>OY728139.1:1319979074-1324979074 GCA_963277665.1 Viscum album
GGTATGATCTCTATATCTATCATACTGATCTTTTATGTTCATATGATGAGAGACCCTATTTGATCTTGTCAATTCATTTTTTTGAAGTTTAAGTGACGCCGTTAGGCTGCCGAATTTTCATAAGAGAAATCTTATTTTTGTCTTCCTTTCATGTTCTTCATTTCATATGGTATATCTTTCAAATTTCATTACCATATTCTTAAATCCTTTATATTCTGTCCCTCTACTGTTTTATGGGTCATTTATGAATGTTTGACCCATGTCCCCTCTCTTTTCAATGTTTTCTAAAACCTCGAAACATAGTTGTTATGCTGCAGAATTTCCGTCTCAAAACGTCTCTCTCTTTTTCTAAAGTTCTTTTATTTTATTAAGTGAATACTCAAAGATCTCTCTTCTATATGGGTATTCACATATATAGAAAAATGTTATATTTTAAATTCTGGGATTTACATACATGAGACCCACCTTCCTTTTCTGTGGGTTTTAATGTGACACAAAGATCATGTCTTTAAAGTAGTTTTTAAAACGTTATGATTATGAAATGAAACCAATTCCTTTTATGCTATGGGTTGTTTATGAAATTATTGATGATGATATGTGTGGCTCACATGATAATAAAGACATGTCAAGGGTGCGCCCTGATAGCGCTCCAATGCATTGGGTAAAGACTTAATCTCTAGAGATGACTATTTTTAACGACGCCTTGGTGAATAACCTTGGTAATTTTTAATGACACCTTGGGGATGGACCTTGGTGAAACAGAAATGATTGTCAATATTAAATTTTGTAGCCACATCTTCAAGTTATGAAAAATCTTTTTTTCATTATGATATGCCTCATGATTTCTTTCTCATGCCTCAAAGTTCTTTTCATGACCTTATTGAAGTATCTCAAGTTCACATGTAAAATGCTTCTCTTGTTTCCCTTACTGGACCTTCTTCTCACCCTTTCTTTTGATGTATGTCCCCAGGTTATGAGATGTAGTAATGAACCTAGGATGAACATAAGGAGAAGCCTTTCAAGTGTTTAAGAAGAATGTTTTTTTTTGTTTCGTGTATTATGTTCCTGGTTTCCAAGACACGAAACCTTAAAGATCCTTAGTTTTGTAAAATGTAATGAAAAGTTATGTTATAAAAAGGCAGGATACCACAATATTAGATGCCATGAAATACTTAAATGTTTTTAAATGCTTTCATATAAAATTATATGTATATGTGATACCCATGATGGGGTTGAAAACTGTTTTCAACGATTTTCGTATTTGGCATGAAAGGGGTTTTCCATGGTTTTCTAGTTATGATTCAAAATTTATGTGATGCATGCCAAGTGTTTGTGAAAATGTTTGAGTGACTCTTTCAAGTAAATTCAAAGGTTTAAAAGGGGGTTTTGGGCACAAGTTGTTTTTTAAAATGGAATGTTTCTTATTTTAAAGGAAGGTTTAAAATAAAAGGGGTGTGTATGACCCATGTTAAAATGTTTAAGGACTTGTTGGTCTTGTGACCCTTTCAAAAAACGTTTTAAAAGAAATGTGATAGTTTTTAAGTGGATTTCATGAGATATTCTTATAGAATAGTTTTAAAAATGGATAAATTGGCTTGACATTCCAAGCGCGTCTTTAAATTTTTTTAATAATCCACTCAAGTCGAACCCAAGTTGGCCACTTCTTAGCCAAATCACCCCATAGAATGTATGTTTCTGTAGGTTTCTTTTTAGATCTTTGAGGATTTGATAACCCAAATAATACTACAAGCGACCACTTTAACCATATAACTTGTGTAAATTTGGGCGTCAACAAATTTTGGCGCCGTTTCTGGGGACCTAAGTAAGTTATCTTAAATACTAGCATCCTTTTCTCACCCCAAATTCTCTATTCTCATCCCCATTTCTATTATCCTTTCCTCTTTTTGTTTTTGTGTTTTATAAGAATCTTGAATCCAAATTTCGATCTACTTCAATGAAGTATCTTCAAATTTACCCCATCATAAACTCATGCTGGAATCAAATGGGAAATAAATATTGGGAAGCCCCTAACATATGGAATTTCTTTGATCAAAACTTGAATGATTAACCCACACCTGATGAGATGTACAATCATTTGGATGATGTCTGTTTAAAGGATAAAATTCTATCACTCTCAAGGATGGTTGAAGCAATCAATCTCAAAGAAGTCTATGATGTCCAAAATCCTATCCATCCTAATCACAAACAAATTATTGAACAATTGTGTGAACAAATGAATAAAATGAATTAGGAAGTTTCATCTTTGAGATTAGAACTACAAAGCATTAAAACATGTGAGGAACCCATCCCCACACCGACCATCCCTTCCATTACCTTATGCAGAGTGTCTAGTTTCCCAAAAACCTCTCATGAATTTATTAAAGAACCAAACTTTGGATTTGGGATAGAAGAAGAGGATCAAGGAATTGTTCAAGGGTCCTTTCTTTTCTTCTTTTTTTTTTTGGAAAAAGGGAATCTTCCGAAGTGGCCTTTTTTAAACCTCCACACCCATAAACCTCTCTTCCCACAAAGAGGGCATCCAGAGAAACCCTAGCCGAAAAGAAGCCACTGCCAGCTGAGATGACAGAGCATCCTATGAGGTAACAGTCTGACCAGTGATGGTTCAACATAGCAATCCATCAGCTAGGTGGTCTGTGCCCTTCTGCCCACCCAATGAGACACCGGGTGACCTGGAAAGACGAGCGGAGCATGGGAGGCCGAAATTCCCCCAAGAGAGGGCTCCTAGGAATTGAACCTCGTACCTCAACGAAAACTGTGGCTATGGTCCTCAAGAGGAAACCCATTTTATTTATTCACAAGAGGGAAATTTGTCTTCTTAGATTGAATCTTATGAATATAGCTCAATTGATGATTTTTCAGGACCACCGATCACTAAATCATTGGTAAAAATCACAAACTTTGAGTCCATACCCATTCTTGACACCAATTTGGAAAATTAAGGGGTTGAAACTTCTATTCAAAAGGAAGTTATTCAATTGAGAAATTTAGAAAATAAAACTAAGTTTGAATCAAAGTCTCAACCTATGTCTAAATGTGTTAGCCAAACCTAGCTCAAACTCATGGTCCATCCTTACTCTCTCAAGTATCCCTTCATAGGTGATAACCAAGACCTTGCAGTTTTCATTCATCCTTCTCTTGAAACCCACAAAGGGAGAATGATCCTTAATGTCTTAGGTAGACTATAGAAGAAACTGGATCAACCATTGCTAATATTCCTTAGATTTTCCCACTCATTATAGAACATAGGATTAGACATGAAACAAATTATAAACAAATAATCAATCTCAATATAGTATAAGTGGAGAAAAATTTGGTCCTTAAAATGTTAAAAGTTGTAATTGGGTAAGTTGGGGGGTCCAAGTCGAGCTAATGAATTTAAACTAAGAGCTTTCTGGGAGGCAACCCAACTTCAGAATTGTTTTTATTATATTATATTTTGTGTGTTTTTGTGTTTTTTTTGTAAAGGAAACCCCCTTGGGGTTTCCAATGCGATCTAATGTTTCTTATGTGTGATATTTAATAGTTAAATCTATTTAATATTTTCAAATAAAACACATGCCTTCAAGATTTCAAACCTAACCTTCAATCATCCCTAAGAAGTCTACTTGTGACATGAATCTAATGTGATCAATTGCTTATTGATGTGTCATTTACTTCAAAATAGGTGAATTTGTTCCTTGATTTCATTTAAAATCACCCCCCTCTTTCTTCCCAATTATGAACTCTCTCGTCTCTTCTCTTTCAAACATTAAGGGTAGTGTCATTTTAAGTTGGGGGGAGTGAAAATATGATTTTTTTTAAAAATGGGCTCCTATGGAAACTTTCAATTCATTATCCTTGCATGCATTAATGTACATTGTGAAATATGGGAATTGAATATCAAATAATTTTGCATACCTTGACTCTAATTTTAATGAAAGTTTAAGTTCACAAGTGTAATTTTTGGAAAGTATGGTTGTCCGATGTGATTTTTCAATTTTAATATTCTAATCCTTTTAATCAAAATGCCACAATGCATGTCCTTTTGATTGTAGAGTGTGAGTTTGAGTTCCCGAGGTCCATTTCTTATAGCATGGGGTTTTGGGTCACTTTGAGTTTAATTTGAGTATAAAATAAAAAAAATGAAAACATGGTGACCACATAGAGTAATGTTTTATCCAAATACGCGGATTACAACACTTGGGGATCATGACTCCATAGTTTTCTTCTGAGATTTTGGATTTACATCTCTATTGTAGAGTATTTAATTGACAAAATGTGTGACGTCTGGTACATGGGGATCGTGATTTCATAGTTTTCTTTTCTGGAATTGGTCTTTTTGTCTCTATCTATTTTTCTTAAAAGGGAATCCCTAGGAGTGGCATTTTTGAACCCTCCACACTTAGGAACCCCCTCCCCATGAAGGGATCACTCTAAAGAGAGCCCCAACTGGGAAGGATCTGTCGCCAACCGAGATGGTAGAGCATCCCACGAGGTGACAACCCAATCAATGATGGTTCGACATAACAATTTGTCAACTAGGTGGGTTGCACCATTCTACCCACCCGATTGAGAACTGGGTGACCTAGCAAGGCGAGCAGGGTGGGGGAGGCATAAATCCCCTTGAGAGCGGTCTCCCAAGAATCAAACCCCGTACCTCCAAAGAAACGCCATTTCTATGACCATTCTTTTCATCTCTATTGTAGAAAAAAATCATCAAGGAAAAAAGAATAAAAAGAATAAAAAGAATAAAAAAATGAAAAATAAATAAAAATAAATTAGATACTCAGCTTAAAGTTGAAATTGATTTCCACCTAGAGATTCCATCCCCCCTTCTGAACATGAAAATAAACCCCCATGTCTATAGTGATGCACAACACATTATCATGCTTAATTGAAATTTGATGAAATGTGGTGATGGATTTTAACAAAGGAATAGGCTTGGGAATGAGATATTCTTGTAAACCTAACTTATGTTAAATTATTTTGGTAGGTTTCATGATTTTTTGGAATGATGTATTTTGATGAGTATTTTATGTTAAAATGTTTTTGAAAAAGGGAATTCAATTTCATATTTTTAAGATACGTTTTGATCGAGACTAGAAAAACCCAAATTGGAGGGTGTGATTAGCCACTGAAAGAGGCTAATATTCATTAATTATATTTTAATATTCACATGTTTCAACATCCATAAACACTATTTTTAGTTCATTTTATTATTTGAACCTCATTTCACATCATTGTGTAATTCATGTTTAAAGTGTGTCAATTTGGGCCCACTTAATCACCAGCTTGTGGAATTAATTATTTTTATTATTTGAATTTTATATTTTTTGATATGATTGATAAATGTTTTTTGGAATATTTTTTCTTTTAGGATCAATGGATTAATCACAAGGGAAGATAAACATTTTTTTCCATTGATGCAGAAATTTATGAGCAAATCATAATAGGCCTTAGGCCCATCAAATAAAAGTGGATCCCACATTTCAAGCCCAATGTTGATAAAATTTTAACTTTAGATATAAAAAATTATGGGTACCATTTCATTAAACTATTTCTAGATCTAATTATAAAGTTTTCAAGGAGATTCATGGATCCCAAGTTGAGGGTTAAATTATGGGCTAGATTTTAGGGTCCATAAAACCAAGCAACCATTTAAAGAATAAAATACAAATGTATAATCCAATTGGGATGAAATTTCTACATCAATTATAGGAAATATGTAATATCATATGTATCTTTTATGACCCCTTAAAATTCATCCTTCTTGAATGATTAATTTTCGGGTCAACATGGTGGGAGAATCTTGATCCGATTTTTCTGGTCAACATTAAAAATTATACTTTCCTTTTTTTACCACCCACCATTGACTATCCATATTAAATGGAATGAAATTGAATTATGGGGGATTGAACATAGTACCCAAAATTCTTATTTAAGGTGTTTTGGTGAAGTAATTAAGGGGAGAAGTTTTATTCTTTCAATTGTAATTTTATGATTTCATTTTGTAATCACATCTTCAATTTTTCTCATGTAAGTTTTTTGATCACTTTCATTTCTTAATAAAATTTATTCTTATTATATTATTTGGTTCTTATTTATATCATGTTGATACCGTTGCCTTAGGGAGTGAAGCCATTCACATCATATTTTATGAAATTCTTCACATAACAGTGGAGTGATCGTTTTTTACTGTTTTTCTTCTTTAATTACTCCCTCATGAGTCTAATCCCCACTTCCATTGATAGAATAAAATCAATGGAGGGATAAAAATCTTATGGGTTCATCCAAGGGAGTAACAAGGGGATTAATTGGATATTATTTCTCATTTTAATAATTCTTAATCAATTATTTTGTTGATATTTTCATTCAATGATATACCTTATCCTTTGATATCACTAATTTTAAGGCTACACATCCTGAGTGCTAAAATGACATTATAATTTGAAGTGATCATGAATATAATCCTTCAAGTTTATAGGTTATCATCCTTAGGATAGTGAAAACAAATGATTCATGAGTAATTTGGGAAGTTCATATTTCATTGAAAGAAACACTAGAATTTAAGACATTTAAACCATTAAAAGAACTTCATCCAATCCACCCCAAGAGAAAACCTAGGATCAAATCATTATATTAAATTTAATTCACTAAATTATTAAAAACTATTTAATAATTCACTCAATTCAAACCCAAGTTGTCCACTTTATAGCCAAATCACCCCCATAGAATGTATGTTTCTTTAGGTTTCTTCTTAGGTCTCTAAGGATTCAATAACTCAATCTATACTACAAGAGGCCGCTTTAAACATATAAATTGGGTAAATTTGGGAATCACTAGATGATATGAGGTTTATTTCCTAATCTATCTTGATGTACACATTGACCATTGTGCTTCTTCATCTGCCTCACCTTTGTAGGTTCCAGGCGCAACAAAAGTGGCATTTTTTGGTATGACCAACTTGGATTTTAGTCATAAATCATGTGTAATAATTTATTTACATGATAAAATCATCATGTCCAATGAAAATAGTAGATTAATTGACTAGATTAAAATTATAGAACCAAAAGTGAAGGATATTCACATGTAATTCATAATTAATTCATGAGAAGATATAGAATTACCTCAACTTTAAATTAAATTTTCATTGATGATTTGGTGAAATATATCTAAGCACAATGTCATTGTGTCGTGGGATCCAAGTGAATAATACCTCTAGTGGTGATCCACATGCACACCACAATATTTGAACGATGCTGAAGAATCTTTAGGTGTTAGCCCGAACGATCCTGATTGCTTATGTTGTGATGATTATGGGAATAGTGGAAGCGTAAGGTGGGGGTTTATTCTAATATACCAAGGAATGTATCTACCAAATCATCTTCTCACAAGGCATCTAAGATCAAGCTCACTCCTGAGCATGAAATTTTCAAAGAAGCAATCCTTGATATCCTTAATCAAGCTAACTCACAGTCAGAGTGGGAAACTACCGATGATGATAATGATTATGATTTTAATTATGGGAATGATAATGTATTTTATGATCATTTAAATAATTTTCTATATGAGGGCATGTTCTTTGTGTGAACCCATTCGTCTCTCCTTTTCTCTTTCCTTATTTTTCGTTCATCTTTAATAAATGTCCATAAGCTTTGGCTTCTAGATAGAAATTTTTCATAATATCTTATGAAATAGATACTAGGATTAAGAACTTTCTTTGTTGATGAATGTTGATCATCTAAAAAGACCCTTTCAGATTACCTTCGTTTCTCTATGAGGATCCAAGGATAAAATCCCTCTAGAGGTGATACACATGCTCCAATGATCTTTGAAAAACACCACTTGATCTTCAGGTGCTAGTGCAACATATTGAATGTATTGCGTTGTTCGTTCTTGATCACTCGTTCTTGGGTCTTGAAGAAATATATCTTGCATTTCCCGTTCTTGAGAAGGAGATAGGAGGAGTCGAGAGAGAATTCTTTGTGCGTAAGAATTCTCTATTCTAATTTTTTGGATGCAATATACAATAGACATAATCATCTATTTTTAGAGTGAGGGTTTAGGTTAAAATATTATTTAATTGCATGCTAGCCATTAAATAAAATTTAAAACCTTTAATAAACCCCATGCCAAAAAATAATAATATCATTATTATTATTTTGTGATGGGCATCAACTTGTGTAATAACAAATATTATGTAAGGATCTTGTTAATTAATATTTCTCACCAAACTTGGTCTTTGATCGTTCAGACTCCTTTACCATTTATTGAATAATTGAATAAATATTTTATTAATAAAATAATATTATATTCAAAATCTAGTGAATAAATATTTAATAAATAAAATAAATATTTCATTCACAATCCAGTGAATAAATATTTTATATATATTCATGTAATCAAATAAATTATTTATTAATTAAAAAAATTATTCATTACCTTGTGAATATTAGTGATCAATAAAACTTGAATAAAATTATTCATCGATCTTGAGATTAATATTTATCCCAATAATTAAATTCAAATAGAATTTAATAGAGATCAATGAAAACACTTAGTGTGTGACCCTCTATGATTCTTTCTCATTAGCATTTGGTGTGCTTGCCTAAAGTCCAAGATTACTTTCTAGAAATGGGTCAAGGAACCTAAGATAAATAACTTAATGTCGCAAGGAAGATAAATACATACGAATACTCACTGTTTAATATAATCTCTTTGTCTCAATATCTCATTAAGTAGGTTTCACATTCGCGTCACCAACCTATATACTCGATCCATCATTCTTTGAATATCTAAAATAAACACATCGTTACACCATGACCATGGAATTTATGGTGATGGTTCTATTCCAATAAAAGATATAAGATATCAGCTTCTATAAATATGGAAGGGACGAATCCTTCCCCGAATTATCCATTAATGACATGTTAGTTGTGGTGCACCCAATGTATCCAACTTCACCATGAACTGTTATCATTATGGTTTATGAAATTCATATAAGTATGTGAGTTGTAACATGAATTAATAATAATATTAAAGTCTAAGGACCATCACACACACTTGCATATAGGAATATCTGATGACACCAAAACATACAAAATTACTACTAGCAGGTCTGTTCTCATAATCTCTCATCTTGGAGATTACCAAGTGCAAACTTCATGAGAAGAAACCTCATCTGCTTATGAGTACTTGCAACTGATAGTATATGTACTATGTGTACCATCATAGTACATTATCCAACCACAAAATATTATTTAATAATATCATCATAACACATCAATTTTCTCATCATAGTAGGAAACTGCTATGAACTTATCAATACGATTCATACTCTAGGAAACTATTACATTATATTCATGAAAAACAACGACCAATATGCAATAAGAAGATTTATTAATATTCAATACATCGAATATACATGTAATCAAAGTATAAATAGTTGATCCTAAGATACCAACTCCAAAAAAATACCACTTGGACTAGATTCAATTGCCTATGAACTTCCGTCCACTATACCTCACATGATAGTCATGTTTATGCTGAGTCAAGGCTTTAGTCAAGGGTTCTTCCATGCTGTCTTCCATGAAATTATTGCTCACTGTAACTTCACCTCTCCTAGAAAAATTCCTCAATAGATGATACTTCTAAAGTATGTGCCTCGTCTACTGATGTGACCTTGACTCCTTTGTAAGAGCCACCGTTACAGTATTATCACAACAGAGTGTGATAAGATCTTTACACCTAGGTACCATATCAAGATCTTGAATGAAGTTGTTCATCTATAATGCTTCTTTATACACCTTATAAGCTGCAATATATTCCAAATCTATTGTAAAATCTATAACCACATCTTTATTTGAGCTCTTCCAGCTCACAATACCTCCATTTAAAGTGAATGTATACTCCGTTTGTGACGTCACATCATCTTGATCAGTTTGGAAACTAGAATTTGCATATCCTATGATGACTAGTTCCTCATATCCTCCATAAATTAGGAAAATATCCTTAGTATTCCTTAGATACTTAAGTATAGTCTTGACTATCATCCAATGGTAGTCACCTGAATCATCTTTATATCTTTATATCACACTTAATGCATATGTGACATCTAGCCTAGTACACAACATAAAATACATGAATGAACCAATCATTGAAGTATATAGAATCCTTGACATTATGTTTCTTTCCTCATGTGTATGAGAACACATTTTCTAGAAAGATGAATGCCATGTGACACTGGAAACAATCCCCTCTTGGATTGTTTCATATTGAATCTTTTCAGTATCTTGTCAATGTATGTGTTTTGACTTAGTTCGATCAACCTCTTGGATCTATCACGATGAACCTTGATCCCAAGAATATATGATACCTTGCCCATGTCCTTCATATAAAATCATTTATTCAACCATTCCTTAACCAAAAATAAGACTGAAATTTCATTTCCAATGAGTAATATATCATCAACATATACTATTAAGAAAATGACTACACTCCCACTAAATCATTTATAGATACACAACTTGTATTCATTATTTATAAAATCAAATTCCTTTACGGAATCATAAAAATGAATGTTCCATGAACCGAATGCTTGATTTAATCCATAAATGGATATTTTCAACTTTCATACCTCGTTGTCATCCTTTAGAGTCACAAACCCTTTAGGTCGTGTCATATATTCCTGAAGTTTCCCATTAAGGAAGGCTGTTTTGACATCCATTCACCAAAATATCATAATCAGAGAAAGATGTAATGGAAATTAGAATTATGATGGATTTAAACATTGCAACTGGTGAAAATATTTCATTGTAGTCAATGCCTTGATACTGTTTAAACCCTTTTGCAACCAGTCATGCCGTATAGGAATCCATTTCAGGATTCATAGCCTCTTGACACTTGGAAACATCTGTGCCACTTACTGCTTACTTGTAGTTTAAAGAATCAACATTATCTATGAATAATGATTCACTATCCCCAGTTACTAGAAAACCATACCGTTCTTGTTCTCTAATCTCTCTAGTACTCCTACACAACAATTGTTTCTCTGGAACAATTTCTTCTTACATGGGGCTTTGTGGAATTTTTTCATGTGACAACTCTTGTATATCTCTAGACTATAATTCATTGAATTCTATCTTCCTCCAACTATCTATTTTAGAGATAAGATCCTCCTCAAAAAATTTGGGATGTATTTCAACCACAACCTTTTTGTTTGAAGGATTGTATAGGTATTATCCCTTTGTTTCTTTGAGATTTCCTATAAAGATACACTTTGTACCTAAGAATTAAATTTTTTTACCTTAAGAGGACTTAACAAATTCTTCGCAACCCCACACATGTATATAAGACAACACATGTTTCTTTCCATTCCATAATTGGTATGGTATACTATATATTTCATTAGTTGACACTTAGTTTAGTACATACACTACAGTTTGTAACAAACATCCCCAAAAGGATAATGGAAGAATCACATGACTCATAATTGATCTCACCATGTTCAACAAGGCGTGGTTCCACCTTCACCTACACTATTCCACTGAGGCGTATAAGTAGAAGTGATTAGAGATAATATCTCAAACTCCTATAAACAATCAATGAAGTCTTGATTAAGAAATTATTCACCACAATCTGAGTGGAGTTTCTTAATCTTATTACCAAGTTTTTTCTCAATTTCATTCTTGTATTCCATAAATTTATCAAAATAATATCACTTATACCTCATTAAGTAGACATATCCATATCTACTAAAATCACCAGTAAAAGTTATGAAGTATGAGTACCCACCCCCTGCCTCAACAAGAAATGATCCACACACATTGGTATAAAATAATTCAAGAATCTCTTTATCCCTTTAACATTTCCATCTAAATGGGGATTTGGTCATTTTTCCTTGTAAACATGCATGACATACACCAAGTGGTTTTAGTTCAAAAGAATCTAAATATCCATCTTAATGTAATTTATTCAAGCGATTTTCATTTGCATGACCTAGCTGGTAATGCCAAAGTTGGGTGTGATATGATTCATGTGATCTTACTTCGTCATCGATTACCATTACATGGTTTATGTAATCCAACACATAAATACCGTTATTTAAATGTTCATTACCATAACAAATTCTATCTTTATAAAAGAAGAAACATTTATTCCCAAATTAAAAAATAAATCCATTCATATCTAGTCTGGATACATAAATAATGTTTTTAGTAACTGAAGGCACATAATAACAAACCTTTAAAACCAATATCATTCTGGTTAGAAATGTAAGGTGGTAGTCCCCAATAGCTATAACAGTAAGTTTAGATTCATTGGCTACTTTTAGATCTGCCTCTCCCCAGTCAAACTTTCTAAATCTACTTAGTTCTGGTATTTGAATACATATGTGAGAACCACATGCTGTATCTAATACCTAATTTATATAAATAGATAAATTGAACTTGATAACAAACACACATGAATATTCCCATTGCTTCTTTGGTTGGGTGCAGTTTTTCTTCCAGTGACCCTTCTTACCACATTCAAAACAGACAACATCTTGTTCCCCTTCTTTCCCCTTGATCTTCCTCTTCTTGGAAGGGTGTAAAGAATCTTTATACTTAGATCTCTTATATTTCCATTTCTATTTGTTCACCATAAGGGAAAAAGGCTTTTAAAACTTTTCATCCTTATCGACTTGGTGAAGAAGAGTGAGAAGATCCATCAGAGACTTCTCAATGTTGTTCATATTAAAATTCACAAAAAAGCTAGAGAAGCTATGAAGGAGTAATTCCAAAATGAGATCAGTGCCCAGTTATTTGGGGAGTTTAAATCCTATAACCTCTAGGTGCTCAATGTAGCCAATGAGTTTTACTACGTGAGGCCTAGATGGGGAACCCTCTATAAGCTTGCTCTGAAAAAGTACCTTGGAAATCTCAAATTGTTTCTGTCTAGATATCTCCTAGTATAGACCATAAAGGCGATCTAGAATTCATTAGTTCACTAGACATCCATGAAATCATCAAACATTGAATGTCGATCGCATCACCCAAATGCTTTTCATAGATAAGAAACTCTTCATCACTCACCTCTTTAGCAGGAGGATCAAACATTGAGGATTCTAGCACGTAAGATTTTCATTCACGATGTAGAAAAACCCGAAGGCATCTAAATCACTCATGGAAGTTTCTTTCAGTTAAGAGCTTGAATTTCTACAATATTGATCATAAGGATAGTGTGTATGATAAGAATAAAATTAAAAGAGTAGATTGTTAATACATTTTCTTGATTACAAATTATGTAAGAAATAATAAATAAATAAATAAATTTTATTTAATATCCCACTATTTTATCAAGTCCCAATATCCATCACCATTGAACTCAGAATGTCTAGTTTATTCAACATTCTAGTGGAAAGGATCCCAATTAATTTTCTTAATGATCCAGACTTTGGATATGAAAACCATAAAAAATTAATTAGGTAGGTGATCTTTCGAACTACAAACTTACAACTCCTTGATTCGTTGAGTGGATTCCCCTATCCTGAAATCTTTATTTGGATTTCCTCAACACCTACCTCCAAATTTGTATTTAATAGACTTTGGATATTAAACTCAATAAAAGTTCAGTTAATTTAACCCAAAGCCCTCACGAGAACTCCCAAATAAAAGTAAGTGTCCAGAATTTGGCCACGTACTACACTTAGTTCTATAGTTTCATTCCCAATTAAGCAATGGAAGACTTAGTCTGACTTAATATTTGGTTGAGGGATTTTAATTAATTATTCATAAATTTCATCTTGTTTTATCATTTACATGTATTTTTAATATTAAGTAGATTATACTTAATTAATTAACCATGCTGGGTAAAATATTTATGCATAATCCATTTATTTAATTTTCTTATTTACATATTAACTCATTTATTTATTTGACTGTGGTCTTGCATTCATAAAATAAATAATTCATAGATAGAAATAATAAATAAAGTAAATGACCCAATCATCAGTTTATCTAATGGTTGATTTAATGAGTGAATAATAAATAAACCTATGACCTATGGGAATAACTCCATATATCGGTCTTGCCATGAGTTATGGTATTCCACCTGTATATTTGTGTATCACTGAGTTGGTATGAGAACGGTTTCGTCTTGAACCGTCTCCAGGCATCTTGGAATTCTCCATTAATTACATGCATTTATTACTCACATGCAGGTGAGGGGAATCAAAGGATTGTTTAAATGGGATTACATAAATATTATTGGACACACTGGTCTTACATAATAATGGAGGGAGGGATGACACACAAACCATCATTTAATTTAATATTAAATAATTGAAAATACCATGCAATAAATTAAATTAAATAAATGACAACACATACATAGGTCTTGGTCAAGATCATGATGAGTCATACATGCAACGAATACAAAAAATTAACTGGATAACATTCATTAATTTATATTTTCTTTATTATTAAAATAAAAACACTTGAATTAATTAATAAATAAATAAATAAATAAATTTTCTTTCATCTTAATGATCATCCAAACTTAATTGGATATACCTATCAATTATGGAATTCATGGAAAATAAATGATAGAACCAATAATAACATATTAATTACAATAAATTAATTGAACATTTAATATTTTTTAAAACAATTATTAAATTGTCAAACACACATTGGTGTACCAATAAATAAAATAAGGTTTTAATGTTTCAATTTTCAATTTACTGTATTTTTTAATTCTGTCCTTAATGATAGACTACACGAAGTATATAGTCCAACTACATACCACGTACCTCAATTTCTTTGTATCCGAGTCACACGCCTAGGGCTTCAGTGTGTTAACTCGGCCAGACTACATTACATGTACATGCCAGCTACATGCCATGTATCTACTTGTTGTGTGCCAGGTTGGTTTGGTCAACACATGATGTGCAATAAAAGAACTGCATGTAATTAACTGATCAGAGCATCCATGTACAATGCGTATAGGTATACAACGTGTACTCCTACTACACGTCATGTAACCCACTTTTACCATCCAAAGAATTGACACTTCTGGATTGTATCTCCAATTGTTCTTCATTTATTATTAAACCCTTAAGAATGTAGGATCGAAATATAAGTGTAGATGCTCAATATACAAGAGGGGGGGGGGGTGAATTGTAAGTTTAAAATTTTTTTCTTTTAACCTTAAGGAAAACTATGTTTAAAAAGTTAAACAAGGTAAATTCACAAGACCACTTTTAGTTCTACAAACTTCCTAGGTTCTGGAAATGTGGTTCTGAAAATGAAACTTAAAGAAAGTTTAAAAGGAAAATATTATAACTTAAAGCATATAGAATCTTACTTATCAAAGTATAAAAAAGAATAAGAAAGTATAAGAAGGTTATTATTTATTACTTTATCAAAATACAGTGGAAATAAACTTGAAACAAAACTAGTAACAAGTATGAAATCTTTTAACCCAAAGAGTAGGGTATCCAACAACCTTGGATAAAGGTCCCTTGATTTATAGTTTCAAGAAAGTATATATTACCCACACCAGGGTAAGACCTTGATAAGAATATTTGATTCTATCTTAATATCCCCGTAAGACCTCGATCTTTAAGGTATTCGACACCTCTGTCTTCCTATCCCCAGAAGCCCTCGATTGTACTTAGCAACAATCAGAATCGCACGAAGTATGCTGAACAAAATGTTCAGTACGCACAAGGCATGAGAGTCTCTCTCTATCTAGAAATCACTTTAGCAGCATGAAATCTCTAGAGTGATAGATCGGTATCTCAGTTGTAATGAGCTCATTAAAATGAGCTCATATTTATAGGCATTTATCCAACGATCGGCTCCCTCCTCCAATGGTCATATTTTTCCTTGAATCTCGGAGGGACCTATACACATGTCACTCAAATAATGGTTAGTTAGAAATAGATTGCATGGCATCATTTTATAACTATAACAAGTATAAGAATAATATGTTTTCTTAACCAAATCTAATTTTCAGAGTCTAGAAAAAAATAAAGTTCAGAGTCTAAGCAAATAAATACCTGGAGATTATAAATCATGTATATTCAGATTCTGTTCTTCAAAGAATTCAGAATCATAATTCTATAGACTTCAGAGTCTGAATTCCAATGAATTCAGAATCTGAATTCTGAAGAATTCAGAGTCTGAATTCAGAGTCTGAATTTCAGAGAATTTGGAGTCATAATTTTAGAGAATTTAGAGTTAGATTTTCAGAGAATTTTGAGTCTGAATTTCAGAGAATTCAGAGTCTGAAAATAGAATACCCTATAACCAAGGATTTATAGGATTCCAAGGTTTTAGATGTGAAACCAATTTTTAGTCTTTATAAATAAAAAGAGTTAGTATTAGAGAAACTATAAAATGAACAATGAAAACATTGGTAAGTATAAAATTTCCATGGGGAAGGAAAATTTTCCTTATTAAGATAAATTTTAGGGAAAATAAAATTTGCCTTAAGATAGGGTGTTTGTGATTTTCAAAACATGAAGGAATGGAAAAGTCATAAAGAAATATTATTGACTCAACAAAGAAAATAAAACACTAAATGAAGATGATTAATATGTCAATAACATGTTAATTCAAATTATATTAATGAATGAATAACATGAAATGAAAATATAACCACAATTGTGTATAAATCAATAAACAAATAAATAATTATAAATTTAAACATGACCCATTTGATACCACTTAATGGTTCTGAGTACAGTGAAAGCATGCGGTGGTGGGTGATATATTAAATTTGTTTTAGCAATCATTTCCCAAAACCACGAGTGAGGATCTTGCATGTCAAATTTATAATTAATTTATTTAATATCTTAAGAAATAAATACTTGGGCTTTGAAACTTTCTTTATTGATGAATGTTGATCATCTAAAAAGACCCTTTCAGATTGTATTCATTTCACTATAAGGATCCAAGGATATAATCCCTCTATCGGTGATCTACACATGCTCTAATTATCTTTTAACAACACCACTTGATCTTAGAGTGCAAACACTAAGAATCAAATGTCTCGTGTTGTTTGTTCTTGATTTCTCATTCTTCGGCCTTGAAGAAATGTCTATTATGCTTCTCATTCTTGATAAGGATAGAGAAGGAGGAGTTGAGAGAGAATTTTTTATGTGCAAAAATTCTCTATTCTCAATTTTTAGATGCAATATACAATAGTCATATCTTTCTATTTATAGAGTCAGGATTTAGGTTAAAATATTATTTAATTGCATGATGGTCATTAAATAACATTTAAAACCTTTGATAAACCCCATTCCACATAATAATAATATCATTATTATTATTTTTTGGTGCACACAAACTTGTGTAATAAAAAATATTATGAAATGGTCTTGTTAATTAATATTTTCCATCGGACTCAGTTTTGGTCCGTTCAAAGCCCTATAGCATTTATTGAACAACTGAATAAATATTTTATTCATAAATTAATATTATATTCACAATCTGGAGAATAAATATTTATTAAAAACATTTAATAAATAAAATAAATATTTTATTAACAACCCAATGAATAAATATTATATATATATATATATATTTGTGTAATAAAATAAATTATTTATTAATAAAAAAATAATTAATTATTACCTTGTGAATACTAGCGATCAATAAAACTTAAATAAAATTACTCCTTAATCTTGAGAATAATATTTATTCCAATAATTAAATTCAAATAGAATTTTATTGAGATCAACAGAAACACTTAGTGCGTGACTGATGCGTGATGATTTTTTACAAATCCCCAGTCAATATTTTATTTACCTAAGCATGCAATATAGTGCACACCTAGGGTTGGTCTCAAGGAGTCAGCTCACACAACATAGAATTTCTATTGTCACTATTTATATTATAACTAATATAAAATCAAATAATATAAAGTGGATGATTTTGAAATATGAATTAAATATTGATATATATATAATTCAATTAGAATGAATGTCGACATAATGATGTTAAACATAAAGGAGATCCTCCCAAGAGAACACTCATAGTGAACCTTTATCATCTCTTTATTAGTTTCAAATTTACTTAATGAACATGCTCATAATATGCGTGAACATAATCATCTAACTGTAGTTGTTAATATATAGTGCACTCAATAATCGTTGAGAGACCACACATCCACCTCTTCGATCAGGGAAAATATTGCAGAAGAGAAAGTAATGCCTTTGGCGGAAAGAAGAGACACAAAGACGTCTTACCCACTAAGATAATCCTAGACCTAACTATAATAAAATAAGAAACAATATAAATGAATGTGAAATGACTTGGGTTCAACATTGTATTGGTCCCCCAGTAATTTCCTTAGGTTAGTTACTCATGATCATGAGTATTAGAGATCATTGTGGAGAAGAACATGGTGGAAACGAAAAAGATAAAAAATATGATAATGAGAGGAATAATAAGAGTAAAATATATTGAAAATGAATAATAATATTACATAGAAATGAAACTAAAAAACTATATAAAATGACCAAATATATTTTACAATGCATTGAAAAGGATATGAGATACATTTTTATAGGCAAAAGGGGTGAAATTTTGGCTCCATAAGTTTCATCCAAAAAATTTCACACATAAAACCCATTTAATAACCTAATTTGGAAATGTATTATTCTGGAAAGTTGTTCAAAAATGTATTGTTTATTTTAAAACCATATATAAGCTTCATATTACATGTTTATAAGAAGTTATATAAAAGTTACTTTGAAAATTTATTCTGGCCAAACAGAATCTTTGAATTTCCAAAATCTGAATTCCTATGCATTTATAGCCTTAATATCAATAGAATCAAGTGGGTAAATAGTTATGAAAGTTGTTACTCCTAAATTTATATTTATAAATGTTGAATTTAATATCCATTATGCTAGAAATTTATGAGATATAGGCCTATCTTAAAAAATATCCATATCTATGCATAGATTTTGAGGCCTGATTCATGAGCTTATTTTGGGTCTTCAAATATTGGATTTAGCTCTTGGTCTAGAAGAATGAAATGAATCCCAAGAAGTTTTTAAGCCTAAAAAATTAATTTTATAAATTAATTCAGTGTATAAAAATTTATGATTGAAATACATAAATAAATTTGAAAAGTTAAAATCAAAAATTAGTCCATTTTTTTCAATTAAGCTCAAAATGCTTCCAAAATCATAAAATGTGACAATTGACCTTAAAATAACACTTTGGTGGGATTAAAAAAAATTAATATTAAAATTAAAACAATTGAAAATATGTTCTCAGCCAATTCACCCACACTTAAACCATTCTTTTCCTCAAGCATAAAATATCAACATTAAAAATTAGAAGGCACCAATGTTATCCTTATTAAAATTTCAAGGAAATAAAATTAAAAAATCATGAATGTCAAATAAAATTTTAAAATTTCACATAAAATATCAATTCAATTTTCCATTTTCCAAAGAAATAATCAATTCAAGTATTTTACTTTATTCCTTTTGAAAATGGTGGAACTTATTCATTTATTCATTAAATATCCTTAATTCATTATTATTAACCATGAAAAATCATGATCTACCTCTCTTTTGAATATTTTCTATCATAACTCATGATACGATTCAAGTGGAGTTATGCTCATATCATGAGAACATTATCCTTATCCACAGGCCTGTCAAGGAACTCTTTTATCAACTTTCTAAATACAAAAGATGCATAAAATTATGAGGGCTTTTTTTAAAGGTTCAAATGTCTTTGAGACTTAAGGTTGGTAGGAATTGATGTCTTAAAAATTTAAGGCTCAAGTAGGAAGTTATCTCTTAAAGTATAAATCATGATATTGAAAGTAAAATTTTTATGAAATTATCCTCTTAAAATTATAACAACTACCATTTTTCCTAGACTCAGAGTAAGGGAATAAATAATGAAATCATAATGAATGATTTATGCACCCTCTTGATTTTATTTACTTCTAAACTCTTTTATTTATTTTTAAAACTACATTTTCATTTTTTTTAATTTTTTGAAAGTTATTCTTAGAATATACCTCATATCCACCACCTAAACACATATGATAAAAATCATAGGTCTAGTGATTGTGATTTTTGAATCTTTTAAGTCATAACCCATTCCTATTTTTTTCATTTTTTTCAAGAGGGGTGTACATGTTAAAGTAAAATGTATGAATCAAATGACCTCTCTTATTACCCACAGTTGCATCGCCACAGTTCTTACTTACTATGTAAATCATCCCTTTCTCCATGAATCCCTTAATACCCACACTTCAACATTAAAATATCATGCAAATATTAAGAGGAGGGTAGGAATGGATAAAAATGGATTGAAACGTGGATTATTCCTAACAAGGGCATTCATAGTTTATATAGACTAAAAACGTATTGATGTAAAGGTGGGATTTTAAGGATCAGGTCTTTTAAAAAGATGAACCAATCATTTTAAATATGGTTTTTCATAGTCATAGCTTTGACAAGTTCAAATGAAAGTTCTGGCAGGTGACATGTCCCAAGATCACTCAAGAAATATTCCCAAGATAAATAGGAATTACTCAGTATAAAAATACTCTCAAGAATGGAAATTATAACATTGGACAACAACTCATGACATGAATAATAATAAAAAATCAATTTACATGAATTTTAGAAATTCAAATCATGAAAAATGTTTGGGAAATTTCATATGTATCAACTAATTCCTTCGAATCATGAGTCCTCATTTTAATATCCATGTTTCACTTTAATAATTCAATTATCTATTTTATCCATTAAATTTAATTAGAATTTAAATCTAAAACATGGAATCACATGATTATTAAGAAAATCATATCTCCTAGATAAGTTAAGTAAATCATGGATTCAAGCATGGGCATGCAATTTTCTAGGTTAATGCCCAAAAGAGGTTGTTGGAAAAAAATGTAGAGTGTTTCAAAGATAATCATTAAAAGTGAACTACCTTTCACATGAAGCTTTTTCCTCTTTCCTTATTGACTATTTGGAACTGCCTTCTTCCATTATAAAACTATAAAAGAAAATTACTTAATTAATCATAAGGATCATGCCATTTAAGATCAAAAAGATAATAGATAGTGGGATGCTTGCTAAAATAATTCTAAGAATCAAATTTAATTTACTAGAAAGAAATTAAAGATAAGTCTTGGTATAATACCCCAAGTGGGCCTTAAATTTTTACTGCCTCCAAAGGGAAGTACCATATGCTATCCAATGTATAATGGTGGGTGGATCTTCTTTGAATTGAACCACCATATGTGGATTTTAGCAAAATTTTCTTCTTTCTTATTAGTGAGGAATGATACATGGATAGAGTATACAAGATCCTCCACCTTCACAATTAAGTATAGCTTGCATTGTGAGGGTGAAGGTACAAGGGTGCACAATGAAAGCCAATAGGTCAGGGAATTCAAAATTTTCTTTCACCAGAGCAATGTAACTTTGACATCTCCGGTTATCCATTCCCAGTACAAATTATGATCCTTTATAGTTTAAACATATCTCCTATGATCACTTCAACACCAAAATGATCACAATGATCCTCTACCTTCAATCCACAAAGGTGAACTTGGATTGTATGCTTGGATTGAGTGATTATCTATCTCGGAATCATAAGGAGAGAGAAGCTCTCAATCCCAACTGAGTGAATGATAATAATATGAGATAATATTATCTCCACTCATATAGTGGATATTCATAATACTCGATTAGGGTTCCCCATCCTCCGTGCATTGAACGTCCACTAAATAAGTGATATAAATAATTAATTATAACAAACCAAATATACCATAATATTATTTATATTTTTATCACATAACTATAATATATATAAAATATATTATGTGATAAAATCGATCCATTAACTTGACTCATAACTCCAGATAATATTAAATGAACCTAGAATATTATAGTAATATTCGTTTATATAATATTAATCCTTATATTTAATTAAAAAATTGTAAATAAAATTAATAAATAAATTCGACAGAATTATTATTTACTTGAATAATAATGAATTTATTTATTTATTGATGATCAATAGAACTTGGAAAACACCGAGACCCCATAGTGGGCCCCACCATTTTCTATATTCTTACTAAATAGAATAGGGAATATTATTGAATATGCTATTGTATGTGACCCTCTAGGACCTTATCTTAATAGTAGTAAATAATATTCATAGACCAAGAGAGGAGTCTAGAAACCCATCAAGGCCCCTAAAGAGATAAGGAAAATTCATAACAACGACTACCAACCTATAAACATGCATTGTTTAATATAATATCTTTGCCATAAAATATGTCATAAAGTAGGATGAAAAATCATGTCATAATCCTCTCTTGATTTATTATTTTTTGATCTAACTAGATTAACTTACCTTCAAATACCATGGCCATAGATTTATGAAGGTACTACCATCCTTATCAACCTATCCAGAGAAATATCTTCCTCAAATCAGAAGTGACAAATCCTATCTTGATCACTCAACCAATGTCATGCCACCGATGACGCACCCAACACATACTACCTCTCCATGTCTTCATTGTCACGTTTTTCACCTTGCATAAAATACCAAACTCAAATGGAACACATTAATAATGATCTCAAGTATGGAGACCAATACACATGTTCAAATATTGGAACAACCAATGACACCCATAACATGTGGTGTTCCTATTAGTGGATCTGTCCTCATGATCTCAACTACTAGAGATCAAAAAGTGTGAACTTCATGAGAAAAATTCTCAATGATTATGATCCCCCAACACCTAATAACTGCACATCATCTATTTCTTATCAATATGATGTATCTATACCATAAGAAATTACTTTAAGATAAATTTCATAGTATATATAGGTTCTCATTATAGCTTGGGATATGATATAACCCTTTGATATGACACATAATCTTGGGACACTACCATAAATTTAGTGGATGTAGAATTATCAACACTATTATGGTAATAATAACAAAAAAACACACACACACACATCAAACTGTATACATGTAGTGGTAATCAAAGTATATCATAAGTTAGGTTTAGGATACCCACTTCCAAAAATCCCACATAAAATAGATCCAATTGTCACATAAATGAAATATTTTAAATGTATTTTTCTTTTATTTTCCATTCATGCTTTGTTTTGGGGGGTTCCCAAGCTTTTATAGAGAAATGGGTGAGTTTTCATGAATTGGGCCAAACCGTGAGCCCAATTCCAGATTTAAAAATAAATTTATTTCTTTTATAACTTTTTCATTTTTCAACATTTTTCATCCATTCCAATTCCCAAATGGCCTACCCTGACATTTTAACACCACCATTGAAACTTGGATCCTTTAGAAATCAATAACCAAGGTGTATATGAGTTTTTATTTAAGGAATTGGGCCTGCTCGGAAGCCCAAATCCAGTTTTAAAAATCAAATTTGTTTAGTTAATAACTTATTTAAGTTTAATGGTTGTTTGGTGATTCCAAGTCTCACCTAAGACCATTGAACCCATAAGCACTCCCAACCTCTCTTACATCTCTTTGGAGCTCTTCTTCATCATGATTGAGTGCAGAACATATTAGGGTTTCTAAAATTGGCCATATTTGAGGATGTAAGTTCTTTCCATCATAACTCTCTCAATTATAACTCTTTTTCCTCCATTACAGTTCTTAAATTACCTACTCATCCTTCTTATAACCTCCCTTGAAGTTTTTACTATTTTAAAATTCATCTAATGGTGTATTTGGGGCGATTCTTTAAGATCCCTCAAGTAAGTGAGTCTCTTCCATTCCTCTTTCAAATTGATTAGGGTTTAATTCTATTTGATTGGGGTTTCTTCCCTTTTTTACTTGAAGTAAAAAATGAACAGTGGTTAGGGTTTCGAACCTAGGGATTAACCTTGTGTTTTATTGGTCCAATTTTGTGGTTTTAGGTTTGTTCTAAGTCCCTCTTGGTGCGATGGTGGTGCGACTTGATTTTCGCACGTTGATTCATGGTTTTTACTAATTTGGTAGGTTATTACACTTTTTATGAAATCATTGTGACATATATACTATTTTTATTATATTTTAATGCTTAACAAATTTATTTGGTTTTGAAAAAATTGTTTTTAGTGGTGTTTGTAATGCAAGTGAATTTTAAGGGCCAATTTCATGTGAAATTTGTGTTTTTTCATATAAATGTTTTATTGGTTTATTAAGGGCTGCCTTTTAATTATTTATTTGACATTATTTAACTGTAATAGGGCTAAAAATAATGTTTTAAATGTTATTATTCTTTTTTTGATTCTGAGAAATTGGTTTTGGGTGATTTTTGTTAAGAAAATGGGTTTTGAGTGCCAATTTGGTGTTGAACTGGGTGTTTTACATGGGTATTCTATGCGATGCTTATTGGGATTGTTTTATTACTTATATAATGAGTTTAAATAAATTTTTAGGGTTTTTTGGATTCTTTTTTCATAAATATGAGTATTAATATGGTGTTCAAGTGGGGTTTTCAAAGAGTTTTGGGTGCACAACAAGGAAAGATTTGGAGAAGTTGTTTAATTGAAACTCAAAGTGTTTTTTGTGTGTGTTTTAAATGGTATAAAATGTGTGTAGCTAATGTAATGATTGTATGTGACCAGTAGTGGTATTTTATATGAAAATGTATATATGTATCATTCTAAAATTGTTTGAGCACAAAGGGGGCAGCCTGGGTACCTAGGTGGGGCGGATGTGTACTAGTACGATTAGTGGACCAGATGAGTTTTGTACCCGTTTCACCTATAATTTGGATAAAGAAAACCCTAAATTAACTATGTGGATGATTATTGGGTACCAATGGGTTATGGGTACGTTCCCTACTAGTGGATCATGCACGATAACAGATTTTACTATGGTTACTTTACACCGAGGTATGAGGTACATGGGGCCTGAGACTATCTAGTGCCTAGAGGTGTTCCCGATTTTGTTGCTCATTGAGTTTGTGGTATTTTACCATGTATTTGAGTGTTTTTAGGATTAATTTACATTATATAACATTTCTATTTAAATGTGTGAACATTCTGAAAATTTTATCTTGAAAAAAGTTTTCAATTGAAAGTTGCATTTCTTGGAATTTATCACTGCTTTTCTTTGCGTATTAAAACTGCTTGATTTTTCACATTGTATTTCATGCTCTTTAGAATAATTGTGTGGTATAATATTGGGCTTAGGCTCACACCATACTTACACCCTTTGGGTGCATGTAGACTTGGTATGTTTGACTTAGGTAAAGGAAAGGCTAAGGGTGATGGCGGTTTAGGGTGTTAGTCCCCATCCTTGGGGCGGAGTTGTAGAGACTGTTTGGGGGTGATGACCCCTTGTCATGTGGAGTCCATGGAGATGTTTTGTTTATATTTCATTGTGTATTTGGACCTTTTTTATTACATTTGAACTTATGTATTCAGTTCTGGATTTTTGTATAAACATTGTTGGTATGAATTTTTCAGATTCATTTTATCAAATATTTTTTATGTTTTATGTATACATATTCGGGTAAACCTTTCCCAAAGAAAGATAAATGATACCTGAGAACCTGTGCTAGCCCGTGGGGATAGGTAGTGCCCTTCGGGCCTTGTCATGGGCTGGGTTTGGTGCTAGTATTGGTGGTGGCCAGATTCGATTCGCGACAAAATGGTATCAGAGGGGGTTAATGTTTTTGGGTTATATTTATATTTTGGGATGAGTCGAGATAGACAAGAGATAAGACTGCTAGGTATCGGGGTTCTGGTTTTGAGAAGGGTGCCTGGCCCTCACCTCTCGTGGCAGACCTTGATTCACCAGGGGACATTGGAATTTACGGATTGACTTCACTTCCAGGTGAGACGTGTGGGCTGAAGACCACACGTGGACATCGGGCAGAGGTGGAGTAGTTGTTTCTTTTATTAATGGAATGTGTTTAGATTATTTATACTTGATGTATTTGATTAATTTTTTTTTCAGAATTTTGGTATTGATTGTTGTTTTGTGACTGTTGCATTTTGTAGCAACATGCCTCCCCGGAAATCTCCCACACACCCATGGGAGGAAGTTGAAGAGAGTTCTCCCCCACTGATTGATCAGAGGCTAGTCGAGGCTGTGGTCCGGGCTGTCCAAGATCTGGGACAGGGAGAAAATCCTGCTCCTATTCCTGCTAGGGAAGAAGAGATGGGTCATAGAAAAGATAATGCTCAAGAGTTTCTGAAAAACAAGCCTCATACTTTCTGAGGTAGCTCAGAACCCCAGGAAGCAGAGGAATGGCTCGAGAAGATCGATCTAATGTTTGAGTTTTTGGAAACACCCGGGAGCTTAGGGTGAAGTGTGCCTCCTTTTTATTAGAGGGTCCTAGCCGTAAGTGGTGGGAGTCAGTGCTTCAGGCTGGGAAGAATGAGCAGATGCGCTGGGGAGATTTCAAGGCTGTCTTCAATGAACAGTACTACCCTGAGGTGTTGGCTTATGCTAGGTCCAGAGAGTTCATGGAACTTGTTCAGGGTAATCTATCTGTGATGGAGTACACCAACTGTTTCACTGAGTTGGTTCGGTATGCTCTAGAAATTGTTTCTAATGAGCAGGCGAAGGCCCATAGGTTTGAGAAAGGCTTGTGACCAGAGATATACTGCCAGGTGTTCTTGTTTAAGCTGAGGAACTATGCTGAGGTCATTGATCAGGCGTGCATGGTGGATATTGATAGGAAAGGTAGATCTGGTTTCTATGGTTCAGTATCAGTAGTGGGAAGTGGCAGCTACTCAGAGAAGAAAAGGAAGTGGGAGGATCATGTGAAGAAAGGAGGTGGCAGTTTAGGGCACTCTTCCAGGAGGTTTTCGTCTACAGATTTTGATGCGAGATCAGTCATGTGCCACCAATGTGGGAATCCTGGGCACATCCGAACAACATGTCCACTTCCTCTGAAGCCTTGTTACCAGTGTGGAGGTATAGGGAATTTACAGCGTTTCTGTGGTGTGGCACGTCCACTTCCGAGTGGGGCAAGGTCAGTGGCTTCAAGAGGAGTGCCAGCACAGTCTGATCCGTTGAGGACTAGGGGATCTTGATTTGGAAGGTGTGGTGGTAGGACTGGGTCATCTTCTGGGCAGATCCAATTTAGGGCACATCCATAGACTAGCGGTCTTCCTCAGGCAGATACTGGACATTGCCATGTAGTGGATCAGGCACCAGCAGGATCAGTGGCGGGACTGTCGACAGTTCGAGGTACTATTCTGATTGCATCTTCTATAGATATTTCTCTTTTTGATAATTGTGCCTCTGTTTCATTCATTTCTACCCATTTTGTGGACATGCATAATTTATCAACCGAGTTTTTGTCTTTTGCGATGGAGTTGGTGACACCGTTGGGAAAGAAGGAGCAGGGTCTCAGGTGCCCGTCGTGTGAGCTTTCCGTGTCAGGGGCCGAGATGGAGTGGGACCTCTTGGTATTAGACATGGATCTTTTTGATTTCATACTTTTCATGGATTTTCTAGTACACTTCCAAGCACACATCGATTGCTACAGGTGGCGAGTGAGTTTCACAGCACCCGATGGGAGTCGTCAGGTTTTTCGGGGAGAATGGGATCCTCGGTCAGGTCGTGCAGGACCTCCACTCCTAGAGTTGGGAAGTCTTAACTTCCAGTTATTATATCTCATGCTAGAGGATGATGGTATTTCCCCTGTAGGTACACTACCTCATGTAGTGAATGAGTTTCCGGAGGTATTCCCAGATGATTTCTCAGGTTTTCCCTCGGAGCGGGATGTGGAGTTTTTGATTGATTTGGCACCAAGAACACAACCAATATCTCTTCACTCTTATCGCATGGACCCTATCGATCTGAGGGAATTAAATATATATCTGGATGAATTATAATCCAAAGTATTCATTCGCTCGAGTTTCTATCCTTGGTCCGCTCCTGTGTTGCTCGTGAAAAAGGCTGATGGATCCCTCCGATTGTGCATTGACTACCGAAAGCTAAATAAGGAAACAATTAAGAACATATAACCTTTTCATAGAATAGATGATTTGTTCGATCAGTTGAATGGGAAAAAGTGTTTCTCCAAAATAGACTTGCATTCAGGTTATCACCATCTTAGGGTGAAAGAGTCAGATATCCTTAAGACAACCTTCTGAAGCAGGTACGACCACTTTGAGTATTTGGTCATGCCCTTCAGATTGACCAATGCTCTAGTGGTCTTTATGGAACTCATGAACATGGCGTTTCACCAGTATCTTGATTCCTTTGTTGTGGTGTTCATAGATGACATTCTGGTATACTCTGGCTCTGAGGAGGAACACGAACATCACTTGAGGATCATTTTGGGTACATTAAGGGATCACCTCATCTATGAAAAGTTGTCAAAGTGTGCTTTTTGGATTAGGGAAGTTAGATTTCTGGGGAATATGATCTCTGAGAAGGGGGTTTTAGTGGACCCTGAGATGATTAGTGCGGTTAAGTCATGGGAGCATCTGAAGAATGTGTTTGAGATCAGGAGTTTCCTTGGCCTGGCAGATTATTATAGGCGATCTGTTCGAGAGTTCTCTTGTCTTGATTCACCGATGAATGCGCTCAAATGGAAAGGGGTGAAGTTTGTATGGGGTCCAGAATGTCAGGCATCATTTGGGGAGTTGAAGAGGTGGTTGAAAACTACCCCCATGCTGATTTTGGCTGAGGCCAGGAAGGGGTATGTGGTCTATTGCGACGCTCCAGGTATGGGTCTTGAGTGTGTGATTATGCAGGATGATCATGTGGTGGTGTATGGCTCTCGCCAAATCCGACCACATGAAAAGAATTACCCTACCCAAGACTTGGAGTTGGCAGCAGTGATTCATGCTTTGAAGACTTGGCGTCACTACCTATTTGGGGAGAAGTTTGTGGTCTACTCTGATCACAAAAGATTAGCCTATATCTTCTTGCAGAAGGACCTCAACTTGAGGCAGCGTCGCTGTATTGAGTACTTGAAGGGGTTTGACTTTGACATTGTCTATACCCTAGACAAGGGTAATGTGGTGGCTGACGCTTTGAGCAGAAGAGTTCTAGTGTAGGTTTGAGGAAGTCCAGTGACGAGTGGACTTTGATGGGGCACTTTTCTCAAATGCATGTGGAGACTAGGGAATATAATGGAGGGGAATTCTTGGTGGGAGTCCAGTTGACTCCTCTTTTGGAGTTGATTCAGCGGGAACAACCCAATAATGAGCTTTATCAGCGGTCAAAGTAGTTTCTTCATGGTGGGGAGACATCCTCTGATTGGTTGTCGTCTCCTGAGGGAATCTTGTGCTTCAAGGGACATTCAGTAGTGCCGTTATCTCTACGGAAGGTGGTGATGTAAGATAGCCACCGGTCTTAGTGGGCTATCCATCTGGGTGCCACTAATATGTATTATGATGTCTGTCAGCAGTTTTCGTGGCCTGTTATGAGACGAGACATAGCGGACTTTGTGTCGAGATGCTACACAAGCAGGCAGGTGAAAGAAGAGCACCAAAGGCCTTCCATTTTTCTCCAACCCCTACCCATTCCTACCTGGAAGTGGGATGAGGTCGCCATGTACTTCATTGTTGGATTTCCTTATACCCTTCAGGGTAAGAATTCCATTTGGGTGGTGATTTATCATCTGACCAAATCATCCCACTTCATTCCGATAAAAGATACAACTAAAGTGGATGAGTTGGGACATTTGTATCTTCAGGAAGTGGTGAGAATCCATGGAATACCATCAGAATTTGTCTCAGATAGATACCCCCACTTCACTTCTCAATTTTTTTAAGGCCTTCAGAAGGCTTTGGGGCCTCAGATTAAGATGAGCACGACATACCACCCTCAGATGGATGGTCAGACAGAGCGGACGAATCAGATTTTGGAGGACATGCTTCATGCATGTGTTCTAGACTTTGGAGGTTATTGGTATAGTGATTTGGGGATTGTTGAGTTTTATTATAATAACATTTACCAATCCTCCATTTGAATGGCTCCTTTTGAGGCGCTCTATGGTCGACATTGTCGGTCCCCCCTGTGTTGGACTGAGGTAGGTGAGACCTCACTGTTGGGGCCGAGTCTGGTGCAGGAGACGTCTGAGAAGGTCAAGTTGATCAGGAAGCGTTTATTGACAGCTCAGAGTCACCATAAATCATATTCCGACCGAAGGCGTCGAGAACTAGAGTTTTCTGTGGGTGACATGGTATTCTTGAAAGTGGCCCCTCGTCTGTGCCATCGTCGATTGAGGAAGCAAGGGAAGCTGATGTAGTGGTATGTCGGGCCCTTTGAGATCACTGAGAATATTGGAATGGTGGAATAAAAGTTGGATTTACCTTCTCAGTTTACATCCATCCATGATGTCTTCCATGTCTCCCAGTTAAAGAAATACAACCCGGATCCATCCCATGTGCTGAGTTGGGAAGAACTGGAGCTAGAGCCTAACTTGTCTATTATTGAGCATCCGGTGCAAATAGTGGACTCCCAAGAGAAGGAACTTCGATGGAATTCCATTCTGTTGGCCTGGGTTCATTGGAAGCATGGTAATGATACACATGAGACATGGGAGCGAAAGTCATGGGTTGAGGAAGAGTATCCGTTCCTATTTTATGATCAAAATTTAGGTTGACTTTCCGAGATGGAAAGTTTTCATGGTGGGGAGAATTGTCACATACATGAAATATTTTAAAGGTATTTTTCTTTTATTTTCCATTCATGATTTGTTTTGGGGGTTCCCAAGCTTTTATAGAGTAATGGGTGAGTTTTCATGAATTGGACCAAACCGTGAGCCCAATTCCAGATTTAAAAATAAATTTTGTTTCTTTTATAACTTTTTCATTTTTCAACATTTTTCATCAATTACAATTCCTAAATGTCCTCCCCTGACATGTTAACACCACCATTTCAATTTCGAGCCTTTAGAAATCAATAACCAAGGTGTATATGGGTTTTTATTTAAGGGATTGGGCCTGCCCATAATCCCAATTCCAGTTTTAAAAATCAAATTTGTTTAATTAATAACTTATTTAATTTTAATGGTTTTTCAGTGATTACAAGTCTCACCCAATAACATTGAACCCACCCAAACGCCCAACCTCTCCCCCCCTCTTTGGAACTCTTCTTAATCACGATTGAGTGCATAACATATTAGGGTTTCTAAAATGGGCTAGATTTGAAGAGGTAAGTTCTTTCCATCACAACTCTCCCAATTTTAACTCCTTTTCCTCCATTCCAGTTCCTAAATTACTTCCTAATCCTTCTTAGAACCTCCCTTTAAGTTTTTAATGTTTTAAAATTCAGATACTGGTGTATTTGGGGCTATTCGTCAAGATCCCTCAAGTAAGTGAGTCTCTTCCATTTCTCTTTAAAATTGCTTAGGGTTTAATTCTATTTGATTTGAGTTTCTTCCATTTTTCCTTAAAGTACCAAATGACCAGTTGTTAGGGTTTCGAACCTATGGTTTAACCTTGGGTTTTATTGCTCCAATTTTTTGGTTTTAGGTTTTTTACAAGTACCTCTTGGTGCGGTGGTGGTGCGACTTGATTTTCGCACGTTGATTCGAGGTTTTTACTAATTTGGTAGGTGATTCCACTTTGTATGAAATCCTTGTGACATAGCTACTGTGTTTATTATATTTTCATGTTTAAACCATTGATTTGGTGCTGCAAAAATTTGTTTTAGTGGTGTTTTTATTGCAAGTGAATTTTAAGGGCCAATTTCATGTAAAATTTGTGTTTTTTTCATATAAATATTTTATTGGTTGATTAAGAGATGACTTTTGATTATTTAGTTGACCTCATTGAACTGTAATAGGGATAAAAATAATTTTTTTTAAATTTTATTATTCTTTTGTTGTTGCTGAAAAATTGTTTTTGGGTGACGTTTGTTAAGAAAATGGTTTTTGAGTACCCATTTGGTGTTGAATTGGGTGTTTTACATGATTATTCTATGAGATGCTTATTGGAATTGTTTTATAACTCATGTAATGAGTTTAAAGAAATGTTTAGGTTGTGTTTTATTCTGTTTTTATAAATATGAGTATGAACATGGTGTTCAATTGGGGTTTTCAAAGAGTTTTGGGTGCAAAACAAGGAAAGATTTGGAGAAGTTGTTTTATTGAAACTCAATGTGTTTTGTTGTGTGTTTTAAATGGTATAAAATGTGTGTATCTATTTTACTGATTCTATGTGACCATTATTGGTGTTTTATATGAAAATGGATAAATGTATCATTCTGAAATTATTTGATCACAAAGGGGGAAGCCCGGGTACCTAGGTGGGGCGGATGTGTACTAGTACGGCTAGTGGACCAGATGGGGTTTGTCCCTGTTTCACCTAGAATTTGGATAATGAAAATCCTAAATAAACTATGTGTATTATGATTTGGGACCACTAGGTTATGGGTACGTTCCATACTAGTGTCTTGTGCACGAGAACGAATTTTACTATGGTTACTTTACACCGAGGTATGAGGTACATGGGGCCCGAGACTATTTAGTGCCTAGGGGTGTTCCCGATTTTGTTGGTCATTGAGTTTGTGGTATTTTCCCATGTATTGGGGTGTTTTTGGAATTACTTTACAGTATATAACATGTCTATTTAAATGTGTGAACATTCTTAAAACTTTAGCTTGAAAAATGTTTTCAATTGAAAGTTGCATTTCTTGGATTTTATCACTGCTTTTCTTTGCGTATTAAAACTGATTGCTTTTTCACATTGTATTGCATGCTATTTGGAATAATTGGGTGGTATCCTATTGGGATTTGGATCACACCCTACTTACACCCCTTGGGTGTAAGTAGACTTGGTTATGTTTGACTCAGGTAAAGGAAAGGCTAAGGGTGATGGCGGTTCAGGGTGTTAGTCCCCATCCTTGGGGAGAAGTTGTGGAGACGGTTTGGGGGTGATGACCCCTTGTAATGTGGAGTCAATGGGGCTGTTTTGTTTCTATTTAATTGTGTCTTTAGACCTTTTGTTTTTCATTTGAACTTATGTATTCAGTTCTGGATTTTTGTATAAACCTTGTTGATATGAATTTTTCAGATTCATTTTATCAAATATTTTTTATGTTTTATGAATAAATATTCGGGTAAACCATTCCCAAACCAAGATAAATGATACCTGGGCACCTGTGCCAGCCTGTGGGGATAGGGAGAGCCCTTCGGGCCTTATCACGGGCTGGGTTTGGTGCCAGTTTTGGTGGTGAGCAGATTCGGTTCGTGACACAATTGCCAACAATTCTCAATCCACTAGCTCTCACATGAGAATCATGATTCTGCTGAGATATGGATTTAGTCAGGGGGTATTCCATGTTTACCTCTATTACAAATTTTCTATTTGTGACCTCACCTCTCTGAGTAAAATCTCTCAAGATATTAATCTTTCAAATTATATGGTTTATCCTCTGGTGTGACCTAAGCTCCTTGGAAAGAACTACTGCTGTAGTGTTATCACAATAAACTGGAATAGGGTCTACACTACTAGGCACAAAACCAATGTCTGAGACAAAGCTGCATATCCAAACTACTTCCTTTTCTACATGAGAAGCTACTATATACTTATATTTTTCTATAGAATCGGTGACCATATATTACTTCGAAGACATCCACTGAAAAAGTATTTGAGTTCGGGTGTTTGTGATGGATCTGGTAAATTGGCTGTTGTAATGTTGACTTCTGATTCTTTTTTTCCTGATTCATGAAGGATAAATCTGGATGATGTTTTGAAGCCTGTGTTTGCATCTTACACTGATTCATGCTCTGGAATAATTCTTCAAAAGGGGTCTTCAGCACATGTTGAGGCCAATTCTGAGGTCTTTTCTAAAAGTATTTCCATTGGGAAAACCTCCCTGATTTCACGTATTGTTTTACCCAAGGGTCATAAATCCTAGAGGATTGATGATTTGGTTCGACAGATTTCATGTTTTTGGGGTTTTTCTGACTGGAGGTGTGTATCTCTTGGACGTGGTTTCTTTCATTGCATTTTTCCTTCAGATGCTTCTAAAATTCGTCCGTGGAGCACTGGATCTCTTTCCTTGAAGCCTGGGTGGCTTCACCTTCATGAATGATCCCTAGAATTCAATGCTTCGCATGCAAGTAATCCTTTTTCCCAGGTATGGGTTTGCCTTCATGGTCTCAATTGGGTCCTTTAGTACCCAAATATTATGCGTGATATTGGAATGGAAATTGGGAATTCCATACATCTTGACAATGATATTGAGAATGTCCGGTTTGGACATTTGCAAGGATGTTAGTTGATATTGATCTTAGCTCTATCCTGATTGACAAGGAAACTCTTTCCACTCTGAAAGATGACATTCAAATTGATGTTGAATATGAAAGAAATCAACTTTTTTGTAATGAGTGCATGTCAGTTGGGCATTCATTGGAACTATGCCAGAGACAAATTTCCTCTCAGAACTATCAGATGAAGGGTCATCCATCCAACCTCTGTAAAAGGAGATTAAAGAGGAATGATTTGGATTTGTCACAGCCCCCTGATCGTAACATCCTGACATCTTCTAATAAGGCCGATGTGGTGGTTTTTGAGGAAGAACATCAGCTATCTTCAAAAGGGAAGGGGCAATGGTGGATTCATCGCCATTGAGAGTCAATAGTGGTCCTTCTAATATTCAAGATAAGTATGCATTTCCGATGAGTGGTCCCCCCACTGCTCAGGTTGACTTTTCCAAAGAGATACCCAAGGATGGTCATGCAGTTACTCCCATGGGCTTAGTTAGGATTGGAAAAAATGCTCCTCTCTCTATTGCAGGATCTCCTACTTGCATTGACCCCTCAAATATATACATAAATGATAGTCCTGGTGCAGGTTTGAAATGTGATGAGACTGTTGAGATGAATTTTAATACCGGGTCTCCTCTACAGGTTGATTTCCATCATGAGATCCAGAAGCTCTTGAAATCCTCCAGGATATCTGGGAAGTGAGGTGATATTTTGGAGGTGGAAGGGACTACAACGGGTAGCGGTGGTCCTACTTCTTTCAAATATGCACTCATTTCTGGAAAAGGGGTAGTTGACTATGCTCCTACCCCCTCGAAACTAAGGCTGAGGAAGGACTACTCTAATACACCTCGCACGGTGTGTACCCGCTCTTCTAAGATATCGGGTAAGTTTAATTTTGATTTTCTTAAGATCCTCAATCAGGGTAAGTCCCACTCTGAATGGGAAACTGATGATGAATTTGATTATGGGAATGATATGTCTTATTATGATCTTTAGCATTGTGTTTTTACAGATGAGGTAAAGTCCCTTTGTTTGACCCAGCCCATATCCTTTGTTCTCTTTTCCTTTATTTAATAAATAGTCAAAATCATCGCTTCTAGCTGAACTTGTTAGTATGTATCCTAAATGTGATTTCAGATCATTGTGATATGTTTAGAAACTAGCCTCAATGTATCTTATCACTACTAGTTCCTTATCTCCTCCATACACTAGGAACATATCCTTTGTACACCTCAAGCACTTCAGGATTGTTTTGATAGCTTCCCAATCCATCACTCCTATATTAGCTTGATATCTGCTCACCATTCTCAAAGAAAATACAACATCAAACCTAGTACATAGCATGACATACATAATAGATCCCATTACCAAGGAATAAGTGATTATACTCATTCTTTCAATCTCCTCCTATGTTTTTAGACACATTTTCTTAGAGACATTGATACCATGTGGCATGGGCAACAATACTCTCTTGGATTGTTCTATATTATACCTCTTGAGTACCTTGTAAATATATTTACTTTGACTTATCCCAAGCAACCTTTGAGATCTATCCCAATAGATCTTTATCCCTAGAATGTAGGCTTCTTCACCTAAGTCTTTTATTGAGAAGCATTCATTTAACCAAGTCTTAACTGACTATAATAATTTCACTTCATTTCCCATAATTAATATGTCACCAACATATAATAATAGTAAAATGATGAAATTCCCATTAAAATTCTCATAGACACGAGTCTCACTTTTGTTTTTAACAAAACCAAATTCTCTTATAAACTCATCAAAATGAACATTCCATGATAGTGATGCTTGATTCAACCCATAAATGGGTATCCGTAGCTTGAACACCTCATTGGAATTCTTTGACTTAACAAACCCTTTGGGTTGTGTCATATAGACATCTTCAGCCAACTTCCGATAAAAAAAAACAGTTTTTACATCCATTTATTAAATCTCATAATCATGAAAGGATGCTATTATAAGCAATATTTTGATGGATTTTAGCATTTCTACTTGTGAGAAGGTTTCATCATATTCTATCCCTTGACATTGTCTAAAACCCTTCACTACCAGTCTTGTTTTGTAGGTATTAAACTTACCATCCATGTCCAAATTTTTCTTGAATACCCATTTTTACCCAATGGGTTTTACATCAGTTTGAGGGTCTACCAAATTCCTAACTTGATTTTGGTATATGGAATCCATCTTAGAATGCATGGAATCTTTCCATTTAGTAACATATTTTCCTTATACTACTTCCATGTAGGTCATAGGTTCATCATCCTTAAGGATTAATCTATCACTTAACTCAGTAACAAGAAAACCATAATTCTATGGTTCTCTAACCTCTCAAGTTGAGCTACACAGTACTTGGGTCTTAGGAACAACTTCATCTCCCACTGTCTCTTGTAGAGAATGTTCCCATACCAACTCATGTTCATCTGGAGAATTAAATTCATCAAATTGAATCTATATCCCACTATTTCTATTGGAAATGTGTTCCCTTTCTATAAATATGGCTTGTCTTTCCACAATTAGTTTTCTATCTAAAGGGTTATATAGGTAATATCCTTTGGTTTCTTTAGGATAAAATATAAAAATGTAATTTTTTTTGGGATGCCAATTTGTTGCTATGTATAGTCTTGAAAAAAATCCTCACATACCTAAACATGTACGTGTGACAAATTGGGTTTCTTTCCACACCATAACTCATATTGAATCCCATATGCAACTTTAGTTGGTACTTGGTTAAGGGTATATGCCACCGTCTGCAAGGTGTATCCCCAAAAGGATAATGGAAGAGTTTTATGACACATCAATGATCTGACTATGTCTAGAAATGTCCTATTACTCCTTTCACTAACACCATTCCACTATGGTGTATAAGGAGGAGTGACTTGGGATACTATCCTACATTCCTTCAAGTGATCAATGAAATCTTAGTTAAGATACTCTCTACCCTAGTATGAGCTAAGTTTCTTAATCTTCTTACCAATATGGTTTTCTACTTCATGTTGGTATTCTTTAAACATCCAAAAGGAATATGACTTATACCACATTAATTATATATATCCATAACTACTATAGTTATCAGTAAAATTAATGAAGTATGAAAACCCACCCCTTTCCTTTACTAGAAATAGACCCCATACATTAGTAAGAATTAACTACAGCAATTCAATGGCTCTTTCTCCCATACTAGAGAAGGGTGATTTGGCCATTTTTCCTTGTAAACAAGCATGACATGCATCCAAGGGTTTTAACTGAGTTGAGTCTAAATAACCCGCTTGATATAATTTCTATAATCGCTTCTCATTTACATGACCTAGCCTAAAGTTCCATAGGCGGGTGTTATATGAGTCATGCTCACTGGTTTTTCATTGATTATCATTATTGGGTTTTTGAGTTCAAGTATATGTAATCCATTGATAAGACGTACCATACCATAAAACATTTTATCATTATAAAAGAGACAACATTTATTTCCAAACTTGAAATAAATTCCCATGGTGTACAGACTTGACACTGAGATTATGTTTTTGGTTATTGATGGAATATAATAACAATTATTCAATATAAAGACTAAACCACTAGGTAAAGTAAGGTGATAATCTCAGACTTCCAAGGATACTAGACTCACACCATTTGCTTCTTGGAGATCCACTTCCCCTTTTTCAATAATCTTAAACCTACTTGGTTCATGTATATAAATACAAATGTATGAGCCACAAGTCGTGTCCAATACCCAACTTGCAGATAATGATAGATTTCATTCAATGATAAAAATACCAGAAGTAGAAGTGTCACCTTGATTATTCTTCCCAGTTTTTCAATTTTTCTTATAGTGTCCTTTCTTTCCATACAAAAATCAAGAAACCTCCTGCTCATTGTCTTGCCTCTATATCCTTGGATTTTTGGAATGATGGTGCACCGATGTATTCAGACTAGACTTGGCCTTATATTCCTTAGCCTTTACCTTCCTCCTATTATTCACCATAAGGATTGAAGAATTGGTGTTATTCATCTCCGAATCAGCTTGGCGAACAAAAGACAAAATATTTAGGAGCAACTTTTGTTTGAGTTGGTGGCCTAGAACCAACTACTTTGTACTTTATGATGAACTTGTATTAATAAATACCTTATCACATGTTTATTGTTATTCTATGTGACAATGCATGTGATAATTTCCTAAGGATAACTGTTGCACTAAAGGGTCATAGTGGATCCCTACTATGATGAGAACCCAGAAGTTCCATAACACTATTCTTGAATATATGTTTTATGGTATGATGATGTTATTTGAGGGACACAAATAATACAAGACATTAGGGGTGAGGACTCATAAAACTTTGAGTCACCTTCTCATGGTGTGCACCCTTGGTAGTATCCAGGAGGATATTATGATAACGGGACCCTCCAGTAGGAAATCCACATTTCATATTGTCATTGGATGTTCCTATATGCGGATGTGTGTATTGGTCCTTATACATTAATATTATTATTAATGGGAATTAAAAATCGTGCACTTAGATGTATTGAAGAAAACTGTGATGACACACTGTTCACAGTGAGGTAGGATATGTTGGGTGCGTCACGAGTAATACTGCGTTAATAGACAACGCGAGAAAGGATTATTCCCTTCTGTTCTATAATGGAAGTTGATATATCAATCCCTTTGATGGAATTGATATAGCCTAAATAAATCTATGGCCATGGTGAGGAATGGGCAATTTCAATTTCAAGAATTCAAAGAAAGAATAATCGAGCACATGGGTTGATGGAACTATCATGCAACCCGCTTGATTTGAGATATCAATATAAAGGGATTACATTACTCGATAAGCGTTCGTAGGAGGTGACACGTCATTGCGGTGTTAACTTCTTTCTCTATGGGTATCTTGGCATGTTTCTAGATGCTAACCTTGTACTTTAGGTAGGCTATGCCTAATGCTACTAAGAAAGAGTCCTAGATGGCCACACACTAAGTGTCTCTAAGTATCTCAGTTAAATATTCATTTAACAAGTTGAATAAAAATTATTCCCAATTGTGGTTTAATAATTATAAAATGAGGCCTGATCACATTTATTTCTAAACTAGTTATTCAAGAGAATATATCGTGGGAAAAAAAATATATTTATTAGCGATTAATGTAGTGATATTTATTTAATAAATAAATAGTCATTATTCAAGTTCTAATAAATGTGGTGGAGGAAATAAAGAAAAAAAACAAAAGTACATGCCGTGTATATTAATATACACGCTGTGTAGTTTTTCTACAGATTTGTAAGAAATAATATTATTTATTTAATTAAATAATATTAGGTTTAATTTTCTAGGCGCATGTAAAGTGATAATAATAGTCAACTGTTATTATTAGACATGAGGTCTTAATAAGAATTAAATGAAATGAATAAATTCTTTCGGGTAATTAATTAATTTTATTATTCTAAGTAATAAAATTCCAATTACATTATTCTCGTTATAGCTATCCATTCTTTTTTTTTTCTTCTAAAAAATGGATTTGGAGAAATATCTCAAGCCAAGAGATAATTCCTTTCCTCCAAGAATGCTCTCAAGTTACGAGAGAGATCCTCCTCTACCGGATCAAGGAGAGAATTTTGGAAGTGGCCCTCAAGGCAATATAAGGCAGACATCGAAAGTAAAGGATCTTCTCCGCTAGTACCCAGAGATCCCTTCGACGACATCTAGAGATATATAGAGAACATGTGGATCACCACCATAGGAAGCCTACACTTGAATTCTACGACGCAACGATGGATCACATTGGACTGTGATCAGAAACATCAATGGAGAGAGAATTACCTCAAGGTAATTCTCATATTTTAAGTAAATTAATTATAACCAACATATGATGATCCTCTCTATGGTTATGAGACTTCCATATTTCTTTTTTGTTCTTCGTTCTATTATAAAGATCCGATATTTTATCATCGTGATAGATCTCAGATTGATTGTTCTAAACGGTAAAATGAAAGTTGGGTAGACCCATCCATGCGCTTCCGCTGCACCCGAAATATACAAGTGGTATCATATGGGTCATATCGTTGATTATAATTATTTATTTTTTCATTGATGATTTATGCATTTTATAATTCAATTGTTTCAATTCAAGTTAATCATTCTATAAATCTGAATCTTGAGATCTATTTCTTCTCTTTCATTTCTCATTCACCTTACAAAAATGATCTTTTTATTTAAATTTTGATTAAAATAAAATAAAGGATCTCATCTGGAGGTTCCAAAGGTTCCTAGCCATACAACACCAGAACACATGGCGTGTATTCGAAAATACATTCCATGTAGTCAAGGTTCAATGCACCAGGACTGGTCTTCCAAACCAAGCTGTGTTTTGGAGTTTATATAAGTCTTAAATAACTCCGTTGGTTGACTAGGAACAGGTGGCACACGGTTTCTGGATTACACGCCATGTGGCCCACTGGACACAGCGTGTAGTCCCTTCGGGTTAGGGTTGGACCGTGTACCCCATACACGGCTTGCTCGGATGGAGACCATGTAACTCAGATACTACATGGCATGCGGACCATTAGACACACCGTGTACTCCGAAGATTTCCGAAGTACACTCACATGCTGTATCCCTGGGCGTGTACTTCAGATGAATCGTGAATGATAGTACACGCCATGTAGTTAAAACTACATTCCGTGTACTCATCCAAATTACACAGATTTAGTAAAATTTATTATTATATTATACAAACCCTTGAGACATGTACCATGGTGAGAGCGTAAAGCTGAGGCACAACACGTGATTGGTGTTTTATATATATGTGTTTAATTTATCTTCTACATAATTTTCATTTCTACTCATTGGGTATTTATGAACAATAATTCAACAGGTTTCCTCCAAGGTATAAGTAACGTACAAAGATAATTTTAAATGAATTTATCTTTTTAAAATTATGATGGATGAGAATCTCAAGGAAATTCAGAAAAGGGTTTAAGATAAAAGGATTTATTAATTAAAATATAATTAATTGATTCAAGCATGATTTATCTTAAATAAGAATGATTAGAGAATTTAATGCTAGTTTTATTTATGTGTAAATATCATTGCATGTATGGATGATCATGAGAAAGACCATGACCTTTGTATGTGGATGGTTTCATTTAATTTATTTATTTAAATTAAATTTTATTGGACTGTGTGCCTTCTCCTCTTTAATATGTAGGGCCTGCATGCCCAAAATTTCTTTTATGTAAAACCTCGTTTTACCCCTCAACTTCATGTGAGATAAAAGCATATGTAATGGATGGAGCTTCCAATCTAGTGGAGGCGGCTCAAGTTAGGATCCAAGGTGAAACCAATCCAAGGAGATATAAAGGTGGAAAGCTGTAAACACGAACCCAAAAGGTTCAAGGTGTTTCTCCCCTAGGTATTTGTTTAGTTTATTAACCACTAGATAAACTAACCAATATAACAAGATCATGGTCATACCATTTATTTTATTTCTGTCAGTTTCATGGTTTTTTTATTATGGGTGTGTTGTCGCGATCACACAATTAATGAATTAAACAAGCATACAAGATAGAACTTAAATAGGACCGACTTATGCATAAATATTATCTTAGACAAGGTTAATCACTTAAGTATATCCCAATTAATATTAGAAATCATGTAATCAAAGATAATAAAATGGAAATTACATATAAGGATAAAATCCCTCAAAGAAATATTAAGTCGGTATAGCCTTTTATAATCTCGGTTAGAATCGAACCATAGTTCAAAGTGCTTGACCAACCCTAGTTGGGGTTCTTTCAATTATTGGGGAATTAAAATTAAAGGTTTTGGGTTTACTTAACTTGGTTCACATCAAGTGTTGACTTCCACAATAGGACTTGGTGTGACCAAGAGGAAATGTTTGAGGAAATGAAAAATAAAAAAAGGATTTTAGGATTGGGGAGTCCACTCAGCAGATCAAGGAGCTGCAAGTTAATGATGTTGGCATTTGGAATGACTACCTAAAACCTTTCAAGTTGTTTGAACAACCCTAGTTGGGGTAATGCAAATGGAAATATGGATACTTTCCACTAGAATATCCAGGAAACCGAAGTCAATGGTGAGGGTTATTGGATTTCGATAAAATAGTGGGAGACTAATAAGTATTAATTTGTTTATTTGTCTCAGTTTTATCATGATAAAATACTAAATATTTGATAATCTTAATTTTTAGAAATGACAAGAAAAATTAATCCAAACATGTCATTGTAAACCATACTCAGGAAGGAAAACCTTCTCACCGGCACCAATTTCCTGGAGTGGCATAGGTGTTTACGCATAATCCTTTTCCACGAGAGAAAATTGTATGTGCTGGAGGATCCCATTCCAATTGCGCCTAGAAAAGAGTCTAGTGATGAGGAACTATCTCTCTATATAAAACATATGGATAATGCCATAGATGTCCAATGTTTCATGCTATCGGTCATGTCTAATGAGCTCTTGAAGCAACATGAAAACATGGATGCATATAGAATGATGTCTCACCTTAAGGATCTATATCAAGAGAAGGTGAGATAGGAGAGATATGAGATCTCAAATTATTTTTTCACAACTAATCTTGGAGAGTATGCACCAACCGAGCCTCATATAGTCAAGCTTATTGGCTACATTGAACGCCTGGACATATTAGGGATTAAGTTCCCAAATGAGTTTCACACATATCTAATCCTATCATCACTGCCCAAGACCTTCTTTAGATTTATTGTCAACTACAACATGAGGAACAATGAGAAGAGTATATCAAAACTTCTGACCTTGATTGATCAGGTAGATAAGGATATGGGGTGTGACAAACCCACAGTCCTTATGGTGAATAAGAATAGGAAGGACAAGGCAAAGGGGGAAAGGATTTATAAATGGTATGAATCCCCTGACCACCATAGCTCTAAGAAGGGGAATATCCAGAGGTAGGGAAAGGAACGAGAGACAATATGTTTTTCATGTGGCAAAGCCAGGCCACTGGAAGATGAGCTGTACCTAGAGACATGGGGATGCTAAAGGCGTGTTCCTTATCAAGTGTAATATTTACATTTCTACACATTGGGTATTAAATACAGAATGTGGGGCTCACATCTATATTCAAATGAAAGAACCAAGTATATTTATAAATATTTCTAGAGGAGAGGTGGATCTTCAAGCTGCTAATGGCGTGAGGATGTCTGCGTTAGCCATTGGTTATTACCATCTATCATTGCCAACTGAAATAATTTTGGTTTTAAATAACTATTATTATGTGCCTAGTGTTACCAAGAACATAATTTATGTATCATGTTTGTATATTGATGGATTTATTTTCAAGTTTGGAAATAAGGGTTGTTTCTTTTATAAGAACAATGTATGTTATGGTATGGAGCTTTTAAATAACAGTTTCTATGTATTAAATTACAAAAACAAAGTTTTGGAAATTGATAACAAAACAAATTCACATGACTCATACAACACCCAATTGTGGCATCACTGTCTTGGTCATGTAAATGAAAAGCACTTGAAAAAGCTCTACCAAGATGGTTATTTAGACTCTACTAAGCTAAAACCACTTGATAGATGTCACACTTGTTTACTAGGTAAAATGACCAAGACGCCTTTCGGTGGACATGGTGAAAGGGCCACATAACTTCTAGGATTGGTGCATATAGATGTTTGTGGACCATTTCTAATAGAAGCTAGAGGTGAATATTCTTACTTCATTACTTTTACTGTGGATTTGAGTAGATATGGATATATCTACTTAATGAGGTATAAGTCAGAGTCCTTGGAGAAATTTAAGTTATTCAAGAATGAAATAGAGAATCTTCTTGGTAAGAAGATAAAGAAGATTCAATCGGATCAAGGTGGAGAATACCTGAACCAAGAGTTCATCAACTTTTTACGGGAGTCTGGGATTATATATCAATTCAATCTTCCTTATACACCAAAGTGGAATGGTGTTAGTGAAAGGAGGAACCTCACATTTTTGGACATGGTGAGGTCGATGATAAGTCATGCATATCTTCCATTGTCCTTTTAGGGATATGCATTAAAAAATGAAGCATACAAATTAAACCGAGTACCAACTAAGGTGGAAAATGGTATTCCCTCTAAGTTATGGAATGGAAAGAAACCCATTTTGTCGCACACATGTGTATGGGGAAGAGTTCAAAGGAGCCAGTTTTCACCGATTCTACAGTGGAGTCCAAATATATAGTGGCTTATGATGCATCCAAGGAAGCCGTCTTGGTTCAGAACTTTGTCCAGGAGCTTGATGTCATGCTTAGCAGTAGAGACCCTATCACTTTGTATTGTGATAATACTGCAGTGGTGGCTCTTGAAAAAGAACCATGGCCACATCAACGAATAAAGAATATTCTCCAGAAGTATCACCTCTTGAGGGATTTCTATCAAAGGGGTGAAGTTGCAGTGATCAGAGTGTCTAAGGAAGAGAATATAATAGAACCCATGACTAAAGTCCTATCTCAGTAAAAGCGTGAATATCATGTGAGAGTTAGCGGGTTAAAGGTTGTTAGCAGTTGGTTCTAGTCCAAGTGGGAGTCTATTCGAGTTGGTGTCCTAGAACCAACTAATTTTTACTTTATGATGAACTTGTATTAATAAATACCTTATCACATCTTGATTATTCTTTCGCATGACAATTCGTGTGATATTTTCCTAAGGATATCTGTTTCACTAAAGGGTTATAGCAAATCCCTACTATGATGAGAACCCAAAAGTTCCATAGCACTATTATTGAAAATATGTTCTACGGTTGGATGATGTTATTTGAGGGGCAAAAATAATATAGTCCATTAGGGGTGAGGACTCATAAAACTTTGAGGCACGTTCTCATGGTCTATGTCCTTGGTAGTATCTAGGAGGATATTATGAGAACGAGACCCTCCAGTAGGAAATCCACATTTTATAGTGTCATTGGATGTTCCTATCTTCGGACATGTGTATAGGTCCTTAGACTTTAAGATTATTATTAATTCATATTACAACTCACACACTTAGAAGTATTGATGAAAACTATGATGACACACTATTCATAGTGAGGCAGGATATGTTGGGTGCATCACGAGTAATACTATATTAATAGACAATGCGAGAAAGTATTTTCCTCTTCTGTTCCATAATGGAAGTTGATATCTCAGTCCCTTTTATGGAATTGATATAGCCTAAATAAATCCATGGCCATGGTGAGGAATGGGCAAGTTCAATTTCAGGAAGTCAAATAAAGAACAATCGAGCAAATGGGTTAATGACACTAGCATGAACCCCACTTGATTTGAGATATCAAGACAAATGGATTACATTACATGGTAAATGTTCGTAGGAGGTGAAACGTTATTGCAGTGTTAACTTCTTTTTCTATGGGTTCCTTGGACTGTTGCCAGATGATAACCTTGGAATTTAGGCTGGCTCCGCCTACTTCCACTGAGAAAGAGGCCTATATGGTCACAAAATATGTGTGTCCAAGCATCTCAGTTAAATATTCATTTAACAAGTTGAATAAAAATTATTCCCGATTGTGGTTTAATAATTATTCAAGGATGCCTAATGGAATTTATTTCAACACTAGTTATTCAAGAGAATATATTGTGGGAGAAATAATATATTTATTAGTGAATAATGTAGTGATATTTATTTAAGAAATAAATAGTCATTATTTAAGGTCTAATGAATGTGGTGGAGAAAATAAAGAAAAAGGAAAAACAAAAGTACATGCTGTGTATATTAATATACACACCGTGCAGTTTTTCTGGGGATTTGTGAGAAATAATATTAATTAATTAATTAATTAATATTAGGTGTAATTCACTGGGCGCATGTCAAGTGATAATAATAGTCAACTATTATTATTAGACATGAGGTATTACTAAGAATTAAATTAAATGAATAAATGCTTCCAGATAATTAATTAATTTTATTTTTTCTAAGTAATAAAATCCCAATTACATTATTCTCATGATTTCTAGCCAATATTTGTGGTTGTGCACAATGGATTTGGAGAAATATCTCAAGCTAAGAGATAATTCCTTTCTTCCAAGAATGCTCTCAAGTTACGAGAGAGATCCTACTCCACTAAATCAAGGAGAGCACTTTGGGAGAGGCTCTCATGGCGATCAAAGGTGGAAATCGCAAGCGAAGGATCTTCCGCATTAGAATCCAGAGATCCCTTTGGAAACATCAAGAGATACACGGAGCATGTATGGATCACCGTTAGAGAAATCCTATACTTGGCTTCTATGAAGCAACGACGAATCACATTGGATCATGATCGAAAACATCTATGGGGAGAAAATTGCATCAAGGTAATTCTCATATTTTAATTAAATTAATTATAACATATAATTATCCTCTCTATGGTTCTATGACTTCCCTCTTTCTATTTCGTTCTTCGTTATATTCTGAAGATCTGACATTTTATCATCATGATAGATCTCAGATTGATCATTGTTAACTATAAAATTAAAGTTGGGTACACCCATCCACGTGCTTCCACTGCGCCCAGAACCTACAACTTTGTCATGTTATTTATGTTATAATTGATAATGAAAGTCAAAAATCTTGGTGGTAAAGAGGAAAGAATGAGATCAGTCTCTAGTTCTTGATTCAGTTTCAACCTAAGGGCTTCAAGCCTCTTGATGTACCCAATCATCTTGAGTACATGCATTCCTGCTTGATTCCCTTATACTAGCCTTCACCTATAAAGTGTATTGGAAATCTCATACCTTTATTTCCTTTCTCTCTCCTAATATAATTCTTGGAGACGAGTAAACATCTTGTATAAATTCTCATCCTTATGCATTTTCTACAATTGACTGGACATGGATGAAAACATGATGCACTAAACATATAGTGCATCATCTACATGCCTTTTCCATTTTTCTTTATATTCATTGCTTTCTCCCTAAGGAGGCTCAGTAGGAAGTGAGGGCTCTAACACATATAACTTCCTTTCTTGGTGTAGTACAATGTGCAAGCGCCTGTACCACTTCTAGAAGTTATGGACCATCAAGTTATTTTCTTTATCCACTATTGATCACAATGATAATACACTGTTGGTGTTGGTGATTTACATTTTAGATCTAAAAACAATTAATTTTTAGTAGTCAGTAATTTAACTTGATTACCTTTTAGACATTTATGATTAATTAATTATTATTTTTTTAAATGTCTCACACTATTTTATTGAACCATAATAGCCCTCACTATTAGATTTGGAATACTTTGTCACTTGAGTATTCTAGTAGAAATGATCCTTGAAACTACTCCTCATAGTCTACAAGCTTTTTATACACCACTGCTTAGAGAGTTTCTAGGTAGGCACTAGGCTGTCCAACCATATTAACTCATGGTTCCTGGAACTATTGAGTAAAGTCACAGCTTTTTGGAATTGTAACTTGATACCCACAACACATTGCCTATAAAGTGATAGAAATATATATTTGGATACTTCTTTTCCACCACCTTTAGTCAATTAAACCCATTACTCTCATAAGAACTCCTTGGTAGTATAAGTCACCCACAAATTTGGCTGACAAGCACCCCAAACACCTGGTTTTTTTCAAATTTGAACAATAGAAAACTTTACAACTTGATATATCTTTGAAGGATTTTATTATTTATTGATGAATGTAATCCATTTCTATTAAATATGTCCAATCTATATTGTCATTCTCAAAATAGAACATGAAATAGAAAAATATACATCACATCTTTATGCATTTTATCTTGTTTATTATTTTATGTGATCACACAATAATCATGCACTTGCATAAAATAACATACGATGATTAAAGGAAATAAATCAACCTAATGACCTTGAGAATCTATTTGGTATTTATCCATAACAAACCAATCTTGACCTAGGGAATTTCATACCTGAGTCGAATCTTGACTCATGTTGCAGAATGTTGGTCGGAGTAGAGTACTCAAGAGGGGGGGGGGGTGAATTGAGTATCTATTAAAATTTCTGTTAAAAAGGTTTTCTTAAAAAGGTTCTACAATAAAAAATTGTATACAAACCAGTTAATCAAGGTAATACAGTTATAAATATTTGACTATTCAAATAACCTCTTGAAAGATTGATTAATTCTCAGTAATATCAATATGAGTTATTAATATTAATTTTGAAGCTATTCTAATACGACAAAACAATTTTAACTTCTATCCAATATTAAATATCAAAGTAAAATCTAGTGTTTTCTAAAATATACAGTAAAGAATAGAAAAACTAAATTAAAAGACACATCAAATAAAATAAGTGGTTCAGTATCAAGACGAGACCTAATAAACTCCACTTGGTGATCACCTGCCACCAAGAAGTTTATATTAATAAACTTGATCCACACCCTGGATCGGGGTAAAAAATAGTGCACAAGACTGTCTAGGTCACACGACCTCTTCCACAATTATTCATGGGTATAAACTACCAGGTCACACAAGGAACTCTTCCACACTTATCCGTGGGAGTAAACAACTGTAAAGAGATATGAGAGGAAGGATATCTTGTATCCTTTAGTTTAGTGCAGGAGACAACATTTATTTTAATACAGACACACACACACACAGATCAAATGCTAAAAATAGTACACAACATAGAAAAAGATGATGAGATAAGGATAGAAGTGCTATGAGTGTTATTCTATGCAGCTCTGGACTTGTAGGATGATGAAGGTGAAAGTATCAAGTCCTCTTGTAAAAAACAGAGTATCGCAAGTTTGGTGTTCTGGTTTCTAGTTAGATCTAGATCATGTTCTTCGTGGAGTTGGTATTGAAAAGATGATTTTGATTCTGATCTATGGTAGTCCAGCATTTGGATTCAACAGTGATTCGTGTGTTCTTAATTTGTTTCTTGTTTCATGTATCAGTTCTCTTTTCAAAAATGCACACACTTTTGCTACACACTACAATACCACTTCTTCATTCTAGTTCCACAGTTTCCTTTTAATTTTGAGTGCATGTGTTGGAGATGACAAGATGTATGTATCCTGCACCTTATACCTCATACTGTCAGGTGAAATGTCTACAAAGAAATATTAATTATGTTAGTGCATTTAAATGACTCAAATATAACCGTTAGAAATTAAATTGAAAACGACAAAACAGATTAAAGAACGGTGCCACAGTCTATCCAGAAACAATGTCTTCTTAGAAATAGTGTCATCAAGAAATGGTGTCTTCTTCTTTTCATTTGAGCAGTGAGACAGTCATGATGACATAGTTATATTGATATTAGAAACCAGTAGCACAAATGCGGTGTTAGAATCACAGTGTCTAGTGCCTTTTCAATCTTCGAATGATGTCTTAGTGATGGTAGCAAAGAAACCAGTGTCACAGACTTCATGAGATCTGAAATTGGTTACGGTGTCTGGTTCACGGTGTCTGGGTCATGGTGTTTGGGTCATGGTGTCTGGGTCACGGTGTCTGGGTCACAATGTCTGGGTCCTTTTCCAGAAAACCAGAACCGGTGGAAAACTCATGGTTTCTTATACTTAGCCAATTATCTGTAAACATACTTAAGCAGTAATATTCATAGAATGAATTAGACTTAATCATTCATGAAATAAATCATTATAGAACAAAGTTAAATATATTTTAAAACAATCACACATGATTTAGGATTAACAGTATTTAGTTGAATTTTATTTAAAGCATAAAGAGACCAATCATCTCTACACATGATTTGAGATAGATTAAATAGGATTAATAGGATTTACAGGATTTATAGGATTTGTGATCATTAAAACATGATTAAAACATGAGGATTCCAACAATCTCCCCCTTTTTTATGATCATAAATCATATGAACTAGATAACTATTCTTAGTGTGATTTTTATCCCTTAGGGCCTTAGTGATTGTTTTTCTCCCCCTTTTGGGATTATCAAAAAGAGTACAAGGAATAGAAAAAAATGAAAGTAAATAAGATAATAGACAACAACAATTCACTTTTCATTATAGGAAAAAGATGTGGAAGTACAAGAAGTAGGAAAAAATACAAAATATCCCTATCAAAATACAACTTTCACTTTTCTTAAGCACTAGATGTCTTCTTGTTTCCCTTTGAAGCAACATCATAAGTATCCACAAGATAAAAAGTAGAAGTTGAATAAGGGAGTGATCCAACAGTCAGAGACGGAAGAGGGAGTCCTTCAAAAATAGAAGGTGAAAAAGAGGTTTGGTAGAAGACCGAGGCATGTGGTGGTCAAGGATAATAGGTGTGATCTGACTCAGAGCCTAAGATATAGACATTGAGGTAGATGCAAAGTTAGTGGATGAGGAAGGAGGTAAACCAGACCACAAGGGTGCAGCTGCATGAGCCACAATAGCAGTGCTCTACACTTGAAGATAAGGCTTCAACAATTGAATGAAGTCAGTAATAATCTCACCACCAAACTTTATTGACTTCTCAAAATCATCTTTGTTCTCCATAAATTTGTCCAATAAAGGATTGAAATATTTCTTCTCTTGAACTTGAGTCTTGAGTGATTGAGTTATATGAGGTATTTTAAAATACTCTACAAGATACTTGAAATGATTGGTCATATCATGCGTAGAGAAAATCCTATTAAAGTACAAATCCACTTTCTTAGTAATTTCTTCCTAAGAATCATTTTCAATATTTGAATGAATCCTCACCAAATCAAGCACTCTATCACTATTATTGACAATAGTAAATAGACTCTCCTTTTCAAAACCATTGAACACTGAATGAAGTTCCTCATTAACCACAGTTCTGAGTAGATCACAGTCAACAGATTAAGATGATTGTCCAGAGGAACTAGAGGCTATAACAACTAAAGTTAGGGACTTGAGTTGATTCAAAAATTTCTGTAGATATCCCTTATACTCATAAGGCAGTTTGTTGAGACCAATAACAAGCTCACACATCTCTTGGACTATTTGTTTGTTTCTCTCATCCACTTTGTCAGCTAATGAAGTCAAGTTCAGTTGAATCAGAGAGGAAACTTTCTATGGAATCTGACCACTAACATCCTCAAAAGGATGAGAAACATGATCTTTTAATGATTTCAAGACTTTTTTCATATCTTCAACCATATCTCTAAGATACTTCACTTCAACACTTAGCTGTTTGTTTTCAAATCTGACCTCTTGAATTTCATGAAGTATTTTTGGCTGAATCTGCCATATTATCATCTCTAACAGCAAGGCAACATCTCTTTAATTTAGGTTTTTTTTATAGGATCAGGTTGGGTGTTCATGAGATTTTTAACTCCAGCCAAAAAAGTAGCTCCAAAGGCTTTCAAATCATCCTGAATCAAAAAATCAGGAGGTTCTTGTGAAGGTTCAGGAATAGGAATAGAGACTGGCTGAGGTTCCTTTGCAAAGATTACTTATAGAGTAGAAACTGGTTTCAATTGAAACATAGTAGACATGTCTATGCCGTTAACTGAGGATTATTGGGTATCATTCACATCAAAGTATCTAGGTAACTTATACCAGGTATCCATAGTGATTTGATCAACTGGATTAGGAATTAAAACACTTTCTAGACTAGGGTGTAGCTCACCCTCAACAAGTGCATATCTCAAAGGACTAAGTGATTTAGTTCCTTGAACTGGTTCTAAAAGATCATCTCCAATACTCTCACCCATTTTTTCTAGATAGCTGTAAGGCTTGTTCCATTATTTCCTCAGTAGAAGGAATAACATCAGGATTATCTTGTTCTTTTAAATGTTCTTCAACCACAACTTCTTTCTCAAGAGAAAGTTCGTCTTCTAGATGCTCCTCAAGAACAACCTTTTCCATTTCATTTACAACAAATTATCTTCAATAATCAGGTTCTTATTCCAAATCAATAATTCATTCAGTAACATGTGCTTCCTTTTCAATTAAGAATTGTGGAACAGGTGGATTAATATCCTCCTTATCCAAGACAATTTCTTCTAAAGGTGCAATAACCACCTCTTCTTCCTATTCAACAAGATAGTCAACAATTTCATCTGGTTACAAACCAGGATCAGATATGTTCTTAGGTTTTAAAGGATTCTCAACCAGATTACACATTTCATATAACCTTTCATCATCCTCCACCCAATCCTTTTTTCACAGATTCCAACTAATTTTCATCCTTTTTTCTGTTACCTTTGAGATACAGAATTCACAGTCCTTGATGACTTCTTCATTTGGTCCAAACATTCCTTTAGCATATAGAATAACAAATATTAACCTTGAGTAGAACAAGGAGGTAGACTTTGAGGTTGTCTTAATCAAATCACACATATTAAGTATAACATACTTGCATAGGTTAATCTTGTGTCCATTATTCATAATATGTATCAAAAATACATCTTGATATTTGAGGGTATACAAGTCTCCTTTTCTTAGACTAACCAGATTCTAAATAAACTTAAACAGCAATCTGGTTTCACTATCCAATTTAGCAGCAATATCTCTTCTCTTCTTTTTATCGCTATTCAAGTTTTCCAAGGCCTCTTCTAAAATAAAAATATCACTTAGAGGAGGAGGACCTATCTGATAGTCCTAAAAAATTCCTTCATGAGGTGTCCCTAGGCAGGTATCCCATAACCTCAAGGAAAAGGTGCATCTTTGTCCATTGATCAAACTCCTCACAATAAAACCATCTTTTGTATCAAATGAGAACTGAAAAAACTGATAGAAATGAGCAACAAGTTTTGGATAAATCGGCATTTTCTCTTTTGTGAACCAATCCATATATCCCTTCTCTTTTAGTACTTTCAACACTAAAGACTTACTTGACAATAACCACTTAGGGTAGATTTCCTTTTCTGGTACCACTATTCTATCAACAAGATTTGAGTTCAATGGTCCTTCGGGCACTACCTTCGGTGCTCTTTTCACTTTCTTCTTAGATATGTGATTCTTAGGAGTTGAAGAAGATGGGTGCTTCATTCTGGGCATTCAACGAGGGGTTCAAGAGAGATAGAGATATGAAGGAGGTCTTACGGTTTGAGAGAGAAGGGTTTTAGTTTTGAGAAAAGAGGGATTGAGTGAAGAAAAGAGTGAAACGTATTTATTTTTTATCATTTATAGATATCAAGCGTCGAAAATTCAAAAGAGCGTGATAAATATAGTAAAATTATCAACACGGCGATACATGTAATAAAATACAAATAAAACGAAAAATTTTCATTATGGTGAGACCGGAACAAGTTGTCATGGTGAGACTGGAACATGTTCTCACGGTGTCATCTTTACGATGTGTCTCCACATGGTGCGACTGTAATATTTTAGACAGTAAGTGAAAGAAAGTAACTGCGAGACAATAACTGTGAGACCATAAACATGAAACATCAACTTCAAGACAGTAAACTATAGAACTATGAGAGTGAGAAAATGATCTTAAGACAGTGAATTGTGAAACTGTAAACTGTGAAATAGTAAGTTGTGAAACAGTACAATTTCCAATTAAGATTTATCATTTCTAATTCATGTATGATGTAATTTATCCTTTCAGAATTTAACAGTTTAGTGAATATATCAGCATGCTGATATTCAGTTTCAATGAATTTCAAAGTGATATCAACTTTTTGATAATGGTATCCCCAAAAGTGATGTCTTACATCAATATGTTTTTTCATGGAGTGTGAAATTGGATTTTTTGAGATATTAATAGCACTTGTATTGTCAAAATTTATAGGTACATGATTGAATTGATATCTATAATCTAGTAATGTGTGTTTCATCCACAAAATTTGTGCATAACAACTACCATCAGATATGTATTCAGCTTCGGCAGTAGATAATACAACAAAGTTTTGTTTCTGACTACACCATGATACTAGATACTTTCCTAAAAAGTGACATGTTCCAGAGGTTCTTTTTCTATCTAACTTACAACCAAAGAAATCAATATCAGAATAACTAACTCAAATGATTGTCCTCTAGGATAGAACAATCCTAGATTAGGTGTATGTTTGAGGTATATGAAAAATCCTTTAACAACATTTAAATGAGATTCCTTAGGGTTTGCTTGAAAATGAACACACATATATACACTAAACATAATGTTAGGTCGGCTAGCAGTTAAGTAGAGTAAGCTTCCAATCATTCCTCTGTAAGTGGTTTGATCAACAAATTTTTCATCTTCATCAAGATCCAACTTACAAGTAGTACTCATTGAAGTATCACCACTTTTAGTGATATTCAAGACAAAATGTTTTATAATATCTTTAGTATATTTTATTTTATTTAAAATAATACTATATTTATTTTGAAAGATTTTAAATCCAAGAAAGAATTTTAGTTCACCCATTAAACTCATTTCAAATTCGTTTTGCATCATTTTAGAAAATTAAATACATAAAGAATTTTTTGAAGATCCAAAAATAATATCATCTACATAAATTTGAACTACTAAAACATTATTGGAAATTCGTTTTATAAAAAGTGTAGGATCAGCTATACATTTTGTAAAACCTTTGGAAATAAGAAAAGTACTTAATATATCATACCAAGCTCTTAGAGCTTGCTTTAAACCATACAAAGCTTTTGATAATTTGATAACATGATTTGGAAAGTGAGGATTTTTGAAACCAGGAGGCTGTTCAACAAAAACATCCTCAACTATATACCCATTTAGGAATTCACTCTTGACATCCATTTGATATAGTTTGAAATTTAGATGTACAACATAAGCAAGTAGGATTTTTATGGCTTCAAGTATAGAAATAGGTGAAAAGGTCTCTTCATAGTCAATTACTTCCTCTTGACTATAGCCTTGTGCAACCAATATAGCCTTATTTATAACTATATTACCAGATTCATCTACCTTATTTATAAACACCCACTTAGTGCCTATGGTAAATATATTTTTGGGTCTGTCAACAAGTTTCCAAAATTTGTTCATTTCAAACTAATTTAGTTCTTCTTGCATAGCCATCACCCAAAATTCATCATTTATAGCATCATTACTGTTTTTAGGTTCAAGTTGTGATAAGAAAACTTGATGTTCAACCTAATTTCAAAGAGAAGCTCTAGTTTGAGTTCCTTTATCTAAATCTCCTACAAAAACATCTAAAGGATGGTTCTTAAGGGTTCTAACAGATATAGAAATAGAGGAGCTAGAGATTTTAGATTCTTCAATAGGTTCGAGTTCATTATGACTTGAATCTGGAGAATTTCCTGAAGTGGAAGTTTTCATAGATTCTTTTACAGGATAGTTAGAGGATTTAGCATTGATGTCCAGATTTGACATGTCATCCTCAAGATTCTCTAGAGAGATCTTAGGATCATTTGGATATGTTTCATCAAACTTAACATGGACATATTCTTCCACACATTTAGTTATTTTTGTTAAACAATATATATGCTTTACTAGAGATTGAATATCCTAGAAGAATTCCTTCATCACTTTTGGATGCAAACTAGTCAAGATTTTCCTTAGTATTAAGGATATAGACTTTGCAACCAAAAACTTTGAAGTAGCTTACTTTGGGTTTTCTATTATTCTATAACTCATATGGAGATCTTTTAAGAATAGGTATGATCAAAACTCTATTAATAATATAGCATGATGTATTTAAAGCTTCATCTTATAAATAAATAGGTAAGTCATATTCACTAAGCATGGTTCTATCAATTTCTTGAAAGGTCCTATTTCTTCTTTCTACAACACCTTTTGTTTAGGTGTTTAGGGGTAGAGAAATTATGACTATATCCATTTTTTGAGAAAAAAAATTCAAACTCTTGATATTAAAACTCACAACCATGATCAATTCTAAAGGATTTAATTCTAATTCCACTAAGGTTTTCTACAATTTTAGCATATTTGGTAAACTGAGAGAAGGCTTCACTTTTTTGAGCCAAGAAGAAAGCCCATGTATATCTAGAAAAATAATCTATAAGAACATAAACATAGTGCTTCCCATTTAAACTAGAAACTCTATATGCTCCAAAAAAATCCATGTGAACCAACTTGAGAGGTTGAGAAGTTGACACTTATTTCTTTGGTTTGAAGGAAATTTTGTGTTTATTTCCATTTTGACAAGGATTACACACTTTATCATTTGGAAACTCAAGTTTGGGTAGGTCTTTGACTAAATTTTTTCTAGTTAGCTTTCTAAGGGAGTGAATATTACAATGTCCTAGTCTTATATTCCAAAGCCTGGACTCTTTTTGAAATACACTTAAACATGAAGCATTTTGAGAAACTAAAGAATATAAGTTAACGGAGTATACATTTTCATTTCTCAATGTAGAAAATACAAATTCATTTTTAGAATTAAAAACATTTTAAACATTATTTTCAAATTTAAAATGAAATCCATCATCACATAGTTGTGAAATACTGAGCAGATTATATTTCAGCCCATCAACAAAAATTACTTTAGAAATTAAAACTGACTTAGAGTTACCAATTTGGAAAAGTCCAATGATTTTTCCTTTGGCATTGTCACCAAAGGTGACATGTACACCATCGATTTTTATTAAGTTCTTGAAGAATGAATAATATCCTATCATGTGTCTGGAACACCCGCTGTCCAAGTACCATAAGCTTTTATAGGATCTCTTTAAACAATTTTCCTAAAAAATAGTCAAATAAAAACAGACTTTGGTACCCATATTTGTTTGGGCTCAGTAATATTAGTGACTAGTGATTTAAGAACCCAAATCCACCTCATAGGTTTCCTATAAGCATTATGTAAATTACTTAAAAAATAAATGCTATTTGGTCCAGAAAAGATTGAAATAGTAGAGAGTGTATCATAATTTGAACTAGCAGAATGTTTTCCAGAACTAGGAGTAAAGTTGTATGTTCTAGATTTAGAAACAAAATTGGTTCTTCCAAAATTTATTTTACTAGGTTGATAGCTAATACCAGTAGTGTATTTAGGGGTAATCTTTTTACCTAGAATTTGTACCAAGGTATCTTTACCATTTGTAAAACTTTAAAGTTCCTTTTTCAATTTCTTATTAGAGAGCTTTAGTTCATTGTTTTCTTTGAGTAATTGAACATTTTTCTCTCTTTATATAGTGAGTTCAGATTTAACAATTTAGGTAAGAGTATACTATTTCTTTAAAGACTTGTATTTATCTTTTAGTTCATTACATGTATCTTCAAGCATATTTAAATACTCAAAAATTTCTTAGTTAGACATATTTTCAAAATCACTTTCATCTCCAGAATAATAGGAATTTTGTATAGGAGATTTTAGTGTTACCTTAGATGTGTTTGTCATGAAACACATATTGGATTTGTTATCCTATTCATCATGTGAAGATTCTGAGTCACTTAAACTATCCTCAGAAGCACTCTAAGTTTCTTTCATTTCCTTTTTATACTTTATATCTTTGTACTCATATTTCTTTTTATACTTGAGCTTGGGATAGTCAGCCTTTACATGTCCCTTTCGCTTACATTCATAGCATACTATCTCATCAGACTTGTCACTTCTTTTCCAATTTTTCTTCTAGCTTCCCTTTTGATCATATCTTCCTTTGAAGTTAGTCTTTTTGAAAAATTTCTTCCACTTATAAAATTTCTTAAATCTTCTAGCTAATTGAGACATCTCCTCATCACTGTTAGGTGATGATTGTTCACTACTGGAACTTTCTATAGAGACTTGCAGTTTCTCCTTTTCTTTGTGTTTAGTGGTGGTGGTCTTGAATGCCACAGATTTTCTTTTGGGTTCATCCTCCTATTAATTGTTGACTTTCAATTCCTCTTTATACATCCTTAGTTTCCCAATGAGTTATTTGACAGGAAATTTGATGTTGTCACCTGACTTTCTAATAGAAACATAGGTTCCTATCCATCTATCAGGTAGGCATATGATAATCCTCATGATTTGTTCTTTGGTAGTGACTTCTTTTCCAAGAGAAATCATTGTGTTGACAATTTTGTTGAACTTGATATACATGTCAGAAATAGTATCATCAAGATTCATTTTAAAGTTATAATATTTAATGGTATAAGTATTGTGTCTCATTTCTTTCACACTATAAGTTTCTTCATGTGAAACAAACAAAGTATCCAAAATTTCATGGGCAGTTTTACATGCAAAAATTATGTTAAATTACTTATCTCCTAAAGAACAATATAAAGCATTCATGGATTTGAAATTTTTATTATAGACAGTCTTAGTTGGGCCATCCCAAGTAATTCTATCAGTAGTGGTAATTTTATACTCATCTATAACTGAATACCAAATTTCAAAGCCCATACTTTCTAAATGCATTTTTATTTTAATTTTCCATTGGGCATAATTAGTTCCATTGAATAATGGTGGTCTGTTTGTTGTATAACCTTCCAGTCTATTGTCCATAATAAAGAAATACTTTTAAAGAGTTAAATTTATAATTAACAGAAATTTAAAGATATTTAAAGTACAACTAAAATCACAGTTAAATATATTTAAAGATAGAGTCTTAACAGGAACAAAATCCTTTGATACCAAATGTTGGTCGGAGTAGAGTACTCTTGAGGGGGGTTAATTGAGTATCTATTAAAATTTCTGCTAAAAAGTTTTCTTAAAAAGGTTCCCCAATAAAAAAAATGAATACAACCCAGCTAATCAAGGTAATAAGGTTATAAATGTTTGAGTGTTCAAATAAACTCTTGGAAGATTGATTAATTTTTAGTAATATCAATATTAGTTATTGATATCACTTTTGAGGCTATTATAATAAGACAAAACAATTATAACTTCTATCCAAGATTAACTATCAAAGTAAAATCTAGTGTTTTCTGAAATATAGAGTAAAGTAGAGAAAAACTAAATTAAAAGATACAACAGATAAAACAAGTGGTTTAGTCTCAAGACGAGACCTAATCCACTCCAATTGGTGATCACCTTTCACGAAGTAGTTTATATTAATAAATTTGATCCACACCCTGGATCGGGGTAAAAAATTGTGCACAGGACTGTCCAGGTCACACGACCTCTTCCACAGTTTTTCATGGGCATAAACTACCAGGTCACACAAGGACCTCTTCCACACTTATCCGTGGGAGTAAACAACTGTAAAAAGGTATGAGAGGAAGGATATATTGTATCCTTTAGTTTAGTGTAAAAGACAATGTGTGTTTTAATACAGACATACACACATTTCTCAAAAGCTAAAAAAAGTACAAAACATAGCAAAAGATAATGAGATAAGGTTAGAAGTGCTTTGAGTGTTATTCTATGCATCTCTGGACTTGTAGGATGATGTAGATGCAAGTATTTAGTCCTCTTGTGAAAAACAGAGTATCGTAATTCTGGTTCTCTAGTTTCTAGTTAGATCTAGTTCGTGTTCTTTGTGGAGTTGGTACTGTGAAGATGATTTTGATTCTAATCTATGGTAGTCCAGCCTTTAGAATCAACATTGCTTCGTGTGTTCTTCAGTCGTTTCTTGTTTCATGTATCAGTTCTCTTTTCAAAAATTCTCACTCTTCTGCTACACACTACATTACCACTTCTTCATTCCAGTGCCATGATTTCCTTTTAATTTTGAGTGCATGTGTTGGAGCCGACATGATGCATGCATTCTGCACCACATACCTCGTACTATCAGGTGACACATCTTCAAAGAAATATTAATTATGTCAATGCATTTAAATGACTCAAATATGACCATTATAAATTAAATTGAAAATGACAAAATAGATTAAAGAACAATGTCACAGTCTATCCAGAAACAATGTCTTCTTGGAAACAACGTCATCACAAAATGGTGTCTTTTTATTTGCCTTTGAGTGGTGAGACAATCATGATGGCATAGTTATATTGAGATCAGCAACCAGTAGCACACATGAAATGTTAGAATCAAAGTGTCTAGTGCTTTTCCAATATTCGAATGGTGTCTTAGTGATGATAGCAAGGAACCGGTGCCACAGACTTCATGAGATCTGAAACTAGTTACGGTGTCTGGGTCACGACGTCTCGGTCACTGTGTCTGGGTCACGGTGTCTGGTTCACAGTGTCTGGTCCTTTGCTAGAAAACCAGAACTGGTGGCAAACTCATGATTTCTCAGACTTGGCCAATTATCTGTATACAGACTTAAGCAGTAATATTCATAGAATGAATTAGACTTAATCATTCATGAAAGAAATCATTATAGAAGAAAGTTAAATATTTTTTACAAGAATCACATATGATTTAGGATTAACAATATTTAGTTGAAGTTTATTTAAATCATAAAGAGACCAACCATATCGATACATGATTTGAGATAGATTAAATAAGATTAATAAGATTTACAAGATTTATAGTATTCATGATCATTAAAACATGATTAAAACATGAGAAGTCCAACACAACACTTCCCCAATACAGTGTATTCACCTTTTGTCTAGAGTACCACATTGACTTGGGGGGGGTATCTGTCTTAAAACGTCATCATTTTTGTACAAATATACTCATGCGCATGCGAGGGGGTCTAGGGGTGCAATGTACAAAAGGGGAATTGGATGAACATACCCTTACACATATTTGAATAAAAATAAGATGATGCGCAAACCATTATCCATTACCTACTCATTACAATCCTCACACATAATAAATAATTAAATAATATAGACATACACTGGTTGATCACTAGATCAAGACGAGTCAATTTACTAAATAAATGTGTGATAAAAATAAAATTTTGATAAATATAAAAAGTGTGAGGGTATTGAAATAAATTAAATGAATTTAAATAAATTTAAATAATTTATTTTATACAGTTCCAGATTTAATTTAATTTTAAATCCCAAAATTAAATTAAAAACATTAATTTAATTTACTTTATCAAGTTAAATTAATATTTTAGATCATTTATTTTTTTAAAAACAAAATTAATTTTAATTAATTTAATTTAAAACTAAACAAATAATCAAATTAAATAATTTTGATTGTTAATTTTAACTGGGTCCTGAAAATTTTTTCCCAAGGACATTGCGGGATGGGTCGTAGTCCTGTAGGCCTTTATTGTGCTAGACAAACCCAGAGCTGGGCTGTTCTGGGCTGGGAAGGTCCACCCAGACCCATTCCAGGTCAGTCGGACTTACCCCGACCTATTTCATGGAGAATACAATCCAACAGGACCCATACTGACCGACATAGGGTACCTCAGGCGAGGCGAGGCTACCGAAGCATTTCCAGGTAGCGGTCGACGGTCGGAGGTAGGCAGAGGGTGACAAATTTATGGAGGCAGGTGGCATATTTTTGGAGGTAGGTGGTGGTGCGCTTAACGCGAAGTGGCTGAATGTCGACTCAAGGTGGTGGTCGAGGGTGGTTCAGCCCAAGCGATAGTGGTGCATGTGGCCGGAGCATGACCGCAATCCTGATTTGCAGAAAGGTTGGTATCCGACCGTGACGCAGCTAGGTATTGAGTCGACGATGATCGATAGGTGGCGATCATGCGGCGTTCCTTGATAAGAGGATGTGGCTTCCTTTTACTAGCACTAAGACCCCACAATGATAGCAAAGGTGAGGTGGAAAGACCTGATCTGATGGGATCTAGTGCAAATGAGAAGCTCACAAGGGAGGCACAACCTGGCATGAGAGCGAGAGGCAGGTTCAGGCACGACTTGTGGTAGCTCATCCTTTGGTCGGTTACAACTGATAGGTGGCATTCACATGGTGTTACTCGACAGAAGGAGGCGGTGACCTCATGCCGACATTGATATCTAGAGTGGTGGAGGCCAGAATTATATAGGAGGAGGGGACACCAAGTTTGGCCTTATGGGAGAATAAGGGGAAGAGGGAGGCTGTGCTCCTCTTGAGGTCACATGAGGTTAGGGGAGAGGGCCAAAGGAGAAGACCCTGGAAGAACTAGACTTTGGTATTTTTTTTGTTATTGTCCCATTATCTCAAGAGTAATGCATCCAGGCCCCCAAAGAGGAAATAAACACCCAATTAAAAAATAACCCCTCCCTAAAGTCTATCTAACAATGGAAAATAAAAAAGGAGCACATGTTTGTTTTATTATAGAAAATAAAAACAAATAATATTATATTTTAAATATTCACCCAGTGGAAATGGGATCACCAACCGTTAGACCTCCGGTGGCCGGATTCTGGCCGGTCCTTGGTCATATTTTGGAATTTTCAAGAATATGAGTATATATATATATATATATATAACGTGTTCTTCAAAACCAATTAATATCTGAAAATCTTAAATCCGATAAACACCATTGCGATCCATAATTTTTTTAAATGGCCATAACTTGGCCATCCAAAATTGGATCAATACATGGTTGGATTTATTGAAACCATTTTAAAATCCACTACATAAAATTTAATGTAAAATAATTTACTTGACTCAGAAAAACCCCATGATCCATCTGATACGGATTGAAGGTACTAGGATTCACAATGGAAACCGTTGGGATGAGGATTTCATAATTATCTATCATCAGAGCAATGTAACATCATCATATTCGATGATCCAACCCCAATGCGGCCAAGGATACCACATGGTTTAAATGGAGTAGAATAAATAAAACAAACAAATACCTCATTCCGATTTGATTTGTGCAGGTTCGTCGCAACTTTCTCACATCCGTTGCTCAATGGATCCAATGTCGAATCTATCTAGATCATCCACACATGCTTCTCCAATCTATGTGTGTACCATTCATTAGATTCCTGGTGCTAGTGCAGAGCTCTGAAAATCACTTCGATGCTACAATGATCACCATGATCCTCCACCTTTGATCAATGAAGGATAAGCTGGATTGTATGCTCAAATTGAGCGATTATGTCTCTAGGAATCAGGAGGAGAGAGAAGATCTAAATCCCAACTATGTAAATAATAATAATAATAATATGGTATGATATTATCTCCACTTATATAGTGGATATTCATAATACTCGATTAGGGTTCCCCGACCCCCATGCATTGAGCGTCCACTGAATAAGTGATATAAATAAATAATTATGATGAACCAACTACACCATAATATTATTTATATTTTTATAAAATACCTGTAATATATATAAAATATATTATGTGATAAACCTGAGTTATTAAATTGACTCATAACTCTTGAAAATATTTAACTAACCAAGAATATTATAATAATATTTGTTTATATAATATTAATCCTTGTATTTACTTAAACACTTGTAAATACATTTAATAAATAAATTTGACTGAATTATTTTTTACTTTAATAATAATTTATTTATTTATTTATTGGTTATCGATATAACTTGGACAACACTTGGACCCTATGGTGGGGACCACCATGTCCTATATTCCTATTCAACAGAATAGGGAAGATTCTCAAATGCACTATTGTGTACGACCCTCTAAGTCCTTATCTCAATAGAAGTGAATAATATTCATAGACCAAGAGAGGAGTATAGAAACCCATCAAGGCCCCTAAATAGATAAGGAAAATTCCTAGAAATGACTACCAAACTAGGAACATGCATTGTGTAATATACTATCTTTGTCATACGATATCTCATAATGTAGGAAGAACACTTGTGTCATCGTCCTCTCTTATTTTATTATTTTTTGATCTAACCAGATGGACTTACCTTTGACTACTATAAACCTGGATTTATGAAGGTACTACTATCCTAATCAACTAGGCCATAGAAATATATTCCTCAACTAAGAAGTAATAACTCCTATCTCGATCATTCAACCAATTTCATGCCATTAATAATGCACCCAACACATACTACCTTGCTATGACTTTATTATCATGGTTTTCATCTTGCGTCAAAGTAAGAAATCAAATGACATACATTGATAATGATCTCAAGTTAGGAGATCAATACACATGTTCGTAGATTGGAACAACCAATGATACCCGTAACATGTGGTGTTTCTATTGGCAGGTCTGTCCTCATGATCTCAACTACTAGATATCACCAATTGCGAAATTCACGAGAATATGTCTCAATGCTTATGATCCCCCAAAAAATGATAGTCGAACATCATTTATATCCTATCGGTATGATGTATTTGGACCATAGGACATTACTTTAATATATTTTTCATAGTATCTCTAGGTTCTCATTATAGTCCAGGATCTACTATAACCCTTTGATACGACACGTAATCTAAGATCATGACCATAAATTTAGTGGATGTAGAAGTATCAACACTATTATGGTAATAATAACACATTTATATATATATATATCAAACTATATATATGTAGTGGTAATCAAAGTAATTCACAAGTTGGGTCTAGGGATCCCACTTTCAACAGAGGGTGGGATGAATTATGGATCATTCTCTTCTTTGGTTTTTACTTGTGGAAGCAACTCTTTCTTCTCAAGTGTTTGATCAACATGAGCTGCATGAATTGTAATTTCAAAAGTAGGGTTAGAATGTATTTTTAATTTGATAAAATTCAAACATGAAGAATTTAAATAAAAATTCACGCTTTCAGTGTGTGTAGCCTTTATCTCGGTTTCCTCAGGCTCAACTACTTGGGTTTCTTCATGGGATTCCATAAATTTATGTTTATTAAAATCACGAAGCTCCATGTGTTCCTCAGCAGGTTCATGTGCTAATTCTTCATCTTCCTCTAAGGAAAATAAAGGATTGACAAAATCTGAAAATTCAAAACAATAAGGAGTAATAATAAAATTATATTTAATGGAATTAGAAAAGATAGAGTTTAATAAATGATCATCTCCCTGAGTTGGTTTTGGTTCAATCACTTTTTCAGTGATAAGTGCCTCTTAAAGTTTGATCTCATTGGATGGAGGTTGGTAGTCGAGATCCTTCACCCTTTATTAAAATTCCATTACTTGTGTGGCTTATTCCTCTTACATGGATAGATAAAAGTAGAGTGGTGCTGGATCTTATACTATGTAAGAAATGTGGATATTATGTTGTACCTCATACCTGTTCCAAAATTCATTCATATCTTTTTGATCTCCCACACGTAGTTGAGAATTCAAGTCTTATTCATCATAAATACACTATATATCATCATGGTATTTTTAGATCTGGTTCTTAAAATGGATGGTATATTTATGGTTCTTGAGTTGGGCCTCAAAATATTTGATGTTTTTAATGAAATTGGGGGAAACCAGTGGAACTTACTTCTTAGCCTCAAATCTTTGCAAATCAGTTTGGAGTTCATAAACCATGGTCATCAAATATTGAGGTGAGATCCATGTATCTATGCCTATTTTACTTTTCTTCAACATTATCATAAGAACATCATCTCTTCATTGGAGGGCCTCCTCAATATATTCTATTTCCTATTCTTTCACTTATGGGTAATTTTTCATTGAATTGAAAAAATGATCATTTGAAAACATCATGAAAAAATGATTTTTTTATGTTTTTTATGAAAAAGACGTGTGAAAGTGTTGTTACTCCCAAAAAATGGTTCCAAATTGTTGCGTGATAATTCTTCATGAATCCATGGTCAATATTTTATTTACTAAAGCATGTCGTATAGTGCATACCTATGGTCAGTCTCAAGGAGGCAGCTACACAACATTAAATTTCTATTGTCACTATTTGTATTATTACTAATATAAAACTAAATCATATAAAGTGGATGAGTTTTAAAGATGCATGAAATATTGATATATATATATATATATATATATATATATAAGCAAAATTAATGTTGATATAATGATGTTAAACAGAAAGGAGATCCTCCCAAGAGAACACCCATAGTGAACCTTCATCATCTCTTTATTAGTTTCAAATTTACTTAATGAACATGCTCTATGGTTTTCCTGAAAATCATATTATACCTATAGTTTTGAATATATAGTGAACTCAATGATCACTGAGAGACCAGACATCCACCTCCTCGATCGAGGGAGAATATTACATAAGAGAAAGTTAATCCTTGGGTGGGAATTGGAAATACAAAGGCTCTTTATCCACTAATATCCTCATTGACTTAACTCTAATAAAATATGAAATAGTATAATTGAATGTGCAATGACTTGGTTTCAAAACTGTATTGATGCTTTGAGAACTTCCTTGGGTTAGTTACTCATTATCATGAGTATTAGTGATCATAGTTGAGAAGAACAGGGGGGATACGCAAAAGATAAAAATATGAGAATGAGATGAAGAAAAAGAGTAAAATATATTAAAAATGAATAAAACTATTACACATAAATGAAACTAAAAAAATATTGAAATTTTCCACATAGAGTTTCCAATGCATTGAAAAGGAGACGTGATACATTTTTATAGGAAAAAGGGATGAAATTTTGGATCTATACTTTTTCTCCAAAAATTTTCATGTGGTAGACCCATTTAATGATAGAATAGGAAAAATACGAAGGATCTCGAAACACCCTGATAGGGGAGGGGGGAATCAAGGTGTAAATTTTTTATTTTAAGGTGATGAATGTTATTCCCACGTTGGTAGGAACTTATTAAATCTATCTATTAGTAATGTGAAGTAATTTAAACATTCACACGCAGAAGGACCACACAACAATTTTACTTGGTTCACTACTAAGGGATAATCTAAGGAGCATACACCGATAGGTTTTTGGTCGTACCAAAGTCCACTAATCTTCACTAGTTATGGATTAAAACAGTTTAGCAGAGTCACTATATACCAGGAGCACTACCTTTACAGGGTTTTAGGGATAGCACACTATGTCCCTCAGATCACATCTATTGACTCCCCTTTACTCACTGCGTTGGGAAGAATCCAAACTCATTTTGTTGAATTGAAGGTTGATTCAATGGGTTGACATTAAATCATGCATCCTCAACTATAGAGAGATACTCTATTGAAGTCCTGTTTTCCCCTATAGATCTAATCTAATTTTCTGTATATTATTCATTTTCAAAATTTCCCTCCATGAACTAGACTTCTTCCTCCGCGTAGTATACTACACCGCATACTGTGAGCACTTCACAAACAACCTCTCCTTTTGTGTACCGTCATGCTTCATGGATGAATTATTCCTCTACAGACCATCTCTCTTTCATGGAATGTAAGAGATTCCTCCATGTACTGCCTCTCCTATGCGGACATGTCTTCCTAAAAACCACTTCACACTTCACCGACTTCCTCTGAATTTCTAATCAGAAACTCCTTTATGGGGTTTTCTTCCTGTGAACCACTCTAGACTTCACCAAATTCCTCTCGGTTTTTTAATCTCAGTTCCGTGCATTAATGAAGGGATTGGGGATCCTTATATAAGAAGATAGATACGTATAATATGCTAAACCAAGATTTACCAAATCTTCAATATGAACCTACCTTTACCACGTACCGTGCATCTCCTATGAACCATTTTCCCTACACAGTCCGTGTACCGCTACTCTTATTTTATGGCGGATGAACTCTTTTATGAACTGATCTCTGCCTCATTTTCACCAATGATAATCCATCCCACGAACTATTTGCCTTCCATATACTGAAAACCTTCCCATGAAACATATTCATCCCACAAACCATTTTTTTTTCATGATCCGCATACTGCCCTTTGCAGTCTGCCTAGCAATGCTACGCATAAATCCTATATTTTTTTATTTTTCCTCACTGACCCGCAAACCTCCTATGTAGTCTGAAAACTATCCTTTGCGGTCCATGAACCAAGATTTTCGATCTCATTTTCATAAAACCTTCCTTTTTCAAAATAATAGACTCCTGATTTTGAGGCCCAAAAATTTGACAAACACTGGGAAAATGTGCCCCCTTAAACACTCGCTTTGGCCTATATTGTAAGAATCCTTATCTTGAAAACCCATTGATCAACCCAATATAGATTTAAAACAAACACAAACCATACTCTAGTTATATCAAAGAAAACCCTTGGGTCCAACAATCCCCCCCTTTGGGTTTTTTGGCAATCTACAGATAAATTCAATAAGGCACCTGCAACTATCAGAACCTATTACGCAAGAAACAACTTGGAAACACTCTAAATCTACGTGATCAGTGCTCAGTGTAGAAAAAAAGAGGGTAAACATGAATTGAGTTATCGTGTCTTGGAAATCTTAATTATGTCCAATATATTTTCCAAAAACCTTCAACCAGCAAACCATATTTTCTATTCTCACCCTTTTTTCTCAACTCTCCTGCATCTTCTCATTTCCCCTCAAACTCTTCTGCAACTTATCATTTCTCCTCCATTTATCCTCTAACATAAATGAATTGAATTTATAAATTCACATCCCCCTTTATAAATAAACCCAAAGAATCTTTTATTGAATGTGTTGAGCTCAAAACACACTCCCACTGGATCATATCTCCCCCATAAACCTGCATCACTTCAAAAAATAGATTAAAATAGTTAATAAAACTAGAGAGAGGGGAAAAAATTAAGCCTCCTCATGCACTAGGAGGTGGTTGTACACCGAGGTTAAACCGATGTTTATCAAACACATATGATGAAAATGGTCTGGTCAGTATGTCGACCACTTGATCATCAGTTCCAATATGATCCATTTTAATCATGCCTTGTTCCATTTTTCCTTGATGAAGTGATATCTTATTTCAATGTGTTTTATATGATAATGATGAATAAGATTATTTGTAAGATCAATTTCACTATTTTTATCATAGTGAATCACCATTGGATATTTTACTTCATCACCAATATTAGTTAGTTGTTGATTCATCCAAATTAGTTGAGTTTAAGCCTTTGTAGCAGAGATATACTCAGCTTCATCAGTTCTAAGAGAAGTCCTTTCCTATTTCTCACTCAACCATGCCACACATTTCTTTCCAATAAATAATTTTACAACACTTGTGGATTTTCAATCCACCACATCTCTAGCCCAGTCGGCATCATAAAATGTTGATAGTTCATTATCTTTTCCTGCAGAAGAGTATAATCCATAGTTGTGAGTACCTTGAATGTACCTCATGATTCGTTTAACTACTTCCATACGTTATTCCTTCATATTTCTTTGAAAGTGGTCTTCTAGTAATGTTGAAAAGAGAATATTTGGATATGTTGTAGTTAAGTATAGCAGACTTCCGGTTATTCTCTTGTACATGGTGGGATCTACATAAGTCCCATCCTCATGATTTCTAAGTTTAGTTCAAATTAAACTCAAAGTCGACATTGGTTTGGCTTCATGCATATTGAATTTATTTAGTAAATCTCTTGTATACATTTCCTAAGAAATTAAAGTATAGTATTTCCCTTGAATCACTTGAATCCCCAAGAAGTATGCCAGTTCACGAATCATAGACATTTCAAATTCTGATTTCATGCGATTAGAAAATTCATCCATTAATCCCTATCTGCTTCCACCAAATATAATATCATCTATGTATTCCAGAATCATGAATTGATATTTATAATAATTCTTCACATAGAGATTGCGTTCCACTCCACCTCTTTTAAATTCAATATTCTTTAGATAATAATCTAGTCGGAGTACCGTGACCTTGGTGCCTATTTCAAACCATATAGATCCTTCCTTAATCTGCAATCCTTCATTTCAATATTTCCATGAAAAAAGCCCATTGTTAGTTCAATATAGTCTTCTTCTTTAAGAACACCATTTAAGAAAGCTATCTTGACATATATTTGATACACATTGTATCCCATTTGAATTTACATGGAAGGAAACAATTTAATTCACTGCAGTCTAGCCACTAGAGCAAATTTTTCTTCAACATCAACAACTTAAATATGTGAATAGACTTTACACACTATCCGTGCCTTATTTATAATCACATTTCCATTGACATAAAATTTATTTTTGAAAATCCAATTTGTACCAATAACATTGTGGTTTTTAGGTCTCTTAACTTGATCCCAAGTTTGCTTCTTATCGATCTAATATAACTCTTCATTCATGGATTTAACCCATGATTTATCCTTTAGATCTTATTCAAATGTGGATGGTTCCATAATTGATAGAAATACAGATTTTTCATTATTCTTCATTCTCTTTATCTGTGTGGGATCTATCTAATCCCTAATAATATTGGATTGATCAATTTATGCTCTTCAATTTCTCTTATGAGGTTCAGGATAATTTTCTTTAGCCATGGTTTGATCTTCTAATTCTTCTTATGAGTCAACATAATGATGTGATTGTTGAGTGTTTTGAACACCTTCCTCTACTTATGTATTTGGATCTATTCCATTTCCATATTCTTCCTTATCTTCTATAACATCATTAGATGAATTTCTTGAGGCATTTGTGGTCTTATCTTCTATGATCTTCACATCACTACTTTCCACAATTTTTCTAAGATGTTTATTGAAAAATTTGCAGTATTTTCTATTCATTGAATATTTGAGGAATATTTATTCATTTGCAACATCCCCATACTTTAATTTATTTCCTTATTTGTTTTGGATAAAGCATTTACTTCCAAAAACATGAAAATACTTCAAAGAGGGATTCCTTCCATGCCATAACTCATAGGGTGTCTTGGTTTCCCCCATATAAATCCCTATTCAGTTTTGAATATAAAATCCATCTTGAACAACCTATTTCTAGTAATGGTGAGAGATAAAACTCTCAATCAGCATAGTTTTTGCCATATTATTCACCTGTCGATTCCGACGCTTAACAAATCCATTTTACTATAGAGTTATCATAGCATCCACCCTATGTTGTATTCCACGTTTCTCTAGGTAATTTTATAATTCAATGGATGTGTATTCCACTCCATTTTCATACTCCAAAACTTTGATTTTCAATTCAGTATCATTCTTGGCTATTCAATGATAAGTTTTCATGCAATTAAGCACTTATTGTTTCCTATGTATAACCATCACACAAGACATTATACTATAATAATCAATGAAAAGGATGAATTACCTTTCTCTATACATTCTAGCAACATTTATCAGACCACATACATCTGTATGAATGAGATCAAGAAGATTTGAATCTCTTTTCTTCTTTGGATTATGTAAACTACACACCAACTTTCCTCGCATACAAGCATCACAAGTTTTCTCCCGTCCATGCTTCAGATTTGGGATATCCACGACAATATTAATTTTATATATCTTTTCCATATCTCGTTGAACGATGTGACACAACCTCCCATGCCATAAGTTGTTCTCTTATTCAGTTTTCATGTAACAAATGTTCTCTTTACTATCAAACTGATATAAGTTTCCATTTGTTCTACATCCCTTCATGAGAGAATTCCCTATTCTTCCTTTTATAGTGCACCCATTTTTATTGAATTAACTATAAGTCCTGAGTCACAGAGTTAACTCAAACTCATAATATTGTGACGCAACCCATCAATATAAAGAACTTCAGTTTTCTTTAGATCGCTGTTGGTCAGTTCAGTACTTCTACTACTTTTTATCTTCAAAGAACCATCATTACCGAATCTCACTATTTCATCAAAATTTTTCTTGAAATTCATTAATAGATCTGAATTTACCATCATATGGGATGAAAATACACTATAAAAAATACAAGTGTTTCTTTCCTTGGTAGCTTTGAGAGCTACTTCTTCAGGGTTTTATTTTTCAATTTTCTTCTTTTCCTTCCATGAAATTTTAGTTTGAGTGAAGGATAAAGATGGATTTTAAAATCTCTTTTCCATGTGCATAGGTTCATTATACTCAAAATCTTCTTCCAAAGTAGAGAACATGTTTTTAAGAACAACACCGTATGGTTGGCGAGTATTGACTTGTCTATGAGTTCTGTATGAATTGTTCCTACCATTTCTCTACCTGTAATCAACAACCTTATGGACAAAGTTAGAACAATGAAAACAATATCCATATAAACTGTTTCTTATATAAGAATTTAGATATTAATTCATTCTACTTTTTTTAATTCCTAGATCTTCCCCATTCAAATAGCTTCTTGCCTCTTCGCAATATGACACGGTATGGCCCAAATAGCAACAAAATTAACATTTTATAAGTGAAAATGTCTTTTCACTTCTATTACTCCACATGTAAACTTCCTTAGGAGACTAGTTTGACTGTATATCATCTTGGGAAACTTGAGGATTGTTTTTAGTCCTAATTTTAGTCTGATTTAAAACTTTCTTTGTTTGGACTTCAAGTGTCTCTGTGATATGTATGACTTTCAGATTGCATTTATTTTTCCCCATTTTACTTCTAGCATTCGATGTTTTAGAATCAAAACCATCTCCTATGTTTCCCATTCATGAGGGTATTTGATTATCTAGAACCTTTTCAACTCCATTAGAACCACTCTTCTCTCTCTCTAGGAGCTCAACATCTGATAATTTTCTAAACTAAATTTTTTTTTTTATTTTGAACTTTATTCACTTTAAAGTTTACTCATAAGAGTAAAAACTTCTTCTTCAAGTCCCTCAATAGTTTTGGACTTCTCCTTTAGTATAGATGTAAGGAAATTAATGACCTTTTCTTGTTCTTTTATTCTGATATTTAGTACAACTATATATTCTGAGCTTTCAAAAGTCATTGAATGTTCCTTTACTACTTCCTCAAGTTTATCAGTTTCAGATTCTAGTAAATCAACATATTCTGACAACTCTTCCACAAATTCTCTCCATTTTTTGCATCTATTTCATTGATTATCAATCTTACCAAAAGAATCATAACGTTGCAACTTGAGATCGACATTAGTGGTCAACTGATTATCTGTAGCTTTATCTCCCGATGGTTCTAACTTTTTAACAGTATCCATTATTGATGCATGGGTTCCAGATTTAAATTCCAGTTCTTATTCATCAAAGAATTCACTATCATCATCATCTTCTTCATAGAAAAAACTCTTTATCTATAATTTCTTAATAGAATTGATGTCTCCCTTTTTGAAAAACCTTTTTAAGGCTTCTTCATGTCTCTAGATTCACTTTCTTCTTCATAAAACGTTCTTGCGCACCGAGAGGCAATGTTCCCAACTCTGCCACAATGAAAATAAGTCAGAGGTAACTTGTTTTCAAATTTACCTTTTACCTTATTGAATTTCTTAGAAATGAGATAAAGAAGTTCTTTTTCCTCATCATCTTCATCAAAACTATCTTATAAAATTTCAAGTTTTTCCATGGATTTGATTTCCATTTCCTTTCTTACTCGAGTCATTGCAACTTCTAGTTTGACACTCATCTTATATGCCACCAGGTTTCTTATAAGATCATCCATAGAAAGTTTGGAAAGATACCTTTCCTCAAGGGCTGTAACCTTTTCATTGTAAAGAAGTATAATTATTCTCAAGATTTTCTTTATAATATAAATTTCTTTGATTTCTTCACCAAGTACTCATATTTCTCCAATAACTTTAGTAATTTGATTGAAAAAGGTATTTTCATTTTCATCAGGATGAATCTTTAGATCATTAAACCTATTGTTAAAAAACTATAGTTTTTCCTCCTTCACTTTACTGTCACCTTCATAAATATTCTCCAATTTTTCCACATATACTTTGAGGACGTACAAATCATCACCTTAAGATATATTTGATCAAAAAGAGATATAGTGAGGGGATTCTATGTTGTGGCATTTTCATCAAGTATTTTCTTGTCTGCATCAGTCATAGACATCCCTGTTGGATTAGTGACCTGTATTTCTTATGTAGTTGTAAAAAAGACTTTTATTCCAAGAGATGTAAGATAAGATCTCATCATATTTTTCCAAATCTGGAAGTTTCTTCCATCAAATATGGGGACGCCCTTGAAATTTATTGAGTGCTCCATTGTAGTAAAGATGGGCAGATTTAGCACCAGAAACCTTTATACTCTAATACCACTTGAAGGACCCCAGAACACCCTGAGATGGGAGGGGTGAATCAGGGTGTCAAATATTTATTTTAAAGTGAAAAATCTTGTTCCCAGATCAGTAGAAGATTTTTAAATATTTCTCTTAGAAATGTGTAGTAATTTAAACAATCATACATAGAAGGACCACACAATAATTTTAATTGGTTCACCACTAAGAGATAGTCCAAGAAGAAAATGATGAAATGTTTTTAGTCGTACCAAAGTCCACTAATATTCACTAGTTGTAGATTAAAAAAGTTTAGTACAATAACTCTATTCCAGGCGCACTGCCTTTACAAGGTTTTAGATATAGGACACTGCATCCCTCAGATCACTTCCATTAACTCCCCTTGCTCATTGTGTTGGGAAGAATCTAAACTCAGTTTATAAACTTGGAGGTCTCTTCAATGGGTTGGAATTAAATCATGCATCATCAACTATAGATAGATACTCGGTTGAAGTCCCGTTTTCCCCGGTAGATGTAATCTACTTTTCCGCGTACCATTCATTTGAAAACCTTTCCTCCCCAAACTGGACTTTTTCCTAAACTTATTGTACTACACCATGTACTATGAGTGCTTTGTGAACCAACTCTCCTTACCTATACCATCCATCTTTACGGACATATTCTTCCTCTGTGAAACTACTCTCTTTCATAGACTTCAAGAGCTTCCTCCAAGTACCGACTCTCCTACACGAACATGTCTTCCCACAAACCACTTCACACTTCACCAACTCCCTCCAAATTTCTAATCAGAATCTCCTTCATGGGGTTGTCTTCCCAAAAACCACTCTAGACTTCACTAAATTCCTTCTAGATTTTTAATCTCAATACCACACCTAAATGAAGGGAGCAGTGCTCCTTATATAAGAAAATAGATCCGCATAATCTGCTAAACTGATATTTTCTGAATCTTTGATACAACACTACCTTTACCACGTACCATGCATCTACCATGAACAATTTTCCCTATGTGGTCCATGTACCACTACTCTTCCTTCGCGGCGACCAAACTCTTTCGCAAACTGATCTATGCCTCTTTTTTGCTAATAACAAGCCATCATATGAACCATTTTCCTTCCACGTACTGCAAACCTTCCTGTGAACCACATTTTTCCCACAAACCATTTTTCATTCATGATCCACATACCACCCTTCGAGATCCGTGTAGCGCTGCTATGTAGAAATCCTGCCTTTGTTATTTTTTCTCACCAACCTGCATACCTCCTATGAGGTCTGCAAACTGTCCTTCATGGTCCATAGACCAAGCTTTGCAGAATCCTTTTCATAAAATCTTCATTTTCAAAAATAATGAACTCCTGATTTTGAGGCCCAAAAATTTGGAAAACACTGAGAAACTATTCCACCTTAAACACCTAATTTGGCCCATACTATAAGAATTCTTGTCATGAAGACCACTTGATCATCCCAACGTGGATTAAAAACAAACACAAAAAATACTCCAGTTCCCGCAAAGAACACCCTTGGGTCCATCAAATTCATCTTTTGAAAAGTTGTTAAAAAATGTCTTGTTTATTTAACCACCAAATTTTAGCTTCATCAACCATGTTTATAAGAAGTTATATCCCATTTACTCTAAAAATATATTCTATCCAAATATAAAATTTGAATTTCCAAATTCAAAATTCCCATGAATTTATGGTCTTAATATCGATAGAATAAAGTAGGTCCATAGTTATAAATTTTGTTTCTCTAAATTTTATCTTTATCAATGTTGAATTTCAGCTCCATTGTACTATCCATTTATGATATAAAGTCCAAACTTTAAAAATACCCAGATCTATGTAGAGATTTTGAGGCCTGAATTGTGATATTATTTTGGGCCCCCAAATATTGAATTTAACTCTTGGTTTAGAAGAATGAAATGAATCCCAAGTAGTTTTTAAGCCTAAAAAAAGGAATTTCATATATTAATTCATTTTATAAAATGTTATGGACAAAATACATAAATAAATTAAAACATTTAAAATTCAAAATTTGGCCATTTTTTAATTAATATCAAAATGATTCTAAAACCATAAAATGTGAAAATTGACCTTAAAATAACACTTTGGTGGGATTAAAAACATTGAAATTAAAATTAAAATAATTGAAAACATTTTCACTATCAGTGACCCACTAAGATTCTTTCTTATTAGAATTAGGCAGACTTATTTAAAGTTCAATATTACTATCTAGAAATGGGTCAAGACACCCAAGAGAAAGAAATGAATTCCACAATGATGAATACCAAATACAAATGATCAATGTGTAATATAATACATTTGTCTCAATATCTCATCAATCAGGTTACACATATGTGTCACCAACCTATATGCTCGGTAAGTTTTTCTTTGACTATATGAAATAAACATACCGTTACACCATGAACATGGAATTTGGGGTGATGGTTCCATTAAAATAAAAGGGATGAGATACCAGATTCCGTAAAGATGGAAGGAAAAATCCTTCCTTGAATTATCCATTAATTGCATGTCACTTGTGACACACCCAATGTATTCAACTTCTCTATGAACTGTTATCATCATGGTTTATGAAATATATCTAAGTATGTAAGTTATAACATGAATTAATAATAATCTTAAAGTATAAGGACCATAACACATGATCACAGATTGTAATATCTTATGAAAAGAAAACATGTGGAATTCCTATTGGCTGGTCTATTATTATAATCTCCCATCTTAGAGATTACCAAGTGAGAACTTCATGAGAAGAAGCCTCATATGCTTAAAAGTACTCACAACTAGAAGTCTATATACTACGTGTCCCATCATAGTATGTTATCCTACCACATAACATTGTTTAAGAATATCATTATAGCACATCAAGGTTCTGATCATAACGGTGAACTACAATGACCTTATCAATGTGATGTATACTCTAGGGCACTATTACATTAGATCCAGGTAGAAAAACGTTCAACATGTAATAAGATGTTTTATTAATATTAAATACATCAAATATACATGTAATCAAAGTAAAAATAGTTGGTCCTAGGAAACCAACTCCAACACATTGTTCATGGTTGGACACAACATAATTATTCTCAAGGGAGGAATAACTCTTGATGATCTCTTGTTGGATTGAGAGAGGAGGGGAGGAGAGCACTCTTGATCTGTTGATCTCTCTCTAGGACTTGAGAGAATCTCACTCTATCCATTGTTCACACCAATTGTTTTTTATAAAATTGATATAATTAGATGTTTATTATGATAGGTTTAGGGTTGGAAAATCGCACACAATCACCTAAACATATTAAACATTCTTAGTTGACTCCATGTCCATTAATATTATTATTAATAACTTTATTATTAATTTCTTGACATGTGAAAAACATTAAGAATATATAAATAAATAAATATCATTCATATAATTTCCAATTAGACCATTAGACTATGTTCTCTTTCCCTTGTTAATGTTTACTGATTCTTGAATAATGACTATTTAATAAATAAATGTCACTGCAATATTTTGCGATAAATATAAAAAATATTATATTCTTCAAAATTTCAAATAAATATTTATTATAATTATTTAACTCACTTATTATTTTAAATAATATGTTATTAAATTATAGCAATCATCCAAACCAAATAAATATTATTTATTCTAACTTGTTAAATTCAACACTTGAATTTAATCAAGATTGTGGATAAACTTTATGTGTGACCCACTAGGTCTCTTTCTTAGTGACATTAGACATAACCACCTAAACTCCAATGATAAAATCTAACAACACTCCAAGGAATCCATCGATAAAGAAGTTAACATCAAAATGATGTCCAACCTCCTATGCACTTCTAAAGTGTATTTTTATCACAATATCTCAAATCAACCGGGTTTCATGCCAGTGCCACAAACCCATATACTTGATGAATCTTCCTTTGAATTTCTGAAAATGAACTCTCCCATTGAACACAATAGCCATTGATTTATTCTGGTGGTTTCATTCCCATCAAAGGGACTGAGATATTAACTTTCATAAAAGACAAAAGGGATAAATCATCTCTCACATTACCCATTAATGTTATATCTTTCATGATGCAACCAACACACCCTACTTCACCACAAACATATGTTGTCATGGTTTTCATAAATACATAAATTTATGTTATTCATGATATCCATTAATGATCATCATCATCATCATGAAAATATTTATTCAAAACAAAGGGAAGGTACAAAGGAACATGGTCTAACACTGCAGGACAAAAGAACAAGAGCATATGTGGGCCTAAATATATCCATTAATGATAATATTTAAGTCTAAGGATCAATATATATTTCCACTAAGATGAAAATCTAATGACCCATGGAAATGTGGATTTCCTATTAAAGGGATTTTTCTCATAACTACCTATTCTAGAGATTACCAAGGGAGAACACCATGAGAATGTGTCTCAAATTATTTATGAGTATACTACCCCTAATAACCTATATTTTCTATATTTTATTAGACAACATCATCTAGACATAGAAAAAGGTTCAAGAATAATGTCGTGGAACCTCTTAGTTCTCATCATAGTGAGGAATTGCTATGAACTTTCAGCGCTACATATATTTTTAAGACATTATCACATAAAAATATTATGTAGAATAATAATCCTGATGTGTTAAGAAAACTTATTTAACAATAATAACAAGTAATCAAATACTAAACAGGTTGGTTCTAGGGAACCAAATCCAATAGTCTCCCACTTACACTAGATCCAACACACAAAAACTTTCACTCCACTAGATCTCATGTGAAATTCATGATTCTAATGATATAAATCCTTTTTAAGGGTTCTTATATGTTTTCATCCATGGATACTCATCTCAATGAAACTTCACCTCATTGAGAAAAATCCATCAAGAGATGAAACTTCTGAAGTATGTGCTTTATCCTTTGGTGTGACCTTGGATCTTTGGATAGAGCCACTATTGCAGTGTTATCATAGTAAACTGTGATAGGAACCTTACTACCAGGTACCACACCAAGCTATTAGAAAAACATGAAAATCAAAACTATTTCATTTTATCTATAAGAAGACAAAATATACTCAGAATCCACTATATAATCGATGACGGATAGATTATTGAAACTCTTCTAGCTCACAGCTCTTTAATTAATAAAAAATACATATCCATACTATGGATTTAGATTATTATATTCTATCTAAAAGATAGCATCTGTATAACCACTGATGACTAGTTCTTCATCTCCTCCATACACTAGGAACATATCCTTAGTTTACCCCAGATACTTAAGGATAACCTTAATAGTAGTCTAATAATGTTCACCTAGATCTTATTGAAATCTTCTTACCATGTTCAAAGAATAGGAAACCTCTAGCTTTATAAATAACATGACATTTGTGATAGATGCTATCACAAAAGTGTATGGGATCTTAATCATTCTCTCTCATTCCTTTTGTTTCTATGGACACATTTTCTCAGAAAGATGTATGCCATGTGACACCAAAACCAATCCTCTCTTTGATTGTTCAATACTGGACCTATTCAGTATCTGGTCAATGTATGTTCCTCATATTAGTTTAAGTATCCTCTTAGATCTACCACATGTGATATTGATCCCTAGAATGTAGGTTACTTCACCTGAGTCCTTATTAAAGAATCACTTTCTCAACCATGCCATAACCTCATGTAAGGCTCGTATATCATTTCCAATTAGTAATATGTCATCAACATATAATACTATGAAAACAACTATACTCCCACTAAAAAAATTGTAAACACACGGATCACATTCATTCTTAATGAAAGAAAATTCCTTTATGGCTTAATCGAATCAAATGTTCCATGACCTTGATGCTTTATTTAATCCATAAATGGATCTCTATAACTTATATAAATTTTTAGAATTTTTTGAAGTCACAAAACCTTCTAGTTGTGTCATACATACATCCTCTTGAATGTTACCATTAAGGAATGTAGTTTTGATATCCATTTTATAAATCTCATAGTCATGGTAAGCTATTATGAAAAAAAATCTGATGGATTTAAACACGGAAACTCGAGAAAAGTTTTAATCATATTCAACTCCTTGACGTTGTCTAAAACCCTTATCCACTACCCATTCTTTATAGGTATTTAATTTACCTTCCATGTTCGCCCTTCTCTTGAATACCGATTTATTCACAACTGGATTTACATCAACTTGAGGATTTATTAGAACCCAAAATTTGTTTTGATACATAAAATCCATCTCATAATTCATGGATTCTTGGCACCTCATAGCTTTTGAGATCTCTACAACATCCTTGTAAAAGAAAGAATCATCATTATCAACCAATAATTAGTCACCATCATCAATAACTAGAAAACCATATCTATATGGTTCTCTTATTGATCTATTAATCTTACACATCACTCTTGTTTTAGGTACATATTATTTCATAGGGACATGTGGAATGGGTTCCTGTACCAACTATTGTGTATCTTGAGCATCAGATTCATCTAAGTCAGTCTTTCTCCCACTATCCTCCATGAGTATGTTCTCCATCTCAATAAAAATGGCCTATCTTGCAACAATTGCTTTCTTTTATAAAGGTTTTTATAGGTATTATTTCCTAGCTTCCTTTGGAAACCCTATAAAGATACATTTTGTGCCTGAGGGTGATGGTTTATTTCTTGATCTAACTTTAACAAATGACTCAGAACCCCATGCTTGAACATGTGAAAAGGGGGTTATTTAAACTCCACGACTTGAAGGGAATACCATTTTCCACCTTAGTTAGTACTCTATTTAGTAAGTATAATTCCATAACTGGGTGTTATACGAGTCACACTTATTTGTTTCATTATCTATTTCCAATATTTGGTTTTCATAATTTAATACATAAATATCATTATTCAATTGTTTAATACTATAAAATATTCTATCTTTATAAAAGTAGCAATCTTTATTTCCAAAACTGAAAATAAATCCATCAATATCTAAACAAGAAATGGAAATAATGTTCTTAGTAACACTAGGTATATAATAACAATTCTTTAAAAACAAAATCAATCTCATTGGCAATGTGATAAGGTAATCTCCAATGGCTAGAGTAGCCAACCTTTATCCATTGGCATCCCGTAGATCAACCTCGTATCTTTTAATCTTAAAAATATACTTGGTTCATGTATTTGGAAACAAATGTGAGAACCACAAGCAGTATTTAATACCCAAATTGTAGATATGAAAATATTACTCTTAATAAAAAATACACCTAAATCTTCCCCATACTTATTTGGATAGGTGTAATTCTTCTTGCAGTGTCGTTGCTTAAAAATAAAAAACATACTTCATCCTATTCTTTTACTTGCCTTTAGATATTCTTCTTCTTGTAAGGATGGTTCTCCAAATACTTAGACTTGGAATATGTCTTCAGTGCCTTTTCTTTGATTTTCCTATTTTTATTCACAATAAGTATAATGATTTTGTCACACCCCATGTATTTATCAAATTTTAAAATAAGTGTAAGAAGTTTTGAAAGTGTCTTCTCACTATTGATCATAATATAATTGTAATGGCCCGGACCTCTCCGGCCCATTCCTTTGTCAAAAAAAGGCCATGAAGTGTTCTGGAGGGTAAAATGGACTTTTCCCACACTTTTCAGAATTTTGAAACTACACGCCGTGTAGTTTGAGTACACGCCGTGTACCCCCTTTCTGGGTATACCCTGTGTTAAAGGCCGTGTCCTTGCCGTGTGAAATAAATGGGTACACACCGTGTGTCCAATACTACACACCGTGTAGTCTCTCTACGCATACGCGTTACCGTGTGTTAACCAGTCAATGGCTATGTGCCGTGTTGTAGCCGTGTGAATAAATGAGTACACTCCATGTAGTCCTTCCCCGCATATGCGTTACCCTCAAACCGTGTGTTGACCAGTCAACGGCCGCAGAGCCATGTTGGAAGCCGCGTGGAGACCATGTAAAATAACCGAGTACACGCCGTGTACCATAAAGTACACGCCATGTAATTTTTCTTTTCTCACCTATAAAAGGAGGGGTCCCCTCATCCTTTTCAACTCACCCCTTTCCTCCCCTTTCCTCTGAGCAGAGTTCTCCCAAGAGACTTGAAGGCTCTTTCTTCCATAACTTCTTCATCCGAGCTCCGATTTACGATCCGTCAGCGGCCACGGGATCGTAACGACGAGGCAGAACTTCATATCTTGGATCCATTGTCTTTCCTTCGGCCTTTACTTTCCGACTTCCACCCGAGGAGGTTTTTACGGGACCCGACAGAAGTGACGGACGCCGACATACATCTTCTAAGGTTGATCCGGGGGAGCGTTGAGATCGGAACCTATTGAGGTAGGGATCTTACCTTCGTCTCTATAATTTTTGTATCATGCAGGGTGGGTATCCTCTTGTTTTCATAAGAAACAGTTGAACCATTAAATAAAGATAATAACTGGTTAAAGAAGAGAATGGGGAAGTTGTTATGTTTATCTTTATTTATCCTGTAATATTATGTTGTGAATTGAATAGGCTTATGCCTACAGAAAATCACAGTCATTGGGGGCCTTTGCTTGCATAATTAAATGTTGCCCTATATTTATAGACCGTTTTGTGGATGGAAACTTTTTGGAATGTGGAAATTGGTTAATCACGTAAATTTGGCTGTTTAAAATCTGGAACCCTTGTGTGATCACCCCAGTTAAACAAAATGGAATAATGAGCATGTGGGTTTTAGCTTGGTTACTGGTGTGTGAAAGGGAGGGGTGTATCCTGGGTTGTTACGAATAGAACAGGTAGTAGGGCTGCGGTAAAATGTGGCACGAACCTTGTTTTGTGGGTTTTTGTGGATCGGGTGGGCAGCGGGGCTACGATAAATGGTATTAAAGGGATAATTATGTACGGTGCAGTTGGGTTATGACAGTTGGCAGCGGGGATGCAGGGATGAGTTTGAATGTGAACGGACTATGGGTTGTGAATAATAAATAAAAAGTGGAAGAGTTAATGAATGGTGTGTCATGGTAATGGAATGAGACTAATAATCAATGGGTTGGTTGGTTGATAAGAAGGACTTGGTTGTGTTGCTTGTGTTTTCCTAACTTGATCTGTGGATGGTAGGGATATGTTTTACGAACGATTGATGTGGTTGGTTTTGGATAGTTTCCCAGTAGTTAAGGAACTAAATAAATTAATTCTGCTGAAACGTGAAAACCTAAATGGGGTTGGGGTTGTTTTTTGTATGCATGCTTCGTAGTAGCAGTGCCGAGGCACATGCTCAGTTTCTTTGTTTAGAAGCCATAGGTTGGGCTGTGTGTTTGTTATATATATATATCTATATATTTTGTATTATATCTCACCCCACCCATGTTCAACACTTAGTGCCGAACACTCCCATTACATGGGAGATGGTGTTTTTCCCTTAGTTACTAGCTCCTTCCTTATCCTTCTCCCCTAGGTTGTGATGTCTTGAGGCGACCTTACAACTAAGACTCTTTGGGTAGGTTTTGATTGGGGTGGTTTTAGCCTAAGACCCTTCGGGCAGGTTCTACTGTTTCCCAAGAATCTTCAGGATGAGGCCCAGGTGTGTGCGGGTGGGATACGTGGTTGTGAGGCCCAGGTGTGTGTGGGTGGGATACGTGGTTGTGAGGCCCAGGTGTGTGCGAGCGGGATACGTGGTTGTGAGGCCCAGGTGTGTGCGGGCGGGATACGTGGTTGTGAGGCCCAGGTGTGTGCGGGCGGGATGTATGGTTTGTGAGGCCCAGGTGTGTGTGGGTGGGGAGAGTGTGGAAGCGTCAGGACGTTCGCCATTAGGAAGAGCAGATAACTACTGGGAAATAGTGTGGGGTACCCAATATTCTTGTTTCTTATATACTACTACCTATTGTGATTGTGTTTTTGGTGAGTGTGGCTGGTGAGGTTGGGTGGATAGAATTCCTTGATAGGTTTCTTCTGTTGTTCTCACGAGACATTAGGATGTCTCCCCACTTGTGCATGAGAGATTTAGGTTTCCCTACTGAGTATACTTGTATGCTCACCCTACGTTTACTTTCAGGTTTCTAGGAGGACTACCAGGGCCGTGCGGGACCCTACTAGTCGGACAGTTGGAGTTGTTGCTGTTGCTGCACACTTGTTTCTTTTGGTATTGTACTTTGAGATTTCTTGTACTTGCACCTTGCTATAAAATTGTTTAAACATGCATGTGGGCTTGGTTTGGGTTTATTTCTACACACTTGTTCTTTTCCTTTTTTGTGATTGACTTGTCCTATTTTCCGATCTTAAAAATAATAAAAGGGTAATTCCTCCCATATTCGTGAAAACTCATACCCTTGGTGCTAGTCGCCAACCCGGGGCCTACTGGAGGCGAGACTCGGGGTTCATTATCTCCTTTTCACCATTGCCAACTCATGAGGGACATCTTTGGTGGGAGGGGGTCATGATAATAATTCACAATAAAACTGGAGAATCATTTAGGTAATGAGGATATAATGTGATATGTGCACGAATCATTAGGTATCTTAAAACCCATGATGTATTGGTGCTCAATGTATCTAATCATCTTGACTACATGTTCCCTAGATGGCGTTGACTCTCTAAGCTTGGATGTGAATAGTTAATTTGAGATCTTATATCTTCCCAATCTCCCCTTCACTTGGTGGAGACCCTTAAGGTGATAAATGATGATATACTCATCCATATCCTCATATTTATTTAGAATATTATTGTTCATGGAGGATAAAATGAAACATTAGACAACCATAATGTCTTTCACATGCATCAAATAGACAGATATATCTTCCTCATTAACCTCTTTGGAACAAAACTCTGGAAGTGGGTCTTCTAGCGTGTATAATTTCTGTTCATGGCATAGTATAACATAAAAGTGCCTATAACATTCCTATAATTTTTAATAAGTTAAAATGTTATCTTTACAAGTATATATTACAGTGATATTGTTGATGTCATTTGATTTTACATTTCTACAAATTAAGATAGGATTATTGTTATTTTTTTGATTATTAAAACAGATTAATAAATTTAAATTTAATTAAATTCTTATTAATCTCCCACTATTTTTCAATAATTAATATCCCTCACCATCAGTTTTATAATATCTTATCTCCAGGATATTCTAGTTTCAAGGATCTATATTCCCCTTATCATAACCCATACTTGGGACTAACAAGTTATTTGAAGGGTTTTATGTAGGCATAACTTTCCGACTACATTAACTCATAGTTACTTGATATGTTGAGGGGACTCCCCAATCCTAAAATTATGTTTCAAAGATTTACTCAACCTTTTCCTATTATTTACACTAATTCCTACTTGGGAAGTCAACCCTTGATGTAAACTAAGTTAAGTCATCCGAAAACTTCAAGCTAAAATTTCAATGATAATTAAAATCACCCCAACTTGGGTTGGTCAATCAATTTGAACAGTGAGGTTGATTCTAACATAAGTAATGGGAGACTAGAACAACTTAATATTTTTAGTTTGAAGGTTTTTTTCCTTATAAGTAAATACCATTTTAATCTTTTCACATTCCTTATTAATATTAAGTGGATTTTACTTAATTGATTAACCATGTCTGATAAAACATTTACGTATAATCAGGTTATATTTTATTCCATCTCACATGCTTGTTAATTAATTTATTATGAAATCACACAACATCCACAAACATAAATAATTAACAATGAAACTAAATGGAATAAAATATAAGTGACACGATGATGAGATTTTATTATGGTAAGTGTTGGTCGGCGTGGATACTCAATAAGTGGTGAATTGAGTATTAATTAAAATTTCTGTTAAAAACTTTAGAATAAAAATCCCCAAATTAAAACAGCCTAGTTAATTAATTCAGTAGAGATATAAATGATTTATTGTTCAACAGGTTTCTCACAGGTTGATTAATCCTCAGTTGAATTAGTGTGAAAACTAATTCAAGTTTTGAAACAATTTTTACTAAATTAATCACATATACACACTAACCAAAACTAACTATCAGAGTGATTATAAAAACAGATTTCTATCTTTGAAAACATAAGCAGTGGATAAATGAAAAACAGAGTACCAGAAAGATAATCACAACAATTTAAAAAAGTGGTTCATTCTTAAGTCAAGACATAATCCTCTCCACTTGGTGATCACCTGACACCAAGAAGTTTATATAAAAACTTGATGCATAGCCTGTATCGGGAAGTACAACAATTTTCAAAAACTATCGAGGTTTTGCAACCTCTACCATAGTTTTACATGGGAAAACAAACACACAAGACACACTAGGCTTATTCCATAGTTATGTGTGGAAAACAAGAGTATAGAGAGTTCTTTATGAGGATTTTCAGGATCCCCCAGTTCAATCACAAGAGATAGTGTGTGTAAAACAGACACACTGCTCACAAATATAAAATACTAAACATAGTAGATCTAAATATGTTAGGAAATAGTTTAGAATTCTCTATGTGTTGGCAGATCAACTCTGGACTCCTTGGAATGAAGGAAATGAAGTTCTGGCCCTTCTCTGCAATTTGCCTCTAAAACAGAGTGTCACAACTTATAGGTTCTAACTTCCAGGTGTAAATATGATCATCTTCTTGGATCAGAAGCTCTTTGTAGCACAACACCACATCCTTGAAGATGTTCTTCCAACAGATCTTTGTGAAGCTCTAGGATCTTCAGAATGAGTGATCGAGTGTTCTTCTTCTTGCTTCGTATATCGGGTACTGTATGTGTCTCCCTTATGTCTATAACTTAATATCTTGATGACTACGCCCATATATCTCTATATGTATGTATATATATATTCACCTTTTATTTGGGACTCTCTATCTATATATATAACTTTTCCAGATCAACTTTCCCTTATTTAATTCAGCAGGGGCCGACAAGAGGAATGATCCACCCATGTGTAGTCTTCCTCGTACCTCGTACGGTTTCCTGATATGCCTGAAAATATCATTAAATAATGTCAGGTGCATTAAATTGTCCAAACATGACCGTTATGATAATATTAAGAAAATTAGTAAAGTAAATAATAGGTTATAATTAGATTGGTAGCAGATGCTTGTCAAGCGGTGGACTTCAACAGTAAGCTCCTCAACAGTAGACTTCTTCGGTAGGCTCAACAATAGACCTTTCCAGTATTAGACTATCACAATAGTTGACATCACCAATGGTGGAGTTGTCTAGCCATAGACTTCCACTAATGGTAGACTTGTCCCGTGGTATACTTGAACTGAGAACCATATAACAGTAGACCTTCAATGGTGATTCTGACAGTAGACTTCTAACAGAAGCCTTGATAAAAGTGACCTTGTCACAACAGTGACCTGTAACAGTGGCTCTTTGTCTGTAAGATTTGGTAGGTACTCCAACGGTAGACTTGTAACAATGACCTTTGACAGACATCTTCCAACAATAACTAGATATCTTTAACGGTGACCTTTAACAACCTTCAACAGAAGTGTTCTCAACGGTGACCTTTATCATAACATTGACTTTTAACAACATTGACCTATATCGGTGACCGTGAACAGAAGGCTCTTACTAGCAACCTTTAAAAGTGAACTTTTACTTAGGGAAATGTAAACTGTAAGATGATGCAACAAAGTCACAAGACTAAAAATATATAGATTGTTCAGGATAAATAATATAAAGATAGATTAAAAGGGATTATCAAATGACTCAATATATTATGATCAGTATTAAACATGATTTGGGATTATCAAAACAGGTGAGTCCAACAGTCTCCCCCTTTTTGATAATCACAAATTTTGCCATTATGTATTAATTATAGGTTTCAGAGATGAGCATATAATAAAATTATTAAACAGAGATCAAAGTGAACCTTAGTTCAGTTGTAGTTTCACAAGTATCACAGATAAGCATATAATAAGAGTGTAATATCAGAGGATATTGGTACATGGTATCAGAGGGAAAAGTAGAAAAGGTCCATTAGAGAGTAATGAAATCAAAGGATCATATTAGTTATCATATTAGCACAACACTTCTCCCCCTTTTTGATTAGAAAAAAGAAACACAAATAGAGATAATAGAGAATTCTTGTATGAATTTAATGACATTACATGACCCAAAAATAATAAAAAGTCCCTATCAAAAGACACAAACTCAATCCACATCATCCTCAGGAAATTTTTCTTTCCCTTTGGAAGAAGAAGGTGGAGGATGAGCTGTTGGATCAGCAGGTTTGGGAATTGCTGTAGTGATAACTGGAGGGGTAGCAACAGAAGCTCCTGTGTTCCTGTAGTGAGTATCTCTATGAGGTATCAAGGGAGTGATGCTTCTGATGTCCTCGATAGGAGTCATCATGGAAGAAACACTAGTTTGGGATGCAGGTAAGGCAGGAGGGACTATAACAGGAGTACGGTCTACAAGGAGAAAGGGTAGGATAAGATTTCTGAAATCCATAATAATACTTCCTCCTCTTTACATAGTCGATATGAAATCATCCTTGTTCTCTATGAATTTCTCTAAGGCAGGATTCAGCTGTCCCAACTTTCTGAATTGTTCGTTGAAGGCTCTAGTGACTGGTGGAATTTTGAGATTTTCCAACAAAATCTTGAAGTGATCATCCATCCGATGCTTAGAGTAAATCTGATTGTAGTAATGATCAATCTACTCCTTTATACTTTTCTGATCTTGGTAATCCTCTCTCATGAAGTCACTGACTAATTTTTGCACATCCCTAGTAGTAGTGATAATATGAGTCACAGATTGAGAGTTAGGTGCACTGACACCAGACAACTTAGCTAATTCTTTATTGACCACTGTTTTGAATGCTGACAAGTCCACATGTGGTGTGGTTGAGGTTGAAGCAGTAGCAGAAGCAGCCAAAGGTGTTATGGTTAAAGAAACAGTTTCTTTGAAGGACTTGGTCAACCCACTAATAAGCTTCTTCACATCGTCATCCTGATTCTGCACATGGGTTTTCATTTGGTCCTTAAAGCTTTCAAAAACAGTGACCATCTGCTGGACAACTCCTATTTCATATTGAATGTACTTATCTTCTTGAGTCCTAGAAGATGTAAGAGTAGTAAAGCTCACCATATATTGCCTTAGAAGCGCCACAGACTGAGTCAACTCCCTGAGCTGATTCTGGCACTGTGAGATTTCTTGGGTTAGATTAGTTTGAATGGCACACTGAACTCTGGCCATCTCAATTGATGTTAGCTCTTGAATCAAGTCTAATGTCTTGTCCATTTCAGAAGATCTATCATCAAAAATTCGTTGCAAATCTGCCTTCATAGATTCTAGATCTTATTTTCTAAAATAATCTTCAGGAACTGTAGTAACTAGAGGTACTGTAGTATGCTCTAAAACAGTAGGCACTGATTGCCTTCTGTTAGAAATTTCACCATCCGAATCATCATAATCCAGCCCTAACACCAGATACCCTAGGTCTTCAGACCAATCCTCAATGTCATGGATGACAGATATAGATCCTCTTTCAACAATATGGTCCCCCTTACTTGGAGCTACCTCCTGAGTAATCTCCTCTGTTGGTTCTACTCTTGGAACTTCCATAGCTGCTGCTTCAACTCTAGAAGCTACTGTTACAACCTCTATCTGATCCATTGATTTACCAGTGGGGTGAGATACTAACTCAATAGAATCATCAATTACCTCTAATTCTATGGTAGAAGGTGCTATTTTTACTTCCTGGTCAGACACTATCCTTTCCGATTCACCTATCAGAGGACTCAGACTAATCTCCTCTTCTTCATTGTCCTCATCTTCAGCTTCCTCCTTCTCTTCATCTCCATCACCTGCCTCCTATTCCTAATGATTAGAATGATCTAACTCAGTAGCATCATACTCTTAAGAGGTGTCTCAGAGAGTAGTCTGAGATACTTCTTCTTCTTCGCTGGTCTCATTATCACTGTCCCTTAGAAAAGGTTCTCTCCTGGGCAGTTTTGTTGGAGAACTAGGTGCTCCAAAGGCTGTCCCTACAACTGGACTGGCTGGAAAATCAAGATCACTCCCATCATCAATGGGGGTGTCCTCTCTTTCAGGCTCCACAGTTATTTCAACTTCCTCATATGAATAGGTAGGCTCTGAATCATAATCCTTTAAGCCTGGATCCCTCTGGTCTTTTGGCCTAGATGGATGAGTGACAGGATCAAAATTTTCATATACTTTTCCTTCATCATTCATCCATGCCTTCTTCCAAGGATTCCAAATAATTTTCATAAACTTACAGATGAACTTGGAGATACAAATATTGTTTCTAGACACTATCATTTCTTCTTTTCCTCCAGCCACACCCTTTACCCTTAACATTACAGAAATTAACTTGGTAGGAAAAAGGGTATTTTATTTTGAGCTTGGATTGGTCATATCCTCCAACTGTGCCATCCATAGCCTACACAAATTGATCTTCTCCCCATGGTTCAATAGGTACATCAGAAATATTTCCTAATACTTTAGTACTACAAAGTCCCCTCTCCTGGGACTGATCACATGCTGGATGAATTTAAATAATATCCTATCTTCCCCATTCATCTCAGCGACTATGATTTTCCTTTGAGTCTTATCTCCAGTCATCTCTTCCAAAGATCTCTCATACCAAAAAATCTCACTATTTGGAGGAGACACTCCAGAATATTAGTTAAAAACTCCTTCATGAGGGACTCTCAGACAAGTATCCCACTCAGCAGATGTAAATCTAACTTCATTGCCATTCACTCTAGACACCAGACTGTGCACATAATCTTCCTTTTCAAACTTCAGGTATCCATATAATTCATTCACAAGATTCGGGTAGTATGAACCATTGTTGTTGGTGAAGTATTCTATCCATCCTTGAACTTATAGTACTTCCAGCACTAAAGAATTGCTCGACATCAACTATTCTTCACTCAGTTCCTTCTCAGCCACTATAGTTCTCTTTGATAGGTGCAGATTAACAGGCCCTGTTGGTGCAGTACTACCACTACTGGGCTCGGCTCGAGTCCTCTTTGGCCTTGGCGCATCCTTATTGATATTCGGGGGAAGCTTGGTTCTAACCATGGAGATTGAAAGAGGTTTGAGGGTTCAATCGGAGAGTTAGGGTTTAGGAATTTTGAGAGCAAGGTTTGAGAGTGAGGGAGAGTGGATTGAGATATGTTCAAAGTCTAAATTTTATCACTTAGGGATTGAAAATAATATGAATTGAATAAAAAAAACGGTTCAGATTCCCGCATAAAATAAACGGTAAAATCAAATAGCGAGGTATCCAACAGTGAGGTTCTAATTGTGAGGTTTCTAACGGTGAGGTTCCTAACGGTGAGGTACACTAGTGGGGTCCAATAGTGAGGTACACCAGTGAGGTCCAACAGTGAGGTACACTAGTGAGGTCCAACAGTGAGGTACACTAGTGAGGTCCAACGGTGAGGTACACCAGTGAGGTGCCTAACAGTGAGGTTCAACTATGAGGTTTCCTATACTAAATTTAATCATACCTAACTCATGTTTGATGTAATTTAATCTCTCAGAATTCAAAGGATTTGTGAACATATCATCCAATTGATGTTCAGTGCCAATGAATTCAAGAGTGATATCACCTTTTTAATAATGATCCCTCAAAAAGTGATGTCTCACATCAATATTCTTTGTCCTAGCATGAGATACTGAATTTTTGGAAATGTTAATAGCACTTGTATTGTCACACTTTATAGAGACATGTTTGAATTGATATCCATAGTCTAGTAATGTGTGTTTCATCCATAGAATTTGAGCACAAAAACTACCAGAAGCTATGTATTCATCTTTGGAAGTAGATAATGCGGCATAATTCTATTTCTTGCTACACCATGATACTAGTGACTTTCCCAAAATGTGACATGTCCCAAAGGTACGTTTTCTATCTAACTTGCAACCGGAAAAATAAGCATCAGAATAACTCAACAAATAAAATGATTTTCCTTTTGGATAAAATAGTCCTAATTTGGGAGTATATTTGAGATATTTGAAAATCCTTTTAACAACAGTTAAATGAGAATCTTTTGGATTGGCTTGAAAGCAAGAACACATACATACACTGAACATAATTTCAGTTCTACTAGCTGTAAGATATAGTAGACTCCCTATCATACCTCTATAGTTGGTTTGATCCACTGGTTCTCCAGCTTCATCAGCATCCAACTGACAAGTGGTACCCATAGGTGTGTCACTACCTTTACTACCATCCAAAGAAAAATGTTTTAAAATATCCTTAATATATTTACTTTGATTCAAGATAATGCCATTTTTATTCTGAAAGATATTAAATCCAAGGAAAAATTTGAGTTCTCCCATTAAACTCATTTCAAATTCATTTTGCATAATTTTTGAAAAATAAATACATAATGAATTTTAATATGATCCAAAAATAATATCATCTACATAAAATTTTACTATCAAAACATCTTTGGAAATCCTTTTAATAAAAAGAGTAGGATCATCTATCCCTTTGGTAAAACTTTTTGAAATAAGAAAAGAGCTAAGCCTATCATACCATGCTCTTGGATCTTGTTTTAAACCATATAAATCTTTAAAAAGTTTAAAAACCTGATTTAAAAAATGGGGATTTTTAAATCCAGGGGGTTGTTCAAAAAACACATCCTCAACTATATACCCATTTAAAAAAGCACTTTTAACATCCATTTGATAAAGTTTAAAATTTAGATAAGCTGTATATGCAAGTAGTATTCTAATGGATTCTAATCTAGCTTCAGGTGAAAAGGTATCCTCATAGTCTATTCCTTCCTCTTGACTATATCCTTGTGCAACTAACCTAGCTGTATTTCTAACTATATTTCCAGACTCATCAACTTTTTTTTCTAAAGACCCATTTTGTGCCTATTATTAAAGTGTCCTTAGGTCTCTGCACTAATTCCCAGACTTTGTTTCTTTCGATCTGATTTAATTCTTCTTTCATATCCATTACCCAAAATTCATCATTGATAGCATCATTAATATTTTTGGGTTCAAGCTGTGAAAGAAAAGCTTGATGTTCAACCTGGTTTCTCAAGGAAGCTCTTGTTTGTGTTCCTATATTTAAATCACCTACAATAGAATCTAAAGGATGATTCTTAAGACTCCTAATACCTCTAGAAAGGGTTGAACTAGATTCCTCATGGTTATCTATTGGTTCAGACTCAACAGTTGAAGATTTTGGAAAATTCCCAGGACTGGACACTTTTATAGGGGATTCACTATCTTTATCATTAAAGTCCAGAATTGACATATCTTCCTCAAGATATTCAAGAGGGGTTTTAGGATCATGTGGATCAGTCTTAACAAATTTGACATGAACTGATTCTTTCACACATTTGGTTTTCTTATTGAACACTCTATAGGCTTTACTTGAGATAGAGTAACCTAGGAAAATTCCTTCATCACTTTTGGGAGAAATATTTTCAATATTATCTTTAATATTAAGGATAAAGACTTTGCAACCAAAAACTCTAAAGTAATTAACCTTAGGCTTGCTATTGTTCCAAAGATCATAAGGGGTATTCTTAAGAACAGGTCTTATCAAAACTTTATTGATGATATAACAAGATGTATTTACAGCATCATCCCAGAAATAGATTGGTAAATCTTACTCATTTAGCATTGTTCTAGAAATTTCTTGAAGGTTGCAATTTCTTCCCTCTAAAACTCCATTTTGTTGAGGTGTTTTAGGAGTAGAGAAATTGTGACTATATCCATTACGTGAGAAAAAAGATTCAAACTCATGATTTTCAAACTCACGGCCATGATCACTTCTCAAGGTCTTGGTTATAAGTCCACTAAGATTTTCTACAGACTTGAAATATTTGATAAAATAGGAACAAGATTCACTTTTGTGAGCTAGAAAGTATACCCAAGTATACCTAGAAAAGTCATCTACAAGAACATAAACATAGTGCTTCCCATTTAAAATTAAAACTCTTGGTGTTCCAAACAAATTTATGTGAACCAAATCAATTAGTTGAGAAGTTGAAACTTATTTCTTTGGTTTGAAAGAAACTTTGCGTTGTTTTCCCTTTTGACAGGGATTACACACTTTGTCAAGTGGGAATTCTAATTTAGGTAAGTCTCTAACTAAACCTTTCTTAGATAGCTTCTCAAGTGAGTGCACATTGTAGTGTCCTAACCTTCTGTGCCATAACCACGATTCCCTATGAAAATCATTTAAGCAAGAAACATTTTTCTTGGATAATGAATTTAGATCAACAACATATACATTTTCATTTCTACATGCAGTGAAAACTAAATGATTTTTAGAATTGAAAACATATCATGCATCATTCTCAAATTTAACATTAAAACCATCATCACATAACTGAGATATGATAAGTAAATTGTACTTTAGTCCATCAACAAAGAGTACTTTAGAAATTAATATTGTATCAGGGTTACCAATTTGGTCTAAGCCGATGATTTTTCCCTTTGCATTGTCACCAAAAGTGACATGTCCACCATCAACTTTAATTAAGTTTTTGAAGCAATATTAGTCTTCTGTCATATGTCTTGAACATCCACTGTCTAATTACCATATGATTTTATAGGAAATTTTTAAGCAACTTCCCTACAAAATAGATTAAACATGGGGTAATTTTGGTACCCAAATTTTCTTGGGTCCAGAGAGGTTAGAAAGTAAAACTTTGGGAACCCATATTTGCTTTTTAGGTTTATTAAAATCAGAAAACATATTTTGAGACATAAATACTTTGTTTTGTCCTTTATAAAATTGTTTCTCAAATGATGGTCCAGAACTACAACTAGTAGTGAGCTGTCCAGATTTTGGAGCAAATTTGGTTTTGCTAATTTTTCTCTGTCCGGGTTGATATCCTAGCCCAGTTGTATATTTTGGAGCAATCTATTTTCGAAGAAACTATGTCAGGGTATCCCTACCAGCAGTGAACTTCTCAAGATCCTTTCTTAATTTCTCATTAGAAAATTTTAACTCTGTATTTTCATTTAGAAGCTTGGAAAATTTCTATTTTTTAATATCTAGATTTGACTTGTAATATGAATTTAAGGCATGCTGTCTTTTCAATGATTTATATTTATCCTTGAGTAAATTAAAGGTATCCTCAAGCATCTCACAATATTCAAACAGTTCATCTTTAGTCATATCTTCATCATTATGAGAGTCACTTTTATTCCCAGAATAATAAGTATTAAGAACTGGGGAATTAAGTGTTACCTCAGATGTTTCTGTCATGAAACATAAGTTAGCATGTTTGTTCTGTTCACTATTAGATACTTCAGATCCACTTGAGTTGTCTTCTAAAGAACTCCAAGTAACTTTCATAGAATTTTTGTAACCTTTTCCCTTATCCTCATATTTTCTCTTGAATTTTAGATTGGGGAAGTCTTCCTTCACATGAACTTTGCCTTTACATTCATATCATACTATTTCACTTGTATTATCATTCCACTTCCTGTTATTCTTCCATTTTCCTTTATGATCGTACTTTCCTTTGAAGTTTGACTTCTTAGAGAATTTATTCTTTTAGTAGAACCTTTTGAATCTACTGGAAATTTGTTCCATCTTCTCATCACTAACTGAATTTGACTCTTCACTTGTAGAACTGCCTACAGGTACTTGAATTTTTTCTTTGTCTTTGCTCTTTGAGGAAGAACTATTGAATGCTACTGACTTCTTCCTTGGTTCTTCTACTATTTATTGATTCACCTTAATCTCTTCTTCATACATCATTATCTTTCCAATTAGCTCCTTTACTGGTATCTTGATGATGTCACATGATTCTTGGATTGATAAAGAAGTGTCTCTCCATCTGTCAGGTAGGCATCCAAGCAGCCTCATAATTTGGTCTTTGCTGTCCACTGGTTTCCCAAGAAGACTCACGATGTTAACTATTTCATTGAACCTGAGATACATTTCAGAGATAGGTTCATCAGGATTCATCTTAAAATTATCATATTTAATAGTATAGGTATTTAATCTCATTTCTTTAACATTGGTTGTTCTTTCATGAGAAACAGCCAAAGTATCTCAAATTTCATAAGCAGTCTTACAGGAAGATATTCTATTGAATTACTCATCACCTAATGCACAATAAAAGGCATTAATTGCTTTAAAATTATTATTATAAGTATCTTTAGTCAATTGAGACCATGTATCCCTAGTAGTAGCAGGTAATTCCTGTCGTTCTTTAGTTGTGTCCCAGATTTCAGGACCTAGGATTTCCAGATACATTTTCATTTTCATTTTCCACTGACCATAATTATTACCATTAATGAAACATGGCATGTTAGTAGAAGCACCCTCAACTCTATTATCTATAGAAAACTAAAAGTTTAGAGAACTGAAAATTTAGATATAACATAAATTTTAAGATCTTTGAGGTGCAACTAAAATCACAGTTTAAAATAAATTGAAAATCTTGACAAACTGGTTTGATGGTATGAATAAAGAACTCCTATGATACCAAATGTTTATTGGAGTGGATACTCAAGAGGGGGGGGGGGGTGTATTGAGTATCAATTAAAATTTCAGTTAAACACTTTAGAATAAAAATCCCCAAATTAAAACAGCCCAGTTAATTAAGGTAGTAGAGATATAAATGATTTATTGTTCAATAGGTTTCTCACAGGTTGATTAATCCTCAGCTGAATTAGTGTGAAAACTAATTCAAATTTTAAAACAAGTTTTACTAAATTAATCACATATACACACCAACCAAAACTAACTATCAGAGTGATTATAAAAACATATTTATGTCTTTGAAAACACAAGCAGAAGATAAATGAAAAACAAAGTACTTGAAAGATAAGTACAAAAATTTAAACAATAGGTTCAGTCTTAAGTCAAGACCTAATCCTCTCCACTTGGTGATCACCTACCACCAAGCAGTTTATATGAAAACTTGATACACAACCTGTATTGGTAAGTACAACAGTTTTCACAAACTGTCCAGGTTTTTCAACCTATACCATAGTTTTATGTGAAAAAAAAACACCCAAGCCACACTGGGCTTCTTCCATAGTTATGTGTGGGAAACAAGAGTAGAGAGAGTTTGGTATGATGATTTTCAGGATCCCCAAGTTCAAGCACAAGAGACAGTGTGTGTAAAACAAACACACTACTCACAAATGTAAAATACTAAACACAGTAGAGATAAAGATGTTAGGAAAGAGTTTAGAATGCTCTATGTGTTGGCAGATCAGCTCTGGACTCCTTGGAATGAAGGAAATGAAGTTCTAGTCCTTCTCTGCAATTTGCCTCTAAAACAGAGTGTCGCAACTTCTAGGTTCTGAATTCCAGGTATAAAGATGATCAGCTTCTTGGATCAAAATCTCTTTGTAGCACATCACCACATCCTTGAATATGTTCTTCCAACAGATCTTTATGAAGCTCTGGGATCTTCATAATGAGTGATCAAGTGTTTTCTTCTTGCTTCGTATATCAGGTACTGTATGTGTCTCCCTTATGTGTGTACCTTAATATCTTGATGACTACGCTCGTATATCTCTATATGTATATATATATATATTCACCTTTTATTTGGGTGTCTATATATATATATACTTTTTCCAGCTCATCTTTACCTTATTTAATTCAGTAGGGGACGACAAGAGGAATGATCCACCCATGTGTGGTCTTCCTCGTACCTCATACGGTTTCTTGATATGCCTGCAAATATTATTAAATAATGTCAGGTGCATTAAATTGCCCAAACATGACCATTATAATAATATTAAGAAAATTAGTAAAGTAAAGAATAGGTTATCATTAGACTAGTAGTAGATGCTTGTCAAGTAGTGGACTTCAACAGTAAGCTCCTCAACAGTAGAATTCTTCTGTAGGCTCAACAGTAGACCTTTCCAGCGGTAGAATGTCTCAATAGTTGACTTCACCAATGGTGGAGTTTTCTAGCAGTAGACTTCCACTAACGGTAGACTTGTCCCACAGTAGACTTGAACTGATAACCATATAACAGTAGTCGTTCTATGGTGATTCTGACAGTATTCTTCTAACAGAAGCCTTGATAACATTTACCTTGTCACAAAATTGACTTGTAACAGTGACTCTTCGTCTATAAGCTTTGGTAAGTACTCCAATGGTATACTTGTAAGAATGACCTTTGACAGACAGCTTCCAACAGTAACTAGAGATCTTCAACGGTGAACTTTAGCAACCTTCAACAGAAGTGTTCTCAACAGTGACCTTTATCATGAAAGTGAATTTTAGCAACATTGACCTATAATGGTGACCTTGAACAGAAGGCTCTTACCAGTAGCCTATAACTATGAAATTTTACTTAGGGAAATGTAAACTGTAATCTGATGCAACAAAGTCATGAGTCTAAAAATATATAAATTTTTCAGGATAAATAATATAAATATAGATTAAAAGGGACTATCAAATGACTTAATATATTATGATCGGTATTAAACATGATTTGGGATTATCAAAATAGGTGAGTCCAACAGTAATTTTATCTAGAGGATGATAAAATGACCCTCAAATCTAGGGGAAAACACACCCTACAATGTAACTAGGATCATGTTTTGGTATTCCAACTTTGTTCCTATCTATCACCTTTATTGATTTCACCTTGGATTCTTGACATGGACTGCCTCCTCTAGCTTGGGAGATTCTTCCTTATATAAGAATTTACTCACTCATAGGTGAGGGGATCCAATATATTGGATAAATGGGGTTTACATAAAAGAAACCACAGGAACACAAAACCTTACATAATAAGGATATGATGAATTATATGCTATCAACAATAATTTAACCATAATTAAAAAAACTAATCACATACAAGGGATGGTATTTTCAAATGATCATCCACACACATCATACAATGAGCATACATTTTAAGTCTTGTTTTTAGTTAGTTCAATTAATTCTTTAATTAAGATAATGCACCACAAATTAATCTAATTAATTCAATTTATCTTAATTCCATCTAACCATCCTTAAATTATTAACATCTATAATTTTTAGAAAAATTAATTACATTTAAAATTAATGTAGGAAAAAAGTGTACTTTGAGGGAACCTCATGTGTTCATCAAAATTTCAACATGGAAATTAATTTAATATATAATTTTTAATCCTATTATATAGTGTGTACTATCAAATGAACAAAAAATGGACAAATAAACAATATGTTTAATTATACATTTAATTATTATTTCTATGAAAATTTGAGAACACTTTCGGCAGCAGACAAAACGACGTCTAGTAAGTTACACAACGTGTACTTCTCTTCTTCCCATGTCCGCAACACACACCTTGGGCCTAGCCATGTTTCCTGTTGTGGATGTTTTCAAGGTATATGCTATGTACTAGGAATACATGGCGTGTAACGTCAGATTTCATGAAATTCCATTCCCAGTGTTTTGTATCCAATACATAGAACGCATGGGAAACCCCATGTACTCAACTGTGAGATAACTAGGACTACACATCGTGTATAATGGTTACATGACATGTAGTTCTTTATGCCATGTGAAAGTCTGTCTGGATCCACATGAAGACCTTATTTTTTCAGATCTTAGATCCAATTAGATCAGATATATTCAACTTTTTCATGTGATATTCATGTGAAAACAAAAGTACACAGTGTGTATATTGTAAGTACACTCGGGGTACTATGGTTTTGTTCAGTCATAATCTTTAGAAGCACCAAATAACGTGAATCAAAATCTTATTCATTATTAATCATTAACCAAATATTAGTCATGTTATCAAAAAAATAAAAAATAGAAGATACAATGATGTTGGATATAAAAATGAATCATTTTAACTAAAAGAAAACACAAATAAAATAAAATTAATAAATGAATAATAAATAATTATAAATTAAAAATGTGACCGCTCAGATACCACTTATAGGTTCTAGGCACAACATAAGTGTCCTTTGTTGGCATAAACAACTCATATTTTAATCATAAATCACATGTAATCATTGCTTTACATGATCAAATCATAAAGTACAACAAAAATAGTGGAGTACTTGACTAGATTAAAACATCAAAACCCAAAGTGAAGGATCATTATAAGTAATTTAAAATTAATTTATAAGTAGATATAGAATCACCTCAACTTGTAATTCTGATTTTTTGATGATCCAATGAAATAGATCTCATCGTACCGTTGTTGCATTTCAAAATGAAAGTGTAGAATCCCTCTAGTGGTGATCCACATGCGCACCACAATCTATGAACGACACCGTAGAATCACCGAGTACTAAAATGAACGATCCTGATCGCTTACGTTGTTTTTGGTTGATCATAGCAGAATTATTCTCATGAGAGGAAGAACACTTTATGATCACTCATTATCTTAATATAGGAGTGAATGAGGGAACTCTAGATCTATTGAACTCTCCTTAGGTCTTGAGAGAGTCTCATTTTACCCATTGTGAACACCAATTATGTTTTACGAAAGAGATATAATTTGATAATTATTATGGAAGGTTTAGGGATGGTATATAAAACAAAAGCCTCCAACCATATTAAATATTCTTAGTTGATCCCATTTCCATTAATAATAATTATAATATTAATTATTTGACATTTAGACACATTAAGAATATATAAATAAATAAATATCATTTATATTATTTCTAATCAGACCATTAGACTCAGTTCACTTTCCATTGTCAATATTTACTAATATTAAAATAATGAATATTTAATAAATTAATGTCACGACATTATTCTATGATAAATATAATAAATGTCATATTCACCAAACTTGGAAATAAATATTTATTATTATTATTTAACTCACTTGTTCTTTAAAATAACCTGTGATTAAATTATAGTGATCATCCTAATTGAATAAATATTATTTATTATAATGTGTTAAATTAAATATTTGAATTTAATAGAGATCGTGGATACACTTAGTGTGTGCCCATCTAGGCCTCTTTCATAGTGGAATTAGGCATAACCGCCTAAAGTATAAGGTTAGTATCTAGAAACATACCAAGACATCCCTAGAGAAAGAAATTAATTTCATAATGATGTCCAACCTTCTATAACCATTTACCGTGTAATATAATCCTTTTACCATAATATATAAAATCAATTAGGTTGCACACTAGTTCTGTCAGACTATAAGCCTTTGTATCTTTCTTTGAATTTATAGAAACTAACTCACCCATGAAACACCATGGACATGGATTTATTCAGGTAGTTCCATTCCCATAAAAGGTCCCAAGATATTAACTTTAGTCAAGAGAAAAAAGGGATAAATATTTCCTCACATTATCCATTTATTCTATATCATTCATGATGAATCCAATGTATCCTAATTCTTCACAAACATATGTCATCATGATTTTCATCAATACATCAAATTACACAAGTCATGATGTCCATTAATGATAATCTTAAAGTCTAAGGATAAATACACATATCTACATATAGGAACATCCAATGACACATGGAAATATGGATTTCCAATTAACGGTCTTGTTATTATAAACTTTTATCATGTATATTACCAAGGGAGAACACCATGAGAAGGTGTATCAATCTATTATGAGCTTCCTAACCTACATATCCTATATTGTATGTGTCCCATCAGACAATATCATCTATCCATATGATAATGTTCAAGAATAATGTCATGAAAAATATAGGTTATCATCATTGTGGGAACTTCTATGACCTTTCAGCATGACATATATTATAAGAACATTATCACATATAAATATTATGCATAAGAACAATCATAATTCAATAAGAAAACTTTTTAAATAAGAATAATAGGTAATCAAGTACTAAAGAAGTTGGTTTTTTGGAACCAACTCCAACAACCACCACCTTGAAATGTCACGGGGATCCTAGGGAGTTAGTAGATGGACTAGATGAGTATGTCACTAGTTTAGTCAGGGAACTATCTATTTACTAGGTTTAGACAATGATTTGGCTAAGGGATTGTGGCCCATGGAAGTTGAGTGCTCTTGGGGTTGATTTTGGCCCATATAAGATGAGGGATACCATGATATGTTATAGCCCCCATATATTCTAATTGGAAAACTAGGACAATATAATGGTTCCTTAGAGCTACACTTGGGTTATGATCTCCAAGTTTATGTCTACGTTACTTTAGTCCTAGGGATTTTTCTATGATTCCCAGTTCCTACTAAGGATTATTTATGGTATTCTGTTTGATGACTTGTTTGTGTCCCCTAGCCTTGATTTTATCCCATGGTACCATTGTTAAGTTATTTATCTTTTATTTTTGTCTCTTTAATATCTCGGTTCCTAGTATGGTTGTATTCATCTCTGATGGTGCTTTGATTTACTTTTAAATTATTTATAAAATTATTTTTAAAGTGTAGTTTATAAAGTAATGTTGTTTTTTTTCTATATGGAATTTTGGAAATGAATATTGGGAAAAAAGGGGGAAGGGTTGGTTATTATTTCAGACACCTTAAAATCCCTCAATTCATGGTTTTAAAAATAGTTTATAGAAAATATTATAGGTAAAGTTTGGGTTTGAGTATTATGATTTTAAATTGGATATGACACTTTTTTAGGAAGTCTTGTATTAGGTTTTTAAAAAATAAATTAATAAAGTATGATATTCATTTCCTTTACACCTTCTCAATTAAAAGTAAAAACCTATTATTTCATATTACATTCAAACTAGCATTTATGAGCTGTTTAATGAATGGAATTTGATAAAATATTTGGCAAGATCCTACTAGGCTTATTTCACTCACACCACACATAAACACAAATGTGTGGGTGTGTATACATTTTTCATATTTTCTCTTTGGTTTCTAGGTTTTTATCCCATTTGTAGGATGTTATTTCTATTCCATTGATGGATGTTTTGGATGTGGTGAGTAACCATGGGTTACAGGAAGATGTTTGAGCAGTGGCTCAGGTTGTGTTTTTTATTTTCTAGGGTATGTATATATTAGATCATTCAGATAGATATTATACCTTTATTGTATTTTTTCATATTTTAAATGTATATAATCTATTTTTTTCACTATGTATTTCTGAATGATATAAATCATGGCTGTTAATTATGTCTCATTGGATGTTAATTGTATTGTTCCCTATTTGGATTATTTATTATTTCTATCTTCTTATCTAATATGCATAGATTTACAACTTATGAATAGGTTATGTATGATTCTTAGTAGTTTTTAATGTTAATTTATATAATTATTTTAGGGTGAAATCATTTCCAAGTGTGTGTTATTGATACCCACACACAAGTTTCCTGCCTGTGGGGATCAGGAACTCCCTTTGAGCCTTATAGTATGTTGGGACAAGTGACATGACATGTTAGCTGGGTTAGTTTATTACAAGTGGTATCATATTTTTGGGTTTGAAGAGGTCCTAGGTTTAGGAATTATTATATTGTTATTTGGGGGTTCTGGTGGTGTGTAGATAGGGTTTTTAGAACTTGAGAGGTAAGTTTGGGGATAGTTTGGTTAGCTCTTTCTTGCCCTCAGCCTAGAGTAGTAAAAAATAGTGGGGTTTTGGTTTTGGTTTTAATTATTCTTATTATATTGATATTTGAGGTGATAGTGGTATTTTGATCCTCATTTTCACTATATGATTTACATTGGTAGTTTTATCAAATTTTGGGATGAAAAATGAAAATTAATTTGAAGCGTGAGGTTAGGTTGCATGACCAGACAAACCTATAGTGACTAACTACTTGATTTTGGAAAATGTTTCAGAACTATTGTATGATTAGAACATGAACCATAAAAACATGTGTGCAAGTCAATCATACTAATGTATCCAATTTTGTTTCATTATTTATACACCTTTGTTCTTGGATAGTTCTTGATCAATTTTAAGTATTGGGAAATAAATCAAGTCCGGACTTGTGATATGTTGATAATTTTGTATTGGATTTTGGTTTAGGTTTTTTGAATGTTTTTATTATGTGATGGGGGTGAAATTAGTTTTGCATGTGAAAAGTGGACTTCCAAAAAAAATGTTTCTAGTTTTAAAATAGGCCTTGAGGCATGTGTGTAAAATGGATTTGATTTTCATGAATTTTTTAGAAGTGTTTGTTTTCATCATGAAATCCAAAAAGGGTTTTTGGTTCTAAAATCTGTTGGTGAATTATTTGAAAGGATTTTGAATCTCTTGGAGTGTGTTTAAAGAGGGGTTAATTTTGAAATGAAAATGTGAAATTGTTTTAAATTAATTTAATGTGTAAAGACATAATGAAATAAATAAGACCCTTAAAAGTTCTAGTGGGATGTTTATTTTAAATAAATTTGGTGATTTGCAAAACTATATTATGTAGTTTTCTTGGTTTTTGACCCATGATGGGTGTTTAAACAGTAGATAATTTTGGAAATGTTTTAAAAAGTTAAGTGTTTTATAAGGAATATAGATATTACATGAATGTTTTAAATTGAGGAAATTGGAATTTATAACTCATTATAAGAATTTTGAAAGTTAATTTCCTATTTTTATGAATTCTTCTTTTGGATTTGTCCATGGATTGACTTGGTACTATTTTATTTGATTTAGGAGACATGAACAGTTTGGGTTCATGTTTAATGTTGTTAAATTATTCCTCTCATGAAGGTATTTGGTAAAGTTATGATTATTATCCTTAGGGGTTGACCCTTTTTTTTTCTTGGTTCTACCCAGACTCTGAGGGGAGTAGAAGATATTTTTTTCTCTCTGTATAATGATAGAATTTCTTGTAATTATTCAAGATAATGGTTAACTAGGGGATATATTTAGGAACTATGTAGGTTGAGTTTAGTAGAATAAGAAAGTGATACTTGGTTATCTATTTGGGTTGATGAGGATCGATATTCTTGGATTTTTGGATGATGATCTGTTATGGGAATATTGCTTGACAAATTTACATAAATTGTGGATTTCAGGGGGGGGGAGGATTGTTTGGTGTCTTAATTGGGATATATTTTGGTTTCTATTTTGTGATTGGTACTTTTTTTGGGAATATTCATTATTTATTGTTTGGTTTTACTTTTATGGTATATCTGTGATGTTAGATTTTTTGTGAGAGCTATGAAGGAGGTTGGGTTTGATGGATGTGATATGGGGAAGACTAGGGTATGCCTATATGTAACTGAGATGTGTGGTTTGTTACTTGTTGGGAATTGGGTTCCACTAGGTTGATATTTTCTATTGGTATCTCCCTGAGATAGTGTTCCATGAGCTTAGACCCAATTTACCTTTGATGCAATTTCATAGCCTGGGGTTAAAACCATGAAGTTTATTGTTGAATAATATTTCAGGTTGATTGCATTTTTTTATTTTGGTTTGTTATGGGATTAGTGACCTTATTTTTTGATTTATGTATGTTCATTGGTTTTTTCAAGGCCTTTCATATAGCTTTTAGGTTGTTCTCTTTTTGTGGATTTCAGGTCAATTTTTTAATAGTTGGTTACTGTTAGTAAAATTTTGTGGTTTCCTTGGATGTTTTATAATGATACAGTTGTTTTGGGTGATGTACACTCTCTCAAGTGTGTTTATATATTTTTCCCACTATTTTTGAATAATTCTAAATGGTGGTGAGATCTATTCTAGTTATATATTCTCTTTTCACTCAATGTTGGAGGGTTGTGATTTGGGTAATGATTGAGGTGGTTTGATGATGCTTGAGGATTATTCCCATGGTTTTTGATGAATTTTGGATGAGTTGTGTCAATTTTTTGTAGTATCTGTCTCTAGTTTTCCCCATTCGTACACCTCTTATGGTTAGGTGTGGATATTTTATATTTTCATTGGTTTTACCTTTTTCAATGAATTTATGGGGAAATAAAGTTTCATTATGAAGATAATTTTGATACACCCATGCCATTATGGTATCAATTGTAATTAATTTTGTGTTATTTTTAAGTTTTTGTGTGTTTTCATGGATTTTTAGGTGCTCGAGAAGTCTCAGGGAACTGCAGGCTTGGATTGCAGTAGGATGTGGTGTGACATAGGGAGACCATGCCACATGCTTGTTCCTTACTTTTGTGAAATTATAGAGCATATGATGATCACAAAAAATTCCATGGTGGGTATTAATTTTCTAGTGAGAAGGTTTTCCATGACTTTGTCAAATTTTGGGTGAGGGGTAAAGCCACACCCTTGGGGTAGGGCAACATCGTGGTGCTCTATCAGGTGGGTGCCTTGTGTTGTGTAAGGGGACGACTACATCATAGTGACTTGGGGATAAATAACCATAGACCTAAAAAATTAATATTACCTATGCCACTGGATAGAGGCTGTGTCATGGTGGGTGTCTGGGATGGAGTTCCTTGCTGTAACCAAGAAGGTTTCACTGTGATCTATCCGACCCAATTTTTAATTTTTAGTGAATTTCCAATTTCTCCCCATAAAGTTTTATGGGGGTTACCCCCTTTATCCTCTCTCCATATCCCACACATTCGGACTAGAGGTGATATCATAGAGATCATCCTCTCTATAATTCTTCTTCCTTAGTTCAATGATCCTTCTCTGTTGATTCCAAGTGGTCTGTTGAGGTTGGTTCTTCGTTTCTTCTTTATCTCTTCTCTCTTATTCCTTTATCCTTGATATTACTTACTCACATAAAACCTAACATTCACAGGGTAAAAATTTAGGGTTCTAGGGTTTTAATTATTAAGGGTTTTAAAGGACATTTCCTTGCTTGGTTGTGCTTAAGTAGTTTAAGGAGACATGTTACGATTGGTTTTTTCTTGGATTGAGGTAGGTGTTTTTATATATTTCCCTTATATCATATACCAAGATTTATTATGAAATTATATGTATATATGATACCCATGATGGGTTTTAAAATGGTTTTCATTTTTTTTCTTGGAATGAAAGGGGTTTTCCTTGGATTTGTAGTTTTGATTGGTATTTATGTGATGCATTCCAAGTGTTTGTGAAAATGCCTGAGTGGATACTTAAAGTGAATTCGATGGTTTAAAATGGGGTTATAACAACCTTTTTATTTTTAAAATTAAAATTTTGATATTTTAAAAGAATCTTTTAAATAAAATTGGATTTTATGCCAATTTTAAAGTATTTAAAGAACTGTTGGTCTTGTAACCCTTTTTAATAAAAACGATTTAAAAGAAATATAATAGTTTCTAGGTTTATTTTAGGATATGTTCTTGTGGAATAGTTTTAAAATAAAATGACATTGTTTGGAATTTCAAGCATGTTTTCAAAGATTTATTTAGAACATTATAAATGAGTATTCATAATGATTATTATTTACTTTGATTGAGATACCTTTATTATATGATGCTTGATATGGATTATACCCCCATGGGGAATATTTTCTATTAATTCTTATGCATGGATATAAAATATTCTAATTTATATAAGGGTATTGGAGGTGAGATGAAATTTATTTATTTTTTTATCTTCATGTGTTGATTATTGTGCTTGATTATTTTTCTTAACTCCACCTTGATATTCCATGAGGATCCTAGGGAGTTATTAGATGAATTGGATGATTTCATCACAATTTTTGTTTAAAAACTAGTTAATGCTCTAGTTTACATTATGATCTTGATAGGATATTGTTGTTTTTGGAAGTTGAGTGCTCCCATGATGGATTATGCATCCTGGATAGTCAAATTAGACCACTGTGATAATAGGAAAGTTATTTAGGTCCAATCAATGGTTCCAATCACCAAGTTTAGGTTCATGTTATTTGAGTCCTAGGGAGTTTCCCGTGATGACCAATTCATATTAATAATTATTTAAGGAATTTCATTTCATGATTTTTGTGTGTCCCCTAGCCTTTATTTAATCCCACAGAACCACAATTTAGTTATTGATCTTTTATTTTTATCTTCTTAATATCTTGGTGCCTTGGATGGTTTTATTCATCACTGATGTTGTTTTGATTTAATTTCATATTGTTTCTAAGATGATTTTGAAATTTTAGTTTATAAATTAAAGTGGAAATTGTTTTTTAAATGGAATTCGGGAAATGATTTTTTGGAAAATAGGGGAAAAATTGATGGGTATTGTTTTATATATTTTAAACCACCTATTTTCATGGGTTGAAAAAAAATTTTTGGGAAATTTTTGGGTTGGAAACTTATTATTTTAAACTATATATGACTCATTTTTATAAAGACTTATTTTTTGGTTTTAAAAACTAAATTGATAAAGTATGATATTTTTTTCCTTTATTTAAACTTATTTAAAAGTAAGAAAAATTATTTTCACCTTATTTTATAAGTAACATTTATGAGCTATTTTATGAAGGGAATTACATAGAATCCATGGTGAGATCCTATTGAGAACATTTTACTCTCACTATACATACACACCATTGTGTGGGTGTGTATGAAGCTTTCATATTTTCTCTCAGGTACCCATGTTTTGATCCAATTCATGGGATATTCATTTTGGTCTATTGATGGATATTGTGAATGTAGTGAGTGATCTTGTGTCATAGATAGATATTAAAATAGTGTCTCAAGTTGAATTTTTTATTTTATAGGGAATGTACATATCAACTTAATCTAAAAACCACTGTATCTTTGTTAGAGTTTTTTTATATTTTTTTGTTGTGTTTTTTCTTTTGTGTATTTGCAAATGAGATGAATCATGATTGTTGGTTATATCTCATTGGATGTTTTTTGTTTTGTTCCTTGTTTGGTTTGTTGATTTTTTGTATCTGCTTGTCTGATATGCATGGATATCCAACTCATGTATAAGTCATATCATATTCTTGGTAGTTTCCTCTACTAATTTATATTGTTTTTTGAGGGTGAAATAGTTCCCAAGTGTGTGTTCTTGGTACCCACTCAATAGTTTCTAGCCTATGTGGATCGGAAATTCCATTATGTCCTAGTAGAGATCTGGGCCAAGTGACTTGTTAGGTTAGCATGAGTCAGTTATTTAGATCATTCTTGATAACAATACAAAAATTGTTATGCCATTCGAAAGAATTATTTTTAAATAAAATAAATTATTTAAAAAATAATACATTTAGAAAGAGATAATAAATATTGAAAAGTATGTGTTTTGTTTTTAGTGTAAATTCAATAACTTCATAATCTAAAGTCTTGATATTAAAAAGAATGAAAACGATAAGGAACAAAACCCTACCAAACAATATTTCAACCTTTTCTGAAATAATGATCAAGGTTATGGGAAACTTGATTCCATGCTCTTCCAATGAAGGAAAATACACAAAAGTTAGAGAGCACCCCCAATCTTAAAACCTCTTCCACAAGGTGACCAGATGAAGATAAATTCTCCACCTTGGGATATTCCGCTTTAATAAATTCATATAAATATGAATCAATAAAAATATCTATCTAACTTTGAGTCATATTGAATGATATACTATCAATCATTGAATTAATCTCAACAATAAAGGGGTTTTGGATTATCCAATTTTTCTACAAACAACAAGTAAAACACCTCTTAAAGAATCTCGATCAATATACCCAAAGACAACCTACCCCTACCAAAACACCTGACATCAATATTTAACTTATCACAACTTGGTGGCGGTTGAGAGTATCTAACATTTCATAGTGAATCTTTCAATTGAGTAACCCTGGTGTTGCAACCAGAGACACCTAGGGGGGGGGGGGTGAATCGTGGTGATAGTCAAATTAATTTTTTTCTTTAATTCATTTATATTTATCTTTGTATATTTTTCCTAGGTTGATAGGAACTATGTTAAACCTATATTACTTGATAGAAAAACCACTATAATAATAAAAAATATGTGGGAAAGTAAAGAATACATAGATTTCAAATATTTTACTTGGTTCCCCACAAATGGATACATCTAAACGAGAAAAAACCAATGATGTGTAAATGTGACTAAATCTACTAACATTCATTAGTTTCGTGGGTAAAATGTTTTATTCATGCTCACTCCATTCTAGGAACACTTCCTTTACAATTGTTTAGGGTTTGGTCACTCCCCACCCAAGGCACATTGCCTATTATTAACTTCCATGCACTTCATGTATGAATTTTATTCCATATTTTATATAATTTTAGTTCTCTTAACCATGTAAAGAACATGTTGTCCTATATTTGTTCAACATGAGAATCTTCCTACACCATAACTCATGATCTGATTCTTTTTTTCTCTTCTTTTCCCTACATATCTCACTATTCAAAAATGAGATTAACTACTCAATGATAGAGTTAAGACTTTGTTTTCCTCAACACAATAAAAAAAATTATTCTTCTCAAGATGGGGATAATTCATCACTAAAATTATCCCGCTTCCTTCAGTCTTTTTTCAACTCCAAAACATGTCACAAATTTAGTCAAGATGTTCTGTCCACTATATACAGATGTTCATTGCTTCCTATTTGTGTATAATTGCCTTGATTGTGATCTGACTGATTGATCACTATTTACTACAAGTCTAAGACACACATCGTATATCTCATGAAATAAATCATGTAACACTAGCTGCACAAATCCAATTGTAAGACCATATGTGCGTAAACCTTGGCATGTATCTCTTTGCATAATACAGTTGTTGGTGTATATCTCCCTGATCATACGATCCTGAGTGAGATACCCCGGTGTGAGACCTTATTACATAACCATGATGCATAACCTATTTCAAGTTATATAGTTCATTTAATTACCTTATATGTTCTCAATCATGATACCCCTCCATACAACCTTCTTATACTAGTTCAACAAAATACAATCATAGGAATCCCTTCACATATCACTATTGTGTATAAAACCTTATGGATATGTCCTTCCTGAGTCTTTTATTTCTAACTATGATCATGTTACTCCTGTCATGAAATCTATTTACACAAGTGAGGATCATGAAATCGATATTATGAAGTCTTTCCCTTCTTCAAAATTCTCAAGATTTTCTATGGATGATCTGATCTAGAATAACCCTTTGAGGTCCATCTACCTGATTAAGGATGTGAACCATAAGTATTTATAGATGATGTTTCACTAACTTAACTCTATAAAATGCGATCATCCATCTATTCCACTTCCTCAAGAATCAAGTGCATTACATGAATTAATCACATAAAATTATCATTTTCACATAATCACGTGACTTATTACACAATACATATATTGTAAGTTTCACTAATGTAAGTACTTCTTCATGTGAGTCAGCCAATCTTGGAATCTCAAAGTCACATGGGATCTTCACCATTTCCAATATATCTTGACCTTCACGAGATTCACGTAACCATATCATGAGATCCCTATAAGATTATGCCATTTATTTACCCATTAAAACATATTTGATTACATGATCTATTCCTAAATATGCACTCCACTTATGAGGTCATGAGATTTAAAGAGCACACAAGAGCCTTCTATAATCTCTAGCCTAACTCCCTTCATACACTCACTAGTTATCTCTTATTTTGATTATTCTCTATCCTCCATCGCGTGAAATATTTAACATTACATGATCAAGCATCATCCACTATTGTGGTCACATGATCTCATCTCCAATCATGTGCTTTACAATACCTCATCGTGATAACTCTTAATGTTTATGTGAGGTGCCTAACTTTATCAGGCCTAGTCACTACACCAAAATTCCTGATGCTCAGGATTTCCACTTGAATTTTCCACTTGAAACATTCAAGTGAAATAACATTTCCCTTCTTTTAAGTTAACCCATTATCACATTACCCATAAGGGTTTTTTAATCATGTACCTCTTACACACTCACCGTTAGATACTAAGAGTATTAACATCACTATAATAGGGGGGGGGGTGAATTTTAGTTATAAAATTTAAACATGAAATTTTTCCATCACCTTTAATAAATTATATTAGAAAAACAATTGTACTGATATAATTTACAACCATAGTAATAAACAGTTTATACAAAATAGAGTTAAATTTTCTAAAACATAAATAATAAGAAATAATGAAATTTTATAAATAAGTAAAAAAAAGTGATAAAACTTTTATAAAGTAACAAAAACTCACACAATATTTGTTAAGAAATATATTTAATTTAACCTCAAGTGATAAGGAAGTATCTTAACTAAAATGTAGTTATCCATGACTTAACCTATCATAAGGCTCATCTTACAGCTAAGAAAGCCCTATATTAGAATGATTGAAAAAAATTTGTTTCACTATCGCCTGGAATCCTTGATCAAAATTATCAATCAAACTCTATATATCTATCCCTAAGAGCCCTCAATCCACCATATCAGAAAAAGAAACTATTATGAGAAGAAAAATCTTAAGAAATTTACAAAGTAAACCTCACAAAAAATGCCTTAAGAAATGTCTCTAAATATTATAAATGAAGGAATATTAATAAGAAGATGTTATAACACTTTAATCAGAAACTTTAGATCAATATATTTCAAAACATTCTTCTCCCTTGAGGTTGATGTATTATTTATAAGTGATATCCCAGTAGTAGAATTTTTCTATCCTAAATATATGTTGATATGGTATTGGAAACTCATCTTCTCTACTTGATATGTTTAGTATAACATCACTCTATCCAATGGTTTTTTGGTAAATCACCATTATAATTCTTTAAGTTTTCCATTTGATAGAATCAATAGGTCTTCATCTGATAACACCGTATGTATTTATCTAGTATGTTTAGTAAATATTACCCCATTAGACTTTGTATGTATTCGTTTGATGAAGTTTTTTCAGTGGGCTTTATAAGTGAATCATCTTCTAGACTTTGTATACATCCATCTGATATACTTTGTACATATATTACTGATGTACTTGGTTCTTGTCCATCCAATATACTTGATAATTTTTCATTTGATAGAACTTGATTACTCCATAAAATAAAACATAATACCTTGTTATAAAACAACTTATAATTTAGGAAAGATAAATATTATAAATAAAAAAACATATAAAAGTGAATTATGTTTTTGAAAATTAATGGTAGAAATAAATCTTTCAACTAAAAAATATCCTCCATTTTTAAAAGAAAAATACACCACACTTAATAGAGAAAAATTTATTGAAAAATTTTAAACACTTACTCCCTACTTACACAAATATTTAGCACTCTACTTTCTCCACAATTTAAATTTTTGAAGAGAACTTATAATGAAATAGTTTTAGTAGATAATAATTTCTTGAATTGTTAAGAAAATACTCTATAAAATATTTGTAAGAAGTGAACATGTATTTAAGAAAACATAATATTCATCTAAAAAGATACCAAAGATATAAAAGTGGAAACACTGAACATGAAACATATATCCAAAATAGTTAATGAAATGTTTGATGATTAGTTATTACAATCATCAATAGTTTCAAGGAAATTAATCATTCTTGGAATTATTTTTCATAGTATCCTTTATCTTCTTAATATCACTTTAAATCTTTTCTGAGTCTCCCTATTTTAACTCTAACTTTTCTATATTTCCTTCTATAAACTCAATCTTATGGAAGATTTTTTTTATTTCTAGTCATATATCTAGAACAAACATTATCTATGTATAATATGTTCTTACTATTGGTACTCATACTTTCTCCCTAAAATAAAAAAAAAATATTTCGGTACCTAGACTAGTTGAGGTCTAAAATTATTATCAAATATTACTTTTGAAATCCTTATATTCCCAAATTTATTATGATTAATAACTAACAATTATTTTGTGATATAAGATTTATAAAATCCAAATGATTGAACATTATTTAAAGAACATTTATTTTTATATTTTCTACATCTTGGAAACTTTGTACAAAAGGGTGTACACTTTAGAATAAAATAGTTAGACTAAAAATTTGGTTTTACTATTTGTAAAACCTATTAAAAAAGTATTTCTATGTCGTCTCAACAATCTATAAAGGTTAGTAAAGTTTTACTTCCTATAAGTAAAACTGGAAAAAAGTGTCTTCAGACTAAATATATCATAATTTAGTATTAAAACTATATTCTTATAATTTTGAGTTGAGTTAAAATTATTTTTTTATATAAATCTAACTAATATTAGAGATTTCTGAAGAAAGTTTTTAAATTCTTGAATTTTATTTAAAAAGTTCTATTTTCTAATATTCATAGTCTTTCATAACTTTATTATTCTTTATATTTAGAAAAATAACATATCTAGTCATTTATTAAAAACTAGGAATATTATCCTCATCATCATACGTAACCAGATTTTATTCTTCTAAAGAATTAGAACTATATTAATCATTAAATTTTGGGTAATTAAAATATAATGTTTAATTACTAAGGGATTCAGTGGATAAAATTTCCATATAGAATTGGTTATTCTTTATAATTATATAATAGAAACCCTTAAACTTCTAATCATTACAACTGTAATTACAAGAACATTATGAAGAAATATCTCCTCCACTAGCACTCCAAGTATCTGTTGTACCCCACACTCTTTGATTTTCATGATCACAATCACTTTCATATGTGTTTAACCTTGTTTTTAAGTGTTGTGAATGATAGGAAAAAGATTGCCAAAGGATTGGCCCAAGAATGGACGAAGTGGACTGAAATTCAGTCCACCGGCCAACCGGTGTGATAGCACCGGCCAGCCGGTGGACCTGGCATAGGCATTGCCCACTGCCAGGTTCCACCGGTCAGCCGGTGGCTTGACCACCGGCCAGCCGGTGGCATCCAGTCAATAGTGGTTGCTACTGTCTCACCACCGGCCAGCCGGTGGCTCCTCCACCGGTCAGCCGGTAGAGCCTGGACCAAATCTCCTTCTCAACATCCAAGGCACCGGCCAGCCGGTGGCCCTGCACCGGCCAGCCGGTGGAGCCAGTCAAACTAGCCGTTGCAGTTTGACCAGGCTGGACCACTTGGCTCCCAACGGTTCTTTAAGCCTCTCCAACGGCTCCGAAGCCTCCCCAAGGGTTCCATGCCTATAAATAAAGGCCAAGGAAGCCCCGGACACTAACTGGAACTATTGTGAAGCCAACGGACACTTTTTCCATCATTCGGCAATCCTCCGGCGAGCCACTTCAAAGGAACCCCAAGTGCTCCAACCAACTTCCAATCCAAGGAGCACCTCAAGAAGCTTGGGAGAGCACGCTACATCAACTCCATCATCCAATTGGCGCCCAAGTCTTCCTCCAATACGGTTTTTCTTGTTTATTTATTTTGAGCTTAAAATTGGGTTTGTGCCTACAAACCCCAACACCTTTTCTCATCCCCCTTTCTTTTGGGTTTCACATCACCATTAAGGTGTGAAGAGGTTTCTTCAAGCCTTTCCTTTTAAAAGGCTTGTGTCACCGGTGAGCTAGCCTTCACCCGTTAAAAAGGCTAGTGGGTTCTTGCTATTCCATTGAAAGCAAGTGGGTTCTTGCTTAACCACTAAAAGCAAGCTGTAATAGGTCCTAGTGCTACCTCAAAGCCTAGTGGGTTTCTTGCTAAAACCATTGAAAAGCAAGCGGTATGAATCTCTCAACGGTTGAGTTGGGAGCGGAGACGTAGGCCGGGTTTTGGCCGAACTCCGTTATCAATTTCTTGTGTCTTGCCTCTTTATTTCCGCTGCACTTTCAACTTTGATTTTAATTTGTTTATCTTTTTTTTAAAAGGCAATTCACCCCCCCTCTTGCCATCTTTTCCCCGTTTTTCTCCGACCAAAAATTGGTATCAGAGGGATAATTTGAGTAATACCTTAGAAGGTTTCAAATTCAAAGATCCATTGTGATGGCATCTACCTCTTTCGCCCCCGAGGGCTACTCATTGGGTCGGGCTCCATTTTTTGATGGGACCGACTACAATTATTGGAAAACCCGCATGACCACTTTTTTAAGAAGCATAGGATATCCTATTTACAAAATTGTCATGCAAGGTTATACTTTGTCTACCCCCGATGAATCCAAATGGACCCCCACCGATATAAAGAATTTTGAGCTTGATGGAAAAGCCATGAACGCTCTCCATTGCGGCCTAGACCGAAATGAATTCAATCGAGTTTCCACATGCACCTCCGCACATGAAATCTGGAAACTTTTGGAGGTTACCCATGAGGGGACCAACAAAGTCAAGGACACTCGATTGGACATGTACCGTCAGGATTTTGAATCATTCTCTATGCATCCAAATGAATCTATTTCTGAAATGTTTACTAGATTTACTGACGTGTGCAATGGGAGAAAGTCCCTTGGTGATGATGTTTCAGCTGAGACGATGGTCAAGAAGATCTTATGGGTCCTTCCGAGCTCATGGGCACCAAAGGTGACGGCGATCCAAGAAGCTAAGGACGTCAAAAATATGCCGGTAGAAGAGCTCATCGGATCTCTCATGACTTATGAGATCACGATGAGGAGGCAAGCTCAAAAGGAGGGCACACCAATCAAGACACCAAAGAACATTGCCCTCAAGGTACAAAAAGAAGTAAGCTCCTCCTCCTCATCATCATCTTCATCCTCTTCATCATCAAGCGGCGACTCGGAAATGGAGAATCTCGCCCGCCAAATGCATAAATTTATGAAGAAGCATAAGAAGAAGAAGAAATCTCGCAAGGCGCGAAAGCAAGAACCCACCGAAAAATCCGAGCCCAAGGTAAAATGCTACGGGTGCGGCGAAAAGGGCCATTACAAGCCCGATTGCCCACTCAACAAGAAACGGGCCAAGGAAAAAGGAAAGAAGAAGGTCCTCAAGGCGACATGGAGTGACACCTCATCCTCCTCCTCCTCCTCCTCGAGCGACCAAGGTACAAAATGCCTAATGGCATTCCATGAGGTAACATCATCCGACTCCTCCTCTTGTTCTTCAAATTCCAATTCTTTAAATCATCTATCCTATGAAGAACTCTCACATGCTAGAGACCAATTAGAAAATGGTTTTCATGAGCTTTCTTCAAAATTTGTCGCTTTAAAAAAGAATTTCAAAAAACTTTCCTCCGAAAAAGACCAACTTCTCAAAGAGAAGGAGGAACTCTCCCTAAAAATCCAAAATTTTCCAAATGTTGATTCTTTGGAATCAACCATCAAAGACCTTAGAGAATCCTTAGCCAAGTTCACCCAAGGTGAACAAAATTTGTCCAAACTCTTAGGGTCTCAACGAGTATCTAGAACCACCAATGGACTTGGCTACACCAACCAAGCTTCCTCCTCCCATGCACCCACTGTTTTTGTAAGGGGGAGCTCTAGTTTTAAATTTTTCAATTATTGTAAGAAACCCGGGCACCTTATTTATGAATGTAATTGTAAAAACGCCCGGTACGGCCAACCCAAATCTTTTTACTTTTCAGACGAATTTTATAGGAGAAGACCCGCCACTAGACAAGTATGGATTGAAAAATCCCTTCTTGCGAGTCTCTCCGGGCCAAAATTTATTTCCTATCCCCGGTGATTTATTGTTTTTATTTAGGGGGAGTTAGGTTCGTTTAAGCCCTTTTGATTTCAATTTCAAAATTTTCGATTCAAACTTTCAATTTCAACTCTTTGTATCAAATTTTTCAATTCAAAATTTTCTATTCATTTTTTCAAAACTTTCAATTCAAACTGTTATTCAAATTTTCAATCTTTCAAATTCCAAAATTTCAATTGGTATCAAAGGGGGAGAAATTTCTTGATTGATTGGGGGAGAATCTTTTCTCTCATGCTTAGTATTTATTTTCAATTTATCATTTAAAGCATGCCTTTCATTTAAGTTTTTACATTGCTTAGATAAGTGATTGTGATCATCAAAATAGGGGGAGATTATTGTACCCCACACTCTTTGATTTTCATGATCACAATCACTTTCATATGTGTTTAACCTTGTTTTTAAGTGTTGTGAATGATAGGAAAAAGATTGCCAAAGGATTGGCCCAAGAATGGACGAAGTGGACTGAAATTCAGTCCACCGGCCAACCGGTGTGATAGCACCGGCCAGCCGGTGGACCTGGCAGAGGCATTGCCCACTGCCAGGTTCCACCGGTCAGCCGGTGGCTTGACCACCGGCCAGCCGGTGGCATCCAGTCAATAGTGGTTGCTACTGTCTCACCACCGGCCAGCCGGTGGCTCCTCCACCGGTCAGCCGGTAGAGCCTGGACCAAATCTCCTTCTCAACATCCAAGGCACCGGCCAGCCGGTGGCCCTGCACCGGCCAGCCGGTGGAGCCAGTCAAACTAGCCGTTGCAGTTTGACCAGGCTGGCCCACTTGGCTCCCAACGGCTCTTTAAGCCTCTCCAACGGCTCCGAAGCCTCCCCAAGGGTTCCATGACTATAAATAAAGGCCAAGGAAGCCCCGGACACTAACTGGAACTATTGTGAAGCCAACAGACACTTTTTCCATCATTCGGCAATCCTCCGGCGAGCCACTTCAAAGGAACCCCAAGTGCTCCAACCAACTTCCAATCCAAGGAGCACCTCAAGAAGCTTGGGAGAGCACGCTACATCAACTCCATCATCCAATTGGCGCCCAAGTCTTCCTCCAATACGGTTTTTCTTGTTTATTTATTTTGAGCTTAAAATTGGGTTTGTGCCTACAAACCCCAACACCTTTTCTCATCCCCCTTTCTTTTGGGTTTCACATCACCATTAAGGTGTGAAGAGGTTTCTTCAAGCCTTTCCTTTTAAAAGGCTTGTGTCACCGGTGAGCTAGCCTTCACCCGTTAAAAAGGCTAGTGGGTTCTTGCTATTCCATTGAAAGCAAGTGGGTTCTTGATTAACCACTAAAAGCAAGCTGTAATAGGTCCTAGTGCTACCTCAAAGCCTAGTGGGTTTCTTGCTAAAACCATTGAAAAGCAAGCGGTAGGAATCTCTCAACGGTTGAGTTGGGAGCGGAGACGTAGGCCGGGTTTTGGCCGAACTCCGTTATCAATTTCTTGTGTCTTGCCTCTTTATTTCCGCTGCACTTTCAACTTTGATTTTAATTTGTTTATCTTTTTTTTAAAAGGCAATTCACCCCCCCTCTTGCCATCTTTTCCCCGTTTTTCTCCGACCAACAGTATCTAATGCTTTAAAACTTTTTATTCCCTTATTCTTATAATATTTCTTAAATCATTTTTCTTTCTTTTTCAACCTCAGAATATATGGCCTAATATGCCCTAGTTTCTTATACTCATAAAAAATCATATTATAAGTATTTTTATTATCATTTCTATCCTTATGATTTTTCTTATACTTATAATGATAGTATTTCTTTCCAATAATTTTATTAACCCTTTTACCTAATTGATCAAGATCATTCTCACTTTCCTATATTGAAATAATCTCTTATTCAACTTTAACTTTCTTATTCGACTTAAAATATCTAGAGACTTTGTCACTGGACTTGGATTTACTAATTGTACCTATAAATTTTTATGTAAAAAAACCCTATTCTTTTTATTTTTCTTTTCATCATCTCTTTTAACCTACTCCTATACTACATTAGAGTCTCAATATGATCATCCAAACTGATATTAATTAGATTATTAGTATCATGTATCAATGTATGCTTATATTTACATTCCTTAGACATAATATCAATAATGTTTTCTATAAAATTCTCATCTGATAAATCTTTTTCACCAAGAGACTACAAAATATTCACAATTTTCATAAAACATCGATGAATTTGAGTGAATGATTCACCATGTAATAATTAAAAATCCTGATAATCTATACACAATGTATCTATTCTAGTTTTATAAACTTTAGAACTTCTAAAATGAGAAACTTCCTATTTTTTCTATTTCAAAAGATGAAATTTGACTATAAGTATTTCTTGTCACATAACACAATAAAGTATTATGAATACAACAATTCAAATGATATTCAAACTTTTCCTCTTTAGAAAAAGCAGTAACTTCCTTATGATATATTTTATAAATTCTAGTCATCATTAATAAGTTATCACTAGTAGTATTAATAATAGAAGTATTCATTCTATCTCACTAGTATTCATAATCAACACCATCAAATATTAGTGGTATTTTAGGATTAATATTATATAAAGTCCCAATGGACAAATCTAAAATAATAAAACAAAAATTTTATTCTCTACAAACACAGTTAGTGTAAAAAATTATATATGTGTAGATACCTATTATGATACCAAATGTTAGATCATAGGAGCTTTAAAAATAATTTAATAGGGTGTTAATTATTGTTTATAAAATTTAAACATACATATTTCCCAACAAATTTCATAAAGTATATCAGAAAAAAATCATACTAACATATTTTATAACCAGAGTAAGAATTAGTTTATATAAAAAATATAAAAATTACTAAAACATGCACAATATAAATAATAAACTTATAGAAACAAGTAAGAAAAATTGATTAAACTGTTATAAATAATCTTAAAATAACTTACATAATATTTCCTAATAAAAATATTTACTTTAACCTCAAGTGATAAGGATGTCTATTAACACGTATTTAGATATCCAAAAATTAACCTGTCATAAGGTCTATCTTCTATGCCTAGGAATCCCTCAATCAGAAAAATTTCACAAACTCTGTTTACCTATCACTAGGAACCCTTGATCAAATCAATCCAACAAACTCTATCTCTCAATCCCTGATAACACTCATTCCACGAGATTAGACAAACAAATATTACAAGGAGACAAATATTAAGGAAATTACAATATAAAACTCACGAAAAACACCTTAAGAAAACTATCTAAAAAATATAAATTAAGATCTCTCAATATAAGATGTTACAACACTTTAATCAGTAACTTTATATTTTTAGATTGCAAAATCTTCTTCATCCTTGAGGTTGTGGTCCTATTTATCGGAGATCTCCTAATGGTTGGATTCCACACTTCTCAGGATCATTTTAATGGTATCAGAAAAACATCTCATTCACTTGATATTTTTATAATAATATTACCATTTTTGATGATAATTTGGTAAAGCACCATTATAATGATTTAAGTACCCTATCAAGTATAAATGGCAGGTCTTCTTTTGGTAACATTATATATCTTCATCTAGCGGGTTTAGTAAATATTCATCTGATAGAATTTATATGTCTATGTATGATGAAGTATGTACAATTAAATTTTTAAGAAATTCATCTACTGGACTTTTTATACATTCATTTGATGCGATTTATAAATGTTTGAATGATTTAATTGGTACTCGATTATTTGATATACTTGATAAAATTTCATTCAATAGAAATTGTTTTCTCTATCCATTAAAACTTAATACCTTCCTCCAAAAAGACTTTATAACTTGGGAAAAATAAATATTAGAAATAAAAAAATATATAGAGTGAATTGTTATTTTCAAAATTAATGGTAGAAAGAAATATTTTTAATTAACACTTACAAGATCACATGATCCTTTCCACCATATAAAATCTCATAAATATTTAAATCTTATGTAATTTGACTTTTTTACTATATATTTTGAGCCCTAAAATACAGAAAACACTAGGAAATGACACCCTCATCAATTCCTCTTCTATGATGCCTGCATCAATTTCTATTATGTTCTCATGAATTGATGTTTTGTACTACTATGGTCCAATTTTAGATTATAATTCAACGAATGTCACAACCTTCACACATTAATTAGGTTAATGATCAATAGTCATCCCATCCATTTGATTGAAAATAAATCCAACACAAAAAATATGATTAGATCCAACATTTTTCTCTTTGGATTTTGTTGAAAATATTTTCATAAATCCATTATTCATCATATAAATTCTTCATAAAATACTTTCAAGATACAAATGAATTGGATCTATGACTCCTTGCTACCTCCTGATGACATGGATTTATTACTCCTTGCTACCTTCTAATGACTTTTCTCTCCCCCTTGACTTAAAAATAAAATGGGATATATAGAACAAGATTTAATCTTCACATTCTATTACCCTTAGGGTCTCATAATATTTTTATTTTATTCCATCTCCCCCTTTTACATCATGAATGTTAGGGAGGTTTTGAATCCAAATTTCCTTTAAGCATCCTTCCCTTATCACTGTGAATTTCACAAGGTGTTCCTTCATCTATAAAAATACTTCCCTTAATCAATAACCTCTATTAAAAATATTTCTAATGAGTTTTAGAAACAAGGGTGGAACACAATTCTCCTCCAACTATGAAAATCTTGATATAGAGAGTTTGTTCTCCCCCTTTGAGTTACATTTTCACTCAGTTTATTTCACTTGTACAAGTAGCATTGATTTATTTATTTTATAAATCATCATGTTATCTCAAAGAAACTACCACCAAAAATCAGTGAATAAGTTATCAATCACAAGTGTGTAAAACACACCACATGATAAACCAACCGATACCACTTGTTATGGATAATTTCTTAGTTCTACTTAGTATTCATGATTTCAACTCTTCACAGGACTCCTTCGTCAGATGGGGATAAACAAACCTGAGTGAGCTTCACCAAATCACCTTGAAAGCCTCCAGCTTTAGACTGATATAGATTATTGATATTAATTATTCAGTTGAAGATAAATGTTGAATTACTTTTTATAATGGGGAGACCTATTATTGGGAATGATATTAATTTTCCTACAACTTCTTAGTTCCCAGAAAACAGTCAATTAATACCAAATTGTTAGAACCAAATAAATAAACATTATAAACATGAATGTTGCTAATTTTTTATTATTTTTCTTGTCCAACTAGGATCAAGTATCATTGAGATGGCGAGGGGGGGAATCAGTGATATCTTTATCTTTTAATTTTACTTTATTTTGATACAAATTTTGTATCCTGTTAAAGAGTTGCTGCCATGCTAAAAACAAAACCGAAAACACATCCATAGGAACACTAGAGTTGACAAGGTTCACTACTAAACAAGACTAGGTTCATCCTTGGTATAGTTCGGAAACAATTCAATTCCTCAAAATCCACTATAAAAAAAATCCTTTTGTATAGAATACAATGGAGAGTATATTCCCTCACACCCATGTAACACTATGTTCAATACAATAGTGAATGTTCTTTCAAGTAGAACAAATTGATGTAATACAGTTTGTGTAACAAACATGTTACTATGATTCCTTGTAAACTCTCATAAATATGTTCTTAAGAAAGAGTTCTTCACTTTTATTACCCTAAAGTAGGAAAGAAATTCTTCTGGACTTTGTAATGATACTCAGTCTGATTTCCCAGTCTGATTCACCAGTTCGATTGCTCAATATAGATAAATGATTCTGTCAGAATATGGTTGAGACAATTTTGAACTTATTCTATTTGAGTTTATAAATCTTAGTATGATTTCTCAGTCTGAATTTAGAAACCCTGAATATGATATTCTCTCTTCTCCTTTCTTCTTAGATCTGGAAAACTTCCTTAGGAAAGTATGATCCGTAAAACTCTTCTCCTTAGAAATTTAAAGCATATCTCTCTTCTTCTATGCATAGTACTTGTGTCAGGAAAGTAAAAAGTACCTATTCTATTTATATGTGAGCCAAATAAGGTTTGGTTGGGATTATGAAATGTTTTCCCGCTCAACCAAATTTCCTAAAATATTCGAATTCTCTTAAATATCAGATACATATTTGACTCTTTCGACACTTCTCAAATCTTCAAAAAACTTCTCCAATATTCTCATGGATTCAGATCGCTTCAGTATTCCTTAGCAATATTTAATCTGATTTCAATTTTATCATTATGATGAAGATAAATGATTACGTTATTCCACACCACTTAAAAAACAAACATATTTCTTCTTATTACGATTCTCAGAATCAACTGCTCATTCTAATTTCTTCATTATGATGGAGACATCAGATTCTTTATTACTTTTCTCTTAACCAAATGAAATATATGAAAAACATTCTTCAAACTTATCAGACCACTTCTTTGATCCCTCTTGATAATTCTTTAACAAACTTCAAGAAATTCTACTTTTTCTTCTTTTACTAGACCGATGAACTTGTGTCCAATGAAGACATCAGTATCATCTCCAGTCCGATAGTCTTGACCCACTTGATACAAAAAATCTTAAAAAAATTCAGAGTTCCTATTTTCTCTTAACCCACTAGATAATTAAAAAAAGTTCCCATATTAAAAAAAACAACAATTCATATTGATGAGAAATGGTTGACTACATTGTTAATGGATCTCTGAATTTATTCTTCTTATTGGTCACCACCAACTTATCTTATTATCTATATTTATTAGTCCCAATAACTCCTAATTTATTTTATTTTTATTGGTGCCAACAAATTACCCACAAAACAATTCTACTTATGAAATACAAAAGATACCAATAATATGAATTGATGTCAAAATTCATTACAATGGATCAGTGGCACACCGAATCTGATGGATCATTTCATGTAGCTTCAACTTCAGTAACTTCTTTACTTCTATGATTATGATTCACAAAACTTCTTTTTTCAAAGATTTATATCTGATAGATTTTTAGTTTGACTAAAAACCATCATCTTCATAGCTTTAAATTCCGATCAACCTTCCAAACCGACAAACATTTCTTCATATGGTAATCTCACACGATCTGAGACAAGAAATCTTTGGTTCTGGAAACTTCCTTATTCTAAAAACCTCTTCTTGTATCATAAATTGTTCATGACTTTGAGTATGAGTAGGATCATCTTTTGCATCATTTGACTTATAATGGAAATTATTGTAACTTATCATTCCCCCAACAACATATTTCTTTCCAACCAGACCTCAATACTATTGGGAACACTCCCCCTTTATTTTATAAATCTTGCATCATAATTTACTTAGAATACTTATGATTTTTTTGAATTAAAAAAATAGAAAATAATCATCAAATTTTCATTAGATTCAATCCAAATCCCGTTCTATTACTCATTATGATAATAATCTCATACCATACCCAAGGGGAGTCCAATGATCCTTTTCTTACAGAAAACATCTTCTCAATACAATGAAGTTTCTTAAGCATTATGAGTCCAATTTTCTACATACGATGGTCAATTTGATTTCCATTATTTACAAAGTGAAATTATTTCTTTCTTATTGACAATAAAATATAACACTTTTAAAGAAAAATTCTTCTAACTTCCAAAATCAACTTCTTTAGTCAACTTCATCCCAACAAATTTGTATTCTCTTAGTGTAAAAATACCACTTGAACTGAGGCATGATTCTAATAGTTGAATGTTCAATGTTACTTGGAACCACTGGATCATTCAAATATAGATTTTTAATTTCTGTAATTATATATTAGTCTCTCTATTGTATTATCTTCCTATTTCATAGCACATAACTTCCAAATAGAGATTTAAAAAACAGAGTGATTGTATAACAAAATTTGTTAAATCTGATACCACATTAATATTTAAAGAGTTTTGATTTCTCTCACAACATGTATCCCCATCCATCTTATGCACATTTTCTCTTTTATAACATAAAAACCCCATAAACCATATCTTCCCCTAAATATTATAACATTTCCAACATATATTAGAAAAAACTAAATACATGGGGATAATAGTACCTAAAAAATCCTAAAATAATATATTTTTGTTGGTTACAATTGAAAAACCCTTTGATTCCATATTTTCTATAAACCATTATTGTAGTGATTCTTTTCATGACACAAATTACAAAAATTTCTATTCATATAAATTATTTAAAATGCATCTTTATTGTCTCAATCTTCCTTTTAATTGAAGTAAAAAATATTCATTTTTGTATGCCCCTTCCATATTCCTATCTAATTCTAGTTGATTTAGCCACATGAATAAATATTCATTATGCACATGATTAATCTTTTTTTTATTTGTAGGTTCCATGTGATTCTTTATCTTTACGATTATGGTATTAAACCCATGTGTACAAGTTTTATTTGTTGATGCACCATCTATCTTCTACTCACACTTCCTCAACCACTAGAGGTCTCTTTCTCTTGCCTTAATTTGTCACCTTGTGGAATGGTTTGAGAAACCACCAAGTCTTACTTCATGTGTTTCCCTTATTGTATCCATAATATCCTTTTCCTATCATATTAATCTGATCTTCACATGAAAAGGCTTCTTACTCACAACTAGAGTAGCTTCTCTCTTTTTATTTCAAACTTTTTTACATTCTTTCCAAGAGGGATGCTGTGAGTGTGACCTAGTAGGTTCTTGGTACACCTTTCACTGAGATCCTTATTTTTATTCTAGAATAGTGAACCTATGTTGAAACTTATCATTTCTCTTTCTAGGGTTGGATCTTTCATTATTTTCCACTGGAGTTAAGGAGTCCTTATGGATTATTTTACCTTCGAAATTTTTTTACAACTTAAGTATCTTTCTAAATTCCCATGATTATCACATATGAAACATCTATCATTAAAATATAAAATTTTTCATCATTTATCAGTTGAGATGTAGGTACAAATAGTGTTCTTCTTCTATCACTAAGCCCTTGGGATTCTAGATACAAACTCATGGTGTGTCCCAATTTTCCATAAATAGTAGTATTTCATAGATAACTTCTTATGATATTCTTTACTTTTATATATAGAAATATTATTTATTTGATTTTTTAATTTCATATTTGGATCCTTACATACTCCACTCATTGTTTCTTCTCTAGAGGTAAACTCCACCTTCTCCTTTCCCTTAGAAAAATCGAGCTTTGCCTTAGGATCCATGATCTTATAGCTTTTCTATTTTAGTTGAGCTTACATCTCCTTTAATATATAACTAAATTCATTCCTAGATTTTATATTCTCCTCATGAATTATATTGAGATTGATGACACTTTATTTCAACTCATTTATCATGACTATTTTTTGTTTGATCTTATTTATAATTTCTTCAAGAAGATCAATTTGTTCTTTTATCATAGAATCAATCTTCTGTATGTAAATTTTGAGGGCCACCTATACTCTTTTCAGCCACTTGTTATCTATATCCAAATATTTAATGATTGTATACTATACTTCTTATATGATCTCCTACTGATAAAACTTATCTTTTAAGTATTAAACATCTTCTTGATCATAAAACATACTATCTCTAAATTAATGACCAAACTTCATAGCCAATCAACCTCATCATAGTTATCATCATACATGAGTGGTTCATGTTCACCACTAAATCCTTGAAAACGTTTCTTCTCAAACTCACCATCTTCAAATGAATCCTTAAAATTCATTCTTTCAATAATTTCATCGTTAAGAGAATCATTTTTTCTCTCTTGATCTTTAAGAGAGGCTTTTAAATTTTCAATCACATTGTCCTAAAATTTAGTCTTCATATTGAGATTTACTACTTCTTTAGATTTTACCTGATTTAAATGTTGATCAATTAAATCTTTATGAAGTTGGTCCATCTACAATTCACAATTATCTACATATTATATATATTCTTTTAATAGATCACTAATATTTTGATTTTTTAATCTTTGAATATATAATTATTCAAGAGCATTATAAATATGTAATTGGATATCAAAAGCATGATATAGTTCTTTATTTTCAAGGGAAATATTGAAGTTTCTTAATATATAATAAAAATTCACAACATGTATATATTTAGATAAAATAGTGGAGTTAGAACCATTCACCTTAATTTCAGTACATGAGCTCCCAAAAATATTTTTCTTATTTTTTTATTCTTATTTCCTTTTTTCAAAAGATTCTATCCAGTAATTATGTTTACTAGAACATCATATTTACTAGTTTTAATATTTTCTCTTAAGGTTGACATCAAGGCATGATTTATCTGTGTTGTTTTTGAAGACAACTTCAAGAGTCTTCCAAATTTTATAAGTAGTTCCACAATGAGTAGTTTACTTATAAAAATCATCAAATGAATATCTATTTAAATTATTCACCATTTATACGTTACCCATTATCTCATTGTACTTGGTTATATTTACATATCAAATAATTTTCTCCACAACCTATTTTTCACAAGCCTATAGGAACTTAAGCATTTATCTCCATTATCCATAAAATTCAGTTTGATCAAATAAAGGAGGGTTCATAAATAAATCTATGTGCACAAATAAAAACAATTCTTCTGATATTGAATACTAAGTCTGAACCTCTACACTCAAATACCACTTGTTATAATGAGACAAACCTTGAGAGCATGGGGGGGAGTGATTTAGGGTGATGGTCAAATTAAAATTTTTCTTTAAGCACTTTATCTTTATTTAACTATACTGTTTCCATGTTGGTATGAAATATGTTTAACCTATATTAATTGATATCAAAACTACTGAAACAATCATATATGTGTATGAATGTAAAGAATACACAAAATACATAGATTTTACTTGGTTTACCAAAAAAGGTTATTCCCAAGGAGCACACACCAATGAGGTGTTGATGTGCCTAAATCAGTAATCTTTACTAGTTATATACATACAAAGTTTTGATCATGGTTACTCCATGATAGGTGCACTGACTTTACAATTTTTTAGGGTTTGGATAGTCCTCACCCAAGGTGCACTACCCCTAATTCACTTCCACTCACTGATTTCATGAAGGTTCTTCCACATTTTTTATGCTTGTAAGTCTATTAACTAGATAAAGAACATATTTTTCCATCTCTTTCTAGAAAAAGAGTCTTCTTGAATCATAACTCTAGATATGGTTCTCTTTTTTTCCTTGCATATCACTTATACCATGCCTTATGAGATTAATTCTTCAATGGTAGAGTTAAGTCATTGTCTTCATCAGCACAATCATAACAATTCTTCTTCTCAGGATTTGGATAATTCCTCTCTAAAATTGTGTTGTTTCCCTCTGTCTTATTCAAATCCCAAATATGTCATGGTTTTAGTTAAGATGATCTATTCACTGAATAAAAATGTTCAATACTTCCCACTCATGTATAATTGCCTTGTTTCATAACACCTTATTGAGAACTATTTACTGAAAGTCTCATACACAAATCCTCCATAATATAAACTAGATCATGTAACACTAGATGCATAACTCAAATTATAAGATATTATGTGTGTAAATCTTGGCATGTATCTCTTTGCATAAGATACCTACTGGAGTATATCTCCTTGGTCGCATGATCCTGAGTGAGAGACCCTAGAACGAGATCCTATCATTTAACCATGCTGCATAACCTAGGTTATGTGACTTGGTTTGGATAATCACCTCATGTGTTATCAAGAATGATACTCCTTCTAACAACCTCTTTATACCAGATCAACATAGGACAATCAAAAGACTCACTTTATATATCACTCTTGTATATAAAACCTTATGTGTATCTCCTTCAGAAGACTATTCTTTTTGACCAAAACTATATTACTCTAGTCACATGATCTATTTATATGAGTGAGGTTGAGAAAATCTATCACAAAAAGTCTTTCATTCTTAAAAATTATCTAGATCTTCTAACAATTCTCTGCTATAACTTAATCCTTCAAGTTTCATATCCTTGATTAATTATGTGAACCAAAAGTTTTTATAGATGAAGTTCCACTACTTTAACTCCACAAAAATAGAGTCATCCATACATTAAACCAACTCAAGAATCATTAACATAACATCGATCAATCTCATGACATTATTAGCTTCATGAGATCATGTGTATTCTTACACAAGTCATTTTTTTGTGATTTTCACTCATGTAACTCCTCCATCGCATGACTCAACTGATCTTTACATCTCAAAGTCACATGAGATCACTATAATTTCTAGCGTATCTCACCCTTCATGTGCTTCATAAAACCACACTGTAAGATCCTTATGAGATTATGTGATTTCCTAACCCATTCAAACACATGTGATCACGTGATCTGTTCATGAATATGTGCTTCACTTATGCAGTAATGATATTTTGAACGTACGTAAGATCCTTCCATCATCTCCAACCCAACTATCTTTAATTCTAAATGAATTATATCTTATTTTTATTGAATTATCCAATCCATCATTTAAACCATTTAATGTTATATGATCAAGCACCACCCATTCTCATGGTCACATGATCACCTCTTCACTCATGTGGTTCATGAGACCTCTAAGAGGACCACTTTAGGATATACTCAACACTGGGGGGGGGGTGTGAATTAGTGTTTAGAACCTTTTAAAAAATTATAACATTTTATCCCAGTAAATCTAAGACCTATTAGGATCTAGATTATACCATTCTATTTTCCTTATTGTATGTAAGTATATGAAATCATGTAAAAGTTGGAAGACAATATTTTTACATGGTTAACTACTCAATAAGAGTATATGGTCATTTTCATGTATGATGATGAATAATACAGGGACTCTACACTATAATGATATACCTTTCATAGCGGTTTGGCTAGAAGAAAAATCCTTAGCCTAAGTGAAGTTCCCTGTACTTTAAGAGGGGGATGGAAATAATCCCAAATCCCTGGACTAGTGATGAACTCATCCAACTTCAAACTCTCCACTGCTTCTTTATATTTCATGTGTAGATAGTCTCCAACTTCTTTAGTTACTTTGAAACACCTATAAAAACTTCCACCTATTTAGAGTTCTGTTAGATGTCACAGTGCTGCATTGTTCTACTCTTAATTATTCTCTTACTTTAATAATAGCACATAAGTAACTCTTCTTCTATACAATAGAAAATTTAGAGTTTCTCTTTCATACCTTGTTACTTCATCTAGAACATGTCTGTCTAATCCTTCCATCCAATAGTATTTTTCTGATGAAAGTTTATTTGGTGACATATCTTCCAATCCCTTCTTATCCTTATGTTTCCATCACTTATTCATCTGGTACTATCTTTACGATGATGTTCATATATTTAAGTTTTTCCAATGTTAGTTTGTTTGGCACATTCTTCTACACCATTTTCATCTAAAACCAATTAATAAGAACACTTTATCTAGTATCATTTTTTTGGGTACACTGATGCTCTATCCGATGGCCTCGTTATATCATTTGGTCAATCCATTTGTATTATTCTTTATAATCCAATACCAATTTTCCTGGTGCTTTTACTCTAGCCAATAACTTCTGATCATTCTTGTACTTATATGTCTGATCACTTATACCCTTATTCTTCTGGTGCTTGAATTATTTATACATTTGTTTCACTTTTTCCGACACCACCTACTCGATTTAATACCACTTTTTATGATGCTTTGACCCAAATTAGAATTACTCTTAAGCTTCTTGTCCAGAAAATCCCTACAATGATCGAATTCCTCAGAATTATGTATAGCCACAACATCACTCTCATAACAAAAAACACAAGCAACAACACTCAAGTAACAACACCCTCTTATTTCACCAAGTCCCCTTTATATTGGCATAGTTTCTCCATAACTTTAGGGAATGGTGCACACACAAATTTGAAATTCCTACTTCCAAAATTGAATCACACACTCATATATTTCATTATTTTACCACCTTCAATTTTCCTAAATGATTAGAGTCAACCAATCTTCATAGGATACTACTTTAGATCTATATGTCAACAATATTCTTCAACTTTACTAAAATACTGATAGAATAAAAATATTTCTTTATGATTATTGAAACATTGAACACCCAAATTAGAATCATCAAAATCAATTACTTTATAAAAAATTTATAAAGTTATTTGAATATTCAATTTAGTACAACTTCATAAAAACTCTTCTTCCCAAAAAACTTCATACAATGTTCCTTTTCATCCTCATAGGAACATTACATAATTCCTTCATAAGACTCTTACTATGACTGATAATATGATTCACAAAACATTTATCTGATAACTTCCTTTTTTGATGACTCTGTTCAATATTCTCTTTGAAATTATATTCAGTATAATTTCATTGGGATCTTCCCCCATTTTATGGGTTCTCAGATTTTTGCTAGATTTCCTCTATCTGATGAACCCTTAGAGATCTGATCTACTCCTATCTAATGACTTTTTAGAACTCTACCAGATGAATTTGGAATACTCATCCCAATTTCCTTATAACACTTTATTTGATGGAACCATTTAGAGACTTCTTATTTGATAAATCGATAAACTATTCTCTTTATTTGAAACAATTTGACCAATTACACTACTCAGAAACTTTAGTTTGATGGATTTATTTGGAATCTTCTATCTGATTTCTTTATAAACACTTTAGTATAGAAACTTTAGTTTGATACACATGAATTGTAAACCTCTATATGATGAATTTATATGAATACTTATTCACTTTATAATCTTCAAAAGTTCCCTCTAATAAATCATATGGAAACTTCAATATAATTGATTCTATTTGATGACTCACCATGTTTTTATGAAATACTTTATACTTTTTTTCATTAGATAAAACCATGAAAACACTTTCTTCATTCATTCATTGAAAATTATTCACTTAACATCTTGATTTCTATACAATTATATTTGATTGATTTCATAAAACTATTATTTCAACTTCAATAATAACTTCAAATTGTTTGGAAACCATAGTTACGATGAATTCCATCAAAACTTTAATATCTTCATAACTTGAACATTGTATAGCCACTCCTTAATCTCTCCTTTGGATTTATGCTAATTTAACTCTCTTTGAAAGACTTTTCTTCTCTTATAAAATTTACCTTGAATAACAATATTAAATAATTGTGATGTTAAACTAATGATGAATATGTCAATAAGAATTAACTAATATAGTTTTTCCAATCATTATTTTCTATTATGTAACCATGAATGTAATCAATCAAACATTTATTTCCACCAGTCATATGATCAACTTATTTCATTGAAATTAGTACAATGTCACTATGAATTTTCTTTTTGATGATCTCCAAATATTTCCTATAATAAATGGACCACCCACATTGGTCCATCTGATAGACTATATAAGATAACTTAAAAAATATTCATCTGATAGACTTTATGACGACTTTAGAAATGTCTATCCATTGGAAAATCCACCCTATAGTGCAACTAAAAAACATTTATATGGATACCTTGGTCTTATTGACTCCATCCAATACCCTTGGCATGTTGGTCTCTAACTTCAATTCCCTTAGTCTCAGTTTTTGACTTTTGTTCACCACTTACTTCTCGATCCGTTTGACTCTCCCTTCTCTATCTGGTAACAAACTAGTTGGAAACTTCTTAAGGAAACTCCTCAAGGTAACTCCTCAAGGAAACTTCATAATGTTGATATCAAAATTTCTTGTATAATCATTATGAACCTATTTATGATATTAGGAGTAGCTTATATATCATATAATGTAAACTCAAAGGATTTGAAGAACTTTCAACTTTCAAGTAATTAATAAGATCAATCTCTACTAAGGAAAGAACACTATTTATATGATTCTTAAGATAATAGAACACGAGAACTTCCTTTCTTCTTTATCCATTCTTCCAAGATATATTAATTTTTTTAGAAAGCTTATATACTTCCACTGAACATTCCAAAAACTTATTCTTTATAACTTCTTCAACATATTGAAATGAATGAAATCTTTTTATATCATTGAAAATCATTGACAACCATTGAAATCCAATGACAAAAAAATTAAACTCACACACAAGGTGGGATCTTCAACCTCATTGCGAGAACAATTCATGCTTATATGATGTTCCTAGATTCATCATGATTAGGTGATCCTCCCTACTTCCTCATGCTCATGCAGTCCACTTGACTTTTCCACTTGAAAACTTTAAGTGTAAAAGTTTTTCCCACCTTACTGATTAAGAAATCATCACATGACCAATAAGGGTTTATGTGATTGTGTGACACTTACACACTTACACGATTGCATGATCCTTTTTACCGCATGTGATCACATAAATATTTAAATCTTATATGATTTTACTTCCTTTAATCCATATTTTAAACCCTAAAATATGGAAAATAACAGGAAACAAAGACTACATCAATTCCGAATATGGGACGCCAACATCAATTACTTTTCCTTTCTTGTGAATTGATGTTTTGTACCAATTCAATCTACATCTATATTAGAATTCAAATAATGAAACATCCATGAAAAATCAATTGAGTTCATGATCAATAGTCTTTATATCCATCAGATTGATGACAAATCCAACTCCAAACATAGGTTTGGTTCTAACACCTTGTGTTTGTCAAATTATATATTTCAGTAAAATTTGAAGCCCTTTTGATTGACACATCATCCAAAACTAACATGCGATGAAAATGAGTCATTAATATTTATCTAAAGAAACCATAAAAGTGTGCATGATTCTTTTAAGGTATGGATCTCAAGCATCACCTCTCATTAGGATAAAACTAGTGTAATATCTTTAACAACTTTAAGATTGGAAGAAACTTGAAAATTCAATTTTTTACAAACACCATGAACACTAGGGCCCTCATCTATCAAATATTTTTTTTTTATTATCTAAAATCCACTTTATGGTTAAGTGGGAGAAAAAAATAAAAAAAAATCCAAAAAAATTTCACCATATACAAACACAAAAAAAAAATAAAATTTACAATGCCCACCTGAAAAATTTCAAATTCAAAAATCTCAGATGCAGCTGGAATCCCACATATATTCCAACATGACACACATCAACTAAGATTTAATATATTGTTATAAAATAATCACATTTATTTTCCCTCCCCTGAAATAATAAAAAAATCCCCATCATCATCCAAAACACCACCAGGACCACCCGAAGTAATCCATCACCATTGTCCTCCTCAACACCGGGTGAACAACTCCAAACTAGAAAACAAGAAAAATCACAATGTTTTATTCATCACCAATATAAACCAAATTATAGTGATAAAATTTCATAAATGAAATAAAGAAACCTAAAAAAATTAAAATTTAATAGATATAGACCAAATCACTAATAAATTGATGATCCAACATTAAGAGAAAAACCAAAACCCCATCAGAACAACCACATCCTTCTAGGACCAATAACCCCATCCTTTAGAACACATTGACCTAATCATTATCATTAGATCCCACCATATATATACCAAAATAATAACCTGAAGAAACACCACCATCTTGAACAAAACAGAAAGAGATCACCCTACATAGGATGTTTGTAGAACAATGGTGACCACTCGAGCCTCTCATCCCAAAACCTCATTCAGTTCATCACACTTGACTAAATTGGGATAGTAGAAATGGAGTTTTAGGAAATAGAAAATATTTATTATCCTATAAACTTAATAGAAAAATGAACCCTTCACCAGGGCTTCCAATTCCTTCCATTAGAACTACCGTAAAGAAAAAATAACCACCTCGAGTATCACCTCCTCATAAAAAACCACTAGAAAATCCAGATCACCAGAATATATTAACTGATGGAAGAACCACACTAAAAGTATGAGAACATTGTGAGGTTCATAAAAAACTATGAATATTTATAAAAAATACCTCTAGGATGAAACAAACAAACAACTAATGCTGGCTTGATCAACTATAGGTTGTGCCTCATATGAAACCACCGATTCCTCATCAAGAACAACCCAAACCTTCTCAAAATCTAGTACTTAAAACTAGATGAGGATGTAAATAGAGAAAAACTAATGGATTATACTAGAGGACATGATCATATAAGAAATCGAGTGGGATAAAATGACACTAGAGTGATTGAACCCAAGACTCAAGGAGAGATGTTGTAAAGGGACATCAGAAGGAGGAAACATAAGGAGAAAATAGGGAAGTTGGATAGAGGAAGACAATGTTATAGAGGATCATATAGACCTACCCCCCTAAAAATTACCATTTAGGGGGAACCCTAGGAAAGAATCCCAAACACCAATGCACTCAAAAGAAACATGTTCGACCATCTCAACCACCAACTTGATCTGCAAACAAGCATCATCATTTCTTATACGCCACATCTTCCTAAATGACTTGGTAATGAAAGTATTATTATTCTATATGTACTATCATATTATCAACCCAATGTATTTTAATATACTATAGAATAAGGAACTATAGTTTCTAGAAGATATCGATGCTAGTAGAGGATGCCTCAGGACCGGGAAGCTATGCACCCTAACCTCACACCTTTTGACCACCCAAAGAGACACTAATGGTGGAAAAACATAGTGATCATACAATGAAATGAATACAGAAGAAATGTTAAATAATAAAAGGATTTATATATATTTAGATAAATTACTTATCCATGAGAAAAAAAAATTACACTAAATTTAAATTAGATTGATTAAAATAGCAGACAAACTCTAAATAACAAGATGATAGAATATTTTCATGACTAAATCACATATGATTTTTCATACCAAATATAAGTGAATCTAGCCCTATATATTTAGATGCTACCAATTGGTAATTTCATTTCCACCACCAAATGATCTTCATGGACCATATATCTCATGTATATTATCATTTTGATCTTCAAATCATTTGGTTAAAGGAAATCACCACCTCAACTAGATTACCTAATCAACAACAATCACATCTTCTAGCACTTGCTTCTAAAAGACCACATCTTTTATCTCTATCTTAAGATTATTTAAACGCTTAAAAAACTATCTATTTTTTATATAACATTTTTTGGACTTTTGGTGTTTATAGACATTATTCCCTCTGTATCTAGTGTAATAATAAGGGACTCAAAATTTATTCCTTTCTGAGGACCACATCATATAGCTAGAAAATGACTTTTCATACCAATCCTAATGATCTTCCACTTGAGAATCAATTTTAGGCATCAACACCAAAGGTATGAAACCCTTAAAAATATCTTAGGAAATAAATTTAGTTATCATGTACACTATATTTCAGATCCCTTCAATATTAAATATCTTCAACACCCTATAATCCATAAGATTACAAGTGAAATAGTATTTCATTTGAATGCACTTCATCTGGGATTGAAATTTCAGATTCTTGGATAAGTGAATACCACTTTTCCTATCATTGTAAAACATTCCTATATTTTAGATCCTTTGAATTTCCTCTGAAGGTCCCTTTAACCACACCATTTCCTCCCCCTTCTATTATTACAATGTACCTAGCTTCCGTGGTTAATAGTAAAAATATGAGTTATAACCACAACATCCAAACTCTGACTATGCCTATAAAAGTAAACACAAACCCATCAGTGATATTCCATGTATCTATATCTCAATAAAAATTAGCTTCTAGAAACCCTTTAAAGGGTTCATTAATTCAAAAATAGAGTGCAAGACCTGTTATACCTTTGAGATACTAGACGATCGAGTTGACATAATCCGAGTGATCCTTTCTTGGAATTTCTCGGAAATTTATACAACAACTATTACTTGAGTGATATCAAGCCTAGAGAAAACTATGGTATATATGAGGAACAACATATGCATATATATTTTTCACCACATACTCTTCATCCTCATCCATTTAAGGCATATTCTCCTTTGAAATATTGAAATGTCCATAAAGGAGGATACTCGTAGGATTTGATTCAATCATACTAAATATGGATAGTACCTTCCAAATATACTTTAACTGAAAAAAGGAACAATGTTCTAGAACTCAATTCTCATTTAATCCTCATCCCTAAAATCTATTAAGAAGAACCAAGATTCTTTATTTGGAAGCATCTAGAAATCTCAAAATTTAACTCTTTCATAACCTCTATCACAGGTATAGAAGATTGTAAGTTATCAATATAGAGAATAACTTTGAATTTTTTTTATCATTATACAACTTCTAATAATGGATATAAAATCCCCAAACCCATAATCATAGATCTGGTGATATAAACATTATATTTACATTTCTAGATGTTATACCCAAAAACATGACCCAATTTTAATCATCCAAAAATTATAACACCATCATAATATATTGGATCACATATTTACCCAAGTACATTTTAGGTTTAGTTTTTTAGATAATTTAAAAAAAATATTACAAAGTGGAAATTTCTATATAGTATCCATTTTCACAAAAAACAAGTTCTTTATAAAAAATTCTTTGTTCATTCATGGTAACTTCCATGTCAAGAACTATTAATTTATTAATTTTTCCACTCATAGTTAATCCCAATTAAAAATCATTTGAAAATGTAGGCTAGGAAAAAGAAATCCTAGTAAGGTAAATATAAAAAGAAATAAAAAAAATTATTAGTATATGAATACAAATTATAGAAAATTTCATTTTTCATAATAAAATTTGAATTCATAATAAACATCTCTTACCCAAGAAATCAACTTCACTACCCAAATAATTTTATAAAAAATTTAATAAGAAATATTAAAGGTAAAATAAACCTCATTATGGATTCTTTAAAATCTTGAAAAACTCATGAATTTTTTTTTAAAAAGTTATACATTTCACCCTTAAGAAGTAACATAAACATAAACTTAATCTTATAGTATTACTTTGTGAAATCATAATATTTGTAGAAAAATGAATAGAAAGCCTAGAAAAATCATGCAGGTAACTTGGGAAATAATTTTTATATCACTCTTATAATCACTCTTACCGATAGAATAACCTACCTAATAAGTTAAAATAATATCTTAGGATAAACCTATGACTAGTTAACTCCATCCCTTTACCAAATTCTTTAGAGAGATATATGAGGCTCACCCATCATCATGAGCTATATCAGGCTCACTTGTCATCATGAGCTATACCTGGATCACCCTTCATCATAAAAAATGACCAAAAACAATAAAATGTACATAATATATAAAAATTTTCATTTTCATCATTACAATCATACAAATATACCTTTGGACCAAAATAAAAAAAAATAGGATATAGAAATACCCTTTCCTTTTTAAAAATACATTTTGAAAACTAATTACGAAAAATAATAGGGAATAAGGGTTTTTATTTTAAGAGAAGAAGAAGGAATTTAAAGGAACCCAAAATTAAAATAATGGTTACGATAACAGGAAAATACGTTAACATCATATATGAAAAAAATAGAATATCCCCTTTTACTTTTATAATAAAAATAAAAACGTTGCATATAAAATACATAAAAATATTCCATTTGGAAACCAATAAAATAAAATAAAAAGAGATATAAAGTGTTCTTTATAATTAATTCATCACAATATAAATACAACTGTAAAATAATTTTAATAATATGGACATGGAAGAAATTTTTTTATAAAATATATCATCAAAACATTTAAAACAAGGTGTTTATGGTAAAACATCTCTTACCTCAAGTATGACTTGTCACATACATTCATTATCTTCCTAAATAATAAACTTATGTCAATTATTTAATTTCTTAATAACCCTTTTCAAGTTCATTATCACTTTTATTTCAATTATATCCATGTTATACTTATTTACTTGATTAATTTTACTTTAAATGTTTTGGGGTTGTTTGGTTCATAAATCCAAAACGACTTCAGTAGGTCCAATTTCATCAAATGGATCATAATTATATAATTTAAATAATATTAATCATGTTATAATTATATTTTTTATACATAAATTATAATTTTAATACCAACCATGAAATGGTTTTAAGAAAAATGAATTATGCTACAATCATGGAGATGGTAGGTTGTACGCATGCATGAGTAATGTTTCCATTTTTCAACTACCATGAGGAAATCAAGGTATGTGTCATTTTATATTTAAATAACTATGATTATATCATAAATATAATATTTTATATTCAAATAGATATGATTATATCATAAATATCATATTTTATATTTAAATACATTTATATATATCATATATGTGAGGCGGTGACGAAAAACGAATAATATAACTTTCGTGGAGGTGGTAATACGCACGTAAACATGAACACCATTATTATTTTTAAATGGATGTAATGATAAGAGAATGAATGATATATTATCTTTAAAGAATAGTAATTATGTCACCAATATCATATATATAATTTTTGTCCATCATTATGACCAATCTTGAGAGGTGGTGTTGGAAAATGAATTGCATCGTTTCGTGAGGCAGTAGTTCGTTATACACATGAATGATGGTTTTATTTCCCATTAGATGAATAAGGGGATGAATTAAAGTTAAGATTTAAATATAATAAAATCTCATTATATTATATATACATATTATTATATCACAATGGTAAGAACATTTTTTAAGGAGTTAGAATAAGAAATAAAACCAAAACATTCGGTCAAAAGCTATACCTCTTCTTTAGATAACATCTTTTACCATACACCTTAGTCACTCTAAGGATGGTGTTTAAAAAAAAATAAGACCTATATGATATGAAAATTTATGTTAAGATTGTATTTTATTAAGTATTTTCTAAACCAAATGGATCTAAAGTGTGTATAGGAGAAGAGAGGTGGTGTCCTTTTATAAGTGAGGGAGAGAACAAACTTGGTATTTTTAAAAATATTTAAATATTATTAAGTAATTTTCATGAAAATGTGTCCTATAAATAATTAAATTTAGATAATAATGTGGTAAGGGTAAAAATAAAACCATCCAATAGGATTTATATAAGTATTTATGTTATTTTAACCATTATCACTTTAGTTTAAACCATGGAAAACCTATTTTGACCTTAACAGTGGTATCACCCTTTTCAATACTAAATGGTTATAAATTTACTTATAAGGTAAAAAATTCATCAAAAATGGAAAATGGATGAAATTTTAAACCATTTAAAATTTCTATAGTCCTATTGAAATATTTTGATGATTTTTAAATCATTTAATAAAATATTATACAACATAATGTATTATTAATGTAATTTTGGGACAACTCATTTAATTTGAACTTAATGTTAAGAAGAGAGAAAAATATTTATAATATATACCATTTTACCATCACTTACACATTATAATTACCCATTAAATTTATGTCACACTAAAATTCACCCAAAAATTATTACTTTTTATGTTTTTAAAATTATTTACTTTGATTTTTATAATACTTTCACGAGCACCATGTCATCATTCTATAAACATTAAATGTAATTATACCATCATTAAAAATTAATAATAAATTAATATCAATAATTTTTTTATTCATATTTAAAATAAAAATTCATAATCGACAATTACCTCTTTTTTTAACCATAAAAAAATATTATAGTTTTTAAAAGAAAAGAGAGTGACATTTTGTATTTTTTTACTTAAAATTATATATGTCTTTTTTAAAAAAAAGGAAAAAATTTCCATAAATTAGAATATTGGATCTTTATGGTCGAACCCAACTCTTCAAAATGATTATAGGTGAGGTTTAGAGCTATTTTAGGCTTTATCACATTATTTTTAACCTCAATTACCCGATTACCCTTACCGAGGTGACAAATATTTACTACAGTTACTATTCATAATGAAAAAATAAAAGGGCCATATTTACCAAATTTGAACCTCTTGATTACAAATATTTAATTAATTTATCAAAATTCAATCTTTATATGTGAAGGAAATTAATTTAACCTAAAAATCAAAAATTCAATGAAAAACATTTTTTAGAAAAACATTTTTTAAAGCCAAAAAATGAACTTATACCAAAATCAAGCATAATGATGATTCCTATGTAATTAATTATATTATTTATAATTAAATGATACTTATGTTATTATAAGATCAAATGGGTCTTTTAAATTACTTTATTTAATGAAAATAAATGACATCTTCACAAAAATTAGTATTTTTAAGCATTCATTGAAAAATACATCTTTATAGAAAAAATACCAAAATTTCCCCCTAAGATAATTTTGATATTAAGACTTCATAAATTATTTCATTTTAATAAAATAAAATTTCTAAAAGTGGTATAAATTAATTATAATATTCACTCAAAAAAATCAATAAAAACCCCTTTTGAAGAGAATATATTTTTGAAGAATAAAATCACTTTACTAAAAAATGGGTACATATTTCCAAATAATTAAACTATAAATTTGTATTGAGTATGATAATTTTATATATATCTTTTAATTAAGTTATTCCTATTCACACCCACTAATTTAACAACTATGTTATACAATTCATATGTAAAATAATATTATTTCAGTGTCGTTAATGTTCGATATTGCATGTCTTGTACAATATCAAACATAAAAATTCTTTAAAAATATTTGTGTATGACATTATCCCCCATTTAAAAAATTTTATCCTCTCAATTTTATCTTAAAATCATAAATCAAGTGTTTGAAATTTGAAAATAACTTTTTTGAAAACCCATATCATAAAAGGGTTAATAAAACTTCCTTTTGAAAATAAGAGAAGGAAAATATGAAGGTCACTTGAAATAACACGTTGTCAGGTTCCCAAATAGGAGAACATTAGTGGGAAGTGAAAATATGGTCTTGGATAAAAAAACTTAATTTCAAAATAATGATGGAGAGTGATGGAGAACATTGATTACAAGGAATTTAATGATAATAAGAAAGTCAATGACCACAAAATCATAAACTAATGAGCTATGGAAAGGACCATAAATTCATTAGAAATTAAGGTAACATGATAAATTTTTTATTTAAATATCCTTTTCCTAGATTTGAGTAATTACTATACCATCTAGAGTAAAAAAATAAGGAAACACACTTACTCAACTTTCATCAATCCCATAAACACAATTTCCTCCTTTGGTTGCATGTTTTAATCAATTTACACTCTGATCTCATATCCTATTCCAAGAAATGAATATTCAAAAATGATTTTTTCATTTACAAAGCACTAAAATAAACTTCTAAAGAATCACAAGAACCACACAAAAAATAATTTATTACTTATGTATTTAGTTATTAACCATAACAAAAAATGGTTAGTAGAAGGTAAGATAATATCCAATAAGAATAAATATTCATATGAAGAAATAAAACATTAATATATAAATCATAAATAATAATACATAAAGTTCAACTTAAATCATTTTATAAAAAACTATCCTTAAAACTATTAAAACTATTATTGACTAAGATTTAAACCCAAATATAACAAATATTTGATCACATAATTTTCCAAGATAATGTTAACATTTTTTTATAAATAACATCAATCTCTCCTAAAGTCACACTACAAAAATTCATATTCCTCAATCATATAATCCCCAAAATATACTAACAATTTCCCAAAATAAAGTCATGATGAAATCATATATGCTTCCAAAATATAGATCAACCTTTATTCCTCAAATAAAAACCCACCTTAGCCAAAAGTATTTCCATTTACCTTAATCATATAATGTCCCCAAAATAGTGAACTTATGTAAAATAACATTTCTCACATAGTCACCAAATCAATTTTCAATATCGTGGTTATATATATGATAAATCATATGTTCCCAACATGTAATAACCCTTTTATCGCAATTCACAATAATTACCCAACATTTAAGATCATTTCAAACGTAATGGTTATCAATAATTTTAAATTTATTTCCATAAGATATAAAATAATTATTCCTAAAATAAAATGTTCACTAAAAAAAAAAACTAAATCCAAGGGTTTTATTAATATAAATATCTCCCAAAATACTCTTAATAATTTTAAAATCCCACCACTTAAAACTTCAAAAGGGGTGCCTATGACTTTGAACTTATGATCAAGCATAAAATTTTAAAACTCTAGTGGTATCAATTACTCAAAAGTTAACCTCACATGAAAAAATTATAATATACAAAGTTATATAAACCCCACTATGACACACAGTATAATTGACCCAAACTTGGACTCCTAGTTCCGATGCTAAAAACATAATCTTTACATTTTTGGATTTGATACCAAAAAGCATAACCCAATTTTAATCATCCAAAACTTACAAAATCATTAAAAAATATTGGACCAATCATATACCCAAGGAAATTTTAGGATTACAGATTTAGATAATTAGGACAAAATATTTTTATGCTGAAATTTCCACAAATTATCCATTTTCCCTCAAAACAAGTTCTTTATAAAGAAGTACATGCTTCATTCAAGTTACCTTCCATATATGAAACTTTGGATTTTTTAACCTTTCTAATAATATTTAAGCCATATATAAAACAATATTAAAATTTGGGATAATAAAAAAAATTCTCAGTAAGGAACATTTACAAATAAAGAAAGAAACTTTTTAGTCTATGAATACATAATATAAAAATTTCCCTTTTTCATAATAAATTTTGAGCTCAAAATAAACATTTTCGTACCCAAGAAATCAACTTCAGTGCACAAAAATTTTCATAAAATATTTAATAATAAATATTAAAGGAAAAAATTAAAATCTTAAAGGTTTATTTAAAATCATGGAAAAATAATGAAAACTTTTTCATAAAGGTATACATTTTACCCTTAATAGGTAACATAAACTTTCCTTAAACTTAATATTATTAGATTGCCTTGTGAGATCATAAGATTTTAGTAAAAAACCATAGAAATAATAAATAAATAATATAGGTAACTTAGGAAATAATTTTCATATAAATATTACAACTACTCTTACAACTAGGATAACCCACCTGGTAAATTATTATAATATCTTTGGAGAAGCCTATAACTAGTTAACTCCATCCCTTTACTAAATGAATTGGAGAGATATATCAGTCTCACCTATCATAATAATATATATCAGGATAAAACATCATCATAAACAATTACCATGAACCATAAAATGTACATAACACCATAAAATCTTCAATTTCATCATTACACTCTTAGAATTATACCTTTGATCTATAATAAAAAACTTTTCCATATATTGAAATATCTTATAATTTTTAAAAGGACTTTTTGAAAACTAATTACCCAGAATAATAGGGAATAAGGGTTTTTACTTAATAAAAACATGGAGTCTTATAAAGGAATCCAAATATAAAATAATATCAATAATTTTGGGAAAATAAATCGATGCTATATATGTTAAAATAGAACATTCCTTTTCCCCTTTGTAAAGAAATTCAAAACATTCTTTATAAAATATATAAAAATATTCCATTTGAAAACCTTTAAAATAATGCACAGAGAGATATAAAATGTACTTTATAATTCATTTATGTCAATATAAATACATTAATAAAATAATTTCAAGAAAATAGACATGAAAGAGAAATATTTAGAAAATATATCTTTAAAACATTTAAAATAAGGTTTTTAATGTAAAGTGTCCCTTACCTCAAGTTCAACTTGCCACACACATTCTTTATCTTAGTGAATAATAAAATTATGTTAAATATTTACTTTATTAATAATATTTTAATGATAATTATCCCATTTATTTCACTTACATCCAAATTATACTTAATTACTTAATTGATTCAATTTACTTCAAACTATTTAGAGATGTTTGGTCCATAAGTCAAAAATGACTTTGGTAGGTTGAATTTGTTCAAATGGAGAATGATTATATAATTTCTAGAATCTTAATCATGTTATAATTACCATTTTTATATAATAATTATACCATTGAAACCAAATTTTTAAAGTGGTTATGAAAAATTAATTACGTTACAATCATGTAGACGGAAAACCGTGCGTACGCATAAGTAAAATTTTTATTATTCAAAGAAAACAAGGGAAGGAAGGTATGTATAATTTTATATTTAAATAAAAATTATTATATAAAAAATATCATATTATATTTTAAATACATTAATATATATCATCCATGTGAGGGATTGATGAAAAAGGTATCATATCACTTCATAGAGGTGGTGATCCACACATATGGATAAATGAAATTATCATTTTTAAATGGATGGAATGGAAAGAAAATAGATGATATATTATATTACAAGAATAATAATTATTTCATTAATATCATATATATACTTTAAATCAAAAATTATCACCAGTCGTGAGAAGCGGTGATGGAAAATGAATTGCATCGGTTCACGAGGCGGTAGTCCACCGTACACATGAATGATGGTTTAGTTTCCCATTTGATGAAGAAGGAGATTTATTAAAGTTAAATTTTAAATAAAATAAAATATCATTATATGATATATACTGATGTTATTATATCATAATGGTTATAATATTTTTTATGAGTTAGAATAAGAAATAAAACTAAAACATTATATTAAAAGTTATACCTCTTATTTTGACAACATCCTTTTCTTTACACCTTAAGCTCTAAAAGGTTAGTGTTATACCAAAAATAAGACATATATGATGTGGGTAGTGATGTTAGGAATTTATTTTTTTAGTTATTTTCCATACCAAATGGTTCTCAAAGTGTGTAGTGGAGAAGAGAGGCAGTGTTCTTTTATTGGTGAGGAAGTGGATAGACTAGGTATTTTTGAAAAATATAAATATTATTAAGTCATTTTCATGTAAAAGTGTCCCAAAAGTAATTAAATTTATATAATAATTTAATAAGTTCTAAATAAATCCATAAAATAAGATTTTTATAAGGTTTAGGTCATTTTAACCCTTATCACTTTAGTTTAACCTCCAGTAAACTTATTTTTACCTTAATTGTGGTGACAATCTTTTCAATACTAAATGGTTATAAATTTACTTTTAAGGTAATTGTTTTTCTAAAAACTAGTAAATGGATGAAATTTTAATCATTTACCATTGAACTTTTCCTATTTAAAAATTTATTTTTAATTTTTAAATCATTTAATAAAATATTATAAAACAAAAAATATCATTAATGTCATTTTTAGGACTACTCATTTAATTTGACTTTAATGTTAAGAATACAACATCATAATTTATATCTTGACAATATAATCATAAATTATACATTACAATTATCCATTAAATTTATTTTACATAACAATTAATCCAAAAAATTTCACTTCTGATACCATAATTAAAAATAAAAAATTAACTACTATAATTAAAATAATTTATTAGTATTCAAAATTAAAATTCATAAAATAAATTTACCTCTTTTTATCCTAGTAAAAATATTATAGTTTAAAAAAAAGAGAGTGCAATTTTTTATTTTTCATTACTTAAAATAATATGTCATTTCAAATAAAAATGGAAACAAATTTCATTATTTTAAATATTGTATTATTATGGAAGAAAACACTATTAAAATATATTTAAGGAAAGTTTTAGGGTTATTTTAGGCCATATCACATTATTTTGAACCTCAATTATCCGATTTACCTTTACCGATTTGACAATATTTATTACGGTTACTATTCATAACAACAAAAAAATAAAAGGGAACTTTTTACCAAATTTGAACATCCATATTCAAAATATAGAATCCATTTTTCAATATTCAAACTATATAAGTGGCATAAATTAATTTAATACAAAAACAAAAAATATAATGAAAACAATTGTTTTTAGAAAAATACACTTTTAATCCCAAAAATGAACTTATACCTAAATTAGGTATAATGATAATTACTACGTAATTAATTAGATTATTTATAATTAAAGTATAATTACATTATTATTAAACTAAATGGTAATTATAAATTAATTTATTTAAAGAAAATTAATTATAGTTTTATAAAAATTTGTATTTTCACTATTCATTAAAAAATAAATATTTTCAAAAAAATACCAAAATTTCACCCTAATATAATTTTGATACAATGTTTACAAAAATTATACATTTTTTAGCTAATATATTTTTTACCTTTTTTTTATAATTATGAATAATATTCACTCACAAAAGGTAATAAAAACCATTTTTGAAGATAAGGTATTTATAAAGAATAAAATCACTTTACTAAAAATTTGGTGCATATTTCCAAAGAATTAATCAGTAAATTTATTTTTATTAGTACCATTTAATATAAATTTCACAGTTTAGTTACTTTTATTTATACCCACTAATTCAATGACAAGGTTATAGTAGTCATATTTAGAATAATATTATTTCGATATCATTAAATCTCGGTGTTCCGTGTCGTGTATTTTATAAAAAATAGCGCTATTTTAAAATCTCAGTGTATTACATTATACTCCTTTAATAAATTATATCCTCACAATTTTTTCTTGAACTCATTAATCAATTGCTTTAAATTTTAAAATAGCTTTGTTGAAAACCCACATCATAAAAACATTTAGTGTAACTTTATTTTGAAAAGACGATATAGAAAATATAACGGTCACATGAAATAAAAAATTATCAGGTTCCCAAATAGGATAACATTAGTGAAAAGTGAAAATATAGATATGGATGAAAAAGGTAATATCCAAATAACAATGTAGAGTGATAGAGAACATTGATTATAATAAAGTAAATGATCATGTGAAAGTCAATGACCACAAAACTATAAAGAACCGAGGTGTGTAAAAGACCATCAATTCATTAGAAATGAAGTTAATACGATAATTTTTTATTTCAATATCTTTTTCCTAGATTTGAGTAATTCCTTTAGTATATAGACTTAGAACATAAATAAATATAATTAATTGATTTTATTCAATTCCATAAATGAAATTTCATCCTTTGGGTGCTTGTTTCAACCTGTTTTCACTTTGATCTCATCTATTGTTCCATGAAATTAATATTCAAAAATGAAATTTTCATGTCTAAATAACTAAAATAAACTTATAAATAATCAAAATAACCACCAAATAATAACAAGTTATTCCTCCTATATTTAGTCATTATTCTGAACTAAAATGGTAATCACAAGGTAATATAAAACTTAATATAAATAAATACTCATATGTATAAATACAACATTAATTTCCAAAGCCTCAACAATAACACCCAAAGTTCAACTTAAATCATTAAAAAAATTACTGAACTTAAAATTCTTCAAAATATTCTTGAATAATATTTAAACATAAAGATCATAAAAATTTGATAATATAATATTCCAAGATAAAGTTAACATTTATCTCCTAATAACTTCAATAACTCCTAAAGTCACATATAGAAAATGAATATTCACTAATCATATAATCTAGAAATTTTAATAATAATTTCCCAAAATATAGTCACAATAAAATCATATATTCTTCAAAACTATAAATCAACCTTTATTCCTCAAATAAAAAACCATATTATCCAAAATTATTTCTATTGACCTTAATTATATAATTTCCCTAAAATAGTGGAATTATTGAAAATAACATTATTCACATAGTCACACAATTACTTTTCAATCTCATGGTTATCTATACGACGAATCATATGTCCCCAACATGTAATAACCCTTTTATCCCAATTAATCTAAATTACCTAAATATTAAATAACATCTCAATGATAATTATTATCAATACCTTTAAACTTATGTCCGTAAAATATAAAATTATTATTCCTCATATAAAAGTTTTCACTAAAAAACATACTAGACTCATGAGTTTTATTACTATAAATATTTACCAAAATACTCTGAATCATATTAAAATCCTATCACTTAAAAACTTAAAAGGGGTTTCTATTCCATTAAAATTATTATTAACCTTAAACTCATAAATCCATGAGGTATCCGTTACTCTTAAGTTAACCTCACATGAAAATATTATAATATCCAAAGTTATATTAAACCTACTCCGACACCAACTATAATAGCTATAAAAATGCACTCCTGGATCTGGTGCTAAAAAAATAATCTTTACATTTATATATTTTATAAAAAATATAATGAACCAATTTTAATCATAAAAAACTTACAACATCATCAAAAAATTTTGGATCACTTACATTATAACACCCCAGAATTCTAGAGTATGAATATTTTATTCGATAGTGTGTATGACATGTGACACCAACCTTGTAAGGGAATATAATACCTTGATAATTTAAAATATATTTAATATTTTAAATATATTTTATATATTCTAAATTTGGTAGTGCATGGAACACTGAGTTAGCTTGCGTTACACACAAGAACAACATTCTTCGATGGCTTATGTTACACACAAGACCGAGTTTTACAGGAAAATAGTATAATATTTAAATATTATTATTTAATATAACAAGATATAAAATATCAATTATGAATAGTATTAATTAAATAATGAAAATATATAGTTTACACAACTACGTCATTGGTTATAAATTAATTAGAAATGACTATAAGAACCCATTGAATATAAAGGGAATATTTTTATAGAAAACTATTTTTATGCTCAAAAAGATATTTTACCCTAATAAATTAAATTAATTATATTTAGTTAGTGATATTAATGTAATACATATACTATATATTCAATATAATATTTTTTATATTAATTCAATATATTTGATAAGCATAAGATAAGAACAAACCCAATTTTAATCATAAAATACTGTATTTTTATTAAGGTATTTTTACCACCTTTTAATGGAGAACCACTTTTAAATCCAATTTTTACCCTTTTATAAACTTAGTATGTCAAAATAGACTTAATATTTTAAGGTGAGACATAAAAATTAGGTTATTGTGAACTTTTGGTATATTTTTCTGAAGTTTCATTTTAAAATGAATAGTGAAAAATACTGAAATTTAACTCAAAGACGCCTTTTCATCTAATTTATTTATAAGGATAAATTATGTTTTAAATTGGTTTTAAAGTTTTATTATATAATATATTTATCAATTAATCAAATTTAGGTCATTTTAATTAATTTCACATTGAAATTGACTGTAAAAACATAGCAAACTTCTGGATGTTTTTACTTTAAAAACCCGTATTGTCATCCCGTCTACAGGATTAAATTTAAATTAAAATTTTCCAATTATGTGATTGGAATTTGAAAAATGGATTAAATATTTGTATTATTAATACTTTATAATATATAATAAGTTCAAATTAGTTTTTTTACCAAAACCTTTAGTGAAAGTAATTAAAATTAATTACAACTATTAAGGTAAAATTATGATTAATAAGGGACTAAACCTCAATCTTAAAGGACCAAATGACCAAGAAATTTTTTTAAAAATCCATTAGATGGAAATATTTATACCCTATGATCACTTTTATTTACTTTTATATTATTATTGGATCCACTTTCAATATAAAAAATGTGTATGAAATTGATTTGTGAAAATATTACAAGAGTGCCGCTCCTCCTCCACTATAAAGGGCCTCCTCTCCTCCCACTTCCTCAAACCTCTCAAGACACTTTGTGTAACGCCCCGAATCCAGTGACCCAGAGTCGGTGCATTATTTTAATACATTGGCATGATTACAAGGAACCAAGTCCCAAAGAACCGACCAGTTTAGCAGTCTTGGAAAATAGATTACATACATGAATGTTACATTACACTTCATAACATTCAAAACAACATAAATAATCCTTTATTAATGCCATAATTACCTTGTCTTAACCCTTCATATCAATCACATTACACTTCTTGGAATCCTGGGAAAAATAAAACATAGAAAGGGGTGATCTCAAATGCTCAGTAAGGGTAAGCAATACAGCAGAAACTTTCAAAAATAAGCATAAACATTGAAGGAAATGTATAAAACTAAAACAAAAACCTTTTAAACTTGAACTTCAGAATAATATGGCAGAAATAAAATGAAATAATTCCATTTACTTATTCACATGGATATTCTACAAATTGAATAATCAAATGCAATATCACTAACCACTTTCATAATGATGGAATGCATAATGCCAGACTATCATAACCACATAGCCAAGGCCTCATGCCAAGACTACAAATAATATTTTTCCAAGGCCTTGTGCCAAGACACTAGTTTGTCTCATGATACCTACCGATGCATCGAGGAGCTATATCAGGCTCCACCCGTCACTTACTAAGTCCAATGCATTCCCATATGAAAAGGTTTAAACATAACATAAACATTCGTATTAAAACTAGCATACGAAATGTCAATACCTTATCCATAAACCATGAATGGTATAAAAATAAAACATCCATAGTTAAACATATCACAAAACCTTCAATACAATACAAAAGTTTCGTATCATAATAAATCAACTTCAAATAAGCTTAAAATCCATCAAAGGATGTTGACATAGATGAAATCAAAACTATTTGAGAGAAATATCACTTTTATTGAAATCATTGAAAAGTCACACATTTATAAATGAAGTAATTTAAAAGATATTTTTGAATAAAAGTGTCCCATACCACTTTAAAACTTTTGAAAAGAAATATCATTTCAAAACGTTCATGTCCATATAAATAAATCCTTAAAATCATTTTGAAAACATGGACATTAATTGAAAAGATTTAGAAAGATAAATCTTTAAAACAGCTGACATTTTGATCTTGATAAAGGGTACCTTTGAAAATCCATAAAATCTTAATTTTGAAATCATTTTTATGAAAAATGGACATGGATGATAAAAATGTCCCAGTAAATACTTACACATAAACAATCTCAGATAATGATGAGATTGAGGAATTAACCCTTACCAATTTGGTAACTTACAAAACATACAACCAATGAAAGAGGTATCACAGAATGAATATGTAAATACACATAAATTAAAGTGTATTACACAAAGAACAAAATTATGGGAAGTACATACACCACACAAAAGGTAATAGTGGCAATATGACATGAATCTCACGGGAATAAGGAGTGAGATGAAAACCCCTTACCTTGCACTTTCCTTTAGTCGAGGGTACATTTAACCTCCTGTACGAAGATCGTAGTATGTTATTAAATTATAAGAGAACCATATTAATATTTATGATATCATACCTGATTCAGTTATGACTTTATATTACCCATTTAATAATAATTTCCATGTTAAGTTAACATTTTGGGTAATAATCACTTTCTTTATCGTACGTGTTTTAACTTGTCACTCTTGGTTGTATCACTTAGATAATGATTTAAATACTTACAGAATATAAAACATGATAAATATATCATATATATTTATAATATAAATATGTATAATAGACATATATATGAAATGGAAAACACCGTTTATGGAGACGGTAGTCCGTACGTACGCATAAATGCTGTTTCTGTTTTCATATAGTATTGAACAGAAGTAAATGAATAAGATATATGTAAGTACATAAATCCTTATATATATATATATATATATATCTCCAGTAGCATTATTATGTCATATATTACATACTTATTAGTAATATATATTTTTATAATCGTCGATGAATGGTGAACTTGGAAATGAATCTCATCACGTCGTGGAGACAGTAATCCGTACGTACGCACGAGCGAAAATATCATTCTTTTGATATTAAAATAATATATAATTGAATGGTATATCATATATACAGAATCATTATCATGTTATATTTATTATTTACGTGACTTAAACATCATTATTATACCCATCCAAACAATAATTTATTGAATAACAATTACACCACGATGTGGAGACGGTAAGCCGTATGCACGCACATATGGTGACATGTTATTCAAAGGATGGATAGAATACTGAAATATGGTTGTAAAATGTTTATAATAACATAAAAGTATATATAATATACTGGAGTTATTATTTTATAATGGTAATAAAAAATAAAGAAGAAGTGGAAGAAGAAAGGAACTTGAAAAGGGGTGGTGAAATCATTACCTGTTCTGCGGGTTCTTCCTTTTGATTTGATCAAAAGGGCTCCTTAGGTTGCCTTTCTGACTAAAGGAAGGCCTCTAGGATGAATTGAGGGAAGTTGAGAGAGTATTGGGGTAGAGATTGGCTGAACCAAAAGTCTTTGAAGGTGTGAGTTAATGAGAAGGGAGAGTGCCCTTTTATAAGAGGGGTGAGGGGCACCTTTGGAAAAGCTAGAAATATTATTTTATAATAAATTCATATTCGGTTTCTAATGGCTCCAAAGTGTATTATTTAAAGGTTAAGGTGGGTATGGGTCGAAAACCACTCAAACAATAGAATTTAGACAGGTTTTGGGTCATTATATTAACCTTATCTTTAAGTATTAACTCTTATTTAATTAGTTTCACTTTTACAATGTCTCTTTGTTTTTTTATATTATATGGTTAATAAAATTACTATATACATCCAAGCGACCCCAAAGTTGTCCATTAATGATACAACTATCATGATATAAGTATCTTGGCCGAACCTTAGATTTTTAGGAATTTAATATCAATTAATAATATAATATTTTTTTTAAAAACTCTTTTATGTCAATTTTGACACTATTCAATAATTGATTTTTGTAAAAATCATAAAAGAATGATTACTTGGAAAAACGTTAATTAAATAAATACTAAAATGTCATATTAACCTATAAAATTATTGGTATTTATAAAAAGTCTCAAATTACATTTATTTGGGTATTTATAATATCAATTATTCCAATTTTTCATTAATTAGGTAATTGCTGCATCATCATTGTTTCATAAATAAATTAAATTTTTTAATGTCTAAAAATTATAAATAAAATATCATTATGTAGGAAATCTTTTTAGATTTCTAATTAATATTTACAATCGAATTTATCTTATGTATAACCCTATATTAAAGTTTTTTTAGTAAATAAACTTTGATTTTAACTCTTTTAACTCTTCTTTGAATTAAATAATAATAAATGTCCTAATCTAATCCAAGTGGACCTAAATGATAATATTTTATTCCTAAGGTTGTTTTTGGTCGATATAAACTTGTAAAATATAATTAGGACATGTGTTAGGGTAATATTAATATCATTTTTACCCTTAATTACCCTATTTACTTTTAACCGTGGTAAATAAAAGTAAAAAGTTACTATTCACCAAAAATTATTTTCATCTCATTAAACCACATTTTACTCCTTGATATTAACTGTGTCTCTCGTATTTTCGAAATTACAGTCACGGAAGCAGTAAAATTAAGTTTTATGAAAAATTCAGTTTTTTAACTACCATTTAGTAGTTTCACTATTCATCAAAAATTGAAGTTTTTCAGAACAACGCCAAAATTTCACCCTAAGCTATAATTGATATTCCGAATTAAAAAATGATGTCTATTTTACAAAATTACAAACATATAAGTTTCATTAATTAATTTTATAATTAATTCCCACTGTCACAACAAATAGCGTGTTTTTAAGAAACAATATATATCAAAAGATTGACAATTGTTTATGTCCAATTTCAAAGTGAAATTAATTCTAATGAAAACCATTGGATAAAATGGTAAAAATATATTCTAATTATACTTTAAAACCACTCAAATTCATAATTTATCACCATTAATTATTTTGATTAAAAAAGTTGTTTTTAATTAAAATTTAGTAATTTTCACTATTCATCAAAATATTAAAGTTATCCGAAAAGTACCAAAATTTCACCTTAGGCTAAATTAGATACTCCGAATCCAAAAATGAAGTCCATTTTGAGAGAGAAAATTTATAAAATTTTAAAAATTAGGTATTACTATTTATTACGGCTAGTTTGATTGGTTGTAGTGTGTGTTAGAACTCGAAGTTGCATACAACACACGCTACTGTATTATTCAAAGAGAACCGTACCGTGGAAGCTTGGGGTGTTACATTGTAAATTTTTTTTATGTCCCCATTCTAAAGAATAAATTTATTTAGTCAAATTTAATATATAAAAGTTTAAAATATTGGATTTAAAAAGGGTTCACTATTAAAGTTGGTAAAAGTGCATTTTTGAAAAATACTTCTTTTATCTGAAAAAAAGGAATTTATTCTTACTTTATGTCTAAGAAACTCATAATATGGATTCTAAAATTATAAGGATTTTATAAAGTTTAAAATTTAGTTAATATTATTCATAACCTCTTTTGAACGACTTGTTTGGTAAGTCATGATGCGCTTTAACTCAGTGTTGCTTGTAGTGCAAGTTATTGAATTATTTTGAAGAAATAACACACTATGAAATCTTGGGGTGTTACATTCTCCCCTCCTTTAATATATTGCGTCCTCGCAATTTGAAATTTTTCTTCGAAAATAAAAGGTTGAAAATAGAAAATATCTTTGTGGGAAAACCCACATCAGAAATTGGGTTACTAAAATTTAGTCTTAATATGAGGAAAAGAGAAATGAAAGGGTCACCACCAAATTATGACCTCGATTAGGAGAACATTGGTGGAAATTAGAGACATATAATTGGAGGAAAAACATAAATATTCATAGGTAATGATTGAGGTCATCAATCACAAACAAGTGTAAAATTGAGGTCCTTAAATTCATCAATCTATGATGATTTGAAATACCATCGGTTCAACAAAACATAGGGTATTAGGATAACACATTTTTGGTTTTATGATTCCTTAAATAAAGTATAAGAATTAATTTCTTCATAGAATAAGAGAAGAAGAAAAATATATTCTTGACAAGTAGAGTTCCATCCTTTAACTAATTTCTACCACAAACTCATCTTTCACTCTAAAAGATAATAGAACGTAAAAAATATATTCTATTTATCCTATTTGTATAGGGTAAAAAAAACGAATTTATAATTCATCTACCAGATCTTTTAAAAATAACTACATTATTTAATCCCGAACATTACGTGGGCCAGTGGTAGATGATACACCCTTGTCGCCCTTCGGTTATGGTTTCAAGTCTCACGGCCTTTCCGGACGTGACAGGTTGCCGCCCAACCTCCAGGTTCTCCTTTTATGGAAATCCAAAAACAATCCAAACTAGAACTATCCAAAATGCTTTAGTCTAAAAATGAAGATCCTTTTTGCTGCGTAATAACATGTGAACACCTTCATCATGTATTCTTTTAAAACATTGCAACATCCTGAATTACCATAAAACCTTATTGATTACATTCATGATCCCTTATTCCTTAAATAATAATGGATATACTCCTTCAATCCAAAAATGTTGTCAACTCCAACAATGATGGAATATACAAATCATTAATCAGTTTCAAGGTAGTCAAGAATATCCAATATAATTTATCCAAATCAATCATGTATTATTCTAAAATCACTACCTCGGTATCAGAACTATATTATGGTTTATCATTATCTCAACCATATATTTTCAAAAAATTTATCCTGCTATTGAGTCACTTTTCTTTTTTCCACACAATCTCAAATCCTTAATGAAATAGTACTGCAGTACAATCCTTATATACTCCATAATTATTATAACAAGTACTTTGTTGATACAACACTCAAATGACATAATCATGATAAGAACTCTAATCATTCCTCTTCATCTGTGGTAGTATCATAACTTGATTTTTATCCAATAGCATCATTTGCGGCATAGTCTGATGACTGGGACATAGGTTTGCGTAGTGTCCAAACTCCTTGAAAATGAAGCATTGTACATTTGAAACCATTTTCTTACCCTTGTAGTCACGTACCTTGTGCCCTTTTCCTCCACACTTATAACCAACTCCCATTCCTTTCAGGCAAGTTCCAGGGTGTTTCTTCCAACAGTTATCACATATGGGGAAATTATTCTTTTACCTCTTCCCTTTATCCATCTTTCTCTCTTCCATCCTTTTCTTCTCTTGCTTCCCTTCAAAGGCATAGGACTCAGTAAACTCTTTAGTTATCTTATCCATACATGATACTATTTCTTCATATGATGATAATATGTGGGTGACTATTTCCCTTCTAAATGATGTCTTAATACCATGAAAGATACGATCCTTCTTACTCTTTGGATCATACGTATTACTGGAGTTCACATTTCTTCTTCTGGGCACCATTTCTATACAATAGCATAAACTAGGCCAGTTTATGAATTGCAATGAATAATTCCAAAGTTGTAAAATACCTAATTCAAATTGAACAGTTTATGGATAAAATCCAAAATCATAAAAAATGTTTTCTTTGAGTAAGTATATACTCATGATCCCTTCATAATGGTTTGTAATTAAAATTAGAATTATCCTAAGCATATCAACCGGGAGTGTCGCAACCAAGAGTGAAGCAAGGCCCGTTGTCATGCACCAGTTCCCGTTCGAGTCTAGCTCAAAGCGGTGTTTTTGAGTTTTACCCCTAGGTACATCTGTGCCAGAGCCGCCTCTACCTGCTCGTATCCAGACAAGGATGTATTGCTCGGAAAACTCACAAAATCTCAACAATACCAAAGTTATAGGAAGTTCTTCTATACTAATCCTCAAAGTCTATCTTAGGGCTATGTGCTCTAATCAGAGTTTATCTAAATCTAGTTTCCAAGGTTATTGATAAACTTCCTCTGATACCAACTGTAACGCCCCGACCCTAGTGACCCAGAGTCGGTGCATTATTTTAATACATTGGCATGATTACAAGGAACCAAGTCCCGAAGAACCGATCAGTTTAGCAGTCTTGGAAAATAGATTACATACATGAATGTTACATTACACTTCATAACATACAAAACAACATAAATAATACTTTATGAACGCCATTATTCCCTTGTCTTAACCTTTCATATCAATCACATTACAGTTCTTAGAATCCTGGGAAAAATAAAACATAGAAAGGGGTGAGCTCAAATGCTCAGTAAGGGTAAGCAATACAGCGGAAAATTTCAAAAATAAGCATAAAAATTTAAGGCAATGTATAAAACTAAAACAAAAGCCTTTTAAACTTGAAATTCAGCATAATATGGCAGAAATAAAATGAAATAATTCCATTTACTTATTCACATGGATATTCTACTAATCGAATAATCACATGCAATATCACTAACTACTTTTATAATGATGGAATGCATAATGCCAGACTATCATAACTATATAGCCAAGGACTCGTGCCAAGACTACAAATAAGATTTTGTCAAGGCCTTGTGCCAAGACACTAGTTTGTCTCATGATACCTACCGATGCATCGAGGAGCTATAGCGGGCTCCACCCTTCACTTACTAAGTCCAATGCATTCCCATATCAAAAGGTTTAAACATAACATAAACATTCGTATTAAAACTAGTATAAAAAATGTCAATAATTTCTCCATAAACCATGAATGGTATAAAAATAACACATCCACAGTTAAACATATCACAAATCCATCAATACAATACAAAAGTTTTGTATCATAATAAATCAACTTCAAATAAGCTTAAAATCCATCAAAGGATGTTGACATAGATGAAATCAAAACTATTTGAGAGAAATATCACTTTTCTTGAAATCATTGAAAAGTAACACATTTATAAAGGAAGTAATTTAAAAGATATTTTTGAATAAAATTATCCCATACCACTTTGAAACTTTTGAAAAGAAATATCATTTCAAAATATTCATGTCCATATAAATAAATCCTTAAAATCATTTTGAAAACATGGACATTAATTGAAAAGATTTAGAAAGATAAATCTTTAAAACATTTGAAATTTTGATCTTGATAAAGGTTACCTTTCAAAATCCTTAAAATCTTCATTTTTCAATCATTTTTATGAAAAATGGACGTGGATGATAAAAATGTCCCAGTAAATACTTATACATAAACAATCTCGGATAATGATGAGATTGAGGAATTAACCCTTACCAATTTGGTAACTTACGAAACATAGAACCCATGAAAGAGGTATCACACAATGAATATGTAAATACACATAAATTAAAGTGTATTAGACAAAGAATACAATTATGGGAAGTACATACACCACACAAAAGGTAATAGTGGAAATATGGAATGAATCTCACGGGAATAAGGAGTGAGATGAAAACCCCTTACCTTGCACTTTCCTTTAGTCGAGGGTACGTTTAACCTCCTATACGATGATTTTAGTATGTTATTAAATTGTACAAGAACCATATTAATATTTATGATATCATACCTAATTCATTTATGACTTTATGTTACCCATTTAATAATAATTTCCATGTTAAGTTAACATTTTGGGTAATAATCACTTTCTTTATCATACGTGTTTTAACTTGTCACTCTTGGTTGTATCACTTAGATAATGATTTAAATACTTCCAGAATATAAAAAATTATAAATATATCATATATATTTAGAATATAAATATGTATAATAGACATATATATGAAATGGAAAACACCGTTTATGGAGACGGTAGTCCGTACGTACGCATAAACGCTCTTTCTGTTTTCATATAGTATTGAACGGAAGTAAATGAATAAGATATATATAAGTACATAAATCCTTATATATATATATATATATCTCTCCAGTAGCATTATTATTTCATATATTACATACTTATTAGTAATATATTTTTTTATAATCGTCGATGAATGGTGAACTTGGAAATGAATCTTATCACGTCGCGGAGACGGTAATCCGTACGTACGCACGAGCGAAAATATCATTCTTTTGATATTAAAATAATATATAATTGAATGTTATATAATATATACAGAATAATTATCATGTTATATTTATTATTTATATGACTTACACATCATTATTATACCCATCCAAATAATAATTTATTGAATAACAATTACACCACGACGTGGAGACGGTAAGCCGTACGGACGCACGTATGGTGACATGTTATTCAAAGGATGGATAGAATACTGAAATATGGTTGTAAAATGTTTATAATAATAGAAAATTATATATAATATATTGGATTTATTATTTTAGAATGTTAATAACAAAGAAATAAGAAGTGGAAGAAGAAAGGAACTTGAAAAGGGGTGGTGAAATCATTACCTCTTCTTCGGGTTCTTCCTTTTGATTTGATCAAAATGGATCCTTAGGTTGGATTTATGACTAAAGTAAGGCCTCTAGGATGAATTGAGGGAAGTTGAGAGAGTACTTGGGTAGAGTTTGGCCGAACCAAAAGGCTTTGAAGGTGTGAGTTAATGAGAAGGGAGAGTGCCCTTTTATATGAGGGGTGAGGGGCACCTTTGGAAAAGCTAGAAATATTATTTTATAATAAATTCATATTTGGTTTATAATGGATAAAAAGTGGATTATTTAAAGTTTAAGGTAGTTATGGGTCTAAAACCACTCAACCAATATAATTTAGACAGGTTTGGGTCATTATATTAACCTTATCTTTAAGTATTAACTCTTAGTTAATTAGTTTCACTTTTACAATGTCTCTTTGTATTTTTATATTATATGGTTAATAAACATACTATATACATCCAAGACACCCCCAAGTGGTCCATTAATGATACACCTATCATGATATAAGTCTATTGGCTGAACCTTATATTTTTAGAAATTTAATATCAATTAATAATATAATGTTTGTTTTAAAAACTCTTATATGTCAATTTTGACACTATTCAATAATTGATTTTTTTTAAAATCATAACAGAATGATTAATTCTAAAAAAGTTCATTAAATCAATCCTAAAATGTCATATTAACCTATAAAATTATTGGTATTTATAAAAAGTCTCAAATTACATTTATTTGGGTATTTATAATATCAATTATTCCAATTTTTCATTAATTAGGTAATTACTGCATCATCATTGTGTCATAAATAAATTAACTTTTTTAATCTCTAAAAATTATAAATAAACTATCATTATGTAGTAAATTGTTTTAGCTTTCGAATGAATATTTACAATTGAATTTATCGTATGTATAACCCTATATTAAAAATGTTTTAGTAAATAAACTTTGATTTTAACTCTTTTAACTATTCTTTGAATTAAATAATAATAAATGTCCTAATCTAATCCAGGTGGACCTAAATGATAATATTTTATTCATAAGGTTGTTTTTGGTCGAGATAAACTTTTCCAATAGAATTAGGACATGTGTTAGGTTAATATTAATATCATTTTTACCCTTAATTACCCTATTTACTTTTAACCGTGGTAAATAAAAGTAAAAGTTACTATTCACCAAAAATTATTTTCATCTCATTGAACCAAATTTTACTCCTTGATATTAAATATGTGTCTCGGATTTTTGAAATTCCAATCACAGAAGCGGTAAAATTAAGTTTTATGAAAAATTCAGTTTTTTAACTACCACTTAGTAGTTTCACTATTCATCAAAAATTGAAGTTTTTCAGAACAATGCCAAAATATGACTTTAAGCTATAATTGATATTCCAAATTCAAAAATGATGTCTATTTTACATAATTATAGACATATAAGTTGAATTAATTAATTTTATAATTAATTCCCGCTGTCACAACAAATAGCGTGTTTTTAAGAAACAATATATATCAAAAGATTGACAATTGTTTATGTCCAATTTCAAAGTGAAATTAATTCTAATGAACCCCATTGGATAAAATGGTAAAAATATATTCGAATTATACTTTAAAACCACTAAAATTCATAATTTTTCACCATTAATTATTTTGATTAAAAAAGTTGTTTTTAATTAAAATTTAGTAATTTTGACTATTCATCAAAATATTAAAGTTATCCGAAAAGTACCAAAATTTCACCTTAGGCTAAATTTGATACTCCGAATCCAAAAATGAAGTCCATTTTGAGAGACAAAATTTATAAAATTTTAAAAAGTAGGTATTACTATTTATTACGGCTAGTTTGATTGGTTGTAGTGTGTGTTAGAACTCGAAGTTGCGTACAACACACACTACTGTATTATTCAAAGAGAGCCATACCGTGGAAGATTGGGGTGTTACATTGTAAATTTTTTTTATGTCCCCATTCTAAAGAATAAATTTATTTAGTCAAATTGAATATATAAAAGTTTAAAATATTGGATTTAAAAAGGGTTCACTATTAAAGTTGGTAAAAGTGCATATTTGAAAAATACTTCTTTTATCTGAAAAAAGGAATTTGTTCTTAAATTATGTCTAAGAAACTCATAATATGGATTCTAAAATTGTAAGGATTATATAAAGTTTAAAATTTAGTTAATACTATTCATAACCTCTTTTGAACGGCTTTATTTGGTAAGTCATGGTGCGCTTTAACTCGGTGTCGCTTGTAGTGCAAGTTATTGAATTATTTTGAAGAAATAACACACTATGAAATCTTGGGGTGTTACATTCTCCCCTCCTTCAATAAATTGCGTCCTCATAATTTGAAATTGTTCTTCTAAATTAAAAGGTTGAAAATATAAAATATCTTTGTGGGAAAACCCACATCGGAAATTGGGTTACTAAAATTTAGTCTTAATATGAGGAAAAGAGAAATGAAAGGGTCACCACCAAATTATGATCTCGATTAGGAGAACATTGGTGGAAATTAGAGACATATAATTGGAGGAAACACGTAAATATTTATAGGTAGTGATTGAGGTCATCAATCACAAACAATTGTAAAATTGAGGTTCTTAAATTCATCAATCAATGATGATTTGAAATACCATCGGTTCAACAAATCATAGGGTATTAGGATAACACATTTTTGGTTTTAGGATTCCTTAAATAAAGTATAAGAATTAATTTTTTCAAAGAATAAGAGAAGAAGAAAAATATATTCTTGAAAAGTAGAGTTCCATCCTTTAACTAATTTCTACCACAAAATCATCTTTCACTCTAAAAGATAATAGAACATAAAAAATATATTCTATTTATTCTATTTGTATAGGGTTACAAAAAAAAACGAATTTATAATTCATCTACCAGATCTTTTAAAAAAACTACATTATTTAATCCCGGACATTACGTGGGCCAGTGGTAGGTGATACACCATTGTCGCCCTTCGGTTGTGGCTTCAAGTCTCGCGGCTTTGCCAGACGTGACAGGTTGCCGCCCAACCTCCGGTTTGTCCTTTTATGGAAATCCAAAAATAATCCAAACTAGAACTATCCTAAATGCTTTAGTCCAAAAATGAAGATCCTTTTTGCTGCGTAATAACATGTGAACACCTTCATGATGTATTCTTTTAAAACACTGCAACATCATGAATTACCATAAAACCTTATTGATTACATTCATGATCCCTTATTACTTAAATAATAATGGATATACTCCTTCAATCCAAAAATGTTGTAAACTCCAAAAATGATGGAATATACAAATCATTAATCAGTTTCAAGGTAGTCAATAATATCCAATATAATTTATCCAAATCAATCATGTATTATTCTAAAATCACTACCTCGGTATCAGAACTATATTATGGTTTATCATTCTCTCAAACATATATTTTCCAAAAATTTATCCTTCTATTGAGTCACTTTTATTTGTTCCACAAAATCTCAAGTCCTTAATGAAATAGTACTGCAGTACAATCCTTATATACTCCATAATTATTATAACATGTATATTGTTGATACAACACTCAAATGAAATAATCAACATAAGAACTCTAATCATTTCTCTTCATCTGTGGTAGTATCATAACTTGATTTTTATCCAATAGCATCATTTGTGGCATAGTCTGATGACTGGGACATAGGTTCGTGTAGTGTCCAAACTCCTTGCAAATGAAGCATTGTACATTTGAAACCATTTTCTTACCCTTACAGTCACGTACCTTGTGCCCTTTTCCTCCACACTTATAACAAACTCCCATTCCTTTCAGACAAGTTCCAAGGTGTTTCTTCCCACAGTTATCACATATGGGAAATTATTCTTTTCCCTCTTCCCTTTATCCATCTTTCTATCTTACATCCTTTTCTTCTCTTGCTTCCCTTCAAATCCATAGGACTCAATAAACTCTTTAGTTATCTTATCCACACATGATACTATTTCTTCATATGATGATAATATGTGGGAGACTATTTGCCTTCTAAATGATGTATTAATACCATGAAAGATACGATCCTTCTTACTCTTTGGATCATACGTATTACTGGAGTTCACATTCCTTCTACTGGGCGCCATTTCTATACAATAGCATAAACTAGGTCAGTTTATGAATTGCAATGAACAATTCCAAAGTTGTAAAATACCTAACGCAAATTGAACAGTTTATGGATATAATCCAAAATCATAAAAAATGTTTTCTTTGAGTAAGTATATACTCATGAGCCCTTCATAATGATTTGTAAATAAAATGAGAATTATCCTAAGCATTTCCCTCGGGAGTGTCGTAACCAAGAGTGCAGCAAGGCCCGTTGTCGTGCACCAGTTCCTGTTCGAGTCTAGCTCAAAGCGGTGTTTTCAGGTTTTACGCCTAGGTACATCTGTGCCAGAGCCACCTCTACCTGCTCGTATCCAGACAGGGATGTATTGCTCGGAAAACTCACAAAATCTCTACAATACCAAAATTCTAGGAAGTTCTTCTATACTAATCCTCGAAGTCTATCTTAGGTCTATGTGCTCTAATCAGAGTTTATATAAATCTAGTTTCCAAGGTTATTGCTAAAATTTCTCTGATACCAACTGTAACACCCCGACCCCAGTTTCCCAGAGTCGGTTCATTATTTTAATACATTGGCATGATTACAAGGAACCAAGTCCCTAAGAACCGATCAGTTTAGCAGTCTTGGAAAATAGATTACATACATGAATGTTACATTACACTTCATAACATACAAAACAACATAAATAATCCTTTATTAATGTCATTATTCCCTTGTCTTAACCCTTCATATCAATCACATTATACTTCTTGGAATCCTGGGAAAAATAAAACATAGAAAGGGGTGAGCTCAAATGCTCAGTAAGGGTAAGCAATACAGTGGAAAATTTCAAAAATAATAATAAACATTTAAGGCAATGTATAAAAATAAAGCAAAAGCCTTTTAAACTTGAACTTCAGCATAATATGGCAGAAATAAAATGAAATAATTCCATTTACTTATTCACATGGATATTCTAATAATCTAATAATCACATGAAATATCACTAACCACTTTCATAATGATGGAATGCATAATGCCAGACTATCATAACCACATAGCCAAGGCCTCGTGCCAAGACTAAAAATAAGATTTCGTCAAGGCCTTGTGCCAAGACACTAGTTTGTCTCATGAGACCTACCGATGAATCGAGGAGCTATAGCGTGCTCCACCTGTCACTTACTAAGTCCAATGCATTCCCATATGAAAAGGTTTAAACATAACATAAACATTCGTATTAAAAATAGCATACGAAATGTCAATACTTTCTCCATAAACCATTAATGGTATAAAAATAACACATACACAGTTAAACATATAAAAAAACCTTCAATAAAATACAAAAGTTTTGTATCATAATAAATCAACTTCAAATAATCTTAAAATCCATCAAAGGATGTTGACATAGATGAAATCAAAACTATTTGAGAGAAATATCACTTTTCCTGAAATCATTGATAAATCACACATTTATAAAGGAAGTAATTTCAAAGATATTTTTGAATCAAAGTTTCCCATACCACTTTGAAACTTTTGAAAAGAAATATCATTTCAAAACATTCATGTCCATATAAATAAATCCTTAAAATCATTTTGAAAACATGGACATTAATTGAAAAGATTTAGAAAGATAAATATTTAAAACATTTGAAATTTTGATCTTGATAAAGGGTGCATTTCAAAATCCTTAAAATCTTCATTTTGAAATCATTTTTATGAAAAATGGACATGGATGATAAAAATTTCCCAGTAAATACTTACACATAAACAATCTCGGATAATGATGAGATTGAGGAATTAACCCATACCAATTTGGTAACTTACGAAACATACAACCCATGAAAGAGGTATCACACAATGAATATGTAAATAAACATAAATTAAAGTGTATTAGACAAAGAATACAATTATGGGAAGTACATACACCACACAAAAGGTAATAGTGGCAATATGACATGAATCTCACGGGAATAAGGAGTGAGATGAAAACCCCTTACCTTGCACTTTCCTTTAGTCGAGGGTACGTTTAACCTCCTGTACGAAGATCGTAGTATGTTATTAAATTATAACAGACCCATATTAATATTTATGATATCATACCTGATTCATTTATGACTTTATGTTACCCATTTAATAATAATTTCCATGTTAAGTTAACATTTTGGGTAATAATCACTTTCTTTATCGTACGTGTTTTAACTTGTCACTCTTGGTTGTATCACTTAGATCATGATTTAAATACTTCCAGAATATAGAACATGATAAATATATCATATATATTTAGAATATAAATATGTATAATATACATATATATGAAATGGAAAACACCGTTTATTGAGACGGTAGTCCGTACGTACGCATAAACGTTGTTTCTGTTTTCATATAGTATTGAACGGAAGTAAATGAATAAGATATATGTAAGTACATAAATCCTTATATATATATATATCTAGTAGCATTATTATTTCATATATTACATACTTATTAGTAATATATATTTTTATAATCTTCGATGAATGGTGAACTTGGAAATGAATCTCATCACGTCGTGGAGACGGTAATCTGTACGTACGCACGAGGGAAAATATCATTCTTTTGATATTAAAATAATATATAATTGAATGGTATATCATATATACAGAATCATTATCATGTTATATTTATTATTTACATGACTTACACATCATTATTATACCCATCCAAATAATAATTTATTGAATAACAATTACACCACGACGTGGAGATGGTAAGCCGTACGTACGCACGTATGGTGACATGTTATTCAAAGGATGGATATAATACTGAAATATGATTGTAAAATTTTTATAATAACATAAAAGTATGTATAATATACTGGAGTTATTATTTTATAATGGTAATAACAAATAAAGAAGAAGTGGAAGAAGAAAGGAACTTGAAAAGGGGTGGTGAAATCATTACCTCTTCTTCGGGTTCTTCCTTTTGATTTGATCAAAAGGGATCCTTAGGTTGGATTTATGACTAAAGGAAGGCCTCTAGGATGAATTTAGGGAATTTTAGAGAGTATTTGGGCAGAGTTTGTCCGAACCAAAAGGCTTTGAAGGTGTGAGTTAATGAGAAGGGGGAGTGCCCTTTTATAAGAGGGGTGAGGGGTACCTTTGGAAAAGCTAAAATATTATTTTATAATAAATTCATATTCGGTTTCTAATGGCTCCAAAGTGGATTATTTAAAGGTTAAGGTAGGGATGGGTCGAAAAACACTCAACCAATAGAATTTAGACTGGTTTGGGTCATTATATTAACCTTATCTTTAAGTATTAACTCTTAGTTAATTAGTTTCACTTTTACAATGTCTCTTTTTATTTTTATATTATATGGTTAATAAACTTACTATATACATCCAAGAGACCCCCAAGTGGTCCATTAATGATACACCTATCATGATATAAGTCTATTGTCCGAAACTTATATTTTTAGGAATTTAATATCAATTAATAATATAATATTAGTTTTAAAAACTCTTTTATGTCAATTTTGACACTATTCAATAATTGATTTTTGTAAAAATCATAACAGAATGATTACGTAGAAAAAAGTTCATTAAATCAATTATAAAATTTAATATTAACCTATAAAATTGTTGGTATTTATAAAAAGTCTAAAATTACATTTATTTGGGTATTTATAATATCAATTATTCTAAATTTTCATTAATTAGGTAATTACTGCATCATCATTGTGTCATAAATAAATTAAATTTTTTAATGTATAAAAATTATAAATAAAATATAATTATGTAGGAAATTTTTGTAGATTTATAATGAATATTTAAAATCGAATTTATATTATGTATAACCATATATTAAAAATGTTTTAGTAAATAAACTTTGATTTTAACTCTTTTAACTCTTCTTTGAATTAAATAATAATAAATGTCCTAATCTAATCCAAGTGGACCTAAATGATAATATTTTATTTCTAAGGTTGATTTTGGCCAAGATAAACTTGTCCAATAGAATTAGTACATGTGTTAGGGTAATATTAATATCATTTTTACCCTTAATTACCCTATTTACTTTTAACCGTGGTAAATAAAAGTAAAAAGTTATTATTCACCAAAAATTATTTTCATCTCATTGAACCACATTTTACTCCTTGATATTAACTGTGTCTCTCGGATTTTTGAAATTAAAATCACGGAAGCAGTAAAATTAAGTTTTATGAAAAATTCAGTTTTTTAACTACCATTTAGTAGTTTCACTATTCATCAAAAATTGAAGTTTTTCAGAACAACGCCAAAATTTCACCCTAGGCTATAATTGATATTCCGAATTCAAAAATGATGTCTATTTTACAAAATTACAAACATATAAGTTTCATTAATTAATTTTATAATTAATTTCCGCTGTCACAACAAATTGCGTGTTTTTAAGAAACAATATATATCAAAAGATTGACAATTGTTTATGTCCAATTTCAAAGTGAAATTAATTCTAATGAACACCATTGGATAAAATGGTAAAAATATATTCTAATTATACTTTAAAACCACTCAAATTCATAATTTATCACCATTAATTATTTTGATTAAAAAAGTTGATTTTAATTAAAATTTAGTAATTTTCACTATTCATCAAAATATTAAAGTTATCCGAAAAGTACCAAAATTTCACCTTAGGCTAAATTCGATACTCCGAATCCAAAAATGAAGTCCATTTTGAGAGATAAAATTTATAAAATTTTAAAAATTAGGCATTACTATTTATTACGGCTAGTTTGATTGGTTGTAGTGTATGTTAGAACTCGAAGTTGCGTACAACACACGCTACTGTATTATTCAAAGAGAACTATACCATGGAATCTTGAGGTGTTACATTGTAAATTTTTTTATGTCCCCATTATAAAGAATAAATTTATTTAGTCAAATTGAATATATAAAAGTTTAAAATATTGGATTTAAAAAGGGTTCACTATTAAAGTTGGTAAAAGTGCATTTTTGAAAAATACTTCTTTTATCTAAAAAAAGGAATTTGTTCTTACATTATGTCTAAGAAACTCATAATATGGATTCTAAAATTATAAGGATTATATAAAGTTTAAAATTTAGTTAATACTATTCATAACCTCTTTTGAACGGCTTGTTTGGTAAGTCATGGTGCGCTTTAACTCGGTGTTGCTTGTAGTGCAAGTTATTGAATTATTTTGAAGAAATAACACACTATGAAATCTTGGGGTGTTACACTTTGTCTCAACCAATATATTCCTAAATAGATACTAAAAATACATCCCATAATCCTATAATCCTCCCCTTTATTAGGAATAAATCCAATGAAACCTTTTGGTACAAACCAAAAGTAGTTACCCGATTAAGAGGTAACAAACTTACTCAAGCTCTTTTGTTTTATTTTCATTATCCAAACCCTAAAATCTTATTATTATATTATTTTACAAAATAACCTGTATCCCAAATATACTAGGATGTTTTTATGCCAAGTTTTAGACCTAAAATTACACATATTTCCATCTAATGGGTAACGAACATACAACATCTGTGTATGGAGAACTACTTCCTCACGAAATGATGATTCTTCATTTTTTCCTTTACCATATATCGTGGTTGGAATTGTGATGTAAAATATATTTATATATGATATATATGATATTTATAATGTTTTTATTCTTATATAATTTTTATTTATAACAATCCTTTATGATTTCCATCTTGTGTAAATACGATAATTTCGTTTGAGGAAGTGTGGACTATCGCACCCTTAAAGCAATGTGACTTATTCATTCCATACATAGAGTGTATACAGGATGGTATTAATAAACATATGTAACATATATAACATATATATTAATAATTAATTATAATATAAACATATCATTTACTTTTTATTCCTTTAATACAACAAAGAAATGAAAGTAGCGTTCATGCATACGTACGACCTACCGTCTCCATGAACGGTGCTTTTAATTTCTTATCTCCAAACATTATAGATTATCTTAAATGCATATTTAATGCATATATATGATTATTAAATCATGATTTAAATTATGTAGATGATGAAATCATTATCATGTAATAATAACAACAAATTAAAAGTCAAAACATACTTGAGAAAACCACGAAATTAACACTCGAAATAGTGAATGTAATGAAAGATTGTTAACAAATAGGTAATAAGAAATTATAAGAAGATTATATATAATATTATAACCATAATTATGGTTCTTTTATAATCTAGTAACATAGTTTAAACCATTATACATGAGGATAAGTACCACACAACAAAAGGAAGTTTAAGGTAAAGGATTTCGTCTCAATTCACAATCCATTGAGACTTATTTGTTGTTATGAACCAATTCAATTTTATATGGTGTTTATAATACCATTTGACATGTTATATAATAAATTACCTTAATATCATGATACTCTAAGTTTTATTTTATTCTTTATAGAGATTATTATTTAAAAGTTTCAATGTGGTATGGGAAACTTTGGAATGTTTAAAGATTATTTTCCTCAAGAATTTTCTTAATTAATATCTTTTCATTATAAATTCCTTTTGTGATTGTTAACTTTATATTGAAAAAATAACTTTATGGTAATCATTTTTCCTTATAAATTTCATTTAATTTTCATAGTTTTATATGATTTATATTATTATTTCCTAAATCATATATCATTTTACGTATGATGTTTACTTTGACAGTTATTTGATAAACCGAGGAATAATTGATAAATTTGTATCCTTCATTAAATATGAATATTTGATAAGGAATATTTTTCATTATTTAAATTGATTATTATATATAAGGAATGATTTGTGTAGGTATGACATGGGGGGGTCCCGATTATAGATATCCCCTTGATGCATCAATAGTCTCATGAGATGAAATAGTTGTCCAAATAGATGGGTTTTTACCTAATAGTTAAACTGTCTTGTGAAAGGTCTTGATGGTGTTGGTTATATATACCTAGGAAATACGGTGTTCAATAATTAAGCATTTACCTCATTTATATTTATTTATTATTCATACTTGATATTTTGTGTTGATATATCAATGGATGCATTTCATTATTAGTTTATTCACCTAGATGACATGAGTTTGAGTTTCTTAACGTTCCATATTGATGTTGACTTATCTAGTTATTTTAATGGAATGTGTTATCAATTATTTACCTTGAAATTTTAATATATTCCTATTGATTCAATATTTTTTCCGCTTTACTTACCCTTAATGAGTATTTGAGCTCACCCTTAATATGTTTTCTTTCCCTAGTTTATGAAGAAGAATCCTTTAATTGAGATTCTAGAATGCTATTTATTTATTTTTATTATGTATCATGTTTTTATTTCTTATTTCCCAATGTATTGTGGGTATAATATATGTAATCTTGACTTACATGACTGCTAAACTAATTGGTCCTCAATATTTTATTACTTTTAATCGTTCCAATGTAATAAGATAATGTACCAGCTCCGGGCTTCTGGGGTCGGGGAATTATAGTTAGTATCAAAGGAAGTTTAGAAACAACCTTGGAAACTAGATTTAGAAAAACTTCGATTAGGGAGAAAAACCCTAATATAAATATTGAGTATAAGTAAAGAATAATGTCCTAGAATTTTGGTAAGACAGATATTTTGTGCGTATTCATACCAATATATCACTCTCTAGATACTACAAGTGGACGTGGTTCTATAACAGATATACCTAGGAGTAAAAAATCCAACAAGGTGTGCCAGGCCGGACTCAGTGTAACCTGGTACACAACAATAGGCCTTACTACACACCTAGTTTGACACTCTTGAGAAATACACATTAGATAGTACTAATTTTCTTTACCTACCATTATGAAGGATTTGAAAGTAAGGATTTCCCCAAAGAAACCAAAGTTTATGATTATAGGATTCACGATGCAAAAAATTTAAGTTATATGATATACAATATTTGTAATTATACAATGTTCATAATTTTATAAGCTAATCTAGTATATTCCATTGCTTAGAAATGGAGCCTAGAAGGGTGAATAGTGTTAATACTCTTGGAAAATGTAGATATTTTCCTATTAAAGAAACCAATATAGTTGGTATTAGAAAAAAGAAAATTATGATAAAATTAGGGTAAATTAATTAGTATATTAAAAATAACTTTTCCTGGATGGAGAAACCTGTTCCACATCAATAATATCCTATGTTGGATTGCTTTATGTGATAGAATCCCCAATCTTTTAGAGGGACTATTAATCCAACTGTAGCTGAGAAATGGATTAAGTATTTGGAGAATATATTCATGGAATTTGGATGTGGGGAAAAGGAAAAATTTACACTTGATGTCTATTGTATCCAAGGTGATACTAATAATTAGTGGTCTCTGATCCAGAATACATTAGAGGAAGAAGAAATTAAACTCATAGAATATAAGACTTTTAAGGATACATTCTTTGATAAGTACTTTTCTCACAATCAAGAAATTGAGATGAATAGAAAGTTCCATAGATTAAATAAAAATGAAGAATAAATTATTAAAAATTATGAAGATACCTTTACAATATTTCCTAGGTATGATATAGATTATATACGCAACATGGAGTACAAGATTGATCACTTAATTAAAGGTATTAAGCTGAATCTCCAAAGGGAACTGGTTTCTCAGATTTTTTCATTATAAGAAGAAATAGTTTTATGTGCCATAAAGATGGAGAAGGAATTCTCAAAATCCTATGTATTCAAAGGAAACCAAGAGAAGAATAGGTTTTATGAGCACCAAGAAAAATGGAATTCATAAAATAAGAAGAAGAAGTCTGAGACAATTTCATTGTGTGAGAACTATAGAAAGAATCACCCTGGGAAATTCTTGAATAGAATGTGAGTTTTTTATAAGTGTAGATAAAAGGGTCACTGGGAAAAAAATGAAAAGGAAAGAATAAAAAGGCTATAATTCAGTGTTACAATTGTAAGGATATTGGTCATTATGCAAAAAAATGCCTCAATAATCTAAAGAATATACCTTTGAAGAAGCTAAGGGATCAAGGTGAAGCATATATTATTGAAACAACCGAAGTGGAATGATTAATGTACTTATGTATTTGGATCTAAGAAATATGTTTTAAAAGTATTTTATTTTTGATGTTTCCATCATATGATTTATGAAATATATAAGTATTTTACTGTAGTTATTTTTCATTAAGGATTTGAGATGATATGCTGAATGGTCCTTAGAAAATATATTCAATTAAAAGTTAAACTTTTTGTAAAAAATATGATTGAGGGAAAGACAACACTTAATATGTTCCTAATGTTAAGAAACCGATGAATAAAGGATTTATTCAGACATGTACTGACTACCTTGGAACTGATTAATAAATTTTTAACAAGTGGTCTATGCTATTATTGATGGAGTTTACAACACTTTTGGATTTACGGAATATATCCAATAACATGTGTTTTAATTAATGAATAAGGAAGAATGTATGTTTCTAATAAGGTTTTATAGTAATTTGAGTTATTACCATATTTCAAGAGGATACATGATGAATTTATTCACACGTTTGGAATGCGAAGATTTAGAGCTGCTTCATATTGACTAATGGCTAATGATAAGTTCATCTTAGAAATTCAGTTCCCTTCCTTCCAAAGTGTTGGATCATAATATTTTTTAAAAGTTGGCCATTTACAAAATGGTTTAAGTAGAAATTTGGATGTGGTTTTAGATATTGATATATTACATCATTATATGATGTATCCTTTCACTACTACAAAACATGAATTTAACAGTGCCATAATTTATCAGTGATAGAAAAATGCGATGAGAAAGTCTATCTTTATCAGTTGTAAAATAAGAGCTGATAAAGTGGGACCTTTATCAGTGCTAAATAATATTGTTGATAAATGGAACCCTTTATCAACATTTTTTATTTAGTGATGATGAAAGTTCATCTTTATCAAGACTTTATTTTAGCATTGATAATAGTTACCCTTTATCAGTGCTTTATTTTTAGCTCTGATAAAAAGTACTCTTTATGAGCGCTAAAAATAAAGCACTGATAAAGGTCCACTATAAAATGAAATAATTAAATAAATAATTTTTTTAACAATTTCATTGATTAAATAATTATTGTTAAACATGAATAAATTGAATATACTTACATATAAATTTTAAAAATTAATAAATTATATATATTAAATATATAAACATGTAAATTGAATAAAATGAAATAATTAAACAAATAAAAATTTAAAAGGAGTAAATTAAGAAAACTATTATTCCATAGTCACTGATGTGTCTCTGACGATCTCAAAAGATTGGTGTGAAGTTTGGATGGAGCTTTGGGAGGTGCTGTTCGAGGGGATTTAGGAGTTCCAGGAGGCTTGATCCTCGCTTGATGGCATTGACGGTGTCTACGACAGACTCTGTCAGTCTCTAGCACTGGTGATGTTTGGTTGGTGACAATAGCGGCAATGTTGGTTTTTTGGTGGTTCAATGGTTCTTGATAGGCTATAGTGCTGTTTGGAGATGTCAACAGTGGTGATTGGATGGTGACAGCGAAGGTGCCGGTGATGTTGTTGGTTTCAGATGATAAAATTTCGACTGACGGCTTGGTGATGATGTTCTACGACATGCTTGGTTGGTGACTGGTTTGTTGATCTGATTGTATTGGGTTCTGTGTATCATCAGTTTCTTTTTGAATTTTGAATGGGTAATGTTTTGATTTTGTATCATTTGATTTTGTATCCCATCGGCTATCGCTCTCCCTTAAATCAAATTCTTAGAAAATCAAATAAAAATTATTTTTCAGTAAGTCTATTAGGAAATGTGATAAAATCATGATGAATTTCTTAACCAGTTTTTCAGGATAAACTAAATAGAAAGATGTAGTGTGGGTTATAGTGGATCACCTAACTAATATGAACAACTTATTACATATTGAAGAGGCTTCCTCAATTGATGAACTCGATTAATTGAATGTTGAAGAGATAATAATATTTCTAGGTGTCCCATCTAATTCTATATCTGATAGGGATATGATTTTTGGTTATATTAAGGGAATTAATTTTTAATGAGGTTATGGGTGAAATTTTATACTTACATTATTCCACAGTCTAATAGTCATTATAATCAGACAATATTGATATTGGAGGATATTATTTAAGACTTAAATATTGACTTTAGTGACTCCTGAAAGGATTAACTTTCCCTAGTGGAATTATCTTATATAAAAAGTTATCAATCACTTATCCAGATTGACCCGTATGAAGAATTATATTAAATACATTTTCACTCTCCATTATGTTGGATAAAGATATAATAATATTTTATGAATAGCCATAGTATTGTCTAATAAATAATTGACCGAGTGATGTTAATTCAATTTTTTAAACTACTCAAATTCAAACAATGTCTTACAATAACCATTTTAGGTGACCCTTGTAATTTGATGTTAATTATCATGTGTTTATTTATGTTTCCTTGAGATTGGTTCACCAATGGATTAGAAAGAAGAGGAAATTAACCTTAAAATACATCAAACCTTTTAAAATTCTTGGAAAAGTCTAGGAAATTTCTTAACAGAAAGCCTTACACATATGAAAACACAGTGGTTGAATCTATTTCCATAATAATATGGTTGAATCTTATTGAGTATGAAATTATTGAGGGTGTGAAGGTTTTAAATTCCCCATCCGATCAAACCATGTAACCCCATTTAATGTTAGTATCTTTGTCACATTTTGGGTGTATTTTATGTTGAAGGGGAGTTAAAGGAGGGGTTAAAAGATTTGATATGAGAGAGTGGTGAAGATATAGAGGTACCGTTGTGTAGTATGCACTGAGTAATTTATGGAATGGAACCAGGCACCTACTGATAGGCTGATGTAAGTAGGGCCAGTGTTAACAAAACCAAAAACTTAATGGCATAGTATTATGTATATGGCGGTACTTTTGGTATTTGATTAGTGATGGGGGTTTGTGATATTTTTAATCATAGTAAACTCATATACTAAGTAAACTATGGACCACTACCATGTCTCTAGGTTAAGCATGAATACTAGTTCCTTATTCTGGTTTTTTAGCCTCAATTATTTCTTGTTTTGGTCTCAGTTTCTGTGAGGAAGCTTTTAAAATGATTTTTTTGAAAATTAAAACTATTTCTTTCAAATGGTATCAGATTGGAAAAAATGAGTTTTAAAGTAAAATGTTTCTGATTGAGAATTTGGTATATTATTAGGTTTGGTGATAAAGTGGAAAGTGTGACCCTCAGTATTCTTTACGGGCGTTTTCATATGTGTGGGTCTTTGAGGAATTGATTCTGAACCCCATTTTATGATTTTTTTTAGAATATGCCGCACAGAAAGGTCCCTGAAGTTTCTAGTGGGTCTCACCCTGTTTATAGTTTCCCTTAATTTCTTCCCACCTTCTGTGGCAATCAAGGTTCTTTAGAGGCAGTGAAGTGGCCTGAAAAAGTTTATCATGTCTTTAGACTGTTGTTAACTCCCAAATCCATTTGAGTTCACACTATTTTGGGTCTTCTTGGGGTCCATATTTGGAAGAATGAGAGTTGTTTTCCCCACCAATGATGAAAGTTGGGATGACGTGGGGAGTTTTTAAGTCCGACATTGTCTGATGGTTTATACTTGAGGAGGTGGAGATGAAGAAAAGGGAATATCTCATGTGTTTCCAACAATGTCAGTGGATGGTGAAGAATTATGTTGAACACTTCAAAGTGTTTGTTTACTTTTGTTTGGAGGTGGTGTTACAAGATCTATTTAAAGATTCTCTTTTCATTGGGGGTCTTCGTCTAGGTATCAAGAAGTGTGTCCTCTTCTCCAGGGATCTAAATTTTGAGAAGTTGGTAGTGGAAGAATTTTTCAGATGGACCCGTATGAAGAATTATATTAAATATATTTTTACTCTCCATTATGTTGGATAAAGATATAATAATCTTCTATGAATTTCCGTAGTATTGTCTAAGAAATAATTAACTGAGTGATGTTAATTCAAAAACATTTTTAAAATACTCAAAGTCAACTAATGTCCTACAATAACCATTTTTGGTGACCCTTGTAATTTGATGTTAATTATCATGTGTTTATTTATGTTTCCTTGAGATTAGTTCACTAATGGATTAGAAAGAAGAGGAAATTAACCTTAAAATACATCAAACCTTTTAACATTCTTGGAAAAGTCTAGGAAATTTCTTAACAGCAAGCCTTAAGAATATGAAAACACAATGGTTGATTCTATTACCACAATAATATGGTTGAATCTTATTGAGTATGAAATGCTTGGGGGTGTGAAGGTTTTAAATTCCCCATCCGATCAAACCATGTAACCCACTTTAATATTTGTATCTATGTCTCATTTTGGGTGTATTTTATGTTGAAGGGGATTTAAAAGAGGTTTTAGAAGATTTGATATGAGAGGGTGGTGAAGATAGAGAGGTACCCTTGTGTAGTATGAACTGAGTAATTTATGGAATGGAACCAGGTACCTACTGATAGGCTGATGTAAGTTGGTCCACTGTTAACAAAATGAAGAACTTAATGGCCTAGTATTATGTATATGGTGGTACTTTTGGGATTTGATTAGTGATGGGGGTTGGTGATCTTTTTAATCATAGTAAAATCATATACTAAGTAAACTATGGACCACTACCATGTCTCTATGTTAAGCATGAATATTAGTTCCTTATTCTGGTGGTTTAGCATCAATTATGTCTTGTTTTGGTCTCAGTTGCTGTGAGGAATCTTTTAAAATGATTTTTTTGAAAATTAAAACTATTTCTTTCAAATGGTATCAGATTGGAAAAAATGAGTTTTAAAGTAAAATGTTTCTGATTGAGAATTTGGTATATTATTAGTTTTGGTGATAAAGTGGTAAGTGTGACCCTCAGTATTCTTTACGAGCGTTTTCATATGTGTGGGTCTATGAGGAATTGATTCTGAGCCTGATTTTATGATTTTTTTATTTATAATATGCCATACAGAAAGGTCCCTGAAGTTTATAGTGGGTCTCACCCTATTTCTAGTTGTCCTTAATTTACTCCCACATTCTATGGCAATCAAGGTTATTTAGAGGTAGTGAAGTGGCTTGAGGAAGTTTATCATGTCTTTAGAGTGTTGGTAACTCCCAAATCCATTAGAGTTCACACTATTCTGGGTCTTCTTGGGGTCCATCTTTGTAAGAATGAGAGTTTTTTTCCCACCAATGATGAAAGTTGGAATGACGTGGGAAGTTTTTAAGTCTGACATTGTCTGATGGTTTATACTTGAGGAGGTGGAGATGAAGAAAAGGGAAGATCTCATGTGTTTCCAACAATGTCAGTGGATGGTGAAGAATTATGTTGAACACTTCAAAGTGTTTTTTTACTTCTCTTTGGAGGTGGTGTCACAAGATATATTTTAAAGGTTCTCTTTTCATTAGGGGTATTCATCTTGGTATCAAGGAGTGTGTCCTCTTCTACAAGGATCTAAATTTTTAGATGTTGGTAGTGGAAGAATTTTTGGGTGAGTTGTTGTGAAAAAAGCATAAATCACATTGGCTCAGTTGTTGTCACCTATGTTGGGGTGAAGATGTTTGGAGTTTCCTAGTTTTTGTTTTCTGGCTGTTATAAGTTCATATTTTATTATAAAAGTCTGATGAAATCATCGTTTTTTTGTTCAAATAGTTTTTTTTATGAATGTGAACCTTTAAATGTTTAGTCTTTCATGAAATAGTTCCCCTCTTTCTATCATACCTATTTGGAGATGTCTATTTTTGTTGAAATAACTATTTGTGCCTTTTGTGTGGGTTCTTTATTGGGTTCAAGATATTTTATTTATTTATTTTAAAAAAATAACAAGGTTTTAAATTATTGGAAAAATATTTCATTGGAGGTGTGTACATTGTTCACACTTGGGGAAATTATCCATAAGTCATTGGAGATGTGTAGAAATCAGCTGTACCTCAATTAGACACATGGTGTGACCGCCATGAATAATGTGTCATGCCTTTTAAATAATAAACTACAACTTAAAACCAAAAAACAAATTCACATTGTTTTGATAATTTAGGACACCGATCCATAATTTATTTGAGATGTGCATCAATTAACCGCTCTTCAATCTAATGCACAGTGTGATCGATATGACTCCAAGTGTGTGTTTTTATTTAAAATTGGCATAAATTTTAGTAAAAAGGACAACTAACCTACTAAAAACTAATATAATACATTCAAATTGTTTAAATATTTTAGGAAAATTATCCATAAGTCATTTCAGACATGTTGGAATCAGCCACACCTCAATTTGATGCACGATGTGACCGATATAACTCCAAGTGCGTCATTTTATTTAAAATTAACACCAATTTTTCTAAAACTAACACTTTTTGTTAATTTATTTATATATATTTTTACTAAAATAAGAATTTTTTTCTTATACAGGTGTGTTATTTTTCTCGAGTAGGGGAGGTTTTTTCAGAAATAGAATGAGTCTGGTCAGGATTAAAATATAAAGGAACAATGATGTTTTTGAATGTATGTAATAATTTGTATTTATGTAATTGTATAAACCAATGTTAGAAAAGTCTATAATACAATGTTTTTTCTTGTGTTATTTTTTTAAATTTAATTTCATTTAAATACTATATTGGTACTTGTTTTTGTTGACGTTTGGTGTGTTTCTGGTGCTGTAGTGTGCTATTACATCACACTACAGAATGACCTTTTATCAGCGCTTTTATAAGCACTGAAAAATGGTTCCTTTAGCTGTTCTAAATTAAAGAACTGATAAATGGTTACTTTATTAGTTGTTCTAAAACTAATGATAACGGTCCCATTTATCAGCACTTTTTTGAGTACCGATAAAGGACCCCTTTATTAGCACTTTTTCAGTGCTCATAAATGACCGAGGATTTTAACCTCACTCATGTAGTTAACAATTTTCTAGCACTGATAAAGGCCATTTCTAGTGCTATAAAAGGAATATTTTTTAGTAGTGTGTGCTAAAATATGAAGTAGAAATAGTTCAAGGCTTAATAAAAGGAAAATATTTTGTTTATAGAAATGTATATTTACTTATATTTTTATAGATTTAAAAAATTCCTTAACTATAAAAAAAGTGCCTTGATTTTTTTTTTCCTAGTACATTCATTTCAAATGAATCAAATGGACCCTTATATCATCATGGATTTATGGCCATGCGATTGTTTTCTTCCTCCTAACCATATTTTCTTGCACTCTCCATCAGAACCTGATTGTTAGATTTTTCCTCCATATCGATGTTTCCATTTCCCACCTATGTTCTCCTACTAGAGAACCTAGTTACATGACCATTGTACTTACCTCTCTCTTTCATTAATAAGATGTATTATTAACCCTATTTACAAATAGGGTGTTTCAAAAATAGTTTATTTTCATTCTGTAGATTACTGACATCAATTTTAAATTGTAAGGATGCAATTTAATTAAGGCAAAGAGAATGTAACACCCTAAAATTCTAGAGTATGAATATTGTATTTGATAGCATGTATGACATAAGACACCAAGCGTGTAAGGGAATATAATAAACTAATACTAAATATATTTTCTATTTAAAATAGATTTGATATATTCTATATTTTTTAATGCATGCAACACCAAGTTAGCTTACGTTCCATGCAAGAGCAACCTTCTTTGATGGTTTGCATTACACGAAAGTCCAAGTTTTATCGGACAGTAATATATTATTAAAATATTACAATTTAATATAATAAGATATAAACTATCCATTATGAATAGTAGTAAATAAATAATGAAAATATATAAATTATAGAACCAATTCATTGGTTATAAATAAACTAGAAATGACTATAATAACCAATTAAATATAAAGGAAATATTTTTATAGAAAACTATTTTTATGCTCAAAAAGATGTTTTACACTGATAAATTAAATTAACTATATTTAGTGATTTATATTAATGTAATATATATAATATATATTAAATATAATATTTTTTATATTAATTCAATAGATTTGATAAGCATAAGATAATTACAAACCCAATTTTTTCAATAAAATACTATATTTTTATTAAGACATTTTTACCACCTTTTAATGGTGAACCAATTTTAAATCCAAAATTTGACCATTTAACAAAATTATTATGTCAAAATAAAATTAATATTTTAAAGAAAAACGTATAAATTAGGTTATGGTGAACTTTTGGTATATTTCTTTGAAGTTTCATTTTTAAATGATAGTGAAATATATTGAAATTTAACTCAAAAATGATTTTTCATCTAATATTTATATGGTAAAATTATATTTTAAATTAGTTTTAAAGTTTAATTAGATCATATTTTTATCAATTAATCAAATTATGGTCATTGTAATTGATTGTACTTTAAAATTTATTGTAAAAACATAACAAATATTTGGATGTTTTACCTTAAAACCTGTACTGTTATCCCATATGTGGGATTAAATTTAAATTAATTTCTACCAATTATCTTATTGGAATTTGAAAAAAGGGATACCATATTTGTAATAATCATAATTTATAATTTCTAATACGGTATAGTTGTTTTTTTCCCAAAAACCTTAGTGAAAGTGATTAAAATTAATTACAACGATTAAGGTAAAATTAAGCTTTATTAGTGATTAAATCTAAATATTAAGGGCACAGATGACATAGAAACTTGTCCAAAAGCCATTTTCTGGCCATATTTCAACCCTATCATCATTTTTCTCAACTTGGATCCATTATTGGTGTAAAGTCCTGACCTAGGTGCCACCCGACGATGCCCCAAGCCGGTTCACTATGTGACCTCAAGCGCGCCTCCCTGTATGCTAGAGGCTACTGACTAGCAGTGAGGGTCTAGTAAGTTATTCATGGGGAGACTATACCCTCATTTATTAGAGTAAAACACTAGTGAAAATAAACCAAAAAATGCAGAATCATATATAACCAAAAAAATACTCATGTCACAAGATAACCAAACAGGAAATACAACACTCAATTGAAAGGGAAAACATGCACTGCCAATATAAGTGTCAAGTGTCTACAATGAAATTGAAAGTAAAGAAACTACGACTCCTTAAGTAGGTTTCGAACCATGTACGATCCCCTCATCCAATCTCCATCCCAAATCATCAATCCATCCCAGGGCCTTTGCCCTTATCCTATATTGCAATAATATAATCTATTCAGGTACCGTTTAGGTATCCCAAGTAGGTTGTGAGTAAAAATTAGTAGGCCACCACCAATGATGTATAAAATAAGTCCAGTCAAAAGGTAGTGTGTATAGTTCTAGAAGAAAAATGTACAATGCATAAATAATGAGTTATTACATTATCATTTATTCTTATCTAACTACATTAAATCCACAGTTCCCAAGGATACCCGTACTTCAATACTAACTTCATATCATATCAAAGTATAAATAATTCCCTAGGAAATATAATATCACAATACCCAATTCTTTGTCGTGCCAAAGCTCAAAGTATTCAAAGGTGCTATGATATCTCAGTACCTGATTTGACTCATAATAAATATCGAATTATTCTCGAGTGATTCCGGAACTCAAAGTGTCATTATTTCCATTTTTTAATTTCACATTTATAAGACACATTACCAAAGTTACCAATATCACTAACATAAGTAATATGACCATGTATCCATGATTACTCCTCAATATAATGACCATCTTCCCATTCTCTTTACTCAAAAGTAATATTGCTATGTTACCATGTGTACTTTTCAATTTAGAATAACCATGTTCCCATTATCTTTTCTCGTAAGTATAATGACCATGTTACTATGTATATTTATAAATTTAGAATGACCATGTTCCCATTCATTCACACATAACAAATCTATAATTAATTATCCACATCAATTCTGTTACTAATACAATAAATAGTTAATGACATCAAATCTATTCGTTAATTCAATAATTAACTAATCATTCAATCCCATTAATTAATTCATCAATAAATTAATCAATATCAAAATTCATGTTCCATAAATTATTTTCACGAATTAATTATCTCTTACCAAATCTCAAATTTCCATAATTAATCCCACAATTAATTATCTAGATCATATTAACAAAGTCACATAATTAATCCACAATTAATTAACTCAATTTATCCAAAACAACATATCATAATTAATCCATGGATTAAATATCTAGATTAAGACCCCTATCTCTTAAAATCAATTTCCCGAAATCAATTTTCTAATAGGACATCCCCTTAGTCTCATGATTAATTCCTCAACTAATCATTTAATTGAAAAATGCTTGGATAAATCAATTGGTCAATCTAATTAACCAAATTTAAGAAAATCAATTGATAAAGGATTCTATTAATCCCACATTTTTTCATATACATATCAAATCCCCGACTATGGGAATTAGATTTTAGACCACCTACCTCTATTCATTGACGAACGTTTACTCAATGGAAATTCCCAAAATTCAAGTAGCACAATGATGTAGATATGAGTTCTAGATCTAAATCCCTAAATCAAGATCATAATATAAAGATATAATCAATCTAGATCTAGATATCCAATCCTAGATCTATATCTAACTACATAAGTTTAGATCTAAGAAAACAAATGATATCCTCCACCAAAGGATGAATGTGAGAGAGGATAATGAACAAAAAAAGGATTGGGATGAGATCTACATATCGGGCAGAGAGTGTATCTTTGATTTGGGATTTAAATCTTGAATAATGGAGTTTTTATAGCCTTTGAATCCCTCCAAGTCGATAGGAGAACCTTCCATTACCCTTTGGAAATAAAAAAACTGATTTAGGGCCATATAGGATGTGAAACAGGTAATTAAAAGTTGAAAATGAGTGAGATACACAATTTTAGGATCTCACTCTTAGCCCACGCACGACTTAGTTGGAGGGTAAACAAACCATGAACTAATCGTTCATTAGCCACTACTTTAATGGGGGCCTCACATGACTACCTCACACGGTTATACTAACCATGCACTAACCTTGTGAATACTATCTACCTGGGCATGCATGATTTACCTGGGTTGGTCACTGTTGACGCTCCTTTCGTCACAGAATCCAATGATCGGAAAAGTGGAATATCTGAGCTCAATGTGATTCATCCTTTGAAGAAACATCAAAAATCGACAAAGGGATGAACAAGGAAAACATTGCCCATAGGTCGCGCAAGTTCCCTCATGGTCGCGCAAGTACACTTGCGCGCCGCCTAGTGGTCGTGCAAGTACTTGCGCGCTGCCTAGTGGTCATGCAAGTACACTTGCGCGCCGCCTAGTGGTCGGGCAAGTACTTGCGCGACGCCTTATGGTCGTGCAAGTGACTTGCGCGACCTAAGTGATAACCGCTCGGTAACCGCCCGGTAACCGCCCAGGGTCTTCTTTTGCCTATAAATAGACCTTGTGGGCCCCCCATTCGGGAGGATCTTTTTCCAGAAACTCGGATTGAAGCTCCCGACGCCCAAGTCTCTTCTCAAAGCTTCCGGAACACTTCTAAGGTAATTTTTTACCTAGAACGGAAGATCTAAAGAGAAGAAGGAGGGCCTAAGTGTTGAAACTTATCAAACACTTGCGCGCCGACTTATTTCCTTCAATGTAACTTGCGCGTCCCTTTTTTGGAAGAACATCAAGAGGATTCTAAAGTGATTAAAAAGAAGTCGCTCAAGTATTTCAATTCCGATTGAGAATCGCGCAAGTACCCCTCATGTCGCGCAAGTATACTTGCGCGACCAATACTTGCGCGCCGTCGCAATACTTGCGCGCCTTTCAAGACTTGCCCGCCCCTACTTTTTTGGGTGCCCATCTTGCCCATGTCACCCCTCTTAAGCCATCACACCTTTCCTCTTCAAGATTCAGTCTTCAAGACACTCTTCAAAGCCATTTATGGCATGATTTCTTGATTTGACTTTATTATCTGAAAGGAATTCTGTGGAATCTCTCTCAAAGTCTAGTGATTTAAATATCCTTATGTCACTAAAATACGGAGAGTTCATTCATTCAAACTCATCCTTTAAGATGAGAGAATCTTAACCTGGGTCTCCTTTTCAGGAATAATCCCCAGTGATAAAACTTTTAATCTGGGCATCCTCCTCAGGAGTAAGCCCCAAATTCTTAAAGTTCCCAATCTTGGGCATCCTCCTCAGGAGTAAGCCCCAATCAAGTCCTTTAATCTTGGGCATCTTTCTTAAGAATAAGCCCCAACCTCAAATATGGGCATCTTTCTTAAGAATAAGCCCCAACCTCAAATATGGGCATCCTCCTCAGGAGTAAGCCCCAAACCTTAATCCCTAACCTGGGTCTCCTTTTTAGGAATAAGACTCATTCATAACCTTGGGCTTTCTTTTCAGGAGTAAGCCCCAAGTCCCTTAACCTGGGTCTCCTTTTCAGGAATAAGACTCAGTCATAACCTTGGGTCTCCTTTTCAGGAATAAGCCCCAAGTCCCCTTAAATTTCTCTTAACCAGTCATAATCCAACTTTGATTTGGGTTTCCTTTTCAGGAGTAAAACCCAATCATAAGTCCCCTCCTAACTTGGGCATCCTCCTTAGGAGTAAGCCCCAAGATTAGAGTATTCAAATCTCCATGAAGCACATATAACTTTATGGACCCTGTTCATGGATTTTCTTCCTAAAAGTAAATCCTAAACCTTCATCTATCTAGGCAGTCATCCATACATAAGCCCCAAACAAATTCTTATGATTGCATCTTTCATGGCACAATTGTCTAAATTTTTACCAATACCTCTTGTTTCTCACACCGAGCGTGACTCACGTGATCTTAGAGTGTAAAAGTAATTATGACATTCATCTTTGAGCCATCAATCATAAACATCATACTCCATAACTCGAACTACGTGGGTTCTGATTCCTTTTCCAAAACAAAGGATACGTAGGTAGCCCATTTATGGGTTCGATCCCAACTTTGAAATAATCCCTGTCCTTCTGAATGACGATAAACTTCAAGTTCCCCACTGAGTGGCTTTAAAACCAGCCTGGTCATCATAATGACCAAGAGACTTTTATATAAATGTTTTGAAGGATACCATTGACCAATAATCTCTAAACAGATATAGACGATTCTCTATTGATGAAGAACCTCGAATACATATAAAAGATTCTCTAAATTTCTTGCATATTTAATCATTGATTGTTAAAACTAAAGGAAAGCACATTTTTATACTTGGTAATGTAATAAGGATTCACGAACATAACTTAAATCTATAAAGAGAGTCACGGAGTAGACAATAATTCCCCTCAAAAAGGTGTGATGAGTCCGACCTCCCATCCTCTCGACCAATGCAAATTCCTAAGCCTCATTAGTCCACAAGCTAATGAGCTCCTGCCTTTGGAAAGTAGGTCCAAACGGATGTGGAATCATTGGATGTTTCCGGTTCTACGAACAAACCCGTTAGAAACCGATCGGAACGTTTGAATCTCCCGTCCAGGAGGTCATCCTCGGATTCCGTGCGAAACAAAAATGGTGAACCCGATGTGAATCCTTAACCAAGTTAAAGTGATGTTCTTATTATTTGTTAGGCCCCTTGGGACAACAAAGCAATCATTGACATGTGCTCATCCAAAAGATGCAGTGGCCGGATTCATCTTGATTATGTCTGTTACATGGAACAAGCACTCTTTTCTCAAGATCTTCTGCGAAATGGCTTTTCTTAAATTCACCTCTGTGAATACTGCTGCTGTGAACACCTCTACTGTGAGGTCTGCTGCTGTGAAAACCAATGCTGCTACTCCTACTGGAACGTCATCCGCTCTGAGGATGACATCACCAACTCAGCGTCTTCAACGCTGTGTTTCTAATGCACTGGTTAAGGAGTACCGTCACAACGGTACTATCCCAACTCTGGAGGCCGCTCGTCAAGCCCTCCAAGTTAACAACTCTACCTGGTCGTCCGGACAACAGCGGCCAGCAATCAAGAAGCAGGCGGTGCTGACTACCGTCTCCAACCGTTTCGGGTCGTTATCCCCGGAACGCAATTTCCATTCACTCCCTTACTCTGAGGAAGTGAATGAGCAGGTCCCGCAGGACCATAATTCAAAAAGACAGGAGTCCTTCTCAAGGGCTCCCATCAACAATCGCCGCCAGACTCGTGCGGTAGTGCACCCTCAACATGATGAGGGTACCGACTCCAGGCATTCAGCTCAGGTTCCTCGAACCCGAGCAGGAAAGATGAACCGCCAGAGACGGAATCCAGTTAATAATAAGCAGGTTGTCATCCCTGCCATCTCCGGAGAAGTCCACCAACCTAACTTGGTGGCAAACAACGAGCAGAAATACACACCTGTCCGTTTTAATTCCGCTGTCCAGCAGACTCGTCTGGCAGCATCAAGCCGATCCCGCCAGGCAATTCCGGCGGAGTACCATAAGCAGGAACATACACCTGCTTATACATCACCAGTTAGTCAGCAGGCTCGTCTGAATACATATGGTGGATCTCGTCAACCGCGTTTGGCGAAGTGTAATCAGCAGGCACATACACCTGCTAATACTAATCAGGCCTACCAACAGTCTCGCTTGGTAGCGCCCGAAGAAGTCAGTCGGAAAGTCCCGACGACAAACAGGAGGCAGACTCAACTCTCTGTCTCCACACTTGAGTACTTTCAGGATTCACTGACAGGAAAAGGAGGACAGGAGCAGACACATACACCTACTCCAAGCCCGGAATGGACGTATATCCCCGTTCCGGCGGCTGAAGTCACCAAACATATTTTGTCAATGGTGAAAGAGCAGAAGCAAATTCCTGCTCATATTCTGGATGCTTGCCAGGATATCATAATAGCTTCAGCATCATCTCAGGGACAGACACATAAATCTATCCCTAGCAATGGAGTGACACATCAACGATTCACTCCGGAACATACACACACATCTGTTCCAGTCCAAGAGGGTTATGGGGAATACTCCCCCATATCATATGGACAACCAAGTCAGGCACATACACCTGATTTGAGTGGAGATCGTCAGCCTAACCTGACAATCTTTCCTGATCAGGCACATACACCTGCTCAGAGCAATCACTTTCGTCATCAAGTGGTTTCTAAAGCGAGTAAGAAGACATCTAAGAAAAAGATCCGCCCAACACAGTCAGGAGATCAAAGGCCAATCTTCAACAAGGCCTTGCTCGATGCTGGAGTTCTTGAAGCCCTCAGACATTTATCTGTCGGAATTCAAGATTCTACTCCCTCAGTTCCCAATAACGGGAACATTAATTCTGAAGGTCTTCAACAGACACTTCCTCATGAAGACTTGCTTCATGAAAATTCGGTCAATCTTGAAGTTTCTTCTTCAGATGAGAGCCACAGGAACCCTCTGTGTGGTCAAAAGACCAAGGAGCAAGAGATTTCATCTTTTGTTGTAACCCATCATGACGGTCCTCCTCATGGTGATGAACTTCGCTGCGAAAGTCCTCTCCGCAGTAGTGATTCACGTTGTCTCGAAAATTCTTCAGAAGGCAATGTAGTGACGAGAAAGCCCTCCTATCTCAAGGCACTTGCAAACGTAAAACCAGTCATGTCTGATGCTTTACTATCAGCAGGTGAAACTCTTTCTCCATTAGAAGATAGCCTGGGGTTCAGGTTATTCTCCGAACCATCCCTGGGTCATTCATCTTCCAGCATGAATAGTGATTTCTCTACCAATCTTGTTGAATCCGATGAAGCAACAAGGAAACACCAACTCTGGTCCAAAAAGGTAGAAGAATATTCATTTAATGATAAAGAGGAAATGCTGAACATGAGGAAAAAACTGGCAAAAGGTGAAGTACCAGTCATGTTTTGGCCTTTGGCTGACTCCCAGTACGACATTCCAAAGATGTTGACGGATGATGGAATCCATGATATTCGTCTCAACATATGGAAAACTCTTTGTCAATTAAAGAAGAAGGTATTATCTTACGATGAATATGAAAATCATCTTAAGATAATAGAAGGGTTACAATGCCAGATTGATTTGGCATCTCTATCAGTCTCTCGGTATCCAAAGGCCGAAAAGAAACAGAGAACCCTTCAAAGTTCATGCCTTGGCGCACTAAGAAGATTGCGTCAGTTAATTGCCAATGCTCCATCTGATGTTCATATCAGAGGATGGGGTGTTCACGGAGCACTACATTTCACAGTGCTTTCCGGTCAGCAAAGCCCGCCGAAAATGGTCTCATGCAATGTTATTGCCCATGGCCGGCCACAGTCAATGGGCTTTGTTCATAATCAAAAGCTTGCTCAAGAACAAGCTTCAACCAGTTCTTCTCAAAATCAAGTATATAGAGAACAAGTTGTTGAATTTCTCCTACATCAAGCAGGCGAGAATATTGCACAAGCCTCTCGTCTGAAGCAAACACGTCATCAAATGACAGAAGTTTCGGAAATCATCCAACGGTCTGTTGAACCAGGTGATAAAAGTGGATACAGGTTAATGCATCCAGCTAATTTCCGAACTAATATTCACAAGATCAAGAGAGATTTTAAGAAGATATCAGACATAGCATGTCAAGAGACACCCCAGCTTGCCAGACTGGGGACTTCTCTAACCCAACCCTCAGAGTCAACGAATGGAATTCGAGGAGTTGAGCGGAAGCAGCAGGAACATCCCCAGTCCACCGGACATGGGACTTTTTCAAATCCTCAATCCCTCCCTCAGAGAAAGTCAGTATTCTCTCGATTAGGGAATAAGCCTCAAGAGGAACGAAAAGCCAATCTGTCAGGAGATTCTCTCCAAGTGACGGTTATCCAAGAAATTCCTGAGGGATCAAGTCAACGGAATGCCATGTCTCATCATGGACATAGAAGGAGATAATATCACAGAAATGCTGATAGAAAGGATTCCATACAATATGCATCCATTAATGTCATCAATGCCGTTGCTGCTGATTCACCAGATGAGGCTCAATCAGAGGGATCAGACGAAGGGGTTCCTGCTCAAGAAGTTGCGCACACAGACCTAAATGAAGAAGGTGTACGCACACGTAATCAAAGGCTTACCCAAAATCTGGGTATTCCTTCAAGTAACCCACTTCCCCCTCTCCGAAAAGGATCCAATAAGGGGAAAGGAAAGAATCAGGTTACTTCTCACCCTTCCTCTGAAGGAGGTCAATCGCTCTCATTAGAGCAAAGGTTTGCACAACAGGAGGAAGAAATGAAAGAGTTAAGAAGGTTGAACGCAGAACTACTTCAGAGTAGTCTTCTTCTTAAGAATGCTGAAGTCCGACAGCCGAAGGAATTTGTTGTAACTACTGAGATGGATCAAGAATATCCTCCTTTATCAGTACACCCATAGAGGTCTAATCCTACGGGTCAAACGCAACAACGGTTGGAAGCACTACCATCAGTTGCAGCACCAACCACCACGTCTGTCCAAGCTCCATTCATTGCACCTACCCAAAACCAAGTTCAACCTGATGTTTCTCAAAAGTTAATAACTACTATTGAGTCATTAACAGCTCGGTTAGAAACTATGGAAGGGAAACGGGCGCAAGTTCAACCTGAAAAGAAAGTTTACCCTGAATGGGTAGATTCAATTTCTCCTCCATCCAGTTTTGGAAACCCTATTTTCCCTACTTTCAATGGATCAGGCGACCCTGAACAACATTTGACGCATTACGTGTCTTGTTGTGATCCTATGATGGGAACTCCAGAGCAGCAAGAAGCAGTGAAACTCAGATGCTTCATGCGAACCTTGCAAGGACCAGCTTTTGTCTGGTATACAAGCTTGCAATCCCGGTCAGTCATCGGATGGGAGGATCTTCGTCAAAAATTCCTTCTTCAGTTTAGCTCAACTTTGCCAAAAACGACAGTTTTTGATTTTACAAACTGAAAGCAAAGGGAAAATGAAAGAGTCTCTGATTTCATTGCTCGTTGGAAGGGATTAACGTATTCCTTGAGTTTAGCACTCCCTCAGGAGGAATTATTGCCAATCTGTGTGACAAATTTGCGTGACGAATTACGCACGCCATTGATCCCTGTGAAATACACAGGAGGGTTTCGAGACCTTACTTCAATCGCTCAACAGATTGAAGATTCCCTTATACAGGCTAAGGTTAAATCTCGTGTAATTCCATCAGCTCCAAGAAGAAGAATGGGTAAAGCAGAAACTGCTACAATTATGCTTAAATAGGCACCTGTACCTATTTCTACTTCAAAACCTTCATCTTCTTGAAGGGCTCCACCTCCTGAACGCCAACAACAAAGGCTGTTTCGTCCAAATGATCAAAAAGATCAACGACAAAAACAATTTGAGGATATGAAGAGTAAAACATACTCTTTCCGAAGTGAGCAAGTTCCTGGTTACTTCATTTCAGCCCTGGAAAATAATTTGGTTCAATTACCAGTGCCGAAGAGGCCAAACAAGGAAGGAGATGAAGACCGTCCCAATTATTGTCCCTTTCATCAAATGTTGGGGCATCCCATCCAGGAGTGTTTTGTCTTTAAAGACCTCCGGAAAAAGATGGTCGACTTGGGACAAGTCAAATTGAAGGGTTCTTCAGCTCATGTAGCGTGTATTACCGCTACAGATCCAGAGGAAGGAGGCGAGTGGCAGGAAGTCAAAAGCAAAACTGCGAAAAAATATGATGATTGGATGGTCAGAAAGACAATCAATCGGACCCATTCCATTTTGCGAACACAATTGAAGAAGCCAATTGTGTCTCCTACAAAAGCTGCAGTAAAACCTCCATCAAAAGACAAATCCTCAAAAGGGCAGCGCAATTCAAAGAAGAAAGAGGAATCAGGAGAAGATGAGTATGTAGAAAAGCCTAAATTGTCTTTGACTCTGGCAGATTTCATGCCATCTACTTCGAAGCAACGGGCACCGTCCCACCAAACGGCACAACCTAAACAGGCTAACCAGGCAGAGTCTTTATCAGACGAAGAGTTAATCTTTGGTTCTGTTAATATGATTCAATTAACAGATTCATATTCCAGTCTTGATGAGCCTGAATTCCCTGTATCAAATAAGGGAACCCGAGGAAGTTCTAGAGGTTCAGGATATAGGGGAAGACATGGATCTTTCCGAAGCCACTACTCTAATTCTACCCCTGCTAGCACTGTATATGCAGCAGAAACTCGTGGTAGAGCCCTTCAGCGAGCTCAAAAAGAACAAGCAAGTTCTTCTTCCAATGGCCAACTCAGTTTCGGCACAGTTATTTTGGAAGACCGATTAAAAGTTCCATCTTCTTTATCTCAGCAAGTAAATGGATCTAATCAGTCTAATTTTCCAAAACCAAGGATGTTGCCAACTTCAATACAAGATGCATCAGCTTCCAAAGCATCTGCTTCCAAGGTACCTGCTAAACCACATATTCCTATTGGGAAACACAGACCTCTAGATCAAAAATATGATATATTGAAACACTTGGCCCAAGTACCAGCCAAGTTATCAATTTTGGATGCTTTAAATCTGTCAAGAGATCTTCGGGAAGCACTCATCGAAGCTTTGTCAAGTCCTCAGGAGTTTGAAGCTGAAATTGCTGCAGCTGAAATCTATCACATAGAGAATAATCCTGCGGAATGCCATGCAGTAATATCTTTTACTGATAAAGATGAAGATGATGTTGTGCATGGGAACATAAAACCTTTGTACTTATCTGGCAAAGTCAATGGTATAGATGTTCGAAGAGCTTTCATTGACAATGGTTCAGGAGTCAACCTCATGCCCATTCGCACACTTCGTCGCTTGGGCCTCACGGAATCTGATTTATCTCCTTCTACCATTATGTTGCAAGGATATGATAAAAATGAACAAGAACCACTAGGAGAAGTTACGCTCAGAACTCAGTTTGGAGATCTTGTTTCCAATTCGGATTTCATGATTGTTGATCAAGACTCAGCTTTCAATATCTTGCTTGGAAGACCCTGGCTACATCAGCATGCAGCTATTCCGTCATCATACCATCAATGTCTCAAATAATGTTTCGATGGTCAAGTTGGAACATTGTATGGTGATAAGGCCCCGTTCAAGACATGTGAGTCTCAATACATTGAGGCAGAATTTTATCACATGAAGGGAAGAGAAAAATCTACAATGAAGGAAATTACCAAAGTTAATGCTTCATATGGTTTGGAAAAAATTCCAATAAATCCATTTTTACATGTGAGTACAGATTATGTGTTACCTATCTGTCAAATTGACAAAATAGGCCCAAATCAAAATACTCTTATGGAAAGATCCATAATGTCAATTACGACAATCGAGCCAGACAACATGGGAGAAATTGGTAACTTACCAAGCAGTGATGAAAGCATAAGTGGTGACGTTTTCATTTCGTCTGCTGAAATCCAACAAGTCTATACTTCGCTAATCAGGCCAGAAGAAGTTATAGCAACACCATAGGTGAATATTGATGTCGATTCTCAATCCATCATCTCCTCTTTATTTCCCAAAGAAGACCCTTTATCATCAATAGGGTCGGAAATGGAAGCTTCTTCTTCAAAATGTGAAAATTTTGACATCTCTTATGATCATGAGAATATCGTTTTTTCATCTACTTTGCAAATAGAAATGGAAGAAATAACACATGATGAAGAGGAAGAGGAAGATCTTAGAGATGCTCCTCCATCATTTGAAGAGGGTATCTCTACCACTGTGGATGAACTCAGAGAAGTAAATCTGGGTACAGAGAAAGATCCACGCCCCACTTTAATTAGTGCGGCCATGACCCTTGAAGAAAAAGAGATGTATATTTCTTTTCTAAAGCAAAATAAAGATATTTTTGCTTGGAATTATACAGAGATTCCTGGACTTGATCCTGATGTTGCCACCCATCATTTGGGTTTGCCAAAAGAACATCGAGGATTCAAGCAAGCCGCGAGAAGAACACACCCAACCTATGCTTCCAAAATCGAGGCTGATGTGGATAATCTTATCAAAGCTAACTTCATCAGAGAAGTTCAATATCCCAAGTGGTTGGCTAATATTGTCCCTGTAAAGAAGAATAACGGACAAATTAGGGTTTGCATCGATTTCAGAGATCTTAATCGGTATTGTCCTAAAGATGATTTCCCAGTTCCGATTACAGAACTCTTAATTGATGCGACGGCTGGCTATGAAGTACTTTCTTTCATGGATGGATATTCTGGATATAATCAGATCCGAATGGCCCCAGAAGATGAGGAATATACATCCTTCAGAGCTCCTCAAGGTGTGTTTTGTTACCGGGTGATGCCATTTGGTTTAAAGAATGCAGGTGCAACATATCAACGCGCCATGCATCGTATATTCAAACCTTTTCTAGGGAAGTTTGTTGAATGCTATGTAGATGATTTGGTGGTTAAATCCAAACAACGTTTTGATCACTTGACTGATTTGGAAGTCGTATTCCACAAGCTTCGACAACATAATTTGAAGATGAACCCCTTAAAATGTGCTTTTGGGGTAATCTCAGGAAAATTCCTCGGCTTTGTTGTATGCCATCATGGTATTGAAGTCGATCCTGAGAAGACCAAATCAATCCTTGGTATGTCACCTCCTCAGAATTTGAAAGAATTAAGAGGACTTCAAGGACACTTAGCCTATATTCGGTGTTTCATCGCCAATTTGGCAGGCAAAAGTTTACCCTTTACCAAATTATTGAAGAAAGGAGTCACTTACCAATGGACTGAAGAATGTCAAGAAGCATTTGATGTTCTCAAGAAATACCTCTTGAGTCCACCATTACTCATGCCACCTGTTGAGGGTAGGCCTCTTATCCTCTATGTGACAGCTTTAGAGCGATCATTGGGTGCCTTTCTCGCTCAAAAGAATGATGCTGGGAATGAAAATAGTCTCTACTATCTCAGTAGAACTATGCTTGAAGCAGAAACCCAGTATTCGAGTATTGAAAAGTGCTGCCTAGAATTAATCTTTGCAGTTCAGAAACTGAGACACTACCTGCAACATCACGAGGTCCAATTGGTATCTCGTAATAATCTGCTCAAATTCATCCTTAATCGTCCAATGCTTATAGGACGTCTGGCAAGGTGGGCGGTTATTCTACAGCAGTTCGACATTCAGTATGTGTCTCAAAAGGAAATTAAGGGACAAGCTCTGGCTGATTTCCTGGATGAACATCCTTCAGTGGAAGACACGTATTCAGATATCGAACTCCCTGATGAGGAAGTTTTCTCTATTCAAGAGAGTCCTCAAACATGGGAAATGTATTTTGATGGTGCTTCTAGAAGTCCAACAGGGAAGAAAATGGAAAATCCTAAATTCAACAAAGTTGGTTTAGGAATTGTGCTCATTTCTCCAGATAAGGCAGTGTTACCTTATTCCTTTTTGTTATGGGAAGGTGGTACCAATAATGAAGCTGAATACCAAGCTCTCATTACAGGCTTGGAGTTAGCGCTTCAAGCACAAGTGAATCACTTAAAGGTGAAAGGTGATTCAGACCTGGTAATCAAACAAGTCAATGGGGATTATGCCATCATAAAAGAAGAATTAATCCCTTTATATGATTACGTCAGAGAGTTAATGTCGGAATTTCCTTCAAAACCGACATTTTCTTATGTCCCAAGATCACAAAATGCTCAAGCTGATGCACTGGCTAATATAGCCACAGCTTTAGCAGATCCAAATCGGGATGAAACAACCATCTGTATTGCCCACCGTCGTGCAATTTCACCTTATGTTCAAGTCAGAACAGAGGAAATTAATGAAATTAGTCCCATTCCTGAACTGTATGGTCATACTACAGGATGGATGTCACCTATCAAGGAATACCTTCAAAATGGAACACTTCCACCTGATAGAGCCGAGAAAGAACAAATTCGACGACGTGTGGTCAATTTTACTCTTTATGATGGTCCAAACCACCTCGAGAAAATTCTCTACAAACGTGGTTTTGATGGAGTTCTCTTCAGATGTATTGATGGTGAAGAGACAATGGATGTCATAAAAGAAGTGCATGCAGGGGTCTGTGGTGCCCACCAGTCTGGACACAGACTGTCTGATCAAATTCGAAGGCTTGGATACTTCTGGCCTTCAATGATACAAGATTGTGTTAATTTCACAAAGAAGTGTCATTCATGCCAAGTATATGCCAACTTCATTCATCAACCTCCAGAGTTGCTTCATACAGCTAAATACTCATGGCCATTTTCCACATGGGGAATGGATGTGGTGGGACCTTACCCTTCAGATACGGCCAAGCAGTTTAAGTACATTCTTACTGCTACTGATTTCTTTTCCAAATGGGCAGAGGCAGTACCTCTCAAAGAAGTTAGTTCTAAATGCATTGTTAGCTTCATCAAGTCTAACATCATTACTAGATTTGGTGTCCCTCATACCATATTGATGGACAACGGCACCAACTTCTGTTCTTCTGAGGTAAAGAAATTGTATCAAGAATACAACATTAAGTCCAACCATTAATCTCGATATCATGCAGCGGCTAATGGCCAGATAGAGGCCTTCAACAAGACTCTTTCAAATATACTGCAAAAGATGGTGGATAAAGATAAGAGGTCATGGCCTGATAAACTCTTTCATGCTTTATGGGCTTATCGGACTACCACTCGTAATGCAACGCGGTCTACTCCATATTCATTGGTATATGGAACAGAAGCAGTCTTGCCAATTGAAGTTCAATTGCCCTCACTCAGAATAGCCATTTGTGATCAGTTATCAACAGATGAGCAATCCCAAAAGCGGTTGAATGAATTGGAACAGTTAGATGAGAAAAGATTGTGCACTTTGCACCACTTGGAAATCTATCAGAATCGGATAGCATGAGCTTTTAACAAAAAAGTTCGTCTTCGTTCATTCATTCAGGGAGAATTGGTATTGGTTCTCAGAGCACCAATGATACCAGGAAAGAAGCCTCCCAAGCTTGAACCAAAATGGGAAGGACCTTATTCAATACATAAGGTCTACTCCAATGGAGCGTATTCTCTGATCTCAATGGATGGAGAACACATAACGACTCCAACTAATGCCAGATTTCTGAAGAAGTATTTTGTATAAACACAAAATATTGTTCCCAGATCCAAAACAATCACATTGGTTCATATTATGTCCAAGATGACATTAAACTATATTTTGTCCTGGAAACATGACATTAAACTGTGTGGCACTTTCATCATCCAGCATGACGTTAAACTGTGTTAGTTCCCTTATCGTCCAACATGACGTTAAACTGTCACATTGGTTACTATTATGTCCGAGATGACATTAAACTATATTTTTTCCTGGCAACATGACATTAAACTGTGTGGCACTTCCAACGTCCAGCATGACGATAAACTGTAAAAAGTCCCCAAAACTGATATCCTCATATTGGTTCACCTTAGTCCTAGCTACATGACTTTAAACTGTACAGCACCAGTTCGTCCTTGCTATATGACGTTAAACTATACAGCAATGGTCCAGTATGACTTTAAACTGCAACTTCATCCCACACGACATTAAACTGTGAAAAAGTTCCCTAAACCGTCCAGCATGACCTTAAACTGCATCATCCCTGGTCCATGTATATGACCATAAACTATTTTCAAATCCTTTATGTCCAACAAGACGTTAAAACTGTGACGTCCTAACTACATGACGCTAAACTGTATAAAAGTCCCTCACGTCTGGAAAGACGTTAAACTATATAATCTCAAAAGTCCAGTATGACATTAAACTGCACCATTCACGGTCCATGCATATGACCTTAAACTATTCGCACTTTCGTCCGACATGACGTTAAAATGGTACACTCTTTTGTCCTTACTGCATGACATTAAACTGCACAGTCCCCCTTTCGTCCAATATGACGTTAAACTGTATTGTCCCCATCGTCCTAACTACATGACGCTAAACTGTACAGAAAGTCCTTGATATGTCCTACATGACATTAAACTGTTATTTTGTCCCTGCTACATGACACTAAACTGTGCAGCACCAATAGTCCTAACTGCAAGACTTTAAACTGCATAGTCCCTTTTTTATGTCCTACATGACATTAAACTATGCATCGTTAAGGTTGTTATTACCTCTTGTTTCTCACACCGAGTATGACTCACGTGAGCTTAGAGCGAACATCAACCATAACATTCCCTTTGGGCCACTAACCATGTGTAAGTCCCAACAATATTTTTTTTATTAGATCATTGTCCACAAGAACAACTTGATCATTAATTCATTCTTTAATTGAACTACACGGACTTTGATCCTCGCCCTCCAGGATGGGTATGTAGGCAACCTCCCAGGGTTCAAGCCCAAAAAAAAAAATCTCTTCACATCGGTTCACCACAACCTCATATGATGTTGATTTGTGAAACCGCCCCTGGAATCAATATCTTTACATTGATTCACTTTCGTCCTTGTTATATGACGTTAAACTATACAACACTTTTGTCCGGTACGACAATAAACTACAATATTCTTTGATTCCCTCATTTGAGAAGGAACCATTATTGACATTGATTTTTTTTAAATCATGTTTCATTTCAAAAGACTACGTGCATACATGGTAATGCCTAAACTTTTTATCTTAGGTTAAAACCATCATTGCACTAAAGTACCCTTTCACCCTTCACATGTACGAACAAAATTTGTACAAAGGGTAGTTCTAGAACTACGTGGACTTGATTCCCATCCTTATGGGATACGTAGGAACATTCGAGTGTCCCTCGAATCCAGTTCCAAGTCTTTTGGGCCTAACCCCAAATTTCACTTTCAGTCCCTTGGCTGAAAAGTCCTAATGAAAACACACACTGTGTATTCATTATTATAGTCCGAATTCTATGACCCTAAACTAAGATCACTCATACTTTCGTCCTGCACGACGTTAAAATGCATTTCAAGAACTACGTATGGCTTGATTCTCATTCTTATGAGATACGTAGTGAAGTCCAAGTTTCAATTCAGGACCCAGCCACAACATGATTATGGTTTTCATTGACCTATGTATCTCTATATACATTGGACAATACCCATCTTTATGTGTTATAATCCTAACCTTAAATATTTTCAGATCTTCATAACCCTTTTCATGACTTCTAGTCACAAAAATGTCAAACTTCTGAGAATTATTTTGCCTGACTATGTAGCACTTGCCTATAGGTGGCCTTGCATAAACAGTCCACATAACAGACTTGTCAGCCAAAAGATGCTATTCATTTGACCATGCAGCCAATGCCCATAGGTGGCCCTGCATATTTCAACCCCCTAACGGGTTTTGTTAAATAATAGTAACTTCATTCTTGGGAAGAATGCCTCTTTTGTCCTTATTTGTCTTAAACGACAATATGTAGGGATCCGCAAAAAATAGCCATCCTTAACATATTTGTCCCATATCCTTTTTCATGATCTGAAAGTATTCAAGTCTATGGTTTATTCTTCTTCCCTACGTTTGGGTCAGAACTTCGTAGGAGTGATATTCATTCAGTTCTTCGATATTCTTGTTTGGAAATATCTTCTCCATATTCAAGTACCTCTTTCCATACAACAAACTCTATGCTTTAGAAAATTTGAATCTCCATAAACTTTCACTGGCTTTTAGAACTAGGAAAGTAAATTTCTGGGAGTTCTTTTGCCTGACTATGCAGCACGTGCCCATAGGTGGCCTTGCATAAACAGTCCACATAACAGACTTGTCAGCCGAAAGATGCTATTTATTTGACCATGCAGCCAATGCCCATAGGTGGCCCTGCATATTTCAACCCCCTAACAGGTTTTGTTAAATAATAGTAACTTCATTCTTGGAAACTACTTCTTCTAATGCCTTTTAGATCTTTTTCATATCATTCCTCAGATTCAAATATTCTTAAGCCATAGTTTACATATTTTCTCTCATACTTGAGTATGGTAATATGTTTTCAGATAAATTGTCAAGGAATTGAATCCATTTTAATCCATTTCGGTCAAAGCTATTTCGACCTTAAACATTAGCCCCTTTATGTCCGGCATGCATGACTTTAAACTGCCCACAAAAGACAAAGGAACTCTAAATAAAAGTCAAGTTCCAGCACACTTGCGCGCTACCCTCTGTGCCCTGAAGACTTGCGCTCCCCCTTTTCCTTTGAATGTATTAAATTTCCTCAGAGTCAAATCCTCATTTCTTTCCAGATCCAACTCTGAGGGGGGACTTTTGTTGACGCTCCTTTCGTCACAGAATCCAATGATTGGAAAAGTGGAATATCTGAGCTCAATGTGATTCATCCTTTGAAGAAACATCAAAAATCGACAAAGGGATGAACAAGGAAAACATTGCCCATAGGTCGCGCAAGTTCCCTCATGGTCGCGCAAGTACACTTGCGCGCCGCCTAGTGGTCGTGCAAGTACTTGCACGCTGCCTAGTGGTCATGAAAGTACACTTGCGCGCCGCCTAGTGGTCGGGCAAGTACTTGCGCGACGCCTTATGGTCGTGCAAGTGACTTGCGCGACCTAAGTGATAACCGCTCGGTAACCGCCCGGTAACCGCCCAGGGTCTTCTTTTGCCTATAAATAGACCTTGTGGGCCCCCCATTCGGGAGGATCTTTTTCCAGAAACTCGGATTGAAGCTCCCGACGCCCAAGTCTCTTCTCAAAGCTTCCGGAACACTTCTAAGGTAATTTTTTACCTAGAACGGAAGATCTAAAGAGAAGAAGGAAGGCCTAAGTGTTGAAACTTATCAAACACTTGCACGCCGACTTATTTCCTTCAATGTAACTTGCGCGTCCCTTTTCTGGAAGAACCTCAAGAGGATTCTAAAGTGATTAAAAAGAAGTCGCTCAAGTATTTCAATTCCGATTGAGAATCGCGCAAGTACCCCTCATGTCGCGCAAGTATACTTGCGCGACCAATACTTGTGCGCCGCCGCAATACTTGCACGCATTTCAAGACTTGCGCGCCCCTACTTTTTTGGGTGCCCATATTTCCCATGTCACCCCTCTTAAGCCATCACACCTTTCCTCTTCAAGATTCAGTCTTCAAGACACTCTTCAAAGCCATTTATGGCATGATTTCTTGATTTGACTTTATTATCTGAAAGGAATTCTGTGGAATCTCTCTCAAAGTCTAGTGATTTAAATATCCTTATGTCACTAAAATACAGAGAGTTCATTCATTCAACCTCATCCTTTAAGATGAGAGAATCTTAACCTGGGTCTCCTTTTCAGGAATAATCCCCAGTGATAAAACTTTTAATCTGGGCATCCTCCTCAGGAGTAAGCCCCAAATTCTTAAAGTTCCCAATCTTGGGCATCCTCCTCAGGAGTAAGCCCCAATCAAGTCCTTTAATCTTGGGCATCTTTCTTAAGAATAAGCCCCAACCTCAAATATGGGCATCTTTCTTAAGAATAAGCCCCAACCTCAAATATGGGCATCCTCCTCAGGAGTAATCCCCAAACCTTAATCCGTAACCTGGGTCTCCTTTTTAGGAATAATACTCAGTCATAACCTTGGGCTTTCTTTTCAGGAGTAAGCCCCAAGTCCCTTAACCTGGGTCTCCTTTTCAGGAATAAGACTCAGTCATAACCTTGGGTCTCCTTTTCGGGAATAATCCCCAAGTCCCCTTAAATTTCTCTTAACCAGTCATAATCCAACTTTGATTTGGGTTTCCTTTTCAGGAGTAAAACCCAATCATAAGTCCCCTCCTAACTTGGGCATCCTCCTTAGGAGTAAGCCCCAAGATTAGAGTATTCAAATCTCCATAAAGCACATATAACTTTATGGACCTTGTTCATGGATTTTCTTCCTAAAAGTAAATCCTAAACCTTCATCTATCTGGGCAGTCATCCATACATAATCCCCAAACAAATTCTTATGATTGCATCTTTCATGGCACAATTGTCTAAATTTTTACCAATACCTCTTGTTTCTCACACCGAGTGTGACTCACGTGAGATTAGAGTGTAAAAGTAATTATGACATTCATCTTTGAGCCATCAATCATAAACATCATACTCCATAACTCGAACTACGTGGGTTCTGATTCCTTTTCCAAAACAAAGGATACGTAGGTAGCCCATTTATGGGTTCGATCCCAACTTTGAAATAATCCCTGTCCTTCTGAATGACGATAAACTTCAAGTGCCCCATTGAGTGGCTTTAAAACCAGCCTGGTCATCATAATGACCAAGAGACTTTTATATAAATGTTTTGAAGGATACCATTAACCAAGAATCTCTAAACAGATATAGATGATTCTCTATTGATGAAGAACCTCGAATACATATAAAAGATTCTCTAAATTTCTTGCATATTTAATCATTGATTGTTAAAACTAAAGGAAAGAACATTTTTATACTTCGTAATGTAATAAGGATTCACGAACATAACTTAAATCTATAAAGAGAGTCCCGGAGTAGACAATAATTCCCCTCAAAAAGGTGTGATGAGTCCGACCTCCCATCCTCTCGACCAATGCAAATTCCTAAGCCTCATTAGTCCACAAGCTAATGAGCGCCTGCCTTTGGAAAGTAGGTCCAAACGAATGTGGAATCATTGGATGTTTCCGGTTCTACGAACAAACCCGTTAGAAACCGATCGGAACGTTTGAATCTCCCGTCCAGGAGGTCATCCCCGTATTCCGTGCGAAACAGTCGCACAGTTTTCCCTATCTGTGAACCAACTGTGTACAACCCCATTTTCTCAAAAATTTCTTAAAACTCCACCCAAACACACCCCAAGTCATAACTCAAAACAAATATAATTAAATAAAATCAAAAAGAACCTGAAATGACACTCGATATAACTCCAAAAAAGGTCAGGATCTTACAACCCCGCCACCTTATAACAACTCATCCTTGAGATGCACTTCCAATGCTTTATAATATTCTGAGCCAAAAAGACCAGGACATTGATCCCTCATATCTTCTTCTATTTCCCATGTTTCCTCTTATACAGAACCATGTTTCCATAACACATGATCTATCGACACGACCTTTCCCCGCAACAATTTCTCACTACGATCTAACACACATATCAGATGCTCCTCAAAGGAGGAATCTATCTCAAGTTTAACCTCATTCACATTGATTACATGAGAATGGTTAGGGTGATACTGACGAAGTTTTGATACATGGAAAACAATATTCATTGCGTTGTATCTCTATAGAAGAGCCAATAGGTATGCCACCAGCCCAATTCTCTCCACTATCTCAAATGGTCTAACAAACCTAGGAACGAACTTTCCACACCTCCATATCCTGTGATGAACCAACCTAGGAGACACCTAAAGAAATACATGATCACCCTATATAAACTCTAGGAGTCATCTCCATATTCCATCATATGAATTCTTTCTACTCTGAGACATAACCATAATTTTGTGAATCAATTATACCTACTTTGATTTCTCCTTCACAAGACTCAGTCACAATAATTTTGACTCACTGGCCTCCATCAAACATAGTGGTGATCTAAATGGCCTACCATAAAGATCCACTTATGGTTACATATATATAGTTGCCTAATAATGATTGTTATAGGCAAAATCTACTCAATCCAAATTATTTTCCCAAGATCCATCGTAGTCAAGCACACATTCCCATAACATATCTTCAATCACCTATATTATACATTCTGATTTCCCATATATATATGGGTGGAGATCCGTACTCAATAATTCCTATGTGCAAAGTGCTTTCTGAAAGACCTTCCAGAAGTGTGAAGTAAAGCATGAATCATGATCGGAAACTATAGTCTGTGGCACTCCATGTAGACAGACTATCTGTTGAGCATATAGTTGTCCCAATTGTTCTACTGTAAAGGTTTCCATTATAGGAAAGAAATGTGATACTTTTTTTAGTACATATACTATAACCCAAATAACGTCATAGATCCTAAGTATATTTAGTACACCTACAAAAAAATCCATGGTCACATCATCCCACTTCTATTCTGGGATGGTCAAAAACTATAATAAACTTCCCAGTCGTTGATGCTATGCCTTCACCTACTGAAAAGTGAAACAGATTATCACAAACCCTCTATCTTGTTCTTCAGGGCTAGCCACCAAAAAAATCATCATAGGTCATGGTACATTTTGGTCACACCTAGATGAACCATCCACTTCAAGGAATGAAATTATCGCATGAGATCCTCTCATATGCTCATAGGTACTAAAACTTGATTCTTCACATAGATGATCTCATCCTCTTCTATCACCCAGTCCGAAGATATCTCCCCACCTTCAAAGATTTCCCTCAAGTATAATCATTCTAGATTCTCACAGCTCTATCCCTAATCCATCTCAAAAGTGTATACTCCACTGAAACTGAAACCGGAGTCATCTTCTCCTGACTCTCTTGAACCACCACACGCATTTCAGCCAACAAGATCATCATCTTTCACTCTGTACTCGACTCCTGAACAATCTGAGTCCAAGTTTCCCTACTGAAAGCATCAACCACACTATTTACTTTCCCAGGAATATATTCCAGTTTAAAATTAAATGACTACTTATACTCTACCCATATCTTATGCTGAAGATTCAAATCATGCTATGAAAATATATACTTCAAGCTCTTGTGATCTGTATAAACTATAAACTTTTTTTCCAAATGGTAGTGTCACCAACACTTAAGATCATAGACCACTAATACTAACTTGAGGTCATGCATAGGGTAATTCCATTCATGAGGACTCAACTACTAAGACCCATATGCAACAACTCGATCTCCCTGCATTATCAAAATTTGAATTCCAATCCCAAAAAGCATCATAATAAACCATATACTCCTCACATGACTCAGGTATGATCAAAATTGGTGTTGATGTTAAATGCTTCTTCAACTCATAGAAATATCTCTTCTAAGCCTCTGAAAATTCAAAAATTACTACCATTTTGGTCAAGCTTGAAAATGGTGCTTCCAAATGAGAAAATTCTTGGATGAGTATTCTATAACATCCAGCTAATCCTTGAAATCTTCTGATATAAAAAACATTATTGGGATTCTCCCAAGAAACCACTGCCCAAATCTTCTCTAGGTCCACTAACTAACCTTCCTCTGATATGATGTTCCCCAATAAGTGTACCTAGTTAATCCAAAACCGATACTTAGATATCTTCGCGTATAGATGATGCTCTCTTAGTGTACTCCGAACGATGTCAAGATGTTGGGAATTATTTTCATGAGGCTTGGAGTAAACCAATATGTCGTTCACAAACACCATAAAAAACTAATCTAGATATGGATGAAAGATCCTATTGATCAATTCCATAAACACTACTGGTGAATTTTTCAACCCGAAGGGCATTATGAAAAACTCATATAGGCCATACCTTCTCCTGAAAGTAGCCCTCAGTATATGAGAAGTCTGAACTCTCAACTGATGATACCCCGATCTCAAGTCGTTCTTTAAGAACACCCAATCTCCCTTCAACTGGTCAAGAAAATCATTGATATGAGGAAGAGGATATCGGTTCTCCACAGTCATTTTGTTCAACTTCTGGTAATCTACACAGAAACATAAACTACTGTCTGCCTTCTTTGCGAACAAAACAAGTGATCTCTAAGAAGACGTACTTGGATAGATAAATCCCTTATCCTCTAAATCCTCCAACCGAGTATTAAGATCTTGAAGCTTAGTCAGTTCCATTGTGTATGGTGGAATAGATACTAGATCACCCCCCGACATGAGATCAATAGTGAATTCTACATATCTCTCAGGTGGTATCCCTAATAATTTTTCAAGAAATATATCCTGAAACCATTCCACTACTGGTGGGAGGACATATTTCCTAACACCCCCATCATCTAAAAACAGACTAGAAACTTGGGCTGTGAGCTCTCCCAGTTGATGAGTAATTGGCCTTTCTTATCCCGAATTGATATCCCACTCTCTATGATGAATATAATGGTCCCCCATAGGAGATGTAAACCTAACTCTCCTACGGTAATAGTCGAGGTGGGCTCAGTATACGACTATCCAGTCTATACCCATAATTAGGTTGAAGCATAACATATCCAGAATATAGATATCCACTAGAAAATTATATCCCCTAATCTCTAGTGAACATCCCTTGCATAGACAAATATCTCTAGACCGCACTCCCAACGGTGTATCCATAGTCATTACCCCGCTCACAAACTCCACTGTCAGGATCAAACCATCAACAAATTTGGATGATATAAAGGAATGAGAGGCTCTAGTATCAAACATGGCACTAGATAAAGTAGAATATACTAGAATGGTACATCTCACTATCGATGGTCCAACCTTTCTATCTACAAGTGTAGGCTGTACTGCATGTAACTGTGCTTCACCTCTTCTCTATGATGATTTATGACTCCCCTGAGTAGCACCACTTTGCTGATGCAGGTGCTCCTAAATAAAAGAAAAACATCCACCAACTCTATCACCTTGGCTAGTAGAACACTAACTTCCTTCCCAATATGGTGTAGAAGATCCTCTTCCCATACTTTGACTCTTCCCAGCTACTCCTTCAGTACTAGTATATTACTGCGACCTGCAGAACTTTTGTAGGTGTCCAATATTACTGTAAGATTGCAACTCTAATGGTGGTTGGAAATAATGTTGATGATATTGTCCCATCCTACCACACTAATTACAGATCTCCCCAATAAGTTGCTGTCCAACCAAACCTACTGTCTGTGTACTCTACTTCCCCTTGGCTTGGCTAAAGTTGTCATAATGGTGCTTTTTTTCTCTTAAAAGTCACACCTCTTGATCATCCACTAACAACTACCTGTCCATTACTTGAATCCTCCCTCAGGTTTCCTTAAAACATGAGATCCTGATCCACCACTTCCATAAACTTCTTTAGCCTAAAGATATTCAACTGGGACTTAATCTCACACTGAAGTCCATCCTGAAAGTGTTTCTCCATAGCTACCTCATCTCCTACTAATGTTGGAGAAAGAGTTGCAGATCTATGTAGCGTCTAGCATAGTCCATCACTAACATGATCCCCTATGTTAGATGAATGAACTCAGCACCTTTATCTTTTCTCAGCATCTCTAGATAATTTTTTTCCAAGAACCTCTTTAAGAAGTCCTTCCATAACATACCATTAGTCTATCCAATTCGCGAATGAATGTACCACCAGCGCTTCATTGATTCCCATAGCATATATGCATCCAATTTGAACCTCCTTTTAGTCAGAGTATCTAAATAGTCAAGTATAGTATCAATGGAATCAACCCAAAATTCAGCTCCCTCAGGTCCACCCTCTCTAGAAAAATATAGAGGGTGTTGCAACTGGAACACACTTATCAAGTCAGACATACTTTTGAAAACTCAACCTGGGTCTCTTTCCATGAATTATATGAAGCGAGTGAAGTTCTCCTAAAGCTTTTCCCTTTTATCTTTAGTCAGCACAATTGGTTCCTTTAGTTCCCTAATTGGAAAAACATTTCAAGGCATGCCCCTCGGTCGTCCCATCAACAAGCGTCATAGAGGAATATCTCTATAATTTCAAACACACATCTTAGGGATCATAACACAACCTTATAGCATTTACGTAAGAGTATTAATAAAAATAAGTATTTTCCCCCACCTCACCATGTGGTCACAACCGAGGTGCTATCACTACCCTTAACCATCTTTCACATAGTTTTTGATTAACAATGGTAAAAACACCATCATAAAACAGTTTCTCATTTAGAAACCCAATTATTCTTAATTCACATCATTTTTACAACCTTTTTTTTTCAATTCATGTTAGGAACCATTTTTCATTTTAATCTCACAACAAAGAAAAAAGTTCAAGTTCAAAAACTTACCCATAACCCGTTTTCCGATGCATTCCTAAGATGATGCATTTCACAACAATCCTGAGTGCCTTGAATGATGCATGAAAACTCAACTCTAGTGCCATTACAAGCTATGAATCAATACTCAACAATTCTCAGAAAAAATAATCACATCACACCACAAGTGTGTCACCCCAGATGTAATAATATTAAACTGTAACAACAAAAAGTAATAACAATAATACCACCCTAAGTACTCAGGTTTCCTCCATACATGGGATTGAAACCCTCTTGTATGAGCTCATTACCAAGCCCCAACTCTTTCTATTATCCTATATACCTTTAAAAAAATATTAATAAAAAACAATAATAAATAAAACTGGAGCCATGATACCACTTTGTAACATCCCATCCTAGGTGCCACCCAATGGTGCCTCGATCTGGTTCACTATGTGACCTCAAGCGTGCCTCCTCATACGCTAAAAGCTACCGACTAGTTGGGAGGGTCTAATAAGTCATTCATGGGGATACTATAACCTCATTTATTAGAGTAAAACACCAGTAGAAATAAATAAACAAATGTGGAATCATATTTAACCTGAGAAATACTCATGTCACAAGATAACCAAATAGGAAATACAATACTCAATTGAAAGGGAAAACATGCTATGCCAATATAAGTGTCCAATGTCTATAATTAAACTGAAAGTAAAGACACTAAGACTCCCCATCCGGGTTCCGAACCATGTCTGGTCCCCTCATCCAAGATCCATCCCAAACCATCAATCTGTCCTAGTGCCTTTTCCCTTATCCTATACTACAATAATATAATCTATTCAGGTACCATTCATGCAACCCAAGTAAAATGTGAGTACAACTCAGTAGGTCACCAACAACAGTGTCTAATACCTACTTCTTGCTCGTTCCAGAGCTCAAAGTATTTAAAGGTTCCATGATATCTCAATACCGAATTCGACTCATGCGGGATATCGAATTATTCTCGTGTGAGGCCATAACTCGGAGTGACACTATTTCTATTATTTAATTTCACATTTATTAGACACATTAAAAAAGTTACCAATATCAATAAAAAAAGTAAGATGACTATGTTACCATGCTTACTCCTCAATAGAATGACCATGTTCCCATTCTCTATACCCATAAGTAAGATGACCCAGTTACTATGCTTACTTTTCAATTCAGAATAACCATGTTCCCATTCTCTTTTCTCATAAGTATAATGACCATGTTACCATGTATACTTCTAAATTTAGAATGACCATGTTCCCATTCATTCACACATAATAAATCTATAATTAATTATCCACAAAAATTCTGTTAGTAATCTAATAAATAGTTAATTACATCAAACCTATTATTTAAATCAATAATTAACTAATTAATCAATACCATTAATCAATTCATCAATAAATTAATCAATATCCCAATTCATATTCCATAATTAATTTTCCCGAATTAATTATCTCTTACCAAATCTCAAATTTCCATAATTAATCCCATGATTAATTATCTAGATCATATTAACAAAGTAACATAATTAATCCATAATTAATTATCTCAATTTATCCAAAACAACATCTCATAATTAATCCATGTATTAAATCAGTTTTCTAATAGGATATCCCGTTAGTCTCATGATTAATTAATCAACTTATCATTTAATTAAAAAATGCTTGGATAAATCAATTGGTCAAACTAATTAACCAAATCTAAGAAAATAAATTGATAAAGAATGCTATTAATTCCACATTTTTTCATATACATGTAAAATCCACAGCTATGGGAATTATATTTTAGACCACCCACCTTGATTCGTTGAGGAATGCTTTCTCAATGGAAATTCCCAAAATTCGAGTTGCACAATGACGAAGATATGAGTTTCGGATTTGAATCCCTACATCAGGATTATGATATAAAGATATAATCAAACTAGATCTAGATCTCTAATCCTAGATCTAGATCTCACCACCTAAGTTTAGATCTAAGAAAACAAAGGATATCCTCCACCAAAGGATGAATGAGAGAGAGGATAATGAACAAAACAAGGATTGGGATGAGATTTACTTATCGAGCGGAGAGCGGATATTTGATTTGGGATTGAAATATTGAAGAATAGAGTTTTTATGGACTTGTAATCTCTCCAAGTCGATGGGAGAACCATCCATTACCCTTTGGAAAGAAAAATAACGAATTAGGGCCGTATAGAATGTGAAACAGGTCATTAAAAGTTTTAAATGAGTGAGATACCCAATTTTAGGATCTCACTATTGGACAACGCACAGCTTAGTTGTAGGTTAAAAAAACCATGAAATAATCATGCATAAGACACTGCTTCAATGGGGGACTCACATGACTACCTAACATGGTTATACTAACCATGCACTAACCGTGGGGATACAATCTTCTTGGGCATGCACGATTTACCTGGGTTGGTCGCATGGTTTTCCCCATCTGTGAACCAACTGTGTACAACCCCTTTTTCTCCAAAATTTCTTAAAAGTCCACCCAAACATACCCCATGTCATAACTCAAAACAAATACACTTAAATGAAAAAAATTACCTAAAATCATACTCGATATAACTCCAAAAAAGATCGGGATCTTACAGACCCACCACCTTATAACAACTCATCCTCGAGATGCACTTCCAATCCTTTATAAGATTTCGAGCCAAAAATATCAGGACATTGATCCCTCATATCTTATTCTATTTCCCATGTTTCCTCTTATACATAACCATGTTTCCATAACACATGAACTATCGACACGACCTTTCCCCACAAGAATTTCTCACTGTGATCAAACACACGTATCAGATGATACTCAAAGGAGGAATCTGTCTCAAGGTCAACCTCATTCACATTGATCACATGAGAAGGGTTATGGTGATTCTAATTAAGTTTTGATACATGGAAAACATTATGCACAGTGTTTTATCTCTATAGAAGATCCAATAGGTATGCCACCAGCCCGATTCTATCCACTATCTCAAATGGTCTAACAAAACTAGGCACCAATTTTACCTACCTCCGTATCCTGTGATGAACCAACCTAGGAGACACCCGAATAAATACATGATCACCCTATATAAATTCTAGGAGTCATCTTCGTATATCCTCATATTACAAGAGTGCCACTTCTCCTCTACTATAAACGGGTCTCCTATCCTACCACTTCTTCACACCTCTCAATCCAATTTGGCTAAACCATTATCTGCTCAAATAGATCCTCAAAATCCCTCCCCTCATCCTAGAATCCTCACTTTGGGCATTAATCAATCAAAGGAATCCTTTTGGTACAAACCAAAAGTAGTTACCTGATTAAGAGGTAACAAGCATCCTCAAGCTCTTTAGTTTTATTTCCATTATCCAAACCCTAAAATATTATTATTACATATTAATATAACAAAACTAGTATCTTAAATATACTATGATATTTTTATTCTAATATTTCAACCTAAAATTATACACACTTCCATCTAATGGGTAACAAACATAATGTTTTTGTGTATGGCGAACTACTGTCTCACAAAATGATGATTGTTCATTTTTTCCTTTACCACCTCTCATGGTGGCCATTATGACGGAAAATATATTTATATATTATATATATGATATTTATATTGTCCTTATTCTTCTATAATTTTTATTTGTAGCATACCTTTATGATTTTCATCTTGTGTAAATACAATAATTTCGTTTAAGGATGTGTAGACTACCAACCCCTCAAAGTGATGTGACTCATTAATACCATACATGGAATGTATAAAAGATGGTCTTAATAAAACTATATAACATATATATGATACTAGAATTATAATATACACATATCTTATACTTTTAATTCTTTTAATACAAAAAATAAATGAAATTAGCATTCATGCATACGTAAGACATTCCGTCTCCGTGAACAACGCATTTCATTTCTTATCTCTAGACTTTTTTGATTATCCTAAATGAATATGTACTAAATATATATGATAATGAAATCATGTTTTAAATTCTGGATATGATGAAATCATGACCTATTTATTAGGAACAAAAAATGAAAATTCAAAACATACTTGAGAAAATTAGAAAATTATCACCCAAAATAGTGAAAATAATGAAAGATTGTTAACAAATGGGTAATAAGACATTATAAGAAGATGATATATAATATTATAAATATGTGTATGGTTCTGGAATAAGATAATACCATATTTTAAACCACTATATAGGAGTATAAAGTCCAAAAAACAAAAGGAAGGTTTTAATAAGGAATTTCATCACAATTTACATTCTATTGAGACCTATTTGTTGTTATGCACCAATTCATTTTTATATAGTGTTTATAATTCCATTTGACATGTTATATAATTAATTCCCTGAATATAATTATACACTTTTTTATTCCTTCATAGGGATTATTATTTAAAATTTTCAATGTGGTATGGGACACTTTGTAATGTTTAATAATTATTTTCCTTGAGAATATTCTTAAGGAATATCTTTGAAATCTCACTTCTTTTTTCTATTGTTAACTTTATATTGAAAAAATAACTTTATTGTAATAATTTTACCTTATAAATTTCCTTTAATATCCATATTTTCATATTATGTCTATTATTATTGCCTAAACCATGTATCATTTTACATATGGTGTTTACTTTGACAGCTATTTGATTAATTGAGGAATAATTTATAAATCTATATAATTTATTCAATATGGATATTTGATGAGGATTTTTATTATTATTTAAATCTATTAATATGTACTAGGAATAATTTGGATAGGTATGAAATGGGAGGGGCCTTGTTATAGATTGCCCCTCGATGCATCGGTAGTCTCATGAGATGAAATATTCAGCCAAATAGATGGGTTTTTACTTGATAGATAAACTGTCTTATAAAAGGTCTTGACAGTTCTAGTTCCCTGTCCCTAGGAAAAATTTTGTAAAATAATTAATTATTTCCCTTATTTAGATTCAGTTATTATTCATCCATGATATTTTGTGTCGATATATCTACCGATACATTTTTTTCTTAGTTTATTGATTTAGATGGCCAGAGTTTCAATTTTTTATATTTCCATATTGATATTACCATATATATTTATTATAATGGAATGTGTTATCATTTATTTACCTTTAAATTTTAATTTATTCCTATTGATGTTTTATTTATTCCACTTTAGTTACCCTTACTGATCATTTGAGCTCACCCTTAATATGTTTCCTTTCCCCTGGTTATGAAGTGGAATCATTTGATTGAGATTCAAGGATGATATTTATTTATTTTTATTATGTATCATATTTTTTACTTCATATTTACCGATGTATTATGGGTATAATTTATGTAATCTGTATTTCCAATAATGCTAAACTGATCAGTCATTCAGGATTTGGTTCTTTGTAATCATGCCAATGTAATAAGATAATGCACCAGATCCGGGCTTCTAGGGTCTAGGCGTTAGATACATACCCAAGTAAATTTTGGGCTTAGAGTTTTAAATAATTAAGAAAAAATATTTCAACATGGAAATTTCCACATATAATCCATTTTCCCCACAAAAAAAGTTCTCTATAATGAAATAATTTCTTCATTTAAGGTAACTTCCATATCTGGAACTATGAGTATATTAAATTTTCTACTCATCATTTATCCCTGTGAAAATTCATTTTAAAACATGGGATGAGAAAAAATTATTAGTTATTAACATATAAAAATAAAAAAATAAAATCATTAGTCCATGAATAAACATTATAAAAATTTACCTTTTCATAAGAAAATTTGATCTCAAAATAAACATTTTCTTATTCAATAAATCATATTTAGCTCCCAATTATTTTCATAAAATTTTTTAGAAAAAATATTAAATAAAAAATAAAACTCATAAAGTCTTATTTATAGTCATGAAATACTCATGAAAACATTTTGATAATGTTCTACATTTCACCCTTAAGAAGTAATAGAAAGTTTACTTTAAACTTATGCTTATTAACTTACCCTGTGAGATCATATGGATTTAGTAAAAACCCATAGAAAACATAGATAAATCGTGTAGTTAAATTGGGAAATAATTTTAATATAACTCTTACTATCACTCTTATATATATAGTTACCTAAATAGTAAATTCCAATAATCTCTCAGAGAAACCTATAACTTGTCAACTCAATCCATTTATCAAATGAATTATAGTGCTATATCAGGCTCACGTATCATAATGATCTCTATAGGGATCACACATCATCATAAAAAATTCCAAAGAACTATGACATGTACATAACACATGAAATTTTTCATTTTCATCATTACACTTTTAAAAATATACCTTTGATCCATAATCAAAAACATTTTTAGATATTTAAATATACTTTCCTTTTTAAAAAGATATTTTTAAAACTAATTACCCATAACAACAGGGAATAATCTTTTTACTTAAAGAAATCATGGAGTCTAGTAAAGCAATCAGAACATAAAATAACAGTTATGATAGTGGGAAAAGCTACTGATTCCGTATATGTTAAAATAGAACATTCTTTTTTTCCTTTTGTAAATAAGGTCAAAACATTTTGTATATAATACGTAAAGAGATTCCTTTTTAAAAAATTTGAAATAAAGTAAAAAATATATATAAAATGTTTTCTATAATTCATTTATGTCCATATAAATATATCCAAATAAATATTTTTGAGAATATGGACATGGAATAAAAATATTTAGAAAATAAACGTTTAAAACATTTAAAACAAGGTTTTTAAGGAAAAGTACCCCTTCCTTGAGTTTGACTTGCACGTACATTATTTGTTTTCTTGAATAATAAACTTATGTTAAATATTTACTTGTTTAATAAAATTTCTAAGTTTATTGTCCCTTTTATTTTAATTATATCCATGATATATTTAATTACTTAATTGATTGAGTTTACTTCAAATGTTTTGGTGATGTTTGGTTCATAATTCCAAAATGACTTTGGTTGGTTGAATTTGGTAAAATGGATCATGATTATATTGTTTATAGAATATTAATAATGTTATAATTATTATTTTTATATATTAATTGTATTTTTAAAACCAACCATGTATAAGGTGGTTATGAAAAATGAATTATGTTACAATCTTGGAGATGGTAGGTTGTATGTACACATTAACAACATTTCAATTTTTCAATGAACATGAGGTAAGGATGGTAAGTATAATTTTAGATTTCCATAATTATTATTATATAATAAATATTATATTATCACTATAAATACCCTCATATATATATATATATTCCATGTGAGGCGGTGATGAAAAAGGAATCACATCGCTTTATAGAGGTGGTAATCCACAAGTACACATGAACGAGATCATTATATTAATGGATGGAATGATAAGAGAATTGATGATATATTATCCTTAAAAAACAATAATTATGTATTTAATATCATATAAATATATTAAATCCATCATTATAACCACCCGTGGGAGGTAGTGATGGAAAATGAATTACATCAGTTCGTGAGGCGGTAGTCTACTGTACACACGAAAGATAGTTTCCTTTCCCATTATATGATCATGGAGATAGATTAAAGTTAAGTCATAAACATTATAAAATATCATTATATTTTAGATACTGATGTTATTATATCACTATGGTTATAAGAGTTTTTATGGAGGTAGAATAATAAAAAAAACTAAAACATTCATTTAAAAGATATACCTCTTCTTTAGAAAACTTCCATTTCTTTACACCATAATTAAGGAACTCAAGGTGCAATAAAAGTGTGAAAAATTTTAAATTTGAAATTTTAAGTTTATATTCTTGTTAATAAAATTGAATCCAAAACCCCATTTTGTAACACCTTAAGATTTTAATTTTTTTTTCTTTTGATATTTTCACTTCACGCAGCACTGAGTACAATTTTTTTTTATAAAATAATACTACTAAGTTTGTATTATATTATACACAACACTAAGGGAAGCTTTCACTACACATAACACCGACTTAGATTATGTTACACAAAACACCAAGTTTCTATGAAACAACACTTTTACGAATTATAATTATTTAAATAAGATAGTTATAACCTAGACGATAAACTTATAATATGAATAATAATAAGTACTTTTAAAATATTAGTTATAATGGTTTTGATAATGAAACCTATAATTCTTGGTAAAATCTTTATATGTTTAAAACTACTATTTTATAAAATAAACTATTTTTCACGTGATTTTATGAAAAATAAATAATTTAATTTTTCACACTCATAAAAATTTACTTTTATAAAATTAAAATTATTTTGGAATTCAAAATATAAAAATTATCTTATGTTGAATTTTTGGTATTTTTTTGAAAAGTTTCAATTTTTGAGGAATAGTGAAAAATACTTCATAGTAGTTAAAACACAACTTTTTCATTTAAATAATTATTTTAATTTAAATTTATTTTAAAATAACAATAGATAAATAATAAATATATTAATCCAATGTAAGCCATTATAATTATTTTTATAGTATAATTAGATATAAAAAATTATTGAACTTTTGAACTTCTCTTTTACTCACCTTCTAGCCACATTTATAGGATTAACAGTAAACATAATTTTACCATTTTTGTGAATTGAATTTAGAAAATAGGATATAAATGGTTGTAATTATTATGAATTTTTTTTTTCTAATAGGGTTAAAATGATTTTTGGTGAACAATATCTTTTGAATTTTATTTATTGCGGTTAAAGGTAAATAGGGTAGTTAAATGTAAAAATAATATAATATAATATAAAATTACCCTAACACTTGTCCTAATTTCATTTTATAATTTATTTTGACCCAAATCATCCTTATTTCTTAAATATTTCCCCTTTTAAGCCACTTGTGTAATATTACGACATTTATTATATTTTATTTAAAGAAGGGTTAAAAGTATCAAATTAAAATTTTAATAACTAAATAAATTTTAATATTTGGTAATACATAATATAAATTCAACTATAAATATTCATTATAAAGACAATAAACTTATCTACATCATGATAATTTATTTAAATTTTTTATTAATTAAATAAATAACATATATAATATTACACAATCAATTAAAGGAACAATCAATTAAATAACATATATAATATTAAAAGAAATATCATTTGTGCTATTTGATGCCATACACAAATTTTTTGGACAAATATGAAATGTTATGGATGAGTTAATGTATCTTTTTTAAGGAATCAAGTTGTTAGGATTTTATAAAAAGTCAAGTAATAAATAGTGTCAAAATTGACATAAATGTTATTTTAAAATAAACAATATTTCATTAAATGATCAAAATTTCATAGGAATACATATTTCAGACAACTAACACAGGTGGTGTCAAAGAGGTCATAAATTATCCAATTGGGGTTAGTTTGTAATTTTATAGTAACTATATTATCCCTATAGTGATAAAATAAATGTTGTCATGGTAAGAGTTAAATTGTTTAACTATGGGTTAAAGGTAATAAATATAAGGTCAATCTTGTGACCTAAACATTTCCAAAATTCATTGTTTGAGGGTATTTTGACCCATAATAGTCTTAAATTTCAAATAAACCATTTTTTATCTTTTTGAAACTGAAAATCAATTTATAATAAATTAATAGTTTTAGAGTTTCCTAAAGTGACCCTCCTCTCTCTTATAAAAGTGCACCCTCCACTTTTATTAACACCTATAATTCCATTTGGATAGGAAAAAAACTTGACCATTTATTCTCTTAAAATCCCAAACTTTATCCTAGAATCCTTACCTTGGGCATAAGGCAACTCAAGGAATCCTTTGGGAACAAACAAAAAGGAGTTACTCAATTAAGAGGTAACGTCTTCTTTCAATTTCCTTTCCATTATTTTCCTTCCCCACCACTTACACTATATTTATTCCACTATTTTATGAAAAAATAGTATCCTAAATATACTACGATGTTTTTATTATAAGTGTTTGATCTACACTTACATACACCTCCATCTAATGGATATCAAACATACTGTTTCGGTGTACGGTGAACTACTGCCTCACGAAATGATGTTCGTTCATTTTTCCTTTACCACCAATCATGGTGGCCATTATGATGGGAACTATATTTATATATGTTATATATAACATTTGTTATGTATTTAATCTTATTTATTCCTTTTTATAACACATAAATTTTTACTTTCTATTTGGTGTTAATAAGATAATCACATTTGAGTAAGTGTGGACTACGACCCCCTTAAAGAGATGTGATTCGTTCACACACCACAAGTAATGATTTAAGGATGGGTTTAGTGAAATTATATGATATATATATGTTATAATAATTATATTTTAATAATTATATATATACATACATACATATATATACATATTTCCTTTACTTACTTTCTTTCAACATGACAATTAAAACAGAAATAACGTTCATGTGTACACACTTACCATCTCCATCAACAGTGTATTCCATTTCATACTTCTTTACACTATAGATTATTATAATATAAATATAATTCATATACATTATATTTATATCATTATTTAAATTTTTGAATCATGATATAAGTATAATTACCAATGATATAACAATATAAAACACATGCGAAGAACAGAGCAAATATTACCCGAAGTGAAACCTTAACATATGATCCTTAACAATCGGGTAACATACAATTACAATAAAACAATATAAGGTATTAGATATAATATTTTTATTCTATAAATATGTATAATAAACTTATATTTATTATATATGAAGCTTGTTCGAGTACATAGATATTCAAGACACAAGGTAAGAGATTATTTTTGTCTATCATTTATTTCTATGAGACACATGCCTCATACATTACTTGTTTCTTTTATGTGGTTTATGTACTACCCATTAATGTATTTTATGTGTATTATCCAAAAGATTATGATATTTCTATAATATTATAATTTTCTTTTTACCTAGGGAATACGATTCTATTGATTATTAAGTAACGAGTGTTGATTTCACAATATCTTCAATATTTAGGATTGTTTTGTTTTAAGTATCTATTGGGTAATATTTATCATCCATGTACATGTTTTCTAAAAATGTTTTTATAAAATGTTTTATTGTTAACCTATGGATGTTTGAATTCATTTTTACCCATTTTGACTCTTTACTACACGGTTTTAAATGAATCTTTCTTTCATTTTCCAAATGAAGTACCTTTTGAATTTTTCGATAAAAGTACGAGAATAATATTTTATTTTAACTTATACAACATGAACTGAGTTTTGCGATTTTATGACACCTTATTACATTAAAGCTTCCTCTACAATATTAAAAGGTCATTTTCAAATAAAATGTTTTCTTTTAAAATTATGTTCCATTTTAAGAAATGTAAACTATTTCAATAAAGAGAGGATATTTTCCTCAAGAAATATTTTAAATGATTTTCATAATTCCTTATATGTTTTCAAAGTGGTTTCAAAGAAATGGATTTTGAAATTGTTTTATGTTTTAAAAAGTGATTTTTAAGGAAAATTCATGTTCCAAGCGATCTTTTAAAATCCTTCCCTACCTATGATGACATACTTTGTTTTTTCAATAATTCCATTCATATTATTTCTATAAATGGTTTATTTTTTGATGGAATGATATTTAAAAAACCCCTTTATTTTAACGGGTTATGATTTTAATGAAATTGTTAAGAATACTATCTCTTTTTCACCAGTTAGTATATTATTAAATGTTTATGAAACCTATTCTATTACATTTATTATGATTTGATATTTTATGATCTTATGGAAATGTATGTATGATTTTATAATGATATGGGTGGGACCTATATCTCCCTTTTATGCATAGGGTAAATATGAAAAACCCATGAGGTATATATGTTATGTGTGAACCTGATTTCATGTTCACAATTCTATGTATGGACCTAGTTTTCATGTCTATAATTCTATGCGTTGGCCTGGTTTTCATGTCCACAATTCTATGTGTGTGCCGGGTTTTCATGTCCATAATTCTATGTGTGAACCTGGTTTTCGTGTCCATATGTTTATGAAAGGGACTGATTTCATGTCATTAATGAGTGAACCTGTTACTATTTATACATGTTCACAAAGTTAAAAGTTGATGTGTATGCCACAATTTTATGCCTTATGTCAATTTTATGCCTTATGTCAATTTTATGATCTAATGGATTATTTTATTTTATTTCCTTATGATCCAACTTTACCTTTGATATATGGGGTGTGCTCTTCTGTTTTTATGATCACATTTTCTTACCCTTTATTCTCATTTTTATGTTTACATATCACCCTTGTTTACTCTTACTGAACATCTGAGCTCACCTGTTCTTATGTTTCCTTTCCCTAGGTTATGAATAATAGTTTTAGGTAGAAGTACTAAAGGTGGATATCTTTACGAGAGACGTTGAAGATCTTTCACAAGGATAGACGATTTTGTTTCCAAGTTTCGAAAGACACTAAACTATTACAATACTTAGGCATGTATTATTGTAATGTACTGAATATTAATCTAAAATGATGTAATATCCATGTATGTTATGCATGGGTCATTACTGTTGGTATCAGAGGAAATGTTTAGTCAACCTTTGGAAACTACGATGCGAAAACTGTAGTGATATCCCTATATATATTTCAAAAGATATGTCTGGGGATTTCCTAAGGATAAGTGAAATTATAGGTTACAATCCTAGAGTTTTTGTGATAATCATGAATAACCTAGGATTAAACTTAAAATATCATATATTGAAATATTATCAGTAATTCCCCTTACTTATGTGTAATTAATCTGTAATATGTATTTCTAAAACTTTGCTTCTGTTTTTAGTCAATATCTGGAACTAGATAGAACATAGTTCACATTGAATGTTTCCAATGTTTAAAGTATGGGAATTATTAAAATAAATTTTCTTAGTGGAAATATAATGAAGTGAATCATGATGGTGGTACAAGTATTGGTTATATTGGTTAGGACAAAGGGATTGTAAACGACATGTGAAAGGTATGGGATGTTCTATAATTCTTGTTTACATTAAACCTAATAAGTTTGATTAAATCAAGGATAGGGAAACTTAATACATGATTCATATTTTATGAAATACTATGATGATGCATCTTGAGTAATGGATTAAGAAAAAAGCTGGATGCTTGAGGTGTATATGTTTCAGAATTCAAATATCATGAATTATATAAGTGTTTTCATTATATGTTTTTCATTAAGGATTAGAAGTATATGTTGAATAGTTATAAAGTCCTAGAAATGTGATTTAAAAGTAAGGTGATTTTTTAAAACACATGATTAATGGAAAGAAAACCCTTAATATGAGCATAATGTTGAGATAATGATATTTGGATAAAGATATGTTGAATATGAATAAGTAAATTGGACGATACTAGTTACCTTGGAACTGATTAAGGATTTATTAACAGGTGAGTTATGCTATGATGGATGATGTTTACATCCTTTTGGACTTAAGAATAAGGAAACATGCATGTTTTCAATTAGGATGTATGGTAATTTAGGTTATTTCCATGTTCTAAGATAATACATGATTAAGGTATTCACATGTTTGGAATTTTAGAATGATGAACTATCTTATGACATATGGGAGAAAAATGTTAAGATAATTTAGTGTGGTTATTTATAATGTTTTGGCTTTTTATCTCTTGAAAGGAATGTGGTCTTATACTTTTATGGAAATTTTAAGTTAACCTACAGATAGGTTTTTGATATTAAAGTATTATATCACCGTAGTTTGATTTATACATATTATATAACCTATGATAACATTTTTTGAAATATATATAGAATGAACTATCATTATTCTCATGATTTTCTAATTCTTTAGGAACGAAAAATTCAACTTCATTTATTTTAATAAGAGATGAAGTGTAAATTGATCATGGAACAATAATGGGTGACGTTATGATCAAGTAAGTATATCACCTCTTAAAATTATTTAACCTTAGAAAAATGGATCGTGAAGTAAAATGGTGTCCTATTATCATCATTTTTGATGATATCAATGACCTATTTCATGATTCTTTAGTTTATAGTTTTATAATTTTTAACTTTCTATGGATCACCCTCTTTCTTGTGATCAATGATATTTATAAATCTCTATGATTATTTACGCACTTCCTACATGGCCAAATATTCATCTATGTTTTCCTATGTAGAGACCTAATCATGATTTACTTTGAGAAACTGTTGTTTTCCAACTATTCATTTTTAAAAATAATGTTTTGGTCTTTGATTTTATGATGTGGGCTTCAATATTTTGTATAACCCCGATGAATTTTGAGAGAAAAATTCATTTTAAGGGGGTTAGAATGTAACACCATGAGATTTTGTGATTTTTTTATTTTAATATTTTGACTTCATGCAACATTGAGTATAGATTTTTTTTATTATATAATAGTACTAAGTTTAGATTATGTTATATGCAACACCAAAATAATCTTTCACTATACGAAACATCAACTTGGCTTACGTTACACGAAACATTGAGTTTCTAGGAAACAACACTTTACTATTATAATTATTTAAATAAGATAGTTATAACCTAGATGATAAAATTGTAATATTAATAGTAATAACTATTTTTTAAATATTAGTTATAATGGTTTTGATAATGAAACATATAATTTTTGGTAAAATCTTTATATGTTTAAAATTATTATTTTCTAAAATGTACTCTTTTTCATGGCCTTCTATGAAAAATAATAAAATTAATTCTCAACACTCATATAAATTTATTTCAATAAAATAAATATTAAATTTTAATTCATAATATCAAAATTATCTTAGGGTAAATTTTTGGCATTTTTCTGAAAAGTTTCAATTTTTGATGAATAGTGAAAAATACCGCGTAGTAGTTAAAACCCAACTTTTTCATTTAAATAATTATTTTACTTTAACTTTATTTTAAAGTCACAATAGATAAATAATAAATATATTAATTAAATTTAATTTATTAGAATTATTTTCATAATATTATTAGATATAAAAAATTATTGAACTTTTGAACGTCTCTTTTACTCGCCTTCTAGCCACATTCACAGGATTATCAGTAAACATAATTTTACCGCTTCTTTGAATTGAATTTAGAAAAAAGGTAATACAAGGTAGTAATTAGTATGAAAAATTTGGACTAATAAGTTAAAAATAACTTTTGGTTAATAGTAACTTTTGATTTTTATTTACTGCGGTTAAAGATAAAATGGGTAATTAAAGGTAAAAAAATATTACAATAATATAAAATCACCCTAAACTTTTCTTAATTTCATTGGATAAATTTTTTAGACCCAAATAAACATTATTTATTAAAAATTATCCTTTTTAAGACACTTGTGTATGATTTGGACATTTATTATATTTTATTTAAAGAAGGGTTAAAAGTTCCATATTCAAATTTTAATAGCTAAATAATTTTTAATATAGGGTTATAAATAAGATAAATTAGACTATAAATATTAATTAGAAATATAATAAATTTATATACATCATGATAATTTATTTATAATTTTTATACATTAAATAAATATATTTAATTGTGACACAATGATGATTTAGTAAAAGATTTATTAAAGGAATAATCAATTAAATGATATTAGTAATATTAAAAGAAATGTCATTTGTGCTATTTGATGACATAATTTTTTTTTGGATGAATATGAAATGTTAAGGATGAGTTAATGTATCTTTTTTTAATTAATAAAGTTTCTAGAATTTTATAAAAAGTCAAGCAATAAATATTGTCAAAATTGACATAAATGTTATTTTAAAATGAATAATATTCTATTAAATGATAAAAAATTAATAAAAATATATGTTTAGGCCAAATAACTTTTATAGTGTCAAATAATTCATAAATTATCTAATTGGATATCGGTTTTAATTTTATAGTAACTATATTAACACTATAGTGTGAAAAGACAAGTTGTCACAGTAAGAGTTGAATTGTTTAACTACAGGTTAAATAAAAAATTCAAGTTTAATTTTTTTTCCTAAACATATCCCAAATTAGTTGGTTGAGGATATTTTGACCCATCCTCATCTAAAATTAGAATAACTCACTATTTATCCATTTTAAATCGAAAATCAATTTATAATAAATTAATAGTTTTGGAGTTTCTTAAAGTGCCCCTCCTCCCTCTTATAAAAGGGAACCTATCCTTCTCTTTTATTCACACATATAAAGACTTTTGGCTCAACAAAACCCTACCCATTTCTTCCACAAAATCCCTAAATTCCTCCTAGAATCCTTAAATTGGGCATAAGGCAACTCAAGGAAGCCTTTTGGCACAAACCAAAAGGAGTTATCCGATTAAGAGGTAATATCTTCTCTCAGTCTCCTTTCCTTTATTTTTCTTATCCACCCACTAAACCCTATATATTCCATTATTTTATGAAAAAATAGTATCATAAATATACTAGGATGTTTTTATTCTAAGGTTTTGACCTACACTTACACACACCTTCATTGAATGGATATCAAAATACTGTTTCTATGTATGGAGAACTACTGCCTCACGAAACAATGATTGTTCATTTTTCCTTTACCACCAATCATGGTGGCCATTATGATGGAAACTATATTTATATATGTTATATATAATATTTATTATGTATTTAATCTTATTTATTCCATTTTACAACACATAACATTTTTACTTTCCATTTGGTGTTAATACGATAATCTCATTTGAGGAAGTGTGGACTACATCCCCCTCAAAGCGATGTGATGCATTCACACACCACATGGAATGCATTAAGGATGGGTTTAGTGAAGTTATATGATACATATGATATAATAATTCTACTATAATAAGGATATATATATACATACATATATATATATATGTCATTTAAATACTTTCTTTCAATACATTAATTAAAACGAAAATATTGTTCATGTGTACGCATGACTTACCGTCTCCATGAACACTATATTCCATTTCATCATTATTTATGATATAGATAATTATAATATAAATACACTTGATATAAATGTTATTTATATCATTTTTGAAATTCTATAATCATGATATAATTATAAGGACCAACGATATAACAAATTAAGACACATGCGAAGAACAAAACGAATATTACCCGAAGTGAAAGCTTATCATATGACCATTAAAAAGAGGGTAATATAAGGTCATAATAAATACATATGTGGTATTATATATAAGAATATGCTTCTATATAAGATTTATAATAAACTTATATTTATTATACAAGAATCTTGTTCGAGTACGAAGAGAGTCAAGACACTAGGTAAGGGATTATTTTTATCTCACCTTTATTTTTGTGAGACACATGCCTCATACACTACTTGTTTCTTTTATGTGGTGTATTTACTGTCCATTAATTTATTTTATGTGTCTTATCGAGAAGATTATGATATTTCCATATTCTTATAATTTTATTTTTACATGGGGCATTTGATTCTATTGATTATTAAGTGATGTGTGTTGATTTCACAATCTCTTCCATATTTGGGATTGTTTCGTTTTAAGTATCCATTGGGTATTATTTATCATCCACGTCCATGTTTTTAAAAAATATTTTCATAAAAAGTTTTATTGTTCTCCTATGGATGTTTAAAGTCATATTTACCCATTTTTACTTATTACTACATAGTTTGAATGAAATATTTATTTCATTAAAAAAAGTATTTTTTGACTTTTACGTTAAAAGAATGAGAAGAATGTTTTATTTTAACATATACAGTTAGAACATATTTTATGATTTTATGATGACTTATTACCATGAAGATTCCCTAACAAGATTACAAGGTTATTTTCAAGAAATTTTTTTTATTAAAAATAAACGATATTTTAAGAAAAGGAAACTATTTCAACCAAAAAAGCTATTTTCCTCAAGAACCGTTTTAAATGATTTTTATGATTCCTTATCTGTTTTTAAAGTGGTTTCAAATAATAGGGTTTTGAAAATATTTATGTTTTAAAAAGTAATTTTTATGGAAACTTCATGTTCCAAGCAATCTTTCAAAATCCTTCCCTACCTATGATGACATACTTTTTTATTGTTCAAGAATACTATTCATATTTATTCTATGAATGCTTTATGTTTTGAAGGCATGGTGATTTTGAAACTCTCTTATTTTAATGGGTTATGATCAAAATTAAATTATTATGAATCATATCTCCTTTTCACAGGTTATTATATGATTATATTTTTATGACACCCATTCTATTACATTGTTATGATATGATTGTTTATGATCTTGTGGAAGAAGTATGTATGATTTCATTATGATATGGATGGGAACTATATCTCCCTCCGATGCATTGGGTAAATATGGAAAACTCATGAGGTGTATATGTTATGCATGAACCTGATTTGATGTTAATAATTCTATATGTGGTCCTAGTTTTCATGTCCAAAATTCTATGTGTGAGCCAGGTTTTCATGTCGATAATTTTATGTGTGGGCCTAGTTTTCATGTAAATAATTCTTTGTGCGGACCTAGTTTTCATGTCCATATTTTTATGCAAGGGCCCTATTTCATGTAATTAGTGAGTGAACCTGTTACTGTTTATACATGTTCACAAAGTTACAAGTTGACGTGTATGATAAAATTTCATGCCTTATATTAATTTTACGATCATATAGATTATGTTATTTTATTTCCTTTTGATTCAAGTTTACCTTTGATATGCAGGGTATGATCTTATAATGTTATGATCACATTATCATACACTTTATGTTCATGTTTGTGTTTAAATATCACCCTTGTTTTCTCTTACTGAGCATCTGAGCTAACCCTTTTTTATGTTTCCTTTCTCCAAGTTACATAGAAAGGTTTTAGGTAGAATTACTAAAGGTAGATATCATTGTGGGATATTTTGAATATCTTTCACCAGGATAAAAGATTTTGGTTCCATGTTTCCTAAGATAATAAACTATTTCGATCCTCAGTCATGTATTATTGTAATGTATTGAATATTCATCTAAAATGATGTAATATCCATGTATGTTAATCCTAGGTCACTAAATATTTCTTGGATTTCTCAAATTATTGTGTGTAATTCAATTTAAGAATGAAAAATGAAATTTAATGAAAGCATAAATGGTGACTTATTTGTTTGAAATAACCAATTTGACTCACTCACTATCAGCATATCATGGCTCGAAGGAACCAATGTAGGAATCCTCTTGATCATAAAGACATACCCCATTGCCCGTGGATCTTCAATATATGATTCAAAAGTTCTATCAGTAGAAATTGAATATCTTTATGACGTCCCTTCGGTTGCATGAAGAAGATGATCTTGATCAAGAAAGCGGGATCGATTTGACCTTGTTCTTTATTCAGAATCTCTCTATAAGATCTTCAGAGGAGAGGATATGTGAGAATATCTCTATAAATTTTTCCAATTGGTGGAGTTATCTATTAAATATTCTAAAATGATATTTTATACCAAGTTTATAATTTCTAAAATTTCACTTTGGTCCCTGGAAAGTAAAAACCTTGACTAAAAATAAGAATTTTCTTAATTAGAAAAATGTAAAAAGGATGACAAACAACAAGGTCAAGGAGGTCTAAATTAATGCAAGTCTAGGGAATCTAGTCAAATAAAATCATCAACTTAGAGGTCATGGAACCCAAACTTGAATAAATAGCGATGGGGTTGGCCTAGAAAAGTAATATCCATCATTTTAGACCTTTTTACACACTTACGAATTAATAAAACTTGTCATAAATGTAAATAATATTTACCACTCACTTTTAACACTTTAAAATGTTCCATGATAAAATAAAAACCATTAACTTGACCCGTAATCTCCCTAAATTATTTAATGAACCTTGATCATGTTATGTTCATTCAAAAAATTATATTTTCTCATATTCACTTTTATGATAAAAAAACTGTGAATACCTTGAGAGAAAAATTTAGTCATCATTATTCTAAACTTGAAAAATACAATTTAATTATTTATACTTTTGATTGATCATACTCAGATATTCAATGGCCCCCACACATGGGGTCCACTTTGTCCGAAACTCTTATTCATCCGAATAGGTGGAACTTGTTGACTAAATTAGTATGGGACCTTCTAGGTACTTATATCAATAGCAATGAGTCAAACTGAGTGAATAAGAGTAGAGTATAGTAACAAATTATGACCCCTAAGGAGATGCGGAATTTCATAGCTATGGATACCTCCTATGAACACATTCTGTGCAATAGAATCACTTTGTTTCATGATATCTCATAAAACAGGATGCAAACCTGTGTATTCAACCTTTTGATACTTTATATATTTCATGACCTTACTAGATGTAATTTTCTTCTTGTACAATGGCCATATATTTAATTAAGGTACTACTACTTGGGTCAACTTTGGCCGATGAGATATCTCTTCCTCAACTTGGAAGTGACAAATTTTAACTGGATTGTTCATCCAATACCATACCACAAAAGACGCACCAAACACAATCTACCTCAACATTAATTAAATTTATTGGTTTTTTATTTAGATAAAAGTATGAGATCAATTGGAAAATAATGATAATGAGATAAATTATGAATATCAATGCACATGTTCATAGATAGGAACAAATAATTACACCTAAAATACACGGTGTTCCTATTAGAGCGTCAGTCCTCATGACATCATATAGTTGGGACCACTATGTGACAACATTATGTGAAGTATTATCAATTCTTATAAGCCCCAAACACATGATATTCAGACATAAACTATGCCTCATCAGTATGATGTATCTCGACAACGAGACATATTTTTAATGTCACAATCGTAGTATATATAGGTTATCATTATAACTGGAATTACTATAATCTTTTGATACAATATATAATCTAAGGAAATTACCATTTAAATAGTGGATCATAAGTATCAACAATATTATGGTAAGAATAAACACACTTATATACCAAAGTATATACATGTAATGGTAATAAAAGTTCATAAAGGTGTTGAGTCTAGGATGGACACTCACAACATTCCCACTTTCACTAGAGCCAAATACTAACAATTCTCAACCCGTTAGGTCTCAAATGAGTATCATGATTCTACTAAGATATGGATTTAGTTAGGGGGCCTACCAAATTATCCTATGTGGATACTCTACTAAACATGAATTGACCTCTCTGAGTAAAATCCATCATGATACGAAACTTCCTAAGTATATTATTTATCCTATGGTTTAAACTAAGCTCCTTGGAATTCACCACTGATGCAATATGATTATAGTATACTATAATAAGGTATGTACTTCAAGGTAAAACACAAATCTTGTAAAAAAAATACCTATCAAAACTACTTCCTTTTTTTCATCGAAAGATGCTATATAATCAGATTCTTATGTAGAATTGGAAACCATGGATTGGTTTGAGCTCCTCCCCCTCATTACACCATCGTTTAGGAAAAATACATATATATATTGTTATTTTGGATCATCTTGATCTATTTTGAAGCTATAATTTGTGTTTCTACCGATGAATAGCTCCTTATCTCCTCCATACACCCGGAACATGTCCTTCATACATCTCAAGTACTTTAGGATTGTTTTTATATCTACCTAATGCATCACTCCTGGATTATCTTGACATATTCCAAAAATTATAATATAAAAGGAAAAAAAAATATTATATTTCATGAAATACATGATAGATTTCATTGGTGAATCATAAGGGATTATACTCATTCTTTTAATCTCCTCTTATGTCTCAGGATACATCTTCTTAGAGAGAGTAATTCTATGTGACACTAGAAGAAATTGTCATGTGGATTACTCTACATTATAACTTTTGAGTAACTTATGAATATATGTACTATGAATTAAAACAAGTATCCTCTAAGATCTATCTAGATTGATATTGATCCCTAGAATATAGGCTTATTCACCTAATTATTTCATGGAGAAACATTTATTTAACAAATTATTCTCTATTTATAATAATTTCACTTTTTTTACCATTAATAATTTTTCATCAACATATAATACTAGGAAAATGATGGCACACCCACTAACCTTATTATTGAAACATGGATCATTTTCATTGTAAATTAAGAAAATTATTTTATAGCCTCATAAAAATGAACATTCTATAGCCTTGATGCCTGCTTTAATCCAAAAATTTATCTATATAGTTTTTATACTTTATTGGAACACTTTGAAATAATAAAACCTTTAGGTTGTGTTGTATAGATGAATTCAACTAACTTATAATTTAGAAAATTATTTTTGACATCCATTTTCAAAATTTCATAATCATGGAAGGTTTATATATTAAGTAATATTCTATTGGATTTTAGCATTGTGATAGGTGAGAAGGTTTTATGATTATCGAAGCCTTGATGTTTCCTGACACCCTTCACATCTAGTCCTGAATTATAGGTTCTCACTTGACCATAAATGCCCATATTATTCTTTAATACCCATTTAAACCTAATATATTTTACATCAACTAGTGGTTTTACCCAAATCCTAACATAATTTTAGAACATAAACTCCATTTTACAATGCATGGCATCATTCCATTTAGTAGCATCCTTTCTATATACTACTTCCTTGTATGTTAGAGGTTTATCATTCTCTAGGTGTAATGTGTTACCTAAATCAGTGAAAAGAAAACCATGTATCTCTAGTTATCTAACCTCTCTAGTAGACCTATGCACTACTTGTGTCTTGGGAACATCTTCCTCTCCCAATATCTCTTATAGAGATAGGTCCCATACCAAATCTTGTGCATCTAGAGCATCAACTTTAATGATGTCAATCCTAATCCCACTATTTACATTTGAAATTTGTTCCCTTTCTAAAAATTTAGCATGTCTTTATACATCCACCTTTCTATCTGAATGTTTATATATGTAACATGATTTAGTCTCCATAGGATAACCTTTAAAGATGCACTTTTTTCTTCAAGATTCAATTTTTTTTGCTCAATATATTCTTGAAAAAAATCCTTGCATACCTATACACATAAATGTGATAGAACAAGATTCATTCTATACCAAAACTCATATGGAATCCAATCTACCAATTTAGTTGGTACTTAGTTTTGTGTATTTGTCATAGTCTGCATTGAATATCCCCAAATGTATAATGGAAGAGTTCTATAACTCATCATTGATATAACCATGACATGAAGGGTCTGATTCCTCATTTCACTAACACCATTCTACTAAGGTGTATAAGGAGGAGTGAGTTCATATACTATCCCAAAATCTGTTATATTATCGATGAAAACTTAGTTAAGATATTCTCTACCATAGTCTAAGTGGATTTTCTTAATATTTTTACAGTGATGATTATATAATTTATTGTGATATTCCTTAAACTTGCTAAAGGAATATGACTTATACTTCATTAAGTAAATATATACATATCTACTATAATCATCTGTAAAAGTAATGAAGTAAGAAAAATCATCCCTTGAATATATTTTAAATGGACCACATACATTAGTATGAACCAATTCCAATGGTTATTTGGATCTTTATCCATTCCCATTGAAAGGTGATTTGGTCATTTTACCTTGTAAACAAGCATGAAATACATCCAAATGTTTTAAGTCAATGGGGTCTAAATACCCAGATTGATGTAGTTTTTTTAAATTCATATCATTTACATGGCCTAGCCTAAAGTTCCATAGGTTGGTAGGATATGAATAATTCTCTATGGATTTTTCATTAATTTCCAAAACTGGTTTTCTAGTAGAAGTATATATAACCCATTATTATAATGTTTCATACCATAACATATGTTATCCTTTTACATAAGACAAAATTTATTTCCAAGATTGAAATAAAAATCCATAGTGTCTAAACTCAACACTGATATTATATTTCTTGTAATAGATGGTATATTATAATAATTATTTAGTAAAAAAACCACTCCACTTGGAAAAATAAGTTGATAATCTCCCACTATTAATGCTACTTATCACTTACCATTTGATGCTCAGAGATCGACCTAATATTTTTCAATCTCATTTAATATACTTAGTTCCTGTATTTGATTAAAAACATGTAATCCACATGCATTACTAATACACAACTTTTATAAATAGACATAGTTCATTCATTTGAAAATATACCTGAAGCAGAATAATTTACTTGAATCCTCTTCCCAATAGTGTAATTCTTATTATAGTGTCCTTTCTTACCACATTAAAAGTAGAACAACTCCTTCTCATTGCACTCACTCTGTATCTTTGTCTTCATTAAAGGGTGGTGCATCAGTGTGTTTAACTAGGACTTAACCTTTTAAACTTTTTTCCTTTCATTTATTTTTCTTGTTCACCATAAGGATTGAAGAGTTGGAATTATTCATATCCTTATATTCTTTGTTAAATAAATCCAATAAATATGGGAGTGGATCATTCATGTTATTTATATTAAAATTAATAATGAAAGTTAAGAATCCATGAGGTAAAGAGGAATGAGTGAGATCAGTTTATAGTTCTTGGTTTAGTTTAAAACCAAGGGTCTCCAGTATCTCAATGTACCCAATAATCTTGAGTACATAAGGTCCTACTTGATTCCCTTATATTTGGATACATCCGTACAAATCACTAGATATATCATATATTTCTTTTAGATTTCTCACATAGTATAAATCTTGGGGATAAGACAACATTTGGAAAAAATATTTTTCCTCATTAATTTTATGTAGCACACTGGACATAGATGACAACATGAAGCACTGAAAATCAAGCACATCATCCATATGATTCTTGGATTTACCTTTATCCACCTTACTCACTCCCTAAGGGGGATCAGTATGAAGTGGGGATTCCAACACATAAAGCTTACTCACTTGTCATAGTACTATGCACAGGTGCCTGTACCACTCCAAAAAGTTATGGCTAGTCATGATATCCTCTTTATCCAATCGAAGTAAAATTGAACTGGTGGTGGTTTCCATTCTATCTACAAAAAATAACTTGCTATATTATAACATTATCTTAATTACCAGTATACATCTTCAAATTTTTAATTTTAAAGGCTCCCATTATTTATTAAATCCTAATATCCCTCAACTAATAGATTTAGAATACTCAGTCACATGAGTATTCTAGTGGAAATGATCCTTAAACCTATTTTTATAGCCCGAGCTATTGAATCACCTCTACTATAAGAGTCTAAGGTAGGTTTTTGAATGTCCAACCACATTAACTAACAACTCCTCAATCAGTTGAGTGAAGTCCCATCTTTTGTATAAAATTACTTTTCATTTCTCAATGCTTTGACTTTAAAGTTTAACAAAAAAATTATGAATAATAATTATCTACCTACTTTAGTTAAGTTGACCCAACACTCTCATAAGAACTATCTGATAGTTAGAGACATCCTCGACTTTGTTTGGAGACAACTTTGAACAATCAGTTGTTTCCAAATTTAGGTGATGGAAAATACTTAATGACTTTATATTTTCATAGAAGGATTTGTTATATTAACATGGTGAATAATATATTTTTCTATTTAACACGATTGTTCTATATGATCACAATCACAACTTAACCATGATTTTAAATAGAAAACATTCATCACACACGTTCATTTTATCTATTCATGCTTTTTTATTATTATACTATGTGATTGTGTATAATTAACACACATTCAAAAAATAATAAACCATACATATGATAAAATTAATAAATAATGCAATGATCATGAACCATAATTTATTAGTAAATCCCTTAATTAAATAATGGATTAACTAATAACCTAGGGTAACTACTTAATTTAGTACCTTAATTGAATGGAAGAAACCACCACACCTATGGACTTCAAATTTTTTTATGGTCGCTCTCGAGTCGAACTACATTTCCATGAACTCCTACAATATTTAACATGTATACTCACACACATGTGAGTGGAAGTAGTGATTTAAAACTACATTTTATTACTTAAATGTGGACATATAAGTCTTTATAAAAATTAAATATGGAGTAAATATGTACAGATCATCAAAATAAAATAATTATTACATTTTAAAACTTATATGATATAATTAAATTTAATAAATAATAAACTAAACATGAGTTGGTTGATATCAGCTTATGATCATTCAAAATGTAATTATATTTCATAATAAAAATTAAATTTTATAAAATTAAAATTGAGGATATTTTTAATGATTTAAATTGAATTAGGGTAAATTTTATTAATCATCAATTCATCTCACATCACTTGAAATAATTTTTTTAAATTCTATAAAATTAAGTTAAATTTCTTAAAATTTTTAATAAATATTTTGGTATAGTTGAACCTAATCTAGATCCCAAAATACTAATTTAAGAATTATTATGAGGTTAACAAGTTAGGTAGGTTGGATCTGGACTAACTCAGTCTGGTCCAAGTCTAACAATGGAATCCATTTAAGGGTATATACATATACATACAATACACACACACCCACACAATATATATATTTTTATAATATATATTTTATATAATATATAATATAATATAATATAATATAATATAATATAATATAATATAATATATATAGATATACTATAATATATATAATGATTTTTAAATCCATCACCCCCCATAAATGATGAGGGCTTGTAAGTCCATGCCCCATAAATGGGGTGTGGAATAATTAATGTTTTTTTATAAATTATCCTTATCAAGGATAAGGACCCTTATAGTATTTGTCTGTTGTTGTTTTGTTCATTTTAATTTATGGCTTCACTACAAGTCCTCAATCTAATAGAATACCCCAGTTGGATACTGGTAAATCCTGTTAATATTCAATGCACTTGTGTCATCCCATGACCAAAAATACATATCACCAATAGCCTTAAAATATTAAGAAAAAATAAATTAAAATTGAAAATCCTATCACATATTCTAACGACCCGAGCTTGATGTACATGGACATTACATTACTTTTGGAATAGTTAATAAATGATACAAATGGACGCCCACAGATCGTATTAGTTTAGTGTATTTAGAAACTTGGAACATAATCTTCTAACATGGTGAAAGATCTTAAAAATATCCCACAAAGATCTTCCCCTTTAGTTTTCCTACCTAAAATATTTCTTTATATCCTAGGGAAAAGAAAACATAAAAAGGCTGAGCTCAAATTCTCATTAAGGGTAAACATAGAGAACATAAAACAAACCATGATCATAAGAATATAAAAAATATGAACATAAAGTTTAAATATCAAAATCTTGAGCCATGAAATAAATCATGGAATTTTCTAAGTCATAGATTATAAAGGAACATTAACCAAGATAATATATCATAGGCATAAAATATGGAATTTTGGAAAACAAATAAGCACATAACATGATTTTCATAGTATCCAAGACATTACTTACAAGACCATCACAGTGGACAAAGTCAATTATTGAACTGGGTTTACTTGTCGTTCCAGCCAGGTTTTACTAAACCAAATTTACTTGCCATTCCAGCCCTGTATTACTGAACCAGATTTACTTACCATTCCAGTCATGTATCTCTCAGGAGATAGAAATATTTACCCAATTCATTAGAGGGAGATATAGGTCCCACCCATCTCATAATGAAATCATTCTTACGTATTCCCCAAAACGTAAACCATTCACCATAGAATAACCTAAGGACCAAAAAAATGGATTTCTTAAACATCATTCCATCATAACATAATCCATATAAGATAAATATATTTCATAAAAACAACTCTTTCCACATAACTAATTTTTTATACACTCAAACCAGGATATCACTCTGTCCTTATATCAGTTATGAGCTCATTAATACTATCAAACATCTCATTATCTCTTTATCCCATAATTATGCACATTTAATGTGCTTTAAAAAAAATATTTGAATCACTTTTCATGGTTACTAGTACCATATAATTATGGAAAACCAAAATGGACCAATACATAAATATTACAATTTTCCATAATACTATAAATGAGATTCCACAACACTATTTTGGAAACCCATTACATAAACACTTAATCATTCCACTAATTAATTGTCACACTCAATATCGCCAATAGTGATCACATGTGACTTACATTTTTATTTTTCCTTAAGAGGTTTCTGACGCCGATCATCATTAACCCTTGGAATAGGGCATTGGTTAGAATAATTCCCCATTTCCTTGTACTTGTATCATTGAAGTGTGGGTGGTGAATTCTCTATAGACTTTTGTCTATTCACATCATTTGCAACCCTTTTCCCATTACTTCAACACTCAACTGATCAATGACCTCCTTTTCTACACTTAAAACATTTTTGAGTCCCTTTAAGACAATGTCCACCTTTCTTCTTTCCACACATTGATCATAAAGAAACATTTATATTCTTTTCACCATTGTTTTGAGATTTTACGTTGAACTCCGTCTTTCATTTCTTGTCAAAACCATAAGATTGATATGTAACAACAAATTCCATTTTACCTTGATAGCGCAATGCCCAATCTCTTCATAGCTACTAAAGTCTCTTGTAGATAATCCACATAGAAGATTTGGTTTTAATCCACTAAAGGATCGATCAACTTTACTTTCAGGTTGGATGATAAAACCAGAAGCATACCTTGGAAGTATTGTAAAATTTGCCTCATATGTACCAAAAGATTCATCATCCTTTTTCTTAAGATTAAGGAACTCCTTTTCCATATTTTTTCAAAGATTATGAGGGAAATACTTATTAAAAACTATGTTCTTGAACTCATCCCATTCCATGGATTTAATTTCAACTCCTTTCCTTGTATTCTTGATTAAAGTCCACCATTGGTATGCTTAATCTACTAAATTATTAACAACCAAAATGAATTTTTCAAGTTCCGAATAGTGAAGGATGGAAAATATCATTTAAATGGTACTAATACATTGTTCAGAAACTAGTGGATCAGAAGACACACTGAATGAAGGTGGACTATGCATCATGAAGGACTCAATAGAATATTGTTCCCTTCTCTGCTCACTTGGAATTCCAGAATGATTCAGAACTTCGGTAAGTATAAAAATAAGATTTTTCATTCCATCTCTCATAAAATTTGGTTGTTCAGGAGGAAAATCAGTGCATTGATCATTAGCATGGTTCCTTAGGGTTCCTTCTATTTTATAAAACCCAAAAGAATAGTGTGAGTGGAAAAAATCATACTAGGAAAACAATATAATCAAGGGGGAGTACTTTAAATCTCTAACATCTTAGGTTTAATACTAGGTTATTCATGATCATTACCATAATTCTAGGACTATAATATATAGTTAGACTTACCTTTGGGGTCATCCCTATCAACACCTTGTAAATATCTCTCGAGATCTCTCTAATGTTTTTGTATCCTCGTTTCCAAAGGTTAACTAAACCTTTTCTCTGATATCAACTATAACAACCCGAACTTAACGTACATGGACATTAAATTACGTTTTTGGAATACTTAATACATGATACAAACAGATGACCAAATACCACATTAGTTTAGTGTCTTTGTAAACTTGGAACATAATCTTCTAACTTGGTGAAAGATCTTCAGCATCTCTCACAAAGATCTTCCCATTTAGTTTTCCTACCTAAAACCTTTCTTTATATCATTGGGAAAAGAAAACATAGAAATGGTGAGATAAAATGATCAGTAAGGATAAACATGGAGAATATAATCAAACCATGATCATAATAATATACAAAAATATTAACATAAAGTTTAAATATCAAAATCTTGAGAAATGGAATAAATTTTGGCAGTTCGTAAGGCATAGATCATAAAGGAACATTAACCATGATAAAATAGCATAGGCATAAAACATAGAATTGTGGAAAAAAATAATCACATAATATGATTTTCATAGTATCCAAGTCATTTATTCCAAGACCATCATAATGGATAAAGTCCATTACTGAACCGAGTTTACTTGCCGTTCCGGCCATGCATTACTGAATCTAATTTACTTGCCGTTCCAGCCCTATATTACTGAACCCGATTTACTTTCCATTATAGTAATATTTATCTCATGAGATATAAATATTTACCCAATTCATTGGAGAGAGATATAATTCATCCCATCTCATAATGAAATCATTCTTATGTGTGCCACAAAACTTAAACCATTCACCATAACATAATCCAAGGAACAAAAAAATGAGTTTCTTAAACATCATTCCATCATAACATAATTTATATAAGATAAATGTATATTAAAAAAATAATTCCATCATAAAAAAAATAAAATAAAATTAATAATAGGTATAGAAACATACAACTATGCAATATTAGATGGAAAATAATTTTGATAAAACACTTGAACTTAATTATTAAGGAAAATATCCTTTCTTCTTAAAAAAAAATTTCTTTTATCAAAATTCTGTGTAATTTTAAAGAAAAAGAATTGAGTTGAAAATAAACTTACAATATTTTAGAGTAAGATTCATGGATATAAGACCTCATGAAACCATAAAAATCTATTCATGTCTTATAATTTATGAAAACATTCTCCTCGTACTTTTACTGGAAAAGTAAAAAAGTACCCCGTTTGGTAAACAAAATAATGATTCCTTCCATACCATGTAGTAAAAATAAAAGACGGTTAAAAATTATTTTAGTTGTACATAGAATAATATTAAGAATTTTATAAAATCATTTTTAGAAAACATGGAAATGGATGATAAATTTATCCCCTGTAAATACTTACGTATAAACAATCTCAGATAAAAAGAAGATATTAAAAAATTATCCCTTACCTTAGGGACGATTTACTTCATATGTGTACGAGACTCCTGTATAGTGGGTTAAAACATATTAATAACTTCTAAAAAAACCATAATAATATTTATTATATCATATATTATTCAATTATTTCTTTATATTACCCATTTATTTAACAATTCCATGTTAAAGTAATGTTTTGGGTAATAATCGTTTTATTTATCGTATGTGTTTTGAATTGTTATTCTTGATCTAATTTCTTAGATCTTGATTTAATTACTTACAGAATATAAAATATGATTTATATATATCATAAATATTCATTATATAAATATATATAATATATAGATAAGTAAAATGGAATACATCGTTCCTGGAGATGGTAGGTCGTACGTACGCATGAACACTGTTTCTGTTTCCTTATTGAATTGAATGGAAGAAAGTAAATAATATATATATATATATATATATATATATACATAAATCAAGTATCATTATTATTTCATATATTTCATGATTGTTTATTATATATACATTATAATTAATCTTTAATAGTTAATGTGGATAATGAATCTCATCGCGTTGTGGAGACGGTAGACCGTACATACGCACGAGCGATGATATCATTCAGTTAATGGTTAAATGGTATAAACTTGGATGGTATATTAACAATATAAAATAATTATCATGTTATATTATTTATTTACATACATTATACTCATCATTATACCCATCTAAATTAAGTATTGTTGAATAATAAATTACACCACGATGTGGAGACAGTAAGCTGTACATATGCACACATGGGGATATTGTCATTTATAGAATTGATAAAAGGAGGTACAAGGTTTTCCCATAATTACAATAAAATCTTATAATGTATAAGATTATAGATTTATTATTTTAGTATGAGAAAAAAATAATAAGAGGAAGTAGAAGAAGAAATTAATTTTGAAAGAGGTGATAAAACAATTACCTCTTTTTAGAGTATCTCATTTTTATTTGCACAAAGGTCTCCCTAGGATGGATTTGTACCAAAAGTGTGGCATCTAGGATGAATTGTGGGAATTTGGGAGAGGAAATGGGAAGGTATTTTCTTAGAAAAATTTCTTTATAGGTGTTATTAAAAGACAAGGAGAGGTTCCCTTTTATAAGAGAGGGGAGTGTCACTCTTGGAAATAAAAAAACTATTAAATTAATATAAATTAATTTTTAAATTAAAATCAATCCAAAGTGGATTATTTAGAAGAGAAGATGAGTTTGGGTCTAAATCCTCTCAACAAATAAAATTTATACATGTTTTGATTTTATTTTAAACCTTATCATTTTGATTTATCGTTATTTAATCTATTTAATTTTAATTGTGGTAATAATATTATAAATATTAAATGCTTATAAATATTTACTTATGTGTTTCCAATTTTACATAATTGAATACATTATGACATTTTAGACATTATAATTTTCACTTTGTAATTTTTAAATATTTTTTTGTTTTTTAAATAATTTAATAATACATTATTTTTATAACATATCAATAGTGTCAATTTTGACACTATTAATTTATTTGACTTAAATAAAATCCACATAGAAGATAAATTCGAAAAAAATATTTAATACACTCCTAACAAGTCAAAGTAACCTAGAAAATTTGTGGATCACATTAAATAGTTCATATTATATTTCTTTTAATATTTTTAAAACCATTTATTTAATATTTATATTAATAAAATAATTTCTATATCACTAAATACCAAGATGGTTCAGCCAAGGGTGCAGGACCCATGGCTCCAAATTTTATTGAAAAAAAAAAATCAAAATAGTACACAAGAGTTTAGGAGATGTTTACATGCAGTAAACCACATCTTAAACAAAACACAAGTGCACATCCAGAAGTTACCTTTTTCGAGGCTGACCACGACCCCTGGCTCCACCCCAATCAGTAGGATGTCGACCTCCCTCCTTTGATTCCCAATCATAGGAATCTTAGAAGAGGAGTCCCCATGCATTGTATAATAATTTCTATATCACTATTGCGTCATCATTAATGATAAATATTTAATCTCTAAAAATTATAAGTAAATTCACATGATTTATATAATTTTATTAAAATTTGTGATACTATTTATTTTATAAGTTTTATGAATTTTATCACTATATTAAAATTATTATATTTATAAGATATAAGAGAGTGACATGTTGACACTTTCTTTTGTTTTAATTATAATTACATCACTTTCATGGAGATAAGTCTATTAAATGGATTAATTCTGACCCTTAGGTGATATTGGTCGACTTTAATTCATACAATAGGATTTTACTGGTGTTAGGGTAATTTTATTATGTTTATCATATTGTTAGTTACCCTAATTTACTTGATTTTCCTTTAACTATGGTAAATAAAAATTACCATAGTTACTGTTAATAATATCCAAAATAAAAGTATACTATTAAAATAATTTGGATCTAGTGATTCTTAATATGGAATCTATTTTTTATAATTTGAAACACATAATTGGTAGAAATTAAATTAAAATTAATTCCTATTGTCAAAACTAAAAAGCGGGTTTTCTAGAAGTAAAAACTTATCAAAAGTTTGTCATGTGTATATGTACAATTTAAATGTGGAATTGATTAAAATGAACAAAATTGGATTAAATGATAAAAAAATAATTCAATTATACTATATAACCAATTAAAAAGATAATCTAACTATATAAATAAATTAGATGAAAATGCAGTTTTGAATTAAAATGTAGTATTTTTCACTATTCATTAAAATATGAATTTCATCAGAAAAATAAAAAAATTTGAACCAAGTTAAATTTTATGTCCTACTTTCAAAGAAGAAGTTTATTATATCAAATAAAACTTATAAAATTGTCAAAAACTAGATTTAAAAAGGGTTCTCCATCAAAAAGTGGTAAAATTATATTCCATTGAAAAATACCCTTTTTATCTGAAAAATTGAATTTCTTATTATATAATATTCTAGAAAATACATAATATGAATGTTAATTTTATAAAAAATTCAAAATATGGTTAATACTATTCATAATGGCTAGTTTATATCCCATTAAATAATAATATTTTAATAATATATCATTGTATAGTGAAACTTGGTATTGCATGCAACGCAAGGTATTGAGGAAGGTCACTCTTGTGTGTAACACCATCCAAATCAGTGTTGAGTGTGGAGAAGTATTCCTTTGGTGTTGTGTATAAAATAATCCAAAAATAGTTCTTTTATACATTGATAAAAATCTATACCCAATGTTGCATGAAAGAAATTTTATCAAATGAACTTTAAATTTTGTGTAACACAAGACAAGAATATTGTTGTGTATACTGCAAGCTAATACGGTGTTGCTTATAGTGCAATATAATATTGGTGTAGCATAAAACACAAGACACCAAATAAATTAAAAATAATCCATCTCATAAAATCTCTGGGTGTTACACATATTATATGCAAATCCTATCGATCTTCAATCTGCCATATTTTTGCGATGCGAACTCAGATCGATGCACAATCAGTTTCATTGGGAACATATCAAAACCCTATTTTCTAATCATATAAAATATAATTTAATTTTCAAATTTTTAAAATTAAATTACTGGGAATTCTCTTTGGTTCCGATAGAAGAAACCTAGGGTGTAGTGGAAGCGTGAAAAATAAACAATTTAAATTTTTTTGTTCAAATTCATGTTAAAAACACTAAATAAAAAATAACCTTTCCTATATTTCTCAAAGGATAATTTATATATCAATTTAAGCATTAAGAATAAAATCTAACAGAAGATTAAATGATACCTTATTCATTTGAAATCACCAATTTGATTGGATCACTATCGGTGTGTCATGGATGAAAGGAGCCAAGCGAGGAATCCTCTAGATTTTACACACATGAACTAATTTTCATAAACCATAGATCTATGATTCATGGATTATATCATGGAAAATTAAAGATCTTTATGACATCCCTTCGTTTGTGTGAAGAACACTGACTCGATCGGGAAAGTAGGATTGGTCTGACTACGTTCTTTCTTCAAAATATCTATATAAGAGATTGAGAAAAGAGGAGATATTATCTCACTAAATTCATTAAAATGGTTGATATATCTATTAAAGAGGCTTAAATGATCTTTTGTACCAATTTTATAGTTTAAAAAATTAAAATTTGTTCCCTAGAAAGTAATAAACTTCATTTTAGATCTATGTGCACACTCATGACTTAATAAAACTTGTTATAAATGTAAATAAAATTTTATCACTCACTTGTAAGACATTAACATGTTACTTGATTCAATACAAACCATTAATTATACCTATAATCTCCCTAAATAATTTAATGATCATTGAACATGTTATGTTTATTTGATAAATTATATTTTATCATATTCAATTTTATGATAAAACTTGTGAATACCATGATAAATAAATTCAGTAATAATTTTTATAAAATTGAATAATAAAATTTAGTTATTTTTACTTGTGATCAATCATACTTGGATGATCACAACCCCTAACATGTGGGCCCCACTTATTCCTAAACCAATATTCATTAAAATAGGTGGAAATTATGGATACACTTAGTGTGTGACCTTCTAGGTCCTTATCTCAATAATAGTGATTCCAAACTATAGACCAAGGGTGGATTATTGAAACCCATCATAGACCCTAAGGAGTTAAGTATTTCTATTCCTACAATTACCTCCCATGAACACATTCTATGTAATATAATCTATTTATATCAAAATATCTCATAAAGTAGGATGTACCCTTGTGTCATTATACTTTTGATGACTTATATATTTTATGACCTTATTGGATAGATTTACCTTACTTTACAATGCCCATGGATTTTATGAAGGTACTACCATCCCGGTTAACCTAGGACCATGAGATATCTATTCCTCAACTCAGAAGTGAAAAAATTTATCTTGATCATTCAACCAATACCATACCCCCAAATATACACCCAACACAAGATACCTTAAAAGGACTTAAATATAATGGATTTTTCCTTGAATGAAAGTATGAAATAAAATGGCACACGTTGACAATGATCTCAATTATGAAGATCAATACACATGTTCATAGATAGGAAAAACTGATGACACCTGAAACATGTGGTGTTTCTATTGGAGGGGAGGTCCTCATGATCTCATCTAATATATATCACCAAGTTAGAACTTCATGAGCTAAAGTATCAATGATCATGATTCTATAGCACTTGATATTCATTTATCATCTACATCCCATCATTATGATGTATCTAGACCATAACACATATGTTTAAGATTAATGTCATAGAATCTGAAGGTACTAATTAAAAATGAGAAATGCTATAACCTTTTGATATGACACATAGTATAAGGATATTACCATGAAAAAAATATATTCCAAAATTTAAACATGATTATGGTAATAAAAAATTAATGCATATATGAAATTGTATACATGTAATGGTAATAAAAGTACAAAAAGGAGTTGGGTCCAAGGCACCCACTCACAAAAATTAAATCCTCTAAGGATGTTTTTATTCCAAAAATAAGACATAAGATGTGGGGAGGGATGTTATTAAGGTATTTGGGAAAATATTTCTTGAAAATAAATGTATCTTTAAGTGTGGGGAAGAGAAGAGATGGGGTGTCCTTTTATATGATAGGGATAGAACACACTTGATATTTTTAAAATGATTTAAATTTTATAAAGTTATTTTCATGGAAAAGTTTCCCATAAATAATTAAATTTCTATATTAAGGCAATAAGTTTCGTAATAAATCCATCCAATTGGATTCAACGAAGTTTTTAGGTCATTTTAATCCTTATCACTTTGGTTTAATCCCCGATAAACATGTTCTAACCTTAACCGTGGTAACAATATTTTCAATACTAAAGGGTTATAAACTTACATATAAGGTAAAAAGTTTCTCCCAAATGGTGAAGGGATAAACATTTAGACAATTTCCCCTTACAATTTTCCTCTTTCACTACTTTTATGAATTTTAAATCATTTAATAAATTATTATATATATAAAATTTCATTAATGTCATTTTTAGGACTACTCATTTAATTTGACTATAATGTTCGAAAAGAAATAATGTATTTAGAATATATACCCATTTATAATCACTTCTACATTATAAATACCCATGAAATTCGTGACAAATAATGTTCATCCAAAAAGTATTACTTTTTATATTTTTAAAATGATTTGATTTTATTTTTCGTTTACTTTCATAAGCACTATGTCCCATTGTTTAAGAATTTTAGGTAATAATACCAGCATTAAAAATTAAAAATAAATTACTATCATAAAAATAATTTATTTATATTAAAAAAACTATTTAGAAGTTACAATTACATCTTTTTATTCCCATGTAAAAATATTATAGTTTTTAAAAGAAAATGTAGTGCAAATTTGTATTTTTTTACTTAAATAATATATAAGAAGTTTTAAAAAACAAAGGCAAAAAATTTCCATAACATAGAATATTGGATAATTATGGTTGAACATTACTCATAAAATATCATAAAGTAAAGTGTTATAATTTTTTTAGGCCTTATTACATTATTTTTTACTTTAATTACTCGATTTACCCTTAGTGAGGTGAAAAATATTTATTATGGTTACTATTAATAATTACAAAAAATAAAAGGGAAATATTTACCAAATTTGAACCACCTAATTCCAAATATGGAATATATTTATCAATATTAAATATCTGGAATTTGTATAAGTTAATTTAATATAATTACTTAAAACATAATGAAAAATAGTTTTTTTAGAAAAAATGCATTTTTAAGCATAAAAATAAACTTATAAAAAAATAAAGTATAATGAAGATTAATATGTAATTAATTATATTATTTTTAATTAAATAATTATTATTTTTTTATAAGATCAAATAGAACCATTAAATTAATTTATTTATTGAATATAAATTCCAATTTTTTAAAAATCGGTATTTTTCAATATTCATTGAAAAAATAAAATTTTTCCAAAAAATACCAAAAATTTCACCCTAAGATATTTTTGATATTATAATTTAAGAAATGATATCATTTTTATCAAATATAATATCTAAAATTAGAAGAAATTAATTATAAAATTCACTCACAAAAATCAATAAAAATCATTTTTGAAGAAAACATATGTTTGAAGAATAAAATCACTCTACTAAGAATTGGATTCCTAAATCCTAAGAATTAATAATTAAATTTACATAAAGTAAAAAAATTATATATATATATATATTTATAATTTATTTACAATAATTCATACTTGATTATTCAATGGCTAGTTTATTACAATCATATTTGAAATAATAATATTTCATAATCATTAAAGCTTAGTATTGTGTGTTATGTATGTTATCGAACATAGTGTTTTTTTAAAGTATCAAGGGGTTACAAAATAATGGTTTAAAGTTTCTTAGGACATAATCACATACCATTATAAAGGAATAAAACTTTTTATTCCATTTACTTGGTTCCTTATGGATCCTATATAGACTTCTCTTAATTTTTCTCACCAGGCCTTCATTCTTTTTGGTACATAATCTTCTGGTTTCTCCATGTAGATTTCTTCTGAAAAATATCCATGAAGGAAAACCATATTAAAATCAAGTTATTCAAGAAATAACCCTTTCAAGTTAATTGATATGTGTAGTATTTGTATTATTTCATGCTTCATAATTGGAGATATTATCTCACTGAAATCCACTCCTTTCAATTGTTGGAAACATTTCATAACTAGTCATTCCTTATATTAGACTCTACCATTATCTTCCTACTTTAGATGATAAACCCTTTTTTTGGTAGTGATCTCTTCCCCTTGAGAAGATGTGTTAGCCACCATGTGTTAGAAACATGCAAGGAATATAGTTCTTCCTTCATTTCTAAAGCCCACTACAATGTGTCACTCAAACATCTTTCCTCATTTAGTATATTGGGTGCCCCACTATCTATGATAAGTAGATGGTGAATTTTGTAATCAAACCTCTATACTGGTCAATTAAACTTAGTAAATCTACTCAAATATGAAAGTTATCATCTAATCATAAATTTATATTCCAAATATTTCCCCCTGGATTTTTCATTCATTGATAATTATAGCATTTCCTTCCTTAGTACCTCTAGAAATTGATCAATATCTTCAATTCTGGAGCTTGGTTGTACTTATCAAACAACAACACCATCCATGACCCTTGATTAACCTGAAACTACTCAAAATCTGTCCAGTTCAATCTCAGCCTACTCAATCGGTTCCTTTCTTATGAGAGCATCACTCGCTAGGTTTCTATCCTTCTATAGGATCTAATCATTGAAGATAATGTTTTAGACCTTTATAAACTTCCATTTATTATTATCCCATAGTATAAAACCAAAGTTTTCATTACCATATGAAATAACGAAATATGTGCAAGACTTATATTCCAATTTTACCCTTTCTTTATCATCAACATGGACATATGAGATACAATAAATAACTATCGCGTACATATTATTGACCGTCCAATCAGACCAGAGTACATCCATAAGCTATTTTTCTATAGGTTTAGATAGAATTAGATTCATGAGATGAGCCATATAGGTAATTGCATCAACGCAAAACTCCTTTAGGATATTGTAACTTGACCTCATCCTCCCATCTCTCTCATTAAGTAATCGATTCATTTATTCCAATACACCATTTTTATCAATATCTTGGAAACAATTTTCATTATTTTTATTCCTTTAATTTAGCAAAATATTTGAAACTCCTTTCCTCTATACTAAACTATATTATTTAATATGATTCAATTCATCTTCATCCTAGTATTAGACTAAATGAAAGTCCAGAAAACCTTAGACTTGTGTTTGAGAAAAAAAACTACATATTCCATGTAGAAGTTTTAATGAAGTTAATGTAATACAGTGAACCCTCATAAGATCAAACCAGTTTCAGTCCCAGTATGTCTGTATGAACTAGCCCGATCTTGAAATTCTTAGTTTTTCATCCATCCAAACTGAATGAAACCTACCACTAATTTTCTTAGATACAAATCTCACACGTTCCAAACTCCCCATGATCAATCTTTCTCAATACCTTAGAAATTAGGGTCAATAGACATTTCTCACCAATGTGACTAATACCGTCATGCCACATCTTCATTAATCCAAAATATATTCTGAAGGATGTTGCTTCAACCTGCATGGTATCTTTTGGTATACCAATAAGGTACAACATTCCCTAATTAAGCCGCAAGATACTACCATACAATATTGTGTAATTTTTGATACAATGTTTACACAAATGGTGTAATACCTTACATCATCCAGCTTTCCTATGGTAATTCAATTATTTTATAGACCTGGGAAATTTCAGATGCATTGAAAATGAAACAAGAATCCATTATTTATTTTCACATTCAAATCTCCTTTGTAGATAACCTCAAGTGCATCTTTGTTCATATATTGAAACTTTCCAAGGCTAAAATACATGTACTTGTGCATGCATCCTCTATCAACATTATATTGAAATGAATTACCCGAGTCAATAATCCATGTCTCAAATGAAATAGTCACATTTAAAACTAAAGTGACACCATCACCCCTATTACATCCTGACCTGGGTGCCACTCAGAGGTGCCCCGAACCAGTGGGTCACAGGTGCTCAAGTTTTCCTACCTGTACACTACAGGCTTCTGACTAGTAGTGAAGACTTAGGGTGTGTCCGTGGGGAGACCAAGCCCCTTGGTTAGATTAGAACAAAAATTTAATATATAGATAAATAGTGGAATCATATCAATAAAGTAAAAGAAAAATAATAAATAAAAAAAACCAATCACTAAATAATGATAAAAAGTAGTAAACTAAATCATATTGAATAGATGATGATGTCGTGACTCTATAAAATAAGAAAAACATGCATGGAAGGTTGTAGGCAGTCAATACAGAACCTGATATACAATAGGATCAACAAGTCCAAAATACATTCAAGCACCATGACCTCAATCCCACTAATCTACTACCAAGATACCATCCTATGTCATAAAAGAATTCATGCATCCATAAGTAGACACTTCCCCTTATCTACACCTATAATCATATAGTCTTCCCAAGTACTATCGCTTGCCTGGATAGGGTGTGAGATAAACTCATTAGGCCACCACAAATAGAGTCTATAAATATTAGTTATTTTATATAATGTGAAAATGTAAAAATAAAATAAGTATTAATGAAAACTGTAAATAGGTTGGCTCTGTTTCCTAAAGGAAACCAGGAAAAAAGTACCTAATTTGACCTAATCCAGATAGTTTGAACATATAACCATGAGTATAAACATATATAGACTCTGTACATAGTAACATCTACAACCATATATGTTGATACAACCACTATCTTGGTCCCAAGGCGCAACTCAGACTTCTATAAGTGTTATCTTGAGTATCATAAGTATAAAGGGATGCTATGCCCAATATCACAATTGTAAGGGTATACATGACCAGTATCATAATCATAGGGTCTACATGCCTGCATCATAAGAGTAATTAATTCCATGGCCATACTGAATTTTTATAAGGGACACCATGTCCATTCCACATATTCTATAGAATGCATCAAGTCTTAAGGAAGATATAATTATATAGTTCTTAGTTCAATAACATTCAATATTTAAAAGGGAATAACCATTATTCCATTTAATTGGGTGACGTGGTCATACCAATCAAAACTATTAAATACATTAGAAATTGATAAGTGTGTTATCCGATCTATTCCAAAACAATTATCTATTTCATTTATGTTATCATGATTTAAAAGTACTAACAAAACCATTTAGATGATAGTTTGACCATTTAATCATTTATAGCCACAATGGAAATTTGATCAGCACACCTCAAGGGGTGTCCACAATTTAAGGGGACCTAATAAGGTCATAAGTTTCTCATTTAAGGAATCCAACTAAAAAAATATTAAATTCAGGGGTAGTGCGTGTTGAAACCGACGTTCGGCACAACCACACATATTATAAAACATCTTAAATTTAATGGATAAATACTAAAACAACCAAATTATTTTTATAGAGGATAACTTATCTAGTATCAACCTTTGGTTTGGTCTATATTGGAAGAAAATGGGAAAAAATGAATGACTTGAAAATAGAGCATAAGAGATTACACCATGATAACTCTACTGAGAGAAAGACAAATGACTAAAGGCACAATATAAAATAAGATCTTACTAATGCAGATCCAAGGAGATGAGAAAATGCCAAATTATAGTCTGGATCATAAAATATCCAAGAACCTAGTTCTTAGATTCCTTGGGTGTTCCTTCACAATAGAGGAGGGAGAAGGTGAGGGCTTCTGTAAAAAATAGAGTCCCTTCCTCTTATTTTAAAAACTCAATTCAAGAATTTACATGGTGTGTAAATTATTTACACATCGTTTAAAGATCTGGGTCTTTCCTCTAGGAAAATCCCTTTACATGTTGTGAATTGTTGTTCCCAAGCCGCTACATGTCATGTAATGAGTACACATTATATAATCCAATTACATATCATGTAATTATCCTGCAATCAGCCTACAACCCTTTGGTCACTTTCTTTTTAAAAAACAACCCAATTGGCCCACAAACCGACTTAAGGTTCTAATCCATAAAAATGAGAAATTTACAAGACTTTCAACCAAATTTTAAAAAGATTCAAACCTAAAGAAAAAAATGGGTTCTTACAGTCTTCCTCCCTTAAAGGAACTCATCCCCGAGTTCTCTTCTAAGGGCGAAAAGACTTCATTTGATAAAAACTTTGGCCCTTGAGCATGTACATCGGCCTCCCACTCCCAAGTATCATCCTATACACAATCGAGATTCCATAATACCCACACTAAATATATATACCATCTCCAGAGATCCTTTGTTCTACAATCAATGATATATAGAGTATATTCCTCAGAAGAATCATCAACATGTATTTTAACTTCATAAAGATCAAAAGTATGAGATGGGTTGACATGATAACTATGAAGATATGAAATATAGAAGACATAGTGAATGAAATAGTACTTATGAGCTAATAGAAACTGATAGTATTCTAGCCCAACTATCCAAAATATGTCAAAAGTCCCTAAAAAGAGAGGTGACAACTTCCCTTGACTCTGTATCTATCTATTCCCAAGCCTGGGTGATACTCCTAAGAAAAAACGATCCTCGAACTCGAACTCCAGGGGTCATCGATGGATACTGACATAAGATTTATGTATAGATTGAGTATTGGGAATAAACTTTCAAATCAGATGAACTATCTCCAAATTATCCTGAAAAACAGATGAGGACCTAGTAGCACCACCTCTCCTTCCTCTAACCAGCATAGGGGTGAACAGAACGACCTACCATATAAGGCCTCATAAATATCCATTTGAATCATCAATTGAAATATATTATTGTATGAGAAATTAAAGATAGGTATATGATTCTCCCAAGAACCATTGAAATCAAGGATGCATGCTTAGATAATTTCCTCTAACACCGATATAGTCCACTTCATCTGGCTGTTGGTCTACAGGTAAAACGATATACTCAAAAGCACCGGTGTACCCATAGTTCTCTGTAAACCCTTCCAAAAAATCGATGTGAAATGAGTTTCCTTATCTGAAAAAAAATTATGCGGGACTTTTTGTAGATATATAATTTCATAGAAATACAATCTTACCAGCTCATCAATTGATAAATGCTCCCAAATAGGAAGGAAGTTGGCCACTTTCGTCAGTCGATCCATGACTTCTCAAACTGTGTTGCTACCTCAAGGTGACCTCGATAAGATAATGAAATAATACATCGCAACGTCCTCCCATTTCCATTTCAGGACCAGAAATGGTTGTAACAAGACAAAAGGTCACTTGTGATCTACCTTCACCTACTAACAGGTGGAACACCTAGTAATAAATCATGCTATCTAACATTTCATCCCTTTCCACCAATACTATAGTGCATGTCATGATACATCTTGGAGATGCCTGGATGAAATAACCACAGAGAAGAAGATATATCCTACATCAAATCCTATTTGATATCTATGGGAACATAGATATGACCATGTATATGCAGGATGTCGTTGTTATTGATAAACCAATATGAGGGTGAGTCCTTACCAAAAATACTCTATCCTAGGACCAAGCCCTCGGAATCTAAAAACTACCTCACATTCACTCTTTCTAGAAGTGTAGAGGTCACTGATAAAAATGAAAGTAACGATTGTACATGGTGGCCCTTCACCTCTATGTACATATTATAAATAGTTCTATAAGCTGCCACTCGGTACTGGCCTCCTGAACTGCTTGTGTCTGATTTCTCTTACTCAAAGCACAACAAAATTGCCCTTGTTATGCTTATAAGAAACCTCAAATTTGAAGGATCTTGGATATTCAACCCACCTTCACTAATTAAGATTAAAATCATGCTCTGTTAAAATATACCTGAGGCTTTTGTGGTATGTAAACACAACAAACTCCTCTCCCAGTAGGAAATGCCTCAAAAAATGCAAGGCGTATACAATAGTTGCTAGATCAAGATTGTGCGTTGGGTAATTTTAATCATGAGGCCTCATGTGTCGAGACCCGCATGTATTGAATTGATCTTATTCCATTATAATAGCTCATAGACCGACACCTGATTCATCATAATATATTGTATATTTTTTCTTGGATCTAGTAGAATCATGATCGGTGCAGAAGTAAATCCCCCTTTCAGCTACTGAAAGGATATCTCACATGATTTTAATCAAATAAAATTCACACCCTTCTTAGTCAAACCCGTAATAGGTTATTATAAGCATGATATGTCCTGTATAAAACTCCTTTAGTAACCAAATGGCCCTAATAAATTCTATATGTCAAATATTTCTTGATCTGCTCCCATGTAACAACATCACTCACATTCTCTAGGTCAACTAAAACTCCTTCCTCAAAGATAATATGACCAATTAAGTGTACCTTATCAATCCATAAATGAAATAAACTGATATTAGAATAAAAATAGTTCTCTCTTAGTGTATTCAAAATGACCTCAAGATGAGTTTCATGGCCTCTTCAAGTATTAGAATACCCCAAGATGTTATCTATGAAGACCATGACAAAAGAATCCAAATACTTGACCTACCTCTTATGCTCGTACAACTTAGTAGTGTCAATATTAAATGGATGAATGGATACTGGTGCATCTACAGACACTAACTTGATAGTAAACTCTACCTCTCTCTCAAAATGTCTCCTAGAAATTTAATCAGGGAAAACATCTCTAAATTTATAGACTACAGGAGGGAAATTATTTTGATGTATCCCTAATCATATATATAAAGACTAGAAATTTGGACGGTCACTCTACATATCCCAAGATGCTCAGATCTATCTCTACCCTCATGGATATCCTAGTCACCCTTGTGAGTATATTTACCACCCTCTCATTATGTAAACAACACCCTCCAACAATTAAAATACACAAAGGCCTGATAAGGAACTGACCAATATATCCTTAAAATGATATAAAAGCCTGTCATTTTGAGGAAGAAGAGGTTACATAATAAACGAGGGCTTCCTAAATCAATAGGAAGGTCCTTTCATTGGTGTATACTCTCATAATTTATACCCAAAGGTGTATCAAGTATCATGACGCCACGAGAATACTCAATATGAAGCCCAAGGATCTTCACAATAGTAAAATAATCATAGAATGTGAGGAACTTATATGGAACTAGGTATAAATAATAGTAGAGGCTACTAGAATCATACCTTAAACTGTAGATGAACAAAAATCTTTGTCCTCTAGTATAGGCTTCACTGAATAAATATGGCTTGATCCTTAGCCCTATTTTGCATCATAACTACCTAGGGTGGGTCCACTCAATTGGAACTGTGAATCAGGACCCTAGCTACCACAACCACATACTCTACCACTACCTATACGACCATTAGTACTCTACCCACCTACCTAGATAGGTTCTACTGATCCTTCTCCTAAAGGTGGAGCTAGAACAAATCCTCTCCCACTCGACACAAATGAAAAGGTCATGCATAAACACTATATATTCCCCAATATGCCATTACCTCGACACTCAATTGGGTCTCTGGGGCTCGGGGGATTTTTATGACCAGGATTACCATAATGGTGACATACCACATAACTATTAGAGGGTATCAATTGGATTCCACTACTTACATGCGCAGTCTCAAAGCATCACTTCTGATTACTAGTCAAATCAGTAACTTGTCTTGGTTATGAACCAACCTGGATCACACCGTCCACTTCCCTTAGGTTCTGATCAGTGGTAAGATCTTATTTTATTATATCAGATACAATATTCAACCGGAAAACATTTACCCAATAATGAATAGGACACTGAATTCCATCCTCAAATTGTCTTGCTTTTGCTGTCTCATCAGCCATATAGATAGGAAAAAAGTGATTAATCTCTATAAAATGAGTTGAAGAGCCCATAAGTTTCATAGAACCCTACTTTAAGTTCATGAACTCCCTATACTGATCATCCTTCAAGGTTTCATGGAAGAAATAGACATAGAATCTCGACTAGAAATCCCTTAAATTCACTTCCTAATATTGACCTTCTAGGTTTAGAATATCTCAGGAGGTGTCTCCATATGCTCGAATATAGATAATACTGTCTCTAGACATAACTCTATAGATTGTGGTCTTATATCCCCCAAAAACACTGGAGGTAGCTACTGCTGGAACTCCGGAGTCAACTCTTCCATAGAAGGGATTGAGAGTAGAGCTCCCTGTAACGTCTATATAAGCCGCAAAAAATCCCCTCAAAACCAGGCACCATCACCCATACCAGGAATTGGAAGAGGTTCCATAGGAGGAACTGCTAGAGGTATCACTAGTAGCTTAGGGTCCACCACCTTCAGAGAGTGGTCATCACCACCCTCCTAGCATATGACCAGAGGATGTTGTGGTGTAATTGCTCTAAAAATGAAAAAAACACACCTCAAATAAAATTAGATAATGAAATGAGCCATGGATATAATAATAGTACTGATATATATCCTTTCTATTCAATGGTGACACCCCTCATCTAGATCAAGGTGTCAGGTTTGGGTGATAGCAACATTTATATAGAACACCAAAGATGCTACCTACTTCCCACTACAAAGTTCGGTCCAGGGGAAGCTCTGTGTTTTTCTATTTTAGTTTCATTTGAATTACATATTTTTATTACATTTCTCATTAAATGGTTGAAACAAATGGATCACAAATTCACATCCATTTGGTACCATACACCTTATGAACCGAAGTGTGGTTTCCACTTAATCCATACCATAACATGTTCTAGTCCGTGTGACCAATGGTCTATGCCTCAATGTTCCATAGTTGACTATTTATGGTGTATACTATAGCCTAAGTAAGAAAAAACTGTTTAGGTTATGACATGCACTCTAGTTAACAACTATGTTTTCTTAATCCCCTGTATAAAATTTTATTCAATTAATATTTATATCATAGAAGGAATATATAATAAGGTCACGCAGACACGCCACCTATCCTATATGGCATGGCATAATGCATGGAATGTGAATTCTAACTGGTGCCTAAAATGATGTATGATCAATGGAATACCCTCATCTCATTGGGCCGTGTTAAAATAAAATCCTCAATAATGGAAATAATAATATCACAATTCAAGTGCATCAACCAACAGTGAAATCAAATCAACTATAATAGAAAAAATACAGAATAATAATTTCTTATCCTAGGTGATTCAAAATTACCCTGAACATGGGTAATCTAGTCCCACACTTGACTTATAACCAACTCCTAAAGCACTCCTAATATACTGCTTATTTTCTCAAAATATTAAGGTAAGAAAAGAAAGTCTTCTGATGCCACTTTGTGACATCCTGGCTAGGGTTCTACTCATGGGTTCCCCAAACTGGTGGGATATAAGGCCTTAAGCATGCCTCGCCATATGTCACAGGCTTTTGACTAGTAGTGAGGGACTGAGGTGTGTCCATGGGGAGACTAAAAATAAATAGCATAAGCATATCAATAAAGTAAAATATTGTGTAAGAAATAATAAACATCCAATCACTGAATAATGAATAGAAGTAGTTAACTGAATCATATACAATAGATAATGACTTAATTTCTCTACAAAATAGGGAAAACATGTATATATGGAAGAAGAAATTCAATCCATAAAATTATATAAAAAAGGATAAAAATTCTAAAATATATCCAAGAATACTGAGCTTGATCATGGTCATCTACTACCAAGATCCCATCCCAAGTCATTCAGGAAGTCATGCATCTATAAGTGGAGGCTTTCCATTATCTCCACGTGCACGCATATAGTCTACCTTGCAACCAACGACCACACAGATAGGGTGTGATATAAAAAAATTAGTCCACAAAAAATTTTGTTTATAAATATACAATCCGTGAATATAATATAGAAATGTGAAAATAAAATCAGTAGTAATGAAAACTATAAATGGGGTAGATCATGTTCTTAAAGGACACTATGCTACCAATACCTGATTCATCCTAAGCCGGATATTCTGAACATTTAAGCATGAGTACAAGCATATATGGACCATATACATAGTGATGTATACAACCTTATATGTGGCTACTTAAAATACCCTAGTCCCAAGGAATAAATCATACATCCATAAGCTGTTTCTTGAGTATCACTAGTATCAAGGGACCCCATGCCCAATATCACAATTGTAAAGGTTTCAATGCCCAATATCATAATTGTATAGTCTCCATGCACAAATCATAAGATTAATGGATTCTATGCTGATATTACATTTATATAAGGTATTCCATGCACATACCATATATTCTATATAAAGAATCAAGGATTAAGGAAGATCCGATTAAATAGTTCTTAGTCTAGTAACATTCAATATTAAAAAGGAGATAACCATTGTTCCATTTAACTGGGTGATGTGGTCATACAAATCACAAATATTAGATACATTATAAATTGATAATTGTGTTAGCTGATATGTACCACAAAAATTATCCATTTCATTTATTTTATCATGATTTAGAAGTCATGCAAAAACCATTTTGGTGATGGTTTGACCGTTTAATCATTTATAGCCACAATGGCAATTTTATAGGATCACCACTAGGGGTGGACACAACTAAAGGGGACTGAAGAAGGTTATAAGGTTCTAATTTAAGGTAAATAATTAAAATTAGATTAAATTTATGGGAAACGAATGGTGAAACTAGTGTGATTCACAATGACACATATTATAAAACATATTAACTTTTAGGGATAAATGCCAGACGACATACCTTATTCCTGTAGAAGAGAACTTGTCTAGTATCGAATTTGGTTTGGTCTAGATCATAAGAAAATAAAAAAGAAGATGAACACCTTGAAAATAGGACATAATATTCTACTCCAATATAAATCACTTGAGAGAAAGAAAAACAATGAAATCCCCAAGATGAAAGAAGACCTTACAAGAACACATCCAATGAATAAGAGTATGGATCATGAAGATATCCAAGAACATAGTTATTGGATTACTTGGGTGCTTCTTCATGAGAGATGATGGCGTAGGTGATCGATTCTATCAAAAATAGAGGCCTTGCCTCTTATTTTAAAATTTGATGTTGGGGATTTACATGGTATTGAAATTCTTTACACATCATGTAAGGCTCAAGGTATTTTCTACCTCTAATTACACATCATGTAATTGGTTTGAACTCATCCTACAACCCTCCTACCCCTACCCTTCCAAAAAAACCCAATAGGCCCATGGCCCGGCTTAGGGGTCTAAGCGAAAAAAAGATAACTTTATAAGAGTTTCAGCTGAATATTAAAAATGATCCATACCTAAAGAAAAAATAGGTTCTTACACCCCCTAGCTATGGATTCTGTGGAAGATACAAAAGAAGACATTCTATGGTTTACATGCCTCACTCAGTAGTGCTTACATATATTTCCATTCATTCCTCAATTATAACAGGTGGAGTAATTAGGACCAACCAACTTTCTTGGACTCTTCTCTCTTATGTTTCCTCTTATTTTTATCTAATCCTTCGAGTTGATGGCTACATATTTCTAGAGAAATTAATCATACATAAAAATGTTAATGAAACATATTTTATCCAAATCTCTTCTTTTAAGATAAGGTTATGGGTATACTTGAATAAAAATTAATTCTTTCTCCTTGAGTTTCTCACAACAGTCAATGCCATGTCTCATGACTCTGGAAGCAATGATAAAATAATTAGTGCCCATATGATTTTAGTGAAATTAAAATTAATAGAATCTAAATAACTCTAGATCATATTGAATTCATTCGAATAATTTAACACAAAACATCCTTTAGAAATTTTTATTTTAAAGATTCATCACAACATAAACACTTTGTTCATCATAGAGGTATTATCACACATCTTCATAATCTTGTAAATAAATTATGTAGTTATATTATCCTCATAGATGTTGGATCCCACATTCAAGTCCATTATCATCCATAAAACACCAAGTTCTTTACTATTAAGACTTTACCATTCTCCTCTCTAAATTTCTTCCATCTCATTTCTAACCAATGATAGATCAAGATCATTTTGGAATAAGTAGTCTTGTACGTGTATCTTTTAAAATACCAAGTTTATGACATTGAAATTATCCAGGCTCAACTTGATCTCTTCCTATATCATATTTTGAATGTATAAAACTCCCATTGAATTTAAAAAATGGTAATGAGAAAGTACCTCTCACTTCAAGATGTTGTTAATTGACCTTCTCTACAGAACTCTAAACCAAGATCTGAGACCACTTGTTATACTAGATGCACTATTTTCTAATATTGAATAATAAAATAAGGAAAAATAGTGTCTATATGAAACCAAAACCAATGGAAGATTCCTTGGGATTAGGAATCTATGCATCATAACATCTTACCTTCTAATTACCTCAAGAGACACTTAGTGCGGAAAATAAATAAATCATGAAATGTAATAGAAAAAAATCAAGATAAAGGCACACAAGGATTTATGTGGTTTCAAGACATTCCTAATCTAAAAGAAACAAAAACTTTAGAAATGGTAAATAAGAGAGATTAAAAAAAAATACTCACTCCAAAGTAAAAGTTGACAGATGCTCTGCTTGAGTAAATAACTCATAATTTTTTACACCCAATAAAAGTTACCACAACCCCATATATATAGCTGCTACAATCCTGAAATCCTAGTTCCACTACCAAAAAATATTCATTGACCACACATCCTATGTATCTGATCTTTTTTTCATTGAATCATTCGATCAGGGGATATCACCACCTAAACTAGATTACATTGTGAAAAATAACTTCATCTGATTGTGTCTGCTTCTGAAAGAATTCATCCAACAATTATAGCATAATATTCTTTCAATTATTGAATAATTGATTTATTATATTATAATATGTCCTAGAATTTGAATGTTTATAGAACTGCCATCCTCCATGTCCTATGGAATTACTATAGAATTAAAAATTACCCCTTTTTATGGCCTCATCACTTATCTAGAAAACAATTCTCACACCAAGCCTTATAAATATATTTTTCAAGATTTAGTCTAGAAGAGTTTTACCTTTGCTAAGATATCAACACATCAAATATATTTCAACACACTATTACTCAAGATCATCTTATAGTCCATCAATGTTATATATCCATATCATACCGAGTAAAACACCTCTTCAGTCAACGACTATAATATTTGATCAATATCATGTTCAGAGAAAAGGGGGATATTGTTACCCAATCTCGTCCTATAGTCCATAAAACCTTATACCCAAATCAGAACGAGTAAAGTATATCTTTAGAAAATGGCTAAAAGATGTGATAAGTAGCAGGTCCTACTATTTATATAGATATTTTCAGAAAAATCCTTAAAATAAAAAACATGTTATGTTGTAAAACACACACACAAACAAAATTTCATATCAATGGAACACATGTTTTATTACACTACAACACATGATTTTTGGAATGTATTTACAACATAATTAAACAAAAAATATTTACATTTAAAATTAATACACTATATAAAATACCATTTTTTATGATGGTGCATTTATGACGGAGTTATAATCCATTACAAATGGTTGTTGTGAAGTGGACTTTTGTGATGGAAATTTTATTATATTATGAATAATATTTATAGGTATGATTATTCATTATAGGCCAATAGTCTGTCATGTATAATTTTGATGGTAATGCGATCATGGTTATAGAAAATACTTATTTATGATAGAATTCATATTTCTATTCTACATAGTTTGGTTATAAAAGAATTATTTGTGATAAAATAACTATTTAAGCAGAAATAGTTTTATGGGAATACTTATTTGTGATATAATTCATATTTATATCAAAAACAGTCTTTTCATGAAAGAATTATTTACAATGGAAGAGTCATTCCGTAACAAATAGGTCAACACATTTTTACTTGGGATGGGTTGACTAGTTTATTATAAATAGTCTGATAGTAGATTATTTACGATAAACAGTTCTTGTCACAAATACTTTTCAAATAAGTTAAAAAAATTTACAGCAGGTATTTATTATGAAAAGTTTCTATCCATTTAAAATACAAGTCGTAAATAACTAATTCTATCATAAATAACTAATTCTGTCACAAATACCCATTGAAAATGGTTCTAATGACAGGTTTTTTGTGATAAAATAATTAGTTGTGAAAATTCCCTCATGAAAAATTAAACTATAAATGTTTTGCATTCCCCCTCCCATTCATTCGAAATTGATCAATTTCTCTCTTTCTCTCTAATTTCCCTTTGTTTATTTTGGTAACTGATTTTTGGATTGTAATCCTACTATTTACGATCCAAACATCAGGATGAATGTATTTTTAAACTGTTTTTAATAGTTATTAATTTGATTTATTAATTTTTTTAATATATATATTTAATTAATTTAATTTATTAGGGTTTAATTTTGTTTTCATATTGGGTTATTAATTGTTTTTATTTACTTAGTATGTTTATAATTATTTAACTCAATAGGATTTTTAATACAAAAAAATATTATAATTTAAAATTATTGTTTGTACTAATTATTAAATTAATATTTTAGATAATTAATAGTAATATTATTATAAAGCATATTTTAATAAATTATAATATTATAAGAGGAAATATTTTTTAATAAATTACAAAAATGGTATTCCGTAATAATAAAATTAATCTTATAAAATCAATGTAAGTTCTAATTAAGTTAAAGAATAAAAATATAAATAATTTAATATAAGTAATAAAAAATAAAAAATAAAAAATAAAAAATAAATAGTCATTAATTATTATAAATTGGTATAAATTATTAAAATTTATTTAAAATAATAAATTTTAATTATAATTATGGAAAAACAATAAATTTTTAAATTATATAAATTTTTATATAGAATTAATTTTTTTATTAAATTAATTATATGTTTTATATGTATCAAGATCTGTTTGATGAGATGATTCATACCTTGAATAAAGATGAGAAAGATGGTGATGAGCTTCTAGTTTAGTCAGCAAGGATAGTTATGCGACGCTTTCTACTAAGAGGGACTGTGACCTTGCATGATTGATGATTCTTGAACTTATTTCTGAGCGATGTATATCCCATTATTTTGGTCCTCATCAAAGAAAGTAAATTTATATATGAATTTAATTAATTAATTAATTAATTAATTATATTTTTAAATATTATTATTTTCTATGTTTTTCACATCTTTCCATTGATCCACCTAGTGCTATTCCGATGAAATATTTTATGCCTCGTCTCTTATGGGATCAAGTTCTTAATGACATGCAATATTGCACGTTTGAGAACTAAATTGTACTTAAATAAACATTGTATTTTCTTTCAATTTCATATAATTTATATTTTCAATATTATTAAATATATATAGGGTTTGTGGTCTCAGGTAACGAGACCCTCCATTTAGGAGGCATGAGAGTTTTGCATTGTAACACCCCACAATTTAAGTATGTATCTCTATTTAAATAAATCTGATGTGTTTGATAGCTTGAGATACACGGAACACTGAACAAAAGTGAATAATGCCATGTTAAAATATAATATAAAATATATTTGAACATAGTTAAATAAAACAAGATTATCAAATTGAATTATTTTTAAAAATAAAAAGGTTCTAATTCACCTAGGAAAATACAATTAATTTTAAAGAGTCTATTTTTATGAATTATATATTTTTTTTAAATTCATTAATTTATATTATCAATAAAATATAATGATGAAATTCAAATATTGATTTGGAAAATCATTTTGCAAAATCTAAGAAACAATTAATTAAATTTATGGAGTACTATATTATATATTCATGGCTAAACAAATATATTTTGTTTAATTACATTATTTTTATTTTATATTATATATGTTTTTATTTAAAAGTCAAAATTTTCATATTTGAAATATGAATTTTAATTAAATTAATTATTTATATTTATATTCAAAGAAACTACCAATCATTTAATGATTATTATTTGGTAAGGAATACCAAAAAATTCATTTTTATGCTTAATAATATATTTTTCTAAAATTATTTTTATTGAATTATGAGTACGCATATTAAAATTAATTTTTATCAACATTTAGAAAATGAATCTGGTAAATTTTTTTCCATATTTTAAATGTTTATATGAAATTTTTTAAACAAATTTAATTTCATTTTTGTTCATAAAAATAAATTACCTAGGTAAAAGTTAGTCACCATAGTAAAAGTTAAAATAAAGTAAAATGGATAAATTAAAGGATAAGGTCATAAAATTTTAAAAAAAATATCTCTAAATGGTTGGATGGGGGAATTATCAACCTACCCTTATCTTATGTTCACTAATTGTCAATTTTTTATCCACTTTAGCTGAATATGAATTTACTTTTATCTTAATAAATGAGTATTTAAAAAAAATGACACCCTTTATCATCTATAAAAGGCCCCTCCTCAACCCAACTCAACACATGCCATTCAGATTGATAGTCAATCCAAAAGAACCATTAGAACTATGGAATATATTTTGAGATCTAGTTCAATGGATTTCAAAGGAGGTTGGGATCAATACCTTCCCCCGGAAGAGTTCTCATATAAAAACAATTTCAGTTATAGAATTCAGATGATGATATATGAGGCATTGTATGGGAAGTAGTGCAGATTTTCAACATGTTATAAATAAGTTAGAGAACACAAGCTATTAGTAATGGATCTTTATCTATAAATTCTAGAGAATATTAAAATTGTTCAATGAAACATAAAAACTGCACAATGTCAATAGAAGAGATACACTGATAATCATCAATGATATTTAGAGTTTAAAGTAATAGATTTGGTATTTATTCGAATATCACTATGGAAGAGGGTTATGATATCCAAAAGTAAGGGTAATTTAATCCCTAGATATATTAGCCCTTTCTAAATCCTTTATAGTGTGGGGAAGGTAGTTTATCTTCTTACACTTCCACCAAATATCTCTAAAGTGCATGATGTATTGCATGTATCACTTTCAAGGAAGTACATACCTAATACTTCACATGGTCTAAACTTAGAGGTTATATAGATAAATATAGATCTCTTATATGAGAAACATCAAGTATAATCTTGGAGTATAGAGATAAATTAATATGAAACAAGATCACTCATTCAGTTAAAAATTCTCTATAGGAATTGTACGTTTGGGGAAATGATGTGGAAACCCAAAGATTTAATGAGAGAAAAGTAAACTCTATTTTTTTCATTATACTAATGTAATTTTTATGTATAAATTCTTTTAAGGGGGTAGAATGAAACACTCTTTGGTTTTAGTTTTCATTTACCTTTAAATAAATCTGAAGTATTTGATATCTTGTGATGCATGAAACACTAAACAAAAGGGAATAATGACTTATTACAAAAAACTCATTTCAATATAGTTAAATTAAACATGATTAGAAAAGTAAATAATTTGGTAAAATAAAAGGGTTTTATTTCACTTTGGAAAATACCATTAGTTGTAAATAAACTATTTTAGTGAATTATATATATATTTTTTATATTTATCAATTTCGAAGAATGTTACAAAAAAAAAATTATTGTTTAAATTAATGGAATGATTATTAAAATCAATTAATAACAACCAAGAAATAATTTAGTAACCATAAGGTGTACTACATTAATTATTCATGGCTAAATAAATTTTTTTTCTTTAAACACATTGTTTTTATTGCATATTATATATATTTATATTTAAAAGTTAAAATTTTCATATTTATAGTATGTAGTTTAAGGAAATTCATTATTTATATTTATATCCAAAAAAATTTCCATTAATTTAATTATTATTATGTGCTAAGTAGTATATATAAATTCAATTTTATACTTAAAATACATTTTTATAATTTTTTTTATTGTGGTATACAGAATTATGTTAAAATATTTTTTTTGCAGATTTAGAAATTTCATCTAGTAAAATGGTTTTCATATTTGCAATTAGAATATCCATATTTTTTAATAAGTTCAATTTCATTTTGGTTCATAAAAACGAGTTACCTAGGTAAAATCTGGCTGCCATTGTAAATGTTAAAATAAAGTAAAATGATTAAATTTAGGGATAAAGTCATAAAATATCAAAAATAAAACATATCTATAAATGAGTGGATGATGGATTTATTAAACTTTAGTTAAATTATATTCACTAATTTTAAATGTTCTATCCACTAACCATGAATATGAAATTCCTTTTATCTTAATAAATGAGTATTTATAAAAATGAACCCTCTTATCATCTATAAAAGTAACCTTCCTCAACCAACCTCAACACACAAATTTAATTCCAAATTATCTTTAATACATACATAAATTATCTCCTCCAAAATCCTCTATCATGTTTAGGATATTCTATTCCCAAGAAGGAGTCCCTAACCCCTCATTTCGAAGAGGTTATTTAAGAAGAGATTCAATATAAGAATTATCTTTTTCGTAATCATTTTTCTATATCTTAGTCTTCCAATTATTATTAATTTTGATTTATCGATTTAATAAATATTTTTTGAATCATTAATCATCTATAAAATTTATATTATTACTATACAAAAACATGTTCTTACTCATTCAGTTGTTATAACATGTTCTTATTTGGGTCAGTTTCTCCACCTGCAAAAACGATGCTATAGAATATACATACTTAATGGAAAAGAAAACTTAAATAACGGGAATATTATGAAATAATGATTAATTTAATATTATTTCATATTTCTTGGTTGGTAATATATATAATTATATTTAGTAATAAAATTAATTCTTTTCATTGAATCAAAATTCACAAGAAAATAAATTCTTAAGCATTCCATGAAAATCATTACCATGTGTTACATAAAATAAGAATGGGACTCCAAAAATATATAACACACATGTAAAATATATTCATAAACCTTATATAGGTGATTAAATCATTAAAAATGAACAAGGACAAGAATCAAAAACTGAAGCATGTCTGGGAAAACCAAACACTTGACATCCGAATATTAATTTTAACATTACAAAATGAACACATGGGTAACAAGAAATGATAAATGAATGGTATTAAGTAAAATAAATATTAATAAGGTTCTGATTTACATAAATAATACACATAAATTTATTATACAATAATTTATATTAAATCTAATGAAGTAGAATACCTAGGTAAGTTTTTTTTTCAATATCACTTTGAATTAGAGATTGTTTATGTCTAAGTTCATACATGATGAAATTAAATGTTATTTTTATCTAAAAACACATCTATTTTCTTACCCACTCTATATTTTTGGTTTTTACACATATTTTTATTATTTCAGTTACTTTTGGTTTACAATTCAACTAAAAGTATTATAATAATTAAAACCGACCTTATCTCTTCATTACAGTTGAGAATCTTTTTCCTCCATGTTCTTATTATTTATATTGTGTTGTGAATGTTATTATCCTTAATTAAATAATTTATTAAGTTCATTTTTTATTTCCTTTTAATTTATTAATATAAGTTTAAAATTAATATTTTTAATGTTTTCCACATGGGTTATTTTCAAGAACTTTTAATTATCTTTACAAAAAACTGAAAAGAATCTTCCTTTTTAATGGTTTCCACATGAAAAAATTTTCTCACAGTTATAAAATTTATTATTTATAAATATTCATTTAAAGTTTTTCCTGGTTTTTGAAATTAATCTTTATTCCCATGATTTTTTGAATTTTTCAAAATTAATGTTATCAAACAAAAATTTCATTTCTTCTTGTTTTTAAAATAATTTTCTAATTTTATTATAAAATATTTTTTCATCTTTGTCAATATGATTTAATGTATATTGTAATTGATTATGGATATTATATAATTATAGCATTCAAATTATTTATCTAGTTTGAATATGATCTTGTTATGTGGAATCTTTCATGAAATATGTTTCTTCCTCATGAGTTACTTAAGATATTATGGATTTATGAATGATTTCATGTTCACATTGTACACATATTTATGGTTTATTATTATGTGATGAGTGATTTTTTTATAAACCTAAAATGCATTGGGTAAAGCTTTATATATCGTGACATGACATGTAAGGAACTGAGGAGTGAAACCAATCGATTGTGGGACTCTATTAATTAATGTATAAATGGAATGGGGACTAAACCCAATCCACCAAGGGACTTTATCAATAATATATTGATGTACTTTCTGGTGATCCTTGAGAAAGGAAATGATTTTTTAAACTTATTTTTATATGGAAATTTTATACTGCATTCCTATTCCTATGGTATTATTTCATGGATCATGATAATTGAATCATGTTTCCACACCTATATTACTCATGATTTATGTTATGGATATAGTTTATGCCAAAACTCATGATTTATGATCTATATTTTTTAGGTATGATTCCATTATGTTAAGTATAAGTGACTATCCCATGAAAAATGATTGATTTTTCATGGGAATTGATTATATTATAAATTTATATAGTCCTTAACCACACTATATACAAGGGAATTACAGAATGGAATCATGTGTTCAAACCGATAGGTACAATATGGAAAAGCTGGTAAAATATCTATTAGAACCTGAAAATTTAATTCTCATGGGAATCTCACTGGTTCATTTTTAAAAGTATTATGTAGTTTGTTTTGAGTTGAAGAGAAATAAAGGGACCAGTGTCATTTTTAGTGGTTAGGGAAAAGGTATTCTTAGATTTATATTGGGATAGCCCAATGGATTCGGCTCTGAAGGAGTGAGAAATTTATCAATTGGTTTTGATCAAACCAATTGGATATACCTAAACTAGAAACAACTCTTTGTTATATATTTGGTCAACAATGTAGGTGCCAAAATCTTATCTTCAAGGGAAGAAATAATCATAAGATATTTTTCCTAACCTTTTTAACTTCAATTAGGTTAGGTTACTTCTTTTGAAATCTAGTAGATTAGGGTTGTCTAAAGGAATACGATTAACAAGGACTTTTAACCTAATTACTATCCAAAGGGTTACCCAAGTTTTGATTTAAGGATCCATTTAGTTTATGACATACCTAATCTTAACCCCCAACCCGAGTGGATTAGACCTGCATGATAACGATGGTTTTATAAAAAAGACAAATCGATAACATGATTGAAATATTAATCAACAAATTTAGATTAATAGAAATTCACAATTGAAAAAAATAAAAAATTAAGAAAAAAATTTACTTCAATGAAGGAATAAGAAAGGACATGAAATAATTGAAGTTGAAAGTAGAAATTGGAATTGAAATTAGTTGGAACAAGATTGATTAATGCATAAGAATTTGTAATGAAGAACATTAGAAAAAGGATAAAAAAATAAATAAAGGAAATGAAATAAAAGTAGGTCTAGAAAGGTGCGAGGATCAAAGCTTGGAAAAAAGAAATAAAGTGAGACCACTTTTTATTTAGCATCCGGGATGGAATATATATAAGCCCAATCATCATATAATATTTAATGGTTTCATGTAGTGAGATTTATTTAAATTAAAATTTCCTCAAAACATCCCTGACATGTAAAGGAAATTCACATCATGTACTTAGACCCGCAAAGATCTCATAATTTTTTTCTCCCGGATTTCAGTACTTGAATCTTCAGTAGTTTCAGAATTAGAAACTTCCATGTCATGTAATGTTTTTACATTGTGTATTTCTTTATCCAAGAGGATTTATGACTTGTAATATTTTCATGTGTTATCGTTTGGTCTATAGGTATCCTGTTCATAAGTAATTCACATCCTGAACAATTTTTACAAGATGAATAATATGAAATTACTGAATTTATGGAAGCTCCTCTTTTTAGAATTGATCTCTTATTTCCTACAAAAACCATAAAAAACCCATTACATTATCAAATACATAATTTATAGATCTTAATTAAATTAATAAAATATATATATGAATTCTTCTTATCAAATTCTCTCATACTAAAATAATTTCTTGTCCTCAACCAAAAGAATCTCAACAAGGATTCCATATGAAAGAGTTTTTAACAGAAAATAAACATTACAACCAAGAAAATAAAATTAAGTGTTTGTGAAAAATCCAGTCCTTTATAATCACTCCTATAGAGAGAATCAATCATTCCTCACGGTTACATTCTTAATTTATATACTTTATTCCTTTAATTAAAATTTATTAACTCTTCCTTAGAATCTACACCCTTATTGCAATTTACCTCACCATGAATTTTCTATCATCACTCAATGTAAAATGAAATAGAGTTATGTTCATACCTTGAATACATGTTCCTAACCATAATATTGCATTGGTTCTAACATCTCCTCTCTATAAATACAAACACACAATTAGTCAATATGGATTCAAGAAAAAGGTTCAAATGGATATTTAGCTGAGGGTAGCTGGGTAGATGATAAAAATAAAGATCAAAATAGAGGTTAAACTCCCAAGTATAAAACATGATCATAAAGAATAGTGAAATGAAAAATCTCATCCAGAAAGAAGCATCTCCACAATCCCAAAATCTTAGGGTAGGTCCATTAATTCTAAATAAAAGTGTAAAGAAAGGATTATATTTCTTTCTTTTTATTTGAAATTCATGTCTAGGGAAATTCTCACATCCATCACCTAACCACATATGATCTATCATAAGACTTGTCAATCTGGTAATGATGATTTTTTGAATTCCTATCACACAACCCATATTATTTAATATATATTCTTTTTAACAGGATAATCATGAATGGTATAGAAGAAAAACTACGGAACACTTCTCGCAGATCATGTGACAAGGTCACCATACGTCTCTTTAGTAGTAAGAATATCACATACCTCATTAATGACCAATTCACACACACCTATTCAAGTTGAAAATCAAGAAATTATATCAAGATTAGGGTAGGAAGGGATAAAATGGACTTGTAACATTTATATAAAGCCCCAAGATTTTATGAGAATTATTCTTTTTAATTTCTTTGAAGTCTATTGTTGTACGCTTCTACAAGATTAGCTTGCGCTATATGCAACACCGTATTATCTTTTAGTATACACAACACTATTCTTGGCTTGTGATGCACACAATTTCAAGTTATTTGAAATAAAATTCATTTTACACAACACCAAGTATCAATTTCGATCAATGTATAACTAAACTATATTTTGAGTATGTTATGACCAACACCAAACGAATCTTTCCCTACACAAAACCCTGACTTGGCTTGCATTATATGCAAGAGTGACCTTCCTCGATATCTTATGTTGTACGTAATACCGAGTTTCACTAAACAACGATATGTTAATGAAATATTATATAAACTATCCGTTATGAATAGTAATACCCACTTTTTGAAATTTAATAAATTTTATCTTTTAAAATGGACTTCATTTTTGGATTTGGAATATCAAAATTAGCTTAGGTTGAATTTTTGGTATTTTTCTGAAAACTTTCAATTTTTGATGAATAGTGAAAACAGTGAGTTATAGTTTAAAACTGAATTTTTATTTAAATTTATTTTAGGTCAAAATAGATACATAATACCTATATAGGTTCAATGTAATTCATTGGAGTTATTTTATAATAATTTTATATATATAAAATTTTTATTGAACTTTTTACCGTCTTTTACCCACCTCCTAGGAGAATTTGTAAATTTACATAAAACTTAAGTTTACCGCTTCTGTGAGTTTAATTTCAAAAATATGAGAGACACAGTTAATATAAAGGAGTAAAATGTGGTTCAATAAGATAAAAATAATTTTTGGTGAATAGTAACTTTTAAATTTTATTTACCACGATTAAAAGTAAATAGGGTAATTAAAGGTAAAAATGATATTATTATTACCCTAACACATGTCATAATTCTATTGGATAAGTTTAATTAGAACAAAAACAGCCTCAAAAATAAAATATTACCCTTTAGGTCCACTTGGATCAGATTAGGACATTTATTATTATTTTATTTATAGAAGAGTTAAAATAGTTAAAATCAAAGTTTAATAACTAAAATATTTTTAATATAGGGTTATGCATAAGATAAATTCAACTATAAATATTCATTAGAAATCTAAAAATATTTTCTACATAATGTTAGTTTATTTATATTTTTTTAGACAATAAAAAATGTAATTTATTTATGACACAATGATGATGCAGTAATTACCTTATTAATGAAATATTAACATAATTGATATTATAAATACCCAAATAAATGTAATTTGAGACTTTTTATGAATTAAAATAATTTTATAGGTTAATATAACATATTTTGGTTGGTTAGATGAATTGTTTTTGAAGTAATAATGCTGTTATGAATTTATAAAAAACAAAATACCAAATAGTGTCAAAATTGACATAAAAGACTGTTTAAAACAAATATTATATTATTAATTGATATAATGGTCCTAAAAATATAAGGTTCGGACAAAAGACTCATAAAATATTATATATTACATTAATGAATTAATTGGGGTTCTATTGGTAGATTATTGTAAGTTTATTAACCATATAGTGCAAGAATACAAGAAGACACGGTAAAAGTTAAATTATTTAACTTAGAGATAAATCTAAATGATAAGGTTAAAATGGTAACCTGAACTTGTTTAAAACCTATTTGTTGAGAGGATTGAGACCCATACCCACCCTATCCTCGAATTAAGACCCTTTTAAGCAATTATAAACCGAATATGAATTTATTATAAAATAATATTTTAAGTTTTTCCTAAGGTGCCCTTCACCCCTCTTATAAAAGTACACTCCCCCTTCTCTCTAATTCACACCTAAAAAGCCATTTTTATCGGACAACCCCTCACCAAATACCCTCTAAACTGTCCTACCTTCATCCTAGAGGCCTTACTTTAGTCAGAAATCCAACCTAAGGAGCCCTTTTGATCAAATCAAAAGTAAGAACCTGAAGAAGAGGTAAATATCTCACCACCTATTTCAAGTTCCTTTCTTCTTCCACTTCCTCCTTCTTTGTTGTTTCCATTATAAAATAATAAATCCAGTATCTTCTATATAATTTTATATTATTATAAAATTTTTACAACCATATTAGTTATTTTATCCATCCTATGAATGAAAAATTCACCACATGTGCGTACGTACGACTTACCGTCTCCACGTCGTGGTGTATTTTGTTATTCAACCATTTCATCATTTGGATGGGAATAATAATGAGTATAAATGATATAAATAATAAATATAACATTATTATGATTCTGTATATATGATATACCATCAAATTATATATTATTTTAAAATCAAAAGAATTATATCATCGCTCGTGCGTACGTACGGCTTACCGTCTCCAAGATGTGATGCAACTCGTTCTACATGATCTTAATTGAATAATGATTATATAAATGAATTGATTGAATAAATATGATAAATATTACAATAATACCATTCTGTAAATGAGGTATCTATAACCTAAAAATGTGAATAAGAATTTATTCGACAGAACACACATAAGAACATAAAGCAATGAACACCCGAATAACAAGTAGCAATGAAATATTACTAATAAAAATATAAGAATATGACCATATATGATATCATAACAATGAATATGATTATTTAATAAGTCAATTAAATTATATAAATCATTATACAGGAGGTTCGGATATGTACGGAGCATATCGGACCTAAGGCAAGGGAAAATCTCACAATCTCAATTTTTATCCGAGATTGTTTATACTTCGGTATTTACAGGGGACTATTTATCATCCAAATACATGTTTCCTTAATATGTAAAATTATTTCTATTCCACTAAAATTTTTTAAATCCAATTTTACCTATTGGTGAGTTTTTAGTAAAAGACACGAAAGGAATATTTTTTCATTCTTAGTATGAGATACTTTTTTGACTTTTCCGACCAAAGTACGAGAAGAATGTTTTTTAACTCATATGGCATGAATGGATTTTTACGGTTTCATAAATCATAATTTTCATGAAGCTTCCACTACAAGATTTCATGATTACATTCAACAAAATCCTTTTCTTTTAAAATTGCATGGCATTTTTTAAAAGAAAATGATTTTGAAGAAGAAAGGATATTTTCCTCAAGAATTCATTTCAAGTGTTTTGTCAAAACTATTTTCCATCTAAGATGAAATTATTTAGTATGATTATGTTTCAATTATAACGTCTCTATTATTTACATGGTTTGATTCTTATTATGATGAAATGATGTCCATTTGTTTTATATGTATTATGTTATGTTGGTATGATGTTTATGAAACCCATTTTATTCTTTGGGTTATGATGAATGATTTATGTTTATTTTGTAGCACAAGTAAGAATGATTCAATTATGAGATGGGTGAGACCTATATCTCCCTCTAATGCATTGGGAAAAGATTTATATCTCATGAGATATACATGGATGGAACGACAAGTAAAATCTGGTTCAGTAATATAGGTCTGGAATGACAAGTAAACCCGATTCAGTAATAGACTTTGTCCACTATGATGGTTTTGGTAGCAATGATTTGAATACTATGGAAATCATATCAAGTACTTGATGATTTTCCACAATTACATGTTTTATTCCCATGCTATTTTATCATTATTGATGTTCCATTATGATTTATGCCTTATGTACTGCCAAGATTCATGTCATTGCTCAAGATTTTGATGTTTGATGTTCATGTTTTTATGTTCAAATGTTTATGTATTGTTTTTTATGTTCTCCATGATTACCCTTAATGAGAATTTTAGATCTCCATTTTTATGTTTTCTTTTCCCCAGGTTATAAATAAAGGTTTTAGGTAATAAAACAAGAGGGTAAGATATTTATGGGAGATGTTGAAGATCTTTCACCATGATTAGAAGATTATGTTCCGAGTTTCTAAAGACACTAAACTAATACGGTCTTTGGGAATCTGTTTTTGTTATGTATTAAGTATTCCACAAAAGTAATGTAATTTCTAAGTAAAGTTTGTTTCTCTACAGTTGTAATCAGAGAAAAGGTTTAGTTAACCTTTGTAAACTAGGATGCAAAAACTTTAGTGAAATCCCTTGAGATATTTCTAAGGTATGTCTTGGGATGTCTCTAAGGTTAAGTATAAGTATAGGTTATAGTCCTAGAATTACGATAACGATCTTAGAATTAAACCTAAGATGTTTTATATTGAAGGTACTCCCCCTTTATTATGTTGTTTTCATAGCATGAGTTTTTCCTCTCACACTATTCTTTTTGGGTTTTAGATGATGGCTGGAACCCGAAGGAACCGTGTTGATCAATGTAATGGACAATGCAATGATTGTCCTCATAAAAAAACCAATGTTATGGGATATGGAGTGAAAAATATTATTTCTATACTTACACAAGTTATGAATCATTCTGGACTTCCAAATGAGTAGAGAAGGGATCAACATTCTATTGAGTCCTTCATAATGAAACATCCACCTTGTTTTAGTGGGTCTTGTAATCCACTTGTTGCTGAACAATGGATCAGGACCATTGAAAGATATTTTCCATACTTCGCTGTTCGGAACATGAAAAAGTCATTCTGGCTATTTACCGTTTAGAAGGTGAATTAGACCAATGGTGGACTCTAATTAAGAATACGAGGCCCCAAGATGAAATTGAATCGATGGAATGGGATGAGTTCAAGAACTTATTTTTCAATAAGTACTTACCTAGTATTATTCGAAGAAAGATGGAAAAGGAGTTCCTTGAGCTTAAGAAAAAGGATGATGAATCTGTTGGTATATATGAGGCAAATTTTACAAGGCTTGCAAGGTATGCATCTGGATTTATCATCCAACCTGAAATTAAAGTTGATCGATTATTTAGTGGATTAAAACAAAGTCTTCGAAGGGAATTAGATATAAGAGACTTCAGTATCTATGAAGAAATTTTTCATTGTTCTATGAAGGTAGAACTGAAAGTTGGTGTTATACATCCATCTCATGGTTTTGAAAGAAATGAAAGATGGAGTTCAAGTAAAAATCTCAGAACAGTGGTGAAAAAAAGGTGAATGTTTATTTATGCTCAAAATGTGGAAAGAATCATGGTGGAGATTGTCTAAAAGGTACTAGAAAATCTTTCAAGTGTGGAAAATAAGATCATCAAGGAGTTGATTGCTAAAGTAATGGGAAATAGGTTTCTAATGACATGAATAGAGAAAAGACTACAGTGAACGCTCCACCAACACTTCAATACTTCAAGTGAAAGGAAATGGGGAATTATGCTAATCAATGCCCTAATACAAGGGTTAATGATGATCTAAATGAAAAAGCTCTAAAGGAAAAGGAAAAATGGAAGTCACATGCGATCACTATTTGTGATGTTGAGTATGAAAATGATGTTGTGGAATGATTAAGAGTTTATGTAACGAGATTCTAAAATAATGTTGTGGAATCTCATTTATAGTATCATGGAATATTTGAATATCTATGTATTGGTTTATTGTGGTTTTAAATAATTATATAGTACTGGTAACCACGAAAAGTGATTGAAATATCTTTATAAATCACATGATATGTGCATAATGAAGGGATAAGAAGAAAATGAAATGTTTGATAGTATTAATGAGCTCATGACTGATATAAGGACAAAGTGGTATCATGGTTTGAGTATATATAATTTTGGGATTTTGGTATGTGGAAAGTGTTAACTTTTGACAGCATTCATGTTTTCCCTAATGTTTAATGGGTATTCATTTTTCTATAGAATACATGATTAAGATATTCAAATATTTGGAATGTGACCAACAAGATATATCTTATGACATATGGGAGATAAATGATGGTATTCACATGCTTGGTAGATGACCTTTATAATAATCATTTTCTTTATACTATGTGCTTGAACTGAAGTATTTTGGATAATCCTAAAGATTGGAATGAATTAAGTTATACATAATATAATGTTGTATAAGGATAGAATTTTTTTTGATATTATTACAGAAATGTTATAATAATGTAGTTTTAGAAAAAGGGACAACCTGCAGGACGGGCAATGACCCGTCGCATCGGACAAGGTTGCGGGAATCGAACCCACAACCGAAGTGCGACATGCCTTTATCACCTACCACCGGCCTACAGGAAGTCCCTGGTTAGTAGAAACTAGTTTTAGTTTATTAATAGGTTTGATAGATTAAGTATAAGTCCATTTTTGGAATCATATATGATTAACCTCACCATAGATGGACTTATGTATATTTGATAACTTTTGCTAACATTTTGTTTGAGACAGATGGAATGACCCATCATTCTATCACATGATCTGCTAACACTTCATGAATGAAAAATTCAACTTCATTTCTTTAAGATATGAAGTGGAAATTGTTCAAGGAATGAACAACAGTGATATTGTACCAAAAACAAGTAAGTATTTCTTTTAATTCAAAAATTCTTCAACACTAGGGAAATGATCTTGAAAACCAAAAATGTAGTCCTAGTGCCCTCATATCTGATGAATCAGATGGTACCTTATATCATCACAAATTTATGGCTTTGTGATTGTTGGATTTTTCATAGCCATGTTTTCTACCACTCTTCATCCAAACATGATGGTTAGATTTCTCTTCCATATCCATATTTTCACCCATATTCTCTTATGTGGAAACCCAGTGATGAGTTACTTTGGGTATCCATTATGATTCTAACATTTATTTTTTAAAATTATGTTTTAGTATTCCTTTTTACGATGTGGGTTTCTATGAGAGAAACTTTCAAGTAGAAAACCATTTATAACCCTGACAAATTTTGAGGGTGAAATTCATTTTAAGGGGGGTAGAATGTAACACCCCGAGATTTTATGAGAATTATTATTTTTTAATTTATTTGATGTCTATTATTGTACGCTTCACCAATATTAGCTAGATCTATATGCAACACCATATTATCTTGTAGTATACGCAACACTATTCTTGGCTTGTGATGCACACAATTTCAAGTTCTTTCGAATAAAATTCATTTTACACAACAAAAAGTATAGATTTTGATCAATGTATAACTAAACTATATTTTGAGTATGTTATACGCAATGCCAAAGGAAGCTTTCCCTACATGAAACCCTGACTTGGCTTTCATTACACGCAAGAGCGACCTTCCTCGATAGCTTACGTTGTACGCAATACCGAGTTTCACTAAACAATGATATGTTATTAAAATATTATATAAACTAGCCGCTATGAATAGTAATACTCACTTTTTAAAATTTTATAAATTTTATCTTTCAAAATGGACTTTATTTTTGGATTCGGAATATCAAAATTAGCTTAGTGTGAATTTTTGGTATGTTTCTGAAAACTTTAAATTTTTGATGAATAGTGAAAACACCGAGTTATAGATTAAAACGGAATTTTTATTTAAATAATTATTTATTTTTTTATTTAAATTTATTTTAGGTAAAAATATATACATAATACCTATATAAGTTCAATTTAATTCATTGGAGTCATTTTTAAATAATTTTAGATGTATAAATTTTTACTGAACTTTTTACCGTCTTTTACCCACCTCTTAGGAGAATTTACAAATTTACCTAAAACTTAATTTTACCGCTTCAGTGGGTTGAATTTCAAAAATACAAGAGACATGATTAATATCAAGGAGTAGAATGTGGTTCAATAATATAAAAATAATTTTTGGTGAATAGTAATTGTTAACTTTTATTTACCACGGTTAAAAGTAAACAGGGTAATTAAGGGTAAGAATGATATTATTTTTCCCCTAACACGTGTCCTAATTCTATTGGATATGTGTAATTTGACCAAAAACAACCTTATTAATAAAATATTACCTTTTAGGTCCACTTGAATTATATTAGGACATTTATTATTATTTTATTTAAAGAAGAGTTAAAATAGTTAAAATCAAAGTTTAATAACTAAAACATTTTTAATACAGGGTTATACATTAGATAAATTCGACTATAAATATTCATTAGAAAGATAAAAATATTTCCTACATAATGGAATTTTATTTAAATTTTTTTTAGACATTAAATAATTTAATTTATTTATCAAAATATGATGATGCAGTAGTTACCTTATTAATGAAATATTAACATAATTGATATTTTGAATACCCAAATAAATGTAATTTGAGACTTTTTATGAATTAAACTAATTTTATAGGTTAATATAACATATTATAGTTTTTTAGATTAATTTGTTTCGATGTAATAATGATGTTATGAATTTAGAAAAAAATAAATACCAAATAGTGTCAAAATTGACATAAAAGAGTTTTTAAAAAAAATATTATATTATTAATTGATATAATGGTCCTAAAAATCTAAGGTTCATCAAAAAGACATATATAATAATATATATGACATTAATGAACCAATTGGGGTTCTATTGATAGTTTATAGTAAGTTTATTAACCATATAGTGTAAGAATACAAGAAGACGTGGTAAAGGTTAAATTATTTAACTTTGAGTTAAATCTAAATGATAAGGTTAAAATCGTAACCTAAACTTGTATAAAACCTATTGGTTGAGAGTATATAGACCCATACCTACCCTAGCCTCGAAATAAGACACTTTTGAGCCATTATAAACTCAATATGAATTTATTATAAAATAATATTTTAAGTTTTTCGTAAGGTGCCCCTCACCCCTCTTATAAAAGGGAACTCCCCCTTCTCTCTAATTAACACCTCTAAATCCATTTGGCTTGGAAAAAACCTGCCAAACTACCCTCTAAACTATACTCCCTTAATCATAGAGGCCTTAATTTAGTCATAAAGTGAACCTAAGGTTCCATTTTGATCAAATCAAACGGAATAACCTGAAGAATATGTAAATATCTCACCACCTATTTCAAGTTCCTTTCTTCTTTTATTTCTTCCTTCTTTGTTGTTTCCATTATAAAATAATAACTCCAGTATTTTCTATATACTGTGATGTTATTATAAATATTGTACAACCATATTAGTTATTTTATCCATCCTATGAATGAAAAAGTCACCACACGTGCGTACGTACGGCTTACCCTCTCCACGTCGTGGTGTATTTTGTTATCCAAACATTTCATAATTTGGATGGGTATAATAATGAGTATAAATAATATAAATAATAAATATAAAATTATTATGATTATTTATATATGATATACCATCCAATTATATACGATTTTAATATCAAAAGAATGATATCATCGCTCGTGCGTACGTACGACCTACCGTCTCCACGATGTGATGCGACTCATTCTACATGATCTTCATTGAATAATGATTATATAAATGAATTGAATGAATAAATATGATATATATTACAATAATAACATTATGTAAATTAGGTATCTGTAATATAGAAATAGTAATAAGAATTTATTTGACAAAACACGCATAAGAACATAAAGCAATGAACACCCGAATAACAAGTAGCAATGAAATATTACTAATAAAAAGATAATAATATGACCATATATGATATCATAACAATGAATATGATTCTGTAATAAGTCAATGACATTATTTAAATAATTATGCAGGAGTTTCAGATACGTACGAAGCATATCAAACCTAAGGTAAGGGAAAATCTCGCAATCTCAATTTTTATCCGAGATTGTTTATACTTCGGTATTTACTGGGGAATATTTATCATCCACATCCATGTTTCCTTCATATGTAATATTATTTATATTCCCCTAAAAATTTTTAAATCCAATTTTATCTATTTGTGAGTTTTTATTTAAATACATGAAAGGAATCTTTTTTCATTTTCAGTACGAGATACTTTTTGACTTTTCTGTCCAAAGTATGAGAAGAATGTTTGTTTAAGTTATACGGCATGAACTGATTTTTATGGTTTCATAACGCCTAATTTTCATGAATCTTACTCTACCATATTTCAGTATTACTTTCGAAAAAATCCTTTTCTTTTAAAATTTCATGGAATTTTTTGAAAGGTAAATTATTTTGAAGAAGAAAGGATATTTTCCTCAATAATTCATTTCAAGTGTTTTTTCCAAACTATTTTCCATCTAAGATGACATTATTTAGTATGATTATGTTTCAAGTATAACGTCTCTATTATTTACATGGTTTGATTCTTCTTATGATGAAATGATATATTTTTATTATATTTTATATGGATTATGTTATAATGGGATGATGTTTATGAAAGCCATTTTATTCTTTGGGTTATGATGAATGATTTGTGTTTATTTTGTGGCACAAGTAAGAATGATTTCATTATGAGATGGGTGGGACCTATGTCTCCCTCCAATTCATTGGGTATGGATTTATATCTCATGATATAGACATGGATGGAATGGAAAGTAAAATCCAGTTCAGTAATACAAGGCTGGAACAAAAAGTAAACCTGATTCAATAATGGACTTTTGTCCACTATGATGGTCTTGGCAGCAATGCATTGACTACTATGGAAATAATATCAAGTGATTGATGGTTTTCCACAATTACATTTTTTATTCTCATGCTATTTTATCATTATTGTTGTTATATTATGATCTATTCCTTATGTACTGCCAAGATTAATGTCATTTCTCAAGATTTTGATGTTTTATGTTCACGTTTTTACATTCAAATATTTATGGATTGTTTTTATATTCTCCATGTTTACCCTTACTGAGCATTTGAGCTCACAATTTTTATGTTTTATTTTCTCCTGAATATAAATTAAGGTTTTAGGTAAGAAAACAAAAGGGGAAGATATTTATGGGAGATGTTTAAGATCTTTCACCACGATTAGAAGATTATGTCCCGAGTTTCCAAAGACACTAAACTAATACGGTCTTTGGGCGTCTGTTTTCGTTATGTATTAATTATTCCGCAAAATTAATGTAATGTCTATGTCATGTTTGGATCTATACAATGTATCAATCCTAACAAGGTCATTCATGAATTATATAGGCATAAGAAAGTTGAATTTATAGGAAGGTTTCAAGATGAATGGATAAAAAAATATTGACTCAATCATTTTAATTGTGAATTTATTCATTGATACCCTCAATAATAGTATAATGGAAGTTTTGATAGTTTTACATTCATAAAGTATCTCTCAATAAATTTACTCAGAAAAGAACATGATAATGTAGGTCCATAATCCTCTCATGTATGAGAATACAAAAAATAGGGAAACCACTCGAGGAATAGAAACTTGTAATAATTCAATCAAAATAAATCTCAAGAATTGAAAATAAAAAGGAAATTACCCAACTCAGTAATATTTCTAAAATTATAATCAATAATAAAAATATATTATAACATAATACAACCATTTTTTTCTTTTATTTAAATAGATGTAATGATATTTCAAGTTAAAGCATGATTTCAATGAAAAATGTCTCCAACACTAATGAAAATAATAAATAATCTACGTGAAAAAAATTAAATCCCAATAATGTCTCCATCACACTTAAAATGAAATAATTTCCACACTGTTTTTGAAAGTGATATAGGAGAGAAATAAATAATATCATAGATAGGCTAGATATGGAAATTATGAATTTAAATTTGGGGATTGAGAACTCATGGTAATGAAATTAATTCCATGGGGGAAAATTCAGGATGGTGATGTAACATTGGGAATCTAAAAAATTTATTATAAAGAATCACAACTAAGCTATATAATCAATCAACACATAGGATTTTGCCAAAATGAAATAAGTAGGGTAGTTTGTGTACAAAGTATTTAAAAATGAAGAGTAGTTCATATCATTGTGAGATGAGTAGATTATAATGGATCTATAATTTTACAAAAAAATATGTAAAAGGAAATAAAAAATTATAATTACTTGATAGAAAAAAATATGGATTTCCTTCCATAAATAATTGAAAAGAAACCTTCAGCTAGATGGATAGAAATGGATCAAGTGGAGGAGTCCGTTGGGTTATTTGTACGTAGCCTCTTACAAGAACTAGTAACTATATCATCAAGATCGTGGAGGTGCTTGACGGGATGTATAAGGACCTGTCCTTATAGCATTACTTAATCATGAATTTTAGACAAGACCATACATTATTACACATTGAGGATTTTTATAGGTTTAGAGTTTTAAAGAATTAGGATATCTTATATACATGCCATACCACATTCATACAATAGGATTCTACTAAAACAGTATCCATTTTTTTTCAAAATGTAAAACATTTAAACTTAAAACATTTAAACTTCAAACATTTAAACTTAAAACATTTAAACTTAAAACATGATTTCTTTAACAAAACTATATATAAACATCACGACTCCCTTATTTATCTTACCCATACTTATATCCTCTGAAAAAAATATCAAAAACTTGGTATGAGTATAAAACTCAGTAAGGGATATAAATAAAGAAAGCATTAGTCAAGTGATAACATAAAAACCAATAAACCGCATAATCATAAAAACTATTATGCATAGAAACATCATGTATTTGTCTTAGGAAATATTTACCTTATCAATATTACATTTACCCTTACACATGGAATAACATATTGGTGAACTTCTATCTCCCGAGTACCCAATGAATTGGAGAGCTATAATGGGCCTCACCCGTCATATCTTGAGCTATAATGGGATAAACCCAACATATCTTGAGCTATATTGGGATCAAACCAAAATATATTGGGCTATAATGGGCTCAAACCCACATAAATAATGTCCAAGGAACATCTTAGGGTAATAAAGTATCTTGAAATCAATAGAAACTATTAATTCCATATACATATAAAAAACAATCCTTTTGAATTTTATTAAAGATAGTTTAAAAAAATATTTTAATAGGAAAGTCCCTTAAAATATAATTAGAGTGAGAATTAATAGAATGGAATGGATATGTGTATATAGTATAAATACACACAGTGCAACATAATATAAGAAAATAAATCATCACACCAATAATCTTAATACCACATAATGAATAAAGAATAAGGTTATCCCATAGAATGGAAATTAGGTTAAGAATTCCCTTACCTTGGGTTCTTCTTACTTCAAAAGTGTTTAAAACTCCAATATAATGGTTAAAATAGTGTTATTAAAATATTATAGAAACATATTTATTCTTATAATAACTTATATTATTATTTCATTACATCATTTCACCCTTTAATTATTTGTATTTTATTCCTTGCATTGTTTTGTGTGCGTTCTTTACATGGGTCCCATAATCGGTTCCTGATGGATATTCTTGTCGATTGGAAGTGAAACTATAGAACTAGAAAGGAATAGTATTATTATATTTCTAGAACCATAAATTATAAAATTTATCATTTTTAATTCTAATATGACGATGATTCATAAGTTAAAACATTATTGATATTTGTTTAGGTCATTTTGGCGATTCTACGATCATAATGAACTCATTTGTTTTATAAATTAATAATATGTGTATAAAATGATTACAGAACCTTATATAGAACAAAATAAATAAATTATAATCTGTTTCAACCATGATTTTGTTTTCATGACCAGATTTTAAAGATGTAAAAGAAATTGAAATCACATCGTCCACGATGTCGGTAAATCGACACATCACAGATAGTGTTTTAATTTCTTGAATAAGTAGGAGAGGAGAAGAAATGTAATAGTGAGTATTACAAAAACAACATGAAATATATAATATGTAAGATACTGGATCATTAATTACTCTTGTATAAGGGTAGGTGAGTAAATAAAAATTAAATAATGGAATCTCTAAATAAAAGAAAAGTTGAGAAATCCCTTACGAAAATTTAGCAGCCTAACAACGTCGCTTAAAATTTCATAAAATATTTTGATGAGAGAAAAGAGGTCTCTCATAATTATTAAATAATATGGGAAGTAAGGGGGATATGTAATGACACATACTAACATAAACCAAAGTAAATTAAAAATAATAACATAAAATGAATGAAAATAATGAAAACAATAGAGCATGTTTACCTCTTGATATCTTCTCCTTGAGATCCTTCTTAAGGCCTTTGGGTTTGGACTTTTGGTGAGACCAGAAGCTCTAGGATGTGAGGAAGAGTCTTGGGAGTAGTATTGGGCATAACATAGGTAAAACTAAAGGCTTGATAAGTGTTGGAGGAAGAGGGGAACGAGGGTGGTATTTATAGTGGAGGAGAGGAGGTATTTTTCATTATTCTAATCATTATTGTAATATTTTTGCTCAAAACTATGAATAATCTCAATTAACATGACCCCAAATAGTAATAATGGCATGTGAGTCCAAACCAAGTGGTCTTACATCAATTATGATTTCAGAAATACTGTATTGAACTGATAATTAGAATATATGATATTTTACCGTATTTCACTATTCATCAAAAATTCAAGAATTTCATAAGAAACCCAAAAATTCACCCCAACCATTTTTCGATGTGTATAATTCAAAAATTAACTCCATATTTTGAAAATAATTTTATAAATGTTATTAATTAATTTTTTTTTTAAAAATCATACTTTATTTAAAAATTAACAATTTTAATTATATAACTACTTTTATATCATATTGAAAAATTAACCAAGGTTTCATTATCTTAAATACTTAAGAAAATAAAATAATAATACAATTTACTATTCATTAGGGTCGTATTAATTTTCATATTACTATTCATAAGGGTATGCTACTATTAACCAAAAAACAAGTTGGTTCCATCAGACTCCAAATAACTTACTGAACACAATTGTAGATTACCGTTTTTAGAAATTCAAAACATAGAAGCATTAAAATTTGGTTTAAAGGGTAGTTATAAATATCTACTTAATACAATGTTTCATGAATTTCATTTATTTTTTTAAAACCTTGGTGTGTTACATTATCCCCACCTTTTAGAAATTTCATCGTCGCAAATTTGTTTACTCATTAAACAAGTAAGGGTATATTTCCCTCATAACATTTTCAGATTCCAATGTTACTTCTTCAAACATGTGGTTTCTCCACAAAACCTTTAGCTAGTGGATTACCTTATTCTGCAATACCTGTTCCCTTCGATCAAGAATCTGAACTGGTTTCTCTTCAAAAGAATGGTTTAATTCTAGCTGAACTGCTTCTGGTCTCAATACATGAGATGAATCTGGAACATACTTCCTCTACACCGAAACATGAAAAACATTATGTACCTGAGATAAACTCAGAGGCAAAGCGACTCGGTATGTAATTGTTCTAACTTTCTCTAGGATTTCAAAAGGAATGATGAATTACATACTTAGATTTCCTTTCTTAACAAAATGAATCACACTTTTCCAAGGAGAAATATTAAGGAAAACATGGTCTCCTACCTTGAAAGAGAAGTCTTTACTTCTATTATATGCATAACTTTTCTTCCTACTCTGAGCTGTCCTCAAGTACTGCAAGATCATCTTCACTTTCTTAGCCACTTCCTCTACTAAATTTGGTCCCATCAACTTCCTTTCCACGAATTCATCCTAAAAATCTGGGGTTTGACATCACATCCCATACAATGCCTCAAAAGGTTCCATCTGTATACTAGAATGAAAACTATTATTATAAGAAAACTCAACTAAAGAGAGATGCTGATACCAACTTCCCTGGTAGTCCATTGAACAAGCTCTAAGCATATCCTCAAATGTTTTAATAATTCATTAGGAATTACCATCTAATTGAGGATGAAAAGTTGTACTAAAATTTAATTCTATATACAAAGACTTCTAAATCCCTTTCCAAAAGATAAAAGTGAACATGTGATCCTGATCAGATACAACAGAAAGAGGAAATCCACGTAACTTGACAATCTCTTTGAGGTACAATCCAGAAATCTAATCCACTAACATTGTATCACGAATAGAAATGAAATGTGTAGATTTTTTCAGCAGATTAATAATAACCCAACTCACATTGTTACCTTGAGAAGTATTAGGTATTCACACCATGAAGTCCATCGATATATTCTCCCATTTCCACTTTGGCACTGGCAAAGGATGAATCATCCCCTTCGGTAACTGCCACTCTGCTTTAACCTATTGACATGTTTAACATTTCACAGTAAACTCTACAACATCCCACCGGTAATACTCCCGAAGGTCTCTGTATATCTTTGTACTTCCAGGATGAACTGAAAACAGAGAACTATGAGTATCACACAACAAATCTTTTTTTAACTGGGAATCACAAGGCACACACAACCATTTCCCAAATCTTAAAACAAAATCTTTATCAAGGTTAAATTTTGGAAACTTACCCATTTTTACTAATTCTACCATTTTATGTAGCTCACAGTCTTCCTTTTATGATTGCTTAATTATTTTTGGAAAAGATGGCTGCACTGGAACTTGAAACAAAACAGATGTATTCCCTGAGCCGACAACTTCTAAGCCAAAATTCAGTGAATCATCGATCAAGGGATCATCTTCCAAATGTAACATGGTTAATGATGCGTGATGTTTTTGACTCAAGGTATCTTCCAATTTGTTTGATTTTCCTGGATGGTAATTGATCAGGCAATCATAATCCTTTATTAGTTAAATCTATCTTCTCTGCCTCATGTTTAATTCCTTCTGAGTGAATATATACTTATAATTTTATGGACAATATATATTTGAAATTTTGATCTGTATAAATGATGCCTCCAAATTTTCAAAGAAAAAACCATCACTTACAATTCCAAATCATGTGTGGGATAATTTAACTCATGATGTTTTAGTTGTCTTAAAGCATAAGCAAATACCTGATCATTCTACCTCAGAAAACAACCAAGTCCCTTTAAGGAATCATCATTGTAGATGAAAAACTCACCATTTTGGGAAGGAAAATCCAAAACTAGAGCATTCATCAATCTCTTCTTCAGTTCCTAAAAACAAACATCTCTTTCTTCTGTCCAAACAAATTTAACCCCTTTTTGTGTTAACTTAGTTAGCGAGCTTGATAACCGTGCAATGTTTTTAACAAACCGTCAGTAATAACTTGCTAAACCAAGAAAACTTTGAATATTTGTAACATTTGTAGGTCTTTCCCATTCATCAACCACTTTTGTTTTGGTAGGATCAACTGTTATTCCATCCATATTTACAATGTTCCCAAGAAAAGAAATTTGTTGCAACCAAAAATCACACTTGTTGAATTTTACAGACAATTTAATTTCTTTTAAGGTTTGAAAAAGAACCCTTATATGTTTTTCATGCTCCTCTTTACTTCTAGAATATACCAGAATGTCATTAATAAATAAAACCACAAACTTATCCGAGAACAAATGAAATATTCTATTCATAATATCCATAAATACAACAGGTGAATTAGTTAACCCAAAAATCATAACTAAAAATTCATAATGACCATATCTATTATGGAATGTCGTCTTTGGGATGTCTTCATCCTTTACTTTCAACTGATGGTACCCTGACATCAGGTCAACCTTTGAAAAATACTTCTCTCCTTGGAGCTGATAAAAAAAATCATCGATATGAGGTAAAAGATACTTATTTTTAACAGTAATGTTATTAAAGGCTCTATAATTGATGCAAAGTCTCATTGTACCATAAATTTTCTTAATAAACAAGACAAGAGCGCCCTGTGGTGAAGTGATAGTTCAGATGAAGCCTTTATCTAATAATTCATGTAACTACCTTTCTAATTATAGAAGTTCCATTTGTGTCATTTGATAAGGGGGCTTTGAACTTGACTTAGCATTAGGAACTAAATCAATAGTAAACTCACCCTCTCAATTTGGAATAACACTAGGAAAATCATCAGAAAAAACATCTAGGTATTCATTTACCACTGGTACATCATTAATCTGGATAGTTCCCTTATCTTCAAAAATATGAGCAAGATAACTTTCATTTACATACTTTATCAGTTTCTTAGATTCATGATATGTTATCAATGGTATGAGTTAATTCTTGTACACAAACTAAAATTCTTTCTTAAAAACAACTTATTTTTCTCGGCAATTTGTCTTAGCATGATAAAAAGAAATCTAGTCCATACCTAGAGTAACACCAATTTCTAGGTAAACCAACAAGGTTTGTCGGTAAACTCTTTCCAAATACATAGACAAGTAGATTCTTATAATTTCTTTTTTCCACAACATTTCTTCCAGGTGTTTTTACCATGAGATCTGGTTTCATTTCATAAGGTTGAATTCCAATTTTTTCTGAAAATTTCTTCTAAATGAATGAATGTGTAGACCCAGAATCAAACAACACATTTGTGAAATCTATAAAAACAAGAAATGTACCTTATGCCATGTCTTTTGACGGCTCAACATATGCTTAAGGGGTTGCAAATGATTTTACCAAACCCTTATGCTTCCAATCTTGCTAATTTTTTTCTTGAATAACTAGATTCAGACAAACATTAACAAAATGACCCAATTCCTTACAGTTAAAGCATCTCACCATCAGTTTCTCATTAATTTTTGGATCATTTTCCTTGAAATCATGAGGCATGTGTACAAACTTTCCACATTAGTATCATTTCCTAGAATGTACAAGACATTCCCCAGGATTCCTTTTACCACACTTTTCAGAAGAAGGGAAATTCATTTTCTTACCTCTAGACTTCTTTGACGAGTTCTTCCCCATTGCCTGCCAACCTGATTGCTTCTTATTATTTCTATCACAAGGATAATACGTGTCATAAAACTCTATCTCAACTATTTTAGCCCAACAAACAAGCTTCTCATAGCTTTTAAACTCTCGTGAAGCCAAAGATCTTTGCAAAAAATGGTTTCAAACCAGAGTAAAATCTATTAATTTTACTTTCAAAATCCCAAGTAAAATCCGGTATGTTCCTCGATAGTCTTGTAAAATTGGCTTCATATATTTCCATATAATCAAAAACTTTATAATTTAGTTCCATGAATTGTTTCTCCATTCTGAGTCGAATAGTTTTGGGAAAATATTTTTCTAGAAAAGACTCTTAAAATCATCCCATTACAGACCGTCAAGATCATATCTTTCACTCATATTCTTAATCAGAGACCACCATTGATTGGATTCACCTTCCAAACTATAAGTGGATTATATTAGCTTTTGACAATATGAACATCCCATTACATCAAATATCTTTTCTAGAGCATTGATCTATCCTTCAACTATCACTGGATCTACGGTTCAACTAAATACTCGAGGATGTTGCCTTATAAAATGCTCCACAAAATACATGTTTCTTTATGGTAGATCATGTTCATATATAGCATGGATACCACCCCCATTTATTTCTTGAGTTAATAGATCAATTTAAATCACAAACTGCTCGGTTTTGATTCCCACCAGTTTGGGCTGCTGATTCGAACAAACAACAGTCTCTTGGTGCCATCCTACTTCAGGTTCCCCGTTTCTTCTACAAAAAACCATTATGTAAAAACATAACTTAGATTAAGCGACATGGTAATCCTTAAATTCTATAACTTTTCAAAGTACCATAGAGTAAAAATTAGTTATGGTATTCGTTAAATATAATCCCAACCCCTAAAGTTATCTCAACCATCCTTTGATACTAACTATAAGGAACCATCCTTATAACGTTACTTAATAATAAATTTTAGAAATGACCATACATTATTACACATTGTGCATCTTTTTGGGTTTAGAGTTTTAAATAATTAGGACATCTTTCATACATGACATACTATATTCATATAATAGGATACTAATAAAACAATATCCTTTTTTTTTCAAAATGTAAAACATTTAAACTTAAGACATGATTTTTTTAATAACACTTCATACCAATATAATGACTCCTTTATTTATATTAACCTTCCTTATATCCTTTGAAAAACATTTTAAAAACTAGGAATTCCTATAAAACTCAGTAATGGATATAAAGAAATAAAATTTTAGTCAAGTGATAACATAAAAACCAATAAAACCAATAATCATAAAAACTCTTATGCATAGAAACATAATGTAGTTACCTTGGGGAATATTTACCATATCAATCTTACATTCACCCTTACACATAGAATAAACTTTTGGTAAACTTCCATCTTCGGAGTACCCAATGCATTAGAGATTTATAATGGGGATCACCCGTCATACCTTGAGCTATAATGGGCTCAACCCAACATATCTTGAGATATAATGGTCTCAAACCAACATATCTTGATCTATTATGTGCTAAAACCAACATAAATAATGTCCAAGGAACATATCATTTTAATAAAATATCTTGAAATTTAGAGAAACTACTAATTCCATATAAACATATATAACAATTCTTTTGAAATTTATTAAGAAGAGTTTTAAAAGGATTTTCAAAGGAAAGTTCCTTAAAATATAATTAGAGTGAGAATTAATGGAATGGAATGGATATGTGTATACACTCTAAATAAAAATAGTGAAACATAATATAATAAATGAAATCATCACACCAATAATCATAATACCACATAATTAATAAAGAAGAAGGTTAATCCAATGAATGGAAATTGAGTTAAGAATTCCCTTACCTTGGGTTATTCTTACTTAAAAAGTGTTTAAAACTCTTGTATAATGGATAAAAGAGTGTTATTAAAATCTTAGAGAAACATATTGATGCTTATAATACCATATATGATCATTTCATTACATCATTTCACCCTCTAATTGTTTGTATTTTGTTCATTGCATTGTTTTGGGTGCGTTCTTTACAAGGTTCCCATGATCGATTCATGATGGATATTCTGGTCTATTGGAATTGAAACCCTAGAATTGTAATATAATGGTATTATAATATTTTTAGGATCATAAATTTTACCATTTATCATTTTTAATTCCAACATGAGGATGATTCATAATCTAAAGCATTATTGATATTTGTTTAGGTTATTTTGGTGATTCTACGATCGTAATGAACTCATTTGTTTTATAAATTAATAACATGTGTATAAAATAATTCCAGAACCTTACATAAGATATAATACATAAATTTTGATCTGGATCAATCATAAAAATGGTTTCATGGCTAGCCTTGAAAGATTTAAAATAAATTGAAATCACATCGTCCATGATGTCGGTAAATCGACACATCAAAGACGATGTTTTAATTTCTTAAATTAGTGGGAGAGGAGAAGAAATGTAATGTTGAGTATTCCATAAACAAGATGAAATCCAGAATATGTAAGATAATGTATCATTCATTCCTATTGGATATGGGTAGGTGAGGAATGAAAAAGAAAAGAAGGGAATCTCGAAATAAAAGAAAAGTTGAGAAATCCCTTATAAAAATTTGGCAACCTAATGACGTCGCTTAAAATTTCATAAAATATGATGAGAGAAAATGGTTATCTCATCAGAATTAAATAATATGGGAATTAATGGGAATATTTAATGACATATCCCAACATAAACCAAAGGAAAATAAAAATAATAACATAAAATTAAAGAAAAGAAAGAAAACAACAGAGGATGTTTACCTCTTTATCTCTTCTCCTTGAGATCCTTCTTAAGGCCTTTGGGTTTGAACTTTTGGTGAGACAAGAGGCTCTAGGATGTATGGAAGAGTCTTGGGAGGATTATTGGGCAGAAAATAGGTAAGTCTCATGGATTGAGAGGTTTGGTAGGAAGAGGGGAATGAGGGTGGTATTTATAGTGGAGGAGAGGAGGCATTTTTCATTATTTTAATCATTATTATAATATTTTTGCTCAAGACTATGAATAATATCAATTCAGGTGACCCCAAATAGTAATAATAGCATATGAGTCCAAGAAAAGTAATCTTACATCACTTATGATTTCATAAATAGTGTATTGAACTGATAATTTGAATATACGGTATTTTACCGTATTTCACTATTCATAAAAAATTCAAGAATTTCAGAAAAATCCCAAAAAATCACCTTAACTATTTTTTAATGTGTAGAATTCAAAAATGAACTCCATTTTTTAAAGAAAATTTTCTAAATACTATTAATATAATTTTTAAATAAAATTATTCATAATTCAAAAATTAACAATTTTAATTCTATAACTACTTTTATATCACATTGAAAAATTAACCAAGATGTCATTATATTAAAACCTTAAGAAAATAAAATAATAATACAGTTTACTATTAATTAGAGGCATATTACTATTTATATTACTATTCATAAGGGTATGTTACTATTAAACAAAAAAAGTTGGTTCCATCAGATTATAAAGAACTTGCTGAACACAATTATAGATGACCAGTTTTTGAAATTCAAAATGTAGAAGCAACAAAATTTTGTTTAAAGGATAGTTATAAATATATACTTAAAACAAAGTTTCATGCATTTCATTTATTTTTTTAAAAACTTGGGGTGTTAAAGTATGTACCACCATAGGAATGGGCCAATCGAAGATCACATGTGGTAGATGGAGAATCTGTGTTGGCTTTAGGGGGAACTCTTGTATAGTACAAAGATCAAGATCCTAAATCTGTCCCTTTATGTTATCCACTCTAAGAAATACCACATGTGGGAGTCCATATTTTAGTCCAAAAGTCTCATCAATAACCATGATAGATACAACAGATTGAGACATAACTAAATAAATGCATAAGTAAGAATGAGATTGCAAATAAGTTTTGTAGTCAAAAGAATATCTCATCCATTTGATAAAAAAATAATATAATTGAGAACTAGGATTATAGAGAGTACAATATACACCCAAAAAAGAGTACATTAGGGGAGGGGTATTCATATAAAAAACTAAATAGTATGGGAAGACTCACTAATATCAGCATCAGATGTCCCCTCTTGAATAGTGGGTGTATGGGTCTTCCCTTCCATGTCTATGGTATCTATGGAGGCATAGGTAGGTGGATCAACCACTATAGAAGGTGTCACAGTGCTAGAAGTGTGATCAATTATCATTGGTGGAGGGGAGGTGACGATCCATACTAGGGTTGAATATTTGGCAGCTGGATATATGAAAGATGCCTAAGAGGAAGAAGAAAAGGTGGCGCCCTTACCCTGTCAATCTTGCACCATAAAAAACTCATATAGGGTAGTAGGGTTTGTAATCTCTCGAGGAAGGTAGAAATGGGTGGATGATGGAGTGGGAATGGTGGTTGAAGTTAGGTTTGCGATAGAAGGTGGTGGGTGGGTAGATGCAGTTTCTAGTTGTGGGGTAGTAGTGGTAAACTGAGATGGATCTGAATAAGGTATGATGATATGTCAGAAGATACACTTCGGGTTATCTAGAATAAACTATAGAACAACCCATGTGTATGATGATAATAGCGGGGTAAGTGCAGAATGGGCAGGGGGTGGTGCAATAGTAGTCACCGGTAGAGATGGGTTGGATGGTGTAGTGGTAGCAGCTTTAGGACCTGGAGCATGTATTGGTGCCTCAAGAGTGGGATCCTGTGGGGTTGAAGAAAAAGGAGTTAGCACCTCATCAATGAACTCAACATAATCGGGATCCCACTATTAGTGCTACACAATCTTCCGCAACAACTCCATTTTTTGGATCAAGAGAAAATCAATGGAATCTATCTTTATTAGATTTGAAATGGGTTATAAGGAATTTTAAATTCACATATATCATGCAAAATTCATAATGGAACTACCCCTTTAAACATACCATTATCCCTCCTCGCATGGCTCTCATAGTAGAGTGAAAACTAGTGAGCCGTGTTGATGAAACCCCTACCCATGCAAGAGACTAATATGGTATCCTATATCTAGATGATGAATCCATGAGACTCTCCTCTAGCCAATCAAGCATGAACCAAGGCCTAATGAACAATTTGTAGGGTGTCACCCCATAGCAGGGTTATCTTTTTCATTTGCGGGTCTTGAAAGCTCTGGGGGTCATGGGAGATCAAATCCCACATCTGTTGAGTGTCATACTTGTTTTGATCATTCTATAAAGAATTATAAGTAGGATAAGAAATGAAATCAGTGGTATAAATACCTATCTTAAAATTGAACTCTTTCATTGTGAGATCCCAATAATGACCACTGATACATAAGGGGACGTGCACAACATCAATCTCTGATGTGTCCATGAACTCTTAGAATAGATATTGGTATGTCTCCTCATGTTACACCACAATTATCGATAGGTGCATGCATCCATCGACCTCCAAGACCTCTATGTTTATGAGGATATTCTCAAGAATGTATAGGTAAAGGGTCCTATTGGTTCTTATAAACTTGACCTAATGCTCAACCAACCAAACCCGCTATTTAGGATCAGAAATGTGTTGGTCGGGGTGCAGGTGTGGGTGTTAGAAAGTTACCTATGACTAGATATAAGAGGATTTGGAATGGTTAGAGGCTGTGAGAGTGGATGAACCTAATATATATGATTAAGGAGAAGGATCTGTGGGTGGTAGTGGAGGATCATGTGTCGGACGTTTGGGTGGGGGAGGATTAGATTGTCGGGCCAGATGCTTGGAGGATGAGGTGCTGATGGATTTTATGTGGGAAATTATGGATAGAAGTAATGAGAAAGTAAGGGAGGGGAAGGAATTATAGGTTTGACTAAGAGAGAAATAAGGGTAAGAAGGGATGATGATAGTTGCAGGGGACTCATGTGGGAGAGGAGGAGGACAATGGTTGGAGGGAGAATGTGGGAGAGGGGGAAGCACACGAGACCTAGAATGAAAAATTATAAAGACAAACCATGATTTTCACATTGTGTATCTCATTCATAATGAGTAAAATGTAAGAATTTAACTTTCCTGACCCCAAAAGATTCATGTAGAGTACATTTTAGGAAATGTGAATTAGCCCATTTGTATAACTTATGGCTAAGAGCCTCTGACCTGCTACTAGAGTTTAGAAGCCATCCTAAAATTTAGAAAACCTATTCTTACATATGGTTCCTAGACTGGGTTTTCTCCCAGTCAGTGCTTCATTTAACATCGAGATCTAGATAGAGACTATAAATTAATTTCATTTTAAAGAAAGGATGAAAACCTCTTGAAATGGTTTTTGATAAATTTTTAATATTTTACAATTGACCCCAGAGTGATTTCATTTACCTATTTGGATTCCAATCACCCCATAGGGAAAATCTTTTGAAAATTTTAAAAGGTCCCAATCATCAAGATTGTAATTTCCTAGGGAATAACTTTAGACATGATATAAAGAGTAGAACATTATCCCCTAGTGTGAAGACCCATCTTGAAATGATTTTTTCATTCAATTTCTTTGTTTTTTATTTATAAATTTATGCATTTTTGTATGTTTCCTATGAAATCTCTCATAACGTATTCGTTTGTATCATTCTTTTTTATCCACCATTTTGTGCATCCAGGTTTTATTTTTTAGTTTCCCAGAATGATCGGTGTTCTAGTTTGTCTGTAAAGTGATAGGGATTCCCATTATCAATTCGAAATGGAGTAGTGTCAATTGGTGTTTAATACTCCAAGCGATATTCCCAAAGATAATCATAAAATTTAGGATCCCAATCTTTCATAATTTTACTTACTATCTTTTCTAAGATTTGATTAATCTCTTGATTGGATAATTCAACTTGCCTAATTTTCTTTGGGTGGTAGGGAGTTCGAATGTTGTATCAAATTCTATATTTTTAAATCAATATAATAATATAAGTATTTGAAAAGTATCTTCCCTAATTAAAAATGAGTAATCAGATAAATCAAAATCTAAATATTTTTTTGTAAAAAATTCATGACCACCTTGGCTTTGTCGTGGCTGGTGGATTTAGATTCTACCCAATTCAAAATATAGTCCACTATAACTAGGATATAATACTTCCCATAAGAATTAGGGAATGTTCCCATGAAATAAATTACCCATATATTGAAGAATTCAACTTCAGGTATAGGGTCTCAGGGTATTTAATTTTGTTTTCCAATGGTTCACATCTAGCAGCATCTGTCACAAATCTATACAATGCTCCTCGTATCCTGATGGTGTGTGGTCTAGAGTAGTCTACATTGTAGGATCTTATCCATGGTGATTTCATACCCATGATGTACTAAATCTAATGATGTATGAAACATTTTGACCGCACTTTGAATTTTATCCTTTGGGATAGGACATCACATCAACCCATCAGCACTGCAGTTAAATAATAGTGGCTCATCCCATTGATAACATGAAGCATCAACCAAGAACTTCCTTCTATGTTGATATTAGAAGTGTGGATTAATATATCCCATGAAAATATAGTTTGAAATATCATAAAACCATGGTCATTTTTGTGTATATATATGGAAAAGTGTTTCATTAGGAAAGTTATCCTCAATACTAATATTTTCATCATCCTCAATACTCTGTAGTGGAATTCAAGATAAGTTGTATACAATGACATTTTCAGTCAATTTTTTGTATTTTATGACTGTATAAATTATTTTAGAAACATGATCCACCTTATTATCAATGGTTTGGTATCATTTTTTCTAAACATGTATTTCAGTGATCCATGATCTTTATACATGAACACTTTGGAAAGCATGAGGTATGCTCAGAATTTATCAAAAGCATAAACCACTTCCAACATCTCCTTATCTTTGGTTTTATACTTAATAAAGGGTTTTTAGGTTATGGATGACATAGAATATAGGTCAAAAGATATGTAAAACCATATTTCCTAAAATACAATCCATAATGATATCACTGGTGTCATACATCAAGTCAAAGTCCACATCCTATTTGGGTGAATCTATGATAGGAGTATCCACAATGTTATTTTTTATGGTGTTAAATTCAAACCAAAACTATTTATTAAAATATAATTGAGTGTCTTTATAAAATATTTGTTTTAGTGTCTAGGAAATTCTTACAGAATCTTGAATGAAGTTGCGATATAATCCTGTTTATCCCAGAAAACTTTGTATACCTTTCAATGTCTAGGGTTCAGTTAAATATTTGACCACCTTAATTTTTTCCAAGCTGACTTCCATAAAATTATTTGATATTTTATATCTGAGAAATATTCCTCCTTGGACCATAAAATGACATTTTCCTCAATTTATCACTAGAAAATTATCTTTATATCATTACATAACTTACTCGATATTTATTATGAAGAAATTAAAATAATATCCATATACGAATAAATCATCGGTAAAAATATATAAAATACCTCCACCATATCATGGAAAATGTGTGTCATGAACATTTGAAATGATTCTAGTGAATTTTATATTCCAAATCCATTTATATGAGAAGGTTATTAAAGGAAATGTGAATGTGGTTTTTGAAAATTTTGTTGGGTCAACTATGATTAGATTTTATTCATAATATATATTTATAAAATAATATAATTGATGTCCAGGTAGTCCCTCCAAGAAATAACCCATGAATGGAAGCAAAAACTAGTCTTTTTGAGTTTCTATGTTGAGATTTATATTTCCAACACATACTCTCCATAAATTAATGGTTTTATTTGAGATTAAATCATCTTTATTGTTTTTAATAACAGCCAACCCTCCATTCTTTGGGATGACTTGCATTGGACTCACCCACTCACTGTGAGAGATGAAAAATATTATACCAATGTCTAAAAGATTAAATAATTCCTTCTTGATACTTATTTCATTAGTGGAGTGAGTCACATATAGGGTTGATGTTTTATTTTATCACCTTCCTTTAACAAAATTATGTGGGTAAAAAATATGGGACTGATCCCATTGATATCATCTAAACCCTATACAATTGAACCTTTATGCCTTTTTATAAATTCTGTTATCTTTTATTTTTTTCACTCAATTCATATCTGAATGTAAGATAATTGGTAGTATAAATGATGTTCCTAAGAAAGGGTACTTCAATGTGTTTGGTAGAGGCTTCAATTATAATGTTAGTGTATAGATGAATAAGGGTATGAATGGTGGAATGGTATCCATCATCAAAGGTTCGCTATAAGTCACGTCCTTTTAAACATTACAATAATCTTCAATAGTATATAAAGTTTCTCTATCATCCTCAATGGTCATGTAATTGTCTTTATCATCTGTCAGAATGATTTCTTGACAATCAAATGAATCTATACTTTTTTTGGAAGCTTTCAGTAAATCAAACACTACTTGTTCATCACAAACTCTGAAAGTATGCCTTCCTTAGTTCACTTCAATCAAATCATTTACAGTAGTGAGAAATGGTATCCCTATAATGATGGGGACATCTTTTTATTTCTCCATATCCAAGATAAGGAAATTATTAGGAAAAATGAATTTACCAACCTTCATTAAAATGACATCGAGCAGTCCTCAAGTTAACTTGACTGATCAACCATCCAGTTGAAGAACAAATCATGTTGGTTTCAAATTTTAATCCCCTAACTTTTGGAATGAACTTATTATCATGATATTTTGGTTTTTATCGAGGTATCACGAGTACTTTTTTTAATTTTCCAGTTCTAATAGTGCAAGGAATCAAGAATCATCTTGGGTATTGTATCTTAAGTGGGAGCTTCCACTGAATGACTGTAGAGAATTCCTTATTCTAGGAGAAGAATCCTATGTCTTCTATTTATCTTTTACTAGAGAGAAACTCCTTAAAGATTTTTTCATAAGAAGGTATATGATGGATGTCCTCTACAAAGGGTATATTGATGTGTAATTGTTTAAACATATATAATTTTTTGGTATTGTACCATTATATTGACTTTCCTCAGTTGATCTGGAATTGGAGGAGGGGGTTTATAAAGTGGAGGTACCACATAAGCATATTATTTTTAATATTTTCTTGTGAATTAGCTTCTTTAGTTGTCACTGATTCAAAATTTTGTTCATTACCAGATTTATGTGTTCTAGAATCGCAATCTTTGCTAATGATTGTTGCACATATTTCTGGTTCTTCTAGCATCTTTTCCTTTCCTATGCATGGTTTTTAAAAATTCAAAACAAATTCACTCCTAAGGACCAAAAAAATATCCACCACTTTCAGATGTGTCTCTGTATTATTAGGATATCTACTTGAAAATCGGACCGAAAGAGACTTTATTATTTCTCCCACTTGGTGATCAAGATTTTAGATGGAAAACCATTGATTATTCATATCAATTACTTTGGTAGTCATACTATAATCTTAATTTTGAAAAATTGTGGAAAGAAGGTTTTCAATATTTTATTTTTGAGGTGGGGATTGTTGTGGTCTCCTCAATGGGGATTGTTGGAACAATTATTTGGGTACAAATATTTTTGGTCTAGGGTAAAAGGTTATTAATGAAATTATTGTTGAGGTTAAGGATTTGGATTATGAAGTGGGTACTTATGTGGTCCCTGATTTCATGGTAGTTCTTGACCACTCCTCTATTATTAGTAACTTTGATTGGTTTTTTATAGCCATTGAGATCGTCTTTGGTGATAATACAAGTACTGGTATTGTTGGGATTGTTGAAATTGTTTGTTGTATTGATTGTAATTTATAGAATTGTAATAATAAATTTGGGGTTATTCCATTCTTTCTCTATAGTCTTGGTATGGGTGTGGGCCTATGTACATTTCAAAGGATTGAATTTTCATAATAGTGGTAGGAGGTGGTAGTGGTGGGGATGGTTGCTAAAAATATTTGAGCTTCTTTTTGATGGATTTAACTTGGGTGGAAAGGTGGGTATTCTCTTCCACTAGGTAAATTTCTCACCAAGACAGTCCTCCATTACGCTTTCATAGAATTACATTGTGGGATATTTCGCCTAAAAGTGCTTTACCAACATCTAACATTTTTATAATGAGTCCACTATCAGCATCGACATCCAATATAGTATGTGCAACTAGTTTCAGTCATTGGTAAAATGTTTGAAGCTGTAGCCCCATATGATGTCTGTGATTTGAGTACTTTAGATTTATCTCTTTGAAGATATCCTAAGCATCCCAAACATATTCTCTATCTTCTTAGGTGATGTTTTGGATCTCATTTATGAGTTTCAAGGTTTTTATTGGTGAGAAATATTTTTCTAAAAACATTTTGGAAAATATTCCCAAGTATTAATATACCTAGGATCTTGTATTTTGAGAAAATACTTGGACATGTCATGCAAGAAAAAAGGGAAAAATCTAAGTCTAATCATTTTAGATGGCAAACCTTGACTTTGGAAGGTGTCACAAACTTCCAATAAACTTGAAATATGATCATGTGGATCTTCTCTATGAGATCCATTGAATTTTCCTTGGTTCTAGATCACATGAATGAGTCTAGGTTTAATTTACAAAGTATGTTCCTAGTTAGGAGGATTAAAGAAGCTGAGCATAACATCAACAATAGATGGAAATCCATAGTCCATAATTTTTAAATCCTATAGCTCTACTCACTATACCTTTTGTACAGGTGGCATATATTGATGATTTTAAGGGTTAGGTTGCATAAGGTTGTTGCGATTATCCATAATAGAACAATGGTGTGTATAACGGTATCTCTTGATATCAATATCGATAGTAAAACTTTCTTGAGTGTCAAGGATCCTTGATCAAGTAAAAGGGTCCCAATACATGCACTATCTGACAAAGAAGACAGAGTTTCTAGTCCATGTGAGAAAATTGTAAAATAAATGGGAATTTGAAATAAGGGTTTGAGGTGATCAAAGTTTCAAACTAAAGATCACTATGAATATGAAACAAATGGTCCCTCTCAGCGACAAAAAAATTTAACTGGCCTACACCACATCATTGATTGCATATGGTAATTTTTTGGATTAGAAATTTATATAGTCCCAAACTACACTAGATAAAATGGTGTATCACAGTGTCAACATGGGTTCAAACCCATAGGGATATGTTGAAAAATATGGTAACCTAGCGATTATAACATGACAAATGGATTCCTCATGAGACTCTCATAGGTTTGGTTTTAAAAGGATTATGTAGTTTGGTTTTACTTCATGAGAAAGAAAGGAATCATATTCAATTTTAGGGCTTAGGAAAAAGGTATTCCTATATGTAGCTTGGGATAGTCCTGTGGATTACACTAAAAAGTGGGGCATAAGTCAGCAATTGGTTTTCTTCAAACCAATTGGATAAAACTAAGATGTAAACTATTCTATTGTATATAGGAAGTCAAAAAACTAGTTTCAATAAGCTTAGATTGAAGGGAAGAAAGAATCAACGGCTATTGGTCCTTGTAGAGAAACAAAGCTTCACGTACATGGACAATATATTACTTTTTCATAATACTTAATACATAAGAAAAAACCAAAACTCAAGGACCGTAACAGTTTAGTGTATTTGGAAACTCGGAACGTAATCTTCTAATCTTGGTGAAAGATCTTAAACATTTCCCATAAAGAAATTTACCTTTTTTTTTCTTACCTAAAAACATTCTTTAAATCCTGGGGAAAATAAAACATATAAAGGGTGAGTTCAAATGCTCAGTAAGGGTAAGCATAGAGAACATAAAACAATCCATAAACATTTGAATGCAAAAACATGAAAATAAAATCTAAACATCAAAATCTTGATCAAAGACATAAATCATGGAAGTACATAAGGCATAGATCATAAAGGAACATTAATCATGATAAACTATCATGGTAATAAAACATTTAATTGTGGAATCTATTAAGAAAATGTTATGATTTCCATAGTATCCAAGGCATTACTGCCAAGACCATCTTAGTGGACAAAGTCTCTTTCTGAATCGAGTTCACTCCTCGTTTCTGTCCTGTATCACTAAACTGGATTAACCTGCCATTCCAGCCATGTCTATCTCATGAGATATAAATCTTTACCCAATGAATTGGAGGGAGATATAGGTCCCACCCATCTCATATTGAAATAATTCTTACGTGTGCCACAAAATAATAAATCATACATCATAGCATAACCCATGTAATAGAATGGGATTCTTAAACACCATGCCATCATAACATAATCCATAAAAAAATGAATATCCTAAAAAGAGTCAAACCATGTAAATAATGGAGACATTATACTTGAAATATAAACATATTAAATAATTCCATTTTATATGGAAAATAGTTATGATAAAACACTTGAAATTAATTATTGAGGAAAATATACTTTCTTCTTCAAAATCATTTTATTTTCACAAAATGCCAGACAATCTTAAAAGAAAAGGGTTTTGTTGAAAATAATCATGCAATCTTGTAGAGGAAGCTTCATGAAAATTAGGCGTTATGAAACCGTAAAAATCCTTTCACATTGTATAAGTTAAAAACAACATTCTCCTCGTACTTTTGTCAGAAAAGTCAAAAAGTACCTCATATGGTAAAAAAAAGAAAGATTCCTTACATACCATGTATTAAAAGTCAAAAATGGTTAAAAAGGACTATAAACATACATGAAACCATTTTTAGGAAACATGTACATGGATGATAACAATAACCCCAGTAAATACTTACGAATAAACAATCTCGGATAAGAACGAGATTGAAATAGTTATCCCTTACCTTAGGTCCGATATGCTTTGTATGTATTCAAAACTCCTGTATAATGATTTAAATAATGTCATTGAATTATTATAAAATCATCTTCATTGTTATGATATCATATATGGTTCACTTATGACTTTATATTATCCGTTCTTTTGTAAATTCATGTTAAAGTAGCATTTTGGGTAAAATCGTTATATTTATCATCCGTGTTTTGACTTGTAATTATTAATATGATTACTTAGATCATGATTAATTAATTAAAGAATATAAAAACATGATTTATATATAATATATATTCAGAATATACATATATATAATAGATCGATAAATGGAATGAAATACACCATTCATGGAGACGGTAGGCCGTATGTACGCATGAACGCTGTTTTCGTTTCCTTATTGAATTGAATGGAATTAAGTAGATGATATACATGTATATATACATAAATCCAGTATTATTATTATGTCATATGTTTCATTATTATTCATTATATAGACTTTATAATCATTCTTTAATGGTTAACATTGAGATTGAATCTCATCACGTTGTGGAGACCGTAATCCGTACGTACGCATGAGCGATGATATCATTCCCATAATTTTTTAATGGAATTGGAGTGGATGATATAATATCTCATAATCAGTATGATGTTATAGTATCCATATATAGTTATTATTTACACCATTATACCCATCCAAGTAAGGTGGTGGTGGAAAAACAGATTACACCACGGCGAGGAGACGATATTCCGTATGTACGCATGCGCGGTGAGTTCGTTTTCCATAGGATGGATAGAAGGTGTATTAGGTTTGTTTCACATTTATAATAACATATCAGTATATAAGTAATACTTATGTTATTACTTTATAATGAGACAAGTAAATAAGAATAATTAGAAGAAGGAAGAAACTTGAAAGAATCGTAAGAAGAGATTACCTCTTCTTCGACGCACCTCATTTAAGCTTCCTCTTATGGATGTAGAGTTTGTCTTTTGAGAAGATCAAAACCTCTAGACTGTTTCTAGGGAATTGTAAAAGAGAAATGGGCAGGGTTTGGATGAGCTTCAACGCTCAAAAGGGTGTGAAGAGAAGAGGGAAGGTGTGCCCTTTTTATAAGGGAGGAGAGGGGCACCTTAGGAAAACTTAAAATAATATTTTATTATAAAGTCATATTCGGTTTTTAATAGCTCAAATTTGATTTATTTATAATCTAAGGTGGGGAGAGGTCGCAATCCTCTCATACAATAAAATTTGGACAAGTTTTGGTTAATATTTTAACCTTATCATTTAGATTTGACTCTAAGTTAAATAATTTAACTTTTACCGTGTCTTTTTGTTTTCTTACACTATATGGTTAATAAACTTACTATAACAAGCCAAACGAACCCCACATTATTTATTATTAATATATATAACCCTATCTAAGTCATTTTTCCAAACCTTAGATTTTTAGGAATAAAATAACAATTAATAATATAATATTTGTTTTAAAAACTATTTTATGTCAATTTTGACACTATTTGGTAATTGATTTTTATGAAAATCATAACAGAATTATTAGTTCAAACAAAGTTAATTAAATCAATAAACACATGTCATATTAACCTAAAAAATTATTGGAATTCATAAAAAGTCTCAAATTACTTTTATTTGGGTATTTATAACATCAATTATGTTAATATTTTATTAATAATATAATTACTGCATCATCATTGTGTCATAAATAAATTAACTTATTTAAAGTATAAAAATTATAAATAAAATACCATTATGTGTGGAATCTTTTTATCTTTATAATGAATATTTATAGTCGAATTTATCCTATGTATAACCCTATATGAAAAATATTTTAGTTATTAAACTTTGATTTTAACTATTTTAACTATTCATTAAATAAAATAATATTAAATGTCCTAATCTAATCCAAGTGGGCCTAAATGATCATATTCTATTCCTAAGGTTGTTTTTGGTCGAATTAAACTTATCCAAAAGAATTAGGACATGTGTTTGGGTAATAATAATATCATTTTTACCCTTAATTACCCTATTTACTTTTAACCGTGGTAAAAAAAAGTAAAAGTTACTATTCACCAAAAATTATTTTCATCACATTAAACCACATTTTTTTCCTTGATATTAACCGTGTCTCTCAGATTTTCGAAATTCCACTCACAAAAGCGGTAAAATTAAGTTTTATGTGAATTTGCAAATTCTCCTAGGAGGTGGGTAAAAGACGGTGAAAAGTCCAATAAAATTATTATAAAATGACTCCAATGAATTTCATTGAACATATGTATGTATTATGTATCAATTTTGACCTAAAATAAATTTCAATAAAATAAATAATTATTTAAATAAAAAGTCGGTTTTTAAATAGTATCCCAGTGTTTTCACTATTCATAAAAAATTCAAAGTTTTCAGAAAAATAAAAAATATTCAACCTAGGCTAATTTCGATATTCAGAATCCAAAAATGAATTCCATTTCAAAAGATGAAATTTATAAAATTTTAAAAAGTGGGTTTTACTATTCATAACGGCTAGTTTATATAAAATATCGTTGTTTAGTGAAGCTCAGTATTACGTACAACACATGCTATCGTGGAAGGTCGTGATTGCGTGTAATGCATGCCAAGTCAGGGATGCGTGTAGTGAAAGCTCCTTTTGGTGTAGCGTACAAAACTAGACATCAAAAAAATTAAAAAGAATATTTTTCATAAAATATCAGGCTGTTACAATCCTAGCCTTCTCAAATCCAATTAGGTTAGGGTCCTTTTGTTGTAATCCTCGGGAGCAGGGTTATGAAAAATAATATTATTAACAATAATTCTTAACCTAATTACTAGGAATACGATTACCCAAGTTTTGATTTAAGGATTCATTTAGTGTTATCCATCCCTAATCTCGACCACTAACCCTAAAAGATTATCCAGACATGAAAATAATGACATTAGATAAAAGAGAAATTAGAAAAATGCATGAAATATTAATTAAACAATTCAAATTAACAAAAACCCATTATTAAAGCAATTAAAAATAAATCAACAAACTTACTAGAATGAAGAAAAAATAATGGAAATGAAACAATTTAATTTGATAGAATAAATTAGAATTGAAAGTAGTTGGAATGAGAATGAGATATCCAAAAGTATTTGGAATGAGTCTCAATAAAAAAAGGTTCAAAAAAATCAATAAAGGAAATATAATAAAATTAGTTATGGGATGGTGTGAGGATCAAAGTATGGGAGAAACAAATAAAGTGTATCTCCTTTTTCATTCAGCATATTCATTGAAATATATATAATCCAGATCATCTCACAACTTTTAAAGGTCTCACATCGTGATATTTCTTTAAATTAATTCTACCTGAAAACTTTCAAGACGTGTAAAGGAAATTCACATCATATACTCAGACCCATAAAAATATCTAGAAAAATTGTATCTCCCATATTTCATGGCTTGAATCATCAGTGGGTTTAAAATTTGAAACTATCATATCATGTAATGTATTAACATCATGTATTTCTTTGGTCCAGTAGAATCATGACTTGTACTGGTTTCAAAGATTTTCCTTTAGTCTGGATGTTTCTTGTTCTTGGGTAATTCATGTCGTGAACATTTTTTTACGACGTATAAAATCTGATATTAAAGAAATTACAACAACTCCTATTTTGATAATTGATCTCTTATTTCTTTAAAAACTAGAAAAAACCAATGAATTATCTAATAAATCATGAATAGATCTTAAATAAATACATCCAATATATATATATATATATATGAATTCAGCTTACCAACAAGATATTCTATTATGTTCTCATACCCATATTATCATCATACTCTCAATTATGATCATTGATCGATCTCTCTTATGTTTATTCTTACTATAAATTTTATCTCACCATTTCTTATGTTTCCATTACCTAGGTTAATAAAAATGGTATTATGTATGATATGTCTAGATGGGTGGCACATGTGTAGATTATTTGTAGGAGTTGTTCAGCATGTTGTAAATAAGTTTGTTATGTATCTAATCTCCCAATAAACTATTCCTATTGGTTATGTGGTACTATTTGTTGTGATATATAATGAATAATCATGTAATAATATGTAATATGAATGTTTGTTATGGTTGGTTCATCTCATGCATATGTGGAAATTTATCTTATTTGTTCCACAATCTTTGAAGAGAGCTATAAAGTGTGCATCAACAATTATCATTGATGACTCTTGTGTGCCTCACCGACCTGATTACATCCCCAACCAATCTTTGGGGGAGTGTGTACTTAGTAAATATATTGGATAATTTTAAAATTAGATTGTCTTATGGTTAACAAAATTCATGGAGACCAGACGTCACATATAGAGGTGAGAGTCATACTTTTATTATAAATCATCAACACTTGGTAAGTAATATTATTTAATAATATACATATAATACTAAATTTATATTATAAATTTATATATTCTGTGGTTGATCCAACCATTATGGTGTTTATGTGTACAAGAGGATGTGCACTGATCACAATACTGGTTATATTATCGGTCATATACAATAACCGATTGTGATTAGTTTTTCTTTTTTAGTTTTTTAAATTATCATATTATATATTTTAACTTTTAAACTTCTATTTATATATTTTTATGAGATATATGAGATAGATATTTCTAAGATGTAGGAGAGTAAGGATAAGATAGATGTTGGGGATGATGAGTCTTATGCGAGTCATTTTTTTGACGAGCTAGCTTGGAAACAAGAGACAATGAGTGGTACTGAAAAAGGACATGCGATCGATATTATTTCATGATCAATTCTGGATAGTTACTATGGTATTGAAGTAGTGCAATAATTTAGCTTGAAGGGATCTTGTGTGGGATTATGATCGTTCACTACTATAAAGTATGCATCAAGGGTTCAAGCTATGTCGAGGCTAGATAGATATTGACTAGAGATAAGGACGATTAGTGACAATAGTAGGAGAAAAAATTTCTTCAACAGGAGTAGAAACATGAATAAATTATAGAGTATATGTGGTGACTTGCATGCATTTTAGGGATTGAATTATCTGTTACTGATGGATCTGATCACCCACACCCTCAGTGACATTATTATTTTGTTCATTTTTTATGAAGTTTTTTATATTATCTGTGTTTTAATTTTTTTATGGATTTTATATTTTTTAATTGAATTTTTATTATTATCAATTATTTATTTATATTTATTTTTTATGGATTCATAATTCAATCAAAAATAGTATTTTCAATGTAAATTTAAATCAATCACAAATAGGCTTGTAGAATACTATTTGAGATAAATTAAAAAATTCCATCCTAAATAGTATTTTCCATGGAATTAAATTTCCTACACAAATAAAGTTTTTGATGGTATTATAAATTGATTGAAAATAAATTTGTAGGAAATTATTTATTAAAGATTTTATAATCCATTAAATTTTTTATTTATGATGGATAACTATTTCTATCACAAATAGTATGACCCTCTTATTAATTACGATGATTCATTGTAAATAATTATAATTATAATGTTATTTTTAGGGACTATCCATTTGTAATATATTATTATTGTAAATAAATTCTTATAATGGGTTTCCATAACAAATAATACGTTTCAAAAATCAATATTTTCATGGTGTTATTTTAACCTTCCGTAATGAAATTTACAAATCATTTGAAAGTCAGGGTCCAATTTTCTACTAATTTCAATATTAATACAATTAATGCAAATAATTGAATCAAATCATATCCTAATAGACGAATATCAAAGTAAATCCTTCATTAGGTTAGTAAATGGTTGATCCCCTTCTTATTCAGACACGTTTGTTTTTCCCTATTCTAAAATTGTAAATTTTAAGGGTACTATGACTATACTATTCATAGAGGAATAAATTAGGCAAATATCGTCTAATTTTAAAACCATTCTGTTTGGGGTTTTGATCAAGGGAATTCTAGTATGGATTCTCTTCATCACAATTTGGAAGTCATCGAATTCTTGAATGTGAGTTTTGTTGCTTAAATTATTTCCATGTGCATTTCATGTTTGAGGATGGAAATTCCATATTATGATTTTGTAGGTAGAGATACCACCCCTACACCTTGAAACTCTAGATATCTATCTTGTTTCATTGGGTTATATCATGGTGAAACAAGATCATTCTGATGCTCAGTGTCAATCACAAATGATTCTGACATGATTAACCCTCTATATCTCTAATAATGAGAATGATAATCTCTTTATATGTTTAGAAAAAAAGAGTGAGCGATGGATTACCCTAATTAACATGAATTTAATTACATTATATATTTTGGTTTAGTTTTAAGAAATTACATATTTATCATTTCCTCTTAGCATAAAACTAAATATAACCTCATTGAATTGTTTATTTATTTAATATATCACTAAATAACAAATAAAATGTGTTTAAGTGATAAATAAGTAATTCCATTTTCAATAATAACTACTAAAACAAAAACTTCTTAAATAAATAAATATTTAAGTGTTACCTTTAATAAATATAATGTGATTAAATAATTAAATAATTTCTTAGACTTGTACTATTAAATTCGTCCATGCTCTCCCAAATAATTACTCATCTTTTCACGCTAAAAACACTTGTTGAAATATGATAAATAAAAATATAAATTCATTATTCAAATCTATAATTACCTGGGATTGAATTATAATTTACATAACTTGAATAGAAATTAATCTAATATCTATGATAACTTCTATTATAATACTCAGATTCAACTGAATCTAGTAAGTTCAGAATACACTTAGTGTTTTTCCTCTTGGACACTTTCCGAGTGGAAATAAAATCAACCCATAGAAAAAGAATGATATCTAGAAACACATCATGACTACATAGAGAAATGGAAATGATGTAATAATGAAAATATTTATATGAATAATAAATATGAAATAAAATATTTTTTAAATTGATATCTCATTAGGTAAGATAAATAACCATTCCATTATCCCTTAATTATTGGTCAACATTTCTTTAAATTTATAAGACCAATTTTCTTATAATATCTTTATAAAGGATTTTTATCAAGTAATTTCATATTAATCAAAGGGTAAAATATTTTTCTGATGTAACTTGAAAGAGATAAATTAAATCCTGGCCATTTAATCAATATTATATTGATCATGACACACCAAATGCATAAAAATTCACCCTGAGTATATGCATCATGGTCTTCCACATGAATAAAAGTATGAAATTCATTATATATATTAATAATGATATAATATATATAAGGTCCAATATATAAAATCACATATAATAAATTTCAATGACACACATTGTATATCGAATTCCAACCATCAATTCTATCCTCATGATCTCCACTTGGAGATCATTGAGTGTGAAATTTAGGGGAATAAATCTCAATGTATTATGAACCTGCAATACGTAAAAGTTACACATCATCTATTTTACATCATAATAATGTATCTTGACTAAATGAAATAGTTTTAAGAATATTATTATTATTTATCTAGTATCTCTTTTTATAAGGAAAGAATTATAACTTATTGTTGATAGAAATATTCTTAGGAAAACGTCATATATTACATAAAAAAGAAATAATAGTATGCGATAAGAAAAAAATATGTATATATAAAACTAAATACATGATATAATAATTAAAGGTATATAATAATGTTTTTTCTAGGGTTCTAACTCTAAAAAAAATTGTAGATGATCTGGGAATTTGTTATGGGGGTTTTCAAGTGGTATTTATTTATGAAGGAAAGTTATGGATCTATAATCATGCCAATTTGGGTTTGGGTTTTTAGTCTTCCCATTCATTTCTTCTACCCTAAAGAATCAATTAGCATTATAACCTATCTGGATTCTCCTATTAAAATTTATTTTTATTTAAAAATATTATTATGGTCTTCAATTTTTTTTTATGTGTTGAAGTTTATATTTTGGTTGAATTACCCCATACAACTGGGATTGGAAATGGTTCTAATTTTTTGAGGAGTCTTATTTTAAATACATTTCATCATTTTGTTAAGGTAAAGAAAATGTGGTTACACATTAATAGAGTGTGGTTGTTCATGAATGCTTTTATAATGGTAATCATTTGTTTCTTATAAGTGTAAATATCATCCAAAATCATTACCAAATGATTTAACCAAGATTATTTTGAATTGAATACATAATATATAAAGAACATACCTCAATATTTAAGTAAGTTGACCCTAGTATCCCCATTCAGTTGAGGTGGATACCTAGGAAAAAAATATTAAAGTCCTTCCTTTAAAGGTATCTAAAGGAAGATAAATAACTTATAACACTTCTAGGTTGGATTATTCTCATTCACTAATACATACTAGAATATCTATAAAATAGAGATAAGAAAATTTTATTTTCATCTTAGAGTTTAATGATGGATCAAATCACTCACATATCACTGACATGATCTAATAATCATTTTATAGTTATTTAGGATGTTCCTTTAAGGATCCCTTACAATACATAACAATTAAAAAAAATTATTATGATATGTGTTATAGTGACTTTATAATGTTTGAATTATCCATGAATGGATGGTTTTACACTTAAATAATCAATGATACCATTGTTAACTCCTCTATGGTAACATCATTGATTGTGGTAATCGATGAATATTTGATATCTTACATGAAAAAATGTGGGTAGGTAGTTTTATAAAATATATTATATTTCCTAATCAAAATATACCTTAAGTAGTTCCATTGATATGGTAATATGAAATATCTCATATTTCACCATAACTTTAAAAGAGATATGCTTATATCATTTCCTACATTACTTTATTTAAGTACACACATTTATTTCAACCAACCACTTTCATTGGAGCAGTAAATTCTTTATACACTTTCACCATATGTCACATCTCATGCGATAAGTTGTGAATCCATATTAAAAACTACTCTGGATATTATTGAAAACTCTTTTGGAGAAGATAACATTAAGCTCTAAATTTTTTTTATAAAAAAAATTATAACAAAACTAATCATAATTAACAAAATCATTTTTGTGTGACCCTGTGGTCCTTTGTATCATTGACAAAAAATATGAATTCATAATTCATAATTATATCCAAGAAAACATCTCTAGAAAATAGTCTGTGCTACTCAAGTTATAAAGGTATCTGGAGTGGTATCCATCAGAAATATATATCTCTATACCAATTTATACCAAATTTATATCATACATCATGCATAATCATATAATCCTTTTATCGTAATACATTGAGTTAGATCATGATACATTGATCTTTTTAATCTTGTATCAACAAATCATACATTATAAATTATTCATTTAAATATTGAATAAGACAGATTAATCCAGCACAAGTCATTTATCCATTTATAATATAACACCATATGTCACGCATCTATGTGTGGATTTACACTTCCTTGGTCTTACTCATCAAGGGAGAAAATATCATACCCATCATACATGAAGAAAAATACTATATTGATTAATAAAAACCTACCACATGACCAACGATATACCCAACCATTCCCTCATTATATCATCCTTAATGATTATGTAAGAAAGGTATCAATGTATAAAGGTTCACTTGCATGAAAATTTTTTATCCTTAGGTTATGGTTATTACTATGAAACATGAACAATAAGCTTATAAATGACACTACATATGTCATTTTATGTTGTGTACTCTAGCATGTTAATCCTAAAAACATGTCACACCTTTATCTCATGAGTGAACTATGTATCTCCATATAATCCCTTAATCATGTTAATCTTAAGATATCATCATTACCCATTCGTTTCCATGGTGATCATCAATTAATTATAACTTATTGATTTATTTGTAAGGGATTTTTTATAATTCCAATATCATTCTAAAATGAATCCCACATTATTGAATGATAATGAAAAAGGAACTTAGTGACCTCATGTTTAATATATTAGTTGGTTTTTTCAAAAGAAAATATATTTCATGTATCACAACACACTTTACCATGTAACCATATAATAAATACTACCTCTAAAATATTTTATAAGAAAACATTTATGAAAAGATAATGTTTGGATTAGGGTGAGATGAGAATTCATAAATCCTATATTCAACACTTTAAAAACTTATTCAAAGTACATTTTTTAAAACATACGATGGTATGATGTCAAAAAATTATCCTATTTTAAATAAATAAATACTACAATTTTTTTTAAGATTTATTACATCATTTATTTATTTTTTATAAAATTTTCATTAAATTCAAAATTTTCTTTGAGATTATTTAATTTAGTAATATCCATCAATATAAATATTTAATTAATTACTTTTTACCAATATATCATAAATTATTCTCACATATTAAATATATAGAGTAAATTTCACTTTAAATTATATTTATATTTTCTTTTATGTTGAACTTATCCTAGTTCAAACATACTCCCACCAGTCTTATATTTTCTCAAAATATCTTTCTAAGACGCAAACTCTACATGTAAAGAAAATAACACTTATTTCATTAATGGGAATATTTAATTAATAAATTCAATAACCATAAATCAAATTAAGTTTTATGTGTGTATAGAAATATTTTAAAAACAAGATCATTTTTATTAGAACATGTAAATTATGAGTCATTATATTTTATCCCTTATACAATAACAAATAATTTGGATGATTTTTTTATCCTCCATAAATTTTTTTTAACCAGATTATTTTTTCAAAAATATGTAATTGAATCGATCAAATTATAAACCATATGTATAAAAACCAATCATATTTTTTATTGATAAAAACTAAATGAATTATCTCATACCATAATATAATAATTACATAATACACATAAACATCCTCGTTTATAATTTCAAAATCCATTTAGCTTATAGTTGTCCTTACATTCTACTTTTTTTGACATAGTGGATTATTTAACATTCAAATCGAGTACACCATTTTATTTATTTATGAAATATTCATCCCATACCTTTTTATCACCCTTTAAGGGGGAGATTGTGGGTGAATTTTGATATATATGTTGACTTTGAAAGGGTTATAGGTTAACTCATTTCATCAAGCTCATATTTTCTAGTCTGGGACTCTCTTATAGATTTAAGACATGTTTGTAAAATCCTTCCCAATAACTATACTAGATAATTATATTTTTTTTCCTTAGCTAGGTAAAAACATATGATAAAAGGGTATCAATGGTGGTCATGTATTTGGAGACTCTATGTAATGAACCAACCTGGGATACCCTATCCTGATACCTGATCTAGACAACCATAAAACCCAAAACACATTCCCAATCACTATAGGATATAAACATGTGCTAAGGGATCCAAATTACTCTGGGAATTTTTATGCTTAAATAAATATAAAATTAAAGAATATATTATAACACGGAGTCCAATATAAAAATTTGATGTGTTAGAGAAATCACCCATGTGGAATAAACACTTTTGTAATAAATTACATCTAAAAAAGATGTTACATGGAAAAAAATCAATAATCTATAAAACATAAACACAAATATATAAAAACATAACCATTATCTTTTAATACATCCAATTATCATATAAAAATTTAAAATGAATCCAAAATGGGGATTAATGAGATGGGAATCTGAAGAGGCCAAGTACATGAGTGTATCAAAAATAAACAACAAAAAGTATGATAAAAATCAACCAATTATACCCATATATATTTGAAAAGTGTGAATATCCCACTTTTCAGCTCCTCAAAGCTAAAAAAACTCTCTAAGGATTACCAACTCACAACGAGGCCTTTCATTTAATTACATCAAAGGAGACATAGTATGAATGCACATAGAGTGTGTATAATCTTTAATTATTACTATGATATTCCTTCAAACACATTTAAGTCCAATTAAAACCATGTAAAATATCAAGACTTAAAATATTAATATCCCATAGTCATATTTTATTATCATATAAAGGTATTAGAGAAGAATTTATAATAAAAGTAATGTATTTTCATTGACTCAATCTAGGATCTCATTCACCATGAAAAAAACGATAATTCATATTATAAGAGTCAAAAAACACAATTTTGTGATAATAATCAATATGATGTTTGAATTAAATCATCTAACCCATGTCTATAATGATGTAAATGTGGCCTATATTATAGATAATAAAATTTCATGCAAGATCTATATCTGAAATAGAGATAATACATGAGAGGAAACTAAAATTATATTTTATATATTAAAAACATAAAAGAGGCTTGTTTCCCATAGTCTAGAAATAATTTGATCAATATGGTCTATGTAAACCACTATTGCTTCCATTTTTTGAATTATTAATTATTTAATTTATTTCTTAAGAATCCACTATCACTGAACTATGAATATAATAATCTCCACCAATACCATATTATTTGGTTTGATCAGTTTCTACCATCAATTCCTTATCCACTACTTTCATGTAATAAGTTGGTTTGAAAAAAATTAACGTTAACTAGATATCAAGGTGAAGAACCATCACAAACCATCTGGATTTTATATCTTAATTAGTGACCGTGTCTAGTTAAAATTGAACAAGATTTAGAAATTGGTTCACATATTCCTTTTTTTGTTCAACATTCTTATGGAAAATATAAACCTCCCATATATTTAAAAACTTCATTTTTTTAGTGTAAAACTATTAAGTGAACATAGTTTCAAAATCCTTCCATGTTAGATTCCCATATAGTTTGGGCTAAATAATGGACTCCCATAACTTCCTACTAGGAACCAAAATCATGATTGTGGCATATCTCACTTCTCAGGACCTGTGAGACTCAAGGAATTTGAAAATTATCTTTTTCTTATATAACCCATCCTTTAATTTTTAAGGACCATTTCTACCTTGAAAATTAGGAGGATTATGAAGATGAAATTTAGAATCTCTATCTATAAATTTAGATGAGGTAAGATCAAATTCATTTTCCATGGATGGGATAGTGTATAGAACCCTATCAATAATATTTTAGTTAACATGAGAACTATATTGTGATAATTTAGCACATTATCCATCTAGATGATACAATGGGACTTTCTAGAGAGGAATGGATCTATAGAATACATTAGAGAAAATATATCACATAAAACACATTAAAATCGAAGTAAAACCATGTAAAAAATTAAATTAAATAAACAAATATCATACCAACAATTAATGATCATAAAATTCATTAGGGAAAAATTTAAAGATATATTTATTTCAGTTAATTTCCTCTCTTATGATATTTATTTTTCTTTAATTTTTCCTATGAGATATTTTTTATTTAATTTGATGTTTTACATGATTTTCACTTCTATTTCAATGTGTTTGATGAAATATCATAATTAAAAATAAAGGTTAAAAATTTTTTGTGTGTATATATACTTTTCCCCATTTGATGTAGGAAAAAGAAATGTATCACTATGAGTTGGTGGACATTTGATTGTTTTTATTAGTCTTAGATAATTACAAAAGTGAGAGATAGACGATTTTATTGGGGTTGCATTAGCTCATTTTTATTATACTTTTGGCTATGTATGTTTGATGCTCTCATGTACTCATATTTTTTAACATCCCATCCCCTTGGTCCACCATTTTTAATTCATTTTGGTTTTTAATGTTGGGAAAAAATCTATCAAGGAATCATTATAACATTTTTGGGTTCATTTTGTTTATTGAAAAAGTAGGTTTCCATGATAAGTTGTGGAGTTCCAGTGAGATTATTGAAAAGATATGTTTACAATGATCCAATATAGAGTAATGGATTCTCTGAAGGTGGTAGAAAAAGATCTTATATAAGGTGGCACCATTTCTTAGTGTTTGACAAGTTTTTGGGCGTCAAAATCAGAAAATAGAGAAATGCGTTTTTGGAAAAGGATGTTGCATGCAAGATTGAAGATGGTTTAGAAAGTTGTGAGCAGGGAATGTCTCAGAATAAAAACATATAAATAATGAAAAGGCATGAAGGACATGAAATATTGTAATTTTTAAGAAATATGATGTTGTGCAGAAGGGACTTATGCACCCAATGCAATGTCAAATCGGGATTTCCATGCTTGGGGAAATGTTTGACACAAATAAATCAGCGGTTGAGAATCGTCATCATAGGGTAAAAAATGCCTATAAATAAGTGGATACCCCCCTTATTTTCTTAGCTCAACACTTAGAGATAATTTGGGCTCTAAAGCGCATAAGATTTGCATGCAAAGGGAGTTACATGTAAGAAGGGATTTTCATGCAAGATATTTTTCATGACACAAGTTAAATGTTGCATGAAATTCATTAAAGTTGCGTACAAGGCACCTAAAAGGTTGAACTAAAGTTTAAATTTTCCCAATAAATTTGTGGAAATGGAGTATCCATCAATTGGATGAAATTGTAACATAATGATATACTAAATTAGGTTTCGAATATATTGATTCAATAAATCAAAGGATAATTTTTGGAGAAGCAGTGTGCACACTTTAGTGGAGAGATCAATGAGATTTGAAATTGTGATTGGTTGTAAACTAGGAGGTACAATGAGTCCACTTCGAACATTATAAACAGCAGTGAACTTTTATTGGATTTGGTACATTGGCACATTGTCTTTGTCTGCTCCATGGATATAGCTTAGTGAGGGTTAACCAAGTAAAATTTTGATTTTTCATGGATGATTTAATTTTTTTTAATAAATTGATATAAGAAAGATAAATAATGGATTCTTATTTAATAATGAAACAAGATCTGAAGAGGTAGTGTTTTTAATCTCTCATACCCTGATTCACCCCCTCTCATGGTATTTAACTTGGTTGGGCGTAACATTTTATATGATAGTTTGATGTATTTAAATATGATGAATATGTTTTTATTTATTAGCCTTCATTTTTTATAACTCATAAAATTTATTTTCAAGTTAATATATATATATGTTCTTTATTTAAAAATTATTTATTCTATATGAGTAATGTACACAACATATAGAGTGGTGATGTAATATTCTTGGTCTAAATCCCTTTTGTAGTTTTATGTTTATTCTGAAATAGAAATTTTGTTCCCTTAGTAGTTGTTTCTAGACCATGGTGACTGGGAACACACTTTGGGCCATATTTTGGGTCAAATCAAGTATTGGAAAAGAGTAACCTAGGTTGGTTCCTTTCATGCTGTAAAAAAAATTAAATTATCTTATTATTTGGGAACAAGACATCTCATTTACATTGCATGATAGGAGAGGTGGTTCTGGTATTGTTTAAAATAATATATAAAGACTCTATAAAATTTAGTTATGTATAGATAAGTGATGTATTACAACATAATTGAAATTCATATGGTAAAGAATGAATGTTACACCATAGTTTAAAACAGAACTATAAGGCATAAATTTTAAATCATAGTTTAAAGTCACACCGGAAGGCATAAATGTTATGTCATAGTTTAAAGTTAGATGGGAAGGCATGTTGGTAAGGCCATAATTTAAACATATATGGGAAGGAGTAATGTTATATTAAAATTAAAATCCATATATGAATTCATGAAGGTTACACCATGGTTTAATGATAAATAAAAAATTCATGAAAGTTATATTGTAATTAAATGAAAAATGAGAAAGAATGAAGCTTATAGACTTGTTTAAATACAAATGGGAAGTAATGAAGGTTTTACTATAGTTGAAATATAGTCAGGAAGGCATGGATGAATACACTATATATTAAAGATATATGGGATGGGCTGAAGGTTTCTTTGGAAATATTATCATCTAGAAATACATGAGGATTTACAAGAGTCTAAGACTATTAAGAAAGGATTAAAATATATGATGGAGTTTAATTTATTCTAGGAAAATGTAATGTACAATTGGGTTTATTGTTATCATATAAGATAATTGGTTAATTTTGGGTTTATTATCATTTAAATATTTGGAAAGTTACACTATAGTTTAATAATTTCTATGGATATGGAATATAAACAAATGTTTTTTCTCAACCAAGAATACCTATGGGTTTGAAAATAAAAGGGTGTTATATAGATGTTCGGATTGAACCTTCATAAGGCTTAAAATGTATCCCTATAAGGGATTTAAAACCTATAAAAGTTATATGGAAATCGTAACACTCATAATTGATAAAAAAATTCATTAATTTTTGTTTGAAAAAAATGGATCGACATGTAGTTTAAAGATATCAAAGTTGGTCCTGAAACTCTTATTAATAATAATTATTGCAGTTTATATCCATTTAAGTAGAATAATACATAGTATTAGGTCATGCAGGATGAACCATTTTTGTTTCATTTATGGTTGTATGATAAGGATCACTTCATGTAGTTACATATTTTTAGGATGGACACTTATTCTTAGTAGTTTAAGGTCATATGATAAGGAACCTATATGAAACGTATGTTAGTAAAACCCATGAAAGAACCCATGTATATAGGAAATGTGTGAAAAGAAGGTGTGAGGATTATTATATTCATAAAATAAATTGATGTTATACCTAGATCCAATGAAGGTCGAAATCAATAGGAGTGAGGTGGTACATACACCAAAGAATCCCATGAAGTTTCATTGGGGGATGAACTTTAAGAAGGCGTGGAAGATACACTAGTTTGGCTACCCACAATAATTATTTATAGATTTGAATGATTTTTTATAACCTAGAATGGGATAGTAATTCATACAATATGATTTTTGATTACATAATAACTTCCTAGAGTTATTCGAAGCTCAATTAACATGACATGGTTTAGAACCCACCAGATGATGATTTCATATAATATGAGTGGGGATTATACTAAAAATTACTAGGGTTGTGATAATATAAATAAATTACATGATGAATTACCATGTAGGTGACCTAAATAAGATTAATTAAATGTTTTCTTCCTATAGATAAACATTGATATTATGGATAATCCTTGTGAAAACTGGCTTTGGAAGACCAAAACTCAATTGATCTTAAGCCATTGAGTTTGGGTAGTTTTTCTGAAGAGAAAGTAGTGGATCATTAAGGTAAGGAGGGTTATAAAGGTAATGACCTTTATGAATGGACGTTCCACATACCAAATGAATTTTCAAGATAGTACTTTTAGTTTAGAAGATCAACTAGGGTGAACAGTAACAATTTCCACATAATAGGAGATCCGGGTAATTATTGGGTGATTATAGAGACTCAAGGGATTTGAAAATGTAATATGAAACATAAAAAATTATCTTTAAGTTAAATAGTATTAACTAATATTCATGTTTTTTAGTTATATGTTTTGAAAAACTAAATCATCTCATGCTTATGGAATATGGCATCTTATACGGATTGAATGATAAGTGGCGTGATTACACTATATTTTAATGTAATATAAAGATACACTCTATATTTGAACACTACCTATAAAGGTGACATATTACACTATAGTTTATAGTTAGATGAAATGGAATAAAGGTTATGTTGTAGTTTAAAATTATATGGATAGGCATGAAGGTTACATCATAGTTTAATGTCGAATAGGAAGGAATGAAGGTCACAAAATAATTTAAAGATATATGAAATTTAATGAAGGTAACGATGTAGTTTAAAACAAATGTTAAGGCATGGAGGTTATGTTAAAATTTTATATCAATATTAGAAGGACTGAAGGTTACACCATTTTTAAAAATAAAAAAATCATGAAATTTATACTTTAGTTTAAAGACAAATGGGTTGACATAAAGATTATTCAATAGTTTAAATCTAGAAAATAAGGAATGAAGATTACACCATAGTTTAAATATAGATTATAAATCATGGAGGGTTATATTGTAGTTTAAATCTAGATGGTAATTCTTGAAGGTTGCAATTTAATTTATATTCATCCAAGAATTTTAAAGATTTTTCTAGAGTTTAATGTTGTCCAGAAAGGATTAATGTTTCTGTTGGAGTTTAATTTCTTCTAGGAAAATGGATAGTACATTGGAGTATATTTTCATATACGAGTATGGAAGATTAAATTATATTTTATTATCATCCATCTAGATGGAAAGTTACATAAGATTTTATTTTTTTCTAGGAATATGAAAAGTACATGAGAGTTTATTGTCAACTAGGAAGACAAAATGTTTTTGTAAGATAAGAGAGTTATAAAAATGTTGGTATTAAGCATCCTGAATAATTCCTATATATCCCTATAAGGAAATTAAAAACCATTTTTTTTCTGTGTCAAAATTTAAATTCACATGACATGGACTAACAAGCACCATTAATAAGGAAGGCTTGTAATTTTTTGGCTAGGTAGAAAATTCTCAACATGCAGTTTAAAGACATGTGATAAAGGCATGAAACTAATCATTGATAATAATTATTACATATTAGATCATTATAATAGTGTATATTATGCAGTTTAAGGTTATGGAGGTTGAACCATTGTCATTTCATTTTAGGTTGGACAACAAGGAAAAATTCATGCAATTTAAGTTCATGTGGTTTGGAACCTTATAACTTATAATTTAAGGATTTTAAATAAGGAACCTCTACATTAATTATGTTAGTAAAACCATTTAAATCAACCATATTTGTAGAGAATGGGTGGGAATGATGGTTTTTGCTTAATACTTACATAAGAGTAACCTATGTTGCACCTAAATCCATAGTTGGTAGAAACCAACAAGGGTGAGGTGGCACTTACACCAAATAATTCCATGAAGTTTAAATCAACGGATAAAGAGTAAGGTGTTGTATATAAACCAAGGTGAATATTAGAAATTAATTTATACCATTCTAAATGAATTTTTTTAATAAACAATGGGATGTGAATTTATTTATTATGATTGGAGCTTATATAGAAGGTTTGAATTTTGAATTGAAGATCAATTGGGATTATTAATTTGGTAACCTATTGGATGAGTATTGTATATAATATGAGTGCGGATAATAAAAAATCATCCTAGGGTGGTGATACTGTCAATAAATTGGGTGTTAACCATCTATGTATGGGACTTTCACATGATTGACATAAATTTTGTGGCATATAAATAAACTTGGTAAGGGTAGATAACCCTTGTGAAGATAGGTTTTGACACACCACATATAATGTGATCTTGGATCAATGAAGTTGTGTGATATTTTTTGTTGATGAAGTAATAGTTCGCCTAGGTAAGTGTTGAGACCAAGAGGCCTTGAGTTGATTTTTTGAGAATTTGAAGAATGATATTGAAGTAAGTGTAATAATTTGTGTTGTATTTTGTTCTCAGTACATTAATATTGTTCAAACTCACATTTAGTATGATATAAATACACTTGGACATTAATTTAGAAGACTCTTAAGCTGGTTTAATGAAATTATTATATCATGAGAATAGTTCATGACATAAGAGGATTGGCTATTTTATTTTTTTGTTTCTTGAAGAAGATTTCACTAATTTGTATTATCTACAATGGATAATTTAAATTCAATAAATGATAAGGTTATTACTCTATTTTATGGGAAAATATATCACATATGTAATGAATAGATGATTCCATACCTATTATCTATCAGTTATGATTTATTGGAAGTTAGAACTGATGGGTTTGTCCCCTTGGATAAAGGTACTTCTCTGACAACAAAAGATAAGAGGAATTTAGAGAATTATAGTCATGAAAAGAATAATATAATGTCATCAATCTCAGAAAGTAAGTTTTTGAAATTCAAAGGACTCGAAACTTCTATATCTATTCGAGATAAATTTTAGATATATATAAATTAAAGACCAAAGTGAAGAAATGTTTGTTGTAGTTTTAGATACTTGTGTATGAATATATTCAGATGCATATTGATAAAACTTGATAGTTTATCCATAATGGTAAATAAAGTTGTGGGTATAATCAAAGGATACGATGAAGATACTTAATCTCGTTAAAGGTGACTAATATATCACTAGAAGATTTCATGATTAAAACTGATTGAATGTGTAGAATATGTAGTTATATGCCGCAAAGCATAGTATTGTGTTGTTGATGTGGATTGAAGAATAAGTCTTACACCATAATAGATGTCCATGATACAGTTATCTGATACCAAGTTGGACTATCCATAGTCATGGTGTCTATGTCACAGAGATGATGAAAATTATAGTGGTCTAGAAAATAGTCTATAGGGACTCACACTAGTGTGAGTGTCAACACCGTAGAGGAGATTCAATCATAGAACACCATGTTGTAGAATGAAGGCTATAAAATAGAGGAGTTTGGGTTGATTTAAGTGGAATTGAAAAATCCAAGACCTCTACATCACAGTGAAGGTCCATTCCATAATTCATGGGAATATTGAATGCAATGGATCTAGAAAATTTAGGACCTCAATACTATCACTCATTTTCCACACCATAGTTAGGAGAAAATTTGGTTAACTATTTTACAATGCATAAGACATCCATAGAGGAGGTTATCGTATTTTTTTGGGGGATTTTGATAATTTGATACCTCTTTACTATAGAAGTTTTTAAATTCTATATAATTTTCTAGTAGTTAAAAAATTACTAGTTTGAACCACTTTGATATGCCATAGTAGAGGTTCTCACTCTGTAATTTCCCAATATAAAATGATTCAAAGAAGAGAACTACCATTGATTCATCAGAGTCATTTTTTAGTTATTCTACCCCAAAATAATTACAATTTTTAATTGGATGATAAGGATCTATTTGGATAAAAGATATAAAGTCTGAGTTTGAAGAAGAATTTGAAGGAATTTAGAGGTTTGAAATTGAAATTGAAATTGAAATTCAAACAAGAATAATTAGTGGGTTTTTGTGTATATTATATTGAGATACAATATACTAGAGATTATGAAGTTGAGAAGAGTTTGAGAATAAGTTTTTGAAACTATAATATTATAGTGAATTTCTATGTTCTAAGAAGTGGAGAAGAATAAAAACTAGTGAAATATTTTTGTTCCCTGAAGGTAGAAGAATAAAAAAAAGGGAATAAAAGGTGATGTGAAAAAGTGATTGTATAGAGAAGTAGAAGAAGAATAGAAGTATTAAAACCTAGCTGATAAAGGTATTAATATTTAATTATTTTTATTTTCAAATAGGAAGGATTTTTTTACTACTGATCATGAAATAGAATAATTCCTTGATTGTTGTTGTGCATATGAAATAAGAAGAAGATAGGGGCTATATATCTATAATAAGATAGAATTATACATTAGTATAATAATTTCTTGTTATTATACAAATGATTATCATTGTAAATTTTGGGATAAAATTATACATGGGATATTATGAATCATAGTTGAGGTATTTTCAAACATAAGTCTCAATGTCATACCCTTTTCATTATAGATCACATGAAAAATTTAATGGGTTGTGTGATCATGGAGGAATCTAGCTCACAAAAAGAACTAGCTATCTTAAATTGAGTGGTGAAAATTTTAAATTTATGTTTTCCTTATGAAAATATGTTTTTAATGGTGATGAAATAAGGAAATAAATAAATTGCGAATAAGAGTTATCCATTCTCTTTAACAAGTGATAGAGGTAAATTGAAACGGGTTAAAATTCAAGAAGTTTTAATTGGGTTAAGACTTACCAACATTGATTCACCCTCCCCCCTCTCAATGTGGTTTATATCCCAATATCCCCTTAGTAAGGAGGGATAAAATTGAATAGGATTTGGTAAAATAACCTTCTAGGGACTAAATGATTAACAAATCTACACCACTAAGGCCAGAGAATCCACTAGGGTCAAAAATATTGATTTCTCTATAGTAGGTGGCCTCGGTAAATATTGGATGATTAGAGAAACTCTTGGGATTATAGAAGGTATAAAGTTCCTTAACGATTTAAACTTTAGTTAAATAGGATATGATGAAACCTATAATTATTTATTGCACATTATATAAAATTAAACCATGTCATGCTCAAGGTATAAGGAATATCATTCTCATTACATGATGAGTTTGGTGGTTATGCTATAGTTTAAAGTCATAAAGGAAGAAACTCTAGAATTTTAATCTATCTAGGATGGTGAAAAATTACAATGTATTTTAATGTTATAATGATAGGCATGAAGGTTACACCATAGTTTATAACTTGATGGGAAGGCATGAAGGTTACACTACATTTTAAAGTTGGACGATAAGGAATGAAGGTTTCATCAGAATTTGAATCGATATGGGATTGTATGAAGGTAATTTCATAGTTTAAAGATACACGGGAAGGCATGGAAGTTATGTAAAAAATTAATTCAAGATGGGAAGACATCAAGGTTTGACTATCGTTTAAAACTTAAAGAAAAATGTGAAGGTTAAATCATTTTTTAAATATAGATTGGAAGGCATAAAGAATATTCCATGGTTTAAATATATATAGTAAGGTATAAAGGTTACACCATAGTTTAAATATAGGTAGTAAGTCATGGATAGTTACATCATAAATTAAATATTTAAGGGAATGAATGACTATTACACTAGATTTTATTTTTATCCAGGAATACTAGAGGGTTAGTTAGAGTTTAATGTTATCGATAAAGGATTAAAGGATATATTGGAGTTTATTTTATTCTAAGAAAGTGGATATTACTATGTAGTTTATTATCATCTAGGAAGACAAATGTTAATGTTAGAGTTTATTATAATACAGAAAGAAATAAATTTATTCTATACATATGTTTATTTTAAGATAAAAATATAGAAGGAAATTATAAGATAGGGAATTTATAAAGGTATTCGTTTTGAACCTTCTAAAGGATATCTATCCCTATATGGGAGTCAAAACCATTATATTTTGATTTAATATTTAAATCCATCTACTAGGGTGTAACACTCATAATTTATAAATAATAATTTCAATTTGAATTTGAGAAAAAATTCTTGACATTTAGTTTAAAGACATTTGTGTAGGGAATAAAACTCATCACTAATAATAGGAGTTACAGATTAAATCCATGTAAGAGGATTTATTGTTTATTTTAAGTTAATATAGGATAGAACATTTTCTTTTCATATATGATCATATGAAAATTATCACTTCATGCAATTTAAGGTTACACAAGATGAGAACTTATTCCATATAGTTTAAGGTTATATGAAAAGTTCCTTATATGAGACATATGTTAGGAAAACCCCTATAAGAACCCATTTCCACTAGAAATGGGTGAAAAGGAGGGGTTCTAGTTATTATGTATTTAAGAGAATCCATTATTTTAAGTATATCCATATAAGGTATAAACTAGCATGGGTGAGGTGTTACTCTCACCAAAACAGCCCATGAATTTTACAGTAGTGGATGGACTTGAGGAAGGTTTGAGACATACACCAAAGTGGATACCAAAAATTATTTTATATAACTCTAAATGAATCATTATGATATATAATGGTAAATAAATCTATGTAATATGATTGGTGCTTTGTAGAAGACTCCAAGAATACATTGGAGCTCAAATGAAACGATGTCGTTGGTAACTCAATAGATTAGAATTCCATATAATATGAGAATATCTTATAAAAAATCTTCTAAGAGTGGTGATCTTGTTAATAAATTGGTTAATGAATGTCTATGAACTGGACATACACATAAGAAGTGTAAATCTTGAGACCTATCAATAAAATTGGTAAGGGTAGATGTCCCTTTCAAAGAGATTATTTGACATACCATATCTCAAGTGATCTGGGACTATTATGATTGGGTGCTCTTCATTAGAGATAAAGTAGTGGTTCAGTAAGATAAGGAAAGATTAAAAGTCAAAGACTTTAGTGAAGCAAGATTCCAAGGAAAAAAATATTCACAAAACTAGACCATTAAGGGTTAGAGAGATAATAAGGAAGAAGGGAATGATTTCACTATGTTTGGTGATGTTGGTAAAGATAGGAGGATTTTAGAAACTCAAGGTCATGTAAAATATTTAAAGGAGCATGTAAAAGTGTCCATGAGTTAAAGAGGATATAATAAGAATTAATTTATTAAAATATATTCTATAAAAAAGTAAACAATCTCACACTCAATACAAAAGGTATTTCATTCTAATTGCATGATGAGTGGGGTTGTTACATTATTGTTTAAAATCATATCAAGAAGTCACTCTGGAATTTAATTATGTATAGGAAGGTGATAGATTTCATTTTTAGTATAATATTAAATCTAAAGGTATGAAGGTTTTACCATAGTTTAAAACTAGATGGGAAGGCATGAATGTTATGCAACAGTTAAATTTAGATGGGATGGGATGAAGGTTACATCACAATTTAAAAATATATATAAATTAATAAAGGAAATGATATAGTTTAAATAAATATGGGAAGGCATTAAGGTCATGTCAAAATTTAAAGTTATATTAGAGGGAATGAAGGTTACACCACCATTTAAAACTATTTATAAATACATGGAAGGTACATCATTGTTTAATGAAGGTTGAAAAAACATGAAGGTTATAACACAATTTAAATCTAGAAGGTAAGTCATGATGGTTACACCATAGTTTAAATATTTATAGAAATTTATAGAGGGTTAGATCACAACTTAAATCCAAAATATATTTAATGAACATTCCACTAGAATTTATTGTCATCCAAATGTTTTCCTAGAGTTTAATGTTGTTTATAAAGTCTTAAGGTTATTTTTATGTTTAAATTATTCTAGGAAAATGAAATTTACATTGGATTTTACTGTTATATAGGAAGGAAAAAGTTAATGTTGGAGTTTATTATCATTAAGAAATATGAGAAGTTACACCAGAGGTTAATATTATCTTGGAAAAGTTAAGGAACATAATAGATTATTATCTTTTCATGATTCCAAGGGTTTTAGAAGACATTGGAGCTACAATGGTGTTGGGATTGAAACTTCTAAAGTGTTTATATGTATCACTATAATAGTGTTAAAACTCTTGTTGTTTTATGCTATAGTTAAATTAACATGGAAATACATAACACCCATCCTTGATTAACAAGGATTTAAAATTTGTTCCAAGAAAAACGGAATGACACACAGTTAAAAGAAATATGATTATGGTGTGAAACTCATCATTGATAATAAATGTTAGTGTTTATATATATGAAATAGGGAATACTATGTTACATAAATCTAGGTGGTATAGACCATTTTTTCATCATTTAAGTATGTACAACAAGGACCACTTCCTAAGTTTGAGGACATTTTGGTTGAACCATTATGCCTTATAGTTTATGTTCATATGAAAAGGATCCTATATGGGATTTAGGTTTGGAAAAAACCGTAAAATCACCAATGTTTTTTTGGAAATGGGAGGAAATGATGGGTTTTGGTTTGTACTTATATAAGAGTATCCCATTTTATACTTATATCCACAAAAGATAAAAAATATTAGGGTTAAAGATGAATATACACCAAAGCATCCTATGAAGTTCACATCAGTGGATAAACTTGAGGAAGGTGTGGAACATACACCTAGGTGGCTACCCAAAATTATTTTTTACATCTTTGAATGAATATATATGTCCTATAATATGAGATGAATCTATGAAATATGATTGGGTATTATGTACATTCTTACTAGAGTGCATTTTACCTCAAGTGATATGGCACAGTAGGCAACCCATCAGATGAGGATTTCATATAAAATGAGGGGATATTATAAAAAATATTCTTTGGTTGGTTATATTGTCAATAAATAGAATGATGAAGGGATATATATGGGTCTTATACATGAGCATCAGAAAACTTTAGAATTATTGATCAACATGGAAAGGGTTTAGGGCCCTTTTTAAGACCTGATTTTACACACCATATATTTGGTGATTCTGGACCGTTAAGTTTGGGTGGTATTTTATGATTTGTATATAATGTTTTACAATGGTAAGGGGGGATAAAAAATGTAAAAATATTAGTGGAAAACATTTAAAATTCTAAATGGTTTATGCATCTAAACCATTAATTCTAGAGGAGAAATTAGGGTGAAAGGGAGTGATTTCTCTATGGTAGGTGAACTTGGTAAATATTATGGGATTATAGAAAATAGGGGGTGTAGTGATGGTATTATGGTCCATAGAAAGATTTCATTGAGTTAAATTAGATTTTTTAAGAACTACTCTTCACAGATCCTATTTAATAATTATCTTTGAAGGGGTATCCTTCAGCAAGGCAAGATTGTTTAAACATAGAAAAATTTTCATCCATAAAGGCATTATGGATTAATTATTCAAAAGAATATTCTTATTAATTTTCCTAATCTTACATAGGCGTTTGATTCATAAATAACATCTAAGAGTTCATATTCCTCTTTAAATATTGGATAAGTTAAAAATCATAAAGCCTAAGTCCCTGATTCATTGTCTATATTTTTCTATATATTTTTCATAACTATGTATCTATAAAATAGTAATTTAGATGATTTATTTTTAGGAAAAGATATTTTTCTCTCAGCCTTAACCATGATGAGATTAGAGTGTGATAAGTTTTTATCTTGTAACATGTTGATCCATGATCTTGGTGGCCCATTATCTATAAGATTATATATATTTTTATCTTTTCCTCATGTTTTTTAAAATTATGTTTAAAATTTTTTGAGCACCTATAAATGAATATAAAACAACCGGATCTATTTAATATTTTAAAGCACGAATTTAGCAGAAAAAAAGTAATATAGAATGTTTTTTTGATTTTTGGTAAGATAGTATATAGAATATCAATTTTCTCCCTATAAATAAGGGTACACAACCAAAGGAGTACAACCTTAACCATAAAGATTATTGTTGGAATATCTCTGTTTTTTTTCACAAATGCTTGAGCACCACACATGAATTTTTTTTGTAAGTTATAGGAAAATAAAAAATTCACTATGGACTTGGTGGTAAAGAGATTTTATGAGGGGATTAAAGATTTTTTTTTTCAAATTACCTGATATACTATCTAAAATTAGAATTTAAGGCCTTTTGGAATGTTTCTGGACCCTTTGGGTAGACTTTAATTTGTAGTTTTATATAATTTTTATAAAAATGGAATTCTGTGTTATCAATAAACTTCTGTTAACACTGTCATAATAAGGATTTAATAAGTATTTCAAGCATAAGTTGATTTACTATGTAAGGAATCGTGTTCAAACCCGTATAAAGACCCTATTATAGAGTTTATATATATTTCCTCTATTGGAACATTTGATACTATATGGATTTTTGTTTCTTGTTACCACACCCATTACGTGTACAAACCACAACTCAACCATATCATGGATTTCCCACATCATGGGATAGTAGAGGGAAAAAATTTTACCCTCCTGAACATATGACACAATTCCTCTCTTATACATATATGACTCATGATGCATATATATTCATCAATTTATCTTCTATCACATACCAATCTTTGTCATGGATGGAGTAAAAGTTGGTAACTATGCCTAGAATCTAGGTTTAACTATAATTGGACTGGAATTACTAGATCAAGAAAAGCTACACTAAATTTTAGGAGTTATTATAGAATATAAAAATCTATGAGGATATCTGGATTTTGTAGATATAAGTTTTCAAGCCTGTTGATTTCTTTCATGAATTTATAAGTCAATAGATCTCATTAATGAATATAATCTAATTATTGCATATAAAATTCATCATCAGTGTGTAGGTTGTATACATTGTTGGAAGGGACCCCATTTTGGTGGATATGTTTGATGAATTAATACCTCATGTGATCACATGGAAGGATGTTAAATGGACCTCATCATTGGTATAAGTGATGCTAAGAGTGAAATGAGTTATTACGAGGAGGGATACCCAACCAAGGACTAGCATATTCTTTGAGACATGAATAAACTTTTTTAAAGGGTTATAAATAAGGTATGTAGTTGAAGTGAACAAAAGGTTTCATATGACTCTATTAAATAGGGGACTTTGACACCTACTTGATCTAAATAAAATACAGGTGATATGAGGAATGTGTATGAAACATCATCCCTTGGTCAGACACCTTACTCAGCTTGGATATATAACATCTCATAAGGAAAATCATATACTTTATATTGATAATTGATTTTCACACCAGGATGAGGCCAATCACCTTTATCATGAATAAGAATTTAGATCAATGTATGATCATCAATTAATCGGTACTATTTCTAACAATGTTATGCGAGTTTTTGTTGCATTTCTGTTACAAGTAAACCTCTATTTTTGATGTAAAATATAAATATGTGTCTCATGATAATTGATGGTAGAGGGGTGAATTGTGTGCAATGATTCATGCCAGGTTCACTATTTCTGAACGATTTCTACCAGGTTTATTCATGGAACCAAAAACACCCAATAGTTATATATCTATGAGGGTACTAATTTCCAAATTCAGGTGCTCATTGGGAAGTTTTTCCAACGATGATTAAGAACTCACATTGGTCGAGAGGATGGGCAGTCAGGCTCATCACACACTTTTGGGGGAATTATCACCTACTTTGGGAATCTATTATAGATTTAAGATTTGTTTGAAAATCCTATATTAATTCTCAAGTATTACATGGGTTACCCTAGAATTAATAATCAGTTATTATCATGTATATAACTTAGAATCCTCTATTTGTATATGAGGTCCTTCATAAATAGAGATACCTGTATGTATTTGAGGTTCTCCATAAATGGTATCCTCTTAGGTACTATTTAGAGACTCTTTGGTCATTATTATGATGATTCTAGTTTTCAGCCACCTAGTGGGGTGCTCTAGAGTGTATCATCATATAGGGATATGAGAGTTGTTTTGATGTCAGGATTGGACCCATGAAACGGGATTCCTAAAGATTCTTGTGAAAGGAATCATAACTCACATAGTTCAGTGCCACTTAATGTGACACATCATACCATTCAAGGTCATGTGATAAGGACCAAACCATGAAGTTTATCTTATTTCAGAGAGAATGCCTAGGAGGAAGGAACCTCGTCAATTCTTGGTTTGGGACTTATTCCAAAGCTTCCCTCAAAATCTAGAAGGGATATGGGATCCTAGGTTTAATAAGACCCTATTGGGAATATGACTGAGAGAGAACATCGTTGATTTGGGGTGTTGGGTTTTAACCTCAATAATGGTTCCAATGTATTCCCTTTGGACGTGAATCAAATCCAAATTAGTTCAATTGTGAGGACCTACAACTAAGGAGGACCTTTGAGAGTTTTTATTATAGGGGATTATATACCTTTGAGGGGATTAAATTGGGACTTATTCCTGAAAAGGATAACCTTTTTGGTTTGGTTGGGACTTATTCCTAAAAAGGATTCCCTATGAAAGGGTCTATGAGGGATGTCTCGATTCATGGTGATGTGGTGGTTTGTTTAGGGCTTACACATAAGGAGGAGTCCCATGAATTGGATTCTAGCACTTATTTCTGAGGAATATTCCATGATCTAAAAGTTTGGGGCTTATACCAAGTAGGAGGACCATTTGTTGGTTGGGGATTAAACTTTCAATGATTCCCACTGATTAAATTTTTGGGCTTATTCCTCAAGAGGATTCCCTATTATAAAAGGTTAGGGATTATACCTAATTAGAAGTCCCATCTGGTCTTGTATCATGTGGATATCATGACCACTATCAACCACTAAGCCCATGTGATTCATTCTTGTTCTGAGAAATAATGGGAAATGGAAGATTCAATAAACCACACAATAAACTTTCGCATGAGGATGGATACCTAGCCTTGAGGGCCCACACCTATGGAGACCCTCTAAAGGATGGTTTGAAGAAGATCTAGAAGATAATTCTTTGTCAAAACATGCATATAACAGTGTGGATGTCAGGATCATGGCTATCCTCTATACCCACATGAGTCCTGATGATTCATGCTTGAATGTGAGAAATAAGAGGAAGAGGAAGATCCTGTAAACCACACACTCCCCCCATCCATTGGTGGAAGAGGTATGGGGTATGGGGGAAGAAGAAAGGGATTTGATGCGCCTGTTCCCTCTCCCGTTTTGTATCCAAGATAGTCACATCAGACTATGCATCCAGATATAACCCCGGAGGTGAGGAGGAGAAGGATTTAGACCTTATACAAGAAAAGTTAGGGGCTTTCTCTAGGATGGATGCCCTAAAATTATTTTTTCAATAGGATAGGAGGAACTAATTCTCTATCGAAGGGAAAGGAAATCCTGATCCCCACCCACCCTAACTAGAACCAGAGGCTCAAGTTTATAGAGACGACTGGGTAAATACATGACCCTAACCCTAGTACCCAAGACCGATAGTTCCCTAAAACCGCCCCATGGTCGGGGTCCTCATAACCATTGGAATACATACTCACATGCACCTCAAGGACCCTACCCATTGGGTGGGACAAGTGTGGAAAACCTATGACCATATTAATTCATACCTGAATAGAAGACATGTTGGTGTTCCTATTTCCATGATTTTGGAAGTTTGGTGGCTTCATATGAGGTTTCAATTTGGTTTCTATTAGATAAGGGATCCAAAGAAAGATAAGCCCTACTATTGGTGGCTTGGAAGAGGGTCTGAGAAGTGTCTCATGTAGTGTAAAGGCTATGTGAACCAAGGGATTTTCACAAAGGGTATAAAATGGGAGATTCTAGGAGTTCTTTTCATAGGTCAGCCTGCTCGGGATGAAGGAACTATAGACGAAAAAACACTTGGGAAAAAACACTTGCACAAAATTTTTCTCAAACCTCCAAGGGTCTCCATAGGTTTTCCAGAAATGTCTCACGCTGGTCCATGGTTCCAGAAGGGGACCTCCCATAAGTGGTCTTCAACCCTAGGGGATAAGGATACTAATGTAGATGTTATGTGTTTTAAATGATGGTAGGACTTTGGTTACATTCTACCACATCAATTCCGTCTTCTTCATGTTTTGGAGGGCTACTTAGAAGGTTTCGAAGGACATGGGTGAAAGATTAGTGAAATAAGAGCATTAGGAGTCCCCTGGGAATTTCTTCCATAAAAATGAATGCCCCTGGGTTAAATTTATATGAAAATATGGGACCTTGGGCAAAGGGGTTCCCTTACACTGTTGTGTCAAGTAGGATGATACACAGGTCTACCATGCAGGCTGATGCTTAGGTACCCAGTGTGTCGACGCTTCTTGGGGATACCTACACGAAAGGGATTTTTTGATGGGGTGTGGACTTTGTCTGTATTCTCCTTTCTTTTTTTATTCTCCTTGAGGTATTTTACTTTAATACCTTTTCATCCATGTGAAAAAATAGGGTGTCAACAAAATCCCACTCCCTCATTATTGGATCTAATTGAAAGAAGAGGGTATGATCCTCAGGTAAAAGGAAAAAAGGGTGGATGGATCATGGTGGTCATCTATGAAAGTCATATATGTTGGTCAATTTCCCTAGTGGGCCATGTAGGTGGGCTGCCCAAAGGGATCCAAAATATATTAGTAGGTACACTATTTCTATAGACAATCCTCACACCTCACTATTTTCAGTGTCACCGTGCTAGTATACCACGTAGACGCTTTTCCTAAGCTCCTTTTCTAAAGAAAAATTTACACGGACAAGTTATGCTCCTACCTATGTGATAATTATGTTTTAGTGAGTGACCTGTGCAAGGCCTCTTGTGTGAGGGACCTATGTGATGTAACTTTCATAGGTACCCTGAACGGGCTCAGACATTTCCAAATTCCTTTATTTCTACAACTTTTTCAAAATTAACTTATTTATAACAAAAATATTGGGGCTTCTTTATAGGTTCAATGGATTCCCAAAATACTAGAGTTTATAATAAATAGGATAATAATTGTATTGAAGAGATTGTAAAAGATATAGGGCCTGAATACTATGACTCTCGTGATACTACTCTACTAGATCTAGTGGGTTATCTGATGAAGTATCGTTATGACTACCCTAAGAGTAATTATCTACCACTTTATATCCATGATCATCTAAAGAAGGTAATCATACAAGATTTAAATAATTTCACTCCTCACTCTTGGTTTCTAGACTATAGGAACTTCACTACTAACAACATTTTAAGCATGGATACTTATATTAATGACGAGACATCTTCATTGTCTTATGTCATGCATCATATACAATTTGATATAGATTTTAAACCATAAATATCTGAATTAAAGATGCACTATTATCCATCCATATTCTATGATTCCAAGATAGACTGGTTGAAGGGTTGGAAGTAATACTGGGACCTCAACTTGGGAGGGGTGTTAGGACTGAGTGGATGTGGGAATACTGTGTGTGCTAGACTTGTGAAAAATTCAAAAATTATTTTTAATAAATCCATATCTATGAGGTTGTTTGGTCACGGAAAATGTAGGTTTACAATAACTATGAGATCATCCCAGAAATATTGAGCTGATGGAGACCAAAAAAAAATTATTTTCACTTGATTCATGGTGATGTTGGTATGAACTTTTAGGATGTACATAAGATCTTTGATACACCGATCCTTGGAGATATGTATGATGAGTTCATCACCGTAAGGGCGATGTGGAATGATTCTAAAAAGATGAAAATGCTTGTGCATGATCTACTGAAGATACCCCCAGATATTAAGTAGGAAAACCCCCACCTAATGGGGATATCCATCCCAAATCATGGATGAGTACCTTCCTAGATTTGAGGGGGAAGGTATCTACTTGAAAACATACAATGGGGTTCCCCAGGATGGAAAAACGGAGTGCTCTTGGTACATTCTGGAAAACTTTGTAAAAAATGGGGAGTACACCCAATGGAGGTACAAACCCAAGTCCAGTGCACCTAAAAATACACATCTCACTAGATTTTTAGACATGTTGTTATCCATCTACCTTCTTCCAGTCCTTGATTCAAATGATGGCGTGAGGCTACAGACACTTTTCATGGTGGCCAAGCTGGCATAGAAGAAGCATGTAGGGATGGAAATCCCTAACCTAGAAAAAACTCACCAATTCATGCTACATATTCATGTAGGGAAGGAAACATTCATAATTGGAGGACCGTTCCAAGTACTATGGGGATTGATTGTAGCCCATTTTAGATCATACACCATTAAGTGGGGTTGTGATTCCGAAGTAGCAGTTTTGATCATTTTTTCATACTTTTTCTAGTATTTATCCATTGTCTATAAAGTCCAGCGAGACCATGACGAGGCTGATCCTATTCAAGGAGTTAAATTTCTTCTCATATGGGGACTCACATACTAGGATATTTACTGATGATGGAAACACTATAGATTTTCTAAGATCATACATGATTGCTTTTAGGTATGGCGTGATGGAAACCCATATCAATGTCAAGGGTATATGTGAGGCCTATGCTCCATATAGGTTTGAACTCCAATTCTAGAACCTATGAAAAACAATTGTATCTACTCCTATGTGTGTTCGATAAAAAAATCATCTAATGGTAGCCTAAAAACTATTGATTTTTTATAGTGATGGATCTTACTCAAGCGATAATCAACCTACCCCCAAATAATGTGTCCACTGTATCGAACTCTTGGTATTTCGAGGCTTGGATTACATCATATCCTGAGGGAGTATGGGAAGAATCCAACCCTTTAGTTGGTGATAGAATGACTTATATGTGTGTAAAGAGTGTAAGAAAGGCCCATCCTCCTATAAAAGGTGTTTCTTCTCCCCCTTCGGATTCTTCATCCCAGTTGGATGGTGTAGATGATAAGGTACCATGTTCTACCAAATGAACTCATGAAATGTTTAGTATGTCGGCCAGAATCAAAAGGGATATGCCAATTGAGGCTGATCCCATATAGTCAAGTCATCACCATAAATAAGAGACCTATGTTATATTTTCCTGTCCTTCATCTATGATAGAGAGGGCCATGAATTCTGTGAAATAGAATATTATCAAATTGGATTCACGATCGGCTGAGAAAACCTTTGAATATGTGTGACTAGAGTAAGCCCAATTTTTGGCAGGACATGCCTTTTGATGTTGAAGTCATATAGTTACTTATTCATGAAGGGATATAGATTGAAGAGAAAATATATGCTCAATCCCCACTCAATATTCTTTTTGAGGACAATCCCAATAAGGTGTGGATTTATATCTGGGAATTAGAGATTCTTATTTATGAAACTGGTAACTAGAGGCCTATTGTAGCTGTTACCTATTCTAAAATGGGAGTGGGATGACATAACTATGGATTTCATAGTAGGACTTCCAAAGACTCTTAGGAATAATGATGCTATTTGGGTCATTGTAGATTAGATAATGAAGTTATAACACTTATTTCCTATCAAGGAAACCTTTATAGTAGAGTTGTTGGGAGAGATTTACATGAGATCGATAGTTTGTTTACATGGGGTGCCACAGACTATAGTTTCAGATCAAGATTTGTGCTTTAATTCACGCTTATAGTAGGGATTACAGAAGGCACTTGGTACAAAGGTTCTGTTAAGTACGACCTTCCACCCACAAATATATGGTCGGTCAGAGCGTACCATACAAGTGTTAGAGGATATGCTGCGAGCTTGTGTGCTTGACTTTGGGGGTTCTTGGGAGAAGAAATTGGCTTTATTAGAGTTTTCCTATAACAAAAATTATTCGGAAATGATATAGATGGAACCATATAAGGAAATTTATTGTATACCTTGTAGATCACCACTATGTTGGTTAGAGGCGGGTGAGTCAGAGCTATTGGGACTGAGTCTCATTCAGTAGACATCAGAGTAGATGCAGATGATTCAGAAACGTATGGCTATGGATCAGAGTGGACAGAAGTCGTATGCTGATAGATGGAGATGTCCCTTAGAGTTTACAAAGGGTGATATTTTATTCCTTCAGGTGTTTCCTAGATTGGTTCACCATAGGATACAGAGGTAGGGCAAGTTGGCTCCTAGGTTTGTAGAACCGATTGAGGTGCTGGAGAAAATAGGGTTGGTGGTGTACCGATTAACACTTCCACATAAATTATTCTCTATGCATGATATTTTCTAGCTGTCATAACTACGGTGGTATCACCCCGACCTTATCATGTTATTTATGTGAAATAGGTTGATCTCATGATAGATGCGTCCTTTTATGAGAATCTGGTACATGTGATGGGTCGCAGTGAGAAAGTGTTATGGGGAAAGACCATGTTATAAGTTCATGTGTTATAGAAACATGGAAGTGTTTTAGAGGAAACATGGGAATTTTAATTAGACATTAGGGATCAATGAACCAATATTTTTGGCCTAGAATCTTAAAGGAGTTTGGGAGTGTAGCTCGGGGATAATCTGTTATAAGGTGGGGAGATTGTAAGATATCAGAAATTTCTTGAGAAATATTGGGTGTGTTTTTAGATACTTTTTGTTGTTATTTAATTTAATTTGTGATGGAGTATGACTTGGGGTGTGTTTGGGTGAGGTTTCTAAGGAATTGGGAAGACAGGGAGCTGTGCGCAATTTCCTCACAGTTTGGAAAAACCGTGTGCAAGATAACCATGTGAAAAGAAGAATTTGGCACTATTGGCGCATGGTTTTCCTAACCACACACGATCAAGACTTGAAAGCTGTGGAAGACCACACAGTTGGTGCATGGTTTGGCCTAACCGTACAGACTCCCAGGTTAAACCGTGTGTGCGGCCCTGTTTATTCTGATAATTTGTTTTTTAACCACCCAAACCCTCAAAACCTCTAGAATTCAAACTCGACTCAGGGTTGACTATTTCTAGGTGACCCCAAAGCCTTCTAAAAAAATTACTAGGTGATCCAAACACCGTTCTTCAAGATCAAAATCCCGGATTGAAGATCTTCTCTCCTCTCGGTAAGTGGATTTCATCCCAATGCTTCTCCCATTTTTCTCTTATCTTTTCTAGATATTTTCATGTAATATCTCCCCCATTTTATTGGATCTAAACCCTTGAGTTGACATCTAGATCTAGGATTCTAGATATAGATCTATATTTTCCAGATCTTGATGCCTTTGATCTTAATTTAGGATTTAGGTATTTTGATCTGGAGTTTGATTGATGATGTTGTGCCACTCAAACTTTTGGGATTTCCATTGGTTTAACTTCTATCAATAAACAGAGTTATCTGGTCTAAATTTAACTCCCATAGTCATGATTTTGATGTTTGTATCAGTTTATGATTTTATATATTCTCTTGATGTTTGTTTTCTTAAATTTGAGTAATTAGGAAAGTGGAATTGAATTGAGTTTCCCCAGTGGTTAATTGATAACAGAATCATGGAAGAAATGAATGGGGTTTCCCAAATTTATATTTTAGAGATTTTTATGGGTTGATATTTTGAAATTGATATATTTAATCAATTGTGATAAGATAATTAATTTGGGTGAATTAACTGTGGAAGTTTGTTTGACTATGTAAAATAATTAATTCTGTGAATTAATTATGTTCCATGATATTGACCAAAGATAATTAATTGAGAGAATTAATTATGTGCTATATTGTGATCTAAGATAATTAATTGTGATAATTAATTATGACATGTTGGGTTTAGATATGGATAGTTAACTGTGGAGAATTAATTATGGAATTAGAATGGTATTGATTGATTAACTAATAGACAAATTAATTAATGGGTTATGTGCTTAGTTAATTGTTTAATAAACTAATAGCCTTTGAAATGTTTAACTAATCATTGTATTAGTAAAGTAATAATGTGAAAAATTCAAATGAATTAAAGAATGATTAAATGGATGAGATTTTTTGGTGCTAGAAATGGAGTTCTAGACCTATTAGAAGTTGGGACTTGGACATGGAGTTCCTCCCCAATAGTTGTCCAAGCTTGAGATTTATGGGGTGGTAGGCATGGAGTCCAACAACGAATGAGAAAAGGAGTTCTAGGAATGATGACTTACACTCAAAGAGATTTTTGGTTCTTAGAATGATGGCCTACACCAAATGAATTATGATTAAACTGAGATTTGTAGTTCTAGGCATGGAAACCTACACCAAATGAATGATAATAATGAATGATGATTCAAGTTCGATTAGGGGTGCTAGGCATGTCTACCTACACCAAATGAATGATAATAATGAATGTTTATTCAACTGAGATTTGGGGTGCTGGGAATGATGACCTATGACAAATAATTAATGATATTGAATGATTATTAAATTGGGAAACATGAATTAAAACCTGACCTAAATCTGCATAAATATGCATTCACCCTATTTGGTGTTTAAATTATACATTGTATTTGTTGATTCATAAATATTCATGCACTATCTTTTTACTATAATCGTTTTAGACACCATTGGTGGTGGCCTATCGAGTTGTACTGACACCCTATTTGGTCTGCCTGATCATCACCCAAATAGACTTTGTTGTTTCACGATAGGATAAAGGCAAGGCCTTGGGATAGGATGCAGTTTGGGATTGGATCACGGGAGAGGGAACCAGACGTGGTTCCAGAACTGCCTTCGAGTAATTGTGTATTTACTTTGAGTTGTATTGTAGGCACTTGACATTTTAATTGTCATAACATGTTTAACCTTTCAGTTGAGTATTGTATTTTCATGTTTTAGTTATCATATGACATGGATTTGTTCTGGTTATTTATACACTTCTGCACTTGGTTATTTCCATTGCTTCAGTTGGTGATTTATTCAGATAAAATTGGTTATAGTCTCCCCAATACTAGCTTACCAGAACCTCGCTGCTAGTTTTCACCATATGGTGTATGGGGAGGCGTGGTTGAGGGCATGTGGGAAACCGGCTCGGGGCACCATTCAATAGCTCCTGGGGTTGGACATCATAAAGTGGTATAAGAGGAGTTTTATTTTCATTCTTCTTCTTTTGTATTACTATTTTTGGGAAAGGTAGACATGAGACTAAAAAGATTTGAGGCTTGGTACTGAGCTAGTGCATGGGAGTTGCAAACCCATTTATGGGGGAAAATCTGAGTACTCAGGGTGGGATTGTTGTGATTTCTATTTGTTGTTATAGTTGGAAATTATTTCACCTTGGGTGACTCACTTGTGGTGTGATGTGATATTTGTTTTGAAAATTGTTGAATTTTGATTCGTTGTCAAAAGAGGCCCGACACTTGAGTCTTCATGCATTATTCTAGGCACTGAAGATTTTTTTACATTCATTTGTCTAGGCACTCATGGGAAAATGGGCTATGGGTAAGTTTTTGAAGTTGAACTATATTCCTTGTGGTGAGATTGAAATAATGATGAAAAATGAGAATAAATGGGTGTGTAATGAGAACCTTGATTGATGAAATGGATATGATTAATTAATTAATTATTGAATTAATTAATTTGAGATAATGTGATTAATTAATGTTTTAATTAATTAATGAGAATGTTTGTACTCTTATTAACCAAGACCTTGGAGTAGGATGGTTAAAGGAAGTTATAAGGCATCGATGTTGACTGTGTGGAGAGAAAAAGGGGAAAGGACATGTTGAAACTTGTTGTGTTAGTTTCTCCTCTTACTTAAATGTTATAAGGTCGAGTTATGAGACCTAATACATGTGTTTGGATTTTTAGATATACGCCTCCATGAATCTTGTTGAGGGAGAGAGCAAGGGGTATGGCCCAAAAAAAACTTCCAGACAGGGAGTTTGAGGCACCATTTGTGCAAGCTAGGGAAGAAGGAGAGCAATTCTGAGAGAATTTTGATCGTGTCATGAAATTCATGGATAGAGACCTAGGGAGGGTTTATAAAATCATTCTTGATTTGAAAAGGGAGTTTCAACTGCAACAAACTCCTACTTTTACTAGAGAGGGTGTACCTAAGGTAGTTGAATTTTGGATTGAATCTATAGAGATGATACTTGACCATTTGGTGACTCCAGCTGAGAGGAGGATCAAGTTGGCTGCTTATATGCTACGGGGTTTAGCAAAGTGCTGGTGGGACCTTCTGGTATGATTGGAATAGACTGATGAGATATTATGGAAGGACTTTATAGATAAGTTCTTAGAGAACTTCTATCCAGAAGCACTAAGACAAGAGAAGGCATCAGAGTTTATGCATCTGACCCAAGGAAGCATGTCTATAATGGAATATATAGAACATTTCAAAGATTTATAGAATTTTTATATATATTTGGCAGTAGATGATTCTTCTTTGGAAAAAATGATTTTAGGATGAACTTAAGTGTGAAATTAAGTCCTAGGTGAATATCATTAGGCCGAAGAAATTCTAAGAAGTGGTTAATCGATCTATCATTTCAGAGGGGAACCTGAAGGAGGCTTCTGGTACTGGATAGTTAGCTGTCACTAGATGATTAGGGAATGATCCTTCAAAGAGTAGGAAGCATGTCAACCAGAATCCTAGTCAGGATAGTGGAAAGAAATGTATAAATTCAGGAGGAACAATTTCACCAGATCTTTCTCATGTGATTTTCCACCAGTGCAGTAGGCAGGGACACTATTATACATTTTGTCCTCGACCACCAGTAGAGTTCCAATTTTGTGGAAATATGGGTCACCTATAGAAGTTCTATAGGAAGCAGCAACAAGATAGTACTGAGAGAGAAGCTTCTTAGAGTTAGAGTGTGGGAAGGGGGTATTTTACACCATATCGGTCTAGTAGCTGGAGTTCTACTGGAAGAGGTGGTTGAGGTCATGGATGTGGTGATTCAGGGTATTAGTTCCCATATCACTAGAGTGGTTCTACTAAAGGAATCATACAAAACCACATGGATGAGGGGTATGCTAGTTACATGTAGTACAACCTACACTTGTGGAGAGAGATGCGGGTCCATTGACAGTGACATGTACTATTATAGTTGCTTATACTTTAACTACTCCCTTGTTTGATTCTGATTCCTCTCATTTTTTTATATCCGCAAATCTTGTTAATGGATTGATCCTAGAGGTGGAGTCTATTAGCGGGGTGATGAATATCGATACACCATTGAGAACATGGACTAGGGATATCTTTTTATGCAAGGGATGTTCTTTAGATATTGGAGAGTATTGTTTTCCTTAGGATATCTATGTTATTGATATAACGGGCTTTGAACTGATTATGGGTATGCACTGTATAGTCTCACACTAATCCCACATAGATTGTTACTAGAGGAGAGTGACCTTTGTATCTCCAAAGGGTGACAAGTATATTCTTCATGGAGAAGGGGATATCCATGCATGCCGAGCTGGGCCAATTACTTATAAACTGGGAGAGATTGAAGCCCAAGTTGCTAATCTTTTTCTGGATGATGGGGGTGGTAGTCAAGACGTCCTTACACTAGTAGTAGAACTATTTTAGAATGTATTTCTTGAAGAATTTTCAAGGTTTCCACCTGAGAGAGATGTGTAATTCACTATCGAGATCATGCTGGGGGATGAGTCGATATCTATTCCACCTTACAGAATGGAACCAACTGAACATCAAGAACTCAAAATGTAGTTGGAGGAGTTGGAGGATAAAGGGTTTATCCATCCAAGTATGTCACCTTGGGGATCACCTATTTTGTTTGTTACTAAATCTGACAGGAGTTTACGCTTGTGTGGAAATTACTGAAAGTTGAATAAAATTACTGTGAAGAATCGATATCCTCTTTCGCGTATCGATGATCCATTTGACTAGATAAGGGGGCTTCTGTGTTCTCAAAGATTGATATGAGATCAAGTTATCATCAGGTGAGAGTTTGGACTTCTGATATACCAATAAATGCTTTCAGAAGCAGGTATAGCCTTTATGAGTTTTTTGTAATGACGTTTGAGTTGACAAATGCTCCCACAATGTTTATGGCCTTGATGAACAGGATCATTAAACCATACTTAGATCCGTTTGTGGTGGTGTTTGCGGACGACATCTTGGTGTAATCTAAGACTCATGATGATCATGTACAACATCTTGACATCGTCCTAGGCACACTGATAGAGCATCAGCTATATGTAAAGCTATATAAATGTTAGTTTTGGATTCACAAGCTACACTTTTTGGGGCACATCATCTCGGAAGAAGGTGTGGAAGTGCACCCAGAAAAATTGCAGGTAGTGATCTCTTGAGTGAATCCCAAGAATGTTTTTGATATCTAAAGATTTTTAGGGTTAGCTAGATATTACAGGAGGTTCATCCAAGACTTTTCCCATTTGTAATCACCGCTTACTAGTTTGACAAAGAAAGGGATGAATTTTGATTGGACAAGAGAATGCAAGAATGATTTCCAGGAGCTGAATAATAGCTTAACACCAGCACTAATTTTGATCTTACCTGAGTTCGATAAGGAGGGCACAGTGTATTGTGATGCTTCTAGGGTTGGAATCTGAGCTATGTTGATGCAAGGGGATAGAGTCATTACTTATGAGTCTTGTCAGTTGAGGCCACATGAATAGAATTAACCTATGCATGACCTCGAGTTATCAGTTGTAGTTTACTCTCTTAAGTGTTGGTGACACTATCTTTTGGGTGAAAATTTTATAGTTTTTACAGATCACAAAATCTTGAAGAATATTTTTTTATAGTGTGACTTGAATCTTCAGCAGTGAAGATGGGTAGAGTATATATAGAACTTTGATTTTGAACTGGAATATAAAACTGGGAAGGGGAATAGTTTGGATGATTCCTTGAGTAGGAAAACTCAGACCCAGTTGGTTCATGATTTGAGTGCAGAGTGGAAGATGATGAACTTGCTAGAGGAAACGCATGTGGTAGTTCAAGAGAGTCAGAAGAGGATGAATATGGTTTCTATAGTAGTGGATTATACACTCTCGAGATGGATTAGAGACTGAAAATACGAGGATTCAGAGTGTTGAGACTTGAGGGAAAGCCTTTAAGGTGTGGATACACCTTCTAAATGGATAATAGATGAGGATGAGATCATCTATGTGAAAAATCAGGTTGTTGTGCCCTCGATTTTTTGAGAAGAACTCATGCGTGAACTTCATGCTTCAAGGTTCGCGGTACATCCTTGTGTAAAAAAAATGTACCATGACCTATGAAGGAAGTTTTGGTGTCCAGGTATGAAAAAGGAGATAGCAGGGTTCGTAATAAGATGTTTCACCTATCAATAGGTGAAGGCAGAGCTTCAACGACCTAGATGTCTATTGTAGCCATTACCTATTCCAGAATGGAAGTGGGATAACGTGACTATAGATTTCTTGTAAGGACTTCCAAAGACTCTTAGGAATAATTATTCTATTTGGGTCTTTGTGGATCAGCTAAAGAAGGTAGCACACTTCTTTCCTATCATAGAAACCATTACAGTAGAGCTATTGGGAGAGCTTTCTGTGAGAGAGATAGTTCGTTTGCATGGGGTACCACAGACTATAGTTTTAGATCGTGATTCATGATTTACTTCACACTTCTGGGAGGGCTTACAGAAGTCACTTGGTACACATGTTCTATTACGTATGTACCTCCACCCACATATAGAATGGAATTTGGAGCATACCATACAAGTGTTAAAGGATATTCTACGAGCATCTATGCTTGACTTTGGTGGTTCTTGGGAGAAGCAGTTGGATTTAGCTGAGTTTTCCTATCAAAATAGTTATTAAGAAATGATAAAAATGGAAATATATGAGTCACTTTATGGTAAAACTTGTAGATACCTGCTATGTTGGTTAGAGGTGGGTGAGTTAGAGTTGTTTGGACCAGGTCTCGTTCAGGAGACATCGGAGCAAGTGCAGTTGATTCAGAAACGTATGGCTACCACTCAGAGTAGATATAATTCGTATGTTGATAGATGGGGATGAACTATAGAGTTTAACTAGGGTAATAATTTATTCTTTTGGGTGTTTCCTAGATTGGGTCACCACAGGATATGGAGGCAGGGAAAGTTGGCGCCCAGGTTTATAGGACCTTTTGAGGTGCTAGAGAGAATCAGGTCGGTGGCGTACCGATTAGCACTTCTATAGAAATACATCATTATGAATGATTTTATCCTTGTGTCACAACTATATTGGTATCACCCCAAACCTTATCATGTGATTTATGTGTAAGAGGTTGATCTTGAGATAGATGTGTCATTTTTAGAATCATCTGGTACGTGAGCTGGGTCGTAGTGAGAAATTGTTACGGGGAAAGTTCATGCCATTTGTTCATGTGTTATGGAAACATGGATGTTTTCAAGAGTAGACTTGGGAACATTAAACAAACATGAGGACTCAATGGTCAAATATTTTTGGATCAGAATCTTAGAGGAGTTTGAACGTGTAACTCAAGGATGAGCTGTTATAACATGGGGATATTGTAAGATCCCAGTATTTTATGGAGCAATATCGGGTGTGTTCTTAGGTAATTTTGTTTTTATTGAAGTTCCTTTGGGATGGCTTATGACCTGAGGTGTGTTTGGGTTAAGTTTCTAAGGAATTAGGAAGACAAGGGGTTGTTCATGGTTTGCGCACGGTTTGGAAAAACCGTGTGTAAGCTAACTATGCGGACAGAGGAAGTTGGCACGATTGGAACACAGTTTTCCTAACCATTCACCATCAAGCCATGAAGGTAGTGGAATACCACATGGTTGGCGCACGTTTTGGTCTAACTGTATGTCCTCCTAGGTGAAACTGTGTGTATGGCCCAGTTTATCCCAAAAAATGGTTTTAAAACCACCCAAACCCGTAAAATCTCTCTAATTGGACTTAGGCTCAGGATTGACAATTTCTAGGTGTTCCCAAATCATTCTAGAAGGATTCCAAGGTGATACAAACAATAGTATTCCAGATGTAAAACCCAAATTGAAGATCCTCTCTCCTCCTTGTAAGTGGATTTCATCCCAATGCTTCTCCCATTATTTCATGAAAATATAGATCTATATTTTCAAGATCTTGATGTATTTGATCTTAATTTTGGATTTAGGGATTTATATCCGGAACTTGATCGATGGCATTGTGCCACTCGGATTTTGGTGATTTCTATTGGGATAACTTCTGTCAATAAACTGAGGTAGGTGGTATAAATAAAACTCCCATAGTCTTGATTTTGATATGTGGACGAGTTTATGATTTTGTAGATTCTCTTAATGATTTATTTCTTAAATTAGAGTAATTAAGAATGTGGAATTTAATTGACTTTCCTCAGTGGTTAATTGATAATTGAATCATGGAACAAATTAAGGGGGTTTCCCAAATAGATATTTTGGATATTTGTTATGGGTTTTGATTTTTTAATTGATATATTTAATCGATTGTGATATGATAATTATTGGGGGGGGGAATTAATTATGTAATTTTGTTTATCTATTTAAGATAATTAATTGTGAGAATTAATTATGTGCCATGATGGTTACCAAAGACAATTAAATTAGAGAAATAATTATGTGCCATGGTGTGATCTAAGATAATTAATTGTTAGAATTAATTTTTACATGTTGGGTTTAGGTATGGATAATTAATTGTGAAAAATTAATTTTGGAATGATAATGATATTGATTGATTAATTAGTGAATTAATTAATGGGTTTTGTGCTTAGTTAATTGTTAAATTAACTAATGGCCTGTGAAATGTTTAACTAATTGTTGGATTAGTAAATGAATAATGTGAAAAATTCTGATGAATTAAATAATTATTAAATGGATAATATTTTTTAGTGCTAGACATGGAATTCAAGACAAATTTGAAGTTGGGACTTGGACATGGAGTTCCTCCGCAATAGTTATCCAAGATTGAGATTTATGGGGTGATAGGCATGACGACCTACACCAACTGATAAACAGAGTGCTAGTCATGACGGCCTACACTCAACAAGATTTGTGGTGCTAGGAATGACGTCCTACACTAAATTAATGATAATAATGAATGAATATTCAACTAAGATTTGGGGTGCCAGGGATGGAAACCTACACCAAATGAATGTCAACAATGAATGATGATTCAACTAAGATTTGGGGTGATAGGCATGAGGACCTACACCAAATGAATGATAATAATGAATGATGATTGAACTAAGATTTGGGGTGCTAGGCATGACAACCTATGCCAAATAATTAATGATATTGAATGATGGTTCAATTGGGAAACATGAATTGAAACTTGGCCTAATGTGCTGATTAAAGATTATATGATAATGTGATAACTTTTTAAATTATGTATTGTATTTATTACTTCATAAATTCGCATGCACTTTCTTATGAATGGATTCATTTTATACACCATTGGTGGTGGCATACTGAGTTTTACTCCCACCCTATTCGGGACACTTGATCAGAACCATAGTATACTTTTTTGTTGTAAGACAAGATAATGGAAAACCCCTAGGATAGGATGATGTTTAGGATTAGAGCATGCGAGAGGGAACCAGACATGGTTCGGGACCCGCCTTGGAGTCACTGTGTCTTTACTTTGAGTTTCATTGTAGACACTTGACATTTTCATTGTCATATCATGTTTTACCTTTCAGTTTAGTATTGTATTTTCATGTTTTGGTTATTATATGACATGTTTTTTTTGGTTATTTATATGCTTCCGCATTTGGATATTTTTATTTCTTCTATTGGTGTTTTATTCTGATAAAAAAGGGTATAGTCTCCCCTAGTCTAACTTACCAGACCCTTGCTGCTAGTAATCACCCTCTGGCGTATGGGGAGGCGCTCTTGAGGGGATGTGGACAACCGACTCAGGGCACTGTTTAGTGGCTCCTTGGTCGGGACGTCACATAACCAATGAATAATATCCCCAACCGAGTGAACTATATCTGGGCCAATAGACAATGAAGGCTGAGATTGTGGGATAATTTCCACTGCTTCCTATAATACCTGTCTTTGAGGATGCCAGTGCTATCCATCACCTATAAAAAAATAACATTAGATAATATAATATTCGGATAAACACCTCATCAGCAAAGGTAAATACCCACAATATCATTTATCTACAATTAATCTAGAAAACCTATTTAACCCTGTCTGTGGTCCTAGAATATCCTTCAATCTCCTCTCTCAAGTGGCTTGGAAATGAGCCACCAAGAACTAAGGAGACCTATATAAACCAAAAGAGGATTCCCATAGGAAATTCATCTCCCTTGGTAGAAGAAGTGTCAAGGGTTGAGGATATATTACATTCTCATGTCAACGCTCCAATCACTGTAGAGAGGGTGGTGGATTTTGGTAATGTCAAAGATGCATCATACATCATCATATGCTGACAACTAAATCCTATTCCTTATGATATTTTGGATTTTTATCATGCACCATAGAACCCTGTGATGAATGTTGCTAACCCTGAAACTATCACTGATGAAGTTGTTCAGGATCTCAAGTCATTGGAAGGGGTTAAGATACTGGATCCTAAGACAAATGCTTTAGGCATCCTTATGGGTGAGAATACCATGGGGCTTGGGATGTCAATACATTACATGATAAAACACAATATTAATTTGGACGAAATTATGGAATATATCAATATTCCCATTAATTTTGAAGAGATTTAGGAACTTAAAGGGGAATTGAATAGACATGAGTCTTTAAATTTTTGTAACAAATTTTTATGCCTGATGTTTTAATCATGACTGGTTGAATAGTGATTCTTTGTCCACTGAAAATGTTGCAGCGATAGTGGATGGAAATATTTTTTAAATACATCCTTCTCCCATTGCCGAGGGAGTATAGATTAAAGGGGATACCAAAGTGGGTTAGGAGGTCTTCATGATCCTCTCTTGGAAAGATCAATTTAGACCTAAGAGAGCACCCCTTATCAAGAGGTTCTGACTAAAATTGCTGAAATCAGGGATTTCAAAGAGGAATCCATGAAATCCACTGACATGTTAATAGTGGAGAGTCATAAAATGCTTCAATCACCCCTATTTATTCCATATATTATCCTTTTGGGGATAATAATGAGTCTTATACACTTTCCAGTGCCATCAATTGCTTCAGTCAGGTCTGACGGTGGATTCTTCATGCCAATGTAGACAATACCAGAAAATAAAACCACTATTGTCCTAGGGGAGTGGGGCAGGGTGATTCATTGAGTGTACTGATCTTGAAATACATTTTTTATCTTAATAGTGGTTCTTAATCAGATGTGGAGATGCAGAATTCCCTTCACACCACACATGACATAGCTTGGTAGGATATCTAGAAAATAATCTATAGGATGTATTTTGAAGACATTCCTTTGCGATTCTTCTGATTTTTGTTCTTGTTTAGTATACTAATATAAAAAAATTTGATTATCTCATGATTAATTATACCTTGAAATAGATCATTCAAAAATGGGATCGAGAATAAGAGATTCAACATGAAATCATAAAAGTGAAGATGCTTTTCAACATTGATGATCTCTGAGATGCATTATCCCAGGCGGAGAACAACCATGCTATGAAGCTGGAAGAGTTTGAAAATGGATCAATGAGAAGACCAATCTAATATCACATGTTCTGTAAGAACTAAATTTCCACTCAGGGGAGATTGTATAAATTAACTAATCCCTAGAAAGTGCCTGAACTGAAGGGTCAACTGCTATTGTGACTGCACTGGAGGAACTTTTCCAGGTTGAGGAGACCAAAGCTATTCTATTGGATGGAATTATAAAAGATTCTAAGTGGACTCAGTATTCCATTAAACAAATTAAGATTTATTTTATGATCTTTTTTAAAGTGTTATGAAGAGAATCCATACAACAAGAACTTTATACTATGCAGTTTAATGTTAGACAACATGGACATTATACTATGTAGTTTAATATGGTACAATAAGGACATTGACCTTGTAGTTTGATGTCTTATAGTGAGGGCATTCTTGTATAGTTTAAAATCTTTCAAAAAGGAAATAATTATATATAGTTTAATGTCATACAACAAGGAAATTGTACTATGAAGTTTAATGTCACAAAATAAGGACATTATGGGGCTATAATTTAAGGTTTTTATCATTGACAAAATGGTTAATAATTCTCCCCTTTCATTTTAATCTATCCAGTAATGTGCTATCACTTTTAGGTTTGTGGGGGTGAATATTATAAGCTGTAATATGGAGATTTATGGATCCAAAGAGTGGAATGTGGAAAATGAATTATGGAGATAGAGGAGGTATCTCCTGATAATGAAGTTACAATTAGTTGAAAATCCCATTTTTGGGTTACTTTTTGAAAATAGAACTGGGGAATGTTACAACATAGTAAAATAGTGTCATAATTTGGATGATAGGCCCCGATATTTTTTGGGAGACTTATGAAAAGCTAATAGGGGTATGTTACATCAAAGTCAGTAAAAGAAGTTTTCAGGAATTCTGACATTCTATTGTTGATGCATGGAGAAATTTTATAGAGATTTAGATTTCCCTAGACAGAAATTCTGGTTTTGTGGAAGGAAAGTACATGAGTATGGAAAGAGAATTTTGAGTCAAAATAACAAAATAATTGGGGGAGTAGGTTCCCTATATAGGCCTTCCCCAAGCGTGGAAAGTATGGTGCCTGTAGTTTTAGGTCATATGACTATGAACACTGCCTTATGGAAATAATTGGTGATATATGGACAATTTGAGCAAGGTCATTCCTACATACTTCGAACATGAGGGAGGAAATTGTAAACCATGGTCTTGGGTTTTTTAAATTGAGAGAAAGGATATAGAATAAAAATACAACGAATGATCGTTGAATGAATTTTAATTGTGATTTTTGAAAGAATGTAATCAAATATTACAAGGAGTCCTTAGGTATCATACATTCGATCACCAGGAGCTGTGGAAAGGTTATGTGGATTTGAAAGTATCCCAGATTAAGAGTATGACATGGGAGAGGAATAAGTACCAGAAAAACGTAAGCATTTGGAATGATGTTTTCCATGAAGTTTAGAGTCCTTTTCATAGATCTGACTGATATGTAGGAGGGTACATCTCTATTTCCTTGGTGGACCCCATAATGAGGGGACCCGAATTAAGAGCTCCTATGTAGATATTTGTTTGTACATAGGATATGAGGTATTTTTATTTACCCAGAGGTTGGGACTATGGCATGAATACTATGTGTTACTACATATCTCACTGGAACAAGAATCAATAAACACGTAGTTCTTGATGTACTTAGTAGATTAAAGTCATAATGCTATGACATTAGGCATGAAGTTTAACATCTTGTGGTAAGGAAGAACACCATTCAATTTTATGCCATGTAGTAAGGATGAAAGGGACTTGACATGATTGTGGCTAGACTAGGGTATAAGACCCAGGCATCACTATGAACTTTGTTAGAGAAATAATCAATCCACATGTAGTTATTAAATCAATATCCCCACACTGATTGAATTCTTGTGAGGAGGAAAAAAGTGTTTTATTTATTTTAAAATACGATATCATGCATAGGGTGAGAACCCATATTGTATTGTATTATGTAGATCTGGATCATATATAGAAGAGTAGGAGAATTTCTTGTATTGTTTTTCAATTGGGCCTAGGATTGGAGATCTAGACGTCACTATATATCTCATTTGAATGAGAATAAAGACACACATAGTTCTTGAGTAAATGACGCAGTTTATTATCATGAAATGAGGAAATATGATGCGCCTTTTAAGAACTTACATCTAGAATCACGATATCCACATGGTGAATTGATATTATTTACTTTTGTAGGGAAATGATTTACCAAAACACGTAAACCCATGGGAGCTATGCCCAGTTTGGCAAATAAGGAGTGGTGAAGGTTTCTTTCACCACATAAAGGAAACACAAGGGAATGATAGGGGTGTTTAGATTTTTTTGGTAGTAGGTCCAGTTGGTATGATCTATGAATCACTATGTATCTCATTTGGGTGAGAATAAATCCATATATATTTTTAAATTCCCATACAGTTTAATTTCATATTATGAGGATGAAGATGAACCTTCATGAAAGGGAAAAAATGTTGTGACTGGGCCCAAGGATGGAAATATGGGAATCACATCATATCTCACTAGGATGAGAATAAAGCCACATGTAGTTCTTAAAGAATCATGCAGTTTAAAATCATATGGAAAGGATGTGGGAATACGGACATGAAAAGTGGTATAGTGGCTAGACCAAAGTATATGACCCCGGTGTCACTACGTATCTTGTTGGAGTAAGAATTCAGACAGATGTAGTTCTTGAAAATTGTTCCCCACATCAGTCAAATTCTGATGTGAGGAAAAGGGGCCTTTGATATTCCCCAAAATGATGGATGGGCCCAAGATTTGAAGTCTAGGTGTTTCTACGTATCTCATTTGGATGAGAATAAATCCATACATAGTTATTCAAAAGTTACCTATATCGGTGTGACATGTATATAGGGAATGGGTTTTTGTTGTTGTGGATGGACACATGATCAAAGATCTGGGTGTCACTACATATCTCATCATAATGAGAATCAAGCTATACATAGTTCTTGAAAAGATCATGCAGTTTGTTATCATCCAATGATGATGTTGGTTGTGAAATTTGGCATCTTGCTGTAAGGACGTGATAATGTTGGGGATTATTCATATAAAGGGGGACCAAGCACCACTATGGAGTGGTGATGCTATTAGTGGTGATTATACTTGAGAGATTCCTATCCTTTATTCTTTATGTCTGTCTAAGAGGGAATCTCGACCCATTGAGGGGTTAAAGGGATGTGATTGGGACTTATGCCTAAGATATAGTCCCATATTTAAGGGACCATGAGGAGTGTCTCATATCTTGTAATTTTGGGGGTTTATTAACATCTATTGAGGGACTTTAACCATGAATTTTAATGTCATATGGTGAGTATGAATGGTGTCTTATAGTTTTGGGTCATACGACTAGGACCACATGTCATGCAGTTTATGATCGTGGGATAAGGATGATGATTCCATGGAGTTTAACATCTTGAAGCATGAATGTTATTTCATTCCTATTAATGTCATGTGTAAAATACCAACTATACAATTTAACATCCTACAATTAATATGTATAGTGTGTGATTACTTGAATTATTTCTTTAGGAACCTTGAATTGGTTGGGGTTATAATTATTTCTCCATCCATTGAGATTATGGAATAATATCTTTTAGAGTAGACCTTATGTATGGATTAAGGTCCCTCCCACTTTGGTTCATGACTTATAGGTTTCCTTCCTGGTATCATTAATGTTCTGAGGACTAATACCATCTCTCGCTGAAGGAATAAATAGAGGCATACCTTCTTGTTAATGGTTTGCACTATCAAATATTGGTAGATTTTCAAGCGATGTAAGGTGTGCAATATTTTCTCATCAACCTGCTCCAATTAATCCAATCGTTTCTTGGATTACTATTTTATGGATAGCTATTCATAGTTGTAAATAAATAGTGATGTAAACTGGACCTCAATGGGTAGGACCGCTTCTGTTCCATATACTAGTGAGTATGGGGTCACCTGTGTGGAAGTATAGGTTGTAGTTTGGTAATATCATATGGTATGCAAGAGCTTATCAATCTAAGAATTTTTATCTTTATGCTCCATTTTTGGAGCATGTTTAAAAGACTCATGTTAAAGGCCCCTTTATGTCTATTAACTGCTTTATGATAGCAGGATGAATGGTTGGACTTAAAATTTTACCCCGAATATAGCTTATACACATCATCAGAATAGAAGTTAGTTCCATTTTCCATCAATATTATATGGGGAACACCAAACCTAGTAATAATGTTGGCTTTCATGGGGCCAAAAATGCATTTGTCCCTGACTTCTTTGAGGGGTATTTGTCCGTCCCATTTAGAGAAGAAATTGGTATCAGTTAGTATTTATTTTAATTGATTGGTCGTAGTTAGAGGGAAAGGGCCAAAAACATATATTATCCATATAAAACATTTCCAGACGTATATGGCTGTATATAGAAACTCCAGGGGGGTTGATGGATGAAGTTTTCATGCACGTTGCAGGAATGACATTTTTTTTGTGAATTCTGTAAAATCATGTGTCAAAATGGGCTAGTTGTACCTAGGCCTTTAGATTTGATGGGAAATCTTGATCCCTACCTAAAGAGTACCACATGCTTAGGTATTTACTTTATTCATGACAACAATAGTTTATTCTCCATCAATACATCTAATATAGACTCCATAAAATCATTATTTATAGAGGACTTTCTAGAGATTTGGTCCATTTAAAGAGTGAAGTTGGATGCTCACCATTAGATTTTCTCTTCCCTATCTCTATCTAATGAGATTACTCCATTCTAGAGGTATTCCATGATTGATATCATCCACCCAGTGGTAGGACCATACAGTTCAAGGATACAGATGATTTCATTGATATCTTCCATTTTGACTTGAACAAAAGGATAGACTATTCAATGATGGGAAATTTTGATGACCATTTTGTCTTAGTTTGGATCTAATCGTACTATAGTTTCATTTTCCAATTAATCTATCTGGCCATTCTGTAATCACAGGATGTGAATCAATATTGGCTCTGAGGGGAATTCCACCTTTAACTCCCAGACATTGTCAAGTAGGGGGGTTGTTTCTTCTTTTCTGATAGCATAATCCCTATTTATATGTTTGATGAACAACTTTGAATTTCGCTTCACCTCCTGGTGGTCCACTAGTATTTGGAGTTCTAGTTATAGGCCTGAAATGTTTTCCATACATTCCACCTCATTGTTAGTACAACCTTCTGATAACAGGAAGGAGTAAGGTAAAACAACCTTTGCTGAGGAAATGAGCACGATCCCTAACCCGAATTTGTTGAGATTAGGGTCTTCCATTAGCCTCCCTGTTGGGTTCCTAGAAGTGATATAAAAATAAATTTCCCACATTTTGGGGCCATCTTGAATTTAGGATATCTCTTCATATGGAAATTTAGTATCTAATGATGTTTTTTCAACATATGAGTGTTTTTCAGGGAAATCTTCCAAGGCCTCGACTTTCACTACTTTATGAGGCATGAATTGCATATCAAACTGCTATAGAATAACTTCCCACCATGATAGGAATCCTGTCAAAATAGAATGACTGAGGATGTATTTGAACAGGTTTTTGTGAGAGACCAAGCGGATCTCATGGTGTGGTATATAGTGACTTAGTTTCTGAACTGCAAAAAATAACACCAGATAACTTTTCTCGATATCTAAATAACATGTCTCATCATAGAGCATGGTTTTATTGAGATAATGTAGGTTGTTTTCATTCCAATCATCATTCTGTTTTTGGAAGTAAGGCTCCCAATGATCACTCCAGGTCCATCACATATAAAATGTAAATATTTCCCTCAACAGGTGGCATTAATATTGATGTGATTAAGAGGTATTTTTTGAGTTTTAAAAATGGTTCCGAACAATAATTGTTTGATTGATACATGATCCACTTCTTCATCAGTTTGGTGAAGGGAAAATACTTTGTTGCAAGGTTGTCTATGAAGTGTCTGATATAGGCCAAGTGTCCTTGAAATCCTATTAACTCTTTAAATTGGGGGGGGGGAAATCGTAAGGATATATTTTATTTTCTGATGGTCAACTTCAATGAAATGGTTGAGTGTGATGAATCTGAGAAGCTTTCCTGAGGATACTGTAAAAGAACATATTAAGGGGTTTCTCTTTATGCTATGTTTTAATTACTTATTGAAGATGGTCTCTAGGTCATCCAGGTGGTCAGAAAATTTTTTATATTTAACCACTAGATCTTAAATGTAACACTTAAAAAAATCCCCTAGGAAAGGTTTTAATTTGCAATGAATGACACTTTGGTACGTGGCATTGGAATTCCTAAAAGAAAAGGGAATTACCTGATAGTAAACTACTCTATGGGGGGGCTTGAAGGCTGTGGATTCTTCATCTTCTGTGGCCATATGAATCTAGTTGTATCCTACATTTCTATACAATAAAGATAGGTATCAATAACCATCCATCACATCAATAAAGTGTTATGTGATTTGAATTGGGAATTCATATTTTAGAATGTGCCAATTGAGGTCTCTGAAGTTGATGAAAACTTTTATTTTTCCATTCTTATTCTTCATAGGTACAATGCTGTCTAGCCATTTAGGATATTTTACCTCCCAAATAATGTCTTCCTTGATGATCTTGTCTACTTTAGCCACAATTTTTGAAGAATGAGCAGAATGTATCTATCTAGATGACTATTTGTATCCTCTATGGTCTTCCAGAAAACCCCAGTGATGGTTGTCCACATCAGGATTGAGGCCTGGTATCTATTTGTAATTCCAAGAGAACACATCTTGATGTTTCTTCAAGAAGAAAGTATACACCTCTTCTTCATAAGAAGTTATGGCCACACTAATCAATGTGGGTTATGGATCTTCATCCGTACCTAGATTTATTTCTCTAAGTTCATCAATATTAGTGGAGAAACCTTCTTCAAATGCTGGAGTGGAGTCCCTGCGAGCTTCCTCTTATTCCTCTCCCTCATGTTTTACCTCCTCCACCTATCATTTTGAAGTATGTGATGAAGAAAATTTCTCATAGTTAGTGGAGGATTTGGCATTTGTACATTTTAAAGATGAAGAAACCATTTTTGGCTTGATTTTAGGTGCGAGGACTTTTTAGAGCTTCAAAGGGGAGATAAGGGCCTTAGAAAATCCATCTTCATTTTCTACCATCATCATGTCAACTTCTTCTATCCTAGCTGATAGAGTGGGGATGTGTTGAAGTTCTAGCGATGGAATGAAGACATTATCATCTAGGATTTCACTAACACTTAGAGAGTTGACAACATCTCCAGTGTTTTTAGGCTTGGTTTCCCCAACTGACATCAAAGAAATTACTGAATGTGTTATTGAATTCAGTACCACCCCATTAATTTTATTTATGGGAAGCACGTACTCTACACTGAGTTGGATGGAAGGGTTAGTTGGAATTATCTCCAGGATATTTGGGGAAATGATTCTAGTGACATCGTCGACTATGAACTGTTTCCCTTACTTATAGTAGAGTCTCGTGTCAATGTACTTCAGATCATAAGATTTTAATTGGGCCTTGTCACTATGAAATGTCTGAATTATTATATTGATACAAAATTTTAGGAATTAGTGGTATGGTTAAGGGATGGTTTCATGCTGATGTAGCGGAGGTATTACCAACAAAATGTGGAAGTCCATATCCTTCCTAATACCCATGAATTCTAAGTCAGACCTGAGATCCCCAAACCGAGTCCTAATTTTTATTTCAATAAGATTATTTTACTCATTATTTTCATATCCCTATAACATTATATTTTAGGGGGAAACGTGAGATTTATTTAAACCCAGTTGATGAAGTGTTCAGATTGGAATGAGGTTGACTCCTGAGTTATTATCAATGAAGGATCGTTGGATATCAATGTCATTTATCCTAACAGATATATACATGGGTCTAACATGTCCCTATTTGAGGTAATCTTCATCCTTATCTGTGAAATAGATGACCGTATAGAAATTCTGCAAGATAATTCTCTTCACAATATACTTCAACCGAAAAAAAATTAAAATTCAATTTCTTAAGGGCTTGACAAGGACTCTATAAGTGATTCTCAGAGGTCTTTTGATAGACTCAGAGCATAAAGGATTGAAAAATTGGCTGGAACCAGGGACAATTTCTTCAATAGATCATAATTCTAGTCTAAAGGTCTTCTATTTCTAGAATAAGGATGATCTTTCATAGATGCCTTGGGAACTAAAATTCTTGACATGGATGGATCAACACTAAGAATATGAGCTGATGATGCTTCTTCTCTTTTTGGATGAGTTCAACTAGGTATTCCTTTATGCCAAGGTTTATTAGGCAATGATTTATCCCACAACTAATATTTTTGTATGATTATGGAAGGACAAACTCTAACATGTGTGGGGACCATTATTACTTCTGCTGAGCTCTCTTGAGATCTCTCCCACGAGTTTAATCCATGTAGATGGTTTGAGTAGGGATTTAGTTAGGGTAGTGACTTCTGGAATGACCATATATTCCCCTATATTCTTGAATCTTATAGAAACTTACCCTAGTTCCCCAATAAAATGTTGGGTATTCAGGTTCATAATCACGCTCACCATCTGAAAATGGATCAATTAAGTGAATAATGTTAATTGAACCAAAGATTATCTCATCTTCTAATTGAGATTCAGTCTAGAAGGTTGAATTTTGTTGTACCATTTAGTGAGGTAGTGCCTATTCATCTAGGACAATAGGAATAGAGTATGAGAAAGTTAAAAACAATTTCATCTTTATCACAATATTATCTTCCTGCATTTTCTTCTTACTCTTCTGGCCTTGTCACTTTTGGGAAGATTGGATTTATGATGATTGAGATATTAGTGAAGTTGGCTATGTTTCAATGGAATTAGTTAATGGAAAAATTGGTTGTTTCAATTGTGTTCAAAGAATATCATGAGCCTGGTTGATCATCTTTCTAAATATGTAGTCACTGAAATTCTACATTCTCTTGTTGTTAACTTCCTTCTATTCATTCTCCATTTATAGATCAATGGATGAGACACACACTACTTGAGAAGGTGGCCTACCCAACTTCAATTTCTCAGATCCCACCATATTTTATAGGATATATTTGAAGATAAAACAATCATGGATGTTGTACCACATTACTTGATGAATGGGGAAATAGTTTAGGATATCTTCATCACCATCCTTTCTGGGTTTCCTGTGATATGACAACTTCATCAACATGTTTTCCAATATTGATATGATATAGCTAGGGACATGGTCATTTCAGAAAGAATAGAACTTTTTTTCATCTAAAAATATTTTCTTATATACTCTATTTGATCATCCTAATGATGCGGGTGTTGTTTCTGATGCTCAAGAGGTGGAATCGCATGATATGGTGGAACATTTGGAGTATAAGTAGGTATAAAAGGATGATTAAACACAATAGTGACAGCTTCTGATTTTCCATTTCTATTCCCTTAAGCTGATTGAATTACTGAAGTCTTATATTTGGTCTCTATGATGAAGTCTTCCACTCTTTGAGAAATTACAGCAAGGATAAGTGGTGTTCATAACTCATCACAGAAATTCACTATACAAATGGGATACAAGTCTTCTTGAGGGAGTGGTCGGTTTGAGGATTATGTTTATTCTTTCCAATAAGAAATGAAATCCAAGACCCTTTTATTCTTCAAATTCGTATAGTTTGATAGGTTGAGTAATTTTGTCTTCTATAAAATCAAGCTGAACTGGAAGAGGAACTTCTGATAGAGGTTTTTCCACATCGTAATTGATTGATCCTATACACTTTTTTACCATAAAAATGATAGTTTATATAGTGATTTTATGAATCAATTGAGTTCCACTGCCTCTTATTATTCAGGGATCCCGATAATGGGATCACATAGAGAGAAAATATGTGAAATTTTTTTATCAGAGTCTCTCGATCTATTAAAAACTAGAAATGTAGGATTCCAAAAATTTGGTGTAGAATTATCTTATCTACCTATTCAGGGAAATGATTATTTTCTGGTTTTATCAATGCACTTCATTCCTTAATGGATTCCAATTGATCCATGATTTACTCAAGAGATTTCATGTGTCACTGGGAAATATGTTGCTGAACCAAATATTAAACAAGTGAAGTACCCAGTACAACAATATATGGTTGAACTACTGATATTTGTCATGGGTAGACTATAGGGAAGGCTTATAAGGATGTTCCCAGCCCTATTCTAGTTGTGCACCCAACATAGGTAATTCCCGATCTTTTGCTGTAGGATCCAAGTATATTGGAATTTAGTATTCCACATTGAATGGATCTTCCTGATCTGTTTCATTTTCTATTGAAAATCCTCTTTATTGAGGTGAACCTACTGGGAGTATGAGTTAAGGATCTGTGTGCAAAAAATATCAAGAAGTATGGTTACCTCGATGTATTTTTACAACGAGTCTCCTCATTTTTTTATCTCATCATCTTTTTCAGAAAACCTTTCCTCCATCATAAGGGATTAAACCATTGTAGTAGGTAGAAGAGGCACAATCTCACCCTTATACTTTTCCTTGTTTTATTCCTTTTGAAGAGGTAATGGTAGAGTGATTGAGGGAGTTCCTTGATTTAGGGAGAGTCTCTGGTTCTGGGTAAGCACACCACCTTCAATAGTTTCAATCTGTATCGTATTTTGAACCGAAATTTCCACCTCCAATTCCTCATTTGAATTAGACTCATGTTCAATAGGATTTCAAAGGGCGGTATTAATGACATTCAATGATGTGTAATGCATTTCAAACATTCTATATATTTATTTTTGAGACTACATTTTTCTATAATGTTTGTGAGGTCTTTTCCTCTCCTTTTCTAATTCTATAGGATTCACTTGGTACACAATAATTTGAAGGGAATCTCCAGAAATTTCAGTCATCCATGTTTCTAGTAAAGGTACTAGATCACAAGATGTGACAAGCTAGGAGGATCCACTCTACACTATTTCCACTTATTGGGAGAAGGCTGCTTTCCATTGAGTAAGAGTTTACTAAAGTGAAAAATCCCCTTACCCTGAGGGCTAGAGATGTTCCTATTCAACTTTTTCAAATCTTTGAGCCTGGTTTAGTAACCTTGGAGGTTGGTTTAAGAATTAAAACAACCCAATGGGATTGGGTTTCTCCTAAACTACCACGTCTACTACTTCCATGACTTTCCTTCTGATTCTATGGATTTTTTTCTAAATGTGGGTTGGGTGTATCATTTGGTATGAACCTAAATCACCCAATTCCAGAGACGGTTACACAGTTTCTAACATTTTTTCTATCTGATGACTGACTTATCCTAAGTGGGAGTATTTTTCAATATTCTCTAATGCATGATGAAAAAGTATCTCAATAGCCCACTCTCTTCTGGACCGATATCAGTGAGAGTTTTTTGGGTCTTTTTTTTGATAATATCATCAATTGTGGAAAGAATACATTTGTTGAAGCCATACTAAAGCTATGATGTTTCATGATACCACATTTTATAGGATTTTGTATTTAGGCAGAATGATGAAATGTAACACTTAGTGTGCACCCCATCCTCTAACATGAACACTAAATAAGGAATCATGATCAGCTATCACAATCTTTCTAATTTTTGAGGCATTCATGTTAAAGGGATCCCCTTTGTTTCTCTGTATTTCATGTTGTATGAGATATTCCAAGTCAATTTGGCATTTCATCCTTTCTATTACCATGACATTAATTTGATATTCATCGTAGGGTAATACTTTTGATCTTAAGGGAAACATTTATTTTTCCATTCTTATTCTTCATAGGGAAAATGTTGGCTAGCCATTTTGGATACTGTACCTCCCAAATAAAGTCTTCCTTGATGATCTTGTATGCTTCAACGTTAATTTTGGAAGTACGAGTTTGGTGTGTCTATTTGGTTGCTTGTTTGTATCCTTGATGGTCTTTTAGAAAACCCATGTGATGGGTGGCCACATTGGGACTAAGGTCTGGCATCTCTATGTTATTCCAGGAGAAAACATCCTAGTGTTGCTTTAGGAAGGAAGTATAAACCTCGTTTTCTTCATAATTTGTGGATACACTAATCAATTTGGGTAATGGATCTTCATTTTTACCTAGATTTATTTCCCTGAGTTCTTCAACAGTGGTAGAGATACCTTCCTCAAATGTCGGAGGGGAGTCCCTGAGGTCTTCCTCCTCTTCCTATCCCTTATGATTTACCTTTTCCACATCTACTTGAGAGGTAGTGGTGAATAAAATTTCCTATAGTTATGGTAAGGCTTTATATTTGTACATTTGGAAGATGAAGAAACCATTTCGAGATCGATTGATGGTGTGATGAGTTTTTGGAGATTTGAAGGGGAGATGAGGGACTGAGAACAAGAATCTTCATTTTCTTCCATTATCATGAAAACTTCTTCTCACATAGATAATGGATTTGGGATGTATTGAGCTCTAGTGATGGGATGAAAACATTTTCATATAGTATTTCAATACCACTCATAGAGTTTAAAACTTCTTCAGTGTTTTATGGCTCTGTTTTCTTGAGGGACATCAAAGAAGTCATTGAATTTGTTCTTGAACTTATATCCATCACTTTTATTTGATTTATGAGAAGCACATATTCTACACTGATCTGGATAGAATGGTTAGTTGGAATCATCTCTTGGCCATTCCGGGCATTGATTCGAGTGACATCGTCACCCATAGACCGTTTCCCTTCCTTATAGTAAATTCCCACGTCAATGTACTACAAATCATAGGATTTGAATGGTGCCTTGTCACCATGAATTGTACTAATTATTCTATTTATACAATATTTGAGGCATTAGTTTTTTTTTTATGGGATGGATTCATGTGGATGTAGCCAAGGTATTTCCAATAGAACGTTGAAGTTCTTATCTATCCTAATAACTATTAATTCCGAGTCAGACACGAGATCCCCAAAACTGATTCCCGAGTTTGATTTCACCAAGAGCCTTTTGGTCATTCTTTTCACAACCCTATAACATTAGAGTGGAGGGGTACATGTGAGATTCATTGAAACTATGTTAATTAAGTGTTTGGATTGGAATGAGGTTGATTCCTAAGCCATTGTCAATGAAGGATTTTTTGATATCAACATCCTTTATCCTTATAGATATATACACGAGTCTAACATGTCCCAATATGATGAAATCTTCATCCTGGTCTATAAAAGAGATGAATGTATGAAATTCTGTAAGATCATTCTCTACATGATACATTTCGGTTGCAAAGTCCAAAACTTGAAATTCTCGAGGTTTTGATAAGGACTCTAGGAGTGCTTCTCAGAGGTCTTTTAATAGAGTCAAAGCATCCAGGATGGCCAACTTGGCTTGTACCAGGGATAAATGATTTAAAAAATTACATTACTAGTCCAAATATCTTTGATTCCCAACATGGGGATGATCTTTCACAGATTCCATGGGAACATAAGTACTTTACATGGATGGATCAACACTAGGAATATGAGAAGAAAGTGATTCTTCTCTTGGTGGATGAGGTCAAATAGGTCTTCCTGCACATCATGGTTGATAAGACGATGATGTGTCATCTAGATTATGGGAAAAACAATGACATGTGTGGGGGAACATTATTGCTTATTTTGATTTCACCAGATCTGTCTCCCATGAGTTTTATCCAGGTTTATTGTATGAGCTGGGATTCGTTTAAGGTAGTGACTCCTTGCATAATCGCGTCTTCCTCAATATCCTCGACTCTGATAGCCACTTCCCCAAGTTCCCTAATTAATTGTAGGGGATTCAAGTTCATAATCATTCTCATCATCTGAGAAAGGATCCATTATGTGAATAATGTTAATGGAACTAAAGATCATCTACACATCTGATTGAGGATTATACTAGAAGGTTGGCGCTTTCTATACCGTCTGGCGAGTCAGTTCCTGTGCTTCTTGGATTATATCTATGAAGTATTCTAAAGTCAAAAACAAATTTTTCTTTAGAATAGGATCATATTCCTATATTTTCTTCTTAATATTATATTTATGTGGTTTTTTAGAGACTAGATTTCAGAGGATTGAGTTGTTAGTGAATTTGGATGTGTTGCAACAGAAGCGATTAAAGGTACAATTGGATGTTTCAACTATGTTTAGGGAATATCATGAGTCTAGTTGATCATATTTCTAAGTACCCAGTCACTAAACTTCTACATACACTTTCTATCAACTTCCTACCATTCATTATTCTCTTATGGATCGATGGCAGAGACACACACTGCTTGAGATGGTGGCCTACCCGTCTTCACTTTCTCAGATCCCACCATCATTTACAGGATATCTTTGTAGAGAAAAAACTCATAAATGTTGTGCCCCAATACCTGATGAAAGGGGAAATAATAAATAAAATCTTTATCACCATCTTTTATAGGTTTCCTAGGATTTGAAAACTTGATCCAGTTTATTTCGAATGTTGAGATGAAGTATCCAGGGACTTGGTCATTTCTGAAATAATATTCCATTTTTTCATCTCAAACTATTTTATTTTCTACTCTCTTTTATCATCCTAAAGAGGTGGGAGTTTTTTCTGATTCTTATGATGTTTAACAACAATATATGGTGAAATATTTGGAGAGGGAGAAGGTATAAGGGTATACTTTATCACAATAGTGTCACCTAATGATTTTCCATTTCTATTCCCTTGAGCTGATGTAATTAATCAAGACTTAGATTCTTTCTCTGTGAGGGAGTCTTCCACTCTTTGAGAAATTGTAGCAAGGTCCTAAAACCCTTATGTGTATTTCACAGGGATAAGTATCGTATGTAACACATTATGAAGATTCACTCTATAGATGGGAAACAAGTATTCTTGAGAGAGTGGTAGGTTTAAGGTGTGTTTCCACCCTTTCCACCCAGAAATGAAATCCAAGACCATTTCATTCTCCCACTACTTTTAGTTTGAGAGATTGAGGACTATTTTCTTCTATAGCATCGAGATGAACTAGAAGAGGAAATTTTGAAGGAGGTCTTCTTACCCCATAAATGATCGATCCTACAAACTAGTGTACCATACAATGGATGTTCTCTACAGTGATTGTATGAAGCACTTGAGTTTAATTTATTATTATTGTTTAGGGTCCCCATATTGGGATCACATTAAGAGATAAATGTGTCACATTTTTCCCTGAGTATCCCAAGCTATTAAAAACTAGAAATGTGGTATTCCTGAAGTATTAAAGGGAAGTGTCTGATCTAACCATTTAGGGTAAGGATTATTTTTCAGTGGTATCAGTGTGCATCATTCCTCAATGGATTCCAATCGAGCCATGAGTGACTAAAGAGCGTTCATGAGTCCTTGTGAAATATCTGGTTGAACAAGAGCTTGAAAAAGTGCACTGAATAGAAGGGACATCTATGGTGGAACTGCTGATATCTGTCATGGGAAGCCTATAGGGGAGGCCTATAAGGATGCACCTAGCCGTATTCTGGTTGTACACCCAATGGACGAAATTTATTATCCACTGCTGCAGGATCCAAGTATATTGGTAGTCATTATCACACATTTAGAGGATGTTCTATATTAGTTTCAGTTGTTTTGGAAGATCCCATTTGTTGAGGTGCACCATCTATAAGTGCGAGTTGAGGATCATTTTTAAGATCATATCTAGCAGGATGGTTTCCTCAAATTATTTTTTCATTGAGTCTCCAAATTTTTTTCATCTCTTCATCTTTTGGATCAAACCTTTCCTCCAATATAAGGGATTAAACCTCTTCATAATGTAGGCAAGTAAAAATATTACCCTTACTATTTTTCTTATTGGATACCTTTTGAATAAGTAATGGTAGTGTGATTGAGGGAATACCCTGATTCTAGGTGAGTCTTTGATTCTAGGTATGCACATCACCTTCAATCATTTCAGCATGTACCATATTTTGAGCAAAAACTTACTCCTCTAATTCTTTTTCTAAATTGGTCTTGGGTTCTATAGGATCTCAGGGGATTTTATTAATGACATTCGATATTGTGTAATAAATTACATACATTTTAGCATTGTCTTTGAGAGACTTCATTTTTCTACACCCTCAATGAGGTATTTTCCTCCCCTTTTATAATTATATAGGAGACGTTTGGTAGATGATAATCCTAATAGAGTCTCTAGAAATATCAATAATACATACTTCTAGTGAAGGTACCAGATCAAAATATGGGACAAGCTGGATGAATCCATTCTACAGCTTTTCCCTGAATAGGGAGAAGACTGATTTCAATTGAAGAAGAGACTTTTGAGGTGAACAATAACCTAGTCTTATAGGTTGGGGATATTCCTATTCCACTTTCTATGTAGTTTTTTTATGAAAATGGGTTGGGTGCATCATTTAGTATTCACATGAATCACCCAATTCCAAAGACTATTATGCTATTTATGGAATTTTTTCTATATAACAACTTACTTCTCCTAAGAAGGATGTTTTCTTGATATTTTCATATGGTTGATAAAAAATTCTCTCAATATCCCTCTCTCTTATGGACCAATGTTGATGAAATTCGGTCAAAGCCTATTTTTTTAGAATATTTTCGGTTATGGATATAATCTATTTGTCTAGGCCAACCTAAAGCTATGGAATTGAATGATACCACTTTTATGGGATTTTTTGCTTATGGAGCAAAGTGAAATGTACCACTCAATTCGCACCCTATCATCTGATATGAACACTAGATGAAGCATATATGACCAGTTGTCGCAATATTTCTAATACACTAAAGAATGAACATTGAAGGGACCTCATTGTTTCTCTGGATTCCATGTAGTTATGAGATCCTCGAAGTCAAATTATTATTTCATACCTTCTATTCCCTTGATAGGACGTTGATACTCATTATAGGGTAATAATTTTTCTCTCATGTAAAAAATTTTATTTTACTATTCTTATTATTTATAAGGAAAACGTTTTCTAGCAATTTCGTATATTGTACCTCCTAGATAAAGTCTACCTTGATGATTTTTTAGATTTCAGCCTCAATTTTGGAAGTGTGAGTTGGTTGTGTCTATCTAGCTTCTAGTTTATATCCTAAATGGTCTTATGGAAAACCCAAGTAATGGGTGGCCACATCGGAATTGAGGCTTGACATCTCTATGTAATTACAGGAGAAGACAACCCCATGTTTCTTCATGGAGGAATTATACACCTATTTTCTTTATAATTCATGGACACAATGATCAAAGTGGGTTATGGATATTCTTCTGTACCCAGATTTATTTCTCTGAGTTCATCAATAGTGGTGAAGACACCTTCCTAAAATGATAGAGGGGAGTGCGTGAGGTCTTCCTCCTCTCCCTATCCCTCATGATTTACATTTTCGATGTTTTATTGATAAGTAGGTGATGAATAAAATTTCTCATAGTCTGGTCATGATTTGATATTTTGACATTTAGAAGATGAAGCAACCAGTTCTAGCTTGATTACTGAAGTAAGGCCTTTTTGGATCTTGGAAGGGGAGACAAGGGATTGAGAATAAGAATATTTGTTTTCTCCCATTATCATGATAACTTATTCTATCCTGGATGAGGGATTGGGGATGTGTTGAAGCTCAGGTGATGGAATGAATAAATTTTTATCCAAGCTTTCACTACCACTCAAAGAGTTGACAACATCTTCAATTTTGTCAGGCTCAATTTCTATGACGGACATCATAGAATTCACTAAATGTGTGCCTGATTTCGGCCCCACACCTTCGATTTGGTTGATGGAAAGAAAATACTCTACACAAAGATGACTGGAAGGGTTATTCAGAATCATCTATAGGCCATTTGGGGAATTGATTCGAGTGACATCTTAGACCATGAACTATTTCCCTTATAGTAGAGTTCTGCATCAATATACTACAAATCATAGGATTTTAATGGTGCCTTGTCACTATGAAATTTCCAAATTTTCCTATTGATATAATATTTGAGGAATTAGTTTCATGATTAGGGGATATTTGATCCATTCATGAGATCCCCAAACTGAGTCCTGAGTTTGATTCTACCAAGAGTCTTTTTCTCATTTTTTTCATGACGTTGTAACATAAGAATGGATGAGGAAAAGTGAGATTCATTGAAACCTAGTTGATGAAGTGTTCAAATTTTAATGAGGTTTACTCCTAATCCATTATCAATGAAGGCTCATCATATGTCAATTTCATTGATCCTGACAGATATATACTCTAGTATAACATGTCTCTATATGATGGAATCTTCATCCTAGCCTATAAAAGGAATGACCATATGAAATTTGGAAAAATAATTATTTTTATGATACTCTTCAGTGGTATAAACCTTAATTTCAAATTCTCGCGGTCTTGAGAAGGACTCTATGAGTACTTATGAGAGCTGTTTTGATAGACTCAGACCATCCAAGATTGAAAACTTGGATAACAGTAGGGCTAATTGTTTCAAAAAATCATACTTACACTCCAAATATTTTCACTTACCAACATGGGTATGCTCTTTCATAGATGCCTTGGGAACTGAAGTACATGACATGGATGGATCAATACTACAAATAGAAGCTTATGGTGATTCTACTCTTAGTGGATGAGGTTGAATAGGTCTGCCTACACACTGAGGTTGATTAGGCAATGATGTATCCTCCCGATAGTCCTTTTTTATGAATGTTTAAGGATAAAATCTATGATGTATGGGTTACTTTCATCTTTTTAGATCACTGGATATATCACCCATGTGTTTCATCCATGTAGATAGTTTGAGTAGGGATGTGGTTAGGGTTGTGACTCCTAGAACGACCATGTCTTCCCCTGTATCCTCAACTCTGACGACCACATCCCCCAGTTCCCCATTAAAATGTAGGGCATTCAGGTTCCTAATCATGCTCATAATATGTCAAGGGATATATTAAGTGAATAATGTTAATGTAACCAAAGATCATCTCCTTGACTGACTGAGATTTAGTCTGGAAGGTTTACTCTTGTTGTACCATTTGGCGAGGCGGTGCCTATGATTTTGGGACTATAGGCATGAAGTCTTGTAAAGTCAAAAAAAAACTGGATTTATCACAAGCTCATCTTCCTATGTTTTATTATTAATCTTTGGGGTATATTTATTTTTGGAATAATGGAATTCAGAGGTTTGATCTTTTAGTGAAGTTTTCAGTGTTGTAATGGAAGCAGTTGACTACACAATTGGCCGTTTCAAATGTTTTTGAAGAATATCATGAGTTCGGTTGATCATATTTCTGAATAACTAATCACTGAAATTTTACATACTATTGTTGTAAACTTCCAACCATTCATTCTCATCCTTTGGATCGGTGGCATAGACACATGCTACTTGAGCAGGTGGCCTGCCCAACTTCACTTTTATAGAGCCCCCCATATTTTACAAGGTATCTTTGAAGAGAAAAAACTCATGGATGTTGTGTCCCAATACTTGATGAAAGGGGAAAAGTTCAAGATATCTTCTTCACTATCCTTTCTGATTTTCCTGGACATTTAAAACTTAATCAAGTTGTTTCAAAAAACCGAGATGAAGTAGCCATGGAATTGGTCATTTCATAAAGAATATACCTTTTTTCATCTCAAACTGTTTTATTCTCTACTCTCTTTTACCAGCCTAACAAGGTGAGAAATGTTTCGAACACTTAGGAGTCGTAACCACACGATATCGTGCAATATTTGATGTGATAGAAGGTATAGAGGCCTTCTTAAGCATAATAGTGGTAGCTTATTCTTTTCCCTTTATCTTCCCTTGAGCTAATGGAATTACCCGAGACTTAGATTAGGTCTCTATAATGGAGTCTTTCTCTCTTTGAGCAATTGAGGCAAGGTCCCAAAACCATCCTATGTATTTCATAGGGATAAGAGGCATTAAAAAATCATCATAAAGATTCACTATATAGATAGAAAACTATATATCTTGAGGTAGTGGTATGTTTAAAGATCACATCAATCATTTTCACCAGGAAATAAAATCCAATACCCATTCATTCTCCGACTTCTTATAGTTTGAGATATTGAGGATTGTTTTATTTTGTAGCATTAAGCAGAACTGTACACAAAACTTCTAATAGAGGTCTTTCCACCTTGTAATTGATTGAGCCTATAAACTAGTGTACCGTACATAGGCTGGCCCCTTTAGGGGTTATATGGAGCACTTAAGTTTCAATGTCTCTTATTGTTTAGGGGTCCTAATAATGGGATCCCATCAAGATACAAAATCCATCAAATGTTGCTTCAGTCTCTTGAGATATTATAAATGGGAAAATTAGGATTCCCGAAGTTTGGCAGGGAAGTGTCTGATCTACCAATTTAGGGTAAGGCTTATTTTTTGGTTGTATTGGTGCATGTCATTCCTCAATGTCTTCCAATCGATCTGTGAGAAACTCAAGAGCATTCATGAGTCCTTGGAAGATATCTGGATGAACTATATCTTGAACCAGTGTAGTGACCAATAGGGCTATCTATGGTGGCACTGCTGATATCTATCATGGGTAGACTATATGGTTGTCCTATAAGGATGTTCTTGGCCCTATTCTGGTTATGCACCCAACAAAGGAAATTCATGATCTATTGCTATAGGATCCAAGTATATTGGTTGTTTGTCTCCCACATTGAGTGGATATTCCAGACCAGTTTTAGTTTTTATAGAAAATCCTATATGTTGAGGTGCAACAGCTTGGAGTGTGAGTTGAGGATCTTTTTTAGAACATATACAATAGGAAGGTTTCCTCGAAGTATTTTTTCATTGAGTCTCCAAAAAATTTTCACCCCTAAATGTTATTGTGAAAACATTTCCTCCAGTGTAAGGGATTAAACCTCTCCATGAGGTAGGTGAGGAACAATATTACCATTACCCTTTTTCATGCTAGATGCCTTTTGAAGAGGTAATGGTAGTGTGATTGACGGAACACTTTGATAAGTCAAGTCTATGGTTATGTGTATCCACACCTATTTCAATCATTATAGTGTGTACTCTATTTTGAACCAAAAATTCCTCCTCCAATTCCTACTCTAAATTGGCTCATGTTCTGTAGGATCTCGTGGGGTAGTATTAATGACATTCAATGATGCATTATTAATTATAGGCATTCTATCAGTTACTTTGAGAGAATTCCTTTTTTCTACACCATCCACAAGGTGTTTTCCTCTCCTTTTCTAATTCTCTAGGAGCTGTTTGGTATATGGTAATCCAAAGGGAATCTATAGATCATTCAGTCATATGTGATTCTAGTGAAGGTATTGGATCATGATATTTGATGAGATGGGAGGATCAATTTTGTGGTTTTTCCATTAATTCTAAGAAGACTAATTTCTATTAGGTAATAGATTATTGAGGTGAAAAATACCCCAACTAGGAGGTATGCGGATATTTCTATTCCACTTTCACAACTCTTAAAGAATGTTTTACTGACCTTGAAGGATTGGTTAAAAAATCCCCCAACCCTATATGATGGGGTGGATCTTAAAATATTGTGGCGACTACTTCCATAGATTACCTTATTATTCTATAGATTTTTTCTAAACATGGGTTAGGTGCCTCATTTGGTATGCACCTGAATCACCCAATTTTTAAGACTGTTGCACTATCTAGTGATTGAATTCTCTTAAGTGGGAGGATTGTTCAATATATTTAGATGCATTATGAAAAAAGTATCTCAATATGCACTATCTTCTGGACTGATGTCGATGAGAGTTGGTCATGTCCTATTTTAGTTGAGAATATCATTGGGCATGGATATAATCTATTTTTCGAATCCAACCTAATTCTATGGCATTTCATGATACCACCTTTTATGGGATTTGCTGATTAGGGAGAATAGTGAAATATAATACTCAATGTGCACCCCATTATCTGATATGAACACTAGATGGGTAATTTTTTATCATCTATCTCAATATTTCTAATGCATGGATTCATTCACGTTGACGGGATCCTCATTGTTTCTCTATATGTTGTGAAGTTATGAGAGCCACAGATTCAATTTGATGTTTCATCCATTTTATTAACTTGATGTGACTTTGATACTCATCATAGGGTAATAGTTTTTTTCTCAAGTGAAAAAGAGGTTTCCATATATTGAGGTAGATACTATGCACAAAAAATTCTTACAACGGTTTAGGAATTCTGTATTGAGGGGTGGATACAGGATTAAACATGACAAGAATGTCATCTTTATCTAGATATATCCTCATGTTTAAAATTTCATCTTTATCTATTGGTAGAGGTTGCTCTACCTAATATTTCTAGAATTGACTCTTTACTACATGTTTATCATAAGCAATAATATTGGTATGGATTCCCCTATTATATTAGAAGGCAGACGATCCAAGGGGGGTTTGAAGAATGAATGTCAACTTGGTCTATATTCTAGTTGAGGAAGGATTTAAATTTTCAATGACAAGGCATGAGAACCGATTAGAATGGGTTTTCCAAGCTCCCCATTATAGGAGATATTTATTTTCTCTACATCACCAAGGAGAGGACCCTTCTGGCGAAGTGAAAAACTATTATAGAGAGAACTATCATAGAGAATTGCATCATGGGGAGGACTTCCATGGTGGATTATAGAACGGGAAAGATCCTATTTCTATTTGATCTTATGGCCACATGTATGGTTTTCATGACTCTCATTGAGATATTGGATCTTGAGACCAATATGGTTATGGTTATGAAGCAATCCTTCATGGAAAAGTGTTAGTGGATGACCTTCAGAATTTCTACTACTTCCCCATAATTTGGTAATGGGAGATTAGGATCTTGAGATTCCACAGATAAGCGTATGAGGGCTTTAAGAAATGCAATATTAAGTAGTCTAGGATCGTAGATTGTCCCTTCGTTTTATAGCCGTGTTTGGTGAGGCATCTTTTTGGATTCCTTATTTTGTGAGACTAGGGGGACTTACTGAGGGAAGTGGTTTTTAGGTACATAATCTTACTTGGATGGATCCCATGTTACTACCATAATTTTCCAGTTGGCTTTTGTAATGTTGGAAGGGGATTGTGCCTAGCTCAAAGTGGCCATTATAATGGGACAATTTCCTCCTATTGGAACAAGTGTGTGTTCCAGATCAGGTTGTCCATATATTGTGGAGGACTTTTCCCCACAACCCTCTTGGATAGAAGTATATGTGTGTTTTAGGTTTGGGGTGACATGATAATGATCCCACCCCATTTGTGGGGATAGATCATGTGTCTATACCTTTAGAAATTCTATTTTCACTGTTATGATGTATTGGAAGGTATATAGGATGTGGGTAGGGATTTTCATCTTCCCTTTCAACATTTTTAGGATATGATTGGTGAATTCAATGACTGGAACATGGATATATTCCCATTACACATCTAGAGAAGGGGTATGTGCTTGTTTTTTTCCTCCATTTCCTATTAGTGGATACTGGCAATACTCATTTTTTGGGGTAGAGAGTTGGGTCTTTGACTTATTCGTAATCGGGGCTCTCTGACTGACTTCTTTGGGTGCTACTAGATGAAACTGCTGGGATTCCTGATGAAGGCAAGCTAGTTTATGTGCCTACTTTTAGTTTTCTTCAAAAATTGGCTGGTGGGATTCTTTGAACACTACCAGATGTGGCTACTAGAATGATTAATGAATACAGTTAGGTGTTCGTTCCTTCTCACTGTATGCCACCGTATTTGGTAGGAGGGATTCTTTGTGTGCTTCCAGATGAGTCTACAGGCCAGTTGAATTAGAGTAGGCGGGTGTATATTCCCACATGTAGTTTTCCAAAAAAATCTAATTGGTAGGATTTTCCATATGGGATAGGGGAGTGTCCCTATTCCCTATTGACTAGTTTCTACCATTAGTTGGTTGTCTTACATTCCCAATTCTTGATAAACTGGGACAAACTAACGAGGACGATACCCTAATCATGTTGAGAGTTCACTACTGTTCGACATTGGTGATAATGACTAATGGAAGGATCTCTTTGGAAGGACCCCTGTGACTTCTAGATGAGGTCGTCTATAGACTCTTATTTCACCTCCCTAAGATAAGTTAGGGAATGGTTGTCGTGTTCTAGGGATAAGCTCCTGAAATAATTGAAGGGGTTATAGATACCATCTACGTCTAGACCTTCATTCATCATTTACTAGATGATTGGTGGGGTTTTGTGAGTTGGAGGGATTGTCGGGCAACCTACAGGGTCGGTATTTTACTATTTTGGTGATACTACTATACCAGTGCATTAGAGAACTAGTGTTGAAGATGTCTGTTTCTTTGATGAAGACCCAACATGAATAGTATCCATAGAATGCCTTTATAGAATCTAGAAGGATTCTATTTGATTAATGGGAGTTCTGAGACAAATTTCCTCGATATAGAGGAAAACAAAAATGAGAAAACCCTGCCAAATTAATATCTCATTTAAATGGATACATGGATTATTGGTTGTATTCTTTGGAAATTTTTCATTCTAAAAGTGAATGGGTCCTGACAAGTGGATGACACCATCATCTTGGTTAAGGATTCATGCTGGGTTTACCCTTTTTTTATGGAAAATGTAAATACGTTTCACCTAATGGTAGACTTTAGGGGGTTAAATCATGTTAAATAATTCATTTCAGGTTCACTATTTCTGAATAGTTTCCAATGGGTTTATTCATGGAACTAGAAACACACACTAGTTTTATATTCATGAGGAACCAGCTTTCCAAAGGCTAGTTCCCATTGGGAAGTTTATAAAATGATGCATAAGAACACACATTGGTTGAGAGGATGGGTGGTATAGATTGCCACACCCTTTTGGGTGGAATTATTACCTACTCCAGGACTCAATTATAGATTTAAGACATATTCATGAATCCTTCCTTAATTACCATGTATTATGTGGGTCACCCTTGAATTAACAGTCAATTATAAGGATATATGGAACTTACAATCATTTTCATGTATCTAAGGTTCTGCATCAATATAGATATCTATGTATATCTGAGGTTCTCCATAAATGGTATCCCCTTATGTACTAATTAGAGATTATTTGGTTGTTATTTGGATAATGATGGTTTTCAACCAAATAATGGGTTTCTCTAGAGTGTATCATCATCTGGGGAGATGGGAGTAATTTTTATATCGGGATCAGACCTATGAAATATTCTTCCTATGTATCCTTGTTAAAGGAATTAGAACCCACTTAGTTTGATTCCACTCAACAGGACCCATCATATGTTTTAAGGTCACGTGATATAGACCAAATATTGTAGTTTACTATCTTGTGATGAGGATTCCTAGGTGGAAGGTGCCTAGTCAATTATTGGTGTGGTATTTATGCCAAATTATCCCTATGAACCTAGAAGGGATATGTTCTCCTAGGTTGAATATGTCCCTACTAGGAATGTGTCCTAGAGAGAATAGGGTTGATTTGAAGTGTTGGGTTTGAACCTCAAGGAGGCTTCCAACGTATCCTATTTGGATGGGAATCAAAGCCCACATAGTTATATTCTGAGGACCCATGCCTATGGAGGCCCTATGAGAGTTTGTCTCGTAGGAGAGTTTAACCCTTTGAGAGGATTAAATCCAGGATTTTCCTAAAAAGGATGCCCTTATTTGGTTTCGTTGGGGATTATTCCTAAAAATGATTCCTTGTGAAAGGTTCCATGATGGATTTCTCAACTCATGGGGATTTGGAGGTTTGTTCAGGGCTTACAACTAAGATGGAGGCCCATGTATTAAATTTCATGGATTATTCTTAAGAATTTTTCCCTCTTGTAAAATGTTTGGGATTATTCCAAGTAGGAGGATGATGAGTATGTTGGGTCTCCTACTTTATATGAGAACCATCAATTAGATTTTGGGTATAATTCATGAGGAGGATTCCTTGTTGTAAAAGTTTGGTGATTATTCCTAGTTAAGAGGCCCATCAGGTTTGAGATCAAGTTGATGTCATTACCATCATTAACCTATAATCCCACATGAGTCATGATCGATGTGAGAAACAAGAGGAAATAGAATATTTCAGAAACCAAACAATCTTCTTTTCCCTGAGGTTGGATACAAGAAATTAAGGACCCATGCCTATGGAATCCCTCTGAGGGAAGGTAAGAGGAGAATCTGGAATAATATTCTCTACCAAAATATGAATCTTACTATGTGTATTTTGGTATCTTTTCTATCCTCTTATCCCACATTAATCATGATGAGTCATTCTTGAATGAGAGAAACAAGATGATGTAGATGATCTAGTAAACTACACACTCCCCCTTACACTGGTGGAAGAGGCCAGTGGAATGAGAGAAGAAGAAATGGATTTGATATTCTAGTTCCCTCCTTTATTTTGTACCCAGGATAGTCACATAAGACTATGAATCCAGATAAAACCCTGGAGGTGAAGAGGAGTAAGAGTAAAAACTCTTGTAATAATGGATATGGGATTAATCTATGAATTATTCCCAAAAATTGGCTCAACAGTAAGAGATGAGGATCCCATTCCTTATCAAATGGAAGGGGAAGAAAGATCCTCACCCTATCTACCTGGAATAAGAGGTTCTTGATCTTAGATAAAACTGGGGAATTACATGGCCCTAACCCTAGTACCCAAGACATGGAGTTCCCTGAAACCGCCCCCATGGTTAGGGTCCTAATGACCATGGGAATCCATACTCACATGCACCCTAAGGACCCTAACCATTAGGTAAGAAATGTATGGAAACATATGACTATAGTAATTCATACCCAAATGGGGGACATGGTGGTGTTCAACTTTCTATGCGTTTTAAAGTCCAGATGTTTTGGTGGAGGTTTGAATTTTTTCTCTCTCAAAAAAGTGAGATAAAGGAAGATATTACCTTTAATTGGTGGATTTTAAGAGGGCCTGAGAAGTGGCTTGTACAGGGTAAAGTTTGGGAAATCCAAGAGAGTATCACGATGTGTATAGGCTGGGTGATAATGGGAGTTCTTTGCGTAGGTTGGCCGGTGCGGGATGAAGTTACTTTGAGTGATGGAACACCTAGGAAACAAAACTTGGGTGATTCTTTTTTTAATCCTTCAAGGGTCTCCATAGGCGTTCTCAGAAATGTCTCACAGAGGTTTCTGGTTAGGTAAGGGAACCTTGTGATAGTGTTCATCAACCATGGGGGAGAGGTATCCTCATAGAGGTGTTATGTTTTTTAAACCCCGGTAGGACTTAGGTTCCACTATCCCTCCTTAATACCCTCTTCTTTAGGTTTTATAGGGATACCTAGAAGGATTTAGAGGGATTGGGTGAAGGACTAGGGTGATCAGAGCTTCGAGAGTTCTTCAAGAAGTCTTTCCATACAAATAAAGAGCCTCAGAGTCCTATTTATTAGAAAATATGGGACCTTGGAAAAAAGGGTTCACTCGTGTACCCATGTTGTGTAAGATGATATGAGTACCTTGCACATCAATGCTACTTGGGGTACCTGCATGGAAGGGCTTTTCCAAAGGGAAGCTGCCTTTGACAATATTTTCTAGTCTTATTTTCTTCTCCTTGAGGTATTTTACTTTAACACCTTTTCATCAATTTGAAAAAATAGAGTTTCAACAACCTCGTTTTAAATATTGATGTCATTATTGGTTTTCTAGCGTTGTATTTTTACTCATTTTGGTGTCTATGAATTTCTAAACCTATTGGAGTTTCCCTACCAAAGAATATGTTTATATAGTAAGATCATGTCAGTGGTCTGACCATTGATGATGGAAGACTGAGAGACTATCAAGGCTCTTAGAATGAGATTATAAATTTAATTTTTACCATATGAAGGAGTACCAACATGGTTAATTAGATATGAAGACTATAAGAAATATGATCATCATTAATATAAGATATCCATCATGGATGACCATTTTTCCACATAAATTTACTATCACTTCATATGAGAGGCAGAAAAACTCTATTTTTGACTTATAATTATAATTTTTTTTCAAAATATATCTTGAATCCTTTTATTGAAGCATGGATGGAGAAATATATAATGGTAGCATGGATTTCATGGTTCATAATGGCATAGGGAGAAACCAACACTAGCATTATGTTTTCATCATAATATACCTCCATCATGATGAATCATGAGTATTTCAATGGATAAATGTGGTATTATCTATTAGATTTATTGAGGGGTATGTCATTTAGATCAAAGGTCCCCTAGTTATAGAGAAGTATAAATAACCAACCCACAATAGTGAATAAATCATATGTCCTAGAGGATCCCTTATACCATAACCAGTGGCTTGAATAAATCACCCCATTGGTGATAATTCATGATCCATAGTCAATATAGAATTATATGGGGTTATTTTATAGAATAAAATAATGAAGTAAAGTGGAAATCATGGGGGAATCCCAAGAAAATTCTTGCATCATAAAGTGTAGGCCACTTCTAATTGGTTGGAGGATTCATTCCTAAACATCTATCCAAAATTCTCATAGCTTGTGGCCAAGTGATTTTGAAATAACTAGATAGTAATAACAATAATCAAGTATTTATTGGGAATAATTTATCTAGTATTTCACATCTATAAGATCAATAACCTCAAGGTTTCCATAAACATGGATTATACGGATAGTCATACCAATATTGGTTACTACATTTATGGTTTGGATATGTTAATCTATTTGGTTGAGAGAAAAACTCACTATAAGAGAAGAGTTATATGAATCACGTACCTAGACTCCAAAAAAACCTATAACTATTATAATACTAAGAGAACTTGACCCCTTAGTCCCCCACATGAGAAGACAATCAATATAGTGTGCTACCCCAAGGTCTCCTTCAATAGGCAAGGGGATGCATACTAACACCAAAGAGGTATAAACACATGGGAGGACACAACCTATATTAACTAATAAAAATTTTGACTCTCAAATACACAATGAAAAACCAAAAACCATAATTAAAATATATATATAATCATCAGAACTATATAATAATTCATTTACGAGAAAAAAACTATCCACTATAACACCTAACAGAAAAAACCAATAAGTTAAAAAATACAATAAAAATATTACCATTTAAAACTAACATATGATAAGGGGAAACTTCTCCACAATAAAAAAAATCATAAGAATATAATTAATGTAGTAAAATGAATTCCATTTATGACTATATTATATTATGTACTAGCTAATCTAGCTCTTTTAGCACCATATCATCCAAAGTCACCATGTAATTGTTCTTCATCAGCAAAGACACAACTCATATGGGAACAAGGCCTGTATAGAACTGATATAAATATACCAAGTAAGAATCTATGAAAAAATAGAGTAAGGGAAAACAAATTTGACTAAACCCGTAATTGATAAAAAATAGGAAAAATCCCCATGTCACTAGATTAACTCTAAAGTCAAGTAAACCATAAATAAATAGGAAAATCCTAATCTTAATAGATCATCCCCACCAAGGATCATATCTCACATAAAAAAATAGATATCCAGAAAACTAAAATTCACACAAATCATTAAATAAACATCCCAACTATAAGTAATATATATAAAGAATCCAAAAAGTTTTAATTATCACAAAAGTCATAATATCTTCATCACACACTCAATTGCAACTAACTAAGCCTCATATAAACCATGAAATATTATTATAAATGTAATAGGGGATCATCTATTACTAAAGATTATACACAAGACAAGGGGTAATTGACAATATTAGAGAAAAGAGTTCCAACCTATCCTAAAGAAAAACATTTACCTCAATACATGTAATGCATGTATCCCATCATATGGGGGGATACCTACCTTTACTATAGTATGGGGACTCATGCATCATCAAGATCGAGGGATACTTTCCCCACACCTGAATGGATGGATACCTACCTTAGGATAGAATTCATATGCCAATTTATATCTACGGGGGAGAACTCAGCCCCTCAATACATAAGGGGAACTAATTCTCTATCCTTAGAACATCACCATGGGTTACAAACCTCATACCAGTACTGAAAATATCACCTCTATTCTAATTAAACCATCTAAAATCTATGTTTTAATATCTTCATTAAACAAATTAAAAACACCTTTAAAATCAACTAAACATTCAACATCACATTCTACATTGAAAATCACTTAGATTGGACTACTCTTGTGTCAATTTTTGATACCCGGGTGAGATGATACAAAACACCCTAAAAATATTTAGTACATGACATGTACTACAAAAATATATAGTGTATAAGACATTAATGATAGAAAGGAGGGTACTTATGTGATGACTCAAACCCATACACCAAAATCTAGTGCTAAAAACATAATCCTTAACACTAGCTTCAATTTTAAGTAAATTGACCCCAATTCAACCATCCTTTTTTACAATAGGAATGACTAAAATTGAGAAACCTATATACAAAATACCTTTTTGGCTTTGAGTTTTAAATAACTCCTAAAAATACTTGACATAATAAAACCCATGTCTTTGTCATCCAATAATTTTTTTTCCAATATACTAAGAACTTCTTATTTCTCAATAAGTCTTTAATATATCCCTTAAAATTCTCAATAAAAAATAACCTTCTATAAATATCTTACTCAACATAATTATTTATAACCCAGGGGAATTAATATATAAGAAGGTTGATATTAAACACTCAGTAAGGGTAAACATTGGAAATAACAATTAAAGAATAAGATGAGAATATTAACATGATAGAATAATCTAATTATATGAAAATAGAATAAAGAAATAATACCCAATAAAAAATAGATCATAAATCACGAGTTGTTGGATGAATCTTGGCATATAGGATGAGTAAAAGAAGTGTGAAATAATGTGTCAACAATAATAAGGTATAAAAACATAACAAAAATGTGTTTCCATGTCTTAGATTAGGAATTCCATAAAAAAGGTGATAAGAAAACATGAAATCAAAATAATAATAATAAATGATACTTAGGAAATCATATTTAAATCACTATTATAATAACATTTACAATAACCCTTATAATGGAATAAATTCACTAGTTAATTCCAATATAGTATCTTGAGAGAATAAATATAACCTAATGCATTGAAGGACTATATAGAACCCAACCATCATCATATATATTTTCTAAGAACCATAATACATTGGGATTTAAATTATATCATATAACTCATAAAAAAATTCATTTTAACTAATAAGAAACATAACTTATATCTAATACATAAAAATAAGAGCAAATATTCTTTTCTTTGATAACTCTTTAAAATGAAAAAATTCACAGGAATGGTAAATGAATTTAATTTGTAAAACCATGAAACCTAGAGAAGGAATCTTATTAAAAAATAAATAACATAATGACATAAAAGGGTGATCAAGATATAAACATTAAAAACATTATTTTCACACATTTATAAAAAATGTTAAAAATCTGTGGTATAGAAAATGTTAGAAATATTCTTTTTACATATTTTTAAAGAAAGTAAAATATAGTTGAAAATAAATCATGGAATTGAATAAAAGTATGGGTAATTTTGTTTTTGAAAAAATAAATATAATATGGATATGTAGGGGAAAGGGTTATTTAAAAAACATTAAAATCATAAAAGTAGAGTTTCTAAAGAAAATACCAAATGTTTTTTAATCAAAATCCTTTGAAATAAAAAACATGGAAAAGTAATTTAAATACCATGAATAAAACAGAAAAATTATCTAATATATAAAATATAAAGTATATATAGAATAAAAATAAAGATAGGTCTATAATATGAATCATGTATCAAAGAAGGGAAATTGAGATAAAAACATTTACGGATTTGGTGACCTTTGAATCAATACCCCTTAAAAGACATAAACTGAAATGAAATGTTAAATAGCATAAATAAAGAGAGAATAATGAAATATATTGTCAACAAGGTAGTAGATAGACCATATAGATAAATGGGTTCTTATTTAAAAACATGACTCAAAGAATGAAATCTTGATATTAGAAACCCTTATTGATATTATAACACTTAAACTAATAACCATTGAAATAAAAAACTTGATTTTGATTTTTAAATAACATTAATTACATGAAAATATCATATAATACATTAATTTATTATTTTATCAAAATAAAAATATATAAAAGGAAACATAGTGAACAATATGAAACATGTATTATGGAATTGAAATTGGGACCATGAACCATTACTTAAAACTTCTGCTTAGTCAGATGGACTCAAACTTCCATATACAATAAATTCAGATTTATTATTAATATTAATAATAAACTTATTCATATTTTATTTACTTTTTAATATCCAATTACAATTACTTATTACCCATATATTAATTTTTTGTTGTTAAAATGAATATTCATGAGTTAATAATTCAGTTTCCCTTACATGCTTATGTTTGGATATTCCTGTCCCTGAGTCTTTCTCACGATTTTATCACCTCTAAAAAGTTCATATAAGTTTAATAAATGTTTTTGGTATTTTTTTGATTCCCATATTCATTTAATGGAACAGTAGTTGATGGTTTTCATTAAATGCTTCAAAATACTCTTTTTCGATGATTATTGAATCAACAAAGAATTGAATTTAATGGTAAATATTATTTTGAATATTACCACTCCTTTTTTATGAATTCATATTAAAATAATCATTATACTACTTTATTACTATTATTTCATTTTTCTTAGTCTTTTAGAATATAAATATTATAACAATTTCCCTATAGGTGGTAAAATTGACTAAAATAAGAACACATTAAAATGGATGAATGAATAAAAAAATATCATTTTTTAGTTATAATAAAACATTTTTAGAATATTCATGATTTAAAAATAATTTTTTGAAAGTGAAAAATCAATAAAATAAGAGGTAGATGATGAACATATAGAAGAATAATCAAGAATAAGAAACCACTTACGTAGAGAGCATGAATCTCCTCTTAAATAGCCTCATGGAAATGGGAGGTTTAGGACTTATTATTAGGGATAAAAGATCAATAAAATAGTATAGTATTATTAATGAAGCTAATATGGAATATTAATGAGAGATATTCTAGGTTTTTTTGTTTCTTTGAAGGAGTGGAGGAGGGATCCTTTTATAAGTCAGATGAGTGGAATTTTTGTAATATTATGTTCTAAATACAAAAAGTGGAATACATTATCCAGGAAAGTGGATAAAAATGAATAAAAATTGAAAGAAATATAATAAATAGGTTGAAAACTCTTATATCTAATCATTTAAGTACAAGGTTTGGTGATATTTGGTGACCTGATCCCACAAATTTACCACATTTAATCCTTACAGAGGTGTATAACGTCAACCATGTAACATATTTTCATGAATAAAAATAAAATATAATTTTTTCTCAAATTTGAAAATGATGATTATAAATGTTAAAACCATTTAACAAGATTTAGTTTCTATAGGTATTAAAAATTAATTTTAAAAAAAGTATGCATAACGCAACATAAACATTTCTAAAAAAATTAACTTTTAATTGTAAAAATGAATTTACACAAAAATTATTTATACTATTTATTCACATAAAATTTATTGGTTAACTATTAGAAAATCATATTTTTGTGACTTTAAAATTAAGACAAAACTGAATAGATTTTTTTAATAATTAATTGAATGAAAATGACTAAAATGATATTTTTTATTAGAATAAAATTTAACTAAGGTTATAAAAAGGAAAGAATATATTTATAAATTCAACATATTAATTTTAAATGAATTTTTTTACTCAATAAACATATTTTTGGTTGGTAAATTGGTTTTAAAAATTTTTAAGGCATTCTTATTTAACGATGTTGTTATAAAAGTTACATTATTTTTGTAAAAACTGTATTGTTTACTATTCAAAAAAAAACATTTTTAGAAAAATACTAAAAATTTAAAATAATATATTATTGTCATTATGAATAAAAAAATGAATTTTAATTTAGCTAATTATATTCTACAATTGGTAAATTTAAATTTTAAATAAACCCATAAAATATATGGAAAACATTTTTTATAAACTAAAATATATTTTATTCAAATGAAAAACCATATCATTGTTTCATACCATAATTTTTTTTATAATTATTAATATTATTATTAATTTATATAAATAACATGTATATCTATTTATAAAATATTTAATAAATAAATAATCCTTTTAATTGATCAAAATAAAAAAAATTATGTTAAGGAAATTTACTTAAATTCAAAGAAAACATACCTTATGAGATAAAGTAATAATAATAATCTTAAATATATTTAAGTACAAGGTTTTTTGATATTCGGTGACCTGATCGCTCAAATTAACCACATTTGACCCTTACATAGATGTCTAACTTCTACGATGTAACTTATTTTTATGACTAAAAATAAAATATAAATTTTTATCAAATTTGAACATGATGATTCTAAAATTTTAAACCATTTTAAAAGATTTATTTTCTATAGGTTTTAAAAATTAATTTTAAAAAATCTATGCATAATGAAAAATAAACAGTTCTCAGAAAAATGAACTTTTAATTTTAAAAATGAATTTACACCAAAATTATTTATACAATTTATTCACATGAAATTTATTGGTTAAATATTAGAAAATAATATTTTTGTGACTTTAAAATTAATACAAAACTGAATATATTTTTTTAATAATTAATTGAATGAAAAGGACAGAAATGGTTTTTTATTAGAATAAAATTTAACTGAGGTTATAAAAAGGCAAGCATATATTTATAAATTAAACATATTAATTTTAAATGATTTTTTCTCACTAAAAATATTTTTGTTTGGTAAAATGGTTTTAAAAATTTTCTTAGGCATGCATATTTAATAATGTTGCAATAAAAGTTACATTTTTTGTAAAAACTTTATTATTTACTCTTCACCAAAAAATAAACCATTTTAGAAAAATCCAAACAATTTAAACTATGATATTAATGTCATTATGAATCAAAAAATGATGTTTATTTTATCTAATTATATTCTAGAATTGGTAAATATAATTTTTAATGAAACCATAAAATACATGGAAAATAGTTTATTTAAAATTAAATATATTTTATTCAAATGAAAAACCATATCATTGTTTCATACCTTAATAAAGTTATTTATAATTATTAACATTAACATTAATTTATATAATAAACATGTATATCTATTTATAACATATTTAATAAATAAATACTCTTTTTAATAGATCAAAATAAAAAATTATATTAAGGAAATTTACTTAACATTAAATAAAACATACCATATGATATGAAGTAATACTAATAATCTTAAATATATTTAAGTACAAGGTTTTGTGATATTTTGTGACCTGATCCCCCAAATTGACCACATTTATCCCTTATAGAGGTGTCTAACGTCTACCATGTAACTTATTTTTATGACTAAAAATAAAATATAAATTTTTATCAAATTTGAACATGATGATTCTAAATTTTAAAACCATTTTAAAAGATTCAGATTATATATGTAGTAAAAATTAAATTGTAAAAAATTATGCATAACGCAATATAAAAAGTTCTCAGAAAAATGAACTTTTAATTGTAAAAATGAATTTACACCAAAATTATGTATACTATTTATTACCATGAAATTTATTGGTTAACTATTAGAAAATACTATTTTGGTGACTTTGAAATTAAGACAAAACTGAATAGATTTTATTTAATAATTAATTGTATGAAAAGAATTGAAATGATTTTTTATTAGAATAAAATTTAACGAAGGTTATAAAAAGGCAAGAATATATTTCTAAATTCAAAATATTATTTTTAAATGAATTGTTTTACTCAATAAAAATATTCTTGGTTGGTAAATTGGTTTTAAAATTTTATAAGGCATGCTTATTTAATGATGTTGTTATAGAATTTACATTTTTTTTTGTAAAAACTGTATTATTAACGATTCACAAAAAATAAACCTTTTTAGAAAAATCCTAAATATTTAAACTAATATAATATTTTCATTATGAATCAAAAAATGAAGTTTATTTTATCTAATTATATTCTACAGTTGGTAAATTTAACTTTTAAATAAGACCATAAAATAGATGGAAAACAATTTATTTAAAATAAAACATATTTTATTCAGATGAAAAACCATATCATTTTTTCATACTTTAATTAAATTATATATCATTTTTAATATTAATATTAATTTATATAATTTACATTTATGTCTATTTATAACATATTTGATAAATAAATTATCCTTTTAATTTCTCAAAATAAAAAAAATTATGTCAAGGAAATTTACTAAACCTTAAATAAAATAAACCTTATGAGATGAAGTAAGAATAATAATATTAAATATATTTAAGTACATGGTTTTGTGATATTTGGTGAACTAATTTCTCAAATTAACCACATTTAACCCTTACAGAGGTGTCTAATGTCTACCATGTAACTTATTTTTATGACTAAAAATAAAATATAAATTTTTATCAAATTTGAACATGATGATTCTAAATTTTAAAACCATTTTAAAATATTCTGTTTCTAGAGTTTGTAAAACTTAATTTTAAAAGTAGTATGCATAACACAACATAAACAGTTCTCAGAAAAATGAACTTTTAATTATAAAAATGAATTTACACCAAAATTATGTATAATATTTATTCCCATGAAATTTAGTGGTTAACTATTTGAAAATAATATTTTCGTCCCTTTAAAATTAAGAGAAAACTGAATATTTTTTTTAATAATTAATTGAATGAAAAGGACTAAAATGGTTTTTTTATTAGAATAAAATTTAACTAAGGTTATAAAAAGGCAAGAATATATTTCTAAATTCAACATATTAATTTTAAATGAATTTTTTTACTCAATAAATATATTTTTTGTTAGTAAATTGATTTTAAAGTATTTTAAGGCATGCTTATTTAATGATGTTGTTATAAAAGTTACATTTTTGTGAAAACTTTATTATTTACTATTCAACAAAAAAACCTTTTTATAAAAAATCCTAAAAACTTAAACTAAGAAATTTTGTCATTATGAATCAAAAAATGAAGTTTATTTTATCTAATTATATTCCACAATTTGTAAATTTATCTTTTAAATAAAACCATAAAATACCTCAGAAATAGTTTATTTAAAATAAAACATATTTTATTAAAATGAAAAACCATATCATTGTTTCATACCTTAATAAATTTATTTATCATTATTAATATTAATATTAATTTATATTATAAATATGTATATCTATTTATCACAAATTTTATAAATAAGTAATACTTTTAGTAGCTCAAAATAAAAAATTTATGTTAATGAAATTTACTTAACATTAAAGAAAACATATCTTATGAGATGAAGTACGAATATTAGTCTTTAATATAGTTAAGTACAAGGTTTTGTGATATTTGGTGACCTGATCCCTCAAATTAACCACATTTAACCATTATAGAGGTGTCTATCGTCTACCATGTAACTTATTTTTATGAATAAAAAAAATATAAATTTTTATCAAATTTGAACATGATGATTCTAAATTTTAAAACCATTTTAAAAGATTCAGTTACAATAGGTTTTAAAAATTAATTTTAAAAAAATTATGAATAACGCAACATAAACAGTTCTCAGAAAAATGAACTTTTAATTGTAAAAGTGAATTTACACCAAATCATGTATACTATTAATTCACCTGAAACTTATTGGTTAAATATTAGAAAATAATATTTTTCTGGCTTTAAAATGAAGACAAAACTGAATAGATTTTCTTTAAAAATTAATTGAATTAAAAGGACTAAAATGGTTTTTTATTAGAATAAAATATAACTCTGGTTATAAAAAGGCAAGCATATATTTCTAAATTCTACATATTAATTTTAAATGAATTGTTTTACTAAATAAAAATTTTTTGGTCGGTAAATTGGTTTTAAATTTTTTTAAGGAATTCTTATTTAATGATGTTGTTAAAAAATTTACATTTTTTTTAAAAACGGTATTATTTACTATTCACCAAAAAATAAACCTTTTTAGAAAAATCGTAAAAATTTAAAATAAGATATTATTGTCGTTATGAATAAAAAAATAAAGTATGTTTTATCAAATTATATTCTACAATTGGTAAATTTACCTTTTAAATAAAACCATAAAATGCATGGAAAACAGTTTATTTAAAATAAAATATATTTTATTCAAATGAAAACCATATCATTGTTTCATACCTTTATAAAATTATTTATCATTATTAATATTACTATTAAATTATATAATTAACATTTATATCTATTTATAACATATTTAATAAATGAATAATCCTTTCAATAACTCAAAAAAAGTTTATGTGGAGGAAATTTACATAACTATAAATAAAACGCACATTATGAGATGGAGGAATAATAATAATATTAAATATATTATGAGTATATAATTTATTATATAATATATTTTGATACATTATATTAATATATATATATATATTTGTGTGTGTGTGTGTTTGTGTGTGTATGTTTAAATAATAAATACCAATTCATAATTATGAATATTCATAAACCAGAAAAGAGATTTCTTATTAAAAATACATGGGTTTTCACATTCTCCACTCCTTAAAAAATTTACATCATGAAAATTTTATATCGAGTATAATGATAAGGTTTTAATGAATATGTTATGTAAAAAAGAATATAAAATGAATTTTAATGGGTATAATTGGACTTAGAAAACCATAATTTTCAATTTAAGCCCTAGTAAATACTCCTCAAAAGGAAATATAGGTAAATATAATATATATGGAGTAGAATATAAAATAAATTAAAAAAATAGGAAAGAAATATATTATTGATTTTTTTGAATGTTTATTAAGGAAACAAATATCTAAAATAAAATAAAATATATCCTTATAAATAGAGATGATGTGAAATATGAGTTTTTAAGAAGAAAATGCATATTAATTATCCATAATAAGTAAAAATATTTTGTAATAAAGTACAAAAACCTAAAGAAAAAATAGTAAACACAGAGGAAGGAAATAAATCTTAAAAATATCATAAAATATTTATAAAATAATAAGAACAAAACATGAGAATAAAATTTCCCCTGATAAAAAAGGAACATACCATTCAAAAAATATAGTGTTAGAATATATCAATAACAAAATAAAGTTTTCAAAGAAAATATTACGACTTAATAAAAATATATTGAATCAAGAAAATACATTTTCAAAATTTTGTTAGGTGAATTATAAATCAATAGTTAGGAAAAAAGAGTATCAATTCATCAAAAATTAAAGTAGCACATTCCTTTAGAGATCTTTTATTTGAGGTAATGAATATATATCTTTAAAATAAATCCCAAATATTAATAAATTTCATTTCAAATTAAAGACTATGATACTAATCAAACATTTCATTTGGTTTTAACCATGTTTGTACATTTATAAGACTCATTATAAGGTCCCAACCTTAAAAAATGACATAATGTTTAATTTTAGTCTAGAACATACTTTCTTTTAAATTTATGATTTTTTTCGGGTTTACTATTTTATAGAATTGAGACATAATACATAAATAACATTCCATATTTATAAAAAACAGATGCTACTAAATAGTATCCATTTATTTCAAAATTTAAGACATTAAAAATAAAACATGATTTCTTTTAAAAATCTAAATAACATTCATAATCACTTATTTATTTCCATTACCCATCCGTATAACCTATCGAAAACATTTTAAAATCTTGCGATGATCAGAAAAGGATGAGTAAGGTAAATAAATAATGAAATCATTAGTCAAGTGATAATATAAAAACCAATAAATTGTATTCCATAAAAACTCATTAGCATGCATATAAACATCATACAGTTTCCTCGAGATAGATTTACCATATCACTTTTACATTCAACATTACAAATGGAATAACCATTCAATTTACTTACATCTCTAGAGTACCTAAAGCATTGGGGAGCTATAAAGGGGCTCACCTGTCATATCTTGAGCTCTAATGGGCTCAACACAACATATCTTGAGCTATAATGGGGATAAATGCATCATATCTTGATCCATAATGGGATAAACCCAACATAAACAATTTACAAGTAATATATCATGAAAAAAACACTTTATGACTCATTTAAACCCTTGATAAAAACACATTTAGATTTTCCAAATACACTTTTTTCCATAAAAAAATCACTCTTAAAATATGGAAATCATGCACAGAATAATGAAATAATATTATTAAAAAATAACTAAGAAAACATATTATTAAAAATAATAATAATAAATAATCATTAAATCAGTAGAAACTACTTATGAAATATAAAAAAGTACAATCTTTTTTATTTTTTAAGAGAGACATTTAAAAGAATTTTAAAAGGAAAGTCCCTTACCTTAGGTTCGACTTCCATTAAATGTGTTCAAAACTCCTATAAAATAGTTTATCTATTTTTATTAATATATTATATAACTAAAATCATGTTTATTATATGCTAAAGTTTCTTCTTATAACATATTCCACCAATTTCTTAACAATATTTTGATATTTTCATTGTTTCAGATGCGTTCTTTTCAACGTTTCCACAGTCAAATTATTATGGTCTTCCTTATAAAAATGAAATAATAACCCATAAGTGATAACATACATACATAAACACATACACACAGATATATATATATATATATATATATATTCCATTTTAAATAATTACATGTGAATTTAAACATTCCATGATTTTGGTAAAAAGGAAACAAAAAATCATTGTCCACAAAGGTGGTGAATTGACACACCACTGGTGGAGATTTCATTATTTAAGAAAAAAATATAATATGGGAGATTTTATGATGATTTTACCATAAAACAAAAAAATTATAGTATATATATGATACTATAGTTTTCATGAATAATTTGATAAGAGGTAAAGATAAGTTATAAGTGAGAAAGAATTTGAAAGAGAAGAAGAAGGAATCTTACCTCTTGAAAATTTCTCTTGGAAGACCTCCTTGAGGCTCTTGAAAGTAGCCATTTTGTTAGACTAGAAGAACTAGAATTTGGAAAGTGATGAGGAGGTTGGAATTTTATATAGGTTAAATACTAAAGAAGTCTTATGGTCATAAAAATTTGTGAAGCAGGGAGCCTCCTTTTATAATTGATGTGAGGGGTAACAAAAGAATTACTCAAATTATTAAAATATAATAAATTTATTATAAGATATAAGACTTCCAAAAGGCCCCAAAATCATAGGAAATTTTCGATGTAATATCATCCTTTTTTTCCTTATTCGTAATTTTTTATTTTTTTAAATAATTTAGAAAAAAAATATTTTATTCGTGGAAAAATAATTTTGTCAAATTTAGAACTATTCCTAATCATGACTTTATGAACATAATTTTTTTTCCAATTTGAATTAAATTTTTTATTATATCTTATAATCACTATAAGTACCTATAGAAATCGTGAATTGACATAAAAACATCAAATTATATTTATTTTACTACTTTTAAAATCATTAATTTGATTTATTCATTAATTAAATATCTACAACATCATAATTGTTCAATACATTAATATAGTTATTTATTACCTAAAAATTAAAAAATAAAATCAATGAGAAATATAATTATATTAACTTTCCAAATTCCATTCTTTTTTGAAAAACACTTCTAGAAAACATCCTATTAAAATATTATACTAATTGAAATTTATAGTGTGAACAAGTTGTCTTTATTTTTAATAAAATAATATAAAGGGAAAAATGTTATCAATGGGGTCCAATCCAAAATTTGAGACAAAAAGATATATTAGAAAAAACATACACATAAAATAAAATTTATAAAGTTTTAGGGTCAATTATGTATTCTTAAAAAATTAATTAAAATGATTTTTTTCTTCCTCTTGCACAAGCATTGCATCAGTATTGCATAAACATTAATGTTAATTTTTTAATGTATACAAATTAAAAATAAATTACTATATAAAGATAAGTTAATTAAGTTAGAAAAAGATCTATATTCATTATTTATGCATATTCACTCTTATACAAGTCAAGAAAACTTTTTAAATTTGTCATTTTATCATTTCTTTCCCTCCATAATTATTGCACACGAATTTGGATAATATTAATGTTATAGGACTCTAAAATTCAAACATAATAGGAAAAAACATAAATTATACACAATAATTAATAAAACATCCATGAAATTAATTATTACCACTCAATTACTATTTACAAAGGATCAGAATTGACATTGCCAATGCTGCGTAGGGACTGCATTGGCACTGATAATAATTTTATACTCATCCTTATAACATACAGATTATGAGTTATTTTTGTAATATATTATTCTTATAAGATTATAATTTAATTTTTTTCAATAAATTTAATACATTTTATATCATAATTATTTCTTCATAATGGCACAAAAAATTATCGTATTAAAAAAAACTGTATTTTTACTATTAACTAAAAATTAAACTTTTTCCTAAAATTCTTAAAAATTCATACTAACATAATTTCAACTTTATGAATTCAGAAATGAAATTAGTTTTTTCAAATTAAAATTTTATAATAGAAAAATTAATGTTTTAAAATAAATAACCATATAATAAATTAGTTATTTTAAGAATTGATATTTTAATTAAGAATACTAGTAGATATGATTATGTACATACCTTGGTTGTTACATTCTCCCCACCCCTTTTAAATTTGAATGCTCTAAATTTTTATTCACTTATTCAAAAAATGGGGATACTTTTCCTTCAAAGTATTTTAGATTCCCATATTGATTCTTCTTCCATGTAGTTTCTCTACAAAACCTTTACCTGGTGAATTACCTTGTTTTTCAATACTTGATTTCTATGATCAAAAATTTGAGCCGGTTTCTCTTCATATGAAAGGTTCTCTTCAAGCTGAACTACTTCTAGGTTCTAAACATGAGATAAATCTGGAACATATTTTTTTAACATCTAAACATGGAAAACAATTTGTACCTAATATAAAATTAGAGGTAAAGCTACTTAGTAGGATACTAGTCAAGCTTTTTCTAAGATTTCAAAAGGTCCAATGAACTATAGTCTTAACTCTCACTTATTACCAAAACACATAAAACTTTTCCAAGGAGATATTTTATGAAAAAACATGATCACCTACCTCAAATGAAAGGTGTTTAATCCTATTATTTGCTTAACGTTTCTTCCTTATTTGATCTGTCCTCATGTGTCATCGAATCAACAAAATTATCTACAAATTCCTCATCTAATTATGGTCCCATCAACTACATTCCCTAAAATCATCCCAAAATAAATGATTTTGACACCACTTTCCATATAATTCCTCAAAAGGTGTCATATGTATACTATAATGAAAAGTGTTATTATAATAAAAGTCAACTAAAGAATGATATTGATCCAAAATTCCCTGGTAATCCATTGAACTGGCTCGTAGCATGTCCTCCAATATTTGAATTATTTGTTCTAAATTCCCATATAATTGAGGATGAAAATATGTATATAATTTAATTCCATCCCTAGTGACTTATTAAGGCCTTTACAAAAGCAAGAAGTGAACTTGGGATCACGATATGATATAATGGAGAGGGAACTCCATGAAAGTTGAAAATTTCTTAATGCATAGTCGAGAAAGATGATCTTGAGAAAGAGTGTCTCAAATAGGAAGGAAATGAGAAGATTTAGTCAAATGATGAACAATAACCTAGATTGCATTGTTACCTCATGATGTCTTTGGTAGTCCCATCATGAAGTCCGTGGATATATTTTTCCACTTTCACTCTGGAACTAGCAAAGGCTGAAGAATCCCCTTCAATAACTATCACTTTACTTTAACAATTTGACTTGTCAAACATTTCGTGGTAAAATCTGCAATATCTCTTTTCATTCCATTTAACCTGTAATACTTCTGAAGATCCTAACACCTCTTAGTGATACCAGGATGAAATAAAAATAGAGATCTATGAACTTTAGATGAAAACTCTTTCTTCAACTATGAATCACAAACAACATATAATATGTTACTAAACCTTAAAACATAATCTTTATCAATATTAAATTCAGTCAAATTACCCTAATTAACCAATTTTAAATTTTTCTATAACTCACAGTATTCCTTTTTTTGATTTCTTAATTCTATCTCATCGAGATGATTGCAGTGAAAACTGAAACAAAATTGAGGTATTTCCTCCACCAACAACTTCCAAGAAAACATTTATCAAATTATTCACCAAGTGATCTTATTACAAATGTATCATGGATAATATATCATTATTTTTATGACTCGAAGCATCAGACACTTTATTTTCTTTCCTAGAATGGTAATGGATTGTGAAATAATAATCCTTAATTAGTTTCAACATTCTTCTCCGGCTCAAGTTCAATTAATTTTGAGTAATTATATACTTTAAACTTTTATAGTCAGTATATATTTCACATTTTAATCCATACAAATGATGCCTTCAGATTTTTAATTTAAAAAATAAAAATAGATAATTCAAAATCATGTTTAGAGTTATTTAACTCGTGATGTTTCAACTGACGTGAAACCTAAGAGATTACCTAATCATTCAACATCAGAACAAAACAAAGTCTCTCTAAATAAGCATCACTACAGATGAAAAATTCACAACTTCTGGAAGGTTGGTTTAAAACCAGATCATTAACCAATCTTTTTTTACAATTCCTAAAAAAATCATAAAATTCTTTTTTTTCCGATGAATTTAACTCCTTTTAGATTTAACATGGTCTTTGGGCTTGATAACATTGAAATTTATTCAACAAACCTCCAATAATTGCCTTCCAAAACAAGAAAACTATTATTCTCAGTTATATTTGTGGGTCTTGGTCATTCTTCAATAACATTTTTTTGTAGTATCAATAGTTATGAAACCTTTAGAAAGAATCCAACCAAGGAAAGAAGTTTCTTTAAACCAGAAATCAAACTTTCTGAATTTTCCATATAGTTTCTTTTCATTAAAGGTTTTCAAAACAACCTTTAGATATATTTTATAGTCCTCTTTACTTTTAGAATATACCATAATTTCATTAATAAATACAACCAAAAAATTATCCCAGAACTCATGAAATATTCTATTCATAAGATATATGAATACATAAGGTGAATTAGTTAACCCAAATGGCATAGCAACAAATTTATAATGCCTATATCTATTAAAAAATGCAGTCTTTAGAAATTATACTTTCTTTACTTTAAACTGATGGTACCTCAACTTTATATTAACCTTCAAAAAGTGATATGTTCCCTAGAGCTAATAAAACAAATAAACTACACAAGGAAAAGGATAATTTTTGTTAATAATGATTTTATTAAAAGTTCTATAATCAATGAAAAGCTTCATTGAACCATCTTTATTTTTAACAAACAAAATATGATCACCCCATGGTGATGTACTGGGATAGATGAATCCTTTATCTAATAATTCCTACCACTTATTTTTCAACTCTAAAATTTTCATTTGAGATAGTCGGTAATGGGTTTTAGAAATTAGCTCAGCATCAGGAACTAAGTCAAAAGTAAACTCAACCTCTCGATCCGGAATAACATTAGAAAAATCATCAGGAAATACATGAAGTCACTCATTTACCACTTCCACTTCATTAATCTAAAGGGTATCAATTTTTCAAAAATGTTTTTAGGCTAACATTCATGTCCATATTTTAACAATTTCTTAGCTTCCTAATATATTATCAATGGTATGGGTTCGTTATTGTTCACCAACTATAAATCTTTTTGAAAAACAACTTACTTTGCTCTATAATATATTTTATCATGATAAAAAGAAAGTTGGTGCATACCCAGAACGACATAAAACTTTACCAGAGGAAATAAATTTTTTTAGGTAAATTCCTTCCACATACAAAGATAGTTAGATTCTTATAATCTAGTTTTTCCTCAATATTTCCTACAAATGTTTTTACCATGAGTTATAGAATCATTTCTTGAAGTGTAACTTCAATTTTAGCAAAAAATTTCTCAAAAATGAAGGAATGTGTAGACCCTGAATCAAACAATATATTTGAAAAATCTATAAAAACAAGGCATGTACCTAATACCACTTCGTTTGATGGCTCAACATCTTCTAAAGTGGTTGTAAAGGATTTTTCCACACCATTTTACTTACATTAATGTTTATGTCCTATATGGGTGACTAGATTTGGAAAAACATTAACAAAATGACCCAACTACTTACAGTTAAAGCATCTTACCATCAAATTGTTTTTACATTTTTCATCATTTTCCTTACAATAAAAATATGTGTGTCGAAAAATCCCACATCGGTAGCATTTCCTAGAGTTTAAAATACATTCTCCAGGATTCTTTTTACCACATTTTTCATAATAAGGTAAATTGATTATCTCACCTCAAAATTTATATGATGAATTCTTCCCCAATTTCTGACAACCTACCTAATTTTTATTCTTGTCATCACGAGGCACATAAATGTTAGAAAACTCCATATCAACTTTTGCAACATAATGTACAAGGTTTTCATATGTTTTAAACTCTCATGAAGTTAAAGAACTTCGTAAAAATGGTTTCAAATAATAGTAAAATCTATTAATTTTACTATTATGTCTTGAGTAAAATACATTAAATACCTAGACAGTCTTTTAAAATTGGCTTCATACACTGACACATAATCATCATCTTTATGCTTCAGTTCCCAGAGTTTTTTCTCCATTTTGAGTCGAATAGTTCTAGGAAAATATTTTCATAGAAAAATACTTTAAAAATCATCCAAATCTAGACTGTGTGGATCATTTTATTGTGTCATATTCTTAACTAGAGGAAACCATTGATTGGATTCACCTTGAAAATGATAAATGGATAGTATTAGATTTTAGTGTTCTGAGCATCCCTTGAAATCAAATATCTTTTTTAGATCATTGATCAATCATTCGACTATCAATGGATCTACAGTTACACCGAAATCTGGAGGATATTGCCACATAAAATTATCTAAAAAATACATGTTTCTTCATTGATGATCAGGTTCCTCTGTAGAATGGATATCATCACCCTTTATCACCTGATTTAACTGTTTTGTTACTATTACAAACAACTCGGTTCTAATTATCACTATTCTATGCTTCAGATTTAGAGAAATATCATCCTATCGGTGCCTTCAGACTTCATCTTCCCTATTCATTAGATGGAAAACAATTTTGAATAGAAATATCTTAGATGAAGAAAAATGATAATATTTAAATTCTATTTCATTTTAAATTAACCATAAAGTAAAAACCATTTACGGTATTATATTAACATCATCCTAACCTCTAAAGTTATCTAAACCATTCGTTGATACCAACTATAAGGATCCATCCTTGAAACATTATTTAATCCTAAATTTTAGTCAAGAAATTAATTTCTTTCACATTTAAGATCTTTTTAGGTTTATATTTTTAGATAATTGGGACATAAGACATACATAACATTCCCCAATCATGAAAATTGGATACTACTAAAGAATGTCCATTTCATCCAAAATATAAAACATTTAAAATAAAACATGATTTCTTTGAAAAATATTAATAACATTCATAATGAATTCATTATTTATCTTACCCATCCTTATAACATGTGAAAAAATTTAAAATCTTTAGATGAGCCCAAAAATCCCCGTAAGGGATGTAATGAAAGAAATTACTAGTCAAGTGATAACATAAAAACCAATAAAATCCACTTCATAAAATCTAATTTGAACCCATTGAAAAATCATGTAGTTTAATTGGGAAATTTTTAACATATTAATATTACATTCACTCTTACACATGGAATATCCATTCTGACTAATTCCATATCTAGAGTACCCAAGGCATTGGAGAGCTTTAATGGGGCTTACCTGTCACATCTTTTGTTGTAATGGTCTCAACCCAACATATCTGGAGCTATAATGGGGATTAACCCATTATATCTTGAGATATAATGAGATAAACCCATAATAAACAATGTACAATGAATATATAATGAATAAATCACCTGATAACTCATTTAAACCTTTGATCAAAACACATTCAGATATTCAGAATACCCTTTTTCTGGAAAACAAATAACTTTTAAAATATAAACATCATGAACATAATAATGGAATCATATTCTTCAAAAATAAGTACGAAAATATATGATTAAAACATGATATTAATAAATCATCATAAAATTAGGGGAAAGTACTCCTGCTATATAAAAAAAGAATAATATTTTTGAATTTGGAAAAAGAGGCCTTTAAAATAATTTTAAAAGTAAAGTCCCTTACCTCGGTTCGACTGCCTTCAAATACGTTAAAACCCCCAATATAATAGATTAAATAGAATTATTTGTATATTACATAAACAAACACATATTTATAATACCTTACATTATCTTATTATAATAGTTTCACCTATTTATTAAAAGTATTTTGTTATTATCATTGTTCTGGGTGCCTCCTTTTGAATATTTCCAAGGTTGGTTTATTATGGTAATCCTTTTCAAAGTGAAATAACAATACATAAGTGATAAAATATATATTTAGGTTACTTGGAACAATTGCATGTGAATTTAAACTTTCCATGATTTTGATAAAATGGAAACAACAAATCATCATCAATGAACGTGGTGAATGGACACACCGCTGACAACGATTTTGATATTTAAGAAAAAAAGAAGATGAGAGATTTTATGATGCTTTTACCATTAACACAAAAAAATTATTTTATATATATGATATTGTAGTTTTCATGAATCATTGTATTAGAACTATGGATAAGGTAGAAGTGATAAAGAATTTGAATGAGAAGAAGAATGAATCTTGCCTCTTGAAAATTTATCACCAAAGACGTTCTTAAGGCTCTTGGAAGCGGTATTTTTGTGGGACTAGATGCTATATAATATAGAAATGGATTAGTATGAATTAATTTAGAAGAGGTTATTTGAGAAATAAGGTTTAAGGTGATGATGATTTGTAAAGTTGGGAGCCTCCTTTTATAATTGACGTGAGGGGTAACATAGGAATACTCAAATTGTTAAAATATAATAAATTTATTATAGGGTTTAAGACTTTCAAAAGGCCTAAAAATCATAGGATATACCATTTTAAAAGGAATATTTTCATTTTTGTCCTTTTTCATTATTTTTTTATATTTTTAAATAACTTAATAAAATATTTTATTTGTAGAAAAATAATTTTGTCAAATTAAAAACTATTCACAATCATAACATTAAGAACATAAAAAATTTACAATTTGAATTAAAGTTTTTTTATATATTATAAAAATTATTGGTACCTATAGAAATTATTAATTGACCTAAAAAAATTAAATTATATTTATTTTTCTAATTTAAAATCAATAAATTGATTTATCCATTAATTAGATATTAACTGCATCATAATTATTCATTCCATTAATGTAATTATTTATTGCCTAAAAATTAAAAATTAAAATATATTATTAATATAATTATATTAAATTTCTAAATAGTATTATTTTTAAAAAATACTTCAATAAATTTTCAAATTAAAATATTATACTAATAGAAAATTATAGTGCGAACATGTTGTCTTTCTTTTTTAATAAAATAATATAAAGGGACTAATGTGATCCAAGTGGGTCCAAAAATGTACCCAATTTGAAAAAAATTGAAATTGGAATAAACTTAAGCATCTACGTAAATTTATATAGTTTATGGGTTAATTAAGTATTCTTATAAATTTAATTAAAACCATTTTTCTCTTTCTCTTCCATAAGCATTGAATCAGTATTGTATAAGCATTAATGTTAATTATTTAATATATAAAAATTAAAAATAAATTACTATCTTAAAAATAAGTTAATTAGGTTCAAAAAATGTTTTATATTCATTCATTATGAATATTCACTCATATACATGTCAAGAAAACTTCTTAAATTGGTTATTTTGTCTTTTCTTACCCTATATAATTATTACACAGAAATTTTGATAAGATTAATGTTATATGACTCTGAAATTAAAAATTAAGATAAAAAAAATAAATTATACATAATAATTAATAAAAAATTAAAGAAAATAATTTTTGGCGCTCACAACTATTTAAAAAGAAAGAAATTTGACGTTGTTAATGCGGCGTAGCCACTCCGTCAGTACTAACAATAATTTTATACTTATCATTATGATATGCATGTTTTTAAATATTTATATACAATATTATTCTTATAAAATCATAATTTATATATTAAATAAATTTAATAAATTTTATATAATAATTATGTCTTCATGATGTCACAAAAAATTATCATATTTTAAAAAAACTGTATTTTTTTTACTATTCACCAAAAACTAAATTTTTTCATAAAATTCTCAAAAAAATCATACTAAGATAATTTACACATGGTGAATTAAAAAATGAAATTAGTTTTTTCAAATTAAAATTATATAATTGAAAATTAATTTTTTTAAAATAAATAACCTTATAATAAATTATTATTTTTAAGAATTACTATTTAAATCAAGAATACTAATAGATATGATTCTATAAATACTTGGGTTGTTACACTCATACTTTTGAATTGGTATCTAAGAAATTCCTTGATAATCAGGTGATTTTCTATTTTTAATTATTAATATATTTATGATCTTTTTTATTGATTTTGAAGAATTATTTTATCATAAAGACAAATAAAATGAGGGAATATACTAACTTGATTGCATTCAATTTAGATTAGAGAAATATCATCCACTGGTTATGTGATTCAATATGTTTCTACCACTATTTCATCTCACATTTCTAATGATGAATATCCAAGATGAAATTTTCATGCTTGAAGCATAAAAATCAACTCTTAATGGATCATGAGAACTACTAAAAGATAATTTTCCACATTTAATGAATATTATTTTATAACAATTTATTCCTCCTATTACTAAAAAATTACAAAACAAAAACAAAATGGTTAGAATGAGTAACGTTAACACCCAATGAAGAATTAATAGATAGACATATGAAGAAGTAATACTTTAATCTCTAAAAACCCAATATAACAGTAATCACCGATTTTTGACTTAAATCATTCCATAAATAACAAAACCCTAAAAATCTTCAATAAATGATAACTAAATTAGAATCTATTGAATAAAAAAAACATGATAACATATTCTTAGTTTTTATCACCATAAAACATAAATTCACTCATATTATTATATACCAAACATTTATATACACTAATTATATGTTCTCTCAAAATAGTCATATTTTCAAAAATCAATTAACTGATTATCGCAATTAACTATGTTTACATGAATATCGAATTGTATACTCACTAAAAGTTTCATCTAATCCTTGATCATGTATTCTTCCAAAGTTGCAATAAAAATATCATCAAATATGATTAATCACCACAAAGTCCAATGACATAATAACTCTAAGGGGTATCTATGCCCTTTAATTCATGATAAAACTTAAAATTATCTACCCATAATGGTATCTATAACTCTTAAATTATCCTCATTTAATAATATCCTAACCTCTAAAGTTATATACAACCCACTCTAATATCAACTGTGATGAATCAGACCTGTACACCTAGATTTGGTTCTAAAAACAAAATCTTTACAAATTGGATTTGATACCAACATGGGTGAACCAAAATTAACAATCCATTATTACATTATCAATAACTAAAATTTAGTCACCTACATATCCAAGACCTTTTAGGTTTAGAGTTTTAGGGAATCAAGAAATATCCTTTAAATAAAAATCCCATGTTTTTCTCACCTAATGAAAATTTCATCCACTATGCAAGACTTTTTATTTCCCAGCAAGTATTTAACTTATCCTACAAAATTATCCATACATGATACAATTATAGAAATATCTTAATTAAAATTAATCTTCATAAACTTAGAAGATGGAAATATAAGAAGGGTGAGCTCAAACACGTAGTAAGGGTAAAAATAAGAGATAATAGTCAAAGATGATAAGTGAGAATAAGATGATCATATCAGTACGAGAGCATAATCGAAGTATATGAACATATCATAATGAAATAATTCCCAATAAAATGTGTATCATAAATCATGAGTCATAGAATGAATCCTGGCATATAACATGAGTAAAAATAGTGTAAAATCATGATTAAATAATCACGATCCATGAAAATATAACACATATACATTTTAACTTCATAGATTAAGAATTCCATAAAAAATTATCCTAATAAATCATGAAAGTAAAATAATAATCCTGAAGATTACTTTGGATATGATATTCATATCACTTTTACAATCACCCTTATAATAAAATTTATAATGGAATAGATTCAATGGTTAATTGCAACATAATTTACCGAGAGATTTAATCATTACCAAATGTATTAAAGGCCTATATCAAACCCATCCATCATCATATATAATTTAAAATAAAACATATATGAATAAAATACATAGGGAATTTAACTTCGATCATATAACACAAAAAAACATTCATTTGAACCCATAAGCATAAGCACTTATAGTAAATAAATAAAAATAACAGAAAATATTATTTTCTTTGATAACTCTTTAAAATGAAAAATTAAAAGGACAATGGGAATAAACTTCCCACATTACCCAATGGGATTTAACTTCAAATAGAAAATGGGATTTAACTTCCATTATTACCCAACACAAGAAGGCCTATATCAGACCCATCCATCATCATATATAATTTAAAATAAAAATTATATGAATAAAGTACATGGGGGATTTAACTTCCATCATATACCACATAAAAACATTCATTTGAACACATAAGAATAATAACTTATAGTTTTTTATGTGAAAATCTCCAAAATCCACATTTTTGTATTTTCTAATAACACTTTTAAAGGGTATGTGTAGACCCTCACAAAACCACCCTGAAAATTAAAGCATACAACATTCAAATTTCATACAAACCCAATAGCAAACCCGATATACCTCCATTGCCTCCCTCCAAAAAAACACAACATTCAAAATTCAAAAGCCTTCCATCATTCACGTGCCTACCTCGAGATCACAACCATCACACCAGTCGTCCATCTGTGGATTCGGTCACCTGCCTGGATTCGTCCAGACATTTCTGTCATCATCGCTTCTCAGAACCACCACCTTCATCATCTTCGTATTTATCACTGTAACACAAAAAAATAATAGGAAAATATCCATTTCTTTGATAACTGTTAAGAATGAAAAATTAAAAGGAAAATGGGAATTTAATTTAATTTGGAAAACCAAGAAAAAAATAAATGGAAGCTTCATAAAAAATAATGGATGCGATGGCAGTAAAATGTGATCAAGAATTAAGTATTAAAAAATAATTTTTTCATAACTTTATTAAGAAAGTCCAAAATAGCTTGTATATAAAGAATAAAAAATATTCCTTTTTAAACCTATATAAAGAAAGTTAAATATACTTGAAAATGAATTTGAGAAATCCTTGAAGTATTTATAATAATATTATTTAAATAATATAATGAATATGAAAATGTAGGTGAAAGTTTTAGTTAAAGTAATTCAAAACCTGTAAAGAAATTTTTGTAAATAATATTGCTTACGACTTATTAAATCCAAATATCCTGAAATAAATGACTTGAAAATGAAATATAAATACCATTGTTAAAATTTAAACATGATATAATATTTCAAATATCAAGTATATATATAATATAAATGAATATTGGTGTGTAATATAAACCATGTTTCAAAGATGGAAAATTGATATGAAAAATGATCTAACTTTGGTAACCTTTGAATCAAAACCCGTTGAAAGATATAAATTAAAATAAAACATTAAATACAGTGAATAATGATAGAATAATGACATTTAATCTCATATAGGAAGTATATACAACATATACAATTAAATAGGTGCATATTTTAAAAAAATATCTTAAAGAAGTAAATTTTGAGATGAGAAACCGTTTCAGATTTTATAATAATATATCCTAAGATATTGAAATAAATAACTTGATTTGGATTTTTAAATCCAATGAAAAATATAATATAATTCATTCTTAGGTAAGTGAATCAAAAATCACCATATAAAAGGAACCATGGTTGAAAATATGAAACATGTATTAAGTAATTGAAATTGAAAACAAAAACCATTACCTTAGACTTCTTCTTAGTTTGAAACGCTCTTACTTACCTGTATAACAAATTTAAATTTAATATTCATATGATAAAAAACCTTATTTATAGATATTATAATTTAAACTATGAATTAAAAATTCTTTATTAACCATATATTAATATTTTATTGTTAAAAATAACATTCGAGTATTAACCATTTAATTTCCCTTACATGCTTTAGTTTATCCGTTTTAGTCCTTGAGCCTTGTTATGATTTTATCGCATCTAGAATATTCATTCTATGTTAATAATGTTTTTTGTAATTTTTTCAGAGTCTCATAGTTATTTCCTAGAACTTATATTGATGGTTCACATGGAACACTTAATAATTCACTTTTTAGATGATTATTGAATTAACAAAAGAATTAAATTTATTGGAAAATATAATTTAGTATATTAACACTCCAAAATTATGAAAGAATATTAAATTCATAATTATTACATATTATTACCAGTATTTAAGTTTTCATAGTTAGTCATACGATGAACATTATAACAAATTCCTTATTAGTTGTAAAACAAACCAAAATAAGAAGATGTTAGAATAGTTTAATGGATAATAACATGTTATTTTATAGTGATAATAAAACTTTTTGAAGTGATTTATGGTAGTTAGGTTTTTTTCAATTAATATTATTGTTAATAATATTTTCATTGTAATAAATTTAAAAGATATTCCTTGGGTAATAGTGTGAGTATCCCCGTAAAGAAGAAGTGAATATGCTACCCATACTATGATGGGTAATGAAAATAAGAAACTAATGCTTCTTATGAAGATTTATAAATACAAAATAAAGTTAGTGGATATTACATATGATTATTGAAGAGCTAGTTTATATAACTTGGAAAATTAATATAATATAAAATAATCATTTTTTACAAATTTGTTTCTGATGTTGAATACCTAATATAATATGACTACATAATCTATAGTGGAAAAATAGTATAATATTTATTTGATAATTATTTAATAGGTTTAAAGTGTTTGGAAGATCAAGAAAAAATTGGATAATCCATCCATGAATTTTATTGGGTTTGAAATTATTTTTATAATTCCAAGATTTATTTGGAGGTGTTGTAATTTCATTTGAGTTTTTTGAGAAGTATTAGTGTAGATTTGAAGAAGATTATAATCCACATGATTATATTTTGGATTTTTTTATGGACCAGAATAATCGAATATCAACAACATAAATTATCCTATGACACCGTATATTTATTCCATGCATATTATAATTCACATATGTGGTATATATTTGAGATTGTGTAAGACATTTGATCTTTTTAGTATAGATTTCATCTAATGGTATATAAAATTTAACATGCATAGGATATTTTTGAAAAAAGGAAAAGGGACATTATCCTACACATAAGAAAACTAGGCTTTGCAAGTTGACCATAATATATTTTGTGAGTACCAAAATTGGAAAAAAGGAAAAAGTTATATAGTGATGATGAATTATGCTTCACATAAGATATTTAATCTTTAGAGAATAATTTTAAAGAAATGGAAAAGGAAATTCATCAAAAAAATGGGATCTTCTTCCAAATTTGATATTTGAATGCACTGAAAATTTGCAAAGTCATACAACATATTAAATTTCAGTAGGCTATATGATATTTTATATGGATTATATGATATTTTAGTTTTTTAATTTTTAAAAAAATATACATACGATATATCTGATCTCGTAGGAGAATTATAAGGTGCATATGAATTTTAGATCCACATATGATAATTGACTTATAATTTTTTTTGAATCATACAAGATAAAAAATATGATATTTCTAGAAAGAAAATTCTAAGTAAAAAATTAAATATATCAATGTTGGATCAATTCTTAAGTGTTGAAAACATCTTATAGATTTGTAAAGTCGTGATTTAATACTGGGAAACTAATATTCAAGAATGTGACTGTGAATATTATAGTTAGATAGAAAGTCAACAAATTTAATTAAACTGAAATGAATTTTTTGGGTTTCCATGAATAATGTTGATAATTTCACACTGAATATTAAGTTGTTCATCAGAGTTAAAGACATTTATGAAGTGATGTTATTAATAAAGAGGAATTAGGTTTCATTCCACAAGGTAATTTATTATACGAATTGTATAAATCTATGATGATTGAAGTTAAAGTGAAATATAAATTATATTCATAAGAAATTCAAGGTCATTAAAGAAAAAAAATGAAAATATATATTTAAAAATTTGAAAATAATGATTAAGAAAAATAAATGGTATTCTCAAAATTGAAATAGTGATAAGAATTTATTAGATAGAGGATATTCCTTGACCATGGTAGTCTTGTGAGAAAAAAATGGAGTGTGACCTGTGCATGGGATTTGTAGTGATACATGTATTTGAATTTATGGAAAAGTGATATGAACCCATGTATTGAACTATCTGACTATATAATTTAGGAAGAGTGAATTTTGATGAAAATGGTATGTTATAGAAAATAAAATATACTCTCAAGAAGAATGTTAAGTGGGTTGTAACTAATCATGCCTATAACACTAAAGAGTGTCAAGGAAAAAAAAGAAAAATAACCCACTCCATGCTGTAGTGAACAAGACAATGATATTTCAATACCGTTTAAGCTAATAAATATCATATGGGTTTAAAATGAGTATAATTAGAGGAGGAGGAATAAGTTTCTGGATATTAGGTCGACTGATTTGTGTTATATTTTTTCCCAAGATTACAATATTGAGTCTGAGATGAATATTTGATTTGAGGGTTTAATAATATATTTATAAAAATAACTAGAAGTTATGGTTAAAATAGAGGTTGAGTTTAATTCATAACTTCTTAAATATATTTAATAAGTCAAATAATTTATTTATTAAAGAAAAAAATAATTATTAGGGGGTATAGATACATCCATGGATAGGTTTGTAATCTACTTCACAAAGAGGAAGTTATTGAAGAACTTATTGGATACGAGTATAAAGAATCCGTGGGATCATACAAGTTCAGCTGTTTAATATAATGAAGGAAACATCTGTGATATTGTGTAAAATTTATTTTAGGATAACCCATGGAAACCCATAGTATTTTTTGATTTAAATATTAATATAGAATTAGTGTCTCAGTGGGAGTTGAACATTATAAAGAGTAGGTTTCTCACATTGGTAGTGAACCTTGTAAAAATACCACATGATGATATCTTGTTTATATTTATGCATTATATGTTGTTGTTCCATATTGGGTGAATTTTAAAAGATCCATTTGTAACCTAAGATATAACAGGGGTTCAAAGAAAAAATGGAATAAAATTAAAATATTATTTGGTATTTTGAGAACATTTATCACACTTGATTCAACCCCCTCTCAGGCGTGTCTACACTGGTCCACTAAGTACTATAATTGGTATCAAATCCTTGGTTTCATCTAATTTTATATTTTGTATTATCAAATTTTTAATTATAAAAAATGGAATGTCTGATTAGATCTAAAATGTTTTCCATGTTTTTTTACTTGATATAAATGAAGTGTAGATTTTATTTTGATGAACCTCAGAAGAAAGAACTTAGTGATATCCATGTCTGAATAGATTTATATGTCTCCTAATATACTATGATAAATTGGTAAAATAAAGGGTATGAAAAATAAATAAAACATTCTAATAATGAATAGGAATCACTATTATTAAAAGGTATTCAGAGTGGCTGTATTGAATCTATTTAAAATCTCTATATTTAGTTGAAGGAATACTTTAAGAGTATTCCAATTTAAGTGGTGAAATATGTATTGAGATTCATCAATGTACATAATGATGAAAAGTGAAAACCAAAATATTAAGTTGATGAATTAGAAGAATAATTATCAAAGAAAATGAGTTACTACAACACTCACACAAATCTTGAAAACTATACGGAAGTTCTATCTCACTTTTCAATGAAATAATTTCTTTAATTGGTGAATAATTTCAAAGAGTTATTTTTGACAATAAAGTAATTTTAACTATGGTTAAATATGTATTTCATACAACAAATAATTTTCATAATGTCTCCATGGATGTCAAGTTAGTCCAGCTAGAAGTTAAACAAAAAAGGGTGAAAGAGATGGATAATTCTATAATGGAGACAAGTAAAATTAATGAGGTTGATATTAAAATAGTAAATAATGATTGAGAATATATATTGGTATGATTTGAGATTGATAAGAATACTCTCAACATGAAATTTCATGATTTAGAAGTGAAAATAAAAAAATATAGAAGAGGAAAATACTAGAACTTCCCAACATTGGGAGAGGAAAATTGTTGCCAGAAAAACATCATAAATCAGGCTTAAATGAAATTTCATATAAAATCATGAATGAAATATCTTGGGATCATGTGGATATATTTAACTCAATAGATTATATAAAAATGGATCCTACATATCTAATAATTTATTTTACACTAGATTAGTTTTTTAATGTTCAGAAAACATTTCTATACAAATTTGAAAAGAGAAAAATTCTAGAAAACCCACTAATTAAACTTGTGTAGAAGAGAGAATAACTAGAAATTTTTTACCCCAAATGGATACTAAAATAGTAGGGTTTTATCCCAAAATTATCATGGAAAAATATTTGTATTGATTTAACCTAAATTGAAAAAAATAGATTAATTGGTATATATTGGAGCTACTAGTGGTTTGGGTAGAGATTCATTGATCGCTGGTACAATATGTTAGAATGATAAAATTATAGAATCACTAAACTAAGGGGGAGATGGGTTGAAACAAATAACAAAACTATGGTGAAAAAAAATACATTATACAATTGAAGAAATCTATTTTATAAGAATATATTTGAATCAGTTGAAAATTTTTATGATTTGTATAATATAGGTGGTCACTACTATGATGAATTTTGGGAAAACCCTTATATTTATTAGATATTTATTGATGATAAAAGAGAACCAATGATACTTTTAACATATATAAATAATGAAATCAAGTTTTACTTGTATAAAAAACCAATGTATAAGAGTACACCCAATAATTTAGTGAGGAAAGTTAACAAGGATATAAAACCTATAGAGAATAAGTGATTCTATTATAGGAAGAGAGGAAACATACTGGATATTTTAAATGGTCATTAAACTCATGAAATAAAGGATCAGTCTTAAATCAATAAGGTAATCCATCCAAGAAAGTTATTTTTTTATTTTAGTAGTGTTTGAAACTCCTTGTGAAAAATCTGAGAAGTTTCCCAAGAAGTGAAAATTCAAAGTTAACGAGGAAGTGTATATAAGGTGAAAGAATGAAAGACATTTTTCTATGAAATGTATGTATTTTATTATTGGGAAAAGTAATAATAATGAAAACGAACCAATGGATATATATTTCAAAAATGTTACTATGAATTTGAAGTTTCAAAAAAGAAACTGATGACCATATTAAGAAGGAATGCATGGAAATATTAACAAGAGATATGGAAGAGTCCAAAAGGTTTGAGTAGGCTAAAAGATATTAAATTCATATAATTTATCAATTTAGGATGATCATTTAAACTTAGAAACAAGGTGTAAATAAATACAAGTCCATGATTCTCGATGTAGTTTAGATCTGGAATGTTAAGGGAGATATAACATGAAGAGTTATCAAAATTTTAGAGCTTTTAAGAAGATGATTTATTGGTTGAGAATTTTTTTATCCCTAATAACCTAACTAAGAAGTTAAGGATGATCCAAATTATTTCTATATCATTATTATTGTGTGATAAACACATAGGAATTAAAATTTATGATGGTAGGATGAGATTCATTTAGGGATATATTCTATAAGCGATAAAGCTTTCAGATATTTATACATTTATTTTATATGGGAAATTATGAAATATGAGGAATGTTTTTCATTCTACAATTAGATATTTGAAAAATATACATTATGTTTATCAAAGGGGAGTGATTCTCTAACCAAATTTCAAATAAATAACCAACAATTGAATGTTTTTGATGTGTGTGTTCAAGTGAATGAAGGTTTATAATCCTTCTTGATTTTTTTCACATCTCCCATAAGTATTAAAAGATAGAAATTGGTATAAAATAACGAGAAAATATGGGAAAATATTATCTAAACTTTTCACTCTTGTACTATAAAAAGGGTTAGCCCACATATATTTAAAGTTAATTATTTAATGGAATTTTTCTTTGAGAAATGGGATTTCACTTTATTTATGGCAATTATTTTTGGATCTAAAGTTCTTATAATCACTTGAAATAGATGGGTTGTGATTCTTATAGATTCTATTCTCCCATTGAGTGAAAGAGGATAATATGTTATATTATGACAAGGATAATAAAAACCTTCCCATAGATTAAATTTCGTAGAGAGACACAACTACCCTACAATGTTAATAAGGAGGGAGGATAATACCTTCCCCCTTTTATTTTATTATCAACTTGGGAGAGAAGAAATACATTAACTAATGAAGTATATTTGGAATTTAAAACAAATAAAAAGGGGGAGATTTAAGTGTCCAAAGGAGGTTGGTAATTTTTTTTTTCAATTAGTATTTTTTTCAATAAATTATTAATATAATTAATATAAAAGAGATTAATTGGGTAATGGTGCATGTATCCACATAAAGGATAAGTGAAGATGCTACCCATACTATGATGTGTAATAACATGGGGAACCTTTTACTACCAATGAATATATGTATAGATATATTTTAGTTAGTGGACATTACATTAAATGATTGAATAACTTGTTTGTATGGATAAGAAAAGTGATACAAGGGTAGAGAAGAACTATCTACCATATTCATTTCTAAATTTGAACCATTCAGAGAAACTTGCTGCTAAATTTGTATTGGAAAACATTTAATATGTTTTATAAAATTGTTTAATAGGTTCAAGTTTTTTAGGAGATATTGAAAAATTTAGAGAGTTAAACCATGAATTTTATGATATATTATCTTTTCTTTTGTGAAATTACCAAATCATGGATGATAGTTTGTTAAGGACAAAGTGAAACTAGAGCTAAGAAGGCAGATGAGTTTTAGGGAATTATCTACCATGAGTATTTAGGCATTTGGAACTAGATTTATCTAATTTGGAATAAATATAATATATCTCACAACTATTTGGAGCTATTATGAGTCGTTTTAGTTTTCCGATAAGTCCCAAAGTAGATTTGTAGAAGTTTAGAAGTCACTTGGTTATTTTGGAATTCCTGTTTTGGAGTTAAAGAGTGAAGTATCAATAATGGAAATAATCCTATGTTATAGGATTTTTTTACTTTGTGTAGAAGAATTCACATATATATAAGACATTACATATCATGTAAGTCATTTTATCTACACGAAATATATTTTGGGAAATTATATTTGAAATTTGAGACATGTTGGACATTTTTGGAAAATTACATAGGAAATTATCCTATGTCTAAGAAAATTGAGCTACATGAGCTACCCATATTATATTTTGTGAGTGATGAAATTTGAAAAAGAAAAAATTCATATGAAGAAGGTGAGTTGGTCTTGCTGTAGGACATTCTATCTTAAAATATAATTCTAAAATAAATGGTTAATGAAATTCATTTACATGAAGGGGATCTATTATTTCATATGTTAAATGTAAAGGAAGGGATTTTTTTCAAAAGGAAAAATCACACAACAAATGAAATTTCAATAGGCTGTAAGATATTTTCTATGGATCAAGTGACATTTGAGTTAGTAATTTGAAAAAAAGGCTCATGTATGATATTTTTGAGATCATAGGTTTTTCTAAGATGTGTATGATAATTGACTTAGAAAAATTTTGGTGTCTTAGAGACAGAAATTGTTTAGATTTATAGCATTATAATTTCAAAGAGGTAATTAAATCTGTATATGTCAGAGAAATTATTATGTGTTGAAAACATAATTAAATTTTTTTGAATCCATGGTTTGATCTTGAGAAACTGATCATCTAGACTATAATCTTAAAGTTCATTGATATGAAGGAATTCTACATATTTAATTGAGATAAAATAAATTTACTAGTTTTTCAAGAATAATGAATATGAATTCACATTAAATCTCAAGCAATTAATTAATTTTCTAGTCATTTATGAAGTTTTTAGTTTGAGAAAGAGGGAAAACGTTCAATGCAACAAGCTGATTTTCCATATGGAATTTATATAGATATGGTGACTAAAATATGGATGCTATGGAAATTAGTTATAGAAGGAACTAATGGATATTAAATAAAATATATGAAAACATATACATTAGAATTTGAAAATAATGAGTATGAAAAATCATGGTTATTATTATAATTAAAGTGGAGAAAAGTAGTTATTAAAAACCATACATTCCTTTTTCAAGGTTATCATGTAATATAGAATAGTGGTGTTGTTGGGTAATCTAAAACTGATACAATCACCAGATTCTGAACCTATGTTCACTAAAGATTCATATCCATTCGTAGTTTCATGGTATAAAAAATTTAACTATCGAAACTTCCTACCTTTTTTGATAGAATTTTAATTATTAAATTTGATACACCCGAATAACCAATTTAATGATACACATCACTCAAAATATTCAAATATAAGGAATATAAATTGGAAAAGTAAATGAAAACACATGATTATGTGGTTCATAATTTTGTTATATGTCTATAGGGGAACACTGAAATCTCTTATATTTGTGGAAGTACAAGGATAAGAATCTGTATCGCTAAATTATCTAGTGATTACACTTTATAAAATTTTTCAACATAGTATAGTTATAAAAAATATCTAGCCCCACCTCTCTTTTATAGAGGTAATAAATTGGTAAAACTGAATGCATTGACCTCTGTGAAATATAGTCAACTGTCTATTGACTTCACCTCTATATAGTAGAGATAATTACCTCAACCATCACAGCTTGTTGACTATTTATCTTAATCAAATACCATTCTAATCAACTCATAAGTAGTTCACCATCTACCAATAAATATATCTAAATGCTAAATGTTTCTACTTCCATTGTTCTAACAAGGCTATGGAAAAAATACTAGAATCTAAACTTATGGTGAGTCAAATTCAATACCCTAAAAAAACTTTAAAATCCCAAAAATATACCAATTGAGGATTAGTTAAAAGAAATTATATGTTATCCTATAACACTTTAGGAAAACCATTCATTACTTCTTTAAATATACTGTGTTCTCCATCCTTCTTTTATTCAATCGAGTCCCATTAAGGCACGATACTCCCTCATGATCTCTTGGACTAACACCTTTGTGAAAATATTGGCCAAACTTCTCTTCCTTGTGATTTTTAATAGTTATAAATCATTTTCTTCAATAATATTCTTGATGAAATGGGATTTCAGGTCAATGTAATTATTTCTTTCATGAAATACTAGATTCTTGGCGAGGTGGACAATACTTTGACTATCACAGAATAAAAATAATCCTTTGAAATACTTTCATTGATTCTTTAGTGAGAACTTTAACCAGAAAAACTCTTTTCTGTATTCTATAGTTAAATCATATTTAACATTCATGGTAGAAAAATTAACAAAAAGTTATAATTGAGAGATCTCGATGACCTATGTTCTATGAAATATAAACACAAAAACCATTGTTCTTTTCTGATTATCAGAATCACCTATAAAATCCACTTAAAAAACCTTATAAAGGATAATATTCCCCAAAAAACAATTTTTTTATAATATTCCCCAAAAAACAATTTTTTATCTACTTATAACATCCCAATAAAAGGTATGGTCTATTTTAATGTTTAATAGTTATTGTTTTTGTGTTTGGGCGACACCATAGGAAGTATGGGAGTTTTCTATAGGGCTGCTGCAGGGCATTGCCTGTAGGAAGAATTCATGTTGTGAATTTGATTCATGAAGTGAATCTATCTCTTAACAAAATCCATAAAATAGGTTCATGATGTGAAAATGATTCAGTATTTTAACTTAATTCAAGTCAAGAATTCATTGATTGGGATTTTTTTAAACAAGGTGATGCCTTTTTTGGCTTACATGCAACATGAGATATTCACGTCGTGATTCAAGGATTCATAATGTGAATCCACCATACCCATTAAGTTTTATTTTTTTTCAATAATTAATCCATTAAATTTATTATAATTACTCCTCTATAAAAAACTAGGTCTCTCCCAAATGAGTTTGGGTGATTCCATCCTTTCTGGATCACTTTATTTTCATACCTTGATCTCCAGTGTGGTTGTTTTATTTTACATTAGTAAGTGTTTTATTCTCTGTTATACTCCCGTATTACTCTTGGGTTTTTGAAGCAATTTTTGGATAAGTTTTTAGGATTTTTTTTATAATTTGATAAATCTTATTTGAACTATTTTAGATTTTTTTCATTTTTATTCCTTTACTTCCACTATTGGTGTGTAGATCCCGTGGTCAGTGGTGTGAGATCCAAGTTTGAATTGGGTGGTTCCCTCTCTAGAATACGTTCGATGAACCATAGTTTCACTTGGTTTATAAATTTTTTTATCAAAAAATTGGAATGATTTATTTGTTTGTGTAAGTTGGGTTTTTCAGAAAATATGTTTGCCCCTCATTTTGGTAAAGTAAAGGTGTTTTTAAAACATTTTGAAATGGATTTATAAAATGGTTTTCAACGAATTTTTTTATGGGAAATGTTTTATTTGGAACTGTGTTGTAAAACATTATAATCCATATTGAAATGATTTTTTAAATGTATCACTTGGGAATCCTTGGGTACTTAGGTGGAAGGTGTAGTTTTGGGCATCACATTTTGGTATTTCTAGGGGGCTCACTCATGTGGAGTTCTTTTTTTCCCTAGGATCTATATCCAAGGGAATTGATTTGAATTTTTAGGGGGTTTATTAATGGGGTGTTCCATTATTCTATAGTTCTTATTACATAGGGACTGGATTATGCACTAGTATTGTTGAAGCTATGAGTAGTCTATCTAGCCTGAAAATTTATTATCCTAGGTGTATTTACCACTGTGCTTCAAATTTATGGAGAAAGGGGAACTGTTTACCTTGATTTTAATAAAAACTATTTAATCGCTTCCCATAGAATATTTTATGTAAATTCACTATGTTTAGAATGTCGTACAGATTCTTTATTTGGAGAACCAAGGTGGGATCCTACTAAGCCGATTTTTCTCACACCCTGTACATTCCCTTGGGAATTTGTTGACATTGTAATTTATTTTGATGTAGAAAAAGGTAAGGTTCCACAGTGAGGTAGTGAGGTTTATTTTAGGTGGGTATGGGTAGTTGGTTGTGAGATGGTGGGAGATTTTCCACATATCACATGTAGCAGTTATTTCCTATTTTGTCATCCTTTTTGGTTGTTAGACACGTGCCATGGATTTTCATCTTAATTTTTTGCTACATTTCAGTTTTATATGTACTTTTATTTTCATCAATTTATAACATATATATTTTGAGTTTTTATTTATGTTATATAATTCAAATATTTATATGTTCCATGTATTATTTTTCAGGTTTGAAAAAAATAATTCCATTTATTTTATGTCTGATGACTGGGTGCTAGTACCCAGCCCGTGCAGATCAAGAAACCCCTTTGGGTTAGTAGAGAATAGATTCAGGTGCTAGGGAAGGTGATCCCATTCTAGTTCATTAAGACTTTGTATCAAAGGTATGTTTTTACTCAAGATTCATTATCCTCAAGATTCTTTTTCTGAGGACATTTGGTAGTCATGAGATAGGATTGTCACGACTTGAGAGGTAGGTTGTGGTGAGTTCCTAACAAGATGTTTCTATGATGTTTCTCAATTTACCATGGGATGTGTCTCTTTTATATTGGGGTTTTTATCTTGAACTTAATTTATATTTTTTTATCAGGTTTAAACTTGGATTATCCTATTGTATTAATGTTTCTTCTATTTCTATTGTGAAGAAAAATTCCTCTAAGATGTCTTCCTTGGGTTTATCTAGAGGGTGCAGTGAGAGATACTCCTATAAGGAATCCTCCTCTAGATCAGAATCTTATAGTGTCTACCATAAAGACAACTCCTACTATAGAACAAAATGTACAATGGGTTTAGACACAATTGTTTAAGTGAATCCCAGGGCTCGAGGTGACAAGGATCAATCTCGAGAGTTCCTAGGAGGGAACCCCCCATCCATTAAATGTATGAATGAACCTCAAGAGGTGGATACCTAGTTGGATACAATTGATCAGGTCTTGAAGACCCTAGAGACAACTAAGTCTATCAAGGTGAAGTATTCATTGTTTGGAATCAAGGGTCCTAACAAGCGATGGTGGGGTTCCATGGTGCTATAAAATTTACATGTGGGATTAGATTAGAAGGGATTTTAGAGCCCATACGTCCAAAAATTACTCCTCTTATTATTTGATGACGAAAAATTATTAATGTTTTATCTCTTTTTGGCATGGAGGGATCTCAGTGTCATAGTATTTTAATAATTTTGTGGAGATGGTTCATTTTTGTCCATAGATAGTGATAAATGATCAATTGAAAACATTGTACAGTTTGTAAACAGGTATCCGATTATAGGTATATATGCTGAAGATTACCACCTATGATATCATGGTAGAAATAGTTAAAATGGAATAAATGGTTATAGTGGGAAATATTGGATTCTCTATCTATTCTCTTCCACCTATTGTTCTTACAGTAGCGCGTCAGGGAAAAAGAGGAAGTGGAATAGCCATCATAGGAGTGGTAGAGGTGGTTTTCAATAGTGATCATTCCTCTACACCATTTATGGTATCTATTAGTGTGATTATGACTTATTTTTAGTGTTACCGGATTGGGAACTATTTTCATTCTAGTCCTGCACCTTTGAATTTTTTCAATTCTTGTGTCCACTGATGTTATTTACCGAGGTTATTCAAGGATATATATATGCCTCATTATATTAATGTGTATTTGTCTTAAAAAGATACTACAACATAGTAAAAATATTCAAATTCTATAGGGATCCTTCCACATTCCTTAGGAGTGAGGATCCTTCAAGCAGTGGAAGAGTTTCCTATAGAGGTTGACATAGGCTCGACTACAGTTGGTGGCACTATTTTTGTTGCATCTTCTATAGAAAATTGTCTATTTGATATTAGTGTCTCACACTCATTTATATCTCCTCTTCTTATTGATATGTTTCAAAATCCAATGGAGACCATGTAATTTGTTATGGATTTAGAGACACCTCTTATAAATTGGTAGGATTAAGGGTTTCAATGTCCATCATTTTCCCTATTTATTTTTGACACATAGTTTGGATGTGATTTCTTGGCTCTTAATCTATATTTATTTGAAGTACTCATCATGATGGATTTGATAGTTTCTAACAATGATATGATTTATTGTTATATTAGGCATGTTTCATTATTTTTACTGATGTGAGATCTCAAGTGTTTCAAGGAGAGTGGTACCTGAGGTCTAGTTGTGTAGGATCTTAATGGAAAACTCTTAAAATTTTATTGTTTTCTATATTAATAGATCTAGAGTATTTTTACTATATTCCCATAGTTTTTTTAGGATATCCCAAATATATTCTCAAGTGAATTATCTAGTATTATTCCATAGATGTAGGTAGAGTTTATTATTGATCCCATTCTAGGTACATTTTCGATTTCAATACCCTATTATCACATAGAACCTACGGAGATGAAGAAGCTAATGCTCTAGTTGGAAAATATGGTGGAGAGGTTTTTTTTCACCCTAGTGTTTTGTTGTAGGAAGCCCTATGCTATTTAATAAGAAGTCCAATGGTTCAATTTTTTTTGTGGACTATCAGATGTTAAACTGGGTATTGGTTAAGAACAAGTACCCTTTTCCCTGTGTGGATAACATGTTTGGTCAGTTAAAGGAGGATAATTGGTTTTTGAAAATTGACCTTCGGTCAAGTAATCATCAACTCAGAGTGAAGGATTCTGATATTTTGAAAACCTCTTGGAGGAGAAGGTATTTCCATTATGAATATATTATGATGCATTTAAATGTGAATAATACTCCTTTAGTTTTTATTTATTTGGGGAACCAGATATTCCATCAGTATCTAGAAATTTTTTATTGAGTTTGTGTATTATATCTTGGTTTTTTAGAAATTTTAGCATTAACATAAACACCATCTGAATCTAAATTAGAAATATTGAGAAACCATCAAATTTATGGGAACTGTACAAATGTAATTTACGGATCTAGGAGGTGATGTTCTTGGGGAATATGATTTTTAAATATATAATTTCAATCAAATTTGATAATGCGAAGGACATATTTTAATGGGAAGAAGCACTATTGTTTTTTGAGATACATAGATTCCTTGGTCTAGATTGATATTTTCAACTGCTCATCAAGGATTTATAAAAGTTAGAGTCACCCTTGACCACTATAACTAAGAAAGGGGTGTGGTTCACATGAGATGTAAAATGTTTAAATTCTTATGAAGAATTAAAAATGATTCTAACCTTAGCCCCTATTAGGATCTTACCTAATCCCAGTAAGGGGTATATGGTATACTGTGATTCTTTTATTTCTATTATAGGTTACATGATTATATATGATAACAATGTTCTGGCCTACGGTTCTCTTTATATTATGCTTCATTGGAAAAACTTCCCCACTCATGATTTAGAGATTTCTATGATTATGTATTCCCTTAATTGATTCCAACACTATCATTTTGGGGAGAGGTTGAAGGTATTTCCTGACCATAAGAGTTTTTTCTATATCTTATAACTTCAGGACCTAAATCTCAAGAAAATAGGATTTTTAGATTATCTCTAAAAATTTTAATTTTATATCTCCAACACCATGGGGAGGTGAAATATATTTGCTAACTCTCTCAAGAGTGAAGTTCCTCCATAATCAACTTTGGAATTAAAAGAGGAGTATAACATGATGGGGATTTCTTATCAGCTATATCTAAATGCATAGGAGTATGTTTTTGGTATGGTTATGAATAGTATTTAGTTATCATCATATCTCCTTGAGTCCTTCAAGGTCAGTAAAATGATGAATAGTTTAGAAGAATTAGGAAAACCTTTTATAGTAGGGATTTCATTAATTGTTTGTTTCCCCATCCTAATGGTATTCTACCCTTCGAGGATCAGTTTTTTATCCGATCATCCATAATGATATTAATATTTCATGATTTTTATAATTATTTATGGGCCATTCACCCAAGCACTAAAAGTATGTATTATGACATGAGAGATAACACCCCAAATATTTTATGGTATGCTTCGGTAAAATACATTCTATTCATTACTGTGTTCCTTTGAAACAACACTAGGTTATTTAAGAGATAATCAAAATCCAGCCTTTAAAAATAAAATTTCCACTTTTATGTTTTGAATTTTGAAAAATGGTCATCTAGATTTTTGATCAGTAAGTCATTTGGAGTCTGATGGAACAAACTTGATATTCATTGAATAGTAACATACCCTTATGAATAGTAATATGAATAGTAATATGACCCTTATGAATAGTAAATAATAATAATATTTTATTTTCATAAGGAAATAAGATAATGAGATCTTAATTAGTTTTTCAACGAGAAATAAAACTAATTGCACCCTTAAGATTGTTATTTTTTGAATTAACTATGACTTTATTTAAATATAAAATTAAAAATACATAGAAAATTATTTTCAAAAAATAGAGTTCATTTTTTAATTCTACACATTGAAAAATGATTAAGGTAAATTTTTGGGATTTTTCTAAAATACATGAATTTTTCATGAATAGTAAAAATAAATTTTGAGTTTTCGGTAGTTTAATGACATCATAATGATGTAATAATTAAATATAAAAGCCTAGAAGACTTGTTTATAGTAATATATGACATGAGGTATCCCAGGTGGCCAAAACCATGGGAAAATACCATGGGAAATCCCTTGGTTTGGAAAAAACCACTAATGAGTTGTCCCTTTGAAATTATTAAAAAATTACCTCTCTTTTTCTATAAATACCCACTCATACTTTCGTTTTCATTCATTACAAATCCCTAATACTCAAATCTAGTGGTTTTACCACTCTAGGAGTCCTCCCATGGTGTCCATAATCCCCTAAGATTCCATCCTTCAAGATGTAGGAGTTATTCTACAAGGTAAGGGAATCCTTTATTCTCTTCTTCAAGTCGACACTTCTTTTATGAGAGATATTTGAAATTCCTTTATCATATGTTGGGGTTTGATTTTATTTATTCTTCTTACTGTCATTTTTATTTCAATATTATGAGATACCCTTTGGTTCTCATCATTTGATTTTAGGAAATTTTAAGCGACGCTGTTAAGCTGCTGAATTTTCGTAAGGGATCTCTCAACTTTTCCTTTATTTTCAAGTTCATCCCTTTTATTTTTCTCTCCTCGCCTCCTCTGTACAAATGACCATGATAGAATCTAGTTTCATCTGTATACTAGAATTATATCATGTGAATGGAATAACTATCATCAATATCTTTTCTCCCTCCCCTTTATTTTTATAAACAAAATCAACGTCCATGAGGTTCCAATTTATAACCTTTGTGGATGATGGAGTTTTGTTATACACTTTCTCCTTCATTATTGGTCATGAAACCATTTTAATGGTTGAACTAGATCATAATATATGTATTTGATCTCAGTAATGTTCTGGAATATTTACACACTCATAATTTGGAATAATAATACAAAACGAGTTCATGGTATCCAAAACTGCCAAGCTAAATCCAAGCGTTTATCAAAACAATTTAACTAATAATTCATCCTCATGTATATAACCTATAATCATTATAAGATCATTTATATCTATTTAATTTTACTAATAATAAATATTAACAACTCTGTATATTTATCCACATTTCAAATGAACTTCCATTCATGAAAGAAACTAAACGAATCCTGAAAAACAAGGAAGAAAATTTCCGAAACAATAAAATTAAACCTCTTAAACCCATCAAAAGGGGCATGAATGAACCTAATAAAGTTATAATAAATAAATTAAATTTATATGAGGTTCTAGAATTATTAATTAATGAATCTAAATTTGATTATTCAGGTCATTAAAACAAACGAAGAACATAGTCGAGAAAAAGGTAAGGGGTTTCTCATCTCACTTTCATTTCTGTGAGATTTTCATTTTTCCCCACTTATTTCTTGTATGTGATATATGTGTACTACCATTTGATATATAATAACATTATTATATTTATATTCATGTTATTCAATGATGAATTTGAGGGTTATTAATTTATGGTCATATGATTTAACCGATCACATTGTTTTAAGGGACTTTGTCTCATCTACCTTTTCGTTGCGACTAACTTTGTATTGTGCACCTAATAATTCTTATGTGGTGTACCTACTACACATTTGAGATAAATTTTCATTTGAAATTATATTTATATTAAATATCCATAATCTCATGTCATGGATATGTTTGTTGTCTAAACTTTATACCATCTTACATACGGTGTTTATTTGGAAAGTTATTTTAATTGTGGAAATATTGATGAATCCGTATACTTTACTCTATAAAAATATTGAAAATAAATATTTCTCTTGTATTGAATCAATGTATAAATAACGATTAGGACATGCAGTGGTGGGTGGTGCCTGCTATATCCCCTCGATGCATCGGTAGGTATCATGAGGCAAATCAGTTGGCAACAAATACATCCATATCTGGATACGAGCAGGTAGAGGTGGCTCTTGCATAGAGGTACCTAGGAGTGAAAGATCTGAAAAGGAGTTTCGGGCTTGACCCAGGGTATCCTGGTACAGGACAATGGTTCTTTCTGTACTCTTGGTTATGACACTCACGGGGGATATTCTTAGGATAATTCATATTTTCTTTACAATCCATTATGAAGGAGTTAATTTAAATTTTTCCTCAGAGAAACCATGTTTATAAGATTATAAATGCATAGAATTTAAATCTATGTGGAGTGATTTTATATTTGATATTCAAAAACTAATCTAGTGTATCCCATTATTTAGAAATGGTGTCTAATGGAAGAAGGGGAATCAATGCTCGTGGGCAAGGTAGGGATCTCCCTACTGAGCAAGTCAACACAGTCAATGTTGGAGCAGATCAGATCATGGCCATATTGGGAACACTTACTCAAGTTGTAATGAATAACCATTTAACACCTATGCAGGATCATTTCATACAGCTGAATCCCCCATCTTTCAGCAGGACTACTAATCTAGTGGTTGCTGAGCAATGGATCAAGTCCCATGAAAATATATTCATGGTATTAAGATGCAATGAAAATGAAAAGGTAGTACTGGCAGTATATTTTCTCAAGGGAAACGCTGATCAATGGTGGTACCTGATTCAAAATACCATGGAGGAAGAAGAGATGGAGTATATTGAATGTAGGACTTTTAAGGAAATATTCTTCGAAAAATATTTCCCTCGTGAGTAACGAACTGAAATGAAGAGGAAATTCATTGGCTTGAAACAAAGGGAAGAAGGCAGTGTTGCAGAGTATGAGGCTACCTTCACAAGGCTAGCTATGTATGCTTTATATTAAGTACGTGACTCAACGGAAAAGATTTATCATTTCTTTGAAGGTCTTAAGCTAAGTATTCTAGGGGCACTGGCTTCTCAATCATTTTCACCACATGATGAAATTGTATCAAGTGCCATCAAAACAGAGAAGGAATTTTCTAGATCAAATTTTTTCAAAGGAAACCAAGATAAGAAGTTGTATTCTGATAACAAAGGAAAAGGAGAAGCACCAAAGAAGATCAAGGGAAAAATAGTTTCCGATATTGAGAGAACTGTGGAAAGAATCATCTCGAGAAATGCTTGATAGTCATGGGAGTCCGCTATAACTGCGGAGAAAAGGGTCATCGATCTGATGAATGCAAGGGGAAGAAACAATTCAATGATATTGAATGAAAAAATTGCAGAGAGATGAGACACTATGAAAATCAGTGTCCTAATCACCAAGGAAACCTGACTCATAAAAAGCCAAGAGAGAAAGGGAGAGCCTATGAGATTAAAATTGCAGAGGTTGAAGTTCCTAGCGACATGCTGACATGTACTTTAATTGTTTCCTCAAACATAGCCAACACTTTATTTTATTTTGGATCATCAAATTCATTTATATCCTTTCAGTTTTCCAAGAAAATTAGATATGTCCAATTTTATTTAAGAAAGGAGTTTTTAGTCAAAACTCCCATGGGATGTATCATAGCAACAAAGGCATGTCAACTAGTCCCCCTCCAAACACCAAAACGTGCTTTAGTTTCTAACCTTATCATCATACCCCTGACTGAATTTTATATAATTATTGGTATAGATTGGCTATCAAATTACGATGCTAGGTTTTATTGCATGAAAAAAGGAAGTTACAATTTTTGAAAATGGTGTAGAATCTCTTATCTTTAGAGCGGAGACTTCACCATCTGATTCTTATCTAGACCCACCACCAATAGCTCTATTGAATGAAATTATTGGAGAGGAAGAGAACCCAATATCTATGGGTGAGGAAAGAAATATTCAAATTGAAAATGTGCATATACTGAAAGAATACATTTATGTGTTTCTAGAGGATTTACCTAGACATCCTCCTAAGTAGGAAATTGAGTTTTCCATTGACTTAATTCCTGGTGCAAGACCTATATCAAAGACCCCATATAGAATGGACACTGTGGAGTTAGTGGAGATGAATAAAAAAATAGAAGAGTTGAGTGAAAAAGGATTTATTTTACCTAGTGTTTCTCCATGGGGAGCCCAGGTCTGGTTTCTAAAGAAGAAAGATGGATCCATGAGGCTATGCATTGATTATAGAGAAATCAATGCTATTACAATAAAGAATAAGTATCCTCTACCCTGTATTGGTGATTTATTTCACCAACTTCATCGAGATCAATAATTTTCAATGATTGGAATTCAATACAGATATCATCAACTGAGTGTGAGGAAGGAATATATTCCGAAGACAACATTTAGAACCAGGTATGGGCATTACGAGTTTACAGTGATGCCTTTTGGACTGACGAATGCACCATCTGTTTTCATGGATTTAATGAATAGAGTTTTCAAATCATATATTGCTAACTTTTTTGTGGTATTCATCGATTATATCCTCATATACTCAAAAATCTATGAATACCATGATAATAACTTGCGATTTATTTTGAGATCTCTTAGAAGAAATGAGTTATATGGGATGTTTAGAAAGTGAAAATTCTGGCTTCAATCAGTTTCTTTTCTGGGCCATATTGTCTCTAAAGACGGAATCCTAGTTTATCCTGCAAAGACAATAACAATACAAGATTGGACCACGCCAAAAAACATAACTGAGGTACGCAGTTTTATTGATTTAGCAGGTTATTATCGATGTTTTGTTTAGAATTTTGCCTGACTGGCTAATCTACTAACCAAGCTCACACGTAAAGGAGTTAAGTTTTTGTAAACCAAATAAATTAAAAAATGCTTCGATGAATTGAAAAGAATATTGGTTAATGCTCCAATTTTGACTATTCCATCTGGAAGTGATGGATTTGTAATATACAGTGATACATCATAGAATGGATTGGGTTGTGTACTTATGAAAAATGATAAAGTTATTTCTTATGCATCAAGAGAGTTGAAGACTCATGAGAAAAATTATCTAACTCATGAAATTGAGTTAGGAGTTTTAATCTTTGCTCTGAAAATATAGAGGCATTATCTCTATGGAGAGAGATCCTATATTATTGTACAGACCACAAGAGTTTGAAGTATATTTTCACACAAAAAGAACTCAACATGAGGCAAAGAATATGACTCGAGTTACTCAAAGATTATTATTGCTCAATACACTACCACCCAAGGAAGGAGAATAAGGTGGCAAATGCATTAAGTAGGAACGATCATGGACTTCTGACTCCAATGAGTATTGAGAGAGATCTTATATTTTTGGATCTACTAAAGATGGATATGGGAATTGTTAAAGAAGGGGAAACATCTTTTCTCTTTCAAATGATTGCTAAACCATCTTTATTAGAGAAGATAAAAATCTCTCAATCTAATGATGAGAATATGCACAAGAAAATTAATGCTGTCAGGGATGGGAGACTAGTTGACTTCATGTATAACGAAGGAGTTCTGAAATTTGGGCAGAGGTTATGCGTCCCATCCGAACCTGAGATAAAAATGGAACAATTATACGATGCTCATAGCTTAAATTTCTCTATACACCTGGGTAGCACCAAGATGTACATAGATCTGAAGGAATATTTTTGGTGTGATAATATGAAGTGGGAAATTTTTGACTACATGTAAAGGTGTCTAGTTTGTGAATAAGAGAAGGCAGAGAGACAACAGCCCAAAGGAGTGATGTAACCTCTACCTATTCATATGTGGAAGTGGGATAACATTACGATGGATTTTGTCACTAGACTAATGAGGACACCTAGAAGGAATGATGCAATATGGGTAATTGTTGATTTTCTCACAAAAACAACACATTTATTTCCTATAAGAGAGGATTCACCACTTGAGCGCCTGACAAGACTGTATATTATTGAAGTTGTAAGACTAAATGGTCCACCTCTATCAGTTGTATCTGATAGAGATCCCCGGTTTACATCAAAATTATGGAAAACTCTCCAAAAGGATTTGAATACTGAGCTTTATATGAGTACCACATATCATCCCCAAACCGACGGACAATCTGAAAGGACTATTCAAAATCTAGAAGATTTGCTGAAGTCATGTTCTCTTGATGACCAAGTTATGTGGGATTAATACTTGCCTCTGTTGGAGTTTTCATACAACAATTGTTTCCATTCTAGTATTCAAATGGCATCATATGAAGTATTATATGGAAAGAGATGTCAAAAACCAACTTGTTGGGATGAAGTAGGTGAGAGGAAACTTATAGGCTCAGAACTTATTGAATAGACCACAAAAAAGGTGAAGAATATAAAAGCTCATATTAAAGCATCCCAAAGTAGGTAGAAGAGTTTTGATGACAACCGGAGAAAGGAATTGTAATTTCAAGTGGGAGATCATGTATTTATGAAAGTATCTCCATGGAAGGGCGTCTTAAGGTTCGGAAAGAAAGGGAAAGTGAGCCCTAGGTACATCAAACCATTTGAAATTTTGGGAAGAATTATAGATTTTTCTTACTATTTAGCGATGCCAACAAATATCTCCAGAGTTCATGATGTTTTCAACATATCATTGTTAAAGAAGAACATGCCAGACCCAATGCATGTACTCACATATGAAGAAATATAACTAGAACCTAATTTGTCATACTTTGAAAAGCCTATCTGGATTCTTTACACAAGGGAGAAGGTATTGAGTAATCGAACGACTCATCTAGTAAATGTTCTTTGGAGAAATCAGAATATGGAGGAAGCAACATGGGAATTAGAGGATTTCATGAAGAAGAACCACCCACATCTTTTTGGTGGGCTTTATACATAAAATTTTGAGAACGAAATTTCCAAAGGAGGGAATAATATAACACCCCAAACATTTTATGGTATGATTATATTAAATAAATTCTATTCATCACTTTGTTCCTTTAAAACAACACTAGGTTATTTACGAGATAATCAAAACCTTTCCATTAAATATAAATTTTCCACTTTTATGTTTTAAATTTCGAAAAATGGTCATCTAGAGTTGTGATCAGTAAGTCATTTGGAGTCGGATAGAACAAACTTGATTCTTGGTAAATAGTAACATACCCTTATGAATAGTAATACGACCCTTATGAATAGTAAATAATATTATTATTTTATTTTCTTAAGTAAATAAGATAATGAGATCTTAATTAGTTTTTCAATGAGAAATAAAGCTGATTTCACCTTCAAGATTTTTATTTTTCAAATTAACTATGACTTTATTTAAAAATTAAATTAAAAATACTTAGAAAATTATTTTCAAAAAATGGAGTTCAGTTTTGAATTCTACACGTCGAAAAATGGTTAGGGTAAATTTTTGGGATTTTTCTAAAATACATGAATTTTTAATGAATAGTAAAAATACAGTTTTGAGTTTTCAGTAGTTTAATGAAATCATAATGATGTAATAATAAAATATAAAATCATGGTCTACTTCTGTACATAAACTTATGACATGATTTGTCCCATGTGGATAAAACCATGGTCAAATACCATGGGAAAGCCCATGGTTTGGCAAAAGCCACTAATGAGGTGTCCCTTTGAAGTTATTAAAAAATTACCTCTCTTTTTCTATAAATACCCACTCATCCATTCGTTTTATTTCATTACAAATCCCTCATCCTAGAATCTCTGGTGGTTTTACCTCTCTAGGAGTCCTCCCAAGGTGTCCCTAATCCCCCAAGGCCCCATCCTTCAAGATCTAGGAGTTATTCTGCAAGGTAAGGGAATCCTTTATTCTTTTATTTAAGTCGACACTTCTTTTATGTTAGCTATTTGAAATTATTTTCTCATATGTTGGGGTTTGATTTTATTTATTCTTATTACTTTACTTTTTATTTTAATATTATGAGTTACCCTTTGGTTCTCATCATTTGATTTTAGGAAATTTTAAGCGACGCTGCTAGGCTGCTGAATTTTCATAAGGGATCTCTCAACTTTTCTTTTATTTTCAAGTTCATCCTTTTTTTTCTCTCCTCAACTCCTCTATCCAAATTAACATGATAAACTCCAGTATCATCTATATAATTTAATTATATCATGTGAATGGAATAACTATCATCAATATCCTTTCTCCCTCACTTTGTTTTTATAAATGAAATCAACATCAATGAGGTTCCAATTTATAACCTTTGTGGATGATGGAGTTTTGTTCTACACTTTCTCCTTAATTATTGGTCATGAAACCATTTTAATGGTTGAAAAAAATAATAATATATTTTTTTCATCTCATTAATTTCTTTAATCTTTACACACTCATAATATGGAATAATAAAACTAAGCAAGTTCATTGTATGAAAAACTGCCAAGCTAAATCCAAGTGTTTATAAAAAACTTTTAACTAAAGATTCATCCTCAATTATATAACCTATAATCATTATAAGATCATTTATATATCTTTAATGTAATTAATAATATATATTAACAAATATGGATAATTATCCACATTTCAAATGAACTTCCATTCATGAAAGTAACTAAACGAATTCTGAAAACCAAGGAAAGAAAATGCTTCCAAAAACAATAAAATTGAACATTTTAAACCCATTAAAAGGGAAATGAATGAACCTAATAAGGTTATAATAAATCAATTAAATTTATAGTAGGTTTGTACTTATTAATTAATGAATCTAAATTTGATTATTCAGTTCATTAAAATAAACGAAGAACACACTCGAGCAAAATGTAAGGGGTTTCTCATCTCACTTTCATTTCTGTGAGATTTTCATTGTTCACCACTTATTTATTGTATGTGGTATATGTGTACTACCATTTTATATATAATAACATTATTATATTTATATTCATGTTATTAAATGATTCATTCGAGGGTTATTAAGTTCTGGTCATATGATTCGGCCGATCACATTGTTGTAAAGGACTTTGTCTCAACTACCTTTTTGTTGTGACTAACTTTGTATTGTGCACCTAATAATACTTATGTGGTGTACCTAATACCCATTTGAGATCACTTTTAATTTTGAATTATATTTATATTAAATATCCATAATCTCATGTCATGGATATGTTTTTTGTCTAAACCATATTCCTTCTTACATTCGGTGTTTATTTGGAAAGTTATTTGAATTGTGGAAATATTGATGAATATGTATACATTACTCTATACGGATATATAAAAGGAATATTTATCATGTATTGAATCAATTTATAACGAATTATTTGGAAATGTAGTGGCGGGTGGGGCCTGCTATATCCCCTCGATGCATCGGTAGGTCTCATGAGACAAATTAGGTGGCGACAAAACCTTCGAGTTTGTTTCAAAAAATCAGACGGGTTTCTACCGATAGAACTAAACCATTTCAATGGTATTATGGTTTCATGTTCCAGATACATGAAGTCCAGTTAATAAGCATTCTCTTTATTCGTTATCAGTTATTATTATTATCCATGAGATTTTCACTATAACAAAACCTATGGATGCAGTTTCATTTTTAGTTTATTAATGGAATTGGTTATTCATTTACTCACTATGCCATATTGATTATGTCATATTGTTTGTGATTCACTTATTATTTTACTCATGCTTCGGTTATTTTTAACCCTTACTGTGCATTTGAGCTTACCCCTTTCATTTTCTACCTTCGACAGGTGATGAAGAGAAGGTCTTCTTTTGAGTTCCTGTGGATGCAGTTTTGAGTTTTGTTATGTATTGAATTTTGTAACCTTTTCCAATATAATTTGAGTTACATCTATGTATCTAGTTTCTTAAAGACTACTAAACCGATCGTTCCTTTGTGATTTTTATTCCATCTAACCATCCCAATATAACAAGTAATGCGTCGGCTCCAGCCTAGAGGGGTCGTGGTGTTACATGAGACGTTTTTTCTAGTGGCTAGGTATGAAGTAAAACATTGGTGATTATATATTCCATTGTTACAACGATCAACAGATAAAGGCATAGAACCTAAGGCCTTAAGGTTTTCTCTAACCTATTTTGGTGATAATTTTGAAGTGTGATGAAGTTTCTATGGACTTTTTTGTTCGATTACTATTGTCTATCTGGGGTAAGAACACTGTCTGTGTGGCGATTAATCGGTTGATGAAATCCACCCATTTCAATATGATCAAGGAAACAAAAAATGTTGAAGATATGGTTAAGGTGTATGTGTATGATATCATGAGGTTAATCAGGGTTACATGTATCATTTTTTTATATAGGGATCCTATGTTTACTTCAAGATTCAGGAAATGCTTCTGGAGGCAATGATGACTCAAGTTAGGTTGATTACAACTTATCGTCCATAGAAAGATTGTCAGAAAGTTCATGCTAATAAAATCCCAACGGATATGATTTATGCTTGTGTCTTGGATTTTTTTGGATTAGGCGATATCCATCTATTACTATTTTAGTTTTCAAATAATAATACTTACCATCCATTGTTTATAAAGGAACACTTCGAGGCTATGTATGGTGACTTGTGTAGGTAAACTCTTTGTTGGGAAAAGGTGGGTGTGGACTCTTTTATAGGGCCAAGTATCATTCAAGAGATGATGGATATAATTTAATATATATAAATATTCTTTGTTATAACTTAGAGTTTTTAGAAATTTATGTGGAACATAGTTTTTTTCCATGGGAATTTTTCATTGGTGGCTGAGTTTTATAGAAAGTTTTCCTTGATTGGGTCACTATAGGCTAGGGAAATAGTGAATGTTGGTTCCAAGATATGTTGGATCATTTGGGGTCACTAAGTGTCTTGGTCCTGTAGCTTTTTATTTGTAATTACAATCTCAATTTATAAGTATTGATGATGTTTTCCCCATATCTCAATTCAGTAAGTTCCATCATGATCCCTATCATGTTATGAGTTAGGAGGAGATTGAGTTGGAGCTATATGTTTATGTCCTGGAGAAAAAAATGGATATCTATTATTATAAAATGAATGTTTTTTGTGGGAACTGCTATTGATCTCTCATCTCAACTTGAATTCTTCCTCAATCTAGGGTTTCCTCTCTCACCGGTGGCATTAGATCTTTTTTTAAACTTCCTCTATCTCTCACTAGTTCTAGGTGTCCTCTCCCCGACTCCATGAGGGAATTTCTCTAACCTCTTTCTGGCTCTATGGACTCAAGTTCAACCTCTCCTCTCCAGGTCGTATCTAGAGTGATGGGACATTGAGGCTTTGGGATAGTGGTTTGGTGGATGAGGGTCCTCTCAAAATCTACCATCTTCTTCATTTAGGGTTTCATCACCTGGTATCTTTCTAGGGTTTCATACCCTCACAATGTGATTTATCAATTGCATTTCACTTTTCATTTTAATGCATTTTCCTAGTTTCTATTAGGGTTCCATTACTATTCCTTCTTCCTCATTCTTGGTGGTTTTGGGTTGTCTTTTGTTGGGGGTTTTTGAAGGCATTTTGTTCCATTCCTCTATTATTGGTTCGACGATGGAGTTGTATGGTGATACGATGACACCAAAGGGTAGAGTTTGTGAAGTAATGAGGATGATAATGGAAAAGGTGAAGGGATAATAGGATGGTATCTGGACAGGTTCTTCCTTGATCTGGCTACTTTGATGGCTCTATTTTTTTGGAATCTATTCTTCTTGGAGGTTTCTAACGTATCATTTCATGGTGATTGAGGGTTTCAGTGGATTCTGACACTAGAGTTCACCAGAGTTTCTGTGTCTTGGGGCTGGTGACAATTTTCACATCTACCTGGCTATTGAGGAGGTCAATTATGAGGTTTGATTTTTTCAGGCCTTTTTTATTGTGTTCGTGTATCCCTGGTTCATGGTCTCACTGATCAGTGATTGTGTTGGTTGTGAGCATAATTTGGAATGGATGACAACGATGGGATAATGAATATTATGTTTGTGGCGGTCGAAATTGATGGTATGGTGATGATGGTGATGATTATGGTGATTCCATGGATGTGAAGTTGACTCGATATATTATAGGGTTGTTCAGGTGGCTTGCATGATTTTTCCGAATTTTGTCAGAATTTGATCTTTTTTTTTAATTTTTAATTTCCTTATGCTGATTTGTGGGATGTTTTGGACTGTGTAATTTTTTGAATAATGTGTGGGTTCCCACTCCATCAATGAAAGTATTTTTTTATGAAAATAATAATAAAAAATTATTTGGACGAGTTTTTTGTGGGAATTCTATTCCATTGGTCCAAGTAATATGGTAGAACATATTATATTCTCATGATACTTGAGAGTGTGAATCATCAGTGTGGGAGCAGTGACCCCACCTCTTTCTCAAGCATTGTTAGGGATTTAAATTTTTATACTGGGGATATTGTAACATCTTTTTAAGAATTTATGATCTATTTTAATGGTTAATAGTTTTTTTGGGTTCATATGGAAAGATAGGTAGTCTCGTAGATTTCTACGGGGTGTTGCATGATGGACAAATTCACATTGTGATGTTGATTCATCATCTGAATCCATTTCTCAAAATTATCCAAGTAATGGTTTCATGATTTGAAAATAAATGAGGATGTTTACTAAATTAACATCATGAATTTGTTTACTGGGATTTTTTATCCAATACAATGCCTCTTTCATAATACATGAAATGTGTAATATTCATGTCATGAGTCAAGGATTCATTACTTGAATAATCTATTCCTAGTGTCTTTTAGTGTGATAGATGCCTTAGTCCAATTCATTCATTGTACATCCTCCTAACTCAAATCCTAGGTATCTCCGAGTTGATTTAGGGTGATTTCATCCCATTAGAATCACTTCATTTGGTGACTTGATATTCAGCGTGGTTGGTTTCTTTTCCTTTTGTAAGCATTATGTTCTATCTGTTGCTTCTTTATTTCTATTGGGTTATGGATGCGCTGTTATATGTTTGTGGGATTTTTGATCATGTGTTGATGATTCTATGATCCCTTCTATCTCTATTTTTTATCCATGTTCCTTTGTTTCAGTAGTTGGTGTGTGGATGTGGTGGTAGGTGGTGTGCAACCTGAGTTTGAGTTATATTGTTCAGTCTCTAGCCTATAATATTTGGACTGTAATTGATCTTAGTTTATGAATTTTTTTATAAATAAATTGGCATGATTGATTTGTGGGAGTAAGTTGGGTTTTTGAGAAAATAGGTTTATCCACTCATTTTGGTAAAGTAAATGTGTTTTCAAAGAATTTTGAAATGGATTTAGAAAATGATTTTCAAATAATGTTTTAACAAAAAAGTGTTGTTTGCATCTATATAACAAAATGTGTTAATACCCTTTGAAATTATTTGATAAATTGGTCACATGGGAATCCTTGGGTACTTAGGCAGATGGTGTAGTTTTGGGCCTCATCCATTTGTATTTCTAGGTGTTCACTCTTGCGGGTTTCCTTAGTTTCCTAGGCCCTGTCTTCTAGGGACTTGATTTAACATTGTATGGGGTTCACTTATGGGGGGTTCCTTTATTCCTTAGGCTATGTGTCCTAGGTAATTGAGTGGACACAAGTCTTTTTTATGGTACAAGTCGTCTACCTAGGTTGAACTGTTCTTATCATAAGTGTATTTAATATTTTAATTTTTCATTATACTTATTTTACCTTTATATAAATTCTTGATAAATTTCAATGCCTTATTAGTGTTATGATTTGAAATTTTTTTACCAAGATTTTTTTAAAACTTTGGAAAAGGGGAGTGGTTTTAACTTTTTTAATAATAACTTTTTAACTATTTATCATGTAATGTTTTTTTGAAAATTTAGAATATTGGTATTGTTATACAAATACTTGATATAGAACACTGGGGCATGATCCCTCGATGACTATTTAGCTCACTCCCTTCACATTCCATTAGGAATGTGTCAACCTTGTATTGTATTTTGATGTAATAAAAGTAAAAGCACAATTGTGAGGCAATGAGGGTTATGTTTGTTGGGTATGGGTAGCTATTGTTGAGATAGTGGGAAATTTACCATACATCACATGGAGTAGTTATTTCCTATTTATTTTTCATTTTTGGTTGTTGGACATGTGCCTTGGAGTTTTATCTTGCTGTTTTGCTGCTTTTGATTTGTAACACTACCATATTTTCCTTATATTTATGGAATATATCTTTTTAGTTATTTTTTCCACTATATATTTATACTTTGTATATGTTCCATATATCTTTTTTTGGTTGGATTAAATCCTTCCCTCTGTTGGATATTTGATACTCGGGTGCTATTTCCCATCCTGTGGTGATCTGGAATGCCCGTCAGGTCAATAGGGAATCATTTCAGGTTCTAGGGAATGGTATTCTGGGTTGGTTCATTATACTATTGATTCCTTAAAGTATCATATGATCCCATTCGTAGATTCCTAATACTATTTCTTAGGGTTATACCTAAACTGAATTACTTCCCCTACTAAAAAGTAAATGTCAAGCATTGTACAAATCATCAGATACATAAATCTTCAAATAGATAAAGCATACCAAAAATTTTCCATCTACTTAACCTTATATTTTAATGAAGGTTCCTATGCCTTGGATAATTCTAAGTTCTTAAAAGGAGGGTATATAAAAGATTTATATCCAGTCATCCCAAATTTATTATCATTATTTTGGATATAATCTTTCTTGGATGACATTAGAGTACTGGATTTTCAAACCATCTCTATCTTCATGACCGATATTTTCTTTGCTTCACTAAGATCTTTCATTTCAAATGTAGAGACCCAAAGCATTATGTACATGGACAATACATTACTTTTGCGGAATACTTAATACATAAGAAAAAACCAAAACTCATGGACCGTAATAGTTTAGTGTCTTTTGAAACTCGGAAGGTAATCTTCTAATCTTGGTGAAAGATCATCAACATTTCCCATAAAGATCTTCCCCTTTTGTTTTCTTACCTAAAAACTTTCTTTAAATCCTGGGGAAAAGAAAACATATAAAGGGTGATCTCAAATGCTCAGTAAGGGTAATCATAGAGAACATAAAACAATCCATAAACATTTTAATGCAAAAACATGAAAATAAAATCTAAACATAAAAATCTTGAGAAAAGACATAAATCATGGAAGTACATAAGGAATAGATCACAAAGGAACATTAATCATGATAAACTAGCATGGTAATAAAACATTTAATTGTGGAATCCATTAAGAAAATGTTATGATTTCCATAGTAGCCAAGGCATTAATACCAAGACCATCTTAGTGGACAAAGTCCCTTTCTGAATCGAGTTCACTCCTCGTTTCAGTCCTGTATCACTGAACTGGATTAACCTATCATTCCATCCATGTCTATCTCATGAGATATAAATACCCAATTCATTGGAGGGAGATATAGGTCCCACCCATCTCATATTGAAATCATTCTTGGGCGTGCCTCAAAATCATAAATCATACATCATAGCATAACCCATGTAATAGAATGAGATTCTTAAACATCAGGCCATCATAACACAATCCATAAAAAATGGATATCATTTCAACATAAAAAGAATCAAACCATGTAAATAATGGAGACATTATACTTGAAACAGAAACATATTAAATAATTTTATTTCAGATGGAAAATAGTTCTGATGAAACACTTGAAATGAATTCTTGAGGAAAATATCCTTTCTTTTTCAAAATAATTTTATTTTTACAAAATGCCATGAAATTTTAAAATAAAAGTGTTTTATTGAAAATAATCATGAAATATTGTAGAGTAATCTTCATGAAAATGACGCGTTATGAAACCGTAAAAATCCGTTCACGCCGTATAAGTAAAAAATAACATTCTCCTCGTACTTTTGTCGGAAAAGTCAAAAAGTAAATCGTACGGTAAAAAAAAAGAGTCCTTACATACCATGTAGTAAAAGTCAAAAATGGTTAAAAAGGACTTTAAACATACATGAAACCATTTTTAGGAAACATGTACATGGATGATAACAATAACCCCAGTAAATACTTAGGAATAAACAATCTCGGATAAGAATGAGATCGAAATAGTTATCCCTTACCTTTGGTCCGATATACTTCGTATATATCCAAACCTCATGTATAATGATTTAAATAATGTCATTGAATTATTACAGAATCATATTCATTGTTATGATATCATATATGGTTCACTTATGACATTATATTACCCATTCTTTTGTAAATTCATGTTAAAGTAGGGTTTTGGGTAAAATCGTTTCATTTATCATCCGGGTTTTGACTTGTAATTATTAATATCATTACTTAGATCATGATTACTTAATTACATAATATAAAACATTATTTATATATAATATATATTTAGAATATACATATATATAATAGATTGATAAATGGAATGAAATACACCGTTCATGGAGACGATAGGTCGTACGTACGCATAAACGCTGTTTTCTTTTCCTTATTGAATTGAATGAAATTAAGTAGATGATATACATGTATATATACATAAATCCAGTATTATTATTATGTCATATGTTTCATTTTTATTCATTATACATACTTTATAATCATTCTTTAATGGTTAACATGGAGATTGAATCTCATCGCGTCGTGGAGACGGTAATCTGTACGTACGCACGAGCGATGATATCATTCCCATAATTTTTGAATGGAATTAGAGTGGATGGTTTAATATCTCATAATTAGTATGATGTTATAGTATCCATATATAGTTATTATTTACACCATTATATCCATCCAAGTAAGGTGGTGGTGGAAAAACAGATTACACCACGGCGTGGAGACGATATTCTGTACGTACGCACGCGCGGTGATTTCATTTTACGTAGGATGGATAGAAGGTGTATTAGGGTTTTTTCACATATATAATAACATATCAGTATATAAGTAATACTTATGTTATTACTTTATAATGAGACAACTAAAGAAGAATAATTAGAAGAAGAAAGAAACTTGAAAGAATAGGAAGAAGAGATTACCTCTTCTTCGACGCACCTCCTTTAAGCTTCCTCTTATGGAAGTAGAGTGGGCCTTTTGAGAATACCAAAACCTCAAAAATGTTTCTACGGAAGTGGGGAAGAGAAATGGTCAGGGTTTGGCTGATCTTCAAGTCTCAAAATGGTGTGAAGAGAAGAGGTAAGGTGTGCCATTTTTATAAGGGAGGAGAGGGGCACCTTAGGAAAACATAAAATATTATTTTATTATAATGTCATATTCGGTTCTTAATAGCTCCAAATTGATTTATTTAGAATATAAGGTGGGGATGGGTCGGAATAATCTCATACAATAAAATTTGGACAAGTTTTGGTTAATATTTTATCCTTATCATTTAGATTTAACTCTAAGTTAAATAATTTAACTTTTACCATGTCTTTTTGTTTTCTTACACTATATGGTTAGTAAACTTACTATAACAACCCAAAAGAACCGAAAGTTATTTATTATTAATATATATAACCTTATCTATGTCATTTTGCCGAAACTTAGATTTTTAGGAATATTAATAACAATTAATAATATAATATTTGTTTTAAAAACTATTTTATGTCAATTTTTACACTATTTGGTAATTGATTTTTGTGAAAATCATAACGGAATGATTAGTTATAAAAAAGTTAATTAAATAAATAATAACATGTCATATTAACCTAGAAAATTATTGTAATTCATAAAAAGTATCAAATTACATTTATTTGGGTATTTATAACATCAATTATGTTAATATTTCATTAATAATATAATTACTGCATCATCATTGTGTCATAAATAAATTAAATTATTTAATGTCTAAAAATTATAAATAAAATAAAATTATGTGGGAAATCGTTTCATCTTTCTAATAAATATTTATTGTTGAATTTATCTTATGTATAACCCTATATTAAAAATGTTTTAGTTATTAAACTTTGATTTTAACTATTTTAACTATTCATTAAATAAAATAATATTAAATTTCCTAATCTAATACAAGTGGGCCTAAATGGTCATATTTTATTCCTAAGGTTGTTTTTGGTCTAATTACACTTATCCAATAGAATTAGGACATGTGTTAGGGTAATAATAATATCATTTTTACCCTTAATTACCCTATTTACTTTTAACTGTGGTAACAAAAAGTAAAAAGTTACTATTAACCAAAAAATATTTTCACCTCATTGAACCAAATTTTAGTCCTTGATATTAACCGTGTCTCTCAGATTTTTGAAATTCCACTCACAGAAGCAGTAAAATTAAGTTTTATGTGAATTTGCAAATTCTCCTAGTAGGTGGGTAAAAGACGGTGGAAAGTTAAATAAAATTATTATAAAATAATTACAATGAATTTCATTGAACTTATATATGTATTATGTATCAATTTTGACCTAAAATAAATTGAAATAAAATAAATAATTATTTAAATAAAAAGTCGGTTTTTAAATAGTAACCCAGTGTTTTCACTATTCATCAAAAATTGAAAGTTTTCAGAAAAATACCAAAAATTCACCCGAGGATAATTTTGATATTCAGAATCCAAAAATTATGTCCATTTAAAAAGATAAAATTTATAAAATTTTAAAAAGTGTGTATTACTATTCATAAGGGCTAGTTTATATAACATATCTTTGTTTAGTGAAACTCGGTATTGCGTACAACACACGCTATCGTGGAAGGTCGCGATTGCGTGTAATGCAAGACAAGTCAGGGATGCGTGTAGTGCAAGATCCTTTTGGTGTAGCGTACAACACAAGACATCATTAAAATTAAAAAGAATATTTTTCATAATATCTCGGGGTGTTACATTCTACCCCCCTTAAAATGAATTTCGCCCTCGAAATTCATCGGGGTTATAAATGGTTTACTACTCGAATGTTTATTTAATAGAAGCCCACATCGTAAAAAGGAATACCAAAACCAATCTTTAAAAACTAAAGTATGAAACGTAATGGTTACCCAAATTTACTAATCACTATGTTTCCACATAGAAGAACATAGGTGAAAATATGGATATGGAAGAGAAATATGACCATCATGTTCTGATGGAGAGTGGAAGAGAACATGGCTATGAAAAATTAAAAAATCACAAAGCCATAGATTTGTGATGATCTAATGTTCCATCTGATTCATCGGATATAAGGGCACTAGGACAAATTTTTTGGTTTTCAAGATTATTTCCCTAAAGTTGAAGAAACTGGAATTAGAAGAAATACGTTCCTTATTTTGGTAAAGTCTCACCGTTGGTCGTTCCTTGGAAAATATCCATTTCATCTCTTAAAGAAATGAAGTTGAATTTTTCATTCGTGAAGTGTTAGCAGATCATGTGATAGAATGATAGGTCATTCCATCTGTCTCAAACAAAAGGTTAGAAAAAGTTATCAAATATACACGAGTCCATCTATGGTGTGGTTAATCGTATATGATTTCAAAAATGCACTTATACTTCATCTATCATACCGATTAATAAAATAAAACTTGTTTCTACTAACCAGGGACTTCATGTAGGACAGTGGTAGGTGAAAAAGGCCTGTCTCACTTCAGTTGTGGGTTCGATTCCCACAGCCTTGTCCGACGAGACGGGTTGTCGCCCGTCCTGTAGGTTGTCCTTTTTCTAAAATTACATCTTTATGACATTCCATCGATAATATCAAAAACAGTTCTAGCCTTAAACTAACTTATGTTCAACATAATCCATTTCAAATCTTTAGGCTTATCCAAAATACTTATTTCCAAGCTTAAGGTATAAGGAAAACAATTACTAGAAATATCATCTACCGAGCATGTGAATACCATCATTTATCCGCGATATATCTCATTGATCAAATTCCAATCATGTGAATACCTTAATCATTTATTCTCTTGAAAAATGAATACCCATTTAACCTTAGTGAAAACATGAATGCTGTCAAAAGTTTTCTCTTTCCACATAACAAAATCCCAAAATTTCTATATACTCAAACCATGATATCACATTGTCCTTATTTTAGTCATGATCTTATTATTACTATCATATTATTTTCTCCTCATCCCTTCATTATGCGGATTTCATATGCTTTCCAAAAATATTTTAATCACTTTTTCATGGTTACCAGTACCATATAATTATTGAAATCCAATACATAGATATTCCAAAATTCAACAATAACATAAATGAGATTCCATGATTCTATTTTGAAATCCCATTACATAAACACTTAATCATTACACAACATCATTTTCATACTCAACACCACAAATAGTGATCGCATGAGACTTACCTTTATCCTTTGCCTTAAGAGGTTTCTCACGTTTATCATCATTAACCCATGGATTAGGGCATTTATCAGCATAATGCCCCATTTCCTTGCACTTGAAGCATTGAAGTGTTGGTGGAGAGTTCTCTATAGTCTTTTCTCTATTCACATCATTAGCAACCTTTTTCCCATTACTTCGACAATCAACTACTTGATGACCTTCTTTTCCACACTTAAAACATTTTCTAGTACCTTTTAGGCAATCTCCACCATGCTTCTTTCCATACTTTGAGCATAAAGAAACATTCATCTTCTTTTCACCATTTTTCTAAGATTTCTCCTTGAACTCCATCTTTCGTTTCTTGTCAATACCATGAGATGGATATGTTACACCAACTTCCAGTTATACCTTGATAGCACAACGCACAATTTCTATATAGCTACTGAAGTCTCTCATAGCTAATTCCCTTCGAAGACTTGGTTTTAAGACACTGAAAAATCGATCAAATTTACTTTCAGGTTGGATGATAAAGCCAGATTCATACCTTAGAAGTCTTGTAAAATTCGCTTCGTATATACCAACAGATTTATTATCCTTCGGCTTAATCTCAAGAAACTATTTTTCTATCTTTGTTCTAAGAATACGAGGGAAGTACTTACTGAAAAACAGGTTCTTGAACTCGTCCCATTCCAGTGACTCAATTTCATCTCTTTGCCTCATATTCTTGATAAGATTCCACCATTGATCGACATCACATTCCAAACGATATACTGCTAAGACGACTTTATCATGCTCAGAACATCGTAGAACTGAAAATATCTTTTCAGTGGTACTGATCCATTTTTCGGCCACTAAGGGATCAGAAGACCCGTTGAATGAAGGTGGACACTGCCTCATGAAGGATTCAACAGAATTTTTCTCATTCCACTTCTCGTTTTGAAGTCCATAATGATTCATAGCTTGTGTAAGTATAGAAATAAGATTTTTCACTCCATCTCCCATGAGATTGGTTTGGTCAGGAGGAAAATCATTGCATTGTCCATTACATTGATTAACACGGTTTCTTCGGGTTCCATCCATCGTCTAAAACCCAAAAATAATATTGTGAGAGGAAAATACCATGCTAGGGAAAACAACATAATAAAGGGGGAGTACCTTCAATATCTGATATCTTAGGTTTAATTCTAAGATCGTTAGCACAATTCTAGGACTATAACCTATACGTATACTTAACCTTAGAGACATCCCTAGACATACCTTAGAAACAACTCTAGGGATTTCACTAAAGTTTTCACATCCTAGTTTGCAACGTTTAACTAAACATTTCCTCTGATACCAACTGTAGAGACCCAAATCTTGACGTAGATGGACAATACATTACTTTTGCGGAATACTTAATACATTAGAAAAAACAAAAACTCAAGGACCGTAATAGTTTAGTGTCTTTGGAAACTCGGAACGTAATCTTCTAATCTTGGTAAAATATCTTCAACATTTCCCATAAATATCTTCCACTTTTGTTTTCTTACCTAAAAACTTTCTTTAAATCCAGGGGAAAATAAAACATATAAAGGGTGAGCTCAAATGCTCAGTAAGGGTAAGCATAGATAACATAAAACAATCCATAAACATTTGAATGCAAAAACATGAAAATAAAATCTAAACATCAAAATCTTGAGCAAAGACATAAATCATGGAAGTACATATGGCATAGATCATAAAGGAACATTAATCATGATAAACTAGCGTGGTAATAAAACATGTAATTATGGCATTCATTAAGAAAATGTTATTATTTCCATAGTAGCCAAGGCATTTCTGCCAAGACCATCTTAGTAGACAGAGTCCCTTTCTGAATCGAGTTCACTCCTCATTTCAGTCCTGTATCACTGAACCAGATTAACCTGCCGTTCTAGCCATGTCTATCTCATGAGATATAAATCATTACCCAATGAATTGGAGGGAGATATAGGTCCCACCCATGTCATATTGAAATCATTCTTCCGTGTGTCACAAAATCATAAATCATACATCATAGCATAACCCATGTAATAGAATGAGATTCTTAAACATCATGCCATCATAACATAATCCATAAAAAAATGGATATCATTTCATCATAAAAATAATCAAACCATTTAAATAATGGAGACATTATACTTGAAACATAAACATATTAAATAATATCATTTTAGATGGAAAATAGTTCTGATAAAACACCTGAAATGAATTCTTGAGGAAAATATCCTTTCTTCTTCAAGATCATTTTCTTTTCACAAAATGCCTTGAAATTTTAAAAGAAAAGGGTTTTGTTGAAAATAATCATGCAATCTTCTAGAGGAAGCTTCATGAAAATGAGGGGTTATGAAACCATAAAAATCTGTTCATGACGTATAGGTTAAAAATAACATTCTCCTCGTACTCTTGTTAAAAAAATCAAAAAATTACCTCGTATGGTAAAAAAAAAGATTCCTTACATACCATGTAGTAAAAGTCAAAAATGGTTAAAAAGGACCTTAAACATACATGAAACCATTTTTAGGAAACATGTACCTGGATGATAACAATAACCCCAGTAAATACTTACGAATAAATAATCTCAGATAAGAACGAGATTGGAATATTTATCCCTTACCTTAGGTCCGATATGCTTCGTATGTATCCGAACCTCCTATATAATGATTTAAATAATGTCATTGAATTATTAAAGAATCATATTCATTGTTATGATATCATATATGGTTCACTTATGACTTTATATTACCCGTTCTTTTGTAAATTCATGTTAAAGTAGCGTTTTGGGTAAAATCGTTTCATTTATCATCCGTGTTTTGACTTGTAATTATTAATATGATTAATTATATCATGATTACTTAATTAAAGAATATAAAACATGAATTATATAAATATATATTCAAAATATACATATATATAATAGATCGATAAATGGAATGAAATACACCATTCATGGAGACGGTAGGCCGTACATACGCATGAACGCTATTTTCGTTTCCTTATTGAATTGAATGGAATTAAGTAGATGATATAAATGTATATATACATAATAAATATATTATTATTATGTCATATGTTTCATTATTATTCATTATATATACTTTATAATCATTCTTTAATGGTTAACATTGAGATTGAATCTCATCGCGTCGTGGAGACGGTAATCCGTACGTACGCACGAGCGATGATATCAATCCCATAATTTTCAAATGGAATTGGAGTGGATGATATAGTATCTCATAATAAGTATGATGTTATAGTATCCATATATAGTTATTCTTTACACCATTATACCCATCCAAGTAAGGTGGTGGTGGAAAAACCGATTACACCACGACGTAGAGACGGTATTCCGTACGTACGCACGCGCGGTGATTTCATTTTCCGTAGGATGGATAGAAGGTATATTAGGGTTTTTTCAAATTTATAATAATATATAAGTATATAATTGATAATTATGTTATTACTTTATAATGAGACAAATAAATAAGAATAAGTAGAAGAAGAAGGAAACTTGAAAGACTCGGAAGAAGAGATTACGTCTTCTTCGACGCACCTCCTTTAAGCTTCCTCTTATGGAAGTAGAGTTGGTCTTTTGAGAAGGACAAAACCTCCTAAATGTTTCTATGGAAGTGGGGAAGAGAAATGGGCAGGGTTTGACTGAGCTTAAAGGCTCAAAAGGGTGTTAAGAGAAGAGGGAAGGTGTGCCCTTTTTATAAGGGAGGAGAGGGGCACCTTAGGAAAACTTAAAATATTATTTTATTATAAAGTCATATTCGGTTTTTAATAGATCTAAATTAATTTATTTCGAATATAAGGTGGTGATGGGTCTAAATACTCTCATAGAATAAAATTTGGACAAGTTTTGGTTAATATTTTAACCATATCATTTAGATTTAACTCTAAGTTAAATAATTTAACTTTTACCGTGTCTTTTTGTTTTCTTACACTATATGGTTAATAAACTGACTATAACAAGCCAAACGAACCCCAAGTTGTATATTATTAATATATATAACCTTATCTAAATCATTTTGGAGAACCTTAGATTTTTAGGAATAAAATAACAATTAATAATATAATATTTGTTTTAAAACTATTTTATGTCAATTTTGACACTATTTGGTGATTGATTTTTGTGAAAATCATAACAGAATGATTAGTTATAAAACTGTTAATAAATCAATACTAACATGTCATATTAACCTAGAAAATTATTTCAATTCATAAAAAGTCTCAAATTACATTTATTTGGGTATTTATAACATCAATTATGTTAATATTTCATTTATAATATAATTACTGCATCATCATTGTGTCATAAATAAATTAAATTATTTAATGTCTAAAAATTATAAATAAAATACCCTTATGTGGGAAATAATTTTATATTTCTAATGAATATTTATAGTCGAATTTATCTTATGTATAACCTTATATTAAAAATGTTTTATTTATTAAACATTGATTTTAACTATTTTAACTATTCTTTAAATAAAATAATATTAAATGTCATAATCTAATTCAAGTGGGCCTAAATGGTCATATATTATTCCTTAGGTTGTTTTTGGTCGAATTAAACTTATCCAATAGAATTAAGACATGTGTTAGGGTAATAATAATAATATCATTTTTACCTTTAATTACCCTATTTACTTTTAACCGTGGTAAAAAAAAGTAAAAAGCTACTCTTCACCAAAAATTATTTTCATCTCATTGAATCAAATTTTAGTCATTGATATTAACCGTGTCTCTCAGATTTTCAAAATTCCACTCACAGAAGCGGTAAAGTTATGTTTTATGTGAATTTGCAAATTCTCCTAGGAGGTGGGTTAAAGATGGTGAAAAGTTCAATAAAAAATTTTATATATCTAAAATTATTATAAAATGACTCCAATGAATTTCATTGAACTTACATATGTATTATGTATCAATTTATACCCAAAATAAATTTAAATAAAATAAATAATTATTTAAATAAAAATTCGGTTTTTAAATAGTAACTCAGTGTTATCACTATTCATCAAAAATGGAAAGCTTTCAGAAAAATACCAAAAAATCACCCTAGGCTAATTTCGATATTCAGAATCCAAAAATGAAGTCCATTTCAAAAGATAAAATTTATAAAATTCTAAAAAGTGGGTATTACTATTCATAACGGCTAGATTATATAAGATATCATTGTTTAGTGAAACTCGGTATTGCCTACAACACACGCTATTGTGGAAGGTCGCGATTGCGTGTAATGCAAGAAAAGTCTGGGATGCGTGTAGTGCAAGCTCCTTTTGGTGTATCGTATAAAACAAGACATCAATAAAATTAAAAAGAATATTTTTCATAAAATCTCGGGGTGTTACATCAAATCATCTAAAAAACAAACTCTTCAGCTCTTGAATTTTTTGAGCTTATGGAACCCCAAAAAAAATTTCATCTACATATATTAGAATTTAAATATAAGTCACATCATCCCATAACTTCTGATAACAACAATGATCCTAGTTAATCTTAGTGTAACATTCTTTATTCATAAAATCATCGTACTTCCGACTCCACCAATGAGGTTCCTATTTCTAGCCACAAGTACTTCAATTGAATATGGAAACAAGACCCTCATTTTGATGATCACCAAACCCATTAGTTTTATTCATGTATATCTCCTCATGTAAATATAAATGAAGAAATTAAGTCTTTATATCTATCTTCTCTAATTTTAATCCATTGAAAGAAAGAAAGTTCAACACCATTTAGATGATAGTATGTTTTCATTATGGTGAAAATATTTCTGAGAAATTGATTCTTTTCTTCTATAAGAATCCCTTAAAAACCGACCATAGCTTACACCTTCTACTTCCATTAGATTATTATTTCAAATGGTAGGTCCATATTTTCTCTAGTTATCACTTCCCCAAAAACCATTTCATCGTCTCCTAAGTTCCATTGAACTTTAAAAAATTAATTTCTTCCTCCATGGATGAAGCCCACTACTTCGAGTGACTGAGCGTTGTTATGTCTTCTATACATTTAGGTTCTCCAGCATCCTTTAGATTTAAAAGTTTTATATTGAACCTATACCACTGGACTGGTTGTCTAATTCTAAAATATATTCTTAGAAAATTTATTTCACTCTCTATAACTTTAATTTCTAGTTCTTGAACTTCTATTACTCCTACTGTTGATTGCTCTACCATCGAGTATTTATCTTAGTCTTATATAGTTCTTGAGAATTTTAGTACATATATCACTGTTCAAATATCTAGTGGATTCATGCTAACATTTGGTATCACTGGTATTTGTGATAATTTTGTGTTTTCATCCATATTGAACTATAATTGATTAGTTAATCTCTCTTCGTCAACTTCTAATTAAGATATAATCTAACGTTTACATAGAATATTTTCATTAAATATTAAATATGAATTTCTAATGATCTTCCATTGATCATCAATCCATAGTTAGTAGCCAAATTATTTATTTTCATATCGTATAATAAAACTAATTTTTAATGATACATTTATCTTATTTTTAAACTTTTCATAAATAAGAGTATAAATAACACAACCAATTATTTTTATGTGAGATACTTTTGGTAACTTACCAAACCATAACTATTCTGATAAGCATTGTCCCACTACATAAGATTCAATGATATTGAATAGGTAAGCTATCATATTAACTGGTTCTACATAGATAGTCTTGGGTATACCAAAAGTCACTTGCATGCATCGTTCATTATCATTTAAAGTATAGTTTATGTTTTATGATACTGAATTCCATCATGGAGTTCTAGGAACTATTCTCTCAGACCTCATCCCCTTATTCTGACATAACTTTGAGAAATTGTTATTATTGTATTATCCACCATTATAAAATCTAGGTAATGTCAATTTTCAACCTCTTTCCAAATCCACCATTGATTTCACTATACAAAAATTCTCAAAACATTAGATTTATTAATAAAAAACCAATACCTTTTTTTATGGAATCATTAATTAATGTGAAAAATTAAAGCAATCTTCTATGAGATTGGACTGAGGTAGTTTCCCAAAAATCAATATGAACTAGCTCAATATTTGGGGCATTGTGATTCCTGTCATTCAAGTGGAATGAAACACCATTTTTTTCCATGAACACAACTATGAAAACTTTCAATATTTGTGTGATGGATCTTCAGAATTACCCTCCTAGCTAAAGCCATCACGTACTTCTCATTGATGTGACCGAGTGTATATTTCAAGACCTCTGGATATTCAGAGGTTGGAATTCTATGTCTTTCACTTCCATATGAATTTATCTTCTAGTAAAGGGTCCCATCCTTTACTCATTTTCCTAAAAACACGGATCCTTGAGTCGCCTTATAGACTCCATTATTGAAATTTATGCCAATACCATTATCATATAACTATCCTAATAAATTTAGATTCCTATAAACACCTAGAATGTGTCTCTCTACCCTAAATCAAATAATACTCTCATTCTATATCACTATATTTACATCTCCCTTTCTGATCATATCCAAATCTTATTTATCTACTTTATAAACTCAACTGAATATTCATGGTTATTAATTTATCATGCACTTGTGATCTTCTAATGAGTGAATGGATACACTAGATTCAATTAACCATGAATCCACTAGATTTTGAATAACTAGAATATGGTTATCTTCAACATCCTTTGAACTAAGAATATTTAAACTTCTAAAAGTTGTTCTTCTAGTTCCTTCTATGCTATTTCTATAATTCCTTTATAGATGTACTCTCATTTAGAAATTATATTGAATATATCACAGGCTAGTACACTTTACATGATTGTTTTCCATAGACATATCATCTAGTCATCGATTATTTCTTTATTGAGGCGAGTGACCTCTTTCGTTAGTATTTCGTGTACTATCAATAGGGACTTGGATATCTCTTCTCTAATGCTCCTAACAAAGGATTAAATTCCAGATTTTTTCAAATGCTACATCTTTCTTTCCATTAGAATTAATTGCCACATTAATAATGGAATCCTGTAATGACCCGCAAATTCTCATTGGCTTGAGAGCTCAACGAGTCATTAATAAGCTTTAAGCGACATCCCCAAGGCGCCAAAGGCTGGCAATAAATGCCGAAAGGTTTCAAAACACATGGGGGACGATATACCCTTTAAATGAAAACAACCAAAAAATAATGAAAACTAGATAAACATCTCCAAGTAACCACTATATGATGCATGATTTAAAACCAAAACAACTCAACCATTATTTTCATAATAACCCAACCAAGTGCAAAAACTGAATACAAAACCAAATTAGAGTAAACAGTGGAAAGACAACTACAAGGATTCAAGACGACAACCCAACTCCCTGATCCACAAGCTCCAAGCTCCAACATCAGGAACCAGTCCCAGAGTCATGAAGTAGTGCTATAAAAATGTGACACTTTACCTTTGCCAACATCCCGATATATGACATCTGCAAAAGCACCATCGTGCCAAAGCAGGGGGTGAGTAATGAAACTCAGTAGGTTTTCCCCGATGACTTCCCAACCCATGCCTCTAGGATAGAACATGCTAGTACATTTATATAAAACAATTTATATAAAACAATTCAAAAATAGTTCACAATATAACAAGTTCCAAGTCAAAACCATTTTCCAACCAAAACATCTTTCTCAAGAAAAGAAACCAAGCAAATTTCCCAATCAAATTCACATTTCCATTTTGGCATAAGCATTTCATTCCACATAATCACACCATTAACCATGCATGCTTCATTATGATAGTTCCATACTCATGAGCGGTCTGTCGTTGATCCACCAAGTTGTCACAAGGTAATTATTCCCCATGTGCCATTACACATTTGGCACCGAGCACAATGTCATATTTCAACCAAGCCTCGTAAATGAAATATAAACGCACACACCCAGTACGTCCAAAAACCACACCATTCCAACCATGCCAAAACCATTTCAATAAAACAACCCTTTTATTGAATTTTTTCCCCCAAACCATTTTCCAAATCTAGCAAGGCCATATTTTAAAATCACAGTTTTAAAATGAAGAAACCGAAACACTTCTCACAAACCATTCTTTCCATTTCCACAATTCCATCAAAACCCATAAATCATCACTAAAGAAGATTTATAACATTCTTTACTCCACTATTTCACAATAAAAACCAAGCAATTAAATCAATTTGAAATAAGCCTTCAAGTTCTAAGAATGTGGAATCGAGAGTGAATCCACCTACCCCAACCAATTAGGTGAAACCAACCAATAGACGAAGAACGCCAACAAAACCAAGCCGATTCTCCAAAAACCTTCCTTAGATCTCTTCTCCTAACACAACCAAGACAAAATCTTGTCATATTTGGAATCCACACACTTAGGTCTACCCATAACGGGAAAAGATCTAAGAATCTGAGAGAGGAGGAGAAGTAGATCTAAGTAGATCTAAGAAAATGATCAAGAACGAAGTAGAACGATCACATACCTCAAGAATCCGACTTTGATTCACTAAGAGAAGCCTTCAGATCACCTCCGGAATGCTTGGGAGAAGTTTTCCAATCTTCAAGGGAGAGTAATCCCGAGTTAGGGCCACAAAAGAGCTTTAAAAAAGTCAATTAAAGGAAAAACGAGTTAGATCAACAATTTAAGGATCTAATATAAGTGCCTGCACGGTTAGACCGCAGGGTTTGACAAACCGTATGCTAACTGTGCGTTATCTACTGCCTCGGCTACCCTTCTCGCATGGCCCCATCGCACGGTTTCCCTTAATCATGAGCCGACTGTGCGGAAGCCACTAGCGCCCAAGTCATCCACGCACGGTTTGGTCACACGGTTTAGACAAACCATGCACCGCTAGTGCGACTTCCACTTTGGCTAAAACTTCAATCCAGAATCTCCCGACTATCCTGTAAGTCACCCTTAACTTTTAAAACCAACACAAGCATCAAGTAAGGGTTACATACCAGAAACTGAGGTACTAAAAATATCAAGATTATGGTAAATATAAATGTATTAGTTTGAACCATACATCATCTTTGAAATTAAATTTCCCTGCTTTGAGATACCTTTGGATCACATTGAAGTCTTTCACATGATCTACTAATGTAATTTCTTATAATAACCTCATTCTAACAAAAAATTCATCCTGAAAACTCTATTTAATGTTTTTGGTTTTGTGTATATGTTATCCAAAGATCCCATCTATATAGTTATGTTCTTCTTCTCCCAGATGTTAAATTCCAGGTTTCATGCTAACTCTATCCTCACTAAACCTAATGATTTATAGTCCATATTTTCCCATTCACTTTTATCTATCCTATCTGGTTTCTATCTACCCAATGAATGTTTTAGATCATTTTGAATGAGATAGTCTTCTATATGTATCTTTTAAAAGTGATCATCTATTCCATTGAACTAAATTATTCAAAATTTAACACATTCCATTTTAATATATTCTAATGAAATTAAAACTGAAATAAAAAACAAATATGTCTCTAAGGAAAGTGATAAAGGTTACATGGGTTACTGAGTGTTTCCATACTTGATATGATACTACTTTTTGGGAAATACAAGACCGATACAATCATCATATGCTGAACAAAAGTTCAATAAAAATTCATATCCAATACTAGTTATGTGCTATGAAAATTTGACAATCAGAATTTCTTACCTTCTCTTTTAGCACTAGAAATAAAAATATTGCTACACTATAATCACCACCTTAAGTATACACATCACTAAAACACTTTAACACAAAGAAACATCAATATAAAAATTAAATAGACACACAAAATTATGTGGTTCATAAAAAATTCTGACGTCCATGGAAGAATATTGCAAACTCTTATATTTTCATAAGTATAAGGACATTAATAACTATAGCTTATCATCCATTGATTACACTTTATAAAATTTTCCAACATCATACAATCATGAAACAAAAACTAGTCCCACCCATATTATATAGAGGTAATTATCCAATAAAACTAGTTTCACTAAAATTTGAGTAACAAGTTCAACCATCCATTGAATTAACCTCACTATAGTATCCAACATTACCTTAACCATCATAGCTAGTTGACTATTCACAATAAAAAAATGAACAGTATAATAAAATCATTAGTAGATTTCCATGTATTGGAAAATACATTTTCATAATGAAGGTTACTACTACCACTTCTCTGGTAAGGTTGAATAAAAATATTAGAATATGAACTACCATTGAGTTATATTTGGTAAATTAAAGAAACCTCACAATCTCAATAAGCGGAGTCTATGCATGTGATTTGTAGGGCTACACATATTATAATTTATAGGAAGGTGCGATGACCCTAGATATTGTATAGGATTCCGGTACAACATGGAATATGTACCTATCAAGGAAAATAGAGAGGTATTTAAAAATAATACAATCATGAAAAAGAGGTTTAGTGGTCTGTAATTGTGTGTTCTAGGATACCTATAGAATCTTAAGGAATTAGTAATAGGAATAAAAAAATTCATCCTATTGTGGAGAAAAGGCTGGGAAGCTGATACCGTTTGAGCTAAAAAAAGATCATCTAAGACTCAAAGAAGAATAATAAGAAAAGGGTGTGAATAAGTAGTTTTTGAAGACAAGGTTGAGTTAGTTATGTAATATTTTAGTTCCCGATATTATAGTTTTGATATTGAGAATAAATTTTTTTTTAGCATTATATTATGAAAAATGAATTAAAAGATGTGGATAGAGAATAGGAAGTGTTTTCATGCATGATTTCTTAAAGATATTTAAGTAGTTTAAGAATATCTATTTTGAGGAAGTAGATTATTATTTTTTCAGGGTATAGACATCCCTTTAATGTTTTATAATCTACTTTAAGAAGATAATGTTTTTGATGAACTCATGGGATAAGAATATAAATATACTATGAGAGTAGACAACTTCAGTTGTGTAATATAGTATACAAAAAATGTGTAATATAGTGTGAAACATGTTTTTGTATAATCCTTGACCACACATTGTATTTGATTATTCCAATATTAGTAGGAAATCTATATCTTAATGGGAGTTGAACATGAAAAAGGGTAAGTTTCCCACATTGGTACTGAACCATGTAAAAATACCATGTAATGATATCTTGTTTATATTTCTATGTTTATTTTGGTTTTGGTATGTTGGGTGAAGATTAATTGATCCATTTACAACCTAAACATTAATATGGGTTCAAAGACTGAAATAGTTAAGATTAAAAGATTTTTTGAGATTTGGTAAAAATGTATCACACCTAATTAACCCCTATTAAGTTTTTCTGCACTGGTCCACTTGGAAATATAATTTTATAGAATATTAATGGTTTAAAAATTATTTTTTGAAAGTGATGGATAATATTTATGATGTGGAATGTAAAGAAGATATTAAAGAATAATCAAGAAGAAGATATTGTGTACATTGAGAGCCTAGATCTTCTCTTGAAGGGCTTCTTAAAAATGGGACATTTGGGACTTATTATGGGGACTATAAGCTCAAGAAAGTAGGATAAGATTATTATTGAATTAAATATGACAGATCAATGATAGGTAATATACTTCTTGGTCAGGATATTAATGGGTGAAGTGGGGATTCTTTTAGAAGTGAGATGAGTACCATTTTCTAATTATTAATTTCTTAATATAAAAAGAGGAATATATTCTCAAGGAAAGTGGATTAAAAATTTATAAAAATTGAGAAGATATAATTGTTAGGTCTATAAATCATTTATAAATTCATTTATAGATAGAGTTTTGTGATATTTGGCAACCTTATCTCTTTATTTTACTACATTTAACCCCTACTAAGGCGACTAACTTTTAATATGGAAAATTATTTTTATAACCAAAAAAGGGAATAGACCTTACCTAATTTAAACATTATGATTACAAATTTGAAAAATATTTTACATGACTCGATTTCTAGTGGTATTAAAAATTAATTCTCTTAAAATTACACGTAACACATTAAATATGGTATTAATAAAAATTCACTTTTAAGTATAAAAATGAATTTACAATAAAATCATGTACATTATTATTTATCTTGAAATTTATTTCTTTATGATTAAAAAATAATATTTTTATGATTTTAAAAGTAATCCATTACCAAATGGATCATTTTAAATACTTAATTAAAGAAAAATGATCACAATATTTTTTATTTGAATAAAATATAACTTAAATTCAAAAAGGTAAAGAATGGATATTTAAATTCAACATATTAATTTTAAATGAAATATTTTATGCCTTAAATTTTTTAGTCAATAAAAATATTTCATAAAATTTTAATTCTTTCTTATATCATGATGATTCCATAAATGTTACATTTTTTATAAGAACCGTGTTTTTCAACATTCACTAAAAAATAAATATTTTTGGAAAAATATCAAAAATTCTCTACAATTTTTTTATTATGATGAATAAAAAAATTATGCTCATTTAAAAAAAATCAAATTATAAAATATAAAAAATTAACTTTTAAATACTACAATATAATAAATGGAAAAATAATCTATTTAAAATAAAACCTATTTGTTTTCAAATGAAAAACAATACCATCATTTAATACCTTAATAAAATTATTTATCATAATAAATAGGAGTATAAATTTATATAATTAATAAGAATATCAATTTATAACATATTTAATAATTTAATAATTCTTTTAATAATTGGGAGGGTTTGGATTAGCGAGAAACGTCATGTGAGTCTCGCTCTAAAAGTTGTAGGTGATTTGGGTTTCCCTTCTATATCTTGATACTGTGATCCTTCTAATTCATGGTGGATAGCTTTCTCATTCCATGAAGGATTGATTCTCATTGTCGCTTGGGGTTTTTTTTGGAACATTGGATTCTGGCATGACATACTGATACTGAGATCAAGGGAATCACAATGAATCTCTCACTCACAATCTTCAAAGGCATGACTGATTCTTCCATTCAAAGAAAAGGAAATGTTGTGCACATCAAAGTAAAAATTGAAGTTGTTTTGGAGTGGCTCAAAATAGGTAAGTACTCGATCATAGCTCATATTTGTCTTCCAAAGGGATCTAATCCTCTAAAAATAGACTAATTGAATGAATGGATTTCATTATTCTGTGGATTTTATTCTTGGAAATGTGTCTTGTTTGGATGAGGATATTTCCCTATGATCTTCCCTATTGAATAACTAAAAGTTAAACCTAGGGTTTCAGTTCAATTTCACTCAGACTAGGTGTTATCCACCTTCATGGATAAGAAAAAAAATTCTACCCATTTGAGGTTGGTAACACCACTACTCAAATTTGGGTAAGGGTATATGGGTTGAATTGGATAGTTTGGAATCATAAAATTCTTTATGAAATTTCAATCTCTATCAATATCTTGATTAAAATTAGTAAGTAAATGGTAAGGGTAGATGTGGTCACTTTTCCATTTTCTTGATAGAGTTCGAATTGGGTTTAGATATAGTTGATAAAGTAGGGCTTGAAAGTGGTGAAAATATTATTGAGTTGAAGATTATGTATGAGAAAACACCAAAATTATTCAAGGAATGTAATGTTATAGGCCATGAATCATCTAACTATAGGATATCTATAGTATGTAATTTCTATTTTGTACATGGACATGATATGAACAATTGTGTTAGGGAGAGTAAAAATGCATCTTTTAGGAAGAGGGATGTTGTTCCTCAGATATAGATACCTTATAATAACAAATACCCCTATAATATTTATGATATAAATGACATTGCTTCGGATAATTTCAAATAGAAGAGAGAAGAATAGGGACCTATTCCTGATGATGCAGTCAAACTAATAGATGATGAGAATGGAGGCCTACCAGGTGATTCTTCTAATGTTAATGCCTATACTTCTATGAATAAGAAAAAAAACATGAGCTACCATATTATCTAAAGAGTATAATTTCAACAATTATAATATTTATAGAAAATTCATATTGAATGACATGATGAAGACTAAAACGACTCCTCCCATTGCAGGCAGTGATCATGAATTTCTGGTTGAACAAGTTAATGAAGAAGATATAAAAAATCAGTTCTTCGAGAGCTTTCACAAGAAAGGATTATTCCTTTAGGTAACTTAAAGGGTAAGAAAATTTTATAATATGATTATCTAGTGATTTATAATATTTTCCATGTTTCTTTAAAATCCATAATAGATAATGAGGGTTTTTAATGTGTTTATTTCAAGAATACAAGGGCTCCAGTAGATTCTCATGTAATGGTTGATCAATCATATGACGACAAACCTACTCTTTTTTCTGAACAAAAAATTGATTGTGCCATTGATATATAAGATAAAATTCTTGGTTCTTTTGATATGATTCATGAAGAGACAAAACACCAAGAGATTATTCCTCAGGTAGGAACATAAGAGGTTGAGGGGATGATGACTCCAATAGAAATGGATGCCTCTCCTAAAGAAAATGAAAGACCAGCAGGATAATAGAACTGAATCTAAAAGGACTGATGCTGAGACCATACTTGAAAGGATCAAATCACTTCATTAATGTAGGGGGAGAATGAGAGGTCAAGGGTGCATATGTGGAATAGTATTCTGGAATTCAATTTGAGAGGAAGAATTAAAAATAAGATAAAGGTTGAGAAATAAGTTAGGTGTATTTGTTTTATTCTTTTGGAATATTTTCATTGTTTTCCAATACCCTCTTTGGTTCCTAGGTTTTTTCTTGTTTCTAATAAGATAGGAATCACCTCCATCCTTTAAAAAAATTCTCTTAATAGTACAAAATAAGAAATTAAGTTATGGAAATGTTATTAATACTTAAATAAAGAATCCCTTATAATTTGAAGTAAAACAAAAAATATTAAATATATTAGGTGTATCTAATTGATTATGTAATTATTTTTGATACATGATATTAACACATATAAGTGGTTAAATCATATCTATAATTTCATAATCATGAATATTAATAAACCATAAAAGTGATATCTTATCAAAAATATCAAGGCCATCACATCCCACCCCAAATAAATTACATCCTCCAAATACTATTATGATTACAATGAGAAGGGGTTTATAGAGAAAGAATGTTAAACTTTTTCAAAATCCATTTCATTAGGAAAAAGAAGATTTTGAAAAAAAAAATTTCATCTAAATCCCCAATAATGAAATCTCAAAAAAAAAATATAGGTAAATATAATAATTCTGGAGTGTAAGATAAAATGAATATACATAGGTGAAAAGAAATAGCTTATACGTTTTCTTGAATGGTTTTTACAGAAACACACATTTAAAATAAAATATAACATATTATTATGAGTAAAGATGATATGAAATATTAGTTATTCATATGAGAATATATATTTATCTTACAAAGAAGGAATAAAGTATTGTAAGAAATCATATAGACATAGAGTAGAAAAATATTCAATAAATTGGAGTGGAATTATTATTAACAACGTCATAAAAATTTAATAAAAGAAGAAGAACATGTTATGAAAACGTAATTTCCGTAGAGAGAAAAATAATATACAATTTGATAAAGAGAATTATAGAATATATCAATGATAGAAAAACAAGATCAAATTGGAAATATTTTGACTCAATAAAAATATATTGAGTCTAGAAAATCCATTTTAAACAATTTGGTGTGTGAATTATAATTTTATAATAGAGGAAAAGAGATCATCAATTCATCAAAAATAAAATTAACACATTCCTTTTAAGATATTTTATTTCACTAAAAGACTAAATAACTATAAAATAGATATTAAGTATTAGTAACTTACATTTATAATATAATACTATGATAGTTATCATAAATTTTTTTAAATCATGTTTGTAATTTTATATGACTCATACTTGTGAATGAGCTTTTATGGCATAGATTGATAGTCAAATGAACTTTTACATATGAGGATTCCTAGATTTATCATTATTTTTCACGAGTTTAATTAAATTTTTTAACATTAAGAAAAATAATATAATTAAATATAGTTACTTAATTTCATTCCATTTACATTATGAAAATTTCATCCTTGGGTTGTGTGTTTAAATTAGTTTCGACTTCAATTTGATCTCATATTCCAAATAATGAATATCTAAAATGAAGTTTTCATGAAAGAAACATGAATATTGAATCTGAATGGATCATTATATCCACCAAAATACATTTTTCCTTATATATAAATTTTTTTATGGCAAGTTATTCATCATTTTTTATCCAATTACAAAAAAAAACAAAAATGGTCAGCATGAGTAAATATTATACCTAATGAAATATGGGTAAACAATAATATAAATAAGTAATACATTAATCTCTAAAAACAAAATATAAGAATAATAACCCTTGTTTAATTAAATTATTCTATATATAACTAAACCCTAAAACTGTTGATAATATGCTTGAACAAATTGTAATACCAAAAATAAGAAAAACCCAATCACATATTTCAAAACCTTTATCACTAAACAATATAAAGTCACTCAGACAACCACATACCAAACAAATATATAATTTTGAGTATATGAATATTGATCTAACAAGTTTTTCTATTGATTTTAATGCTAAAAAATACCCTCATTTGTTTTACTAATAAATTTAGTTTGAGCGTATTTCAAGTTTATATTATTAATTAGTTAAATTATTTTCTTTTCATGGAATTCCAGAATCTCATGCCTATTTTTTATTTATCTTTTGAAGTAATAATATTCTTCTATTCATGATGGTTATTAAAAATAATTCTATAATCACTATTAAAAAAAATATATTTTAAACTAATGTTGGTGTCCAACAGCACATTTGCAACACCATATTTGAGTTAAAAATTATGTTTTTGGAATCACACTTTTATTGAGGAAACTCTTGTTTGAGTACATAACATTCATTGTATACTTAACATAAGTAACGTCATGAAGGTAATATAACTCACGTTGAGAAAAAGATGTCAGTATTGAACCTCACATTATGTAACTCTATGTTTAGATTAATTATTATGCTGGAAACCATAATTTTGTAATCAGCCACACATAGAATGATCCCCACATTAATTTGGTTATCTACAAGATTAACAATTTTAATTATTCCAAGATTATTTATATAATATAACTTGAGTAGATCTCCTAGTAAACTAATTCAAGGACTATTTAAAAATATCTATTGAAAGAGATTAATTTTTTATATATTTATAGGTGAAATTAGGAATTTTAAAAAAAATTTAAATTAATATTTCAAATATTCTATTCATTTTGAAATATAATTTTATCTAGATAATATTTTTATATTTTTTGGACCAAAATTTATTTTTTCAAAATATTTATTATTTTTCCAATGTATACATCTTCATAATCTGATGCTCAAAGTTTTGAATCTCTTTCTCTAAAAATAATGTTTTAAATTAAACAATCTTAGAAAAGAATTGTTATATGTACTAACACTATATAAAAACACAAATATTTTTGTTTGTATTTTTATTACTAGAAGAATGACAGATGTTGTTTTAAAAATATTTGAAATATGTTCTATAGTTTATTGAATATTCCAGGACTAAACTTTGGAGACCTACTTGTTCAATTAGCTACTAGTGTGTATTTTTACCTATGCTACCAAAGATGAATTGATTACTGTTACATTATATAAAAAATTTATATTGAAAATTGGACATTCTTCTTGAGTACTAGACTCTAAAGACATATATTTTCCTCTAAATATCTCTTCATCTTTCAATTGTGGTATTCATAAAAGAAATAGTCTATAGAAAATTTCTTCAACCAATTTCAATCTCTTCTTTATTTATAAAAACTTGAGTGATGATTATTTCAAGGACTGTTGATTGTCCTGTGTAAAGGTTTGTAAAAAGATACTGTAAAAAGTTACAATTGCTAACACTCTATTATTGAGATCCATTAGAAAAGACCTTCTAGTCAAAATCATCAAACTCGTAGAGAGAGTGTTAGTGGAGTGGACTATGGGATATTTTTTCCCCAAACCACTATAAAACTTCCTCTCCCTTTTCTTTTATTTTCCCCCATATACTCTATTTAAATAAAAGAGAATAGATTCAATTTATATGTTCAAGTTGGATTGGTTTTAAAATTTTCATGTGTTTTAAAAGTGACATAATTCACACCCCACTTGTGTCTCCATCATTATTCATGGATAATAACTGTCATTAGAGTAGGACTCTATTGAATATTTTACTCTGTTCTAATTAATATTCAGTTAATGTTTCAGATGAATATTAATATTAATGGATGATCATAAGGAAGTATTATCTATGATCAGGGATCCATGTTCTAATGGTGAAAATTATGGATGCTGGAAATACCATATGCTTATATACCTGATAAATCATGGTTTGAATGTTTATCTGAATGCTGTTAATCCATTTCGAATAACTATAGATGAATGAGAGAAATGGGATGAAACTAAAGAATTTGAATATGATTTAAATTTAAGAGACATGAAAACATTTATATTTGGACTTGGATTATATGAGTTTAATCATGTCTCTCAATTCTATACTAGTTTTAAAATATGGTAGGCAATCACTATTGTTTATGATGGAACAAATAATGTAATAAAATTGAGATACAATACTGATAAGTTTAAATTTTATATCTTTCAAATATATGAAGGTAAAATAATAACTCAAATAAATGGAAAAATGAATGAGATAGTTAGTGGTGTTTCTTCCCTTCCAATACATATACATTAACCTAATAAAGCTTTGAAAAATCTCAGAGTTTTTCCTGCTATATGGAATGGAATTTTAATTTCAATTAGATAGTGAATGCTAGTTAATGTGTTGAATATGTGATAATTGAATGGAACTCTAATAATGTATGGATCCAAGATACAAGTAAAAAATAAGGATCATAAAATTATTTAAGAAGGAAAATACTGGTCTCAATTTTTTTATTCAAGGAGGATAAATGAAGTCAAGAAATTATGTTTTATTCTTCTATGATGAATCTATTTTTTGAAATTTCCGTGAGAGATTTACTCAGTTATTTAGATGATTCGACAAGATATATAATAAAGACAAATGTTCCAAGAAACCATTCCATGATTTCATGAAATGGGGCCATGTACTAAAGGAAATTAGATGTTATTATTTAAAATAGTTATGAATTATCATGCCTAATTTTTCATAGCTTAAGGAAAGCTAAAAAACGAAAATAAGGAGAAGAATCTTCAGATAAAATTAGATTATCAAAGAAAAGGAAGGAAATCCTTAAAGGCTACCTAGATTGTGTATAATATTCAATATGTTCTTATAGTTCTAAATATAAAATATAATAATAAAATCAAAAAATAAAACAAATGATATAAGGACAAGGAAGAAGATGTATAATCCTACTATTCTTTTATTTCGGATTCTTAATCTATACGTTTCTCATGTGAAAAAATTAGGTGAATACTGTTCCATGTTAGAATAGAAATATAAAGCATTTGACAAATATAAAAAATCTCACAAAAATATTTGAAACATTTTCATAAGTGAAAGTGATACCATGTAGAAACAGTTTTTAGAATTTTAGAAAAACTAAATGAATCTGCTTCAAGTTGTGTTGAACATGAAAATAAAATTAATGAGTTACTTGCTATATTATAATCCTTGAAATGTGATGCTGTTGTGTTTTCCAAGGGTGATTATTATTCAAAAAAAACATAGAAAGAATAATCTTAATCATGAAAAATATAGAATTGGTAGTAATGGTGTGAAACTTTAACAATATAGAAGTTATTTTAATCCAAGATTAAATAATCATAACATGTATAAAGTTTCTTATTTTTATTATGGAATTAATATAATATAATGAGATAAAATTAAGGAATCCTAAAATGAATAATGTTAAGAAATCATATATTTTGAGATATATATCTATATTTTAGTTATTAAATTTTGGTAAAGTTAAACAAATATGGTTTCCCAGATCCCTGTTTTCCAACACTACAGGACCCAAAAGTATTTGGGTACCAATTTTTTTTTATTTGATATTTTTTAGGTGAAAATATACAAGGGAAAAAATTATATATGTTATTTGGAAAGAAAATATTCAAGACATATGAGTGGATATTTTTCAAATTTTCATTCATTATCTAATATTGATTTAATTTTGGTTACCTTTGATGATTATGTTGAAGTAGATTTCATTAGAGTTGTGAAAGATGAAGATTGAAATTATATTCTAGTCAACAAATTTATCTTTGTTCAAGGGATGGAGCATAATATGATAATTATTTCTCAACTATGTGAGGATGGTTTCATTTTTTATTTCTTAAATGGTGATTATTTACTTTTTAATAACAAATTGATAAATTTTACAGAACCTTAAACATAAAATTTTTATAATTTGGACCTCAACTCTTTATTCGAACAAACTTTGATCAGTTTAAATGAAAAAGTAACTGAATATTGGATTTAGAACCAAGGTCCGAGTCATTGTAATATATTTTCCTTATCTAAATTATCTAAGAAGAATCTGGTTTCTTTTCTACCTCGTCCCAAATTTGATAGGAAATGACCTTTTGATGCATAAAAAATAGGAATTTAGTATAAGATATATTTAAATAAATCAACAATGATTCTCATATAAACCACTAAAAAATATCCATATGTATTTTTTGGTCTTTCTAGAGTAGCATGCTCAGGTAACATATTATTTTTTATTACATTTGTTCAGGTTTTTTCACTATTAACATGGGGTTTATTTTTAAAATTTTAAAGTAATTTTTTTTATTATTTTAAGAGTTTTTCTAAGTTGGTTTGAAATGAAAAAAATGTTAAAATAAATTTATTAAGTAGTTATCATGGAGGAGAATTTTATAATCAATAATTTAATTATATTTTCTAAAAGAAATGTATTGAACATACTTTTGTTACTGTGAGGATACATCAATAAAATGGAATTGATGAAATAAGGAATAAAAATATTCAAGAAATAACTAGAACTATGTTAAATGAGTATAGTTTACCTACTTATTTTTTGTCATAATATATTAATACAATATGTCATATTAAGAATATAGTTTTAATTATAATGTTTTGGAAGAAGACACCTTATGAGTTGTGGAATAATAAAAACCTAATGTTTGGTGCTTCAAAATTTTCAGATGCAAGGTGTTTATCTTGAATACAATGGAAATGCTTGGTAATTTTATCCAAAATAATTTGATGGATTATTTCTAAGGTATTATGATACTTCAAAAGCTTATAAATTATTTAATTAAAAGTTAATAATGGTTTAGGAATACTTTCATGTGAAGTTTCGTGAGAGTGATCCATTTGATCATAATATAAGACAAATATGTGAAACTAATGATTCTATGAATAAATTTATACTTGATTCTTCTAAATTTAAGAGTGAAATTAATTTAGAGCATGATCTTGATTAATTTAGTTTGAAAGCGAATAAGAATGAGAAACCGGAAAGGGTTTTACCAAGATAGCCCAAGGCCTTGAAGAACCATCCTTTTGAGACCATTTTAAGAGACCTAAATAAAGGTGTGAAAATTAGGATAAATATTCTAAATTTAGTTAATTTATATTTTTTAATATTCCAATTTGGACCTAAGTCTATAGAAGAAGCCCCAAGTCATGATAGGAGGGAAATTTCTATGCAATAAGAGTTAAATCAGTTTAAAATAAATAATGTTTTGGAGTTATTTAATAGGACCATAGACCATATTATAGTAAGAATTAAATGATTATATAGAAATAATAAAGTTAATTAATCTATAATTACTAGTAATAATTCTAGGTTATTTGATAAATTTTATAATCTAGAGGAAGGTATAGATTATAAATAGGAATTTTCTGTAGTTTCTAGGATTGAAGCCATTAGGATCATTTTATCTTATGAATCTTATATTAATTTTAAATTATACTAGATGGAAGTAAAATTTTCTTTTGAAAAATATATATTTAATGGAAAAAGTTTATGTTGAAGAACCCCAATGTTTTTATTATCCTCATTTTCCAATCTTTTTAAACTTACTAAATCACTTTATGGTCTTAAAAAATCACCAATGGCTTGATATGAAAGATTGAGTTCTTTTATTTAAGAAATTGGTTCTTCTATAGGTTTAGATGATACTACCCTTTTTAAGAAATAATTTTTTTCTATTATTTTATTAATAAAAATAAATTTATATGATTTTTTTTATTCCACCAATAAAAAAGTTTTAAATGACTTTTTAAAACTTATGCAAAAAGAGTTTTAAATGAATACGATGGGAGAAATAAATTTATTTATTAGATTTCAAGGCATTTAAAAGTATTTTTTAAATTTTTAAGTCAAAGTAAATATATTATTGATTTTATAAAAAACTTTGGACTTAAAATAGTAATTTATATGAAAATATCATATGCATGATTACAAAACATGATTTAGATGAATATAGTAGACTAGTTAATAATAAGTTGTACAGAGGTATGATTGGTAGTTTTATATATCTTACTTTTAGTATAACTAATATTATGTTTTATGTTTACTTATGTAAAATATTTTTTTCAAATACGAAAGAGTATTAATTGAAAGAAATTAAAATTAATTTATGGTAGTTAAAAGGAAATAATTATTTATCTCTACCATATCAAAAAAACCTCCATTTTTTATTTAATCTCATATTCAGATAATGATTTTCGTGTCTATATATTAGATATAATGAGTACCTTAGGTACAATCCACTTTTTTAGAATATACCAAGTTTCATAGTAAAGAAATAAATAATGTTTCTTTCCACTATTGACAACTGAGGAAGAATACATATGGAATGGAAGTTCTTATACACACGTGATGTGGGTGAAACACACAATTCTGGACTTTGGATTTAATTTTTATCATGTTCATATTTTATGTGAGAATATTGGTGTTATAGATATTTCTAAAAAACTTTTAAGTCATTTTAGAACTAAGAATATTGATATTCGACATCATTTTATAATAGATCATGTTCAAAATAGTGATATATCATTATTATTTTTTAATAATGAATATATGAAGTTTTTAATAAACCTCTTCATACTACTCACTTTGATTTCATAAAGTATGATTTAGTTTTTTTATTTTTAAATGAATATTATATATTAATATTTATTTATTTGATAATATTTTTCTTTAAATCATTTTCTTTTAAAGTGATTATTTTTGTTTTGTTAATGTTTATTTTTTTTTCTTTTGAATTATTCAGGTTTTTAATTTGTCTTATTTAAATTTTTTTGCTTATTTTAATTTTCAAATCCTTTTTAATGTTTAAATTCTTTTATTTTTATAATGAAAATTTGATCTTGAGAAACTCAACCATCACTAAAAGCATCAGAAATATCATCTCTCTATCTAACCCTAGAGTCCTCATAACTTTTAATTTTTTATCTTTTAATCTCTCTTTTCCTAAAATTTTAAATATTATAACCCTAAACATTTATTTTTTTTCGAAATGGAAATGAATAAGGGAATCAATAAAGCTGGTCCCAGTAGTATAAAGAAGAAAAAAGTTTAAACTTCCAAACATCGTGTACTGTAGTGAAAATTGGAACATTTCAAATGGAATTTCAAAACTTGTAGTCGATTTGAGAAAGCTCTAAGATTTAATTGTTTATAGTTTTTTACGGAGTAAATTCATAATATGTTTTACAAATATAAGTCTAAGAATTTTTAAGAACACTCATTTTAGTTTTATTGATACTAAAAATGTTATTTCTTTGAAAGTTGGCAATATGGAATTTTTAATATCATATGAGGAGATGGACCATTACTTTATCTTCCCTTATAAAGGTAATTTCATTTTTAGTTATATGGTGTTTGGTGATAAGTTATAAAAGTTTGAATACATTATGTATTTTCTATTTGGAACTTATCAAACTAAGAAGATCATAGTGAATGACCTCGATACTGGTTAGAAGTTTGTTGTAACGTTTTTCCAAATTAGAATTATACCAAAGATTTATGAATAAAAGAATATTCTCTTTCTAGACATGTTAATAATGTTTCTTTGGTTGATTAATTTAAAACTGAATTTGTGTTAGTACATGTTTAGGTGAAAAATTTATTATTGTTATAAGGACTCAAGAATATGATTTTATCCAAACAGAAGAATAATGTCTCTTATTCTCTAAAAGAGAGGATTAATTTATGATATCCGGAAATCGATAATACGTAATAATAGAAAAATTATATAAAATATAACTTTTAGTAAGTTTGGATTTTTCTAGAGTATTCCAAAAGGAAGGCTCATGGTAGTAGGAGCTGAAGAAGAAGATCCCTCTGATTTTGGTGTTGAAGGGGTGCAAAGTAGGCCTAAGTTAGGTGGGTCTACAATAATTTCTACTAAAGAAATTAGTTGACATAGGATTGAAGGTTGTGCAATTATTGTCTATGGTTCTGAAAAAAAAGTGGATGAAACTAAATTTGGAGCAATAGTTTTAGAAGTATGTGTTGTGGGTGATGATAATGTCTCACATAGTAGAAGGAGTAATAATTTTATGTAATAAAATATTTATATAAGATTTGAGGGAGATATTTAGTTCTCAAGGGTGTATCATACCCCCTAATTTTTTATGGAAGATGGAGCTATGTTTTTTCAAATACCTCATATGAGAGATTAAGCTACACCATTTGAGCTAGTTGTTAAGTCTGTTGAAAGGGAAGTTATTCAGATAGCTCAAGTTATAGAAGAAGTATTGGAACATATTTCTCATGTTGAGTAGAAAAATTTAGAAACTTCTGCTTATTCTTATTGTAGGTAAATAGTATAATAAATTCTTTCATTTAGAAAATGTAGTATTCTATTGGTTTCTTATACTAAATTTATAGTAATCAATTAGTTTCTATAGTTGAGAAGTCTTCTGAGATGACTAATAAATAAGTTTCCCAGAGCACTAAAATTATTAGGTAGTTGTTTTTACAATTTGATAAAGGTTTAAATGTTGAGTATCTTTGTTTAGTGGAATTACAAGATCACTTAGTTAGGTAAGAGTAGGTACCCTTAGATTCTAGAGAAGAATCTAGTTTTGAAGAATATGCTCAATTTTGTTTTTCATGTTTATTTTATAAGTTTGATTTTATAATGGATAAAGTTGTTAAATTACAAGTATAAATTGAAAGTTATAAAAAAATATTTTAAGGAGCTAGAAATTAGTTCTATTTCTAAGGAATATTATGAGTCTCTTTAGACCATGTTTCTAATTTTAAATAAAAAATCAATTTTGAGAAGTGATTTTGATACATTGAAGAGAGTTGTTAATGGTAAATTTGGAAAGTTGAAAAGTTATATAATGTGTATGTCAGATTTTACTGATATAAAATGTTTATGATGTATTAGTTTTAGAATGTGAAGGATACCATTTTATATCAAGGAAGAGAATATAAATCATTAGGTTAAATTTATAGATATTTTTTTACAAAGGATTGAGCCTTTATCTTCTAACCTTAGTGACTTGGGTTTAAGGTTCAAAATCGGGAATGTAGTAGTGTGCCTTTACACATTATTCTCGATAACTAGAAATAGTTCATTTCTAAATTTTCTTCTACAAAACCTGGTGTAAGTGATATTTTAAATAGTATTGGGAGCATTATGGATATGTTTTTTAGTATGTTGATATATTTCATAGCTTTCTAAAATAAATTTGGTAGAGACTTTAAAGGTTTGTTGGACCCTCAATAACATCTCATAAAATGGGACTGCCCTTTAATTAAGAATTTCATTAATTTGATGATGGGACTTCAGTAAATTAAAAATACTATTCAGGATCTCCCAACCTCTTCCATATCTTTAGAGGAATCTAAACCTACTGCTATTCCTTTCTATATTTTTGAACCTTGACCTTTTTTTCTTGAGTTAAAATTATTATTATTATCTGAAAATATTTATAAAATTAAATTTCATTTTCTATTTTCTATTTTGTTTCATTATAATAATCATTATTTTTTTAATCCTATCCATTTCAAAATATACTTATGTTTGGGTTAAAAATCCTTCACATACATTTAAATGAAAAATTAATAGTGTTTTATTACATTTTATACTTTTATTTTGATCGCATAAAATAGGCATAAATCTTAAAAAACACAACAAAAATGAATAATATGAACTTTTCATATATTAATTTGATCTATGATCTTTATTTGATAATTACAAACCTCTATGTTTTTGAATTTTTATGGTTTTTTATCATAAAAGGGTGGACATTATTGGGAATTTTAATATTGATCAAACATTTTTTCCATTGATTTTGATGATCATAAATACCCTCATTTATTTTACAAAGAATGTTACTTTTAGTGGATTTATGGTTTATATTTTTAATTGATTTTATTACTTTCTTTTCCAAGAATTCTAGAATCTCTTATAAATTTCAATCATTATATATGATGGTATGAATATTCTGTTTAGTATTCAAGTTGTTAAAATAAAGTTTTAAATCACTATTCTGATGGAGTATTTGAACCTAACATTGGTGTACAACCCCAAGTTTGGAATCCCACATTTGAGTTAGGCATTATGTTTTGGAACCTCACTTTTTTTATGTAAAATCATGTTCAAGTACCTAATATTTTTTATATAGATTACCTAAGTAACCTCATGTTGTAAATAAACCACTTTTTAGGAACCAAACATTACTATTAGAACTATCTTTAAGGAACTCTATATTTTTATTCATCCATTTGATTGAAATCATACATTTGTAATCAACCCCACACAGAATGATCCCCATATTAGTTCAGTTGTCTTTGAGATTTAAAATTTAAATTATTATGATATTTCTACTACTATTTCTCTAGGGTAAATATCTTTGTAAACTTGTTCAATGATTGTTTCATAAGATCAATATAAATAGAATGATTTATATCAATTTTTATGATAAATTATTAATATTCGTAGAAGTTTAAAATTAAAATTTAAAATATGTTGTGAATTTTTAAATCATGATTTATCTAGTGACTTTTTCATATTTGTTTGACCTAGATTTATTTGTACAACTTATTTCTTCTTTTTCAACTAACACATTTTCTTTATTCGATGCTTAATGCTTTGAATCTCTTACATTAAAAACAATGTTGTAACTTTCATGATCTTAAAAAAATTAAATTTAATTCTACTATATATTCACATAAATTTATCAATTCATATTTTTATTACTGGAATAATTACACCTATAGTTGTAAAAATTTGTGATATATTTGCTATAGATTTTTGAATCTTTCAAGACCACACTTTGTTCACATACATGTTCAATCAAGATATTCTATGTGTTTTTTCTACTTCTAAAAAAGTGGAATTATCTATTGATTCTTTATCTATATAATTTATGTGGAATTTACATCTGAATACTTCTATAGACAATTTCTTAAACCAAGTTCAAATACTTATTTGTTTTCAAGTACTATAGTGTTGAGTGCTTTGAGGATTCCTATTATTACTTTGTAATGGCCTTGTAAAGGTTTTTGTAATGAGTTACAATTACCTGCACACAACCATAGAGATAAATTGGAAAATTATCAACTTGTGAAAATCATTAATCTTGCAGAGAGAGTTTTGGTGGAGTGGGCTAGATGATCTTTATGTCCTGAACCACTATGAAAAAATATGTACCCATTTTATTTAATTTTAAGATGCATAGTCTATTTAAATAAATATGAAAAAAGTCAATTTACTAGTTCAAGAGGGTTTGTTTTTAAAATTTTGATGTGATTTATGAAGACACAATTCACCCCCACCCTCTTGTGTCTTTCTCGTCATTTGAGGATAATATGTAGCCTAATCATATGTTATCTCAAAATATAGTAATCTTTTAACTAAATCAATTAACCCATTGTACTAATTAACCATATCTATCTCAACCTAAAATAATATTCCTACTCAAAGGGTTATATACACCTTGATGAAGTATTCTTCCTAAGAACCAATAAAATTTCCTAAAATATTATTAATCACTTCAAAATAAAATTACATAATACCTCAAAATGGGTATCTATTCCATTAAACTCATGTTAAACCATAAACTTATGAACCCATAATGGTATCTGTAACTCTGAAATTATTCTAATATGATATAAACCGTACATTTAAAGTAATATAATCATTTCCTTGATACCAACTATGATGACATGAACCCATACAAAAAAATATGGTTCTAAAAACATAATATTTACACACTATATTTGATACCAACTGAGGTGAACCAAATATATCCTTCTATAATTAAAATTTCAATAACAAAAATCGAGTTGCCAACATCCCAATACCTTTTAGGTTTAGTGTTTTATAAAATTAGGAAATATAATTTATGTATCAAATTCCACGTTTTTCATACCCAACAGACATTTTTTAAACTACATCAAGCAATTATCATTTATCATTAAGTTTTAAGCATCTCACACAAAATTATACACGCATGATATCCTTTTAGACATTTATTACTGAAGTTCATTATTTATAACCTATGAAAACGGAAACATAAGAAGGGTGATCTCAAATTCTCTATAAGGGTATACATAAGTGATAATAATAAAAGATCATAAGTGCACATATGATGAGCATATGAGTATGATATCATAATCAAGGTACATGTAAATATAATATGTAAATCCAAAATAATAAAATATGGATCATAAATAATTATTTATAGAATGAAGCTTGTCATTTGAAAAGTGTAAAAGGATTGTGAGAAAATAAGACAATAATCATGATCCATGAAAATATAACACATACACGTTTTAAATTCGCTAAAGAATTCCACCAAAAAATATCATAAGTAATTATGAATGAAAAATAATAATCATGAATTTTAATTGGTATTTATTAATAATATCACTCTTATGATAACCCTTAAAATCTTATTCATAATGTAACAATCACACTAGTCCATTCCAACATAATTTATTAATAGAATAAATCATTAGAAAATGTATTAAAGGGAAACATCAGACCCACCCATAATAACATATAATTTTCCAGAACCATAATATGAAAAAAATAAGTAGGGTCTTGCACATCCATCATATAATTCATAAAAACATTTTTCTATACCCATAACCATATACACATATAGTTAGTACATAAAAATGAGAGAAAATATCCTTTTCATTGAAAAATCATTAAAATATTTTTTTTCGGATAATAGGAATTGAATTTACATGTAAAACCATGAATACATGAAATAAAATTTACGTTATTAAAAATAGACATGAAAATGGTAAAATTCTATCAAGATTTAAATATTAATAAAAACTTTCTTGTCTTTCCTTTATAAAGAAATTCAAAAATTCTTAGTGTGGAAAAACATTAAAAGATTTCTTTTAAAAAATGTATAGAGAAATTAAAATATATTTTAAATTAAATTTAATAAATTATTGAAGTATATATTATAATATTCTTCAACTAATATAAATAATATTAACATCAAGATGAAGGATATTGGTAAAAGAGTTCAAAAACATTAAAGAAATGTTTTAGAGAAAAGAACTTATATATTTTTAAATAAAAATCGCTTAAAGAAAATAAATTTGAATGTTATTTTAAGTACCATGAATAAAAGGTAAAAATGATCAAATTTTTCAATTAATAATTATATTCATCATATAAATGAATATTGGGGCATAATATGAAACACATTTTAAAGAATAAAAATTGATATGAAAAACATTTATGATTTTGGTACCCATTGAATAAAAAATATTGAAGATATAAAAAATAAAATAAAATGTTTAATACCATGAAAAATGATATAATAATTATATATAATTTAAAATAGGTTGCCTATACACCATATAAATGAAAATAGGTGGATATTTCACAATATGTCTCAGAGACTGAAATTATAACATTGGAATCAAAATATGTTAAAATAAAGAACTTAACTTGTCTTTGTAAATCCCATGAATTAAATGAAAGAAATAGTATAATACATTTATAGGTTTTGAATAAAAAACACCATATAAATGGAATCTTAGTGTACAATATGAAACATCTCTCAAGGAATTGAAATTGAGACCGAGAACCCTTACCTTATACTTGTAATTTGTGGGAACCGCTATAAATTTTTTTATAAAAAATTTATATTTATTATTCATATGAATAAGATCATTATTTATATTTATTATAAATTATACCATCCGTTCATAATTCCTTATTAACCATATATTAATAGTTTATTGTGAAAATTAACATTCATGTGTTAAACATTCTATTTCCCTCACATGATTTGATTTGGTGATTCTGATCCTCAAGTATTGTTCATGAGTTACTCGCACATATAATGATAATGATATTTTAATATTTTGTTTTGGAATATTTTTGGAGTTCCATAGCCATTTCATTGTAATCTTGTTGATGGTTTTCATGGAACACTTAAAATTTTCATTTTTTGGTGATAAATGAATTAATAAAAGGATTGAATTTATTTGTACATATAATTTTGAATATTACCACTCATGAATTATGAAAAAAATACTAAATTAATAATTATTACATCTTATTACTTGTATTTTAGTCTTTTTATTCATTCATAAAATTAAGGTTATAATAATGTCCTTGAAGGTGGTAAAATTAACTAAATTAGGAACAAGTTATAATGGTAGTATAAACAAGAAAATGTTATTGTATAGTAAATGTAAAACTTTTATAGAAGATTAATGGTTTAAAAAAACTTTTTTTAAATTTATATATCAAATTTAATAATAGGTTGATGAGTAATATATATAATAATAATAAAGAAGAAGATATTGCTTACATTGAGATCCTGAATCTCCTCTTGAATGATATCAGGAAATGAGAGGTTTAAGACTTCTTGTTCATACCAAAATCTCAATAATGTGGGATAGGATTTTTGGGGAAGTAAACATGGTAAATTAATAAGATTTATTCGAATTTTTAGTGTTACTTTGTGCGGGTGGAGGAGAGGTTCTCTTGTAAGTGAGAGGAGGGACATTTTGAAATATTAATTTCTTAATATAAAAATTGTATTCATTCTTAGGGAAAGTGGATATAAAATTGATAAAAATTGAAATTATATCAGATAGAGGTTCATAAATATTGTATTCACTCATTTAAGGACATAATTTTGTGATATTTATAGTCATTTTTTTAAATTTGACTACATTTAACCATTACCGAGTTGACTAACTTTTACTATGGCAACATATTTTTCTATGTAAAAGTTAAATGGTACTCATTAAATAATTTGAACATTTAGATTGAATAATTTTAAAAAATTTATGGTATGAAATTTATAATGGTTTTAAAAACTAATTTTAATAAAAGTATTCTTAATGAAATGAAAATAGTTTTTAGAAAAATGTCTTTTATATATAAAAATGAATTTAGACCAAAATCATGTATAATATTTATTCCCATGAAATTTATAAGTTTATGATTAAATAAAAAAGTTTTTCTTTACATTAAAATAAAAAAAAATTAATGGATCATTGTGAATGATTTAATTGAATGAAAATGATAAACATATTTTTTAGTTATAATAAAATATTACTTAGGTTCTAAAGAGTCAAGATTAGATTTATAATTTCTACATATTAATTTTAAATGCATTATTTTACACCATATATAAATATTTTGTCAATAAAAAATATTATATGTTTTATTTCGTTATTATATCATGATAATTTCATAAGTTTTATAGTTTTTGTAAAAAAATTATTTTTCACTATGCATCGAGAAAATAATATTTTTTAGAAAAATATAAAAAACTCACCCTTTACTAATTTTCCATTACAAATAAAAAAATGAAGTTAATTTTTTCAAATTAAAATTATAAAATTAATTTATTTAAAATTTAAACAAAACTATATAATATATGTGAAGATAGTTTATTTAAAACAAAACCTATCTTTTTTCAAATGAAAAAACGTATCATTGTTTCATAGCTCGAAAAAATTATTATTATTAAAAAATATAAATATGAATTTATATAATTAATATGAATATATATTTATAGCATATCTATTAATTATGAAATTATTTTAATAGATTATAATAAGAAATTAATTTAAGGAAATTTACTTAACTTTTAAGTAAAACATCCCTTTTCAGACGAGGAAAACATAATAATCTTAAATTTATTATGAGTATCTAATTGATTACATAATATATTTTGAGATATGATATTATTATATATAAGTATTTAAATCATATTAATAAATTTATAATCATGATTATTAATAAATAATAAAAGTGATGAATTATAAAAAATATATATGTTGACACTACTACGTTTACCCAAAAATGTGGGTTCAACCCATACAGCGTATCCAGTGTGGTATGTGGCATGTGGATGTTGGGAAAATAAGTTTTTTTGGGTTTATATGTGTTATTTGATTTATAATTTATAAATTAATCTTCATAAATACTAACTACATTAGTACAACAAGCTGGTAGTTTGAGGTTGATCCCATGGATTTGATTTTTAGGAAACAAGTTAGTGAAATTAGAGTGGTCGAAAAGTATAAATTTAAATGAAAACTTTGATTAGTGATAGTTTACTAATATTAAGAAATCTTGGATAATTTATTTTTTAAGAAAAATAATTTATTAGTCATGTTGTTTTCAGAGTTGGTTCTAGAAAAATCCTAGGTCCTAGAATTCACCCTCTAACTCATAAATGACCAATTTCTTAATAAAGTAATTTAGTTTATTTAAGATACAAGGGAACCAAACCCATATTTAAATATAATCACCTAAACCCATAAAATATTCATTCATGAATTTATATAATTACTTAATCAATTAAAAATCATGCCATCCATTAATACAAAATGTTCATTCATGAAGATGGAGGTAAGATATTTAATCTTAATGTGACACTATCATAGATTGTGTAATATTTGGCACTGATATTTATCAGTGCTAGATAAAAAGTGCTGATAAAGGGGGGAATTTTATCATTGCTCTCAAAAATCACTAATAATGTTAACTTTTATCAGTATTAATAAATGGCCACCCTTTATCAGTGCTTTTTTCTAGCACTGATAAAAGTCTCCCCTTTGGCTATGCTTCTTTAAGTGATGGTAAAAGTGACCCCATTATAAAAGTTTTTTATATAGCACTAATAAAGGTTTAAGTGAGCAATTTAATTTATATATAAATATTTATATTTTTTAAAATAATATTTATATTACAATAAGTATATATATGTAAATATAATATATAAAAATGATTTATATAACTCTTTACAAAAAATGAATCTTATTCTCATAATTTTATTTAAAAAAATATATCAAATTTATATTAGTCAAAACAATTAATTTTTTATTCATATAAATTGATTATAGAATGTTTATAAATTAAATTAAATATAATATATTAATATTTTATTCATACAATTATATAATATAAAAATTAATATATTTATTTAAATATATATTTATATTTATATTAAATAATTTAAAATTTATATATATTTATAATTCTATGTATGTATGTGTATGTGTAACATTCCAAAATTTTATGGCAGGTCTCTTTTTAAATTTAATATATTTGATAGCTTACATTGCACGCAACACTCATCTAAACTGCACAATAAAATATTTTTATTACCTTGAAATTAAGTTGGTGAGAATGGATAGTATTAACCACATTTTGAAATTTATATATATTAAATTTTTTTCATTCATCCAATATATTTTATATGTATAAGATTAGAAGAAATCTACTCTTAAGTATAAAAAGCTATCTTTTTCTAAAGATAGTTTTGTCACCTTTTAGTGGTGAACTTGTTTTAAAACTAAATTTGAACAATTGTAAATTTTATTTGAAAAAAAATTAAAAGATAAATATAAAACTTTCTTTGGTTGAATTTTTAATATTTTTATAATATGTTTCATTTTTAATGAATAGTGAAAAATACTACATTTTAATTAAAAACTACTTATTCATCTAATTTATTTATATTGTTGGATTATATTTTAAATTTTTTTAAAGTATATACAGTTCAATTATACACCAATAAAATCAAATTTGGGCAATTCGAATCAATATCACATTTAAATTGGATATAAAAACATTTCAAACATTTGATCATTTTTTATTTAAAAAGTCGTTGTTTCATCATGTTTGTGGGATTAATTTTATATTTATTTATTAAACTTCTTTGAATTAAATTTTAAAAAATGGATTATTTTTAAGGAAAAATAATTTTCAATTATAGAAAATAGGTCTCTTTTATATTTGAACAGTGTGAATAGTTTGGTAAATTTTTGTTTCCACGATAAAAGGTAAATCATATAAAATTTGTGCAATTAAGAATATGATATGGATTATAAAATGACCCTTACACTTGGACCAATTTTATTCAATGAAATAAAATCCTACAAAATTTCTCAAGGTTCAAATATATGACCTTTTTTTCATCTATATGTGATTAATATATTTATAATGTCAAATTTAATGAAAAGACAAAGATGTCACAATCACTTTCTTAATAAGTAAAATATTTTTAATAAGGGGCTATCTAGAGGCTATATTTGACTAAAAATAGTAATTTGAATAGAATAGATTTATTTTTACCATGGGAATTTATTTTTAATTGTTATTGAAGTAATATTTACCTTAAATTCTTTCACAATAGTGATGTAATAATTATTTTATTAAGGGAAATATCAAATAAATGCTATTACAAATGTTAAAACAAATATAATTTGATATAATTAATGTAAAAAAAGAATTTTATATATTAATTTGATATTTTAGGGGTGTATTATTATTTTTAATTTATCTTTTTTTATACTTTTAAAGTCCAATATAATTAATACCCTCAAAATTGACACTAATTGTATTTTAAAATACATAATATTTTATTAAATGATATAAAATTCACAAAATTATTCAAATTTTCCACCTAATTGGTATAGTATTTAAAATTTCATCCATAATCCATTTATAATTAATTTTTATTTTTTATAGTAACTATATTAACCCTCAAAGAATAAAAATCCATATTATCACGGAAAGAGTTAAAAGGGTTAGATAAGAGTTAAAACTAAATGATAAGGGTAATAATGTGACCTAAACATGTATAAAATTTATTTTATGGGAGGATTTAGAACCATACTAATATTATATTAGAAATAAATCACTTTTTATCCATTTTTAATAGAAGTTTAATTCATATTAATTTAATATTTTGAGAGTTTTGAAAAGTGTTCCGCACCTCAATTATAAAAGGGAACATTCTCCCCCACTTATTCACACCACTTTAAGCCTTCTAGATCAGCCAAACGCTAGCCTTTTCTCTTCTAATAATCCTTATAAAAGTTTTAGAGGTTTTAATATTTTATAAATATATACCCTAGGTCACTTAAGAGAATTTTAAAGGAGATCATTTGTAGAAGAGGAGGTTAAAGTACATACAACCAAAAGAAAGTGTCATGTAAGGTATTTATTAACGAAATTTTCATTCATTGGGTTAAACATATATTTAATTGATTTGGTTATGTATGAAATGAATTTAAATAATCTTATGTTGTATTTATACTTGTTTTATGTGGATTTATAGTGGGAACACATAATCTATTAATTTGTTTTATAGTATGAGCTTTGTATGTTTTATTTCAGAATCTCGTTATTATTTGGGATAATTTATGTTGAAGTCTACACTGGGGAATATTTTTCTTCCATGTACATGTTTTATAAAAGTGTTTTAAAAAATGTTTGTTTAATTATCCTACAATATTTTAATGTCTTTTTACACATATTTGACTTTTTATAAAACCATTTGAAAGGAATATTTTTTTCATTTTCCAAACGAGGTACATTATGAATTTTTCAACAAAAATACCGAAGGAATGTTTTTTAACTTATATGGCATGAGTGTAAATTCCATCATAATGACACCTTAATGTTTTGAATCGTTATTTACAGGTTTAAAAGGTTCCTTTCAAAGAAAACATTTTCTTCTATAATCATGAAACTTTATAAATAAATGATTTCAATGTAAAAAAACTATTTCTCTCAAGAATTTTGAATGATTTTATTAGAGTATTTTCATCTATATCAATACATTTTTTTGAATATTATTATTAATTGAGGTTGATCTATTATGATATAAACTACTATATTTTATTAAATGGTTTATGATTGTTTTGGTTGTGGATGTATGATTTTGATTCCATTCACCATATTACTCAGAATGGTTTATGATTATGTTTACTGATTGGGGATACTTTTTAACATGTCATATTTAAATTTTGTTATGTTTTAGACCATTCATATTGGGAATTCATTGAACTTATTAAGTTAAGGGAGGGTCCCACTATAACCCCTTGATGAATCAGTAGTTTTCATGAGACAAACTTGACTGGGCTTTTTCCAAGCCCTTATCCATTTATTAGATTCTTTGTATGAAGCCTTGATAATGTTATATTCTTGGAACGAAGCCTTAACAGTATTATATTATTGGTATGAATTCTTGAAAATATGTTTTATATTTCTATCATTATGCATTCTATCATTATGAGAGTTGTTATTGATTTCCATGTGATTATTTGACTAATAGAATATCCATAGTTAAAATTTCTTTCTCATATGATTGTTTATGTGGTATAACTTTATTAGATTTTATCTTATCCATATTATGATTAACTTATTTATTAAATGACATTTTTTTTGGTTATTTACCTTTCTATATTTATTATTTTTGATAGCTTCCACTATACTCTTACCCTTACTGAGCATTAGAGATCACCACATTCACTCCGAATAGCCCGAAGGCCTTCTTTTTTATTTTATTATGGATAATCCCTCTTTTAAGGGTTTATGGGGAACCGGTACATGACCCGTATGCCCAGGGAACAAGGCCCGACAAACTCGTAATACATGACCCGAAGGCCCAGAGGCATACCATGCACAATACATGACCCCATTCATATGTTTCACTTTTCCCTAGGATTATATGAAGTATATTATGACTGATATGAAGGGATAAGTTTTTAGAATAATGGTTTTATTAAAAGAATCAATATACTGTATTTTTAATTTAAATTATAATGTATATTTTAAGTATGAATCTAGTTTTCTAAAACTATTAAACTGCTCAGTCCTTCGGGACGCGATTCCTAGTATAATATTACAATGTAATAAAGTAACCACCCACTCTAGGCTACTAGGGTCGGGGTATTTATTGTTTGTATCAGATTAAGTTTAGTATAAACCATAGGAACTAGATTTAGGGAAAGATATATTAGAGAACAGAACCCTATGAAAGAATTTGGAAATATATCCTAACAAGCTATACTTATGATTGAGAGATTAGTTGTACCTCAATTATCAATTTAGATTTTGTGATTCTTTAGTTATGAAATAATACATTACTTTTCATAATTTTAGTATCTAATATAGTGTATTCCAATTTTTTAGAAATGTAACCCAATAGAAAGAGTGGAAACCATATCAATGCACTTAATCTGTTTACAGATTTCCCTCATATGCAAGATAATGATGTTAGTCCTAGAGCTTTAGTTAGCGTTGAATAAATTATAACTATATTAGGACTACTAACTCAGGTTATGTGAAATAAGCTTACTCATATAGAGTATGATAATTCAAAATGTGGAGGAACAATGTTAGACCACTTCATGAGACAACAACCTCCATTATTTAGTGGGACTAAAAACCCATTTGAACCTAATCAATGGATATGTTCCTTAGAAAATATATTTCTCTCTTTGAGAAGTAATGAAAGGGAGAAGGTTATCATAGAATTTTATAATATTTTGGGAGATGTGGATCAATCATGGTCATTTATTAAAACACTAAGGAGGAAGAAATATAAAAAATATAACAAAAGTATTATAATGAAATTTTCTTGGAAAACAATTCCCCTCATGAACAATGAGTGGATATAAAGCGGAAATTTTTAAGCCTAAGGTAAAAGGAGGATGATAATGTTCCTAAGTATGAAGCCAAATTAACATGGTTATCAATGCATGTTGCAGACTACATACGTAAACAAAGTATTATGATTTATCATTTCTTTTATGGGTTGAATCCATTCCTATAAAGAGAAATGGTATCCCAATCATTCTCATCATATGAGGATATAGTCTCATGTGTATAAAGATAAATACAGAATTGTCAAAGTCTTATGCCTTTAAAGGGAAGCAAGAGAAGAATAGAATGGAAAAGTAAGAGTTGGAAAGTGGAAGAATGGAAAGAAGGATTTTAAAAAATATGATACTTTTAGAAGGAAACATCAAGGTAGATTCCTAAAATTAAAATAAGTTGGTTTCAAGTTTGGTTAAAATAGTCACCAATGCTCGTGATTACAAGGAAAAGAATGAATTTTCCAATGTGAAATGCTTTCAATATAAGTATGTGGGAAAATATATAAATGAATTCATGAAGTGTTAAGGAAATATTATATATAAGAAGAAAAGGGATCAAGGTCAATCTTATGTTGTTACTACAGTCAAAGTGGAGTAATTAAAGTATTTGTTTTTTTAGTTTTAAGAATAACAAGATATATAAGGATTATATTTCAGTATTTATTCTTTAAGTATTTGGAATAATTCATGTTTTCATTAATGTTTTAATGTGGTCAAGGTATTCATATATATGGTATATGACTATTCAAGATGAATTATGTGGTTTGGGGAATCTAATGTAAATTTGATTTTCGAAATTTAGTGAACTTACTTATAAATTTAAGGACTTTGAATTTCAACAGTTGTGTTTTGGATAAGTCTTAAGGTAACTAATTATGGGATGGATTAAGTTGAACTTTGGATACTATTTTTTGAGGTTAAATTATGATTTACCATATTGGATAACTTTTTCAAACCAGTTTGGTTTTAGTAAACATTTAAAATAAAAAAGTAATGACTCCTGGATCTTATTATTAATAAAAGTTCTTGAGGCGTGAAAAATAATTTTGAACATTCATATCTAGGTGTAAGTGATGAAATGAAAATAAATAAAAGCACAACCAAAGTATGAGATTATGATTATTAAATGGAAATAAATAATTTAAGTTCTTATCTTTATAGTTTAAAACCCCCTCAACTCTAGGAAAATGATTTTGGAACAAAAATGTTATCCACTTTCAATTCTTTCTGAGAAATCAATGATTTTTTAATCAATCAAAAATTTATTGTTTTGTAATGGTCAAAATTCTAATGACCATGTTATCTATCAGTCTACATAAAAAATATGATAGTTATATTTCTCTTTCATACCGAGGTTTTCACTTCCCACTAATTTTGTCTTATTCAAAAGCCTAATTTTGTGGTGACCTTTGTAATTCTATTTCCTTATTATTAGAAGGATGTTGTATTAACCTTATTTCTGATGTGGATTTCCCAAAAAGGAATTTTGAAGTATCAAATTTTGATTTATGAAGTTCAATTTTAAATTATGAGGTCACATTTTATTAAAGGAGGGTATAATGTAAAACCCTAATATTTTATGGTATGCCTATTCTTAAATTAATCTCTTCGGTAGCTTATGTTGCAAGCAAAACATTGCTCAACCACAGAATAAAATATTTTTATAACATATAAAATAAATTAAAAGGAATGAATAGTATTAAACAGATTATGAAAATTATATATATTAATTTTTTTTGGAAATTCATCTAATAGATTTTATAGGTATTAAATAAGAAAAAATCTAATATTATGTATAAAAGAAATATTTATTTAAACATGGTTTTGTCGTATTTTAATGAGGCACTTATTTTAAAACTAAAATTTGACACTTTTAAAAATTTTATTTTAAAAAATAAACTTCATTTTTAAAGAGAAATATTTAAATTTAGTTTGGTTTAATTTTTGGTATTTTTATGATAAGTTTCATTTGTAATGAATACTAAAAACACTACATTTCAATTGAAAACCACTTTTATATTTAATTTACTTATACAGTTAGATTATACTTTAAATTTATTTTAAATAATTAATAGTTCAATTATAAATCCATAACTCCATTTTGGTTCATTGGAATAAATTTCACATTTAAATTGGATATAAAAAACATTTCAATATTTTGAACAGTTTTATTTTAAAAACATGTTGTTTCCTCCTGGTTGTGTAATTAATTTTAAATTAATTTCTATAAATTTTTTTTATGTTAATTTTGAAAAATAGATTCCATGTTTTTAATCATAAGTTCTAATTTTATTAAATATGCACCTTTTCTTTTTGGAAAATATGAATAGTTACTTTGGAAAATTTTTGTTACCACGATTAAGGGTAAAACGAGGGAAAATAATGTAATAAAGAATAAGATATTTATTCAAATATGACTCTCAAACTTTCCCAAAATTTATTAGATGAACAAATATTGTCTATAATCACTGAAGATTTGAAAATATGACCTTTGGATGTCATTTATATGTGATTATGAAATTTATAATATTTAATTTAATGAAAAGAAAAATATGTCACAATAACTTTCTTAATAAATAAAATATTTTTAATAAGGGGTTATCCAAAGGCTATTTTGGACTAAAAATAATAATTTTAGATAAAATAGATTTTTTATCATGGTAATTTATTTTTATTTTTTAGTGAAAGAATAATCACCTTAAATTCTCTCCCTAAAGTGATCGAATAATTATTTTATTAATGGAAATATCAATTAAATGTTATTAAAAATGTCAAAATAAATATAATTTGATATAATTAATGTAATGAGAGAATTTTATAGATTACTCTGAAATTTAATGGGTTTATTAATTTTTTTATAAGTTACCTTTTGTATAGATATTTTTAAATTACAATGTAATTAATAGCTTCAGAATTGACATTATTAATATTTTAAAATAAATAATAGTTTACTAAATGATATAAAATTCATAAAAATATTTAAAACGTAAAAAATGATTTTTAGAAGGTTAAAAATATAATCTGTGATCCAATTATATTTTTTATAATTTTATAGTAACTATATGAACTCTTAAAGTTTAAAAATTCATATTTTCATGGTAAGAGTTAAAGGACTTAAATAAAGATTAAACCTAAATTATAAGGATAATAATATGACCTAAACATGTCCAAAAAATTTTTGATGAGAGGATTTCGACCCATAATCATCTTATATTTTAAATAACTCACTTTTTAACCATTTTAGAAAGAAAATTAATTTATATCAATTTTATATTTTGAGAGTTTCCAAAAATCTCCTCACCTCAATTATAAAGGACACCCCTCCCTCACTCATTCACACCACTTTAAGCCTTATAGATCGACCAAACCCTAAAATTTTATCTTCCCAAAATCTTTATCAATGTTTTAAAGGTCCTGGTATTTCAAAAATACCTAACCTAGTTCCCTTAAGAGGAGATAAAAAGGAGATCCTTCAGAGAAGAGGTGGTTAAAGCACATACAACCAAAAGAAAGTATAAGGTAAGGGATTCTTAACTCAGTTATAATTTATTAAATTAAACTTACATTTCATTTATTAGGTTATTGTGAAATTAATTTAAATTATAAAATGTTTTATTTGCACTTGTTTTACGTGGATTTACAGTGGTCACACATAATCTATTAATTTGATTAACGATATGATCTTTGTAATGACTATTTCATAATCTCATTATTATTTGAGATTGTATATGTTTAAGTCTCAACTGTGGAAATTTTTTATTTTCGTTCCATGTTTTATAAAAAAATTAAATTGGTTATTGTTATTATCCTATAAATTTTTAATGTATTTTTACCCATGTTCACCATTTTATAAAATGGTTGGAAATGAATCTTTTTGTCATTTTCCAAATGAGGTACTTTATATATTTTTGGAAACAAAATATTGAAGTAATGTTTTTTAACTTATATGGTAGGAGAAAACTTTTCTACCTTCAGTATTACATAATGTTTTGAATATTCCTTTACAAGTATAAAAGGATCTTTTCAAAAAACCAATGATTTCATTCATAATTACACAAATTTTTAAATAAAATATTTCAAAGTATAAAAATGTATTTCTCTCATGAATTTTCAATTATTTTAGTAGAGTATTTTCATCTATGTCAACACCTTTTGTTGAATTTTATTCTTTATTGAGGTTGATATATTATGATATCAACTACCAATTGTTATTAAATGGCTTGTGATCATTTTTACTGTGGATGTTTTAGTTTGGTACCATTCATCATATTACTCAAAATGGTTTGGGATTATGTCAACTGATTTGTGAAAGTTATTTACATTTCCTATGTATATGTTGTTATGTTTCACCCCATTGATATGGGAAATGCATTAGAATTAGTAATTCATGGGTGGGCCCCGCTATATCCCCTCGATGCATCAGTAGGTTGCATGAGAAAAACTAGACTATGTTTTGGAAATGGCCTTAACCATTTATTAGATTATTGGTACGAAGCCTTGATAATGTTATATTCTTAGCACAATTCCTTGACAATATTAGATTTTAGGTACGAAGCCTCGATAGTATACTTCATATTTCCATCACTATGCATTCCATCATTATGAGAGTAGTCATTGATTTCCGTGTGATTATTAGACTATTAGAATATCCCTAACTGATGTGATTATTTATATGGTATTATTTGATTATATTTTATTATGGCCATATTGTGCTCATGTTATTGATTAAATGACATGTGTTTCAATTATTTATCTTTCCATAATTGTTATTTATGATATCCTCTATTTTATTTTTATCCTTACTAACCATTTGAGTTCATCCCATTCATATGTTTTATTTTTTCCAGGATTTCAAGAAGTATATTATGACTGATATGCGGGGATACTCTAGGAGAATAATGGTGCTCTTAAAGGAATTATTATTCTGTATTTTATAATTTTAATTTTAATATATGTATAAATTTTGAATATAGTTTTTCAAAACTACTAAACTATTCAATCATTCGAGATGTGATTCCTTGTATAATATGCCAATGTAAAAAAGTAACCACCGACTTTAGGCTACTATGGTCGGGGTCTTTATAGTATGTGTGTATATGTGTCTATGTATGTGTGTGTGCATGAGTAGATGTGTATGTGTACATATGTATGGGTATCATGTGTGCTTGTATGTGTATGGGCAAGTCAGTTTATTGATTTAATAATATTTATTCTTTTTTAATATCTGGCCATTTTTGGTAGTTTTTATATTTATTCATTTTGAACATTTATCCATTTTTAATCTATAAAAATTTTAATTTATTCATTTTGAATATATGTGTGTGTGTTTAATTTAATTTAATTTAATTTAATTCTGTTTAATTTAATTATTAATATTGTGTATAGTTAATATAGCTCATTTTTAATAATTTTGTTGTTTATATAATTAATATCATCAATTTATTCCTTTTTATTCATTTTTTTGTATTTAATTCACATAAATGTGACAAATTAACTTTTTAAAATATTTCTGTAATTTACTTAATTTTATTTTTTCACTTTTCATATTTATTTATTTGTTATGATGTATTCATTAATAACGTTAAAAATATATTTATAATAATATGTCTCTAAATAAATATTTTTAAATAAAAATATTTATATTTATATATATAATTATATTTATAAATATATATTTACTACATTTATAAAATTAATTTTTTTAATTATACATATATATATCTTAAAAAGAATTTATATAATTATAAATAAATATATATATATATTAATAATTATAAAATTACATATAGTTATATATTAATAAATATTAATAGGATTTTATAAATTTATTTATTATTAATTTTATTTATAAATATTTTTCAATAATTATATTTATAAATACATGTTTAAAATTCATTAAATATATTTATAATTATATAAATAATTATTTATTTATAATTATAATTATATATTTATAATTATATATATCAATACATATTTATAATTCGTTAAATATATTTGTAATTATATAAATATTTATTGATAATTATATTTATTTATAATTATATACATTTAAAAAATTTAATTATATCAATTTTATTATTAAATATTTATCAGTGCTAGAGAAGTAGTGATAAAAAGAATTTTTATCAGCAATTATTATTTCAACGCTAATAAAACCCATCTTTATCAATGTTTTTTTAGAAACGAGGATAAAACCCTTCACTGTCTTATAAATCTCATCCAAATTGAATTGATTCTCTCACATCATTCAAGTTCTCATAGAACTGAAATCTCAACGTTGCTCTCCCTCTTTCGTTGCTGCTCTCCCTCGTCATCGCTCCCCCTCACCTCTACTGTAACGTACCAGGTTTTTGGACTGGATGGAGTTTTTCGAAGGTGTTTGAATTTTCATTTTGGTGGATGGTATTTTCTTTAAACAAAGATTCAAAATGTCAATATGATATTTCGAACACTTAAATGTGTTTTTTTAGACTTGGTTTAAGGTCTGAGAGGTGTCTCGGGTGTTCCGTTGAGTTTTGGGAGCCCAGGGCTCTAAAATCACAAAAGCGGGAGTGGATAATAGGGACACATGATTTATCTGAAACTGTGCGGACCTGTAGAAGAAACCATGTGACCAGTCCAGATTGGTTGTGGGTCTCACACGATTAGTTATAACCATGAAAACCAGGCCACATGGTCATGCGCCTAGTTATAGGTTTTTTACATAGGATAAACACACAGTTGGTGCACGGTTTCTCAAACCTTATGCATGAACAGTGCTGGTATCCTTCTTGGGAAGTGGATTAAGCATGGTTGGTGAACAATTTTTCCAACTGTGCAACCAAACCATGTGCCACATTATAGTGGGGGTAAAATCCCCATTTTCCTTCTAAGATATCATTTCATTCTTCCTTACTTTTTTCTCCTCATACCCATGCACAACACCCCTCCCATGGAGCTCTCTTTATCCTTATATAAGTATAAGGAGATCTCTTTCATCTATACTCTATTTTTAGAACTTTCAAGTGCATTGGATATCTATCGATAAGTCTATGACTCCTCCTTCCTCTATTTTTTTATCTAATCCACATTTGTTCTATTTTGGTGCGAGCTAATTCGCTCTATTTTCAAAGTGTTTGTCCGTTTCTTTAATTTATCTCAAGCCAAATCAAATCAAGCATTGATTTTGGATGTGTGGGTCCTCATAATCATGTAGTAGGTGTTATATATCTCTTTCCCTTAAAGTCTCTCCACTTATAAACCACTCCATTGTGCCTCACGTCCATATTTCCATATGACGCATCTTTAATGTGAAATTTAATTTGTAGAACATAGTGCTTGAAATATAGAATCCTTTATATATTAAATTGGAATTATTGATGGACTTGAACCTCAAGTTTAAATAGCCCTTAAGAGGATATAACTATAATTCCTTTAATTAATTAATGGTTTTCTAAAAAATCCCATCATTGAGGTGTGACATCTTATAAAATGTGACACATCACTATATTATCCCTTAGTGAAAAAACCATCTCCTCAGTGGTAGTGGAATAAATCATATGTAATGAACTTTATGTTTTACTGGTGGAATGCATGTTATCATGGCCTAAACTAAAATGGTATGTGGGATTGGGCCTATTTAAATGTTCATGACTTGTGTGGTGGAATGTTTATAAATATAGACACTTGATTTATTTATTAATTGTTTTTTATAACATGATTTATAGAATTAACTTTATTTCCTCTAAATGAAATGAAAAATGGGTTTTACCCTCTAATATATACACTCCTTTTGGTGTGGTGTCTTTAAGTACATGGCCCACTTTATTTTATTTATAATTGAATTATGTTAAGTCATGCTTAAGGACATGTACTTACTTTTGTAATTGAACTTTGAGGTATCAAATGAATTGTGATACACCTTGAACGATACTCTGGTTCTATTTACAAAATGCATTAAATGAGATTATAGGTTGTTAGAGATTGTATTTACCTTTGGCGATACATGGGTCTCCTAATTATGGAAGGATAAGGATGGGATCATAGTTTTCTTGTGTTGTGATACCCCGTGAGCGATACTTGGTATCCCATGGATAGGCTCACTTTCTGAATTCTCTACCACTTTATGAGTGATACTGGTTCCCTAGGGTAGATATAATTTGTGGGATTAGTGGATACATGGTTATACTAGGCTATGAGTGATACTTGGTCCCCTATATGTGATACGAGGGACGGACTCAGAGGTATGTTCTTGTCATCATACCTTGCCAAGAGTGATACTTGGGATTCCATTTATGGATCACCTTGAACAGACTCTTATGGAATTTTATATTTTACATTACTCCTAGAGGGATATTTGGGACTCCTCTTGGATCTCCAAGGGTGGGATCAGGGTGACTTATATTAAATTTGAATGATGAATTTTATATTTAAGACAAGGAATACATAAGAACCCAGTTCTTTCTTTGAGGTACAGGTCTTTTTTTGGGTTTTTGTTTGAGAAAAGGGGGAAAATAGGGTTAGTACTTGCAGGAAGCCGCTTACTTGGAATGAATTGGGGTTACATGCCATGTACTCTTAGTACACGTTGTGTAAGGGTGTTGATGTGTAATGTCTATACAAGGTGTGTAAGTATGTTGACAAGGAAGACATAACCAGTCATGTACAAGTAGTGTACTTACCAGTACAGGATGTGTATTGATGTTAGAAAGACATTTTAATGACCTATATGTGAGGTGACATAAGGGTGGAAATTTTGGAATATACACGACGTGTATTCTCAAGTACACACCCTTTACTTTTTATTTTTTTAAACGGGTAATAGCCTCGTCTTCTCAAACTGGATAGAGGGCATCACCTAGTTTTCCAATATTAGTGCTCGAGGAAAGGTTTGGATCTAGTTTCAATGTGTCAAATTCCAATTCAAACACCGTCAGAATTATTAGTATCTCATTAGTGAGTTCTTGATTCCCCTTGATCTGTTCTTCATGATTTCATCTCTCGACCTAGTTAGAGGCCAATGCTGGAGGAGGAGAGTCTTATTAGTATAAGGTAGGTGATCCATACCTTGTTTGGAGTTTTCACAAACATTTGGGGGTTGTGTATTCTTATCATGATGGTGTTTTTGAGCGATACCCCTGTTATTACATATCAAATTGACTGTATGTCTTGTGGGATGCCATTGGGCATTCCCTTACCTTGATTATGAGAGTGAGGTCGGGTTAGAGACCGTCACACCATGGGATATTTTTTTTAGTGTTGTAAAAATGGTTATAATTGTTTTGTTTCATTTGAAATTAGTATATTGAAGTCGTTTTAAACATGTATATTAAGCTAATTAGAGGCATTTAAGACCTTAGTGTTGCTAATGTTCCATAACTTCTAGTTATTGTAATTCAATTTGTTAAAATTGAATTACTTGTTTGAAGTGTTTAAATGTGATTAAATTTATGTAATTCTTGGGATTACATCTGCTGAAACCCTTATAATTGTGACGAGATTGACCTGAGGTTTGGATAGCATGGCCATCGAGATTGAGTGATGTTGATCACTGGTTAGGTGTGGCCTGGTTTTTCTTGGTTGGTTTTTCCCATAGTATTAGGTGTCAATGAAATTGTTTTGAGGTAGTGTGACTGTCAGGTTGAGAAAGCCTTCTGATGCATGGGTGGAATGGCCACCGGATTTGTGTGACATGGTCATAGGGGCACCAGATGCTAGAGATGGTGTGGATTTGGTTCTTATTTGGTGATTTCCGCTCACCCGTGGTGGACAAGTAACTGATTTGACTCATTTTCACACAGTTAGACTCCATGATGAGGTTCCTTCCACTACTCATGTGGATAAAATCCCCCGATAGTTGTGGTTTAGGTATTTGTGGTTTGGGGGTGACTACCGTAGAAATCCACATGAAAGGTGAGGAGCCTTTGTTTGATAGTGATGAGGCTATTGAGTTGGGGGGCTAAGGCTCTCTATGATTGATTCCATAGGCCTGGATGTTTATTTGGGGACAGACTTCATAGTTCCTATGGTTATCATGCCATGGGATTACGTGAGTTTATGAGCAGGGGTCCTTAGGAGAGGGATACTATTGTTCGGGCATGCCTTTGTGATGTTGGTACTTGAGAAACACGGTGTTATGATGCATGTGGTGTCGGGTTATGACATTGAGGTGGAACCTAAGGGTTCACCAGGACTTTCTGACATTAGGAGTACCTTGGGCCCTGAGCTAAGGAATCTCTTTTATTTTGAGATTCTGGTGTTAGTTGAATCAGGTGAAACTCCTTCGTGGCTGCTAAGCACCAGTGGAGGTTGTGTTTTTTTATATCATTGCACTATTTACTTTACATAGAGATTCATGTATTCTTAAACACTTATACTATGCACAGACAATTGGGTGGTATCTTACTAAGATTCATCTTACACCCTACATTGGCCCTTCAGGATGTGTGTGGACTTTATGGTTTTATGCACATGTAAGGGACAACTTTAAGATTTGGATTATAGTACTATTTGGCATGGAGATTGGTATGGAAAATGTAACGCCCCGACCCCAGTTACCCAGAGTCGGTGCATTATTACATAACATTGGCATGATCACAAGAAAGATCAAATCTCGAAAGACCGATTGGTTTAGTAGCCTTGGAAACACTAGATATATTCATAAGTTTTACATTACATCATAAAATGAAAAACTACTACAACAACATAATGTCTCCATAATCCACACTACTATCCCCTCATAATATCCCTGCAGGTCATTCATAATTTACTTCTTCACATCCTGGGGAAAAATAAAACATAGAAAAGGGGTGAGCTCAAATGCCCAGTAAGGATAACAATATAGCGGAAACTTTCATAAATAAGAATAAACATTTAAGGCAATGCATTACTAAAACAAAAGCCTTTTAAAATTGAACTTCAACATGGTATGGAAAAAGTAAAATGAAATAATGCCATTTACTTATTCACATGGATATTCTACTAATCGAATAATCACATGCAAAAATCAATAACCACTTTCATAATGTTGGAATGCATAATGCCAGACTATCATAACCACATAGCCAAGGCCTCGTGCCAAGACTACAAATAAGATTTTGTCAAGGCCTTGTGCCAAGACACTAGTTTGTCTCATGAGACCTACCGATGCATCGAGGAGCTATAGCGGGCTCCACCCGTCACTTATTAAGTCCAATGCATTCCCATATGAAAAGGTTTAAACATAACATAAACATTCGTATTAAAACTAGCATACGAAATGTCAATACTTTCACAATAAACTATGAATGGTATAAAAATAGCACATCCACAGTCAAACATATCACAAAACCTTCAATACAATATAGAAGTTTTGTATCATAATAAATCAACTTCAAATAATCTTAAAATCCATCAAAGGATGTTGACATAGATGAAATCAAAATTCTTTTTAAAGAAATATCTCCTTTTATTTTGAAATCATTTAAGATCCATATAAAATAAAACATTTTCTTTGAAAATATTCTTATAAGCTTGTAAGGAAAGCTTTGAAGATTTTATAACGGCGTAAAATAACCGCACCCGCCGTATAAGTTAAAAAGAACATTCTTACCTCAATTCAGTCGAAAAGGTTAAAAAGGACCTTGTTTTGAAAACGACGGAAAGATTCCTTTATAAACCTCTTATAAAAAGTCAAACAAGGGTATAAATGACTTTAACCCATAAAAAATGTTTTGAAATACATTTTTAAGAAACATGGATGTGGATGATAAAGATATCCCAGTAGATTATTACGTATAAACAACCTCGGATAATGAAGAGATTGTGAAATAACCCTTACCTTGTACTTTTCCTTGGTTGGGGTAGGTTAAACTCCTGTATAATGGTGAAATAATTGTTATTAAATTATACAAGAATCATATATATTAATATGATATCATATATGATCTTTTAACATTGATTTATTAATAATATCTTAGAATTATCATCGTTTCGGGTGTTAACTTACTCATTTTCTTTTATATGTTTTGTTACATAAGCCATGTTTGTTGTATCTTATTCATATCCAGAATGATATCAAGTCCTTAAACATCATTTTTAAATTATAAAATGATAATTATACTTGAATGGATACGATGGAGAATGAATCTCATCGCGTTCGTGGAGACGGTAGTCCGTACGTACGCACGAGCGACAATATCATTCTTTTGATATTAAAATAATATATAAATGAATGGTATATCATATATACAGAATCATTAACATGTTATATTTATTATTTACATGAGTTACACATCATTATTATACCCATCCAAATAATATTATATTGAATAACAATTACACCACGACGTGGAGACGGTAAGCCGTACGTACGCACGTATGGTGACATGTTATTCAAAGGGTGGATAGAATACTGAATATGGTTGTACCATACTTATAATAACATCACAGTATATGTGAGATACTGGAGTTATTATTTTAGAATGGTAAGAACAAAGGAAGAAGAAGTGGAAGAAGAAATGAACTTAGAAAAGGGTGGTGAAATCATTACCTCTTCTTCGGGTTCTTCCTTTTGATTTGATCAAAAGGGCTCCTTAGGTTGGCTTTCTGATCAAAATAAGGCCTCTAGGTTGTAGTGAGGGATGTTGGGAGATTATTTGGGCAGAGTTTGGCCGAACCAAAAGGCTTTGAAGGTGTGAAGAAATGAGAAGGAGGAGTGCCCTTTTATAAGAGGGGTGAGGGGCACCTTTGGAAGAGCTAGAAATATTAATTTATCATAAATTCATATTCGGTTTCTAAAGGCTCCAAAGTTGACTATTCAAAGGATGAGGTGGGGATAGGTCGAAAACAACTCATCCAATAGAATTTAGACAGGTTTGGGTACTTATATTAACCTTATCTTTAAGTATTAACTCTAAGTTAATTAGTTTCACTTTTACAATGTCTCTTTGTATTTTTATATATTATGGTTAATAAACTTACTATATACATCCAAGAGACCCCCAAGTGGTCCATTAATGATTAACCTATCATAATATAAGTCTCTTGGCCGAACCTTAGATTTTTAGGAATTTAATATCAATTAATAATATAATTTTTGTTTTAAGAACTCTTTTATGTCAATTTTGACACTATTCAATAGTTGATTTTTTTGAAACTCATAACAGATTGATTACTTCGAACAAAGTCCATTAAATCAATCCTAATATATCATATTAGCCTAGAAAATTAGTTTAATTCATTAAAAGTTTCATATTATATTTATTTGGGTATTTATAATATCAATTATTTTAATTTTTCACTATTATAGTAATTACTGCATCATCATTGTGTCATAAATAAAATAACTTATTTAATGTCTAAAAATTATAAATAAAATATCATTATGTAGGAAATCTTTTTATCTTTCTAATGAATATTTATAATCTAAAATCCAACATGTATAACCCTATGTAAAAATTGTTCTTCTAAAAGATGTAATCTTATGCCATTTTTATTTTTATTTTAACTTTATTAATATAATGTGTCATTATCACATACAAGTGGCTCCAAGGGGTCCCCAAATTGACCCAAGGATGCCCATGGTCGGGTATGTGTACACCAATAAGGTTAGGACACGTTTTAGGGTAATTTTGTATTATTATAATATTATTTTTTTAACCCTTATTTACCGGATTTACCCTTAACCATGGTAAATAAAATATTTACCGCAGTAATTATTCAAAATGTCTAAAAATAAAAGTTACCTATTTATATAATTTGGACATCCTGATTCCAAATATGGAATCCATTTTCCTAAATTCAAAACACAGAAGTGGCAGAAATTAATTTAAAATTAATTCCCGCTGTTAAAACAAAAAGCGTGTTTTTAAGAGATAATAACTATCAAAAGATTGACACTTGTTTATGTTCGGTTTAATTGTAAAATTATGTCCAATGACCAACATTATATTAAATGGTAAAAATATATTCTAAATATACTTTAAAACCACTCAAATTCATAATTCATCACTATTACTTATTTTGATTAAAAAAGTTGTTTTTAATTAAAATTTAGTAATTTTTACTATTCATCAAAATATAAAAGTTATCCGAAAAGTACCAAAATTTCACCCTAGGATAATTTCGATATTCCGAATCCAAAAATGAAGTCCATTTTGAAATATAAAATATATATGATTTCAAAAATTAGGTATCACTATTTACAACGGCTAGTTTAATTAGTTGTGGTGTGTGTTAGAACTCGAGGTTGCGTACAACACACGCTATCGCATTATTCGAAGGGAAACGTACCGTAGAAGCTTGGGGTGTTACATTCTCCCCTCCTTCAAATAATTGCGTCCTCGCAATTTCTAGGGTGTTACTGCATAAAAAGACTCGGGTGGTTCTTCATCATAAGTTCCTCGGGTTCCCACGTTACCTCTTCCATCTTATGATTTCTCCACAAAACTTTTACCAGACGCGTCGTCCGGTTTCTCAGTACTTGTTCTCTTGTATCAAGAATCCTGACGGGCTCTTCACAATAGGAAAGATCGGGTTCCAGTTCTAATTCCTCATAGGTGAGTACATGCGTTGGGTCAGGCATGTATTTCCTCAACAGAGATACGTGGAACACATCGTGAACTTTGGAGAGACTTGGCGGCATTGCCAATCGGTAAGCTACAGCCCCAATTCGTTCTAGAATTTCGAAAGGTCCGATGTACCTGGGACTCAATTTACCTTTCTTACCAAAACGTATGACTCCCTTCCACGGAGATACCTTCAGGAAAACATGATCACCGACTTGAAATTCCAAATCCTTCCTTCGATTATCGGCATAGCTCTTCTGCCTACTTTGAGCTGCTTTGATGTGATTTTGGATTACCTTCACCTTTTCCACCGTTTCCTCCACCAGTTCTGGGCCTACAAGTTTTCTTTCACCAACATCATCCCAACAGGTTGGTGTACGACATCTCTTTCCGTATAACGCTTCATATGGTGCCATTTGTATACTCGAATGGAAGCTATTGTTATAGGAAAATTCTACCAGTGGTAAATATTGATCCCACATACCCTGAAAGTCAAGTGAGCAAGATCTCAACATGTCTTCTAAGGTTTGAATAGTCCGTTCTGATTGTCCGTCTGTCTGAGGGTGGTAAGCAGTGCTCAAATGAAGTTCAGTATCCAGGGATTTCTGAAGACTTTTCCAAAACCTTGAAGTAAAACGGGGATCACGATCCGAAACAATTGATAGGGGTACTCCATGAAGTCTCACAACTTCATTAATGTATAGTCTTGCTAGACGTTCCAGGGGTAGATCTTCTCTTATAGCAAGAAAATGTGCTGACTTGGTAAGACGATCAACAATAACCCATATTGCATCGTTCCTTCTAGGAGACTTTGGTAGCCCCATGACAAAGTCCATTGTAATATTGTCCCATTTCCACTCCGGTATGGGAAGCGGTTGCATGACTCCTCCAGGCTGTTGCCTTCCAGCTTTCACTTGTTGACAAACCATACATCCTGACACAAAATCAGCAATCTCCCTCTTCATGTTGTCCCACCAAAAATGTTCCTTCAAATCTCTATACATTTTGGTGCTCCCAGGGTGTATAGAGAAATTGGAACTATGAGCATCATCCAGCAATTCCCTTTTTAGATCAGGTATATTGGGAACACAAAGTCTCTTCCCGAATTTCAAAATTCCATCTTCATACACAAAGTCTCTCAATCTCCCATCATTCACAGCTTTAATCTTCTTTTGGAATTCGTCATCATCGGTCTGAGAACTCTTAATCCTTTCTAGTAAAGATGGTTTGGCAACCATTTGAAAAAGCATTGATGTTTCACCTTCCCTGGTTATTCCCATGTCCATCTTCTCTAGATCCATGAAAATTGGATCCCTTTCAATTCTCATATTGTTCAAAACTCCATGGTCTTTTCTACTCAAAGCATCTGCCACCTTGTTTGCCTTCCCCGGGTGGTAGTGTATCGTACAATCATAATCCTTGAGTAATTCAAGCCATCTCCTTTGCCTCATGTTGAGTTCTTTTTGTGAGAAAATATACTTCAAACTCTTGTGATCAGTATAAATCTCACATTTTTCACCATAGAGGTAGTGCCTCCATATCTTCAAAGCAAAGATCACAGCTGCTAACTCAAGATCATGAGTAGGATAGTTTTGTTCATGAAATTTCAACTGTCGTGATGCATAGGCAATAACTCTATCATTCTGCATAAGGACACAGCCAAGTCCTTTCTTTGATGCATCACTATAAATAACGAACCCATCATTCCCCGATGGTAGAGTCAATATAGGATCATTGACTAATCTTCTCTTCAGTTCTTCGAAACATTCTTCACACTCTTTTGTCCAAACAAATTTAACCCCTTTACGTGTGAGCTTCGTTAATGGGTTAGCCAATCGGGCAAAATTCTGGACGAAACGTCGATAATAACCTACCAAACCAATAAAACTACGTACCTCAGTTATACTCGTAGGTGCTGGCCATTCTTGGATTTCCTTGGTCTTAGAAGGATCAACAGAGATTCCATCTTTAGAGACAATATGGCCAAGAAAAGAAATCTCCTGAAGCCAGAATTCACACTTGCTAAACTTTCCATATAATTCATGCCTCCTCAGAGTCTTCAAGATAATGCGCAAGTGATTTTCATGATCTTTGTAGGTTTTGGAGTATACCAAGATATCATCAATAAATACCACCACAAATTCATCGAGATACTCCTTGAAAACTCTATTCATCAGATCCATGAATACAGAGGGTGCATTAGTCAATCCAAACGGCATTACAGTAAACTCGTAATGCCCGTACCTGGTTCGAAATGCTGTTTTCGGAATGTCTTCCTTCTTTACACACAATTGATGGTATCCAGATCGAAGGTCAATCTTTGAAAAGTATTGAGCTCCATGCAGTTGGTCAAATAAATCATCAATACGAGGTAGGGGATACTTGTTCTTTATCGTTATAGCATTGATCTCCCTGTAGTCGATACATAACCTCATAGATCCATCTTTCTTTTTAACAAAAAGAACAGGGGCTCCCCATGGAGAAACACTAGGGTGAATAAATCCCTTATTACTCAATTCCTCTAGTTGTTTCTTTAGTTCGACTAACTCTACAGTGGCCATTCTATAAGGGGTCTTCGATATAGGCCTTGATCCAGGAATCAAATCAATGGAAAACTCAACTTCTCGTTCTGGAGGATGTCCAGGTAAATCTTCCGGAAATACATCTACAAATTCTTTCACAACAGGTACACCCTCTATTTGAACATTCCTTTCCTCACCGATAGTTACTTCATTCTCTTCCTCCCCAATAATTGAATTAAGTTGAGCTACTGGGGGTGGGTCTAAATAAGAATTAGGTGGTGACGATTCTGCTCTAAAAATAAGGTGTTCCTTATCATTATCATCAAGAATCGTAACCTCTTTCTTCTTACAATAAATCTTCGCATCATAGTCCGAAAGCCAGTCCATACCGAGGATTATATCAAACTCAATCGTAGGTATGACGATGAAATCAGCAGATAAAGAAAATTTATGTGCTCTAATGGGGACTGATTCACAAAACTTTGTTGCAACGATACTTCCCTTAGGAGTTTTAACTGACAACTCCCTTATTAAATCAAATTGGAAATATCTAATTTTCTTAGCAAACTGGGAAGATATGAAACAATGCGATGATCCAGAATCAAATAATGCATTTGCTAAACTTGAGGAAACCATTAAATTACCTGCCACCACGTCTTTTGGAGCTTCTACCTCTGCAGTAGTGATAGCATAAGCCTGGCCTTGATCCCTTGGCCTTTTCTGAGGTAAGTTCTCCTGACGCTTAGGACATGCATTTGCATAATGCCCCATCTCCCTGCAATTGTAGCACTGAACGTTGGTAGATTCCTTCTTCCCCTTGCAATCATGAGCTTGGTGGCCTTTTTCACCACACTTGTAACAGACTCCCATTCCCTTCAGGCAAGCACCAGGGTGTTTCTTCCCGCACTTACCACAAGATGGATATTCAACCTTTCCCTTCTTCCCTTTATTTCCATTCCCAGATTGATCAGCAGGTCTCTTCTTCTCTTGCTTTGCTTTAAAGTCATAAGACTTAGAGAATTCCTTTTCGGTCTTGATAGCACATGAGACAATGTCTTCGTACGATGAAAAGGATTGTGAGACTAATGCTCGACGGAGAAATGGTTTTAACCCATCAAAGAAACGATCAATCTTACTTCTTGGGTTGCGAATATAATCTCCAGCATACCTCGCTAACCTTGTAAAGTTAGCCTCATACTTTGTGACATTATCATCCTCCTTTTGTCTCAGACTCAGAAATTGCCTTTCCATATCTGCTCGATGGTCGCGAGGAAAGTATTTTTCTAAAAACAGATCTTTGAACTCCCTCCATTCCATGTTTGATACTTCATCATCTTCCTTCATGTTTTGAATCAATGACCACCATTGATCAGCATCTCCAGTGAGGCGGTAAACTGCCATGGTAACAATTTCCCTTTCACTACTCCCCAAAGCCTGAAATATTTTCTCTAGGGAAAATATCCATTGCTCAGCTACTAAGGGATTTGTACTCCCATTGAACGTTGGTGGTTGTTGTCTCATGAATCGATCTAACATTGATCCTCCACGCTGCGGATCAGGGTGCTCCATACGGGTAAGGTTATTATTCATAACCTGAGTAAGTTGTCCCAGTACGGTGATTAGCTGATCAGCACCAGTTGAATCACCAGCCCCACTATAATTATCTTGAGCAGGAGGGCAATCCCTACATGGAGTGCGTGCATTGATACGGTTTCCATTTCTTCCACTAGGCGCCATTTCTAAAAAAATGGCATAAACTAGATCAGTTTATGCATCAAAATACATAATCCCATACTTATAAAACACTTAACATAAATTGAACTATCTATGGATATAATCCATAATCATAAATATGTTTTCTTTGAGGAAGTATATACTCATAAACCCTTCATAATGATTTGTAAAGAAAGTGAGAGTTATCCTAAGCATATCCCCCGGGAGTGTCGTAACCAAGAGTGCAGCAAGGCCCGTTGTCGTGCACCAGTTCCCGTTCGAGTCTAGCTCAAAGCGGTGTTTTCGGGTTTTACCCCTAGGTACATCTGTGCCAGAGCCGCCTCTACCTGCTCGTATCCAGACAGGGATGTATTGCTCGGAAAACTCACAAAGTCTCTACAATACCAAAATTCTAGGAAGTTCTTCTATACTAATCCTCAAAATTCATCTTAGGTCTATGTGCTCTAATCAGAGTTTATCTAAATCTAGCTTCCAAGGTTTGTACTAAACTTCCTCTGATACCAACTGTAACGCCCCGACCCCAGTTACCCAGAGTCGGTGCATTATTACATAACATTGGCATGATCACAAGAAAGATCAAATCTCGAAAGACCGATTGGTTTAGTAGCCTTGGAAACACTAGATATATTCATAAGTTTTACATTACATCATAAAATGAAAAACTACTACAACAACATAATGTCTCCATAATCCACACTACTATCCCCTCATAATATCCCTGCAGGTCATTCATAATTTACTTCTTCACATCCTGGGGAAAAATAAAACATAGAAAAGGGGTGAGCTCAAATGCCCAGTAAGGATAACAATATAGCGGAAACTTTCATAAATAAGAATAAACATTTAAGGCAATGCATTACTAAAACAAAAGCCTTTTAAAATTGAACATCAACATGGTATGGAAAAAGTAAAATGAAATAATGCCATTTACTTATTCACATGGATATTCTACTAATCGAATAATCACATGCAAAAATCAATAACCACTTTCATAATGTTGGAATGCATAATGCCAGACTATCATAACCACATAGCCAAGGCCTCGTGCCAAGACTACAAATAAGATTTTGTCAAGGCCTTGTGCCAAGACACTAGTTTGTCTCATGAGACCTACCGATGCATCGAGGAGCTATAGCGGGCTCCACCTGTCACTTATTAAGTCCAATGCATTCCCATATGAAAAGGTTTAAACATAACATAAACATTCGTATTAAAACTAGCATACAAAATGTCAATACTTTCACAATAAACTATGAATGGTATAAAAATAGCACATCCACAGTCAAACATATCACAAAACCTTCAATACAATATAGAAGTTTTGTATCATAATAAATCAACTTCAAATAATCTTAAAATCCATCAAAGGATGTTGACATAGATGAAATCAAAATTCTTTTTAAAGAAATATCTCCTTTTATTTTGAAATCATTTAAGATCCATATAAAATAAAACATTTTCTTTGAAAATATTCTTATAAGCTTGTAAGGAAAGCTTTGAAGATTTTATAACGGCGTAAAATAACCGCACCCGCCGTATAAGTTAAAAAGAACATTCTTACCTCAATTCAGTCGAAAAGGTTAAAAAGGACCTTGTTTTGAAAACGACGGAAAGATTCCTTTATAAACCTCTTATAAAAAGTAAAAAAGGGTATAAATGACTTTAACCCATAAAAAATGTTTTGAAATACATTTTTAAGAAACATGGATGTGGATGATAAAGATATCCCAGTAGATTATTACGTATAAACAACCTCGGATAATGAAGAGATTGTGAAATAAACCTTACCTTGTACTTTTCCTTGGTTGGGGTAGGTTAACCTCCTGTATAATGGTGAAATAATTGTTATTAAATTATACAAGAATCATATATATTAATATGATATCATATATGATCTTTTAACATTGATTTATTAATAATATCTTAGAATTATCATCGTTTCGGGTGTTAACTTACTCATTTTCTTTTATATGTTTTGTTACATAAGCCATGTTTGTTGTATCTTATTCATATCCAGAATGATATCAAGTCCTTAAACATCATTTTTAAATTATAAAATGATAATTATACTTGAATGGATACGATGGAGAATGAATCTCATCGCGTTCGTGGAGACGGTAGTCCGTACGTACGCACGAGCGACAATATCATTCTTTTGATATTAAAATAATATATAAATGAATGGTATATCATATATACAGAATCATTAACATGTTATATTTATTATTTACATGAGTTACACATCATTATTATACCCATCCAAATAATATTATATTGAATAACAATTACACCACGACGTGGAGACGGTAAGCCGTACGTACGCACGTATGGTGACATGTTATTCAAAGGGTGGATAGAATACTGAATATGGTTGTACCATACTTATAATAACATCACAGTATATGTGAGATACTGGAGTTATTATTTTAGAATGGTAAGAACAAAGGAAGAAGAAGTGGAAGAAGAAATGAACTTAGAAAAGGGTGGTGAAATCATTACCTCTTCTTCGGGTTCTTCCTTTTGATTTGATCAAAAGGGCTCCTTAGGTTGGCTTTCTGATCAAACTAAGGCCTCTAGGTTGTAGTGAGGGATGTTGGGAGATTATTTGGGCAGAGTTTGGCCGAACCAAAAGGCTTTGAAGGTGTGAAGAAATGAGAAGGAGGAGTGCCCTTTTATAAGAGGGGTGAGGGGCACCTTTGGAAGAGCTAGAAATATTAATTTATAATAAATTCATATTCGGTTTCTAAAGGCTACAAAGTTGACTATTCAAAGGATGAGGTGGGGATAGGTCGAAAACAACTCATCCAATAGAATTTAGACAGGTTTGGGTACTTATATTAACCTTATCTTTAAGTATTAACTCTAAGTTAATTAGTTTCACTTTTACAATGTCTCTTTGTATTTTTATATATTATGGTTAATAAACTTACTATATACATCCAAGCGACCCCCAAGTGGTCCATTAATGATTAACCTATCATAATATAAGTCTCTTGGCCGAACCTTAGATTTTTAGGAATTTAATATCAATTAATAATATAATATTTGTTTTAAGAACTCTTTTATGTCAATTTTGACACTATTCAATAGTTGATTTTTTTGAAACTCATAACAGATTTATTACTTCGAACAAAGTCCATTAAATCAATCCTAATATATCATATTAGCCTAGAAAATTAGTTTAATTCATTAAAAGTTTCATATTATATTTATTTGGGTATTTATAATATCCATTATTTTAATTTTTCACTATTATAGTAATTACTGCATCATCATTGTGTCATAAATAAAATAACTTATTTAATGTCTAAAAATTATAAATAAAATATCATTATGTAGGAAATCGTTTTATCTTTCTAATGAATATTTATAATCTAAAATCCAACATGTATAACCCTATGTAAAAATTGTTCTTCTAAAAGATGTAATCTTATGCCATTTTTATTTTTATTTTAACTTTATTAATATAATGTGTCATTATCACATACAAGTGGCTCCAAGGGGTCCCCAAATTGACCCAAGGATGCCCATGGTCGGGTATGTGTACACCAATAAGTTTAGGACACGTTTTAGGGTAATTTTGTATTATTATAATATTATTTGTTTAACCCTTATTTACCGGATTTACCCTTAACCATGGTAAATAAAATATTTACCGCAGTAATTATTCAAAATGTCTAAAAATAAAAGTTACCTATTTACATAATTTGGACATCCTGATTCCAAATATGGAATCCATTTTCCTAAATTCAAAACACAGAAGTGGCAGAAATTAATTTAAAATTAATTCCCGCTGTTAAAACAAAAAGCGTGTTTTTAAGAGATAATAACTATCAAAAGATTGACACTTGTTTATGTTCGGTTTAATTGTAAAATTATGTCCAATGACCAACATTATATTAAATGGTAAAAATATATTCTAAATATACTTTAAAACCACTCAAATTCATAATTTATCACTATTACTTATTTTGATTAAAAAAGTTGTTTTTAATTAAAATTTAGTAATTTTTACTATTCATCAAAATATAAAAGTTATCCGAAAAGTACCAAAATTTCACCCTAGGATAATTTCGATATTCCGAATCCAAAAATGAAGTCCATTTTGAAATATAAAATATATATGATTTCAAAAAGTAGGTATCACTATTTACAACGGCTAGTTTAATTAGTTGTGGTGTGTGTTAGAACTCGAGGTTGCGTACAACACACGCTATCGCATTATTCGAAGGGAAACGTACCGTAGAAGCTTGGGGTGTTACAGAAAAGGATGTAATTCCTAGAGAGAGTTTTAATTTGGTTTCATTTTCTTTTCCACATCAACATGCTTATTTTGTATGAAGATACAATAGTTAACCATGTGAGCTATTTTTGTATATCGATATATATGACCTACTATGGATGAATCCTTGGTTATTTATAGTGGCTAAAAGTGTTTGATGGCATGTTGTTCTGTTTACCTTATTCTAGTTCTGTTTAAATATTTCTTCCGCTATTTATATGATATTTTGGGGCTTCCGCTCTGTAGGTCCGGTTTGAGTCTACTGAGTAATTTATTTCTACAGCATGTTATATTATTATACTTGGGCCAGTACTTTATCTTTTTCCTGGAGGGTATAGCCTTCCCACTATACCTATTTACACCCTCACTGCTACTCGATAGCCTTTTGAGTTTGGGGAGGTGCTCATAAATTCGGAAGCACCCAGCCTGTTAGAACTGTTCGAGTGGCTATTCAGGTCATGGACGTTACAAAGTGGTATCAGAGATGTTCTTGACTAGGATTTAGTAGTATTGTTTTCACTGGATACTAATGAGATCAATATTGGCTTTATTTTCTACTAGTTTACTATTTGGGATATGGTAGACTAAAGATAGGTTGTAATTGGAACTAGGTTTCCAGCTTGTTCTTGAGTGCCTGCAGCCCCACGTATGAGGGATGGACCAAGTTTCCTTGGGTGGTTTATGCTATTTTTCTTTTTCTCAGATTACAGTTCATATGATTTCAACCTTGGTGGATCACTTGGCATGTGATGTTATTAGTTGTGATAGGTGACCCTTGACCCAGTGTGATAAGGGAAAAATTGGACCTTGGCCTGGTAATGCAAGTCATGATTTCAAGGATTTTGATAGGCACATTTTTAGGGTATTTCAATTTCATTTTTGCACATATGCCTTGTGAATTTATAATAGTATGTGAAATATGTCAATTTCCATGTGAAAAATCTGAAATTCCTGATAGAATTACTTATTTTATTTAATGTGATGTGCCTTGCTTTATATTTATATAATTTCATTTTAAAGAGACTGTCACTTATAGGAGTATGCAGGTACTATGGTTGAGGTAATTTTGATCACTAGTATTGGGAGACTCAGTCATCAGATTGAGGCAAAAATGGTTTTCAGGATGGGCATGGCCTAGGTATTTTGTGATACTTGGATCTATTGGGGTCAGGTAAAGAGGCAATGGGGCGAGGATTTCGTGGGGCATGGTTGTGATGGGGGAGTTTCAGGATAGTCGTTGTGCACTTCCTCTTTACTAATTTCCCTATCTGTATTATATATATATATATAACTATATGTATGTATGTATGTATGTATGTGGGATTTATGAACATTTACGGTATTCAATAGGTTCCTCTTAGACGGCTCAGATGGAGCGTCAGGCTGGTCATGGTACAATGCCCCAAGAGCGTGATAAGGTATAGACCACTAAGGGTCAGACAGAGCATGATCTGTAGGAATAGGATTAGGGATAGGATCTAGTTCAGGATCTAGTGCAGGTAGGGTGGCTTCTAGGAAATCTTCTTCATGAAGAAGATTTGGGTCAGCATTCTACGGGTCAGCTGAACATTTGGCGTTCTCAGATGTGTCGATATCGATGAATCATTCTTTTGATGAATCATTTCTTCGGACAGAAGATTATGTAAACACTGACTCGAAATCTCACTTATCAGATTCCGTTGTGGAAGACACAATTTTTTCTGAAGACCAAAGATCTTGAGCGACCCATCCGGCAGAACAACTCAAAATATAAAGAAGTATTGTAAATTTCTTCATGCTTGTTCCAAGTTCGAAGTAAAATTTGTACAAATAAGAACCCTCCCTCCATGTATTTCCTTACCCAGGAGTTATATTCTCATCACCCACCACTTTTTTAGGGTGAGGGTGGTCCAGATGTGACTAAGAACTAGATAGAGAGCATGCAAATGATTTTCGGGTATCATAAGATGCCTCCAGGGTGGAGGGTCAAGCTGGTGACATACATGCTCATAGGACCAGCGAAGCGATGGTGGGATGTGCAGGTTTAGGGTTATAGACATGAGGGACTGTCCTAGAAGGACTTTGATGATAGATTTATTGGGAACCTTTTCATGGATATCTTAAGGGCTGCGAGAGCTCAGGAGTACTTGATCCCTCAGTAGGGTCACATATCCGCCATAGACTATGCAGCTACTTTCACTGATCTATCTCTCTTTGTACCAGGTATGGTGAACAATGACACCTTGAGGATGAGTCAGTTCAAAGAGGTCTTATCACACTCCATCTGGGTACATGTAAACATCTTTAGGCATGCCTCTTCCTCAAGGGTCGCGAATCAGGCGCTCATTGTTAAGCGGAACCTGACAGACAGGTCTCACATGGGATGGGTGGTAGCTTCATGTGATGGTTCAGATAGCAGGAAACGAGGTCGGGGTGAGTTCTAGTAGGGCGGTCCGAACAAGGGCCCATCTAGACCACCTCATGGAAGTTCAGCAGTGGTTTTCTTTCTATGTGGGAAGCTAGATCATGTCTGAAATCAGTGCGATATGCCTCCAAAGGAGTGTCAGGAATGTGGATAGGTTAGTCATCTTGAGTGTTTCTGCATAAAACCTTCTTAGACAGTCGATGGGTAGGGACCAGGGTAGATAGTGGCATCTGGGGTTGGATCATGATCGGTACCAGGTGAGGGTAGCTGAGGTTCAGCTGCACGCGGATGATGTGGTAGAAACAAAGGGACCCAGTCATGGGGCAGTGGCCAGTGACTGGTGCAACACAATAGAAAGGTCATGCTTCAATAAGCCATGTGTTAGTAAAGGTGTATGTTTTGGATCTACTAGGGGATGGGCAAGATAGTGAGCCACCGACGGTCAGAGGTACGCCACAGGTGTGGCTGTGATTTCCTTCTTTTTTTTGGAATGGCGTGTTGAGACATGTCTCTTTTGAGTACATTAGGTGCACGAGACATATATGGGTTGACCATATATTGGTTAGTGGGTTGCAACCATCTTGTGTGTGTGATTATATTTATATATATATATATGAGATGCTTGGCATTTGGAGCATCATTGGATGTGGGTTACTTGAGGTGTTGAGGCATTGGGGAATCAATGGATGTGGGTTATTTAAGGTGCCTTGGGCATCAGGGCATCAAGGATGCAGTAATGATTGATGTTCAAGGAACCAGTTAGTTTTGAGCATCTGTGGGATTTAGGAACACATTGTTCCATGGGTTATATGAGCTCGAGGTGGGAACTGATATAGTGTGGGATATGATTGGGTGTCAGAAATGACACATGAGCACCTGACGAGGTTCAAGGGAGAATATGTGTCACAAGATAACCATGGTTCCAGAAACATGAATTTTGACATTGATTGATTTTAGCTTTAGGATAGAGTTGTTCTAGATTGTTTCTTCACTGCCCTTACAAGGTAAATTTGGGGACAAATTGCTTTAAGGGAGGAAGTTTGTAAGAACACGGTTCTTCCTTTGAGGTAAGAGACTTTTTTCAGGTTGTTTTTGAGAAAAAAGAGAAAAACAGGGTTAGTACTTGCAATAAGATTGTTACATGGCATGAATTGGGTAACATGTCGTGTAAGGGTGTAGCCGTGTAATGTCTATACATGGCATCTAAGGGTGTTGGCAAGGAAGAGAGAACCCATCAAGTATACACCGTGTACTTACCAGTACACGCCATGTACAGATGTCAGCAAGACATTTTAATGATCTGTAAGTGAGTCGGTAGAAGGGAGAAATTTTGGAATATATATGGCATGTATGCTCAATTACACGTTGTGTACTTTTTTTAAATGGGTAGTATCCTTTTCTTCTCAAACCGAATAGAGGGTATCTCCTGGTTTTCAAACAGCAGCACCCCAGTATAGGTTCATCTCATGTCTCTTCAACTGAACTCTGACTCGAACACCATTAGATGCATTGGAATCCCATCAGTGAGTTATTGATTCCCCTTGATCCATTCTTCATGATTTCATTTCTTGACCTAGTTATCGAAGCATGAGAATTTATACTTTTTTGGAGATTTACTCTGTTCTAGGACGAATTAGAGGCTGACGCTGGATGAGGAGTGTCTTACTTGTACAAGGTTGGTGGTGAATACCTTTTTTTGAGTTCTCACAAAAATATGGGGGTTCTAACTTTTTATCACAGTAGTGGTTTTGAGAAATACCCCTATTATTTCATATTGAATTGACCGTATGTCTTGTGGGATGCCGTTGGGAATTCTGTTACCTTTATTATGCGAGAAAGGTCGGGTTATAGGTTGTTTCTCCATGGGATATTTTGGTTTGGGTTTTCAAAATGGTTATAATTGTTTTATTAAGTTTTAAACTATTATATTCAAGTTGTTTAAACTTGATTAAACTAATTAGAGGCATTCAAGACCTCAGTTATACTAATGTTCCATAGATGCTAGTTATTTTAATTCAATCTGTTTAAATTTAATTACTAGTTTAAAGTGATTAATTGTGATTATATTTATGTAATTATTGAGATAATATGTGCTAAAACCCATGGGGTTGTGATGGGATTGACCCAAGGTTGGGATGGAATGGCCATCTGTATTTTGTGATGTTGACCACTGGTTGGGCGTGGCCCAGTTTTTCTTGGGTTGTTTTGAACATTGGATTGCTCATCAAGGATATTAGTTTGAATAATTGTGACTATCTGGTTGGGAAAGTCTTGGGATACTTCAATGGCATGGCCATTGGATTTGACTGACATGGTCTTAGGGGAATGAGGTTTCAGTGATGGTCTATCTTAGGATCTTATTTGGGGATTCCCAATCACCTATGATAAACAAAGCACCAATTTGAATCATGTGCACACAAGTAGACATTGTGATGATGTGGTTTTAACCACTCATGTGATTACAGGCCCCTGATAGTTTCGGTGTATGTATTTATTGTTTGGGGGTTCTTTCCACAAAAATCCACGTGTAAGGTGAGGATCCTTTGGTTGATAGAGATGAGGATATCAGGTTGGGTGCTGAGGATCACTGTGATTGAGGCCATGGGCCTGGATGTTCATTTAAGGGCATACATCGTTTTCTCTTTAGTTATCATTCCATGGGCTGACGTGAGCTTACTAGTAGGGGTCCTTAGGACCAGGATACTATTTTTTGGGCATGCCTTTGGGATGTCAGTACTTGAGACATGTGGTTTTAGGTGCCATTCAGTGTTAGGATATTACATTAAGGTGGACCTAAGGTTTCATCAGGACTTTGTGACTATAGGAGTACCTTGGACCATGATCCAAGGACTCTCTTTTCTTCGGAGATTGTGGCATTATCTAAAGCAGGTGACACTCCCTAGTGGCTATTGATCACCAGTGGAGGCTATGTTTATTTACTACATAACACTATTTACATTACTTAGATATGCATGTATTCTTAAACACTTATACTATATATGAACCATTGGGTGGTATCCTTCTAAAATTCATCTCACACCCTACACATGCCCTTCAAGACAGATGTAGAATTTATGGTTTTACATACAGGTAAGGGATCACCCTTAGAAGCTGGATCGTAGTACATTTTTTCATGGATATTGGTATGGATCTTGTTGTCATGCCTAACTAGAGTTTTACTTTTGTTTAGTTTAATTTTCAGCATCATCATGATTGTTTTTTATGTTTCTATAGTGTTTATCCATGGGATCCCTTTTTTTATATCGATATGTATGACCTTCTATGGATACATGCTTGGTTTGTTTATTAGCTAAAAGTTTTTTCTCGCATGTTGTTCTATTAACTTTCTTCTAATTCTATTTATTTACCACTTCCTGTACTTGTATGATATTTTTTTTCTTCCTCTATTTAGTTCTGGTTCGAGTCTGTTGAGTCATTTGTTTTTGTTTCATGTTATATTATCATACTTGGAACAATACTTTATCTTTTCCTCCAAGGGTATAGTTTCCCCACTATATGATTTTACACCCTCACTACTACTCAATAACCTTTGGCATTTGGGGAGGTATGCCTAAGGCCATTAGAGCCTAGCTCGTTAGTACTGTTCGGGTGGATTTTCAAATCGGGGATGTTACATAATACATAGAGGTTATCTACAAAATCAACATCCAAGACAAATCACATGCTTTGGAATGATGAATAACTTGATACTTTGTTTTATGATTCCTCATTTATACACTTTATCATATATGCATAGGTTTCCTTCCTTTTAGACATATCCAACATAGGATGAATCATGTAGTGTTTGTCGAGTATCCCATGAGGATCCCAGATCAATGTATTTATTTATTTTTCGCCTTGCATTTATTATGTACCTGCATACTACTACATTTTATACTCAATAACTGAATTATGCTTCAGACACCATTGGTGGTGTCCGAATGAGTATAAGACACACCCTTCTTGGCCCACCATTGTACTAGGTTAACCAAGAAGACCTCATTGGTTGTAGGATTGGGGTCCTTGGTTGTGTTTTCATGCTAGAACTCGAGAGTTACGAGCATAGGACTGAGTTAGAGCTCAGGATTCTCATGGAGATGGGCCTTGGGGATTTGGCCTTTTTTTCATACATGTATGGTATTGTATCACATGTCTTTTTTTAATACTTTATTTTAGGTAGTCTCATATGGAGACTCATGCATAGTTTTTTTATATAGTGATGGTCATTTGTGTTTATTCTATCCGTTATATTCTTCCACGGATTTTCATTATTATTACTACTTACACTATTGTCTGTTGATTTGTTATTGTTATACTGTTGTGCTACTCTAATAATGAGGGTATAGTCTCCCAACCATACCACCATTAGACCCTCACTACAAGTCAGTATCCTCAAGAATATAGGGAGGTTTGGTTGGAGACATGTGGCAATCGGTCCAACAATAGGTTCTATAGTCTTGTTGGGTCGAGATGTTACAAATTTGTATCATAGGATTTATTTTCCCTTGTCTTATAGTTTTGGGATTTTATACATGAGAGTAAGAATAAGTTGACTCTTGGTAAATAGCCATGTCTGGGAGTGATCGACCCATGTACAGGGAAAAGTCCAAGTATCTAGGGATGGGATTGTTGTTGTGTTGTTTGATGTTATAATTGATTCTTATTTCACCTTGCGTGATTGGTTTACTTTCCACCAATTATTGATTTATGATATTTGTAGCATTTTACCCTTGTCCCGATAAGGAAAGGATGTAGAATTTCATGTATCATTCTAGCCACATTGAGATTCACATTCCTTGCATATGCAATGCCATATAGATTATATTGTTAGGATATTTGATATTTGGTGATGTGCCTTATGTGTTTGTTAGAATGCATGTCATATACCATGTTAGGTATTTTAGTAACATGCTTATTCTAATTTCTCATCATAACTGTTTTATATACCATCCTTCGACATTTTCTTACTTAGGTAGAACCATGCTTATTATGGGCACAATGTTTTAGTTAATTGTATAGCATGCCTATATACTTGTTATGATTATAAAATTATATACCATAATTCCTGGTTATTTACATTTCATAATTGATTACCATGTTTAGTTGATTAAATAGTATTATTTTCCTTTACATTCCATGCTTCTATGCTTATTTCCTTGTTTACTTTTATTTATGTTATGTTTTTCATGACTAGTTATAATTTAAAATATAAAACTGGATAATAAAGTGATGAAATAAACTTAAATGCTGTTTCACCACATATATTGATGGTAACACCTCAAATAACCAATCATGACATGTTTGAGCCATGTACCACTAGTTACGTGAGCTCAAACATAATGGTAGTGATTAAATGGGATCCAATTTTCAACATATAAAGTTTATGGGTGATTTGTAAATTTGGAAATGGTTACCCACAAAATAAAACCATTTCTATGAGATTTATAAACCTTGAGACCGCGTTATAAGTATAAAATCTGTTTAGTTTTGACCTTAAATGAATTTTTTTCCTTTTTAAATCCTAGTACCTATATCACTTGGGCATGATAACTCATACGAAAAAAATTTTAAATGAAAAACTAGAACCAAGTATTTAGGTTGGGAATTTTTCTTATAATATAGACTTGAATATACCTAATTAGGTTGGTCTTGGTGATTTTTATTATGATATAAACCCCTTACAGGTGTTTGAAAATTTAATAATTAAATCAAATTCGATGGTTTATAGATCGAGGTTGGATATGACGGGACCCTCAAAGGTCACCACATCATTTATTCCATAGTATTTTAACCCATGTGGGTATGTTTTTTTATATGGGGATTGTTATTTAAAATGTTTGTATCCACTTATATGGGTTTACATATTGAGGCATGGTAGAATCTTACTTGACTAGTTCCCTCTTCAATTAATAAAATACCTTTAAACTATTTTTTAGATGTACTTATGTATGTGAGGCATTGATTAATTAAGATTTCAATTTCAACCTAAATTTCTTTTTCCTCTATTGTTTGGGATTGAAATTTTCTTTAACTAATCTTTAGTTGTGAAAATATTTATGGAAAAATGAAATTGAAAAACAATGTTTGATAAAACTTTTTGTGTTCCTTGTGGATTTTTCTAAATAAAGTACCATGTATAATTTTTTTCCTAACTGGTAATCGACATTAATTTGAGAATTTAAGATTATTAAAGAACTAAATGTAAATTAAGTTAATTACTTAAAATTGAGCATTAAGTGGTGATCTTGGTATTAACCTTCAAGTAATGGTAGCTTAAATTTTTTCTTATCCTATCCTTGGAACATGAACATAATCATTTCCCTTAGGCCTCTGTGACTTTTCTTAGTCGTGTTGAACTTAAATGATAGGAACTTAAACCTAGTAACATTTTAGGAGTGATACCCTTGTAGGGTCAATGCCTTCTATTTTTGTGAGGGGATATCCAAATTAAGGTATCGCCCTCATAAAATTAAAACCTTGAAAATTGTTATAAGGAGTTTTAGACATGAGGTGTCATTTGGGTGACATTTGTCTATAGTAGGACTCTTAGTTTCTAAAACGACACCTTCATATGGACTGGTATTTATATGATAGTTTAACCCTCTTATGGTTGAGATATTTATATAATTATCTAGTTCAGTATGCTAGGAATGGATAGGTAATGGTTATCCACTTTGTAGGTCATGTGACACTTATCTTCTTTTTCTGTGATTGATGAATCGATAAGTCATCAGCCAGACTTAGGGTCATATGGAATGGTATGGATCCATGCTATTTATTTTATAGGACCTCAGATATTGGAATGCATTGGGCCGATGAACCTACGGATAATATCAATGATGTTCTATTTTCTTGTGGAATATTAGGGTATTATAAGTTGATACACATGGTACTCATCGAGTTGATAGATGATACAATGAACCATATGATTTAGGTGGAAATTGTTAAGCCTTATGATATTAAAACATAAATAACAGGTTATATTTTTTGTAGAGTGATCTAGAAATTAAATAAAAATCAGACTCGTTCTAATGCTTGGGTTGATGTTCTAAAGAGGATCGGGTGTTTTGAAAAGCTGGTCAGTTTTGTTGAGCTTATATATCTGAGGATATGGTGCACATGGACATAAATTAGGATTATTTTCATATTTATGTCTAAATATGAATGTAATGTGGTGTTATTTTAATCTTTTATCATCATTTTCCATTTGCTTTACCACTTGGTAAAAGCATGTGGTATACCTCTATGACCTACAATTACTGGTCAATAAAGGATATATCATGGGATGAGTTTCATTTTTTTAGTAAATCCAATGATAAGGACACTTTTAAGGTGGGGAGCATCACATCAATTATTGTTAAACATGTTTTTTCAATTATGATGAACATAACCAAGCTTGACCAATTGGAAATGGTCAGTGCTAATTTTAAATTCTTTTGAGCCTGGTGAGTTTAAATTTATGTTGGTGATTGAATGGTACCATGTTGATGATATAGTTGGATGTTTACACAACCTTTGAACATTTTTATAGTTGGTTTGGACATAGATAGTTATTCTTGAGAGATTCTGGAGTGCCTTAGGAGGTAAAGTCATTGTAGTCAGGTAATGATGACGTCTTGGCAGGTGCAGCTAAGCTCTTTTGTAGGAAGTCTACTGGTAGTGGTTCGATAGATCTTCCTTTTGGTAGTTGGTTATGGTTGGCAGGAAACCTTCTCGAACACTTAATCTTGGATGTGATGGGATTTTCTCAATTCCTTTTGGTAATTCTTGACATCTTCTTAGTGTACTCATTCCTTAGTGATGATCATGGCCCATATCTTAGTATCGTCTTGGGAAAACAAACATCATTTATACAATGATCTAAATTAAAAAGGCCCTTTATATTTAAATCAGTAGACTATGTTGGAGTCATTATTTAGAATTGTGGTTGTTCTTAGTGTCATGGTTGTTCTGAGTTCTAACATCCTGACCCAAACCCCCGGGTCCAAGCTGGAATGCTACTTGACTTCATGTGTGCCTCCCCATATGCAAGAGGTTTCTAACTAGAATCAAAGGTCTCAAGTGAAAACATAGGGAGACTATACCCTATGTATCATTCCATAGGATCGATACTAATGAATAAACCAAATAATAAAAAAATAGAGTAAATTTGGAAATCAAATAACCACATATATATAAGAGCTCCCAAAAGTGGTAATCCTATTTATAGTATATTGCAGTATAAAATTACAAGATAAAAGTATCTAAATAAATAGTGTATTGTCAAGAGTATGCCTCGGTCTGCTACTATCTCCATACTCATCTACTCAGCTATCCACTATAAGGCCCTTTCCCTTCGCCACATCCCTCATGCAATCTACAAGTGCATCAAAATGCCTGAGTAGGGTGTGAGTACAAGACTAAGTAGGACACCACAAATGTGTCCTTAACCTGATGTGCCCAAGTATACATGTGTTTTCCATAAGAATAATATATATGTAAAAATAATAGAAACACACAATCCAAAACTGATTATTCGTGCACTAACCAAGCTGCCACAAACCCCCGACCACACCTACTTCGGGTCCATGCCACAAATGGAATGTATATCAATAAGTATCCAAAACTAGCCAGAAGAATGTTGGAAGTTCACTCAGAATCCAAAAGTAATCAATAGAAAAAAAACTTACCTGGAATCCACAAGGCATAGGTAACACTCATAATCTACAAGGGAAAAAGTGTTGACCATCTACTTAGAATCCACAAAGAATCAGTAGATGTCAGGTTAAAGGTTATCAAGTTGTGCCACGGGTCTGAGCTAGAATAATATATGACCTCATGCACACCTCCCTATACACAAGAGGTTTCTAAATAGAAATGAGGTTATTAACCGAAAACACGGGGAGACTATACCCTCTGTATCATTCTATAGGATCGATAATAATGAATAAAACAAATAATAAACAATTAGAGTAAATGCTGAAATCGAATAATGACATAAATATAAGAGATCCCAAAATGGTAAATCTGTCTAGAGTATAAATCTGTAGAAAAATTCAAGATAAAATTATCTAAATAAACAGAATATCCTCCAGAATATACTCCGGTATGCTTCTAGCTCCACACTCCTCTGCTCAGCTATCCACCCGAAGGCCCTTTCCCTTCTCCAGATCCCTTATGCAATCTACAAGCACATCAAAATGCCTGAGTAGGGTGTGAGTATAAGACTCAGTAGGACACCACCAATGTTTCCTTAACCTAATGTGCTCAAGTATACAAGTATAGGCCATAATAATAATAGATGTGTAACAAGCAAAGAAACACATAATCTAAAACTGAGTGGTTTTGTGCTAACCAACTTCCCACAAACCCCCGACCAAACCAGCCACTGATCCATGCTAGAAATGGACTATATATCGATAAGTATCCAAAACCATCCACAAGGATGTTGGCGGTTTACTTGGAATATATAAGGCATTGAGTGAAAACAACTTACCCAAAATCCAAAAGGTATCGGATAATACTCAGAATCCATAAGGCATCGGGTATCTGTATCCTACCTAGAATCCACAAGGCATCAAGTAACACTCCGAATCCACAAGGAATAAAGTGTAGACAATCCAATCTAAATCCACAAGGCATCAGGTAGATTTTAGGTTACATGGTTATCATGCTTCACCATCGTCATCATTGTAAAACATGTGCGCACCCCACAAGAAATAATTATACGACGAAAACCACCTATCAAGTATACCCATACCAATCCTCCAATAGAAAAAGATAAAATGTCATATCATGATAACAATTGTAGAACACATCATGACAAATATAGAATCATCATATATATCAATATGTCAATCAAACATCCTCATGGAATCAAGCTACCATATCAATCTCATGGAATCAAATCTTACCATATCTTGGATACACACACATTGCACATAATTATATGTAAGGTACCCTAACAACTCATGTGATTAACATTGATCATGAATAATAATCTATAAAGTTCTCATGGAAACAAGTGTCACATAATTGTATTAGGGATACACACACCCACACGTGATCATAATCTATTGTGGACATCAAATATGTCTACTAATAAATAAAATATGAAAACATGTGTAAACAAAAGACCAAAAGGTAAGGAACTTCCTACCTCAAATGTCATCAATGTAAAAAGGTTGGGATAAACCAGTGAAGAACACTTTTTCTTGGCCATATAATAGATTCGTTGATACTCGAGGTTCACCAAGGGTCCCTAAAATATTACATGAGAAAATATTTTATATCTACTAGAAAATTGAAGATTATCATATAAAATATTACCTATAATAATATGTTATCTCTCATGGATAATTCAATTTATCATTTTAAAAATGACAAGTGATAATATTTTATCTCTCCAAGATAATTTTCATATTATTGATTAAAATATTACTTCCAATAAAATCTTATTCCTTCCAGATAATTTTCAAATTACCATTTAAGATATTGCTTGTTATAATATTTTATCTATCCTAGATAATTTTAAAATTATCATTTAAAATATAACATGAATTAATATTTTATTACTCATAGATAATTTTTCAAATAATAATTTTAAATATTTCATGCGATAATGTTTTGATTTTACAAGATAATTTTCCAATTATCAAAAAAAATTACACATGAAAATTTTATAAACAACATTTGATAATTTTACTTAAAATTTTAATTTGATAATTTTGGAAAATTATCATTAATAATTCTATGATATTATCATTTTATAATTATGATAATTATCCTTTTATAAAACACGTAATTATCCCATGATAATTTTTATAATCTATGTCATGTGATAAATACATTGTAATTATAATTTTACAATTTATATAATTATATACCAATAATTATTTCATAAAATAATAATTTCACAATTTTCATATGATGATTCTTTTTCACAAATTATCCTTTGATGAATTGATGCAATTATCCATTAATAATTTTTGATAATTATTTTCAATAAGACGTGTAATTTTCATTTAATATAATTCAAATCAATTATCGTATGAAACTTTTATAAGTTATCACTAGATAAAACCATGAGATTGTCCTTTGATAATAATTTTTTTAATGATCCATTTAAAATGAAATAAATCGGAATGAAAAAAGACTTTTTTGCCATTAAATCAAAAGTTTGATTTTGGTTCTTCTCATTGTGATGAATTCAAGGTGTTTAATTATGAACAATAACATAGAAGTCATTAAATTTAGAAGATTTAAATAATAATAAAATCAATTTATTATTTAACAAAATTATTTTAAAAAAGAAGGAAAACTCATCTTCAACCTACGTCGCGCACCAGGGGGAAAATGAGGAACCCGTGCAGCTAGTTCGGGAGGAACATGAATCGCTTAATGAAGGTTCTGCAGTCTCCCACAATGAGTCTAGGGTTACTCAAACTTGATCAAAAGATCCAAAAGAATTATATGAATGAATCAGCCTTTTAGAAAACCCAAAAAGACATCAAATTTGGGTAAAATCATTACCCCCATATTTAATCTACCATTTTTTCAATCTTATTGACAGAGTCATTAGTTTTTTCTTATTAATTCATTACTATTTTAATCAGGTAAAAGAATAATAGATTCATATGTATTTATTAGAGGCATTTATCCATGGAGGATATCCTTCATTGAAGAAGAATGGTGTTAAAAATGAATTTTAATTAATTCATTGAAATTATTATTTTAACTTTAAAAACAAAAAAAATTTATATACAAGTTATGAACTACCTAGGGTAAGCACTTCATTATGGACCCATCTATGGTCTCAGATATTCTCAAACAATACACTGTTTGAGAGATATTAATTATGGAAAATTAAAAAATAATTTAATTTAAAAAAATTTATTTTATGAGTGATGAATCCAAACGTCTGAAACTTAGAAATGTTATACTCCATTAGGGTAAAAATCATGTCCTAGACAAATATGTGGTCTCAAATTTCCCATATGATGCACCAATTTGGAGTTATTCAATAATTTTTAATAATTTTTTTCATTAAATATAACCTATTTAATATTTTTATTCAACCTTCATAGAAGTTTTTAAAGCCTTAGAATCTCGCACTAACTCAGTTTTTGACTCCCAAAAAATTCCATTGAATATTTCAATGTGTTAACTAGTCTTTTTCACTTATATAAAAAATTTAACACATTTAATTTATTTTTCACTGATAAATCAATTTTTTACATATGACATTTATAATTTATCAAAATGTGGGATTTTATTCTTATTAATAAAATTAGGATATTATAATCATCCCCCTATATCAACATCTCATCCTTGAAAAGTATCTATGTAGGTCTATATGGAACAACTTAGACCATTGAGCTTGAACATCAGACTCACACTCTCACGTCTCTTCCTGGATCTGTCCATGCTACCACCGAATCCAGACTTGTGGTACCATCTTCCCTCGTAGTTCCATCTCACTTATATTAATGATCCTCACTATAAACTCCTCATAATATTCAGCTATCTCTAGATCAATGTCCTCACGATCAATAACATGTGTTGGATCAGGTATATACCTCCAAAGCTGTGACACAAGGAACATTTTGTGCATACCTCTATAGAAAGAAGTTGGGTCTAGAAAATATGACATTTCCCCTATCTTTTCTGTGATCTCAAAGGGTCCAACAAAATATTTTTCTATTTTACCATGTTCCCCTAGATTTTTGTTCCCAGACCAAGGAGTCACTCTCAAGAAAACTTGATCACCCACAACTAACTACAAGGGTCCTCTCCTACGATTGACATAAGATATTTTTCTGCATTGATTGATGATCAAACATTTCACAATCACATGAACTCTCATGGAGGCCTCCAGAACTAAAATGGGGCCAATAACTGTTTCCTCATCCTCCTCATTCCAACAGAGCGATGAGTGACATCACCTCCCATAAATAGCCTTATAAGCTTCCATTTGAATCGAATACAGTTAACTATTATTGTATAAAACCAAATAAATTCTAAGTTATCATCCCATACTCCACCAAGGTCTATCATATAAGCTCAAAAAATATCCTAAAAAATGAATATAGTTAGCTCAGATTATCTGTCAGTATGAGGATGGGACATCATGTTCAATATCAGCTGAGTCCCTATATATTTTTCTAGGACTTGGAAAAATAATGACACACAACATGCATATCTATATGAAAAATTCTCAAAGGGACTTCATGAAGGCACAAAATATCTTGGACATATAGCTTTCCCATCTCTTACACCGAGTGATTATGTATGATTGAAAAAATGTTATAATACTTCTTCAACTGATTGAGAATCACTCTGATTACATCATGACTACTTGGGTACCTAGGTAATCCCCTTAAAAATTATATCATGACTTCTTTCCACTTCCACATAGGAATCAAGAGTGGCTGCAACATCCCACCATGATTATGATGTTTGGCCTTCACTCTTTGATAGGCAAGGCATCATAAGAAAAAAACATTAGATTTATAATGGGGTCTGGTGCATTAATGCAAGTGTGACCACACCCAAGGTTTAAACATGAGTACTTCCCAAGAGGACACCCATCATAGTACTACTCTCACCCAATCACAGTTAGCTATAGATTTCTAATTACATATCAAAAATCAAATTTCAATCGATAATCAACCCAGTGTCTCTGCATAAGATTTAGGTCTCTCGTGTGATGATATAGAAAAGACTCTTTTGCTCCATGTAAAAAATAAATCTATCACCAAAGAGATTGTGTCTCGAACACTTCAAATCATAGACCATTGATATGAGATTCAAGTCATGTATAGGGTAGTTATTTTAATTAGGTTTTATCTTAAAATATCCATAAGTTACTACCTACTATTTTTGCATTGGTTCCACTCCCATGCCAATGGAGGATGTATCATGGTACACTGCAAAACCGATCCAATTCATAGAGAGTGTCAGTACTGGATCTGTCATCAACCTTATCTTCAACTCAAGGAAAGGTTTTTTACATTGGTATGACCACTAGAACTTCTCTACCTTTTGGGTCAGTGTCTTCATAGGTGAAGAAATTTGAGATAAGTACTAGATAAATCTATGGTAATATCCTGCCAACCCTAGAAATCTTCTAATCTCAAACTCATTTTGGGAGTGAGTATAGGAAATGACTGCCTCGACTTTATCTATGTTTACTAACATACCGATATCAATCACCACATATCCTAGAAATTTACCCTCTTGAATACAGGAGTCTCACTTCAACATCTTGATGTAAAATTGTGTGCATGAAACATATTCAAGACTATCTCTAGGTTCCAAGCATGTTTTTCTGGTTTCAGCGAGTAGATGGGGATATCATCGATGAAAACTATGATGAAAGAGTCCAAGTATAGATCCATGATATTTTTCATAAGGTTCATGAACACTTTTTGTATGTTATTCAGTCTTAAGTACATCGTCAAGTACTCATACTATCCATACCTTCTTGGAAATATCATCTTTGGAAATTCCTCCTCTCTAAATCGAAAATGGTGATATCCTAACTGAATATCATTCTTTGAGAAACACAGAGATCTCCATAGATGATCAAAAATATCATTGATTCTATGCAATATATATTGGTTCTTTACTCTCACTCAACTTAATTTTTTGATAATAAATGCATAGCTTAATACTATGATCTTCCTTTTCAAAAATAATATAGGTGAACCCCATGGTGAAGTACTTGTCTTTTTAAATCCCTTTCTCTCTAAGTATTCCATTTAAACATAGACCTACTTCATCTTGATTGGAACTATATAATACGAGGTATCAAAATGGCCGAATTCCCTACATGAGCTCAATATTAACTTACGTGTCTTTCCTTTAGATTCTCCACTAAGTTATAGATTCCAAAAACATATCACAACTCCTTATTCTAAATCCTGAGATCCTCCAGTGCAATGGAAGGATGAAAAATGAAGGAGTTGAAAATAAAGGAATACTCATCCATAGTTATGAACTCTTATGACTAGGATATACACTAAGGGAAAGATACCTAGTTGAAGTGGCCATGCTGCATATACCACAGACCAAGTATGGGAGAAGGTTCAACTGAATTCTCTTACATTTATATAGGTAATACTGAAACCTCTTCCTTGGTAGAAGTATTTCGGACTGCCTCCCCTATAGTTTCATAAACTATGTCAATACAACATCTTCTGTAATGTGAAGGAAACACTTAAGAAAGAAACAGTGTCATTAGGATAGACCCTAATCATTCTATGGGATCACACAAGATTTTTATTAACCAATATATGGGATCAAAAAAGGTTTTCCTAGGATTCTACCCTTAACCCAAGGTATACCCCCTAGCACAAACCCTTGTTTTCATCCATTCACATTAGTCACAATCATAATATATATATATAAACACCCAAAAAAACATGCTATCTTCCACTAATTAATGCCAATAAGGATATATCAGATAGTATGCCAATACATATATTTCACACAAAACAAACTATCCTGAACAAGTAGCACAACTCGAGGCATATAATTAATGAACTACTATGAAACAAAAAAACATGTATATATATTTCATGTGATCCTAAGTCCCTAGTCATGATACATGAACATATGTGAAATCTTATAAATCACATATTACATCATGTGGATCACCCAAGGTTAATCAATAGTAATAGTAGAACATAAATTCCCCACTTTATGGAAACTCATACGTCCACTATTCAGTATTGGATAGACATTGACATAGTTCCCATGCCTGACTCCTGATTTCCTATCTCTTAGAAAACCTATCCCGACCCAAAAAAAGAGAAGAAAAAAATTAGTAAGTCTCGATGCTTTGATACAATTTTGTAACATCCTGACCCAAACCACTAGGTCTGATCTAGAATCACTACTAAAAAACTGGTCTTTAACAGCGCTATAAATGACCTTTATCAGTGCTAGAAAAGAACTGACAACACGAGTGATGTTAAAATCCCAGGACTTTTATCAGCACTTTAAAAAGCACTGATAAAGATCACATTTATCAATGCTTCTTAAAGCACCGCTAAAATATTTATTTATCATCCTTGTAGAAGCACTGATAAATGAGATCTTTATCAATTATTTTTAAAGAATATCTTCATCATTGTTTTCAAAAGAGTTGAAAAAAGCCATACTGCATTCTATAGTAACAACACGCTACAGCACCACTGTAGTGTGCTGTTATAACACACTGCAACCCCAAAAGCACCAAAAGAACCATAAATATTCCAGATATATCAACAAAAATGTTTCCTAATACTGAATTTAAAAAACAAATGTACAACACAAACACCATAAATACATTATATTATAGACATTTCAAAAAAAATTATACAAATACATAGAAGAAATTATTACATACATTCAAAAAACAATCCTAATTATAAATGCTACCATGATTTCCATTGAATTTCATTTTCAAACCACCAACACTGCATGATGATCTTCGAACAAACCACATCAACTCGAACAAAAGAATCCACATGTATAAGAAAAAAAATTATTATGTGAGTAATACTAAGAAGAAATAAATTACACATAAATATGAATCAATACATTAATTTTACGGACAATAATTTTACTGTGAAAACATCAAGATTAACTTTATAATTGAGCAGAGGCTACGTCGTTGCAATTCCTGTAAAGGAAGTGGAGGTAACTTGAAAGAAAGTGATAAATGTACCACTACATGGGTGAAAAGATTTTATAGGATAAGAAGAGTGAAATTTGGATAGAGCACCCCAAATCAAACAAAACAATCCACCAGTATAAGAAAAAAATTATTATATAAGTAATACTAAAAAATAAATTAAACATAAATATGAAATAATACATTAATTCTATAGATAATTATTTTATTATGTAAACATCAATATTACCTCTGTGATTGAGAAGAGACAACATTGTTTCTGTTCCTAAAAACGTAGTGGAGGTAACTTGAAAGAAAGTTATAAATGAACCACTGCATGGGTGAGAATATTTTAAGGGAGAAGGAGCATGAAATTTAGACAGAGCACCCCAACTCAAATAAAAGAATACACCTTTATAATAATACAATTATTATGTGAGTAATATAAAAAAGAAATGAATTAAAAATAAATATTAAACAATAAATTAATTCCATAGATAATGATTTTACTGTAAAATCAACAAGATTACCTCTTGGATTGAGTAGAGGCAGCCTCATTGCTCTTCCTGCAAAGGAAGTGGAGGTAACATGAAAGAAAGTAATAAATACACCAATGCATGGGTGAAAGGATTTTAAGGGAGAAGAATCATGAAATTTAGACAGAGCACCCCAACTCGAATAAGAAAATACACCTCTATAAGAAAATGATTATCATGTGAGTAATACTAAAAAGAAATGAATTAAACATAAATATGAAACAATACATTAATTATATGGATAATGATTTTACTACACAAACATAAAGATTCCCTAACACATCACTATCAAGTTACATAGTTACCTAGGAATCCCTTTTATTTGTGCTCAATAAAGTTTAACATTCACATGTCACTAACAAAGAAAATTTAAAAATAAAATTCATGCCAAACAGAGTACACATAGTGTGCCACTTCTTGCACACCCAAACCCCATTTGAAAACATACGTGTACCAAATAATTTCACAAACATGCCTCACACCTATTATGTATGTTAATAATTAATTTAAAAAGTTTTATAAATTAACCCCCTGAGGCACCACATGGATTTACATAAAAAACACACCCAAGTTCACATGAAAATGCTCCTTTTACAATCAAACACACAGTATAACCACATCGAACATAATTTTAAACACTTATATAATTTAATAACTCTATTAAATAATTTATAGAACACTTCCAATTTACAAAACCAAACATTACACCAATTCCCAACCAATTCCATAACATGCCCCTTTTTTTACAAATTTTTACAAAACCCGAAATAATTTTCAAAAAATTTCTTCAATACTTTAAAACAATGTAAAATTAACATTAAAAAAGTATAACTTGTTTGACATGGAAAAGTATGTCAATTTCTTTAAGAACTTACTTCCAAACCCACATTTATAAGAAATAGAAAAAATTATTTTATCCTTTCAAGCAACCCATAAAAACATTCCACATAACACCACACCAAGACACACACACACAACATAGCCATTTTACATTACAAAACCAAAACCCAACACAAAGCACACCAAACCTTCTGAAAACACATTTCACATTATGCAGACCATTTAATAAACCATTTCCAAATCCCAAATTTCATTTATAAAACAAATTATTCATATTTAAACACTTCATAACCCGTACTCAATAGCACACAACAAGATTAACAAGCCCAAAATGATCCATTTCCCATAAAAAAATACTTTTCCAAAACATTCACACCTTAAGGACCCACAAAAAAACATTTCACATTACTCAAACAATTAATTGAACACTTCAACTAATTTTTCACAATAAGGACTATGTAGAAACATAACAATTTATCTTTAGAAAATTTACATTCAACAAAAATTCATGTTAAAGAATTTCCAAAACATGTTCGTACCACCAAAATAAACTATAAAGCATGTGAAAATTAAACAATCATGCAAATTAAATTATCTAAAATTGTTCGGGAATTGAGCCACCTACCTCGGGAAAAGAAATTGCCAAAAAGAGATGTGAAACCCCACACACATTGTAACTGAAATCAAAAACCGAATGTCAGGAAAGATGTTCGTGCAACAGGAGAACCGACAACAGTCGAGTGGTGTGATTCAAGCTTCGATTCACCAAGGAGGAGCACCGACAGTGTGTGGCTTCAGCGGAAATATTCTGATATCGTGACTAGTTTGCAAATGGTTTGGGTTTTTAAAATAGATCGGGACCAATTTATTAGCACTTATAAATAAGCACTAATACATTGACATTTTATGTGCACTTATAACATAATAACTGATAAAGGTAATATTTATTAGTAGTTTTTCCACACCGATAAAGATTATTTTATGAGCGCTTATTAATGAAGCACTATTTAAGGATTTATAATAAAAAATATAAATAAAAAATTGTAAAAATTTATAAATACTTAATAAATATATAAAAATATAAAAATAGTAAATATATTCCTTTTTAAATATATTTATTATAATTTTATAATTATTTATTTCTAATTATAAAAATATTTTTAAATAATATTCTCTATATCATTATATATATGTATATAATTATACGTATATATTTAATAAATATATATAAATATAAATATAGTAAATATTTTCATTATTTAAGTAAATTTATTATAAATTTAATAATTATTTAAATATACATGATTATTTATTTATAAATATATAAATACTTTTAAAAAATATTTATTCATTTATAAGTATATATATATATATAATTGTATAAATATAGTGACTATACATTTATAAATATATTTATTTGTAATTTTTTTTACTAATACTAATTTAACATTATTGATTAATATCTCCTTTTAAGTATATATATCTTTGTTAAAATTGAGTGAAATTGAATAAATTAAGAATAAGTACACTTTAGCCTTATTGAAAAAATGGATAAGTTTAGTGTCGTTGAATTGTATATAAAAATGCATTAATTACATAGATGTAAAATCAATATAACACACATTTAATCAATGTTAAATTGAAAAATCAAACGACATTCAGTTATATGTCAAAAACTATGCAATTATAGTCAATATTTTTAATTATTATTAATTTTTAATTATAAACCATTATTCAATAATACTATGACTATTTAGTGTAAAGCACAGAAATATTTTGTAATATATAAATCATACTTAAATACATTAATATATATCTATTTATTTAATATATACAATTTAATAACATTAATTACCATAATTATCTAATCAACAAAATGTTTAATATTTATTAATGTATAATAAATCTATTCATTTTTATTAATAATTATTTAATTAATAAAATTTGTAATATTTTTTTTAAGTAAACACATTTTTTATTTTTTATTTATTTAATTATTTCATTTTATTTATATAAATATTAATCATCACTAAAAATAATGTGTGATAAAGGATACCCTTTATCAGTACTAAAATTAAAGTACTGATAAAGGCTACCCTGTATCAGTGCAAACAATAAAGTGCTGATAAAGGAAACCCATTATCAGTGCTAAAAATAATGCAATGATAAAGAATATCCTTTTCTACACTAAAAATAAAGCATTGATAAAGGTTTTCTATTATCAATACTAAAAAATATGCACTGATAAAAGGTTAAATTTACCAATTCTTTATTTAGCACTGCTAAATATGCCATTTATTAGTGTTTTTTATAGCGTTGATAATTATGAGTGCTATTAAAAGAATGTTTTGTAGTCGTGAATGCTACATGACCTCATGCACGCCTCCCTCTATGCAAGTTGTTGTTGACTAGGAGCAAGGGTCTCGAGTGAAACCATGGAGAGACTATACCCTCTATATCATTCCATAAGATTGATAATAATCAATAAACCAAATAATATACAATCAAAGTAAATATGGAAATCGAATAATTATATACATACAAGATCTCTAAAAGTTGTAAGCCTATCTAGACATTAAAGTTATAAACAAATAAATGATAAAAGTAACGAAATAAAAAGTAGATCCTCTAGAGTCTACCCCGGTCTGCTACTAGCTCCATGCTCCTCCACTCAACTATCCACCACAAGGCCCTTTCCCTTCTCTAGATCCCACATGAAATCTGTAAGTGCATCAAAATTCTTGAGTATGGTGTGATTACAAGATTCAGTAGGAATACACTAATGCATCTTTAACCTGATGTTATCAATTATACAAGTGTGTTCCATAATAATAATAGATGTGCAACAAGAATTGAAACACACAATTCCAAACCGAGCAGTCGTATGATAACCAAGATTCCACAAACCCCCATCTATACATACTTCCACTCCATGGCTTAAATGCAAATCATGTTGATAAGTATCCAAAACCATTTAGAAGGATGTTGGTGGTTCACTCGTAATCTACAAGGAATCAAGTGAAAACAACCAACCCAGAATCCCCAAGGAATCTTGTAATACTCAGAATCCACAAGGCATCCAGTAATTTTAACCTACCCGGAATCTACAAGGCATCAGGTAATACATAGAATCCAAAAGGCATTAAGTGTTAACCATCTACTCAGAATCCACAAGGCATAATTATATGTTAGGTCACAAGGTTATCATGTTATATCATGGGTCTGAGCCCGAATGCGACATGACCTTTTGTGTGCCTCCCCCAATGTAAGAGGTTGCGGACTAGATGTGAGGGTATCAAGTAAAACCATGGGGTGTTTATACCATCTGTATCATTCCATAGGATCGATAATAACGAATAAACCAAAGAATAAATAATAAGTGTAACTATAGAAATATAATAATGAAATAAATATAAGAGATCCAAAAGTAGTAATTTTGCCTAAAGTATAATGTAGTAGACACATACAAGATAAAAGTAACTAGATAAACAAAAGATACTATTGATTCTACCCCGGTCTTCCACAAGCTCCATGCTCCTCCTCTTAGCTATCCACCACAAGGCCCTTTCCCTTCACCAGATCCTTCATGCAATCTACAAGCTCATTAAAATGGCCGAGTAGGTTGTGAGTAAAAGAATCAGTAGGAAACCACCAATGTTTTTTTAACCTGATGTGTTCAAGTATACAAGTGTATGAAATCATATTAATAATAGATGCATAACAAGCATAGAAACACACAATCCAAAACTGAGCAGTTGTGCACTGATTGTCTTTCCACAAACCTCTGGTTATACCTTCTTTTACTGCATTCCGGAAAACAAGACACAAGGATGTTGGTGGTTCACTCAAAATCTATAAGGCATTGAGTGAAAACAACTAACCTAGAATCCACAAGGTGTTGGGTAATACTCTGAATCCACAAGGCATCGAGTATCTATAACCTATCTGAGATCCACAAGGCATTAGGTAACACTTGGAATCCTCAAGGAATCAAGTGTTCATCATCTACCGGGAATCCAAAACGCATCAAGTTGATTTCAGGTGATAGGGTTAACATACTACGCCATCGACATCACCAAAAGTCATGTACGAACCCCACAAGGATTAATTATACAATGATGACCACCTTTCAAGTATAAACATACCAATCCTACAAAGGAAAATATTACATGTCATAGCATGATAACAACCATTGCACACATCATGAGAAATATAGAATCATCATATACATCAACATTTGAATCAAAAATATTTATGGAATCAAGCTACCATATCAATATCATGGAATCAAATCACACCATATCATGGATACACATATATAGAACATCATCACAACTAAGGTACCATAATAATACTTGTGATCAACATCGAGCATGAATAATATGCCACAAGGTACTCATGAAAACAAGTTTCACCTAATTTTATTAGGGATACACACAGACACCCACATGCGATCATAATCTAGCATGGTCATTAAATATGTCTAATCATAGATCAAATTTGAAAACATGTGTAAACAGGAGCCCAAAAGGTAATGAACATCCTACCTCAAAAGTTTTTGGTGCTAAAAGGAATGAATAAACCTGTCAAGAACATCTCTCCATGACCTTATAATAGAAATGACAATACTTGAGGTTCACCTGGGGTCCCTAAAATATTTCATACAATAATATTTTATCTTTACTTGATAATTTTTAAATTATCATTTAAAATATTTCTTGCAATAATATTTTATCTATCATGGATAATTCAAATTATCATTTTAAAATATCGCATGCCATAAAATTTTATTTATCCCAGATAATTTTTAAATTATAGATTAAAATATTACATGTGATAATATTTTATTATTCCAATATAATTTTAAAATTATCATTTAAAATATTCCATGTGATAATATTTTATCTGTCCTAGATAATTTTCAAATTATCATTTAAAATATTACATGTGATAATATTTTATTAATCCTATATATATTTTTTGAATTTTCATTTAAAATATTGCATGCGATAATATTTTACCGGCCTTGGATAATTTTACAATTATCAAAAAAATTACATGCGATAATATGATAAATAACATTTGGTGATTTCATTTAAAATTTTCATTTTATAACATGGTGGGATTATCATTAATAATTCTATGATATTATCATTTGATAATTATGATTATTATCCTTTGATAAAACACATAATTATCCCATGATAATTTTGATAATCTATGTCATATGATAATTTTCTTATAATTATTTTTGGGTCCTAAAAATTCCTCCAATGAAAGGAAATCCCTCAACAATAGCTTTGGAGAATAAATCAAGCACTTCTATAAGTTTACCAGGGAAAAGGGACTCAAATTGAGTTGTATTTCATTGAACGAACTTGAAGGAATTCAAGTTTTCAAGTGGTCTGCATACCATTACCGGGAAAGGTACGCAAAGAAGAAGGAGATGGTTAGAGAGAGGGACGGATGAGTAAATCTTGAGGGGGACTTAAAGGTTACACTCCGGATTCCATCTTGTTTCATCGGCAAAGCGCGAATCGTGAACCACTTCCTCTGCAGGTACAGCCGGCCGCGAACCATAAATAGGGGGAATTTAATAATAATAATAGAACCACGAACCCAACTAGTAAACCACAAACCAAAGACTTCTCACAGATGAATTCTCCCTGAATGGTAATCCCCCTGACCCTCCTTCAGTATGGTGGTTCGCATAGCGTCCCTCTACATGGACTGAACCTGGCGCCGCATACCCAATCGGTACGCCGATGTAACCCAAAGCGGCATGGCGATATGCGTACCTCTTTGGTATTTGTTTGGAGATACCCATGGCTGCATACCACACTAGTACGCAGATGGCCCCCCTACCTTCCTACCACCACGGTATGCGGAGCCTTCCCCATACTGCAAGAGAAACCAGTGCACATAATGGGGTGTTTTCAGGTATTGTTCTTTCCGGTTCCAACCTCACACCTCCATTACCGTTCAGTCCTCCATGATTCCTCCGCTAACCAGTCCTCTAGTGCTAGGATAAAGCCTCTTCCAAAGCCACTAAACCTTGATGATCTAACCATCGAGTGCATCAGTGTGCCCCACTGAGTCTACATACCCATGGTAAGTGGAGTCCCGAAGGCCCTCCCAAAAAAGGTGTGGGCTTGAGGAATACTTGTGAGGATACATTCTCATGGTAACCCAGATTCCACCCTTGGGATGCTGACGTGAACCTCCCTATTTTCAAGATTAGGGGTGATCACTTTCTTTTCAATTCAATGATAAATAGTTATCAGTTGAAGGGGTTATGTTCACTCCCTCCTTTGATGAGGACGAAACTCCTCCCCTTCCCAGAACATGCTCTAGGGCCCTCCCACTGAGGTAAGCCCCCAATATTCCAAGGAAGGGTTGCATGACCTTTAATGTAATTTCACATGGAATGGTTTATCTCTCTACACCCTCACCCACCGTCTCCCCGACCTCTTCCCCCGTGGGCTCCCCCCCCCCAACAGGGGAGGAGGTATGTGAATTGTTGAATCATTTAAATCCTCTTGTTTCTCACACCAAGCATGACTCACATGGGCTTAGAGGTTTTTAATGGTCACAACATCAACACACCATTAGAACTATGAGAAATATGATTCCTCACCAAATCAGGATACGTAGGACACCTAACAGAAGGCTCGAGCTCAAAAGGGTGCCAATTCCAAAAAGGGTCCACCCAATCATGTGTATCAAATGGGAAGCTTCCATGAATAAGCCCCACACTATTCGAACTAAAAAAACTACGATTCCTGACCAAATCAGGATATATAGGAGGCCTACCAGAAGGTCCGATCTCAAAAGGGTGACTATTCCAAAAAGGGTCCACCCAATCATGTCTATCAAATAGGCAGCTTCCAAGCGTAATCCCCACACCATTATGAACTACGAAAACTCTGATTCCTGATCAAATAAAGATATTTAGGACAACTCTCCTAAGGCATGAGCTCAAAAGGGTGCCCATCTATAAAAGTTCCACCCAATCATGTTCATCAAATGTGTAGCTTCCATGCATAAGCCTCACACCATTTGAACTATGAGAACTCTGATTCCTAACCAAATCATGATACATAGGATGCCTTCCAGAAGGTCTGTGATCAAAAGGGTGCCTATTCCAAAATGTTCCACCCAATAATGTCTGTCAAATGGGCAACTTCCTTGCATAAGACCCACACCATCTAAACTACGAGAACTCTGATTCCCGACCAAATCAGGATACATAGGACACCTATCAGAAGGCATGAGCTCAAAAGGGTTCCCATCCATAAAGGGTCCACCAAATCCTGATTATCAAATGGGAAGCATCAATGAATAATCCCCATACAATATGAAATATGTGGGCTCTGATTCATCTCCTGAGGATATGTATGAATCCCTCCTTATGAGCTCGATCCCAACATCAAGTCACCCTACGGCCCCCAGAGATGATTGTAAACTCTAGAGCACCTTATAATATGTTTAAGTCATCATCACCTCAGTGGCACCAAACAGATGCATGCCCATGATAATCTTGTAAAACAAGGTTAGCTTGTGGACACACTCTTCCGGAATGAACCAAGGATTCATGAACATATGAACACAGCTTAAATCTATAAGAGATTCCCAGAATAGAAAAAAATCCTCCCTCTAAAGGTTACAGTGAGCCTGACCTCCCATCATCACGACCAATGGAGTCCTTAAGTTCCATGGGAAAAATTGTTAGCTCTTGAGCGAATTCCTTTGGAAAGTAGGTCCATGAATCAAGGATACTAGGGTTTTTGGGTGCTATTGGTTCCACAAATAAACTCGTTGGAGGCCATACAAGGAAGTTATATTAGAGAAGGACTGATTGCATAAGTGCTTGACCCCCACACAATCACCCGATGGGACCAACTGTTCCCCGCAGTGTTAATTCAACCTTAATTAAAGGATAATGACAATGAATGCGTCGAAACAAAGCAATGGTAAATTTGACGAGATCCCGTCTCTATTGAAAAAGGGACGGCCAAGGATCTCCACCGTGCCATTTCTGCATCCCCCGTAAATGCACCACAATGGAGGCGGAACAAAAATGGTGTACCCAACTTGAATCCTTAACCAAGGTGGCAGTTCTACCCATGTGATAAAATAAAAAAGCACACTAAACATTGGATCATTTTTTCCACCCCAGTACATGAAAAATGCACCACTTCATGTTAGACCATTTTGTCTTCCTGATATGTGAAAAATGCACCACCTTGGAGGTGAAAAAAAAATGGTCAACCTGATGTGAACCCTTAACCAAGGTGGAAGTTTTACCCCTATGATCAAAGACAAACGGAAACTGCCCGTCAGACCATTTTTTTCGCCCCGGTACGCACAAAATTCTCCACCTTGGAGGGGGAACAAAAATGGGGAACCCAATGTGAATCCTTAACCAAGGTAGCAGTTCTACCCCAATTTTTAAAAGAAAAAAGGATTCTACACGTCGGACAATTTTGTTTGCCCCAATATGCAAAAAATGCACCACCTCAGAGGCAGAAAAAAAATGTTGAACGCAACGTGAATCCTTAACCAAGGTGGCGGTTCTACCCCAAATGATAAAATACAAAAGGATATTGCCCGTCAGACCATTTTTTTCACCCCGGTATGCACAAAACGTGCCACTTAAGAGGCCGAACCAAAATGGTGAACCCGACGTGAATCCTTAACCAAGGTGTAAGTTCTACAGAAATGATAAAGGACTAAAGGATACTACACATTAGACCATTTTTTACCCCGGTATGCGCAAAATGCGCCACCTCAGAGGTGGAACAAAAATGGTGAACCTGACGTGAATCCTTAACCAAGGTGGCGGGCTCACCCCACTCAGGCACCTTCGCCCCACAGTAACAGAAAAGGGGAAGGGGGCCAAGATGAATAAAAAAATATGCATATGTTTAAAGTAATGATACTTTGACAATGTTTTGTGGTTTGTATGTCGTATACGTATATTGCAGGTTCCTGTAGAGAAACCTTCAATCCAAATGAAATCCCATTGACCCATGAAGACATGCACATTAGCGTTCCTGTAGGTGGTCGGGGCCTCAACGAAGAGCAGGACCCCTTCCCCTACCCAGCATCTTCAACATTGGGTATCCAATATTCCAATTTTGGAGTACCACCAAAATGATACTCTCCACATGCTGGAGGCTGCAATAAAATCCCTCTAGTCTGCAAATGTTTTCCAGCCACCTCTTCATCCACTGCTGGTACCCCAACACTAGGCATCCCTGATGGTTGTCTTGAACTGTTTTGGGAATCTGTACCCAAAAATCGACAATGACTACCTCCCTTCCATCATGGAGGTAGATGAATTCAATGATGACGACTTCATCACAACTGCACAGGGGCCCTACCCACGAGCTCCCAGCAGAGAGCATCCCTGCCAACATCGGATGACCAGGCCTCCTCCTGCTAAGGAGAACCTTATGCCGAGGGCACCAGCCAAAGTCCATCACACCTGGGCCCTTCCGACTACCTTATAATGGCGGAAAATATATAACCAAGACCATGTTATCACCCTGGTTCCTGAGGATCAGATTCATTGTACTAACACAGTGGAATTCAATGGGCAGACATATGATTATGCCCTCTCCACTCAAGTCCACCACAGAAATAGGGTGGCACGATACGAGCACACACACGTTCATGCTGGTGCTCACCGGTTCCGTCATGATGATAGAGCAGCTAGCTACAGGAAGATGCAAATATCTGCAGGCGCACAAGAAGCCCACTGTCCAAATAGGGCAGTACTCAGTAATACGCAGGCACAAACACCTACTAACACATTTCAAGCCCGCCATCCAAATAGGGAGGCAAGCAAATATGAGCAGAGTTAATTTCCTGGAGATGCATAAAAATCATGTGAGAAAAATACAGTGTAAAGAAAGTGGATAAAAATCATAGATCGTCAATATGAAGACCACCAGTCACATATGGTGGAAACCAGAAAAGGCAACTGATGGCAGACTCGTTCCTCTATCCCAGCACAGGAGAACTGCAAGTATCTATTAGAAAATCTTGTGAAACCAGAGAAGACACAAACTCCTGCTCCAACATCAGAATGTGCCTTCATAAACATTCTATCCAAAGATGTATCCTAACACATCCTTGAAATTATGGAATACTAGACATTGATTCTAGTCAATATCCTCCAAACATGCCAAGATATCATTGCATCGGCAGAAAAGGCGAGAAATTGGGCCCATGATCCGATTTCCTCGAATGGAATGACTCACTCGAAAAATGAGTTACTCACTCCGGAGTAGTTATGAATCCCTAATCCAGTCCAAGAGGGTTGAAGGCAATATACCGTGAATCACGGACAATTGGATTGGGAACTAATATATGTTCCAACTAGGGGATGCCAGTCAAACGTGGTGTCCACTCAAGGGAAGGCATATATCCCTACCAAATATCAAGATGCTCTTCGGTGTATCCTTACAACCTCACGGGACCCAACAAGATAGGTACCCATATATGAATTCCATTACCAATAGTATATGGCCACGGTTACCCACAAGAGAGCGCCCAAAAATGAATTTTCCCAAAGGCAACCAAAAAATGAAGAGCACATACATGATCCTAATCTACCAGAAGCTGGGGTTCTTGATGCCCTCAAACATATATCAATAAAGTCTCAAGACCTTGTCATTCCATTACCAAATTATAGATGTGGCAGTAGCAGTTGCGAAGGTCCTCCCTGCAATGTCGCTACCAGCAGCTCTAAAGGACCTCCATAGAGAACCCACTGGGGCTTACTCTGTGGGTCAAGAATGATCGATCGTGAGAGCCTATCTCCTGGTGCGCATCGGGGTGGCCCTCCCATCGACCTGAAGATCAGACAAAAGGAAGGTCTTACCATTGTTTTCATACTCCCTGATGGTCCTCCCCAGGGTATACGCTGTAGATATGCTTCTCCCTGTAGTCGGATATTGAGTAAGGATGGTAGTCTCTGCCATTATGACAGTCATTGTGAAGGCCCTCCCCACAATGGTAGTTACTCTAAGGTCCTCCCCATATTAATTCCAAGCAACAATAAGGTCTTCCCCTCATTATAATACATCCAGAAGGCCCTCCCCAGGATGCGCACTGCAGAAATTCTCCCTGCAGCCAGATATCAAGTCATGATGGTAGTCCTATCCATGATGATGGTCATTGCGAAGGCCCTCCCCACAATGAAAGTTGTTTTGAAGGCCCTCCCCATAGTGACATAAAGTATAAATAAGGTCCTCCCCTTACTACATCCCACCATGAAGGTCCTCCCCAGGGTACACACCGTCAAGAAAATCCATGTGGCCAGACATCAAATTTCAATGGTAGTAGTCTCCATCGTAGTACAACTTGTGAAGGTCCTCCCCAGGGTACACACCGTCAAGAAAATCCCTGTGGTTGGGCATAAATTTTCAATGGTAGTACTCACCATCGCAGTACAACTTGTGAAGGTCCTCCTCACAAACAAAATCCATGCTGGCAATAAGGTCCTCCCATTTCCGGAACAAATATGAGAAATCCCACCTATGCGGAGGCACTCGAAAAGGATTCAGACATATCGGGAACATCTTCTATAATGAGTGATATTATTTCTCAACCAGAGGATGGACTGTGACCACTTTTATCTTATAAGCCACCCCCACGGCATCCGAAAATCGATAAGGCTCCCACCGGCCCAGTTGCTTGGAGCGAAATTATTAAGAAGTAGTCGATCTGGGCATATCAAGTGGAGGATCCTCCAGAACAACAACAACATGATATGTTGCTTGTAAGAAGGCAACTAGTGAGGGATAATATACCAGTGATGTATTTACCTACGACCACTTCTCACTTCGACATACTAGGAGAGTTGTCTGGGGAATGCATGCATGACATTTTCCTCAATATATGGACTACTCTTCGAAAGATGAAAGAGAAAATCCTACCCTATGAAGGGTATGCAAACCATGTCATCACGATAGGGGCACTTTTCCATCTAATCAACTTAGAATCCCTCTCATCTGCAAGGAAACAACAATTAGAAAGGTGAAAGAAAATCCGTGAACTAGCTTGCCTCCATGCACTGCATAAATTGTTTTGCCTCAATAGCAACTCCCCAGCTGGAGTTTACATTTGGGGGTGGGGATAACATGGAGCTTTACACTTCACCCCACGTCCCATCCAGCATGCCCCAATGGAAATGACATCCTGCAATGTCATCACCCGGAGCCAACAATCAAATGAAACACCTGCTCAAGAAAGATATGATACTAAGTAAAAACGGGCCCGGAGTAAGTCTCCAAAGTGTTAGGGATGAAGAGATCAAGACATAAAAAAGCTTCTGAGTTAGGTGACTAGGAACATGAAACAGGCTTCCTACCTAATGGACACCAACCAGAAAGCAGTGCTCATGGTTTTAAAAGACCATAGACTCCGTGCAGGTGAAATTCCACACCCGGATTACCCCCATGCAGGAGTACGTGAAATTGGAAGGGTGGAAATAGTAGCGGATACAGCCATGATATGGGAACAACCCCATCCCATAGGGTTGGGGGAATTTTTAAATCAAAATTACCTGGTAAGACCAAAAAATCTAGGTCGTAGATCATTCACATGAGAATGGGAACAACCCCTGGCCATTGGAATGGAGGAATTTTTACCTCAAATCCTCGCACATCGGACATCTATCTTCCACCATCTAGGAAAAATGATGGACATAAGAGTTACCCGTTCCACCGCTTCTCATGGTTCGCACGCTCCAAGCCAAAGGCGTTTTATAAGGTCAGACCAGGGCTCCCTTCAGGTCAATATTCCTCAAGAAGCCCGAATAATACCGCAAAACGGAAGGAGAAAGTCCAATAAAGGGCACATGAAACTTTCTTATCGTTCATCACCAGGTACACCACCCCCGTTTTAATATGATTCAGTGAACGTGGTGAACGTCAACACCACAGATCTCATAGGAAATGATGTAGGGGGAGAAGATTCAAAGTAAGATGGTTCCCACCCAGAGGTGTTCCACGCCAATCCTGATGGTGTGCATACCCGGAACCAGAGGGTATTTCTAAATCCGGGTTCCCCCTCTGTCAATCCAACATTACCTCCCCCAAAAAAATCCAACAAAGAGAAAAATAAATCCAATGTTGTCTATGACCCGCCTCCTTCTTCCCATGAGAGCGCGTCCCTTTCCCTCAAGGAAAGGTTTTCCATGAAAGAGGAAGAAATGAAATAGCTCTGACAAATTAATGCCAAGCTACGTTGAGGGATTTATCTCACTGGATCTGTTCCCTCTGCGAAACATCAACTGGTGCTCCCAGAAGAGGTGCCCATACAAAAAGAACTCATCTTGGTGAATGAAGCCAAGCCCGAAGGACCATTCAACCAAGCCCTAGAAGGACATAAAGACTTCCCCCATTGGGAAGGCATTAGGAATATATCCAGGTAAACCCACAAATGATTCCCCCAACTGGGTATACACCCAAAATTCCAGTTGCATCGGCACGCCCAGTCTTGGCCCCTACCGCTCCAGCTCAAGCTCAATCCCGATAGGATATGAATCAAGGGTTATGAAACACTTTCGAGAAGATAACATCCCAACTATAAGTCATGGAGGGGCACTGTGCTCCGATACAACCAGAGCACAAACCCTACCCTGAGTGTGTGAGCAATTGTATGCCACCACTAAACTTTGGGAACCTTTTATTCCTAGTATTAAATGGATCAGGGAACCCAAGATAGAATTTGATGCACTATGCATCTTACTGTGACCCCATGATGGGCTCCCCAAAGTAGCAAGAAGCCGTAAAACTTAAATTCTTAGTACAAACCCTATAGGGCTTGAATTTTTCTTGGTATAATAGCTTTCTATCTAATTCAATTACATGATGAGAGGACCTCCAAAAATAGTTTTTCTTCCAGTTCAGTTCGACGCTGGCCAAGACGACAGTCAGTGATCTCATAAACTGCAAGCAACGATAGAACGAGAGAGTCTTAGACTTCATTTCTAGATGGAAAGGCCTAACATTTTCCCTAAACCAGACACTCCACTAGGATTAGATGCTCTCCATGTGTATCAATAACCATTGAGATGAATTGTGAACACCGCTCATCTCGATAATGTACACCAGTGGGTTTAGAGACATATTTGTCATTTACAAAATGAAAGAAGGCCCTTTGAAAAGGACCAGCCTTAAGTCCTGAGTGGCCTTATCAACCCTTGGGAAAAGAAATAGGAAAGCTAAAGTGGCTTCTGTCATGATTAAGCCTACCCCAGCACCAGCCCCAGTTGTGAGTCCCCCACCGAATCGTGCGGGACCCCCTGTACGCCAATAGACACCCCCACCTCGGCAAGAAAAGTGATGGGGTCTTAAAAGAAATCAGTTCGAAGAATGAATAAATGGATTTTATTCATTCCCAGACAACCAGGTATGTGGCTATTTCATAGCCGCCATGGATTGCAATCTGCTTCGGCTGCTATAGCCAAAGCGAGTTGATGAAGTGGGTCTCAACGACCGTCCAAATTATTGTCTGTATCAACAGATACTAGGAAACACCATCCAAGAATGATTTCTTTTCAAGGATCTCCTGAAAAAGATGGTAGATTCAATGCAAGTAAATTCGGGCCCACTACCAGCACTAGTAGCATATGTTTCCACCTCTGACTTAAGAGACGAAGAAGAGTGGAAAACAGTCACCAACAACAAGGAGAAAATGTTTGAAAATTGGATAACCCATAAGACCATAAACTGAGTCCAAAAAATCCTCCAGGAACAGTTAAAACAGCCTATTGTGCCCTAGATAGATCCTAATACAGCATAACCCTCCTCCTCAACCTCAAGTCCTATAAAGGCCAGAAGGGAAGAAAGAAAAACCAAGAAGATGAGATGACAAAAAAAATTAAGTGTTACCACTTTTGGACATCATGCCAATAGACTTGGTTCAATGAGAATCGCCCCGCCAAACAGTTCAATAGGAACTGCCCTGCCAAAACGTACCATCAAAAGGAGGTTTTTAGACAGGAACATTATTAGATCAAGAACTGGACTTCAGATCCATTAATTTCATTCACTTGATGAACCCCTTCTTTGATGAAGACAATGGACACGAACTGGACCTCAGCTGGACTTTCATGCATCAACTGGGCCACATATAGTTTGATTTGGGGATTCAAATTTTTATCCAATATTTATCTAGATATCCTAAAACCTATATGGATTTGTTTCAAATTTAGGCTTCCATATTGAGCCTATAAATCCAATAATCATGGATGTTCTACTTTCCATCATAAATTTGGTGGGATTTTTTTTATGGTCTAAGGGACCCTATATATCACAAAATTAGTCAAAGATAAGTTGAATGATTTGTGGTAAATTGAACTAAGAACCTTAAAAAACAATAATCATAGAATTTTTATAATTATGGTGAGATTTATAATTAAACTAATAAAAGGCCTCAAATTTGGATTTATTCATGAAATGGTCACAAAATATATTTAATATTAAAACACGATAATTTGACACCATTTATTCATTTTTTCATTAAATCTTATAAGGGGGTATCATAAAACGTTATAAATAAATTAACAACACCAACTCCCCTAAACATAGGATTGTTCATGTCCTCATGTATAATAAATATAAAAACCAAACTAAATAATATTCACTCACCAATAGATATTAAAATTTTGTTTTTTTCAATTAGGGGGAGAGGTCTATATAGTTTACTCATTCATAATGAATTCCACAATAATTATTATAGCAACAATATTTCAAAAACAACTCATTTTTCATGATCAAAATTGGAAATGGAAAATATCTTAATCAAAAATCATTATTCTCAAGACAATGTAAATATTTTCAAAACACAAAACTTCCTCAAAAATTTAATAAAACAAGATGTAAGTGTTCTTATTCCCATTATTTTACCATTTTTTATTTTCTTCGATGTTTCCCATGAAACAAATATCACACTCATCTCCCAACCTTTTTTTGAACTCCTCATGACACTAAGTTTAATTATTATAACAAGATCAAAGGTTGAAGAAGATTAATTGTTGACCTACCGAAGACACAACCCATTATTTTTTTCATTTTTTGTTCTTTTTTCATAATTTTGAAAAACTTCAAATAAAATTTATACAGAAAGAACATAACTATTAATTCATTCACAAACTCACCAAATGATAACCTCTACCCAACATTTAAATGGTTTATTTCCCTTAATATATAATGGAACATTGAAAATCAATGAAATGATACAAAAAATGAAATAACTTTCCCCGCACTTAAATTTCAATAAATTACACAAGGAATATCCCGGAATATATTGGGTGTGACAAGGTTTTGGGCATTCAATGTGTCTATAAAAAAAGGGTTTTCATAGGCTCGATGGTATTTTAAAATTCTGATCAATGGATGGGTAATGAGAGGCTATTTAGATATTTTAATTCACATGTGGTTCGGACAATACCTTTACCATATTAATTCATGATAAATTAGGACATTCATCTCTGAGGTCCAAAAATGCAAGACTCATAATCGGGTGTGAAAACACAAAATATAAAAAGCTAACCATATAGGTAACCTTTGAATGAAAGCTAACATTGTTTCTCACAGTTGGGAATAACCATTTTTCAAATAAAAATTGAGAATTAAAAATTTTATTACTCTTGGAAAAAATTATTTATCCAAATTAATAATGAAAATATAACATATTTGAGATGAAAACAAGCCTTTTGAATACTAAAAATTGTTGGAAGATTTTTAAAAATTTAATGGTGAGTAATTGTAACTCATTTTGTTTTTTGTTTTTTTTTTAATTTTTTATAAATACACCCATACACAAAAATAGAAAGAGGGGAAAGGGGTTTTATGATGAAAGTGGTAAAAAGGTGATAATGAGAGAGGAAGAAGAATAAATAGAGAAAAAGAGAGAGAAATAGGAGGATAAAGAAATCTATAGGGAGATTAAAGGAAAAAGGTACCCCTGGTTTGGATTTGGTGGGTTATTGTCTCTATCTAGTGGTCGGTATATTATTTTAGTTAGGGATCTTATAGAAGCTAATTTAGTTCTTAGGGTGTATTTACACTCAATGTGATGCTTTAATTGATGTAAGTTAACCATGGATGTCCCTTTAAGAGATGACTCTTGGACTTTCACTGCACCAAATTGGAAAACATTAGTAACTATAAAAGGACCTTACCAACAAGAGTTAAGCTTACTAGGTGAAGTTGTGATTTATAATTTAGGAGCATTTCCTTTTCACCTTCATGAAATATCATTCATAGGTTGTGTTTATTATGGAGTATCGTAGTTTTTTCTTGGTAGATATTGGAATTATCATAAGAATGAAATTGAAGCTCCTCTAGTTTATTCAACTTCGAAAATCTCTCTTCACCATATTTTTCACAATAAAAATTAAAAGCTTTCACATCCCAAAATTAATTATGTGTTATTTCAACCCTTAAATGAAATGATTTACCAAAAACTAGACTAAATAGAGACATCCAAGTGGTTTATTTATTAGTAGTTCGATATACCCAAAGTGATTCACTAATTTTTTCAAACGATTCTTTTCTTATAGGGTTAACAATTATCTCAAGTACTCTTTTCACTTCTCGATATTTCTGCCATTTAATTTGTTTGGAGAGATATAATGTTTATGTTTTATGTAAAACCCCATTATTTTTCAAAATATATTCCATGGTCTGATAACAGAACTGATTTCCTAAGTCACTTACGAAAGCACACAAAGTTCCACATTGATGGAAAATGTGGGTTTTGAGGAACTCACAAACAGTATATGAGTCATCCTTTATAGTGGGTTTATCCTTGATCCACCTAGAAACATAATTGAATAAAATAATAATGTAGAACAATCCATTGGAAGAGAGGAATATTCCCATGAAATCGATGGCCCAAACAACAAATATATCACAAAATGTTAAATGATTTTGGGTAATTTCATTTCTTTTGAAAACTATGCCAAACTTTGGGCAAGTGGGAAGTTTATGATAGAACTCATGTGAATCATCTAAAAGTGAAGGTCAGGGGAATCTAGAGTCATGGACCCTTTTTGTGGTCCTTTTTAGTCCAAATTTCCAACCACTGGGCACTGAGTTGAAAAATTCTATGATAGATTATTTTTCGTCTTCATCAACACATCTCTTAATCACCATGTCATCCTCAATTTTCCAAATATTATAATCATCCCTAAAATTTTATTTTGAATAAATTGTCTACTATAAATTTATTTATTTTGAAAAATATTCATAAAAAACATAATCATCCAAATAATTTATAATTTGGGCATACCATTGTAAATTTAGAGTGATATATGAGAGGTTTTCAATGGGAAATTTAGGATAAATGAATTTATAATGAGAAGAATTATAAATTCTACTTAGCTGATCATCCAAATATGTTTCTTTCCTAGGTCTATCTCTAATATCAAGGTCATGATCTTGGAGAATTAGGATCCTTATTATTATCTGTGGTTTTAAAAAACTTTTCTTGAGTAAGAACTTTAAATATGAATGGTTTGTAAAGATGGATATTTTGGCACCCAAGTGATTTGAACAAAATGTATTCAAGGAAAAAACATATCTAGAAGTTATTTTTTAAAGACAGTGTAATGATATTGAATTTCATCTAGTATTTTTGAGGCATAATAGAGTACATGAGGAAATGTTTTCTCTTTTTTGAGCAAGAATGAACCCAATGGTCCTATCAGAATCAGAAAACATCAATTAAAAGGGTAAGAACCAATCGTGAAGTTGTATTAATAGGTAATATGTAAGAAAATATGTGATTTAAATGAACTATCTCTTACAATATTCATTGAAATGGAATATAACATCATTCTAGAGTAGAAGAGTGGGTGGGAGGGAAATCTGACTGATGTTTGGGATGAATCGATGATAGAAACCATCATGACCAAGGAATAAATAAATGTCTCAAATTGATGTAGTTTTAGGATGTTATTGGATCACTTCAATTTTGTTTTGATCATATTGAATACCATATTGAGAAATTATGTTCCCTATAATAATCCCATTAGTACCCATGAAGTGATATTTTTTAAAATTTAGGACAAGGTTACATTTGACACACATTTTTGGGACTAGAAAGGGTGAATACAAAAAAGATTAAAATGAATCACCAGAAATGGTAGAGTCATCCATGAATACCTCTATAAAATAATCAATGAATTTGAAAAAGTCACTCATCATACACTTCTATAATGACAAAGGGTCCTTTAAAAGGCCAAAAAGGAATTCTCCTACATGAATATGTTCTAAAGGGGAATCGAATGTAGTATCTTCTTGGTCTTGAGGTGTGATAGGGATTTGAAAGTAGTAGGTGTATCAATAAATAAAGAAATAATGAGACTTTACTACAAATATTTATAGAATTTAATGAAAAAAAAAGAGGATAGTAGTGATATTTTCATTTTCCAACATTCAATTTTTGATAATTGATACACACACATCATTTCTTTTTCACTCAAGTTGTGACCACCACTCCATGTTAATTTGTGATAATAGTAACCCCACCATTTTTAGGAACCACTTGAATCGGACTAACCCATTCACTATCATAAATTTAGAAGATAATACCATATTTCAGAAGCTTGGTGATTTCTCACAAAACTAGCTCAAGTATGAGTGGATTGATTCTTCTTTGAGATTGTCTAATTAGTTTCTATGATTACTCTAAATGGATGTGATGCATGAATATGGAATGGTTGGTGACTGATATGTCATCTAGGGTTAAACCTAAGGAATTTTTATTTCTCTCTAAAACTTGAACTAGTTTTGAGTCCCCAGTTTTTGTATGTATAGTAGAGATAATGTCAAGATAAGAGTGATCATGGAAAAGTAATACACACTTCAGGTGTGTATGAATAGGTTTCTGATCAGTTTCATCCCTCATTTGTGGGCCAAAAATCATAGCCAAAGATGAAGTTATTTCAGTTGGTTTTTAATTTTTTTACTCATTACCATCCAAGTTGGAACAATAGATATTAGAGTTGATATGGTATTCCTAATATTTTTAAAGATTACTTATATGTATGGAGTTTATAAATTAAATGTTTAAATTAAATTCTCCATTTATTACTTGGTTAATCATGGTGAAAATTTTACAAACTCCTATATTATTAGAGTAGCAATAACGTGATGTAACATGATTCAAATGGATCTCATAAGTATCCTCATAATTATGGAAAGATAATTAGGAGTGATCATTTAATGGTTATCACATGGATTAAATTTTTTTGAACTTGACCAGTTGGTCAAGAAATTACATTGATAAGATGCCCACATCAACATCAATATTAATTATATCTACTATTAGGATTTTTCTTACTAGAATTAGTGGATATAAAGATGGTGTTGTCTCACCTTCCATCTCAAGGAAATGGAAATCAACTGGGAAGACATGATCATTGACCTAGAAAAGTACATCCTCAATTATTCCCTTGGGATTAGGAGTGCTTTAATTACCTAATGACAACACTCATAGGGTGCAAGGGACTAAGAACAAGGTTGGTGAAGATATATGTGGGCATGAAATTTATTGATGATACTAGGTCTATGAGTGCATCATAAAAGTTGTAAATATCTATTTTTCATGGAACCATAATGGTCCTTGGATCTTTTCACTTTCGAGGAATAAGTTGTTGGGTTGAGACATTGTCATTATACCAAAATTTTCTTTTTTGGGTTCAAAAATCAAAACAAAACTTTTCATACTTATGTATTTTTTATGAAATCTAAGAGTGGAATGTTAAATTAAATTGGTCTAGACATGTTGAGTATTCCTTAATACTGCTCAAATGGATTCTTATTCTTATAGATAGATTGAGGAAAAGGAATTGGGTTCCATACAGGAATGGAATGAGGTGATGGAGTGGATTCAGATTATTTTTCTAGTATTTTTTTCTTTTATCTTTTTAGATCAACATTTAAAGGATATTTAAGGAATTCCCCATGAGTGATAAAAAATTTATTTCCAGATAAAAGTGTTACTGAAATTAAATTACCCTTGGGGTATATAAGTGGTTGAGTTGGGAGTTAGAAATAATTGGATCATTGTTTCTGACTTAGGTGGGATGCAAGTTGACAAATGTTTTCAATTTTTTTAAGGATGGTATAGGTGAATGAGGCAATATATTCCACAATTATTTTATATGGATTCTTATAAGAATATTAATGTTTGAAATTAGGATTTACTTGATTTGGGTTCTTGGGAATGTGCTTGTATTGGATGTGGAATTGATAAGGCTTACTAAGATAGTAAAAACGAGAATGAACAAGAGGAGGTTCACTCTTTGATGTAGAGGAACAAAAGGATAAATATTTTATAAGTTACCACCACTTTGAACATATTTTAATTGGTTTTGATATTGAGGATGTAATTGACGTGGATGAGAGATGGGATTATTATACCAAAAGCTCAGTTTTAGGTAGAAGAGAAGGGATTGGAGTGGGGTTGGTTGGAGTTTCTAATAAACTAAACCAATTTTTGAGGGTTGGAATTCTATTGTGTTTATTTTTTGTTGATATCCATTGGTCTAAATGAATCTAATGGATCAACTTTTATTTATAGATATGTTTTAGTTGAATAAGTTGGTGAGTTGTAGATTACATAATTTTATTACTGTTCTAAGGATTAAAGATTGTGTAGAAGTTATGTTTGGGGATTTGGAATCTACTGGTAGTTGTCACAGAAAACCTGTAAGTTCACTCTTACACTCAGTCACCTTGTTATTCTATGTGGATTTATTATCTTAACTTTTTTAATAAGATAATGCACTCTAGTATGGAATTGAGGCATGTTTACAACCCTGTTGCTTATGATGTCTTGTGAAACTATATGAGTTATTTCAACAAGAGCATCTCCACTTAAAAAATTGATGATATTTTTGTTCATAGATAATAACATCTTATAAAAGTATTGGATCAAGAGTTGTTTAGGGATTTTGTGGTGTGGGAAATTTCCCATGAGTTTTTTGAACCTCTACCTATACTCATGGAATTATTCATCAAGGAATTGATTGATACCACTTATTTCCTTTTAGATAGAATTACTTATAAAACAGAGGTATAATTTCTCTAAGAAGAGTCACTTTATGTCATTTCAAATGTTTACATAACTAGGATAAAGGTAATAAATCCATGAATTGGTGGATTCATCTATGGAGAAAGGTAATGCTCGAAGTTTTATTTTTTCTTGCAAACTATCTTGAGGCTTCATGGTAGTGCACTCCACTTGAAACTATTTGAGGCGAAGATGTGGATTCTCAATAGCTAGATCATATAAATGTGGTATAAGATGAATCAAAACTTATTTGAGTTTGAAATCTACCTCAATGTTTGGATATTTAATACCAAAGGGTTTGTAATTTATATCAGGGTTGTAAGTTCTTTAAGGGTTTGTTCATTGGGATTGGCCATATCTAGTTTAATTTGATGGGTAATGAATGGTTCTGGAGTGATTTAATTATCCCTAGTTTTCATTATAAGTTGGTAAATATTTCAATCTATTTTTGGGTCAATCAAATATGATAGATTATTTGGGAGGTTTTGGGGCATCTAGATAAATTATAAATCATTAGGATGGAGGGTTTTTCCTTTTTACTTCTTCCAGATTTTTTCCTCATTGGTTCTATTTTCATTTTTTATTGTTTTTTAAAAAAAAAATTACCAACTTATAATTTCTCTATCCCTAAAAAAATGAACCATTTAGATCTTAGTCGATTATCGCATATAGAACATTAAATGGTTTGATGCTCTACTAATGTGTATATAGACACTCATGACGAATCCTTTTATATGGAACTATTGGTATGAGTTCATTATTTGAGATTTAAAATTATGATATCTTTGAGCTTTTTGTTATATTTCATTAAATTAACTCTCACTTCGCAAAATGATTTTAATTGAAATTCCCAACTGTTGAGACTTTAATCTAAGTCTTAACTTATATAGGATTCTAATATAAATCAATAATTATTTATGGTAGTGTATATATGGTTACAATAATTCATGGAATACACACACTAAACAAAACATTTCATTAATCCTTGACATTTTAAGTTTTACATACAGAATGTTGACATGAAGAATATCTAGCGAAAAAGAACTCCCAATCACTTAACATCCCTATATTTTAACTCACACAAATGGAAATTTAATCACCCATTGATATGGTTATAAATAATTTTGGGATGATTATGACAATTTTTTAAATTAAGAAAAATAAATGGTGGAGATGAGAAAAATAATTGTGCATCAAACACACACAAATCAAGGGAGGTAAACGAATGGTTTTGATTGAATAATAAAACAGATTAGGAAAGGGTTTTTTGGTATTGATTTAAACTATATTAAGACTATGGGTATTTTAATATATATGTTTTTTGAGAATAATATATTATGAAGACGAAACATTCATGAAAATTTAAATGAAATTACAATCACCCTTAGAAATTCACATTTCAAAACACTTGAAGTAAAAGAAAAGAAAGAAAAGAGGAATGGTATCTCAAGTATAAAAAAGAGTTTACAAGTTTATATAATGAATTTGGAAAAGTCATAGACATTCCAATGTATCCTCCTAAGTATCTAAGTGCAAGCTACTTTAAAGGAGAAGAGGGGGATGGATTTATAACCAAAGGTGGTGGACTTTTCACGTCCAAAACTTCCCTTCGAGTTGGATTTCCAATTTTAACATTTATAAAGTTATATATCAAGATATATTATTATTCAATGTTTTAGATATATATTCTTACAATTCACCCTTGAACTTTTACAAAAATTGGACTTTTTTATTTAAATGTATGGTTGTCTTCCCAAAACATGTGCTTCTGTACAAAAATATCCATAAATTATCCATAACTTAAATTTGAATTCATTTATAAGTAAGAATATTAAATAAAGTCTTAAAATTTTATCATATAATATTGGACAGACATATCATGAATTTATATCTACAAAATTATAGTTCAATTGAACTTCTATATTGGGTGAAAATTCAAGAATTGTGGGCTGCTTTCAAATCAGAGACAGAATTGTGGGTTGGAATTTCATGAATCAGTTGTTCAACATATTAGTATAATTGGGTCTCAAGAATTTTATCAAAGATGTATATGTATATACTAGAAAATATTATAGAGTTTCATCAAATTTTTATTTCTTGATTGAGCTTAGATATTACATTATCATGGCATGTCCAGTTTTCCTCAAAGATTCGGTGGTCTTTCTTATATGGTCTATATGGTCTTTTATATGGCTGAATTATTAAATGGTCCATTTTATTCTTTTGTATTAAATTTAATTAAGAACCCTATAAAATAATAATGAAATAGTTTGTATTAGTAGGGTGAGATTTATGATTAAAATAGTAAAATTTCTCAAATCTAGATTCCTTAAAGAAATGCGTAATAATTATATTTAATATTACATCATGGTAATTACAAAAAAAAATTATGCACTTTTACTTGTAAATCAGAAATGCAAGTAGATAAAAAATTAATGAATAAATTAATTACATCACTTCCTAAAAACCTTGGAGGCTAGGATTTATTCTAGAAAGGTGGGTGTTGGCTACTTATTACACCATATTTTCTCATAAATAAATTTTGGATTCATTGGAATCTAAACATTTATATGAAATAGTTTTTATTTAACATATAAATAAAATTCATTTGGATTTGTGTGGATATAATTAGAATACATTTTTTGATATGTAACACAAATCATTAATTAAATAAAGTGTTATAAATTTATATGTTTGGAACAAATTGGTTTGGTTGGAGCTATAAGATATGATGATTAACATTAAAAACATGTATATATATAAGGATATTATAAGATACAAATATATACATGATATGGATATAGAAATTTTGGGACTAATAAAACTTATCAAAAAAACTAAATTTTAGATTGATTCCAATTCAAGAAGATTATAAGCCCTTGATCATTTTGTTTTGGTGGCCCTATAAGTTTGACACTCATTGATTATCATTTTTATGGAAAAGAGGATATCAATAACCTTAAAAATATTTTTAACCATGTTTTATTGTGTGTTTTGGGTTTAATTAAGTAGAATATCCTAAAAATTTATGTAACCCGATGAATACGGTTTTAGAAAATTCAAATAATGGATTTGAATAAGAATTTTTTTGTGAAACTACCTAAGATTCATATTTAATATGATTGACATTATTACCTTCCTAAATGGATTGGTAATGATAGAATGATAAAGCTAAATAAAAAAATAGTAAAATATGGATATTTGATCACTAATATATGTAATGTATGGGACGATCAATATAGTGGGGGTGTATTTAATAAAATTACATATTGAATTGATATAAAATATGAGATTAACCTAATGAATATTTATTTTAATAGATTACTGAATGCATGAAGAAAACTATTTTTAGATCCATTATATCGAGGACATATACTTTAATATATTGTCATATAATTATGAGATGTTCCCTTATAGTGGAACATCAAAAAACAGGGAAATGAATTTTATTGAAATAAATTTATCTAATTCTGATTCATGGGTACAGGATTGTGGGTTCTGATATTTCATATGTGGCTAAACTTACAAACTAAAAAAATATGAGACAATTGATTATGTAATAAGTGGATATACATGTTGTTAATGGGGAAAGAGTTACTGCATTGGAGGTTGGAATATATAATCTATATATACCAAGTGGATCAATTAAATATTTCGATAACATTAACTATGTTTCATCAATAAATAAATCCTTTATTTATGTATATTTCAAGAGAAGAATAAATTCTTATTTAGGATTAATATCCAAAACTATTCTAAACACCAAAATGAAATTTTTTATATCATTAAGAATATAGTAGATTTTATACATTTTGTATCAGGATAATACAATACATAATATTCACGATTACAAGGTAAAGGTATATAATTTTACCACCACTTACCTTTAACAATATAAATTTAGATATATAAATTATCAATTAATTAAAGGACTCCATATAGATAAATTATTTAAATAATTTTATTACAAATATTTTGATAAATATAAATCTTATTTGTTATGTACAATAATCCAAGAACCTTTTTATTGAAAAGAAAATAGTTTCAATCAACCGTTGGAACTAATATATAATCTTGTATATAGATCAATGAGTATATAAGGAATGAGTGGGTATATTTACTTTATAACCTTTATTAATGAATTCATTAGGTATAGTTATGTATTTTGTAAGAGATATAAGCTTAAAGACATTGTAGATTTAAAAGTTTTCAAAACTGAATTAATGAATCAACCAAGGAAAATTATTAATAATATATGATCAGATTAATGAGGTGAACTGTTAAGTTGTGACGTTATTGAAAATATTAGAGGATTTAATATAGTTTAAAAACTCAATACTCTATGGAAACCAAAATGGAATTTTCTATTTAAGAGTAATAATCATACCTCATTATACATGATTTGATCAGTTATGAGTTGGTATATACTTTTGATACCACTCTGGGTGTATGATTGGGAAATAAGAAGTATCATACTAAACCATGTTCCCTCTAAGTTATATATAAAGATAAAATATGATATATGATCTATGAGATATCCTAATTTGTCCATTATAAATTTTTTTCAATTAAAATATTTCATACATTATGATATAACATATGATATTGATCCAAAATCAGATACATTTTTCATTCAAAAGGATAATTTTTAAACTTTCTAACCAAAAATTTTAAAATCAAAATCCACTTCTTTAAAAGTTTAGGCCTTTCCAATTTTTATACTTTAAAAGTTCTTATGAATGTTTTTATAGGAAATTTATTTTACCAGATAAAGAATAAATTTACTCATGGACAGAACTTCCATACCATATGAACCTGTACTTTGAAAATTAAAAAAAATTATATAATGTTCACTTGATTGGGACATATAAATTTTATAATTTAAATTATAAATAATTCCAGTGAATGATGTTTTACTAAATATACTAGATAGAATTCATCAGATGAAGGGATAAATGCTTTATGGATGTACTTTTTTAAATCCAACCAGAAAAAAAACTTCATACATTACACCAGATGAACATTTTTCGTTTTACTAAATAAATTTTATAAGAATTATAATGGTTCTTTTTTAGGAAAAACATCAGTTGGAGAAGTTATGATGAACCTTTCAAAAGAAGAATTAGTTTTTCTATGTAGTTTTTACCACCTTTTAGATATATGGAATCTGATCATTGGGAGGGAACCTACAAATAAAGCTATATTTTGGGAGGATGGATATTTTTTTACAACTCTGATGATCTAAATTTTCTATTATGTTTTAATGAAATTTTGTTACTTTGAAGGTTCTTCATTGTAATAATTTATACAGAATTTTTCTTGAGGAATCCATTGTGATTATTGTTTTAAATGGCATACAAAATTTTTTATTTATAATTTATATGTTTTATCTGCTATTAATGAGGGCCTCCATGGTCAAGGAATATAATTTTTTGTTTGATCTTATGATCGAGGGTTCCCACGACTAGGGAAAGAGATGTTATTATGATCTTTCTACTAGGGTATTCCTTTGTTAAAGAAGACATAAATTTATTGTAAGGTGAATTATATGGATACCTTAATTCAAGGTTTTTTAATTCATTTATAATAAATATAAAAGTGTGGGTATTTATTTTTTAATGTTCCTATATGTTTTCTAAGGGACTTTATACTTTTTTAACACTTATTTTTATATATTTCTAAATTCCACCATGGATGTTTTAATAAAAATTATTATAATTTGTTTTAAAAATGTCTTAATTTGATAATAAAGTAAATAAAATAGATTTTTTTTAATATAACTTCTTAAAGAGGTTAAATAAAATATTATGTTTTATTTTCTAAACAAAAATTCACCCCCCCCCATTATAGTAAAACACATACTCTTTCATTCATATATAAATGACTTTTAATTATTTATCTAAAGAAAAAACTAAGTTTTTTGTTTATAATCCATTATAAAAAAGTGACTGTGTCTCATTTTTATTAATTCCTTGAGAATGAGAACATTAATGAAGGGATAAAAAGGAATAACTTTAAAATTTAGAAAGTTTAAGTCCCAAAAAAGAATGGCTTCTAATATGGAAAGTGATATAGTTTTATAAAATGTTATGGATAGAAATAACATAGGTTACACAAGAATCACAATGGTCTAGTGGGATTAATTAAGAGAATGGGAGATATGGATTTATTTTATGAAAATTATAATGATGTAATATTTATAGAATATATTCTATTGAGAGTTTCAATTTTATGAAATAGTCTATAGACATAAATTCTAAGATGGAATCTATAAGTAGTAACCCTTTTTAAATATTGGTGGATTCATATGAATGTTTGAAACCCATGGGGAGAAAACAATATTTTGTTATAAAACTAACATATGTGGTAAAATGTATGCATATAAAACTCACTTTGTGGTCAATATATATTATAAAATTCATGGTATTGGGAATGAAAAATGTATCACCAGTAGTGATAATATGGTCCATTGAGATATTTATTTCAATAATAGCTTGTTGTGATTATTACATATATAAAATGGATGTCAAAAATGTATTCTTTAATTAGAATTTAGTTAAGGACATATATATGATATATCTCAAAGTTTTTGATGAATTAGAATGTGACTTAAGGTATACATGTTGTAATGACCCATTAATGGATTGAAGTAATTTTATCACAGTTTGACATCCAATTTTTGATTTAAACATAGAATTTAGTTTCATGAATAATATATATTATTATTTTGTATAAAATTGGGATAGTATAATTTTTTCAGTATTTATATTATTTTATGCAAATGACATGCCACTAATTAGAACTTATATCCTATCATTAAATTTTGTAAAATTATATTTTGGAAAATGTAATGGCCTTTAATTTATATACAGAAATACTACCTTATGAATATATACATGTGTCACTATGAGGATAAATAACATCACCATATTATGTTACATGTAGATAAAAATATAACATGTGGAATAATAATAATATAGATATATTTGTTGTTTTAAATTTCATTTTCAAAAAAAATTGTAATTGTATCTAAATCGTATTTTTCTCACTTATATATGATTAATCCCAAAAATTAAATTTTATTTTTTATTTACTATGTGAAAATGATCTTAGGATTAGTTTTTTATATTTTTCCAAAAAGATGTTTTAGGTGAATAATGATAAATACTTATTTTAGCTATAATTTTATAACATTAAGACATGAATATTTTGAAACTAATTTTTCCAAAAAAATATTTTATAAAGAAAAATTTACTATTATAAAATACTATTTTTATATATATAACTCATGCTTAACATATTAGAAAATTTAGGTAATTTTTAAATGAAATTGATCTTTATATATTTATTTTAATAAAATTTTCATGTGGTGGAATTAGTTTTTAAACTTACTTTAACGTTATTTATATATTTATTGAATGATAATTATAATTTTAAATTAAATAGTATAAATAAAATTTACACTTTTATCCTAAACATAGATATTATGTATAAAATACACAGTTTCCTAAAAATGGGTATTTTCTTATTATATGCACTAACAGTAAAATTAATTTCTATAAAATAGTGGAAATTCTATTTTACCAGATTTTTTACATGATAAAAATAAACGTGTTTGAGTTATTAAATAAAAAAATTTAATTATGGCCATTAAAATTAGCTTCTTGGGGTGAAAGTGGAGTTATCATGGTGAAGTGCTTCATAGGGTTAGTTTCCTCTATTGATAGGGGGTTTATTAGTGGAGGAAAGATTTTACAATTTCTTTTAAACAAAATAATCATTTATGAGTTGTTAGATAACTAACCACTCAAAGTATGATAACTCAACCAAACATGATAATGTAGAAAATGAAAGAGAAAAAACACATATTTTTACAAGGATCAGATCAAATGAGGAATCATACTCCTTGTCATGGCTAGTTTCCCCACCAACCACATATTCTTTTCACTATATCCCCAATTGAAATCCTCTTATAAGAATTCTTTTGGAATACAACCACAAATTTTTGGATTCACACCCAATAACACAGATTCACACTATAATATAAAGTATGATTACAACAATTAATAATATAACCAAATAAAATAGGTTTCTTCAATAACAGAATTTGAAGATTCACTTTCAAGAGCCTCCAAAAATATGCAAGAAATATTTTCCCATAGTTTAGTATTGAAATGTGTTGCACAATTATTCTCAAACTCCAATCCCATCAGTTGAATACATGAGTTCCATCATTTTTTGATTGTTGAAGAACCAACCTCAACTCCATACATCCCTCATCTCCTTTTTTTAACTATCTTCACATAAAGTAATTCCACAACATTAATTTCAATAAATTATAAAAACATTTAATCATAATAGCCCCTAGATCTCCATAACTACAGTCAATAATCACATATATATCATGGATTTAAAAACTAAGACCAATGATTATAGAGAAATTTAGAACCATCCACACAATATCAAAATAAAATAACATTATAATTCCTTAATTTTGAAAACCTATAGAGAATCAATCCCAATATAGTAAAGATTCTGAATTGGCTACGTAGCAAAAAATGGCTACATAACAAATTGGTTATATGAATAATAATTAGATACATTGAAAATAGACTACAATAATTCTTCGTAAAATAACTTTATATAAATATATGGTGACTAATTCCTTTTACACATTCCATTACATGGATCATAAACATAAATATCCATTAATATAACTGAAGGATCGTAAAGGCCTAGTGTCTTTAGAAGACAAGGTTCATATTACATGATGGGAAACATAAAAATAAAATCATTATTTCTTTTCTCATAGTAAACTCCTAAAATCCATTTGAGATCCTAAAATTATATGGGGTAACCTAAGGAAAACATAAATAAATGGGTGAGATAAAAAATACTAGTGAGGGAATGAACCTGTTAAAGGAGACATAACATGTGATTCAAAGGTATAACATGATATCATAAAAGAAAAGTATTATGTGTAATTACATGGAAGAATACCATAAATAACATGGTATCATAATATCATTGGAACAAGGTAAATTGTAAATGATATAAAACATGACATAAACATAATTCAAGGTTAACATTCAAAGACAACATCACATAGTGGATATAGTCTCATAATGGATTAGGTTCGGTCCCTAATCCCATACATGACGTATCATGAGACTAAAACATTACCCAATACATTAGAGGGTTATATAATTCTACTACCACCCATAACCTTAATTTAATATACACTAATATGTGTGCACATAACGATAACAATCATAGGTAATAAACTAAATAATTACCAATGAAGGGAAATGAGTTTTGTAATATTGTATCATAACATAAATAAAAGATATTACTCAATGAATGCATTTGAGAGATGGTTATAAAGAATTTATTACCCCATAAAAATAATGGTAAAATAATATAGTTATGAATTTTATTGAAATTTATACATAATTTATAAGCATTACAATACATTAAAGAGATGGAAATTGAGTTAGAGAGATAGTTGTCATAGACCGAAGAAAATGGAAGCTTAGAAAGATCCCTTACCTCGAGCCCGATTATTAATATGTTTTCTTTATCTGAGGGAATCATAAATCTAAGTTAATCATTTACTTGATTAATAACATTTATAAATTTTATTACCCTTTTTAGTTTAATTTTCACCATGTTATATTAATTTACAAAACCAATTAATTTAATGTCATATGTTTTAACAAAAAATATATCATCTGTCCAAAATCACCTGGGTAAGTTGAATAATGTTAAAGAGATTATTAATTAAACATTAAAAAAAATTAACCAAGGAATAATTTTAATTATTATAGATAAATTATAATTTTTTAACCAATCATAAAATTTGGTTATGAAAAATGAATAATGTTACAATCATTGACATGATAGGCCATACATATGCATGAGTAGCATTTCAATTTTTCAAATATCATGACGGAAATTAATTAATTGTTATTTTAAATTAATTTTATGATCATTATATCATAAATAACATACTATTTATTTAAATACCTTTACATATACCATCTATGTGATGGCGAAATAAAAACAATTCACAACACTTTGTGAGACAGTATTCCACCGTACACATTAAGGATGCTATCATTTATTGAATGGGTGGTAAGGTAAGAAAGTATATGGTATGTTTCATTTATAGAAATATTAGTATTTTAAAAATATAATATATAAACATTAAATAATATTTAATTCCTTCTATGTAAATCATATGTTAAAAACAATTACATCGCTTCGTGAAGCGGTAGTCCATTGTACACACGATCAACAGTTTTGTTTCCCATTTGAGGGAGGAGGTGATGGTTATATATCATTAAATTAACATAAAAATATAAATATATTTAATATAATGAGGATATTATATAATAATTTTTTAATAATACTTGGATAGGTTGTATTAATAAATAATATAAAACTCTCTGTTAAGGACTTTACTTCTTCTTCAGACAAATTCTTTAGTATTATACATAAAGGTTTCCTAGATTTGATTTTTGATCAGAGAAAGGATTATATGATGAGGGGAGGAAATTAGGGAAGTTGTTTTTGTATATAATGTCTGAAAAAATTGGTTTTTGGTGTGTTAAAAATTAATCTCACATAAGTGGCATAATTTAATTTAAAATTAAACTCAGAGACATGTAAAAAATAGTTCTTCCAATTAAAAGGTTTCAAATGTTTGAAATGTTTTTATATGATAATTCAATGTGAAATTTATTCCAATGACCTAAATTAGTTAAATTGAAGTATAATTGAAATAATTTATTTTTAAACCAATTTATATTATAATTTAACTTTTTTTATAATTTAAAAGAAAAGGTTGTTTTTAATAAATATCATTATTATTTTACTATTCATCAAATATAGCATTTTTAGAAAATTATTAAAAATTAACACAAACATAATTTTTAAATTTAGATTTAAAATATGGAGCTTTTTTCTAATAAATTTTCTAAAAGTGGTAAAAATTAATTTTAAATTATGTGTGAAAAGATCGATGTAACCGCCTTTTAGAAAAATGTAGTTTTTCAGAACAAAACTTTATTATTCTTTCAAAGAATTATTATTTTATTTCTATTCATTAGATAACTATTGAATTTATTTTATATATTCTTAAATCATAAATTTAATAATTTAGTTATTCTTATTCATACCTTATAATTTAATGGAAAGGTTCTAATATTGAGTTTTAAGTAATAATATTCTAATAATGTATTGTGTTTTATTTAAACCTAGTGTTGAGTTCATTTAAGACTATCCATGAGATTTAACTTATTTTAAAATAAATATATAGTAAAATCCTGGGGTGTTACATTCTATTTTAATATTGGTGTTTCATGTCATATAATATATGCAACATTATGTCCCTCTTTTTAAATCTCAGGGTGTTACATTATACCCCCTTAAATAAATTTCATCATTATAATATAATCTTGATCTCAATAACCAAGGGTTTGACATTTAAAATTACCTTTTTTTGAAACCCACATTATAAAAAGGGTTAACATAACATCATCTTGATAATTGGGAAGGTATTTACGAAGGACTTCCCGAATAACACATTACTAGTTCTCCAAGTAGGAGAACATGGTTTGGAAACGAAAACATAGACATCGAAGAGAATACTAACACCCAAGGATTAATATAGTGATAGAAGTCATTGATCACAAGAAATTGGATGGTCATGAGAAATTAAAAAACCACAAAATAATAAATTTTTGTTGAATTAAAAGACCATTTATTCATTAGATATGAAGGTAATATGCTACAATTTTTTCAAGATCATTTTCCGAGAGTTGAGAGATAATTTTTCTGTCATGATCGAGCGCAATGGAAAATATAATTCCTTTATATATTTTTATTTCATGAACACAATTATGTCCTTCCTTTGTACTTTGATCAATTTACACTTTAACTATTACTCTATGTAAATGAATATACAATATGATTTTTAATGCCTAAAGTACTAAAATTAACTTTTAACAGATAATAAGATCCCTCAAAAAGAAACAAACTATTCCATTAATATTTATTAAATCCAAAATGGTTAGAATAAGTTAAGATAATAACCAAAATGAATATGAATATATTAATATCCAAATTTAATCAATGAAACAAGAGGTTTAACATATATCATTCCTTCAAAAAATAACCCTACATCCCAAATAACCTTAATAAAATCAACATCAAATAATGTTTCAAACTCAATGGTTTTCTCATAACCTGTCAACTTATATCTACAAAAACATAATAGCGTTGTTCAAAAATAATCCTTTAACTTAAATCGAAAGGTTATATATACTTGAACAAAAAAACATTACCTAAAATATCATTAGTCACCCCAAAATCGAATAACTTGATTCTATAATATGTTTCCCAAAATCAACATAATATTTAACCTTCAAGCCATCTAAGTAAAAAATATACTAACTTGTAAATCACACAGTCCAGTGATAGGTGATGTAATTTTATCACCCTTCAGTTGTGGGGTCAACACCTTGACCATTTTGAATGTGATGATTTTTCACCCGACTTGTGGGTTTTCCTTTATATAAAACTATGGAAAACTTATGTGATGACAATATTAATAATTTTCCATGTCCCAATGAAATTATTAAGATTATTATGATCATTTTTCTAATTAATATTACACATCAAAACATTTTTTTCTTTTTTTATACACTAAGTTTTTCTATACTTCTCATTACTTTCCACGAAATCAACTAATTAACTCAATATGAAGAAAATATCCAATATTAACTTTTCCTCAATTATGTTTTTTTACAAATAGTATCACCATACCATTAAATCACATTTCTAGTTCATTAGTACCATTTAAAATATTCTAGAAAATCCTTGATGAAAAATTTCAACAGAAAAATATTTATATATATATTTCATGATTCAAATAATTCTTGAATTCTAGTACAAAAGAAATTCAATAATTCCACTTCATTATTAAACAATTAACTAGGCTTTATCATTATATTCCATAATACCTCTTTACTTTATCATGTCAATCCTAGTCTCTTCATCATAATTATTAGATACTTTACACATAAAACATTTGTATCATGTTATTGAAATTTCCCACTAGGAAATTTATTTTCATAACTTCCATAATTTCCACATTTAAAACATTCAACCATTGATGATACCTTAGTGAGACCATTATTCTCATCAATTTCATTAATTGGATGTTTCAATTTTCCTTAAAAATTAATTTTTGTGTCCTTTTGCATACCCAAACATCTTCACATTCCTTTCATACAATCACTTGGGTGTTTGTTTCCACATTTCTAACACATAAAAAATGAAATATTCTTTCCTCCATGGTATCCACCACCATACCTCTTAGATAACTCTATACTTATCATATTTTATTACTATAAGATTTAGTTACAGTGTGGATTTTTATTCATATATATTGATAACTGATTAGAAATTATTGCAATAGCTTCTATTCCATTCTTCATCCCATTTGGTTGCTTATAAACATGTAATATATCACATTCAATGTTAACCAAGTTCTTTTTAGTTTCTATCATTGAGTAAAACCCTAAATTATAGTGTGAGAAACAATATTCATAATGGAAAACAACATGATAATGAAAAAATATTTATAATAAATAAATCATGACACTTTAATTCATATCTAAGATACATTAGGTTTAACCTAAATCTTTCATGGTCATTATCTATTCAAATCATTCATGATGGTTCATGAAGTTTTTGTGAATTTCCAAATCATATATCCTAAGTGTGTCAAACCAAGTGTACAGTAGACTCATTTTTGTATACTAGGTAATGCTTCTATCAAGATTTATATATATTTTTTGGAGCTATTAACCTTAGATACATTATTCCAGAACTACATCAACTTATAGTATCCATACATGGATATAATTTCATATAAACCAATTAATATATAAGTCACCAAGATTATAATATAGTTTTGTATGATTTCTTATTCTTACACTTATACTCAGGGTTATCAATAAAGTTTTTACATCCTAGTACCAATGTTTAACTAAACCCTTCTTATAATACCAACTATTGAATCCCATACGTTTTAAATTTTTTTGCATAAATCATAATTATAAATATATATTAATACAATACAAGGATGTAAAAGGCCTAGTATATTTGGAATACTAGGTTCAAATTACAAACGAGAAATCTTGAACAAAGAATATTTATTTTATTATTCATAGTGAGCTTCTAAAATACATTTGATCTCATAAAACTAAATTGAATAAAATGAGAAATACATAAAGAAAGGGTTGATCTAAAAATACTAGTAAGTTAAGAAACCAGTTAAAGAAACATAACATGTGATGAAAAGGTATAATATGATATCATAAAAGTAAAGTCTTATGAGTAATTACATGGAATCATGTATAAATAACATGGTATCATAATATCATGGAAACATGGGAAAGTGGAAATGGTATAAAACATGACATAAACATAAGTGAAGGATATATTCTAGGATAACAAAACATTGGTGATACAGTCCCACAATGGATTAGGTTTGTTACTTAATATCATACATGATGTATCATGAGACAAAACATTACACAATGCATTGTAGGGCTAAATACTTCTTTTCCCACCCATCATATTCATTACATTTACATTCATATGTGTTCCAAATAAGGATATAAATCATAATGCATAAACATAATAATTGTCCATATAAAGAAATGGGTTGCATAATATTGTATTATAACATACTCAAAAGACATTCCTTTAAGAAGGAATTTTAGAAATGGTCAAAAGGCATGTACTACCCCATCAAAATAAAAGGAGAATAATCTAGGTATTCATGTGAGAGAAATATATATATAATTTTTTAATATTTAATAATTTTAAAGATATGGAAAGTTAATTAGAGAGAGAATGTGGTCATAACCTGAAGAAACAATCAGGTTAGAAAGATCCCTTAACTGAAGCTCGATTATTCAAATGAATTTTTTATATCCATGAATAATTAACTTAAGTAAATTAGTTAATTTTTTAATATCATTTTTAATTTTTATTTTTCAGTTTAATTTAATTTTAACCAATTCATATTCAATTAAATAACCAAGTTATTTCATTTTGGAAGTTTTAATCATAAACGGATCATATCTCCTAAATCACATAGGTATGTTGAATAAAGTCAAAGAGATTAATAATTAATAACCTCAAAGATTCCATTCAAGATATAATTTCTATTTTTACATATAAATTATACTTTTTCAACCAACCATTAAATATGGTTAGTAAAAATGAACTTTGTTACAATCATGAAGATAACAGGAAGTACATACCCATGGTTAATGTTTCTATTTTTCAAAGATCATAATGGAAAGAAGGAAAGTGTTATTTAATCCTCATGGGATGATAATTATATAATAAATATCATATTATTTCTTAAAACACCCTTACATATACCATCTATGTGATATGGTAACAAAAAGAAAACCTAATGATTTACGAGGTGGTAGTCCACCATACATACAAATGTGGTTATCATTTATTCAATAGATGGTAAGGTAATGAAGTTTATGATGTGTTTATTTTCCAGAATTATTAATACATCATTAGTATAAAATATAAACATAAAATTAATATTCAATACCTTACATGTTATGCATAAGTGAAAAATGAATCTCATTACAATATTATGTGGTAATTTATTGTAAACAAGATTGACGTTATCGTATTCTTTAATGTGTAAAAAGGTGATGGAAAACTAATTACATCTATTCATGAGGTATTATTCCACCGTACTCCTGAAGAATTGTTTCATTTACCATTTGAGTATGGAGGAGATAGTTATTGGTCATTCGCTTAAAATAAAAAAAATCTTAGTATATGGAATATATTGGGTTTATTATATCAAAATTGTTTAATAATATTTTATAGAGGTGGAAGAAGAAATAAAATAAAATGCTCAGTTAAATATGTTTCCTATTCTTCTAACAACATCTTTATGATTGTACATAAAACCTTCCAAGATTGGTTTAATGATCCAAACAACGACTCTATGATAAGGGGATGGAATTAGGGAATTTATTTTAGTAGGTCTTGGAAAAACTAATGAGTTTTGGAATTTTGGAAAGGATATTAGAGGTGGTGGATTTTTATAAGTGGATGAGAGGACACGTTTTGAATTTTTGAAAGGAAGAAATTCCACCCACATTATTCTCATACCACAAGGCTCCAAAATGAACCACTTTAGAACCTTATAAGAAATAAGGTTGAAATATGACCTATTAATAAGAATTATATATTATTTGTGTCATTTTAAAACTTACTTTATAGTTAAACCCCCTAGTAAACCCGTTTTTATCTTAACTATGTTATATAATTGTTATTGTTTTCAATATTCCTTATGGTCAAAAATTAAGTTAACCTTAATAGATAACATAAATTATGATATTCAAGATATGGAATCCATTTTTCCAAATTAAACTCAAGGAATTGTAATATAATTTAACTAATTTTACATTAAAAATAATTTAAAATATAATTTAACATTTTTAATAATTTAAATGAAAATAGAGTTTTCAATACAAATTAGTATTTTTCACAATTCATAAAAAGATTAATCTTTCCAAAAAAATTATCAAAAATTAAAAAAATATATATAATTTTTAAATTTTGATTTTAAAAATAAAGTTATTTTTTAAAAAATAATTTTCAAAAAGTTTTAAAAAATATTTTAAATTTTGTGCACAAAGTGAGACTAAACCACCTTTTTGAAAAATATTGTTTTTCAGAAAACCTTTCAATTTCTTTTTAAATAGTTCTTATTTTTTTCTAATCAATTGATAAAAATTGAATTTATTTTATCCATTCATAAAAAATGAGTTTCATAATTTCGTTAGTCCAATTCATACCTTTTAATTTAATGGTCAGTTTCTAATAGTCATTTTTAAATAATAATATTGTAACAGAGTATAAATTTTTTTTAAACCTAGTATTGCATGCATTAAAAGATATCAAGTAGATTGAATTTATTTAAAAATAAATATATTTTAAAATCTCAGGGTTTTATATTTTCTTATAAGCTTCGGGTTTCATGTCTTATTCTCTATCTTGTATGATGCCTATCTTTTAAAATCTTGGGGTGTTACATTCTACCCCTTAAATCCTTGTAATTTCATCTTGATCTCAGTAATCATGGGTTTGAAATTTTAAAATATCTATTTTTGCTTTCCCACATCATAAAAAGTGTTAATAAAACTTCATCTTGATAAGAGTGAAAGTATTTATGGAGGGAATCTAGAATAACACATTATTATGTCTCCATATAGAAGAAGATTGGTGAGAAATGAAAACATGGTCATGTAAGAGAATACTAAAACCCAAGGATTAATAGAGAGTTATAGAGATCATTGATCACAAGAAGGTGAATGATCATGAGAAACTCAACAACCAAAAAACCAAAAATCTGTAATGAATTAACAGACCATCGATTAATTGGATATGAAGGTAATAAGGTAATTTTTTTTCTATATCCTATTCCTAAAGTTGAGAGAATATTTTTCTATAAATATAGAGTAAACTAAAAAATATACTTACTTGATATATTATTATTTCATAAAAACAATTTCTTCATTTCATTATACTTTGATCAATTTCCCCTTTATCTCTAACTCTAAGTAAATAAATATTAAATGTGAATTTTTTTATTCCTAAATCATGAAAATAAATCTTTAACAGATCATAAGATCCATAAAATAGTAACATGTTATTCCTTTAATATTTATTAAAACGAAGATGGTTAGAAAAGTTAAGATAATAAACAAAATGAATTTGAATATATTAATCTCCAAAATTCAACAATGAAACAAAAGTTTTAACATATATCATTCCATAAATAATTAGCCATATATTCCAAATAGCCTCAATAATGTCATTATAAAATATAGTTTTAACCTCAAAGGTTGTCTCACAACCTTTCAATTTAAATTTCTAAAAACATAATACAATTTTCACAAATAATCCTTTACGTTGAACCAAAAGATTATATATACATCAACCAAATAAAACATCTCCCAAAATATCATTAGTCAACCAAAAATGAAATAACATGAACATATAATTTGTTTCCCAATATCAACTTTATATTTAACCATAAAACCATCTACATAAAAAAATGTTACATAATTTTCCATGATCCTATAACTTTTTCAAGAATGTTACATAATTATTCAACTTTATCGCCATTCAGTTGTGGGTTCAAGCCCCATGGCCTTGTCGTATGTGATGGGTTGTCACCAAGATTATGGTTTTTCCTTTTTCTAAAACTATGGAAAACATTTGTGATGATAAAATTCATAATTTTCCATGATCCTATAACTTTTTCAAGAATATGATGATCATCTTTGGAAATAACATTATTTATGATATAACGATTTCATTTTTTAACCAATAAGGTTTTCTATATAACTCATTCTTTCCCAAAAAAATCAACTAATTAACATAGAATCATGCACATATTCAATATTAGAATCTCCTCAATTATGTGTTTTTATGTAGAGTTTCACTTTTCCATTAAATCACTTACTGAGGTCATTAGTACCATTCAACATATTCTTGTAAATATTTCATGCAAAACTTCTATAGAATAATACTTATATATATATATATATATTTCATGATTCACATAATTCTTGAATTTTAGTATATAAATATTTAATTCTTTACACTTTATTCTTAAACCATTAACTTGGCTTCATCATCTTATTCCTTAATACCACCTTACATTCATATGTAATTCATTGTCTCTTTATCATAAATAGTAAATCTTGTACTCATACAACCTTATTGATCATCTTCTTGAGATTTCCCCATAGGAAATTAATTTGATTAATGTCCATAATAACAAAATTTAAAACATTCTACCATTGATGATACCTTAGGGATACCATTATTCTAAACCATTTAATTAACTGAACTTTTGGTTTTTTCCTTGAAAATTACTTGCTTTGTATTCTTCTCTTTCACACACAAACATCTTCGTGTTCCTATGATACATTCACTTGGGTATTTCCTTCCACATTCTTGACATATAGGAAATTTAATCTTCTTTCCTCAATGGTCTCCACCACCCGAGCTCTTAGAAAACTCTATCATTCTCTTCTTTGGTGAGTTTGATAGTTAGTTAAGGTGAAATTTTTTAATCATATAGTGTGATAACTAATTATGTATAATCACAATATCCTTCAATCTAGTCATCAACCCCTTTTTTTATCATCAAAACATTATTTATGACATTCTATGTAAACCAAATCCCTTCTGGTTCCAACCATTGACTAGATCCATAAAGCATAGTGTGAGAAATAATATTCATACTAGGAAACAATACAATCATGAAAAATTATTTATAGCATGTCTAAATCCTAACACCTTAATTTATATATAAGACAACTTTGGTTCAACCTGTATAATTCATGGTAATCATCTATATAAATCCTTCATGATGTTTCATAAAGTGTGTGAATCACCAAATCATATCACATAAGAGTTTCAAACCATGTGCATAGTAAGTCTTGTTGTCATGTACTAGGTAACACTCGAGTCAATACCAACATCACTTTTTGAAGTTATTACCCCTCGGTACATCTTTTTCATAAACCCATAAACTTTTAGACTTAATACATTGATATAATTTCATATAATCCGCTCTCTCTATACTTCACCAAGATTCTATTATATTTTTCTATACCGACTCATATTCTTAGACTTATCCCTAGGGTTATTACTAAAGTTTTCCCATCCTTGTTCCAAATTTTAATTAAACATTTCCTATGATACACATTATAGTGACCTATTTATTTTACATATTTTATTATATAAATATTGAACATAAATATCATTTAATAAATCACAATGATCGTAAAGGCCTAGGGTCTTTCGAAGACTAGGTTCATATTATATAAAATGAAAGTTAAACATGTATTTTTTATTTTATTCTCCATAGTGAGTTACTAAAATACATATGATCAACTAAAACTTTATGGGATTACCTAGGGAATTTATAAAGAAATGGGTGACCTAAAACTACCAGTAATAAAATAAACCTTACTATTGAAACATTACATGTGAGTAAAAGTTATAACATGGTATCATAAAAGAGAAAGCTCAAGAGTAATTTCATGGAAGCATATCATATATAACATAGTATCATAACATCATAGAAATAAGGTAAATTAGAAATGATATAAATATAAGTCGAGGATAATTTCCAAGATAGCATAACATGGTGGATAGAGTCTCATAATGGAATAGGTTCACTCCCTAATCCCATACATTAAATATCATGAGACTAAAACATTACCCATTTCATGGGAGGGATATACAATTTTGGGTCCACATATAACATTCATTTCATGTACATTCATATTTGTTCCACATAATGATATAAATCATAAGGCATAAATAAAATAACTACCCATGGAAAGAAATGGGTTTCGTAATCTTGTCTCATAACATAATCAAAAGAGACTCATTAAAGAAGGAATTTGATATATGGTTATAAGGAATGTATTACACTATCAAAGTAATGGAATAATAATCATGGTATACATGTGAGAGACATATATATTTATAATTTATAAGCATTCCATTACTTTAAAGAGAGATAAAATGAATTAGAGAGAGAATGGTCATAACCCAAAGAAAATGGTTGGTTAGAATGATTCCTTACCTCAAGAACGATTTATTAAATGTGTTATTTATCACCATAAATAATAAAAATAACTTCATTATTTAATTGATTAAAAAATTACATTTATTACTCCTTTTATTTTAATCATTACCATGTCATATTTAATTATTTAACTAATTAATTTCATGTCATATGTTTTAACGATAAACGACTCATGTGTCCAAAATCACTTGGGTAAGTTGAGTGAGGTAAAATATATCCCTAATTTATCATCCCTTTAATGGTTAAAATTATATAATTATATTTTTATAAATAAATTAAAATTTTTAAACCAACCATGAAATTGTTTTAAGAAAAAAGAACTATGTTACAATCATGTTGACGGTGGGTCGTACGTACTCATTAGTAACATTTCTATTTTTAGAAGATCGTGATCGTAATAAGGTAAGTTATCTTTTATCTTTACATATTTATAATTTTATAATAAATATGATATTATTTCATTAAATACCCTTACACATACCATCCATGTGATGTTGTAATAAAAATAAATCGCATCGCTTCGTGAGGTAATAGTCTACCGTACACTCAAACAACATTATCATCTATTCAATAGATGATAAGTTAATAAAGTATATGATATATTTATTTACTATAATTAATAATATTATATTAATATAATATATAAACATAAAATTAATCTTTATTACATTACATGTGAAAATTAAGTGAAAAATTAATTACATCGCGTCATGAAAAAGTAGTCGGTCGAACACACAAGCGACACTATCATATTCTCTATAGAATGGAAAGTAAGAAGGTATATATGATATTAAAATTAATTAAGTATATAAATTTTATGAATATATTATATATATAAACATTAGATACTTTATTATATCTAACTGTGATAAGTGGTGATGGTGAAAAAATGACGTCGGTACGCGAGGCGGCAGTCCTCCGTACAAACAATCAATAGTTTTTTCCCATTTGAGGGAGTAAGAGATGGTTAAAGGTAATGAATTTAACATAAAAAATATTTTTATATGGAATATAAAAAGGATATTATATCATTATGGTTTATTTATATTTGAAGGAGGTGGATGAATAAAAAATACTCGGTTAAGGGTGTTACCTCATCTTTAGCCAACTTCTTTAGGATTATACCTAAAGACTTCTTAAATTGGATCTGTAAATAAAAAAAAGGATTATTGTGTCATGGGAAGGGATTATATAAGTTATTTTGGAAGTTATTGGATGATTCAATGATTTTGGGGAGTGTCAAAATGAGAGGAGAGTGGGTGGCCTTTTATAAGTGGTGGAGGGGATACACTTAGATGATATAAGGTCTAAATGTGAGAATAAAATAGGAATTAGAAAAGTTTTTTTTCATTTTTAACCCTTATCTCTTTATTTTTATCCCTATGTAAACTTGTTTTTACCTTAATCGTGATATTGTTTTACTGTTTTCACTTTTAATTATGGTAAAAAACTAAGTTGAACTTATTTGATAATATTATTTTTTTTATTAAAAACCTGAAATATTTTTTTATAAATTCAACTGACATATGTGGCAGAATTTATTTTTAAATTAAACCTAAGTACGTGTTGAAAACATTGTTCTTACAAAGAAAAAAATTCAAAAACTTTTATGTCATATTTCAAAAAAAATTATTCCTATTACCTAAAATATTTTAATTTTAATATTATTGAAATAATTTTACCTAAAAACAATTTAAAATATAATTTAACTTTATTGAAAATTTAAAATATAATTTAACATTATTATCAATTTAAATGAAAAAAATATTTTAAATAAAATCAGTTCCTTTTCCTATTCAACAAAAGATTATTTTTTTATAAAATTATCAAAACTGCACCCAAAGAAAATTTTGACATGTAGATTTAGGAAATTAATTTTGATTTTCTATATAAATTTTTTCAAAGTGTTAAAAATTAATTTTAAATTATGTGCACAAAGCATGATGAAATCTCCATTTAGAAAAATATTGTTTTTTAGACAGTAATCCTTTTTCTTTATAATGGTTTTACTGGATTTATAATCAATATATAACAATTTCATTTATTTTAGACATGTTTAAAACATGAGATTAATAATTTATTTATCCATATTCATACCTTCCAATTTGTGTTCTAGGTTATAAGGGATAGGTTTAAATAATAATATTCTAATTTAGTATCCTTTTTCATTGAAACCCAATGTTATGTGAATTGAAAGCTATCAAATAGATTGAATTCATTTAAAAATAAATATATCAAAGTGTATTTGGGAATTATATTTTCTTATAAGATTATTTTTGTTTGTCATATACACTATCCATCATGATTTTTCTCTTTTAAAATCTTAGGGTGTTACATAATTGGCTATGTGAAACATTTGGATATAAGATTCATTTTGTTACATAGATGAATTAGCAACGCGACTTACCTATATATCTTAAATGTAAATTAGAATCACCTATAGGATTTTTTACTTATGATCACCAATTCAGCTAAAGGGATATTTTAACTACGTGACACATTCAGTTATTTTGATGAATCTATTATGTTATTTTCTTATATAGTGAAAACAACTACATAAATCACCTACATGAATCTTCCCTTTAATAATTTATCTAAATTGTAGTAGTATACACTCAAAATCAAACTGAAACATTTTATATAACCTCTATCCCTACTCAAAAACACTTTCTTTCATCATAAAACATTCTTCCAAGATATATAATTCCATAAAAAACTAATCAAGAACCGTCAGAATTATGAGTTCCTAAGGAACGTTTTTCAATGAATAAAATAACCCAAACTAACTAAAAACAATTTGATTTTTAATATTTCTCAAAATTACCCACCAATTGATGGGTTTATTTCTTCGGTAAGGGTAAAAATGGTTTAAATCTTGTGTAAGTTTCCATAACATGTGCAAAGCATGTATAATATTGAATGGTTGAGGGATGGTTGACTTTGTTTGAGTCCGCACACAATTATTGGACTTTTTTACTAACTTTTACCTTCAGTAATTGAGTGATATAAATTATTAATAATGGATTTTTGTAATATTTCCATTTTCTTTACTTATAAAAGGATACCAACACCTCCCCATTTTCCCACCCAATCCAAAGAATTGGCTTACCCAAAACTCTACCCTGATCTCTCCTCAACACCCACTCCTAGAAATTGAATAATTATTGTCACAAAAATACTAAGTTAATGATTCTTAATGTGATTCCAAAGGGAAATTTTCAAGTGAAAAGAATTTAGGGAAATTTAAGGGCGCATTCAGACATGATATATGGGATCCTTTGAACATTTTTTGTTACCTATGGGTTACATGTCCTCTTTAATTTTCTCCCTTATACTCTATATTATTCAAAATTATAACTTTAATATCATATATATATTATTATTATATATATATATATTTACCTAGTCTACCTTAACTTTTTTATTAGTGATAATGCAGGTTTTGTATTCCTTTATAATCCCCTCTCTTTAGTAAACCAAATTTTTAAGGAAACTTCCCTATACCTATAATCATGATAAGTCTCACATGAATAAAATGTTTTAACTTTGATTTTTTTTCTAAAAACCAAATTTATTTCATGAAAAACCATTTTCAGTTCAATTATAGTTTTAAAATAAAATATTTTTTTTTGTATTTAAAAGATCATTTTATAATTTCTAAAATCATATCCAAAGAGGTTCTTTTTATCCCTACTTATTTTAATTATTTTAATAATTATTTTATAAAATTACTACCAATTTTCAAGGAAAAAGTTTTATTTTAATAAAAAATTAATATCCAAAAGAATTTTATTCCATCATCTCCTTGGAATACACATGATAAATCCTTTGGTTATACATTATGAAAAGATTCAGAAACCCACTTTCTTCTCATGGGTTTTATCATGCTTATGATTTATGTATGATTTAATTTTTATTTTTTAGAACACATATTATTGTACATTTTATTATAGTAGTTATCCTATGTTGCAATGGTTGGGTCTGTTATATCCCTTCACTGCATTGGGTAGTGTTAATGTCTTATTATTTTCCACGTATGAGGAACATGTGGGTATCCTAAACACACTATTAATGGTTCATGGTTGGTTATCCCAAGAACACTATGTTATGATGGTGGTTAGATGAATTATACCATGATTATAGTGAAATTTATCCAATATTATGTTGTCCTGGTGGTTATATTTAATTCATGATTATGATGTCATGCTTTATAATGTTTCCACACACTTATGATTCCATGATATTATGATTTAATTTCTTTATGAAATGTTTTCATGATTATTATAATTCAATTTATGATGTCATGTTTTGTCGATTGACTCTAATATTTTTATTTATTTCACATTTACCCCCTTACATGGATTTTTAAATCACCCTTTCCTCTATGTATTTTTACATAGGATATCCCATGCAGTTTTAGAGGACTTATAGGTGTCAGAGAACCATTATTATTTTTAAATAAAAGATAGTGTATTAATGTTTAATATGTATTATTTATGTTTCTATCCTTACAAAGAAATTAGACCACTTGATTATTGGTTTGTATTTATGGTAAAATAATGTTAATAATGATGGAATAATATCAGTTTAAGGCTTGGGTTATTACACTTTGAATAAAAGTAAGGTCTTGTTATTTTTCAAATTGGGATAACATAACCTTAGTTAAAACCATAAGGAGAAGTCAAATGGATATGTCTAAGTAATGTATAACATCCTAAAATATTGGTAACGTTTAGATTATGTATTTTTCCTAGAAATATATCTAGTTATTGATACTACAAGTTGTCGTGGATTTGGCATAGATGCATCTAGTTTTAATAACGACTAAAAGTGTTGGTCAAGTATATCTCAACCATCATTCTGGTGCATGGAGAATGGAACCATTATGAACGCCTATATTGACACTCCTAGGGGATATTCACTGGATAATTCACATGTTCATTACAACCCATTTTTAAGGTTTTAAATGTATTAATAAGGATTTTTTTGTGAAAACCTAACTGTAATGTTACCACTGATAACATGTATTGAAGAATATAAATTCAAGTGTTATAGTATTCAAGGTATTTATAAGTTATTTATTTAATATTAATAGTTTCATTTCACATGTCTAATTATTTATGAATTCTTACACTTAGTATCCCTTTATTCTAGAAATGGATGGAAATAGGAGAAACCATGTTAATAACATATGTTATGGGAAGTGTGATGATTTCCCTAAATAAATGGATAATTTGATGGGATATTGAGTCAACAAATTCATGGATTTTCTAGCATAACTTACTCATGTTATGGGTAATAACATGAATCGTGTGTAACTCCATCTAACCCCAATGAGATAATAGGTTTCCATATAATCCCTTATGTGTTAAAGGCCTCCAATTTTTAGCACATCTTATTATACCTTATTCATGGAGAAATTGATTAACTCCATTGAGAAGATATTCATTTTCGTCCAATACTCTAATTAGGGGGAAGTTACAGTGGAATCTTATCTTATTAAGGGAGTGTCTATTAGTGGTGGACACTGATCATGAATACAATCCTCATGGAAAAATTATTATCTATATAATGGAGATAATTTAGGTGGATATTTTTAAACAAATATTTTATTCACCAATTTTTCCAAATTTTGGGAAGGTAATTCATTAAACTTATGAAAAATGATTGAAATCCATGGGGTTATATGAGGTAATATTTAGTAAGATTTCATGGTATTCCTCCAGATTATTCGTAAATTATGAATGTAAAATTGATCTCTTATTTAATATATTAAATAAAAATCTCCTAAAATCTTTGTAAGTTTATGAATTTTATAGTTATGTTGATGTTTTCAGATTTTCCCTTAAATTTGATAAGTATAGTGGTGATAACAAGTTTAAAATAAATTTTAATTCTTGAGGATCATCAAATATATCTCATAGTGGATTTAAAATCAAACAGACCACCTATCATAATTATGGGAAAAAGCAATATGAAAACTACCTTATAAGGACAAGAAAGTGTTTCAATTGTGGAAGGGAAGGATATCAATCTTATTAATAATAAATCAGATGAATATTACCTCTAATTAGATAGATGAAAATAAGGTTTCATTCAATCCCTATCTTATGTTCTAATGCTTTAATTGTAAATATTAGCACTATGAAATACTTTTTCATAATCTAATATTGTCAAAGGTAACTAGTGAAAAAAACTTTGAGGATGATAGTTAGAGGATATAATTATCAAAATAACTCCAACCCCAGTAGCCTAGAGCTGATTGTTACTTTTTTATATTGTTACTAGATACAACTGATTGTACCTCAAAGGACCAAATAGTTTAGTTGTCTCGAAGAACCAAATTCATACATGATTCACATATTATATTATAAATATAAAATACATAGCATAAAATAATTCTTGCATCATTGATATTATTCATAATATCCTTCTAATTATCCGGGGGAAAAGACAAAAAATAAAATGTGTATTTAATTACTATATAAGGGTTACGTAAAGTTGAAACTATCAGGAGTAAATAAGGCGTAATAAATATGGAAAGGTAAAAAACTGAAAACACATTCCATTTAATCAATAACATGAAAAAAATGAATCCATGGATAATATCAATTTAGTAATCTCATTTATAGTAATAATTGATTTCTCAATAAAGGAAATGAAAACCATTGGATGTCATGGTCTCAGATATCATGATATATCTTCTGTCAAGACCTTAAAAAATATATTTTAAACTATGGGTAAATCACTATTTAGTTGGGCTGATTTATTTATCTTATAATACTTGTCTATGCATGGAGGGGTTAAATAATTCAGGGCCCCACCAATCACTGTATTTCCAATGAATTCCTTAAATAATTAATATATATTTAATTAATTAAAAATATTCCTTACCAAAAAACTTATTCATCATGTAAAGAATATAGACTTTCAATATCCCTCAATCAATCAAATAACTTTCAAAGTATAACACTGTAATATAAATGGTATATAGTTTAAGAATAATAATATCCATGATATAGAAAAATATGTATATATGAGAGAAATTTGATTTAAAATGAGTAATTATTATTAATACATGAAATGGAAATTTATACACCACATAAAATTAATTAGGTTTATATTACCAAGTATGTCTCAATGGAGTGGAAATTGAGGAGGAATTCCCCAACCTTAAGTTCAACTTACCTTAAAAGTAAATTTAAATTCATATATGATAAATTTATATTTATTATAATTATATAATATAACTATATATAAATATAATAATTCATAATTTATATATTTATAACATTTTAGCACCCATTTTTAGTGATCATTTTATTATTATCATTATTTTGGGTGTTAACTACTTTGTTTTTATTGTATGTTTTGATTTCGTAGTATCATTACATGTACTTTTATTATGATTAAATCATATATATAAATTTATTCATCATTTAAATATAATACTTATTCATTACAAATATATTTATATTCATCCATAAAATATAGAGAGAGAAAAATGAATTACCCCATTTTTTGGAGATGGTGGGTTGTATTAACACAAGAACACTATTTTTAGTTCTCAAATGATGGAATGAAAGAAAGGTGAATAATAATTAATCATCCAAGAATAATTATTATATAATATATGTCACATATAGTAATCAAATCCCTCTTTATTACCATCCACGTAAATCATAAAAACGGATCATATCACTCTGTGGATGTGGTAGCCTACATGTACGCACGACCGACGTTACTGTTTTTTAAACAGATTGGATGGTAAGAAGGTATATATGATATAAAAGTTTCAGAATAATATTTATATCAAAAAAACTATATATACTCATTAATTCCATCTTTATAACCACTAAATTAAACTGGTGATGAAAAATGAATTACACAGTTTTATGGAGATAATAAGACATACATACGCACAAGTGATATTTTTTCTTTTCATAGGATGGAAAAAGGAATAGAGTATGGTCATTCCATAATCATAATAACATCTCAGTATATTTATGGAATTTTATTTTTCTTATACAACCCATTAATATGAAGTATAAGAATAAATAAACTTGAAAGAGTCGGAAAAGATGATTACCTATACTCCAGTATACTTCCTGTAGATCTCTTTTTAAGGGACATAGGGTAGGTATTTCAGATTTAAATGGACTTATAGAATATAGATAAGTATGTTGAGAATATAAATGGGTTAATTTTGGATGATCTAGATGGCTCAAATTTATGTGAATAATTATGAGAAAGATGTGTCCTTTTATAGGTGAGGGAAAGGAAAAACTTAGATTTTCTTAGAAGATTAAATAATATTTAAATAAAAATCATGTAAAGTAGCACCAAGACACCCAAAATTAAAATATAATATTTTATGTGGTTTAAATAAACTAAAAAACATTTTTTAAATTTTTGGATACATTTTATGCATTATCTTTTATTTAAACCAATTTAAACCTTAATCGGTAAAAAATTTCTTCCTTACCATGATAACACAATTATATGACCAAAAATAATTGGGAAATTATAAATAATTAATTATTTTATGGTTAAAAATTTGATATATATTTTACCAGATTTAATATCTATAGTTTTTATAAAATACTTTTAATATATGAACCCAAAATTCAAGGAAACAGGTTTTAGGAATATACATGATTTAAGAGTAAATATCACTTTACATTCAAATAAAGTAATAAATTAGTTTCCATTAATATATTTGATTATATAATAAAATAAGGAATATTTTATTAAGTTTTTTGAAATCCAAAACCTTGTAAAATCTTCTAACCATTCAATCAAATATAAGTAATCAAAAATAGTTTTTAATTTGAATAATGTATAACTTATATTCTAAAAAGTCAAGATTGTGTTCAAAAATTCAAAATAATGTTTTATAATTAATTATTTAACCTATTTAATATATATATGGCTTAAATACACTAACTAATATGATTTAGGAATGTGTTTTAGTGATTTTAACTCGCATCTATTTAGTTTAACCACTCATTAACCCTTTGGACAATTACTGCAATATTAATGTTTTAAAACTTTATAGGGTTAAAAATGATACAACATGTAGAAATAAAACATATAAATAGAAAATGGTTTATATTTTAAATCATATCCCACTCTTTTGGATGAATATAATATTTTTAGGAATTTTAAATCATTTAATAACATATTATTTATTATTAAATATCATTAATGTCATTTTTGACACTATTCCTTTAATATGAATTTAAATACATCAAGAAAATGAAGTAATTAGAAGATAATACTTTAAAACTTCCATAACATCTCATATGGATATATAATATTCAAGGAACACATTAATTCATTCATATTACATTAGTTTTATTATTTTTAAAGTTATTTATTTTAATTTTCTATTAATTAAATAAATGTTGTGTCGGTGTTGTACAAGTATTTAAAGTAATTATTTAAAATATAAAAATTATAAACAAATAACCATGATAAAAAAATATTTTATATGGAAAAATGATATTTATAACCGAACCTATAGAATTATTATCCTTATGTCAAAAATTTAATTATAATAAATAAAAGAGAATGACATTTATTTACTTTTCTTTAAATAAAATAATATAAAGATCAAAGTCATGGAAAAATGGAAGTAAAATGACATATATTATAAATTATTATGATTATGGACCATATATACTCATACAATTAAAATAATTCAAGTGTTAGGGTTATTTTTTAGTCTTAATCATTTTATTTTTAAATTTAGTTCCCTGAATTACCCTTTATCGTGCTAAAAAAAATTACTGAGGTTAATATTCATAATTTTCAAAAATAAAAGAGGATTATTTAAAAAAAATTAAACATAAAAATTAAAAATATGTAATATATTTTTTAAAATTAAATTAAAATTATATAAAATTATTAGTTAAAAATAAAACCCGCAAAACACGATGAAAAACAATTTTTTATAAAAATTTATTTTTGAATAAAAATATGTTTTTATAATAAATCCTTGTATAAAACTAATTCAAAAGACAATAATTGAATTATAAAAAATATAATATAACTAAATATACTATGAAAATTTTTAAAAATAAAATTAAACTTTGTAAATTTTTGAGACCAAAATATAGTTTTCAATAAATAGCTGTATTTTCACTATTTACTGGAAAATGAAGCTTTTTTGGAAAATATGAAAATTTAAACCTATGATAAATTTAATAATTTTAATTAGAAACTTTAATTTTGTTAAAAAAAATTAAATATTTATATATATTTTATAAATTAATTATAATTTTTCACGCAAATATAAATTATAATCGTGTTTTTAAGAACACGCATTTTTGAAGCATAAAAAAAAACTTTACTAAAAATTGAGTACTTATTTACAAATGATTAATCAATAAATTTTTCTTGAGTATGACCTTAATATACATTTCATAATGTGGTTATTCTAATTCATATCCACTAATTCAATTACTAGTTTATAATGTTCGTCTTTGAATAATTGTTTTTTTGTTTGCTTAAGCTCACTCTTGTGTATTGTATATACTATATAACATAGTATTATTTTAATATATAAGGTTTTTACACTCTTCCCATTTTAATAATTGGAATCTTCACAATTATAAATTACTCTCCTTAATCAAGGGTTTGACATTTGAAAATTAATTTATGGAAAACCCACATTGTAAGAAGGGTTAATAAGACTTCCTCTTAAAAAGAGGGAAAAAGAAATACAAAAGTCTTCACATAATTAGGTTTCAAATAAAAGAACATTAGTGGGAAGTGAAAATATGGATATTTAAAGCAAAAACTCCAAAGGAAAATTTTATATAGATTGAGAACCTAGTTGGGATAAAGTTGACAACCATAAAACCACATGTCTGGGATGAGTCAAAAGTCCATCAATTAATCAGAAAGGATCATAATAGGATATTTTTTTAAAGATCCTTTTCTTAGAGTTTAGACATTCTATTACCATGTATACTAATAACATAAGGAATTATTATTACTTTAAAATTATAATTTCATCCTTTAATCAATTTCCACTACAATATCATCCTTTATTCAAACGATGAGTATTTTTAATGAATTTTTTATATACGAAGAACTAGGATTAAATTATACTAGATTATAATATTCATTGAAGAATTAAAATTCATTTCTCTTATCTCTTGATATTTTACAAAACCGAAAAGGATAGAATAAGTTATACAATAAGACATTAATCTCTAAAATATCAACAAAAAATCCCAAATTCCAACTTAATCCATTTCATAAAAATTTAACCTTAAGACTCCTCTAAAATATTTATGAAAAAATTAAAAACATAAAAATATGTAATAATTTATCAAATATTTATAGCTATATAATATAAATTATCCTATAATTTCACATACCAAACATGTGAATACCTTGGTTTATTATTCTCTTAAAACATACCAATAATGTAAATAACAATAAATACTTAAAGTATATATAACTTATTCCAAAAATTAAGTTTATCCTTATTCATTAAAACATCCCAAATTATCAAATATAATTCCTAAATCCCAAAATTAAGTAAACACAGTAATAAAATAATTTTTCATCCAATTACAAATCATTAATAAGGTTACTAATAATATCTCATTTACATTATCAGTGTTAATATTCTTTTAATCCCAACTAGACATTATTAATTCACTATCAGGAACATAATAAGTGTTATCTTTCCCTACTTATTTTATTCGAAAAAAATATCCCTTTACCACTAAATCAGTTTTCTTGGTTATTAGTACTGTTAAACATGTTCTTTTAGAACCTTAAATAAAACTAATAAAACACTACCCATATGTGTTTCATGATTATTATAACCAAAATATCATTAAACCTAAATCTTAAATAAAAATAAAACATTACATTAGTGATTATATTTCAATTGCATTGATATAATTAGATTTTCCCTCTCCCCTTGTCTTGTTGTTCAGTGTGTTCCTTTTATTCTTGGGACTTTAGTTTAAATATTTCTCAATCTTTTTATAGTTAAAACATTGAACATTATAGGTATCTTTATTACCCTTAAATTCATGTTCCTGGTAGATTTTCTCTACATTCTTGAAGTAAAATTCCCTTACCTTCAAGTAAGTACTATGGTGTTTCTTTCCACAATATCACATATGGGATGTTCCATTATTAAATTCTATTCCTTTATCTCATTTTATTTTCCTTGGTACTCAATCGTACCCTTATCCTATTGAATTCCATTAAGAATATAATACTTGACTAATTCTTTCTCTATCCTAATGACACTTCATAATATATCATTATATGATGAAACCTTTTAAGAAACAACAGCTATTTGGAGGCTTGGATTAATCCCATTAAAGAAATGATAAATCATATATTCTAGATTATATATATTGTCCATAATATGAATTTATATTCTTGTAATTTTTTCCTCATAATCAAGAACACTTTACTCATCATTATAACTTATAATCAAGGATTTTTTCACATATCATTTTGTTCCTCATGGAAAAAATATTTATTAAATAAAATCACTTTAAAATTTCTCCAATCCATACATTATATTTCTTCAGCCTCTTTAGAGTTCTGGATCAATGGACACCATTGATCAAAAGATTCTTTTAGAAAATAAAATTCTAGTGTATCCTTTTCTCTTTCATTACATACCGAAGATAGGAATATATTTTCAAGATATTTAATATATTTCTCATCTACTAATGGATTTTTATTTTTACTAAAAGATTGAGGCGTTCATCGCATGAAGTGAACCAACACAAGAGAATCACACTGTGGAACAAAAATTTGTTCTATATGGACATGGATAATTGTCATAACCTTATAAATATTCCCAAATATGATCATGATCTCTTCATTTTCAATACCAACTATATTGCTTTTATCAATATGGAAACCTCTACATTGTCTATGGGCATTAGAAACTATTTTTCCATTTTCCACCATCATTGAATAATTGAACATGGGGAGTTAGATCATTATCATTGTGAATATTGATCCATATGGTAAAATCATTATAATGGTAAAATTTTTCAAATATAATAAGTTTTGATCACAATTCTCATGTTAGATATGTTCATTTTAAATATATTTCTCAAGGTATCTACTAAACTTTCTCTCATACCAAATGTAAAAAACCAAAACCCAGTAGCCAAGAGTCAATGGTAACTTTGTTTCACTGGAACTAGATACAAGTAATCACATAACAAAGGAACAAATAGTAAATATTATTTATGAAATAGATATGTAAATGTTTTCCATATTACATTTTAAATATAAAATATATAGCACAAATTCATTATTACATCTATGATATTATTCATAATGAAATTCATCATATACTAAGGAAGGGAAAAATGAAAGGGTGATCTCAGATACTCAGTAAGGGGTATGTATCATTTACTATATCATTATTAAACAATATATTATTAATATGTCATTCTAAATAACTAAAAATGGATTCCATTTAATATATAACTTTGGCACGAAAAGATTACATTCATAATATCAATGTAGTAATCTCATGGATATTAATAATTAAATTTTCAATGATGAAAATGCATACTATTGGACTTCATGATCTTATAAATACTGATACATCTACCAGTAAGACCTTGTGCCAATATATTTTAAAACTATTTGTAAATACCTATTTAATTTGGTCAGATAATTTTTCTCATGATACCTATGAATACATCGAGGGGATATATAATTTAGGGCCTCACCCATCACTTATTTTATAATTCGTTACTCATATATCAAATTATAAATTTAATTCATTAATAATATATATTAACAATATTTATTTTGTATCAAGTAAAGAATATATATTATTTATAATTTCTTCTTCAATCATATAGATTTTAAAGTAAGATATTGTATATAAAAATGATATATAGATTAAGAAATGATCATATCTATGATAAATAAATATGGATATTTATAAGAAATGTGATTTAAAATGAGTAATGATTATAAATAAATAAAATGATAGTATAAAAACAACATAAAATTAATTAGGTATATGTTATAAAATATATCCCAATGGAGTGAAAATTTAGATGGAATTCCCTTAACTAATGTTTGGATTGCCTTGTACGTGATTTTAACCTCCTATAAAATTCATTTATATTTATTATAATCACATACCAGAACCATATACCTATATATAATTTCATATATGATCCATTTATAATATTTATGGATTCTTTTGTTGATGAAATGTTTACTGTTATTATTATTTCAGATGTTATCTACTTCATTTTTCATGTATGTTTTGATTTGAAAGTTCTAGTCCTTGTAATTTAATTATGGTTTCATAATATATAGACTGTAATTTATGGTATAAATATCATATATATTGATTATATATATATATATAATATTATATATTCATCTATAAAATATTGATATAGAAAAATTAATTACAACATTTGTGGAGACGATAGTCTGTCCGTATGCATTAATATTGTTTTTACTTTTCGAATGCTGGAACAAAAGAAAGGTGAAAATTAATTAATCTTTTAATAATAATTATTAGATCATATATGTCATATATATTCATGATATAAATCCCTATTAACATCCAGGTAAATCATAAATTTAAAAAATCATATTGCTTCATGGAAGTTGTTGTCAACATGTATGCATGAACGATGTTATATCTTTCCAATAGACAGGAAGTTAAGATGGTATATATGATATTATAGTTATAGAATAATAGTTATGTTATAAAAACTATAAATATTTATTATTTATATCTTTATAATCATCCAAGTAAATTGGTTTTAAAAAATGAATTACACCTCTATGTGGAGACGGTAAGAAGTATGTACGCACAAGTGATGTTTTCAATTTTCATATGATGGAAAATAGATGTAATATGGTATTTAAATAATAATAATAACATCTCAGTAAATTTATGAAACTAGATTTGTTATTTTAGGATCGTTAAAATACATTAAGAGGGTGTATAATAAGAAATAAACATAAAATAGTTGGTAAATATGATTACAGTTTTTTTGGTAGACTTCCTTTATATCTTTTATCAACGGGCCTAGGTTTGGTCTTTTGGAATGAAGGAAAAATTAAAATCATGGATAATTATGTTTATAATAGAATTAAAATGGGTTTCTCAAGCTATATGGCTCAAAGTGATCTGAATAATTGAGAAAAATGGGGTCCTTTTATAGGTTAGGTAAATGACTCACTTGGAATTCCATAAAATATTAAATAATATATATATCATAATTATATCAAGTAGAACCAAGAAATAAAGAATTAAAATATAAGATCTTTTATGGTCGAAATAAACTCAACCAGCCATATTTTGGGAAGTTTTGGATAATTTTAAGCATAATCCTCCAGTAAAAACACTTTAACCCCATTTAAACCTAAATCAGAAAAACATTGTTATTCACCATGATAACATTATTATATGGCCAAGAATAATTGAGGAATTAAAAATAAATTCGGATATAATGATTAAAATTTTGAAGTAAAATTTATCATATTTAATATCTATATTTGGTATGAATTACTTTTAACATTAGAACATAAAATGTATGGAAAAAAAGTTTTTAGTAAAATACACAATTTAAGAGTAAGAAATCATTTTACCTTCAAATAATGTAATAAATTTTTTTATCATAATTTTATTGATTAAATAAGAAAATAATTAAGTTTCTAAGACATTTATAGAAATCCAAAAAACCAATTTAATCTTAAAAACTTTTAAGTAAATACAGAGAATAAAAAATAGTTTTTAATATGAATAAAATATAACCAATCTTCTCAAAAGCCATTCTTGGGTCCCAAAAATCAATATAATGTTTGTTAATGCATTATTTAACACATTAAAAGTATACTTAGCCAAAATAAACTCACCAATATGATTTAGGAAAGTTTTTATTTGATTTTAACCCCTATATATTTAGTCTATTTCCTCACTAACCCCTTTGACAATAACTGCAATATTAAGGTTTTTACCCTTTAAGGGTCAGGAATATTACCATATGAGGACATCTTACCAAGAAATATACCATTTTTGAAATTTTAAACCCTATCCCTTTATTTCGGAAGAATATAATAATTGTTTTAAATTTTCTACTATTTAATAAAATATCGTATATTATTAAATATCATTAATGTCGTTTTTTACAATATTAATTTAATATGAATTTAAATGCATCAATGCATAGGGTGAATTAAAATAAAATCTTTTAAAAATTTCAAAAAATTTAAAATAGATCAATAAAATTAATGGGCCACATCAATTCATTCAAATTATGTTAGTTTTAGTATTTTTAGAGAATTCATTTTAATTTTTTATTAATTAAATAAATATTGTTTCGGTGTTGCAGAAGAATTTAAGGTAATTATTTACATGTTAAAAATTAGAAATAAATTAACATGTTAAAAAATAATTTTTATTTAAAATTACTATTTATAACCGAACCAAGCCTCTGTTTATCATTTTGTTAAAAATTTGAAGATAATAGAACAAAGAGAATGATATTTTAGACTTTTTTTAAATAAAATAATATAAAGGTAAAAACCATTGAAAAATGGAAATAAAAAGCTATATATTAAAATTTTAGATTCTTATGGATGATATATACTCAAAAATATAAATTGACTCAAGTGTTTGGTTCTTTTTTGAGTCATTATTATTTTATTTTTAACTTTAGTTGCCCTATTTACCCTTTACCATGGTAACAAAAATTAATAAGGTTACTATTAATAAAGTCTAAAAATAAAAGGGATATATTTAAAAATTTAGACTCACTGATTCAAAATAAAAAATATATTTTTAAAATTCAAATCATATAATTGATAGAATTTATTTAAAAATAAAATCCGAAAAACACAATAAAAACAATTTTCAGTAAAATGCATTTTTAAGAAAAAAATGTTTCTATACTAGATTCAAGTATATAATTAATTACAAAGACTATAATTTGGATATAAATAATATAATATAACAAAATTTTAAGAGAAATGTTTTAAAAATAAAATGGAATTTTCTAATTTCTTGAAACAAAAATACAGTTATCAATTAAAATAATTATTTTTCACTATTCACTGGAAAATCATTCTTTTAGAAAAATTTAAAAATTTCACCCTAATATAATATTGATATGATATTTATAAAAAGATATTATTTTTATAAAATACAATTTGTGGATTTTTTATAAATTAATTATAATATTTTTTCAAAAAATGAAATAAAAATAATTTCTGAAGAAACCATTTTTCTAAAGAACAAAATAACTTCACTAAAAATAGAGTACTTATTTAATCATCATTAATTAATAAATTTTTATTTATTATAATATTATTATATATTTCATAATTTTTTTATTCCTATTTATACCTTCTAATTCAACATCATGGTTATAACAATCATATTCGAATATTAATATTTCATCTTTTTCTAAATCTCGGTGTTGCATATTGTATACAATATCAAACAAGTTATTCCTTTAAACTATTGGGGTGACACATACCCACTTAAATAAATTTCATCCACATATGTTTCACTTGGTATTTATAGTCAATAGTTTGAAGTTTGAAATTTCCTTTATGAAAAACCGACATCGTAATAAGGTTTAATAAAACCTCTTATTAAAAGAGGGAAAGGGAAATGTGAAGGTTACAAAAAATTAGGTTTTTGACTATGGTAACATTTTTGGGAAGTTAAGAAATAGATATGGAACAGAAAACTAACTCCCATGTACAAATAGAGAGTGATAGAGAACATGGTCAGGAGAAAGTTAATGACCACAAAACCATATATTTTAAATGAGTGAAAAGTCAAAAAATTCATCAAAAATCACCATAATAGGATAATTTTTTCAAGATTATTTTCTTTGAGTTTAGTAATTCAATCACCATATAGACTAAGAAAATAATTAAATATTCTTAATTTATAATTATAATTCCATCCTTTAATCAATTTCCAGGACAATCTTATCTTTTCTTCAAATAATGAGCTTTATTGATGAATTTTTTATTCTCGAAGGACAAAAATTGACTTATAATGGATAACAAGATCCATGAATTAATAAAAATAAATTCCATTTGTCTCCAAATATTTTCCAAAACTGAAAATTTTAGCACACATTATCCAATAACACATTAATAACTAAAACCACAATAACAACTCCAAAAGTTCAATTTAATCTATTTTATAAATTGTTAACCATTGGACTCATTTTAAAAAATTATAACCAAATTCAAAATGAAAAAAACAATAAGGTTTGGTCAAAAAATTATCCACTAACAATATAAAGTATCCAATATTGTTACATACCAAACATGTGAATACATTAATCAATAATTCACTTAAATAATAAATATAACTACTTCTAAAAAATAACTTTATCCTTATTCTATAAATAAAATATAATTTGTTAAATTTATTTCATAAATCTAAAAACACAATAAACCCCATCATAAATAACTTTTTAATTAGATTACTAATCATTTAGAAGGTTTCTAATATTATCCTATCTTCTTTTTCAGTGTCAATATTCTTTTTATTCCAACTAAACATTATTAATTCACAACTTGGAACATATTAAGGGTTACCTTTCCTTTCTTTATTTATTCTCTAAAAATATAATTTTACCACTAAATAACTTTTCGTGGTTATTAGTTCCATTCAACACGTGATTTCAAATACTTAAAGAAAATTAATACTACACAACCCTTAAATGTTTCCTTGTTCATATAACCAAAATATCATTAAACAAAAATATTGAATCAAAATAAAAAACACTTTAATAATTATATTTAAAATGTAGTAATAGTATAAGAATATCCTTCTCCCCTTGACATCTTATGTGGAAAGTTCCCTTAATGATTGGGAGATTAGTTTGAATAATTCCCCATATATTTACATTTGAAACTTTAAATATTAGATGTTTCTTTCTTAACCATTTATTCATTTTCCTGATGGGAATTTTCTCCACACTTGTAGTTTTTTTTGAGAAAAGTGGTGACATAAACTAGTTTTCCAGTTCATGCCCCAAGATGAATTTATTAAAATCAAAAGAGTTTCAATAAAAGTACGAGGTGAAATGAACTTACACCAGTAGGGAAGTATCCAGGATACAAAGAAATGGACCCATGAGTCTCCACACTTTTAGTAAGAACTCATTCCCTTCAAGTAAGTACTAGGGTGTTTCTTTCCACAATTATACCATGTGGGAAGTTCCATACTTCCATTATTTTCCATCACCTAATTTATTTTTCCTTAGTGATCATTCATCCTCTTCTATTATATATTTTCATTGAAAATATATGACAAGGTGAATTATTTCTTCATATTGATGGAACTGGATACTATATCATCATATGATGAAAATATTTTTGAAATTAAAGCTCTTTGAAATCTCAGCATAAGGCCATAAAAGAAAAAATAAATCTTACTTTCAATATTACATTAATAGTATAAAACATTCCTTGATAATCTTATAAAGTTTTCATATTCTGAAAAAAAATTATTCTTCCTTCTGACTTATGTTTTGGAATTTTCTTTCCACATCATCTCATTATTAACAAGGAACTTATTTATTGAATAATATCACTTTAAAAGTTACATAATCCATACATTCTATTTCTATAGACTCTTTAGTGTTATAGATTAATGTACACCATTGATCGACATCCCCATTAAAATAATAAACTAACATTATAACCTTTTCACATTCATCACATCCCAATTCTAGTCATATCTTATTAAGAGATGTAATCCATTTATTATCTACCATTGGATTAGTTTTTCCCACTTAAATAGGAAGGATTTTTTCATGTGAGGAGATCCAACATTTGGTAATCACATTTTGGAACAACATTTTGTTCCATATGTTAAAGGTTATTTCTCATAACCTTGGTAATATTCCTAAATATAGTCCTTATATTCTAAGTTGTAATACCATCTGTATTGGATTTCTCAACAGGTAAATCTCTACATTGTTTTTGGGTGTTGATTCCCATTTTTCTATTAGGAGCCGTCATCCAATAATGGTGCACACTGAGTTATATCATTATCTTCGAGAATATTTATCCATAAGTTAAAATTATTATAATGGTAAAATTTATCAAATAAAATAAGGAATTATCATAATTATCATTTTAGCTATGTTTATATAAAATCTAATTCCCAAGGTTTCTACTAAAATTTATCTAATACCAAATGCAATAACCTGGACCCTAGTATCCCATTGTCGATGATTACTTTATTACATTAGAAATAGATACAAGTAATCACACCCCAAAGGTTCAAATAGTTTAGTATTATATAGTAGTTATATACATACATGATTCCCTTATTACATTGTAAATATAAGATATATAGCATAAAATCATTATTACATCCTCAATATTATTCATAATATCATTCTTCATATATTGAGGAAAGTAAAAATAATGAAATTGTGAGATCAGATACTTAGTAAGGGTTATTCAAAAAGGAGGATATCATTTGTAACTAATTAATAATCAATATGTTAAGGTAAATAAATGAAAATAGATTCCATTTAATCAATAACTTTATTACAAAATGAATCCATGGATAATATCAAAGCAGTAATCTCATGGATAATAATAATTGAATTATCAATAAAGGAAATTCACACTCTAGGAAATCATGATCTCAAACACCATGATATCTCTACTAATAAGAAAATGAGCTAAGAGAGTCTAAAACCATGGGTAAATACCCATTTAATTTGGCCTACTGATTTGTCTCATCAGACATGTTGATTCATCGAGGGGCTATATAATTCAAGGCCCCACCCGTCACTGCATGTCTAATGAATTACTCATATATAAAATGATCATTTTAATCCAGGAACAAATTTTCTTATCAAAAAATTTCTATATTGAGTAATGAATACATATTATCAACAATTCCATAGTTAATCAAATAACTTTAAAAGTGAAACACCAAATATATTAATAGTATACGGTTTAAGAAATAATAATATCCATGATAAAATTATATATAAATTTAATATAAATTTGATGTATAATGAGTAATGATTATAAATAAATAAAATGGTTGTATATATATCACATAAAAGTAAATAGGTTTATATTACCAAATATGTCTCAATAGAGTGTAAATTCATATAGAATTCTTGTACCTCAAGTTCAACTTGCCTCATAAGTTATTATAACATCATATATATTAAATTTATATTTATTATAATTACACACCAGAACCATATACATACCTATATTTTCATATATGATCCATTTAAAACAATTTATCACTCATTTTTTAGTGATCGTTTTTACTATTATCATTATTTAGGATGTTGAATGTTAAGTTTTCCATATATGTATTGATTTTATAGTTCCAATATTTATAAATTTATTATGGTTCTATCATATATATAATGTTAGTCATGTTATAAATATCATATAAATATAGTATTTAGATATTTATAGTCATCCATGAAATATTTAGATAGAAAAATGAATTACATTTTTCATAGAGATGGTATTCCATACTTACGCATAAACCCTATTTTCACTTTTTGAGTGATTGAAGGAAAGAAATGTTAATAATAATTAATCTTTATAGGATCATTATTTTATAATATATCATTTATATTCGTTTAATACATCCTTATTACTATCTATATAAAGCGTAAATGAAAAATGGATCACATCGCTTTGTGGATGTGGTAGTCCACATGTACTCACAAATGATATTATCATTTTCCAGTGGATTAGAAGGTAAAAAAGTTATATATGATATTATAGTTACATAGTAATAGGTATGTAATAAATACCATATATAATAATTATTTCTATTTTTATAACCATCCAAGAAAATTGGTGATGAAAAATGAATCACACCACTACATGGAGATGGTAATTTGTGCATACGCATGAGTGATGTTTTCACTTTTTGTAGCATTGAAAAAAAATGCACAATGGTTGTACCATAATCATAATAACATATCTTTATATTGATTATTCTGTATTTTTTATTTTAGGAAGTGGTACAACACATTAAGAGGAATTAGAAGAAGTAATAAACTTAAAAGAGTCAGAAAAGATGATTTCCTCTTATTCAGTAAATTTAATTTAGATATCCTTATAAGGGACATAGGCTAGGTATTTTGGAATGACTAGAACCTCAAAAGATTTAAAAGATGCTTTTAAAAAAATTATAGTATTAGATCGATCTATAAGGCATAAAGTGGTGTGAAATATTGATATAAAAGGGTGTCCTTTTATAGGTGAGGGAAAGTACGAACTCTAAATTTCTTAAAAGATTAAATTATATATATATATATATATCATAATCATGTCAAGTGGAACAAATATAGCCCAAATTAAAATATAAGATGTTATATGGTTGAAATAAACTCAACCAATCACATTCATTCCCATTTTTGATTAATTTTAATCATTATCCTCTAGTTAAACAACGTACACCCATTTTAACATTAATCAGAAAAAAAACATTTCTATTTTACCGTGATAACATAACTATATGAACCAAAATAATTGGGGAATTATAATTTTTTTTAAAGTGATGATTAAAAAATTGAAATAAATGTTATTAGAATTAATTTCTATTTTGGTTTAAATTAATATTAATATAAGACCTTAAAATTCATGGAAATGTTTTTTATGAAAATTCCTAATTTAAGAATAAAAATCATTTTACCTTCAAATAAATTAATAAATACCTTCTAATAAAGTAATAAATATGATTCCATGACATTTTTTGTTAAATAAAATAATATTTAAGGCTCTTATACTTTTAGGGTAATTCAAAAACCAATGTATTCTTAAAATCATTCCATTAAATTCAAAGAAATCATAAATAGTTTTTAAATTTAATAAAATATAACTTACCTTCTCAAAAGTCAATCATGGATTCCTAAATTCGAAAAAATGTTTTATAATTCAATATTTAACAACTTAAATAGATATTTGGATTAAAAACAATCAAAAATAGTATTTATGAAAAATTTTAAGTGATTTTAATCCTTATCTTAATAGTTTAACCCCCCCCATTAACCCTTTTGACAATTACCGTAATATTAAACTTTTCCACCATCTAAAGGAAAAGAATGTTATTATATGAGGGAAAAAAGACTATAAATAAACCATAGTTAGTATGTTTGACACTGTACCACTATTTGTTCAAGAATGTAATATTTTTTAGAATTTTAAATCATTTAATAAATCATTATTTATTATATAATATCATTAATGTTATTTTTAACATTATTCATTTAATAATATTTTAAATGCATCATGAAAAAGGTGGAATTAAAATATAATCCTTATAAAAATCCCTAAAATTTCATATATATCTATAAAATTCATGGGAAACGTTTATTCATTAAAAAATATAATAGTTTTATTATTTTTCAAATCATATATTTTAATTTTCAATAAATTAAGTTAATGTTGTATTGGTGTTGCGTAAGAATTTAAGGAACTTTTTTCATCCCTATAAATTAAAAATAAATTACCATGATAAATAAAAATAATTTACTTTTAAAATGAATATTTATTACTGAACCTATCAACTACTTTCCTTATATGAAAATTTTAATGATAATAAAACATAGAGAATGACATTTTTGACATTTGTTTAAATAAAATCATATAAAGGTCAAAATGTTGTCCAAATAGAAAAAGGCCATATATTTGATTTTTGTATGATTATGGAATAGATATACTCATACAATCAAATAAAATCAAGTGTTAGGGTTATTTTTTAGTCTTTATCATTTTCTTGTTAACTTTTGTACCCTGATTTATCTTTTACTGTGGAAACAGAAAATACTATGGTCACTATTCATAATGTCGAAAAATAAAAAAGTCATACTTAAAAAAGTTGGACCCAAATATTAAAAATATAAATATTTTTTTTTCAGAACTCAATTCACAAAAATTGGTAGAATTTAATTTAAAATAAATCCCACAAAATGCGACGAGAAACAATTTTTCTGAAAAATGCATTTCTAAGTATAAAAATGTTTTTATAGTAAATTAAAGTATAAAATTAATTAAAAAAACTATAATTAAATTATAAATAATATAATATGGCTAATTTAACTTTTAAAACATTCTAAAACAAAATGTAACTTTGCAAATTCTGGAAACAATAATATAATTTAATAAAAATCGGTAGCTTTCACTATTCACTAGAAAATAAATATATTCACAAAAATATGAAAATTCCACCATAAAAAAATTTGATATGCTTATTTAAAAAATGATAATATTTCAGTAAAATATAATATAAATATTTTCTAGAAACTAATTATAATATTTTCTCATAAAAAATAATAAATCATTTTTTAGGAAAATGTATTTTTAAGGCATGAAGTTACTTCATTAAAAACTGAGTATTTAATTCCTGATATTTGATCAATAAAATTGTATTGATTATGACCTTAATATATAGTTCATAATTTGGTAATTACTGTTCATTACATCCAATTCAATGGTTTGGTTATAATATTCATATTTAAATAAAAATATTTTATGGTTCAATTAAGCTTAGTGTTGCTTTTTATTTGCATTATCAAACATAGTACTCTTTTAAAATATCAGGGTATTATAATTAAACTATCACAACCACTAAGGTGGATATGTATGATTTTATAGTGAAATTTTTGGTAGTTATTCATTAAAAAATAGTGAACATATTATTTGATTCTAGATATATGTATTCTTTCATATCCTGTGTGTTTAGTAGAATTATTCAAACCCTGCCACAAAACATAGAGATTATGTTATTAGTGAAAACCTATAAGGGGGATATTATTTTATTAAAAGTATATAAGTCTTCCCTAGTTAATATATATTGGATGAATCTCTTATAAAATCTATTCATACTCCCTATTGTGAAATTTGATGTTATAATGGGAATAGAATGGATGTATTTATATAGATCCTACATCAACTTTCTGGATAAGGAAATCAATTTCCATTTTCTAAATTATACATCAGTTCTATAAAAGTTAAAGGAGGATAAATATGAATACCCTAATTAATTTTCATCAGAATATTGAATATTGTTTCACTACAAGATTGAATATGTAGCTCAGATGATTGAAATAAAGGATACAGTGACTCTGGATGAAATTACCATTGTAAGTCAATATGTTGATGTATTTCTTATTGAGTTTATTATCCTTCCTCATGAATAATAGGTCGATTTATCAATTGAAGATATACCAAGTAACATTCCATTATCCATGAATCCTTATTGAATTGCACTCATTGAACTGTATGAACTAAAAAAGAACCTATAATAGAATATATGATAGGGTTTCATATTCCTATGTGCTTCACCATGGGATTCACCTATTCTATTTTTCAAGAATAAGGATGGATTTATGAATCTTTTCTTAGATTATCATGTTCTAAATAAAATAAATATAAAAACAAGTATTCTTTCTCATGGGTTGATTAATTGTTTGATTAGTTACATGGGGAAAAAATATATCTAAAATTGATCTTTTGGTTGGGGTATCACCAATTAAGGATGAGTAAGGATGATATACCCAATATCACCTTTTATAAAAGGTATGATAACTATGAGTTTTTACTCATTCCTTTTAGAGTCAAAATTTCTCCTAAAATCTTCAATGACATAACGAATAAAGACTTTGTAGATTACCTTGTTAAATATGTGGTAGCCTTTATAGGTTATATTATTATATTCCCTAAAACCACAGTAGAACATGAACAGATTTTTAATATTTTACTAAATATATTAAGGATGGAGATTTTATATAAAATATTAATGTAAATATGAATTTTGTATAAGGAGATTATCATTCTTTGGTTGTTCTATCCCAAGTGAAGGGATATTTGTATATCCATCAAATATGAAGGCAACCTATGAATGGACCAGACCAGTATTTTTTTATAGAAATCCACAGTTTCCTTAGATTTTCTAGGTATTACCAGTGATTTATGAGTAATTTTTTATGATTTTCAAACAGGCTAATCAAGATAACTCAGATGGGAGTAAAATGTAATTCGAATGATGAATGTGGGGAAATTTTCAAGGAGATGATGAGGTGGCTAATCAAAACACGTGTACTCACATCACCATCTAGTGGGAAGGATTTATTATTTATATTGATGATTTAAATAAGGTCTTGGGATATTTACTCATTCATAATGATAATGAAATAACCAATTGATCAAGATAGTTGAAGGTTCATGAAAATAACTATTTAATGCTTGATTTTAAGTTTGATGTAATAAACTTCTATTTGAATATTTAGAGGAATTACCTATATGAGGATATGTGTGAAATATATATAAATCATAAAAGCCTAAAATATATATTCATTTAAAGTAGATGAGAATGCATCAACAAATATATTTATAGCTAATAAAATGTTATGATTTGTAAATTCGTTGCCATCTTTGGAAGGTAAATAAAGTGGTATATACTCTAGGAGGAAAGGAACATGAAACCTTATCCATGATGATAATTAAGAAGGATTTGATATTCAGTGACATGAAAGGTATTTAAATAGGAATAATAAAGTAGGGATCATTATCTTGCATTTGTAAAAAACACACAACTATATCTTTTGGTGAAAATTATTAAATCTTAAAGGAATTATGTAAATATATAGAATAATGTGGATACAGTGATAATGGGATCATACTCATTATTAAACATGGATAGTGAAAGAGTGGTGAAATTTTGGAAACTATTGAGGGTTTCATTTGAGCCAAAGATAAAAAAAGATATCTCGAATGATACACAAACCTAAACATTCTCTATTCACTGAGGAAACATGAAGATGTATAGTAATCTTCAAGAACACTATTGGTTGGACAATATTAAGAATGATATTATGTAATATACTACAATATTTGTGTCTAGTTAGCAGGTGAATACTTAGAGGAAAAGACCCAAAGGTATATTGTAACTATTTCCCATACCTATATAGAAATAGTAAAATGTCACTATTGACTTTTACACTATTCTTCTAAAGACATAGAAAGGGAAAACACTATATAGGATGTGTTGGATATTATTATAAAAAATAATCACTTAATTTACTTCTGATAGGACTTCTCAATAAATCAAATTGCAATGATATATATTAGATATGTCGTAAGTATTTGTGGAACACCACTATCAGTTATATCCGATCAAGATCTATGATTCACTTCAATGTCCTAGAAGAGTCTTCACCGTGATCTAAACAATGTTTTAAACTTCAGTATGAACTATCATCTTGAAACTAATTCATAATATGAAATTATTATCTAAAAACATTAGGATATATTTATATTTTGATCTATGGATATCAAGGGAGGTTGGTACCAACATCTTCCATTTTTCGAGTTCTCATACAACAACATTTTCCACTCAAGATTTCAAATTTACCCATATGAATCCCTCAATGGGAATAGATATATAACACTCATGTTTTGGGATGAATTTAGAGAATGAAAGTATATAAGACTTTAGATTATTTAAGAAATTGTTGAAAATTTTAAGACCATTCAATAATACAAAATAATGGCTCAAAGTAGAAAAAAGTTATGATGATAATCATTTTTTAGAGTCGGTGTCTGAATTCGTTGACAAATTTTTTCTTTATTTATCTTTGTGGAAGAGATTCAAGAGGTTTATAAGTAGGGTAAGGAAAATCCCTAAGTATATTGGCCACTTTGATATCCTTGAGAATTTAGGAGTTATGGCCTATTGACTATCACTTCTACCAAACTTGTCACAAGTCTATGACATCTTCCATGTATCCCTCTTGATAAATTACATCCCAAATCCCTCACATTCACTAAATCTTGTGGTGGTACATTTAGAGAATGATATCTTTTATAAGGAGCATCCGGTGAAGATCTAGGACCACATAGACAAAGTTCCACACAAAAAAAAACTTACCCTATGAAATTACAATTTTAGAAACCATAAGTTTGACTATAAAAACATGGTAACCTTAATAGAAAATGAAAATAAAGTATTCTAACCTATTTTCATTGTGATTTATGAAATTAAATTTCAATGGATAAATTTCCCATGGGGAAAATTGTCACGACACTAAATTTATATATATAAATTTTCCCCTCTAAACAATTGGTGTTCTATATTAGTTGAATGTAATAAATTTACAATAAATTTTTTATTTAATATTTGAGAACTATATTAGGACTAATTCTTGGGCTTTTTTGGAAAGAATTAATTTTTAGGTGAATAGAAAAAAATAGTGATCTTAGTAATACTGTAAATTTTATGACATTATTCCTTGAATTTTTTTAAAAACATTTTTAATAAAGAAAATATTTTTTAATGTTAAATCATGAATTTAAAAATGTGATGTTGATATACAAAACCCATGCTTAACATCTTAGAAAATTTATGTAAACTTTTAACAAAACTTTTTTTCTTCTGTCTCTTTTAATAAACGTTTCACACTGTTCAATTAGTTTTTCAAAATAGTTTTATTTTAATTAAATATCTATTAAATAATAAAATAATTTAATAAAATAAATAAAATTTATAATTTTATCCTAAATTTTAATCTTATGCTTAAAATTCATTTTGTATAAAAACTGGTTTTTGTGTGTTGTATACACTAATACTAAAATTAATTTTCATAAAATCAAGGAAATTTCATTTTATAAAATTATTACAGGTTGAAAATAAGTGTGTTTTAACAACTAAATAGTTAAAATTTATTTTTATCATTAATTTTTTTAGCAGTGATTTTTGAGTTATGATGTTAAGGGTAAATTAGTGTAAAAATGGTTTAAACCTTCTATAAGTGTTTAGAACATGTGAAAAATAGGCATAATATTGAATGCTGGAGGGAGTATTAGATTTATCCCTATCCCCACACCATTATTGTCCATTTTTTATACTTTTATTGTGAATAATTGGTTGATATCATGGGGAAATAATGAGGTTTTACAAAACCACACTTTTCTTCACCTATAAAAGGAGACCAACTCCTACCTATTTCTCTTCCAATTCCACCCCCCCCCCCCTAATACCATCCCCATGCCTTTTTAGCCTTATTATCACCAAAATACCAATATAATTATACTTTTGGAGTTACCCAAGGGGTAAATTTCAAGTGAAATGAAGGAATGTGTATGTGTAGAGTATTTCAAACATGTGGTAAGGGGTCCTCTAAACTTTTTTCACTACCTTTGTGTTTGATGTCCCATTTATTTTTTTCAATTATACTATATATTATTTACATTTATTATATAGAACCATATTATTCATATATATATATATATATTATCTTAATTGGTGAATATTCATTTGATTTTACAAAAAACATGCCTAACGAATGTAAAGGTTTAGTGTCTTTGGAAACATGGATACATACAAAACTAGTTTATAAGTGAACTACATCATCTCCCACTATATTCTCCATAACTATAATCATTATTATATATATCTAACATAATACATTTATTTATAACTTGGGAAATGGAAGCATAAGAAATGGTGATCATAGATTCTCAGTAAAGGTAAACAAGGGAGTTATCAATGATTACTCAAACAAAACATGATCATAAGAACATGAGAACATGAGAGTGACATTTTAAAATCATACCAGGCATATCATAGATCATGATCATAATTAATTGAATATGGAATGTTATTTAATAATAAATTAATCATAAAGTAATCAATAAACACGCACCTTGATAGTATAACATTGGCATAAGATGTAATTTTTTAGCGTACACATAAGTATAGAAAATAATTTCCTTCGTAGTCAAGGCTCATTTCAAATACTATCATAGTTTATTGGATCCACTCCCAAAACTATTTTTGTATTAAAGGTCCAATCCCAATAATATCATAGTATATTGGGTTCACTCAAAAAACAATAGTAGTATTTAAGGCTCGCTCATAAGACTATCATAGTGGAAAAATTCTGTTACTGAATTGGGTTCACTCCCTATTCTAGTCTAGTTTATCTCAGGAGATTTCAAAATTTTCCCAATGCTTTGGAGAAGTATGTAATTATGGACCTACATATCACATAATTAATATAATATAGATTTGGTTCATAAGATCATATAATAATCATCATATCATAACACTTTAAAATAAATTCATATTATAAACATTTAATCTAGACATAACCCCTAAAAAAGTAACAAGTTTTATAATCATTTCGTCAATTCATCATGGAGTAACCCATGTAAAAGGAAAAATTTTCATAAATTTTTTATCATTATATTCATAAACCATCCTAATAAAGGATAATTATGGTATCATTAGATCATATACCTGGTAAATAATAAGCGACATAAAGTTCTATTTTAATATTTTAATAAAAATACCATCAAATGATCATTAAATCATTCATGAGGAAAATACCCTTTCCAATTTGAAATTAATTCATTAAAATATTAATATTTCTAAAATATTATAGAAAACAATTTCATTGAAATAAACATTGAAAACATGTAAATGAGGATCCAAAGAATTAAGTGTTCATGATAGTGGAAAATTTGATTCATGCCATGTATGTTATAACATAAATTCCTTTCACACTTTTTATAATAAAGTCAAAAGTACCTCGTTCATAAAATGAAAAGAGGATTCCTTTTAAAAAATATTATAAAAATTCTAAAACAGGTAAAAAAATTAAACAATAATATGGGGATATTAAAAAAATATTTCAACCATTTTAAAAAACATTAATTTGGAATAAAAAGAATTTTCAATAGAGGAGAGAAATAAAGTCATTTTTCCTTAAAAAGTATTCTTTTAATATCTTGAGTAGTTAAAAAGAAGAAAATAAAATGGAAAAGGTGTAACCTTAATAAATAACTAAAGGATAAGAAAATTCGTGAGTTTATTGATAAGTATACCATATTATTTCATCATTAGAAACTTAATCATAAATAATCCCAAGAAATAATGTGATTATAAAATAAAACCATTACCACATTGGAAACTTTTGAATCATAACCCCCATTAATTAAAGAAGGTTATAAGGATATGTAAATACCCATTATTTTTATAATTTGATCATAAAATATATTCATGGTCATTATATATACAACATAAATTAAATAAGTGGTGAATATCACATGTGTCCTATATAAATAAAAGTGAGATGAAAATAACATACCTCAAGTATTGACTTACTTCATACATGTTCAAATATTCTGTTTAATAAATATAGGTTTATTATAGATATAGTTTAGAACCATAATCATATATATCAAATTATATACAATTACTTATAACCCTTTTATCGTAGGTTTATTAACAATTCATTATTCAACACACTAATTCATGGGATAACATTTTCATTTTTAATGAATTTTTTGGTTTGGTAATATTCGTTACTTATAAAATGATCATGGAGAAGTCATATCTATAATGTTAATTATAGCATCCCACTCTGGGTTCCACTCAATAGTGCCCCAAGATGGTGGGTCGTATGACATCAAGAGCATCTCCCTGAATACAAGAGGCTGTCGACTAGTAGTGAGGGACTAGGTTGTGTCCATGGGGAGGCTATAACCTCACAGATAAGATTATTCACAACAGTAAGCAATAGAAAATCAATAGCATAAGCATAAATGTAACATATAATATTGTAAGTAAATAAGTAAATAAAACAAAATAATAAACAACTGGTAGAAGTAGAACATCAATAATGGATACAGTAAAAATAATTTCATGTCATGTGTCTATAAAAAATGGGACTGCATGGGAAATAGGGGTACAAACATATACTGTATGTTATACAAATATGAAAAAAAAATACAAAAACTACTACAACATCATCTCAAGCATAGCCATGGTCATTTTCCCAAAAACATCATCATAAGGAAACAATATAATCAAACATTAGAAGTAGTACTCTTCCATTTATCCATATCTATAATCATAAAGTCTACTCAGGTACCAAACGACGCCCGATAAGGATATGATATATAAATCTTAGTAGGCCAGAACCCATGGTATCTAGGCCAATCCATTTTGTACTTTAAATAATGAAATTTTTTCAAATATATAATAGAATCATAGAAATAAATAAATAAAACATTTCAACCATGGTCCAATTTCCTAAATGGTCACCCATCCCATACCACATGCTTTGGCCAAAGTTGGAAGTTTTAAAAGGATTACCTATACAAGGTATAATATATATATATATATACAAGGTCCAAAGTAAACAAGGAATCCCAAGAAATAATACCCCTAAGATTTTGCTTTGGGTCAGGGTATAATGTATATGTCATCATATAAGCGTGCTAATAAGAAAAAGAGAAACATCACATGTGAATAAGAAATCTCATGATAATAATAAAGGATGCATCTCAATGAGAAAATAATCAATCAACCCATCATATCCAATGGTGGAGTCTTGAGGCCATCTAAGGAAATATAAATAGAATCCCAAGGGTATCTATGAGTGCCTCTTATATAACTCAATACCTTTGATTCCATCCAAGTAAACCCATACTATGTTCCTTGTATCACTCGAGGATGGTGACTCTGAGCTTGTTCCAAGTATCTCACACAAGGGACCAGGTATCACCCAAGTCATTCCATATCCATCCTTCCAAATAGTTCCACCCTGGGTTTCTCCCCTAGGGGACTAGCGTCTCTCCTGAGTATAAGTAAATCCTCTAAGAAAACCCATACCTGGAAATCTAATGTATCGCACCTGGCATGTCAAGTATATCCAACCAATCACGGAGATTCCATCCATGGAATCCTTAAATTGGGACCCATGTTCTCTCTTATCCCATAATAAGGGATACATATCAAAAAATACATTCATTAAAAGGAATATAATTTATATGAAATTACATTCCATCAAATAAACATCTCATGCTGAAATCTAACAAGCTATTCAATTAATCCAAACAATAATGGTACATTTTTTATGGAAAGCACAAGGCATAACATGCACAGTAGTAATTTTCTTCAATGAAATTCCAATAGTTCAAGTTTTTAATATTAACCAAAAATTAAATTCATTTTAATCCACTAAATTATTGAATAAATAATAAGCATAAAATGAGGCATAATGCATGATGAACTTGACATAGAATACCTGTAAGAAATGGATTACATAAATAAGAAAGGTGTTATCCCAACCTGTAATATAAAAATAAATGTAAGGCTTATGGAATTAAATGTTAAGGTTGAATAATTAGTAATTAAACATGAGGATTTAGACATGAATCTCAACACTAACTCATGGTTCACCATTCATATCCACCTAATTTATCAATTAAGGCATTTAATTAGGGTGCAACTCACACACAAGGGGTGATTTACAATTTTAGAGCAATGGAAAAAAGTTCATTAAATGAGGTAACAACCAATGGGGTGATAAAAGATAAGTTGAGAACCCCAATTGAGGGGTTTTTCTATAGTCTAGAGTTACTAGGGACATGCAGAAACTATTTAATTTATTCATTAATCAAATACAAAGAGTCACTAGAAGAATCTGGCGTGCAACATAACTACGCTCGATTTAAAAAGTGATGAAATGAGAGGAAAATATATATACCCCTTAACATGTTGTAGTATCACTCAACTTGATCTCTATCAAGCCTTTATTGGACCTAAAATTGAAAAAAATAATGGATTTGTCAAAACCATGAAAATAAGGGAAAGTTCATCTCTCTAAAATAGTGTAATGGATGAGAGTGGAAACTAGAAATAGAAGCATGGAGGAGGAAGAGCACACTGAGGGGTTTACTTTTCTTCTGACGGAGAATGAATTTGACCTTTTTTTAAAAAGTTAGCACAAAACCTATGAGATGTTAGAAGGGGAGCTTGTGCACATGGAGGAAGAGGAGAACCCGATGGAGAGGGGATAAAAGAAAGAAGGTGGATTAAAAGTAATTTTTGAGGGTCAAACTTTACATTTAATTAATTTTTAATCTATGCATGTTTTGGCCATACAATTAGAAAACTCTATGCCAGGTGTGTTCTAGGTCTGGCTTCAAGGGGGAACATCGTATGGTTAGGCGCACAGTTTGACGAACTATGCACTAACTATAGGGAACCTCACTGTATGAAACCTAAAACTGGCGACACTTCCATTATCATTGGTTCATACGATTGAAGAAAAATCTAGTGTCCCAATCCTCTTCTAACTTTTCTATGCTTTAGGCTTCAAACAACCCCTCGATACACTCGGGACCTCCTTTATCCTCTTAGGCATAGGGTCGTTTTAAGGAATTAAACGAAAAATTAAATTATTCATACCTTTGGATAAAACTGGGATGTTACATTAATCATTATATAAATATATTACATATTAATTATATAAATATATATGGTGATCCATATAATTTAGGGATAGAAAAATGAATTACACTATTCATGAAGAAGGTGGGTTGTAAGTACACATGAAATTTATTTTTTATTTTTTTGAAGGATGGAAAAAAGAAATGTAAATTTTAATTCAGCTTTATAGAATAATTTTCATATAATATATAACATATATATTCAATGAATATGTCCTTATTACCATCCATATAAAAATAAAATGAAAAATATATGGCATCTCTTCGTGGAGGTCGTAGTCCACATATACACATGAGCGGTGTTATCAATTTCTAACAGATCATACAGAAAGAAGGAATATATGATATTATAATTATAGAAGTATAGTTATGTAATAAATATTATATATTTACATTAAATCCATAATTATATTCAGTTGTGATAGGTAGTGATGGAAAATGAATTTCATTAGTTAGCAAGGCGGTAGTCCGCGGTACACACGATTGATGATTTCATTTCCCATTAAATGTAATAAAATACTTATATTGGTTATTAAATTAACATAATAAAATATCAATATATGTAAGACACAATTTTTATTAATTCAGCATATTGGAAGAATTTCTTTAAGGAGGTGTAATAATAAATAAATAAATAAATAATGAATGGTTAAGAACTATACCTCTTCTCCAGGCAGTCACTTTAGGTTTACACCTCAAGCCTTCAAAGTTTAGTTTTACAATAAATTAAGGTCATCTAAGTTGTGGGTGGGAAGGTATAAAAGGGTGTTTGAAGAGGTTTTTTATCAAAATGGCAATTTATATGTGGATAGGAGAGGAGAGGAGGTGTCTATTTATAAGTGGGGGAGGGGATCAACTAGGAAGTTTCCTAAAAGAACAAAAAATGATAAAGTCATCCTTAAGAAAAATTCTTCAAAATTTCTATATATTATAAGGTGAGTATTGTTATATTTGAATATGGATAAGAAATTGTATTTAGACAAATATAATTAAGAAAATTAATCTCTTGTTTTTTTAACCTCTCGGTAAACTCGTTTTAATCTGAACTGTGATAATTAATTTTTTACTATTTTTACTTTTCATTATGACCAAAAACATATTTGAAATTATTACCAAAAAATAATTATTTTTATTCCAAATATTAAATCCACATTATGAAATTAAATTCATATAAGTTTCAAAATGTAATATAAAATTAAATCCTCAAGCGTGATGTAAAGAGTTTTTTCAATGAAAATTTTTTCTAAAATATAAAACATTTTTATGTAAAAATATATCCAAAAATTGAATCCAATTACATAAATTTGAATATTAATAATATAATTAAACTTATTTTACTTTTAAAACCATTTAAAAAAATGTAAATTTTTAAAGGCTTTAAATTAAAAGGTAGTTTTCAATACAAATCAGTATTTTCACTATTAATCAAAAAATTAATAATTTTAGAAAATTATAAAAAATAAAATATAAGACAATTTAACTTTTTGATTTCAAACATAAATTACATTTTTTTAAAATAAATTTTCTAAAATTGTAAATAGTTATTTTTAATATAAGTTCACAAAACATGATGAAACCGCCTTTAGAAAAATACGTTGTTAACTATAAAACTAGACTTATTATTCTTTCAAGCCTAGAAAGAAATATTAGATTAATGATAAAAACATTTTATTGAATATATAAAACATAAATTTAATTAAAATGATTCGATAATTGGGATTAATTTAAATTATTAACACAAAATCATATTGAACACATAAAAATAATTTTTTTAGAAAAACATTCCTTTAAAGTTATAATGATTTTTATTTTAATTTCCAATAAATTGATAACAAATTAATTTATTTAATTAATGTTTAAACCCTATATTTTTTTAAAATTTACTGATTCCTATTGATACCCTCTAATTTAATATTTAGGTTATAATGGTATATTATATTATTGTTCGTTAAGTCTCAGTGTTGTGTATAAATCAAGGTATCAAAGAAACTAAATTCATTTGGAAAGATTATTTCATAAAATCTCATGGTGTTACATTTATGAATTCCATATTATATTTTTATTTTCCTAACATATATACCTAGTTTATATTAACTTTATTTTTTTGTGATAATAAATTTTTTACGTTCCTTCATGATTTCCTCTCATTAGTAAATCTGATTTTTAAGGGAACTTCCCTTTGTCTCCAATCATGTCAAGTATCTCCCCAATAAAAAGTTTTAACCATTGATGTTTTTAAAAAACCCATATTTATTTCATGATAATTATTTTTATTTAAATTCAGGTTTTAAAATAAATTAATTTTCCATTTTATTCTTTCAAATTTCCTTCACTCATTTCGAAAATCATTTCCTAAGAGGTTATTTTTTACTCATACTTATTTGATTTATTTTTAAAAAATATTTTCTAAAATGTATACCCATGATCAAGATATAACTTTATTTTAAATAAAAAATGATTATCCAAAAGAAATTTATTTAATAATCTCCTTTGAATCTATATGATCTACCCTTTTGTTATGCCTTAAGAAAAATTTGTGAAACCCATTATTTTCTAATGGGTTTTATAATGATTATGATTTATTTATGATTTTTTTTACCTTTTGGAACATATATACTTCAAAAAATTATGATTTAATTTATCCAAATAAATATCATTGGGTATATTATAGCCCTCCAATGTATTAGAAAATTTTTTTCTCTTGTGAGACTCTATATATGGTGAACGAGTGGTTAGCCTAAGCAAAATATGTATAGTGAATAAGTGTTATCCTAATATCACTATATTGTAATGGAGGTTAGTAGGATACTACCATGATTATAATGATAGTTATAAAATATTATGTTGTCTTTTAGGTTTTTCTTTACTTATTCTTATGATGTCATTCTTAATTATATTACCACATTCTTATGATTCCATATCTTATATTTTGATTTCCTTATTCCGTGTTTTGATTCTTATGATTGTTTATTTTATGATAACATGTTATGCCTATTGAATCTCAAGTTATTATTTATTTATATGTTTCTCCCTTTACTTTGATTTTTAGATAAATGTTTCCTTTATGTATTTTCCCTAGGATATCCAATATAGTCTTAGAGGACTTATGGGAGTGGGAGCATATTTTGGAATTTTGAACAAAGACATTGAGTTTATATTTAATATGTTTTGTTTGTGAATCCAATCTTACAAGTACACTAGACCTCTCAATATTATTTGTGTATTTATTAAAAAATAATGTTAATAATGGTGAAATAATATGCATTTAAGTCTTGGGTTGTTATCAAAGAGGATTCTCAATTAAATTAATCTTTGAAATCACCAACAAATTAAGTAGTACGATTTGTATAGATCGAAAAAATATGTTTCATAGTTTGAGACATAACACATACATTGGTATAGTGATAAATAGGAAGCATGAATAACTTTAATTTGTGTTATTTACATGGTTTGAGTCAAATAATGTCTTAATGTAATTTCAATCAGTTAGATAGGAATCACGTGAATGAGACTCTATATGCTTTGATAATTTAATTAACTATATATATCATGTTATGTACTCTACTTGATGTCTCTTATCATTTCATCATAACAATTTTATACCAATATAATCCTTTTTAGAGTCATTATATTACAGTGAATATCATCATTATGTACATGATAATAATTAGGTTTTTTTTTCTTATTCTATTTAGGTTAGAAAGATCTCATTGTAATGGGTTACACTAATATTTTTGTCCTAAAATAATAATAATGGTCCAAGATCTCAATCTATTTTCATGTATTTTCTTAATGGTTGAGATAAATGTTATTAAAATTCCAAATACCCACCATGGAAGACTTGACAATAGAAACAAAGTACATCCCTATATCATATGTCTTGAAGGATGCTATTTAAATCAATAATTTCATAACCAATATTGGAATAATTCCTCATATATTGATAGAAATTGATCTCTACTATTAAGAAAATGGGTTTATTTATCATGCCATGGAATCTTAGTGTCACCAAATCATTATGCACATCCTTCTCAAATATAATCTCATTCAAGAAATCATTGATAGGGATAATGTAAAGATTGAACAAGTGGCTATATAGAAAATTTTATCTAATCCATTCAAAAAAATTCATGTAATAAAACATTATATCCATGTAAATTTTTTGGGTATTATATACATGGGAGACTAGATGTAATGATTTTTTCAGTATAGATGTATCATGGTTTTATAATAAATATAACCTCTACTTATACTTCTTTCCAGGGTATTTGAAATTTTACAAGAAAATTTGAATGATAAATCACTTTAAATTAGAACTTTGTGTTTTCCCTACTATATGGTCATTATGGAAAAATATTGATTGTGATTTTATGTTAATGTTATCATGAGTAAAGTCTCGTATGTGATATAGAGTTGACACATGTGATTATAAGTTTGAATTATTATATAAACTCCCCAACCAAAGTATATTACTTAGAATATCAAATGTATTGTAATTAATATATTCTGGGGATTTATGCTTATATTAATCCCTGTTAGATGAGTCCATCAAGTTATTTCATACGTAAACCTTCATACTTTGATAAAAAAAATTATGAAAGTCATGATGATGAGATAATCAAGGAGGGGTTTATAATGTAGATTATCACATGGTAGGTATTTTTTAACATATATAAAAAATATCCTCTTGTACTCTAGGTATAATATATAGGTTATAATTTTAATTATACCAATGAAATTGATGGATATTCTTAGTTGAGTGATAAGAGATGTTCTTATCTACTTGGATGGATAACAAGTGATTTGTTCCTTCAATTTGGTTAGACAAATTTAGAGAATCCAAAATATATGAGTTAATATATTGATTGAAATATTCCATATTTTGTGGTTGATTAAATGTCTTTAATAAAGGGGTTATATAGGTTTACATATGTTTTATAGGGATATATATGTTGGTAGAAATATTCATATAGAGGTATGTGTATGTATGATGTAGATCATGCAAGAACCATTTGTATCTTCAGTAAAAATATTATTTTATTAGATGATATTTTTTCTTATATTTATGAATTATATAATTTGTAATTTTTTAAAATTCAACAAAGTTCTAAAATTTTACATAATATGACATTAAATAAGAATTAATTTAAGTACAAAGTCATCATCTAAAATTTGAGAAAGTTTGTATAATAATCATATCCAAAGAAGTACGGATAAGTTTATAAAGAGTTGTGATTTTTTTGAACATTTGAGAGGATTTATTCTATGTGGGATACATTTAGGTATATAATCTTAATCAAAAATAGGGACTCAAAAAGAGTCATCATGTTGTGTTTTCTATTATAAAAAGGTTATTTATTAAATGTCACAGTGTTCATGATAAATTATATAAGATATCATTTTAAAAATTCTTCAATGATTGTTAACATTTAATTATAGATTTAAAACATATAAAAATATGGTATTTTTATGATTAAGTATATTTTTATATATTTTAACAATATGTTAATTATTGAGGAACCTGTTATAAATGTTATAAGGAAGTAATCCAAAAGTTATTCATTTCAATATGTATAAAATGTTCAAACTTCAAGTGAAATTTACATTCAAATAAGGAGTTATATTTAATAGAAACTTGGGGATCCCATTTTGAAATATTAAATCATTCTAGAACATATTTAATATCACTCTTATTATCTCCTCATCATTTAACTTATAGGTGGTATTAACATTTGATTTAAAAGAAAATATATTATATAAAGTCTTTAAGTGATTATATTTGTAAAATTGATACATATAGAGGTGAGTAAATTATTATAGTCAATAAGAGATCTCTATAAACCTCACTAATTATAAATGGTTGAAGAAAAAATGATGAATACATTCATTTTTTCATTTACTATTATGTTCAATTTTATGATTGGGTTTTTTTATTTTCTTTAACTAAATTTTTTCAAATAGATATATCCATGAAAACCCTTTAAATTTTTAAGTATTTAATGATTAATAAGAAATTGATATACTTCTAGTTGTTTATTTAGTTCTAAATAAACCCTAATGTGAATTTGTTAAAACATTTATCAGGTAGTTTTTTCCTGATTGAGATAGGAGAATAGATTGAATTATTTCAGCCCATCTTGAGTTAATACTTTTTGGAAAAACTCTATTTAAAGACATACTTAAAAACAAGAAACATATTTATCTACTCCTACAGTTATGGGATGTATTATTGATATACTTTTAATGTTATATTTGGTTTTTTAGAGAGGATGGTGATGATTATGGAGATGAGTAGGAGGATCATAATTACTCTAATATACATTCATTATCTATATTTTTTTATATGAAGAGGTTAATGTTACTATGATTAACACAATTCACATGAAACTCATGATAGAAAAGATGAGGTATGTTTTTGGTTTATCTATTTTGGATAATATTAATTTAATAATTAATAGCAGTTTAATTAATAATATGGAAATAGATTTAAATAGAAATTATCATGATATATTTTTTAATTGTAATTCATATTTGTATTGTCATTAGGATTACCTTCAATCTATAAATGTTATGATCCTCCCAAAAAAATGAAAAGCTTGATTAATATTTTCAAGTAAACTATGTATTAAATTGATCATCATAAAATGTGGTGTGTTTTACAGAATAAAATAAATACAAGACCTTGTTGTAATTTATATCTGGTTTAGATTGGTTTTGTTTTTCTTAGTTCTCATCATTATTAACCTTTATGTTTCTAAATTTTGAAATATTTTTTTAATATTTATTGTAATATTGGAAATTTTTTCCAATAACACTACTAAATTATGTCAAGAATTATTCTAAAAAATCATTCAATTAATTTTTTCACAATTTTTAATAGTTAAAAGACTAAAAATGTAATTAAAATCTATGTGATCAATTTTAGCGGATATTACATCAATCATCTGAACTTTAATGATCAATGGAACTAAAATAGATTAATGTTTACTAAGTTTAAATATTAATTGAAAGATATTAAGAAAGCCCACTTTAATGATTAAAAAAAATCTATTATGTTCAGTTTCCTTCCTTATTAGATAATTTTGACCAAATAAATAATAAGAAATTTTATTCATCAATGAATATTTACTTGATACTTGTTAAATAAACATCATTAATAAGTTAATTTTTATTAAATATTTATGTACACATTCTTTAATTTTTAATTTTCCTCTCTTAAAATTATTTAGATACTCATATTTAACATAAAATTCCCTATGAATGGTCAAAAATTCATATTACATAACATAAAATCTGAAATAAAGTTACTTGAATTAACTGAATCAAAGGATAAAAAAATTATTTTTACACATCAATGAGAAAATAAAAAAAAATAACATCTTAAAAAATAAAGAAAAATATTCTTCCACTAATCATATATTGCAATCTCAAATATTATATTAAAATAAATAAAAATTGATCATTGAAACAAAATTTAACATAATAAACATAACTTAAAAAACCACGATGTGGCCTCAAAACCATGACATGTAAATAATCATATCACTTTTTTTGGTAATATGAAATGAGAAAAATAATAATTTCACCCAAATAAAATGATTGTATAATATATATTCAATTTCTACAACTAAAATTAAAATTAACTAAAAAGTGTAAAAATATATTATTTCATGGTAATGTATATCCCAAAAAAGTAATCAATATAAAATTTGAATTTAAAACGGTATCCCCAATCATAGCTTTATTTTCTTCAAACAATGAAATTATCAAAAAAACTTACTCTACTTATTGATACTCATGTTTATTATTTATATGTGTGGAGGAACTACTATTTTTTGGATTTTCTTTTAATCTTTGATAATAAATTGGTTGTTTTATAGTATCATGTATAATTATCTAATAAATAATAAAACTTCATTGTGTAAATAACTATGGTAATTATTTCATGAGTGTTACATGAAATTCACTTTATAATTTTTATATCTTAAAATATCCTTCCTTCTAAGGGTTTTTCTTAACCGCATCGTTATCTATTGTACCACAATATGGTTTTTTTTGTATTCATTATTATTTAAGAACTTAAAATATTTTAGAAAATGAGTAGTAGTATAATAATCATTTATTATTAAAATTTATTATAGAAATTTTGTACAATTTAAGAGTATCAAATTTCACCATAGTTTAAATATGGTTTGTCCTTAAGGAAAAATATTAACAAGGGAAAAAAAGAAAGCTCAATTTGATTGTAAAAAAAAATATCCAATCATGTAAATAAAATAAATTACAATTAAAAAAATTTCAAATCAACACACAAATAAACTTTTATATTATAAATTCCCAAATTGAAAAGATAATTGTTCAATAAATTCACCATAAATATCTATAGTTAAAAAATGTATTTGATAAAATAAATTTAAATTATCCTTTTAAAATATGGTTGAAAATGGATACCCATCAAGTTGGTACTCAACACAACTCGAATGAATTAATTAGGGTTAGTATAGTGGTTAAGTATATTCTTATAGGTCCCTAATAGTGAATTGATAACATAATTAATATTTGGGAAGGGTTTGACTAATAGTCATAAAGTATCATAACACTGGACCATATTAAATTAATTAGATTTAATTTATTAACAATGTATTATTAAATATGATTAAAATTTAAAATTTAATTTTTTATTTAGACTTTAGCTTATATTTGATATATAAATTAATTATCAATAAAGATTCAAAAAATTAATTTTTAGTAATTTATTAATGATGAAATTTTAAATGATAAAGAAATATATATATATATATATATATATATATGTAATTTGAGTTCCATTAAATATAGATTCATATATGAATTTTAAATTTCAGAAATTATACTTGTGAATTTAAATATATAAATATATAGTCCTTCGCTCGAGGGGATTATGCCAATATTTTCAATTGTATGATTTTTTAGTGTTTGTTTACTAGAACTCATTTGAATTTTGATGAAGTAATTTAGTGTTTCACTTTGTTGTTGTGAGACATTTATAGAGTGAATATTAATACTTTGATAAAATTGTAAAGTATGACATTTCTCTTAAATAGGATGTTAGATTTCTTTAGGACATTTATAGAGATAATATTCAATGTTCCTTGGCAATAGATTGGTAATTTTCAGAAAATGTTAAGTCATTATACAATAAGGATGATTCATATTTATAATTAATAATGTTTATTAATTTTTTTAATGCATAACCTAGACTTAAAATCAAGAATAACCAATCCTCTTCTCATCATATGGTTTCAGTTTTGATTTCCTTAGATTTTTTGATCCCATATTTACTCGAATGGGATCTTTGGTGTTTTTTATGGTATTGAAAGAATTGGGATAGGTTTTTGATATTTGGATTTTTACATTCTTATGAATGAGAAAATGTTAATATATTTTAAATTTTGTATTATATAGGAAAAAAGACTACGCAACAGATTTCAAAATGAAGTACTTTCTTTAGGATGAGAATTTAGAAATTTTCAGGGATCTTTTGATTTGAATGAAAAATTAAGAATGTTTATAAATAATTAATTAGGGGAGAGAAATGATAATTTTATCACAAACCTCACTGTCTCTATCCTAGAGGCTATCAGTGCTATGAAAGAATTGGTCACTGGTGACATGCGTAGGGAATCTTTTTCAAGGTATGGTTCTTTAATCTGATCCTAAAACCCTTCTTAATTTCATCATTCTTATAATTTTCATTTAATCATTAGATCCATAGGATCTATCAAATATTAATAACTAATGTGCCAATGGAATCAAATATCTTTATGAGGGTATCATATTTGGGTAAATAAATGGATGATATAATAGTTAAATCTAAAAATATTCAAGAGAGAAGGTGTTTGGTTGAACTAACTTATCTATAAATTTCAGAATCCTTAATGTATGAATTTGGGGAAACATATGTTATTTTTGGATTCATGGTTATGGAAATAATTGGTTCTAATATTTTCATAGAGTATCCAATATATTTTAATTGGAAATTGAAAATACTACCTTCCCAAATGGTAAATAAAAAACAAAAAAAGTGAGAGAAATAAAAATGAGTGGAAAAAAAAGAAAAATTGGTGTGGCCTATGATTTGAGGGTCACGTCTAGTGCAAAAAAAGTGTGGGAAGTTCATCACCCCTCTCCCATTTTATAATAAATATGATATTTTACAAGTTATAATTTTATTATTGTCATTATTATACTTATTGATATTATTATTAATGTTATTATTATTATTATTGGAAATTTATAATTTGTATCCTGATGCTCATATTATACAAATGGAAATTTTTGGAATTTTCTCAATCAACACTAGTATTGAATATGTCATGTGGGATGGTCATCCGGAGATAATGACCTAAGGGAAGTTTGAAAAAAATAGTCATCTCATTTCTAGGACATAGTTTATGATGGGAATTCAAGGGAAAGGTGTTCAGTTTCTTGGGTTTAATTAGAAATAATAATATTATTACATGAAAACAATAATAATAGTGGAATTTTATAATATAAATAGAATATCTTGAATTAAATAATTGAATGAATTTATTAAACACCTAGGGTGGATACTAGTATTTGTAGAAAAATGGATAGAATCATTAAACATTATTACAATTCCTCTTAAAACATGTTAATAATAATTATAGATATTATAAATTCAATATATTATACTGAATTTTATATGAGGATCATATATGATCATAATGAACAAAGAAATTAATAAAAAGTTATGATGGTGTTAGTAACGATGAAAGAGAATTATCTGGATTTTCAATAAAGTATTACTGAAGTGATACATCTACTTTAATAAAGGTAGGGATTAACACATTGATGATTTCTTAAATAATGTTATTGGAATAGAAATCCATGAAGTCATTTGTATGATATAAATAATATTATTTATATCGACAAATGAATTGATATTTATTAGATTAATAATGGGTTCAACTAGATTGGATTACAATGGGTGATATCAATGACTAAAATTTTAAGATGGTAATGGAAATGGATGAAATAATGGAGTAATATCACAATGTGTCTTTAGATACATCAGATTATTTATATGAATCTTCTAGTGAATAAAAATAGTATAAAAGTATAAAATTAATATAGGAGTTTGATAATTCACTGACAACACTTAATGTTATTGAATTATCTTCTTTATCATTTAATAAATTGAAAATATTAAGACCATTTAAAATTTGGTTGAATCTAGTAATGTCATTGTGTAGATTATTATCTCATATATTGGGTTGTCGTTAGAAGGGTAATTTAATAACTAACATTATCTATTATTAACTCATCTCTTACTTTCTATGAGTTTAGAAAGTTTTCATCCATTGAATATAGAATAATAGCTGGTTTGATACAAGAGTGTCCATGAGTGAGTAATATAGGGATCCCTGAGTAGGAATGAGCTTATTAATTCATTTACTCATCTTCATTAAGATATGGTGAAACCTTTGGTTGATAGATATTAATGGTAATGAGTTATGATGATGGAACTCCTTTACACCCACCCTGTGCCAACGTATTAGATGAGATGCAAAATACTTATCTCTTTCTCCCCCGCTAATAAGTGTAGAGATGGGTAGTGACATTAATGTATCAACATCCACTAACCCACCACTCTGGTTAGAGAAAGATTCAAAATATATACAAGATATTTAAAGAAGGGTATTATCACTAAAATTTCTTGTACAATAAAGATTGGGTAAGGGACTTTATTTTATATTCCTGATGTGAGACCATGATTTGTGGCATAGGTAGATGTGGATAATTCCTCCAACATCCCTAATAATATATTGGACTGAATTGAAATTCACTTGATTGGTGGAACTCTTCCTCACCCATAGATTTAGGGTTGAGATAGATGATGATGGACCTAATATTATCTATACTCTTTTCCTTCTTCTCTAGGATTTAGAGTACCTAACATACTGGTTCATATTAGAATATGTGTATTACCTACAACATTCCATTATGCAAGTTCATATTTTGATATATGTATTTCCTTTGGTATACATCCATGTATATTATTCTAACCTTGAAGATTTGCATTTCCTTTAGTTAAATATGTGTATTTCCTCTATTACATTAGAAAAATATGGAGATGTGTATTTCCTTTGGGGCTTATAAGATAGGTGGAGGCATATATTTACTCTATCATATCATGATCAATTATTATAACATGAATTATATAATGGGACATCATTGATGGGTTTTAAGATATGATATTTAATTAATTTTGGAAGAAATAATGTTTTTTGGTGAGTGTGACAAAAGTGATAAGTTATTTGAATGACAAGGATTGAACATGGAAATGTATAGTGATGATGTCAGGTGGCATGCTCTTATCCACCATTTACATTATTTATATGCATGAGAAAACCAGATGTTTATAGGGTTAGAAAATTTCTTGGGACAACCACACTGAGAATTGTTATACTCACCCCTACACGAACACTTGCGCATTGTTTGACCTACTTCCATACAGATTAGAAGATGAATATGATGAATAATAATTGATATGGGAGATAGATAGTGGTTATAGATTTATAATGGAGTGGATATTATCTGGATGATGACAACTCTCATATCATCAGTATTTAAGGTGCCATATATTCAAGATGCAATGGATGTACTTGACCACTACCTTGTATTAGTTCTCATTCACTATGTTATTTTTATTATATCATTCGCTTTTCATTACAACCATTTTATTTTATGTAAATTCATTCCTTATTTAGTTTATATTTCATGAATATATTGTGTATGGTGATGTAAAATATATTGTGAATATTATATTTAAAGAAAATGCCTCTTAAGATTGTGAGAATACATCACTGCTAGTTTCTAGCCTCAAGCCTAGTGGAGGCGAGATTAGAAAATTTACTTTCTGATGATGCTAGACAATACATATTGGTATTATAATGATATAAGGATATTGGACGTTAGGAACACATGGGAATTGGATTGGATTATTTTCAATGAGACTTATTAAGGATCTATAATACATGTGGTCATAATAGAGTACTTTGTAAAGGATGAAACAACTAACACATTCTTGATTATGACTCTTATTGATGACACATGAATAATACCTTAGAATTTAAGATAATATCATAAGGGGGATCATGTGTTAATAAATACATGTCATGATTTTATTTTAATTCATAATTGCGTTAATTGTGCTCTATGTAATGTACCAACCCAGGATCCACTAAATAGTTCCCAGAGCTGGTGGGTCGTATGGCCTCAAGCACACCTCCCGACATTCCAGAGGCTGCCAATTATATTTGAGGATCTGTAATGGTATAGTGGGGATACTATACCCTTATGATCAGATTAAGGAAATGGTATATCAAGTGAATAAATAAGTGGAAGCATAATATAAATCAAATACAAAAGATAAACATATACACAAAAATAATAATAATAAAATCCAAAAGAAATGTCATAAAAGATATTAATAACATGTCATGAATCTATAAAAAAGGAACAAAATACATGGAAACATGCATATCATCTAATATATGTATCAAAGGTACAAAATACCAAAAGGAAAATATACCTAGATATCATCATGAGAATAGCTCGGTCATGTTCTCCCTTTCTCTTAACAAATTAACAACCAAGTATAAAAAATAAGGTGCTTGCCTCAATCCCAACCTATATCCAGAAAGTCTGACTAGGTACCCAATGGCAGCCTGAACAGAGTGTGAGATAACAATCATTGGACCACCACCAATGGTGTCTATAAAATTTTCATTCCATGTATAACAACCTAAAGTATTGTTCAATATATATATAAGTTGTAACAATAGTAAAAGTAATATTTTATAAGCAATAGTGACAATACCCAGCCAAACATGGATCCCAGCAAGAAAAGAACCGTAAGCATGGTCCATCTGTAAAGTATATAAAAATACCCACAATTTCCATGCCATATAATCCATTATGGGTCCTGAAAGGGCCGGTTATAAGGTATAAATGACCAAGGCATCCACATCTAGTCCATGGGGAATATCCTTTAGAATCCTTAGTAAAGACATGATTAGAGCCCAAGGACTATGTATATAAAGCATGTACAAGGTGATTCCAAATAAGATGGATATCGAGAGTAGAAATTTCCTAGGAATATGAAGTAAACTAGAACCATAGAGTAAAAATGTCCATGGAATCCTATGGAATCATGATCCAAGTAGTAGAAATTTATAAGGCATCCACTACCATAATCAGGATCCATGGAAGATAAATGTCCATGGAATCCTATGGAATAAGTATTGAAGGAGTAGAAATTCAGAAGGTAACACTACTATAATAAAGATCAATGTAGTAGAAATGTCTATTGAATCCAATTCAGAATCCATCGCATTATTCAGTTAAAAATCCATTTCATAATTATAAATAAGATATGAGTTCATCCAACCCATTCAACATTTTCCATATAATACATTTAATCATTTTAAATAATTTCATAACATGTCATTACATGTCAAAAGGGTATATAACTTCTCTTTTACCTCATTAAGTTTTCATTAGGGCTCCCACTAAAAGTGGTGAGCTTACACACACCCAACTGGGTGGTATAACATGGGGAGGATTCATGAACAAACCTCGTTGGTGGACCTAGTTGAGGTGAACGGCCTCAAACCATATGATGCTACTAGTGGGAAACCTAAACATGTCCTGAAAAATGGAGCTTAGATGCTCAGTAAAACTTTTATTTATAACTTGGAGAAGGGAAGCATAAGAAAGGGTGATCTCAAATACTCAATAAGGGAAAACATGAGAGATACATAAGCATAACATGAACACAAGGGTATGATAACCTGAGAATAACATTTGAAAATAATATCCTGTAAATCAAAGATTATAATATTGAGTCATTTAATAATGATATTCAGTTCATAAGACATGGATCATAAAATAATCAAAGAACATGACAAGATAATAACATTGGAATAACCAATAGATTTGTTTTATACACATTATCATAGAAATAATGTGCCAAGGATACCCACCAAGACATCCATAATATGTTAGAATTGGGTTAACCACCCATATACCTGCTTTGGGATTGGGTTGAACTCTCATGTACCCTCTTCTGGGCTTGCACTAACCGCCCGTGTACCCTTCTTTTTGGGTATGGGCTAACCACTTATGTACCAATATTTTGGGCTTGGGCTAACCACCAGTGTACCCTATTTTTGGGGCATAGAAAAACCAATCATGTACCCTCTGATCTCATAGATCATTTATCATTGACTAATGCATTGGTTGGAGGTATTTTTCCCACCAATAACATAATGAAAATCATACATATGAGTGCCAAAAAATCATAAAACATTCATAATATCCTAACCCATGAAATGAAATTGGATTCTTAAACATTTCATTATATCATCACCTGTTAAAAGGGATATGTTTCATAATTATTTCATCCCTTAATCGTATAATAGCCGGTGAAAAAATAAATGGGTTTCATAATAATTCTATCATGGTATAAACCATGGAAGGAAAATAGTCTTCCTTATCATCCTGTCTTAATAAACCACTATGAGAAAAAAAATGGTATCCTTGGTTCAAATCCCCTGTAAAGCCTAAGTGACATCAATGGATGTCATAATAGATGGAAAATAAATTTGAAGGATCACTTAAAACATTTCTCAAAGAATATATCCATTAATATTTTAAAAAATATTTTTAAAACAGAAAACATTTTGGAAAGCCTCTTTAGAAAACATGGTTTTGGAAGAAAATAGTTTTCCGACCAAAGAGAGATATAAAGTATGATTTTATAAAAAATCATAATAATTTTAAGTACCAAAGAGTGAGAAAATGGTATAATTACTTGAATATATCATGAATAACTATAGGAGAATAAAATTAATGAGAATTATTGGGATGTGGATCCTAATATTTCAATATTTGAGACTTAATCATAAACAATCCTGTTAAATGATGAGAGTAACATAATATCTTTACCATTTTGGTAACATTGAATCATAAGCACCAAGAATTAATAACATAAAATGAAACATAAAATATCATTAGGATGAATAAATTCATGATATTAAATGTCAAAGTGGTCTTATATACACCTTATAAATGAATATAGATGAATAACATGATATAATTCTCAAAGAAGGGAAATTGAGACAAAAATCCCTTATTGATTTGGTCACTTTTGAACCATAATACACCATATAAAATAAACATGTGGTAAATATGGAATGTGTCTCACGGAAAAAAATAAAGGTGAGATGCAAATCCCTTACCTTAAGTATTGACATAGGTTATACTTATTAAACCCTATTGAATAATAAATATAAGTTTATTATACATTTATTAAGGATCCATACTTATATATATCATAAAATATAGGATTATCTTATGATACTTTACTACTTTTTTATTAATAATTCCATGTTAAAGTTATATTTTAGGTAATAACTATTTTTTATTTCGTATATGTTTTGACTTGTTATTTTTTTGTCTTCTTACTTTGATCATGATTTAATAATATCCAGAATTTAAAATTTTATATAAATATAATATATATTTATTATATATTTATTTATATTAATCCATAATATTTAGTGATAGAAAAATGAAATACATCGTTCACGGATATGGTTGGTTACACTTATGCATAAACGTTATTTCCATTTTATTATCAAATTTAATGAAATAAAATTAAATGATATATATATATATTAATTTAAGTATTATTTTTATTCCATATATATCACATATGTTTATTAAACTCATCCTTTATACATTTTATGTAAAGATAGAATGAATCGCATCGCTTCGTGAGGGGGTAGTTTTTCGTACACATGAATAACAATATCGTATTTCCACAAAATGGAAAGCATGAAGGTATATGTGATATAATAATTCAATAAGTATAATAAAATAATAAATATTATATATATCATATATAAACTATAAATCCATCATTATGACCAACCATGAATGGTGGTAATGTAAAAACAAATGACATCGGTTCATGAGGCGATAGTCCACCGTGCCCAACAATGATGATTGCATAACCCATTTGATGGATGTGCATGTAGGTTTTTAAAATAACCTTAACATAGCAACATAACAGTATATTTAATATACATTGGTTATTATATAATCATGTTATAAAAATAATTTAATTTTTTGGAGGTAGAAATAATATGAAAACACTCGTTGATGAATGTTATCACTTCTTTGAGTATCCTCCATAAAATTTTACTAAAGCCTTTCTTGGTTGTATTTATTCCCAAAATAAGTTTTCTAGGATTATTTTATGGACTTTGATAAGTTATTTGGGTATATATTGGTCAAGACATGCGTCTTGAGAGGTGTGAAGAAGTGGGAGAGTGAGTTGCCTTTTATAGCTAAGGAGGAGTGGAATTTTTGTAAATACTCAAAAGTATTCACTATTGGGATATAAATATTACCTAAAATATATCCAAATATGATACGTAAAGGTATATAGTGATGATATTATCGATCAACACATCCATCACACAATGAAACACATGTTTTAAATATTTATTACTTAACTTTTAAGTATCCCAATTTTTACCATTTTGGGTTTTCACTACGGTAAATAGTTTTATAACCATGGTAATTTATCCTTTAGGAATTTATAAGAGTGATATTTATAAGCTAATTTGTACCAACTAATTAAAAATATGATAACTAATATATAAAATATAAATCTCGTGTGTGTTGTAAATTAATTTTAACTAAAGCGTATGTGACCTGTAAAAACACTATTGTTACCATAACTATACTAACTGAGTTTTTAATATTTAATAGTCAATATAGTTATTATAATAGAAAAATTGGTCAATTAATGGACCATAGTTGATATTTATTAATATTTTAATATCACTTTTCAGAATATAGTAGTTTTACTAATTTTAAATCATTTAATAAAATGTGAATTATTTAAAAAAATTAATTTTAATATTGACATTATTCATTTAATTTCTATTTTAAAAATATCAAGATAATGTTGGAATTTGAATCTATTATTTTCACACCTATGTATAATGATATATTCATATAAAAACAGAGGAACAAAATAATTCATTCAATTTACTTAAATTTTCTTATATTTAGTATCATTTATATTATTTTATTATTAACTAAATAATTAATGTGTTGGCATTTCCTGATAATTTAAATTTATTATTATTGGGAATTTATTGTCTCAATAATACTCTAAAACATATTTTGATTTTTATGATCACAAATACCCTTGATTGTTTTTAAATAAAGTTGTATTAAGTATTTTTCATGAATTTATATCATGTTTAATTATATTTTTTTGATGGAATGCAATACTATAGGATGTATTCTGTTAACACTGTTCATAACCTATGTTTTTTAAACAAATTTATGGATTATAATTCCTACACAACAATGAATAGTTAACATTTGGATTGGCAACCCTACATTCAGTAAATGAATGTATAGATTATCAACCATACATTTGAATAAGCGTATGAAATTTATATTCAATAGTGAAGTTAGAAATCACTATTCATTCCCTACACTGCGTAAAGTAACCCTGCACTATGAAAAAAACCCTATGATATGCAAAGGAGCCCCATGATTCAGAGTTGAACCCTACGTTTGACTATTCAACAGCGTAGATTTTATTTTATCTGAGAAATTTGCATCGGTCTTGATAGAAATAACGATTGATTAAAAGCTATTATATGACTAATTCAAAGGAACATTTTTAATGATTAAAAGAACCATATTCAATGGAGACAATCATTCCTATTATTAATAGAAGTAATGACTCCCTAGTCAATTTGAATTTAAATTTCAATGATCTATCAGGTGTATTTTTTGGATCTTGTCAACTGAGTGAAAAAAATATATATATGGTCAGATTGTTTTTGTCATACATGATATTTCAAGAAATATACATATCAATATATTACTGTATTCTTTTAATATCTTTTTAATATAGAATTGTTGCAAAGAAAAATTGACATTGTTGTCTTTAGAGTTATTCTCTTTTGAAAACATTCATTTATAAAGAATAATATCCATTTACTTTCTTTCTCTATTGTGAATGTGAAGTTCAATTCATGCCATCAACAAATAAAATGCTTTTGATTTATATGGGTTTCAACTACTCGAACTCAGTTGTGGTGGAGCGTTAGCTTCTCAGTATAATAAGTGGATAACGAATTCCCTATAAAATAAATATAATACTCTAATTATCCTTATTGTAAAGGTGTCAACTTTATTCACTCGGTTTTGGATTTTATAGTCTTGTGATAAGAGGACCTTTTTAGTGAAAATCATTAGGCTCACAGAGAGACCATTGGTAGAGTGGACTAGGAAATCATTGTGCCCCTAACCACTATAAAATTGATGTGTTAATTCTTTCTATTTATACACTACTCATATTACATATGTAATAAAATGCTAAATATCTTCATAAATTTCATAGAGATTTTTAATCCAGAATCTATCGAGTTTCTCAAAAATAAACAATTCACCCCCCCCCCCCTCCTGTGTATCTTTGTATTTTTATAACTAAAAAAATTGGTATCAGAGGTTAAATTTTGTGAAAAATCTCTAGAAATCTCCAAATAATAAATTCTATACAAACCAAATTTCAATGGCTAATCCAAAAGAAGTTATGTCTATGGTTTTTGCTCCATAATTTAATGGTGACAACTATGAATGATAGAAATCATGAATGATTGTATTCTTTAGGAATCTTGGATTCAGATTCTATTCAAATATTATCACTCTTTATGTCATTCCTAAGAAACAAAAAACTTTGGATGCTACAACAGAGGCTGAATATAATATCAACTCAAAGAAATTAATGTTATCATCTATGGACTTGGTCCTGATGAATTTAATAATGTATCAAAATTCCCTACAATCTATAAAATGTGGCAGACAATAGTTTTTGCATTTGAAGGAACATATAACATCAAACAGATGAGGTATGCTAATGCAAAATTAAGATTGACACCTTTAGAATGTTTGATGGTGAAAGCATCACACAATAAGCACTTAAAGTACTTAGATTACATCCCTCAAAATTGAATGGCATATCTGCAGCTATTTGGCAATCATCACCAGTCAAGAATTTTAATATTAATGAATTACTTAGAACATTTATGATCTAAGAAGAATAAATGCAACATAAATTTGAGGATCATAAGATTTTAGTAAAAATGTAAAATACTACTCTCATGGTAACATCTTAAAATCATAATATAAAATCAAAAGCATAAGTCAAAACAGACAAAAAATCAGATTCCTTAGACACTAAAATAGAACTGGATTAGCTATCCAAAAAAATTATAAAATTATATAATAAGAAAAGAGGCTTCAGGAACTCCTTCAAGAAGAATGAAAGAGAACCTAGAGAAGTAAGATGATAAAATGCAAAATTTTGGGTCACATCAGACATGATTTCACCCAATTGAATGATTAAATATAGAGAACATAAAAAATATCATAAGAAAACTCAATATGAACATAAAGAGAAAAGTGTTATGAAAGATATGTGGAGTGTATCTAAAGACTCCAATATCTCCTCAAAATCTAATTCATAGAAAGCACCACAAAATCTCAAATCCAATAGGTGATTTGTGGATAAAGAAGACGAAGAGGATACAATCCACTAGAACTAAAAGGCTATATGGTATATTGATTGTGGCTATTACAGAAACATGAGTGGAGACTCCTCAAATTTCCACACATGGACTCAAATGCATAGAGGTCAAGTAACATTTGGTGACAATGCGTAAGGAAATATCATTGGAGTTGGAACTTTTGGAGATCCAAATTCAATATCAATAAATAATGTATTGTATGTATAAGGGATAAATAACAACCTAATAAGTATTTCTCAACTTTGTGATAATGAATTTTATGGTGATTTTTCTAACAATTCCTACTCAATTTTCTAATATAAAATTATCAAATTTGGATCATGAAGAACTGAAAATGTTTATACTTTGGATCGTAATTCCTTGTGTAAATAGAATTTGAATTGTTTAACTGTTAATAAAAATGAGTCCTATATCTAGAATAGGAGACATAGATAATGTAATATATATAATTTAAATAAATTATCTATGAAAAATTACTTTCTTATTTACCTAGTCTTAAATTTTAAAATGTGAGCTTTTGTGATACATTCCAAATTGGTAAACAACATAAATCATCTTTCAAAAATATTAACAAAATTTCTACATCTAATATATTAGAACATATACACATGGATCTGTTTGGACCTTCAAGAGTATAAAGTTTTGTTGGTAAAATTGTTCAAAATGAAAAATATTTTAAAATAATTTCATTGATAAGTGATTAGGGTGTAGAATTTAAGAATCAGGAATTTTATTCTTTTTTATCAAATTTAGGTATTAAACACACCTTCTCTACACCAAGAATAACTCAAAAAACTCAAATTGCTAAGAGAAGAAATAGAACTATTCAAAGAATAGAAAGGACTATGCTGAATTAATATAGTCTTCTTACCTATTTTTGGGTAGAAGTTGTAAGCATGGAATGATACATCATGAGTAGAGTTTTAATAAGACCAATTATTAAAAAGACACCCTATAAACTTCGAAATAATAGAATGCCTAAAGTAAAGTACTTTAAAGTATTGGGATGCAAGGTGTACATCTTGAATAATAAGGATAACCTTGGTAAATTCAATCCAAATACAGATGAAGGAATATTTTTAGGATATTCTACTACTTCTAAAACCTATAGAGTGTTTAATAAAAATTCAAGTATTTTTGAAGAATCAGTTCATGTGGAGTTCTATGAAAATGAACCATTCATTAAATAAAAATACCGAACATATGAAATTAATGATTTTTTTACAACGTGATATTTAAATATCCTAAAACTGATTTTGAAAATTATATAAATTAAATTTAGTCCAGTTCATAAGAACATAAAGCGGAAGAATTTGAAAGTTTCTTACCTAGATAGTCGAGAACCTTAAAGTACCATCCTTTAGAAATCGTTATAGAAAACCTAGACATATGTGTTAGAACAAGAAGAGATGTAGGAAACCTAGTTAAATTTTCTACCTTCAATCTTAGTTGTATCTTAAAACTTTTTAAGAAGCCTTATATGGTGAGAGTTGGTTGTTAGTATTGTAAGAAGAACTAAACCAATTCCAAGGAAATGAATTTTGGGAATTAGTAGAAAGGTCATCCAAATACCTAGTAAATGGAACTAAATGGATCTTTAAAAATAAATAGGATGATAAAGGGATCATAAATAGAAACAAATAAAAATTAGTAGTTAAGGGATATAATCATGAATAAGAAATAGATTATGATGAAACTTTTACACTTGTAGCTAGATTATGTGCAATTGGAATACTTTTACCTTATGCATCACATATGAATTTTAAATTATATCATATAGATGTTAAATATGACTTTTTAAATAGATATTTAATAGAGGGAATTTATGTTGAACAACCCCCAAGTTTTTAAAACCCATATAAACCAATTTTTTTTTTAATATTACTAAAGATATTTATGGCTGTAAATAAACACCTAGAGCTTGGTATCAAATATTAAGTTCATTTTTTTTGGAAACTAAATTTTTTGTAGGATTAGTGGATCCTATGATTTTTAAAAAAACTATTTGTTATAATACTCTATTGGTATAAATTTATGTTGATGATGTTATTTTGGGATTAATAAAAAAATATAATTATTTATCAAATCTAATGCAAAAAAGAATTTGAAATTAGTATGATGGGAGAATTGAATTTTGTTATGATTTCAAATCTATCAAAAATATTAAGTAATTGTTTTCATTAAAAGTAAATATATTATTGATTTATTGAAAAAGTTTGGACTAGAAAATAATATGACTTATACAACTCCCATGTGTACTAATATAATACTTGATTTGTATGGATCTAGAAAACCAGTTGACAACAAGTTATATAGAGGAATGATTGGTAGTTTTTTATATATTACTAATAGTAGACTAGAAATAATGTTTTATGTATGTCTATGTGCTATATTTCATTCAAATATGGAAGAATATCATCTTACTACTGTTATAATAATTTTTAGATATTTGAAAGGAATAATTTTCCAATATATTATTTACCCCAAAACTTATGATTTTAATTTAATTTCATACTTACATTCTGAATTTGGAGGATGTATATTAGATAGAAAAGGTACCTCAGGAACGTATAACTTTTTAGGATAATATTTAGTATTATTTTTGATTAAGAAGCAACCTTTATTTTACCTATCAACAGCTGAGGCAGAGTATATATCTGCTGGTAGTTGATTTTCACAAGTCTTGTGATTAAAACACACTCTAATAGACTTTGGAATAAATTTTAATAATAAACCTATTTTATGTGATAATACTAGTGCTATTAATATTTCCAAAAAACCTGTAAGTCATTCTAGGATTATGAATATTGATATAAAGCATCATTTTCTAAGAGATCATGTTCTTAAAAGGATATATATTTATAATTTGTAAATATTGTACATCAATTAGCTGATATTTTTACAAAACCACTTCTCACTGCAAGTTTTCATTTTATTATGGGGGGTTAAGATTATTTAATTTTAAATAAATTTTTATTAATTTATTTTAATTTATTAATTTCTCTATCATTTTTTTTTATTTATAATTTTTTTCATTTAAATAAATTTTGTTTTATTTCATATCTTATTTTAATATCTCATATTTTTAATATCAAAATTTGTAATCATTACCCCATGTAATTGGCACGTGAAACCATAACTAAACTATCAGACTTCTCCTAGTCTCCTTCCTACTCCTTTGACCCTTTGGATTACAGTGTGTCTCTTGTTTTAGTTTTCTAAAACCCTAACCTTAAAACCTTAAACCCTTAAAGATTTAGCAATGGACCCTTCTTTATTTATTGATGAGTATTATCTGAATGATCTAGTTCTCCAGTATGTGATTTATCAAAAACTTCTTCAAGGAAAGGTAATCAATTTTTCTTTACTAATGAAATAAATCTTTTGGTAAATAATGTAATATGATTTAAATAATGGTATTTATTTTTGGATATTGTAATTCGATATTTATTTTTGATATTTAGGTAAAGTAATTTTATCAGAATTCTTCATTCAGCTTTGGAGTTGATAAAAATTATGTTGTGTCTAAGATTTATCTTGAATATTTTTCTATTTCTTCATCATAAATTGATAAGTAGTTGGTATATACCCATTAGGGGGAATATCATTTTGATTTTGAGAAATATTGGAGATGTGAAATTTAAGTTGAGTATATAATGTCTTTCCAATTTAGAACATCATCTATTAAGAATATGATGACTAAAGACCCAAATCATGATCAAAAGGTCTTCAAAAAAGTTTATTCAGTCAGTAATTGTGCCAAGGAATGCAGAGTTAGAAAAAAAATTATCCCGACATGTATTTTTTTTTTGTTGATGAACTTTATCAAGTTGAATTTCAGTAGGTATACGCGATGGTATATGAATTATTTATATATCAAGGTATCTATAATGATTTTTTATCCCTATATTAGAATTATATATCTTTTTCTATTTAGACTGGGAAAAGTTTCACACATCTCATTAGGTCCAAGATGTCATCATAGTAATGTTTAAAATGTTTGAATTGTAGGGAAGATAGGATATTTTTGGAGAAACTCTTATAATGGTATGTTACCTGTTGGTATGATAGAACAAGAGGGAAACTCCTCAAGGGGAGCATAGAATGTTACCATAAGTTGCATCTATTAGAACAAGGCCATATGAAGAAAATGAATCAACATTAGAGGCTAGAATTTATCAAGTAAAAATAATTTCAATAAATATTAATGAGGATAAGGATATAGCTGGAGAAGGAAATGAAAGAAGAGTTTAAGTAGAAGTGGATAAGAATGTTTAGAAAGTATCTTAGAGGAAAGATAAACAAAGGTAAGACATCCCTATTTCAAGTGGATCCACCCCTAGAAATACTTCTTTGGTCATTCCTGATTTAGTAGATATAGAAGTGTGAACATTAATAGAATGATCATAAGGTCAATAAATTGAAGGTTAAAAGAGAGAGATAAGGTTAGCCATAGTGGAGTTTATACAACCTTCAAGGGTTATTTATAAATAGTCTTCGGACACTTATTATTATTATTTAGTTCATGAGTATAATTAGTATAATGACTAGAACTTGTCTCTACAATAAGAATTAGATGTTGAAAATAAGAAAGTTGATGATTTAATAAGTTCTATTATTCCTAGAGCTAAGTTTAAAGATATTTAGAATCAATTCAGATATTTTCAAGAATATTTTATTTCTATGGGAGATATTGCAGATTTTATCAATACTTTAGCTGTTGAAATGAGACATTTAAAAGGAATAATCAATGAGGAAATCATATTTTGAGGAGTTGAAGTAGAATTTGGGATGGGAGTTTTGATCTTTCAGAGCAAATCATTTGGCATCAACCTCTACACAACAAAATTCACTGATTTGGATAGAATATTTGAAGTTATTGCTTCAGTGTTAGCTGATTAAAATGATAGACTTCACACTATTTAGTGTGATAGTACTCCTTTGAATGTTATTTTTCCAAATCAAATACATTTTAAAAGTCAACTGACCTATAATTATTCTTGGTTAGGGAATATTCTTCATCATGTAAGGGATAAGATGACTACTTTCATTCTGTCTGAAGAATATTCTAATGAGTTTGTTAAAGTGAATTTGGTTGAGAGATTAATGATTCATCAAGAATCCAAGAAGATGTTACAATAGTGGACATAAGTTTTCAATAATCATTTTTATAGATTTTTTGTCAAGATAAATGATATTAATGGTGATGTCAAAACCATTCCTCATCATGCTTCTTCCTCTTCCAGGGAATAAGAAGAAGAATCCACCCCATCTAAACCAATCCCAACCTTTTAAACACTTTTCTTATACTGGTGGTGTATTTTAATCGATTTTCAACACATTTTATTTTCATTTCAATTTTTTGTACTTTATCTTTCTTTCTAAAATTATATTTAGATTTATTATTTTATTATTTTGTCCAAAATTTAAATTCCAACTCTAAATTTATTTATCTTTCACGAGTTTAATAATTATTCACTAATATTTTACTTCAATATTAACAGTGTTTTGTACCTTTTATTTTCAAATTTATTTTTCATATCACAAAAATGGGGAGAAAATTGGGAAAACATATACATTATTGATTTACAAGTATCTTTTTCTTTAATCAAAATAATACGGTGAAGTAGAAATAATTTTGAGAAAAAAAAATAATATTTCCTTTAAAAAAATTATTTTTTTATTTTTTACAATTTATACATTTTCTGTAAGTTATTTTATGGGTTTTTTTATCATCAAAAATGGGTAGATTATTGATAATGTATTATCTCAACAATACTCTAAAATATATGTTGATTTTTATGATCACAAATAACCTTGTTTGTTTTTCAGTAAAGTTGCATTAAGTATTTTTCATGAATTTATTTCATGTTTACTTGTATATTTTTTATGGAATATAAAGCTATATGATGTGTTCTATTAACACTATTTATACCCTGCATTTTGTAAATGAGCATACGGATCATCATCTATAAGCAAAATTGAATAGTTAACCTTTGGATCGGCAAACCAACATTTGTGTATGGATCAGAAAACCTATATTCGGTAAATGGATGTATGGATTATCAACCCTATGTTGTAATAATCAAGTGAAATTTCTATTTAATGATGAAGTAAAAAATCTTTGTTCATTCCCTACGTTATGAAAAAGAACCCTACGCTACGCAAAGAAACCCTATGCTATGGATTTGAACCCTACATTTGACTATTCAACATCGGAGAATTAATTTTATCTTAGATTTCTGCAATGTTCTTGAGAGAAATAAAGATTGATTAAAACATATTATATGACTACTTCATAGGCTCATTTTGATCGATTCAAAGAACCATATTAAATGTGGAGAATCAATCCTATTATTATGCGAAATTATGACTCCCCTGGTCAATTTGGATATAAATTTCTACAATTTATTATGTGACTTTTCTAGATCTTATCAGCTGAGAGAAAGCTATATATATATATGATCAGATCGTTTTTTTATATATACAATATTTTAGGAAAGATACATATCAATATAAAACTTCATTCTTGTGAATATCGTTTGAATATAGAACTGTTGCAAATAATGATTTACTTTTTTGTTTTCTGAAAGAGTCTACACTTCAAAGATATACATTTTCAACCTCTTACCACTTCTTATTCATTGCTACTTTTATTAAAGATCATTTTCAACCAAGATCACTTAAGAGTTATTCTTTCTTGAAGACATTCATTTTTTAAGAAAGAGAACCATCTACTATCATTTTTTCTATGACTATTAAGTTCAACCCTTATCATTGTCAAATCAAACTCTTTTGATTTATTAGAGTTTCAACTGCTTGTACTCAGTTGTGGTGGAGTTTCAGCTTCTCGGTCTAAGATATGGATAACTGGTTCCCTATAAAATAACTATAAGGCTCTATTTATCCATATTGTAAAGGTTTCTACTGCCTACACTCAGTTATGGATTTGAAGGTCTCGTAATAAGAGGACATTTCTAGTGAAAAACATCAAGATCGCAAAGAGAGCATTGGTGGAGTAGACTATGGGATCTTTGTTCCCTGAACAACTCTAAAATTATTATGTTTGTTATTTATATTTATCCACTTCTCATATTATATATAGAATAAAATGATTTATCTATGCATAAATCACAAATATATTTAAAATCCCAAATCTATTGAGTTTTTCAAAAAGACACAACTCACCCCACCCTCTTATGTATCATTGTATTATTCCAACCTAATAATTATTTAATATAAAAAAAATTAAAATAATTTTTTATGAAAAAAAAACTTTTTTATTTTAAAATGATATATATATATCCAAAAATATTTTTTATGTCCTAATAAAATGGATTTATAGATATCAAAATTAAGAAAGGTATTTTTTGTCCTTTTCTTTACTTAACTTATAATTCGGGTCATTTTCAATGTAAAGTGGAAAGAAATTATTCTATTTTAGAGAAATTGATGTAAAAGATCGAACTAAATTTTTTAAAAAAAATTAAAATAAATTTTTGTCCATTTTCACTCTTATCATTATTGTTCGATGCACTGGTAAACCCGTTTTTACTTTAACCATGGTAATTGATTTTTTTATTGCATTCACTATTCATTTTATTCAAAAATTATGTTTATCTTATTAGAAATTATAAATTATGATGATTAAAAAAATGGAATCCATTTTTAAAATTTTAATTCATTTAATGGGAAAAAAATAATTTAAAATTAGTCTCTCATATGTGATGAGAAATTAATTTTTTTATGTGAAAATGTTAAAGGTTTACAAAGTTTTTATATCTAAATTCAATATGGAAATGGTTTTAATCACTTAAATTAGATTAATATATGTATAATTAAACTAATTATAATTTAAAACCAATTTAAAATATTATTTAACTTTACAAATAAATTAAATGAAATGGCTGTTCTCAATAAAAAATTCAATATTTTTCACTATTCATAAAAAATTAAACATTTCAGAAAAATCATGAAAATTCACGCGAATCTAATTTTGACATTTGGAATTAAAAAATAATTTTATTTTATCAAATTAATTTCCTAAAAGTTTCAAAAATTAAATTAATTATTGTTCATAAAAATACATAATAAACATTTTTTGGGGAAATAGTATTTTTCTGAAACATGTAAAGACCTTAATGAAAATTAATTACTTTTTTATCCATATTTTTTATTTATATAAAACCATTAAAAATAATATTTTAAAATTATTTAGTATTATTCATGCTTCTTGGATTAACGTCTTGGTTATAATGGTATCATTTAATTAAGTATATTAAAAATATATTATGGTTTTGTTAAAACTCAGTGTCGTGTAGTGGTAGATAACTCAATTTTTCATGTAATGAAAGCTCAACTTGGTGTTGTGTGTAGTGAAAAATATAAAAAATATTAAATTTATTAGAAAGAAAATATTTCACAAAATCTTGTGGTGTTACATTCTACCCCCTTAAAATGAATTTCACCATCGAAATCCATCTCGGTCATCAGCGGTTTAGCATTTGAAAATTCTTTCAAAAAAAACCACATTATAAAAATGAGTAATTAAAATTCATTTAAATAGGGAAATTTGGAAACATAATAGATACACAATGTAACTCATAATTAGGTTTCCACATTGGTGAACATATGTGAGAATTGAATATTTGGACATGTAAGAAAAGCATAAATGATTATAGAGAGTGATAGAGATCATTGATCACAAAAGAAATTGTTTATCCAAGAAACGAAAATAACTACAAACCAATAAACCAAAGAGGCATGAAAAGGTTAATAGATATCATCAGAAAAGATGATAAAATAGAAACAATTTATTCAAATATCCTACTCCTAATATTGGGGAATTCCTTTTCAATCTAGACTGAGAACATATTAAAATGTACTAACTCGATACGTACCTATTTCATAAGCATAGTCACACACTTTAGTTGTTCCTTGATCAATTTACACTTCATCTCTTACTAAAAAATGAAGGTAAATATTTTATTCCTAAATCACAAATGGATAATAAGATCCATAAATTAAATGATGATTTATTCCGCATATCTTTAGTTATCATCACAACCAAAAGGGTTAGCACTGGTTATCCAATATGTATGAATCTTAATATAGTGAAGTAATAAATTAATATATAAAACCTCATCAAAAGTTAAAATTAAACCATTTGATAAATGGATAACCTTATAACACTTCCAAAAATTAAAATTATAAAGAAGGTCACTAAATTTCTCAAAATCATCTTATCATTGATCCACCATACATAATAAGGTATCTCATGATTGTCACATAACAAACATGTGAATACCTTCACCATGTATTCTCTTGAAACATGGTTATAACCTGAATCACCATAAAAACTTACTGAAATCATACATTCTTCCTCATTCCTTACATAAAACATCGATAATGGATATATTCCTTGAATCCCAAAAATTATGTTAAATTCAATAATGATAGTATAAACCACTTGGTCAACAAATAATTTATAAGTTATAAGGTCATCAATAATATCTAATTTACTTTTTCCATATCAGTTATTTATTTATCCAAACTACACATCATTTTTTCTTCCTTAGGAACATGTTAAGGTTTATCTTCCCTTAATCATAAAATATAACCCTTCTATTAAATCACTTTTCTAGGTCATCAATTACACTCAACATATTCTTTAAAATTCTTAATGAAAAAATTATATCGATCAATCCTTATATGTTTCATAATTCAGGAATCCCAATACATAAACATTTCAATTATTCCACCTTATACTTAAGCCATTAACTAGGATTACTCATCATATTCCCTAATACCTCTTTCCATTCACACATCATTCATAGTCTCTTTATCGTTAATAGTGTAACCATTACTCATACCACCTTATTGATTCTATTCACCAGATTTACCCCAGGACATCAATTTTCATAATTCCCATACTTTCCATATTTAAAGCATTGAAAAGTATATGATATATTTGGGAGACATAAATTCCCATCCATTATATTAACTGAACTTTTGATTTTTCCTTCACATTTACTTGCATTGTTTCCCTTTTTTCCATAGTGAAAACATATTTACATTCCTCTGAGATATTCACTTGGTTACTTCTTTCCACATTCATGACCTATAATAAACTGAATCTTCTTTCCTCCATGGTTAACATCACTCTATCTCTGAGCAAACTCTTTCATTCTCTTTTTTGTTAAGTTTTAGAATTGTTCAAGGGACACATTATTAATAATTTTTCATTAAATATGATTAATAATAATCACAGCATCCTTTACTCAATTTATCATACCATTTGAATACTTTTTAGAAAATTTCCTATCACACTTAGCGTTAACAAGGTTCTTTCTAGTTCAAGACAGTGACTAAAAACAAAAGCATAGTGTGAGAAACACTAATCATAGTTTGAAACCACATAATCATGGAAAATCACTTATAATAAGTCCAAATCAAGACACATTATTTAATATATTAAACCTTAGGTTTATCCTAGTTCATTAATAGTCATATTATATTTAAATCCTTCATGAAGATTAATAAAGAGTTTGGGTATTTTCAAATCACATCCCTTGGGATTTTCATACCAGGTGTGTAGCATATCCCATTTTCATGAACTAGTTCCTGATCGAGTCTACATTAATACGGTGTTTTTAGGGTTGTTATCCATAGGTAAATTTGTTCTAGTTCTAGATCCACTTTAAGTATCCATATATAGATATAATTTCATGTCAACCACTTTCTCTATCCTTTACCAAAATTCCAAGACATTTTCCCAGTTTTTGTCTCATCCTTAGATTTATCCTTAGAGACAACCATAGATATATCTTTAGAAATATCCATTGGATTATCCCCAGAGATCTCACTAAAGTTTTCTCATCCCAGTTTCCGAAGGATAACTATAAATTTACTTTTATTCCAACTATAGAGACATGGGCTTCCCAAAGATGGATATTCCATCTTTTAGATGAGTATTCATTAAATTTCACAAAAAACATGCTTCATTACCATAATAGTTTAGTTTTATTAGAAAAATCGAACACAATCTTCTAATTTGGTGAAGGATCATCAATGTTTCCTATAATGATCTTACCATTTAGTACTATTCATTGACATACCCTACATAAAACCATTCTTAATAACTTGGGAAAAGGAAACATAAGAAAGGGTGATCTCATAATCTTATTAAAGTTAAACAAGGGAGATATGTTATCATAACATGAGCATAAGGGTATGAGAACATGAGCATAACATTTGAAAACCATACCTTGTATATCAAAATTCATAATATTGATTCATGGAATAAATATTGGAATTTTATAAGACATGAATCATAATAAAATCTAATAACATGATCCATTAGATAATAACATTTTTATAAGACATGGATTTTTTTCACACACATAAGCATAGAAAATCTAATGTCACGGATATACTCCAAGAAATTTATAACATGTTAGGCTTGGGATAACCAACCAGGTACTTGATTTAGGCATTTGATGACCTCTCTTGTACCCTCTTTTGGGATTTTTATAACCACCCATGTACCCTCATTTTTTGGTTTGGTCTAACCACCCATGTAATATCCTTTTTAGGGTAGGGATAACCACCAGTGTTACCTCTTTTTTAGGCTCGGGCTAACCACTTATGTACTGTCTGAGCTCAAAGAACATTTATAATTACCTAATTAATTCGAGGTATATATAGGTCCCACCCATAACATAATTAAAATCATATATATGGGTTCCATAAGACCATAAAAATTCATCATATCATAACTTATTAAATTAAATGGGTTTCCAAAACATTTCATCCTATCAGCACCCGTGGAAAAGAGATAGGTTTCAAATTCATTTCATCCCTTCATTATAGCATAAACCATGTAAAATAAGTGGGTTTCATCAAAATTTTATCATTTTATCACTCGTGGAAGGGAAATAGGCTTCATAATAATATTTTCATAATAAATCATTCAGAGAGTGAAAAATAATTATATCATTAGTTTATATACCCAGTAAATAATAGGTAACATCAATAGATGCCACCTTATATTGAAAATGATTTTAAAATATTAATTAAATATTTATTGGGGAAAATATCCCTTACTATTTGAAAAACAATTTTTAAAATATAAAAACTTTTGAAAACATTTTTAAGAAACATGTGGTTCTGGAAGAAAACAGGTTTCTAACTAAAGATATAAATAAAGTCATATTTTCTTAAAAACATTTTCTAAATAATTTTAATTATGAAGGAGTCGGAAAATGGTACCATTACATGAATATATCATTAAAAACCATATGAGAATTAAATTTATAAGGATATTTTGGAGTTGGATCATGATATTTCATCGTTGTAGACTTAATCATAAACAACCCTGATAAATTATGGGATTGTAACATTATATATTTACCATTTTGGTGTCATTGAATCATAATATCCATAAATGAGTAACATGTAATAAAACATAAAATATCATGATTATAAATAAATTCAAGATATTTTGTGTCAAAGGGGCTATATATACACCTTATAAAAGAAGATAAGTTCATAACGTGACATATGTCTCTAAGAATAAAAATTAAGATAAAAATCCCTTACTGATTCGGTAACTTTTGAACCATAAAACTTTTGAAAGAGAGATCCAAAAAATTGATATTTAAATACCAATAATTTTAAGTATAAGCATCATAAAATACATTCATGTATATTATATACACCACATAAAAGAAACATATGGTTAACATGGCATGTGTCTCATAGAAAAAATAAAAGTGAGATGGAAATTCCTTATCTTAAGTCTTGACTTCCATTATACTCATCCAACCCCCATTTATAATAAAGAAAACTTTATTATAAATTTATTAAAAAAAATTAATTATATATATCATACCATTTATTATTATCTTATGATCTTTTATTACCAATTTATTAACAATTCCATATTAAAGTTACATTTCAGGTAAAAACCGCTTTGTTTTTTATATATTTGTTTTATTATTTTTGGACCTCTTAATTCAATCATGGTTTAATAATATCTATAATTTAAAAAATGGTAGAAATGTTATATATATTAAATATATATTTATTTAGATTAATCCATATTATTTAGTGATAGGAAATTTAATATATCGTTCATGGAGACACTAGGTCGTACATACGCATGAACGCTATTTCCATTATCTTTTCATATTGAAAGAAAGAAAAGTAAATGACATATATTTATATATATATATATATATATTAATTCAAGTATCATTTTTATATCATATATATCACATATTTTTATTAAAATATTCCTTAGTACATTCTATGTAAAGCATGAAAAAACACATCGCTTCGTGAGGCGGTAGTCCTCTATACACACGAACGAAGTTATCGTATACCCACTAAATAAAAAATATGATGGTATGTGTGATATAATAATAAAAAAGAATATTACTTTCATAAATAACATTTATATCAAAAATAAACTATAAAACCATCATTATCCAAACCTTTAAATGTAGTAATGAAAAAAACGAACAACATCTGTTTGAAAGGCAATAGTCCTCTGTACACACGAATGATGATTCTGTAAACCATTTGATGGAAAAGTGTTGAGTTATAGGTCATAAAATTATAATAAAAACATATTAGTATTTTTAAGACACTAATTTTATTATATAATCATGTTATAAAAATATTTCAAGCATGTGGGACAAGAAATCAAATAAAAACACTCGTTGATGATTATTACCTCTTCTTAGGGTATCCTCCTTAGGTTTGCACTAAAGCCTTTCTTGGTTGTAGTTATGTACAAACTAAGGGTTATATAATTATTTTAGGGAATATTTTATGTGATTTAGGCAGATATTGGTTGATCCAAATGTCTTGATAAGTTTTAATAAGTTAGGAGAGTTAGCGCCCTTTTGTAGTTGAGGAGGAGTTGAATTCTTGTAAATACTCAAAAGTATTCACTATTGGGAGATCAATATTTCCTCTAGTGGATAAAAATATGATAATTAAAGGATATTTTGGATGATATGGTATAGAAACATTTACACCTCACAATTAAACACATGTTTTAAACATTACATTCCTTGACTTCTAAGTATCTCAATTTTTACCATCTCCTTTTTTACTATGGTAACTAGTTTTCTAACCTTGGTAATTTGTCCATTAAGACTAAATTAGATCGACATTTATTATATAATTTGTAAACTATGATTATAAATATGATATATAATTTATAAAATATAAATCCTATTTATTTTTTGAATTAATTTTAACATAAGTGCATGTAACATGCAGAAACACCACTTTACCTTTAACCACGCTAACTGAGTTATAACTATTTAACAAACAATATAGAAATTAAAATAGAAAAATTCGTCCATGAATGGACCATGTTTGATATTTATTAATATTTAAAAATCACTTGTCATAATATAGGATTTTTTGAGATTTAAAATCATTTAATTAAATATAATTTATTATAAAATAACATTGATGTCAATTTTGACATTATTCAATTAACTTTATTTTTTGAAATATCCAGATAATGATGGAATTTGAGTATATTATATTATAACCTATTTATAATGATATATTTATCTAATAAATAATTTAACACAACAATTCATCGAATTTACTTCACTTTTAATATTTTTTTTATTGTTAAATAAATAATTACTCTATTGGCATTTTTTAGGCATTTAAAGTAATTATTTCATCTAAAAAAATTAAAACAAATTATCATGTTAAAAAAAATAATTTATATTTCAAAATTATATACATAACCAAACATATGTCTTTTTGTCCCTATCATTAAAAGTAAGAAAAGTATTTTTTTTGTCTTTTTCATTACTTAACGTATTATATAGGTCATATTGAAAGGAAACTAGAAATAGATTGCCATATTTCATATAATTTAATTTAAAGGATCAAAATAAATTCATTCAAAAAAATTATGGTAATATTTAGGTCACTTTTAAACATATCATTTTGGTTTAACCCTTAGTAAACCCATTTTTTCTTTAACTGTGGTAAGTGATTTTTTACAGAATTCACTATTTAATTGGGCCAAAAATTAAGTTAAAATAATTAGAGATTTTAAATTATTATAATTCCAAATATGTAATCCTTTTTTATAAATCCATTTCATATAAGTGTAAAAAATAATTTCAAATCAATATCATAGACGTGACGAGAAAGCGGGGTTTTAAAGTGAAAATATTAAAAAACTTACAATGTTTTTATATCTAAATTCAGTATGAAAATGATTCCAATGAAATAAGATTTATTAGTATATTTATAATATAAATAATTATACTTTAAACCTAATTTAAAATATAATTTAACTATATAATTGAATTAAATTAAAATGAAGCTTTCAATAAAAATTCAGTATTTTTCACTATTGATCAAAAAATGAAACTTTCCAGACAAATTCCAAAAAATCATCCCGAGATAATTTTTACATTCAGAATTAAAAAAATAATTTAATTTTATCAAATTAATTTTCTAAAATTATTATAAATTAATTTTATTATTATTCACAAAAATAAATAATCTGTTTGGGTATATAGTATTTTTTTTAAACATATAGACATTAATGAAAATTAATTACTTTTTTATCAATATGGTTTATTTATATAAAAAAATTATACATACTCTTTCAAAATTAGTTATTAGTATTAATTCTACTAGGTTTAATGTATATGTTATAACATTCATGTTTAAATAACTATATTAATAATATATTTTGGTTATATTAAAACTTTGTATCTAATACTGTAGATAACTTAGGGTTGTGTGTAACACAAGCTTGAATTCATGTTTCCTGTATTTATAAACATAAAAAATATTAAATTTAATTTAAAAATAATATTTCACAAAATATAAGGATGTTACAACACTATTGATTCTAAAATTTGGTTTTTTCCCTAGGGTAATATTTTCATAATATCATACAATGTTAAGTCATTATGTTTCATTGAAAAAAAAAATTAGTATAAATAATTTTTATTGATTCTTATAATTCATATCCCAAAGAAAAAATCAAGAATAACATATCTCTTATTCATTATATTATTTTCATTCTATTTCATTGTATATTTTAGTCACATGTATTTTAGGGAATGTCCTCATCAATGTTTTCTCAGGGTACCATTAAAAGTCAGTAATGGTTTTTCAACTTCAGGCTTCAGATTCAGATATGGGTGGGAAAAAATTAATATCTTTTAAACCATGATAAATTTTTGTAAAATATATATATGACTAATTCCAAAATGTAGCCTTTTATTTGGATAAAAAATTGGGAATTTTTAGGGATTATCAAAATTTCCTCACATGTTTTTCTTATTTATAAATATTTAATGACGGGGAAGGAAATGATAATTCCCTCCCATAATTCTCTCACTATCTCTCACTATCCTAGGGGATTTTAGAGATAAAAAATGTTTTATTGTGGGGAAAGAATCTAGAATATCATTTTTGAGGTATGGTTATGTGACCCAATCGCAAACCCCCTTCTTAATTTCAACAATATTATTATTTTCAGTCAAATATTTTATCTATAATGAACCTACATAGTTTACTAATTAATATGCTCATGGAATTGAATTACTTAATTAAGTCATTATAATAAGGTACATAAATGTATGATTTAGTGATTAAATCATAATATATTATACTGATATGGAGTCAGATGAACTGAATTCACTTTAGAATTTAAAGGCCTTAATGGTCAAATTTATGGAAACTGATACTGGTTCAAGATTCTAGGTGAAGAAAATAATCAGTCATAGGATTTATATAGTTTTACAAGGATTTCAATCTGATGAGTGGTGATAGAAAATTCCACCACCTAAAATAATTAACAAAATAATGAAATTCATAGATACCAAAATAAAATAATGAAAAAATTAAATGTGATGACACTTGTGAGCAGTGGTTTATTGTCTTTGTGTCGAGCATCAAATGGGGGTGGGATCTACCTCTCCCCAATTTAATATATATATATATATATTATTTTAATAATATTAAAAATTATATAATTAATAATGTTATTATTACAATTATTATTTTGGAAATTTATAATCTATATCCCTATGACCAAATTATTCAAATGAATAGTTCATTCTACTAGATCTTATATAAGGATCATAATGGTGACATTTTTAGAGGAATCGAGACTTTTTGAAGGGATGTTTTGGTAATTATAAAATATTGGGTGTTGGGGCTGATGATGACATGGCCTAGGATATTTTATGTGGATACCCATAGAGAATTTTCCCAAGTAAATTGTGATATTATCATATATTTTTTGAATTGGAATATCAATTTTGATTAAAGCATGAATTTTTCTATGTGTATTTAATATTTTTAGTTTGAAGACCCAAAGTATTGATGATTCATGTGAGAAGCTCGATGTGTTATAGTTACCTATGGGAAGGTTGATGAAATTAGTCATATCGTTTTTGGGACACAGGTTATGATGGGAATTTTAGATCGAGTTTTCTATTTTTTTGGTTAGATAGTAAATAATAATATCATCACATGATAATAATAATAATAATATCAGTGGGATTTTATAAAATATAGACAAGAACCTGAATAAAAAATCAATGAATTTCTCAACCATATAGGGTGGTGACTGGTTTATGTTGACGACCAAATGATGGTGTTAGGTGGTTCACAACAAAAATGGATATAATAATTAAAATTTATTATTATTCCTCCCAAAACACGCCAAATGATCTTATAGAGATTATAAATTCAATATTAAATATTTAATTTTTTATTTGGATCATATATGATTGTAATAAACAATGAAACGAATAAATAAGGATGACATTGGTTAGTGAAGATGAAATATTATTATTCATATGTTGGATAAATTATGAATGAATTAAGATAACTACTAAATAAAAAGTATTAATTAAGTTCAGTGTTCTTTTCTTAATGAAATAAATTGGAATGGAACTCAGCATAGTCATTTTTTATATAAATAATATTTTTTATATCGAGGAACATAATGGAATTTATTCGAATAATAATATGGTCAAAGATATTGGATTACAAAGGCTGATACCAAGTATTAATATTGTAAGATGATAATGTGAATTTATGAAATGGTGTGGTAATTTAGTAGAGTAACATCAGGTACTTGGGGTGATTTAGATGAATATTTTAGTGAAGAAAACAGGTACTACATTAGATATTCAATAGCTTTCTTTACATGTAATGTTGAGTCAAAAAAAACCATGACATAGTAATAATTTATAACCTAGATATTAAATTTGATGGTTTGAATAATAAAAATTAAATTATGAATAAATATATAAATTTAATATATAATTCCAATTTTTTTATTTATTCATGATAAATAAGTATTTAATATTCTTTAAATTAATTTTATTCTTCCAAAATAAGTTTTCTTCAAAAGTTATTTTCACTATATTCTGTGCCTAGAAATTATAACTAATTCTTATCATTTATATAAATTATATTTTAATAAGTGAATATAATTTTTAAAATTATCATGTAAATGTTAACTTAGGGTTAATTTTTATAATTTTTTTATTTTTTTGTAAACAGTTAATAATACTATTTTTTTATAAAAATTGTCATTTATTTTCAAGTAAAATTTCCATAATGATTTGAATTTGACCATGAATTAATATAATTTTACTTTAACTAGAAATAATATAATTAATTACAAATGAATCTTCATTATAATTTATTTTTGTGTAAGTTCATTTTTGAGATTAAAAGTACATTTGTTCTAAAAACTGTTTTTTGAATGAAATGTGTTTTAATATTAATAAATTAATTTAAGATATATTTATTAGTAATTTTAATGATATTTAGAGAATATATATAAAAGAAATTATTTACATTTTCATTTTATAGTTTTTATAAGACATGGAATGCAATTAAAATAAGTTTTATGCTAAAAATGATTTTGTCTAAAACTGTTCTTCTTTGCACATTACATGCTTTTTAAAAATTAAATTCTACCACTTATAGATATTTAATTAGATAAATGGATTTCATATTTGTAATCAGAATCATACCTATAATTTAATAGGTTTGTCTTAATGTTTTGATATAGTTAATATTAGAAACATTAAAATTTTGTTACCACATTTAAGGTGAAAACGGGTTTACTAAGGAGTTGGGGTCGGGTTAAACCAAGAGATAAGGATATGAATTTCACCCACACCAGTCTAGTTTTTATTAGTTGAAGATATTATAGACTTATATTATCCCACCATGTAATTTTTTTACACTTAAAGACACTTTCATATGAAATTGAATTTATATCATTGAAATATTTTAAGAAATTCTATGTGTATCCCTGCCCTCACTTATAAAAGGGCACATATTCTCCTCCATTATTCACAAAATTTTATTATTTTATATCACCCAATACCTACTCCAAAAAATTACTAGATTCCATCTCTTTATCTTATATCCTCTAGTCTTCCCCTCTGAACAATCCTTCGACGTTTAATGTGTAAGCCAAAGAAGTCTCTCAAAGAAGAGGTGTAAATACTAAATGAGATCTTTCAATTTTATTTCATCTTCTAGTTCCTATAAATATATTGAAACCATCATTACCTAATGAATATAGTATCATAAATATAATTATATGTTATTATTAGTATGCAAAAACCATTTCCCACCTCTTATTCATCAAATTGGAGATGAAAGTATCACTTGTACATATACATGGACTATCGCCTCCATGTACCGATATAATTAAATTCCCATAACCATATTTAATTGATGTTAATTATAAAATTTTTAATTTATATATATTATATTTATGATATAATAATTGTTTTTAAAATCGGAATTATAATTTAAATCTCTTTTGGTCCATTCATTGAAAAATGCAAATGTCATTCATCTGTACGTGCAGACTGTCATCTCCACATGGTGATGTAATACATTTTTCATTAATTCTTATATGAATTTTATGAATATGTATATAATAAATAAAAATGATATTTATATCATGATTTAAATTCTAGAAATGAATTAACCATGTTCAAAAATCAAAGTTCATAACTGTCGAACCAAAAACATACATGAAAAACGGAGCAGTTAACACATGAAATGATGAGAGTAATGAATCATTGTTAATGAATATGTGATAAGATGTTATAAGAAAAAAATTATGGTATTATATTTATGAATATGGATATTTTATATAATTATAATAAATTTAAATTCATTATATAAAAGGTTTTTTACTTACAAAGGAAGACGTACTTGAGATAAGGGTTTTATGTTACTATCTCATTTTTAATATAATTGTTTATGCTTAAATTTTTCTGAGGATGAAATTGTTGGGACCACTTTGTGTATGAAGATTGTATTTGTTTTCAATAGTTGTAAATTTTGTTCAAAATGAAGAAGAACAGGAAGAAGGACTCCAAAGTTAATGGAGATCGGCTGAAGTGTGGATACCTGTAGAATTGTTATAAAATCATAGCATTGAATGTCACGCTTGGGAAATTCTCCATGAAGTAAATTCAGATGATTGTTGAAGTGATCCTGAGTTCAAAAAACATTTTTCATAGGTGACACATTGTTTATAACAATGAAGAATAGTGATGTATCATCCATCTGAGGATGACTGAAGAAGAATGAGGATTTGAAGAATATTGTGCAATTATTCATGATTGCATAAAATCCATGAATGATAAACCTTTGAGAATATAATAAAATGATTTTCATGAAGTGTGGAATGATATTTGAAAAATAAGAGAGAATGTGGAAGGTCTTGGCATTCTGAGACAACCATTCATTTCTTATTGTATGAAACCAGATGATGCTTTGTTGATATGTATTTCACAAATATCATAAGTTAAGAGAACTTGTGATGCAAGCCTTATAAAGGAAAGGGGGAGAAATGATGATGCCAGTCATATACATTTTTTATTGGAAGGAATGATGCTGCTAGAATATGGGATGTTTTAGTACTTCCCATTGTAACTCTGACGATGCTAAATCTGATCTGTCAAAGGATATATATCACAATATTGGAGTTAATGAAGAAAGCTGAAAAATGGTTATGGGAAGCAGTAAAGAGAGAAATGAAAAAGGAACAGACATTCTGGAGGTGGCATAAAAGAACAGTTTAAGGTGGAATCATTTTCCAGTGTTTGCCAAATTTTAGCCCCTGAAAATCGGGAGATGAATATGTGTTTCTGGCAATGGATGTTTCATGCGAGATTGAATATGGTCTAGATTTTTTCACACAAGGCATGATTAAAGGTTAGAACATCGAAAAATGGAAAAGTCATGGAGTGTGTGAAAATTTAGGCAAGTTGCACGGAAAAATAAAGTGGTGCACAAAATAGTAGTGGGATGCATGAAATATTAGCGGGATGCACAAAAAAATAAAGTTTGCGCGAAATATTGGTGTCGTGCGTGAAATAGAGGAAAGAAGTCTTTCGTACAAAAGGTGATTCAAGATCATAAGCTCGAAAATTGTAAAAGGCATAAGGTGCGTGAAAACAATGGAGCATTGCGCGAAATATGATGTTGGAGGAAAAAGTTTTTATGCGCATGAAGAGGTTTTACACTCGGATTAGTGTATTTTGACCAGGGTTCAAAAGTCCTATAAATATGAGGTGAACCCCTCTCATTTTTTAATTCTCGACACATAGAAGAAATCCTGAGCTCTGGTGCACGTAAAATTTTATGCTAAGTGAGTTTCTTGAAAAGAAAAGAGTTTGTGTTAAAAGAGGACAGTTGCGCGAAAAAGAGAAAAAGTTGCTTGAAAAAGGGAAGTTGCGCGAAAAGAGAGAATTTGCGCGAAAAGTGAACAAGTTTCATGAAAAAGAGAAGTTGCGTGAAAAAGTTTTTCGCGCCAAAAGGGGATTTTTACATGCAATCCATCTGAATTTTGTGCGCAAGTCACCTAGAAGGGTGCGCGAAAAATTTGAGGGTCTCGTAGGCCTTCGACAGGTGCATAACACTCTCGAAGTGACTTTGTGAAGAAGGAAGAACTGTGAACCATTTTATATCATGAAGAGAAGTAGATCCTCACTCACATGACTGGTGTTTAACACTCTTGTTGTTCTTTGCGAAGTAAAGAAGAACTAGATGTGCAACTGAATTCATATCTACACATAAGAATAATTTAGTATACCGATACACTTTTGTGTAGGTATTGAGAATTGGAGAAATAGATTTAGACACTACAATTATACTATGTCAAAGAGAAAGAAAAGAAGAAGAAGAATAACAGAGTATTCCCAACTGAAGGCTGACAATTATTCAAGGCAGTTTGATTCAGATGATACCAAGTGAACTGATCTTCACTTCCTGATTAATCACATTGGCGTATGTGATTCTAGCCAAGGAGAGAGAAGATGTTTTAGTGCAGTTGGTTGTTAAACTAAGAAGAATAAATAAGAAGTCTAGTTCATTTGGTGTTGCACTAAAAAAGAAGAGAAGGAAATAAGGAAGAATTGCTTGCCTACGACTTTGCAAGTAATCAAGTGAAGATCACTAAAGAAGATCAAGAGCAGAACCTACCTTATTAAGAAGGAAGAATACTATCTCCATAGGCAGTATAAAGAACTAGTTAGAAGCTACAAGTTGGACTAGGCTATCCCCAGTCTAGGGAAGAGGATTTTTTCCCACCCCCCTCAAAAGTGTAGGGACTTACACTGGCTAGAGGATTTTTTTCCTAGCCACTCCATTGTAATAGCATATCGCATCATAGTGGTGAATCCATGCACTGGTCATATCTAGACATGGAAAGGACGTAGCTACTCTTATTTAGTGGTGAAACTTGTAAAAATATCGTGTGTATATTTTTACTACTTTCTATTATTGTATGCAACAGAGAAAATAGAATAATATAATCAATATCCTAACAGGTCAAGAGGTATAGAGATAAAAGTTGGAATTGGTTTAAATATTCCCTAACACTGATTCACCCCCCTCTCAGTGTTTGGTTTATCCAAAACTGGTCCTATCAGAAATTATATGATATATATATCCAAAATATTATGCATTATCTTATATTATGTTTATTTATGCAGATTAATAGTTTTTATTTAATTTTAACATTTTTAGGTACTAATTATACCGAGATAATACTTTTAGGAAAAATTGACTTTATTTCTCTCTTCAGTCGGGAATATTTTATTCCATGTGAAATTTTTTATTTAAAAAGTTTTCAAGAATATTTTTACTATTATAAAAATATTTATTAAATTAATTTTTACCCATGTTCTAATTTCTGTAAAAAAAATTTATAGGAATATTTTGGTCATTTTTAAAATGAGGTACTTTTGAGTTTTTACTAAAAATATGAATAGAATCTTTGTTTTTACATACACTGGATGAACTAATTTCCCACAATCATCACTACCATTTACTTTGAAGCTTAATTTACATGTATTAATGGTTATTTTCAAAGAAATTATTTTCCTTAATGTTTTGTAAACTTTTATATTTTAAATATGTGATTTAAAAATTAAAGGGGTATTTTCCTCATGAAATGTTTTCGTGATATTTTAATGGTATTGTCATTAAAAACAATATCCTTTGTTTTTTATTATGATTAACTCCAAATATGATCCAATTTTACCATTTTTATTATTTATATTTGTGGTTTATGATAATGATAAAGAGTTTTTTATAAAGCCTGTTTATTTTCAATGGGTTATTCTATAATGAAATTTTTATGAAAATCGTATACTTTCAACATGATATGACATGATAATATGATGAATTTTTTATCATATTGTGAAACATATATGTATGGTTTTCATTATGGAATGAGTGGTCCCTAAATTATTTATCCATCTAATGAATTGGGTAAATATAGATACATCATGGTATAATTTGTTTTGGAATGGGGATTGGACCTAGTTTAGTAAAACAATTACAATAAGATAGTCTTGGGATTGAACCTTGACAAATAAAATGATAGAATTGGTTGTGAACCCAATACACTATAATAGTCTTGGTGTTGATCCTTGATTAATGAAATTATTTTCTTTATTTATGTGTATTCCACAAACTTATACCTTATTCTTATGATATGTTCTCATGGAACATGATTGGTTATTAATGGTCCCAAACTCTTATGAATTATGTGATCTATTATGAAAATTCCTTATGTCGTGATTCATGATTCATGATCATTTACTAATTGGGTATAATTTTTTTATTACATGATCATGTTATCTTACCTTTATGTTTGTCTTATGCTCAGTTATGACCATCGATCGATGTCTCTTATATTTAAAATTACTAAGCATCTGAGCCCATCTATTTATTATGTTTTGTTTTATTGAGTTAATAATAGGGGTTTTAAGTAGGGTGTGTATATGAATGGTGCTATTTGTGATCATATTAGTGGTAAATGATATAGATCTTTTGTGTACCTATTTTTTATCCAAGTTTCAAAATACATTAAACCTTTATAGTTTTGGTGTAGATCATGTTGATATGTTATTATTATTCATCTAATAAGATTCAATGTTTATATATGAAATGTATTAATTAATATAATTTCTATCATAGAAAGGTTTAGTTATTTTTTGAAACTAGTATTATAGAACTTTAGTGAGACCATTAAAATATATCAGTATAGGATAACATTCTAAAGTGTTGGTAAGGTGGAGATTATGTTGTTTTCTAATAAATATATACATTTATGGAAACAATAGGTGGACATGGTTCTAACATTAATGTATCTAGTGGTAATAAATCCAAAAATAGTTCTTCCAGTATATCTCATCCGTCATTCCAGTCCATCGTGAATGGACCCTTACTGCACACTTGGTTTGACACTCTCTGGTGTATATGATTAGGTAAATTCCCATTTTATTTATGATCCATTATTAAGGATTTGAGTATATATTAATCATGAATGACCTAGGTTAAACTTATGGTGTAATAGATTGTAAATTAGGTGTTATGAATTAGAAATACAGTAAATGATTTCTCATGATCGCTCTAATTAATGATGCATGATGGTGATGTTAACAATTTTTGTTTTATTAAGGTATTATAGATAGAATAATAAATTTTAAGTGGTGATAGGTATGATCAATTGTTTAAGTATCTTATTTAAACTAATAAATATGAATTCCTTTGTATCGAGAAAAGTTTTAAGGAATATTAATTAATATCCTCCATGATTAGATGTTGACTTAGTAGTAGAAACTATTAATGGACTGATGATCTAATATCAGCCTATGATTCTTCCCCAATTGATGTTTGTGGGACTTTTCTTCCTATAAATATTTTTATTCTTACTCTAGTTTAATTTGATATTATTTTGGACATAGATAATATTTATTTATCTAAATCCCAAATCAATTTCCAAGGAAGGGAAATAAAATTTTATTTTCCAAACCAACATATTATTGTCTATCATTGCAAGGGTAAATATAAACATACAATGGAAATTATATCCATTTCATGATTCTTGGTTCCTATTAAAAGGGGGTATTTATCTAATATATATAGGGAGAAACATAACATCAATGATATGTCTATTATATGGGAGATTTTTATGCCTTTCTAGAAACTTTTCTTAGTCTTCCACTGAATCATGAAGTTTAGTTTTCAAGGTAAATCATACCTGATGCTAAACCTTTTCCAAAGACTCCATATACAATGGCCTAAATTGAGTAATAGAAATTGAACAAGATACTTCATTTTAATCTTGATGAATTATTTATTCAACCAAGTGAATCGCATTGGGGAAAACCTATTCTTTTTTTGGAATAAAGATGGATCAATGAGACATTGCATTGATTATCTGGAACCTAAAAAAGTCTCATACCAGAATAAGTATCCTCTACACCATTATTCTATTTTTTTATTAATTATATGGATATAAATATTTTTCAAAGGTTGATCTTAAATCTAGATATTATTCTCTGAGGTTTAAAAGTGAATAAATACCCAATAAAACCTTCCATTCGAGGTATGGATGCTATGAATTTATGGTGATGCCTTTGGGTCTTACTAGTTCCATAACTATCTTCATGGATTCAATGAATAAAGTCTTTATTAATTACCTTGATCATTTTATGGTAGTATTTATATAGAATATTTATAAATATTTCAAGATAAAGGATTATAATGAAGACCACTAAAGGATTAACTGAATACCATAGGGAAGGATAGGTTTTATGAAAAAATTACCATCTGTTACTTTTAGATATATAAAGTTTAATTTTTAGGGTATATAATATCAATGATGTGTATATTGATGGATCCATTAAATATAGAAGTTATTGAACATTGTCATATACAAACCATTATGGATCATATCCATAGTTTTTATGGATTTAAAAGATAGTATCAATGTTTAGTGAAGTGTTTCTCATGGCTATCTAATTTTCTCACTAAGTTTACTCCTAATGGATTTAAGTTCCTTGAGACTGATTAATGTGAATAAAATTAAAAGGAACTAAATAGAATATTGGTCAGTTAACCGGTGCTCATATTACCCAACACTGGAGAAGGATTTTTGATTTAAAATGAAATATCAAATAAGATATTGATATGTGTTATTATTTAGAATGATATGGTGATAGATTTTTTCTCACACCAATTTAAGGTTATGAAAAAAATTAATCGGCTCATGATTTGGAGTTCACAATGGTAATATTTTCATTAAAGATATAGATTCCTTATATTTATATAGAATGGTGTGACATACATATTGATCATAAAACATAAGTATTTATTCACCCAGAAAGATTTGAATATTAAGTATATATGATGGGTTATAATTGAATAAAGATTATGACTACACAATACATTACCACCCTCATAGAGAAAACAAGGTGGTTGATTCTTTATGTTGAAAACGTCATTCTAGCTTACCTATAATGAGGATCACAATAGGATCAAATATTTATGGATTTATAAATTATAGGCCTTGAAATATTGATATAAGGGGATAAGTATTATCTTTCTCAAATGAGGTTTCAACCATCTATCCACATGAATATTAAAAAGGTGAAAAGTAAAGGTGAAGAGCTACAAAGAAGGTGGAAAATGTTCTTGAGTTCAGCCTTTATTTTGATGGGATGATAAGGTACAGGAACTGAGTATGTGTCTCATTAATACTAGGCTTTAAGAAATATCAATTGGAAGAATATCATATCTCATCATCCTCTATTAATCATATAATTATTAATAGATATAATGATACGAATGGGTATTTATAATGGGAAAATTTAATAGAGATATTGCAGAGTATGTATCTTGGTGCTTGATATATTAGTAAGTTAAGGTCGAGATATAAAATTGAAATGGGATATTGAAACCATTACCTATAATAGAATTTAAATGGGAAATAATCACCCTGGATTTCATTGTTGGACTCCTAAAAACATTAAAATATCAATAATACTATTTGGGTTATAGTCAATTGCCTTATGAAGACAGCACACTTCATTGCTATCGGAGAGGATTTTTCTCTTGATCATATTTCTAGGATATGCATTAAGGAAGTGGTATGGTTTCATGGAGTACCCGATTATATTATATATTATTGAGATTGGAGGTATAGATTAATGTTCTAGATAAGACTTCACCTAACTCTGGATACATAATTGTGTTTTATTACTACTTATTTTCCTTATATAGATTTTTATTTTGAGAGAATTATTCCAACCCTAGAGGATATTTTGAGATCATATTCTCAAGATTTCAAAGGTGGTTGGGATCAATATTATAACATTCTCATTTATTTGTAGTTCCTACTACACTCTCATTTAATTTCTCTTCATTTATGATCATTTCCGACTTGTTCCTATTTTTTTAGTTTGTTTTTTATGGAAATAAGTTCCAGGGTGCAGTTTTGAATTTAGTTTGATATGTGTATATGTGTCTTATATGGTTCATGTAAGTGTGTAAATGAACCTATAGATGGAAGGAATATAAGTAGTCTATCATCTATCTAGTGTGGGACACTATATCTCCATGAGAATTACTTCTAAAGCATTCTCTTTGATCTCACTAGACTTTGGAGTGGGAGGTGGAGGAAGGTCACTCTTCATTCTCAGGAGCGTTTTTAGATAGGGATCTCTCTAGGTCTTGAGAGGATTCTCTTAGGTTGTCATTGTGAACAACACAAATGAATTGGCTCTCAGGGAAAAATAATATAATTGGTTTTAAATACTATTAAGGATTAAAAATAAACATTTGGACAAGTGACCTTTAATATGTATTAGTCCCTTAGGGATCCCCATTTCTAAAATAATAATAATATAATTATTTCCATGAAATAGGCTTAACTTTCGAATTAAATTAAATAATATTTAAAAAAATAATATTAAATATATATTATTTCTCACCAGACCATAAAAAATGCATCCATCATTCCAATAAAATATTTATTAGGCCTTAAATAATGACTATTTATTTTAAAAATAAATATCAATGCTTTATTCTTTAACAAATAAATAAATATTACAGTCACTAAATAGAAAATAAATATTTATTAAATATCCCGCTCACATAACATTCTCTAAAATAACTATTGATGGATCATATGTGGTCAACTATATATGAATAATTATTAAACCACATGTGGGAATAATATTTACTAAACTTTTTAAATAAAAAATAATAATATATTATTTAATAGAGATTTTAGATACACTTCATGCGAGACACTCTAGGCCTATTTGTTAGTGTAATTAGGTGAAGTAGCCTAAAGTTGAAGGTTAACATTTAGAAACATGTCAAGGAATCCATAGAGAAATAATTTAACACCATAATGACATAATACCTCATGTGAACACTCACTGCGTAATATAATCCTTCTATCATGATATATCTAATCAAGCTGGTTGCATCCTGGTGCCATCAACATATGTACCTAATATCTCTTTCTGTGACTTTACGAAAATAAAAATTAACCATTTTACACCATGTACATGGATTTATTTAGGATATATCATTTCCATAAAAGGGCCTAAGATTTCAAATTCTATTAAAGAAGAGAAGGGATAAATACTTTCATGCATTATTCATTAATGCAATATTACTCATGATGCACCCAACGTATCATACCTTATAACTAATATATCTCATTACAGTTTTCATCAATACATCAAATTATATGAATTATAATATTCATTAATAATAATATAAAAATTACAAGGATAAATATAAACATCCATATATTGGAACATCCAATGACACATATGAATGGGTATTTCTTTCTGGTGAGTCTCATTTAAATAATATTTTATACTAGATATTACCAAGGGTGTAACCATGAGATGGTACCTCAAAGTCCAATGATTCTTTACCCCTAATAGCATGTATCATTTGGGTCCCCTAAATGATTTCATCTTTCCATAAAATATATATTTAAGAATAGTTTCATATAACTTCCAGGTTATCATCATATTGGGGAACTTCTATGAACTTTTAGTATGACAACTACTCTTAGGACATTATAACATACTTTGTTATGTAGAAGAAAAATCATGGTGTTATAAGAAGTTTATTCATATTCAAAAATAATAATACAAGTTATCATAAAGTACACATAATTTGTTTCTAGGGAACCAACTCCAATAGACTCCCACTTTCACTAGAGGCAGCTACTAACAACCTTCAATTCAATGGTTGTCACATAATACCCATGAATCTATTGATATAGGTCTTTAGTCAATCGGTCAACCATGTTCTATTTTGTGGGTACTTTTCTAACTACAACTCCACCACTTTAATAAAATCTTCAAGAGGTGATGATTTCGGGTTATATTATTTGTACATTGGTGTGAACTTGGATCTTTATCAAGAGACACCAGTGTATTATTATCACAGTACAATGTGATAGGGTATTTACTGCTAGGTACACAATCAAACTCCTGGACAAATTTTCACATCCAAATAGTTTCCTTGACTACATCAAAATTATAGAAACCCATGCTTAACATTCATGTATATTACTTCATTTTAGATTAAGATTCATCACATTACAAAATTACATGCCCAAGGACTATAATATCTTAGTGTATTTGGAAACGTGGAAACATAATTTTCAATATATGTGGAAGATCTTCAACATCTCACTTAAAGATATTCTAATTTAGTAATCATACTTAAAACCTTTCTTCAAAACATGGGGAAAGGGAACATGGGAAAGGGGTGATCTAAGAAGCTCAGTAAGGGTAAACAAGATAGATATGTAAGTATAACATGAGAATAAGGGTATGATAACGTGATAGTATAATTATAATATCATACCCTTCAGATCAAAGATCATAAACATGAATCTTGGAATAAATATTGGTATTTCATAAGACATGAATCATAATTAAATAAATGATTATGAACTATGACAGTATATCATAGGCATAAGACATATATTTTTGGCATAAACATATTCTTATAACACTATGAACATGTATGAATCGAAATAGGTTCACTCATTAATTTAAGTACATGAAATCAGGTTCTTGTATAAATTTATGGACATATATTCAAGTCCACGCATAACATTGTGAACGCATCATAAGGTTCACTCATAACATTGTAAACATGTGATCAGGTCCTTACATAAACATATGGAAATTCGACAAGGTTCATGCATAACATTATGAACATTTAATGTGGTTTATTCATAACATTGTGAATTCGTAATAATGTTCAGTCACAATATTTTTAACATGTAATTATATTCACTCATAGGAGGTTATACCTCCTAGGTGGAACACACCACCATCACTAGTGGTATCCCTTTCTTCATAGTGTATCAGGTTACACCTTCTTCCCATAATAGATCAAGACCATCGACCCGTTCCCATAATTATCTCTTGATATATAAATCTTTTACCAATGTATTGAAGATAGATATAGGTCCCACCTTTCACATAATTAAGTCTTACATACATGACTCACAAGATAATAAAACATTCATCACATCATGAAACATAAAAAGAGGATTAATTTTAGAAACTTCATATCATAACCAATGAAATGAAATGGTTATTATTAAAATTTCATCGTATCATAACCTATAGATAAAATATAAGTTTTTAATAATTTAATCATAGAACAACCTATGAAAGGAAGTAGTTTCCGTAAGCATTTATCATGGTATTACCTGTGAAATAGAAAAGAGTTTCATAAACATCATTCCATAAAACCATAAACCATGTAACAAATAATATGAATTTAATTGTTTTATCTTGTCCCCAATAAATTTTAAACTATATCAAATGATTCCATCCTAGATGGAGAAGTATTTTGAAAGATAACTTGGAATAATTATAAACAAAAATAACTTTACTTTGGAAATCATAAAACATTTTAAAAAAATATTTGAAAACTGCATTGAAAAATTATGAAAAAAATATTTAAAAATAATTTAAAATATTTCTTGATAAAAATATACTTCCCAGTTTAAAAAATCTTTTTAAAACATAAACCATTTTGAAAACCTTTTTCTTTGAATATAACTTTGAAAACTTATAAAGGAATCTTTGAAAAACATTTTAAACACTTTAAAACATATAAAAATTCTTTAAAATATTTTTTCATGAAAATGATCTTAATATACCATTTAAAAATATTTTTGAAAACATTTTCAGAAAAATGGTTTGTGATTAAAATAGATTTCCAGCCGAAGAGAAAAATAATGTCAGATTTTCTTAAAAATATTTTTTAAATCATCTTAAATACAATAGAGTGGGAAAATGGTACCATTATATGAAGATATAATTAATTAAAATAGGAGAATAAAATTCATGTGTGTTCTTGAGATATTAATCATAATATTTAATTAATAAAAGCATAATCATAAACAATCCTGATAAATGATGAGACTGTAGTAATAAACTGTTACCACTTTGGTAACATTGAATCATAATTTCCATGAAATAATAACATTATATAAGAGATTAAAATATCATAAAAAGGAAGATATTAATGATATAACATTTAAAATGGAATTATATACACCCCATTGAAAAAATATAGGTTCATAACATGGCATATACCTCAAAAAAGGAAAATTGAGACAAAATTACTTTACCGATTTGGTAAATTTTAAACCATAAACCCAATGACAGAATAGTAATAAAATAGATATGTAAATACCCATAAATTTAAGTATAAGAGTAATATAATACATTAATGGTAATCATATACATCACATAAAAGAAATGAGTGGAGAATAAATCATAATTCTCATAGAAATAAAAGTTAAACGAGAAAACCCTTAACTTAAGTCTGTACTTTCTTCATACACGTTCAAAACTCATGTATAATAAATATAATTTTATTATAAATTTACCAAATAACCATATTATTATATATAATATTATATATGATTTTATTGTGACTTTATATTACCCATTTATTAATTATTCCATATTAATGTTATGTTTTGCGTAATATTCACTTTGTTTTTCCTATATGTTTTGACTTTTTATTCTTAATAATTTTACTTAGATAATGATTTACTTATTTATATATTGAAAGAAATTATGTAAATATAATATATATTAAATATATAAAAAAATTAATTATATATAAAATATATAAATATGTAATGGAATTCACCATTCATAGAGACGGTAGGTCCTACGTACGCATGAACGTTGTTTCTATTTTATTGTCGTATTGAAAGAATGAAAGTAAATGGAATATGTGTGTATATAAATATATTATAATTAAAATATAATTATTATTTTATATATATCATATAATTTTACTAAACCCATCTTTAATACATTCCATTTAAAGTGTAAACAAATCACATTGTTTTGAGGAGGTGGTAGTCCACACATCCACAAACGATGTTATCATATTTACATAAAATAGAAAGCATGAAGATATGTTTTTAATAATAATTAGAAAATAATAAAGTCAAAATAAATATCATATATATCATATAAAAATATAAAAATATAAAGTATATAGTTATTTCCAACCTTGAAAGGTGGTAATGGAAGAATGAACAACATTGGTTCACGAGGCGGTAGTTTTCCATACACACAAACCATGATTGTGTATCCCATTTGACAGAAGTATCTGAGAGCGTATCTCAAAACGTTAAAATAAAATAATCATAGAATATTTAGGATACTTAGTTTATTATATAATCATATAATAATAATAATTTAGAGGGGTGTATAAATAAATGAAACAAGTTCTTATTGAAACATGTTACCTCTTCTTTGAGTAACTCCTTTTGGTTTGCACAAAAGGGATTCCTTGGTTGGATTTATTCACATATTTAGGCTTATAGGATCAGTTAATGGAATTTTATATCTCATGTTTTAGGGTTTTTAAGTTTCAAAGTTTCTTTAGAGGTGTGAGGAAGGGAGGGGGTGAGTGTCATTTTATAATGGAGGAGTGGCATTCTTGTAAATATAAAAAGTTAAACACTATTGAGAGGTATCCCTTACATAATGTGCCTCCAATAATTGTATATTTTATATAATAGGGAATATATTATATAATTATGTCCATAAAAATTTTTGTGTACATTTTTATATGGTATTTTTTCCCTTAAGTTAAAGTTTAACCAGTAAGTAAACTCGTTTTTACCTTAATCACTATAATTAATTTTAATTAATTTCACAAAACGTTTTGGTAGAAAACTAATTTGATCTTATTATTAAATATAAATTACTATGGTTAAAAATATAGAATCCATTTTTCCAAATTATAATCACATAAGTGGTAGAAAATAAATTAAAATTAATCCCGCAGACAGGATGAGACGATGGGTTTTTAAAGCGAAAAGTTCATATGTTTAAAATGTTTTTATATCCAATTCCAATGTCAAATTGTTTCCAATGAAATAATTTTGATTAATTTATTTATAATTTATCTTATTATACTTTAAAAAAAACTTAAAATATAATTTAACTATATAAATAAATAAGATGAAAATGAAGTCTTCAATTAAAGTTGAGTGTTTTCACTATTTATCAAAAAATGAAACTTCTTTGAAAAATACCAAAAATTCACAAAAAGTAAATTTTAATATTCCACTTTCAAAAATGAGTTTTATTTTTTCAAATAAAAAAAAATGTTTCAAAAAATATATTTAAAATAGGTTCACCATTAAAAGGCGGTAAAATTATCTTTTAGAAAATTACATCTTTTAATTCATATAATTGGATTTATTATTATCTTATGCCTATAAAACCTATTGGATGAGTTTAAAAAATTATTTAATATATAATATTTAAATATTTTTTAAGAAATTCATTAAAAGTGGTTTGTCTAATTTTTTTAGCTAAAATAGTGTTTGTACATAGAAAAATAGTTTTCTTAAAAAAGAATTTTTTTTATTTTCAAATAGTTATTACTTTAATTTATTACTAATTGATAACAAAATGAATCACTTTATATACATGTGTAAATAATATTTTCATAGTTTAGTTAGTTTACATTTTAAATTCCATTTTAACGGCTAGGTGGTAACTGTAATAATATAGTAATATTAATATTAATAGTATATTGTGGTTCGGTAAAACTTTGTATTGCATGTAATGAAATATATTGAAGAAACTCAAACTTTTTTGTAACAAAATCCAAAGAAAGTGATGCATGAACCAAATTATAATATAAGCGTTTCATGTTGTGCAAGTTTAACTTGGTGTTGCATCAAATACAAGCTAAACTTAGTGCTTTCATATAACACAATCTATATTCAGTGTTGTGTAAAATGAAAAATATAAAAAATATTAAGTTAATTTGAAAAAAATAACAAAATCTCAGGTTGTTATATCCCCATCCCTTAAAATTAATTTCATCCTCAAAATTTCTTTGGGTTATCAAAGGTTGAATACATGAAATTTCCATTCACAGAAACCCACTTCATAAAAATGAATACTAAAAATTCCCTTAAAAGGGAAATTTGGAACCATAACAGTTGCCAAAAGTAATTCATAACTTGGTTTCCATGTATAAGAACATATTTTGGGAGTGAATATTGGACAAGGAAGAAAATCGTAAATAATTTTAGAGAGTAATAAATATCATTGATCACCAACAAGTGAATGATAAATGGAAAGTTAAGGGCATAAAAACCATAAATCTATGATGATTTATAAGACCATCGGTTCAACATAAATGAAGGTATTAGTATAAATCTTTTTAAATATATTTTTCCTATAATTAATGAATATTTCTCTATTTAAGAACATAAGTAAATATACTTACTTTATTTCATTCCTTTATATATGCATAATCTCACCCTTTGGTTGTGCCTTGCTCGATTTCAACTTCATTTATTAATCCAAGAAATGAAGATACATTTATCATTCTTGAAGTATTGGTAGATCATGAGATCCATAAATTAAATTATATTTGATTCCATATATCTTTTATTTATCAAAAAAAAGTTTATCTCAAGTTATCCAATATAAATAGATCCTCATATGGTGAGATAATACTTTAATCTCTAAAACCTCATCTAAATTTTAACATAAACTCTTCCATAAATGGTTAACCATATACCCCTTTAAAATGATATAAGTCCAAAAAATTATAAATAAGGCCACTAAATGTTTCAAAAATACTTAACATGGATCCCCCATATATCATAAAGTAGCTCTTGGTTATCACATTCCAACCATGTGAATACCCTCATCATATATTATCTTGAAATATAGTAATTTCATAAATTACCATAAGTCCTTTTGGAAAACATGAATGCTTCATTATTAGAAATATTACTAGATATATTCCTTAAATAAAAGAATTTCCAAACTTCATCCATGGTAAAAAATACCACATTATAAACAAATCGATAATAATTTCCAGGGTAATTAGTAATATCCAACTTATGACAACCTTGATTTTATTACAAACTTAAACATGATTTATTACAGAAAATTTCACTTGATATAACAAATAAGATCAAGAGTTTTAGTGTCTTTGAGGCTTAGGATCATTACATAAAAACTTAAAACATTAAATACAACATCTTTATTGAAAAAATCCTTTACATGACCACTACATTCCCTCGTACTTCGCATTGCATGGGATAACCTGAGGACATGCATAAGAAAAGGGTGAGCTATAAAGCCCAGTAAGGGATTACACCTATAATAACATGAGGAGTCCAATACATGTTAGGCAATAGGCATATCAATAGAGCATAAGAGAAACATGAACATAAATTCATGATAAATCATGATAATCATAACATGGAAATGTGGCAACAACACTTAACATGGAATTAGCATGATCCATGGACCATTGCACATAGAGCATGAGTAAATAATCATTACACATGAAGCACAAGTAAAACCTCATTGAAATTGAATTAGAATGAGTAAACACTCATTGCAAATGACATATCATGAAAAAATACTTTACCCAATACATTGGAGTGCTATAAGGGTGCACCCTTCTTAAACATTTCATTTCATGCATAAGTGTGTCACATGGATCATAAAACATGGATTCATAAAACATAATCATTTATTCCATGACAAAGTAATGTAGAATTAATACATGAAACTTTATAATCAATAAGTAAATGTGCATAAATTTGAATATCCTTGATGGAAAAATGGGCATGGTATTCACTACACAATGACATTGGCTTAGAAAATCAGTGTGATTTCGGCAGCGTAACGGCGTGACATAAGAATTCATAAAAAAAGTTGATGGGAGATAAAGGGTTTCCTAGTCATATTTACATGTAATGGACAGTAATAAGGTTATATATATACATGTACCAACAATTTTAATGGAATTTAGATTCATGATACAAAAGTATTTCTTGAATGTAAAAGAGGAGAGAGAAGTTCCTTTCGGAATTTCGGCATAGTAACGGGTGTACATGGGAGGAATTTAATAAGAGATAATGGGTCTCCCATCATTCAAAAATAAATTTGGAAGAATGAGGAAGGTGAAAAACCATACCCCAACATTAATAATTGAAATTAAAAGGGCAAAACAACTTAAATAAAATTGGACAAAAATGAGAAAGGAAGAAAAAACCCTAACTTGGAAGTGTGCTTCCAATTGCTAGAGAGAGGCTTGTGAGAGGCTTCTTGGGATATTGGGGCACCTTGAGAGGATTATAGAGAGAGTAGGGCAGAGTTTGGACGAACTCCAAAGGCTTTGAGTGAGAAGGAAGTGGGATATTGGGTGGGTTTATATAGGAAAGTTGAGGGAATTCTTTATTATTTAGGTTTGGGTCCCCTTACATTAAATTAATCCAAACCACGAACCATCCCATGGTTTTTGGACATGGTTTTGGGAAAAGGGAAGAGGAGAACAATATTTTATAAGGCCAAAGTCCTAACTTCCTAAAATAATGAGGTTTCTTATGTGGAGGTGAGTCACACTCCCATGGAAAATAATTTAAAAAGACAAGATGTTTAATAAGTCTTGAGGGGTCCATTAATGCTTTGAAAAGTAGGTCAAACAAACCCAAAATCACATTATTTTAATGGTAAAAAATATATTGGCCAAACATAAAGCTTATAGTATTTTATTATATCACTATTGGGTCATTATGATGTCATAAAACACATTATATATTTAAACGGTATTTAATTTTTACCCAAAAATTTGATTGTCTCAGAAAATTATGAAAAATTCACCGTTGGATAATTTCGATGTCCTAATTCCATAAATAAAATTTATTTTATCTAAATAATTTTATAAATATGTTAATTTTCAGTTTTAAAATAAAAACATACATTTATCGAAAATTCACGGGTTTTGACAGAAATGGCTTTCAAACCTTAATAAAAATTACAATTGCATTCATAAAATTATAAGATCATTTATATTTAATAAAAATTAATTTAATAATAATAATTTTTTATTAAAATGTTATTTAATTCAAAAATCCCTTAATTTAATAAAATATAGTTCTTAATTAAATAATAACTAAAAACATTATTTGTACTTTAAAAACTATTTACAATGTATCAATAATGACAAGAAAGTATATTCATTATTATATACAAAAAATAATGTACATGAATATAGTACTATTTATTTGTTACATAACCCCTTAAAACAGCCGCATAAGACCTAAGGGTAAGGTGTGCGATGGTGACAGACTCTTGGGGTGTCTCGGATAACATCGCTCGAGTGGTAATTTCTATCAACTTCCACTTCTCCCGTAGACGGTCCTGTTCGAGCTTGACATGATGAAGATTATCTTGGGATTGGTCAAGAGCGAAGCCCAAGGATGCCACCTCTTTTCCGAGCTCTGACAAATGGGCTTCGTATGGGGAAATTCTACTGGATGAGGCCATCGCTTCCTTTGTCTGAGTAAATTGGATTTGTTAAAGTCCTATATTTATACTAATTATGTGATCATTGTACAATGTCTATATTAGCAACGGTCAAAATTCTTATCATAAAACCAAAGAAGTTTACATTTTATATAAACATAAAGAGATATTTAATTATATCAAGAGGGATTTCCATTAATTAAACTTTGGCTCGTTATAATATTCCCCCTTAAGAAATTTCGCCCTCAAAATTTTCATTTTCCCACACTAAAACAGATGTGGGTAACTCAGCTTCATCATTTCCTCCAATTCCCAAGTCACTTCTTCAAACTTGTGGTTTCTCCACAACACCTTGACGAGGGGCATTGTCTTATTTCGTAGAACTTTTTCGCTATGATCTAAGATCTTCACTGGTTTCTCCTCATAAGAAAGATCATATTCCAATTGTAACACCTCAGAAGAGAGTACATGTGAAGGGTCCGGTATGTACTTCCTTAAGAGGGATACATGAAAGACATCATGTACTTTGTCCATAGTAGGTGGAAGTGCTAGTCTATAGGCCACATCCCCAACACGATCAAGAATCTCGAAGGGGCCGATGTACCTTGGACTTAACTTCCCTTTATTTACAAACCTCATGAACTTCTTCCACAGAGATATTCGTAGAAAAACCATGTCTCCAACTTTAAACTCAAGGTCTCGTCGACGATTATTTGCATAACTCTTCTGTCGACTCTGGGCTGCCTTGATATACTACTGAATGGTTTTCACCTTTTCCACCATTTCCTCGACCATTTCTGGTCCAAGCAGCTTACGTTCACCGACCTCATCTCAACATACTGTTGTTCTGCACCTTTTCCCATACAGGTCTTCATATGGTGCCATTTGGATGCTCGAGTGGAAACTGTTATTATAAGAGAACTCAACCAGAGGAAAATGTTGATCCCATCCTCCTTTAAAGTCCATTGAGAACACTCTCAACATATCCTCAAGTGTTTGGATAGTCCGCTCGGATTGTCCATCAGTTTGAGGATGATAGGCCGTACTGAAGTTCAGTTCAGTATTCAGAGCATGTTGAAGACTCTTCCAAAACTTAGAGGTGAATCTTGGATCTTAGTCAGACACAATAAATAGTTGTACACCATGCAACCTGACCACTTCCCTGATATATATTTGTGCCATTTGATCCAATGAGAAATTATCCCAAATGGAAATGAAGTGTTCAGTCTTTGTAAGACGATCCACAACAACCCAGATTGCATTGTTGCCTTTGGATGTCCTCGGAAGTCTGGTGACAAAGTCCATGGTTATGTTCTCCCATTTCTATTCTGTTATGGGCAATGGTTGCATCATCCCCTTATACATATACCTCTCTGCCTTCACTTGCTGGCACACCAGGATCATTGATGTATATTCAGCGATATCCTTCTTCATATTATCCCACCAAAAATTTTCTTGGAGATATCGATACATCTTTGTGCTCCCTGGGTGAATAGAGAAAATTGAACTATGTGCATCATCCAAAAGTTCCTTCTTCATCTTTTGACTTGATAGAACACATAGTATTTTCCCAAAACGCGCAATTCCTTCTTCATTAACATTAAACTCCGAGGATTTCCCTTTTTCGATAGCTTTCACTATTTCTTGAATTCCCACATCATCCTTTTGATCATCCTTTAACATTTCCAAAAGAGACGGTTGAGCAATCATTTGTGAAAGGATTAATGATGTTCCCTTATCTATGATTCACATGTCCATATTCATCAATTCTAAGAAGATTTGATCCTACTCAATTCTCATCATTGATAGAATCACTGGATCCTTTCTACTTAGGGAATCTGCCACCTTGTTCACTTTTCTAGGGTGGTAATGTATTGAATAGTCATAATCCTTGATGAGCTCTATCCATCTTCTCTGGCACATGTTAAGCTCTTTCTGTGTGAATATATATTTAATACTCCTGTGGTTAGTACATATCTCACATTTCTCTCCATAGAGATAATGCCGCCAGATTTTCAAGGCAAAGATCACCGCCGCCAACTCCAGATCATGTGTTGGATAGTTTCGCTCATGGATTTTCAACTGCCTTGAGGAATATGATATAACTTCATCATTCTGCATCAGCACACAGCCTAATACCTTCTTCGAAGCATCACTGAATACCACAAAAATTTCCCCACTTGTGGGAAAAGTGAGCACGGGCGCAGTGATAAGCCTCCTTTTCAACTCCTTGAAGCTTTCTTCGCATTCATCACTCCAAGTAAACATTACTCCCTTTAGATTTATCTTGTTAAGAGGGTTGGACACTTGTGAGAAATTTCTCACAAATCGTCGATAATATCCAGCTAACCCCAAGAAGCTACGGATATATGTTACCGATGTTGGCCTCGGTCATCCCTCAATTGCATCTGTTTTGGATGGATCCATAGATATCCCATTGCTTATGATGATATGGCCCAAGAATGAGACTTCCTTCAACCAGAACTCACACTTGTTATACTTTGCATAGATATTCTCCTTGCACAAAGTCTCCAGTACAGTTCTTAAATGCTCCTCATGATCCTCCTTGGTTTTGGAGTATATTAGAATATCATCTATAAAGACTACCAAAAATTTGTCTAGGTAATCTCTAAAGACTGTATTCATTAAGTCCATGAATATTTCTAGAGAATTAGTGAGTCCGAAAGGAATTACTATGAATTCATAGTGCCTGTATCTTATGCGAAAATCAGTTTTGGGAATATCTTCCTTCTTCAACCTTACTTGATAATATCCCTACTGCAAGTCCACCTTGGAGAAGTATTTTGCTCCACGCAGCTCATCAAACAAGTCATCAATTCTTGGTAGAGGATACTTATTCTTTATCGTGATTTTGTTAAGTTCATGATAATCGATGCAAACCTGCTTTGACACATCCTTCTTCTTGACGAAGAGGACTGGTGCACCCCATGGTGAAGCACTTGGGTGTATAAACCCTTTATCTGATTCTCCTATAGTTGTTTATTCAGCTCTTCAAGATCTACAACAGTCATTCTATATGGATTCTTGGATATTGGTAAAGCCCCAGGTATAAGTTCAATTGAGAATTCAACATCTCTTCTAGGAGGAAGACCAGGCAGTTCCTCAGGAAACACTTCCGTGAATTCCCTCACAATAGGCATTTCTTCAAGGATGGTTTCTTCCTTTGACTTAATCATCTGAGCTAGATACGTGTGCTCATAGGGTAGTAATATATATGATTGAGATGATGTATCTAAAGTAGATTCATCTTCCTCCATACACTTGTAAAGAATCAGGGTTCGATTCTCCATATAGAGTGTGATTTCCCTCTCCTGATAATTTATGTTGGCTCTGTATAAGGAAAGTCAATCCAAGCCAAGAATTTCATCAAATTCCACCAGAGGGAGTATGATGAGGTTCGCTGAGAAATTCAATCCATAGATTATAACAGGGGATGACTTATATTCATGGGATGCAATAGTTGCCCCATTTTCCGTACTCACCGACATCGTCACTTCCATGATTTTTGGTGGTGCTGGGATTGTTCTACTAAACTTTTGAGATATAAAAGAATGTGTAGAACCTAAATCAAAAATTATGTTCACTATTAAAAAATGAATAACTAGCATACCTTTCACCAATTATTTTTCGGGGTTCACTTCAGCTGAAGTGATGGAAAAAGATCTTCCTTGCTACCTTAGAGGTTGTTGGTTGCCTCCAAAAACCCTTGGATTAGGGAACTGATTTTCAAAATGACCCGGTTCTTTCCATTTGTAGCATTGAACAACGCGTTGAGGTTCGAACGGAGTGTTCCTCTCCTCTCTCGCAGCCGCGGGTCTTTCTTGCCGACAGTTAATAGCTAGGTGCCCTTGTCTTCCACACCTGAAGCATTTTCTTGTCCCCTTAAGGCAATTTCCAAGGTGCTTCTTTCTGCACTTTTGGCAACTGGGGTGCTGGATCTTCTTAGCACCGTTGGATTTTTCCATCGGGCCACCAGAATTGAAGTCCACCTTATCCTTGTTGTCCCCATGATACCCCTATGATTCCACGATCTCCATTTCGACCTGGAGGGCACATCGGACAATTTCCTCATAGCTTTCAAAGTCATGGATCGCCAATGCTTTCCGCAAGCTAGGCTTCAGCCCACTAAATAAGAGGTCAACTTTGCATTCGGGGGTAATGAAAAAACTAGAAGCGTATCGTGTAAGCCTTGTGAAGTTTGCCTCATACGCTCCAACAGATTCTTCATCTTTTTTCTTGAGGGAAAGTAAGTCCCTTTCCATCTTAAGTCAGAGGGTGCGCGGAAAATATTTATCGAAAAACATCTTCCAGAAATCGTTCCATTACAATGCCTCAATCTCCTCCTCAGGCTTCATATTTTTTATCAACGTCCACCATTGATCAGCTTCACCTTCCATATGATAAGCATCTAGAATAACCTTCTCTTGTTCAGAACATTGAAGGATGGAGAATATATTTTCAATGGAGTTGATCCATTGTTCAGCGATCGTGGGATCGGATGATCCACTAAATGTAGGAGGCCTTTGTCTCATGAATCTCTCGATAGCAACATGTTCTTTCTTAGGGGCGGTTGAATATTCCTCTTGAACCATTTTTCTATTCAAAACTTGAGTTAGCTGAGAGAGAAGCATGAAAAAGTTCGCGATTCCCACTCCCATTGGATTGGGCATCTCATTAGTACAGTCATCACACTGATCTTCACAATGGTTGTTAGCCCGAGTCCACCTATTACCGGCTATTGGATGGAATAAAAGGAAAGTTATAGGTAACACATAAAGGGTAATCCAAAAACAGAAGTTGATGACTTATAAATAAACTTTTATTTCCTTAACTCATGAGTCTATAGGCTTCAATCTAGGATTTTCATTATCTACTTTATAACATATATTCTTAGGGGCATTTTTTTTATTCCCTTAATAAGGGTTCATACTAAGCTTTTGAATTTACCAAAGCATATCCCCCGGGAGTTTCATAACCAAGAGTGCAGCAAGGCCCATTGTTGTGAACCAGTTCCCATTCAAGTCTATCTCAAAGCGGTGTTTTCAGGTTTTACCCCTAGGATACATATGTTCCAGATCCGCCTCTACCTGCTCGTATCCAGACAGGGATGCATTTTCGTGATGACCCACTTTATCAATACTCACCAAAACTTAGGGACCTATTTATTGTACTTAGTATTGTACCTAAGGCTTTACTAGGGTTTTCTAATCCTAATCCCAAAAATATCTAAACCTATCCTCTGATACCAACTATGAAAACCCTGATTTTATTACAAACTTAAACATGATTTATTACATAAAACTTCACTTGATACAACAAATAAGATTGAGAGGTTTAGTGTATTTGGGGCTTAAAATCATTATATAAAAACTTAAAACATAAAATACAACATCTTTATTGAAAACTTCCTTTACATGACCACTACATTCCCCCGTACTTAGCATTGCATGGTATAACCTGAGGACATGCAAAAGAAAAGGGTGAGATATAAAGCCCAGTAAGGGAGTACACATGGAATAACATGAGGAGTACAATACATGTTAGGAAATAGGCATATCAATAGATCATAAGAGAAACAGGAACATAAAGTCATGATAAAGTATGATAATCATAACATGGAAATGTGGCAACAAGACTTAACATGGAATTAGCATGAGCCATGGCCCATTGCACATAGAGCATGAGTAAATCCTCATTGAACATGAAGCACGAGTAAACCCTCATTTCACTTGAATTAGTATGAGTCAACACTCATTGCACATGATGTGTCATGATACTATACTTTACCAAATGCATTGGAGTGCTATAAGGGCCCACCCTTCTTAAACATTTCATTTCACGCATAAGTGTGCCACATGGATCATAAAACATGGATTCATAAATCATAATCATTTATTCCACGATAAATGAATGTGGAATTAATACATGAAACTTTATAATCAATAAGTAAATGTGCATAAAGTTTAATACCCTTGATCGAGAAATGGGCATGGTATTCACTACACAATGACATTGGCTTAGAAAATCGGTGTGATTTCGGTAGCGTAACAGCATGACATAAGAATTCATAAAAAACGTTGATGAGAGAGAAAGGGGTTCCTCATCATATTTACATGTAATGGATATTAAGGAGGCCATATAGATACATTTACCAACAATTTTAATGGAATTTAGATTCATGATACAAAAGTATTGCTTGAATGTAAAAGAGGAGAGAGAAGTTCCTTTCAGAATTTCAGCATAGTAACGGGTGTACATGGGAGGTATTTAATGAGAGATAAAGGGTCTCCAATCATTCAAACATAATGAGGGAAGTATTAGGGAGGAGTGAAACCATACCCCAAAATTCATAATTGAAATTAAAAGGGAAAAACAACTTAAAGAAAATTGGACAAAATGAGAAACGAAGAAAAAACCCTTACTTGGAAGTGTGCTTCCAAAGGCTAGAGAGAGGCTTGTGAGAGGCTTTTTGGGAGCTTGGGGCACCTTGGGGGGATTCTAGAGAGAGTATGACAGAGGTTGGACGAACTCCAAATGCTTTGAGTGAGGAGGAAGTGGGATCTTGGGTAGGTTTATATAGGAAATGTGAGGGAATTCTTTATTATTTAGGTTTGGGTCCCCTTACATTAAATTAATCCAAAACACAAACCATCCCATGGTTTTTCCCCATGGTTTTTGGAAAAGGGAAGAGGAGAAAATTATTTTATAAGGCCAAAGTCCGAAATTATTAAAATAATGAGGTTTCTTATGTGGAGGTGAGTCACACTCCCATGGAAAATAATTTAAAAAGACAAGATGTTTAATAAGTCTTGAGGGGTCCATTAATGCTTTGAAAATAGGTCAAACAAACACAAAATCACATTATTTTAATATTAAAACATATAATGGCCGAACATAAAGCTTATAGTGTAACACCCCAAGATTCCATGGTACGTTTCCCTTCGAATAATGCAATGGCGTGCATTGTACGCAACTTCGAGATTTTAACACACCACAACCAATCAAACTAGCCGTTATGAATAGTAATACCTACTTTTTGAAATTTTATAAATTCTATCTCTCAAAATAGACTTCATTTTTGGATTCGAAATATCGAAATTATCCTAGGGTAAAATTTTGGTACTTTTCAGATAACTTTCATATTTTGATGAATAGTGAAAATTACTAAATTTTAATTAAAAACAACTTTTTTAATCAAAATAATTGATAGTGATAAATTATGAATTTGAGTGGTTTTAAAGTATATTTAGAATATATTTTTACCATGTAATACAATTTGGGTCATTTAACATAATTTCACATTTAAACCAGACATAAACAAGTGCCAATCTTTTGATAGTTATTATCTCATAAAAACACGCTTTTTGTTTTAACAACGGGAATTAATTTTAAATTAATTTCTTCCACTTATGTGTTTTGAATTTAGAAAAATGGATTATATATTTGGAATCATGAAGTTCAAATTTTTTAAATAGGTAACTTTTATTTTTATACATTTTGGATAATTACTTCGGTAAATATTTTATTTATCATGGTTAAAGGGTAAATCCGGTAAACAAGGGTTACAAAATAATATTATAATAATACTAAATTACCCTAAAACGTGTCTTAACCCTATCGGTTAATACATGGTCGACCATGGGCATCTTTGGGTCGATTTTCGGACCCCATGGATCCACTTGTAAGTGATAATGACACTTTATTTTAATTAAGTTAAAATAAATACAAAAATGACACAAGCATATATCTTTTAGAAAAACAATTGTTACATAGGGTTATATATGTTGTCTTTTAGACTATAAATATTCATTAGAAAGATAAAACGATTTCCTACATAATTGTATTTTATTTATAATTTTTAGACACTAAATAAGTTAATTTATTTATGACATAATGGTGATGCAGTAATTACCATAATAGTGAAAAATTAGAATAATTGATATTATAAATACCCAAATAAATATAATTTGAGACTTTTGTTGAATTACACTAATTTTATAAGTTAATATGACATATTAGGATTTATTTAATTAACTTTTTTCTAAGTAATCATTCTGTCATGTGTTTCACAAAAATCATCTATTGAATAGTGTCAAAATTGACATAAAAGAGTTTTTAAAACAAATATTACATTATTAATTGATATTAAATTCCTAAAAATATAAGGTTCGGTCAAGAGACTTATATAATGATAGTTATATCATTAATGGACCACTTGGGGGTCTCTTTGATGTATATAGTAAGTTTATTAACTATATAATATAGAAATACAAAGTGACATGGTAAATGTCAAACTAATTAACTAAGAGTTAAAACTAAAAGATAAGGTTAATATAGTGACCCAAACCTGTCTAAATTATATTGGATGAATGGTTTTCGACCTATCCCCACATTAACCGTTTAATAATAAACTTTTGAGCCATTAGAAAACGAATATGAATTTATTATAAATTAATATATCTAGCTTTTCCAAAGGTGCCCCTCACCCCTCTTATAAAAGGGCACTCCTCCTTCTCATTTCTTTACACCTTAAAAGCCTTTTGGTTCGGCCAAACCCTGCCCAAATACTCTCTCAACTTCCCTCACTACAACCTATAGGCCTTATTTTGATCATAAATCCAACCTAAGGAGCCCTTTTGATCAAATCAAAAGGAAGAACCCAAATAAGAGGTAATTTTTTCACCACCCCTTTTCAAGTTCCTTTCTTCTTCCACTTCTTCTTTTATTGTTATTACCATTATAAAATAATAACTCCAATATAATATATATACTGTGATGTTATTATAAATATGGTACAATCATATTCAGTATTCTATCCATCCTTTGAATAACATGTCACCATACGTGCGTACGTACGGCTTACCGTCTCCACGTCGTGGTGTAATTGTTATTCAATATATTATTATTTGGATGGGTATAATAATTATGTGTAAATCATATAAATAATAAATATAACACGATAATTATTCTGTATATATGATATAAAATCCAATTATATATTATTTTAATATCAAAAGAATGATATTGTCGCTTGTGCGTACGTACGGACTACCGTCTCCACGAACGCGATGAGATTCATTCTCCATCATATCCATTCAAGTATAATTATAATTTTTTGATTTAAAAATAGTATCTAAGGACTTGATATCATTCTGGATATGAATAATATGCATCCCATTAATAACGAATATGGCTCACATAACAAAGAATATAAAGTAAAATGAACCCCTTAACACCCGAAATGACGATAATTCTAAGATATTATTAACAAATAAATGTTAAAACATCATATATGATATCATATTAAAGTAAATTATTCTTGTATAATTCAATAACAATTATTTCCCCATTATAAAGGAGGTTAACCTACCGTCTACCAAGGAAAAAGTACAAAGTAAGGGATTTTCTTATCTCACTTTCAATTCCGTGAGATTTCCATTGTTCGCCACTAAATTATTGAAAGTGGTGTATTGTGTACTGCCATTTGATATATATTATCATGATTCTCTTTATATTCATGTTATTATGTAAATAATTTGGTGGTTATTAAATTTTGTCCATACGACTCAGTTGATTACAACGTGGTAAGGGGTTTCTTAACTCACTCTTAATTTCGTGAGAATTCCATTGTTCACCACTTAATTGTTGCATGTGGTGTATGTGTATTGCCCATGATTGTATTCATTGTGTAATATCCTTTAATTTATGGGTATTTAAATCATAATGGTATGATACTTCTTTCATGGGTGTATGTTTTTTAATTTACCTAATCGATAAGGGAATTTGAGATTTCAATTTCCACTCATTTGGCTTTACGCATATTTCATTGATTATATTACCCAAAGACTATGTGTGGAATCACTATTCATTTGATTATGTCACAATTTCCACTCCCCTTCCTGTGGATATACATTTGATACACATAATCACTAAATTTATAATTATCAAGTCATTGATATGAATTTAATAAGAGTAATTTTAACTCATTCACCATTTGTTGAGTTAAACATCCAATTCGTTGGTGTTTTTTTTACAAGAATATGTGTGAATATCCTTTGATTGTTTTACACTGAATATCCAATCATATTTAGTGTATTTATATTTTTCACACATAATTATGTCATTTATTTATCCTTAACCTAAGGATACAGCCTTTATGAGAGATTTCATCTCAATTTACATTCCATTGAGACTTCTTTGTTGATATACACCAAATCACTTTTATGTGGTGTATATAATGTACTTTGACATAGTATATCATGAATCCCTTTATTCTCATGATATTAAAAAGTTATTATTACCTCAATTATTTGTATTCAAGTGTCTCTATTTTGGTTATAAACTCTAACTAAAATACATTTTTAAGTGTTTTAAAGATTGATTATTCTAAATATTTCTCATTAATGTCCATATTTTAAAAATGGTTTTAAGGATTTATTTATATGGAAATTAAAGTTTCCAAATAAAAATTCCTTTTAAAAGTTTAAAAGTGGTATGGGACACTTTTATTCTTTAAATGGCTTCTTGATAAATAGTGTGACTTTTAAAAGATTTCAAGAAAAACGGGGATATTTCTCTCAAATAGTTTTGATGATTATTTTCATCTATGTCAATATCCTTCATTATTATCGATTAAGGTTAATATGATACAATACAATCTTCCATACTTTATTGAATGAGTTATGTTTGACTGTGGATATGCAATTTTTATACCATTCATGGTTTGTGGATAAAGTATTGGCATTTCATATGCTAGTTTTAATACGAATGTTTATGTTATGTTTAAAACTTTTCATATGAGGAATGCATTTGACTTAGTAAGTGACGGGTGGAGCCTGGTATAGCTCCTCGATGCATCGGTAGGTCTCATGAGACAAACTAGTGTCTTAGAACAAGGCCTTGGAAAAATCTTATTTGTAGTCTTGGCACGAGGCCTTGGCTATGTGGTTATGATAGTCTGGCATTATGCATTCCATCATTATAAAAGTGGTTATTGATATTTCATGTGATCATTAGACTAGTAGAATATCCATGTGAGTTAGTAAATGTCATTATTTTATTTTATCTTTTCCATTTTATGTTGAAGTTCAAGTTTAAAAGTCTTTTGTTTTAGTTATAAACTACCTTAAGTGTTTATGCTTATCTATGAAAGCTTCTGCTATAATGTTATCCTTACTGAGCATCTGAGCTCACCCCTTTCAATGTTTTATTTTTCCCAGGATTATGAAGAAGTAATTTATGAATGACCTGCAGGGATAGGGTTGGGGCGTTACATATAGTATTTTATTACATCACTACTGGGTCATTATGATGTCATAAAAAACATTATATATTTAAACAGTATTTAATTTTTACCCAAAAATTTGGCTGTCTCGGAAAATTATGAAAAATTCACCGTTGGATAATTTCGACATCCTGATTCTAGAAAAACATTTATTTTATCTAAATAATTTTCTAAATATGTTAATTTTCACTTTTAAAATAAAAACTGACATTTATCGAAAATTCACGAGTTTTGACAGAAATGGCTTTCAAACCTTAATAAAAATAACAATTTCATTCATAAAATTATAAGATCATCTATATTTAATAAAAATTAATTTAATAATAATCATCATATTTTATTAAAATATTATTTAATTCAAAAATCCCTTAATTTAATAAAATAGAATTCTTAATTAAATAATAACTAAAAACATTATTTGTACTTTAAAAACTATTTACAATGTATCAATAATGACAACAAAGTATATTCATTATTATATACAAAAAATAATGTACATGAACATAATACTATTTATTTGTTACATAACCCCTTAAAACAGCCGTATAAGACCTAAGAGTAAGGTGTGCGATGCTGACAGACTCTTGGGGTGGCTCGGATAACATCGCTCGAGTGGTAATTTCTATCAACTTCCACTTCTCCCGTAGATGGTCCTGTTTGAGCTTGACATGATGAAGCTCAGCTTGGTCTTGGTCAAGAGAAAAGCCCAAGGATGCCACCTCTTTTCCGAGATCCAACAAATGGGCTTCGTATGGGGTAATTCTACTGGATGAGGCCATCGCTTCCTTTGTCTGAGTAAATTGGATTTGTTAAAGTCCTATATTTATACTAATCATGTGATCACTGTTCAATGGCTATATTAGCAACGGTAAAAATTCTTATCATAAAACCAATTAAGTTGACATTTTATATAAACATAAAGAGACATTTAATTATATCAAGAGTTATTTCCATTAATGAAACTTTGGGTCGTTACACAACTTTATTTATCCATATCAATCATCTCTTTATCCAAGCTAAAAACAATTTTCTCAATATCAATAACACAATAAGGGTTACCTTCCATTAATCAAAATATATCCTTTCCATTTAATCACTTTTCTATGTCTTCACACCATTTAACATATCCCTTTCAATAATTAAGGAAAAACTTATACTAAAAATACTTATATTTTTCATGATTCATATAACATAATCATTGAATTCCAAAACATATACACTTCAATCATCCAACTTTATTATTAAACCATTACTCAAGTTTTATCATCTATTACCTTAATACCCCTTTCCAAGAGTATGAAATATGAATCATGTCTTAAGGTCCCTCAACCTCAATCTAATCATTCTTATTACGTTTAATATAAACAATACTATTAGAAAATCTCATACCTTTCACATTTAGTTTGTCCTCTCTTTATCATTAGCAGTATAACCATTGCTTATACCACCGTCCAGATTATCTTCAAGAGATTGAAAAATAGGAATTATATTTTTATAATTCCCATAATTTCTATATCTAAAACAATAAATGTTATCCCAATTTCTTCTAGTTTCCATCATTGACTAAAACCAAAAAGCATAGGGTGACTGACTGAAAATTATATTTTTATTTGATTTTAAAAATCCTCTTTTTGGGTGAGAAGGGAATGGACCATACACAAAAATACTAATTCACCGAAATTAAAACACCATTGATCTGAAATCCACTTTTTATTCAAAATTCAAAATCAGTGTCAAAGCCATGCCAAGATGCCTCGAGACACGGATCCTTGATCAGTGAGGATCCTCAAGTCGCACCCCTAACAGAGTCACACCTATCATAATCACCATCAAATCACACCATTGTCAATGTCGACCATCAAAAAAATAGTATGCCGGAGCACCAAAGGTGTCACCATAAACATAAATTAACTCACCACATCATAAAAAACACCACCAAAGAATATCCATCATCATCAAAACACCACCATCATCAATACATATAACCCAAAACCAGATGTCAGTTGACATCACTGAAAAAACAACTAAGATCAGTGCTTGTAGAAAAAATAAAACTATAAACATGTCACCAACCATAAAAAAATGAACAGAATCAAACCAGATGCATAAATCAGAACACAAGCATCAACCAAATCAACCACTGATAAGAAAACAAACCTTTACTAATAGAAGAGAACCAAAAAACCAGAACCAATCCAAATACGTTTTCACAATCACCGACGGAAAAACCTTCAGACTGCCAAACCAAATCTAACCTCGTTAAAGTGAATTATTAAATGAGGACCACCTTGGCTCAGATTGAGGCTTGTATCATCAATGAGGAATATGTATTAATTGTCAACATAGGATAAAATCGATTGAAGTCACGTGAGGAGAATTGTCGGCCACCAAATACCACAACCCAAAAATCCCTTAGTTCCCACCGCTCTATATCTGACTGGGAGAGGAGTAGTGGAACTTTGGGTCAGAGTAAGGATTTGAGAATCTAAGGGATCTGGACCACTGACCACTAAACCACAAACTCAAAGCCCCTTTGATACCCCTCTTCTAGATCCTCCTTGGAGAGGTGCGGAGGAACCCAAGGTCAGAGCAGGGTTGTAGGGGCTAGGGGATTTAGCATAAAACCCATCATTAGAACCATCAAAACACATCGTTGTATATTTAACCAATAAGAACATCACCACTGAATGAAGACAGAGTTGAAAGAATAGGGATGGAAGAGGAGGAGGCAGAGGGAAAGAGGAAGGGTGGACACGGAAGGAATCTCTAAAACCTCCCACCTTAAGCTCACCACTGAGGGGAACCATAGGGCGAGAGGGAGAAGAAGGTGAAACTGCTCATAGTCTCATTCTCTCAAAGAATAGGGTGAGTAAAACTTATCATAGTATAAAACCACATAATCATGAAAAATTACTTATAGGGTTCCTAAATCATGACACCTACTTTTAAATATATGACACTTAAGGATTATCCTTTGATACATACCTAGATATATATATAGAAATATCTCTAGGGATATCACTAAATTTTTCTATTCATAATTTCCAAATGTTTACTAAACCTTTCCTTTGATGCCAACTATAGAGACCCAGGCTTAACATTCATGGACATTACATCAATTTACATGAATATTTATCAAATTAAAAAGTACATGCCTAAGAACAGTAATAGTTTAATGTATTTGGAAACTTAGAAACATAATCCTCTATCTTGGTGGAAGGTATTCAATATCTCCCATAAAGATCTTCCCCTTTATTACTCATACTTAAAACCTTTCTTCATAACTTGGGGAAATGAAACATAATAAAGAGGTGAGACCATATTCTCAGTAAGGATAAATAAGGAATATATTTAATTATAGCATGATCATAAGGGTATGAGAACATGATTTTATAATTAAAAGATCATACCATGCATATCAAAGATCATAAACATGAATCATGGAATAAATATTAGCAGTTCATAAGACATGAATCACATGAAACTAAAAGAATATGAATCATGAGAGAATATCATAGGAATAATAAATAGATTTTTTCATACACATAAACTTATAACCTTTTAACATGTACGAATAGAAATAGGTTCACTCATTAAGTTAGGGACTTGAAATTAGGCCATCACATGAACTTATGGACATTCATCCAGGTCCACGCATAACATTGTGAACATGTAATAAGGTTCGCTCATAACATTTTCAACATGTAATTAGGTCCATGCATAAATATATGAATATACAACCATGTCCATGAATAACATTATGAACATGTAATCAGGTTCATGCATAAAATTGTCAAATTTTAATAATGTTCACTCATAACATTGTGAACAGGTAATCAGGTTCATGCATAGGAGGTTATACCTCCTAGGCGTGACACACCACTATCCCCAGGGGTATCCTTTTCTTCATAGTGGACCAAGTTACACCTTATTCACATAGTGTGTCATTATTGTGTACTTTTTCCCATCATTATCTCATGAGATATAGATCTTTACTAATGTATTTGAGGGAGATATAGATCCCACCTGTCACAAAATAAAATCTTATATACGCGTGCCACAACATAATAAAACATTCATCATATCATGACCCATAAAAATTGATGGGTTTCACAAACTTCATATCATACCCATGAAATGAAATTGGTATCATAAACATTTCATCATATCATAACTTATGGAAAAAAGTACGTTTCATAATCATTTAATCCAACAATAACTCGTTAAAGGAGACGGGTTTCCGAAGCATTTATCATGGTATAACTTGTGCAAGAGAAATGGGTGTCATAAACATCATTACATAAAAACAGAAACTATTAAATAAATAATATTAATGGTATTATTATATCATGTCCCCAATAAATCTTAAACTATATCAAAGGATTCCATCTTAGATAGAGAAATATTTTGAAATATCACTTGGAAAAGTTATAATAGAAAATAACCTTTCTTTGGAAATAATATAACATTTTCAAAATCCTTTTCTTTTAAAACCACGTTGAAAACTTATGAAGTAATATTTTATAATCATTTAAAAATTTCTTCAGAAAAATATCCTTTCCAATTTAAAAAAATCATTTTAAAACACAATACATTTTGAAAACCTTTTTCTTTGAAAATAACTTTGAAGACTTATAAAAGAAGATTTGTAAACCATTTTAAACAATTTAAAACATTAAATATTTCTTAAAAATTATTTTTCATGAAACTTTTATTAGGATACCATTTAAGTAAATTGAAATCATTTTTAGAAAACACGATTTTTGAATAAAACATATTTCCAACTGAAGAGAGAAATAAAGTCGTATTTTCTTAAAAACATATTCTTAATAATATTAAGTACCAAAGAGTGTAAAAATGGAACAATTATATAAATATATAATGAATAACTATATGAGATAAAATTTATGATATTTATTGACAGATGTATCATAACATTTCTTCAATTTAAGTATAATAATAAACAACCCCGATAAATGATGAGATTGTAGAAATAAATTGTTACCTCTTTGGTAACATTTAATCCTAATCCCCAAGAAATAATAACATTAAATAAAGCTTAAAATATCATGAAATTAAATATATTCATGATAGAACATGTTAAAAGGTAGTATATACACCCCATAGAAAAAATATAGGTGCATAACATGGCATGTATCTCAAAGAAGGAAAATTGAGATAAAATTACTTTACTGATTTAGTAACATTTGATCCATAAACCTCATAAAAGAAATATCATAAAATGGATGTTTAAATACCCATAAATATAAGTATAATATTAATATAATACATTCATGGGAAGTATATATAATGACCTGAGCTTAACATATAGGGAAATTACATTACTTTTGCAGAATACTTAATACATGATTCAAACAACCCAATACCATATTATTTTAGTGTATTTGAAAACTTGGAACATAATCTTATAACTTGGTTAAAGATCTTCAACATATCCCACAAATATCTTCCCCTTTATTTTTCTTACCTAAACCCTTTATTTATATCCTGGGGAAAAGAAAACATAAAAAGGATGAGCTCAAATGCTCCGTAAGGGTAAAAATGGAGAACATAAAACAAAAATTCATCATAATAATGTAAAAAATAGGAACATAAAGTTTAAATATAAAAATCTTGATCCATGAAATAAATCTGGGCAGTTCTTAAGACAACGATCATAAAGGAACATTAACCATGATAAAATAGCATAGGAATAAAATATACAGTTGTGGCAAAAAAAATAAGCACATAATATGATTTCCATAGTATTCAAGGCATTGCTACCTAGACCATCATAGTGGAAAATTTCCATTAATGAACTCGGTTTACGTGTTGTTCCAGCCATGTATTACTAAACTAGATTTACTTATCATTTCAGCCCGGTATTACTGAACTAGATTTACTTGTTCCATCCATGTATATCTCAAGAGATATAAATCTTTACCCAATTCATTGTAGGGAGATATAGGTACCACTCATCTCATAATGAAATCATTATTACATGTGCAACAAAACATAAACCATTCACCATAGTATAATCCAAGGAACAAACAAATGATTTTCTTAAACATCATTCCATCATAACATAATCCATATAAGATAAATGGATTCATAAAAATAATTCCATTATAAAAAAATCAAATAAAAGTAATAATAGGGATAGAAACATAAACCTATGTCATATTAGATGTAAAATAATTTTGATAAAACACTTGAACATAATTCTTGAAGAAAATATCCTTTCTTCTTAAATAATTTTTTCTTTTCTCAAAAATCCATGCAATTTTAAAAGAAAACAATTCAGTTTAAAATAAACTTAAAATATGATAGAGGAATATTCATGGAAATAAGAAATTATAAAAATGTAAAAATAAATTTAATCATACATAGAATAATATTGAACATTTTATGAAAAAAAATTTAGAAAACATGTACATGGATGATAAATATATCCCCAGTAAGTACTTACGTATAAACAATCTCGGATAAAAAAAGAGATTGCAAAATTATCCCTTACCTTAGGTCTGATTTCTTTTGTATATGTCTGAGACTCTTGTATAGTGGGTTTAAACATATTATTAACTTTTAAAAAACCATAATAATATTTATTATATCATATATGATTCACTTATGACTTTATATTACCTGTTTATTTATCAATTCCATGTTAAAGCAACATTTTGGGTAATAATCGTTTTATTTTTCATATGTGTTTTGACTTGTTATTCTTGATCTTATATATTAGATCGTGATTTACTTACTTCCATAATGTAAAACAAGATTAATATATATCATAAATATTCGGTATATAAATATATATAATAGATAGAAAAATGAAATGGAATACACCGTTCATGGAGAAGGTAGGTCGTACGTACACATGAACGTTGTTTATGTTTCCCTATTGAATTGAATGGAAGAAAGTAAATGAAATATATATATATATAATAGAATTATTATGTCATGTATCTTATTATTATTTATTATATATACTTTATAATCATTCTTGAATGGTTAACGTGGAGAACTAATCTCATCGTGTTGTGGAGACGGTAGGCTGTACGTACGCACGAGCGACGATATCATTCACTTAATGGTTAAATGGTATATAATTTTATTTTATATTAATTATAAATATAATTATAATGTTATATTTATTATTTAAATCCATTATATTAATAATTATATTCATACAAATAATGTATTGTTGAATAAAAAATTACACCACGGTGTGGAGATGGTAAGCCATACGAACACACGCATGGTGATATTGTTATTTATAGAACAGCTAAAAGGAGGTATAAGTTTGTCCTGTAATTATAATAACATATCATAATGTATAATATACTGTATTTATTACTTTAGTACAAGAAAAACATAATAAGAGGAACTATAAGAAGAAAAGAATTTTGAAAGAGGTGACAAAATAATTACCTCTTTTTCGGGTATATCCTTATGATTTTCCCAAAAGGTCTCCATAGGATGGATATATTCCTAAAGTGTGGCCTCCGGTATGAATTGAGGGAATTTTTTAGAGTAAATGGGTAGGGCTTGGTCGAGTAAAATGGATCTAGAGGTGTGATTAAAAGAGAATGAGAGGTGCCCTTTTATAAGAGAGGGGAGGGGCACCTTTATAAATACCAAAACTATTAAATTAATATAAATTAATTTTTAAATTAAAATTAATCAAATGTGGATTATTTAGAATATAATATGAGGTTAGGTCAAAATTTTCCCAACAAATAAAATTTATACATGTTTTTATTTTATTTTAAACCTTATCTTTTTTATTTATCCTTATTTAATCTATTTAATTTTAATTGTGGTAATAATATTCTAAATATTAAATGGTTATAAATATTTACATATGTGTTTCAAATTGTCCATAATTGTATAATTTAAGAAATTTTAGACCTTATAATTTTCAATTTTTAATTTTATGTATCTTTAGTATTTTTAAATAATTTAATAATATATTATTTTTACAAAATATCAGTAGTGTCAATTTTGATACTATTCATTTATTTGGCTTTAAATAAAATACACATAGATGATAAATTCAAACTAATATAGTTAATGTACTCCTAAAATTTCACAATCACCTAGAAAATTTGTGGAGAACATTAATTAGTTCATATTATATTTATTTTATTATTTTTAAAGTTTTTTATTTGATATTTCTATTAATAAAATAATTTCTACATCACTATTGTGTCATCATTAATGGTAAATATTTCATCAATAAAAATTATAAATAAATTCACATAAAGTATATAATTTTATTTTATTTCTGTATACTATTTAGTTTCTATGTTTTATGAAGTTTATCACTATATTAAAATTATTATACTTATAAGATATAAGAGGGTGACATGTTGTCACTTTCTTAGTTTTAATTATAATTACATCACTTTCATGGAAAAATTCTATTTAATGGATCACTTAAAACCTTTAGGTGATATTGGTCTACTTTAATTCTTCCAATAGGATTTTGTAAAGTGTTAGGGTAATTTTATTATATTTATCATATTGTTTGTTACCCTAATTTACTCGATTGACTTTTAATTATGGTAAATAAAAATTACTATAGTTACTATTCATAATATCCAAAATAAAAGTAACCTATTAACATAATTTGGAACCACTGATCCCAAATATGGAATCCATTTTTCATAATTCAAAACACATAATTGGAAAAAATTCATTTAAAATTAATTCTTATTGTCAAAACCAAAAAGCAGGTTTTTTAGAAGTAAAAACTTATCAAAAGATTATCATGTGTTTATGTCCAATTTAAATGAGAAAATACTTCCAATAAAAAAAATTATTGAATGATAAAAAATATAATCTAATTATACTTTAAAAACAATTAAAAATATAATCTAAGTATATAAATAAATTAGATTAAAAGGAAGTTTTGAATTAAAATACAGTATTTTTCACTATTAATTAAAATATGAATTTCATCAGAAAAATACCAAAATTTCAACCAAGATAAATTTTGATGTACATATTCCAAATAATAATTTAATTATGTCAAATAGAACTTATAAAATTTTCAAAAACTATGTTTAAAAATGGTTCACCATCAAAAGGAAGAAAATTTGTATTTTATTGAAAAATACTTCTTTTATCAGAAAAATCGAATTTGTTCTTATATCATGTTATAGAAAATACATAAGATTAATTTTAATGTTATGTAAAATTAAAAATTTTGTTAATAATATTCATAAATTCTAGTTTATATTCCATTAAATAATAATATTTTAATAATATATCATTGTTTAGTGAAACTAGGTTTTGCGTATAACACAAGCTATAGAGGAAGGTTGATCTTGCATGTAACACAATCCTAGTCAGTGTTCCGTGTAGTGAAATATTCCTTTGGTTTTGAATATAAAATAATCCAAACATAGTTCTTTTATACATTTAACAAAATCTATACTCAATGTTATGAGAAATAAATTTTATCAAATGAACTTGAAATTTTGTGTAACACAAGCCAAGAATAGTGTTGCGTATACTGCAAGCTAATACGGTGTTGCATATAGAACAATATAATATTTGTGTAGCATAAAACACAAGACATAAAATAAATTAAAAATAATATATATCATAAAATATCTGGTAGTTATAGTATATATACCACATAAAAGAAATAATGAATATTTCATAAGTCTCACAGAAATAAAAATGAGACGAAAAAACTTTTACCATAAGTCTTGAATTTCTTCATACATGTTAAAACCTCATGTATAATAAATATAAGTTTATTATAAATCTAAAATAAACTATATTATTATATCTAATATTATATATGACTTTATTATGACTTTATATTACCCATTTATTAACAATTCCATTTAATGTTATGTTTCAGGTAATATTTGATTTGTTTTTCGTATATGTTTTCACTCTTTATTCTTATTCATATTACATAGATAATAATTTAATTATTTAAAAAATGTAAAACATGATTTAAATGTCATATATATTCAATATATAAATATTTATAATAATCTATAAAATATAGAAATATGAAATGGAATATACCATTCATGGAGACGGTAGACTGTACATACACATGAATGATGTTTTTTTATTATCATATTAAAACAAAGAAAGTAAATGACATATATGTATATATATATATATTATCATTAGAGAAGAATTATTACTTCAAATATATCATATATGTTTACTAAACTTTTCCTTAATACATTCCATGTATAGTGTAAACAAATCATATCACTTTGAGGAGGCGGTAGTCTACACATCCACAAATGAAGTTATCGTATTTACACAAAATAGAAAGCATGGAGGTATATTTTATATAATAATACCATAAGTATAAATACATAATAAATATCATATATATCATATAAAATCATTAATTACATCATTATTTCCAACCTTTAAATGTGGCAATGGAACAACGAGTGTTATCGGTTCATGATGTGGTAGTCCAACGTACACACAAATGATGATTGTGTATCCCAGTTTATGGAATTCTGTGTGATTTTAGGTATAACCCTTAACATAAAAACATCTAATTATATTTATTATACTAATATTTTTATATAATCATGTAATAATAAGTATTTTTGGGTGGATAAATAAATAAAAATGAAGTTCTTGTCGAAGGTTGTTACCTCTTCTTTGAGTATCTTCTTCTAGTTTTCACAAAAGGGATTCCTTAGTTAGATTTATGAACAAAGGTAGTCTTATAGGATTAATTTAGGTAAATTTGGATCTATTTTTTCTAGGGTTTTGATGATACAAAGTGTCTTTAAATGTGTGAGGGATTGAGGGAGTGAGGGAGTGAGTTCCCATTTATAGTGGAGGAGTGGTATTCTTGTAAATATAAAAAGGTAAACACTATTGAGATGTCTCCCTTACATCATGTGCCTCAAATAATTATCCATATTCTATAAAATTTGGTATATAGTAGAAATATGTCCATAAAATTTCTTTTGGACATGTATCTATGATATTTTTCCCCTTAAGCTAAAGTTTAACCACTAAGTAAACTTGTTTTTACCTTAATCACTATAATTAATTTTAATTACTTTGACTAATAATTTTGGTTAAAAACTAAGTTTAACTTATTATAAATTATAAATTATTATTATTAAATATATGGACTCCATTATTTCAAATTATAATCACATAATTGGATTAAATTAATTCAAAATTAATCCTGCAAAAGTGACGAGACAATGGGTTTTTAAAGAAAAAGTTTTCAAAAGTTTGAAATGTTTTTATTTCCAATTTCAATGTGAAATTCGTTAAAATTACCTAAATTGTATTAATTGATGTATAATTTATCTAAAAAGAATTTAAAACCAACTTAAAATATAATTTAACTATATATATAAATTAGATGAAAATACGGTTTTGAATTAAAATTCAGTGTTTTTCACTATTCATCAAAAAAATGAAACTACTTAGAAAAATAACAAAGGTTCACCCAAAGTAAATTTTTACATTAATCATTCAAAAATAAAGTTTATTTTTTCAAATAAAAATTATAAAAGTTTCAAAAATTATATTTAAATAGGTTCTCCATTAAAAGGTGGTAAAATTACCTTTTAGAAAAATACATCTTTTAATTCATATAATTGAGTTATTCATATATTATGCCTATAATATCTATTAGATTAATGTAAAAAAATTACTGAATATATAATATTATAATTTTACTAATAAAATTCAACAAATTTGGTTTGATTAATTTAATGAGATAAATTGTTGTCTGTACATAGAGAAATAGTTTTTTAGAGAAGTAATTTCTTTATTTTCAAATGGTTCTTACATTCATTTATAACTATTGATAACCAAAGGAATCATTTTATATAGCTCTATAAATACTATTTTCAAATATTATTTAATCTTATTTTTAAATTCAATTTCAATTTATAGGTGGTAACTATAATAATATATTAACAACAATATTAATAGCATATTGTAGTTTGATAAAACTTGACCTTGCAAGTTACGCAAGCTATCTAAGGAACTCGGTATTGTGTGTACGAAAATCCAGACATAATGTTGTCTCTACCAAAAGATAATATAATTATTGGGTGTTATATTAAATTTTTTTCATGAAACAAAATCCAAACTTAGTTCTTTCATATAACACGGGCTATATTCAGTATTGCGTGAAATGAAAAATATCAAAAATATTGAATTAATTTGAAAAAATCACAAAATATAGAGGTTCTATAATAATCCCTTATATACATAGAATCTATAATTGAATTAGTAATAAATAGTTTCTTTGAACTATTCTAGCTCACATATCCTTCATTTAGACATAAAAGATATCCTGACTGTGACTTCAAATTATTTTGATCAGTTTGAAAACCAGAATTATTATAACCCATGATGGTAAGTTCCTCATCTCCTCCATACACCAGAAATATATCCTTAGTTATTCTTAGATACTATAGGATATCCTTAACATCGGACTAATGTTGTTTTCTTAGATATTTTTGTTATCTGTCTACCATGATTAATGCATAGGAAACATAAATCTAGTAGACAACATGGCATACATTATTGATTCTAACATTGAATATTATCAGATCTTACTCATTCTCTCTTTATATTTTTGTGTCTGAGGACACATTTTCTTAGAAATATGTAAACCATGTGAAACTAGAACCAATACCCTCTTGGATTGTTCCATACTAAATCTCTTAAGTGTCTAGTCAATGTATGTCCTTTTACTTAGTCCAAAAATCCTTTTAAATCTATCATTAATGATCTTGGTCCCTAGAAGATAAGCTACTTCACCTAAGCCCTTCATGGACAAACACTTGTTTAAATAGTTCTTAATAGACTATAATACTGGTATTCTATTTCAAATAAGTAATATGTCATCAATATATACTACTAGGATAACAAATCCATTCCCACTAAACTTACTGTAAATGCATGGATTGCATTCATTATTAATGAAACCAAATTATTTTATAGTATTGTCAAATAAAATGTTTCATAACCTAGATGCTCGCATCAATACATAAATAGGACTCTGAAACTTGAAAAAAAAATTGACATCACCTAGAGTCATAAACCCTTCAGGTTGTTTCATATAGACATCTTTCTGAAGGTCCCCATAAAGGAATTCGCACTACAATAAATTTCACTTATCTCAACTATTTTAGGAATCATTCACATGTTGAGCGTTGAAATAATACTATATGAATGGTTTCTGGAGAACCGTTGGTATAGGTTGTCTAAAATTGATCCATGAAAACAATTTAAGTGAAACTATTGTTATATATGTGTAAAAATGTTTTAAGAACCATTGGTATACATACTATCCAGCATATAATCTATACCAATGGTTTCAAAGAAGCTATTGGTATACATGCAACGTAAATTCTATCCCAATGGTTTGAATGAAACCATTGGGATATATGTTTTCTAGCATATTGTATACCAATGGTTCTATAAACTGTTGGTATATCCTCTACTCCCCAGCAAACATCAAAGATGGACAACCCAATGTTAACCTATAAACTTGAACCTCTTATGGTATTCCAATGCACTTGTAAACCTATACACATGCACCGTCATTCACCTCATATGTAAACACAATTGACTTGGACACTTCAATGCCAATGAGTTTTATAAAATGGCATGTGGTGGTTCCGCCTGACCACCATGTTGTCTAATGAAACTCAATGCCTGCTTTATTCAGCCTTCCAAATTAATCTTGTTATGGAAAATATGGAAACATTCCCACTCTAGATCAAATCTAAATATTTGGATACCAACTTTATTATACCTTCACTTTATGTCTATGAGAAGAGGACATAAATCATATGTTTTTTCAAAGGGTGTTTTTATAATTAAACTAGAATTAGAGTAGCATATGAAGCTGAATTATTGGCTATGGTGTATGTAATTGGATACACTCTCCAATATAATTGGAATTCATTGTGTCTTGAATTAGACTCTGAGTGCCTATCAGAATAAGATTTAGTTGGTTTTAAAACACATTTGGAATGACATTTAAGGGATAAAATATGTATTTTATAGACATAACAGCCTTATTTAAATTAGCATGGGTCACTAACAAACCTTTCACCTTTGACTCTGAATATATGATCATTGATCTTCAATGCTTATTTCCTCTTTCCTTTAAACAAGATGAGACCAACACCTCATGTGTGAGTGTTAAGTCTTTATATTCACTTTAAATGAAACAACTCTAGATGATAACTTCAAGGATAGAATTATGTCTTCAATATACTCCTTTAACCAAAATATAACAATGGTAAGCTACTGTCTTCAAAGGAAACCTGGATCTATTCACTGGAAATTTGTTCCCATGTTCCCCCTATTTTTCTTACCTTTTTTCCTCTTTGAAACAAATATATCAATATATCCCAAGTTTGTCCTTCCCTTATTCCTTATTGAATAACTAGATGTTGCAATGTTGTGCAGGTATCTGTCCTTATCATAACAGAATCATGCAATATTTGTGTGTGTGTGTGTGTGTTGTCTATTTCATGCACAACTATGAATGGTGTGGATCACACCAGGATTCTATAATCTTCTATTTCTTCTTGAACTTTTCATGTGAAGAACATGTTTTTGAATTCAAATAAATATACTAAATAAGACTCCAAGATATTTGGTCATATTCACTACATTTTTTCATTAACTTATTTGTGTTTTGAATCATCATCCATTGAAAACTATTAACTATCCATCCACATAATATAAAAATATATCCTTTTAAATCCACCACTTAAAATACCTAAATATCTTGTGACAATACCTCCATTCTAATTCTCCAAATTGTCCATAACTTTGGAAAGCTTTTAAACCTCCAACTAAATATCTGTGGCATAAAAAAAACTATTCAAACTTTCCATTTAAAATCATAAAACTCATGGCATAGAAACTCATTTTTGAATTGTGTTTCCAAAAAAAATTCCTTTGACCTTCACACCAAGGCATGAGAAAACACTTCTTTATGCAATATTCCCTTCAAAATGTTGGACACCATGACCACTTGGCCATTTTTCTCCATCAAAAAATCCTGATACACCAAAATACCCAACTCTCCAAAAATGCTCTAAGAAATGACATAGGAATATCTCCAGTATCTTTCTATACTTCGATATACACAGGTCCACCACAGTGAGCAGAATGCCTTTAGTGAGTGTCCCCACTATAATTTTTCCTATTAGAACTTGGGAGGAATGTTTCAATAATAATATTAAAAGGAGGAGGCACTAAATCATATAAATTGGTGGTGGTAATATGAATCTTGTGGAGGGGAGTACAGGTGATAAAAAATGACACCATCCGTGTTTTTAGATATATGGGCTCAGGTAAGCAATATCTAGGTGTTTCAATTATGAAAACATGTATTGAATCTAGTTTTCTGATCATAGAACCTTAAATAAATGGTTATTCCTCATATGTGTTTTGAGAATTTGGGAGTTGAATGAGGTTGTTCGGCTTTAAATTATTGACCAACATAGGTCAAGATATATGAATTTTTTGGACACTGATATTTCTTGGGGATGAGAAGAATTGTAGTGGGGATATTTTGAAACCATGTGTTCATACAAGAATTCAGAATTTGAGGAAAACTTTTAATTTTCAATTACTATAGGGGGTTTTCAATAGTTTTTTTAGTTCTATTTTTAAGGTTTGGAACCAATTGAAATGGAATTTTAGACAACAGAATAGGTCTCGAGTCATAGCTCAATAGCTCGTGGGAGAATCAAGGAGGGGCGAAGCTGGCTGTTGAAAAATTGCAAGAGATCACTAGATGACTAGTGGTCTTTTTTAGGGTAAAAGTGATAATATTTCACACTTGTGTTTTTTAAGTGGGCGGTCCACTTTTCCTCATCCATTTGTGAAAACCATGGGAATCCATCCCTCCCTTCCCCTTTAGGACCCTTTGATCTTGGGGCGTTTTGTGTCTTTTCTTTATAAATTAGAGGTTAGTTCCTCCCTCTGATCCACACATGTGTCATTAGTATTCCTGCTAATATATATTTTGGCTATGATATTTATATCTGGTAATCAAGTTTGTATTATATTATATTATGGAATTGTTGTAAAAACCATACCCACTATAACATAGTAATCATACCTCCCACTCTCACACTCACTAGGGATATGATTTGACCATTGGTTCCAGCCCCAACATAGTTTTATTCCTTTCACCAATATGTCATCACTTCCTAAGATTTTATCTTGTATACCTTAAAGATATTCTAAAATCATCATTATGTTAGAGTCATTCTCAACAAAATTGTAAAGATTTTCCCAATACCTCCCCATTTATTCCATGTTTCCTAGGACCTCCTATGGTTCAGACATAGTAATAACCTAGTTAGACTCTAATATAGGAATGACTTGGATGGAGTAAGGTTGATGGGATACACCCATGGGTTGGCACAAGTGTCCGGGCATCAAGGAATCACCTATTAGTAAATATTTCACCCACAAACAATTAATTAAAACAACAGTGAAAAATAAATTAAATTTTATCATGCCCCATCCATACGTTGGACGTCCATGCAAAAGGAAAAGAAAATAAACAGAAGCAACATGGTATAAAGGTGGAAAAAAATGAAACACACTAATTAATCTCTCCACTACCCCGATCTCCTTTCCCTGCAAAGAAAACCACGTAGTTGCCTCCAGTTCCCTTCTATCACCCTTCATAGAATATAACTACCATCCATCTATAGATAGTATTAAAAGGCCAAAGTGGACGATGCGATGAAGAAAATAAAATAAAAACTAAACTACAACATACCTGTCTCTTTTTACCATACAAGTCACCATCCAACATATAAGAACCACAACGCCCCCATGGTTCAAATCATGTTTCTACAAGAAAGGGGGAAACAAATTCAAGTTTTAAATTGATACTATAAAATAGTACATTCCTATAAAATAACAATTACACTTCCTATTAATGTTATATAATTAGTTTGACTTGATTTTCAGCTTATTTTGGTTTTGTTCGATATAAGTTAGTTTGGGAGATTTTCATCATATTTAGTTTTTCTTGTTTTTGTTTATATTAGCTTAGAAAATTTCATTCATTTGGGATAGATAGATATACCAATGGTTCACTTTGAACCATTGGTATAAGGGTTGGGATATATAGCTATCCCAAAATAGGACCAACAAAAAAACATATCCAAAATAGTCCCTACAGAAAAATACATACCCAAATAGAATAGGAGGTTGTGATAGAATCAGAGGCTAAGAAGTGTGTATTGGGAAATTCATAGGCCCTACATAATAACATACTTTCTATTTTGGGCTAAGTAGTGTGTACTGGAAAATAAGTAGGCCAATGATAGATCATGTGGCACTCTTATAAACTGGAAAGAACATTCCAAAAGGGGGCATCATGGTCACTATATGAGAAAATATAGCCTGGAAATAAACCACAACAATGGGCTTATTAGGTTCCCTATAGATATTTAATAGTGGTCCCATGGGAGGAATAATGGGAGGTGAGGCTGTTAAAAAGGGCGGGTTAGAGAGAGTAAGGGTGAAAATTATAGGTTGCCTCAAAATATACCTAAGATACCTCAAGATAAAGTGTATTTTTTGAGATGTTTGAATAAGAATATCAAATAAAGAATTATGTATCTATCTCTGATGAATTATAAATGGAAGTATCAAAAGACAATTTAATGAATACATGAAAGAATTAGGAAAATAAGGCAAGGAAAAATATAAAGTAATAGAATGATCAACCACTTCCTAAAATTGAACACGGTGGTGAGGGTATATCTATAAAATATATTTATATGGATCCTTTTTATAATTCAAGTACAATATGTGGAGATTATAAAGATATAAAAATAGTTAAAAACTTCTACTCTCATATTATAATTTATCTGAATAAGGATCCAATGTATTGGTAATCTAATATAAAACAAATAACATTTGACCTAAAAAAACAATAAGTACCTCTTCTATCCATAACCTATAAAAAAATTAAAACCATGTAAAAAAATTGAAATGACCTCATCATTATCAGTGAATGATTTAAAGGATTCAATGAGTTTTGTTTTATGCCAACAACTTGGCCCAAAATTCCAGATGACATGGTCTAGTTGGGAAGACCTTATGAAACTTACATTGAAGGATGTAGTGGATATGGTTTATAGAAAATTTATTATCACTGGATGTTAAATATTATAACACACATTGTGTACCTATAGTTGACATCCTGGCATGAATAGCGAGTACACTCCTAGAAGGTCATTTCAATGTAAACACCATGTTGTACATGACCAAACTGCATGTACCATGGGTGGAAAATGACTTTGGTTCCTCTCAAAGTACTCATTGACTGGACATTTGGATTTATAGGTTTTGTGTTATAGAGGTACACATCATGCACATTAGTTTAAATTATATGATAAGCTAAGGTATATTCCAAGTACCTCTCTAGGTTCTACAAACCCTGTATACAATATCACACATTGTTTACTTCTTCCAAATTCATACAAATGAAATATCACTTTTTCCAATGTAAGATATTGACATTTAGGTAGTCAATAATGTTTAATATTTCCACATAGATTTTGATGGTTACCTTTTCTTATATATTAGAGATTTTACATGAAGTGATATTTAAATTCTTGTCCCACTTAAATTGGAAACCATACAATAGATATCAAGCATGTTGTTCAGAGAATTCTTTAGTAGATATAAACCTTTTTTGGATATGAAGCTATGTTAGAATGTGGATCCCTCTCATAATCCTAAGGAAGGGTTGGTATTCCCATCCGACTACATAGGGAACAAGGATCCTCAATATGTGGATCAGATAGGGTCTATATTCTTCCCAATTACATGATCCTTGGATCTTTTATGAATAGATTTTTATTGGAGTAAGTGATAAAAGGGGCATGGGATCCTCTACTGAAGTTAATATTCATCCAAACTAATAGATATATCAGATCATATGCATATAATATGTTTAAGTCCCATTGTTAGCAACGGTAAATCAGAGTATGATTCTTGTTTATTCTTCAAGGAGACGCATGCTTGTTAGAGTGGGTAAAATTTATTAAATTTGTTGTTGCATGTTATCCTTTAAATCTTAATTATTACCCTTATCTCTCATGTTGACCATTGTTGAGAGATAAGGGTTTTCCTACTATATGCATCAACTATCTACCCTTATGTCACAAAAAAAGCATCTGTTTGGGGTAGCGATGTTTAAACGTGGTTCTAAAATCCTATCTATAAACTATATTATGAACTAGTAGAGGAAAATATGGTTTAAAAATTATAGGGTAATCACTATGAGATGAGGATCACCGTAGTTTAGTACTGACATCATTTATATTAAAATCACAACACCTATCCCTCACTAAGTGCATAAACCAAAACCTACAAAATCATGGTACACTCATCTCGTTTTTCTCAAAACCAAACCAAATTTAATATTTTGTTTTATTTATGGGTTTTTAAATAATTTAATTAATTTATATACAATTACTAGTGCATAAACCTTGACTTCCACTTAAAAATATTTTAAATTAGTTAGTGTTTCTTAGAGTTTATAGATTTTTACTTTGGTTTCTTTGAGAGACTTAACAATGCCTTTCAGGCATGTAAAAATTGCTATCATTTATGGAAAGTGGTGACATGAAATATTTATAATTTTTAGGAATTTCTCATTTATATTTTTGGTGTAGAGTACTCCCATTCCCTTAAATTCTTAAGTGATTTTCATGGGATGGTTTTTTAGTTTATGTCGAGTTGTGCTAATGTGAAGTGTTTTTCATGTAATATTGGAATTACATGTTGGAAGTCTACTTCATTAGTATTAATGAAACAATGATATGGGAAGTATTATCTTATTATGTGGACAAAGAAACCAAAGCAGAAATAAGCTGAATAAGATTAAGATATCATACCCAACTGTAGTGATAAAACTAGTAGTAAATGAGCCCTCGTATAAATTAAAAAAAACCCTTACCCACACCTGCAAGGGAAAAAATGCACAAAACAAATGAATTCAGTTGAAAAAACAACAAAAAACAAGTCACAAGCCCATTTAAATGGGGTTGAAAACATGGATCAAACATTGAAAATTAGTGATGTATCAAGCAAGAACACAAGGGTTTTTCATGACCCCTAGAATTTAGTTGTTCCAATTAAGAATTTTGAAGTAAATAAAAACATTTAATTAAATAAATTAATAATGGGAAACAACCTCAATGGCATGCCCGAGTATCTACATGCATCATAAAATAAAAGTAAATTCCATATGGCAAGTATGAAAGGCCACCTACCTTTTACCAAGGCTTTTACACTTTGATGTTAAGGTCCAACATTAGCTTCCAAGGCCCACCAAGCTCATCCATCCTCTCTTTTGATCAACCAGGCTCATCGCATCACCCTGATCATCTAAGTTACATCAATAAACAATTATTAATTAATTATTACTAATTAATTAATTAAATTGGACCCTTTCATATTATCAGTTAACTCACCAAGATATTATGCTATTTCAAAACCATCAGCAATAGTGCACATTCCACTCCAAAAGAATTCATGAATCTAGGCTGCAAAAATCACCAATTAAAAATAACTATTCAATAGCTAATAAAATTGATTTCGGGAAAAACCCCTTATATGAATATGAAACATTGAATACCTCAATGGATCAACATGAAAAAACAGGAAGGTGTGATCTTGGGTTCCCCTATTCCTAATCATAGCCAAACCTCTATCATAAATTATTAATTTCACCATACTTTAGTGAAATTGATGAATAACCCTAAAACAGAAACTTCTAAAACTAGAAATGTTATAAGGGAAACAATGCAGGAGGGAGGTTTAATACCTCAGTGAACATATTTTGGATGACATGTGGAGAGAATATTTTGTGAGGGAGGGGTGAGCGGAGGTTGCTAGGGATCAGGATGGGATGAGGGGTGATGTCACGACTTGTCCTAGTGGGGCTCGTGTCATGACTCCCCAAGACAACCTCCAATAGGCTAGGGGATAGTGACTAGCACCAAGTAGGCGTATCACTAACATGGGAGGCATTTCCTAAGTACCTGTAAACATGAAAACATATCAAAGACCACAAATTCTAAAATGTAAAAACCACTCAGGAACAAAATGCATTCATACAACTAAACCCAACTGACAGAATACAATGGAAGTAAAGTGCAGAAATTAAAACTGGTCGAGAATAAAAGCCCACAAAAACAAGAGTCTGCAAACTAAAAAGTCCAACCTATAAACACAAAGAGGTTCCGGGACTACTACTCATAGCCGTAGAAATAACACAACTTGTAGGGAACTCAGAAATCTCGGTCTGGTCCGGGTCCGCCCTGGACTCCGTCAAAAGGACGATCATCTACACAAGACACGACATGTGCTGGAAAAGCCCATGCAGGGGTGAGTATAACAATACTCAGTAGAGGATACCTAAACCCACAAATAAATACACAAAGAAAAATTATAGTCATCTATACACATTATATGTCTACTGAACATATTGTTTCTGATGCGTTTTGTTGGGGTGCGCACATCCATCTGATTCGGGGATGACGGTGCTGTTTGTTGCCCCACATTCCCGATTTCCAAAGGCGGGCGGCATCCATCGCATGTTTAAGGAAGTTTTATCCTTGATTGAAACGGGATGATGATGTTGGATCCCCCTTCCGTGTATTCTTCCTTGGAACTCATTACCTAGTTTGGGTCTCCCTTATAGACTTACGACGTTGTTTGTAAAACTCTTCCCAGTGCCATGCTTTTATGGACATCGGCTAATTACACTGATTCTGTCGAGACATTCCAAGGGGTATGGTTGGGGAAACAACCTTCAATTGGGGGAGTAGTCACGTTGAGATATCACTGGCATGTCAGGACACTAGAACACGGGTACGTCTGTGTTTCGTACCGTTATTATAGGGCTTCTCGAGGGCACGGAAGCCCGAGGCATCCCACGTCAAATGTGGGGAATTATATGCCATAGGCATGTATCGGAGGTTTTCCTCAGCTTCCCATGTTTAATACAGGGTATTCCATGAGTTTAACTTATAGAGGAGACAGAACAAAATGATCAGAACACTAACTGGAGTGGATAAGATGGGTGTAACCCTTGAAGGGAGCACCGATATTGGGGATAACGTGTGGTTAGCTACCCCGTGGCTTCTAGGAGTAGTGAAGAGGCGAATTGTCATGATCCCACTAGGATGTGGTGGCCCAGATAAGAATCAAGTTGTATAATGGAGGGAATGAGATGGAACCAATGTGAGGACGTTGGTGATTTTGGTTTTGAGTCTCGAAGAGACTTCCTATGTATCCACGTGGAAGGGAATCAAAGTCTGCATAATTCGGTGGGGCGATGGGACACCTGAGGAGGTGACCCGTATGTATGGGACCCATAGGAAGTGGAACCTCTTGGTTGGGGCATGAAATCAAGGTGTGAACGGAGGAAAATGACCAGATAACCTGTTGGGGATTATGCATGGTTAGCAGCCCAGGTTGGTCTGGTGCTCGAGGGGCGGACCAAAGATATGGGTCCCAACAGGGGGGAACACCAACGTTTATCGGTATTTGGGGTTATACCTCAGTGAGGCTTCCTACATATCATGTCTAAGAGATAGGGATCAAACCTACGTAGTTCATCTGACGACGGCTTTCCATTGAATAGGCTTCAACGGCTTAACATCGAATAGGGGCATGACAACTTACCATTGAATGGAGGGGTCACAATGGCTTACCGCTGGATAGGGTCACAACGGCTTACCATTGTATGGGGTTGCAAATGGATTACCAATGGATGGGGTCGACAACGGCATACCTCTATATGGGGTTGAACCTCCTGGAGGCTTCCTACGTACCCTATCTGGGAGACGGGGATCAAACCAACACAGTTCATCTAGGTACAGGTTAACGTCATGCGGGACGAAAAAGGGGCATACAGTTTAACATATTGCGGGATGAAGGTTGACCGACATGAAGGGGGTCAGAACCAGGTTGTTGGGATTGAACCTCAGGGAGGCTTCCTACGTATCTTGCCTTGGCAAAGATCAAAGTCCGCGTAGTTTGGTAAGGGTGTGGGGCTTACACTCTATGCTGCCCAGGGTTGGTGTGGTGAACCGACGTGAAGTGGTCGGAACCAATGTTTGTTGGGCTTGAACCTCAGGGAGGATTCATAAATACCTTTCCTTAGTAAGGATAAAACTCCATGAAGTTCGAGAGGGGGGCTTGGTGCACCGACACAAAGATGTTCAGGACTAATGGTTGTTGGTATTGAACCTCAGAGAGGCTTCCTATATACATTGCCTTGGCAAAGATCAAAGTCCAAATAGTTTGGGATGGTGTGTGGGGCTTACACTCTAGGAAATCCAGGGTTGGTGTCGTGATCAATACTTACTCTAAGCACACGTTAGTCATGCTTGGGGTGAGAAACAAGAGGCATCAAATATCTAATGATCACGTCGCAAAAGGTGCATATGTGGGAAGTGAAAGGGGGCTTAGGCTCTGGTCAGCCCAAGGAGGGGAAGATTGGGACCTACATGTGGTTAGCGGCCCAGGGAGATGGAAACTAGGACTTACTCCATGGTTCCATGGTGGAGTCCCAGGTGATAACAAAGCCCAGCGGGAGATGGATTTGGCACTGAAGAAAGGAGGGGTTGTGATGCTACCTCCTACAAGAAAGGATAGGGGGCTTACACAAAGATAGTTTCCCATTCCCCGTGGAAAAACTCCACTCCGATAAAGAGTATCTCATTCCATGTGAGGAATGATCTCACTCCAGGTGATCCCAGTGGGCGTGGAGAGTGTCCGAGATAGGGCACCCCGCGTGTGATACACCGGGCGAGGTCCTAGTTTAACATCATGTGTTGAGGACAATGATTCTTGGCAGTTTAGCGTCCTGCATCTCGAATGAGTCAGGTTCGCTCTGCACCCCTAGAACTTACTTAACCGGAACCCTCTACACCTTGGTGAAGATAAGCGACCAGAAATTTCATTGTGAGGGGGTGTTATAGAGAGATCCATTGAGAGGTCCACGTTGGTGTGGCTATACGAAGAAGAAATATCTGTTAGTGTGCCTATGTGAAGAAGCATGAGGCGAAGCGACGCAACGAGAAGCACTGCCCCAGGGACTTTGAAATCACTTCGTGCAAACCTGGAGGTCTGCACAAGAAAAGGAATGGTAGAGAAAAGGGGTTCATAGGTATAAGCCTTTTGAAGCTCTGGTGCTCCATGAAGTGTAGGGTTTTTGCAAATGGGTGTGCTTCACGAAGTGGAGTGGCCTAGATCAAGAATAGGGAATAGGTGCATATGGAAGGAGATTCGCGAAGTGGAAATTTATTTGTGGATCAATGCCTCATGAGGCAAGGGTGCCTCACGAAGTGTAGTACTTTGAATCAATGTGTTCCACGAAGCACAGTGACCCTGCCTTATCATGTGGTTCATGTGTGCATGAAGGTTGCTTCGCAAAGCATAAATGCTTCGCGATGACCTATGTCCCCTTGGGGATCCCCTTCCTTCGCGGAGGCCCATGGGCTCTGCGAAGGGCATCCCCCTTTTAAGAGGGGAATAATTCATACAAAAGGGAAGGCACTTAGCGATGCAGAAGTACCTTGAAGATCCCATGGTTCGCAAGGTAGAGAGAGTGATTCGCGATTTGGGATCTCGGAAGGAGAAAGGTCGGAGAATCCATCCTTTGGGATCATGGGGATCCATGTATTTATAGGAAAGAGGTGTCATGAAGTAGGGCTCGTTCGGTGCGAAGATGGAGCTTTCTCCATGGCTGGCTCACGAATGTCAAATCGGCTCGCGGGGAATCTCGCTTCCTTGCCCCATGGTGAGCTCGCAAACATCAACTTGGCTCGCAGTGGCTCCTGCCTCCTTGCTCCGTGGCGGGTTCGCGAACTTCTAGTCAGCTCACGGAGGCTCCCACCTCCTTGCTCCCCAGTGGGTTCGCGGACATCAACTCAGCTCGCAGTGGCTCCCGCCTCCTTGCTCCACGATGGTCTCATGACGATGGGGCTCCGCGAACAGTCTCTGTGTGGCCTCCCCTAAGGCTTTTCACTTGTTTGGTCTTTGTCCCAAATTTTGGCACCAACAAATTCCCCCCCTCAGACTTGGAGCCAAGGAGAAAGTGAGGGTCGAAGTCTGAGGGTCAGTTGCCAAAATCTTGTGTATGTTCGCGAAGATGCCTCGCAAAGGAGGCTTGCCAAGTTGGAAAGCGACACGCCAGCAGAGGGTGCTTCCAATCTCACCGTGTTTAGATGTGTCGTGATGCTCCAAAGATTGTCGCCTATAAATAGGGGACTTGACCTCTCTTTTTTCCGTTCTTTCCTCCATGATTCAATCTTGTAGAACTCTTGATTCTTGAAGCTCCGCGTACTCCGTGATTGCTTTCCGCTAATCGATCCTTCTCCTTCACGGCGCATAGCGAGTTTTTGACTATGTGACGGTGCTAAGTGACTTTGGTTTGAAGGCTGGGGTAGGGCTCCACGAACAGCCTTTGCGAACGAGCTCCGTGGCTTTGCTCCGAAAAAGTGCTTCACGAACCGAACACATGAAACACCCAAACTTTAAAACTGAATGGCTCATCATGGGGCAACCAGGGGGTCCTTGTAGATGTTGTCTGAAGGGAGGATATAGCGAATAGCCTTGGTCTAGGGGAGTTGGTACGGAGCCACTCTGACCATAGTTCGTTGGTAGAGATGCTATCGGAAAGTCATAGGAACTACCCACTCTGTAAAAGAATGTCTTTGTACGGCTTTGGGCTGAGGGATGACGTCTTAATCCCTGAAGAAAGTAGGGGTGAGCCAGCTTACTGGTTTAGGAGTATGTCGTGTCAGCGCTAGTGGTTCAAGGCGGCTGATAGTCATGCCCGAGAGGATTTCACGCCCATCATTGCCAACTAACTATATAATTACATGAATGATGTGGATGAGAATTCATTGCTACCAGAGACCTCCCCCCTTTACCAGACAATCTAGAAGGTGGCCCTGAGGAATCCGGAAAAGCTATCGTCAGAAATGTGGGACCTGCGATAGGGCGGTAACTTCACAGATGATTGGGCCTGGGCCTACTGGGTAAGTGCCTCATGCAAGGAGTTCAGGGCAGAGCTGAGAAGAGTGGGCCAGTATGAGGCAGCTTGGGTCTCCCAGTTCCACATCTATCTACCAAAGCAGCTAATGCTGGAGTGGCTGAGCAGGTAGTCCTTGAGGACCAATACCTTCCATTTACACCACGAGGAGGTTGGAATCAACTTGTGGGATGTGTACCAGATCTCAGGGGTCCCGATATTGGGGGCTATATACGATGAATTCCTCCTCGTTTTGGGTGCGTGGGAGGATCCAGAGAAAATGTTGTGGATGGTAATGGGGTTGATGGAGCTGGTACCGGGAGAGGACAAAGAAGCAGTGAGAGATGTCCACTTCAGACGGTGGTTCAAGCAGTTCCTGAACTTCCCGAAAGAGAGTCAGTTTCCAGTGAGGCCTCGGACTTTCCCAAAGTGTGCTCAATAGGGCAAGGAGCACTCGTACTGGTGGCTTCTGGATAACAGTTGTAGCACCCCAAATATTATATGGTATGTTTCTCTTAAATACATTGTACTCATTAGATAGCCTATATTTCATGAATCACTAAACCTCTATGGAATAAAACATGGTTACTTATAGAAGATACCCATAACCTAGCAATTAAACTTAAATTTGTCAGCTCTGTGATTTGAATTTTTAAAATCTGACATACACGGTTGTGTTCGAGATGATATTTAGAGTCTGATAGAATAAACATAATTCTCAATGAATAGTAACCTACCCTTATGAATAGTAACATACCTTTATGAATAGTAACTTACCCTTATGAATATTAATATGAATCATATGAATTGTATCTATACCCTTGAGTGTATAAATGAATTTAGACACCTTAAATATGGAGACAAATATTTTAAGTGTTTATATATTTTGATTAAATAATGATTTAATTAAATATTTAATTAATCATATTTAAAAAATTATTTTTGAAAAATTGACTTCATTTTTGGATTCTACATGTCGAAAAACCATTAGGGTGAATTTTTGGGATTTTTCTAAAATACTTGAATTTTTTATGAATAGTAAAATCTGATAATTCACGATAAATGCTAAATAATGGATTAATTGAGTCATTGATAATAATATACTAATGTAAACCCAATTGATTCGGATTAACATGATACAATTACTATTATTGGTCATGGAAGACTCGCTATTCCTTATCTTATGGAGAAATGATAAATTAATGAATTTTATTTTAAGAAAACTCCTCTCTCCTCCACTATAAAAACCCCCATTCACTTACTCTTCTCTTCACTCCTCTCAAGCCTTGTTCCTTGCCAATATTCTTCCCAAATCACTCCCCAAGATCCTCCTCCATGTCCAAAATCTCCTAGATTCATCAAAATTCCAAAACCTCTCCCCTTAAGAGGTTCTCAAAGGAGGAAATCTCAAGAGGTAAGTTCATCTTTCCAATTCCTTCATTTCTTTTAAGTTCTTTTCTTTTTGTTTCCTTACTCACCTCCCTTCAAACAAATAGTATGATAACTATAGTAACATAAATGTACTGGAATTTGTTTTTTCTAATGGTATATTTCATCATCTTGTCTCTTTTCCCCACCCTTTATTTGAAAGAAATGGAAGCACCGTTTGAGATGTGTTAATTTAGCACATTCAAGGACAACGGTTTATCAATTTCTATTATAATATTTAATTATGGTCATGAAACCATTTGTGTTATGGTTGAACCAGATTATTATATATGTAATATATTCTATTTTTAGTTTTTTAATCCTTTTGTACAAATGGTATTAGGTTATAATGAAAAACATGTTCATTGTAATCAAACCCACCGATTAACCAAAACGGTTTTCACTAAGGTTATATATATAATAATTCGACCTCACTCTAGGTAACCAAATTAAATATAAAACTATATAATCTCCTGGATGTTCACTAATATAATATAACTTCATTTCTAGACAAGCACTTCCATCTTTCATATTTATCCGAACTTGAATATAAGTGAACCGATCTTTTAAAACCAAGTAAACAAACGAGCCTGATCAATGAAATTGAACCTTATAACCAATCAAAAAGGCCTTGAATGAAATAAAAATGACAATAATAAATCATTTAAATATAAAATAGGTTCTGTAATTATGAATTAATAAGCCTAATTTGTTTATTCAGGTATTTAATAACAAGTCAAGAACATCTTCAATCATAAGGTAAGGGATCCTCTCTCTCACTTCTGTTCAAGAATCCCCCCTATGTTGTGCCCTTTTATTTTTGATACCTGATGATGAGGTATGTTTTTTCACAACCCCCATACTTAACATATGATATATAAATAATTCAATAACCTTTTACCTCTCATTAAGCCCTCGCAAGATCACTCACTATCATGATGAAGTGTTTGTAAGGGGTTTTTCTCATCTCACTTTCAATTCTGTGGGATTTACATTGTTCACCTATTATTTCTTATATGTGGTATAGGTGTACTGGAATTTGATATATATTATCATGAATCTCTTTATATTCATGGTGTTCTGTGATTCATTTTTTGGTTATTAACTTTTGGTCATACGACTCAATTGAATACAACGTGGTAACGCGATTTGTCTCAATTTTCACTCCATTGTGACTTGCATAGTAATTGTGCACCTACTCTTCCTTATGTGGTGTACCTACTGCCCATTTGATATAACTTTTCAATTGAAATTATATTCCATTTAGATTTTCATATTCTCATATCATGGATATGATTATTTTCTAAGTTATACACCACTTTACATATGGTATTTGTATTGAATGTTGTTTTGATTGTGGAAATATTGATGAATCCAGATAATGTAAAGCCATATTTCCCTTATTTTGAATCTATGTATAAAGAATGATTTGGATGCAGAGGCGGGTGGGTCCCTCTACAGCCCCTCGATGCATCGGTAGGTATCATGAGACAAATCAGTTGCCGACAAACCCTTCGAGTTTGTTTCCAAAAATCAGACGGGTTTCTACCCGTAGAACTAAACCATTTTAACAGTATTATGGTTTCATGTGCCAGATACATGATGTACAATTAATAATCATTCTCTTTATTCATTATTATTTATTACTAACCATGATTTTTTCACTATGACAAAATCTAGGGACGCAGTTTCATTCTCAGTTTATTAATGGTGTGAGTTTTTTATTTATTCACCATGCCATTTTGATTATGTCAAATAGTTTACAATTAAGCTATTATTGATTCATGTTTCCACTATTTCTAACCCTTACTAAGCATTTGAGCTCACACCTTTCATTTTTTACCTTAAACAGGTGATGAAGAGGTGATCGTTTATTGAGTTCCTATGGTTTCAGTTTTTAGTTTTTATTATGTATTGTATTTTGTAACATTTTCCAATGTAATTTGAGTTTCACATATGTATCTAGTTTCTTCAAGACTAAAAAACTGATCGTTCCTTCTGGATTTTCATTCCTTATAACCATGCCAATATCACAAGTAATTCACCGGCTCTATCCTAGTGGGGTCAGGGTGTTACAATTGGTATCAGAGGAAGTTTAGTAGAAAACTTGGAAACTGGATTTAGAAAACCTAGATTAGGGAAGAGTCCATAAGATAAGCCTTTGAGGATAAAAATAAAATAAAATCCGGGTATTTTGGTAAGGAATAGACTATGTGGATATTTTAATAAATAAATCCTTGTCTGGATATGATCAGGTAGACATGGCTCTGGCATAGATGTATCTATAGGTAAAACCCAAAAACACCGCTTTGAGCTAGACTCGAACGGGAAGTGGTACACAAAAACGGGCATTGCTGCACTCTTGGGTACGACACTCCTGGAGGATATTCTTAGGATAATTAATATTTTCTTTACAATCCAATATGAAGAATTGAAATGTAAATTATTCCTCAAAGAAACTATTTTTCTGATTATGGGATTAGCCATGCTTACGATCTTAAACTATGCTAAGTATTTTGTTAAGTTAAGATTATAAATTATTATTCATACCATAATATATTGTGTGCCATTATTTAGAAATGGAATCTAATGGAAGAAGGGGAATCAATAATCATGGGCAATGTAGGGATCTCCCCACTGAGCAAGTCAACATAGTCAATGTTGGAGCAGATCAGATCATTACCATATTGGGACAACATACTCAAGTTGTAACGTATAACCATTCCACACCTGTCTTGGATCGTTTCATGCAGAAAAAAGCCCTCATATTTTAGCGGGAATACTAATACAGTGGTTACTGAGCAATGGATCAAGTCCCTTGAAAATATATCCATGGTGTTAAGATGCAATGAAAATGAAAAGGTTGTACTGGCAGTATATTGTCTCAAGGGAGATGCTGATCAATGTTGGTCCCTGATTCAAAATACCATAGAGGAAGAAAACATATAAGATATGTAATAGAGGAATTTTAAGGAAATATTATTCGAAAAATATTTCCCTCATGAGCAAAGGACTGAAATGAAGAGGAAATTCTTTGGCTTAAAACAAAGGCAAGAAGACAGTGTTGCAGAGTATGAGGCTACCTTCACAAGGCTGTCCAGGTATGCCATAGATTATGTACGTGACTCAGAAGACAAGATTGATCATTTATTTGAAGGTCTTAAGCCAAGTCTTTGAAGGGATTTTTCTTCTCAATCATTTTCATCATATGATGAAATTGTATCAAGTGCTATCATAATAGAGAAGGAATTTGCTAGATCAAATATTTTAAAAGGAAACCAAGATAAGAAGCGGTACTCTGATAACAAAGAAAAGGATAAGCACTAAAGAAGAGAAATGGAAAAAAGTTATTCCCATTATGTGAGAACTATGGAAAGAATCATCTTGGGAAATGCTTGAAAGGCATGGGAGTCTGCTATAACTGTGGAGAAAAGGGTCATCGATCTGATGAATGCAAGGGGAAGAAACAATTCAATGATATTCAATGCTATAATTGTAGAGAGATGGGACACTATGAAAATGAGTGTCCTAAGCGCCAAGGAAACTTGACTCAGAAAAGTCAAAGAGAGTAAGGGAGATCTTATGTGATTAAAACTGCGGAGGGTGAAGTTCCTAGTGATGTGATGGCAGGTACTTTAATTGTTTCCTCAAACATAGACAACATTTTATTCGATTCTGGATCATAACGTTAATTTATATCTTCTTAGCTTTCCAAGAAAATTAGATGTGCCCAATTTTATTTAATAAAGGAGTTGTTAGTCAAAACTCATGGGGGATGTATCATTGCAACAAAGTCAGGTCAACTAGTCCCCCTCCAGAACCCAAAACGTGCTTTAGTTGCTAACCTTGTCATCATACCAATGACTAACTTTGATATAATTTTTTGTATGAATTGGTTGTCAAATTATGATGCAAAGATTTATTGTAAGAATAATGAAGTTACAATTTTTGAAAATGATGTGGAATCCCTTGTCTTTAGGGTAGAAACTTCGCCACCTAATTCTTATCTAGAACCACCCCCAATAGCTCTACTGAATTAAATACTTGGAGAGAAAGATAAACCAATATCTATTGGTGAGGAAATAAATATTCAAATTGAAGATGTGCACATAGTGTAAGAGTACATTGATGCATTTCTAGAGTATTTACCTGGACATCTTCTAGAGCATGAAGTTGAGTTCTCTATTGATTTAATTCCTGGTGAAAGACCTATATCAAAGACTCCCTATAGAATGGCCACTTTGAAATTAGTAGAGCTTAATAAACAACTAGATGAATTGAGTGAAAAAAGTATTTATTCGACCTAGTGTTTCCCCATGGGGAGCCCCTATCCTCTTTTTCAAGAAGAAAGATGGATCCATGAGGCTTTGCATTGATTACAGGGAAATCAATGCTATTAAAATAAATAATAAGTATCCACTACCCTAGATTGATGATTTATTTGATCAACTTCATGGAGCTCAATACTTTTTGAATATTGACCTTTGATTTGGATATCATAAGTTGCGTGTGAGGAAGGAATATATTCCTAAGATAGCATTTAGAACTAGGTATGGGCATTACGAGTTTACAGTAATGCCTTTTGGACAAAACAATGCACCCTCTGTTTTCATGGATTTAATGAAAACAGTCTTCAAGGAATATCTTGATAACTTTGTTGTGGTATTCATCGATGATATCCTCGTATACTAAAAAATATATGAAGACCATGAGAATCACTTGAGGATTATTCTGAGAACTCTTAGAAGAAATAAATTATATGGGAAGTTTAGCAAGTGCGAATTCTAGCTTCAATCAGTTTCCATTATAGGCCATATTGTCTCTAAGGATGGAATCCTAGTTAACCCTATAAAGACAAATTTAATCCAAGAATGGCCCACACCAATAAACATAAGCAAGGTACGTAGTTTTATTGGCTTAGCAGGTTACTATCAGTGTTTCATTCAGAATTTTTACCGACTAGCTAACCCGCTAACTAAGCTCACACGTAAAAGAGATAAGTTTGTGTGGACAAAAGAATGTACAGAATGATTCAAAGAATTGAAAAGAAGATTGGTCAATGCTCCAATTTTGACTCTTACATTTGGAAGTGGTGGATTTTTAATATACAGCGATACATCAAAGAATTAATGGGGTTGTTCCCTTATGAAAAATGATAAAGTTATTGCTTATGCATAAAGACAGTTGAAGACTCATGAGAAAAATTATACAACTTATGATCTTGAGTTAGCAGCTGTAATCTTTGCTCTGAAAATATGGAGGCATTATCTCTATGGAGAGAGATGTGAGATTTATACAGACCACAAGAGTTTGAAATACATTTTCACACCAACATAACTCAACATGATGCAAAGAATATGGATTGAGTTACTCAAAGATTACGATTATTCAATACACTACCACCCGAGAAAGGCGAATAAGGTGTCAGATGTATTAAGCAGGAAAGATCATGGACTTCTAACTCAAATAATGATTGAGAGAGATCCTATATTTTTGGATCTATTAAAGATGGATATGGGAATTTTTAAGGAAAGGGAAACATATTTCTTCTTTCAAATGATTGTTAAACCATCTTTATTTGAGAAGATAAAAATCTCTCAATCTGATGATGAGAATCTGCACTAGAAAATTGATGCTGTCAAGGATGGGGGACTGGTTGACTTCATGTATGAAGAAGGAGTTCTGAAATTTGGGAAGAGGTTATGCATTCCATCATTACTTAAGCTAAAAATGGAACTATTAGATGATTCTCATAGCTCAAATTTCTCTATACACCCGGGTAGCACTAAGATTTATAGAGATCTGAAGGAATATTTTTGGTGGGATAATATGAAGTGGGAAATTGCTGACTGCATGTAAAGATGTCTAGTTTGGCAAAAAGTGAAGGCAGAGAGACAACATCACAAATGATTGATGAAACCTCTACCAATTCCTATGTGAAATTGGGATAACATTATGATGGATTTTTTCACCGAACTACCAAGGATACCTAGAAGGAATGATTTGATATGGGTAATTGTTGATCATCACACAAAATCTGTACATTTCTTTCTTATAAGAGAGGATTTTCCACTTGAGCGTTAGGCAAGACATTATATTAATGAAGTTTTAGGACTTTATGGGGCACCTCTATCGATTGTATCCAATCAAGATCCCCGATTTACATCAAAATTCTTGAAAAGTCTCCAAAAAACTTTGAATAATAAGATTAGTATGAGTATTGTTTATCACCCTCAAACCGATGGACAGTCTAAAAGGACTATTAAAACTTTAGAAGACATGCTGAGGTCATGCTCTCTTGACTACAAAGGTATGTGTGATCAATACTTGCCTTTGGTGGAATTTGACTACAACAATAGTTTCCATTATAGTGTTCAAATGGCTCCATATGAAGCATTATATGGAAAGATATGTCGAACTCCAACTTGTTGGGATGAAGTTGGTGAGAGGAAACTTATAAGCCCAGAACTTATTGAAGAGACCACAGAAAAGGTGAAGAAAATACAAGCCCATATTAAAGTAGCCCAAAATAGGTAGCAGAGTTATGCAGAAAAACGGAGAAAGGATTGGGAATTTTGAGTGGGAGATCATGTATTTCTGAAAGTATCTCCACAGAAGGGTTTCTTAAGGTTTAGTAAGAAAGGGAAACTGAGCCCCAGCTACATCAGACCATTTGAAATTATGGAAGAAATCGGAGTTGTAGCTTACTGTCTAGCAATGCTGAAAAATCTCTCCAGAGTTCATGATGTGTTCCACATGTCATTGTTAAATAAATACATGTCAAACCCAACGCATGTACTCACATATGAAGAAATTGAAATGGAACTTGATTTGTCATACTGTGAAAAGCCTATAGGGATTCTAGACACAAGGGAGAAGGTATTGATAAATTGGAAAACTCGTCTAGTAAAGGTTCTTTGGAGAAACCAAAATATGGAGGAAGCAACAAGGTAACCTTTGGATGTTATGAAGAAGAACTACCCACATCTTTTTGGTGGGATTTATACATAAAATTTTGAGGATGAAATTTTTGGAGGGAATAACGTAGCACCCCAAACATTATACGGTATGTTTATATTAAATACATTGTACTCATTAGATAGACTATATTTCATGAATCACTAAGCCTCTATAGAACAAAACATGGTTAATTATAGAATATAGTCATAACGTATCCATTAAACTTAAATTTTTCAGCTCTGTGATTTGAATTTTAAAAATATGACATACACAGTTGTGTTCAAGATGATATTTAGAGTCATATAGAATTAACTTAATTTTCGGTGAATAGTAACCTACCCTTATGAATAGTAACTTGCCATTATTAATAGTAATATGACTATTATGAATGGTATTTGTACCCTTGAGTGTATAAATGAATTTAGACGCCTTAAAAATGAAGATGAACATTTTAAGTGTTTATATATTTCAATTAAATAATGATTTAATTAAATATTTAATTAATCACATTTAGAAAATTATTTTTGAAAAATGGACTTTAGTTTTGGATTCTACACATCAAAAAAAAATTAGGATGAATTTTTGGGATTTTTCTGAAATACTTGAGTTTTTGATGAATTGTAAAATCTGATAATTCACAACAAATGATAAATAATGGATTAATTGAGTCATTGATTATGATCTACTGATGTAATCCAACTTGATTCGTATTCACATGATAGAATTACTATTATTGGTCATGGAAGACTCACTATTCCTTGTCTTCTAGAGAAATAATAAATTAATGAATTTTATATTAAGAAAACACCTCTATCCTCCACTAAAAAACCCCCCTTCACTTCCTCTTCTCTTCACTCCACTCAAGCCTTGTCCCTTGCCAATATTCTGCCCAAATCACTCCCCAAGATCCTACCCCACGTCCAAAAGCTCCTATATTCTCCAAAATACACAAAACTCTTCCCTTAATGGGTCCTCAAAGGAGGAAGTCTCAAGAGGTAAATTCCTCTTTCCAATTCCTTCATTCCTTTTAAGTTCTTTTCTTTTTATTTATTTCCTCACCTCCCTTCAACCAAATAGTATGATAACTATAGTAACATACATGTACTGTAATGTTTTTATTCTAATGGTATATTTCATCATCTTGTCTCTTTTCCCCACCCTTTATTTGAAAGAAATGGAAGCACCGTTTGAGATGTGCTAATTTAGCACATTCAAGGACAACGGTTTATCAATTTCTATTATAATATTTAATTATGGTCATGAAACCATTTGTGTTATGGTTGAACCAGATTATGATATATGTAATATATCCTATTTTGAGTTCTGTAATCCTTTTGTACAAATGGTATTAGGTTATAAATAAAATTGTGTTCATTGTAATCAAACCCACTGATTAACCAAAACGGTTGTCACTAAGGTTATATATATAATAATTTTACCTCACTCTAAGTAAACAAATTAAATTTTAAACTATGTAATCACCTGTATGTTCACTAATATCATATAACTTCATTTCTGAACAAGAACTTCCAACTTTCATATTTATCCAAACTTGAAAATAAGTGAACCGATCTTTTAAAACCAAGTAAACAAACGAGACCGAGCAATGAAATTGAACCTTATAACCAAAAAAAGGACATGAATGAACTAAAAAGGATTATAATAAATCATTTACCTATAAAATAGGTTCTGGAATTATTAATTAATAATCCTAATTTGTTTATTTAGGTCTTTAATAACAAGTCAATAACACCTTCAAGCATAAGGTAAGGGATCCTCTCTCTCACTTCTATTCAAGAATCTCCCCTATGTTGTGCCCTTTTATTTTTGATACCTGATGATGAGGTATGTTTTTGCACCTCCCCCATACTTCCCTTATGATATATAAATAATGGTATAACCTTTTACCTCTCATTAATCCCTCGCAAGACCACTCGTTACCATGTCGAAATGATTGTAAGGGGTTTTTCTCATCTCACTTTCAGTTCTATGGGATTTCCATTGTTCACGTATTATTTATTATATGTGGTATAGGTGTAATGATATTTGATATATATCATATTGAATCTCTTTATATTCATGGTATTTTGTGATTCATTTGGCGGTTATTAACTTTTGGTCATACGACTCAATTGAATACTACGTGGTAACGAGTTTTGTCTCAATTTTCACTCCATTGTGACATGCGTAGAAATTTTGAACCTACTCTTCCTTATGTGGTGTACCTACTGCCCATTTGAGATCACTTTTAAATTGAAATTATATTCCATTTAAATTTCCATATTCTCATATCATGGATATGATTACTGTCTAATCCATATACCACTTTACATATGGTATTTGTTTTAAATGTTGTTTTGACTATAGAAATATTGATGAATCTGAATAATGTAAAGTCATATTTCCCTTATGTTGAAACTATTTATAAAGAATGATTTGGATGAAGAGGTAGGTGGTTCCCGCTACAGCCCCTCGATGCATCGGTAAGTCTCATGAGACAAATCAGTTGGTGACAAACCTTCAAAGTTTGTTTCCAAAAAATCAGACGGGTTGCTACCCATAGAACTAAACTATTTTAACAGTATTATGGTTTCATGTGCTAGATACACGAAATCCAATTAATAATAATTCTCTTTATTTATTGGAAGTTATTACTAACCATGAGGCTTTCACTATGACAAAATCTATGGATGCAGTTTCATTCTCAGTTTGTCAATGGCGTGAGTTTTTTATTTATTCACCATGCCATTTTGATTATGTCAAATTGTTTACAATACAAATATTTTTGATTCATAATTCCTCTATTTTTAACCCTTACTGAGCATTTGAGCTCACCACTTTTATTGTTTACCTTCAATAGGTGATGAAGAGGTGATCGTTTATTGAGTTCATGTGGTTGCAGTTTTTAGTTTTTGTTATGTATTGTATTTTGTAACTTTTTCCAATGTAATTTGAGTTTCACATATGTATATAGTTTCTTCAAGACTAGTAAATTGATCATTACATTGGTATTTTTATTCCTTCTAACCATGTCAATATCATAATTAATGCACCGGCTTCAGACTAGTGGGGTCGGGGTGTTACAACAGCCAATGGAAGACATGGGGGTGCAGCGTCAGTACCGAGGAGCAGCCGGTTGTCAGGCTGGCGGCATTCATCGTGGATCTCATTTGCGGTTGGATCCTACTAGTGAGGGATACAAACATGGGAGTGTGACCAAGCACATTCATCATGGCATCCATGTTGGTGATAGGAGGGTGAGTCAACCTCAGGATCCTGATGCTTTCCAAGTTATACAAGATGTTGTGGCACATCAGTGAGGGGAAAAGGACACGGAGGATATGTGGGTCATTCAACCTCTTGTATGGGTGGATAGAGGCACATGTCAGAGAGGTTTATGAATACCCAAACCCCATCTCACCTCTGGGATCGAACTTCTTCCCATCAATCCTGAATGTTGCGGGGAGATTTTCGGCGAAGCTGACCACTCTGTTAGTACTGAACTGGGTGTGGAAGGTAGAGTAATTAAACTTTCACCCATTTCCATTGACAACAGGTGATTTTAGTGATGAAGGCCAAGGAACAGAAGAGCACTGGTCCTTTCTCCTCGCCTTTTGATGTGGAGTCCTGGTGGAAAGGGTGGACCGTGAGCCCCTCTGCGAGCCGTAAACCCCGCACCATTTTACCCGGAAATTTCAGTGTATGCAGCGACTGACCCCACGGGTCTATCAGGGGGTGTGTCATGAATAACACCTTTGTGTGATGAGATAGATGTGGATCATGTTCATACGGGAAGATGGGAAGATGTGGATCGAGCTGCTTCCACCTACCACTATCTTCAGGCTGGTAAAGGAGTATTCCCAAAGCTGGGAGGCGGCCTACCCAGGGGAGATATTGAAATAGCCAAATGTCTCGGTTGGTGAAGGTGCATCTCCCAAATCTGGAGGCTGGGGCTGGATGGCGGCAAGGACATCCCATAGTGGCAGGGCTGACATGGTGGTGAGACCCACACCGGTTGAGGGTGAGGCAGCGGCGGTGGATCCAACAGTGGCAGCGGGCCCGGTGGTCCCAAAAGAACAGTCATCCAGAGGGGAGGCCACTGAGAGGATTCTGCTAAATATCTACTCAGGCTCCAGGGAAACTGATGTGTCACATCGATTTTCTAGAGAATGTTGTCTTCCCAGAGGCATGGGATATCTGGGAGGTCAACAATAAATTCCTCGGCCTGTCCGAGATGTGGAAACACATGAACCACCTCAGGATGGACTTTCCGAGAATTGGCCCTATCAGAGCCGGTTTGTAGTATCCCAAGTGTAGGCAGAGCAATACCTAGCTGAGCTGGAGGACTTTATCCACTCTCAGGGTTCCCTACGCCCAATTATAGTCTGGGTGAGAGTGTTTCTGGATTGAATGGCTCCCCCGTAGTTGTCAGCCGCTGACTTGAGGGAATGTTTCTCTCTTCTAGAAGAATCGGAAGAATCCTCCTGGGGGGAGGAGGCCAGCAGAGGGAGCCCATTATAGGAGGGTGAAGTTGGTGATCAATACTCTGATCTTGAAAAAAAATTAGAGGATTTTGAGGTAAAATCCCTAGCCCCTTCCCCAGGGTCTTCTTCCAGGTCATTATTGACTCCCTACTAACACGTGTACTGTGCAGGAGGGTCTCATACATAGAACCCATTCTCTCCCCTCAACAGATGTTGACGCGGGGCCTTCAGGATCTAAACCTACGGCTGAATCAATTGTCGTGTCCAGTGGGGCCAGGAAACCCGAGGTGTCTCCTCCAAAGCTTTCAGATCTTCCGATAATATATAGGGGGTCGCGCCTTGGGATCCCGATGACATCAACCCAAGAACAAGACCAAGATTTCGACCTCTGTAAGTATCTTCCACCAAAATCACGAATGCCACCCAATGATTGTGTCAACTGACGTCTATGCCCCTTTTTGGTGTGAACAGTTCTTCAATTGGCATGGGATTCTGCGGCAAGGTTGGTCGGGACTTCTGGGGGTGCCCCTCCCAGGGGAATTCTAGTGATCGTGGAGGCAGATATCCAGACCGACCGAACTACAATGCTTCCGATCACCAGTTAGATAGTCAACAGGGTTGTGCCTGAGATTATTGAGGTGGGATCCAATGATGAGTATCGATCAGACAACCCGGGTCCGGCCATGCCCAATCAAACACCTGATGTGGACCCTGCTGATGAGTTCCTAGGGACATTCCCCGAGTATGATCCTGCCAACCACGCTGAATCAGACGAGACAACCTCTGATGAAGAGGATAGAAAAATATTTTGTCACTGATTGTGGAAGTTGATCAAGATATTCATTGATAACACCCCCCAAGCACTATGGCTAGACGAAATGTACTGACTTCACGCACGACTATGTGAACTATGTGTTGAGGGAGTTGATACCCAGCGCCCCCACATGCTCATTCGAGATCTTATAGAGGAAAAGATTAGGGAGTATGACTGTGGCCTCAGTGTGGGCTAGCAGCGGAAGAAGGCGGTGAACATAAAGAGGCTCTGGGAGGCCGAAAATGAGGTTCAACGGCTGTAGGCCTGGGCGGATGAGCATTCTTCTTCCCTTGATGCAAAATCAGAGCTCATATCACAACTGAAGGCCCAATTGGCAGAGGTCGAAGAGCGCATGAAGCAAGATTCCAAATAAATGACCATCATCCAGGTTGACGTAGAGCGGGCCCAAATTGTGGCTGATGAATTACGCCCCATCACTGTTGAGGAGGAGCAGGAGCTGAGCAGGTGGCAGCAACACCTGGACACCATAAACCAGAGGGTAACAGAGCTGCAACTTTCTTTTGATGGGGTTAACACATCCATGGGAGGGATTGACCCTCGAGTTCTGTAAGGATTACAAACCCTCAAATGTACTTTCATTCTCTGATTGTTTTATGGAAGATGCATGAATGAGTTTTATCATTTGTGTTGGTTTTACATGCATCTTTTATATTTATGAAATGTCCAGTGATTAATCCCTAAGATCACGCGGGTCGATCCCAATGTGAGAAACAAGGGATGATCACTGTGTTATTTCATCTGAACATAAGAGTGTCGACCAAGCCTCGGGCATCCAGGGTTTGGACAACAGACCCATACTTCCAAGATGAAATGGGAGAGGCCCGATTGTAGGACGAGGACCTTAGAACAATTGATGTGTCATCCTCACAATATGCTCTAGTGCACAACTGGGATAACTCCAGTGGATTTTTACTTAATCCGAACGTAAGCGGATGGAAAGTGTGAATCACGATTCCCAAAATTTGGGACCCTGTAAGGGTGGCGTGACAATGAAGAATAACTGTTGACCGTGTTCGAAACACAGTATCTTTCTTGCATTATCCTGAAATGGGGATAATAAACAAGCGCCGACCACTGACCATATTCAAAATACAGAGCCTGACTCAAAATTTCATCCATTTGTCTTCCATAATGTTGGCCCGGGATAGTAGGCGAGCCATAGGCTGAGCATCCATACTGTTAGGTGGGTCTTTCAGACGTGAAAGGGGATGAGGGTCCGAATAATGGGCACGTGAAGCGTGGAGTGTGGAATGAAGGGTTGTTCAAATGGATTCCAACACTCTTGAAATTACACCACCGTAGTGGAAACACATTAGGTGGGCGTACCAGTCTGATCAAGGATCATTCTTTCTTCTAGGAAGGATCTCTCTGGTGAGGGAACTGATGTGTCCCATCATGGTCATGGGGCATCCCGAACTTGTTTGGGGTAGAGTTGCAGTTACAAGGTCCCCTGGGAGAGTTCAAACCAGGGGACCGAAAGAAGAGGGGGAATAGGAATTACGATTCCTAGGACTGGACCTGAAGTCATGATGCCTGGGTGTTCCTACATATCCCATGAAGATGGGAATCAAGCCATACATAGTTATAAAAGAATGACATGTAGTTGAATGACTTGCGGCCAGGACGCAGGGCGATCTTAGTTTATGGTCATAGATCTTGGAACATCAATGGTAGGGAATGAAGTAGACACACGGTGAGGTAATTATAACACCCAACATGAATGATCTCCCAACATCCAGATCACCATGTGTTCCTTAGGGAGGTTTTAGGTCGAGGGACCGAAAATGAAAGTTAGGCTAGGCCTGAGACAAGGTTCACAGGCATTCCTACGTATCCCATAATAACAGGAATCAATCCTTACGTGGTTCTAGGAATGGAACAGTGAGGTACAAGTGCCAGGGGTGATAAGTCTTTGTGGGTCTTTCCCTCATACCAAAAGAAGAAGCATTTGATAGATCTTGTTTTTACTTTAGGGTAGATGTTTTTTTTGAAGCGATAAATTGAGGACCTGGGGATCCCGGTGTCTCTAAGGGAATCAAGCTAGATGCTGGAATTGACAAATGGTATGGTGGATGAGCAATACCCAATATGATGTCCCATATGGTGTGGTTATCACAATGCAATCTCGTTTTTCATCGTTCATCCAGGATGATAATTTCATAGTTTAAGGTCATGTGATGGGACTGGTCATGAGTTTTAATGTCGTGTAATAATGGTGCCACAGTTTAAAGTCATGTGGGACCAGGAAGCATATTTTAAAGTCATATGTCTTGGACATGAAGGAACACACATTAAGTGATAAAGCATACTTGACGTGAGTGAGGACGAGGTCCACATCACACCATGCACAATTCCGGGAGGGAACCTTAGGCCGAGGGGCCGGTAAATGTTAGAGAATAGGAGATGCTATCTCTCAATTGGTATAGACCCACAGATGAGATATCTGGGAATTCCTACATATCCCATGAGGATGTGAATCAATCCATATGTAGTTCTGAAAGGGTTTCATGAAGTTTAACGTCCTACGGAAAGGACGCAGAGTGATCTTAGTTTATGTTCATAGAGATTGGACCATGGATAAGTGAACTTCTCCTAAGTAGGCGCAGACCTTGATCAAGTTCCTAAGCCCACGTGAGTCAAACATGGTGTGGGAAATAAGGGTGGAAGATGTATTTGCAGCACATGGGAGACATGAAAAAGGGGAAGTCGGTGCGGGGCCCCGAATGAAACCTTACTGCGACTTTGTCCCCCCCCCCCCCACATGTGGATGCGCGCTGAGGGACAGTACCAAGTGTGTCAAAATTCCATGCGAACATGATGTAATTAAAAGTGTTGTGAATCATGTAACTGATCTTTAAGTATTGATGGTTCTGGTGTGACGATGTAGGATAACTGCTGACTATGTTCAAAACACAGCATCCTTATCATGTAACCTGAAATGGGAACAATGAATGAGAATCAATCGCTGGCCGTATTCGCAACGTGGGACATGTATCAATTTTTTGTTTAAAACCATTGAGGAGGTTGGCCCGTAATGGTAGTATGGACCTTAGGCCGAGCATCCACGTCGTTTGGGGGTCCTTTCAGGTGTGAAAGTTAATGGAAGCCCAAATGAAGGGGAACACGAGGCCTGAAAAATGGGTGAAAGCATGTCCAAGTAGAATCCGAAACTCCAGGTTCTGAACTAGAGCACTCTTGGGCACATTGGCGAATTACTGAAGAGGGTCAAGGGACCCAAACAGCAGCCGATTCGAAAAGAATAATGAAGGAAAAAATGGAGCATAGGGTGCTCAGGAGAGAGAGTTATGTTGGCTAAGGGGCCAAAATGGTAGGGAGATTTTGAAGAGATGGGGCTGGACCTGAAGACTAAGCATTCAGGTGGTCCTACATATCCCATTAGGATGGGAATCAATCCACACAGAGTTCTGAACTACGATAAGGATATAGATTGAGGGAAAGATACACCAACAAGGGATTTCTACGGCACAGTGAGTAACCCAACATGAATGAAGACATAATTCCATAACGCACCATACAATCCTAAGTGGGAACTCGGGCCAGGGGCCTGAGAAGGTTGAGGGACCTGAAGTTAGTCCATAGACAATATTTAGTAGCCAGCTTGCATTTTAATTTCTTGCAGTGAGGATGATAGTGATCTTAGTTTGAGGTCATAGAGCTCGGACCATAGACGCCCAGTTTAATGTCATATGCATGGGACAACAGAGTGGAGAGAGTGGTTCATCATGCTTATGGCAGACCACAAAGCAGCAAGGATGCTATGGGAAACTCTTGACCAGATTCACAACAAATTGTCTACCCTTACGTGACTGGAATTCGGGGGAATGTAATTGAGCGTCAGTCGTTCACTGTAATTGCAACACGGGAATTGTATAAATTTTTGCTCAAGATTCTCAGGGACATTGGCCCGAAATGATAGTAGAGCCCTTGGTCTGAGAATCTGTGCCATTTTGGGGTCCTTCTAGATATAGGAGATTATGGAAACCCAAATGATGGGGCTCGCGAAGAATGGCAGGGCCACACCACAAAATCCTGAATGAGATCTTGGGTCAATGGGGGCAAGAAAGTCGAGGGACCTTCCCAGACAGTTTTGGTTGTACGACCATTCATGCAGGTATTACCTCATTATAGCTCCTAATACTATATAAGAAATGCTCGGTGTGGGAAACAAGGAGTAGGATTAGGCTTCCCTCATCACATAAGGGACCACCAGCTGGAATCATACTCCTGCTTGAGGCAGCCCAAAGTTTGAAGAGACGGAGTTGAAGGATGAACCATTACATAAGGATGGTTATACTGGGTTCGAGACATAGCATCCATATCGTGTAACCTATGTGAGACAAGACTCAAGGGGGGACCTTTGAACTTGGGGTGGGGCCAACAGACAAAATGTTTTGGCGGTCTTACCTTTCCCATGAGGATGGGAATCAATCCACACATAGTTCTGAAAGGGCCATGTAGTTTTACATCATGCGGTGAGGACGTGAGAGGATTAGAAGAACAAGGAGGGGCACATGGTGAAACCTTCATAATCTTACTTCCAATGGGGTCAAAGAAACTTAGGTCGCCTCACATGGGATCCTCCGAGGGAACTACACCCAGGAGGGGTAGCCAAGTGAGAAGAGCATGGGTTTAGACTCAGGATGAGTCGTCCAAGCATTCCTAAATATCCCATGAGGATGGGAATCAAGCCATACGTAATTCTTGAGATTTGGTTTAACATCTTGCAGGATGATAGACATTTTAATGTCATGCAGGATGTTTCATAGTTTATGGTCATGTTGGGCCAGACAGTTTAGGGTCATATGGGACTGTATTGCATTTTCAGGTCAAGTGGCATTATAATTCAGTTTAGGGTCATGCGGGACCGTAATACAGTTTAGGGTCATGCAGGACTGTAATTCAGTTTAGGGTCGTGTGGGACCGTAATGCAGTTTAGGTTGTACGGGACCATAATACAGTTTAGGGTTGTGTTGGACCGTAATGCAATTTAGGGTCATGTGGGACCGTACAGTTTAAAGTCATGTTGGATTATACGACTCAGGAAAAGTATTTCTTTGGGAACTTGGCATTTGTGGGAGGTTTTATACGCTCGTCATCCATGGTAACCAGGAAGTATGCTCCACTAGAGTAAACGTTGTGAACAATGTAAGGTCCTTCCCATTTGGGTTCCAACTTGGGTGGTTTCCTGCCAGGTATCATTGGCATCCTGAGGGATAATACCAAGTCACCTTCCAAGAAGTAATGGAGGAAAACTTTATTTTTGGAAGCTCGAGCTATCTTGTTCTGATGCCTCTTTAGATTTTGTAGGGCATGAAGCATGTTCTCCTCGAGTGCTTCTAACTCAGACAGACGGATCTCAACTACTGGATCTAGCTCTTGCTGATCATAGATAGTTGTGCGCAATGAGGGTAACTAGATCTCGATAGGCAGGACGGCTTCCGCTCTGTACACCAAGGAGTATGGGGTCACCTGGTTGGAATAACGATTCATCATCTGATAAGCCCAGAGGGCATTGGGGAGCTTGTCTGGCCAACTCTTCTTGTTCTGACCAACCATTTTCTATATAATGTTAGAGATAGTTTTGTTGAATGCCTTGATCTGTCCATTTTCTTATGCATGACAGAGGAAGGTATGGTTAGAACGAATGTTGTACTTAGCGTACAGTTTCTTCAGCTCAGCTGCCCGGAAATTTGTGCCATTATCGGTGAGGACGGTGTGAGGGACTCCAAATCTGTAGATGATGTTGGAGCTCAAAAAGTTAATGATGACATGGGCCTTGACCTCCTTGAGCAGAATTTCCTCGTCCCACTTAGAGAAGAAATCTGTAGTAGTTAGAATGAACTTGAACTGGAGAGCCGTCACTGGTGGGTAAGGCCCCATGACATTGAGTCCCCATACCACGAACGACCAAGAGTACTTGGGGAAGTGGAGAGGCTCTGGCGGCTGATGCATGAAGTTAGCATGAATTTGGCACGTATGAAACCTCAAGGATAACTTGATGCAGTCATGGATCATGAAGGGCCAAAAGTACCTCAATCTTCGGATTTGATGTGACAGCTTTGTCCCTTCTTGATGAGCCCCGCAGGAACCGGCATGAACCTCTTGCATGACCTGAGAAATTTCAACTCCTTGAATACAACAGAGAAGAACCCCATCAAAACCATGCTTGTAGAGGATCTTCTCATGACCAGGGCCATCCTAGAGGGTGAACTATAGCACGCAGTGTTGGATCTACTCATACTCAGCCCGGTCTGTTGGGAGATAACCATTTTGGAGATACTCGACAAAGGAGGTTCTCCAATCAGGAGTCACTTTAATCACTACATATTGGGGACCTAGGGGTCCTGACGTGGAAGCGTCGGTGGTAAGGTGGATTACCTGTGGTCCATCATCATCATCTGGGGTGATGAGAGTAATTCCTCTTCGGTGTGCCACATGGATAATTAGGTCATCTTGTTTGGGCTCTACAAGAAATGCAGCCAGGCTGGCTAGGGCATTAGCATAGCTATTCTGAGATCGAGGGACATGAGTAACTTCCGTCCGAGATAGGAACTGGGCCATTAGCTGGAGAGTGCGCTCCAATAATGGTATGAGCTCTGACTTTCTGATGACATAGTCACCATTGATCTACTTGATGACTAGTTCGGAATCCCCTTTCACATGTAAATGGGGCACATTAATCTTGAGGTCCAGCTCGGGGCCAGTGATGAGAGCCTGATACACCGCCTCGTTGTTGGTGCAGCCTTCTCACAGCCAAAATGAGTATGAGAGAATTTCTTGTGCCGAGGTAATGAAGACAATACCAGGCCCACCCTGTTGATTTTGGGATCATTTAGCCTCCTTCTAGTGGGGCTCTGGGAATCACCATCGAAGTGAATCTGCCAACACGGGATGGCATGATCCACTGAGAGAATTTCCTCATCAGGAAAATCCAGGTCCAGAGATTGGTCAGCAGGATCTAGATGTTCCATGAGGAAATCTACCAATTCTTGTCCCTTTATAGCCTTTTGAGGCATGAACCTGATGTCGAACTGCTGGTGGATTATTGCCCAACGAGCTAGGCGGCCTGTCAACATGGGTCAGTTCAAGATGTACTTCTGTGGATATACCTGGGATACCAGTTGTACCTCATGATCTTGGAGATAATGTCTCAATTTCATCATGGTGAATACCCGATCAAGGCATCTGTTCTCAATAAGAGAGTATCTAGTCTCTGTATCGAGGAGCAAGCGGTTGAGGTAGTAGAGGTTGCTCTTCGTCCCCTCATTGTTCTTCTGGTCAAGAAGGGTGCCGAGAGATCGTTCCAGGGTGGTCACATAAAGGACCAATGGATTTCTAGAGACCAGTGGAATTAAGACTAAAGGCTGGAGAAGATACTACTTGATTTCCTCAAAAGTAGTCTGGGACTCTTCATCTCATTAATAGAGTTTTCCTTTCTTCATGAGCTGGGAAAAGGGCTTACACTTTCCATCCAGATTCATAATGCATCGGCATATGTAGGCTAAGTGGCCTTGAAAACCTCAAAGCTCCTGGATATTTCTCAGGAGAGACATTTGGCTGATGGCCTTGATCTTCTCCGAGTCAATATCGATTCCCCAGTATCTGAAAACGAATCTGAGAAACTTTCTAGAGGTGACCCAGAAATCACACTTCAACGGGTTCATCTTCAGATGGAGAGAAAGGAGGAAGCCAAACACTTTCTCATGATCTTTGAGATGGTCTTGGCATTGGAAAGATTTGACCACCAGATCATCCACATAACATTCGACCAATATTCCAATAATATGCTTAAATATGCGATGTATAGCCCGCTAATAGGTGGAATCTGCATTCTTTAAACCGAACGACATGACTTGGTAATAGAAAGTACCTTGTGGTGACCTGAAAGCTGTAGAATCCTCATCCTCAGGGGCCATTCGGATCTAGTTGTACCCAGAATACCCATCCATGAAGGAGAGGGCCTGGAACCCAGCCATAGCATCGATTAAGAGTTCAGTCACAGGAAGTGGAAAATCATCCTTCGGGCAGTGATGGTTGAGATCCTGAAAGTCGATGAAAACTCTGATTTGTCCATTCTTCTTCCTAACTGGCACAATGATGGCTAGCCATTTGGTGTACTGGACCTCCTTAATGAAATTGGCTCTGATGATCTTGTCAACTTCGGCCTCAAACATGGCACTGTGAGAAGTGTGCATCTTTCTAGGAGGCTGCTTGAACCCACGTTGATTTTCCAGGAGACCGAGGCGGTGGATGGCTACCTAAGGATATAGCCCTATCATATAAACATAACTCTAGTAAAATACATCACTATGTTCTTTAAGGAATTCTACGTATTGTTGTTGCTCCTCAGGGGGCAGAGTGGCACTGATCAGTGTGGGTTTCGGGTCTGCCTCACTACCGAGGTTCACCTGTACCAACTTGTCAACTGTGGAAGAGACACCCTCTTCAAAGGTGGGAGGACCATCCTCTATATACACTTATCCACTTATGGAGGAGGGATCCTCAGTGGGAGGAGTTTCTTCTGAGGCGGCAGATCCCGATGGGAGGCTGGTACCGGCCTGAGCGATAGTGGACATTGCATCGGGGGACTCCTGTGTTGCCGCAACCATAGCGATGAAGGATGTCGATCTAATCCCATCTGGTCTTCAGCCCAAGGTGCCACGTTTGATGATGTCAAATAAGTAGTGGTGCGTCGTCTTGAGCTGGTTTATTTCAGCCTGGTGGAACATGAATGTATGACGTATTGTCGTTGCCATGGGGCGGACATCTCGGTACCTTATGGGGGTAGGAGGCTCTGGTATCATTTGGGCCTGATCTGTATAAGAGTACGAGGTATTCTTATGGAGTCTCTTAGACTTGGTAATGTGCTCCCCCCTCATTCTAGAAACAATGAAGCATTGTCCTATGTAAGGGGTTTTAGCCTCCAATCAATGGATAGGAAAGATGTAGGCATCATCCAGATCTATCCACAGGTTGATTGCAGCTGTAGCATGCTCAACTTCATTAGACTAAATCTACTTTTCCTTGCTCTTATAATAGTTGGAATCCAGATAGTGGGTTTCACAAGAGGCAAAGGGATATGTGTCACCATGGAGTATGCCTACTCGACCATTGAGGGAGTACTTGAGGCACTAGTGATATGATGAAGGGACTACCGCATGCAGATGGATCCATGGCCTTCCCATCAATGCATTGTAGGTTGTGTACTGGGAGACAACCATAAATTCGGTTCTGGAAACTAGGCCACCAAACTGGGTCTTCAGGCAGATCTTGTTGACCGGGGTCTATTCCATCCTATCATAACCCTAGATTCTCATGTTAGAGGGACTTAGATCATCCTCGGACAACCCCAATTTCCGCAGCATCCGAGTCAGGATCAGGTTAATCTCGTAGCCTATGTCAACAAGACAGTAGCGAAATTCCACACCATTGAACTGGTTGGTGATGTACAAGGGGAGAATTTGCCCCTGTATAGGAGAGCCTTCGTTGTCTCTAGAGAACGAGATACTAGCCTGGCATTCAGCATTCTCGACCACCTCAGCGTGGAAATCTTTTCTGGCTGCTCCTTCCGTCTCAAACTAGAGGGGGCTTCTCAAAGCCTCGGTGAGAGCCTCACGCATGTCTGACGATAGGCGAAGAGCCTATAGGATAGAGAGGCTTGATGTAATTCTAGTGAGGTGTTTCAGAATGTCATACTTCTGCTCCATGCATGAACTTCTACTCACAGGAGGTTTCTCTATAACAGGAGGCATGGTGGGCCCTACCGGCTAGACCGGCGGCTGACTGGTGCTAGGATTATCCCGCTGCTCACTAGTCGAAGCCTGCGAAGTGACTACTAGATGGAGGTCAGAGGACTGATACTGGTCTGTTGCAGGGTGTAGCTGGTTGCGGTGCGATAGAGGTGACTCTGCCTAATCAAGTAGCACAAATGGCGGTGGAGGTGGATCTGAGGACAATAGATGAGGAGGCTATCCATATTGAGCTCTGTGTTGGGCCTGTTGTCTGGTGTCGGTAGCATGCACGTCCTGGATGAAAGTACTGGCTGAGGCACTCTGACGACCCAGGTAGCCACGACTCTAATGATGTTGGTGGTGACTGGGGATGTTGGGAAGATCTGCTTGGCTCTCCCCTTCGTCAGGAATTATGTTGGGATTTACCAACTCTACGGTCTTAACTGAGGCGTACCCATGACTATCACTCAGAGATTCATCCACTACCAGACAAATATTGGGAGTAATCTCCATTTTTGAGGGTATTAAGTTTCCAAGAGTATGGGATGACGATGACATAGGCGGGGGACTTTGTCTTCCCTTACACCGCTGATGTTTGCTTTTTTGAGAGGAGGACAGTTGAGATGACGATGCAGAAGAAGTAGTTGCGGATTCTGAAGGATCTAGCCGATTCAGGCATGCACAGATAACACCATGGGCCAGGGTGACCGTTTTGTGAGCCATCTAGTCGTCATACTTTTGGGAGCCGCGGTTAGAAACCTGCTGCCACTCGCCCTCGCTGTTACTTCCACTGTCTAGTCTCATGAAGATACACACCACCTATGCTAGGGCTAGGCCTAATCAGACAATGTTGTTGTCCACATAGTCTTGAAGATAGTCCTTGAACACATATCATTGTTTGAGAGTGTTCCACAAGATCCGGTGATAAGGGCTGTAATTAGGGAGATCAGTGAGGTTTTCCTCTTCTGGCCTTCTGCACTCAGGCAAACACACAATCCCCTACTCTAAGGCGATGCGGAAGTAACCAGGGACCTGAGACTCATTGAATGAGTAGGTTCAGTTTCTTCTATCTAAAAATGGGGCCCTTGGAGCCTGAACCTGATGAGGATCTAGAGGATCCTGTCGGGGAGGCAGATCCTGATTATCTCGCCTAGGCAGTGTGGCACATTGCACGGGGGTGCCTGCCGATTATGAGCTAGACGCTGCTAGGCTGGAGGTTTCGCCTGAGGTGGAGGGCCTCTGCGAGGTTGTGGAGGCGGCCCCACTGGTAACAACTCTAGTTGCCTCTAGGCCTCTATTTATGCCATTGTGGAAGGCTCATCTCTGGTGGACCTTCTCACAAGAATTGCAGGAGGCAATGGGCATGTCTGGATAGCCTATTGCAGTGCTTCTTCCAGGTGCTGGTACTTATCAGAGAAGTCACAAAATCCCCCAGGGTAGTTTTGTGTGATCATGGATGGGACCAATTCAATCTTGACATTCCCTACGCATATTATCAGTAGTTTCTCCTGAGTCAGCGGCATGTCAAGAGAGTATGTGAGCCCTTTCCATTGGGAGATAAAGTCTGCAACGCGCTCATCTGGCCTCTGCTTGCACAAGAAGAGGTCAGCGATACTCTTCTTCTGGGTGGTGGAACTGAACTAGTAGAGGAATTTCCTATGGTGATCTTCCCAGTCGGCTACTAATCCAATGGGGAGATAGCTATACCAGACGAATGTTGGTCCTTCCAACGTCTGCCCAAAACACTGGATTTTGGTAGGTTCCTACTGTGATGGGGTCCCCAACATGGTCCCACACCTTGAGATGAAGTGGGACAAGTGCTGTGGCGGGTCCCCTGTCCCGTTGAAGGGGGAAAAGGTGGGATTCCAAAAACCCAGGGGTGCTGGAATATCATCCACCCATGCTAGATATGGATTACCATCAGGTGGGAGTGCCACCTGTCGTGTCTCCAATGCCTCAAGGTGGGAAATGAGTGCTGTCATTGGAACATATGGGTGGGGGACCCTATCTTGACGAGGTTCCCTGACCACCAGTGAATTGTTGGGTTCTTTAAAATGGTAAGCAGGCCCAGCGGCTCCTGGAGCGGCTGGCGGAACGACCTACAGGGCATCTGGGAGAACCTAAGTTGGGCCTCGGGGATTATTACGCCGCTCAGTGGGATTTGGCAAGAGATACCACGCCCTCTTGCCATAAGCTCCGACCTCAACCCTGTCTGTGTGGGCAGGATGATCAGAGTTGCCCAGAGGTAGTTCACCAAGGGAAAGTTGTGCCTTCCACTGTTGTCCTGGCTGAGGATCACTATAGTCTGGCTGTAGCTCTACATCATGTTCATCCAGAAGGTCGTCGACCATCTTCTTCTATCCAGTGAGTTGCTGGTGCAATACGGCTTTTTGGGGTATTCTTCTACCTTCAAGACTGATCCAGATAGATCAGAGGGTTTGGCGGCTTCGAGATGTTCTTTACCCTTACCGTGATTCCGGCTAAGAACTAATGCCTCGGTGGGCGCAGGGAGACTCAGTAGATTCATTGGCTGGCGAGTAACCCTTCCTGATGGATCCAATAGTGGTGGGATGCTCTTAGGGGGGAGGTCCCCGTCAAGGAGCTCTAGTTCATTCTCCTATTACGATAGGCTGGCCATGTTGACTGCGACTCTACCTGGGGGAATGTCCTCAATATCGCCTAGAAAATTAGGCTGCTGCTTGATAGGACTAAAGAGGAGGGTAGCATTCTGTCCCCAACCATGGATCTGCACGCGGGGGAAAGAATCCTTGATAATCCTACGGAGTAACTTGGAAATTTGGATGCATCTTTGCTGGAGGGACTTATAGTGACCTAGTGACTCAGGGCGTTGGTCCATAGGGAGTGTGTCTAGATCAACCAGACGACATTGTTTGCCGATGTCCTCAAAGTTTTATTGGCTCTTTGGATAATCCACTCGCTCGTGGTGAAGGTGTAAGTGCATCTCCCAGAGGGTTTGATGTAAACACTCGACCTCCTCCTTGGTCAGGGCTTCTGGCACATTGAAATTTGGCGCCGCAACCGGCCAAAACATTTCTTGAAAGTGGTCCGCTGTGAGAATATCCCATAATCTTGTCAGCTCAGATTCGGGGTCTAGGCCTTCGTTTCCCCACTCGTCAACCAGAGGTGGCTGAGGAACCGGTAGTGGTACCGAGGTAGACTGCTGAGACAGTAGGCTGGTCGGTGGAGAATACAGCGAGTGGGCTGACAAACCGCCGCATCTCAGGCTATCATCCGAAGAGTGTAATAAATTAGCCACCACATCGCGGTAAGACGGGCTAACAGAAGCAGTTTCTGGTGCAGGGATTTAGGTTTCTGGCGATGGTCCACACTATTTATCTTCCACCATCGGTCCCCAAAATAGCTCTCAATGATCTCTAGATGAGGTAGGGAGTGCTTCTGGTGGTGGTGGTGGCGACTGCACGACCAGAACCTATAGAGTTGCCAAATTTTCCTCCTCCTAGATGTACTTTCGAAGGGAGGCAGGAATTTGGTGGACTTCACACTTCGAAAGGATGAGTCCAATACACCTTGTTCATGTCCCGTCCCTTTACACAGAGGATCTAGGAAAGGGTTCCATCGCAGAGTCGTATTCTGCCTCGGAATCTGAGAAGAAAAACGGTTTGATCTTAGTATGAACCTTCTCAACATTATTTTTGTAGAGTCGATGACCCGCCTTCCTGCCCAATGATGGTTCTTCAGGGAAGGGAATATTTTATTCATGAGGAGGTCCTTCGACCCTACTAGTTCTGGGGTGGGTAGGACTTCTGGCTGAGTGAGCTGGGGTGCGAGGAGCACCCAGACAGATATCAAAGGGAACACGGGGAGGACCTCTGTGTTTACTAGAGGCTGTGTATAAGGAATCCCCTTGGGAAACGCCATAGAGGGTAGGACATCCATTGGATCGGGTAGGAATGTGGGTAGGACCTCCATGCTTGTTTCCCCTAGTAGTGTTAGTGTGAAGATGTTCTTCATACTGGTCTGGCCGAACATGAGTAGGACCTCTATGCGTGGTGTTGATGAAGTGAAGATGACCTTCACTTCCCTAATTTCTGAGGTTAGGGGGGCCTTCGCTAGCTGCTTCAAAGACATGGGGAAGGCCCCAGTGCTGGAGATTGACCGGATTTGTGGCATTTCCATACCGGCGGTCCATGGTAGGAGGAATGACCCCATACTCGATGTAGTGAGCGCGGGAGAGTCTCCCGTATAGAGTATCACTACCATGGGAAGGACCCTCATTCGAATTAAAGGTGGCATGATGCATACCTCCATGATGAGGTTGGAAGTGGGGGAATCCACATTCTTCATGGTGGCGGTATGGGGAGGACCTTCATACTGGGTGTCGCTACTGCGGGTTGGTCCACAGCGGGTGCCCCCTGCGTCGGTGGTCAAGAGAGTCGACCCAGCCTGCCTGTGGGGCAGTTGGGGACTCGATCTAGGTCGGGCATATGAGTTCCCCTGGTTAGTGTTCCCAGGGAGATGATGACACATGTCGGTGGTGGCTCGAGCCATAGTAGTCAATGACGTTGACACCCCTCAAAGGGAATCCTCCTTGGCTTGTGCCCGACGTTGGCGTCGGGTCATCCAGACTGGTGTCGGTGGTGCAGGTAGGTGGCTTACCTACTCTTCAATTCGAGGGATTGGGTGGCAGAATTGGCACGGCCTAGTGGGGGTCCTCCTTGGGGGCCCTTGAAATAGTATCTCGGCCAAGTCGAGCCAGACACCTCCTACCTCATCGGTGTAGGGGGGAGAGTCGTCGAGTCGTTCCGGGGAGAGGCTCCCGAAATTATTATACTTTGGCGTGGGGAGTAGTGTCTCCCTATGCGGCCCATGGGGGTGGAGGTAGTGACGAGGCACAGACGCCTCTAGATCCTGGTAGGCCATATCCCAAGTTGGGATGATTCCCGCCTCCTCGTATCAGCGGACGCGGTCATTGATCATCCTCCGCTGAATGACTTTAGAGGGGCAGATGGGGCATGGGCGCCCAAAAACTATGGTGATGGAAGTCATCATAGAAATGGTTGATCCATGTAGGGTTGTTGCATTGGCGTTTCCTCTGCCCCTGTGTTGGTGTGCTTGTGGTGATCGGTTTCCTGGTGCAGCATCTTGGTTCCTGAAAGTTGAGAGATTGAACCATTTGTGATGAAACAAATAAATCGACGTCCAATGCCCCAGCACCATTCCATCTTCCATGGATGGTAAGAAATATCCATGCTAGCAACGTTGCAGACTAGGATTCCCAACATTCGACATCCCCAACTTCTGGTGAATTCTATGTCAGGCCCACTATTTGTTTGGCAGGACTTGGTGCCGGATAGCTAAATCTGGTGACACGTGAGTCTATTTATGCCTCAAACACTACTAATATCTATATTAAGGAGAAGAATTTTATGTAAGGTTCACCATTTCTATTTATGATGCTTTTCTTTGGGGCGTGTGCGTCTGTCTGATTCAGGGACTACGGTGTTGTTTGTTGCCCCGCAATCCCACTTTCCAAAGGCGGGCAGCATCCATTGCCTATTCAGGGATGTTTTCTCCTTGATCAAAACAGGATTAATTTGATATCAGTTCCTCATTCTGTGGATTGTCCCTCGGAACTCCTTACCTAGTCCGGGTCTCCCTTATAGACTTAAGACATTGTTTATGAAACTCTTCCCAGTGCCATGATTTTATGGATGCCGATTAATTACACTACTTCTGTTTGTATATTCCAAGGGGTCTGGTAAAGGTAGCAACCTTCGGTTGAAAGAGTAGTCACATTGAGACATCACTAGCGTGTTAGGACACTAGATCACTGGTGCGTCTGGGTTTATTCCCCTTATTATAGGGCTTCTTAAGGGAGAGGAAGCCCAAGGCATCCCACATTGAATGCGGGGAATTATATGCCATAGTCATGTCTCTAAGGTTTTTCTCAACTTTCCATGTTTAACACAGGGTATGCTCCGAGTTTAACGTCTAGCAGAGATTGATCAGACTGATCGGAACACTAACTGAAGTGGATAAGATGGGTGAAACCCTTGAAGGGTCCACTGATACTAGGGATAACATGTGGTTAGTTACATGGTGGCTGTTAGGAGTAGTGAAGAGGCGAATTGGAATGATCCCATTGGGATGTGGTGGCACAGGTGAGAATTAGGGTGGATAATGGAGGGAACGAGATGTAACCGATGTGAGGACGTTAGTGATTTTGGGCTTGAGTCTCGAAGAGACTTCCTACGTATCCCTGTTGCAGGGAATCAAAGTCGGCGTAGTTCGGTGGGGCAATGTGACACCTAAGTAGGTGACCCGTATGGATGGGACCTAGAGGAAGTGGAACCTCTGGGTTGGGGAATGAAATCAGGGTGTACACAGAGGACAATGACCTGATAACCTATTGGGGCTTATGCATGGTTAGTAGCCCGGGTTGGTCTGGTGCTCAAGGGGCAGACCAAAGATGTGGGTCCCAACAGGGAGGAACACTAACGTGTACCAGTGTTTGGGGTTGGACCTCAGGGAGGCTTCCTACATATCATGTCTAGGAGACAGGGACCAAACCTACGTAGTTCATCTTATGACGGCTTACCATCGAATAGGCTTCAATGGCTTACCATATAATAGGGGTGTGACGGCTTACCGTCAAATAGAGGGGTCACAATGGCTTACTGCTGGATAGGGTCACAACGGCTTACCGTTGGATGGGATCGAAAATGGCTTACCGCTGGATAGGGTCACAACAGCTTACTGCCGGATGGGTTTGAACCTCCTTGAGGCTTCCTGCGTACCCTATCTGGTAGATAGTGATCAAACCTACATAGTTAATCTGATGATGACTTACCGTCGAATAGGCTTTAACGGCTTACCATCAAATAGGGGCGTGACGGCTTACCATCGAATGGAGGGGTCACAACGGCTTACCACTGGATAGGGTCACAATGGCTTACCGTTGGATGGGGTCGACAACGGCTTATCACTAGATAGGGTCACAACGGATTACCGCTGGATGGAGTTGAACCTCTTGGAGGCTTCCTACGTACCCTGTCTGGGAGACAGGGATCAAACCTATGTAGTTCATCTGGGTACAGTTTAACATCATGCGGGATGAAAAAGGGGCATGCAATTTAACGTCATGTGGGATGAAGGTGGATTGACATGAAGGGGGTCGGAACTGGGTTGATGGGCTTGAACCTCAGGGAGGCTTCCTACATACCTCATCTTGGAAAAGATCAAAGTCCGCATAGTTCGGTAAGAGTGTGGGGCTTACACTCTAGGCCACCCTGGGTTGGTGTGGTGAACCGACATGAAGTGGTCGAAAGTAATGGTAGTTGGGCATGAACCTCAGGGAGGCTTCCTACGTACCTTGCCTTGGTAAGGATCAAATTCCATGTAGTTCGGGAGGGGGGCTTTGTGCACTGACGCGAAGATGGTCGGGACCAATGGTTGTTGGGATTGAACCTCAGAGAGGCTTCCCATGTACATTTCCTTGAAAGGATCAAAGTCCACATAGTTTGGGATGTTGTGTGGGTCTTACACTCTAGGCTGCCCAGGGTTGGTGTCATGATAAATGCTTACTCTATGCCCATGTGAGTCATGCTCGATGTGAGAAACAAGAGGAAAAAAATATCAAAAGATCACATCGTGAAAGGTGCGCCCGTGGGAAGTGAAATGGGGCTTAGGCTCTGGGCAGCCCATGGAGAGGAAGATTGGGACCTACGCGTGGTTAGCAGCCCAGGGAGATGGAGACTAGGACTTACTCCAGGGTGGAGGCCCGGGTGGTAACAAATCCCAGTGAGAGAGGTATTTGGCACCGAAGAAAGGAGGAGCAGTGATGCTACCTCCCGCAAGAAAAGCTAGGGGGATTACACCAGGATGGTTACCCATTCCCCACAGACAAACACCACTCAAATAAGAAGGATCTCATTCCATGTGAGGAATGATCTCGCTCCCGTGGAGACTAGTGGGCGTGGAGAATGTCCAAGACAGGGCACCCCGTATGTGAGACATGAGGTGAGGTCACAGTTTAACATCATGTGATGAGGACGATGGTGTTTAGCAGTTTAACGTCATGCAGCTCAGATGAGGCAGGTTCGCTCCGCACCCCTAGGACTTACATAACCGGCACCCTCTACACCTTGGTGAGGGTAAGGGACCGACAATTCCATGGTGAGGGGTGTTATGGATAGATCCATTGAGGGGTCCACGTTAGCATGACTATGCAAAGAATCAATAGTCGTTAACGTGCCTATGCGAAGAATCTTGTGGTGAATTGACACAATGAGAAGCACTACCCAAGGGACAATGAAATCACTTCATGAAAACCTAGAGGGCCGCATGGAAAAAGGAATGGTAGAGAAAAGGGGTTCATAGGTAGAATCCTTGTGAAGCTATGGGGCTCCATGAATTGGAGGGGTTTCACGAAGGGGTGTGCTTCGTGAAGTGGAGTGGCCTAGCCCAAGCATAGGGCATAAATGCATATGGGAGGAGCTTCACGAAGTGGAAAGTTATTCACAGAGAAATTCCTCGAGAAGCAAGGGTGCCTCGTGAAGTGTAGTATTGTGAAGAAATGTGATCTGTGAAGCATAGTGACCCCACCTTAGCATGTGGGTCAAGTGTGAATGAAGGGTTCTTCATGAATCATAAACGCTTCACGATGACCCGAGTCCCCTTGGGGATCCCCTTCCTTCACGAAGGCATGTGGGCTCTGCGAAGGGAAACTCCCTTTCAAGAGGGGAGGAATTCATACAAAAGGAAAGGAACTTCACGATGCAGAAGTACCTTAAAGAGCCCATGGTTCGCAGAGCAGAGAGAGTGCTTCGCGATTTGGGATCTCGGAAGGCGAAAGGTCAGAGAATACGTCCTTTGGGATTAGGGGGAGCCTGATATTTATAGGCAAGAGGTGCCGTGAAGAAAAGCTCATTCAGCGTGAAGATGTCTCTTGCTCCATGATAGGCTCGCTAACATCAAATCGGCTTGTGGTTCATCTCACCTCCTTGCCCCACAGCGGGCTCTCAAACATCAAATCAACTTGCGGAGGCTCCCGCCTCCTTGCTCGACGGCGGGTTCACGAACATCAAGTCGGATCATGGAGGCTTCTGCATCCTTGCTCCGCGGTGTGTTCGCAAACATCAACTCGGCTAATGGAGGCTCCCGCCTCCTTGCTCCATGGCGGTCGCAGGGAGATGGGGCTCTACGAGCGGTCTCCGCGCGGCCTCCCCTAAGTCTTTCATTTGTTTCATCTTTTTCCTAAATTTTTGTGCCAACACATATAACAATAGAAACACATCCATATATACTTGAAACCTAGACTCATAGTATAGAGAAAAATCAAACAACCGCATACCCCCACCAGTGATTCAGTTCGAAGATTCCACAAAGCACTTTTCCAAGAGAACTCACTCAACATGTCTAATAGCTCTCATGTCATCCGTCTGAGAAGTATTGTTTGTCCGAAAAAGCCATGAGAGATAGATACACTCATTCTAGGATAACACACTCCTGAGTGGGGAAAGATCACGATAAACTGATGAGAATCACTGCCAGGGACTTGGTGGATATTGCGACTCATCCAGATTCAGCTACTAAGTAGAGGATTGGCATCCTTTAGGAATATTCATGTTGATACCTGACTCTACCTAGGGTCAAGAATGGATAGAGGATCTCACTCTGGGCCTCTCAGAGGGATGCCTGACTCTATCTCGGAAAGTCTTGCAGAAGGAATCATACTCCTATGGATAGAAATGATACTTGACCATCAGGGGAATGAGAAAAATGGAAACTAACCCAAACAAAACTTGTCCAAGGAATGGTGGACAAGAGAATCAATCCATGTTCTAGAATATACAGAGCGTTTAGAAGGGGTCACGCGTCTTGTCTCACGAATCTGGGTGCTGCCCGTGTGTAATGGCGTGAGTCAGAGGGAACATGTTGTGTAGAAAGGTATGTACATGGCATGTAGTATGTACTACATTTCGTGTCCGAGTAACCGGGGTTCCCTCCATGTACGTGGTCGTGTGACCGTACACAGTTTCAACCCGTGTGGTCCATCTCGTGTAACCAATACATGGGGTAACCCGCATAGCCGGCCAGGTCTGGTCGTGCGGTGGAGTAAACGACTATATACCCACCCTGTGTAGGTGTATCTTTTTAGATACACACCAAGTCCGTGTAAGGACCTACATGCCATGTGACAATTATCACATGTCGTGTTATTGCTTCCCGTCACCCAGAACTCCAGCCGCTGTTGGGTGGGGCCCACACGTTGGGTCTGCCTAGAGGCACACCTTGTTCTTCATCGCATGCAGTGTGCAAACCCTAGTCTCCACCACCCATACCACATGATGTGTTCTTCAGGATACACATCGTGTGTTCTGGAAATTTCCAGAATTGCGGGTTCTTCGTCTGGCGCTTCGAGGATTCAGTAATCTGTCGATTCGGTCGTCTGGTCATCATGAAACTCAAAGGTTGAGGTCACCCTGAAACCAGGAAGCTGATTCTAATGATTACATCCCTCAAATAGACCCCAAAGAAAATATTTTATTCCTCCCCTAAATAATGTTGAAAGAACGATGTTTCTCGATCCGAGCCGATTCACCATCTGCCATCATCGTTGCACCTCTGCTAGGTCTCCACGGTGCTCGATCTATGATTTGTAATTGTTTCATTCATAAAGGATGTTCAACGATATTTTGTTCGTCACCCCATGAAGAATGCGAAGAACGTGGGGTAAAATACAGGGAATAAATCCAAACCACAAAATGTGGAACAAACCTCCGCCATCATTTGTCACGGTATTGATCTGGTCATGATAGAAGGATTAAATAGAGGGGGCTGAAACATGGATTTTAACATCAGGGATTAATCCCCAAAATCAACCCAATAAAAACCCTCTTATAAGAATGCATGATCCACATATCAACCTGTTCGTGGGTTGATCTGTGTTCGTTGTTTAATTCAAGAATGGGGAAACAAAACAAAGCAAAAAAAAAACCAACCTTGATTCAGTTGATGAATGATCGTCGCGTATCGTTTGTTGTTGAGGTTCGTGAAATACAAGATGTGTTGATTGATCACATCATCGTCATTCATTGTTGAGAGTTCTCTCCAAGGCTCCTAGAATTTTCCAGAGTTCCTCCCAATTTTCTACCAATGACCAACATTCGATTAACCTACTAAAAGGATAGAACGTGTTTCAGAATTCCATCACGTTGCGGCATTAATGATTCAGTGTTGCTGTTTATGAGTCATTATGGTGTGGAATTAATTATTAAAACAACTTCCCCATCATTGTGTAGTAGAAAATGTTTCCAAATAAATTAAATTAACTTTTCTTTATTTTATTTTGTTTTGTTTTATTTTATATTATTTTATTTTATTTTTCTAAAAACGTCTGAAAATTAACTTTTTCCCTCGACCTATGTCGGTCGAGGTTAGGCCCATTCTTAAGTAAATTCATTTTCCTGAAGGCAACAACGCCCTCAGATTTTTAATCCGGGCATCTATTTGGAAACTTCCACAATCGTTCAAACCCACAAACACACTTAACTTAAAAAAAGTTCAAACCACCATTTTGGGCTCACCGGAACTCGAAATGACATGTCATCTCCATGCTTGGTCTAGTAATAATTCCATATAATATTTCAAAATAATGCATGGAAAAATCTGAGACATTATATTCTCCCCACCTTGGGGATTTGAATCCTCTAAAAGAAAAAACAAAAGTCTTCTCAAATAGATGTGGGTACTAGGCACGGATTTAAGCCCCCCGCTCCCACGTTCTCTCCCGAAGGTTCATATGTTTCCCCCAAATGTGCACCAAGGGAATCGATTGTCCAAAAAGGATCCTCTCCTGTCGATCCTCGATCTCCACTAGGTACTCAGTAAATGTCTCTCCATCCTCAATGTCCATCTCTCCCTAGTCGATGATGTGAAATGGGTCATGCAAGTACCTCCTCAGCTACAATAGGTAGAAGAAATAATATACCCAGTACAACTGTGGTGGTAGAGCTAGACGGTACACCACCTCACTAACTTTGAACAGTATTTGAAAAGGGATCATGAAGCTCAAATACAATTTGACACCCCGGAAAAATCTCTGCAACCCTCGTCAGGTTGAGACCCTAAGGAAGATGTGGTCCCCCACCTCGAACTCCAGAGATCACGGTCACCTGTCAGCATAAGATTTCTGCCATCTTTGTGTAGTCTTCATCCATTTTCGAATAATCTACAACTTCTCAGTGGTAGATCACACCAACTCCAGACCCATAAGTGCTGGCTCTCTAGGGTCATTCCAGCAAATCGGTGACCAGTAGGGTCTCCCATATAATGCCTCAAATGGTTCCATACCAATGGTGGAGTGGTAGATATTATTGTACGCAAACTCCACTAGTGGTATTTGGTCCTCCCAATTGTGACCAAAGTCCAAGATACAGGCCCACAACATATCCTCCAGAACCTGAATGGTCCTCTCCATCTGACTATTTGTCTAGGGATGGAATGTTGTGCTCAAGTGTAGTTGAGTCCCAAAATCCACCTTCAATAACATCTACAATAGAGATGTGAAGAGGGTTTCTCGATCCGAGACTATTGTCAAAGGGATTCTATGAAGCCTAGTCATCTCCTGCATGTAGAGGCATCCCAAGATCTCTATGAACCTTTGCTCCCTAATAGCTAGGAAGTCAGAATACTTGGTGAGCTGGTCAAAGATCACCCATATGGAATTGTGCCCCTTGAAAATTCGTGGTAATCCTATCATGAAGTCCATTTATATTCCATCCCACTTCCACTTTGGAACTTCCAGGGGTGAGCTAACCCTACTGAAACCTGGTGCTCAGCCTTTACCTGCTGGCACGTTAGGCACCGAGAAATGAACTCTACTACTACCTTCTTCATGCCTGACCACCTGAACTTTCATCGAAGATCCTATTACATCTTCTCCATGCTAGGGTGTACTTCCAAGTGGGGTGTATAAAACACCCTCAGGACCTCCTCCCACAATTCCACTCGTACAACAGTGTGTCCCCTGAAAAGTATTACGAGCTCCCAACCTTGCGAAAATCCATCAGGAGCATGTCCTGTGGATAACTGAGCACATAAATTCTCACAGTCAAAATCTCCCAACTTTGCCTCCCTAACACCCTGTAAGAGTGTAGGGGTGACAACCATCGACTGAAAGGTAAGTTGAATCCTCCTTATCCATGAAGGATAATCGTAACAAGGTCAACTACTCTATCACCTCGTTCAGAAGCTGTGAACTTGATCTCATGTTGAGAGAATCTGCCACAATTTTCCCCTTCCTAGGAGTATAGATGATCTCAAAGTCATAATCCTGGAGGAACTCTAGTTGTTTCCTCTTCCTCAGATTTATATCCTTCTGCGAGAAGATGTATTGGAGGCTCTTGTGGTCAGAGTAGATGATAAACTACTTTCCCATGAGGTAGTGTCTCCACATCTTCAACGTGAAGACTACCACTACTAACTCGAGATCATGGGTCGCATAATTCTGCTCATGTGGTCTAAGTTGGCACGAACCATAAGCAATAACTTCATATCTCTGCATCAGGACACAGTCAATCCAGGTCCCTGATGCGTCACAGAAAACTATATACTCGACGCCTTCCTCCAGCAATCTCAAAATTGGGGCACTTTTCAAACTCTGTCTCGGCTACATGAAAGACTGCTGGTACTTCTCCCTCTACATGAATGGTTTCCCCTTCTTGGTCAAGGCTATCATTAGTACTGATATCTAGGAGAAATCATGAATGAATCTCTGGTAATATCCTAACAACCCAAAAAATCTTTGCACCTCTATCACGCTCTGAGGTGGCTCCCATGCTAACACTGCCTCCACCTTGGCTGGGTCCAAAGCTACTCCATCTACTGTGATGACATGTCCCAAAATGTGGACCTCCTGAATCCATAACTGGAACTTAGAGAGATTACCATAAATCTGGTGCTCTCAGAGTATGTCTAGAACCATCCACAGGTGTCTCGTGTGCTCCTCCATTGATACCGACTACACAAGGATATCATCGAGGAAGACCACTATGAACCAGTTTAAATATGGCTAGAAGATCTGGTTCATAATCCCCATGAACACTATAGGGGTGTTCGTCCTACTGTAAGGCATTACCAAGTACTCATAGTGATAGTAACGGCATCTGAATGCCATCCTCAGTATATCCTCATCCCGTACTCGTAACTAGTGGTAACCTGATCGAAGGTAAACCTTCGAGAACCATTGTTCCCTTCGTAGATGATTGAAGAGGTTTTCGATCCTCGGTAGTGGATACTTGTTCTTCACCATCACATGGTTTAGGCATCGGTAATCCAAGAACAACCTCAAACTTCCGTCTGCCTTCTTGGAAAACAAAATTGGGGTCACCCAGGAAAAAATGACGGGTCTTACAAAACCCTTGCTCTGTAAGTCCTCCCACTTCACCCTCAGCTCGATAAGATCTATGGGATCCATCCGATATACTAGTGAGGAAATTAGTGTCGTCCTGGGGTGTAAGTCGATCTCCTGACAGGGATGTAGTCCTAGAACATCTTTAGAAAAGACGTCCTCGTACTCTGCCACTACTTCTGGGAACTAGAAGCTCACAACATCTACTGCTCTGAGGGTAAGGCTATCCAACTCATGAGTGATTAGTTGCACCCTCCCTGCATGAGACCATTCTGTGCTATCTGGGTCTTTGCCTAAAGTAATCAATCTGGGCATGGACTGAAGATAACCAATCCATACTGAGAATGACGTCATAAGGCCTCAACGCTGCCATTGAGAGGTTCCAACCGAAAATTTCACCTCTAAGGGTAAGATCACACTGTTTTCAAAGGTGCATGATCATCAAGTATCCTCCCATAGGTTTCTCTAAGCATAAGGGTCAATTCAATGGCTTTACCAAAACCTCAAGGTTTTGCACAAATCATGTGGTGAGAAAGGAATGATTGTCACCTGTGTCTACAGGTATGGAAGCTAAGGTATAAAAGACACAGATCGTACCTTGGATCATCCCTAGAGTCCTTGAGTTGTACACCTCAACCGCGTGTAGCTGTCTGCGCCCCTATCCCCTAGCTCTCTAAGCCTGGTGTGGACCTCTTAGGGGTGGTGGTGGAAGTAGATCGAAGCGTCCGCCACCACCTACAGCTCTCCCTGATCCTCTACCACATTCTCTACCTAGAAGGTTTATCTACTCCACTCTCTACCTCTACCTCGGTGGTCCATCCACCACCTCCCTGTCATCAGCTCAAAGGGTCGGACAATCTCTAGCGATATGTCCCCTACCATCACACAAGTAGCATCACCTATCCCTAGGCTGACTTGATCCATCTTGAGAGCCATGGACTGTCGATCCCCTGTCCTGGGTCCTCTTGTGACGTCTCTCACATCTTGATCACTATGCCTAATGTCAGATCCCTACTGCCGAGATCTCCACACCTATCTTCCTGTTGTTGACTTCCATTGGCTATCTCTACTCCGCCAAGAATCTCTCGATCACCAAGTCTTGGTCGAGCACTCCAGAAAAAGTCGAAATGCATAGAGGCACAACACTAGCTAGTATATCCCATAATAGACCTCACTCAATGGTATGATCTCTAAAGAACTAATCCCTAACCATATCCATCAAGTACCTGGCGAGGTGGGTGAACCTCTAAGAATAGTCAGACACCGTCAAACTGCCCTGCTGGAGTTGAAGAAGCTCATGGATACACACTGCTCTTAGCGTAACCGAAGAGAACTCCTCCCTAAAGAGTCTCTCAAACTCCTTCCACATAAAAGTATCCTCTTCAAGAGTCTGTGTGGTCAGACTCCACCAATGTCTCATCGAACCCTAAAGAAGGCTAGCTCCTAGGATCACCATTTGGTCTATTGGTGTCCTCACTAGATGGAAAATTTTGGTCACCACCTCAATCCAGTCCTTAGCCACCTGAGGATAGGGCTCACCTCAGAAATTGAGGGGTCTCTATCTCTAGAACTCATGGAGAACGCTCAAACAGCGCCCCTCGTCTTTCGGTACTGAAGGTACCACAGGCTGCTCCACTGGTGGTGGGATAGCAGGTGCACCACCTAGTGGTAATGCCTAGGTAACTGGTCCCTATATCAAAGTATCTTCACTGAGGAGGTAATCCTTGTGATTGTGCTGCTGAATCCTAGTGGGTATGCGTCATGGAGGCATCCATTAAGGAAACAAGATGTACCATTGTCAATGAGTATATCTGGATAGCTGACACAAAAGACATGGAAAACACAACCCATTCCTATATGATGCATTTACCATTCTTTGATTTCCTTGCAACTAGTTTTTTAATGTACCGAGTCAAAAAGCAGGTCATTAGAGTCCCGGTGTATGGATACGTCGGCTTCTCACACCAACACTAGAGTCTGTAACCTAAAAGTAGATCTCGAAACACTTAACATTGTTTCCCCAAACCAAGCTCACTGACTCTTGGTCCTAAGGTAGAATCGACCACCTTTGATACCACTCTATCATGACTCGTCCCAGTGGGGCCCATGTCACGACTCACCAAGCCCACCTCCAATAGTCCAGGGGATGGTGACTAGTATCGAGTGGGCATATCACTAACATGGGAGGCATTTCCTAAGTACATGTACACTTGCACACATCTCCAAGCTCACAAATGATAAAAATGTAAAAACCACTAAGGAACAAAATGAATGCATACAGCTAAAACTAATCAAAAAAATACAAAGGTAGTAAAGTGCAGAAAGTAAAATTGGGCCAGAATAAAAGCCCACAAAAACAAGAGTCTACAAAATAAAAAGCCCAACCTATAAACACAAATAGGTAATGGGACTGCTGCTCATAGCCGTAGGAACACCACATCCTGTAGGGAACTTATAAAGCTCGGTCTGATCCTGGTCTGCCCTGGACTCCATCAAAAGGCCGCTCGTCTGCACATTACATGACACGTGCAGGAAAATCCCGTGAAGGGGTGAGTATAACAATACTCAGTAGAGGGCCTTAAAACCCACAAATCAATACATAAAGGAAAAGTACATTCATATCTACACAGTATATGTCTGCTGAAAATATAACAAGAGAAACACATCCAGATATACTCAAAACCTAGACCCATAGTCTAGAGAAAAATCACACAACTGCATACCCCCACCAGGGATTCAGTTCGAAGATTCCATGAAGCAATTATCTAGGAGAACTCACTACATGATCCTGATAGCTCTGATGTCGTCCGTTCGAGAAGTACTGTTCATCTGGAAAATCCATGAAAGATAGATACACTCATTCTGGGAGAACACACTCTTGAGTGGGGAAAGATCACGATACACAGATGAGGATCACTGTCAAGGCCTTGGTGGATATGGTGACTCATCCACATTCACCTTCTAAGTAGAGCATCGGCATCTTGTAGGAATAGTCACGTCGATACCTGACTCAACCAATGGTCAAGAATGGATAGAGGATCTCGCTCTGGGCCTCTCAGAGGGATACCTGACTCTATCTAGGAAAGTCATGTTGAAGGTATCATACTCCTGTGGATGGAAACAATACCTTGCCTTCAGGGGAATGAGAAAAAGGTGAACTAACCCAAAAAAAACTTGTCCAAGGAACGGTGGACAAGAGGATCAAGCCATATTCCAGAATATACACGGCATGTAGAAGGGGTCACACGTTGTGTCTCGCAACTCTGGGTGCTACCCATGTGTAACAGCACGATTTAGAGGGAACATACCATGTAGAAAGGTAAGTACACAGCGTGTAGTAAGCACTACATGCCATGTCCGAGTAATCGGGGTTCCCTCCATGTACACGGTCGTGAGCCCGTACACAGTTTCAACCCGTGTGGTCCATCCCGTGTAACCGGTACACGGGGTAACCTGTGTAGCTGGTCTATTCTGGCCGTGTGGTGGAATACATGACTGTGTACCCACACCATGTCTGTGTATATTCTGATCTACAAGCTGATTCCATGTAAGGACCTACACGCCGTGTGATAATGGTCACACGTTGTTTTAGTGCTTTTCGTCCTCCAGAACTCCAGCCGCTGTAGGGTGGGGCCCACACGTCGTGTCTCCCCAGAGGTACAATGTGTTCTTCATCACATGAAGCACACAAACCCTAGAGACCACCACTAGTTCTACATGGCATGATCTTTAGGATACACGCCGTTTGTTTTGGAAATTTCCAGAATCACAGGTTCTTCATCTGGCGCTTCGGGGATTCAACAATCTGTCGATCCGGTAACCCGATCATCCCAAAACTTGAAGGTTAAGGTCTCCCCAGCACTAAGAAGTTGATTCTGATGGTTATAGACCTTTCATTGTCCCCAAAGACAAGATTTGATTCCTCCACCTGAAGAATGATCGAACAACGATTCCTCTCTATCCGAGCTGATTCGTCGTCCACCATCATTGTCGCACCTCTACTAGGTCGTCGCGGTGCTTGATCTGTGATTTTGGATCCTTGCATTCATAATGGATGTGCAATGATATTTTGTTCATAACCCCACGAAGAACACGAATAAATTAGGGTAAAAAGAGGGGGGAGAAATCCAAACCACAAAAAGAGGAACAAACCTCCGCCATCGTTCGTCACAGCATTGATCTGCTCCTATTAGAAGGATTAAAAAAGGGGACTAGAACATGGATTTTAACATCCTGGATTAATCCCCAAAATCAACCCAATAAAAACCCTAACACAAGAATGAATGATCTTTGGATCAACCTATTCGTGAGTTGATCCACATTCATCATTTAATTCAAGAATGGGGAAACAAAACAAAGAAACAAAATCCCTACCTCGGTTCATTTAAAGAACAATCATTGCATCGTGTTCATTGTTGAGTTTCCTTGAATCTGAGATGCATTGATCGATCACGTTGTCGTCGTTTATTGTTGAGAGTTCTCTCCAAGTGTCCAATATTTCTACAGAGTTCCTCTCAATTGTTTTCCATAGGCCAACATTGGATTAACCCACTAAAAGGAGGGAAAGCGTTTCAGCATTCCATCATGCTACAGCATTAATGAGTCGGTGTTTTTGTTTCTGAGTCATTATGGTGTGGAATTAATTATCGAAATAGTTTCCCCATAGTTGTGATAAATATAATGTTTCCGAATAAATTAAATTAACTTTTCTTTATTTTATTTTATTTTATTTTATTTTACTAAAAACGTCTGAAAATTAAATTTTTCCCTTGGCCTGCGTCGGTCGAGGTTAGGCTTGTTCTTAAGTAAATTCATCGTCCCGGACACAACAGTTCCCTCGTATTTTTAATTCGGGATTCTGTTTGGAAACTACCACAACAGCGCACACCTTCTAACTCACTTAACTTAAAAAAAGTTCAATCCACCATTCCAGGATCATCGGGCATTGAAATGATATGTCTTCTCCATGCTTGGTCTCATAATAATTCCATATAATATTTCAAAATAATACATGGAAAATCTGAGACATTACAAGAGAGGTGAGAGCTGGTGATCAGCGATCGGTGAGCAGAAAGATGCGTTGAACAACGAGTGGGGAGCAGGGAGCAGGGACCAGCGATCAGAGAGAGGGGAGGGGGAGTTGGTATGGGAGGAAGGGAGTGTGATGGGGATGATATTAGAGGCGAGGGGGATTCGTGATGGGAGCGATGGAGAGGAGGGGGAGGGGAGGAGGGGATCGGTGCTATAAGGTTTTGAGAAGTGGGGTGTTAGGGGAAGTTAGGATGGGAGGAGAGGAGCTCGAAAGAGAGATGGTGTTTAAGGGAAGTCTATCTGAGCAGTTTTTATGAAACTATTGATATATACTACCTATACTAATAGTTTGGGAAAACCATTGGTATAGGGGTGTGGGGAAAGATCCTATTTCTTGTATTGGCTGTAGAGACCTGAAGCCTGACGTACATGGACATTACATTACTTTTGCGGAATACTTAGTACATTACAAAAACACACACACAAGGATCGTAATAGTTTAGTGTCTTTGGAAACTCGGAATATAATCTTCTAATCCTGGTGAAAGATCTTCAACATCTCCCATAAAGATCTTCCTTTTTTTTATACCTAAAACCTTTCTTTATATCCTGGGGAAAAGAAAACATAAAAGGGTGAGCTCAAATGCTTAGTAAGGGTAAACAAAAGAAATATCAATCACATCTTAACCTGCAAAAGAGATCATAATTTCATAACATGGGATAAATCATGGCGGTGAAATGTAATCACAATAATAATAACTTAAAACATGAAACTTTGTGGCATACACACATAATCATAGAGAATCATTTCTTGTTAGTCAAGACTCATTTCCAAGACTATCTTAGTGGACAAAGTCCCTTTCTGAACCGAGTCACCCTCGTTTCAGTCCTGTTTCACTGAACCGGTATAACCTACCGTTCCAGCCATGTCTATCTCATGAGATATAAAATATTTACCCAATTAATTGGAGGGAGATATAGGTCCCACCCATCTTATAATGAATCCTTTCTTATGTGTGCCACATAATCATAAATCATACATCATCGCATAACACATGTAACAAAAATGGAATTCTTGAAACATCATGACATCATAAAACAAATCATATAAGGTAAATGACTTCATAAAAATAATTTCCTCAAAACATAATCAAATCAATGTAATAATAGGGATAAAAACAGAACCCTATATTATCTTAGATGGAAAATAATTTTGATAAAACATTTGAACTCCATTCTTGAGGAAAATATCCTTTCTACTTCAAAAATAATTTTCCTTTCTTAACATGTCATACAATTTTAAACTAAAAGATGTTGATTAAAAATAAACTTGAAAACTTGTAAAGGAAGCTTCTTGGAAATAATGTTTTAAAAATCCATTCTTGCCGTATAAGTTAAAAAAAACATTCTTCGTACTTTTGTCGGAAAAGTCAAAAAGTACCTCTTACGAAAAACGACAAAAGATTCCTTTCATATCTTTTACAAAAAACTTACCGAAGGGTAAAATTGGATATAAACTATTGTAGAAGGATGGAAATAATATTACACATTGAGGTAACATGGATGTGGATAATAAAATACACCCCAGTAATTACCAAAGTAAAAAAAATCTCGGATAAAAGTGAGATTGTGATATTTCCCTTACCTTAGGTCCGATATGCTTCGTAAGTGTCCGAACCTCCTGTATACTGATTTAAATAATGTCATTGACTTATTACAGAATCATACTCATTGTTATGATATCATATATGGTTCACTTATGACTTTATATTACCCGTTCTTTTGTAAATTCCATGTTAAAGAAGCATTTTGGTTAAAATTGTTTCATTTATCGTAGGTGTTTGGACTTGTTGTTCTTGATATTATTATTACTTATATCATGATTTACTTACTTCCAGAATATAAAACATGATTTATATATCATATATATTCATTATATATATATAATATATAGATAAATGAAATGAAACACACCATTCATGGAGACGGTAGTCCGTACGTACGCATGAACGCTGTTTTCCTTTCCTAATTGTCTAGAATGGAAGTAAGTAGATGAAATATATATATACATATATAAATAAATCCAGTAGATTTAACATGTCATATATTTCATTATTATTCATTATATATACTTTATAATCATTCATGAATGGTTAATGTGGAGAATGAATCTCATCGCGTCGTGGAGACGGTATTCCGTACGTACGCACGAGCGATGATATCGTTCTCATGATCGTGGGACTGTATTGGAGTGTGTGTATACTATTTCAGAATCAATATCACTTTAAAATAATAATATATAGTTATTATTTACACCATTATACCCATCCAAGTAAGGTGGTAGTGGAAAATAGATTTCACCACGGCGTGGAGACGGTATTCCGTACGTACGCACGCACGGTGATTTCGTTTTCCGTAGGATGGATAGATGGTGAAATAGGATTGTTTCATACTTATAATAAAATATCAGTATATGAGTTATACTGATGTTATTACTTCATAATGAAACAACCTAAGAAGAATAAGTGGAAGAAGAAATAAAGGTGAACAAATCGGTAACGGAAATTACCTCTTCTTTGAAGCGCCTCTTTGAGACCTCCTCTTAGGGAACTAAAATTGGTCTTTGAGGAAGACCAGAACCTCCAGGATGTTTCTAGGGAAGTGGAGAAGATATTTTGGCAGGGTTTGGCTGATCTTGAAGGCTCAAAGTTGTGTGAGGAAGAGAGGGAGGAGGTGCCCTTTTATAAGGGAGGAGAGGGGCACCTTTGGAATAACCAAAAATATTATTTTATTATAAAGTCAAGTTCGGTTTTAAATAGCTCCAAATTAATTTATTTCTAGGATAAGGTGGGTATGGGTCGAAATACTCTCATCGAATATAATTTAGACAAGTTTAGGTTCCTATTTTAACCTTATCATTTAGATTTAACATTAAGTTAAATAATTTTACTTTTACCGTGTCTTCTTCTGTTCTTACACTATAAGGTTAATAAACTTACTATAAGAATCCAAAAGAACCCCAAGTTATTTATTATTAATATATATAACCTTATATAAGTCTTTTGGCCGAACCTTAGATTTTTAGGAATAAAATAACAATTAATAATATAATATTTGTTTTAAAACCTATTTTATGTCAATTTTGACACTATTTAGTAATTGATTTTTGTGAAAATCATAACAGAACGATAAGTTCTAAAAAAATTAATTAAATCAATACTAAAATGTCATATTAACCTAGAAAAATAGTGTAATTCATAAAAAGTCTCAAATTATATTTATTTGGGTATTTATAACATCAATTATGTCAATATTTTATTAATAAGATAATTACTACATCATCGTTGTGTCATAAATAAATTAAATTATTTAATGTCTAAAAATTACAAATAAAATACCATTATGTAGGAAATCTTTTTATCTTTATAATTAATATTTATAGTTGAATTTATCTTATGTATAACCCCATATTAAAAATGTTTTAGTAAATACACTTTGATTTTAACTCTTTTAACCCTTCTTTAAATAAATAAATAATAAATGTCCTAATCTAATCCAAGTGGGCCTAAATGGTCATATTTTATTCCTAAGTTTGTTTTTGGTCGAATTACACTTATCCAATAGAATTATGACATGTGTTAGGGTAATAATAATATCATCTTTACCCTTAATTACCCTATTTACTTTTAACCGTGTTAAAAAAAGTAAAAAGTTACTATTAACCAAAAATTATTTTCATCTCATTGAACCACATTTTAGTCCTTGATATTAACCGTGTCTCTCAGATTTTCGAAATTCCACTCCCAGAAGCGGTAAAATTAAGTTTTATGAACACTTCATTTTTTTTAACTACCACTTAGTGGTTTCACTATTCATCGAAAATTGAAAGTTTTCAGAAAAATACCAAAAATTAGGCCTAAGATATATTTGATATTATGAACTCAAAAATGATGTCTATTTTACCAAATTAAAAACATATCAGTTGCATTAACTAATTTAAAAATTAATTCTCGTCGTCAAAACAAATAGCGTGTTTTTAAGAGATAATAACTATCAAAAGATTGACACTAGTTTATAACTGGTTTAAATGTGAAATTACATCCAATGACCAACATTGTATTAAATTGTAAAAATATATTCTAAATATAATTTAAAACCACTCAAATTAATAATTTATCACTATTAATTATTTCTATTAAAAAAGTTGTTTTTAATTTAAATTTAGTAATTTTCACTATTCATCAGAATATGAAAGTTATCTGAAAAGTACCAAAATTTCACCCTAAGCTAATTTCAATATTCCGAATCCAAAAATGAATTCCATTTTGAAAAATAGAATTTACAAAATTTCAAAAAGTGGTTATTACTATTCATAACGGCTAGTTTTAATAATATCTTAATAGCATATCGTTGTTTAGTGAAACTTGGTGTTGCGTAAAACACACGCTATCGTGGAAGGTCGTGATTGCATGTAATGCAAGGCAAGTCAAGGATGCGTGTTGTGAAAGCTCCTTTTGGTGTAGCGTACAACACAAGATATTAGTGAAATTAAAAAGAATATTTTTCATAAAATCTTGGGCTGTTACATTCTACCCCCCTTAAAATGAATTTCGCCCTCGAAATTCATCGGGGTTATAAATGGTTTACTATTCGAAATTTTCTTTAATAGAAACCCACATCGTAAAAAGTAATACCAAAACCAATCTTTAAAAACGAAAGTATGAAATGTAACGGTTACCCAAATAAACTAATCACTGGGTTTCCACATAGGTGAAAATATGGATATGGAAGAAAAATCTAACCATCATGTTCTGATGGAGAGTGGTAGAGAAAATGGTTATGGAAAAGACAACAATCACAAATCCATAAATTTGTGACGATCTAAGGTACCATCTGATTAATCAGATATAAGAGCACTAGGACAACATTTTTGGTTTTCAAGATCGTTTCCCTAAAGTTGAAGAATTTTAATTAGAATAAATACTTGCTTTATTTTGGTACAATCTCACTATTGTTCGTGCCTTGAACAATTTCCACTTCATCTCTTAAATAAATGAAGTTGAATTTTTTATTCGTGAAGTGTTAGTATGACAGGTCATTCTATCTGTCTCAAACAAAAGGGTTAGCAAAAGTTATTAAATATACATAAGTCATTCTTTAGTGAGATTAATCATATATGGTTCCTAAAATGGACTTATACTTCATATGTCATACTGCTTAATATAATAAAACTAGTTTCTACTAAACAGGGACTTCCTGTAGGCCAGTGGTAGGCGATAAAGGCCAGTCGCACTTCGGTTGTGGGTTCGATTCCCACAGCCTTGTCAGAAGCGATGGGCTGTCACCTGTCCTGTAGGTTGTCCTTTTTCTAAAACTATACTACTATAATATCCCATCAATAATATCGAAAAAAAATTCTATCCTTAAACAATACTAACTTATGTCCAACATAATCCATTCCAATCTTTAGGCTTATCCATAATACTGCAGTCCACTCTCATAATATAGTGAAAACGACTACCAGAGATTTAATACCATCGTTGATCCCCATATATCATAAGATATGTCTTGTTGGTGACATTACAAACATTCAAAGGCCTTAATCATGTATTCTCTTGAATACCCATTGAACCTTAGTGAAAACATGAATGCAGTTAAAAGTTAACACCTTCCACATACCAAAATCCTCAAAATTCTATATACTCAAACCATGATATCACTTAGTCCTTTTATCAATCATGAGGTCATGAATACTGTTAAATATCTCAATCACTTTGAATACCACATTAGACCAACACATAAATATTCCAATACTTTATGATACAACATTATTTTGGAATCCCATTACATAAACACTTAATCATTCCACCACATCGTTGTCATATTCAACATCGCCAATAGTGATCGCATGTGACTTCCCTTTGTCCTTTGCCTTAAGTGGTTTCTCATGTTGATCATCACTAACCCTTGGATTAGGGCATTTATTAGCATAATGCCCCATTTCCTTGCACTTTAAGCATTGAAGTGTTGGTGGTGCATTCTTTTCAGTGTTTTCTTTATTCACATCATTATAAACCCTTTTTCCATTACCTCGACACTCAGCTGCTCGATGACCTTCTTTTCCACATTTAAAACATTTTCTAGTCCCTTTAAGACAATCTCCACCATGTTTCTTTCCACACTTTGAGAATAAGGAAACATTCATCATCTTTTCACCATTATTCTGAGATTTCTCCTTGAACTCCATCTTTCGTTTCTTGTCAAAACCATGAGATGGATATGTAACACCAACTTCCATTTCTACTTTGATAGCACAACGCACAATTTCTTCATAGCTACTGAAGTCTCTTATAGCTAATTCCCTTCGAAGACTTGGTTTTAAGCCACTGAAAAATCGATCAACTTTACTTTCAGGTTGGATGATAATGCCAGATGCATACCTTGAAAGTCTTGTAAAATTCGCTTCATATATACCAACAGATTCATCATCCTTTTGCTTTAGTTCAAGAAACTCCTTCTCCATCTTTGTTCGAAGAATACGGGGGAAGTACTTACTGAAAAATAAGTTCTTGAACTCGTCCCATTATATGGACTCAATTTCATCCCTTTGCCTCGTATTCTTAATAAGATTCCGCCATTGATCAGTATCACCTTCCAAACGATACACTGCTAAGATGACTTTATCATGTTCAGAACATTGAAGAACTGAAAATATCTTTTCAGTGGTACTGATCCATTGTTCAGCAACAAGTGGATCAGAAGACCCACTGAAAGAAGGTGGACGTTGCCTCATGAAGGACTCAATATAATATTGTTCCCTTCTCTGCTCATTTGGAATTCCAGAATGATTCATATCTTGTGTAAGTATAGCAATAAGATTTTGCACTCCATCTCTCATAACATTTGTTTGTTCAGGAGGACAATCATTTCATTGTCCATTGCATTGATCAACACGGTTCCTTCGGGTTCCAGTCATCGTCTAAAACCCAAAAAGAATAGTGTGAGAGGCAAAAATCATGCTAGGGAAAACAACATAATAAAGGGGGAGTACCCTCAATATCTAACATCTTAGGTTAAATTCTAAGATCGTTAGCACAATTCTAGTCCTATAACCTATACGTATACTTAACCTTAGAGACATCCCTACACATACCTTAGAAATATCTCTAGGAATATCACTAAAGTTCTCGCATCCTAGTTTCCAAAGGTTAACTAAACCTTTCCTCTGATACCAAATGTAGAGACCCGAAGCCTGACGTACATGGACATTACATTACTTTTGCGGAATACATAGTACATTACAAAAACACACACACAAGGATCGTAATAGTTTAGTGTCTTTGGAAACTCGGAATATAATCTTCTAATCCTGGTGAAAGATCTTCAACATCTCCCATAAAGATCTTCCTTTTTTTATACCTAAAACATTTCTTTATATCCTGGGGAAAAGAGAACATAAAAGGGTGATCTCAAATGCTCAGTAAGGGTAAACAAAAGAAATATCAATCACATCTTAACTTGCAAAAGAGATCATAATTTCATAACATGGGATAAATCATGGCGGTGAAATGTAATCACAATAATCATAACTTAAAACATGAAACTTTGTTTCATACACACATAATCATAGAGAATCATTTCTTGTTAGTCAAGACTCATTCCCAAGACTATCTTAGTGGACAAAGTCCCTTTCTGAACCGAGTCACCCTCGTTTCAGTCCTGTTTCACTGAACCGGTATAACCTACCGTTCCAGCCATGTCTATCTCATGAGATATAAAATATTTACCCAATGCATTGGAGGGAGATATAGGTCCCACCAATCTTATAATGAATCCTTTCTTATGTGTGCCACATAATCATAAATCATACATCGTCGCATAACACATGTAACAAAAACGGAATTCTTGAAACATCATGACATCATAAAACAAATCATATAAGGTAAATGACTTCATAAAAATAATTTCCTCAAAACATAATCAAATCAATGTAATAATAGGGATAAAAACAGAACCCTATATTATCTTAGATGTAAAATAATTTTGATAAAACATTTGAACTCCATTCTTGAGGAAAATAACCTTTCTACTTCAAAAATACTTTTCCTTTCTTAACATGTCATAAAATTTTAAACTAAAAGAAGTTGATTAAAAATAAACTTGAAAACTTGTAAAGGAATCTTCTTGGAAATAATGTTTTAAAAATCCATTCTTGTTGTATAAGTTAAAAAAACATTCTTCGTACTTTTGTCGGAAAAGTCAAAAAATACCTCGTACGAAAAACAACAAAAGATTCCTTTCATATCTTTTACAAAAAACATACCGAAGGGTAAAATTGGATATAAAATATTTTAGAAGGATGGAAATAATATTACACATTGAGGGAACATGGATGTGGATAATAAAATACACCCCAGTAATTACCAAAGTAAAAACAATCTCGGATAAAAGTGAGATTGTGATATTTCCCTTACCTTAGGTCCGATATGCTTCGTAAGTGTCCGAACCTCCTGTATAATGATTTAAATAATGTTATTGACTTATTCCAAAATCATACTCATTGTTATGATATCATATATGGTTCACTTATGACTTTATATTACCCGTTCTTTTATAAATTCCATGTTAAAGAAGCGTTTTGGGTAAAATTGTTTCATTTATCGTAGGTGTTTGGACTTGTTGTTCTTGACATTATTATTACTTATATCATGATTTACTTACTTCCAGAATATAAAAAATGATTTATATATCATATATATTCGGTATATATATATAATATATAGATAAATGAAATGAAACACACCGTTCATGGAGACGGTAGTCCGTACGTATGCATGAACGCTGTTTTCCTTTCCTTATTGTCTTGAATGGAAGTAAGTAGATGAAATATATATATACATATATAAATAAATAAAGTAGATTTAACATGTCATATATTTAATTATTATTCATTATATATACTTTATAATCATTCATGAATGGTTAATGTGGAGAATGAATCTCATCGCGTCGTGGAGACGGTATTCCGTACGTACGCACGAGCGATGATATCGTTCTCATGATCGTGGGACTGTATTGGAGTGTATGTATACTATTTCAGAATCAATATCACTTTAAAATAATAATATATAGTTATTATTTACACCATTATACCCATCCAAGTAAGGTGGTGGTGGAAAATAGATTTCACCACGGCGTGGAGACGGTATTCCGTACGTACGCACGCACGGTGATTTCGTTTTCCGTAGGATGGATAGATGGTGAAATAGGATTGTTTCATAATTATAATAACATATCAGTATATGAGTGATACTGATGTTATTACTTCATAATGAAACAACCTAAGAAGAAGTGGAAGAAGAAATAAAGGTGAACGAATCGGTAACGGAAATTACCTCTTCTTTGAAGCGCCTCTTTGAGACCTCCTCTTAGGGCACTAAAATTGGTCTTTGAGGAAGACCAGAACCTCCAGGTTGTTTCTAGGGAAGTGGAGAAGAGATTTTGGCAGGGTTTGGACGATCTTGAAGGCTCAAAGTTGTGTGAGGAAGAGATGGAGGAGGTGCCCTTTTATAAGGGAGGAGAGGGGCACCTTTGGAATAACTAAAAATATTATTTTATTATAAAGTCAAGTTCAGTTTTAAATAGCTCCAAATTAATTTATTTCGAGGATAAGGTAGGGATGGGTCTAAATACAGTCATCAAATATAATTTAGACAAGTTTAGGTTCCTATTTTAACCTTATCATTTAGATTTAACATTAAGTTAAATAATTTTACTTTTACCGTGTCTTCTTGTGTTCTTACACTATAAGGTTAATAAACTTACTATAAGAAGATAAACGAACCCCAAGTTGTTTATTATTAATATATATAACCTTATATAAGTCTTTTGGCCGAACCTTAGATTTTTAGGAATAAAATAACAATTAATAATATAATATTTTTTAAAAAACTATTTTATGTCAATTTTGACACTATTTAGTAATTGATTTTTGTGAAAATCATAACAGAACGATAAGTTCGAAAAATATTAATTAAATCAATACTAACATGTCATATTAACCTAGAAAATTAGTGTAATTCATAAAAAGTCTCAAATTATATTTATTTGGGTATTTATAACATCAATTATGTCAATATTTTATTAATAAGATAATTACTGCATCATCGTTGTGTCATAAATAAATTAACTTATTTAATGTCTAAAAATTAAAAATAAAATACCATTATGTAGGAAATATTTTTATCTTTCTAATGAATATTTATAGTCGAATTTATCTTATGTATAACCCCATATTAAAAATGTTTTAGTAAATAAACTTTGATTTTAACTCTTTTAACCCTTCTTTAAATAAATTAATAATAAATGTCCTAATCTAATCCAAGTGGGCCTAAATGGTCATCTTTTATTCCTAAGTTTGTTTTTGGTCGAATTACACTTATCCAATAGAATTAGGACATGTGTTTGGGTAATAATAATATCATCTTTACCCTTAATTACCCTATTTACTTTTAACCGTGTTAAAAAAAGTAAAAAGTTACTATTCACCAAAAATTATTTTCATCTCATTGAACCACATTTTAGTCCTTGATATTAACCGTGTCTCTCGGATTTTCGAAATTCCACTCACAGAAGCGGTAAAATTAAGTTTTATGAACAATTCAGTTTTTTTTAACTACCACTTAGTGGTTTCACTATTCATCGAAAATTGAAAGTTTTCAGAAAAATACCAAAAATTAGGCCTAAGATATATTTGATATTATGAACTCAAAAATGATGTCTATTTTACCAAATTAAAAACATATCAGTTTCATTAACTAATTTAAAAATTAATTCTCGTCGTCAAAACAAATAGCGTGTTTTTAAGAGATAATAACTATCAAAAGATTGACACTAGTTTATAACTGGTTTAAATGTGAAATTACATCCAATGACCAACATTGTATTAAATTGTAAAAATATATTCTAAATATACTTTAAAACCACTCAAATTAATAATTTATCACTATTAATTATTTCTATTAAAAAAGTTGTTTTTAATTAAAATTTAGTAATTTTCACTATTCATCAGAATATGAAAGTTATCCGAAAGGTACCAAAATTTCACCCTAAGCTAATTTCGATATTCCGAATCCAAAAATGAAGTCCATTTTGAAAAATAGAATTTAAAAAATTTCAAAAAGTGTTTATTACTATTCATAACGGCTAGTTTTAATAATATCTTAATAGCATATCGTTGTTTAGCGAAACTTGGTGTTGCGTACAACACACGCTATCGTGGAAGGTCGTGATTTCATGTAATGCAAGGCAAGTCAAGTATGCGTGTTGTGCAAGCTCCTTTTGGTGTAGCGTACAACACAATACATTAGTGAAATTAAAAAGAATATTTTTCATAAAATCTTGGGTTGTTACATTCTACCCCCCTTAAAATGAATTTCGCCCTCGAAATTCATCGGGGTTATAAATGGTTTACTATTCGAAAGTTTCTTTAATAGAAACCCACATCGTAAAAAGGAATACCAAAACCAATCTTTAAAAACAAAAGTATGAAATGTAACGGTTACCCAAATAAACTAATCACTGGGTTTCCACATAGGTGAAAATATGGATATGGAAGAAAAATCTAACCATCATGTTCTGATGGAGAGTGGTAGAGAACATGGCTATGGAAAAGCCAACAATCACAAATCCATAAATTTGTGACGATCTAAGGTACCATCTGATTAATCAGATATAAGAGCACTAGGACAACATTTTTGGTTTTCAAGATCATTTCCCTAAAGTTGAAGAATTTGAATTAGAATAAATACTTACTTTATTTTGGTACAATCTCACTATTGTTCGTGCCTTGAACAATTTCCACTTCATCTCTTAAATAAATGAAGTTGAATTTTTTATTCGTGAAGTGTTAGTATGATAGTTCATTCCATCTGTCTCAAACAAAAGGGTTAGCAAAAGTTATTAAATATACATAAGTCATTCTTTAGTGAGATTAATCATATATGGTTCCTAAAATGGACTTATACTTCATATATCATACTGCTTAATATAATAAAACTAGTTTCTACTAAACAGGAACTTCCTGTAGGCCAGTGGTAGGCGATAAAGGCCAGTCGCACTTCGGTTGTGGGTTCGATTCCCACAGCCTTGTCCGAAGCGATGGGTTGTCGCCCGTCCTACAGGTTGTCCTTTTCCTAAAACTATACTACTATAATATCCCATCAATAATATCGAAAAAAAATTCTATCCTTAAACAATACTAACTTATGTCCAACATAATCCATTCCAATCTTTAGGCTTATCCATAATACTGCAGTCCACTCTCATAATATAGTGAAAACGACTACCAGATATTTAATACCATCGTTGATCCCCATATATCATAAGATATGTCTTGTTGGTCACATTCCAAACATTCAAAGGCCTTAATCATGTATTCTCTTGAATACTCATTGAACCTTAGTGAAAACATGAATGCAGTTAAAAGTTAACACCTTCCACATACCAAAATCCTCAAAATTCTATATACTCAAACCATGATATCACTTAGTCCTTTTATCAATCATGAGCTCATGAATACTGTTAAATATCTCAATCACTTTGAATACCACATTAGACCAACACATAAATATTCCAATACTTTATGATACAACATTATTTTGGAATCCCATTACATAAACACTTAATCATTCCACCACATCGTTGTCATATTCAACATCGCCAATAGTGATCGCATGTGACTTCCCTTTGTCCTTTGCCTTAAGTGGTTGCTCATGTTGATCATCACTAACCCTTGGATTAGGGCATTTATTAGCATAATGCCCCATTTCCTTGCACTTGAAGCATTGAAGTGTTGGTGGTGCGTTCTTTGCAGTGTTTGCTTTATTCACATCATTAGAAACCCTTTTTCTATTACCTCGACACCCAGCTGCTCGATGACCTTCTTTTCCACATTTAAAACATTTTCTAGTCCCTTTAAGACAATATCCACCATGTTTCTTTCCACACTTTGAGAATAAGGAAACATTCATCATCTTTTCACCATTATTCTGAGATTTCTCCTTGAACTCCATCTTTCGTTTCTTGTCAAAACCATGAGATGGATATGTAACACCAACTTCCATTTCTACCTTGATAGCACAACGCACAATTTCTTCATAGCTACTGAAGTCTCTTATAGCTAATGCCCTTCGAAGACTTGGTTTTAAGCCACTGAAAAATCGATCAACTTTACTTTCAGGTTGGATGATAATGCCAGATGCATACCTTGCAAGTCTTGTAAAATTCGCTTCGTATATACCAACAGATTGATCATCCTTTTTCTTTAGTTCAAGAAACTCCTTCTCCATCTTTGTTCGAAGAATACGGGGGAAGTACTTACTGAAAAATAAGTTCTTGAACTCGTCCCATTATATGGACTCAATTTCATCCCTTTGCCTCGTATTCTTAATAATATTCCACCATTGATCATTATCACCTTACAAACGATACACTGCTAAGATTACTTTATCATGTTCAGAACATTGAAGAACTGAAAATATCTTTTCAGTGGTACTGATCCATTGTTCAGCAACAAGTGGATCAGAAGACCCACTGAAATAAGGTGGACGTTGCCTCATGAAGGACTCAATAGAATATTGTTCCCTTCTCTGCTCATTTGGAAGTCCAGAATGATTCATATCTTGTGTAAGTATAGCAATAAGATTTTGCACTCCATCTCCCATAACATTTGTTTGTTCAGGAGGACAATCATTGCATTGTCCATTGCAATGATCAACACGGTTCCTTCGGGTTCCAGCCATCGTCTAAAACCCAAAAAGAATAGTGTGAGAGGAAAAAATCATGCTAGGGAAAACAACATAATAAAGGGGGAGTACCCTCAATATCTAACATCTTAGGTTAAATTCTAAGATCGTTAGCACAATTCTAGTCCTATAACCTATACGTATACTTAACCTTAGAGACATCCCTAGACATACCTTAGAAATATCTCTAGGAATATCACTAAATTTCTCGCATCCTAGTTTCCAAAGGTTAACTAAACCTCTCCTCTGATACCAAATGTGGAGACCCGAAGCCTGACGTACATGGACATTACATTACTTTTGCGGAATACTTAGTACATTACAAAAACACACACACAAGGATCGTAATAGTTTAGTGTCTTTGGAAACTTGGAATATAATCTTCTAATCCTGGTGAAAGATCTTCAACATCTCCCATAAATATCTTCTTTTTTTTATACCTAAAACCTTTCTTTATATCCTGGGGAAAAGAAAACATAAAAGGGTGAGCTCAAATGCTCAGTAAGGGTAAACAAAAGAAATATCAATCACATCTTAACCTGCAAAAGAGATCATAATTTCATAACATGGGATAAATCATGGCGGTGAAATGTAATCACAATAATCATAACTTAAAACATGAAACTTTGTGTCATACACACATAATCATAGAGAATCATTTCTTGTTAGTCAAGACTCATTGCCAAGACTATCTTAGTGGACAAAGTCTCTTTCTGAACCGAGTCACCCTCGTTTCAGTCCTGTTTCACTGAACCGGTATAACCTACCGTTCCAGCCATGTCTATCTCATGAGATATAAAATATTTACGCAATGAATTGGAGGGAGATATAGGTCCCACCCATCTTATAATTAATCCTTTCTTATGTGTGCCACATAATCATAAATCATACATCATCGCATAACACATGTAACAAAAATGGAATTCTTGAAACATCATGACATCATAAAACAAATCATATAAGGTAAATGACTTCATAAAAATAATTTCCTCAAAACATAATCAAATCAATTTAATAATAGGTATAAAAATAGAACCCTATATTATCTTAGATGTAAAATAATTTTGATAAAACATTTGAACTCCATTCTTGAGGAAAATAACCTTTCTACTTCAAAAATACTTTTCCTTTCTTAACATGTCATACAATTTTAAACTAAAAGAAGTTGATTAAAAATAAACTTGAAAACTTTTAAAGGATTATTCTTGGAAATAATGTTTTAAAAATCCATTCTTGTCGTATAAGTTAAAAAAACATTCTTCGTACTTTTGTCGGAAAAGTCAAAAACTACCTCGTACGAAAAACGACAAAAGATTCCTTTCATATCTTTTACAAAAAACTTACCGAAGGGTAAAATTGGATATAAAATATTTTAGAAGGATGGAAATAATATTACACATTGAGGGAACATGGATGTGGATAATAAAATACACCCCAGTAATTACCAAAGTAAAAACAATCTCGGATAAAAGTGAGATTGTGATATTTCCCTTACCTTAGGTCCGATATGCTTCGTAAGTGTCTGAACCTCCTGTATAATGATTTAAATAATGTTATTGACTTATTCCAGAATCATACGCATTGTTATGATATCATATATGGTTCACTTATGACTTTATATTACCCGTTATTTTGTAAATTCCATGTTAAAGAAGCGTTTTGGGTAAAATTGTTTCATTTATCGTAGGTGTTTGGACTTATTGTTCTTGACATTATTATTACTTATATCATGATTTACTTACTTCTAGAATATAAAATATGATTTATATATCATATATATTCAGTATATATATATAATATATAGATAAATGAAATGAAACACACCGTTCATGGTGACGGTAGTCCGTACGTACGCATGAACGCTATTTTCCTTTCCTTATTGTCTTGAATGGAAGTAAGTAGATGAAATATATATATACATATATAAATAAATCCATTAGATTTAACATTTCATATATTTCATTATTATTCATTATATATACTTTATAATCATTCATGAATGGTTAATGTGGAGAATGAATCTCATCGTGTCGTGGAGACGGTATTCCGTACGTACGCACGAGCGATGATATCGTTCTCATGATCGTGGGACTGTATTGGAGTGTATGTATACTATTTCAGAATAAATATCACTTTAAAATAATAATATATAGTTATTATTTACACCATTATACCCATCCAAGTAAGGTGGTGGTGGAAAATAGATTTCACCACGGCGTGGAGACGGTATTCCGTACGTACGCACGCACGGTGATTTCGTTTTCCGTAGGATGGATAGATGGTGAAATAGGATTGTTTAATACTTATAATAACATATCATTATATGAGTGATACTGATATTATTACTTCATAATGAAACAACCTAAGAAGAAGAAGTGGAAGAAGAAATAAAGGTGAACGAATCGGTAATGGAAATTACCTCTTCTTTGAAGCGCCTCTTTGAGACCTCCTCTTAGGGCACTAAAATTGGTCTTTGAGGAAGACCAGAACCTCCATGATGTTTCTAGGGAAGTGTAGAAGAGATTTTGGCAGGGTTTGTCCAAGCTTGAAGGCTCAAAGTTGTGTGAGGAAGAGAGGGAGGAGGTTCCCTTTTATAAGGGAGGAGAGGGGCACCTTTGGAATAACTAAAAATATTATTTTATTATAAAGTCTAGTTCGGTTTTAAATAGCTCCAAATTAATTTATTTCGAGTATAAGGTGGGTATGGGTCGAAATAATCTCATAAAATAGAATTTAGACAAGTTTAGGTTCCTATTTTAACCTTATCATTTAGATTTAACATTAAGTTAAATAATTTTACTTTTACCGTGTCTTCTTGTGTTCTTACACTATAAGGTTAATAAACTTACTATAAGAAGCCAAACGAACCCCAAGTTGTTTATTATTAATACATATAACCTTATATAAGTCTTTTGGCCGAACCTTAGATTTTTAGGAATAAAATAACAATTAATAATATAATATTTGTTTTAAAAACTATTTTATGTCAATTTTGACACTATTTAGTAATTGATTTTTGTGAAAATCATAACAGAACGATAAGTTCGAAAAAAAATTAATTAAATCAATACTAACATGTCATATTAACCTATAAAAGTAGTGTAATTCATAAAAAGTCTCAAATTATATTTATTTGGGTATTTATAAAATCAATTATGTCAATATTGTATTAATAAGATAATTACTGCATCATCGTTGTGTCATAAATAAATTATCTTATTTAATGTCTAAAAATTACAAATAAAATACCATTATGTAGGAAATCTGTTTAGATTTCTAATGAATATTTATAGTTTAATTTATCTTATGTATAACCCCATATTAAAAATGTTTTAGTAAATAAACTTTGATTTTAACTCTTTTAACCCTTCTTTAAATAAATTAATAATAAATGTCCTAATCTAATCCAAGTGGGCCTAAATGGTCATATTTTATTCCTAAGTTTGTTTTTGGTCGAATTACACTTATCCAATAGAATTAGGACATGTGTTAGGGTAATAATAATATCATCTTTACCCTTAATTACCCAATTTACTTTTAACCGTGTTAAAAAAAGTAAAAAGTTACTATTCAACAAAAATTATTTTCATCTCATTGAACCACATTTTAGTCCTTGATATTAACCGTGTCTCTCGGATTTTCGAAATTCCACTCACAGAAGCGGTAAAATTAAGTTTTATGAACAATTCAGTTTTTTTTAACTACCACTTAGTGGTTTCACTATTCATCGAAAATTGAAAGTTTTCAGAAAAATACCAAAAATTAGGCCTAAGCTATATTTTATATTATGAACTCAAAAATGATGTCTATTTTACCAAATTAAAAACATATCAGTTGCATTAACTAATTTAAAAATTAATTCTCGTCGTCAAAACAAATAGCGTGTTTTTAAGAGATAATAACTATCAAAAGATTGACACTAGTTTATAACTAGTTTAATTGTGAAATTACATCCAATGACCAACATTGTATTAAATTGTAAAAATATATTCTAAATATACTTTAAAACCACTCAAATTAATAATTTATCAATATTAATTATTTCTATTAAAAAAGTTGTTTTTAATTAAAATTTAGTAATTTTCACTATTCATCAGAATATGAAAGTTATCCGAAAAGTACCAAAATTTCACTCTAAGCTAATTTCGATATTCCGAATCCAAAAATGAAGTCCATTTTGAAAAATAGAATTTACAAAATTTCAAAAAGTGGTTATTACTATTCATAACGGCTAGTTTTAATAATATCTTAATAGCATATCGTTGTTTAGCAAAACTTGGTGTTGCGTACAACACACGCTATCGTGGAAGGTCGTGATTGCATGTAATGCAAGGCAAGTCAAGGATGCGTGTTGTGCAAGCTCCTTTTGGTGTAGCGTACAACACAAGACATTAGTGAAATTAAAAAGAATATTTTTCATAAAATCTTGGGCTGTTACATTGGCAGTTTTCAAATTCATCTATAAAATCTCATAGTCATCATATGATACTACTGCAAATAGAATTCTAAATGATTCAAACATGGAAACTAGTGAAAAGGTTTCATCATAGTAAATTCTATAATGTTTTCTAAACCCTTTATCCACTAGCCTTTCTTTATAGGTATTTAATTTACCTTCCACGTCCATTTTTCTTTTGAATACCCATTTGCACCCTACAGTCTTTACATAAATTAGAGGATTGACCATAACCCAAAGTTAGTTCTGATAGATGGAATCCATTTCCGATTTCATGGCTTCTTACCATCTTGCATCTTATGAGCAATATACTACCTCATTATAGGAGATAGTTTTATCATTGTCAACCAATAATTAGTAACAATCTTCAGTTAATAGAAAACCATATCACTCTAGTTCTCTTACATATTTTGTGCTCCTACATAGTACTTGTGTTTCAGGAAATACTTATTATATAGGGAGATGGGGAATATTTTCATGTACCAACACTTGTTTTTCTTGATCATCAACTATATTTAAGTCAATATTTATCTCACTATACTTTTTGAGGATGTTCTCCTTGTAAAGAAGGATGACTTGTCTATGGACTATCACTTAATTATCTGAGGATTTGTATTGGTAGTATCCCTTTTTTTCCTTGGGATACCCTATAAAAATAAACCTTGTACCTCATGGTGTTATTTTTTCCCTAATAAGACCTTAAAAAATTCCTCACAACCCCATACACATGTATGCGAAAAAATAGGATTATTTCCACTCCATAACTCGAATAGAATTATTTTTTCCACTTTAATTGGTACTCGGTTTAGTGTGTATTCTATAGTTTGTAAAGAATATCCCCAAAAAGATAATGGAAGATCTATATGACTCATTATCAACCTTAACATGTCTAAAAAGTTAAAATTCCTCCTTTCACAAAAACTATTCCAATGTAGTGTATAAGGTGGAGTGAGTTGAGATAGAATCCCAAACTCCAATAAAAGTTCGATAAACTTTGGGTTAATATATTATCCACCTCAATCTGATCGAAGCTTATTTATCTTCTTTCAAAGTTGATTCTCTACTTTATTCTTTAATTCCATGAATTTCTCAAAGGAATCGAACTTATAACTCATCAAGTATATGTAACCATATTTACTCAATTCATCAATAAAACTTATGAAGTGTGAATACCCACCACTAGATTCTATTGGAAATGGTTCACACACATCAGTGTGTACCAATCTAAGAAGCTATGTGGCCCTTTCACCCTATCCATCGAAAGGAAGTTTGGTTATTTTTCCTTTTAAACAAGAATGACATCTATCAAGTGGTTTTATCTCTAAAGAGTCTATATAACCATATTAAAATAGCTTTGTCAAATGCATCTCATTTACATGACCAAGATGGTGGTTCCACAGCTGGGTGTTATATGAGTCATGTGAACAAGATTTTTTATCTATTCCCAATAATTGGTTTTCATAATTTAATACATAAATACCATTATTTAAATTCATCATACCATGTTATATATTGTCTTTATAAAAGAAATAACTTTAATTTCTAAACTTGAAAATAAAATCATCTACAGCTAGGAATTTCATAGAAATTATGCTCTTGGTAACCACTAGTTCATAATAACAATCCTTTCAAACTAAAATCATTCCCATTTGAAATGAACGGTGGTAGTCACCAATGGATAGAGCATCCAACCTCAAACCATTGTAACCTTGTAGATCCACCTCTCCTCTATATATCTTTCAGAACCTAATTGGTTCTTGTATTTGGATATAGAAGTGAGAACCATAAGTTGTATCTATTACCCAAAGTGTATATATTGAAATATTACACTTGATAATGAGTGAACCTATAGCCTCCCCTAGATTTTGAGTGCATTTATTCTTCCAGTGTTCTTGCTTTCCACATGAAAAACATATTTCCTTCTTTTCATTTCCCTACCTCTAGATCTTCCCCTTCTTGAAAGGATGGTTCTTGAGATATTTAGACATGTTATGAGTCTTGGGACCATTTTCCTTGTTCTTACATTTCTTATTCACCATAAGGATCGTAGGTTTATCATTCCTCATATACTAATCCACTTATAGAATCAAAGTAATAAGTTCTAAAATACTCTTCTCATTATTGCTCATATTGTAATTAACAATAAAACTAGAGAAGGTTTTGGGTAGTGAGGAAAATGTGAGATATAAAGAAAAATCATCTAGGAATTTAATCTCTAAGATGTCTAATAATTCAATAAAGATAGTAAGTTTGACTAATTGAGGCCTAGTTGGTACAAACTCTCCAAGCTTATTTGTAAATAGATAATTGGAGATCTCGTATTTCTCTTTTATTTCCTTATCTTGATCGAGATCCTGAAGGTGAGACATCATGCTATATGCATCCATGTCATCATGATAAATCAAAAGATCTTTGGTCATGGATGATAGAATAAAACATTGAACATTTATAGCATCATTCAAGTGTTTCTTGTTGAGAGAAAACTCTTAATTACTAGCCTCATTTCTAGGTGATTTAGAAATAGGTTCTTCTATAACATAGCATTTCCTTTCATGAGGAAGGATAATGTGTAAGTGCCTTTTCCACTCTTGGAAATTTGTGCAGGTGAGAAGGTTTTCCTTATTAAGTATGGATCACAGTGATATGTTTGATGTCATTTTATATTCTTTTTCTATAAGTAATATGATCTTAGATTTAGTACTATATCTGATAAAATTTAGAATAATAAATAAATATAATATTAATTAGTCTCTCACTATTTTATCGGAACCTAATATCTCTCACCATTGGATTTAGAATATTTTATTTCTTAGAAATTATAATGTCAAGGATCCATAATTACCTTCTCATTGCCTTTACTTTGGTTGGTCAAGCAACTTGAATTGTTTTATATTGGCATTCCAAATGTCAACTGCATTAACGCAAAGTTCCCTGATCTGTTGAGTGGACTCCCCAATCCTGAAATCCTTAAATTGTATTTCATCAAACCATTCCTCTCAGTTACACCAAGTCTTACTTTGTGAGTCAACACTTGATGTGAACTAAGTTAAGTAAACCCAAAACTTCATGTCATAATTCCCTGATAATTGAAAGCACTCAAAATTTGGTTGGTATCACTTTGAACTATGGTTTTATTTTAACTGAAGTAGTAGAAGGATATACCGTCTTAATATATATTATTGATGGATTTTCAATTGTATGAATAAATTTATAATTATTATATTTATCACATTCTTGTTAATATTGATTGGATCTACTTAATTGATTAAAAATATCTTAGATAATATTTATGCATAAGCTAATTTGTTTTAGTTCTATATTTTATTCTTGTTAATTCATTAATTCATGGGATCATTACAAAGAATCCATAATCAAATAATCATACAACTTGAAAAAAATAAAATAATAAAGAGGTATGATCATGATATTTTACTAATGGTTAGTTTATCTAGCAGATGATAAACTAACTGTTTTCCTTAGGGAAACATCTTGAACCAATTAAGGTTTATGTTTCAGATTTCCACCTATCCAACTATGTATCTCTCTTGGATTGGTTTCACCTCAGCTCTAAACTTGAACTGCTTCCATTAGCTTGGGAACTCCATCCAATATATATGCTTTTACTCAAACACAGGTGAGGGGAAAAGGGTTTACATAAAAGAAACCATGGGTATGAAATCCCTTACATAATAAGAGGTGATAAGACATATAATCCAATAATTTATTTTAATAATAAATTAAGTGAAACCAATCACATAAAAAGGTATGGTCTATGCTCATAATCATCCACATGTATGCAACAAATTATACATTAGATAAAACTAGAATTCAATTCTTAATCATTATTATTTAATATAAATTAGGAATGAATTAATTAATTATATTCTTTAATTGATCAATTATTTTTTATTAATTCTCATCCTAATTTAATTGATATTTTCATCCATAATAATTTTAAAAAAATTAAATAAATTTATTTGAAATTAACAGTGTACATAAATGTACCTTGGAGGAAACATAGTGAATACCTGTCTGAATCTACCCAACATCTATTATACTTGTATACTGTTTACTCTTGTGACATATGGAATACACGACTTATAACATACATTCATGGAATGTACTATTAACTTAATGATTACACGAATTACATGATTTTTCAATCACATGTTATGATTCAATGCATGTAGAGTAATAAATGTAATACGAAACATACATGATATGCAGATCTAAACATTACATAGAAATTAATTAAACATTTGTATGTATGTATATATATATTAAAACCCATCATATGTTGTGTCCTACCAACTTAATGAACACACACAAGAATTTTTTGATAAGTTTTACATAGAATAATAAATTAATTCTAATTCTGTATAATTTTGTATAAGTACACGACATGTACAAGTGAGATACATGGCATGTACATATCTCACCATCTATCTGAGATACATGCCTAGGGACTCATCATGTATATTGTGCCTCAGAAAAAATGGATTACATGGTGTGTACAAGGTATACATGGAATGTGGTCTATAAGTTACACAGTCATCTTCCCAGTAGGCCGTGTATGAAAATACATAGTCTATTTGTGACCCAAAGGACTACACAACATGTACTTGGGCTATAAATAATGTACTTTGGCTGACCATGCACCATAACTGCTCAGTCAACGCATGGTTTTAGAAATTAAATGCACTGTATATATTCAATGAACATAGTTTGAATTAATTCCAAATTAATTCTCGGTGCATTGAACACTAGTACATGGCATGTAACTCCATTTACATGACGTGTACTCTTGTGTTATCCAGACATAATCCTCATCACCTTCATATGAGATCTTCTATTTTATTTCATTCATAAAATTAACTGGTTTTATTATATCCATGAGAAACAAAATCGGAAGAATAATGTCTCACAATTTAGATAAGAATAATGATTAACCATGAATTGAAAACTAAATTAAAAATGTGTAAATCAATCAATAGTCTTTAAATAATTATAAATAATTATGTGACCACTCTAATAGCACATGAAGGTTTCAGGTGTAGTGGAATCATGCAGTGTGTCATTCCCAACTTTTCTTTTTTTCATGATCAATGATAAATCTGAGATTTACATGAAGATAAAAACCGTAATCAATGTAATTGAATCAAAGGAAACAAAAAGGGTATAGAACACTAGAACCAAGTGCAAGATCATCACATATTATTTATAATTAATTTAATCATTTAAATAATTACCTTATGTGAATTCTTTCTTCATTACTAGACAGAACAATAGATCTATATTGTTCCCTTATTGTGTTATAAGAATCAAGAGTAGATTCTCTCTAGAGGTGATCTACACGTGTTCCATAAATCTTTGGATTTCACCACAGGAATCTCTCTGTGCTAGCACAACAGATCTTATTCCTTGCGCCATTCACCTTTGATCACTATGGTAATCACATCCAAAACATTCTCCTTGATATATCTAGTCTCAAGAGTAGGAAGTGGAGGAAGATCAATATCCGTTCTTAGGATTGTTCTTGGAGAGAGATCTCTCCAGGCCTGGAGAGGATTCTCTTCGGCTGTTGTTGTGCACAACACAAATGAATTGGATCTCAGGGGAAAATAATATAATTTTGTTTCAATACTGATAGAGTTTAGAAATAAATACTTGTATAAGTTCCCTTTAATATTTATTTAATTCCTTGTGGAACCTCATTTCTATAATGATAATATTGTTATTATTTTCTCATCATTCTCTTAACTTTAGAATTAAATTAAATATTATTTAATCAAAAAATATTCAATATATATTAATTCTCATCATACCTAAAAACGTGGGCCGCCTTCCTCTACAATATTTATTCAACCTTGAATAATGAATATTTATTTAAAAAATCACTATATTATTTGCCAATAAAAAAATAAATATTATATTCAAAAAATATAAATTAAATATTTATTAAATATTCCGCTCACATGATATAATCTCAAATAACCGGTGGTGGAATATATGTGAACAAGAATACATAAATTATTTTTAAATAATATGTGGGAATAATATTTATTCAACTTGTTAAATAATAAATAATAATATATTATTTAAATTAGATTCTGGATACACTTAGTGTATGACCCTCTAGGCCTCTTTCTATATGACATTAGGTGAAGTAGTCTAACGTCCAATGTTAGCATCTAGCAACATTCCAAGGAACCAATAGAGAAATAAGTTAATGTCATAATGAAATAATAACTAATACAGATGCTCATTGTGTGATATAATACTTTTATCACTATATATCTAATCGAGCAGGTTGCATGTTGGTGCCATCAACTTATGTTCTCAATATGTCTCTTTCTTAGAATTGCTGGAAGTCAATCTTTCCCATAGAACACCATGGCTAGCGAATTATTTAGGATATATCATTTCTATAAAAGGGATTGAGATGCCAACTTCCTTTAAAGAATAAAAGGGAAAAATACTTTCTTACATTATTCATTAATTTAATATTACTCACGACACAACCAACATATCATACCTCTCTATGAACATATGTCATCATGGTTTTCATCAATACATCAAAGTACATAACTTATAATATGTATTAATAATAATATTAAAGTCTAAGGATAAATACACATGTTTGCAGATAGGAACATCCAATGACACATATGAATGTGGATTTCAACTGGAGAGTCTCATTATCATAATGTCATACACTAGATATTACCAAAGGTGTACACCATGAGATGGTGCCTCAAAGCCCTATGAGTCTCTACCCCTGATAGCATGTATCATTTATTTCCCTAAAATGATATCATCTGGCTATAGAATATATATTTAAGAATAGTATCATCGAACTTCCAAGTTCTTATCATAGAGAAATTATAAAAGATTTTACCCTAACCATATGTTCCATTTTATATTATTTTCAAAGTTAATATAGTTTTTGTGCACAATACAAGAACTCTCAAATTCTCTTAAGACTAAGATAGAAATCATTTTTCCACCCTTTATATAACAAGAGATAACATGAGATATTTCTTATTGTGATTAGTGGAAAAGGATTCATGGTACTTAGTTCCTCTCCGCTACCACCCAGAATACAAAGAGTGATGTTCTGAAATTTATGGAGCATGTTTGGATACCAGTAAAGGAATTCAATTTTGGATTATTCACCACAACTATAATGACAAGATTAGCGATCTGATTGGTCAATAATAAGAATAATTATCAATTTTTGGTAATTATTGTTTTAAATTAATTATAAATTAAGTATAAATAATCCTCTGTATAAAGATTCTAGGGTTTATTCTACAAGTCACTATGAGAAAAATGGGTATTTGCAACAGGTTATTTATGACGGATTCCCATCGCAAATGACGCATGGCAGAAAATGGCATCGCAAAACAAAAGTAATTGTGATGGGAAACTATTTTATCGCAAATAGTTTCACTGAGTTTTTTAAAAAACTGAGTTGTGATAGGCCTGTCACAAATACTATTTGCGACGGGAAAATATATTTATCATAAAAAACATAAAAAAATAAAAATATATATAATTAATAAAACTAAAAATAATAATATTTAAATACTATTTGCGATGGGAAAATATACACGTCGCGAAAAACATAAAAAAATTAATATTAATAAAATTTAAAAAAATATATTTATAAAATAATATAAATAAAATAATAATAATAATAATAACAAAATAATAAAAATAAAATAATAAAAATAAAAATAGAAAAATAAATATTAATATAATAACAATAATAATCATAAAATAATATTTATATACTAATAATAATGATATAATATAATATTAATATATACTAATAATATTATTATTAATATTAATAAAAATTAATAATAATAATAATAATAATAAAATTATAAAAAATTATAAAATAATAAAAACCTCAATATTCAGAAAAATTTAAAAATAATAATAATAATAAATAATTTTAATAAAATAATATATCATTAAATAATTCATAAAGTAATGAAATATTAAAAAATTAAATAAATAATAAAATAAAATAAACACAATATTCAAAATAATATAAAAAACTCACTAAACCATGAGTCTGACATCGCATGTTCTTCATCATCTACTGGTGTTGTTACTTCATTAATCGACACATCTTCTCCTCTTACTACTACTACTACTATCATCGACACGTCACATTATGCCTTCCCTAGTATATATCAATCACAACCTCTGTCAGATTTAAGTGTTGTTGATTCGTACACATCCCAAAGTCTCAAAATAGTCCTAACTACCAGTGTAACTACATTTCCATTTTCATTCTATTTCGAACTGTTGAAACTACATATTAACTCAATTTTCTTAGCCAAATTTTGTTTCCCATTGTTGAAAGTCAAAAGAGAAGAATAAGATCATGTGCCCATTATATTATGAGAAGTCACCATAATGGTCACATGAGCTTCCTTTACTCTCTTGTCCTTCAAAAATGAGAAAGGTTTTTTAGTTAACAACATCGAATCAATATACAGTGTTGGCAGTTCGATAAAGAAATATGATGAATATGTAAAACGTGGTTACATTGGTAGAAAGAGTCATTTTAACTACTTTGTGGCATGTTGCAGATAGTTGAAAACAAAACATGAATTCCCAAAAGATATGTGAAAAAAATAATTAAGTGTTAGATAAAAATGATAAGGAAATTAACTTACAAATAGTAGATAAAATTGTGACAAAATTAATTAAAAAGTAGTAAAAATCCCCTTTTCTTAATGGTTGTATGCATTTTTGATGCATTTCCTAATTACCTCTATTTATTAGTATTTATTATTAATTATTGCTATTTATTACTATTTATTACTATTTAGTATTAATTATTACTATTTATTCCTATTTATTCCTATTTATTACTATTTAGTACTAATTATTACTAATTAATCCTAATTATTACTAATTAATCCTAATTATTACTAATTAATCATAATTATTACTATTTATTATTGATTATTACTAATTATTACTATTTATTACTATTTATTACTAATTATTACTAATTATTAATAATTATTACTAATAATTACTAATTATGACTATTTATTACTAATTATGACTACTTATTACTATTAATTACTAATTATTACTATTTATTACTAATTAATCCTAATTATTACTAATTATTACTATTTATTCCTAATTATTACTATTTATTGCTAATTAATCCAAATTATTTCTAATTAATCCTAATTATTGTTAATTATTACTAATTAATCCTAATTATTAATATTTATTACTGTTTATTAATACTTATTACTATTTATTACTAAATATTACTAATTATTACTAATTAGTACAATTTATTACTAATTAATCATAGTTATTACCAATTAATCATTATTATTACTAAATTATTAATAATTATAACTATTTATTACTATTTATTACTATTTATTGATATTTATTGCTAATTATTACTAATTATTACTAATTAATCCTAATTAATCATAATTATTACTATTCATTACTATTCATTACTATTTATTATTATTTATTACTATTTATTTCTATTTATTATTACTTATTACTACTTATTACTACTTATTACTAATTATTATTGATTATTACTATTTATTACTATTTATTACTATTTATTACTAATTATTACTAATTAATCATAATTATTACTAATTATTACTAATTATATCTAATTAATCATAATTATTACTAATTATTACTAATTTTATCTAATTAAACATAATTATTTCTAATTAATCCTAATTAATCCTAATTAATCTTAATTATTTTTAATTATTACTAATTATTACTATTTATTACTATTTATTACTATTTATTACTATTTATTACTATTTATTACTATTTATTACTAATTATTACTATTTATTACTATTTAGTGCTAATTATTACTAATTATTACTAATTAATCCTAATTAATCATAATTATTACTATTTATTACTATTTATTACTATTTATTACTATTTATTATTATTTATTACTAATTATTACTAATTAATCCTAATTATTACTAACTAATCATAATTATTTTTAATTATAACTATTTATTACTATTTATTACTATTTATTACTATTTATTACTATTTATTACTATTTATTACTATTTATTACTACTTATTACTACTTATTACTATTTTTTACTATTTTTTACTATTTTTTATTAATTATTACTATTTATTACTATTTATTACTATTTATTACTATTTATTACTATTTATTACTATTTATTACTATTTATTACTAGTTATTACTAATTGTTACTATTTATTACTATTTAGTACTAATTATTACTAATTATTACTATTTACTAATATTTATTATTAATTATGACTATTTATTAATATTTATTACTAATTAATCCTAATTATTACTATTTATTACTAATTATTACTAATTATTACTAATTATTACTAATTACTTCTAATTATGACAAACTATCACTAATTATCACTAATTATAACTAATGACTATTAATTAATAATAATTAATATAACTATTAATTCATAATAATTAATACTAATCACATGTAATTATTTGTAAAAATAATATTATAAAATAAAACGATGTAATTCTAATTTAATTTAAATGTAGCTAATTAACAATAATTATAACTCAAATAAAATAAAATAAAATAACTAAAAAATAAAAGGAAATAGATAAATACCTTAAAACTGAAGCTTTCGGTGGATCTAAGCTGCGAATGATGTTCTAATTTAAAACATTAAACTTTAAAAAAAATTGAGAGGAAAATGTAAGTAGAGAGGGAGAGGGGGTATAGAAAGGGGTGGAATGGGAGAAAAAACTAATGAAGATATATATAGGTCAGATTAGTTGCGACAGGAATATTTATGACGGGTCCTATCGCAAATACCAATCTGCCAACATACTATTTACGATGGGATTGATCTCTCGTCGCAAATACTAAAAAACATCGTCGGGTATTTGCGACAGTTATAAAATCATGTCGCAAATACCCTTCCCGCGGTTTGGCGCGAAAGTCACACCAAACCTTTTGCGACGGGAAGAATCACCTCATCGCAAATAACTGATTATTTGCGATGAGAAGAGGTTCTCGTCACAAATAGTCTCTTCCGGCGGACTATTTGCGGCGAGGGAGGGTCCCATCACAAATACCCATTTTTTCCGTAGTGATTTCTTCAAATATTATCCATTGAAACCGATAAAAAAAATTACTAGTCATCTCCAAAACCACTTCAGCTCTGCCACAAAAACTTCAAATACTATTAGAATAGTCAAATTATAATTTATATTTGTTATTATTTTTGATAAATTTTTGTTTCTTTTATATTATTTCCAGTTATAAATTATTTATCTAAGAGTTAAGATAATATGTTTTTTCAAATTCATATAACCAAAAACATTCTAAGAATGGATAAATAATGCTTAAAGATCCCATCTTATGGTTCCAAATATGTTGGCCATTGATGTAGATAAATGGACTGTACTAAAAAGAACACATTGTGTACCCTTGGTCAACCACAAGGGTGAGCCACGATAATCATAGTAGTCATGTGGTGGTTGGTATGCCACATCATTACATGTTGTGTATTGACTGCTTGTCAGCACATGACTTGATATTGAGTACACATCATGTGGCTATTATACATGTCGTGTAACCCCACACAGCATTGAATCTATGTAAATTGTGTAAGTCATGTGGTCAAAGTATGTGTTTTCATTACATGTCGCATACTAACTGCCAGTCAAGCAACTCCGACAAAAGTGATTACATAGTGTGTATTTGGGTATACATGTCATGTAACATGTGATAAATCATGCGAGATACATGGGGAATCCCTAGGATATTTTTGTGGGTGGACAGAGATTGAGTACATGGTGTGTTTCTAGTTATACAATTCATGTAACTCATGCTAACTCATGTATGGTACACAATTATTTATGCATGTCATGTCAGTCAAACACGTGGATAATTAAAGTGGGACCAATCTACACAACATGTAGCTGGATGTACATGTCATGGGATAAGGTTTTCCCACACCAAGGTACACACTGAGTATTCTTCATCGGGTCATGTGAATATAAAATAATTTTAATTGTTTTCTATATAATTTTTCAAAATACATGGCATGTATGGCCGTCGTACATGATGTGTACTTCACATGAATTTTCAGGGGTACAATCACGTATATTACTACAATATCATGTGGTTAAACACACCATGAATACTACACAACTTGATCCATATAACAATATTTTATTTATAATGTGACATGTTGTGTAGGCATACATGTCATGTAAGTACACAGTACTTGACAAGGACCATACAAAGTGTAAGTCACATGCCGTGTTGGGTGACAATACATGTCATGTCACAATTAAATTTCAGAAATTGATTTAATCAAATACATAAGGGAACACATTAAGTCACCTCCAATACATGTCATGTATATATTAAATACCATAATTTAATTTAAATAGGATAGTAAGGGTACACTTCATGCAACCCTATAAGTACACAGCGTGTAAATAATTAATTTTCATTAAAAAATAAATTTATTTAATTTATTTAAAATTATATAAGATGAGAATCTTTTATATCTCATGGATTTTTTGGGCTTATAATTAAGATGATGAATTAATTAATTAATTAGTATTAAATAGTTAATTTGAGAAAAATTTATCTTAGTAATGAGAATGTATTAAAATGAATTTTAGCAAGATTAAATTCGTAGTCATTCAATGTTATGATTGATCCTAAGATTGGTCAACCAATATATGTGTTGGGTTTTTATTTAATATCATTATTATTTTATGGGTTATTATGGATTAATTTATTATTAAATAAAATAAAATAATATATTTATCATCCTATCCTCCTTTATTATGTGTGGGCCTCCATGTCCATGGTTTATTTTATATAACCTTAAACCCCTAGTGTAAAACCCCAACCCAAATCGTTAGAACGACACCTGAGCGTGGATTACTACATGACCTCTGGAATTCCTCCCCATATTCTAGAGGCTTCCAATTGGTGATGAGGTCCTAAGATACTCATTTAAAGAGTATTCCCTCTAATATATAAACCAAGGGTTATGCACAAATATACCAAAAAATCAGAATAACCTATCTATAAGACACACATCACAAAAATACATAGACCCAAAACAGTGAGCCAAATAGAGCCCCCCATATTCCAAAATAGAAAACAATAAAGTACCTATATTATGTATCGATTATAACAGAGAGTCAAAAAAATAGGCATAAAATAATCACCATATATAAAAATGGCACACTGTTATGTACATACTGAATAATAAATAAAACATAAATACACTAGCCTATATCCCAACTCATATACCGTCTTTCTAAATCCTTATCCTCCATAGCCTATTATATTTATTCCATGTTTTAAGCCCCAAGTGATACCCACATCCTAAGATAACAGAAAAGGGACTTCCCACATACATCAAAACCCACATTGTGTATGCGGGAAGGGGGTGAGTGCAATGACCCAATAGGAATCCTCAATTCCTCAAAATACTGAGTGTTGTTATGGTCAAGTGGGTGTGCATGAAATCTATATAACAAGGTGAATTCATGTTCATGAAATACAGCCACATGGAAACCTAACACACAAAGCACATACAGTCATATTATTTAGGTCATTTTATGCTAACTAAGACACCATGACACCTGACCAAACCTACTTTGGCCAATGCTGGAAGGAAGAGTCACTAAGCACTATAGTCCTAACCCACACCTAATGACACTAGGTTGGGTGTCATGCCACATATAATCTCTTACTAAGCATTCAATCATACCTTCTCACTCAAGGGAGGATTCATCACCAACCAACCACTACCTTTTCACTCAAGGTATGAAAATCTATCCATAATCTAGAACTCATCACCACTCAAACCCCATCTCATTCATTATAGTCTCATCATCTAATCTCGCAACCAATTCTGATCATCTCAATCATAAATGACCTAATATCCATCTATCAACCCATGTCTTCTCACTCAAGGCATGGTTGACCAAGCCATCTCACTCATGGGAGGCCCCCTTCTGTAACTATTACCCTATCTCTCAAGTTATGGCACAACATCATGTACACTTGGATCTCATCTCTTCTATAGTGATCATGTCAACGCTATATCACTCATGGTAAGGCTAGAACTCATGATCTTGTCCCACTCTAGAATCTACCTCATATCACAAGCATATAGTTGTCACATTAAAATAATAATAAACAGGTTACACCACCTATCTCATAACTCAACAACTCATCACTAGGGAACTAGACCTTTGGGATCTAGTCTCATGTCTTATACACATCCCAATACCTATCTCAACCCTCCAAGGGTTATATCCTGTCCACCCAAACCAACCCACTGATTTGATACCAAAGTAAAATTTCTCACTATACTACACACACCACATGAATCATCATGAAACACACAATATATAAATAATAACAAATGGGAACCATAATAAGCATGTAGGATTTGGAAAATAAGGCGTCTCCCTCACAAGGTTAAACTGGCCAAGAAAGTTGATCTAAGACCATTATCCCTTACTTTGAAAACCAAGTCAAATATCCCTTTTATAATCTTTTTTCAATCTGAATCACTTAATGATTTATCATAGAAGGTCCTTGGTCAAAATCCCATCAAACATTCATTAGGAAACCCATTCCAAACCCTATTTCTCAAATCACTCACTTTCCTTTAAATTCCATTTCAATGAAATCCACTTTTTAAAATCACATTTTAAAAATGAATTATCTTTTTCTATAAAACTCACTCATTCCATTGAGAAATCCATAAGGAATTCTACCAGTACACATTTTACCATGGTACCACCACCAAACTATTTAACAAGTTATCTGGTCCAAGTTGACTATTAGGTAGGCATGAGTCTATCCCAAACATAAGGTGAGATAACACAGACATAAAACATGTAATAAGAAAATAATAATGAAGTTAAATGAATATAAAATCACCAAATGACTAATAAATGCAATAATTTAAAGTCCTTCTAATAAACCAATATTCTAATAATCATCCTCGATCTCGTACCAATCACCTATAAGTCCACGAGAATTTATCTCATCAACAAACATCATTAAATTAATTAATTAAACATTTTATCATAAAGGACTAATTTGGAATAATCAACACCAAACAAACTGGGTGAACTCATGACATCAAGATCATGAGAAATGGGGTGCAGTGCACTCTTGAAAAAAACCCAACCCAAGGTCACACAAAATCCCAAAATTATAATTTAAATAGATATCCAATTTCACCCAAATTTTCCAAAAACACTAAGGAAACTCAATGGAAAACATACTATATATAAAATGATGAATATAGGATTAATTTCCTCCTCCGAATGCATCATTTACAAGACAAACTTGAAAGACCAATAAATAATGATGATTTCACCATGCTCTGATAAACTTTTTCCTAAAAAACTAGCTAGTAAAACTGAAAATTAGGGAAAAGTTAAGGAGGGGAAAAAGAGAATGAAATGAGATATATTTCCCAAAATCAGCAAGACAAAACATTGTTGAATCACTTTGGTCTAATATACACCAATAGTAAGAAAAGGGAGAGATAAATCCCTCCTATATCAAGTGGCCAAAACCAAGGAAACAGAGGGTTCCTAAAATAAAACCCCTACAAAAAAATAATAAAATTCCCCTAAAAAGAGGGATTTCGTCATGATTCATGATATAAACAGGGGGTTTACATCATGCATACCTTTCCAAAAAGAGGGGATCCCGTCTACATTAATACATTTATAGCTTGATCCATGGATTCATACTGTGAATTCTCTTGGGAAGTGGTCCCTAATTTGGATAAACCATTCACATCCTAAACACACCCCAAAATTGAAATTAATGGTGTTAATAACTTCTGTCACACCATGAATGGCCTTCAACTTCACTTTTCAGAATCTTAGCCTCTCGACCACTACTCAGACATCCTTTTAATAACTTGAAATAGTTAGCAACCCCAAACCACATCCAAAAAAAATTAGGGATGTACAAACACTCAAAATCGAAATCTAATCCCCAGTTCTCAAAACAATCACCATGCCAAATGAAAAATTAAAATTCCCTCATGAATTCACAACTCATAATGATGTGCGCCAATAAAAACTCCCCACCATAAGACTTATCATCCCTTATAATCCATGGTAGTTCTCTGACCACATACCCCAACCTATCTTGGACATCAATTCATGACTAACCCATTGTATCTCAACCATGAGCATCGAACATGTTTCCTCTAAAAAACTCTAAAACTAATCCCATGAACATTATATTTCCCCCAAAATGAAAGATCTAGTCCTCAAACCACATCAAACATGTTCAGAATGATACCCCTGATGTATTTTCTACCTCACTGCATCCAACATCACACAAAAACACCTATCAATAATCCTTTGGATGATTTATACTAAAGTGATTAGTCTTGCATGTCGACACACTACTACATCATTGTGCCACCCAACCATGATTCCTTAATGCTTGGAGGCATATCTGGACTTCCCAGGCACCCACACTAAATTCCAAACCCAAATCTTGATGTAATTATTAAGCTAGTATCATCAAATGACACATTAAATAATCACACTATACCCACAAGTATTGATGCATCACTAATCTGACTTACCCTCAGATCATGCTACCACCATCCTGAGCATGTTTCCTTCCCAGATAATCCAACTGAAATTGCACCCAAATTCTAAATCGATTATTCTCTATATGCCCATATCAATTGGATCCACCCATAAACTGGCATTCTAACTTCACCTTGACCATCCTCTAACCTGCCTCACTATAGTTCAACCCTTCTGGCATGAGGGACATAATTCAATGACCAATTTGATGCTCCCCAGTATAGTAGTATCCTTATTGTTTCATTACTGAACTAAACACTCAATATCTACTTCAAACATCCTATGCATTACCACATATAAAAATTGGATGTGACTACCCTACTCACACCCATGTTCCAAACACGAAACACTGATCACCAATAACCAATATAGTGTTCAACCACACCCATCAATCCAAAAAAACAAGTGTCAAAAATAAATTTATCCATATAATTATGGTATAATACACTATAAGACTCCACTAAAGAGGCCAATTCAGGATAACGGTGCTCCCCACATATTAATATTCTATATTAAACATACACCCAGCAATCAAACCCATAAAATCATCAATACTCAAAATAAGGGGTCAAATCCCTGAACCCTTCAAAATAAAATCTAAATACTTGATCCCAACATCTAGATCTATCAAAAAGACTTCCACATATAACTCTCTCAAACAATTATGACATAACCATTGAATAAAATGTTCAAACATCCAAGTTATTCCTTGTTTACCATGGAAAAACCAATCAACTAGGTCTATACATGAATCAGTTTCTCTTTCCCATCAATCGAAAAAATAGGTCCACACCCACCAATCACACATAGTAGTTCTAAATAAAAGCATCTCATAATCCAAGAATTCAATTCAAGCATCAAAATCATTCCTGGATAAAACAAAAAAAAATCATGCAGAAAAGGATTACATAGGTACCATTCACTTATTTAAGAAACTTGTTCAAATCATTTTACACACACCATAATTTTTATGAGTTTTCAAAATAACCCTTGGAATCTGAGGGTTTTCACCAAAAAGAAAAATCCACATACTAGCTTGTTTCTTTCCTAAAAACCAATCACATTCCCAAAACCATTATGAAATCCAATTCTGAAAACCATTTTTCTAACATTTTCTCAAAAAATAAAAATATCAAATATTTCAAAATCACCAGCTCCATGAGTCATTTTATTAAATCCAATGTTTTGAATTAATTTCATGCACACCTCATTCCACCACACAAGTTTTATTTTCAAAACTAGATTTTTCTCAAAAATATGCACACCTTAAAAACCATTTCCCTACAGCTGCTGACTAAACACAATCACAAAAAGTTAATTTAGGACCCTCATATCCATATTAATCTAATCACCCCTTATAATTTTATCAAGAAAAAATCAATTATATTATATGTTGATTCAATTAATAATGTATTCTGATAATGCATCATGTCAAACAAAACCACCCATTGGAATATGTATCATTCCTTTAACATGACATTATCATGATGTGTGAGCAACTCACTGGTTCCCATATATGAACTATGAATCATACTGAGTCTTATCCCTCCAACATTTGTATTCTCAGTCCAAACAAACACCTCAATCAGTTTAGAGTAATAGTCCCAACACTGGAAATTCCCTGGAAACTTGGGTTTCTATAAATGTCATGTTAGCTAGGCATGCACTTAGTCAGCCTCCCAAGTCTAAATAACCTAACGCCACCTTTAACTAAACTATCCCATCCAAAACATATTTTGAATCCATTTTGTAATGTCATGTTCTGGATTTCCATAAAGTACCTGAGTAGGGGTCTTTACATGACATTAATCATGTCTCTCTATACACCAAAGGCTACTGACTAGTGGTGAGGTCCAAAGATAGTAATGGGGAGACTCTACCCTCTAATAATAGGCCTAAGGGTTATTCCCAAATCTATAAAAAAATTGGAATGATCCATCCATATGATGGACATCCCAAAAACCTATAAATATAAAACATATATCCAAACAGGTTCCCCACAATCCATAATAGAAACAACAGAACTACCTATATGATGCATCAACTATAACAGAGTATAAATGGTAGGTAAACATAAAATATGAATCATATATGAAAATGATACAATTTCTAGTATATTCTAAACAGTAACTGAAAATTAAATACACTGGACTCCTGACCAAATCACTTATCATCCTATTGAATCCTAATCATAAATAACCTACTAAAACTAAACCATGTGTCCAACACCAAGTGATACCTTTTTTCTAAGATAAAATAAGATGCCCTACCAACATACGTCAAAACCAATGACTCGTAGATGGGTAGGGGGTGTGTCCAACCACCCCGTATTAATCCTCAATGCCTCAATAATATTGAATGTTATTTTGATCATGTGGATGTGCATGAAATACATATAATAAGATACAGTAATTCCCATGAAAAACAACCACCAGGGATAACATTAAATGAACTTATAATCAAATAATTCAAGTAATCATGTGCTAACTAAGTCACCATAAAACCTGACTATACCTTCTTTGGCGAATTTCATGAGTCACTACATTGCACAGTCCCTACCCATACTAGAAGACATTAGGTTGGATTTCATTTCACATTTAAAATCATACTAATCATCTCACTATCCCTTCTTACTCAAGGGAGGCTACATCACTAACTGACCACTACCTTCTCACTTAAGGAAGGGAAATCTATCCATAACCCATATCACATCACCACAAAATCTACATCTCACTCCTAGTGGTACCATTATATGATCTTGAATCCCAGTCAAATCAGATCACTCATGAATAACCCAACATCCATCTATCAACCCACATATTCTCAATGAAGGCATGGTCAACCAGGTCATTGCACTCATGGAAAGGCCCCTTCCACACCACTTTCCTATCACTCAGGGTATGTCTCAACATCATAAACACCGGAATCCCATATCTCCCATAGTGATCCTTACAATGATATCTCACGCATGGAGATTCTAGGCCTCAGAATCCTCTCCCACACCATCATCCATTTCCTATCATAAGCACACATACGGCTCATGCAAATAATAATAAATAGGGAACACTTCCCATCTCACAACTCACCAACTCGTCACCAGGTCTATAGTCCCTCAGGACCTAGTCTTATATTCTGAACACTTACCAATAACCATCTCAACACTTTAAGGTTTTTATTCTATATAATAGGACTAACCCACTATTTTGATACCAAAATCAATTTTCTCATGGGCTATGCACCAACACACATCATCATGAAACACACAATCCATAAGAAATCACAAAAAAGAATCACAACAGGAACACAAGCTTTAGAAATTAGGGCGTCAAATTCACAAGGTCAAATAGACCAAGACAAGTCAATACAATCCATCTCAAACATCCTTTAAAATCAAAATTAAATCTCCCTTTTATAATCCATTTTCAAATGGAATCAAATGTTGTTTTACTCACACTAGGCCCTTTGATAAAATCTCATCATACATTCCTTAGAAAACCAATTTTTATTTTGAAATATGATTTAAAAACCCATTTCTCAAACCTTTATCAAGCAATTATTGTAACTTATTTTTCAACTCCAAAAGTTCTACTTATGCTATTTTATAAGGGGGTTTTGAAATTGTCTTATCATCATCGCTAATTTAACAGTAAATTCAATTTCCCTATATGGTATAATACTAGGAAACTCATTAGAAAAAATATACAGATATTATTTTACTACTGACGCATCATTAATCTGAATAGTTTTTTTATTTCAAACAATATGAGAAAGATAACTTTTATTTCTATATTTTAACAGTTTATTAGATTGTCAATATGTTATTAAATGTATGGTTTCCTTCTTATATACAATTTTAAATTCAACTCATAAAATGAATTATTTAGATCTAAAATCTATCTTAGCACGATAAACTAAAATCTAATCCATACCAAAAATAATATCAAACTCTATAATGGAAAATACAAAAAAAAATTGTAAGGAAAACTCTTCCACATATGATAACAAGAAGATATTTCAAAATTATTATTATCTTAATACTACCCCTGGGTATTTTTATCAAAATTCATCACTTCATTTATTGAGGTGAAATTTTCATTTTACTATAAAATTTCTTATAAATGAAAGAATGTGTAGACCCTGAATAAAACATGACAGAATAATTTGAATGAAAAAGTAATGCACCTATTACCCCTTCATTCGATGGCCCAATATCTTTCAAATTAGTTTCAAAGGATTTCACCACACCCTTATGCTCCTAGTCTTGTTATTTCCCATCATTCGTTCTATTCTTCAGACATGCATCTGTATAATGTCCCATATCATTACATTTAAAACACATTACTACCAACTTATCAAAAATAGTCTTATCATTAATAATATTATTTTTTTAGTGATAATGAGCCATATTCCCAAACTTACCGAATTGGAAACACTTCCCAGATTTCATAAGGCATTCCCTATGGTCATTTTTACCACACTTATCATATAATAAAAACATTATTTTATTACCATTAGATTTATTAGATGGATTATTCCCATTTTTCTACCACCTAGACCTATTTTTCTACTTGTTTTCATAAGATATGTGATCAACATCAAACTCTATTTCCACCTTCTTAGTACAGTAAAAAAATTTATAATGAACTTTAAATTTGTGAGAGGATAATTATCTTCTATATATTTTATCTAGCCCTAAGTAAAATCGATAACTTTTAAAATCAATATCCTGGATACATTTTGGTGGCTACCTTGCTAATCATGTAAAGTTTTCTTCATATTCAGCCACTAAATAATATTATTTCTACCTTAATTCCAAGAATTTTTTTTCATCCTAAGTTGAAAAACCTTAGGAAAATACTTCTTTAGGGAAATGGTTTTAAAGGTATCTCATTCCATGGTTTCAATCTCTTCTCTTTCACTAGTATTATTAAACATTAACCAACATTGATTGGATTAACCTTCAATATATAAAATAAAAAGAGTTACTTTTTGGTTCTTCGAATAACCCAATACTTCAAATATATTTTCCACATATTTAATACATCCCTTAGTTTTCACATAGTTATAATATCCACTAAATATTGGAGGGTATTTTCTTATAAAATGCTCCAGCATTGACATATTTTGCATTGATAGATCTAGTTTCTCTCTAGCATGGATACCACAACCATTTACAGTCTATTTCAACCGATCCATCAAAATAACAGACTAATCGTTCCAATTCCAACTATCCCTGGTTGCTGATTTTAAAGGATATTGTCCTCTTTTTCCTTTAGACTTCATCTTCCATATTTCCTCTCTGAAAAACCATTCTGAATAGACATAGTTTAGATGGAGAAACATGATAATCATCAAATTCAATATAATGATAACTATAAATTATAATATATTAAGGTTATATACTTATATTATACTAACCTCTTAAATTATCCAAACATTCACTCTAATACCAACTATAAGGACTCAGCCTTAAAAATTCTATAAAATATGATTCTTTAGATATAATTAATTTTCTTTAATTGTATGAGATATTTTAGGATTAAATTTCTAAATAATTTGGCCATCACCCTTATAAAATCAAATATTTCATCAAAAATTGGACACATTCACTAAGTACTCATTTTCCAATAGTACAAGATTTTTAATATATATCTAGATTTCTTTTCATGAAATATCTTAAAAAATTTCATCTTGACCTCATCCTTTTTTCTACTCATCCTTAAAAACAAATGAAAAAATTTGAAAATGTGGGATGAACACAAAAAAAATCTCAATAAGGTAAACATAAAAATAAATAAAGAAATTTGTTATTCTCTAAATACTCATAAAAATTATAATTTTTTTAAATAAACATTAAGCTTAAAATAAACAATTTATTTCCCAAGAAATTAACTTCTCTTACAAAATATTTTCATAAAACATTTCATAAGAACTCTTAAAGGAAAAAATAAAACATGTAATGGTTTCTTTTAAATCATGAAAAACACATGAAAAATTATACATGTCACCCTTAATAAATATCGTAAACTTCTCTTAAAACTTAATCTCATTTGAATACATTAGGAAAACATAATATTTAAATAAAAACACATAATAAGAGTATATAACTCATATAGGTAACTTGGGAAAAAAATTCATATCACTATTATAATAACTCTTACAAATGGAATAACTTACCCAATAAACTCCAATAATATCTTTGGAGGAACCTAACTGTTTAGTTTGTACCTTTACCCATTGTATTATAGAAATATATCAGGTTTACCCATCATCATGAGCTATAGTGGTATCACCCATCATCATGAACTATATTGGTATCACCCATCATCATAAAAAATTTATAAGAACTATGAAATAATTATAACACATTAAATCCTTTATTTTCATCATTACACTCATAAATATAATATTTTCAACCATAAGAAAAATATATTTGGATTTCAAAATATCCATTCCATTTAAAAACTTTTTTGAAAATATCAAAAAAAAGGAAAGAGGGTTTTTATTTGAATAATACATGAATGATTGTAAAGTAATATAAACATAAAATAAAATTTATAGTGGTGGGAAAAACTTTTGATTCAATATATGTTAAAATAGAACATTCCTTTTTCTTTTTTTTAAAAATATTCTATACATAATATGTAAAAATATTACTTTTCAAAAGATTTTAAAGAAATTAAAAAGTGGCATAAAATTTACTTTATAATTAATTCATGTATATATAAAAACATAAATAGTATAGTTTTAAGAATATGTACAAAGATGAAAATTATTTAGAAAATAAATCTTGTAAACATTTAAAAAGAGGTTTTAAGTTAAAGTGTCTCTTACCTCGAGTCTATCTCGTCACATACATTATTTATCTTCTTAAATAATAAACTTATGTTAATTATATACTTTTTAAGAAACTTTATCAATTTTATGATTCCTTTTATTTTATTTATTACCATGTTACATACAATTACTTAATAAATTTAGTTTACATAAGATGTTTTGATGATATTCAGATCATATATCCAAAATCATTTTTCTAAGGTTAATATGGTAAAAGAGGTCAGTATTCCATTCTATAAATAATATTAATCATTAAATTGTTATAATTTTTATAATTTAATTATAATTTTAAAATAAACCATGAACTATGTTTATGAAAATGAATTATATTACAACCATGGAGACGGTAGGTCATACGTACACATGAGTAACGTTTTAATTTTTCAATGAGCATAAGGTAAAGAAGTTAAGTTTAGTTTTATCTTAAAATAATTATTATTATATCATAAATAACATATTATGTCTTTAACTATACTCAAATATACCATCCTTGTGACACGATGATGAAAAATGAATCATATCACTCATAGAGGCAGTAATCCACTCATAACCACGAACGACGTTGTCATTTTTTAATGTATGGAAATGTAAGAAATTTTATGATATATTATCATTAATTAATAATAAATATGTAATTAATATCATATATATAAATTAAATACATAATTATAACCATATTTGAGAGCCAATGATAGAAAATGAATTACATCAGTTCGTGAGGTGGTAGTTCATCTTGCACGCAAACGATGGTTTCATTTTCCATTTGATGGAAGAATGAGATGGATATTGGTCATTAAATTAACATAATAACATATAAGTATATTTAATATACTTATTTTATTATTTTAACATGGATTAAGAATATTTGAAGGAGGTAGAAGAATAAATAAAAAAATATCAGTTAAGAACTATACCACTTCTTCAGATAACCTCTTTAGGTTTATACTTAAAGCCTTCATAGATTAGTTTTATGATCAAATAGTAGGCTATAGGAAATGTTTATAGATATATGGAAGTTATTTTTCATGTATTTTATGAACCAAAAATATTGTAAAGTATGTATAAAAGTGGAGAGGAGCTGTCTTTTTATAAGTGGGGGAGGGGACACAGTTGGGATTTTAAAAAAGAGTAAAATATATTAATGTATTAATAAAATAAAATGAATAAAAATAGAATATTTAATACTATTTGATAATATAGGGTCTAAATATTTCCATAATATATAATTTATATGAGTTTTTATGTCATTTTAACCCTTATCTCTTTAGTTTAAACCCTGGTAAACCACTTTTAACCTTAATCATGGTAACAAATTTTTACTATTTTTATAATTCATTTTGACCAAAAAATATGTTGAACTTATTACCAAATATTAATTATGATGATTAAAAATTTATAATACATTTTATCAAATTCAATTCATAAATGTTTTAGGATTTAATTTAAAATTAAACCCGTAAAATGTGATGAAAAATGGTTTTTCAGAAAATTGCCTTTTAAGTATAAAAATATTTTTATATAAAATTCAAGTATAAAATTGATTTAAAAAAAATTATTAGATTATTTTTAATTAAAAGTAACTAATTAAATTTTAAAACTAATTTAAAATAGAATTTTACTTTGTAAATACTTGAAAAGAAAATACAGTTTTCAACAAAAGTAGGATTTTACAGTATTCATTCAATATTCAAAGTTTTTAGAAAATTCTCAAAAATTCCTCATAAGATAATTTTGTTATTATAAATTAAAAATTGAAGTTAATTTTTTCAAATTAAAAATATATAATTTTTAAATTAATATTTTAAATAAAAACACAAAATGCCTGAAAACCCAATTTGGTTAGAAATGAAGCTTTTTCCTTTCGACTAAAAAATTACATAATATTCTTATAGTGAATATAACTCTATAAAATATAATTAATGGATATTAATAGGAAATGAAAATGATTTATTGTAACATTAAATAGTTTTTTTTATATTATTCTCTCACCATACTCCCCATGTAGGGCCTAAACACACCCCATTAATGGTCATTCACATCATGAATGACTCCTCTTACACCATGAATAGCCTAAATCAGCACTTTTTAGTAGCTCAAACTCCCATCCACTACTCTAAAATTCTAAAAAATAAAAAAATACTTGATATACCTTGAAAAATGTCTTAAAATACCTTTTATTGATGTCCAAGCACTCATAATCCCAATTCGAGTCATAGTTCTCAAAATGAACCCCTCACCCAATGAAAAATTCAAATTCCCTCAAGAATTCACAACCCATAATGATGTGTGTTGTTACGACTGGTACCCCTCACCTATGATTGAGTAATAATATATAAATAATAGATCTTCCAATGATAGTATATAGTTCAATACCTGAGTTTATATGAAACCAACTAAGTAGATACATAGGTTAATCGAGAAATACAGCAACTCAAGCCAAGCATCAGCTTAAGGAGTTATTTCCCCTTAGGTTGTGGTTAGTTTTTCTTATCGTTGATAAACTAACAAGTGTATTAAAATATCATGATCATATCACTTATTTATTTTATTTTTTAAGTTCATTATTATTTATGTATTTTTGTGATACATAGTTCATGTAATTATTAAACATGATCACATAAAGTAAATAAAACAATAAGCATGCTAAGATGAAATAAAATAAAATGATAACATGTAAATTACTTTATCAAACATGGTTAATAAATTACAAAAAATCCATATAATATTATCAAGCATATGAAGAACATAATAAATAATATTTATGCATATGTTAAACAAAATATCTCATATAAAATATTAAGTCAATAAATTCGTTTAATCTTATGCATTAATATATAACCATAGTTAAAGTATCAGCCAAACCATAGTTAGGGGAACTTTTCAATTATCATGGAGTCTTGAAAATGATAGTTGTTTTAATTGACCAAATTGGTATTAATCATAATAAAAATACTATACTTAATATAATTTTGAGGTAATAATTGAGGAAATATGAGTTTATAATTTTAGGATTGGGGATTCCACTCAACATATCAAGGAACTATGAGTCAATGTAGTTAGAAATCATAGCCTACCTAAATACCTTCAAGTAATTTTCATGTCCCTATTTCGAGTTATGAGAAGGGAAATATGGATCATTTATGATAGAATATCTAAGATAAAATATATTTTGAATCCATTAGTGATATATTTTAGGATTTAAAAAATAATAATTGGAGAAAAATAAAATTAATTTATTACATCACCCTTGATAATCAAGATAAAGTACTAAAAAATTCTTTTATATATTATATAAGATGAAAATTAATTTGAACATGACATGATCCATACGATATAACTTAGAGAAAGGAGATCTATTGACCAATGTTAACTTCTTATAATGGTGTAGGTTCTTGTTTGTCATTTTATTCCAAGAGAGTACATTTTGTGTGTTGGAGTCCCTAATTCCTATTGAGTCCTTTAAGGAAGTAAGTGAGGAGGATAAAAATGTATTTTGGAAACATGTGGATGATGTATTGGGTTTCCAATGACTTGTATTATCATCCATAAATAATGATATCTTTAAGCTTCATAAATACATGGATTTATACACAATATGTTCTCATATTCATGATCATTATCAGGAGAAATAAAGATAAGAGAGATACAAGATCTCCAAGGAACTCTTTATATGAAATCTAGGAGAAGGTTCACTGGTTGAACCACATATAGTTAAGATGATTAAATACATTAAGAATTTATATATTTTAGGATTCAATTTCCCAAGGAATTATGAAAAAACCTTGTACTTGCCTCACTTTCTCAAAGATTCTCATATTTTATTATGAATTTCAACAAGAAAAATATAAGGAATATTAGGGTATCTTAACTATGATTCACAAAATGGATAAATACATAAATCAGGAAATATATTTATGGTGAAAAATAAGAAAGTCAAATAAAATATATCTAAGACTAATTCTAAGTCTAAGTCACATTTGAAATGCCCTTCCAAGAGGAGAATGATTGAGGGACAAGACAGAGTGTAGGATGTAGCATGTTTCTTGTGGAAATAAATTCCACTAAAAGAAAAATTGTGACTCAATTAATAATCCAGGGTGATATTTTTGTATATTAATTATTGAGTGCAATATCTCTATTTCTACAAATTTGGTATTAGATATAGCTTGTGATTCTCAATTTTTTATCCAAATATAAGAACCTAGTAGATTTCAGAAGTTTACTAGAGGTGAGGAGGATATTCAAAATACCAATATAGTAATACTATATTCACTATATATAGATGACTGTGATATCACATTGTTGACTATAATGATTATAGTTTTAAAGAACTGTTATTTTGTGCCTAGAATAACCCAAATTATAATATATGTGTCTGGTTTTGACATGGATGGATTTATTTTCATGTTTAGAAATATCATTTTCTACTTTTATAAAGATAACATATGTTATGGGATGGAATATTTAAATAATATCCTTTACATACTAGAATATAAAACCCAAGTCTTAATAATATATAATGAAAAAAGTTCACATAACTCAAATCACACATAGTCGTGGTATCATTTGTTTGTTCATGTAATTGAGAAGTGTTTCAAGAAGGGTATTTATATTCTTTTAAATTAAAATCATTGTATATATTTCATGCTTTTTTGTAAGGAAAAATAACTGAATCTTTATTCAGTGGAAAAGGTTAAATAGTTCCAAATATTTTATAATTAGTTCATACTGATGTGTGTAGACCATTTCTAGTAGAACTTAAAGGTGTATACTATTAATTTATAAATTTTAAGAATAAATTTAGTGGGTATGGATATGACTAATTAATAAGGTGTAAGATTGATTCATTTGATAAATTTAAGTAATACAAGAATGGTGTAGAGAATCATCTTGTTAAGAAGATAAAGAAAATATTCTCAGACCAGGGTAGGGAGTATCTTAATAAAGAGTTCATCAGTAAATTAAAAGATTTTGGGATACTATCTTAGCCCACGCCTCCTTATACACCATAGTGAAATAGTGTTAGTAAAAGTATGAATTACGCCTTATTGTACATATTAATATCAAGGATGAGTCATGAGAGTCTTCTATTATCCTTTTAGGGATACACATTACAAATTATAGAATACATACTAAATTGAGTGCCAACTGAAGGGTAAAATGGTATTTTATACAATATTTGTAATGGGAACTAATTCAGGGACATTGACTGCTGAAAATGTTTATTTATTTTATTATTAACCCTAGTGTAGTTCTAAGTAGGTTTATACCCATAGGGAATATAAAAATTGTGTGTAAACCAAGAAAAAATAAGAATAATGATAAAGGTAATAGCAGTTTATAGTGATGGTGTTTAAAAAATGATTAAAAATTCACAAGATAAAAAAATCATATGAGTGAAATTATATTTGACAGAATGAAACATGGAAGTATTAGTGGAAATAAAAATAGTTATTACTGATTTATGAGAAATTTGATTGTCTATCATTAAAGTGATATTCATTAATTCTTAATAAACAAACTCAATATAGACACCAATATTCAAGTAATGATATTGGTGCCTACTATTGAGGGTTATGACACATATTTGGGTCAATTATATAGTGTTTTAACTACTAAAATTACTCATCTAGAAGAAATTGTGAAATTTTACAACCAAAATCAAATCGCCTTTTGATATTGGTGTGTTTATCTCACATATTTGAAAACTTATTATCATATGGTTTTTAAAATTAAGAGTTCTTAAGAATTAAATAAATTTGATTAAAAATAAATTATTATTTATTCATGATAAAATTAAAAAATATCAATTTTTAAAGAAAAATAAAGAGAGAATAACAACCTAAAATAAAAAAAAGTGAATCAATAATGAACTAAAGGTCAAAGATAAAACAATCTTATTTTCCCAAATAAATTTAGCCAAAAATCATTTTAGAAATTATACAATTCAAATAAATTATATTAAAACATTGAAAATAAAAGAAAAAGAATAAGATAATGAATCTTATCCATCATGATAACTTCTTCTCTAAACTCTTACCCACTATGGATCCTCATTTTCAATCACCATATGCATCTTCATGAAGTTGTCACTATCTTCCTTCGATTCTATCCAATAATAAATGTCTTAATTTCCTACTTAGTACCCATTTTAAGGATCTCTTTCCACATACTTAAATTCACCACCTTATATTTCTTCATGTGGCTAGGATAATTTCCTCATCTACCCTTAGAAACTTTAATAATTATTTTTAAAGTATTTTATTTCTAAACTTATTATGAAACCAATGTGATATTTCTTTCTTCTACTTCTTCCAGAGAAACCATAGTATGATTTCACTTGTTTACTCAAGAAACTTGGTCTTCGAGATTTAATCTTTCCTAGGTTTTATATTCAATATACCTAATTTAAACTCTCTATCACAAATAAATCAAGTACCTTCATCAATGTTTTCCCAAACAATGGTTTTTTCACTCAACCTAGACATGAAATTTTATCATCACTATCTTTGAATCCTCAGTCACAGTCATACTCCTTAGTTTCTCATAGGGAAAAGTTCAAGAACCTGGTGTTCACCTATCTACCATGTTATATCCATAGTTTTTGGAAGCATAAAGGTCTTTTTTTTAAGCTCAAACCTACAAACATAAATATTATATAGTGACAAAAATAATTAACTTGAATCTAATCAACTTAAGTCTTATTTATCTTCCCCCACATTTGTCTTTATTTGGCTGAACTCAGCTCAAGTATAGCTTTATCATCAGTTCATCACTTCATTTGATGAAAATCAGCCTCAACTCCAATCTACTAAAGATTTTAAATGGATTTCCTTTAGTCGATAAGTTCAAGATCGATGACCCTAATTATTAAGAAACAGACTTCAACTGTGATCTTAAACCCTTTTTATAATATCATATTTGATTGATTAATGGTTCATGTTTATACTTCCATTATCCTCACTCAATTTTAATCTAAGGTGTTCGAGATTCATCCTTGGTCAGACTTAAATGAAGATCATTAATTTCTTCAAATAACCTTCTTTTAAAAAATATGGGGTTATGATATTTAGTAGGTTGGGTTTCTTGTAAAATGTGATGAAGGGTTAAATGATACTTACACTATTTAAATTATCCTTATTAAGTAATTAAAAATTATTTTTATGATGCATCATCCTTACAAACTAGAAAAAAACCCATCCTTGCAATCTGGGAAACCATACATATTAAAATTTTCATGATGCTTACACGAACAAAAAAATGAGACTTACACAAGGACTTAGAAAAAATTAATTACCCTAATATATGGAATGGGCCTTATGTAAGTGTTATCTTATTCTTATGAAAGTGTTATATATATTTATATGGATGGAAAACTCATTCTTATGGAAATCACTTATAAGAAAAAAATTCACAATTTTAAAAGTTATTGATTCAAAATGTAACATTAAACTTCAAGGAGAATTAAACAAAAAAAATCCAAGATTTAAAAATAAAAATTACCTATATATTCTAAAAATGATATTAAAGATAAATACATATAAATTATAAATTTAAATTCAAAATCCAAAAACTCTTTAAAAATAACCTCCTAAGTACCATTTAAATGATAGTAGCACAAAAATCAATCAAAATTTTTGATCCAAAAATATATGAAAATTAAATCAAATATCATTTAATCTATTTAGAATAAAAAACAATATATTTTAAAAATATATCCAAAGATTAATATTTTTAATACTAAATGAATCAAATTCTTTTATTCATTAATTAAAACACATTTTTTACACCAATGTATCAAAAAATCATTAAAATTATATGGAAAAAAATTATTAAAATAAATTCATATCAAATTACTCTACACTAAATGCATTGCATGTCCTCAAGAAATTAGTTAAACATATTTAGTGAATGAAAATTTATCTTAAAATTAAAAGAATTATAATCTCAACCAAGAGGTGATTTTCAAAAATGTTTCCCCCCATGCAATTTCATAGATAAATATGTAGAATTTATCTCTCAAAAAGAAAATTCATGATCAAAAGATAGTTTATAATTTTATAAATATTATTAGATTTTAAATATTTGAAATAATTTTGATCAAATTAACTTTTTATTAAATTATTCTTTCAAATTTATTTTTTTCTTCTTACTGAATAGACACATATATATTTTCATCCTAACATAATTAGAAATAATGGATGAATGAGTAAGTTCAATAATTAACAAGGAAGAATAATTAAACCATAGAATATTTAAAATAAATAAAAAAACTCAACTAGGATCAGGAGTTCATTTTCAATCTATTTTGAATGAAAATTTTATTAGTTTAAATCCAATCAAGAAATTAAAATCCAATTAAAATTGAAAATATACTCCAACAATTTTACAAAAAAATTATTTTTTAAATTTTAATATAAAATATGTTACCCAATTGAATCTACATAAAAATAAAAAATATTATCTCCTTCAAAGTGGTAAAACAAACTCAAAATTATAAAAGGAATTTCAACCACTGAGTATTAAAATAGATATAAAAACACAATAAATTTTCAAAAAAATTAGGGGTATTTTGAAGTTTATATCCTTAAATAAAATTCAAAAAAAAAAAGAGATACCCTTCCCCAAAATTTAAAACTAAAAATTATCCCCAATTTTAATCTATAGGGTGGAACAAAAATTAAAAATAGTTTATGTTCAAGTAGATTTTAAAATTCAATAGTTTAAAATAATGTTCATGGGTTAACAATAAAGATTAAAAATTATATTTTCCATATAACATAATCATTAGAAAAATATAGATTATTCAAAAAAATATCTAGATAGTTACTACTTAAAAATATATATTTTGGAGTAAGGATTTTAGAAAATATGCATGTTTACACTTGAAGTTTCAAAAGGACTAAAAAGAAGAATGCAAAGGCAAATTATGTCATGGGTTTTTTGACTCACTAATAATTTTTATCTATTTTATGACTGGCCCTAGTAAAATTCTAAGTAGGTTTGAACCCATATAGAAGGTAAAAATATTGTGTGGACCAAGAAAAATAAAACTAAAATAAGAAGAAAAAAATAAGAACAAGGATAATGGTAATGGAAGTGGATAAAGACGAAGTTTAAAAAGTGATTTAAAATTCAAAAAACAATGAAATCAGGTGAATAAAACTATATTTAAATTAAGAAAACGTAGGAGTAGCACTGATAATAACAGTAGTGAGTCATGATTTAGGAGAAAATCGATTTTCTATAAATAAATTAAAATTCCTTTATTCTTAAGAAAAAAAACTCAATATAGACACAAAAAATCTAGAAATAATATCAACACCTACAGTCAAGGTACTTTCATATAACTATGTTACTTTAATAGTCTTTTAACTAATGAATTTACTCATCCTTAAGAAATAGTGAAGTTAGTGCAACAAAAATCAAACTGTCGCTAGATCTTGATGTGCTACTCTCATAGATTCAAAAACTTCTTATTAAGAGGATTTTGAAAATAATATTTCTTATGTATAAAATAAATTTCATTCAATATCAATTACCATTGATTCTTTATTTCATTAAAAATAATTATTTCCCAAGGAAAAATAAACAGAGGGAAACAAACCAGAATAAGAAATTGAATCAACAATGAAGTAAAAGATAAAGACAAAAAAATATTATCTACCCAAAGTAATTTAGCCAAAAATCAGTTTTAAAAATATACAATTGAGTAATTTCATATTAAATCGGTGAAAATAGAAGAAAATATACAAGTTTAGGAATCTTCCCATTAGGGATATCTTCCTCTCCAAACTTCATCCTCATCAAGATCTTTGTTTTCATTCACCATCTATATTTTATTAAAGCTAAATTTATATCCCTTAGATTTTTTCCAAGAATGGATTTCTGAAGTTTCTGTTCAGTCACCCTTTTAAGGATCTATTTCTATAAACATAAATGTACTACCACTTTACTTTTATACATGTTACTAGGAGAATTTTCTCATGTACCCCCATTAGATTTAATCATTATTTTTTAAGAATTTAATTTACAACCTTCTTATAAAACCAATGTGATAGTGCTTAATTATTGATAGCACATGGGGAATCATAAATTCCCTTAGGGTTTCTAAATTTATAAATTTAAAACATGAAACAAAAAACCACAAAACAACAGGGTAGTATAGGAATTTCATGTTTGAGGTTAAACCCATAAAGGAAGGTTTGGAGAAATTAATAATTCAAGAGAATAACCCTAAATTAATTTTAATTTGAAAAAACTGAATCTATGCTACTGAGTATTTAATTGGTGATGAAAGTGGGAGATGAAAATAGAAAATCAATCTTAGGAATCAATGAATCCAGGTTCATGTGATAACAAGCTATGAAATAATTAACTAAAAATTATGCGGTAGTCAATATTAGGTCCTAGAGAATTTAATGGTCATGGTAAATGATCTTCATCCCAAACTCTCCTTTTATCATGGTCAGGTACATTAGATTACAAAGGATGGGTAACCCAAACCCAAATTTAAATATAGGGTAGAGACAACCCCAATGGTCATGGTGGAAGTCAAAAACCCTAGATCATAGATTAGATAGTGTTATTTAATCAACTCAAGCAATGGTCATGATAAAAGAATGAAAGAAATTAAACACTTTCCCTAAACCCGCTTACAATCTTTATGCATGAAAAATCAAGAAAGAGATAAAATTGAAGATAAAATATGAAATCCCAACATGAATTAAAATCATAAATAAAATACCTCATTAATTCAATCCTCATTCATCATGCATTCCATGGAACAGAGAAATCACCCTCTCATGCTATCCATGAGAGGGTGAAAAAAATAAAAAATAAAAATCTAAAATAAGGAGCCAGTATAAGGGCTATGTAGTGGTGCACATCTTTGGAAGGCATCCCTTGATGAGACTCCCCTATGAAATGTTTATAATGGTGAAGATAAGGTATTTTTTTATAACAAATATCATCAAACCCCTGTAAATGAATCTTTAATTTTTGGTTCTCCAAAACATTCATGATGTGTAAATTTTACACGATGTCTAATCCTCTTATTTTCACTATAGGAGAAGGCGTTGTGGATTTCGTGTATATATTCAAAATAACTTCTCCTGAAAAACTCATGTCATGTAATGTATTTATTCATAATGTAAATTGTTCTACTCTAATTCCATAGCTTTTTTACTTTCTCAAAAATCTGGTGTTGCACCACCTCTTTTTTCTCCTTTTCTAAATATCCAGTGTATCCTGCCATAAAACATAAAACAAAATAAATTGTTCAAGAATTGGTAAGATTAATCATTTAAATATAGAAATTAATATTTTTAAACACTATAAAATATATGCATGAAATACACATATCACTTTCTCTTTTTTTGGGTAGACTACAAAGAAACTTCATTGACTTACTCAAGCAACCAGGTATTTATAATTCAATATTCCATGATATACAAGTTTTTTCTCCGTGATAAAAACTCTCTATTGTAAATAAATCAAGCACCCTCATTATAATTTCGTCAATTAATGGTTTTCTCACTCAACCTAAACTTTGTATTTATTTATATTTGACTTAAAATCCTCAGTCACCCTCACACTCCTTAGTTCCTCATAGGAAAAATGTTGACTATTTGGTGTGAACCTATTACTCATGCTATAGTAATAGCATTTGAAAGGATTTAGGACCCATCATCTTTAGTCCTAAACAAAAATAATAAAATTATCATCCAATGATCATAATATTCAACTCAAATGTCATTAAATTTAATCTTTATCATCTTCCCCCATCTAAATCTTTCTTCGGTGGGACTCATCTCAAGTGTTGATTGATCGTCATTTCTTTACTCATTTCATTACAACACATCCCTGACTAGAATAATTGAAAACTCAATAATGGTTCTTCTTCAATCAATAAGTTTGAACATGACCTTAGTTCTAATGCTAGAGACCTCAATCGAGATCCTCAACCCTTTATCTAAGCTCATAATGGGTTCCTCAGTAGTTCATGTTTAGAATTTGGACAACATCACTAAAATTTCATCTAAGGTGGTAAAGATTCGACCTCAATCAGCCTTCAATCATGATCATTAATTAATTCAATGCTCATTCATTTTAAAAATCTCATGTCAATCTATTTTATAGTTTAGGTCACTTGTAGAATGTATTTAAGGTTCAAATGTTCCTTATCCACTTGAAACTATCCTTATGCAAAAATTGAAAGTGATTATTATAAACCATCATACTTACAAATTAAGAAAAACCATCCTTACATAAGATATCAGCATCCTTATATTTTGGGAAATCATCCTCATTTAAATTGTCATGATACTTATACATAATAGAAAATGATGCTTACATAGGGACTTAGCAAAAATTCATTTCCCATTTGTATAGAATGATTCTTACAGAAGTGGTATTTCATTCTTACTCACATGGCCTAAATTTTTATTTGAATTAAAAATTCATCCTTATGTAAATAATCTATAAGGCAGAATCTAAAACATATAAAAATTATCAATTTAAAATTTAAAATTTAACTTAAATAATAATTAAACAACAAAATTACAGGGATCAAAATAATAGTAAAATAATGTATTCTAATAATTTATATTAAAGTTAAAAACATGGAAATTGAAAATATTAATTAAAAATCCAAAAAACACATTAACAACAACCTCCAAAGTATCATTTAAATAAGAGTGGCACTAAAATCAATAAATTTTTTTGATTTTAAAATATATGGAAATTAAAGTAAGGTTCATTTAATCTATTTTTCACAAAAAATGAATTATTGGAAACAAATATTAAAATATTAATAGTTTTAATAAAAAATGATCCAAATTCATTTATTTATCAATTAAATAACATTTTAGACACCAATTAAACAAAATTTCATTAATAATATGTGGGTAAAATGTATTAAAATAAAGGAACATAAAAAAACAAAAATGTTTTTTCATGTATTCATGTATGGTGATGTGAAAATTTTATTAAAGTTAATCCTAGAAACAAAATAGCATCACAAGGCATGAAATGAATCATTATAGGATATCTTAAAGAAACTAAAGGATATAATCTATACAATATCTCACATAAAAGGTTCATCATCATTGAAAACCCACCTTTCTTAAAAGGGAACACATATCTAAAGGAGACAGTGAGAGAAAGTTAGACTTTTATAAAGTTATAGATCAGGATATACATAAGTTGGAACAAGAAAAAGATCCATAGAGTCAAGTGGAATAAGTTTTTCTAGAGATACAAGTATGGTTTAGGACCACTATAGAGGTTCTAATACTAAATAGATATGATTTTCTAGTCACCACGGATGATGAAACATTATTAGTTGAAGATAATGAACCACTCCCCAATAAAGAAGTGGTAAACAACTCAAAAATTAAAAAGTACCAAGAGGAATTGAATTATGAAATGGATACAATGTATCAAAACCAAGTATAAGTTTTTGTAGATCCTCCAATTGATGTAAATATTTTGAGAAAAAATGTTTTTTCAAGACTAAATTTGACATTTATGGTAAAGTTGGTACTTATGAAGTATGACTGGTAGTTAAAATGTTTGTCAAAATTCATGGAATAGACTATAACGAAACCTTTTCACTAGTTTATATGCATATATACATTAAAATTCAACTTTCCATGGAAGCTTGACATTATTATAATATTTGGAAAATGGATTTCAAGACAGCTTTACATAATGGAAACCTTGTGGAAAATTTCTATATGACACAACCATAAGGGTTCATGGCTTCAAAGGATTCTAATAAGGTATATAAGTTATAGAGATCCATTTATGGGTTGAAGAAAGCATCAAAATTATATAACATTTATTTTGATGAATCTATAGGATAAGTTGGTTTCATAAATGAATATGAGCCTTTTTTTATAAGAGGTTAAGTATGAGTGAATTGGTTTTCCTATTAGTATATATTGATGATATATTGCTGATGGGAAATGATATACTAGTCTTATATTCAACTAATATGTGATTAAACAAATTATTATACTTGAAATACTTAGGTGAAATATCCTATATTCTAGTGATCAAGACCTATTTTGATAGATCTAAAAGGATTCTTGGACTCAATTAAGGTACACACATTGACAAGGTGTTTAAGATATTAAATATGAAAAAATATAAGAGTTTATCATTTATAATGCTACATGGTATGCATATCTCTAATAAAATGTTTCCACAAAAAATGAGAGTTATAATGAGTATAATCTTTTGTTCATAAATTCTATTGGAGATTCTAAGTATATTCTAGCTTATGATGTATCTAAATAAGTAGTTTGGATATTAAACTTCATATATAAGAAGGATGTTGTAATTTACAGTAAACAAATATCAATTTGTATTGTGATAATACTATAGAAGTGGTTCAAGCTACGTATCCAAGGTCATATTAATATATGAAGTATGTACTTCGAAGGTATCACCTTTTGATAGATTTTTATCAAAGGTGTGTGGTCATAGTAAGTAGAGTATCTACAAAAGAAAACATTTCAGACTCTTTGACTAAATACTTATCTCGTTAGAAGTATAAATATCATGTGAGAGATAGTGGACTAAAAGTTATTAGCAATAGTCTCTAGTTAAATTGGGAGTTAGTTGGATTTTGTGTCCTAGAACTAACTAATTTTTTTAATTTCAATTACCATATCATTACTAAATATTTAATCAAGTAATGAGTGTTCTTCTATGTAAAACTACTATGATAATGTCCTTAGAGTATCTATCACATCAAAATTTTATAACAATTTATTGTTACCATGAGAACCTTGAAATTCCTTGACAATATTCTTACACATGTTTAATATAGTCTAGATAACATCTATATGATGGGATATAAATGATGTTTCAATATCAAGTGCTTGAGTCTTATAAGACATTGAGACTTCTTCACCTGAATTTCACACTTGGTAATATCCAAGGAGGGATATTATGAGGAAAAAACTTCCAATAGGAATTCCATATGTTATATGTGTCATTGGATATTACTTTCGAGATACATGAGTATTGGTTATTAGATTTTATATTATTATTAATGTATATCATGAATCATGTACTTTAATGTAGGAATAAAAACTATGATGGTATATGCTCGCATTGAGGTTGCATATGTTGGGTGTTTCATATGTGATATGAAATTAATTGAATAAGTCGAGAAAATGCTTTATCAATTCTGAGTTAATGGAAGAAGATATATCTTTCTCTTTTATTGAAATGGAATAGTCTAATTAAATCCATGTCCATTGTAGTTTATCAACGAGTTCATTTAAGAGAGTCAAATAAAGATAAATCAAGTATATATGTTAATAACATAGGTATGTAATCCTATTTATGAATACCCAATCCTTTTATACATATTATTACATGATTTCCAAACATATATATCCATTAAAACAACACAATGATGGTAAATTACTAGTTTGTTTGGAATATTATATATTTAATGCATAAAACATGGCATCATTATTTTATTTTCCATAGTGAGCTCCTAAAATTCATTAGAACTCCTAAATCTGCATGGGCTAACCTGGGGAATAAAGAAAGAAAGGGGTGATCCAAAAATATTAGTAAGAGAATAAATATGATAATTAAACATAACATGTGAGTAAAAGTTATAACATGATATCATAAAATAAAAGGCACATGAGTGATCACATGGAACTATAGCATAAAGAACATGGTATCATAAGATTATGCAATCAAAGGGAGTGAGCAAGAAACACAAAAACATGACATAAATATGGATCAAGTCTAACTACCTAGACAATATCATATGGTGTACAAAGTTCCATAATATATTAGGTTTACTCCCTAATCACATACATGATGTCACATGAGACTATAACATTACCCAATGCATTGAATCACTAATTGGGAACACCCATCATAATATGTTTATGATCTATGTGTTCTAAATAAATAAAATCAATCATAAGGCATAACATAATAATTAAAAATGGAAATAAAATGGGTTTCATAATATTACTTTATATCATAATGAATGAAATTTCACAATGAAGGTATTTTAGAAATGATCGCAAGGCATGTATTACCCCCATAAATAAATAGATAATGAAAAAGGTATATATATGAGAGAAATATATACATAATTTAGAAGTAATACATAACATAAAAATTATTTTTTTTGATGAAAATACCTCTAAAAATATTAAAAAATTTCTTAAAGAAAATTACCTTTTCACTTTGAGTAACATAAAAGGATTTCATCTTAGATGGAAAATGATTTTGAAAGATCGCTTTGAACATTTATTGAGGAAAATATCCTTTACATTTTGAAATCAATTATTTAAAATCAATAACTTTATCCAACATTAAAGAAAATATTTTTTTTGAAAATAACCTTTGAAATTTAAAAATAAATCTTTAAAACACTGATTTATCATGATAGCAGAATAGTTTTTTCCTTGTGAATACATAAAAAAATGTTTCTTTGACATTTTTGTAAGAAAATTAAAAAAAATTCCTTGTTCAGAAAATGATAGGAAGATTTATTTAAAAAAATTAAAATATAATTAAGGGTTAAATTTAATTTATACAATTGTAGTAAAAATTTTATGGAATTTTTTTTAGAAAACATGGATTTGGAAGAAGAAGTATTTTTAACCAAAGAGATGAATGAAGTTGTATTCTCTTAAATTAATTTTCTCAATCATTTTAAGTACCAAAGAGACTAAAATGATACTATTACTTGAAAAAATAATTAATAAACAGAGTATAAGAAAATTAAATGGGTTTATTATATAATGATAAAATAATTTCCTTTAATGGAAATTCAAGTATAAGCAATCCTCATTAAAATGAGATTGAAACATACACCCTTACCTCTTTGGTAAATTTTGAATCATAACTTCTTATAAATAAAGTAGATGAATTTTAACTTAAAATATCATGATTTAGGAATTATTAATGATATATTATGTAAATGGTAAGTATATACACCATTAAAAATAAATTAGCTATATAAAAGAACATGTTTTTCAAAGAAGGAAGTTTGCGATAAAACTCTTACAAAGTTCTCATCATTGAGGTCAAAGTTAATCATTGGGTTTATTATGTGTAATGAATGTATATCCACACAAATTAAAGTTTAAATATAATATAAATCAATCAAAATTCATTTAACATATAATTTTTTCATAACATAATCAATGATGTAGTCGTATAAACCAATGAATAGAAATTTAGTTAAGAAACCCCTTACCTCGTGCTTCCCTTTAGTTAAACACTATTTAACCTTATGTATAGTGGTTTTAAACATGTTATTATCTTTTACAAGAATAATATTATTATTTATAATATCATCACTACGGGAAAAATGCGTATTTGCGACGGGTTATTTGCGACGGGGGTATTTACCCGTCGCAAATAATTAGGCTTTTGCGACGGGAATATTTTCCCGTCGCAAATAACCGGCGGCGGTAAAAGGTATTTGCGACGGGAATATTCCCTCGTCGCAAATAGTATGTCGGCAGGTGGTTATTTGCGACGGGACCCGTCGCAAATAACTATTTAACCGTTGACCGTAATAAATGTTGGCTAAGGTATTTGCGACGGGTACCGTCGCAAATAACACTATTTGCGACGGGAATCCCGTCGCAAATGGACCCGTCGCAAATAATCTAACCTATAAATACCCCCATCCGTTTTTTTCAAATCATTCTCATTCTCTATCTTCTCCTGCTCTCAAACTTGTGTTTCTAAAGTTGAGTTTTTCTTCAGTTTAATTTTTTTTTCGGAGCTGATATTAAAGTTTTGAAGAACAATCATAGCAGATCAATTTTCAAGGTATTTATGTTCAATTTAATTTAATATTTATTTTTAATTTTTTATTAGTTTCAATTATTCTTAATTAGTTGTAATTTAATTATGTTTATATTGTTTTATTACTTAATAAATTTAAATTATTAGTATTGTTCATAGTTAATGGTAATTAGGAATAATTAGTAATAATTTTTAATAATTAAGAATAAATATTAATAATTAGTAATAAATACCAATAATTAGGGATAATAACATTATTACATTATTAGTCTATTTTATTATTAATATTAAAATAATATAATTTTTTATATATATACAGTTCTCTTTTCATCTGTGTGTTTGCTGTCTTCACATGTATTATTTGTATGTGGAGATAGAAAACGCACAGATGAAAGGAGAACTGTATATAAATTAGAAAATTATATTATTTTAATATTAATAATAAAATATACTAATAATGTTATTATTTGTAATTATTGGTAATTCTTCCTAATTATTAGTAATTATTCATTTAATTACTAATAATTAGGAAGAATTACCAATAATTATCAATAATTAGGAATAATTAGTAATAATTACCAATAATTAGTAATAATTACCCATAATTAGTAATAATTACCAATAAATAGTAATAATTACCAATAAATAGTAATAATTACCAATAATTAGTAATAATTACCAATAATTACCAATAATTAGTAATAATTAGTATTAATTACCAATAATTAGTATTAATTACCAATAATTAGTAATAATTACCAATAATTAGTAATAATTACCAATAATTAGTAATAATTACCAATAATTAGTAATAATTACCGGTAAATAGTAATAAATAGTAATAATTAGTAATAATTACCGGTAAATAGTAACAATTTGTAATAATTAGGAATAATTACCAGTAATTAGTAATAATTACCAGTAATTAATAATAATTAGTAATAATTAGTAATAATTACCAATAATTAGTAATAATTACCAATAATTAGTAATAATTACCAATAATTAGTAATAATTACCAGTAATTAGTAATAATTACCAGTAATTAGTAATAATTACCAGTAATTACCAATAATTACCAGTAATTAGTAATAATTACCAGTAATTACCAATAATTAGTAATAATTAGTATTAATTACTAATAATTAGTATTAATTACCAATAATTAGTATTAATTACCAATAATTAGTATTAATTACCAATAATTAGTATTAATTGCCAATAATTAGTAATAATTACCAATAATTAGTAATAATTAGTAATAATTACCAATAATTATTAATAATTACCAATAATTAGGAATAATTAGTAATAATTACCAATAATTAGTAATAATTACCAATAATTAGGAATAATTACCAATAATTAGTAATAATTACCAATAATTAGTAATAATTACCAATAATTAGTAACAATTAGTATTAATTACCAATAATTAGTATTAATTACCAATAATTAGTATTAATTACCAATAATTAGTATTAATTACCAATAATTAGTATTAATTACCAATAATTAGTAATAATTACCAATAATTAGTAATAATTACCAATAATTAGTAATAATTACCAATAATTAGTAATAATTACCAATAATTAGTAATAAATAGTAATAATTAGTAATAATTAACAATAATTAGTAATAATTAGTAATAATTAACAATAATTAGTAATAATTAGTAATAAATAGTAATAATTAGTAATAATTAACAATAATTACCAATAATTAGTAATAATTAGTAATAATTAACAATAATTAGTATTAATTAGTATTAATTACCAATAATTAGTATTAATTACCAATAATTAGTAATAATTACCAATAATTAGTAATAATTACCAATAATTAGTAATAATTAGAAATAATTAGCAATAATTACCAATAATTAGTAATAATTACCAATAATTAACAATAATTATCAATAATTACCAATAATTAGTATTAATTACCAATAATTAGTAATAATTACCAATAATTAGTAATAATTACCAATAATTAGTAATAATTACCAATAATTAGTAATAATTACCAATAATTAGTAATAATTACCAATAATTAGGAATAATTACCGGTAAATAATAATAAATAGTAATAATTAGTAATAAATAGTAACAATTAGTAATAATTACCAATAATTAGAAATAATTACCGGTAAATAGTAATAATTAGTAACAATTGGTAATAATTAGGAATAATTACCAGTAATTAGTAATAATTACCAGTAATTAGTAATAATTAGTAATAATTAGTAATAACTACCAATAATTAGTAATAAATACTAATAATTAGTAATAATTACCAATAATTAGTAATAATTAGTAATAATTACCACTAATTAGTAATAATTAGTAATAATTACCAATAATTAGTAATAATTAGTAATAATTACCAATAATTAGTAATAATTAGTAATAATTACTAATAATTAGTACATTATTTGTATATTTTATTATTAATATTAAAATAATATAATTTTCTATATTATATACAATTCTCTTTTCATCTGTGTGTTTTCTGTCTCCACATGTAATATTCGCATTCTTTTTCAAAATTATCAACCTACTCGCCAATGGAGAGGTGAAAGTGAATACGAATATTACATGTGGAGACAGAATGTTAAACACACAGATGAAAGGAGAATTGTATATAATATAAAAAATTATGTTATTTTAATATTAATAATAAAATATACTAATAATGTAATAATGTTGTTATTATATAATTAATGTTTATGAAAAAATTATATTAGTATTATTAAAATAATAAAAAATCAATATAATATTAAAATTATCAATATTTGTAACATGTTTTGCTTTATTCTCAATATATTCAATCTTTACTTGAGTGTTTTTTCTAACAAATTATTCAAAACCAGTAATGCTTTTATATTTTATAGAGAAATATGGAACAACGAGGTCGTCAACAATCATTATTAGGTGACCGCATATGGATAAATCAACGTAGAAATCCAAACGGTTCTGGTTTAAATCCAGTATATGTTGAGGGTGTGGAGACTTTTTTATCATTTGCGGAATCAAATTCAGAATTTTTTTCAGAAGGAAAAATAAAATGCCCTTGCAGAAAATGTGCATTGAGAACGTTTGACACGTTTGACAAAGTGGGAGAACATCTCTTGCGTTTTGGTTTTCAACCAGATTATGTTTTTTGGTATCAACACGGTGAACGCAATTCCAGAGCAGGTGATACCAACTTGATTCCGGATCCATCCCGGTTTCAAGATTTAGTACATGATGTTGCAGGTTCATCTGTTCAACATACAGAAACTCCGGCTGATATAGCTTCAAATCCTGAGTTGGCACCGTCTGAATTTTATGAGTTGTTGAAATCTGCTGAGGATGCATTATATCCTGGCTGCAAGATGAGCAAATTAGAAGCAGTTGCAAAATTTATGGCTATCAAATCAGATAACGGAATGTCAAACACCTGTTTTGACCAGATATTTTCTTTGCTGAAAACACTGTTACCCGAAGGAAATGTTTTACCTGCAAATTACTATGAGAGTAAGAGGCTGGTTTGAAATTTGGGACTTACTTGTCAGAAGATTCATGCATGTTCAAATGACTGCATTTTATATTCTGGGGAAAATGAGTCGTTGGATAGTTGTCCTACATGTGGGAAACTGAGATATAAAGAAGGACAACACGGGAAGTCTGGTTTGATTCCTGTAAAACAGTTGAGATATTTTCCGCTTACATCCAGACTTCAGCGTTTATTCATGTCTAAGAATACAGCGACAATGATGTCATGGCATAAAGAGAATATTTCAACCGATAAAAGCTTGAATCATCCAGCCGATGGTGATTCATGGAAACATTTTGATAGAGTGAATCCATTATTTGCTTTAGAAGCTAGAAATGTTCGACTGGGCCTTTCCACTGATGGTTTCTGTCCGTTTGGATCTTATGGTAGTCAATATTCATGTTGGCCTGTTTTTTTAACTCCGTACAATTTACCTCCATGGATGTTGATGAAGGAGCTATATATCTTTTTGACTTTACTAATTCCAGGACATCCGAAGAAAAATATTGATGTTTATTTGAAGCCATTGATTGATGAATTAAATTTATTGTGGAGTACTGGTGTCAGTACATATGATGTTGCAACGAAACAGAATTTCATACTGAGAGCAGCATTGATGTGGACAATAAGTGACTTCCCGGCTTATGGGATGTTATCTGGCTGGAGTACACATGGTCAGAAATCATGTCCTTACTGTATGGGAGAGAACAAAGCATTTATTCTCATTCATGGAAAGAAACCTTGTTATTTTGACTGTCATCGCAGATTTCTTCCAGCTGATCATCCTTTTCGCAGAAACAGATCTCATTTCAGAAAAGGAACAGTTGAAAGGGATGGACCTCCAAAAATGCTATCAGGTTCGGAGTTAAAATCAGTTGTATTTTCATTACCTCCCATCACTTTTGGTCCCACAATAAATCAACATAAAATTTCTGGTTTTGGGAAAGAACATAATTGGATTAAACGTAGCATATTTTGGGATTTGCCATATTGGTCTGATTTGTTGGTCCGACACATGTTAGATGTCATGCATATTGAGAAGAACTGTTTTGATAATTTGTTTCATACAGTTTTGGATACGCCAGGAAAGAGCAAAGACAATGTAAATGCACGTTTAGATCTTGCCCAAATTTGTAGGCGTCCAGAATTGGAACTATTTGAGAATGTCAGAACAGAAAGGTTACTGAAACCAAAAGCAGCTTATACACTGTCTAAAGAAAACTGTTTATTATTTTGTCAGTGGATTGCAGATTTGAGACTTCCAGATGGTTGTGCTTCCAATTTGGGTAGATGTGTAAAGAATGGTCATATTACTGGATTAAAAAGTCATGATTGTCATGTTATAATGGAGAGACTTCTACCCATTGGATTAAGAGGTCTTTTGAATTCTGTGATTTGGGATTCCATAACAGACATGTCTCATTTTTTTCGGGAAATTTGTGCGGCTACGGCACCCCGATATTACAGAGTACGATGTATATCGGAGGATGTATAGTGATCCTGCTACTGGGGAGCTCAGAGGTGATCGTCAGCATCACATCGTGGTCAGTATTATTTGTTTTCAAGTTTAAAAATTAACTGCATATAATATATTCACAATTCTAATTTTAAATTGCAACTATAGGAGTCATATGAGGCCGTAGCGGCACAGGCCCGGCCTAAGAGTCAGGCCGAGTCATCAGATCAGACCACTGCCCGTCAGTTTGATGAGGCGGCATGGATGCAGGCCACCCAGTATGCCTTCGAGAAGGGCTGGGTAGTTGGTATCGGCTCTCGACTGACTCCCGGAGATTATTATGGCAGTGCTGCGATGTCGGCGTCCAGCTCGAGAGGAGCTCGTGCATCTTCTTCTACACAGTATGAGGATCAGTTGCGATCTCAGACTGCACAGATAGAGAGTCTCCGACAGGAGCAGGAGCAGATGCGTCAGCAGCATGAGGAGGAGCGTCGACGCCAGCAGCAGCTGTACGAGGAGCAGGCGAGTCGGTGGCAGCAGCAGCATCAGGAGCAGATGGAGTACATGCGCCGACTCACTCATGCTTTAGGGATGGAGTTTCCTCCACCACCATCTGCAGATCCCCCACCTCCCCCCCTCCCCCCCTCCTTCAGATTAGAGTTTGTATTTCTGTTATGAAATTTGTGAAATCAAAATATTTTTTTTTTCTATTCGTAGTTTCTGTCTCATTATAAAATATTAATAATATTATATTTTTAAATAACAATATTAATATGAATAATAATATTATTTATATTTTATAATATTAAATTTTATATATATATTAAAATTTTATATATATATTAAAATTTTATAATATTAAAATTTAATTATTTTTTTTGTAATACTTGAATTATTTTAATATTTGAATGTAAAATAATTCTATTATTTTTATATTAATTAAAATAACTTATTAATATTTTTTTTATTTATAAATTATAATTGTAATATTATTATATTAATTAAATCATTTATTAATATTCTATTATTTTTTATTTTTGAATTATAATTCTACTATTATTATAGTAATTAAAATAATTTATTATTTTCATTTCTAAATTATAATTCTATTATTATATTAATTAAAATAATTTATTAATAATTTATTTTTTTTATTTTTTTTATAGTATTTGCGACGGGATACTATGCCCGTCGCAAATACTAGTATTATTAATAGTTTTTTGTTTTTTTTTTAAATAGTATTTGCGACGGGATACTACTCCCGTCGCAAATACTAGTATTATTAATTTTTTTTATTTTTTTAAAAAATAGTTTTTGCGACGGAACCGTCGCAAAAACTATTTTAAAAGTTTTTTACAAAAATACGGAATACTATTTGCGACGGGGAGATGTCCGTCACAAAAAAAAGGCTTTCGCGACGGGCCCGTCGCAAATAAGTGTAGTTGCGACGGCGTTTTCAGCAACGGGCTATTTGCGACGGGATCCCGTCGCAAATACCTGTTTTTCTAGTAGTGCATATATTATATTTTTATAACATCTTGTTAACCATTCGTTAATAATATCTAATTATCACTATTGTTTTAGGAGTTACTTGTCTTGTTTTCTCCTATAGGTTTTATCATGAATGTTTTGGATCTTGAACATAGGTTATATTTCCATAATATCAAGAATTATATTAATTATATAAACCTAATTTTTTTATTATATATATATTTAGAATCATTATTTAATTTTTAACATGTAGAATTAATCACATCGCTTCATAGAGATAGTAGGGCGTACGTACGCACAAGTAGCGTTATCATTTTCTTAATGGGTGATAGGGTAAGGAGTTGGATTGTATATTAATTTTATAGAATAAATATGATCTCATAGATATCACATATATTCATAAACGTTTTCCTTTTTAACCTTCCATGTAAAGTGTTAGTGAAAAACGAGTTACATCGCTTCATGAGGTGGTAGTCTACCATACACACAAATGATGTTAACACATTCTCTACAAAATGAAAATTAAGAAGGTATATATGATATTACAATTCAATAAGTATAATTATATCATAAATATTATTAAAAAAATTATATAAATAATTATATCTTACTATGAGAAGCATTTATGGAAAACTAATTATGTTGGTTTGTGAGGCGGTAGTCCGTCGTACACATGATCAATAGTTTTGTTTCCCATTTGAGGGTGGAGGAGATAGTTTTAAGTAATTATCATCACATAAAAATATCTATGTATATTGAATACAATTATGTTATTATATCATTATGGTTTAATAATATTTTAAGGTGGTGGAAGAAGAAATAAATAGAAACTCTAGGTTGAGGATGTTACCTCTTCTTCAGACAACTTATTTTGGTTTTCACAAAATGACTTCCTAGGTTGGATTTCTGATCAATAATGGGATTATAAGATGAGGTTAGGGAAGTAATGGAGTTATTTGGGAAGTTATTTTATGGTCCAATGGGTTTTGGAAGTGTGGAAATGAGAGGAGAGGGGTGTTAATTTATATGGGGGGGAGAGGACACACTTGGATTTTTTGAAAAGAAAGAATTCCAACCATGTTTTTTCATGACCCAAGGATAAAAAATAGACCAGTTTTGAAATTTATAAGAGATAACATTGAAATATGGCCATATAATGGGTGTTTTTGAATTTTCTAAGTCATTTTAAACCTTATTTTGTTTTATTTTTAATCCACCAGTAAACCCGTTTAAACCTTAACCATGTTAATTAATTTTTAATATTTTTATTATTCATTTTGGTAAAAAAAAATAAGTTTAAATAATTAAAAAATATAAATTATTCTTATTACACATATCGAATCCATTTTTTCAATTTCCATTCACTTAAGTTTAAAATTTTAATTTAAAATTAATCTCACAGATATGATGAAAAAGTGGTTTTTCAAAGAGAAACGTTTCAAAAGTTTAAAGGGTTTTTATTTCAAAATTAAATATGAAATTAATTACAATGAACAAAATTAGATTAATAGATATATAATTCAGATAAATTTAATTTTAAAACTATCTTAAAATAATTTTTAAGCTTTTAAATGGTTTAATATAAATTATAATTCCTAACAAAAGCCATTATTTTTCACTTTTCATTGAAAAAATTATCTTCTTAGAAAATTATCAAAACTTCACCATAAGATAATTTTGAAATGTGTAATCAAAAAATTAATTTAATTTTTTCAAATAAATTTTTTAAAATTGTAAAAAAGGAACTTTAAAATAAGTGTGAAAAATGAGACAGAACTAATTTTTAGAAAAATACAGTTTTTAAGCATAAAATTGGATTTATTCTTATATATTGTTTAGAAAACACATAGGATGAATGTTAAACATTTTATTGAATATATAATATAAAATTTCATCTAAATCATTCAAAAAATTCGTTTTTTTAAATTTATTGAGTTAAATTATATTTGTGCACATAAAAATATTTTTTCATAAAACAGTTTCCTTTGTTTTCGAATGGTTTTTATTTTCATTAATAACTAATTGGTCATAAAATAATTCATTATATATACATATGTAAACTATATATTTTTATAATTTAGTTAATCCTATTCAATCCCACCATTCCAAGGGCTATTTGATACCTATCATATTAAAAAAATAACATTTTAATATTATGTTACATTTTTGTTTAAACTCGGTGTTGCATGTAATGCAGGATAAACTCAGTGTTGCATGTAACATAAGATAAACTCAGTGTTTCATGTAACTCAAGATAAAATATATTTCAATTGTAACACAAAATATCGAAAAGATTATATTTATTTAAAAATATATATATCACAAAATCTCAGTGTGTTACATGCTTGATGAGATATTGAGACAATAGGATTATATTGCATAGTAAATATTAATAAGAGTTAATTGTTATTGACTTCTTTATATATGGGTGACTTAACATGTTCTTAGAAGATAATCTTGTAATTAAGGTAAGTTCACTTAATTACGCTAATAAAGAGGCCTAGAAGGTCACATACAAAGTGTATATAGAATCTCAGTTAAATTTTATTTGAATTTGATATTAAGAACAAGTATTAATCTCAAATTGTGGAATAATAATTATTCAATTTAAGTTGATCATATAAAATCAATCACCGTATATTGGATTTTATAATATGTGAGTTTAATATTAAACAAATATTTATTCATGAGTTTGGTGAATGTAATATTTATTTATTTTTTGTTTATTATTCACAAGGTTATAAATAAATATTTATTTATTTACCAGTTTAGTGAATAGATTAATATAATTATTTATTTAGTTATGTGAATATTATAATAAATATTTATTCTTGATTTTATTGAATAAAATATTTATTTATTTATTTAATGAATAATATAAATTTATTTAGTTAAATATTTATTATTCAAGGTTTTATAAATACCTAGGGGTTGACAAGTTGAGTTTAAGAGCATGAAGAAAATGATATATTATATTTAATATTATTTAAAAAAATATTGATTTATTTTTTTAACAAATGATATTTAAATATTTTCATGTTAAGTGATATAATAATAATAATAATAGACATCATAAATACATTAGAGAGAATATTTGATCAAGTGATTTAGATAAAATATCAATATTTAACCCTGACTATATATTCAATTTTATATCATTTTCATGGTTATTAAAGTTTTTATGCACAATAGAAAAACTATAGAATTATCTTAAGCATGAGAGTAAAATTACCCACTCTCCCTCTCAATAATAATAGATAACAAGAGAAATTAATTATTGCAGTCAATGGTGAATGATGTAAGGTACTTTATTCCTCCATGCTACCGCCTAAAATACTAAGAGCAATGTTCAAAAATTTATAAAGCATGTGTGGGTTCCATTATAGGAATTATAGTTGTAATTCATTACTTAAAAAATGATATGATAATATAGGAAAGTAGATTTATCAACAAGAAGAATAATTATCAAGCTATGGAAATTATTATAATGAACTGAACTCTTATAAATAAAATTCCATTTGTGATTAAATTAAATTCCCTATTATTGTTATAAAAATGTATTCACTTCCTTAGTATTATTATATCCTATTAGATTTAAAATACCTCTAAGAATCATAACCATTGATAATATAACCATTGAAAAGTGATCATATGATTAGTATAAATATAGGGTTATGATAAATTCAATTAACCCGGGAAAAATATGCAATGGCATCAACCAGTGGGATCATACCCTATGAATCCCATTTATTAGAGGTTTAAATGGAGATATCATCATTGGGATTTCCCCTTGACAAGACTAATCCAAGATTAAAAAACTAAAGTAATAGAATCACGATTTATGGGAGAAGTTCAAGCTCATCGAGATCATGGCCTAAACTATGCACGCCAAACCACCCCATGAAAATCTCACCATTACGCACCCTTCCCTCAGGGAATTTATGTAACACCATAGAAATATAAAGGGTTAAATTACTAAATTATATGACTCATGTCAACAAGGTTCACATATATTTTTGTTATCCTATTTGATTATAGCTCCACGGTTAAGTGTGCTTGGTCTAGAGTAGTGATCAAGATGGGTGACCTTCTAGGAATTTTCCTAAGGTGTGTGCGAGTGAGGAAAACGCACACTAGAAAGAATATGATTTGGCTTGCGGGGAAAATCATTAAATTGATAACCCTTTTGGGTACATGTATGGGACCTAGGGAGGGGACTACATGTCTGTGGGGAAACTGGTGGTACCTGGCAGGCCAAGACCGAATGGTCGTGTTAAGGCGGGGTGTTTGTGCTATTAGTGGGGCCTTGTTGTTACACTAGTATCAGAGAATATTCCCATATTTAAGTGTAGTGGCAATGCCTGGGTTGAGATGTAGGGTCCATAATGAGGATTGTTTTCTTTAAATGGGGGTGAATTTAACACCCCATAATGATAAAGGATTAAATTAATAAATGATATGACTCATGTCAACAAGGTGCACCTTTCTTTTCGAGAGCCTACCTAATTATAACTCCATAGTTAAATGTGTTTGGCTTAGAGTAGTGATCAGTATGGGTGGACTTCTGAAAAGTTTCCCAGGGTGTGTGTGGTTAAGGAAAAATAACACTAGATTGAACATGTGTTGGCTGATGGGGAAAGTCTTTAATTTGATGACCCATTCAGGCATATAGGTGGCCCTAGGAAGAGGACCATGTGTCTGTGGAAAAACTAGTGGTACCTGGAAGGCTAGGACATGATAAAAATGTTAAGTCAAGGTGTTTTTGGGAACATTCGTTATTCTGGTGACTCTTTTTGGCATGTGAGTGGTCCCCAAGGAGGGGACCATGTTTCTATAGGGAAACTGGTGGTACCTGGCGGGCAAGGACCTAACAGCCATATTAAGGCGGGGTGTTTGTGCTATCAATGGGTCCCATATATTATATATTACTAGTTTAATAAAGTTATATGTTTCAAGACCCTAATAATATAAATAAGTATATTTTATTTTCAAAATAATAATGATTATATTTAATTTTTATTGTTCTTACTTTAAAAATGTTTTTTATTTTGATGGGACAAAACACAAATTGTATTTTTATGTAATATATAATTTTAATTAAGATATTAATTTTTTATGAATTCATGAATTTTAAAAACAAATGATAAATTAATAAAATTTATTAATTTGTTAATTTTTATTAAATATAATTTTTATGAAGTCAAATGTAATTTTTATAAGGGTTCAAAAACAGTTATGGTCAAAAAACCCAAAATTTATCAATAAATATAGATTATTATTTTAAAATTAAAAATTCACATATTTATAAAATTATTTTGATAAAATAAATATTTTTTTGGAATCATCATGTCAAAATTATCCAATATTGAATTTTTCATAATTTTCTAAGACAATCGAATTCTTGGGTAAAAATTAAATATTGTATAAATATACGGTGTGTATTATGACATCATAATGACACAAAAGTGATGTGATGAATTCTATAATGGGTATCCAAGACCAAATATATGTTTCCCCTTTAAAATTATTTGATTTTGAGTTTATCTGATTAATTTTATAAATCCTTCTTGAATCCTCCAAAACCTATATTATATTTTATCATTTTAAAATTGATTATTTATAAACATAACCCACTTACACATCACCAAGGGTACTATTTTAAAGAGTTAGGCCCTTATAATTATAAAATAATGAAACCATCTTCTCTTTGGAAGAAACCATGTTCAAAAAACATGGGAATGTTTTTGTTTTTTATTATTTTATTATATAGAGTCTGAAACCTATGTTTGGGAAATAATAAATAAATCCCCTCTATTATCCTATATAAAACCACACAAGTTCCAATTACTCTTCACTAAAAAACCTTTTATCACATACTCTCCCTTCCCCTCTCTAGATTCCTTCCAAGGTTCCCCCAAAATATCAAGAAGCTTCTCCCAAGCTTTTGGAACCACCTTCCCAGGGTAACGGATCCCCTCTTTCTCCTCTTTATTCAAGAATATTCTTCTGTTTATGCTTTTTATTTCTAATTCCTAATGTATGGATAGGTTTTTATACATTCCTATTACTATAAATTTTATGTCCAAATTATGAGAGACACAATTCTCTCTCATTAAATCATTTTATGAACCTTTATGTACTTTGGTTATGCTGCTAATTTTCACTGTGATTTTTCCATGAAAAACTTTTGTGTTGTGAATACCATCATTATTTCCACTCAAGGGTATTCACCTAGAAATACCTATACTTATTTTATTACGGAATTCTATGTATTTATTTGAAACTCGTTGATCATGGAATTAAATGTTATTAAATATCTTTTATGTTATGTGATCTATGTGGCACACTTATGCATGTATATGATATGATTATAATGGGTGCGCCTATATAGTGTTCCAATGCATTGGGTAATATTTTAGTCTCATGAGATTCCATGTATGGTGCATGGGGGTTATCCTAAGAATATTATGTTATTATGTATCGGTGGTTAAACATGAATTATTCTTATGATTTCATGTTTCAAGTTGTTATCATATTCCATTATTGTCTTTATGTTATCATGTTATATCATGCCTCATGGTTTGTGTTTACGATTTTCTCACCACTTTTATGTCTCATTGAAATGTCTGTTGTTTAAAATGTAATAATTTCTTTATGTTATGATTTGTTTATTCCCTTACTTGGATTTATATATCACCCCTTTCTTATGTATTTCCCTATGTTATCCCATGCATTTTAAAGAATGATATAGTATTATGATCATGTTAACAAAGTTTTCAATAATAAAGATGTACCCCCTATTTTAAGTTGTAGGCAATGTACCTAATTACCCAAAGGCACTATACTTATTGATCTTTTGGGTTTTATTATGTAATAAATCATGAATTAAATTTTAAATACAAGGGATTTTATAATTCTTAGTTTAAATAAATTATAAATTAAATTTGAAATATCCTCTATTTGATGATTTTAGAGTTTATTCATTAATATAATAAGATATTATCCATTGAAAATGATAAAAAAAAATTATTGGTAACCACCTTTTCCACTTTACTATTCTCTAGAACCTTCACTACCTTCACCTCACTCATTCTAAAATGCTCCACCACCTTATAGATATAGTTAGACTGGGTTAGGAACAAATCTTTTAATATTAAGACCCTTACAATTTGCATCCGCAAAATCTGTTTTCTTAGACCGATAGCATTCATCTCAAAAAATTAAAACAATTCAATATTCAAATACTCAAAATTATACTTCCTTGTTAATTCTAGGAGCATTTCATTTATTTAAAGGAGAAGGATGAAAAATCTCCCATCATTTAAAACCTTCTGATAAAAGTAATGATTTTTTTTCTCTAGAAAATATTTTATTCTAGTACAAAGGGATTGAACATATAGTTCCAATTTATAGGTTCTTATTTCAACCCATATAATATCCATTTGGGTTGAAACACCAGATAAATGGTCTCTTTCTCCACAAAGTCCTTTTTTCTCCATGTAAATCGCTTCCTCCAAATATCCTTTAAGAAAGGTAGTTTAACATCTAATTGCACCATATGTATCACTTATAAGGAAATCTGTAAAAGAACCATCTAAATAATCATGTTCTTAACAACCAAATCAAAGATCTTGGAAAAATATACACCTTTTATTTTTTTTAACCACTTTTTGAATATCCTTTCCTTGTACCACCTTTTACCATTTGGTATTTCTATAAACTGATAAACCCACTTATTCTAAAGCATTCTCCTCCCAACTGGTCATTCCATTAAATATCGTATCCTAGAAACATGTAAGGAATCCATTTCATCCCACATGTATAAAAACTGATATCTAAATCCATTAAAAATAAGAACCTATTCTAATTTTTTAAGATCTATATCATTTTTGGGAAGTAATTAGTGTAAGTCGCTTTTGTATCTCTACACTTGGAACCGAATTCTAGAAGATCGTCACAACTGACTCTATAGCTTAGCTCCTTCTATAAAAAATACTCCTAGAACATACCATTCAAAATATCTCTCTCTCTCGAGAGAGAGAGAGAGAGAGAGAGAGAGAGAGAGAGAGAGAGAGATTTCAATCCCTAGTATTTGTAGTACTTATAGCCTTAGAAACACCATCAAAACATAACATCCATCTGAAACTCCATCTAGATAGTCTGGTGTTTCTGGAACTACCATACTCCCAAAACTATTTAAAACACCTAGACAAACTGAAAACACTTTTTTTATTTTTAATATGACACTTTATGGTTTATAGGTAACTAAAAACACCAGGTGGGATTAAAAATTCAACAGAAGTCAAATTTGAAATTTGAAATTCAAAAAACATAATCAGGAACATGAAACCCATGGAGACCTCAATCCTTGAATCACATGAATCATCTGAAGTCATGTCTCATTCCATCATTCTCATGAGTTCACCACCATAATCTTCACTTCTTGATAACCACTAGAACCAATAACCACAATAAAAGAAAACCACTTCAACATTATCATCATCAATCCACCATCATTGTCATCAAGATCCAACACTATCATCCTAGAGTAAGAGCGGCATCCTCAACAGCGAACCACAACCATTACTAGAAACTTCCTTTGAAACCACCACCATATGTGACAATCACATTTGAAATTATGAAAAATAAAAATGTACAACCATCAAACCAGAACCTTAACATTCCAAAGTGATAGAGTCTATATAGGTTGAGTTGCATTAAACCCCATCGAGAGCACGAATATCACATCCCAAAACTTTTTGAAAACCACCACACTAGACCAACAGGAAGTGGATCAATGGAATATTAATAAATAGAATATTTGGAAGTAGTGAATACCATAACAATGAGACAAGACCTTCACTAGGACCGCCAATCAATACCTTTGATCCTCCTCAAGCCTTGAAACTAGAATTATGTCATCACCAGACTCAAATCTTCCAGAAATTTATGAGGAGTCCTTCATAACCACTAAACCAAAGCCATCATCAATAATGATAAATTGAAAAATAATGAAATACTTTCCTTGATCCCAAAAGTCCCTGCACACAGCAAACAAAAAACAAGGACACCAACGTGCCAATGGCGTGCTTCATCTAGAGAGGACCACCAGAACTTGAATCAAATACAATGTTATGCACTCCTCCTAGGAAATCATTGACCAATCAAACAGTACATCTCAAAGCCTCCTTGAAACCACTATAGTAGACCAACTATAAGATTAGTGGAGGAACATGAAGCCAGATCATATTTTTAAACATACTAGGGCCTAAATAGAGAAACACATACTCACTTGGACCACCAAATACAACCATTGAATCCAATTTTAAGAAAATATAACACCTAAAACAACACTGAAGAAACCAAAACTTCCATGAAATAGTTAACTGAAAAAAGATAACACTGGACACAAACCATTCTCCCAAGAAACCAAGGCAACTCAACCCAAACATCCCAAACTTCCTAGAGAGAACTTGTGCACCAGACCAGAATGGGGACCAAAACATGGCAACTAAAAGGAAAGGGAAAAATAAAAGTTGATGAGGGATTCAACATGGATCTATATCCACAAAAGTAGTCTAACAAGAGTGACGAAGTGGGGTAAAATAGGAAAAAAGAGAGATATATGGGGGAAATATAAAGTTCGAAGAGGATAGGGAAGAAGGATGGAGGAGGGAAAGGGGGATAGGAGGCCATAGAAGTAGTATGTAGGCCTCCCACCTCTTAAAAATATTATAATTCCTTTTATATGAACCAAAAATTACAATGATTCTTTGTTCTCATAAATAACTTCTACTTGGTTTTAATCCTTCCAACTGATTTCCTCATTAAATAGAAAATTTTAACTTCTAAATAATTTCTAAGAGTTAGTGCCCCAAAATCAAAATCCATGGTCTTTATTGGAATACCCTACAGAGAAACATGCTTAAGAATTATCCCCTAACTTTTCCCTTTCTTTGTAATTAATGTGGATGTAGGTGAGTGAACCAAATACTTTGATAAGGGAAATATAAACTTTATTTTTTAAAGAATATAATTTTGGAAGTTCCTACCCCAAAAAAGATGAATGACTTATGTTCATCAAGTAAAAAACAAAATTCATAAACCCATCCCAAAACTTCTTAGGGAAACCATCATGTATCCTCATGATCCTTTCCTTTTCCAAAAGATTCTAATTCATACTCTTTAAAAATCCATTTTATTTTAGATTTATTGGTATGGTATTATCATACTATATGCCTTTATTCCAAAATAATCTTCAAAATTTCCTAATTTAACATTCCCCACCATTTTTAGATCTCAATCATATCAATTTATTTCTATTATCCTTTTCCACCATGGATCTTCATTAGATATAGGTTATGGAAACTTTGGAATTGTACTTGAGAAATAACACCCACATATTCTATGTTGTTGATGAATATAGATTTTTCACGGATCCTGTAAGATCTTGGATCTCCCTTAAGGTATGTTTTTTTTTACGTTTCAGTTTAAGTTCCTTATTTTGGTTAAATAAGTGCTTTCCCAAGTTCATGTGAAGACCCAAGGGTGTTTTGGGGGTTTGGGACATGAAAGAGGACAAAAAGGGGGTTTATGGGCATGCTTCATGGTTTGTGCATGGTTAGTGAAAACCGTATGTAAATCCCAGGTAACCATCTGAGGGGGTTGTTTTCGGACAGTAGAATCCGCACAGTTTGCGCATGTTTTTTTAAACCATGTGGGTAAACCATGTGACCCAGTAACTTTGGGGAATTTACAAAAATTCCATTATAGGATTTTTATGTTCCACTCAATATTTTCCTCATCCACCCCTCTTACAACCCTAGGAATGAACCAAAGCTCCCAAGAGCTCCCAAGGGTGATTCTCCCTCAACTCTAGGTCGTTTGGAGTGTCGTCAGTTACGAAACGAATATCTAGTTAAGGCTAATCCCACTCTCACTTATATTTTTGGTTTAGGGTTTGCATCTCTTCTTTCTCTCCATCCTAAACACTAAAACCCTCGTTTTCCAGTGATATCTAGGTTAAGGCTTCAAAGGGTGGTTGAATCAAGATCTATGGCCTTGATTAGGAGTGAGTTCACTAATGGATTCAAGGTATGTGGTCTACAAGTTATATCCCATCGTTCATATTTATATTTGTGCATGTAGGGTTTTATTCTTGTTATCTTTTTGTTGTGTTTTTGGTGCTATTGGTAAGATGCGGTATATTGAGTTCTTAAATAACCAAATAAACCCTCATGATCCATGTGGGATGCATGGAGGATGTCGGGACTATTTTTAGGGCCACCCATGGGGTGCGCCGACCCTTTGAAATGTGCTAATGGGATTATAAGGTGTGAAATTGACTCATAATGATGTGGAGACTTAGCGAGTAGGTTAATTGGTTTATGAAATTAGTTATAATGGATTGTGGATAGTTTTTTCTAATGTGTTTAACGGCTAAGAAATTGTTTGGTTGACACCTAAATGAGTTAAATAGGATTAATGGGAATGTGATAAGTAATTATGTTTACACTTGAATATGCTTAATGAGATAAGCGTGGGAAATTGGAAATGGGGCTAAAGGGTTAAGTGATATAAATGATGAATGTGTTATGGATTGACACATAATGTTAACTTCCCATTTATTTATATTGTTCTTATGTTTCAAATGATATTGGATATTCTTTTTTTTATGTGGTTAATTGTGGTGAATGATAAGTAAGCATGTGCACATGTCTTGGTAAAGTGGGGTATATACTTGAGGTTCTACACCCATGGGTCGAGTTGGACCGACTTTCTAGCTCCACCCCTAAATTCATGGGTTAGGGTAGGGTACAGAGTTCTATTACCTTAATGGTTTCATTCCACCTGGACGGAGGCTTTGATGTGAGTATTATGAGGTTATTATAATGTGATTCCTAGTGAGATATGACTTGATTTTTATTCATGTATTCTTGAGAATATTGAACATGACTAATCCATTGAACACATGAAAAAGGTAGATTAAACCATGGGATGCCTAAGTAGTGAACCTAGATTCAATGGTAGTGTGATTTAAAGAAACATAGTCTAGAATGTCTTATTGAACTGTTTACCTTTAATTTTCATTATTTATCACTTGCATGCATTATCTACTTTTACTAGATATTTTTTAGACACTGTTGGTGGTGTCCTATTGAGTTATACTCACACCCTACTCGGGCCGCCATTGGGTACCCGAGCAGATTTCATACTTGCAGGTTAGGACAAGTTCAAGGGCCATATGCTAGGGAGTTGACTTGGATATGAGACATGTATGATTTTGGTTACAGAATTGGAGTCTTTCCCATTTTGGGGATTCTATTATTTGTCTTTGTTTTTTTTGTTTTGTGTTTTGTTCACTTGGAACTATAGCTTGGAATGACATATTTATTTTTGTATATGGTTGTAACTAGTTTGTGATTTGGTTATTTATGCTTGTTATTAATTTTTTTATAGTTTCCGCTATTTAAATTTTTTTATATTGTGGATTAATATGGTAAATAGGTTATAGTCTCCCCACATGACCTATTAGACCCTCACTTCTATTCAAAAAACTCTAGTATATAGGGAGACATGCTTGAGGTCATGTGGCGACCCGGATCGGGGCACCGGTTTAGTGACTCTCAGGTCAGGGATGTTACAAAGTGGTATGAGAGGAGTTCTTTTCTCTTTCTTACTATTTGGGGGATGGTAGACAGAAGATTAGGAAAGTGTAAGGCCTTGGTAATGAGCTTGTTCTTGGGAGTATATAACCCATGTATGAGGGAAAAACCAAGTCACCCTAGGAGTGTATTGTTGTTCTTTTTGTGTGTTGTTATATTTGATGATATTTCACCATCGGGTGATGCACTTGTTGTGTGATTTGATGGTTTTGTGATATATCTCTCATGGACTGAAGGGTACGAGGTTTTTCATTCCTACATAATTATAGGAACCTATGTAGATAAGTGGCATGCATCATGGTAGGAACACACATGGGATGAGTGTGTTGGATATAAAGGTTAGGATGCATTTGTTTTTCTTAAAAGTAGTGAAATTGTTCCTAATGAGATGGTATGAATAGGAGAAAACGGGGAATTGAAAATGGTAAGTAGTAATTAGAAAATTATTCTTAATAAATAAGTAAAAGTGGATTAACATGTTGTAATATTAAATTGGGATGTGGAAATTGTTTTGAATTTGGTAAAAGATAAGGCGTGTAACCATGTGAATTAGATACCTTTGTTGGCTCATTTGGGTAGTGTATGTTAACTGGTTTGGTTATTCAAAGTGATGAGCCTACCTATATCTATTTCCTTTTCATAAAAGTGTTATGGTTGAGTTCTGAAGGTCGTGTTTGTCATTGTAGAGAAATGCCACCTCAAAGACATGTGTTGATTGGGAAATAAGATGATGTTGCCAAGAATGATCCACTAGTAGTGGAGCAAGAGAACATGGAAACCTAGGGGGTAGGGAAGAGAAGTTCCGTGATAAATTTTCTCATTTTATGCAGATGATGGAATGGGACCTAGGGCGGGTTTTTCTAAGTACGTTTGAGCTGACCAAGGAGTTTCAGTTGTAGCACCCTCCGACCTTTACTGGAGAGGTGGGTCAGAGGTAGAGGAGTTCTAGATAGAGTCCATCCAAACTATTCATGAACATATAGAGACTATTTTTGAGAAGTGAGTCAAGTTTTTGGCCTATATACTGAGGGGTCAAGAAAATTGTTAGTGGGATATCACGGTTTAGACAGACCAGGCTGAAGGAATGGTGCATAAATATTTTCAAGAGAAGTTTCTTGAACTCTTTTACCCAGAAACCTTGAGGCGGGAGAAGACTATGGATTTTATGAGTTTGAACCAGGGGAAAATGTCGGTAATGGACTATGCTAGTCATTTCACCAATTTTAGATGCTTCGTTCCGACGTTGAGAGGAGACGAGGCAGCCATGGTGAAATACTTCCAGGACGGGTTAAGACATGACATCAAGTCTTAGGTGAATATATTCCATATGAAAAAATTTTAATGAAGTGGTGGACCAAGACCTTATCTCGAAGGGGAACCTGAAGAGAGCTTCATGTAGTGAACTTGTGGTGCCAGCTTGATGGGAAAGTGGTGTGTCTTTCGAGTATAGGAAGTTCTATTTTGGAATATTTGAGTAGGGTGGAAGTCTATAGAGAATTCAGAAGAGGGGGTAAGCTTCTTAGGGCGGTGATCAGGTATTCTGTTATCAGTGTGGTAGGTCGGGGCACAAACATTACCAGTGTCCCCGCTCACCGGTCTAGTGTCGAGTGTGTGGTAGGATAGGCCACGTATAGAGGTTATGCAGGAATCTGCGATGGTTAGGTAATGATGGAGGTTAGAGGAAGCTATTGAGAGTGGGAAGGGGGTCAGTTACCTCATATTAGGTAGGAAGTTGGAGATCCACGGGTTTTACTCATAGAGGAGGTGGATGTGGAACTCCAGGGAAAGATCAAACTTATAAATAGGGCAGTGCAGTGTAGGGTACTCAGGACGGAGCCTAGGGTAAAGGGGCAAGTCATCTCCATGAAGTTTAGACTACACCTGAAGGTGGTGAGGTGGGACCATCTACTATTCGAGGTATGATTCTAGTATATTCCACACTCATTAGGGATTTATTTGATATAGGTGCTACACATTCCTTTATTTATACTCAGTTAATATTTGTATTGGTCTTAACCGTGGAAATAGATTATGGAGTAATGTAACTTGATACTTCATTAGGGGTAAAAGTAGAGGATGTCAGAAAGTGTAAGGGTTGTGCTCTGGAGGTCAGTGGATATAATTTTCTGTGGGATCTGTTTTTCCTAGAGATTTCAAGTTTTGACCTTATCTTGGGTATGGATTGGTTGGTGTTATATCAAGCCCATTTCGACTGTTATCGAAGTCAGGTAACATTCACATCTCTCAATGGAATCCCTTATGTCCTTCGTGGTGAGTGGGATACTCAAGCGGTCCGCACAAGGCCACTACTCCAGCAGTTGGGAAAACTCATAGCCCAAGTATCATGCCTTATATTGGATGATGGGGAGAGAGTGAAGCTAGTCTTCCCTCTTGTTGTGTACCAGTTTCAGGATGCTTTTATTGAGGACTTTTTGAGGTTACCACCTGAGAGAGATGTTGAGTTTATGATCGAATTGCTTTCGGGGGTGGAGCTAGTTTCCATTCCACCATACCGAATGACACTCGTATAACTCTAAGAACTCAAAGTTCAACTCAATGTGTTAGAATGTAAGGGGTTTATCCATCCTAGTACATAGCCTTGGGGATCTCCTATGTTTTTTTTTCTAATAATGATAACTAATAACTAAGGATATGTATCAATTATAAGAGACTTAACTAGATAACGGTTAAGAACTGATACCCTCATCCTAGAATCAATGACTTGTTTGATCAGATCATAGGTGTCTCGGTGTTTTCTAAGATCTATTTGAGATTAGGATACCATCAGTTGAGGGTGAGACCTTCTGACATACCCTGGATAGATTTCCGAAGCAGGTACAAGTTTTATGAATTTTTTATGATGACATTTGGATTAACCAATACACCATTTGTTTTCATGTCCTTAATTAATTAGATATTCCACCCATACCAGGATCAGTTCATAGTTGTCTTCATTGATGAAATATTTGTGTACTCTAGAAGTCATGATGATCATGCCAAACATCTTGGAATCATCTTGAGTACACTAATATAGAATAGGTTTTACGCAAATATACCAAAATGTTAGTTTTGGATTGATGAGGTTCACTTTATGGGACACATCATTTCTAATTCAGGTGTGTCATTTGATCTAGAAAAGTTGTAGGTTGTGGTGTCTTGGGATCATCCCAAGAACATCTCTGATGTTCAGAGTTTTCTAGGTTTGGCTCGTTATTACCGAAGGTTTATTGCATATTTATCTCATTTGGAAGTATCACTCATAAGCCTAACCAAGAAAATGGTTAAGTTTGAATGGTCAGAGGCTTGTGAGAATGATTTTCAGGAGATGAAGAAGCGTTTGACCACCGTACTGATTTTGATCTTACCTGAACTAGGTAAGCAATACACCTTATTCTATGATGCGTTCGGTGTTAGACTTGGGGCAGTGTTGATTCAAGATGATAGGGTTTTAGCTTATGGTTCAAGTCAGTTGAAACCACATGAAGTAAATTACCCTACTCATGACCTTGAGCTAGCTTTTTTGGTTTATTCCTTGAAGTGTTGGAGGCATTACTTGTTGGGAGAACCCTTCACGGTGTTTACCGACCATAAAAGTATTAAGTACATATTCTATCAATGGGATTTGAATCTTCGATAGTAAAGGTGGGTCAAGTACCTAAAATCCTTATATTTTGAGTTGGTCTATACACTAGGGAAGGGGAATAGCATGGATGATGCCCTGAGCTGAAAGAATCCAAATCAGGTGGTTTAGGTATCCAGTTCGGATTGGGAGATGATGGCCTTGTTTGCTGAGATGCATTTGGGGGTATAGGATGGGCACGGGAAAATAACCCTTGAGTATATAGAAGTTGAATCCACACTTTTGAGCAAAGTTAAAGATAGTTGGTTGGTGGATCTAGAGTATTTGGCTATGAATGAAAGCCTTAAAGGTGGGGAGTCGCCTTCTAGTTGGGATTTCAGTAAAGATGGAGTTGCTTATTATCATCTCCATGTTGTGGCACTGATAGGTGTATGGGAGGCGTTGAGGCACAAGTTTCATGCTTCAAAGTGTTCAATTCATCCTAGATTAAATAAGATGTATTTTTATCTTCATAGGTAGTTTTGGTGTCCAGGAATAAAGAAAGAAGTTTCAAGTTTTGTGGCACGATGCCTTACATGTCAATAGATGAAGGTTGAACATCAGCGTCCATGTGGGTTATTGTAGCTATTTCATATTCCAGAGTGTAAGTGGAATGACGTAATGATGTACTTCATAGTGGGTCTTCCTAGGATTTATATAAATAATAATACAATTTGGGTAGTGGTATATCGGCTAACCAAAGTGGATCATTTCTTTCCGATCCAGGACACCTATACAGTCGACTGGTTGGGAGAATTATATGTTCAATAAATAATACAATTTCATGGTGTTCTGAGAACCATAGTTTCATATCCTGGTCCACATTTCACCTTGCACTTCTGGAAGGGACTATAGAAGGTTCTTGGAACCCAGGTTTTTTTTAGTATGAATTACCACCCACAGACTGACAGGCAGTCAGAGCATACAATTCTGGTATTAGAAGACATGTTGAGAGCATGTGTTCAAGACTTCAGTGGTTCATGGGAAAGTCAGTTGTCACTTGTTTGGTTTTCCTACAACAATAGTTTTCATGATACAATTTAGATGGCTCCATTTGAGGCACTCTATAGGAGACCATGTAGATCTCTGTTGTGTTGGTTAGAGGTTGGGGAGTCTGAGCTGTTAGGACCAAGTATTGTGAAGGAGACATCGGAATAGGTTTGATTGATTCAAAAGTGTATGATAACAGCTCAGAGTAGAAAGAAGTCATGTGATTATTGGCATCATAGACCTCTTGAGTTTTTTTCGGTGATAGTGTGTTTCCTTGGGTGTCACCAAGGTTAGGTCACCACCGTATCCAGAAACAGTGCAAGTTGGCACCTAGGTATGTGGGGACAGTTTAGATTGTGGAGAGGATCGGACATGTGGCATATCGATTAGCTCTTCCATAGTGGTATAGTGAGATACATGATGTTTCCCATGTTTCAAAACTCTGGTAGTATCACCCTAATCTATCTCATGTGATCAACACTAATGATATTGATCTTGAGGTAGATGCATTCTTTGAGGATAATATGGTTGGTATTGTGTGCCATAGTGATAAGGGATTATAAGGAAAGGTTGTTCCTTTAGTTTCTTGTTCTATAGAAGCATGGAAATGTTCAGTAGGAAACTTGGGAGTGGTAATTGAATATGCGAGCCCATTGGCACGATATTTTTTCTTTAGGGACTCAATGAAGCTCAAAAAGAGAAGATCAAGGATTATCTATCATAAGGTGGAGAGGTTATAAGATCTCAGATCTCCCTTAAGGTATTTTTTGTTTAAATTTTAGTTTAAGTTCCTTATTTTGGGTAAATAAGTGTTTTCCCAAGTTCTTGTGAAGACCCAAGGGTGTTTCAGGGGTTCGGGACACGAAAGAGGAAAAAAGGGGGGTTTCTAGGCATGTTGCACCGTTTGCACACAGTTAGTGAAAACTGTGTGGAAATCACAGGTAACCATGCGAGGGGGCTGTTTTGGGATAGTATCATCCACATGGTTTGCACATGATTTTTCAAACTGTGCAGGTAAACTGAGAGGCCCACTAAATTTGGGGAAATTACAAAAATTCCATTACAGGATTTTTATATTCCACTCAGGATATTACTCCTCCTAAACTCTTGTAACCCTAGGAACAAACCAATGCTCCCAAGAGCTCCCAAGGGTGATTATCCCTTAACTATAGGTCATTTGGAGTGTCATTGGTTGTGAAATGATGATCTGGGTAAGGCTAATCCCACTACCACTTCTCTTTTTTGGTTTAGGTTTTTTATCTCTCCCTTATCTCTATCTGAAACTCTAAAACCTTCTTTTTTTAGTGAGATCTAGGTTGAGGCTTCAAAGGGTGGTTGAATCAGGATCTAAGACCTCTATTAGGAGTGTGTTCACTAATAGATTCAAGGTAGGTAGTCTATAAGTTATATCCCATAGTTTATATTTAGATTTGTGTATGTAGGGCTTTATTCTTGTTCTCATATTGTTTTTTTTCTTGGTTTAGTTATAAAAATGTAGTATATTGAGTGCCTAAATAACCGAATCACTCCTAATCCCCATGGGAAAGATGGAGGATGTCATGACTATTTTTAGGACCACACCCATGGGGTGTGTCGATCCTTTCAAATGGGATAATCAGAGTATAAGGTGCGAAATTGACTCATAATGATGTAGAGATTTAGTGAGTAGGTTAATTGGTTTATGTAATGAGTTATAATGGATTGTGGCTACTTTTGTATAATGTGGTTAAAGGCTAAGGGATTGTTTGTTTGACACTTAAATGGGTTAAATGGGATTAATGGTAATATGACAAGGAATTGTGTTTACACAGGAATATGCTTAGTGAGATAGGCATGGGAAATGGGAAATGGGGATAAAGGGTTAAGTGATATAAATGATGAATGCGTTAATAGATTGAGGCATAATTTTAACTTCCCATTTATTTATATATTTTTTTTGATGAAAATTATATTAGATATGCTTTGTTGGGATGTGGTTAATTGTGGTGAATGATAAGTAAGCATGTGCACATGTCTTGGTAGAGTGGGGTATAGACTTGAGGTTCTACATCCATGGGTCGAGTTGGACTGAGGTTCTAGCTCCACCCCTAAATGTGCGGGTTAGGGGAGGGGATGGAGTTCTATTTCCCTAATAGTTGCATTCCACCCAGAATGAGGCTTCGAGGTCAAGATTATGAGGCTATTATAATGTGATTCCTATTGATGTAGGACTTAGTTTTTATTCCCATGTACTTGAGAATATTGAACATACCATATCCATTGAACACATGAAAAAGGTAGATTAAACCATGGGATTCTTAAGTAACGAACCTGGATTCAATGGTAGTATAATTTAAAGGAACATAGTCTAGAATGGAATATTGAACACTTTACCTTTACTAGACATTATTTATCACTTTCATGCACTATCTAATTTTACTGGATATTTTTTAGACACCATTAGCGGTGGCCTACTGAGTTATACTCAAACCTTGCATGGGTCATTGTTGGGTACCTGAGCAGATTTCATACTTGCAGGTCAAGAAAAGGGAAAGGGCCCTATGCTAGGGTGTTGATTTGGACATGGGACATATATTGATGAGGTTCTAGAGTTGGATTCTAGACTATTTTTGGGATTCTACTGTTTTTCTTTCTTTTGGGGTTTTGTTTTCTTGGCACTATAGCATGGCATGACATATTTAAAGTTGTATATGGTTGCATCCAGTTTGGGAGATGGTTATTTATGCATGTTATTAATTGTTTCTTATTTTTTTATACTATTTAAATTGTGTTTTTTTGTGGCTTACTCTAGTAAAGAGGGTATAGTCTCCCCACATTACCTATTAGACCTTCGTTGCTAGTCGGAAACCTCTGGCATGTAGGGAGGCACGCTTGAGGTCATGTGGTGACCCAACTCGGGGGGACCAATTTAGTGGTTCCTAAACCAAGGATGTTATAGATCCCCATTAAATATTTTTATTACCTAAGAATGAAATATAGTATACACCCTAGGGTCGATCTCTCAAGGTGGCCACTCACACACACTGAATTTCTATTGTCACTGTTTATTAACAAACTAATATACCTCTGAATAACATATTTATAAAAAAAGGGGTGGGGGTTTGTAAAATTCATATAATATAAATATTAATATATATTATATAAAAATATAAATAATAAGTTAAAACACAAAGAGGTTACAAAAAAAATGGAACTTTCTCTAGGGAGTTCACAATGGATTTACTATCGTTCTTTAAATAAATCTCAACATTATACTAAATATAACCTATCATACCAAACCCTACCATTTGAACAATAAATACCCCACAATGAGAACTATTTTTTTGGGGTAAAACTCTTCCTAATTCCATATAGGAGAACTCTTCACTGACCAACACTATTCAATCTATACTCCAATGTATGGATGACTCAAATAGGGAAGGGAAGGAATATTGATGAATGGGAAGAAGAACTCGTATTATTGATAAAATGGTGATATCAATCACCATAATCAATTTAAAAATCATTAAAATTCATATAATATAATTAATTGAGACATTAAGGTCAAAAACTTAAGAAACCACTACTACTTTCCTTCAAACAAACTCTGAAGTTAGTTCTCCATTTTCATGGAGATAGAAAATAATTTATTGGGAAAAAATATAATTGAAAAGGGAGGAATACTAATTAATATTATAATTATAGAAAATTATTATAGTATAAGACACCTTAAAAATATACTGAAAATTATTAAATCTTTGAAAGGCACTGGGGATACAAATTTATAGGCAAGAGGGGTGAAATATTTTGGCTCCAAATCTGTCCTATGAAATTTTTCACATGTTTTCCCCAATAAATGGTAGAATTTGGAAAAATGTTATTCATTGAAATTGTTAAACTTTTTATTTTGTGAGTACTCAAAAAAATTGAGATCCATTAACCATGTTTATCCAAATTTATAGTTGAATTACTAATGAAAAATATTATGGCTTGGAGACTCTTTATATTCCCATTCTCTGATTTCCTATGTATTTATTACTATTATGTAGGTAGAATAACTCACATGCCCAATTGAATAAAATTAACCTAAACATATTAATTTTCTATCCTTAAAATTTTCATCTCATTTATTTTGGTTGTTTAGGAGATTTGGGCCCATATTTAAAAGTCATCAAAACTGTGCACAGATTTCAAGGTCTGACCTGTGATATTCATTTAGGTATTAATGTTTTGGATTTAGAATTTTTTATTATTGAATGAAATGTAGAACAATGAAAATTGAATCCTCAAAAACTAAATTCTTTAATTTTGGGTTAGAGTAGAAAATTTTAAATATGAAATAAAAAAGATTTAAAATACTTATAACTTCAAAATTAATCCATTTTCATGATTTAGCTCAAATGATTCTTAAAAACTAAAAATGTGATAATTACCCATAAAGTAATAATGTTATAATGTTAAAACATTTTAATTACAATATAAATTATTTAAAAATATTATTTCAATCAATCCCACACACTTAACCATTGCACTCTTAAGAAATCATCAAATATTCAAATCAAAATCCATACTGAAATCAAAAGTGATAAATCCAAAGATCTTTTCCAAAATGGAATTCAAAAATGTCTCATATATGAAAAAAATCATTTCATATTCATCCCAAACATTTAAATTCATTCAACCTTGAAAATAAATCCATGTCCTAATCATAACTTAACTCACATTGAATTTTATATCACTTTTCACTCAAAAGAAATTAAATCTAGATTTATGTTTATGCTTGGAAATTATATATATCACTTTGAGATTAATAGAATTATCATATATCTATACATAAATTAATAAAAAATAAATCATGAGGAATTTTATAGGTGATTATAGTGGATAAGGTTTGATGGTTAAAATCATTTAAAAATTCAAAGGCTGAAAAGAGTAGGTTGAAATATTAAGCATAATTGCATGAATATTAAAGAGAAAACCCATGAAATATATCTCACTCAAATCAAATTATAAATGTGCACCACACATCATTTGACATGGAACATGAGTCAAAAATTGAATACAATTAATGATTTCTCCAAATTGTGATGAACCCGACCCAGATACCCTCTTAAACTAGTACATGACCCGAATTCCCACATACCCAAAGGGTGTTTATGATCCCCAAGGGCTACAAACTAGTACCCATTCATCAAAAAAGGACCAAAGGAAATTATGTCTCCAAACCTTAAGGAAAAACATGGAATATATATATATATATATATATATATATATATAATAGAAGGGAACGGCAGAAGGAATAAATATATTCTATAAAAAAAGAAGATAGCAAAATGATACAACTCAAACAATCATAAAATCCCAAAGTACTAGTCCAAAATCAATAGAAAAATAAAAAACTAACTAATCTATGTGATAGCATGGGAAAACTCCCACCATCTCACCACTAGCTACCCAAACTCAACCGATAGAAAACATCACCACCCCACTACAACACCTTGCATTTCCCTACATTGAAAAACACAAAAAGGTATAGGAATCTCCAAAGGAGTTCATTGGGTATGAGATAATAGTCTTAGTAGGGTGACACCTAGGTTTTCCATAATAAGTATCTGTATAAATAATCCAATCATGATCAACTATAAAGAAAACAAGGCATGATATACATTTTATCAATTTTTATATCCGAATCATTAAAAACATTTAATTTTACATTTTTTCACATTTCCAAATAAATCTAGTTAAAACGGTTTCAAATAATTTAATATACATATATCAAAGTAGATATTTCAAATCAAATAAAATCATGTATCACATTTCATATCAAATCCATGGAAGTACAACCAAATAGTACAAACCAAATCATCTAAAAAGGAAGATCAAAGCATAGGTAAAATCATTCCAAGGATCATACTAGGTCAGGATAGCTAAGACACCCATTAACCTAACATAGAAAATTACATATGCATCAAGACCCTAGAAATATGCATCAAATATAGTAAAAATGGGAATTCCCTAGAAATTGAACCTCCCAATAGCGTCTACCAAGTCTTTAGAATAACAAACATGGAGATCAAAGTAACACCCCATGAATGAACCCCCCCCCCTGATAGTATCAATGGATGAGGCCTATTACTACAACTTCCACCTAAGTACCTAAGGTTTCCCATGTTCTCTATTTTCTGAACCAATTCATCAAACCATTTCATCAAACTATTGATTAGAAAACTATTTCAGAAAACCATTTCACAATAATTTGAAAATATTTTTCATTTACTAAAATTACGGGAAAACCATATTTTATCAAAAACAAATTTCCTCACACATAAATAAATTTATTAAATCATTCCATTTTATTTATAAAACAATTTATAAAAAACCAAACAATGGAGTTAATCCAACATAGGATAGTTACAAAACCACCTACCTCAAACTTGGGGCACACATTCCTACAATGGGATCCACTAACAAGAATAACACAATAGTAATAATGGAGGGAATATAATAAATCCTCACATATCTTAGAATTGATTCAAGAAAAAAATGGATGGTGGAAATGTCATATCATGACTAACCTCAAATAATGCACACCCTATACACCACAACCAATAAAGGAACAACCCCCGAAGGAAGATCGTAGAATGGATCTAGTAGAAAATAATAAAATTTACATCATATATCAATGTATCCAATAACATAATGAAATAGTGCTACTATGATCAAATACAATGAAGAATAATAAAGTATTACTTACCCGGATAGATGTAACCCAACCACAATAGAGATCAATCATTGAATGAAGCGATTTGGATTAAGTGGAGCTCCTAAAAATCTCTTAAGGGAGCTCCTCGGTCATGATTAAAGAGGTTGTAAATGAATAGATGAAGAATCATCCATGTAGTTCCCTAAAATCCTAACTCACAAAAATTACATGTCATATAATACCATTACATGTTTTGTAATCCATGGGATCCATATACACTGAAAAACCCATCGTATTTTTACAAAAACAAATCTTTAAACATTAGACATTGTGTAAACCTTTTTCATAGTATATAACCATTCACACTATGTATTAATCTCATGAAATTATCTTAGACAACAATAATTTTTTTGTAATCCCATTACACAGCATGTAAATTCTCAGCAGACAGCGAGAACTCCTGTTTTCAGTAGAAAAACTTCAAACTGCCTTGGGCATTCTCTGAACTTAGAGAGAACCCCATTAATTCAGTACATGTTTATACCCAAACTCTATTAATTCAGGAAAACATGTATCCCTTAACATTAGTTAATTTTTTCCAAAAAATTCTATCCAATCTTAGGATTCCCATGATACACCCAAATAAAGAGGATAATGAATACAGATAATGAAAATACCTAAAAGATAGTAACAGGATGTTACACTAATTCTCTCCTTTTTAATTTTTTTGATTTTTTTATTCTTTTGTTAATTATTTTCATGGATAATGGGATGAAAATGAATTACATTGAATGAAGTAAAATCCATGCTCTTGATTTTTGAGTGGTACATGAGTCATAAAAGTGAGCAAAATGAATAATTCAATATCATCTCTATTTTATTATTTTTCTTTTTTTCTATTTTTAGAGAACAAGACGATACGAATGAAGGATAATTATTAATGAATCATGTCCATGTCTAAATGAAAAAAAATTAAACACACCCCCACACACCTAGTAATGATTTTTATCCCATATATCACACATGAAATTCCTTTACCCCACACTTAAACATGAGATAATCATGAAAAAATAAAAAGAGTAAAGGTAGTTAAAGAAAAGTTTTCTTTTAATTTTAATTAAACCTATAAGGAAATTCATGGATTATAAGGGATAAAAAATGGTATATGTAAATTTAATTATCAAGGTAAAAAAGTTTCTAGCAAAATAAATACCTTAATCACAATAAAATAATTTTATGAACTCTAAAGATTTGAAATAGAAAAATCTTAAGTTCTAGTTCTAACAAAAAATCCAAGTTTCTCTCAAGACAGTGTGGATATTAGGAAGAATATGTAAAAATTGTTTAACATACCTCATGGGATGGGGAAAATATTTTAATTCAATGTTTCCTAGGTACGGGATTCAAAAATTAGTCAAGAACATAAAATGATTGAATATAAACTTTCAAGAAAAAAAATTCACATTGTTGGTCAGAGTGGAATCTCAAGAGGGGGGTGAATTGAGTTCCTACTTAAAATTTCGGTTTAAAACTTGTTTTAAAAAGTTTTACCACTTTTAAAACGGACCAGTTAATTAAGGCAGTAGAGATGTAAATGTCTAGTTGGTCAACAGGTTTCTCAAAGGGTGATTAGTCCTCAGTTGAATTGGTGTAAAACACTTCTTCAACTTTTGAAACAAGTTTACTGAATTAAATATATACACACACTAACCAAAACTAACTATCAAATTGAATGCAAAACAGTTTTATGTTTTAGAAATTATAAGTAGTGGAAAATAGATAAAATAGAGTATCACAAAATATAGTGCACAGTAAAGTAAAATAAGAGGTTCAATCTCAAGTCGAGACTTAATCATCTCCACTTGGTGATCACCTACCACCAAGTAGTTTATATTAATAATAAACTTGATACACAGCCTGTATTGGGCTTTACAATAGTTTTCACAAACTGTCTAGGGTTCACACCCTCTTCCACAGTTCTTCGTGGGAAAAACAGATAGCACAGACCACACACGGTCTCTTCCACAGTTATACATGGGAAATAAATGTAGGTGAAGTTTGATGTGAGGATATTCAGTATCCTCTAGTTCAAGCACGGAAGATAGTGTGTCTAATAGTATGACACTCACACTTCTCAGAAATGTAAAATAAAGGAGCACAATAGAGCTAAGGTTATAAGCTTGAGTTTATAAGGCTCTATGTGTTTGTAGATCATCTCTTGACTCCTTAGAGTGAAGAATTTGATGTTGGAGTATTTCTCTGAATTTTGTCTTCAAAACAGAGTGTCGCAACTCCAGGTTCTAGCTTTCAGTGTTCTACCTCTGGTGTTGACCAAAAGTTTATGAAGCACACAAGGTAAAAGTGAGTTTGTCCCAAAATGATCTTCATGATGCTTGTGGGTTCACAGTGTTAGTGATGGATGGTTATTCTTTGATCTAGCAAGTAAGCTTATTCACACTTCGTATTCCACACTACTTCATAGCCATCCATCCCCCCACCTTCTTACATTCTTGGTATTCTATTTTTATAATTGAGGTCTGACAATAGGAATGAGTAGATCATGTGTGATCTTTCTCATACCTCATATTGTCCCAGGTACAGTATCATGAAACATCTACAATCATCATTAATTAATGTTAGAAGCATTTAATTTATCAAATATGACTGTTAGAATAATATTAAGAATTTGAAAAGGTATGGAAGAGTAAGCATTGGTATACTGGTAATGGTAACCTTCACATCGGTAGGCTTCAACAGTAGGTGCACATCAGCAACCTCCAACTATAACCTTACATCGGTAACCTTCAACGGTAGGCTTTCATCAGTAACCTTCAGTGGTAACCTTCAATGGTAGGCTTGCATCGGTGGCCTTGAATCGATAACCTTTGCATCGGTAACCTTTTCATCGGTAACCTTTTCATTAGTAACCTTGCACTTAGATAAATTCTGCACTGTAAGCTTTAACTGACAAGCAGTGAGATTAAAAGTATATGATTATTACTTTATAGAAACAAGGAACATTAATGAACCATGATTAGCATAGAATAAAAACATTATTATCACATAAATGAAACATGATTTGGGATTATCAAAACAGGTGAGTCCAAAAATATCCTCCTTTTTGATAATCACAAATTATGTCATTGAATTTTTAGGTCTAATTAGTTTTGAATAAAGGTTAAACATATCTACTAATTTCATCAGTGATGTTATCATACACAAATATAAATTGAGGATAGACAACTGAAACACTATAAACACTTCTCCCCCTTTGTGATTAACAAAAAGCATTTATAACAAAAAGGGATAAAATAGGGTGTTTGTATTGATAAAATATTAGTACAATATAAAAAAAAGAATACACTGATCCCTATCAGCTAAGATAGTCCACACTCAATCCACATCTGAGATGTCCATTGGATCTTTGTCTTTGGAAGCTAAGGATGTAGGTTCTGAAGGTGCAGGGATAGGCTGAGGGATGGTAGTTAGCAGTGTAGGAGGAGTATCCACTGATGCATCAGTAGACCTATAGTGAGTAGATCTCTGAGGAATCATTGGGGTCAAACTTCTGATGGAATGTACAGGAGTCATCAAAGGAGTAGTATTGGTGGAACCAGAAGCAGCTGAAGAAGTAGGCAAAGCAAGAGGAACAATGATGGGTGTGCATTCCACATGGAGGAAGGGTAACAGATGATTCTTGAAGTCCATAATAATAATTCCTCCTCTTTCCATAGCTGAGATGAAATCATCTTTGTTTTCTATGAATCTCTCTAAGGAAGGAGTCAGCTCTCTAAGATTTCTCACTTTATCCTTAAATGCCTGAGTGATAGGAGGAATTCTCAAGTTCTCCAAGAGTAGCTTAATGTAACGACCTAAACTTTTTAAATAGTATATTAACTTACTCTTAAAGATTTAATAGAGATGTTAATGGTTAATGCAGAAATAGGAGTCGATGGATTCATCCAATAGACTCAAACCTTATGAAGCCCACTTATCAGAGCTTGGGAAGGAGGTGGCATCTTTGGGCTTTGCTTTGGACCAAGCCCAAGCCGAACTCCAGCATGTCAAGCTTGAACGGAAACGCTTGCGGGAGAAGTTTAAGTTAGTAGAGATTACTACTAGAGCAATGTTATCTGAGCCTCCCTCAGATTCTCTCACCATAGCACACCTTACACTTAGGTCATATGCTAGTGTTATAAGGGGCTATGTGACGAGACCGTAGCTTCTTTGTGTAATCCTTTGGGATGAATAAATTGAGATTTCTTCCTTTAGTGATGTTTGAGAAATGTTAAATGTCCGGATAACTTTAGGATGTATTTTATTGATGAATTTTGAAAAAAGAATATTTTAAAATATTTATAACTTAAATAATTAATGATGTGTAATGATTTTCAAAAAATAGTCTTCTGAAAAAGTGTTCAGTAAAGAATTTGGAGTCTAATAAGATCAACATAATTTTTGATGAATAGTAAATTATGAAAGGTGATTTTACGCTTAGGATTAGTAATGTGACCAAATGGATTAGTAATCTCACTTAAAGAAAGTTTTAATATAATTTAGATACCTTGATTAAGTAATGTGATTCAATAAAATGGTTAAATAACGGTTTCATAAATTATTAATCAAGTATTAGTTTTTTCGAGTGAATAGTGTTTTTTATTTAAAATTTTAATTAAAAATATTTAGAAAATTATTTTTATAAAATGGAATTTATTTTTTAACTCATATCATATATATTATGTTATGGTAATTTTTTGGGATTTTTCTGAGAAAGATGAATTTTCAGTGAATAGTAAAAATGCAGTTTTAGGGTTTCGGTATGTTAAATGACATCATAACTGTGTCATGATGATGTCATGAGATATTTTAAGTGATGGTAGACTAAATGGGATGAATTATTGTGTGATGTGTCCCAAGTGTCCAATACCATGGGAAAATACCATGGGCAAGCCCATGGTTTTGCCAAAACCACTAATGAGGTGTCCCTTGGTCATTAATGCCTTGTCCCCTCACTTTCCCTATAAATACCAAGCCATACTCTCATCCATTCGACTCAAAAACCATCCTCAACGAATTTATGGTCTCATTACCTCCCAATGAGTCCTCCCAAGGTTCCCTCAATCCTCTCAAAGTCCCAAACTTTGAGTTTTAAGAGTTACGTTTAAGGTAAGGGATCAGACCTCTCTCTTTCTTTTCAAGTAATCTCTTTTATGTCATTCCTTTTATGCTCCATGTTCTTATGTTGGAGGATGTTATTTTATATTCATATTACTTCCCTTTTCATGTTCATATTATGAGAGACCCCCTCTTACTCTCATCATTTCATTTTATGAATGTTTAAGTGGTGTCGTTAGGCTGCCGAAAGTTTTGTAACGGATTCTTTCACCCTTCTCATTTTCAAGTTCTATTTTCTTGTCAAGTATTTAAAGTTCATTTTTATTATGTTGTGGTATGATCTATATATCTATAATACTGATATTTTATGTTCATATGATGATAGACCCTATTAGATCTTGTCAATTCATTTTTTTGAAGTTTAAATGACGTCGTTAGGCTGCCGAATTTTCATAAGAGAAATCTTAGTTTTGTCTTCCTTTCATGTTCTTCATTTCATATGGTATATCTTTCAAATTTCATTACCATGTTCTTAAATCCTTTATATTCTGTCCCTCTACTGTATTATGGGTCATTTATGAATGTTTGACCCATGTCCCCTCTCTTTTCAATGTTTTCTAAAACCTCAAAACATAGTTGTTATGCTGCAGAATTTTCGTCTCAAAATGTCTCTCTCTTTTTCTAAAGTTATTTTATTTTATTAAGTGAATATTAAAATCACTCTCTTCTATATGGGTATTCACATATATACCAAAATGTTATATTTTAAATTCTGGGATTTACATACATGAGACACACGTTCCTTTTATGGGGGTTTTAAAGTGACACAAAGATCATATATTTAAAGAAGATTTTAAAACGTTATGATTATGAAATGAACCTCATTCCTTTTATGCTATGGGTTTTTTATGAAATGATTGATAATGCTATATGTGGCTCACATGATAATAAATACATTTCAAGGGTGCACCCTGATAGCACTCCAATGCATTGGGTAAAGACTTAATCTCTAGAGATGACTATTTTTAACGACACCTTGGTGAATAACCTTGGTAATTTTTAATGACACCTTGGGGATGGACCTTGGTGAAATAGAAATGATTGTAAATATTAAATGTTATATCCACATCTTCAAGTTATGAAAAATGTTATTTTCATTATGATATGCCTCATGATTTTTTTCTCATGCCTCAAAGTTCTTTTCATGACCTTATTGAAGTATCTCAAGTTCACATGTAAAATGCTTCTCTTGTTTCCCTTACTAGGCCTTCTGCTCACCCTTTCTTTTGATGTATGTCCCCAGGTTATGAGATGTAGTAATGAACCTAGGATGAACATAAGGATAATCCTTTCAAGTTTTTAAGAAGAATGTTTTATTTTGTTTCATGTATTAAGTTCCTGGTTTCCAAGACACTAAACCTTAAAGATCCTCAGTTTTGTAAAATGTAATGAAAAGTTATGTTATAAAAAGGTGAGATGCCACAGTTGGTATCAAAGGATGGTTTAGTTATTTTTGGAAATTAGGATATAAAAACTTTAGGAAGAACCCTATAGAAAAGTTTAAATATAGGAAAACTTCCAGGTATTTTGGTAAGTATTGAGTAAGTGGTTTATCAAAAAAAAATACATCCCTGTCTGGATACAAGCAGGTAGAGGCGGCTCTGGCACAGATGTACATAGGGGTAAAACCCAAAAACACTGCTTTGAGCTAGACTCGAATGGGAACTGGTGCATGATAACGGGCCTTGTTGCACTCTTGGTTACGACACTCCCGGGGGATATGTTTGGTTAATCACAAGATTTTTATGATTCATTATGAAGGAATTATAGAGAAATGTAATTGTATAAGCATGAAGTCTTAGTTAAAAGATTCATAAATGAAATAATTTTCTCACTAAGGTTTTATCCTTTTAGAAAATGGCGAGCAATAGGAGGAATCGTGCAGATGGTGACCGCAATGCACCATGTGCTGACGGCCCTCCGATGGAAGCCGGAATGGAAACATTCAGGCGAATGATGAAACAACTGACTCAAGTTATGAGTAATAAATTGAATTAAGCTGAGAGGCCGACCTCACCATGAAGGGAACAACACTCTATTGAGTCCTTCATGCGTCAACGGCCACCAACATTCAGTGGATCTAATGACCCATTGGTTGCGGAACAATGGATAAGCTCCATTGAAAAGATCTTTTCTGTACTCCTTTGTTCAGAACAAGAAAAAGTCACCCTTGCTATTTACCGCCTAGAGGGAGAAGCTGATCAGTGGTGGTCACTGGTCAAAAACACGAAGCCTAGGGTAGAAATGGAAGCTATGGAGTGGGAAGAGTTCTGGGGAAAATTCTTTAATAAGTATTTCCCTCGTTCCATGAGAACGAGAATGGAGAAAGAGTTTCTCGAGCTGAAGCATAAGGAGAACGAATCTGTCAGAAGCTATGAGATGAACTTCACCCGACTTTCATGATATACCTCTAGCTTTGTCATGGATCCAAGTGGGAAGGTTGATAGATTTTTCGGTGGACTGAGACCTCATCTGCGGAATAATCTAGCCAACCGAGACTACGATAGCTACGATGAGATCGTGCAAAGTGCAATGAAAGTCGAGCTAGAGTTTGGTGAGACACAGTGGTCTCATAAATCAGATGAAAAGAAGAGATCGTTGGAGCCCAGTTTAGGGAAGAATTTTGATCAAGGAAGAGGTGGAAAGAAAATGCAACTTTCCACATGCTATAAATGTGGGAAGAAGCATCCGGGGCACTGCTTGATCGGAAGTGGCAAGTTCTACAGGTGTGGAAGAGGAGGCCATATTGCTCGGAATTGTCGTAGTGAGGTGAAGCCTCAACTCCCCAACAATGACGACAGAGGAAAGATGGTTTCGGCCCTACCCTAAGTCAAATGATTTAAGTGTGGGCAGCTTGGGCACTTTTCTAATCACTGTCCAAATACAAGGGTAGTGGATGGGGATCACCATCAACCTCAACAAAGGCCAAGGGAGCAAGGTCGTGATTTTTCTATCACAACAACTGAAGTTGAATTTCCAAACGATGTGGTAGCAGGTACTCTTGTTGTCCTCTCAAAACTAGAAAGTACTTTGTTTGATTCTGGTTCTACGCATTCCTTTATTTCCTCCAAGTTTGCAAAGAATATAGAATCAGTCCCTGAACTTCTTGAGGTAGAATTGTCAGTCAAGACTCCAAGTGGGATTATCCATGCATCAACAGTGTTCAGAGACTCTAGTGTTTACTTCAGTGAGCACAATCTTATAACAAATCAAGTAGTCATTCCCATGTTGGAATTCGACGTTATACTAGGGATGGACTGGCTCTCAAAGTATAATACTAAGATCAAATGAAGAAGTAAGGAAATCTCAGTAGTCTTGAATGAATGACCTACAATTATCTTCCAAGGAGAGATATCCCGAACTGGTCCCTATCTAGAAGCACCTCCTATAGCTTTCTTTATGGAGTTAATCAGTGATGATGAAGAAGAAAAAGGGAGTATAAAAATAGAAGATGTTACGATTGTTCAGGAATACATGTATGTATTTCCTGAGGAGTTACCTGGACCTCCCCCAGAAATAGAGGTAGAGTTCTCCATTGAACTCGTACCTGGGTCTCAACTGATATCAAATACCCCGTATAGAATGGGAAATGTGGATCTAAAAGAGTTAAAGAAACAACTCCAGGACTTCTTGGAGAAGGGGTTTATCCGATGGAGTGTGTCTCCTTGGGGAGCACCAGTTCTCTTTGTGAAGAAGAAGGATGGATCAATGCGTCTATGCATTGATTATAGAGAACTGGACGGGATCACAGTGAAGAACAGATACCCTCTTCCAAGAATTGATGATTTATTTGACCAACTTCGTGGGGCTCAATTCTTCTCCAAGATTGACCTTCGATCTAGTTATCATCAACTGAGGGTGAAGAAGGAAGATATTCCAAATACTGCCTTCTGATCAAGATATAGGCATTATGAGTTTACTGTTATGCCCTTCATCTTGACTAATGCTCCTGCTATTTTCATGGATTTGATGAATAGAGTCTTTAAGGACTACCTTGATAACTTTGTGGTAGTTTTTATTGATGATATTTTGATATATTTAAAAAATCATGAGGAGCATGAAGATCATCTGAGGGTTATTTTGAAAACTTTGCGGAAGGAGAGGCTCTTTGGAAAGTTCAGCAAGTGTGAGTTTTGGTTACAACAAGTGGCTTTCTTGGGGCACATCATAACCAATGAAGGAATCTCGGTTGACCCTGCAAAGATAATGGTTGTGGAGGAGTGGCCTCAACCCACAACAGTAACTGAGATTCGTAGTTTCCTTGGTTTAGCGGGATATTATAGGAGGTTTGTGAAAAACTTTTCACGTCTTTCTAATCCGCTAACCAAGTTGACTCGAAAAGGGGTTAAGTTCATCTGGACAAAGGAATGTGAGGAAAGTTTCCAAGAGCTGAAGAAGAGATTGGTTACTACACCTGTGTTAACACTACCCTCTATTAGAAAAGTATTCCTTATTTTTAGTGATGCATCTCTAAAAGGGCTTGGGTGCGTCCTCATGCAAAATGACAAGGTAATTGCTTATGCATCTCGACAGTTGAAGATTCATGAGCAGAATTATCCTACGCATAATCTAGAGCTAGCGGTAGTTGTTTTTGCTCTAAAGATATGGAGTCACTATCTTTTTGGGGAGAAATGTGATATATACACCGACCACCAAAGTTTAAAGTATATTTTCACACAGAAAGAATTGAACATGAGACAAAGGAGATGGTTGGAGCTTATTAAATACTATGATTGTTCAATTCATTATCACCCTGGAAGAGCAAACAAAGTCGTGGATGCGTTAAGCAGGAAAGATCCTGTTGTTCTGGAAACAATGAGGATCCTAGGAGATCCCTTGATTAAAGATCTAGTAAAACTAGACCTGGGAATTTTAAGGGAGGGGACATCATCAACATTATCCCAAATTATTTCTCAACCTTCATTACTAGAGAAGATCAAGAACGCTCAAAAAGAAGATCCTTTACTGCAGGAGAAGTTTGAGGCTGTAAAGGATGGGAAGTTCCCTGATTTCAATATTGATCAAGAAGGTGTATTGAAATTTCATACAAGACTATGTGTTCCATCTATTCCGGAGATAAATAAAGAACTGATGGATGAAGCTCATAACTCTACTTTCTCTATACATCCGGGAAGCACTAAAATGTATAGAGACCTTCGTGATCATTATTGGCAGGATAACATGAAGAGGGAGATTGCTTATTACACTACAAGGTGTCTGGTGTGTCAACAAGTAAAGGCAGAACGACAACTTCATGAGGGGGTATTACAACCGCTACCCATATCAGTATGGAAGTGGGATAATATCACTATGTACTTTGTAACTGGTCTCTCGAAAACATCCAAAGGAAACAATGCAATATGGGTTATTGTGGACCGTCTCACCAAGACCGCCCATTTTATCTCTATTCGGGAAGATTTCTCTCTGGATCAACTTTCCAAGATATACGTAAAGGAAGTGGTAAGAATGCATGGGGTACCACTATCCATCGTGTCTGATCATGATCCAAGATTCACATCAAAATTCTGGAGAATTATTCAACATGCTCTGAATACTGAATTGAATTTTAGTATGGCCTATCATCCTCAAACTGATGGCCAATCTGAAAGGACTATTCAGACACTCGAAAACATGCTGAGATTATGCTCAATGGAATTTAAAGGTGGATGGGATCAACACCTCCCATTAGTTGAGTTCTCCTACAACAACAACTTCCATTCGAGTATTCAGATGGCACCCTATGAAGCTCTGTATGGAAAGCGATGTAGAACTCCTACTTGTTGGGATGAAACTGGTGAGAGAAAGCTTCTTGGGCCTGATCTTGTGCAAGAGATGACAGAACAGGTTCATGCCATCCAACAACACATAAAGGCTGCTCAGAGTCAGCAGAAGAGCTATGCTGACAACTGTCGAAGGGACTTGGAGTTTGGTGTTGGCGGCGAAGTCTTCCTTCGAATTTCTCCATAGAAGAGAGTAAAGCGGTTTGGGAAGAAAGGGAAGCTCAGCCCTAGGTACATTGGCCCCTATGAAATCCTTGATCGCATAGGAGCAGTGGAATATCGACTAGCACTTCCACCGAACCTAGCTCAAGTTCACGATGACTTCCATGTATCTCTCTTGAGGAAGTACATACCCGACCCTTCGCATGTACTGAACCTAGAGGTTGTACAACTGGAACATGAGCTCTCTTATGAGGAGCAGCTAGTGGAGATCTTAGACCGTAGAGACAAGGTCCTACGAAACAAGACTACCCACCTTGTGAAAGTGTTGTGGATGAATCATAAGTTTGAAGAAACGACTTGGGAGCCTGAGGAAACAATGAAGCAAAAGTACCCTCACCTTTTCGACTAGGCCTCAAGTATAAAATTTCAGGGATGAAATTTATTAAGGGGGGAAGAATGTAAATATCCAAACTTTTTAAATAGTATATTAACTTACTCTTAACGATTTAATAGAGATGTTAATGGTTAATGAAGAAAGAGGAGTCGATGGCTTCATCCAGTAGACTCGAACCTTATGAATCCCACTTATCAGAGCTTGGGAAGGAGGTGGCATCTTTGGGCTTTGCTTTGGACCAAGCCCAAGCCGAAATCCAGCATGTCAAGCTTGAATGGAAATGCCTGCGGGAGAAGTTCAAGTTAGTAGAGATTACTACTAGGGAAATGTTATCTGAGCCTCCCTTAGATTCTCTCACCATAGCACACCTTACACTTAGGTCATATGCTGGTGTTATAAGGGGCTATGTGACGAGACCGTAGCTTCTTTGTGTAATCCTTTGGGATGAATAAATTGAGATTTCTTTCTTTAGTGATGTTTGTGAAATTTCAAATGTCTGTATAAATTTAGGATATATTTTATTGATGAATTTTGAAAAAAGGATATTTTAAAATATTTATACCTTAAATAATTAATGATGTGTAATGATTTTCAAAAAATGGTCTTCTGCAAAAGTGTTCAGTAAGGAATTTGGAGTCTAATAAGATCAACTTAATTTTTGATGAATAGTAAATTATGAATAGTGATTTTACGCTTAAGATTAGTAATGTGACCAAATGGATTAGTAATATCACTTAAAGAAAGTTTTAATATAATTTAGACACCTTGATTAAGTAATGTGATTCAATAAAATGATTAAATAATGGTTTCATAAATTATTAATCAAGTATTAGTTTTTTCGAGTGAATAGTGTTTTTTATTTAAAAATTTAATTAAAAATATTTAGAAAATTATTTTTATAAAATGGACTTTATTTTTGAACTCGGAGCATCGATATTATGTTATGGTAATTGTTTGGGATTTTTCTGAGAAAGATGAATTTTCAGTGAATAGTAAAAATGCAGTTTTAGGGTTTCGGTATGTTAAATGACATCATAATTGTGTCATGATGATGTGATGAGATATTTTAAGGGATGGTAGACTAAAGGGGATGAATTATTGTGTGATTTTTTCTAAGTGTCCAATACAATGGACAAATACCATGGTCAAGCCCATGGTTTTTTCAAAACCACCAATGAGGTGTCCCTTGGCCATTAATGCATTGTCCCCTCACTTTCCCTATAAATACCAAGCCATCCTCTCATCCATTCAACTCCAAAACCATAATAAACGAATTTATGGTCTTCTTACCTCCCAATGAGTCCTCCCAAGTTTCCCTCAAGCCTCTCAAGGTTCCAACCTTTGAGTTTTAAGAGTTACGTTTAAGATAAGGGATCTGACCTCTCTCTTTCTTTTCAAGTAATCTCTTTTATGTCATTCCTTTTATTCTCCATGTTATTATGTTTGAGGATGTTATTTTATATTAATATTACTTAAATTTTCATGTTTATATGATGATAGACCCCCTCTTACTCTCATCATTTCTTTTTATGAATGTTTAAGTGCCACTGTTAGGCTGCCGAAATTTTTGTAACGGATTCTTTCACCCTTCTCATTTTCAAGTTCTATTTTCTTGTCAAGTCTTTAAAGTTCCTTTTTATTATGTTGGGGTATTATTTCTATATATATAATACTTATATTTTATGTTCATATGATTAGAGACCCTATTTTATCTCGTCAATTCATTTTTTTGAAGTTTAAGTGACGTCGTTAGGCTGCCGAATTTTCATAAGAGAAATCTTATTTTTGTATTCCTTTCACGTTCTTCATTTCATATGATATCTTTAAAATTTCATTAAAATGTTATTAAATCCTTTATATTCTATCCCTATACTATTTTATGGTTCATTTATGAATATTTCACCCATGTCCCCTCTCTTTTCAATGTTTTCTAAAACCTCGAAACATAGTTGTTATGCTGCAGAATTTCCGTCTCAAAATGTCCCTCTCTTTTTCTAAAGTTCTTTTATTTTATTAAGTGAATACTCAAAGCTCTCTATTCTATATGGGTATTCACATATATACCAAAATTTTATATTTTAAATTCTAGGATTTACATACATGAGACCCACCTTCCTTTTCTGTGGGTTTTAAAGTGACACAAAGATCATGTCTTTAAAGCAGTTTTTAAAATGTTATGATTATGAAATGAAACTCATTACTTTTATGCTATGGGTTTATTATGAAATTATTGATGGTGATATATGTGTCTTACATGATAATAAATACATGTCAAGTTTTCACCCTAATATTTCTCCAATGCATTGGGTAAAGACTTAATCTCTAGAGATGACTATTTTTAACGACGCCTTGGTGAATAACCTTAGTAGTTTTTAATGACACCTTGGGGATGGACCTTGGTAAAACAGAAATTATTTTCAATATTAAATGTTGTATCCACATCTTAAAGTTATGAAAAATGTTATTTTCATTATGATATTCCTTATGATTTCTTTCTCATGCCTCAAAGTTCTTTTCATGACCTTATTGAATTATCTCAAGTTCACATGTAAAATGCTTCTCTTATTTCCCTTACTGGGCCTTATGCTCACCCTTTCTTTTGATGTATGTCCCCAGGTTATGAGATGCAGTAATGAACCTAGGATGAACATAATTAGAAGCCTTTCAAGTGTTTAAGAAGAATTTTTTTTTCATGTATTAAGTTTCTGGTTTCCAAGACACTAAACCTTAAAGATCCTCAGTTTTGTAAAATGTAATGAAAAGTTATGTTATAAAAAGGTGGGATGCCACACTTAAAGTGACCATCCATCTGATGATTAGGGTATACTCATTTGTAATAGAAGTTAACTTTATCCTTGATGGCCTTCTGATCTTGAGAAGCTTCTCTTAAATAATCTCCTAGAAGCTTATGAATTTCCCTGGTAATGGAAATGACCTGAGAGTTTGAGGTACTAACACTAGAGAACTTTTCCACTTATTCTCTAACAACGGTCCTGAAGGATTCAATGTCAACTAGATTACAGGTGGAAGAAGATGCATATGCACCCAGAGGTGCCAAAGTAAAAGCCATAGTCTCCTTAAATGATTTGGTTATCCCACTTATCAGCCTTTTCCCATCATCAACTTGGACTTTCACATTTGTTTCCATGGATTTCTTAAAATCCTCAAACACTATGACCATTTGTTGAACCACACTTTTAACATAGCTAAGGTCTCTATGTTGGATTTGGTGGTCTAGAACCAACTACTTTGTACTTTATTCATTAAATAAAAACCTTATCACATCTTGATTGTTCTTATGCATGACATGTCATGTGATAATGTCCTAAGGACAGCTGTTGCATTAAAGGGTCGTAGCGGATCCCGGCTATGATGAGAACCTGGAAGTGCCATAACACTGTTCTTGAATGTTTGTTCTATGGCCGGATGATATTATTTGAGGGACACAAATAATACAGGTCATTAGGGGTTAGGACTCATAAAACTTTGAGGAACCTTCTCATGGTGTGCGCCCTTGGTAATATCCAGGAGGATATTATGAGAACGAGACCCGCCAGTAGGAAATCCACATTTAATAGTGTCATTGGATGTTCTAATCTGCGGACGTGTGTATTGATCCTTAGACATTAAGATTATTATTAATGGGTATTACAACTTGCGCACTTAGATGTATTGATGAAAACTATGATGGCACACTGTTCGTAGCGAGGTAGGATACGTTGGGTGCGTCACGAGTAATACCGCATTAATAGATAATGCGAGAAAGGATTTGTCCCTTCCATTCCATAACAGAAGTAGATATCTCAGGCCCTTTTATGGAATTGATATAGCCTAAATAAATCCATGGCCATGGTAAGGTATGGGTAAGTTCAATTCCGGGAAGTCAAAGAAAGAATAATCAAGCACATGGGTTGATGGAACTAGCATGCAACCCGCTTGATTGGAGATATCGAGACAAAGGGATTATATTACACGGTAAGATTTCGTAGGAGGTGACACATCATTGCGGCGTTGACTTATTTCTCTATGGGTGCCTTGGTGTGTTGCTAGACGCTAACCTTGGACTTTAGGCAGGCTCAACCTAATGCCACTGAGAAAGAGGCCTAGAGGGTCACACACTAAGTGTGTCCATGTATCTCATTTAAATATTAATTTAACAAGTTAAATAAATTTTATTCCCAACTGTGGTTTAATAATTATTTAAGGATATCTGATCACATTTATTTTGACACTAGTTATTCGAGAGAATATATTGTGGATGGAATAATATATTTATTAGCGAGTAATGCAGTTAAATTTATTTAAGAAATAAATAGTCATTACTCAAGGTCTAATAAATGTGGTGGAGAAAATGGAAAATAAAAGTACACGCCGTGTATTAATTATTACACGCCGTGTAGTTTTTCCAGTTGGGATTTTGAGGATTTAATATTGTTTTATTAAATGATATTTATTATAATCAGCGTGGACACATGTCAAGGAATTAATAATTCGACATGGGGGTTTTCAATAATATTTAATGAAATAAATAAAATGTGTAACGCGTTTATTTATTGTCATAACTCTATTAACCTCAAACCTGATTATAAATATCCTCACAACCCCAACATATTGGATATCCATTGTTGTGCACAACGGATTTGGAAATACTCTCAAGCCAAGAGAGAATTCCCTTTCCACCAAGAATGCCCTCAATTTACGAGAGCAAGATCCCCCACCAGATCAAGGTGGTTGAAGGCGGACATCGCAAGCGAAGGTTCTTCCATGATAGCACTCAGATATCCCTTCGGCGACGTCCGGAGATACGTGACACACGTTTGGATCACCGTTAGAGGAATCCTACACTTGGATTCTACGACGCAACGACAGATCACCGAATCGTGACCGGACACATCAACGAAGAAAGAATTCCAATGAGGTAATTCTTTTGCATTAATTAAATTAATTATAATAAACATATGATGATCCTCCTTAAGGGTTCCGGGACTCTTCTTTTCTTTTCGTTCTTCGTTCTATTCCAAAGATTCGGCGTTTTATATCGTGACGGATCTCATATTGAACGTTGTTTAACGCTAAAATTAAAGTTGGGATAACATACCAACGTGCTTCCACTGCGCCCGGAACCTACAAGTGGTATCAGAGGGGTCATATCGTTGGTTATAATTATTTAGTTTTTCGTTGGTGATTTACAAATTTAATAATTTAGTTATTTCAATTCATGTTTAATCGTTCTGGAAATCTGAATCTCGAGATCTGTTCCTCCTTCCTCATTTCTCGTTCACCTCACAGAAACGGTTTTTTCTTTTAATTTTGATTAAAATAAAATAGAGGAACTCATCTGGAGGAGCCAAACATTTCTGGCCATATAACACCAGAATACACGGCGTGTATTTGGAAGTACACGTTGTGTAGTCTAGGTTCAATGCATTGACTGATCCCCCAAATCAGGTCGTGTATTGGATTCTTTCTAAGAATTTAAGACACCGTGTGTTGACCAGAAACATGTGGCACACGGTTTCCGGAATACACGTCGTGTGGTCCAATGAACACGGCGTGTAGTCCCTTCGGGTTAGGGTTAGGTCGTGTACTCCGTACACGGCCTGCCCGGCTGGAAACTGTGTAATGCGGAAACTACACGATGTGTGTCCCATTGTACACGCCGTGTACTCCGAAAATTTCCGAAGTACATTAACACGCCCTATCCTCGGGGGTGTACTTCGGATGGACGGTGAAGAAAAGTACACGCCGTGTAGTCAGAACTACACACCGTGTACTCACTCGAATTATGCATATTTATTAAAATTTATTATTATATTATACAAACCCTTGATATGTGTACCATGGTGCAGGCGTAAAGCTGAGGCACAACATGTGATAGGTGTTTTATATATATGTGTTTAATTTAAAATCTTTGTAATAAATGGGAATTCACCGGGTTTCCTCCAAGGTACAAGTTACATACAAGGATAATTTTAAATGAATTTATTTGTTTAGAATTATGATGGATGAGAATCTCAAGGAAATTAAGAAAAGGGATTTAAGATAAAAGGATTGATTAATTAAAGATAATTAATTTATTCGATCGTGATTTATCTTAAACAAGAACGATTAAAGAATTGAATGCTAGTTTTATTTATGCGTAAATATCGTTGCATGTATGGATGATCATGAGCTAGACTGAGACCTTTGTATGTGAATGGTTTCTTTTAATTTATTTATTTAAATTAAATTTGTTGGCTTGCGAGCCATCTCCTCATTAATATGTAGGGCATGCGCGCCCAAGGATTCTTTTATGTAAAAACCCCTTTTACCCCAGACCTGCGTGTGATATAAATGCATATGTAATGGATGGAGCTCCCAAGCTAGTGGAGGCGGCTCAAGTCAGGAGCCAAGGTAAAACCAATCCAAGGAGATACAAAGGTGGACAGGTGGAAAGCTGTAAACACGAACCCAAAAGGTTCAAGGTGTTTCTCCCCTAGGTCTTGGGCTAGTTTATCAACCGCTAGATAAACTAAACAATAGAAAATCTCATGATCATAGCATTTATTTTATTTCTGTCAGTTGCATGGTTTATTTATTGTGGGTGTGTTGTCATGATCACACAATTAAGGAATTAAACGAGCATGCAAGATGGAACTAAAATAAAACTGGATTATACGTAAATATTATCTTAGACATGGTTAATCACTTAAGTATATCCCACTTAATATTAACAAGCATGTAATCAAAGATAATAAAATGGAAATTTATGTATAAGGATAAAATCCCTCAAAATAAATATTAAGTCGGCATAGCCTTCCATAATCTTGGTTAGAATCGAACCATAGTTCAAAATGCTTGACCAACCCTAGTTGGGGTGCTTTCAATTATCGGGGAATTATAATTCAAGGTTTTGGGTTGACTCGACTTGGTTCACATCGAGGGTTGACTGCCACAGCAGGACTTGGTGTGACCAAGAGGCAAAGGTTGAGGAAATACAAAAAGGATTTCAGGATTGGGGAGTCCACTCAGTGGATCAAGGAGCTGCGAGTTAATGCAGTTGGCATTTGGAATGCCTACCTAAAACCCTTCTAGTTGTTTGACCAATCCTAGTTGGGGTAATGCGAAGGGCAATATGGATCCTTTCCACTAGAATATTCACGCAACAGAATATTCTAAAGTCAATGGTGAGGGCTATTGGATTTTGATAAAATAGTGGGAGACTAATAAGTATTAATTTATTTATTTGTCTCAATTTTTGTAATAAAGTACTAAACCTTTGCTCATCTTAATTTGTAGAAATGAAAAGAAAATGACTTCAAACATATCATTGTGCACCGTACTTGAAAAAGAAAACCTTCTCACCAGCACCAATTTCCAAGAGTGGAAGAGGCGTTTATGTGTCGTCCTTCGGCATGAAAGGAAATTATATGTGTTGGAAGAGCCTATTCCAGTTGCACCTAGGAAAGAGGCTAGTGATGAGGAATTATCTCTCTACATGAAACACATGGATGATTCCATAGATTTCCAGTGTTCCATGCTATTGGCCATGTCTAATGAGCTCTTGAAGCAATATGAAAACATGGACGCGTAGAGCATGATGTCTCACCTTAAAGATCTCTACCAAGAGAAGGCGAGATAGGAGAGGTATGAGATCTCCAATGCTTTGTTTACCACGAAGCTTGGAGAGTATGCGCCAGCTGGGCCTCATGTAGTCAAGCTTATTGGAAACATTGAACGCCTGGACATATTAGGGATTAAATTCTTGGATGAGTTGCGTACAGATCTCATCCTATCATCACTGCCCAAGACCTTCTCTAGCTTCATTGTCAACTATAACATGAGCGGCAATGAGAAGAGTCTATCGGAGCTTCTGACCTTGATCCGCCAGGTAGATAAGGACATGGGGCGTGAAAAACCCGCGGTCCTTATGGTGAACAAGAAAAGGAAGGACAAGGAAAAGGGGCCAAAGACTTATAAACAGTTGGAAGCCCCCGAGAACTGTCCCTCCAAGAAGGGGAAGATCCAGAGGCAGGGCAAGGAATGGGAGGCAGTGTGTTTTGCATGTGGCAAGCAGGGCCACTGGAAGAGGAACTACACCCAGAAGCGTGGGGATGCTAAAGGTGCATTTGTTATCGAGTGCAATCTTTCTATTTATACACATTGGGTATTATATACAGCTTGTGGGGCTCACATCTGTATTCAAATGCAGGAACCAAGTAGATTTAGAAAGATCGCCAGAGGAGAGGTGGATCTTCGAGCTGCCAATGGCGCAAGGCTGGCTGCATTGGCTATTGGCGACTACCACCTCTCATTGCCGACTAGGATGATTTTGGTTTTACATAACTGTTATTATGTGCCTAGTGTTACCAAGAACATAACTTATGTATCTTGTTTGGATATGGATGGATTTGTTTTCAAATTTAGAAATAAGGGTTGTCTCTTTTATAAGAACAACGTATGTTATGGTATAAAACATTTAAATAATGGTTTGTATGTATTGAATTAAAAAAACCAAGTGTTGGCAATCGATAACGAAACAAACTCACATGACTCATACATCACCCAGTTATGGCATCACCGCCTTGGTCATGTGAACGAGAAGCGTTTGAAAAAACTCTGCCAAGATGTATATTTAGACTCTACTGAGCTAAAACCACTTGATAGATGTCACGCTTGTTTACAAGGAAAAATGACCAAGCCGCCTTTTGGTGGACAAGGTGAAAGGGCCACAGAGTTTCTAGGATTGGTACACACGGATGTGTGTGGACCATTTCCAGTAGAAGCTAGAGGTGGATATTCTTACTTCATTACTTTTACTGATGATTTGAGTAGATATGGATATGTCTACTTAATGAGGTATAAGTCAGAGTCCTTAGAGAAATTTAAGGAATTCAAGAATGAAGTAGAGAATCAGCTTGGTAAAAAGATAAAGAAGCTTCGATCGGATCGAGGTGGAGAATATCTGAACCAAGAGTTCATCGATCTTCTACGGGAGTTTGGGATTCTATCTCAGCTCACTCCTCCTTATACACCACAGTGGAATGGTGTTAGTGAAAGGAGGAACCGCACCTTGTTGGACATGGTGAGGTTGATGATGAGTCATGCAGATCTTCCATTATCCTTTTGTGGATATGCATTACAAACTGCAGCATACACATTAAACCGAGTACCAACTAAGGCGTAAAATGGAATTCCATCCGAGTTATGGAATGGAAGGAAACCCACTTTGTTGCACACACGTGTATGGGGATGCAAGGACTTTGTTAAGGCCTTCTCAGGAAACAAACTAGCACCCTGGGGAACGAAGTGTATCTTTATAGGATATCCCAAGGAAACGAAATAATATTACCTATATAACCCTCAAGACAAGAAAGTGACTATCGCCAGACAAGCCAACTTTCTTGAGAGGGAGCACATCCTCAAGAAGGTTAGTGGGAGCAAGATTGACTTCGACGAAGTTGATGCTCAAGATACACAGGAGTTGGTACAGGAACAAGTTCTACAGGTCCCCATGGAAGAGGTTCCAGAAACATAAGTACTGCGTAGGAGCTCAAGAGAGGTAAGGGAACTAGAGAGATTTGGTTTCCTAGTCACCGAGGATGGTGAATCATTATTGTTGGACAATAATGAACCTCTCTCCTACAAGGAAGTAGTATAAAGCTCAGAAGCTGCAAGATGGCTAGAAGCTATAAATTCTGAGATCGATTCCATGTATCAGAACCAAGTTTGGGTTCTGGTCGATGAGCCAGTTGATGTAAATCCTGTTGGAAGAAAATGGGTATTCAAAAGAAAGCTGGACATGGAAGGTCATGTTAGCACCTATAAAGAAAGGCTAGTGGCTAAAGGATTCAGACAGCATCAAGTAATTGACTATGATGAAACCTTCTCACCAGTTGCCATGTTTAAATCCATAATAATCATACATTCCATAGCATCTTACCATGACTACGAGATTTGGAAGATGGATGTCAAAACAGCATTCCTTAACGGGAACCTTCAGGAAGATGTCTATATGATACAACCAGAAGGGTTTGTAACACCAGGTGAAGCCAAACGGGTTTGCAAGTTGTATAAATCCATGTATGGATTGAAGCAAGAATCCAGGTCATGGAACATTCTATTTGATGAATCCATAAAGGAATTTGGTTTCATTAAGAACGAATGTGATCCATGTGTTTATAAGCGGTTTGATGGGAATTCAGTCGTCATCCTAGTGGTATATGTTGATGACATATTGCTTATTGGAAACGACGTACCAGACTTACAGTCAGTTAAGGACTGGTTGAAAAATTGTTTCTCCATGAAGGACTTAGGAGAAGCAGCCTACATTCTAGCGATCAAGATCATTTGTGACAGATCCAAGAGTCTTCTTGGACTAAGTCAGAGTAGATACATTGACCAGATACTAAAGAGATTTATTATGGAAAAATCCAAGAGGGGATTGGTTCTAGTGTCACATGGCTTACATCTTTCTAAGAAAATTTGTCCCCAGACACAACAGGAGAAAGATAGGATGAGCAAGATCCCATACGCTTTGGCTATAGGATCCATCATGTATGTCATGTTATGTACCAGGCTTGATGTTGCCTATGCACTGATCATGGTAGGCAGATATCAAGCAGATCTAGGAGAACAGCATTGGACTCCTGTTAAGACTATCCTTAAGTATCTGAAAAGAACTAAGGATATGTTCCTGGTGTATGGAGGAGACAAGGAGCTTGTCATCAGAGGGTATGTTGATGCTGGTTTTCAAACAGATTAGAATGATCTGAAGTCACAATCTGGATATGTTTTCTGTCTCAATGGAGGAGCTGTGAGCTGGAAGAGTTCAAAGCAGCCAGTTTTTGCTGATTCTACAGTAGAGTCCGAGTATATAGCGGCTTCTGATGCAGTCAAGGAAGCTGTCTGGATTAGGAAATTTTTCCAGGAGCTTGATGTGGTGCCTAGCAGTAAAGATCCCATTGCATTGTATTGTGATAATACTGCAGCGGTGGCTCTTGCAAAATAACCAAGGTCACATCAACAGACAAAGCACATACTCTGGAAGTATCACCACTTGAGGGATTTATATCAAAGGGGTGAAGTTTCAGTGAGCAGAGTGTCCACAGAAGAGAATTTGGCAGACCCCATGACTAAAGGCCTATCTCAGCAGAAGCATGAATATCATGTGAGAGCTAGCGGGTTAAAGGTTGTTAGTAGTTGACTCTAGTCCAAGTGGGATTCTGTTGGAGTTGGTGGTCTAGAACCAACTACTTTGTACTTTATTCATTAAATAAAAACCTTATCACATCTTGATTGTTCTTCTGCATGACACGTCATGTGATAATGTCCTAAGGACAGTTGTTGCATTAAAGGGTCGTAGCGGATCCCGGCTATGATGAGAACCTGGAAGTGCCAGAACACTGTTCTTGAATGTTTGTTCTATGACCGGATGTTATTATTTGAGGGACACAAATAATACAGGTCATTAGGGGTGAGGACTCATAAAACTTTGAGGCACCTTCTCATGGTGTGCGCCCTTGGTAATATCCAGGAGGATATTATGAGAATGAGACCCGCCAGTAGGAAATCCACATTTCATAGTGTCATTGGATGTTCCAATCTGCGGATGTGTGTATTGATCCTTAGACTTTAAGATTATTATTAATCAGTATTACAACTTGCGCACTTAGATGTATTGATGAAAACTGTGACGAAACACTATTCGTAGCGAGGTAGGATACGTTGGGTGTGTCACAAGTAATACCGCATTAATAGATAATGCGAGAAAGGATTTGTCCCTTTCGTTCCATAAAAGAAGTAGATATCTCAGGCCCTTTGATGGAATTGATATAGCCTAAATAAATCCATGGCCATGGTAAGGTATGGGCAAGTTCAATTTCGAGAAGTCAAAGAAATAATAATCAAGCACATGGGTTGATAGCACTAGCATGCAACCCGCTTGATTGGAGATATCAAGACAAAGGGATTATATTACACGGTAAGCGTTCGTAGGAGGTGACACGTCATTGCGGCATTAACTTCTTTCTCTATGGGTGTCTTGGCATGTTTCTAGATGCTAACCTTGGAATTTAGGCAGGCTCAACCTAATTCCACTGAGAAAGAGGCCTAGAGGGTCACACACTAAGTGTGTCCATGTATCTTAGTTAAATATTAATTTAACAAGTTAAATAAATATTATTCCTGACTGTGGTTTAATAATTATTTAAGGATGTCTGATCGCATTTATTTTGACACTGGTTATTCGAGAGAATATATTGTGGATGAAATAATATATTTATTATCGCGTAATACAGTTAAATTTATTTAAGAAATAAATAGTCATTACTCAAGGTCTAATAAATGTGGTGGAGAAAAATGGAAAATAAAAGTACACGCCGTGTATTAATTATTACACGCCGTGTAGTTTTTCCAATTGGGATTTTGAGGATTTAATATTGTTTTATTAAATAATATTTATTATAATCAGCATGGGCGCATGTCAAAGAATTAATAATTTGACATGGGGGTTTTCAATAAGAGTTAATGAAATAAATAAAACACGTAACGCGATTATTTATTGTCATAACTCTATTAACCTCAAACCCGATTATAAATATCCTCACAACCCCAACATATTGGAGAGCCATTGTTGTGCACAACGGATTTGGAAATACTCTCAAGCTAAGATAGAATTCCCTTTCCACTAAGAACGCCCTAAAGTTAAGAGAGCAAGATCCTCCACCGGATAAAGGCGGTCGAAGGCGGACATCGCAAGCAAAGGTTCTTCCGCACTAGCACTCAGAGATCCCTTCGGTGACGTCTGGAGATACGTGACACACGTTTGGATCACTGCTAGAGGAATCCTACACTTGGATTCTACGATGCAATGACGGATCACCGAATCGTGACCGGACACATCAACGAAGACAGAATTCCAATGAGGTAATTCTTATGCATTAATTAAATTAATTATAATCAACATATGATGATCCTCCTCAAGGGTTTCGGGACTCTTCTTTTCTTTTCATTCTTCGTTCTATTCTGAAGATTCAGCGTTTTATATCATGACGGATCTCGGATTGAACGTTGTTTAACGCTAAAATTAAATTTAGGCTAACATACCAACGCGCTTCCGCTGCGCCTGGAACCTACACTCTATCCATCTAAGCCCTTGAAGCCATATATGGTTCTAAACTGGAAATAGACTCCTTCCATGATTCCACAGAAACTGCCAAAGTTCTTACCTGATTTTGACATTCCTTGACCCCATGTAACACAGTTGAGTGAGAGGTAGAAACTATCCTTTACACTACATATGTCATGAGTCATTGATTGTGAGATATTGTTCTCTCTATCTCAGTAGTTTTCTCATCAAAATGCCTCTTCAAATATGACTTCAAAGAATCAATTCATCCTTCTTTACATAGTCTCGAGGTAAAAGAACCATTGGCTGCACAATGGTAGTTTCTGAAAAAGTATGAATTGGAGGACTTCTGATAGGTTGTTCATCTTCAGAATATCCATAATCTAAGCCTAATACCACAAATCCAGGAGCCTCTGTCCAGTCCTCTATTCCATGAGAAACATTAACTGATCCTATAGCAACAGGTTCCTCCCCCTCACTTGGAGAATTCTCCTAATCAACCACATACATCTCTATAAAACCTCCTTGATCAACATCATCAATAGGAATTTCCACTTCCACTTCCTCTATATAATCTTCAAAAACTTCCAAAACAATTCCAACTTCAACTGAATCAGCAACTTCTTCATATCCACTCTCTACCCTTTCTGTATGTCCTATTAGAGAACTGAGACTTAGACATTCCTCCTCACTTTCATCAACAACAGTCTCAAAAGCAGCATGACTTGATTCAGAGTCCTCATCCTCATCTGGGGTATCTCTAATGTCTCTTAAGACATTTTCTGCCCCTTCTTCTTCACTGGTGTCCTCATCATTATCCCTTAGGATAGTCTCCCTTCTAGGAAATCTATTTGGTGGGTTAGTCTCACCAAAGGATACAGTATTAGCATGAGTATTTGAGGGAAGGTCAGGATCACTCATGTCATCTATAGAAGAATCCTCTCTTTCTTGCACAACATCAGCCTCTTCTTCTGCATCTGAATAAGCAGGCTCTACTTCACCAGGCTTGAGACCAGGGTCTCTTTTATTTTTAAGCCTAGTAGGATGGGCAACAAGGTTAAACTATTCATATATCTTAGCTTCATCATTCACCCATCTCTTCATCCATGGATTCCAGCAGATCTTCATCGGCCTGAAAATCACTTTGGTGATGCAATGGTTATCCCTCACAACAACAGTTTCCTCCTTAGATCTAGAAACTCCTTTCACTTTTAATATAAGATATATCAACTTAGCATGAAATAGGGCAATGGATTTGGAGCTAGGCTTGGTCATATCTTCTAGTTGAATCATCAACAGCCTACATAAGTTGATCTTCTATTCATGCTTTAACAGATATAAGAGAAAAACATCCTGAAACTATAAAGTAGAAAAGTCCCCTCTCCTTGGACTTAAAACATGCTGGATAAACTTGAACAATAGCTTATCTTCTCCTACCATTTCAGAAACAATGACTTTTCTAGGAATCCCATTCCCTGTCAGTTCGGCCAATGCTTCTTCATAGCAGAAGAACTCAGAAGTGGGAGGCACCACTTTTGAGTAATAGTCAAAGATCCCTTCATGTGGAACCCTCAAGAAGTCATCCCATTTAGGAGAGAAGAAACTCACACTTACTCCATTTACTCTAGAAGTAATCTAGTTCTCATTCTTAGATTTCTCAAACTTGAGATACTCATAAAATTCCTTCACCAAATTCAGGTAAAAGGTTCCATTATTGTTTGCAAAGCACTCGACCCAACCTTGGGCTTCAAGTGCCTTCAGCACTAAAGACTGTCTCATCAGTAGCCATTCTGAGCTAATCTACTTCTTAATAACTATATTTCACTTTGATAAATGTGGGTTAAGAACCTTTTCTACTTTCTGTCTTCCACTAATAGACTTGGCACTAGGTCTATTAAGATCTGATGCATCTCCTTCATCAGCAACCGACAGCCTTTTTACTCTTGCCATCGATCTGGAGTGGTTCGAGGTTTCAGTAGAGGTTTAGGTTCAGGATTAGGGAGAAAAAGGTTTGGGATAGGGTTTGATGTGGATCGAAATGTGATCTGTGTTTTATTTCTATCATTTAGGGATTTAAAAACAAAACAGATAAAAAAAGTAAATACATAAAACGTTTCAGATCCCAGCAGAGAAAACGCTAAGTCTAGAAAACATTGACCATCAATAAGGCATCATCGGTAAGGTCCTAATAGTGAGGTCCAATAGTGAGGTCTAACGGTGAGGTCTAACGATGAGGTCCTATCGGTGAGGTCATGTTGGTAAGTTCTAACAGTGAGGTCCTATCGGTAAGGTCTAATGGTGAGGTCCTATCGGTAAGGTCTAACGGTGAGGTCCTATCGGTAAGGTCTAATGGTGAGGTCCTATACTCAATAGTTTATCATACCTAACTCATGTTTTATGTAATTTAACCTCTCAGAATTCAAAGGCTTTGTGAATATATTAGTCATTTGGTGTTCAGTACCAATGAATTCAAGAGTGATATCACCTATTTGATAATGATATATCAAGAAGTGAGGTCTTACATCAATATGCTTTGTCCTAGCATGAGATACTGGTTTTTTAGAGATGTTAATAGCACTTGTGTTATCACAGTTTATAGAGACATGTTTGAATTGATATCCATAGTCTAGTAAAGTGTGTTTCATCCATAGAATTTGAGCACAACAACTACCAGTAGGTATATATTTAGCTTCTGCAGTAGATAATATAACAGAATTATGTTTCTTGTTACACCATGATACTAGTGACTTGCCTAAAATGTGACATGTTCCATAGGTTCTTTTTCTATCTAACTTGCAACCAGCAAAGTCATCATCTGAATAACTTATTAAATCAAATGGATGTCCTCTTGGATAAAATAGTCCTAAATTTATAGTATACTTGAGATATTTAAAAATAATTTTAACAACATTTAAATGATACTCTTTAGGATTAAATTGAAAATGAGCACACATGCATAAACTGAATATAATGTCAGGTCTGCTAGTAGTAAGGTAGAGCAGACTCCCAATCATACCTCTGTAATTGGTTTGATCCACTGGCTTACCAGTTTCATCAGCATCTAACTTACACGTGGTACTCATAGGTGTATCATTACCTTTATTACTATCCAAACCAAAACGTTTCAAAATATCCTTAGTATATTTACTCTCATTTAAAATAATACCATTTTTGTTTTGAAAAATTTGAAATCCAAGGAAAAATTTAAGTTCCCCCATTAAACTCATTTCAAATTCATCTTGAATCATTATTGAAAAATTAGTACATAAATAATGTTTATAGGATCCAAAAATTATATCATCTACATAAGTTTTTACTATTAAAACATCTTTGGAAATTATTTTAATAAATAGATTTGGATTCACTATTCATTTAGTAAAACCTTTTGAGATAAGGAAAGAGCTAAGTCTATCATACCAAGATCTTGGAGCTTGTTTTAGACCATATAAGTCTTTAGACGGTTTAAAAACATAATTTTGAAAATGGTTATTTGTAAATCCAAGAGGTTTTTCAACAAATACATCTTCAATTATATACCCATTTAGAAATTCACTTTTTACATCCATTTGATAAAGTTTGAAATTCAGATGAGATGAATAAGCAAATAGTATCTTAATGGCTTCTAGTCTAGCTACAGGAGAAAAGGTTTCCTCATAGTCTATTCCTTCTTCTTGACTATATCCTTATAGTCTAGCCTTGTTTCTAACTATATTTCCAGATTCATCAACTTTATTTCTAAACACCCATTTAGTGCCTATGGTCAAAGTGTCTTTAGGTCTGTCAACTAATTCCCAAACTTTGTTTCTTTAAAACTGATTCAATTCTTAATTCATATATATCATCCAAAATTCATCACTGATTGCATCATTGATATTTTTAGGTTCAAGTTGTGAAAGAAAAGCTTGATGTTCAACCTGGTTTCTAAGAGAAGCTCTAGTTTGTGACCCTCTATTTAGATCACCTACTACAGCATCTAAAGGATGATTCTTGAGAATTATTATACCTCTAGAAAAAGATGAACTAGAATCCTCATGATTATTTGTAGGTTCAGATTCACTAGGTGTAGATTCTAGAAGATTCCTAGAACTGGTTACTTTTACAGGGGGTTCACTATCTTTATCATTAAGGTCCAGAATTGACATATCTTCCTCAAGATGTTCAAGAGAGGTTTTGGGTTCGTGTGGATTAGTCTCATCAAATTTGAAATGAACTGATTCTCCCATACATTTGGTTTTCTTATTAAATACTCTATAAGATTTACTAGAGATAGAGTAACCTAAGAAAATTCCTTCTTCACTTTTTGAAGAAAACTTGTCTATATTATCTTTAGTGTTAAGGATAAAGACTTTGCAACCAAAAACTCTAAAGTAATTAACCTTAGGCTTCCAATTATTCCAAATCTCCTATGGGGTCTTCTTAAGAATAGGTCTAATCAAGACTCTATTGATAATGTAACAAGTTGTGTTAACAGCTTCAGCCCAAAAATAGATAGGTAGATTATACTCATTGAGCATAGTCTGGGAAATCTCTTGAAGTTTCCTATTTCTTATTTCTACAACACCATTTTGTTGAGGTGTTCTAGGAGCAGAGAAATTGTGAGTATAACCATTTTATGAGAAAAAGGATTCAAACTCTTGATTCTCAAACTCACAGCCATGATCAATTCTCAAGGTCTTAATTCTAAGTCCACTAAGATTTTCTACAGACTTGTAATATTTAATGAAGTAAGATCATGCTTCAGTTTTGTGAGCTAGAAAATATACCCAAGTATATCTAGAAAAATCATCCATAAGAACATAAACATAGTGCTCCCATTTAAACTTGAAACTCTAGATGGTCCAAACAAGTCCATGTGAACCAACTCAAGAGGTTGAGAAGTAAAAAATTATTTCCTTGGTTTGAAAGAAACTTTGTGTTGTTTTCCATTTTGACAAGGATTGCACACTTTTTTAAGAGGGAATTCCAATTTAGGTAAGTATCTAACTAAACCTTTCCAAGTCATTTTCCTAAGTGAGTGCACATTGCAATGTCCTAATCTTCTATGCCACAACCAGGATTCCTTATGAAATGAATTTAAAAAAGAAACATTTTTCTTAGCTAAAGAATCTAAATCAATAGCATATACATTCTCATTTCTAAGAGCAGTAAATATTAAATCATTTTTAGAATTAAAAACATTGCATGAATCATTTTCAAATTTAAAATTGAATCCATCATCACACAACTGAGAGATACTTAGCAGATTGTATTTTAAGCCATCAAAAAAAGTACTTTTGAAATTAATACAGCATTAGGGTTGCCAATTTGGCCTAATCCAACGATATTCCCTTTAGCATTATCACCGAATGTGACATGTCCACCATAAACTTTAATTAGGCTCTTGAAACATGAATAGTCTCTTATCATGTGTCTTGAATGTCCACTTTCAAAGTATCGTATATTTTTATAGGAGCTCTTCAGACAATTTTCCTGCAAAACAGATTAAGTGTAGGGTAACTTTGGGACCCAGATTTTCTTGGGTCCAGAGAGGTTAGCAAGTAAAACTTTGGGAACCCATACTTTTCTTACAGGTTTTCTATAATTAGAAGATATGTTTTGTGACATGAATACTTTGTTTGTTCCTTTAGAGAATTTTATTTCAAAAGATGGTCCAGATCTTGAACTAGCTATGAACTGTCTAGATTTTGGAACAAATTTAGTTTTGACAATCCTTCTCTGTCCTGGTTGATATCCTATACCAGTTGTGTATTTTGGAGCAATTTGTTTCCTAGTAACTGAGTCAAGGTATCTCTATTAGCAGTAAAAATTTACAAATCATTTTTTAATTTCTCATTTGATAATTTAAGTTCAGTGTTTTCTTTTAATAGTTGAGCACATTTTTCTTTCTCAATATCTAGATCAGATTTGTAATTAGCATTTAAATCAGGTTGTCTTTTCAATAGTTTATATTTATCCTTGAGTTCATTAAAGGTATCCTAAAGCATTGCACAGTATTCAAATAGTTCATCCTTATTCATATTTTCATCATTGTTTGATTCACTTTCATTCCCATAATAATAAGCATTGGGTATAGGCGAATTGGGTGTTACCTCTAATGCTTCTGTCATGAAGCACAAATTTGTATGTATGTTCTTGTCACTATCAGAAGTGTCAAATTCACTACAGCTATCTTCTAAGGAAATCCAGGTGGCTTTCATATCCTTTTTATATCCTTTTTCCTTTTCTTCATACTTTTTCTTAAATTTAAGATTGAGGAAATCAGCCTTCACATGACCTTTGCGTTTACACTCATAACAGACTATATCATTTGTGTTATTCCATTTTCTATAATTTTTCCACTATCCTTTATTATCATACCTTCCTTTGTAGTTTGATTTTCTAATGAAATTTTTCATTCAGTATAACTTATTTAATATCCTTTCAAGATGATCCATCTCATCGTCATTGTCAGAGCCTGAGTCTTCACTGGTGGAAGTGTCTATAGGAGCTTGAACTTTTTCTTTATCTTTGTTCTTTGAGGTAGTAGTCTTGAACGCTACAGATTTCTTCCTTGGTTCTTTATCTACTTATTGATTCACCTTAAGTTCTTATTCATATATCATAAGCTTTCCAATTAGTTCCTTCACTAGTAGTTTGCCAATTTCACAAGATTCTCGGATAGAAATAGAAGTTCCTCTCCATCTATCAGGTAGGAATCAAAGCAATCTCATAATCTAGTCCTTAATGTTCATTGGTTTCCCAATCAGACTCATCGTATTCACTATTTCATTGAACCTAAGATACTTTTCATAAATAATTTCATCAGGCTTCATTTTAAAATTATCATATTTGACAGTATAAATATTTAGTCTCATTTCTTTAACAATAGTTGTTCCTTTATGAGAAACGGCTAATGTATCCAAAATTTCATATGCAGTTTTACAAGAAGATATTCTATTGAATTCCTCATCACCTATAGAATAGTACAAAGCATTCATTGCTTTATAGATATTATTATATGTATCTTTAGTCAACTAATACCATGTGTCTCTAGTAGTAGTAGTCAATACATGTTGTTCTTCAATTGTGTCCCAGATTTCAGGTCCCATGCTTTCTAGATACATTTTCATTTTTAATTTCTACTGAGCATAGTTATTATCGTTAAAAAAGGTGTCATGTTAGTAGCAGCACCCTCAACTATGTTTTCCATAGTTAATTAGAATTTAAAGAACTGAAAGTTTAGATATGACAGAAATTTTAAGATCTTTTAAATAAAACTAAAATCACAGTTGAAAAAATTTTGAAAACTAAAAAATAAAATCTTCTGATACCAAATGTTGGTCGGAGTGGGATCTCATGAGGGGGGTGAATTGAGTTCCTACTTAAAATTTATGTTTAAAACTTGTTTTAAAAAGATTCCCCAATTTTAAAACGGCCCAGTTAATTAAGGTAGTAGAGATGTAAATTTCTAGTTGGTCAACAGGTTTCTCAAAGGGTGATCATTCCTCAGTTGTATTGGTGTAAAACACTTCTTAAACTTTTAAAACAAGTTTACTGAATTAAAAATATACACGCACTAACCAAAACAAACTATCAAAGTGAATGAAAAATAGTTTTATGTTTTATCAATTATAAGCATCGGAAAATAGATAAAACAGAGTATCGCAAAATATAGTGCATAGTAAAGTAAAACAAGAGGTTTAGTCTCAATCCGAGACTTAATCCTCTCCACTTGGTGATCACCTACCACCAATCAGTTTATATTAATAATAAACTTGATACACAGCCTGTATCAGGATTTACAATAGTTTTCACAAACTGTCCAGGGTTCACACCCTCTTCCATAGTTCTTCATGGGAAAAATAGATAGCACAAACCACACATGGTATCTTCCACAGTTAATCATGGCAAACAAATGTAGGTGAAGTTTGATGTTAGGATATTCAATATCCTCCAGTTCAAGCACCAGATACAGTGTGTGTAACAGACAGAAACACACACTTCTCAGAAATGTAAAATAAAGGAACACAATAGAGCTAAGGTCATAAGATTGGGTTTAGAAGGCTCTATGTGTTTGTAGTTCATCTCTTGACTCCTTAGACTGAAGAATTTTATTTTGGAGTCTTTCTCTGAAAGTTGTCTTCAAAATAGATTGTCGCAACTCCATGTTCTAGCTTTCAGTGTTCTGCCTCTAGTGTTGATCAAAATTTGATGAAGCATACAGGGAAGAAGTGAGTTTGTCCCAAAATGATCTTCGTGATGCTTGTGGGTTCACAGTGTTAGTGCTGGATGGTTATTCTTTGATCTAGCGAGTAAGCTCCTTTGCACTTCGTATGCCACACAAATTCACATCCATGTATCGTGCACACACCCCCCGCTTGTTCCTTTATTGGTCTTCTCTTTTTATAATTGAGGTCCAACAATATGAATGAGTAGATCATGTGTGATCTTTCTCATACCTCATATTTTCCCAGGTACAGTATCCTGAAACGTCTATAATCAGTATTAATTAATGTCATAAGAATTTAATTTATCAAATATGATCGTTAGAATAATATTAAGAATGTGACAAAGTATGGAAGAGTAAGAATTGGTAGAATGGTAACGGTATCCTTCACATCGGTAGGCTCCAATAGTATGTGTACATCGGCAACCTCCAACTATAACCTTCCATCGGAAACTTTTCATTGGTAACCTTTAGCAGTAACCTTCAACGGTAGTCTTGAATCGGTAACCTTCAATGATAACCTTCAACGGTAGGCTTGCATCGGTGGCCTTACATTGGTGACCTTTGCATCAGTAACCTTTTCATTGGTAACCTTTGCATCAGTAACCTTTATATCGCTAAAATTTTCATCGGTAACCTTTGCATCAGTAATCTTTGCATCGGTAACCTTGCACTTAGATAAATTTTTCACTATAAGCTTAAACCAACAATAAGTGAGATTAAAAGTATATGATTATTACTTTATAGAAACAAGGAACATTAATGAACCATGAATAGCATAGAATAAAAACATGATTGTCAAATAAATGAAACATGATTTGGGATTATCAAAATAGGTGAGTCCAACACACATCAATAATCATTTAAAATCCATTTCTTCAAAAATAAATAAAGCCTCTCAAAATCAATTAAAGAATAAAAAATGATAGAGAATATTCTTTGAAGATTAATTTTCCTAAAAAATTTAAAATTAAAATTAAAGGCCTAAAAACCTCTAAGCAGGTTGACACTCACCCCCTACCTAAATTTAACTAACTTTTATTTAAGATCAACAAAATAAAAAAGATAAGGTTAGAAAAAAATATAATGAAAGATAAAACCTAAAATTATTTTCAAGTGGAAGTTATGAATTAAGATATTATTTTATATCACTTTAAACCTAATAGAAAGAAATGTAATAGTGAAATAAAAGAAAAATAATGAAAATGAAATAGAAAGGGAAAAGAGGATAGAACTTGGTTTGACCCCCCAAATGGTTACTGGTTTTTTAACTACCACTAGTTGGTAGTTCCATAATTTTATCCCCAATATAATGGTGGATAGGGATTCTTTGAGATAAACCACCACATGTTACTTTTTCTAGTTTCCATGATCAGAAACCAAGAATAGAGACCCCAAAAAGAAAAGAAAATCATTCATCCCCTTGAATGTATGGAAAAACGTGGTGAAAGGTGAGAGGGTAAAGTATGAAGGGGTGCTCCATATTTTTTTCAACTAGAGGAGTGATTTCCATGTGATATGCATATATTAGGATGGGATGTGGCTTCACTTTAGGTTCAGGTTTAGTAATTAATTCTTAAATGATTTTCCATGGGGTGTCTGCCTTAGCTGTGGTGGAAAGCAGATACGGTGATGGACGAAGTCAGTGTGCTGATAGGGATGATCTTGATGGTGGGTCTCAATGCTGGCAGTGGTGACTGTGACTGTGGTGGTGCTAGTGAGATGTGGAATTGAAAATACATGTGAAATATTCTGGATTGGATGAATCTTTTTCTATGTGTGTTGTTTGGTTTATCGGATTTTGGATGGAAGTTAGACAATGTTGGTCTTCTGTAGGTACTGTGGATTTGGATTTGGTGAGGAGTTTGAATGTTGTTTTTGGTCTGAGTCTTCACCGCGGTTTCCTGTGGAGTAGGTTGAAGCATCCAAATGTCCTGGTCTTCCTTTCTCTGGTCTGTTCATCGCCCTTTGTGGATGTTCTCTTTTTAGGGCCCATCTCACTTCGCTGGAGGGTTGGGCAGAATATGACTGGAGTCCACCGGAGGGTTTGTGGATTTGGGCCGGTTTCAACGGTCTCATTGGTGGGCCTGGTCTTCCTTTCTCTGGTATGTTCATCTCCCTTTGTGGATGTGCTCTTTTTAGGTCCCATCTCACTTCGCTGGAGGGTTGGGCAGAATATGACTGGAGTCCACCGGCGGGTTTGTGGATTTGGGCCGATTTCATCCATTGTGCTTGGATGATTTTAAGTGGTGAAGTGGTGAATTGGTGATGTGGTGAGTTCATGTTTGGTTTCTCACTTTTCTCTTAAAAGTGTTTGTATAATAATAAAAAAACAAATTTCAATCAGTACCATCATCCTCATAGGCACTACTGTACAACTTAACTGGATCCTTTATTTTCTCCTAAAAATAAGAAAATTCTTTATATTATTCATTATTCTACAAGTAATCCTTATGTTGGTCAAATTTGAAAATTCAAAGTAGTAGGAGGAAATATTCAATTAAATTTCAATAAAATTATAATGAAACTATTTCAATAAATTATTATCTCTATGGATTGGATCAGCTTTTATTTCTTATTATTTTCTCAATGCCTCATGGAGTTGGGTTGTTATAGATAGAAGTAAGTAGTAAATATCCTCCATATTTTTTTAAAATTATATAACTTTGGTGTTATATTCTTCCAAAGAAATAAAAAGGTAGAGAGGTGTTGATTTTTTATTTTCAATAATAGTAGGATCACATACCTTTTCATCATCCTAAAAATCTAAAAAATATTCTTCTAAATCGTCATGATATCCCATAATAATATCAGCTAGAATTTAATATTTAGGAACCTCTTTAATTAATATCCAAGAAAGGATATATTCTATACCTTCAAGTTAATTCCTCTTGGCCTCCTTTGGTTCATAAACTATTAATTTTTATGGAATAAACTTTATCTATTATTTATATTCTTCTTACTATTGTTCCAACCTCAATGATTTGATTTCATTAATGGAATTGGAAAGATTGTTCAATTACTTTATCAATTATTATATCTTTAGAAAATTATTCTCAACTTGAATCTTCAAATATTGTGCCCCACTACACACTTATCAATATTCCATTTATATGAAAAAACATTATAAAAATTCATCTTGACTCAAGAAATCAATGATCTGTAATGAAGTTCTATTTTTTTAGTTTTAAAAAGTTAGTATTTTCTGTGAAAAGTAGTGCATGAAATATATTTTCCTCCCTAAAAACGGATAAATATTGTTGAATGGTGATTTTTCATGGATCCATAGTCAATATTTTTATTACCAAATAATTTAATATAGTGTTCACCTTAGGGTAGATATCTCGAGGAGGCCACTTACACACTCTGAATATCTATTTTCATTATTTATTAACTAACTAATATACTTATAAATAGTATACTAATATAAAAGAGGGTTTTGTAAAATTCAAATGATATAAATAAAAATATATATGACATAAAAATATTAATGATAAGTTAAAACAAAACGAGGTTAGAATGAAATGTCACTTTCTATAGGGAGTTCACATAAAGTTATCAGTGTTCTTTAAATAACACTCAGTATTATACTCAATGTTGTCTATCACATCACACCCTACCTTTCAAATTGGAATTACTCCACACTGAGAAATCTATGTGTGAAGAAATTCACTTCCTAAATTCGGATATAAATACTCTTCACCAACCAAAACTATTAAATCCATACTCCAATGTAAGTATGACTCAAAAAGTGAATGTAATGAATATTGATGAATAAAAAAACTTGGATGATGGAGAAAATAGGGATACCAATCACTATAATAAATTTAACCATCGCTAAAATTATTATAATAGAATATAGAGAGTCATGAAAGTGAAATAACTCAACCAACCACTACTATTTTCCTTCAAACAAATACCGATGTTAGTTCTCCATTTTCATGGAGATAGAAAATCACAGTGAGGTAAAAAAGAGAAAATAAAAGATAGCTTAAATAGAAAGAAAAATAATATATATTAAAAGTGTAGAAAATTATTTAAGCATAAAAATCTGGAAAATCTACTAAAAATGGACAACTATTTGAAAGGTAATGGAGAGACAAATTTATAGGCAAGAGGGATGAAATATTTTGGATACAAATCAATCCTTTGAATGTTTCTTAATGGTTTCCCCCATTAAATGGTAGAATTTGTAAAATTATTATTATTTAAAGTTGTTCTTCATTGTCTTACACATGGACCCATATATTTTGAGCATCATTGTCCATGTGTAACTGAATTTATAGATAAATTAGTAATGAAATATTTATTGGTCTAGAAACTCTTAATATTCCCCTTCTATGATTTCCCATATATTTATGACTATGATGGAGGTAGAATAACATATATCGACAATTTAAGAAAATCATCCTATAACTCTTATATTTTTACACTAAATTTTTCAAATCATTTAGTTTGTTCTTTTAGGGGACATGGTCCCATTGTTTAAAGTCATTAGAACTGTGCACGGATCTTGAAGCCTAACTTTTGAGCTTCATTTGGGCTTTAATTTTATGGATGCATATTTTGGTCCTATTGAATGAAATGTATCATAATGATCATAAAATCTTAAAAAATTAATTTTTCTATTTAGGTTAGTATATAAAATATCTATTTGAAATAAAAAATGATTCTATATATGTAATATTATAAAACAATCCATTTTCACAATTAATCTCAAATTATTCTTAAAACCTAAAAATGTGATAATTACCTATAAAAAAATTGGGATAAAAAAATAAAATTATAGTATAAAGTATTTTAAAATTTGAGTTCTATCTGTCACTTCATTGATGAAGGTAACATAATACAGCGAACCTCTATAAGAATGGATCTGATTTGACCCCCATACATCTATATGAACTAGCTATAACTTACAATCCTTGGGAATCATTATTTCTTTTTAGAACAAATCCTTACACTACTTCCCAATAATGTACTCTTCAAATTTCCTATACTCTATTATTTTGAATTTTAGTATTCCTTCATCAGAAATGAATTTCACCCCTTTATCACTTAAGTGACCAAGACATTCATGCCACAAATTTATGGATCCAAAATTTGTTTTCATGGAATGCATTGATACTTCCAAAATTCCTATCATATATGATGTTCTTAATTTCACTCCTTTGGCCACCACTAAGGAACTACATGAAATTTTCTTTGACCCAAACATAAAGGAGTATAGATACCCCCATTTTTCAATTCTCATATCAAAAAAAAATCCTTCCTTAACCTCAATATATTTTGCACATATTACAATTCCAAAAAGCTTTTTTTGCGAGTATAAATGGAAAAATCATCCTTTACCACTATATTAAGAGTTTTATCATCCGTAAGATGCACTTTTCAAATTATTCTGGAAGAATAATTTCTCATTATCCTTATATTAGATGTATATTGAAAATAATCCCTATAATCTGTGATCCAAGGCTCAAGTGGACTTATGACATTCAGTAAAATACCACTTTTATTTTCTAAAAAGGTATTTGTGAATAAACTTTTGGAAGAATATATTTCACAATTTAATCTTCACTCACTAAAATATTTCTTTGTATAACCTTTATTCCCATAATACTAACAAATGAGACCTATTTTAGTTGAACTACTTAATTTTCTACTTATTATTCCTTTAATTTTATTATGAATATTCCATATAGTGGAATTTCCCTACCTTGTACACTATATGTGTTCTCGATAAAATCTTGGATTTCCATCTTCTGAATATCCTAATTTAAAATTAGATCCCAAACATCCATTAATATTAAGTCATTATTACTAATTGAGTTACTCACTGTGGAAACTATCATATCCCATGATTATAGGTGTGAATAAAGAAACAACACCCACTTTGGATCCATGAACTTTACCTTTATTAATTCTAATTAAATTTGAATCATGTCAAAGTTGTTAACAAAATAAACTTCCAACATTCCCTCATATATTCTCATATGAAATAGTATCCACAATAAAAAAACTTTGTTCATTGAAATTGGATTATTATACATGTTGGAAAGATTCTTCATAAGTTCTGAATTCATATTCACATTTATGGATGTTGTAGGAAAAGTTCTGGACTAGTGGCATCCAGATCAACCTCAGTGATTTCTTAACCAGTTTTTTCTATTATTCCTTTTTCATTACTTCTAGTTAGGTTCTTGTCAGTAGAAGAACAAGATATTTCTATACTAAAAAATACTCTATATTCATATTCCAAAATGAAAAATTAATCCTATAAAACTTCTCAATATGGTATTTCACCTCATCCAAAATTAACCATCCAAAAATAATAAACTCCAACAAAATCTGAAATACATAATATTTATTAGGAACTACTTACCAAAATTTTATTATAAGGATGAGGGTATAATAACACAATTAAATTGACCTAAAAAATACCTTGGATAGTGTTTAGTCATACCAAACTCTAAAATAAAGTTCTAATATCACTTTTTGGGTATGGAACTTCTCTAATTAGAAGCATTATTCATAACTTCCTTAAGAAGAAACTAAATCTTGAACTACCAAATTAGAACAAACATGGTTTTTATAGAACTAAGAAAAAAATCACCTTACCCTTTCACCGCAACATAATGTACACAAAATAAGAAATTCTAAAAGACAATAATAGAAAGTAAAAAATAAAAGAACAAGACAAAGGATTTTACATGGTTTGGATTAAGTCCTAATCTATAGAGGAATGATATAAATACTTTATAAAGGAATAAAATGTTATTACAGTGATGAAAAGTTAGTCACAAAGTGACCAGTACCTATATATTTATAAGCAACGTATACATAAACCATCCTATAAATCGGTTCCCACCGCCTTCAAATATTCATGGAGATTATTCCCTCTAGATATGATATTTACAGAAATCCCTTCACTTGATCAAAGGAAACCAAAAAATTAACTCATTTTGGTGAACAAAAAGTGCTCCAAATTATCAATGTTATATTTATTTTATATGACTCATCAAATGAATCTTATGCCTCCTTTTAATATTCCTAGTCACACATTATGCAAGAGTTGTGTACTCTTAACATAGATCCCACCTTCTAGAATTGGAGTCTGAATTTCATTATCATTCTTCCTACTTCTAGAATTTGTTATTGCCTCATCATTATTACTATTTAGTTATATTTGGGACTTCTAAAACTACTCATTTTGTTCATTCTAGGACTTAGCCAAAAAATGGTTCTCACACTAGCCAATCCAAACAAATTTTTCCAAGATATTACATGTAAAAGATATATATTCCCACTATAGAGTTTTGGATTGAAATGGTTTTTATTTTAAGATATTTTTCATTCAAATGTATTATTTTGGTATATTTTTGGAAGTAAAATCATTCCCTAATGATTTTTTAGTATCGCTCGCTGCTTGTTGATAGCCTCTAGAGATCAGGGAGCTCGCTTAAGACCATATAACATCTGGACTTAGGTTTTGGGATATATGCTCCTTATCTAGTGTGTTATAAAGGTGTTGTTTCAAATATTTGTTCATTTTTTGCATCTCTCTATTATTCACATAAAATCAAAAAAAAATATTTTTTATTCCAAACATCATGTGAAACTAAACTAAATCTCAATTCAATAAATATTGGCACAAAAAAAATACAACATGATTAAAAAAAGAGAAAAATTATGATCAAAATTTATGTCTTTATAAAGTAAAATATGAGATATTATAGAGTAAGAGAAAAGTTTATTATTTTATAATAGTTATAACATTATTCATATTATAAAAAACCAGTATTACATGTCAATAAAAATAATATTAAGTTGAAATATTACTTCATTTGTGGGTTATTACAAGATGAATTATTGAATTTTAAGGAAGATTCAAGGAATTATGAAACTAGGTGATATGTTATTATTGTGATTTACATATATAAATGGAGGAATTGTTGTGCCTCATTTTTCCTCCAATGTTTATGAGTGTATTTTATAGGTGTGACATTGTAATTGTTAATTATGGTAGAAGTATATTGATGATAATTATCTTTGGAATTAGGGTCTAATTGGGATATTATTCTAATTCACATGAATCCTGGTTTATTTTTATTTATAAATCACATCATGTACATTTATTACGCACTAAAAAAATAAATAATTTATTCCACACAAATTATATTTATTACACATGGAAATGATGAATAATTTATTCTATGTGAATTTGAGTTTCATACAAGGATAATATTAAATTCTAATTTTGTGAAATTAGAGTTATGTGTTGCAATGAATAAGTCCTATAATATTTTATCCACTTATAATGAAATTTTATAGTTCTACTCTATAAATGTTGAAGTGACCATGTGGAAAATATATCACTGAGTGGGGGGTGAATCGGTGATAATACTTTTTTTGATTTATTTATCAATTCAACCTCTTTTTTTAGTAAAAGTTTCAATCCTAAAATTCCTTAAATTATCAACCATTCCTATGTATAACCAAATTAAAGAATATAAAATCACATGAGTATTTTTACAAGTTTTAGTCCCAAAGTGGGCACATGATCTTTGTTGTGTTCAAGATGAGTCTGAGATATATATTTTCACTAGTAAACATGAGTGAGTACAATAAAGACTATCAACTGAAAATCCTGAATTCCGGTAAATAGAGTATAGGGATATCTTCCAAAAATACCTTGAAATGTCATAACTAATTCTTTATACTGGATCCCTCCTGTGTAGGCCATATTCTGAAAACCTTGATAAATCTCCTAACTAGTTCTATAAATAAAATAGTATTGTTTCTTATAAAAAATCCATGAATATGTATTTAACTACTTTTTTCCTCTAGTACAACTGCATGTTATCCTTATTTATTAAGAATTCATACATCCAAATATTCTTCAAAATAAAGATCGCATGCATTTATTACTTTAACACAATGTGATCTTCAAACATAACATATCTTTAACATCCTCAATGCATAGGCTTTCTCTTCCTAAATTTTGCTGCATCTTCTTATTATTTGTCGATAATTTTTTATATTCAACAAAAATAGTAGAATCAGGTTATATTAATTATCTATACGTATTATAAATTTTTATTCATATAAAATCATGAATAATATATTATATATTTGAATATATAATACCTCCCTTGATTTTTGGTAGTGAAATCTCCTCAATTTTAAATTGTTCAATAAAATCTGCCATTTTATTTTTTCATTCAAACCCTGATCAAATAATCCAAAAAATAGAGGATTTTATTCTCCACATCATATTTAAAAAATATCAAAAACTTTCCTCTAAGAAATACATAACCTTTTAAATTTATTTTACATATATATAGAATCATTAAGTAGCTCTTCATGGTCATGTAATAATCTATTACGGTGAAAATATATCTTCTTAACTCTTCCCCAATCAATCATTATGGTGTGATCTCTTCCTTACGATGTGGATACTCCTAAAATCGTAGAACCATATTCGGTTTGTATCTCATTCTCAGCTTTATTTCTGTCATTTTCTTCTTTTTCATGTTAAAAATTTTACATTCTTAACTCATATTGAATAAAAATTCCCCTTTGAATAATTTTGATGTTTATCTTACTGAAGAATAGTTTAGATATCATCTATTTTATTTAAGAATATTTTATATTATGATATAATAATTTCATATTATAAAATTCCCATATTCCTCATTGATCCTTGTGTTTTTCTAACTGTTAAAGATTAAATAATATATAAAATATCTTATACATCAATTTTTTGAGTACCAATTATCATACATACTAAGTTATATTTTTTATCCAATCACAATTTCTATTGGGACTTAGAAAAAATGTTATCCACCATATAATATATATTATGCATGCTCAGAAAAACTTACTTACTTAGCAGAACATCATATATATTGTGTAATATAATCACCTTTACCAAATTCACACTTATCTAAGATAAGTTTTCCTTATATAACATATTTAAAATGTTATATATCACTATGAGTGGAATCCTTTTTCAATTTTCAACTCCTATATATATAAAAACTTACATATATAAAAAAATACAAACACTTTTTCATTTATTCAATTCTCATCCAACCACAATATATTATGTATGTATTCAAATTATTTAAAATATTATTAGACCCTATTTAAATAATCTTTTGGCATATCTATCCATTTTAAAGTATATAAAAATACTTTAAATAACTTTTTAAATAGTGATAATATTTTCAAACTTCTTTTAACCTTAATTCTAAGGTCTTATAGAATATAAATACTTACATATAGGTATTTTAATAACCCTCACCACCTAAAATAATTTCTAGTTTTAAACTTGGATTCTTCAACCTTCATACAAGTGATACTAGTTATTATGTGTATCATAATTAATGTTAAATAACACTTTGATGGTTTCACATGAATTTAGCCAGTTTTTTTCTTACTTCAATCATAGATCCTTAAGTTGTTTCAACAGTTATATCTTTAAACATTACTTGAAACATATTTTAGAAAATTATTTTGTCATCCAATGGAACTTGTCATTACATTCCTTGAAAATCATCTCTATAATCATCATATTTAAATGTTGTTATCTTGAATCTATCCATATGAGAATTCCCGGAAGTATCATCAATTATATCTTCTTTTATATTCATACATGATGGTAACAACTTACTCATATTCATTGGTATCTTCCTCTATCACCCATGAAAACATATATTGAATTTTATCCTTAATGATATATTTATAAGAAATTATACCAGTACAACTCTTTATAATTATCCAATCGGTCTCTCCAATCTACCCTTTTCATTTTTTTAATACCCACTTTAATTAAAAAGTCAATATTTTTCTCCACCTTATTAATAAAAAATGAAAATGTGAAAGTATAAAGGAAAATATCACTCATCACTTCCTTATTCTCTTGAGAAAAGTATAGTGTCACATCTCAAATAGTAATGAGACAAAATTATCCAACTCTAAGTATACATATTCCATGATCGGTGTAAAAAACAAGAGTGATTAACTTTGACATCAATGTTGTCTATAAAAATTTTCCAGCATGTGATGTTAACTAAATTTTCTATTCACTGGTATTTTAAACTGATTTCTAAATAAATTTTACCAACAAAACACAAATTAATAAACATATAAAAATATTCAAGTAAAATAATATTTATCCCCCTTCAAGTTATTTTCAATTCAACTATCACTACCCCCTAAAAATCATAATTGATATAGTCAAATCAGGGATGTGAAATATGATTGGCATACCTTAACTTCAACCTTCCTTAATTGTTATTCATAAATTCAAGATTCACATGAATTATTTTCTGATAGAATTCCATATAGTTATATCCCTCTCAAGGTATTAATTCTTTTATATATTCATCATGATAGTTAATGTACTCTATGATGGTCCACTATTATTTATATATAGTAATCATATGACTTCATCTTACTCCCCCTCATTTCATCACCTTCAATTACCTGCACATAAGTGTCAAAAAAAATGTGGGAATGAGGTGGAACACTTTTTCTACTTTGTGAGAGAAATAAGGTAGAGTATTTCCTCTCATCAAATATCCTCCTTTACTTATATCTCTAACTTTCATATAATTCTTAATTCTAGGTTTTAGGATTTCCTTGATGGTTAACTCCATGGGGAGTATGGTTATCTTCTCTTTTCTAGATTTCCCCTTGTATGGAAGAACCTTTTGTAACTTAGCTAGTAAGGAAAATTAATTTTCTTGTGCATGTTAAATCTTATTTTACACTTTTAATTAGGATGGATAAATTTTAATTTCCCAAACTAGGAGCCACTGAACTGGTGCCTCGGGCTAGCATGCCATATGACCTCAAGAACACCTCCTTGTATACCAGAGGTTTTCGACTAGAATCATATGCCTCTGGTGGTGAATCATATTTTAATAGAGTTTAATAAATAATAAATAAACTATATGGAAAATGAGGTACATTTTCTACACAATTCATGGTTCAATGAGATACATTTTAATAGGGTTTAATGAAGGTGGTAGTCCACAAAATGCAAGTTAACGTTTTCATGTCTCAAATAAAGAGAGAGAAATAGGGTGAGTTATAATTTGTCTCCTAATAATATTAATTATATTATATATGTCACATTTATTCTTTAATTTTTCCCTTATAACCAGTAAAGATAGACAGTGGTGAAAAAATAGAAGTCGTCGCTCTGTGGAGGTAGTAGTTTGCACAATGCATGATTGACAGTTTTGTTTTTCTTAATAGAAAAGGGGAAAGGTGGTTAATATTTATTAAATTAGAATAATAAAATTTAGTATAAAATCAATATTGATTTCATAATATAGGAATTAGTAAATTATATAAGGTAAATTAAGAAAAAAATTAAATGAAGTTAAGAAAAAAATTACTCATGTTGAGGGCTTGGGATTCCCCTTGGAAGACTCCATAGAAATGGAGGTATTAGGATAATCTATTTTCACTAAAGGATAAACGAAAAGGGATTTGATTATATAGGAATGAAAAGGGGTATATTTTCAAGAGTAAAATTAAATTTTATGGTGGTCTTGAAGGGGAGGTGAGTGCCCCTTTTATAAGAAGTGAGAATGAAATTTTTGTAAATATTTCAAATTAATATAATGAGAGAATAGGTTTCACATGACAATAAGACTCAAAAATGTAAAATAATGTGCTATGGGTGAGATAATTTCAATAATACCATAAAAATCATTTGAATATGATTTTTAATCATGTTTTAAAGTCCTTTACTTTTATAATTTTTAATTTTACCATTTTTTGTTTTACAGTGGTAACTAGTTTTTACCCAAGAAACTCACTTTTAATGACTGAAAATAAAATGTTCCTCATTAAATATATTTTACATGATAATTAAAAAATATTAAATCCATTTTATTATAAAAAATTTCTATATGTAATAAAAATTAATTTAAACATTAGTTCATGTAACGCATAAAAACCTATTTTAAGAAAAAATTCATTTTTATGATTAAAATTTATTTTTTGGGTAAAATTATCAATGTATTTTAATTTTAGTATAAAAATTGGTTTATTATAAAAAAAAATTATGTTTCATTTAAAGTAATCTAAAACAAAATTTTATCAAAATAATTTTTAATTAAAAGAAATGACCAAAACAGTTTTTATTTGAAAATATTATTTAAGTTCTTAAAATATTAATCATTGGTTTTCAAAATTCAAACAATTAAAAGTTTTTATACACTTAAATTTATTTATTATATAATGATAAATTCTATAGTTATGGTAAAACTATATTTTTCACTATTCACCTAAAAATCAATTATTTTTGAAAAAACTCAAAAAATCAACCTAAGATAATTTTGACATACTGAATAAGAAATCGGTGTTCATTTTAAAAAATTAAAATTTATAATTTAATAATTTTCAATTTTAAATAAAAATAATATATATATATATATATAAACTAATTTTTTTTAAAAAAACCCTTTTAAAACATTGAGTATTCATAATCTTATTTTGTATGCATTTATAATTGATTAAAATATTTTTATCTTCCATTGATTTTATTCTTGTTATAATTTTATTATCTAATATTTCTTGGATTATTTTATTTTAGTGTTTCTTATGGAAAAATTTATCAACATGGTGTTTATTTAAAGGATAAAAAAAATATATAGTAGAATATTGGGTAGTTACATTCTACCCCATTAAATAAATAGCATCCTCATAATTTTAATTATTAATCCTTGATGAAAGTAGGTAAGGGTATTCTAAATATATTTATCATTCAGGATATAACTTCTAATATTAAATTTATCTTACAATGTCTCTATCATTTTACACATATTATTACATGATTTTAATCATAATCAAACATCAAATACAAACCAAGGATCGTAAAGTTTGGTGTCTTTGGATGATTAGGTACATAAGACAGAAAACATGGAAATAAAATAAAACATATTTATACTAATCATCTATAATTATATCCAAACTTACTTTGAGATATTACATCTTTATAGGATAACCTTGAGAATACATAGACAAAAGGGATGATCTAAAAAACCCAGTAAGGGAATAAACATAGAAATAAAGCATAGAACATGGGTTAGAAGGCATAACATGATGACATAAAAAGGCATGGAACATGAATAAACATATGGAATCATAACATATAAAACATGGGATCATGTAATCATGGAAACATGGGAATGTGTCAACAATATATAACATGATATAAACATGAGTTAAGGACAATTGTAAAGACTATATCACATGGTGGATAAAGCCCCATAAAGGAATCAGGTTTTCTCCTTGTCCCAAAATGACATCTCATGAGACTAGACATTAACCAATGCATTAGATATCTATCTAGATTCACCCATCATAATATGATCATTCATATATGTGACACATTAATAATCAAAAATAAAATACAAACATAAGGGTTACCCATGGAAAGAAATGATTATCGTAATCATGTCATAAGGTATAACCAATCAGTGTATCATAATGGTGTTTTTGAAAGAATAGATTTAAATCATATATGGAAATTAATAAGGGAAAATAGTAATGTATCAAGAAAAATGATGTCTAACTTAAGTAAAAATGTGTAATAAGAGTGTTTAAGAAACTTTAGAAATGAGATGCTTTAGTACGGTTTAAGGGAAAATTTCAATGAGTCTTTAAAGTAGAAAAGGAATAATTGTTTATATAAATCCAAAAAATAAATGAGAAATATTTAATGATAAAATTTGGGATTTTATAAAAATAAATTTGGATTAAAATAGATTATGTATGGTGCTTTAAAATGGTTAAGAAATTGGGAAGTTCCCATTAATCGAGCTTTCTTATCGGGATGAATTTGGAAGGAAACCATATAAAACACGTATTTCCCTATCAATGAAAGAAAAATTGATCTAGGTAAATATATTTCAAACATACACATATAATTTATGAGTATTTTATAATAATAATTATTAATTTCATTGGGGTAAAGAGAGATAAAGTGTAACTCGAAGGAAAAATGGGGGTTCTGTTAGAATCCCTTACCTTAGGTATGAAAGTGTTCTGAAATTGCACTTAATTTTAAATATTATAAAATTATATTCCTTAATTAATTAATTAAAAACCTATTCAATATGTATCTGATTTATTATAATTTTATTAAGTTAATTTATGGACATTTTTATGAGTTATAATGTTTAATTTTGTTGTTCCTAGAGCGTTTGTTTCATGATTTTATGATTGGTTCCCTTAAGTTTAATAATGGGATTTCATGTCAAATGGAATAAAACCCCCAGAAGTGGAATTATATGATATTTATGAAACTAAAAAATTTAAGTGGTCCCACATATAAGTTTTTTTCAGGTATGAGAATTATTCATTAGATAAAATGTTAATGATGAAAGTTAGTTTATTTTGGTGAATTTTCAATCATCGTGAACTAGTTTTGTTTAATTATTTAATATTATGTATATATGTCAATTACATAACATTAAACAATTTTTAATACACATATTATAATCTTTTTCAAACATAAAAATGGTTTTATTACCATCCTTTAAGGTTTTAATAGAAAATTAAAAATCATCATCCATGAAGGTAGTGAATCGCCACATCACAGACGATGTTTTCATTTTTTTTAAGATAAAAAGAGAAGAGAAGAGATTTGATGATGTATATACCATTAACATAATAAAATTATAGTATATGTATGATACTGTAGTTATCATTTAACTTTTGATAGTGGAGGAAATAATGATGTATAAGAAAGAAATAATTAAAAAGAAAAAGGTGGAGGATTTTACCTCTTGAATAATGTCTCCTTAAGAACCTCCTTAAGGCACATGAAAATGTTATTTTTGTGATACCACCAATACCAAAAATTGTGGAATATGTAAGAGTTTTGGGAGATTAATTGGGAATAATATAATAAATCTCCAAGTCTTATAAGGTGTGAGGAGAATAGGTGGTGAAGGGTGGTATTTATAGTGTGAGGAGAGGGGTTTTTTATTATTTTATTCATATGTTTATTATTTTGGATCAAGACTATCAATAGTGTTTATTATTGTGGATAAATATAGTAAAATTTTCTATAGATTTTAAAAAAATGGGTTCATACCACATCCATACATCATCCATGACTCAATAATTCATGTATTTAGCTTATATCGTAAATTATAATATTTCACTATTCACCGAAAAATCAACTATTTCAAAAAAATCCAAAAAATTCATCCTAACCATTTTTCGACATGTAGACTTCAAAAATGGACTCCATTTTATAAAAATAATTTTCTAAATATGATAAATTTAATTTTTAATTAAAATCATCATTTATTTGAAAAATACTGATTTTAAAATTATAACTAATTTTATGACAATTTGAAAAATTGATTAAGGTCTCATAAAATTATAATATAATCATAAGAAAAAAAAATATTAATTTATGAATATATTTTATATAAATAAACTTTATTTTAAATTATTATATTAATTATAAAATTGTAAATAAACATTTGTGTTTCACAAAAATACCAATACTTAATTTATTAATTTTAAAAACATTTATTTACTTATACCATGATATAAATATATCATATTTTCATTTATAAGATACCAAATTTTTATTTACACTTTCATAGTTGAGGTTACTATTCTATTGGCTGTATTACTATTCTTAATGGTCACATTACTATTCTAACAGTCAAGTTACTATTTTATTGGTATAGGTTTCTTAATTTCTATAAATACCACTTATTTCATTATTAATTTATGAGAATAAAGTTTTTTATGGGTTCTCTATGTGATTTATGAGTTATACTATATGAAATAGTTATAAGAATGGAATTTCCATTTATAAAATTATGGGTCGTTACATATCTTATCCTCTTAGGCTATATCAAGTTACTTATTTTTCCTCAAACAACATTAATTTTTTATATAATCATATACTCAAGTATGTATATACCATAATCATACATTCTCAAAAATATACCATTCCAAAAACAATTTGAATTTATAAGGAATTAAACCTTAGTGAAATTATATATTCCATCAAAAATTAACTCTGTCTTTAACCATAAAATGTATTAACCACTAGTTCATAAAGTGACATAGAAGTAAATATATTTAAAATCCAAAAAATGAGATAAATTTCACCAAAAATATCATGGATCAATTTTTCATTAAATAAATAATCTAATACAAGGATACCAATACTATCTAAATTACTTTTCCCATAATAAATCAACTTTGTATTATCTCAATATCAAGAATATATAAAACCTAAGAGATATCCATACCTCGATCATGTGTTGTTTAATATTTATCTCAAAAAATATAACCTTATCATAAAATAATTTTTCAAGGTTATTTATTCCATTTAATATATGTTTTCAAACCTTTAAAGTAAAAATACTGAATAAAAATCCTTGTATATTTTACATAATCCTCATAAATTTTATAATATACTAGAATATCATTGATAAATATCAATCACTAATGAAAATAGCCAAGAGTATCAAGAAATAATTTCTATTAATATATCAACCTCACTACTATAGGTAAGACTATGAAACTAACCTTTCCTTTCATAATAGTAATATACTAAGATCTGAAACCATTTAAGTATACTTCCTTATTCGGTTAAAGTGGTTTATAGATACATAACTTTCTCGACTTCATTTCCATGATATTGTTTCAACAAAATACTAAAACCAAAAAAAATTATGATAATATCCAAAATATTAATAAGTAAGCATCAATATAAAGATAAATTCCCTTATAACACCTTTATTTTTAACTTATTATACTTTCATTTAAACCCATGACTGTCTTTGTTCAATCCTTTGTTATCCATGGTCATTTTTCTATTAGGTTCTCAAACCTAATTAGTTAACATCATACTAAATTCCTTCATAGTGGTTCATTAAAGAAAATATGAATTAACCATAGCATATCCCCTAGGAGTGTCAAACCAGTTGTTCAATTAGGCCTCTTCATCGTGCACCAAGTGATGGTCAAGTCAACACCAATTCATGCTTTTCAATGTTATTACCTCTAGGTATATTTGTTCCAAATTTTTCATCCACTTATAGTATCCAGACAAGGATGTTATTTTCAATAAAAACATGTGATTTATAATTTTTCAAAATTTTAGGATATTATCTAATACTTATACTTATCCCAAAGTCTCTCTCTTAAAATTTTCACTAAATTTCCCTTATCTTATTCCCCAAAATAACTAAATTAATTATCAAAAATAACTAAACACTCCTTTAATGCTAACTAAGGAACCCTAGACCCACACACCTAGGTATGGTGCTAGAAACACGTTCCTTTACAAATTAACTTTAATACTAAGTGATATGATCAAAGCTAAACTTGTACTAACATCATATTACTATTACATCTCACAATAATATCACATAAATTATAGAACCTTTTAGTTTAGTGTCTTTTAGTACCAATTACATAGGCAACTTATTTTATAAAACTAGTGAACATTTCTCTATTATTGAACCATTCTAGAAACCCTTCTTGGATTCTCATAGAGGATAAACCCATATTCATAACCTTGGGAAATGGAAGCATAAGAAAGGGGTGATCTTAGATTCTCATTAAGGGTAAACATAGGTGATAACAACAAAATATCATAAGTGATCATAATATGATCATGTGGTTATAATCATGATACATAAGAAAGTTAAACCTAATAAAGCATAGATCATAATTCATGGCATAGGGAAAGATTCATGAATCAAAAGAGTGTGTAAAAATTATCCAATAAAAATGATCCTTAAAATCGTTACATCAAGATACATTTTGAATTTGGTAGAAACATTAGTATAGGGAACATTACTTTTATGAGATGCACCATCAGTGAAAACACTTATAAGCAACTAAAATGTAGTCATGAATACTTACCTCTTGAGATATAAACTATTAACCAATGCATTGGATGAAGTTATAGGGACCCACCCACAATCATCTATATATATGAGTTCTAATTGAAAAAAATAATTCATCATATAATAAATAACCCATGTAAATAAAATGACTTTAATTCAACACGTCATAAAGAATCCATATAAATAAAATGGGTTTCATTCCTTACATCAGAAAGAACCCACGAAAAGAAAATGGGTTTCATTAATCACATCATAAAAACACAATATAAATAAAATTGGTTTCATATCCTTTACAAATTTATTCATATAAGTAAAAAAATTGATTCTATAAATAATCAAAACATGATATACCCATTGAAAATAAATGGGTATCTAAAGATATTCAAAAACCTTCTAGGTAAATTCCCTTCAATCAAGATAATAGACCACATGGTATTTACATAGTATATATTAACGGTATAATATTAATTCAAAAATTTACCCAATTAATAAATTCATAGAATCTAGGTGAACACCCTTCAATAAAATAAATGAAAAATAGGGTATAAAAAATAAAATTCATTCAAAGAAAATTTATGTCTATTCATGGTGGATGGTAATGCAAGAAAAAGGCAGTGATGGATCATATCTTTAATAGAAAAGAAAATTAAATAATTCATCTAGAGAATGAAGGTGGATATTTATATTTTAGGAATATCGTTGATCAATTATATGATATTTTAAAGGATAGTTAATTAGACAAAAATAATAATTTTTAGGAGTTTTATAAAAAATCACTTTGGAAAAAAGAAAAATCCATAATTTTTTGAAATCATTTTAAAAGAAACATTTTATAAATCTTGAAAAAAAATAATTTCTTATGAAAACCATGAAAACATATAGGTAAATTTTCATATAAAATGTCAAAGGTAGCAGAAATATATGTTCAAATGGAAGTAAATCTTATAAATATTCATTGAAAATATTTTTAAAATTATCATAAAAAGAAGACTTTAAGCATCACTTTAAAAAGTTATGATCAAAAAAGTGAAGTGAAAATGTTGAAAAAATTTAATTTTGAAAAAGAAACATTAATAATAGATCCATTAAAATATATAAATGTTATCAAAAGAAATGTTGTGTGGAAGATAAAACATTTTATTTTGAAAGGATGGAAAAAAATTTAATATTTTGAAATATCTTTGTTAAAATATCGCATCATAACAAGAGTAATAAAACTTCATTCTTCAAATAGGATGTGAAAAATATGGAGATCACATGAGATAACCCATAATTAGGTTCCCAATTGTAAATGATAACATTATTGGAAAGGGAAAATATGGACAAGTTGGGGAAACTGTCATTAAAGACTATGGGAATTATTCTCAATAATGATGTGATTTTGATAAATAAATTGTATGAAGATAAAATATATGAATTAAAATATAATTTTCCACAAAATAGGAAGATAAATTAACATTAAATAAAATATTATGGTGTAATAAATCAATCTGGGAATAAATATGTTCAATAAGACTAATTTTAACTCAGCAAAGGGAGTTGAGTAAACAAAAGCCCTTACGATAATGGAAACATAAGAATCAAAAGAACATGAGAGGGAGTTACCATTAAATAGACATTAAAATATCCTAAGATAAAATATATGTATTATACTTGAAGTAAAAATGGTATTTAATACACCACAAAAAGATATTATGGTGTGTAATGTCAAACATGTCATAAGAAATTTAAATTTGAGACAGAGAATCCATTAAAAACATAGAAACTTTCGAGTCACAAACAGTTGAAGGATATGATTTAAAATAAAAATTTTAATACCATAAATTATGATATGATCATGATAAAAAAATATTAAAGGGGTATTATATACACCAATATAAATAAAACATGTTTTTTAATAATAAATATGTCTCAAGGGGTAAAATATTGAGACAAGAAACTCTTACCTTGTTTCTCTGCTTAGTCGAATGTGTTATAACCTCCTATAAAAAAAATATAAATATCATAATATTATATTTAAAAGTATTATTCATATTAATAACCTATTATAAATTTCATTTGTAATTATTTTCTACATGTATATTAGTTAGTTATTATCTATTTTCAATATTGTGTGTGAGTAATCATGATAATTTTGAACATGTTTTGTAAAAGCGATGTGGTTATTCATTATTCTCCCAAAGTTTATCATTAACAGATCATAAAATGTACTATAATTGATGATTTATCATATTTATAATTTTATAATTTCACTCTATGGTAGTTTTGGTTATAATTCTTGTAGATGAAAATGGAGACAAGCATGTTTCAGTAATTTTTAACAAACGGTGGAGGTCTTAGGATTATCACCTCTGATTAGAGAATAAATAAAATGGTGGATGGATATAGGGGAATTTAAAAGGGAGTAGTTTCAATATGAAACTAAATTTTTAGATTGGTACTAAAGGGTTGGTTAAAGGACCATTTTATAAGTGGTGAGAATGACATTTTTATAAATATTTCAACTTAATATAAAGAGATTACATGTTTCTATTGAGTAAACTAGATTTCTTATGACTTTTCTATTACTTTCTATTTTTAAAATCACAAAAAAAAATTCTTAAGGAAAATTATCTTTCTCTAAAATTTATTTTCTTATGGAAAATTTTCTTTCTCTAAGAAAACTTTTGTCCTTACCCTTGGTTTTCAATGTATTGTCTAAATATTTTCTAACATTTCTGGATCCAAACAAGTTTAGATTCTAAAAGTATAATAATATTATTTTCAGGAAATAAAAGGAAGTGACAACAAAAATACATAGTACATGGATAGTGTATGTTCCCATCACATTACTGGTAACAAAAACTTCTTTGAAAAGATTATCAAGATGAAAGGTGGAAAAGTAACTTTCAGATATAATGCTCAAGGAGAAATTGTTGGTATAGGTAGTATTTTTCTTCTTTGAAAATCATTAATTTCAAATGTTTTATTTTTTAAAGGTCTTAAGAAAAACCTTATAAGTATAATCTATTTATGTTATGAATTTTACCTTGTGAATTTTAGTAATTATACATGCCTAGTACACAATTCCAAGGAATAGTTTATTCTCTCTACCCATAGGCATGAGAATGTTTATAAAATTAACTTATAAGACTTTAGGATCCAAGGCCTACCTTTCCTTAGTATAATGGAATATCAATCTTGGTTATGGCATAGAGGACTAGGACACTATAACCTTAGGAACCTATGAAAACTCTCAAATAAAAGACTTTTTGAGGATCTAATGGAGCTTAGATTTGTTTCTTAAAACATTTGTGATCCTTGTAAATATAGAAATTAACATAAGTCAAGATTTAAATCAATAATTGAAGTCTCAACTTATGATGCATTACAGATAGTGCATATAGATCTCTTTGGTCCAACACAAGATGGAAGTATTAGAGGAAAATACTATGTATTTGTTTTAGTTGATGATTACACTAGATTTACTGGGTCTATTTTATAGTAAATAAATATGAACCATTTATTATTTTAAATATTTTTTATCCAAAGTTAAAAATGAGAAAAACCCTTCCATTGATAACTATTTATAGTGATCATGGGGGAGAATTTGAAAATTCATATTTTGAAACTTTTTGTAGCAAGAAAGTCATTACTCATAACTTCTCATCTCCAAGAACTCCTCAATAAAATGGTGTTATTTAAATAAGAAACCTAATTCTTCAAGAGATAAGTAGAACCATGTTGAGTGAATATTATATTTCTAAACACTTTTGTGTTGAAGCTCTTAGTACTACTTGTTATACTATAAATCGAGTTGTAATCAGGCCATTTCTTAATAAAACACCTTATGAATTATGGACTGGTTGAAAACCTAACGTTTCTTACTTTAAAGTATTTGGATGCAAAGTATTTATTATGAATACTAAAGATAACTTACATAAATTAGCACCCAAATCCGATGAAGGAATTTTCTTAGGCTACTCCACTACTTCTTGTAGGATCGAAATATGATGTAGATGCTCAATATACAAGATGGGGGTGAATTTTATACTTTAAAAATTCCTTTGGAACCATTAAAGTTGGTATAAAAACTTTAGTTTTCAACCTTAAGGAAAACTATGTTTAACAAAGTTAAACAAGGTAAATTCACAAGACCTCTAAATTCTAAAAACTTACTTGATTCAAGAAATATGGTTCTGTAAATGAAACATAAGAAAAGTTTACAAAGAAAATATTTTATCTTAAAGTGTATAGAATATCACTAATCAGAGTATACAAAAACAAGGAAGTATAAGAAAGTTATACTTTCCTTATCAATCAAAATGAAATGGAAAATAAACTTGAAACAAGAACAAGTAACAAGTATAAATTCTTTTAACCCAAAGAGTAGGGTATCCAACAACCTTGGATAAAGGTCCCTTGATTTATAATTTCAAGAAAGTCTGTCTTACTCACACCAGGGTAAGCCCTCAATAGGAATATCAGAATCTGTCTTGCTATCCCTACAATACCTCAACATCAAGGTAGTTGGCACCTCTGTCTTCCTCAGCAAGGAAGTCCTCGAACTTTAAGGTAGTCGGCACCTCTGTCTTCTTATCCCTGGAATCCCTCAAATGATCTTAGCAACATTCAGAGTCTCATGAAGTAGGATGAACAAGATGTTCAGTACGCACTAATCATGAGAGTATCTCTCTCTAGAAATCACCTTAACAGCGTGTAATCTCTAGAGTTATAGAACCACACAAAAGTTATGAGCTCATTCAAATGAGATTCTATTTATAGGTTTTCCTCCAATGGTCATCTCCCTCCTCCAGCGGTCAAATTTTTTCCTTAAATCTCGGAGGGACATGTACACATGTCACTCAAACAATGGTTAGTTAGAAACAAAATGCATGACATCGTTTCATGACTATAACAAGGGTAAGAAAAAATTTGGTTTCTTAACCAAAACCATTTTTTGAGGTCTAAGGAAAAATAAAAGTTCGAATTCTAAGAAAAATAATATTCAGAGTCTATAACACATGGGTATTCAAATTCTGTTTTCCAAATAAGTCGTAACCTGAATTCAGAGTTTGAATTCATAAGAGTTTGGAGTATGAACTCATAAGAGTTCAGAGTCTAAATTCATAGAACTTGGAGTCTGAACTCATAAGAGTTCGGAGTCTAAATTCAGAGAACTTGGAGTCTGAACTCATAAGAGTTCGGAGTCTGAATTCAGAGAACTCGGAGTATGAAATCATAAGAGTTTGGAGTCTGAATTAAGAGAACTTGGAGTCTAAACTCATAATAGTTCGGAATCTCAATTCAGAGAACTCAGAGTCTAAACTCATAAGATTTCGGGGTCTGAATTCAGATAACTCAGAGTGTGTCATAAGATTCCGAAGTCTGAATTTAGAGAACTCAGAGTCTGAACTCGTAAGATTTCTGAGTCTAAATTCAGTGAACTCGGAGTCTAAATTCAGAGAACTCGGAGTCTGAACTCATAAGATTTCAGAGTCTGAATTCGAATCCTGAAACATAATTCTCTCTATTCAAGTATTTATAGGATTCTGAGGTTTTTCAATATGAAACTGAATTTTACACTTAGAAATAAAATGAGTTAGATTTAGAAGAACTAGAATATGAACAATGAAAATAGGTAAGGATAAATTTTCCTTAGGGAAGAAAATTTCCTTATTAAGATAAAACTTAGGGAAAAAGAAATTTGCCTTAAGATAGAGTGTTTGTGATTTTCTAAACATAAAAGAATGTAAAATTCATAAGGAAACCTTATTGACTCAAAAATCTCCCCCTTTTTGGAAAGCACAAACATCCTTATGAAAAAGAATATAAGGACTTATAATTTTTATTAAATTGAAAATAAAAACTTATCTACCTTTACTTATGGATCATAATGAATACGAATAACTCCCCCTTAGGATTTGGAACCACTAAGGATCATATTTTGATTTCTTGAATGAGGTTTTTCATTATATTTCATACGGAAATATTTATGATGGAAACTCCCCCTTAGATAAACTCCCCCTTACTTAGAGAAATTTATTCTTTACTTAGTATTCTTTTTGACATTCCTTTCTCCCCCTTTGTGATTTTCAAAAAGGATTAAAAGGAATGGAAAAGAAAGTATGGTACCTAAAATATTATAACTAAACAACCAAACAACGAACAACCAAAAAATTCATTATGATTGGAAAAATTTATACAAGGGAAAATACAATAAAATATCGTAATTTAGCAAGATTATCCTTCATTCTCCTTCGGAATCAACTTTTTCACTATGGTTTTTAGCATTTTGAGCTCCTTGTGATCTTCCTCTGCACGTTTGAGCAACTGATCCTGATCTTCAGTTTTCTTCTCTAAGGATTTAATTTTCTCTTCTTGAGCCTTAATATTCTCTTCCTAAGCCTTCAACACTTCATCTTTCTTAAGAATCTTCTCTTTAATCTCAATTATGAGATCCCTTTCTCTCTTCCAACTCTCAGAAACTGAATACAACTTCCCATTCAGATCTTTCACTTCTTGCATCCGAGTATTTTCCTCAAGAGATAACTTTTCTTCAAACTATTTGGTGAGATATTTGAACTTACCCTCTTTAGTTTCAAAATAATCATTGAAATTATCTTGGAATTCATCAAGAATCTTCATATCTTGGATAGTTTCCTTTGAAAAACTATTCATATTCTTGCAAGATCTCTTATGAGCCTCATAACCAATAAGAAAAGTCTAGAAGTTTGCATCGAGTTTGACACACTTATCCATCACCATGGATACTGAACCTGATTTTTGATTTAATGTCTATTGAAGCATCTGAAATCTCGAGTCAATGACTGGGAATATAGGAACAGTTCCAACAAGCTTCTTCAGAGATTGAACAAAAAAGTCATGTCTGAGGGAGGACGATTCTGAATCTGAGACTTTAGTTGGTGAGGGTTCTTCCTCTATTTCAACTGCCTTCCTCTTCGATGAACCACCAACTTCTTTCTTTTTCACCACTACTTTTCTAGGTGTATCAACAACCACCTGTTTTCACTTATCAACTTTCAGAATGATTTCTTCTTTATTGGGTGATTTGTGTTCACTATCAGATAGTTGCACAATTTTATCTTCATATATCTCTTCCTTCTCAGCTCCTGGATTAGAATCCTCTGGTTGAATGAAATCATGATTAGAACTTTCTTCTTTGGACAGCTTATTCACTTATTCTTCACCCTTCTCATCCTTTCTAGGGGTAGCAATCTTTGAAGACTCGGCTTCAGAAGTTCGGATAGAGAGCTGTTCAGATAGACCTTCATTCTCATGAAAATATTCTACTTGCTTTATGAGATCTTCAGTATCACCACTGCCTTCTTCTTCTTCTACTTACACTTCTTCTTATTCTACTTGTTTTTCTTGAACTTTTTCTAGAGTTTCAAACTTCTTTCCCAGAGTCTCTGGTAAAGTTTCTATCAAGAATGATTCTGGTACCGGAATATTCTCAGAAGCTTTCTCAGCAGCCTTTAGAATGGATTGCACTATCTCATCCTCAGTCAACTTCTTCTTTTGCTTCTTTTCTTTCTCTTTCTTCTCAATCTCTTCAACTACCTTTTCTTTCAAAGATTTTTCTTCAGTGGGGTCCAAGCCAAACTTTGGCTCCCCTTCTTTCTGATTTTTCTTGTCTTCTCTCCACTTTGTTACTACCTCATCCGGATAGTCTTTTTTCTTCTTTGGCTTTGGTGGTGCGGATTGGGGTTCCTTAGTCACTGGGTTTTTTTCCTTCTCTTACACCTCCTTTAACTTCCTCTTCCTTCCACCCTTTTTAAAAGGTTCATCCACCTCCTATTTCTTTGATATGGCTTCAACTTCTTCTTCAGGAAAATCAAATAATTCTTCAGATTCTTTGAAAAAACTAGCTTTCATCCTCTTCAGAGTATCATCACTTACTAGCATGACCTAAAAAATTCTTGTCTTAGAAATACAAGGTATTTTGAAGGACTCTAAGCAATGAACAATCATCTTCGAAATAATGGCTGGATACATAATTATCTGAGCCTTTAGATTTCCATTCTTTATATTCTCAATTGTAACAAAAATATGCTTAACCAGGTTTATCTTTCTTAGGTTCACCAAAAAATCCAAAATATACATATCACTCTTCTTCAAAGTATCCTTGTCTCCTTTTCTCTATATGATAAAATCTTGAACCCATAATTCAAGAATCCAAAAATTTGTAGACAGGTGATCAATCTTTGGAGTCTTTACCTCTGAAATACCAAGACAAGCCATGACTTTCACCTTATCAAAACTTCCTTGAACATCAGGAAGCTTATGAGAACAAAACTCACCATCCTCTTCATAAGGAATACCAACCAAGCTTGCAGCCTTGGTGTAATAAAGAGCATAAGTCTTCCCATAGCTCTTTAAAGAGAACATGTCTTTTCCTTCTTCCTTGAAAATTCTTGTTGACTCATAGAACTCAACCAACAAGTCTAGATACACCAGATCTTGTGCCTTTGGTTTGGATATGAAAACACTCTCCCACCCATTCATATTGATATTCTTCATGATAATAGAATCATACTTAGAAAAGAAATTTGGATGAATGAACCTTTCTCTGTAAATTTGCCATTCAGAAATTGGATTTACAGTTGACATCTTTTTCTGAGAAGAAACTTTGACAGACGTTCGGAATTGAGTAAGATCTGAGAAGTTAAGAATGGTCTTAAGTAGGAAGGTCAGAGCTTCAGCACACGAAGTCTTGAGTTTCGATGTGGGACAACCATTAGGGGTCCATTATATTGGTGTTTGAGGCGACAGTTCAGCTTCCATACTCAATCCAACGGTTGAAAAGTCTCCTGATCAGATCTGACGGTTAAGATGATAGCCGCAAGGAAATTTTGATAGAATCTGATCTTTTGAGGTTTTTAAGAAAAAAATTCGGATTTAAGGAAAAGAGGATACGAAAAATTTAAAAATGAATGAAAACACCAGCAAGTAAAAGATGATTACGAAAATTTAAGAAAGGAAATCATACCTTTCGGATTTCCAGGAAGATTATTTGTAATAAGGAAAATTCTTCTTGAAGAACTTTAGATTATGAAAAAAAAATTATTACAAGTAAATTTTACAATGAAAAACTTTATTAAGAAAATACGAAAATATTCATTACAAAAATATTCATTATGAAAATTCTCAGTACAAAAATTTTAAGAACTGAAATCTTCATTATGAAAATTCTCAGTATGAAAATTTTCTTTACGAAAACTTTTGAGTATAAAAATTTTCATTACGAAACTTTTGAAAAAATTAACTACAAAAATTTTGAAAAAGAAAAAAATCTAGACTATGAAAAAAATTTAGAACTTAACAAACCAATGTACTCCTCCTATGACAAGGAGTTTTTTACTGTAAGAAGATAGGTTTCAACAGGAAGTTAATTAGAAGAATTACCTTATGGTTATCATTCCAAACTTATATTTAATGTATTCAGATATATCAAAGGGTAAATATTTTGTGAAAATATCATCAATTTGATCTTTTGTTCCAATAAATTGAAGAATAATATCTCTTTTTTGTGTGTGATCCCTAAGAAAGTGATTCCTAATATCTATGTGTTTTTCACGAGAGTGGTGTGCAAGGTTTTTTCTTAGAGAAATAAAACTAGTATTATCACAAAAAATTTGTGTTTTGGTAAAACTCATACCATAGTCTGTGAGTGTGTGTTTCATCCACAGCACTTGAGCACAATAACTTCCAATTGCTACATATTAAACTTCAGTAGTGGAAAGTGCTACTAAGTGTTTCTTTTTGCTTGACCAAGAAACTAATGAATCTCCTAAGAAATGACAAGTTCCATATTTACTTTTTCTATCCATTCTACATCCACCAAAGTCATCATCTGAAAAACTTTTTAAAAAAAAGTCATTTCCAGAAGTATAAAAGAGTCATAAATCCAAGGTTACCTTTAAGTAGAGAAAAATTATTTTCACTGCCTTTAAATGAGATTCTTTAGGATTGGATTGATATCTAGAACATAAGAATACTGAAAACATTAATTCTGGTCAACTAGCTGTCAAGTATAGTAAGCTTCCTATCATACCTCTAAAAGATGTTTGATCCAATGGTTTCCCAACTTCATCAAGATCAACTAAATTTGAGGTACCAATGGGAGTACGAATACTCTTAGTTTTTTCATATCCATACTTTTTAAGAAGATATTTAATATACTTATGTTGAGATATATAAGTTCCTTCTAGTTTTTAAGAAATTTTAAAACCTAGGAAAAATATAAACTCACCCATCATACTCATTTCAAACTCATATTTCATTAGATCAACAAAGGAATCAGTTAAAGATTGCTGAGTTGTACCAAATATAATGTCATCAATATAGATTTGAACAATAAAAACATTTTTCTTATCTTTCTTTGTAAAAAGGGTTAGATCTGTATTTCCCTTAACATGATTATTTTGAAGCAAAAATCTTGTAAGTCTATCAGACTAGGCTCTAGGGGATTTGCTTAAGTCCATACAAAGCTTTGGTAAGTTTAAAAACATGATCAGGATGTTTTTTGTCTTCAAAACCAGAAGTTTATTCAACAAAAACTTCCTCTTGAACATAACCATTAAGGAAATCACATTTAACATCCATTTGAAAAAGTTTGAAGTTGAAGAAAGCTGCAAAATCAACTAAAATACGAATAGATTCAAGTCTAAATATTGGAGAATAGGTTTCTTCATAGTTTATTCCCTCTTGTTGATTATAGCCTTTAGCAACTAATCTAGCTTTATTTCTTACTAGGACTCCATTTTCATCACACTTATTTCTGAAGACTCATTTTACTCTGATTACAATAGTTTTCTTAGGTCTTTCAACCAAATTCCAAACTTTATACCTTTTGAATTCATTTAGCTCATCTTGCATGGCTTTGATCCAATCATCATCACCTAAAGCTTCATCGGTGATTTTTTGTTCTAATTGGGAAAGAAATGCTAGATGTTCTACTTCATTTCTTAAGGAACTTCTAGTCCTTACAAGTTGATTTACATCACCAATGATACTATCACTAGGATGATTCTTCAGAAACAACTGATTTGGGTTTTGTAAAATCTGTTCATCAATATATGGTAGGAAATCTTCTGGAGTAAATGTCTCAGAAACATTTTCTTGAACATTTTCCTTATCAGAAGGATATTCCTTCAAGGGTTGAAAATCAGTTTTTTAAAACACATCCGAGGATGTAGGTTGGGGTTGTTTTAAAACAAAAGGACCGGTTTCATCAAATTTAACATGTACTATTTCTTTAATAGTACAAGTGTTTTTTTTTAACTCTATAAGCCCTAGAAGTTGTGGAGTAGCCTAAGAAAATTCCTCCATCAGATTTTGGTGTGAATTTATGTAAATTATCTTTAGTATTCAAGATGAATACTTTTCATCCAAAAACCTTGAAGTAGGAAAGTCTAGGTTTTTTACCATTCCATAACTCATAAGGTGTTTTAATAAAAAAAGGTCTAACCAAAACTCGATTTATAGTATAAAAAGCAGTACTTACAGCTTCAGCCCAAAAATGTTTTGCTATTGAATATCCACTCAACATGGTTCTAGTTATCTCTTGAAGAATTTTATTTCTTCATTCAACAACACCATTCTGTTGAGGAGTTCTTGGTGCTGAGAAGTTATGAGTAATGCCTTTTCTACTACAAAAAGTTTCAAAATCCAGATTTTGAAATTCTTCACCATGATCACTATGAATAGTTATCAATGGAAGCTTTTTCTCATTTTTAACTTGGGCTCTAAAACTTTTGAAATAATAAAGAGATTCATACTTCTTTTCTAGAAAATAGACCCACGTAAATCTAGTTTAATCATCAACTAAGACAAATCCATAATATTTTCCACCAATGCTTCCAGTTTGTGTTGGACCAAAAAGATCCATATGAACTAACTATAATTCATCAGATATTGAAACTTCATTGATTGATTTAAAACTTGATTTATGTTGCTTTCCATATTGACAAGGATCACAGACTTTTGAAGAATCAAATCTAAACTCTGGTAGATCCTTAACAAGTCCTTTATTATAGAGTTTACATAGGTTCCTAAGGTTACAGTGTCCTAACCTTCTATGCCATAACTAAGAATGGTATTCCATTTCACTAAGTCAAGGTAAGTCTTGTCTCCTAAGGTCTTCTAAGTTTAGTGTATATAAATTCTCTTGCCTATGGGCAGAAAGAATAAACTCTTCCTTGGAATTGTGTATTAAGAACTTTTCATTCCTAAAATTCACAAGGTAACCTTCATTTCATAATTTTCTTATGCTAATGAGGTTGTTCTTAAGACCCTTAACAAATAAAACATTTGAAATCAAAGTTTTTCCAAGAAGAACAATGTTACCTATACCAATAATTTCTCCCTGAGCATTATCTACGAAAGTTACTTTTCCTCCTTTCATTTTAATAATATTTAAAAAGAAGTTTTTATTACTAATCATATGACGGGGACATCCACTATATATGTACCATGTATTACTACTATTGGTACTTTCTTTATTTTCCTGAAAATAAAAATGTTAGACTTTCAAGCCCCAAACTTTCTTGGATCTAGAAATTTCAGAAAGCAAAATTTTAGGTACCCACATCTTCTTAGAAAAATAAGCTTTGTGAAAACCTAAAGATTGCGTTTTTTTAAAGAACAATTTTTTTCCTAATTTCCACCACACTGACATTTAGTGCAGAATGTATCACTTTGAGGAAAAATATAGTTATTACTAAAAATGGGTTTAGAATGGGTATAACCAAATCCATAACTATTCCTTAGAGGTCAAATTTGAGAATACATTTTATCAAAATTTTCCTTACCTAAGGTAAATTTTGACAAACACTTCCTTAAGGAAAAGATTTTCGATTTTAGTTTGATAACCAAGTTTTTATCCTAAAGATAATTAGTTTTGGAATAAGTGCTAGTCTCTAAAACATGTTTCTTAGAAATTACTTTTTCTAGATCCTTAGAAAGTTTATCCTTCTCAGAATTAACTTCCTCAAGGTTTTTTAAAATACTTTCAAAATCATAAATTTTCTTAACAATATCTTTAGACGGATCTGATACTTCCTTAGTAAGAATAGTATTTCTATAATTTTCATTATCAAGCTTTTTCTTGAGTTTAGAATTTTTATTCTCAAGGAGTTTAGCAAACCTAGAAACTTCCTCTTAAGTAGGTAAAGTATTATCTTCATCGGAAGAAGATTCTTCATCTGAAGACTCATAATATTTATCACCACTATAATTAGCATTCAAAGATACATTGGTAATAGATTCAGTATTGTGTACCTTAGCCATTAAAAAATTATTTTCAATAGGTAATCTGGCTAGTAAACCAAGATTCTTCTATCTAGAAGATTCATACTCTGAGGATTCATTAGAAGAGTCTCCACCGCTAGTACTCCAGGTGTCATTAGCTTTCAAAACTTTCTTAGCTTTAGTCTTGTATTACTTCTTTCTATTCCTTTTAGAATGATTTTCCTTTCTATCCTTTTTCTTAATCATAGGGAAATATGTCCTTATATTCCCTGCTCTTTTGCATTCGTAACAAGTGACTTCTGAGTATTTCATATCTTTCCTTTCTTTCTTCTTATATCTTGATTGAAAGTTCTTCTGTCTAATAATATTGTTCATCCTTCGAGAAATATTGTCTAGATCGTTTTATGAAGATTCACTTCCACTATATTCGGATTGAATAACATCCTTCTTATATTTGGATCTTGTAACTCTCTCAGGAGTTCTGGCTTTCATATTATTTGAAGTTGTTATAAAAGAAAAACTACCATTTCCATTCTTCTTATTAATATTGTCAGCATCTCTCTTCATTATGTTTTCATGTTGAAGAATATTTCCAAATAATTCATCAAGAGAAATCTGGGTAACTTTCCTATTTTCATCTATAGCTGTTCTCTTTGATTCCCACTCGTTGGGAATGATGTCTATGATCTTGTCTATAAGAGCTCCATCATCTAATCCTTTCTCACCCATTGATTCTAAACTATTAACAATAGTCATAAACCTTTTTTGTACCTTACATATGGGTTCTCTATAAGGAATGTAGAGACTATGATATTCAGCTCTGAGCATGGCTCTCCTAGTTTCAATAACTTTTGAAGTTCCAAAGTGAGTAACCTCGAGCTTCTTCCAAATACAATTTTCTACTTCACAAGATGAAATATGGATATATATATTTCTAGTCATAGAACAAAGTGAAGTATTATATACCTTTTAGTTTAGTTGAAACTCATGCTTTTCTTGATTGGTGAAAGTACTGACTTCCTTATCAGGGATTTTATATCCTCCAGTAAGCATAACAAAGTTATCTACTCCAGTATTGATAACAAATGTCTTCATACGATCTCTCCAATATTCGTAATAATTCCCATAAAAAATAAGTGGTCTTGTAGGATTTAGGTTGTCTATAGAACCAACATTCATTCTTGTCATCTTAAAAAAAATTCCACAAAAACTTGTTAATAATAAATGTTCGTAATCAAGAAAAAAATTCCTAAGAAAGGAAAATAGAACAATGAAAACTTGAGAAAGAAAACTTATATGTGAATATAAGTATTTCATAGACCTGCTTTGATACCAATTGTATGATCTAAATATGATGTAGATGATCAATATAAAAAAGGGGGGGTGAATTTTATACTTTAACAATTCCTTTGGAACCTTTAAATTTGGTATAAAAACTTTAGTTTTAAAACTTAATGAAAACTATGTTTAACAAAGTTAAACAAGGTAAATTCACAAGACCTATAAGTTCTACAAACTTTCTTGATTCTGGAAATATAGTTCCGGAAATGAAACTTAAGAAAAGTTTACAAAGAAAATATTCTATCTTAAAGTGTATAGAATCTCACTAATCAGAGTATACAAAAACAAGTAAGTATAAGAAATTTATACTTTACTTATCAATCAAAATGCAATAGAAAATAAACTTGAAACAAGAACAAGTAACAAGTATAAATTCTTTTAACCCAAAGAGTAGGGTATCCAACAACCTTGGATAAAGGTCCCTTGATTTATACTTTCAAGAAAGTAAGTCTTACCCACACTAGGTTAAGACCACGATAGGAATATCAGAATCTTTCTTGCTATCCCTGTAATCCCTCAACTTCAAGGTAGTCGGCACCTATGTCTTCCTCGGCAAGGAAGTCCTCGAACTTTAAGGTAGTCGGCACCTCTATCTTCATATCCCCATAAACCCTCGAATGAACTCAGAAAAATTCAGAGTCGCACGAAGTAGGCTGAACAATATGTTCAGTATGCACTAAGAATGAGATTATCTCTCTCTAGAAATCACCTTAACAGCATGTAATCTATAGAGTGATGGAACCACACAAAAGTTATGAGCTTGTTCAAATAAGATCCTATTTATAGGATTTCCTCCAATGGTCGTCTCCCTCCTTCAATGGTCATATTTTTTCCTTAAAACTTGGAGGGACATGTACACGTGTCACTCAAACAATGTTTAGTTAGAAACAGAATGTACGACATCATTTCATGACTATAACAAGGGTGAGAAAAAATTTGGTTGCTTAACCAAAACCATTTTTCAGATTCTAAGGAAAAATAAAATTTCGGAGTCTATAATACATGGTTATTTGGATTCTGTTTTCCAGAGAATTCGAAGTTTGAATTCATAAGAGTTCGGAGTCTGAACTCATAATAGTTTGGAGTCTGAATTCAGAGAACTCAGATTCTAAACTCATAAGAGTTCGGATTCTGAATTCAGAGAACTCAGAGTCTGAACTCATAAGAGTTTGGAGTTTGAATTCATAGAACTCAGAGTCTGAACTCATAAGAGTTCGGAGTCCAAATTTAGAGAACTCAGAGTCTGAACTCATAAGAGTTAGGATTATTAATTTAGAGAACTCAGAGTCTAAACTCATAAGAATTTGGAGTCGGAATTTAGAGAACTCGGATTATTAACTCATAAGAGTTCGGAGTCTGAATTCAGTGAACTCGGAGTTTGAATTTAGAGAACTTGGAATCTGAACTCATAAGATTTTAGAGTCTGAATTCGGATACTGAAACAGAATTCTCTTTATTCAAGTATTTATAAGATTCTGAGGTTTTTCAATATTAAACCGAATTTTACACTTAGTAATAAAATGAGTTAGATTTAGAAGAACTAGAATATTATCAATGAAAATAGGTAAGGATAAATTTTCCTTGGGGAAGGAAAATTTCCTTACTAAGATAAAACTTAGGAAAAAATAAATTTGCCTTAGGATAGAGTGTTTGTGATTTTCAAAACATGAAGGAATGGAAAATTCATAAGGAAACATTATTGACTCAACACTTCTAAGGATTATATATTTTTTAATAAAAATTCTTGTACTATTAAATAAATAGTAAATATTAAATTTTATGAAACTGATCCTTTTGTTTTTAAACAACCCCAAACTAAATCCTCAGAGGTGTTTTCAAAAACTGATTATCAAACTTTAATGGAAGATTCTTATAATAAAGAAATACTCAAGAAAATGTTTCTGAAGTATTTACCCCAGAATATTGTTTACCTTATATTGATGAACAAGTTTTACAAAACCCAAATTAGTTGTCTTGTAAGAATCATCCCAGTGATAGTATCGTTGGTTATGTAAATAAACCTATAAGGACTAAAATTTATTTAAGAAATTAAGTAGAACATCTAGAATTTCTTTCCCAATTAGAACCTAAAATCACTGATGAAGCTTTAGGTGATAATGATTATATTAAATCTATGCAAGATGAACTAAATGAATTCGAAAGCAACAAATTCTGGACCTTGGTTGAAAGACCTAAAGAAACCTCTGTAATATTAGTAAAATGGGTCTTTATAAATAAATATGATGAAAATGTAATCATTTTAATAAATAAATCAATATTAGTTATTAAATTCTATAATAAACAAGAAGGAATATACTATGAAGAAACCTAATATCTAGTATCAATACTTTAATCTATTTGTATTCTACTAGACTTTGTAGTATTATTCAATGTCAAACTTTTTTAAATGGACATGAAGTGTGATTTCCTTAATGGATATGTTCAAGAGGAATTTTATGTTGAAAAACCTCCTGGTTTTGAAGACACAAAAAATCCTAAACATGTTTTCAAACTTACCAAAGCTTTATATGGACTTAAACAAGCCCCTAGAGCCAGGTATGACAGACTTACATGATTTCTGTTACAAAATAATAATGTTAAGTGAACTGATGATCCAACCCTTTTATAAATAAAGATAAGAAAAATGTTTTGATTGTTCAAATTTATGTTGATGACATTATATTCAGATCAACTCATCAATCCTTAACTGATTCATTTGCAAATTTCATGAAATCTGAGTTTTAAATGAGTATGATGGGTGAGTTAACATTTTTTATTGGTTTTAAAATATCTCAAAAAATAGAAGGAAATTATATATATAAACATAAGTTTATTAAAGATATTCTTAAAAAGTATGGATATGATAACACTAAAAGTATAAGTACTCCAATCGGTACCTTAAACACTCTTGATCTTGATGAAGATGGGAAACCAGTAGATCAAACAGCTTTTAGAGGTATGATAGGAAGTTTATTATGATTAATAGTTATTCATATAGACTTAATGTTTTTAGTATGCTTATGTTAAATATATCAATATAATATAAATTAATCTCATTTAAAAGTAGTGTAAAAAATTCTCTATTTAAAGGGAACCATGGATTTAGGACTCTTCTATTCTTCTGAAAATGATTTTATTTTAAAAATCTTTTCATATGCTAACTTTGGTGTATGTAGAATGGATAGGAAAGTATATTTGGAACTTGTAATTTTTTCTGAGATTCATTAGTTTCTTGTTCATGAAATAATAAACATTCAGTATCACTTTCCACTACTGAAGTTGAATATGTTATAGCTGGAAGTTGTTGTGCTCAAGTATTGTGGATACAACACACACTCACAGATTGTGGCATGAGTTTTACCAAAACACAAATAATGTTTGATAATACTAGTTCCATTTCCCTAAGAAAAAACCCTACACATCACTCTTGTGAAAAATACATATACATTAGACATCACTCTCTTAGGGATCACACACTTAAAGGAGATATCATTATTCAATTTATCAGAATGCAAGACCAACTTGCTAACATTTTTACAAAATCATTACCCTTCAATAGATTTGAATACATTAAAAAAAAGTTAAAAGTTGTAACCATAAGGTAATCATACATATTAATTTTTGTTATAATCTATCTCCTAACATTAAGCTACTCCTTTTCATAGGGGGAGTACATATGTTTATATCTTTTATATTCCCTTTTTCAAAAAAAATCAAAACCTAAAATTTTTCGGAACATAAAAATAAATTTCTTTCCCTAATAAAATTTTTTAAAACCTAAGTTATTCAAGAAGAACCTTATCGATTTTGAAAATTCTTTCTGAGAAATCTGGAAGGTATGTTTCCTTACATAAATCTTCATTATTTCATTTTTTTTACTTGTTGGTATTTCTATCTTATTTTAAGAAAACTGCATCAGATTCACTTTCCTTAAATCTTATTTTTCCTTAAAATTGAAAAGGTTCAGAACCTACAAATCCTTATTTGACATTAATATTAGTTTTAAGATCATATAAAGCTAATTTAAACCATTGGATTGATTTGGGAAGATGAACCATATCCATGAATCCAATATAAAGGAACCCCCTATTCGCGTCCCGCATTGGTTTTCTCAGTCTTTTTGCACTGAAGATCTTCCACTCTTTAAGTTTTCTATTCAGTTTTTCCCTTTTCCTTAAGATCTGAATATCTCTTGAAGTTTCCTCGTATACTCTGATAGACTCCAATAAGGAACTCAATGATTGGTTAATTTTATGGGAAAGGTCATTGGACTCAAATTTCTTTGTCAAGTATGACTCCTTGATTTCAAAAATAATAAAGAAGAATAGTTGGGATAGTTTATGCGTAGCTAAGGAGAATAATCAGGATCTAGTATATCCTGATATTCTTATAGAATTATATAATATAGTTCATTTTTATGAACAAGGATGAATAGAAATTTTTTCATTCAAGAGTTATGGAAAGACTTATTCTTTGTCTTTCAAAAAGGCTGCAAGAATTTTGGATATTCCTTATGAAGGAGAGGCAATATTTTTCTCACACAAATTACCGGATAAGGAAGGTTCTTTTAATAAGATTAAGGAAATTGAGTGTCTTGGACTTAAATGGATAAAAACACTAAATATCAACCATCTTTAAACAAATCATAGATTGTTATCTCTCTGGATGCAAGGCTTTCTGATTCCGATAAAGGGAGACAAGGATTACCTTAAGATATATGATTCCTTCATGATGGATTTATTGGTCAATATAAGGAAGATAAACCTCATCAAGTACATTTTTTTTTACCATTAGTAATATCAATAATGGCACCATAAAGTCTCATATCATAATGTATCATGTGATCTTGTCCAAGATTATTTTCTTATGATTAGAATATTTCAAAATTCCTTTCATATAAAAGGCCAAAGTTTTCAAGATTATGTTTTTAAGTGATGATACTCTGAGAATAATGAATGTCGGTTTAAGTATTAAGACAGGAGATTTATTTGAACTTCCTGATAAGGATGAACAAGTGGCTGGAAAGAAAGGATAAGTTGGAGAAATCTCCAAGAAATCTCCAAATAAAAGAAAAGGTAAAGAGTTGGAATCTCAAAAAGAACAAGATACAACACCTGAGTCAATATATTCTCCACCAAAGCTAAAGAAACAGAAGACTTTTTTTGATGAAGTTGTTTCTAAATGGATAGAGATCAAGAAGAAAAGGAATGAAGGAGATGTAGTATTTGGGTTAGACCCTTCTGATGATAAGTTCTTAAAAATTCAAGCAGCTGAAGAGATTGAGAAACAAGACAAAGAGAAGAAGTTAAAGAAGAAGATGTTAGAAGCTGAGATTGTTCAATATTTTCTTAGAGATATAGTGAAGGCATATGAATAAGTTGAGGTACCAAAATCTTTCTTACAAGATCTAGTTACAATTGAAACTTCGGGTGTTGATAAGAGAAAGAAATATATTTCAATTCCAGAACCCATTATTGAAGAACAAGAAGAAGAAGAAGAAGAGGAAGAGGAAAGTGATGATGTAATCAGATTGGTGGAATAATATCAAGAGAAGTAGATTACTTCTAACAATATATCTATAAGAACTTCCCAAGAAAAATCCACCAAGATAATCTCAGAAGTAAAATCTATTCCGAAGAATGATAATTCTCAGGATGAGGTTGATAAAACTTCAGTTGATGAGAGTAGTAATGATGAGATTGCTCAACAAATTTTTATGAAAAATCTTGTAAGGAAATTGTGGATCAAGGTGATGATAAAGAAGTTTATATTAATTATGATATAATAATTCAAGTTTTAGATAGAGAGCATGAAACTTAGGTTTTTGAGAAGAAATTTTAAAATAAAGAGAAAGGAAAATAAGTTGTTATTGGAACACCAAATAAAGATGTGTTTGAAAAAAGAAAGAATGATGTTATTGGAACATCTAAGAGTAAAGATGATGACCAAGATGAAGTTGGTTCACCAACAAAGGAATTTACTTTAGAATATTTATCTTTCTTGTGACATGATTTTGTTGTTCAGTCCTTAAAGAAGCTTGTGAATACCATTCCTTTATTTCTAAGCATTGATTCTAGATGTTAGCTGCTTCAGCAAACAATCAATCAAAATTCATATTTAACAAGAATTCTCATGGAAAATTTTATCAAATTTGAATCTGAATTTTAGACTTTTCAAATCAGTTATGATTCTCATAGGAGATATTATAAATAAAAAACCAAGTGGTCTAAGTCAATGATTGATGATCTTAAAATTATGGATGACTTCACTGATTTAGTTAAATATACATTTGATAATTCCTATTATAGGATCAAGAATTTTTCAACAAGTTTTTCAAAAAATATAAAGGAAGAACAAGCTACCCACCTTTAAGAAGATAAATATTTGAATGGGAAGATAAATTCAGTTGCTCTAGATTTTAAAAGAGAAAGAGAACTTAGGGAATAGATACTAGAAAAATTCAAAGAGCAAGAAGAAGTGATAAAGTATCAAGGTGAATTTCTTAAATCCCAGGAAGAAAGAATCAAAGATCTCAAAAAGAAAAATCAGGATCATAAATAGTTGATCAAAAAGTATAAAGATGATCATAAAGAGATGAAGAAGCTGAAGGTAACCCTAAAAAAGATGATTCAAAGGAGGAGGAGAAGGATGAATGATTTTCTCTTAAACTATGGTCTTTTACTGTATTTTCTTTGTAACAAATTTTTCCATCTTAATGAAATTTTTTATCTTTCCATTGTTTTGCATTTTATATTCCTAACATTTTAGGTACAATTTTTTCTTTCCCTCCATTCATTTTTCAAAATCATAAAGGGGGAGAAAATAATGATCAAAAATAATATTAAGAAATAATATTCCTAATTAAGGGGGAGATTACTTGAAGAATAAATTCTCAAGAAAGAAGTTATTTCTCTAAGAAATGCAAGAATATGATTCTTATGGATTTTAAAACCAAAATGGGAGTTATTAGTATTCATCATGGGTCATAAAGAAAGGGAGATAATCATTTATTTTAAAGTTTAAAAATGAAAACCTTATTCCTTATATTCTTTTATGAAAAATTGTTTGTGCTTTTCAAAAGGGGGGAGATTTTTGAGTTAATAATTTTTCTTATAAATTTTCCATTATTTTATGTTTTGAAAATCACAAACACATTTTATTAAGTAAAATTATATTTCTCTAAAAAATTATTTTCTTAAAGAAACTTTCCTTTCTCTAAGAAAAGTTTTGTCCATACCCTTGGTTTCAATGTCTTATCTAAATATTTTCTTAAACCAAGTCTAACTATATTTTTCTTTAACCAAAAAGCAGATCCTTATCTAACCTATAATCTTATAGTTCCTTAGAATCCAATTTCCTTATAATTGAGAATCTAATTTATTCTTAAATCAAACTCTAATTTCTTCTGAAATCAGACTCCAAATTATTCTGAAATCAGACTCAAATTTCTTTTGAAATCAAACTCTGATTTATTCTAAAATCAGACTCTGGTTTCTTCTGAAATCATACTCCGGTTTCTTTGATAATCAGACTCCTATTTCTTCTAAAATTAGACTCATATTTCTTTAGAAATAAGATTCTAAATTCATCAGAATTCATACTCTAATTATTTATTATTTTAGAATCTAATTGTCAATTTTTTTTAGACTTTGATTCTCACTTTCTTAAGAATTTGATTAAATGATTTTCTTATTGTTACCTCATTTACTTAAAGTAACATTTAATTTTATCAGATCCTAAACTTGTTCATAAACTTATTAATTTTTCTTTAGAATGGTAATATTTATCATAGTTTATTACATGAAATGATTCCATACAATCTATTTTTAACTAACTGTTGGTTGAGTGACATGTGTAAAGGTCCCTCTGAAATTTAAGGAAAAAAATGACCATTAGAGGAAATTTCAACTATTAGAATCCATGCCTATAAATACCCAGACATTTAAACGAGCTAAGTACTGATGAGTGAAAGAATTTTCGTGGAGATCTATTGATCTCTACAATGATCGTGATGAATTCTAGAGAGAGAATTTGTGCTACAAGAGCTCTACTCAAACCTGCCTTGTGTGAATGTTGTGAACATCTTGTTCAAGATGTGAACATCTTGTTCAGCCTACCTAGTGTTATTTTGATTGTTTCTGATCAATTTAGAGATTCTGATTATAAGAAGAAAATGGTTTTGATCACCTTAGAGATCAAGGTCTTGTGGGGATAACAAGACAGATTTTGATCTTCATGTCTAGGGCTTACCCTAGTGTGGGTAAGATAGACTTTCTTCAAAGTATAAATCAAGGGACCTTTATCCAAGGTTGTTAGATACCATTATCTTTTGGTTAAAAGATTTCCTATACTAGTTTACTTGTCTTTGTTAAAAGTTTTAAATTCTACTGCATTTTATTAAAGAAATAAGATATAACTTTCTTATACTTTATTATACTTTTAAACTCTGATAAATAAGATTCTATATGCTTTAAGGTAGAAAAATTCCATAAGTAAACATTTCTTAAGTTTCTTTATCTGATCCATACTATCGGATCCTAAGCAAGTTAGTTTCTTTATTAATAACTAAAGAGGGTTTGTAAATCCATCTTGTTTAACTTTGTTAAACATAGATTTTATTAAAAGATAAAAACAATAGTTTTTCAACCTATAATTTACCCCCCTGTAATTGAGCATATAAATCTTAATTTCGATCCTGCAGTTTCACATGTCAAGAAGACTCTATAATAGTCAATAATAAGGTGGGGTGTGGGATAAGGTCAATCATCCCTCAATTATTCATTCTCACACATGTTTAAAACATGTTTTTAATTCCTTTACTCTTATAATGTTCACCATTGATTCCAAATATGAAATCCATTTTATCTAATGAATTTTTTGTAATAAATATCAATTGTAACATTAGTGCTTGTAATGAAAAAAAACTATTTTTAGAAGAAAAATATATTTTTAAGTTTAAAATTTATTTGTAGGGTAAAATTATCAATGTATTTGATTTTTAGGATATCAATTGGTTTATTATAAAATAAATTAAATCTATGTTCCTTTAAAATCAATCCAAAACCAAATTTTAATAAAATAATATTTTATTAAAAAATGACCAAAAACAGTTTTTATTAGAAAATATTACTTAAGTCATTAAGATGTAAATCATAGTTTTTCTAAATTAAACATAGTATTTTTAAAATTTATAGTTTTTCTTATTAAATACCTCTTTTACCAATTAAAATATTTTATAAACATATAGATATTTCTTATATAATGATAAAATTTATAATTTTGGTAAAAATTCTATTTTTCGATATTCATCTAAAATCAATTATTTTAGAAAAATATCAAAAAATAACCCTAAGATAATTTTGACATGATGAATTCAAAATTTATGTTCATTTAACAAAATTATAACTATAAATTTTTTGAATTTATCTCCAAAATGAAAATGCAATATATGAATAAAAACTACTTTCTGTAGAAAAACACCCCATTTAAAATATTGATCATTATTAATCGTATTTTGTATAACTTTATAATTGATTAAAGTATTTTTATCTACCATAGGTTTTATTCTTGTTATAATTTTCTTATCTAATGTGTCTTGTATTGATTTAGTTTGGTATTTTGTGTGGAATAATCGATCAACATGATGTTTATTTAAAAGGAAAAAAATTATATAGTAAAGTCTTGGGTCATTACTAATACTCCCCCTATATTATATTATCCCCCTTTGAACATAGGATATAAACATAAAGGAAGATTAATTTTGTCTTTTATTTTCTCCACATTTGAAAATAATATCCAAATAAAATATAATATGGGGGACTAGAACACCATACATTAGCCTTGATAGGGGTGAGGTTCAACTCCCAACATCAATATCATATTCTAAAATGCACCCTTTCCAAATGTTTTGGTGAAAGAATCGATAAGTATTTCATTTTTAGGAACAAATTACAACTTTAGTTCATTTCTCTCCACAAAATCCTTGATGAAGTGATAATTTATATCAATGTGATTAGAACTTTAATGTTGAACCAGATTCCTTGTTAGATTGATAGCACTTTAATTATCACACCTAGGAAGTGGTGGAAATTTTAATTCAACTTCAAGATCCTATAACTATCTTTTTATCCACAGTAAATTAGTTTTAGCTTGATTGGTATCCCCATACTCGGATTCAGTGCAATTTAGATTCATATAATTATACTTCTTAGTGCACCAACAAACATATCTCTATCAAATGAATAAAACTCCACCAGATGTGTACCTCATGTCATCAACACAAACTATCTAATCTATATCTATGTATCCAAACAGATTAATCTTATCTTTACTATAATATTTTATCCCAAAACTTAATATACCTTTAATATACCTCAGAATCCTCTTTTTAGAACAAAAATGAGACTATGTTGATGCACTTTAGTACCTCACATAGAGGGTAACAACAAACACTAAATCCAGTCCTTTCAAGTACAGTATATTTTCAATCAACTTTTGGAACTCACTTGGATTAACTTATATTCCTTATTCATTTTTGGATTGCTTTGTTCCCACTAAAATTAGTGTGGTAGAAGGAAATAAATCCTCTATGTAAAATATTTTCAATAATTCCCTAGAATACTTCTCTTGATAAATAAAAATGTGATATTTATCTTGATAAATTTATAGGCAATGAAAGTGCCTCATCTCTCCAATCATGTACATTAAAAATAACTTTTTTATGTCCTTGGAAAACTTTTCAAAAACTTATTCATCATTTCCAATAAATATGATATCATCTATATTAATAATAACAATGAGATATACCTCTTTTTCATCTTTGGTGTAGATATTATTGTCCACTCTCCCCTTTTTGAAATTCAACTTCTTCAAGCAAGTGTGTAGCTTAGAATACCAAGATCTTAGGGACTTTTGTAGCCTATATAAAGCCTTATTTAACCTGAAAACATAATTCTCGTCTTTTTCAAGTATTAAACCACAAGTTTTCTTAATGTATACCTCCTATTATAACTCTCCATTAAGAAAGGTATACTTGAAATCCATTTGAAAAATATTTTATTTTCTTTAAGATAAAATGGAAAGAAATAATTGTATAGTATCAAGACTTGAAACTGGTGGAAAGGTTTCATCAAAGTCCTATCCTTTAATCTTTGAATATCCTTTACACACTAATCTTACTTTATCTCTCACTGCTACACCTTTTTCATTCAATTTGTCTTGGGATACCCATTTAAACCTAATGAAATTATTCTATTTAGGTTTGGGTACAAACTCCCAAGTGTCATTATTCTCAATTTAGCCTAATTATTCATTCATATAATCAACCCACTCTTAATTATTCAATGATTCTTTTACATCTCTAGGTTAAACTTGAGAAAAAAATGAGGTGTGAGATACTTTCCTCATGGTTCTCCTAGTTTGTACCCACTTCCCTTGATATCCAGTTATTTTTTAGACCTGTTATTTCCTTATCATCCTTGGATGAGATGCATGATATTTTTCCTCATCACTTTAAATGTATGAATCTTATTATTTAAACTATACATATTCAACACTTTCATCTTTTTCTAAAATTTCTTATTGTTGTTTAACAAAAACAACATCATCATCACTTATGGAACTTACTTCATCATATGAAACTTATTTATTTGAATGTTCCAGCACCTTAACATTATCAGTATCAAAAATATTTCCATTTCATTTCTTATAGTATTGGTAACCTCATCCATTTGTATTATATCCTAGGAGTATCCCATAAACTACTCACTTGTCAAACATCCCAAGATTTTCAGCTTTAGCCTTGATAGTATAAGGACTTTCAAACACATGGAGATACTTAAAACTTGGATATTATTTATAGTACATATAATATAGAGTCATATAAAAATTTGGACTATAAAAAATGATTTTGAATATGAACTTTTTCTCTAATATCTTTTTTCCAAAATTATTGAGAATTATCATGCGTGATTAGCATAGTATGAGCTATATCTACAAAGATTCTATTCTTTTGTTCAACCATACCAAGTTTTTATGGTGTGTATGGTGCACTGAGTTCATGGTATATGATATAATTATCAATATAGGCTTCAAATTTATTAATTTTAAACTTATTAACATTTTTTATGAATTTTATTTAAAGGAAATCCACATTCATTTTCTGTACTTTTTTTAAAACTTTTAAAAATTCTTACAACCTCTGACTTGTGATTTAAAACATGATACAAGAAATGTGAGTGAATTAATGAATAAATATATTAATATACTTATCTATATTGGTTTATTTATTCTTCATTAATACATAGACATCAAAATGAATGAGTTTTAGTGGTTGGGTAGATTGAATATCCACCTTCTTGTGTGAAAAACTAGCAATTATCACCTTTTAACATGTTGAGAACATCCAATATCTTTATCTATTAAAAAGTAACAGTAAAAACATTTTAAACTTGTGTTATTTTATTCATAATCCTTTGTAAAATATTTCTAATACTTCTATACCATAATAGATTCTCTTTTTTCATTATTAGATAGCATGTGTTTCTAATATCACCAACTTGAAACATATTGCTTTTTATCCATTTTCCTCTTTTCATCGCTCTTCCATATTCAATTTTCTTGATCAAGAACCCATATTTACTAAATACCACTTTATTTAATTCAACACAAATCTATGAAACCCTTAATATATTATGTTTCAATCTATCACATATAATGGTTTTTTGGATTTTAGATTTTGTTTCCCAAACACCATTGAACCAACTCCTTCATTCTTGAGTGAACGATAATTTGAAAATGTAACTAAGAATTATTTGAACTTTTCAACATATTTTATAAGTTTTAAATTTATTTTCATATGATATGATAATCTGTTATCCAAGATACATAGACTCTCCCTTTTGGATGTTTTTCATGCAACTTCCACAACTAAAGCTTATTATTCTTATCTTAAGGATTTTGATTATTGAAAATATTTGGGGGGGGGGGGTTATTAGAAGTATAATAAATTTTTTAGTTTATTGAATCAATTAGTTACACCTTCCATAGAGTTTTTAAAGCATTCAAAACATGTTATCATATTTCTATTCATAATTCTTAACCTGGATATGAACTTCCTTTCTTTGATACGGTTGAATCACACACAAACCTTAATTCCCAAACTTCCTAGGCATTTTATGATGTTGGTAGTTAAACCAACACATATTTTACATATTCTTAAATCATATATAGTACCAACAGAATCAATAGAATCCATACTTACCTTTGTATACCACAAACTATCTAGAATATAGTACTTTCTCTTATTTCATTATTTGACCATTAATATTGGATCTTTTTTATAAACCAAAATTTCGGCGTGCACCAAACTCATTACTATTAATGATAAAATTATTTCAATTATTTTTTAATTATAAATTTATAGAAAATTTTTATTTAATTTTATATTCCCTAAATTTATAGATTTATGAGCATCACTTGGTTTTTCCATAACATTGGTCTTCTTCACTTGGTTCTTCTTCTCATACTCTCCAAAAAAAATTAGGTTTTTTTACCCTTAGAGAATTATTTTTATAGTATTTATAAGTCTCTTTATTCATTAAACTTTCTCCATCTTCTGAATTAGAATTATGAAAATTGAATCTAAATTTGTTCAACTCTTCTTTAGTTTTGACCAATTTATATTGAATATTGTCAAAATATTTCTCCTTCTCCTTTACTCTTTCTTCCATATTAATGTTATGAGTTTTATATTCATTAAGAAACTTATTTAAATATTTAATCACCTATAGAAACTTATATTTTTCTTCTGTGAGGGAATATTCATTTCTATTGGTAGATTGATAACTTTACTTTAAACTCATGATTTATTTTTCTAGTTTAAATATTTTTGATAGATATTATTTAAATTATTACTTCTCTATGAAAACTATCTCAATATCATTTTCTTCACTTTAAAACCTACTTTAATCAATTGTAAAAAAATTTATCATTAAATTTTACACTAAGAATCTTTTCACCATCTCCATCACCAAAAGATCCAACTTCATCTTCATCTTCATTTCCTTCACTTTATATTGATAAGAAGTTTCTCCTTTTAAATTTGGAGAAATTTTTACCCATCTCATTAGAAGAAACCATTGGATTTTTTTCTTTCTTATTTTTCATTTTATTTTGAAAAAGGTAATCCTTAGGAGTGGCCTTTTCGAACCCTCCACACTTAGGAACCCCCCTCCCCATGAAGGGATAACTCAAGAGAGAGCCCCAGGAGTGGTATTTTCTTTAATTTTTGATCTTGGGTAGTTTGTAGCATAATTACCAATAACTCTACACCTAAATAACTTAAAGGAAGATTTACCTTATGATTTCCTTTCTCATTTCTCATTTTTATTGATATAAGGGACATGAACTCATCAAATTTATCATTCAAATCTTCATTAGAATATGAACTTATTATATATTATTCTTTAATATAGATATTTTTGGAATTCTCAGGTTTTGAACTTTAAAAGAAACTATTTTTCATCCTTTCCACTATTTTTGATAACATTATCTTTTCTCATAACATAGGATATCAGAATAATGTGTAAGTTATCAAGATGGATGTCACCTAGATAAAAAATATACTTTCACATCAAACTCATCAGGTAACATATTCAAGATCTTATCTAAGAGTAGAGCCTTCAAACTTATCACCATATCCTTTGATCATGCTCATAAATTCATTTACCCATGTAAATAATATATCAATAGTAACATGATCATGCATCCAGAGATCCTCATACTCAAGTATCAAAATCTGTAACTTTTCCTGCTTCACTTTGGTATTTCCTTTATAGATATTATACAAATTTTTCCAAATATATTTTTCTTATTTGATTCCTTTTAATTTTAGAAATTCGCTCACCGAAATAGAATAAAAAATAAAATTTATATTATGAATATAATTCTTTATATTCTTGTTTTCTATATATTTTATGATAACACCTTTAGTATTTGGGGGAATCCATTAGTGTTGGTGACATTTAAACCAATTTATACTTGTTATCCCTTTTACATTTTAACTTCATCACTTGTTAAGGTGAATGACTCTCTTATTATCTCTTCTTACCTTAATTCTTATATAAAACACACCCAAGTACACCCACTCAATAGAAAAATATTATTTTTACAAGGTTTAACTTTCAATAATAGAAGGCTAGTTCTTGAAGTGATTTAGATTCCTCCATGGTCATATTACCCACTAGAATTCACTTTTGAGTACAAATATTTGGGTTTATCCTTGAAATCATGTTTTATTTTAGTATCTTGAAAGTTCTTGGTGAATCCCATAGTCATTTAGCATCCCACTGTTTCTTTACATTGGTATCCTGACAATTTACAATAGAGAAGGGTAACAGGAAAAATATCTTTCACCAATAGACTCTCACTTTTTATCAATGTGTTGAATTGTTCCTCTTCCCTTTATTCTCTTACTTACAAATCATCATGAAAGTATCTCTTATTATTTTTTGCATGAAAAATTATGCACAAAATTCCTCATTCTTCTTCATAGTAGCATATTTAATATATTGCTCTTTCCTTTCCTTTACTAGTTGAAAGAAACTTCTTATATCTATGAAAATTTAGAATTCATAACCTCTCTTTCTTTCTCCCTATTGTTCTATCATTCTTATAATTAAATGGAAAATAATAAATCACTAATTATAACTTTTCTCTTCATAGTTTTGGCACACAAAACTTATTTATATTTTAATGGTGTGTTAGGTCTCTCCTTCCTTTCTTTTAATTTATTACTATCCAGAAATTCCATATTAAATTTTTAATCAAGATATTTTTGGGATTTCTCCATAACATGTTGAGATATTATTTTGGAACCAACACTCATACTTATTATTATATCCACCATTGACATGGTGATATAATTCTCTCTATTTTTTCATCCATTTTTGTACAGATTTTTTATTTAAACCTGTATTGTTTACAGAAACAGATTTAGTTAAAATATTAAAATTAGATATGGATTGTACCTTCTTCTTTAAAAATACATGAGAGTGGTCATTAAATGGTACAATATTCTTATTTAAACATAATAGATTTATTTTTGAACATGAAACCTCCTCAAAATAATGTATGGAAATATCTATTTTCTCATTTAATTGTAAAGACTCAATATAAATTATTTCCAAGTTGGATAATCAGATTTCAAATTTAAAACTCTTCATTTTTAGTATGTTCTTATGATATTAAATAAAAAAAATCTTTCTTCATAATCTTTCATCATCTTATGAATATTTTCTTCATGAATTGTAACCTTGTCTTGTAACAATGTGTCAAGTTCTTTTATTCTCTTGAATTTAACCTCTAATTATTTATCCATGATATCAATGTTGTTTTTAAATTTTTCCTTTAATTCATGGATCTTATATTTAAATTATTTAGTGAACTCATCCATTTCATTGATGGTATTGATCCAATAATAGTCAAATTTGGATCACTTTTCATCAAGTATAACATTCATATATTCTTTGGATCCAACTTTCTTGGAGAAATTCACCCAAGATAGATCCATTTCTTTAAAATACTTATCTATTTTTCATGACTCCTATTCAAGATGGGTGATATTTTCTAGCTATATTTCAAAAAATAAAAAAACTAAAGAAAATATTTATCTTGGAAATAAATAAATAAAATATTTCAAAAAACTAACTAATATATCAATTGACATGTGATCATACCCAAAAATGCTTGGTTCTTCTTATGGATAGTTTATGAAATAATTTTTAGATACCACATGGCCACATAAATTCCTTAATTCTTTTAAGGTAGAGATTTTATACATTACCTTTTTTGAAAGTTAAACCACTTGTTCTCTTCTTTCCAAACCAAAATTATCATGGCATAAAAAAAATGAATCTTCTTCTTCTTTACTCAAGAGGGATGTATTTTTCTACTTCTTCTTCTCTTTATATCTTCTTCTCATCATACTTTTGGTAGATATGTAATTCTGATATAAAATAGATGACACTTCCCTAAAATTAAAATTCATTATAAATTCAAAAATACAATATAAAATAATAATAATAGAACAAATTCAAAGTAAATAATCCAATCAGAGGTGAAATGGTCTCTGATACTAATTGAGGTGACCAGTTCATGATGTATTCAACACTAAAGTGGGGTGAATTGATATTGGTATTTTTTAAACCAATTTATACTTTATCATTCATACATTTTACTACTATCACTTGTTATGGTGAATGGTTCTATTATTTTATCTTCTTACCTTTGATATATAAGTGTTTCTTAGGTTTTTCCCATTATCGGTTCTCTCTATTAAATTTGGCCTTTGATAACCTATAATTATATCTCTATGTGTGTGTGTCTAAATAATAATTTATAGAAGTGTTGGTTTTTTAATTATACCTTATTTATCACTTATTTGTATTCATAATTTCACATGAATAATTAATTTTGAATTACCATGATTTTTGGTAATTAAAAATCCTTGAGATTCTATATTAATTCCTTCAAACAGATCCACAAAACTTGACTTCTTTAAAAAATTCTTATAACTACACATGAACATGAAAAAACCACATGTAATGTCCCCTATAATTTTCCACCAATTCTAAACAATTTATTCTTATTTCCATGAAAAATAATCCAATATAAATGTATGCAAGGATTCATATATAATAAAAATGTGGTCGAAAATTTATTCTTTATAGTAAAGAGATCTCTAAAAATTATTCTTCTTTTAGAATCATGTCATGAAATTATGATATTTATTATAATGAAGAACATATTTCTCATCTTCATTAAATTTATTTCTTCAAATTATGTGTCAATATGTGTACCACTTCTCACTTGTCCATTTTTCCTTCTTTCCCCAAGTCTCATCACATTTTCATTTCACTTTCTCTTTTCCTTATTAACAAGTAATACAAAGTACATGAGAGAGTGGTATCAAGTCATGTCCAAGAAATTTATCATCAACCATTATAATCTAAGTCTATGTGGGTCATTATTGGAAGTGAAATAGGTTTGGGTATAGATCATTGGAATATTGGATAATATATAAATCCCATAAGAACAAAGGGATCCTAGATCAAGGGGGAGTAAGCCTAATATGAACATGAAACATTCACATATTAATACAAATCTATATATTATAAACAGATTTGAAGAACTTGGAAATATATTTTTTTTTTCAATAAGTGTGGTTTCATGGATGGTGTATTCTCATATCATCATATATCAAAGTAAAATAGGAATATAGGGATAAAAAAGGTAGATAAGAAATAAGAGTCATCCTTGGTAATAAAACAGAAAGAATTTATAAATCAGAATACTCCCAATAAGATATCAATGAAAATAGGAGAGAGATTATTGGGTAACATACCCAAGAAGTTTAAGAGGAGTGATACATATAAATAGGATTATGTGGTTAAAATTACTCTCAATATATGGACATTCCAAAAGGACAATAAATGTACCAAATATTGTTTATTCATTTGTCCAATAAATTTTTAAAAGGAAAGAAAATATAAGAGGAACAAGAAAAATTCAATGATAATGGTAAATAATACATTCTACATGAATATATCAAATTACAAGATAAGTCATCAAAAAGTGACAACTAAATTGTCAAATAAGAGTTGTGGGGGAGATTCAAAAATTCATCCACACAATTCCAAAAAAAATTAACCATATTTTCAGTATAAGAAGAATCCTTGAAGATGATTTAAACTGCAATAGAAATTAAGGTTGTTGACAAGAGAAGTTCTCCACAAAAATAATTGAATGTGAAGAGATCAATTTTACATTAAAAAATCAAATATTAATATTAGATGTAGAATCATGAATAATAGAGAAACTTGGTTTAAAAAATCCTCTAAACCTTATTGTTCACATTAAAGAGTAAAGATATATAACTTGTTTCCATCCACCAGAACTCATGTGGATATCACTATATTTTCCACTTTGGGGCACCCACCCCTCATGGTTTTATCCTAGGGGAGTCACTCCCACTTTCCATGGTAAAAGTCCTTGTGATAGTTAGTAATACATAACATTATTATTAGTCATATATGAAACTCCCCACACCCAAATATAGGACTCATGTCTTACTAACAAGCATAAAACAGTAGAAGGTTGATTAAGTTAATGTTAGAAACACCCTAGGGAAGTTTCAAATAACCATGGGTTCAATAACCCCATATCATTACTTGAGGGATGTTCAAACTTGATTATTTCCCTAATATTAGGTGCAGATCATGTGTCCATCTACCATGGATCACTTGGATATCACAATATTATTTTCTTTAGGGAATATCACCCCACATAGTTTTCTCACAAGGGAATCGCACCCTATTTCCATGGGAAAAGGCCTTGGGATAGGGATTAAGTCACATCCATATTATTAGGAATCCATGAACCTCCCCATGACCCAATGTGGGAATCGTGTCTTCTAACAGGTTCACGTCAGCAGGAGGTCGGTTAAGGCCATGTCATGAATAACTTAAGGGAGAATCAAACAACCCTAGGTTCAATAATTTTTCCAACCATAGTGACCAGTCACCCGAGTCCAACTAAGTTACATCACCACCCCAACACTTCCTTGGCCTTTTTCAACATGTCTAAAAAATCCAAAATTTCTTTGATCTTCTATTGGTCTAAGATTATTTCCTCTGATATCTTCTGGGTGAAGTGATACTTCAACTGAATGTGATTTTTTCAAAAATAAAACATCACATTTAAGACCAAGTGAATCCCTCTCTATGAATCACAAAACAACATCTCAATTTTTAGTTCTCTAATGAGATCCACCACCAACCCTTTCATCCACATCCACTCATTCCCTACTTCCATAAAAGTGGCATTATCTGTTTCCATTATCGAGATTGAAATAACTATTTGAAGCTTCCATATCAAACTCATTATCATTATTCCAAGTGTAAACACATAAATAGAGGTTCTCTTCTATGTGTCTGGATCTCTTCCAAAATCCAAGTCTAAAAAATTATGTAAATTCTCATCTATTCGGAAGTAAAGTTCCAAGCTTATTAAACACTTCAAATGCTAGAGAATATACTTTATATCCTTCTGGGTCTCTCCTCCTTTGTTCAGCATAAACATACTGATGACTCCCACTACTTGTGCAATTTCCAAATGAGGAAAAAACATGGTGTACATCAAACTTCTTATAGAAAATTCATATGGAACTTTATCCCTTTACTTGAATTTGTATTTTGTTCATAGTAACTTCTCCATGCTAAGATTAAAGTGTTCGGCTTGGGGTGATGTCACTATATTTTCCTATATCATTCTGAAGTGCTCTAATATCTATCAAATGTAGTATTCATGATTTGAGTACAGGGTAGTATAACTTAGGTTCCACATGATCCTCATCCCTAAAATCTTCTTTTTTAGACCAAGGTCTTTCATCTTAAAACTTACTAACAACTCTACCTTCATCGTGTTGATCTTTTCCTTTACTGGAAATATAATTAGTATGTCATAAATATAGATAAGTAAGATAAAAACCCTCATAACCAAACTCATTCTAGTGATATAAATGATCATCATTGATCTGGAAAAACTTATATTTCTCCATTAATTCATCAAACTTCCTTTTCCAACATTGTGGTGTTTGTTTCAATCCATAATGTCTATGTTTAATCTTACACACAAATACCTAGTTTTTTTTATCCTTGAAACTAGTTGTCTGGTCTATGAAAATTTAATTATCTAAGTCCCCATAAAGAAATCTTGGCTTTGCATCCAAGTACTTCAAATTAAGTCCTTCTAATTCAACTATACTTGACACTGTTCAGATAGTCATGTTCTTAACTACTCGTGAAAATATTTTTGGTAAATCCACACCTTCTATTTATTGAATTCCTATCACAACTATATTATTCATGTACATCCTTTTACCATCCATAGTTTCCTTCATTTGATAAACCCATTTATTTTAAATAACAGTTTCCCTAGCAAATCCCTCCATCAGAACCCATGATCTAGACACATGAAGGTAATCGAGTTTATCCCTCATGGTGAAATCCCACTATTTAGATTCCTTTAGACTTCATGCCTCTTTTAGACTCTCATTCTCTCTATTTTCCATTATAATTAAAAATGAAATGTATCACCATAACTTTTAATTAGGTTTCTCTCCCTGGTAGATATAAGCAATTTTCTTTATGGTTCAGTTCCTTATGATATTGTATCTTCTAGAGTATGAACTTTTGGTTCTCAAGATTTATAAATAATTTAACTCTCAATTAAATCTATCATGTATAGAATAATCATAATTTTACTTTTTTAATATGGAAGATTTATCAAATTATATTGCGTTTTTTATCCTAATGTATTCACTGGATTCGCTGGAACTTCTGCAACTTTTGTATCTTCTATCCAACTAACCCTCATCTTCTGATGATACTTTTCACCCATTGTAATTTCTTAACTGGTTTAAATAATTCCATATAATCGATTCATTATATATCAAATTTTGACTTTAGATGATGTTCTAAGAGTCATTTCCCCATATTCAAAATCCAAAATTTGTGTCTCCATATCCAGCAAAGTAACATGCTCAAGACTTGGCCTCCAACTCATCTTGTTCTTTGGAATCTATGTGAACATATGAAAGTTCTCCAAAGGATTTATGGTGGATAAATTCAATATTATTTTAGGACCAACAAATATCTATAAATTTATTTTTGGTTAGATATGAAAAACTCTAGTTTATTAATTATGAAACATAATTTGAAACTTCTACCCAAAATACCTTAGAGAACCTTGAATGAATTCACATACTCCTTACCTTCTCCACCAATGTATAGTCCATCCTCTCTAAAACTTCATTGTGTTCCAGTGTTTCTAGAATATTCTTATCAAATCGAATCCCATTCTTCTAATGGAATATTTAGAATGCTTTACTTATATACTCTCCACTATTATCTAATCATAGGCACTTAAAATTACATTCAGTCTCTATTTCCACCATATCCCACCACCTGAAGAAAGTATAAAACACCTCAGACTTGTGCCTTAGAAAATACACACACACTTTGTGAATCAAATCATCAATGAATGTAACATAGAAGATTAACCCGTTGTGATAATGCATAGGCGTTGGTCCCTAAACATCTATGTGGAGCATATCCAACTTCCAGCGCTTTAATGTTTTCCCTTCTATCTGAAAGGACACATTATATTACTTTAAAAAGACAAAATACTCATACATTCAATACTCAATACTTCAGTCCTTCAATAATCCTTTGTCTGTAAGTATTTTCATCCCATTCTCACTATGATATACCACATGATCATGTTATAACTTCATTGAAGTTAACTCTATAGCATATGTCACTCTTTATGATTAACCCATGTGGTAGAGTGTCATGTTCTTAACTCCTCTTCTATTAACCATAGATCCACATGAAATACTTTATATAATATCTATTAATGTTGTATATAAACCTACACAATACAGTTTCCTAATGAAAATAAGGTTTTTCCAAAGGCCTGGAATATGTTTCACATCCTTAAATCCAACTTTCTTTTATTCCTTTTCTAGATCAAAACATTTCCTTTCACCGCTATCTTGAGATTTTCCATCCGCAAGATAAAGATTTCAATACCCATCATAGGTATAGTTCTTTATGCCTCCTCTCTCAGTTGTAGTGTGGAATGAATCTCTGGAGTTTATCACCTAAGACCCCAACATACTAGTGGTACTTAAGAGCATGTTTCTCCTATCTTCAGTTGCAAAATTCACAGATCCACTATTAAAGGTATATCTTCCACAGTTCTCCCTCTATTCACTACAATATTTCTTAAGGTGAAATTTCCTCCCATAATTCCAACACTGGGGAGTACCATCCATTGTGATGCTCCTACAGTGGCTCCTTCTTCCTTTACCCTTCCAGTGACTTTTTAATTAAATAGTGAATCCTATCCATTCATTATCATACATGTTTCCAAAATATGTATGAATATCCTTTCAATGAATATCATCATTCAATATCAGTTCATGAAAATCTATGAACTTCAAATAAACCTTTCCATTAGAATTACTCATAGTTGTTACCATCGCATCCCATGACTTCAAGATTGAGGAAAGTAACAACAGCACCCAAATCAGGTATTTAAAGGTTACATTCACTGAATCTAGCTGACTTCAAATAATTTTAAATTCATTTATATGAATAGTAGAAATCATTTTTGCAACATTCAAATACAAAATAATTTTTATAGTTGGTGCCCTAGAACAAACTACTTTATACTTTATATTACCTATAAATATTCATGGATTTGAATATTATTTCTTATCACACCTTAATAATTCTTATATGTTACATTATATGTGATATGTTCAAAGAGTACTTATTGCAAAAATAGTTCAATGCAGTTACCTACACAAAGAGAACCTTGAAGTTCTATAAGATTATTCTTAAATATATGTTCTGTGGTTAGATGAAATCATCTGAGGGGCATGTATTATATAGTCTATCAGGGATAGGAGTCTCATAAGACATTAATACTTATTCTCATGAATTTTTCCCTTGGAAATATCTAAGAGAATGGATTGTGAGAACATACCTGCCTTTTCATGTTTATGTGTCATTGGATATTTCTATCAGTGAGTGTGTGTAATTATCCTTAGAATTTAAGATTATTATTAATGCATGTCATAACTCACAGAATTTGATGTATTTTCAAAAAACATGATGATATAGTTTATAGTGAAGTTGGGTATGTTGGGTGTATCATGAAAGATATGTTATTAATGAATAATTTGAGTAAGTATTTACCCTTTCATGTTTATGGAAGTTGATATCTTATCCCTCTGATTGAAATGGAACTATCATATTAAATTCCATGGTCATAGTGTAATGATTAGTTATTTTAAATAATTAAATAAATATGTATCAAGAATATAGGTTGATGACATAGGTGTGAAACCTACTTGATGAGATATCATTACAAAGGGATTATATAATATAGTGAGTGATTATATGTGGTTGTTGTTATTGTGACATAACTTCTTTATCTATGGGTGTCTTAACCCATTACTAGATAGTAATCTTGTACTCTGGTAAAACCAACCTAATTCCATAGAGGAAGAGGATTTGAGGGTCACACATAAAGTGTTTCCATTGATCTAAGTTAAATTTTAATTATATTTAACAATTGGAATAAATATTTTTCCATAGATTGAGAGTTAATATTTATTCAAGATTTAATAAATGATCATAAATTATAAATAAATATTTATTCAAAAAGTGGTTTTTTTAATTACATGAATATATGATATTTATTTATATCTTGTTATTCATGACATTAAAAATAAAAAAAATTATTAAATAAATAATTGTTTTAGTTTTGATAATATTAAATCAATATTTATTCTCTAGTATTTGAATATAATATTTATTTATTTATTCAATGAATAAATATTTATAAGGATATATTTCTTACATTGAGAGGGAGATGGCACCTCAGTCTCTCAGCTCACACTCTCGACTCCATCTCTAGCTCTTGGCTTCTTTCCCTTCCACCTAGGAATCGAGTTCTCCCCATGGCGATTGACCTCTCCTCCTCCAGCGGCTTCTTTGTCTTTTGGATTCACCATCCTCCTATTTGGGTTTCATTGTCTCATTGGTGGTGAATGGTCCTTTATCCTTATCTGGATTCTTTGGGATTTCTATTTTCAGGTTCGTTCTCTCCAAGTTCTTTAGAGTTGTCCGGTTTTCCCCTATTCCATCCCTACTCTGTCGATCTGGTCCAACACACACAACCCCATCTTGGTTGGGTGTGTTGGTTTTTCATATGGGTTTGGGATTGTGGCGGTGGAAGTAAGGGAAACATGGGTTTCTCCATTTCGATGGCTTCTTCTCTCTGTTTCTCTCGATTTGTCTGTGGTTTCTCATTAGGGTTTTAGTCCTAGTTTCTCATTAGGGTTTCAATCCCGGTTCCCACTTCCTCATTCCTATTTCTTCTGAGTATATATTTCTTTCTCTGTTTTACTTAGGGTTTCCATCCCCATGTTTCTCTCTTTCATTCCATGGTGGTTTATGTTCATCCTTTCCATTTATCTGTCGCTCCTTACTGCTCTAGAACCCATATCCCTTGCTCCTTTCTAGGTTGATCAGGTGCATCAGATTCTAAGGGAGTTTTGGGATGTGTTTGAGGAATAGTAATAGTTCATAGGTGGCGCGACATGTGGTGGCTTTACCTTGTTACTATGTTCTTTCGATTTTTCCCTTTGATGATTTCTTTGGTTATCCTTGGAGGTTTTCAGTGTTCATGATGGTGTTATGCTACTACTTTATGCAGTTTGGAGATGAGGGATGCAGACAGGGATCTATGTTTAACGATGGCTGCTCGATGGACTGCGACGTTCTCTAGTGGGTAGGTATAGTGTTTGGACGACAACGATGATGAAGTAAATGGATTGGTGACAACAGCAGTGATGATGAAGAAGCGAAAACGTGTGAGATGGTGGAAAAGATGATCGGTGATGGGGGGCTCCGTTGGGCCTTGCTAATGTTGTGATGATGGGGAGGTGAAAGGACAGGAAATTTGATGTGATGGGTGTGCAACTGGAGGCTGGCACGTGTCTCGATATGTCTCGTGAATCAAGATGGGTGGTGATGGCTCTTAATTTTGAATTTTGAATGTTGGTGACCCTCTGTTTTTGGTCTACCCTTTTGAAATGTTAGGTTACCGCTAATCCTTAAAGTGGATTTTTAAAAAATGAAAAAAAATAGATTTGGAATAAACATTTAATAAAAAAATATTTATTCAGGTATTTGAAAAATATCAAGGAAAAGTGGGCCAAGACTAGGTCTAATGATAAATATTAATTTTCAAGACCATAAAATAATATTTATCATTGTGTTATTTATCACACTCTATGTAATAAAACAATGATAACATTATTTTACATGATATTGGGTTACTTTTGGGTTTAACATATTATTAATGGCTTTTGTATAATTAATTAACACGTAACCCTAACACTGGGTTTATAAATAAACTATTATGAGAATTGTGACATGTTAGTTTTTATGCACAACATTCTCCTCCCAAGAGAATTCACACTCAATGAAGAAAATCTCTAGGGTTTTATCTAAATCATGAGATATTCTCTCTTACTCCATTTTTATCAAGCCAAAGAGATCAAGATATGATCCTTCTAGACCGAAGGGATCGTTGTTACAACCAAATGAGTGATGCAAGATGATTATACCACTACGCTATCACCCAGAGTACTCTCGGTGATGTTCTGAGATCAAAGGAGCATGTGTGTATCATCAATAGAGGGGGTCTAATTTGGGTCCTTATCAATGCAATGAAAGACAATCAAACATCCTTTGGATGATCAAATCCTAAATTGAAGAAAAAACTAAATATTGAGGTATTTCTTTATATTATAAAATTAAATATAAAATTAACATGAAAAGTTATTCTCTTGGTTCTAGTGTTTTATTTTTCAATATTATTCAGAAATTATTTCATTGGTCCTAACATTTATGTCTTGTACATTGTGAATAATCCATCAAATCTAACAAAAACTAAGTTGGTTATTGGACATACACGTGCTTCTGATTTGTCTGGAATAAATAATAATCTATATAGTAAGAACACTTTTTCCATTATTGTTAACTTCCCATATATATCAGTAAGAATATTCATGAGTTCTAATGATTTATTCAATTCCCAAATGTACACCATGTTCAAAGAAATTGACATTCAAGTAAACCCAAGTTCTTTCTTGTATAGCTTCACTCGTTCTTTAACTTTCATCGCTTCTGGCTTGGATCCATTCAATGGAAGATCAAGGTATTTCTACAGAATACAATCCTTCATATGTATCTTATAGAACCCAAAATCCATTATATAAAACTTCTACACCTAGAACTTACTCTCATCAGATGACATTCCTTAAGAACTTGTGAAATCCCACTAAATCTGATAAACATAAGATGATAGGTCATGAAATGAAAACCATATCCTTATACAAGGAAAAGGGTAGAAGGATGCTACTGACCCAAGATCTGAAACACCTTCAGTAAGGACTGGTCATCCAAATTTTCAATAAACTTGGGATCTAATGCCACTTGTTGGGTCCACATACACTTTCCAATAAATCCATCGAAATATACTTCACTAGAACTTTATGCACAGAAGAAAAAATGCCGGAATGAAATCCATGCTATGACATATGGATCCTGAAATACAACCATACCCAAGACACCACACTATTAGGTAAAACCTCCAAATTATATAAATAAGAATTAATGGAAACAATGATTGAAAGAAACCAAACCACAAGAACAAAGAGGATTACATGGTTTAGGCTTTCACCCTAATGCATGGGGGAATGAACCTTTATTATTACTCAAAGAAGAAAAGATGATTACAATGATCAGTACACCAATAAATGTGATCAAACTCTATTTAAATAGAGTAATCTAGATTGTGTACCCAATCTCCACCGCTATCTGATCTTCCTAGATCATCATCCACCTCAACCAATCTTTAAAGACAACCCTTTATATACTCAATGTCTCTCACTGCCTCAACTAACTCTATCGGTACATTATTCCCCTTTTAATGATTTTTTCATATATGAAATCCAGTGTATCTACTAATGATTTGGAATTTCAGCGTTTTATCTTGTTACACCCTATGCACTTCTACAAAATTGGGATTATCCAATGATAGGGCTTTAACAGCACTAACTAAAAGCACTATTAAAAACCCCTTTTGTTAGTGCTAAAAAAACACTGTTAAAGGTGGTCTTTAACAGTGATAAAAAAACACTATTAAAGGGGGAACTTATTAGTGATTTTTTACAGGTGCTAATAAATCCTCATCCTTTATCAGCACTTGTAAAAAATCACTGATAAAGGGGGGTTTAATAGCACTTTTTTAGAAGTGCTTATAAAGACCCCCCTTTATCAGTGATTTTTTAGTAGTGCTGATAATGGTATACATAAAAAATTATATTTCATTAAAAATAATATATTAATATATAAATATATTTATATTGGTATAAATATAATACATATTTTTTAAAATATGTTTTAGATAAGGTAAATAGGAATTTACACTTAATATATAAGATATTTTGTGAAAATGGATTATAAAATAATTAAAAAATATTTTTAATTAATACTTTTCTTATTATTACAGAGTAATAGTCATTTAATATCAATTTGAAGATAAAAAATCAAAAAATCAATAAAAGATCTAAAACAAGTTGAAAACGTAACTCGAACTTCAAACAGCCATAATTTTTTATCTGAGTGTTCGTTTGGTCTCTACCACATATCAAATCAAATTCTACGATGATCACTACATCACTACTAAGATAGGTAAACCTTTTTCACATTTTATGAAGAAAAAAAGGCCTAGAAGACCTCCCAAACTGAGTTTTTAGCCGGGGTACCCTAATTTTTTAATATTCAATGGATTTTCAGCCTTGTTTAAGGGGGTATTATTGCCTTTTTTGGTGGAGAATTAATTTATTCCTATGTATTACATTCATATTGGTATTATGGTTTTAAAATTTTATCATTTTACTCAGCATAATTTTATTTATAATTAAATGCATGAATTTTTTATTATATTTACTTATAATAAATCACTCATATAAATACATATATCAACATATTTATGTAAAAATTTATATTATAATATATTTAAATCAATTAATATTCTAAAAATGTATTTAAAATAATATCTAACCATTTTTAAAATTATAAAAATATATTTATAATTTTTATATATACATATATGTTTGTATTAATAAACAGATATATATTTATATTATATTCTAGTATATGTACATGAATATAATATATAATATATAATATATTTAAATAAATATAAGTATATGTATCACACACACACATATTTTATAATTGTATTTAAATATATATATGTGTGTGTGTGTGTGTGTAAATATATATGTAAATATATATATAAATAAATAAAAATATCATTAAACGGATAGAAAAACAACATGGTGTAGTGGTAAAGGTGTTCCATCTTTGAAGGAGAGCTGTAGGGTTCAAATCCAGGAAGGCACGCATGAGGATAGAAATTCAAAAAGTGCTGATAAAAGGGGTGGTGGGGTGAAAAGCACTGATAAAGGGGAGGAGCATTATTAAAGGGGTTGTGGAAGTGCTGATAAAGGGGTCGGGATCATAGGTGTCTGAAAAAAATATAATTTTACCCCCTTTAATAGTGTTTCCTTTATTAGTACTAAAAAAGAGATGATAAAAGCTTCGGCCTTTTAACCATGCTCTGATTATCAGTTCTTTTTTAGCGCTGATAAAGGCCTATTATAGTGTTTTTAAAGGCCTCTTTTGTGGTAGTGATGGATACCACAGTCTATATTTACTGGTTAACTGACTCCTAGTACCTACCGCTCTTATAACAACCCAACCCAACTCACTCTGAAGTGTAACCGGACTAGTGGAACCACATGACCTCAGGCACAGCTCCCCGAATGCCAAATCTTATCGAGTAGCAGGGGGTCTAAAGAGGTGTCATCGAAAGGTTATACCCCCAGTATCAGAGTGCACAATAAAAAGAAGTCAACCAAACATACATACACAATAATAAAACATTTGAGTATATAGAAATAAAATAACATCCCATCTAATAATAATAATAATAATAATATAATGTAGGGCATACAGTCAAACAATGACGATCACCCACTAGTCTGATCACATGAATAGAATAAATAAAAGAAACAAAATATCAGGCTCCACTAAAACTCCATGTCGTACCACATCTCGATAACCTGAACTAATCTAAGCTATCCCACTCAACCATGATGAACCTGATCTTAGACCTTATCCCAAAGTTTCCCTGCGACAAGTGAGAGCTGCTCGGGTAACCATGTGCAATGGCAGCCTAAATATGGTGTGAGTATATAACTTAGTAGGTGACCACAAATATGATCTCTTAATACCTAGTATTTATTGTAATATGTACATGCAACCTGATCGGATGAAATAAATAAATAATTATAGAACAAAAAATAAGTAAAACAACATCTCAATACCAACTTCAACTCAATGATGGAATGTCTTTGAGTACAAAGCATTAACCGTTCCAACCCATGTACCATGCACCATACCATTTTTGATCCTCATATCCATAACCCGGATCTAAAATACCTATTTTTTTCTAATTTTGAGGTGTCTCTAAGAACATCGTGATGACCTCACCTCTTAATAATAGAACTAGGTCTCCCTAATATACATAATAATATAACAAACTTCCCCTATGGGAGTTTTTTTCATCCCATACATATCTTATAAGTATCACAAACCTATGGAATGAACCTAAAATGCTTCATCCCAATATACCAGATCAACCCTAGCCCCATATCCATGGAATCCCCACCAATAGTAACACATACCTCCCCTACATAAGTTTTCTCATCCAAGGTCATATCCCACAAGTATCACGAACATCCCCTATGGGAGTTTTCTTAGCCAGGTACTATATAATAAAATACCACCCCTTGGGCATTTTCCATTTTATAAAAAAACTAACCTAAGGGTGTATATCAAGTCCCAACATAATAAAATAAATAATAGGTATATCCAAACACATAAAACGTTCATCATTATCTGTACCCAATCATACCCACTCACTAGGGTCAAGATATCACTAGGACATCTACTGCCCCTAACCCACCCCACCTCACCCCCTTGGGTCATATCACAATAATGGGAAACCCTTCTTAGGGTCATCAATATCTATAAAATCCATGTTAATCACCCATCTGACAAAGGGTATCATGATCCTCACCAGTTTCATTAACATTCATGGCCTCAGGGTCCAAGCAATTCATCACACCTAAGAGAAGGTGTATAGCCCATCTCAAAAACCAAAGCCGCCACTAGGTAAATCTGAACACTCGACCATTCATTAACTACCCAGGGAATACCCATATGATTTAGACAACTCAATGGGGGGAACAATTGTTCTAAATTTGATTCAATAGTCCAAATACTCCAAGGTTTCTTAAGATCCATCTACAACCCATAGGACAAAACTCCCTCTACGGACCACTACACCTCTGTCGAGAGGTATCAAGGGTGTCTTATAGGAGGACCACTAGGTCACACTCATTCTGGTCACACCCCTCAAGGGGTCTATAATTCACATTTCATCTCAAAGTCTAAGGCCTTATCTATCGACATTAGAGGCATCGGGCTAGTGTATAAGGCCCCAAATGGACCCTAACACCTAGCTAGATTCATTCATGGAGTTTTCTAAATTTTACATTTTTACTTTAAATTAACCATTTAATTCAAATTAATTTATTGGGTTAACCAAGTGAGATCACATATCATGGAATCCCACACATCTAATGATATATAAAAAAATCATATAAACCATAAGTCTAGCATGTGAGACTAACTACCTCAAACCAGGTCTTTTCCTTTTTTTTTCAAGGTCCGACAGCTCTTCTAAGGGATGATAAGACCCATACAAGCCCTCCCAAACTCAATCAACCACTATTATTCCATGTGATCCCCTACCTCACCCCAAGAAACTCATATTAATTAATTATTTCATTTATAATTAATTAAAAAAACTTAATTTAAACAAGTAATACTCATGAAAAAATCACCAGAACACCTTACTATGCCAAAACTATGACCAGCACCAAAGGGAGGTCCCCTACGGACCCCCTAACATAAAAATGATCCAAAACCCTAACCTTTAGCACCAATACCATAGATAATTTATTTTAATTTTGGGTAAACCTCTAAGAAAATCCATAATAGTGGCATGCCTTGTTGAATCGTCAAGCAATAAGGTGAATATGGCATCTTAGGATTCCCTCATCACAAGTAGAAAGGAAGCCCCGTCTCATTTGGATGATTACACCATACTTAAATGGAATCAAAATTGAGACCCAAACCATGGGAAACCAAAATTAGGGAAACAGAGGTGGAGGAGGAGGAGGATGATAGTAAGGACTGATGGAGTCAAATTTTTACCATTAATCACTAGAAAAATTCCATAAAAGGCACCCTAGATCAAGGGTAAGAGAAGGGGGAAGACCCCTTGGTTCTCATGGCCAAAACATGAGGAGAAGGGGGAATCACCTTCTAAAAACCCAACGGGTAGAATTATAATTCTTCCCCTTAAAACCCCACTAGCTAGCCAGTGGTTTTCTACAGCCACCACCCTAGCCTCTCCTGAGCCCCTAGAATGCCTCTCAACCTTTATTCCCTATCCAAAAACACCTATTTTATGTTCTCTAGCTCTTGTAATTTGATTCTAAATCCTGGTTCTCAAAAAAACTCATCCAAAAAACTTAAAAATTTAAACTCGTCATAAAATTTATACTCATGTACATACATAAGGTATTACAAACACCCTGCCATAACACTTCTCATCCCTGATAATTCCTGACTATTATCCAACCATATCACTTGACCTATCTGGGACATAAATTCCTTATCAAAAGGTTGTATTTCATTCCCAAAATCCTAAAGCATTTCCAAGTTACAACCTCCAACTTATGGTGCTAAAATTACCATAACATAAGCCAATATCAACAAGCATTATCAAAACACTGATAAAACACTTACCTGAGCTCATCTATCCTAAAATATGATCACGTTACCACCTAATTCATCATTATTCCTATGGAACTCCTCACCATAGGTCTTATCTCATAACTACCAATTCTAATGTTTTGGAACTTCCTCTATTGGAATTTCCTATTAGTACTACATACCTATGTTTTAATGAATTTCTTAATATTGTTTCCACCCTACATTACCCGATCACATAAGAAAACATTTTCCAAACATTAGTAGTACCCCTCATACTCAAATATGAACCAAAATCAATAGGTCTCACTAACCATACATGTGGGCCCTGTACACTTAGACTTCCATCAGAAAGACTTGGCCAATCCTAAAACACACTCATTGCACCAAATATGATGTAATTGATGTGTTTTTTGACTCACCACATTTTATTTCACAAAAAACACCAGTCACACATCCTCTATCTGACCCTTCTTAAAAAAACATAGATCCAACTACTGAAACATTGCTAAATTTCCCGATCATGATGTCCTTTAGCTCATAGGCATACCATGATCATCCAAGTACCCACACTGACATTTATACCTAACACTTAGTGTGGTATTCTCAATTGGTTCATCGTTTGAATGAACCACATCATGCTTGCTACGTGAACCGATGCATTCCTGATCCAATATGTTCATATCTTCATAAACCACTCCAATCTCAATTCCCATGCTCAAACTCTACCTGATACCATATCCAAATTTATATCTTTCATTTAACAAGGAATCCATATATGTATTAAATTTATTGAATGTCAGCATCCAAATGTCAAATGATCATCTGATGACTGGTACCACACCCTATTCATCCCTGAACATGATAAATGGATGTATCAAAACCCACTCATTCTCGAGCACCAACCTGAAATATCAAACCATTACTCATTCCTAACCCACAAAAATTTCACCCACATCATTTATAGAAAATCAAATTATAATGAGGGCCATACCCTCAAACGGATGATGGTGCACTCCCCACTATACGAATTATCTCGTACCACTCCTTGAGAATAAATCATCAAGTTCAACCCTCAACATTCATGTGCCACTCATCCTAATCCATGCTTATCATATTTCAATATACTAGTTTCTCAAGTATCCCATTAAGACCTATCAGTCTTTGTCACGCTCATGGTCATCGCTGATTCAAAATTCAATAGCTATCATGTGTGAAGAATGTGTGTCACCTTGATCACTTTCAAATATAATGGGTTTATTATCCTCTATCTCCTTCTCGTAGGACCGGAACCATGATCCCATGAGTGTAACACTATCAAAACTAGGTTGATTCTCTAATATCCATAATTGTACTCCCTGAAAAAAAAATTCATCAAGCTAACCACGTTCTTATCCACCATCCTTCATTGTTCTAAAGCCTCCGTCATTTACCCATGCTCACACCGCACTTGAAATCACACCCAATAATCTTAGGTTTATGAATCCAATGATCATATCCTCTAAAACAAACATTGATACACAAGCACTCAACTTACTTCCTCAAGAAATAAAGACATTATCTTGTTTATTCCATAAACCCGATAGCACCACTTGTGCATCAATCTCAAACAAAAGTACCCATTCGTGCTTTATAAATCTAATTCATTCACAAAACTCTATTAAACCCTCACGCAAGTTACCTTCGTGTATCACTAGGAATAAGATCACTAAGGTTCAAGTCAATCCTAAAGGTCTCTAGGTCTCCCACATAACCCTAAGGTCATATCCCACATAGGGAAACATCTCTAGGTTCATATCACAAGTATCACATGTTATCTCATGTTCTTAAACACCCACTCAAGGATCTAATATGCATAAAACACTAGGAATAACATGTCAACCATTCCCCAAAAGGGTACTGATTCTAACAAGAATCCACACATGGGACTTCCCTTATAGAATCACAAATCACTATTCATAATTTCTATAACCAATGACATTATCCTTAGCACTTTTTATCTAGTGAATCAGAGTCACGTGGTTTGATTAAGTATAATTCCATTAAAATATATATGGGAAAACCTTTATAGGTTATTACTTTCACTTTAAATAAGTAAACCTATAAAATAATCACTCGTGATGGGTTCATCTTCAAGGAATTAAATGGCTATACAAACCTACTAGAGTTATCACACATCCCTTACTAAAGGTATTTGTTTATCATCATCATCCTTGATCATCTTTTTGTAGGATCCATAAGACCTTCCACCAGAATAAATTACATATACAAGTTGGTCCAACTGGGTAGAATGAAACCAAGTACTTATATGGGAAAACATTATATGAGGAATTTTTTATACCTTAAATAGATGATCCTCGGTCATCATTGATAAAAATACACACTACCAATCCCCTACATGTCATGTGAATCCTACATTCCAAATCATGATGCATGAGATTCATCTTGCCTCTACAGGCCACGATCCAAAAATACAATAGTTAGTCTCTTGGAAATAGTCCAAGAGATAAGAATCTAATAACTCATAAACCATAAATATCAAACCTCATGTGTGTCATGCTATGTGAAAATTAAAATAACAATCACATCTCAATATAAAGAAATCAACCACATACCCTTGGTAACCTGGACTTCCATTAGGAAAGGTGTTTAGGATGCACCAGTCTGGGATCTGTCACAAGATCCAACACATTCCTGTGTCTCTAACCTACCAAATCTTGAAATAGTCAAAAAAAATTAACCTATGATGCCACTTTTTAATGTCCTAGCTGGGATAACTGTAAACAATGACTGGACTGGTGGTTCCATGTGACCTCAAGCACACATCCCTAAACTCCAGAGGTTTTCGACTAACTTTGAGTGTCTAAGGAGGTTCCATAGGGAGGCTATATCCCTAGTATCAGAGTGTGAAATAATAATAAATCAACTAAAAAACCATAAAAAATAATAAAAATTCACAATATGTAGAAATAAAATAACATCCCATCTAATAATATCAATATGATGTTGGGCATACAGTTATACAACAACGATCGTCCACTAGGCCGATCACACACATAAAATAAACAAAATAAATAAAATACTAGGATCCATTGAAACTTTGATCCATATCATATCCTAATCACATGATCTTATCTGAGTTTTCCCACTCAACTACACTACACTAAACTTGACCTCAGGCCTTATCCCAACCTGTGCCTATAACATGTGAGAGCTGCTCGGGTACCCATGTGCAATAGAGACCCGAGTAGAGTGTGAGTACATAACTCAATAGGGAACCACAAATATAGTCCCATACTACCCATTATATATTATGATATGTGCATACGACATGTTCAGCTAAAATAAAAAAATAATTGTAGAAAATTAAATAAATTAAACAATATCTCAATCCATCCTTCAACTTGATGTCAGAATGTCTCTAAGAACATTGCATGGATTGTTCCAACCTATATACCATGCACCATACCATTGTTGATCCTTGAGTTTGTGACCCTTTTTTACTATACCAAATTTTCCCAATGTTGTGGTGTCTCTGATAACGTTTTGATGATCATTCCTCCCAATAATAGACTTGGTTATCCCTGGTATACATAATAGTATCATGGACCTCCCCTACATGAGTTTTCTTAGCCTAGGAAAATCTTGTAAGTATCAAAAACCTACGGAATACTCCTAGAAAGCTCTATCCTAGTATACCAAATCAACCCTAGCTCTATATCCATGGAAACCCCATTGATAGTAACACATACCTCACCTACAGAAGTTTTCTCAACCAAGGGATTATCCCATAAAGGTATCACAGACCTCCCATATGAAAGTTTTATTATCCAGGTACAATATAATAAAATACCGCCCCTATGTAATTTTCCATTTCATAAAAGAAGTATTAGGTTTATCTGAACACCTAATCCTAACATCATTTTCTATAACCAAGAATATCCTCTCACTAGGGTCAAATCATAATTATAGAATCCCCCCCCTCAGGGGGTCATGTCATAACAATCGGGAACCCCGCATGGTGTCCCCGATCTCGTTCAAATCCTAGTTCATCACCCATACCACAAATGGAATCATGCTACTCAATGGTTTCATCAAGGTACATTGCCTTAGGGTCCAGGAAAAGCATCCCTCCCAAGAGAAGGTATATATCCCATCTCTAAAACCCAAGTCACTACTAGGTTAGTCTGAACAGATGACCTGTTTCCAACTACCCAAGGCATACCCACATGATTTCCACAAATCAAGTGGGAAGAACACTCTTACAGGGTCTAATTCAATGAGAAAAGGGCTCCAAGGTGTTTCTAGGTTCATCTACTACCTAGAGTCCTAATATCCCTCTCCAAGCCACTACAAAACTATCAAGAGGTCTCAAGGGTGTCCTACACGAGGACCACTAGGTCACAATCACTCTATTCACACCCCTCAATGAGTCTAAAAGTCACATGGAATCTTAATGGTCAAGGCCTTATCCATCAGTTGTTGAGGCATCGACATGGTGCATAAATCCCCACCTGGATCTGAACACTTAGCTCGATTCATTCATGGAATTAACTCAATTTTATATTTTAAATTTAAATTAACCATTTAATTAAAATTAATTACTTGGGTTAACCAAAGGGAATTTCCTCCCATGGTGAGACCGCACACCTCATGTTTCATAAACAATTCATATAAACCATAGGGCTAACAAGTGAGAACACCTACCTCAAACTGAAGATTTTACAATTTATTTCAAAGTCTTTGTAGCTCTACCAAGGTTCATCAATAACCATCCAAGACATACCATTCTCAACTAGCCATCACCAATCCACATGATACCCAAACTCAATCCATAAAACCCATATTAATTTATTATAGAATTTATAATTAATTAAACAACTTAATTTAAATAAGGAATACGTGGTTGGATCTTGGTTTTTTAAATCCAGTCATTGTGGTTTTTGATGCTATTGTTTTTGTTCCTGAAGTTTGTAATTTTTTGTATTTGAATTATAAAGTGTGTGATTACCACTAAACCATGAATTTTATTTTATAAATTTAAAAATAGAGATTTTGAAAACAATTCATACTCGTTGAAAACACCCTAAATTCCTCGTAGCACCAAAACCACAACCAACACCCACAATAGGTCCCCTACGGACCTCCAACGTCAAACTGAGATAAATATCTAACCTATCATTCAAATACCATATATAATTTAATTTAAATTTGGGGAAAACCCTAAGAAAATCCATAATAGTGACATACCTTATTGAATCACCAAGAATTTGGGTGCAGATGGCATGTTGGTATTCCCTCATCACAAGAAGAAAGCAAGCCTCATCTCATATGGGAAATTCCACAATTATCTAGTGGAATCAAAATTGAAACCCTAATCAGGGAAAACCAAAATTATAGAAAAATAGAGGAGGAGATTAGGGACCATTGGAGTCAAAAATGTACCTCTAATCATCAGATTAACACTATAAAAGGAACCCCTAATCAATGAGAGAATCAGAAGGGGGAAACAATCTAGTTTGTGTGGAAAAGACCAGAGGATAAGGGGAATACCCCTTTTAAAACCCCAAGGGGAATAATTTTAATTATTCCCCCTAAAAACACCACCATCTAGATGATAATTTTCTATAACAACCACCTCAGCCTCTCTTGTGCTCTTCTAATCCCCCGAGACACCTCTCTAACTTCATTCCCTATCCAAAAAAACTCAGTGAGGTTCCCCAACCCTCGATATTTGGTTCTGAATCCCATTTCTCAGAATAACCCATCCACTAAACTCAAAAATTCACAGTTCTCCTAAAATTTCCACACTTGTATGGAAAATAGGCATTATATCTCAATTTCCCATCCAGTCATCAAAATTTAGTCCACTTTATTTTCTCTCCTTATAGTGATCTTAATTTCCTCTACTAAAAAATGAATCTCACACCCCCCCCCCCAACAAGTTGACATTGTGTTATGCATAGGTTTTAATGAAGTCTATCTATGATATCTTTAGAAGCATTAAAGGTGGTTGAATGAAGATTTGAGTTAGTGGGAGTTTCAAGTTTAGATCTTAAATTCTTCACATTCATCAGAGGAAATTTTTATATTTAAAGGTGGAATCATTTAGAAGAAAAATACCAATGTTTGAGTTATTGTTGCTAATTTTATTAATAAGTGAATGAGTGAGGGAGTAGTTGAACAAGTATATTCCATAAGATCTATTACGTAAAATTTTTGAGAAGATTGTACATTATAGTTCCAAGAAAATAGTGAGAGGTTTCCAAAATTTAGGAAACCAAAAGATAATGATAAAGGGAAACATACAACTCATGCCTACACAAGATCTGGATATTGAAGCACTTAAAGGTATGAACTCCTAAAATTAAGTTTCTGAAAGTTCAATGAGACAGCTGATGTTCCTGTTGATTATACTGGAATATTGTTTGGAAGTTAAAGACCTATTCATGAGGAGGACTTATTATTAACTGATGAGAGTCGGTATAATTTAGTGGGGTGTTATACATGTGCAAAATGAAATATGGATTTTGAATGATAATAACCACATTACACTTGTAATTAATAATACAATTTTTAGTGGAAAATATATGGATTGTGATGATAACCAAATGTAGCAGAGAATAGGGTTATCACATTGGTACCAAACCTTGTAAAAACCATATATTTTGTTGTTTATTTCATTATCTATATATCATATTAGAGTTAGCAAAGAATGTAAATAAATAATATCTATACACCCTAACTGAAACAGATGTTAGATCAACTTAATAGGGGTAAAAGTTTAAGTAGGTTTTATTTGGTAATATTATGTCTACACTGATTTACCCCCCCCCCCCCAGTGTAATTGCATGGTCACCTTAGACTAAAAAAACAACCATTTTGATATTTCATGTTCCATTTAATTATAGATTTCATTATTCACATATCAAAAAGTTTATACTTGAATTCAACAATAATTGTTATTTCAATGAATATTGCATCACCATTATTTTAAGTACTCAACACTTTACCTTAAAAATCATTAATTTTTTGTATCAAGACCTTTTCTTTAAGTGTCTTTTCTTTCCAGATCTATAACCAATAATGTTTTTATTCTTAACTTGACATTTGGATCTTCTATAATTATTTCTCCCACATTATCCATGTTGCATTAACCATTTTTTTACACTAATAAATACATCTTCTAAATTTTAATTTATTTATTTTTCTTATTATTATGTTGAATTTATTCTTCAAGAACTATAATTGCAATATATTTGAAAATTAAAGCATTCATTAGGATATTTTTTATACTATTAATTAATTAGTAATTAAATCTAACTTTGGATTATAATTTATACTTATTTAATATCCTATATTTTATAAACTAATGAGAACATGAAAAATATTGTATTGAGAAGGTTTTGTAATTTATGGTTGATTTTTTACCCATTTAAAGTGTAATTTTTCTTTTTGAAAACATTTTATTTTCCTAGTGACTTGGTTTCATATCAATTGATCATAATATCTCATATTTATTTTATTATATGTGTTAGGGACAATATTAAGTGTACGCCCCCAAGAAATATCCAAGATCATCATATATGTAATGAGTTTATATTAGGTTTATGAATTTGAAATTTGAGATGTGTGATCATGTTGATTATGAAAATGTATATCAAAGAAAACAAGTGAAAATAAACAAAATAGAACAGAATCAATTTATTCACTAATTACCATGGAAACCAGATTTAATAACAAAACAAAACTCGAATATCATACAAAATCTTTAATCAATATGAACAAGATATTAATTTTATTAAGCTCAAAAATGAAATGATACAAGAACAATCTGAAGATTGATCAATGGAAAAAAAAACTTCAAATAACTTCTTTGATAGAAAATAAAATAAGGTTGAATAACTTACAAACCTAAAAATATTTAATTATGTTTAAGGGTCCTCATCTATTTATAATCCTAGAATACATGAGTCTAAAATCATAGGGATGCATCAGGTTCCATTCTTATATATCTTGAATCTGATCCTCAATGGTTCTTCTAGGTTCATCAAAATCCACACTTCTTATCAAGAAAGGATCATCATCACAAACTCTACTAGGAACGATATACTAGAAGCATGAATGGGGAGACGATAGGCTCAAAACCAGGTTTATTCACAGTAAAAATTGCTTGAATATTATAGTTTCATTAGAGGAGAAAGGGAGTTTAATTTGGAGGTAGATAATGAAATTGAATCCATCCAAAAGGATATAGTCGTAGGGGTTCATCAATCCCCCTAATAACTGCATGGTCTAGCATAACAGCTTAGCCAACCAGAGCATGCCACAGAGCCCCCTTGTAACGACCCAAACTTATATCAATGGAATCTCACACTTCTTATAATAATTTCATATATTATAAATCACATAAAATCACAAATAAAACAAAATACAAACTTTATAAATTAAAAATGAATGAAATAATAAGTATTTTTAGAAATTAAGGAACCTGTACTGATGGAATAGTAACTTGACCTTTCTAATAGTAACATGACCCTTATGAATAGTAAACCATCTAATAGAATATTAAATTGATATTTGAAAGTAAAAATAAAATTTAGGTATATTATGAATGAAAATATGATATATTTATTTCATGGAATAAGTAAATGAATGTTTTAAAAATGATAAATTAAGTGTTGGTGTTTTTGTAAGTCATAAATATTTAATAAAAATTTTATAATTAATTTAATAATTTAAAATAAAATATATTTTCATAAAATTTATTCATAAATTAATACATTTATTATTATTATTATAATGTAATTTTATGAGACTCTAATTAATTTTTCAAAGTGTTAGAAAATCAGTTTTAATTTTAAAATCTGTATTTTTTGAGTAAATGATGATTTTAATTAAAAATTAAATTTATCATATTTAGAAAATTATTTTCATAAAATGGAGGTCGGTTTTTAATTCTACACATCAAAAAAAATTATGGTGAATTTTGGGGTTTTTTCAAAAAATACTTGAATTTTTAGTGAATAGTAAAATATGATAATTTACGATAAAAAATAAATACATGAAATATGGAGTCATAGATGACATAAGGATGATGTAACATAAAATTATCTAACTCTACTTTATTAATTTAATATATTTAGTTATAATTCTCAAATTATTCATATTCTTGAGTTAAATAATAAACTAGTGAATAGAATAATAAGAAAACACTCCTCTTCTCCCCTATAAATACCACCTCTTTTCCTCACACCTATCAAGATTTGAGCCTTGTAAAATTTCATCTCAATTATCTTCCCAATACTATCCCCCACATCTAGGATCCCTTGGACTCATCAAACGACCAAAACCTTTTCCCTAAGGAGGTTCTCAAGGAGGAGAGATTTAAGAGAAAATCCTCTTCCTTTTTTCTTTTAATTTATTTTAATTTATTTTTCTTTTCATATTCTCTCCTCATATCATATATAAAAATGTTCATGATAACTCTAGTGTATTTTATATAATTTAATTTTATCATTTTAATAGAATACCCATCATCAAACTCCACTCTCACTCTCTTTTATTCTAAAAATGAAATCATCACCTGTGATGTGTCAATTTAGCAACATCATGGAAGATGTGTTCTCATTTACCTTTAACACCTTCAATTATGTTAATAAACCAATATAATGGTTGGTAATTACTGTAAAATATATTTTATAATCCTTTCTATGTTTTAGAACTAAAATATTTACATAATACTAAATGATGAAACAAATCGAGTTTATTGTGATCGAAAACCGCTAAAATTAACCCAAATGATTGTCATTAACTATTTATCTAATGATTCATCCTCATTATATTTAAACAAATAATATATATAACCATGTTAACCTATGTATTTTCATTAAAAAAGTATATTTTAAATTCTTTAGAATTTTACCCATTCTACATAAATTTCCATACTCATATTCAAGTAAACTGATCAAGAAACTAAGAAAATAGACACTCCTGAATGATGAAATTAAACTATATAACTCATCAAAAAGCCCATAAATAAACTTAATAAAACTATAATGAATCAAATTAATGCATAAAAGGTTCTTTATTTTTTAATTAATTAATTTAATTTGACTATACAGGATATTAACGAAAAGAGAGTGTTAGAACATAAGGTAAGGGGAATTCTCAAACCCAACTCTCTTCCTTTGGGGTTTCCCTCTTTCACTCCATTTTCAGTATGGGTATTCATTTAATTTTTCTTAAATATCATTTCTTAATCATTATATTATCTTTTCTGGGATATACATTTTACCAATATGGTTTTATGACAAATGAAAATATTTTTCTGAAAGAACTCTTCTTTCTAAAAACACATCTTTTAATTATCATGATATTGTTTCTTCTTCACTCAAAATTGATAATTATTATAACAATTATGTTATTCCCTCTTTATTTTGGGAACCCAAAATTTTATTCATGAATGTATGATTTATTAAATGAAACCCATTTATTTCCCTGGGTTATTTTATGTCTAAGATTGATATACGTTCAATTTGGCATGCATGATAATGTAAATGTTATGATGTGATGGGTGCACTCGGAAGTATATAGCATAAGTGAATGATATAATGTGAAGGGTTTCCAGAATCATATAGTTCTCTAATTAATTGGGTAATGTGATGTATCTCATGAGATAAATTTATGTATGCGTGGTATTTTACCACTAAGACATGATGTTTCATTTTTATGCATTTCCACACTTTAATCATTTTTCTAATGCTTCCTCTCGTGATTATGATCGTATGTATATGTTATGATGACAATGATTATGCTCACACTGTGTTATATTGACTCATGTTCTTATCTATCCTCTTACTGTGATTTTAGCTCACCCGTTTCTTTGATGTATATCCTCATGTGATTACTTGTACTAAGGAGAACACGAGGGCCAATAAGAAGCTATAGAAGAAGGAATTAAATAAATGTTTATGTTTTATTTTTTAAATGTTATTCATGGTCCTAATTTTCCCAAGACACTAAACCTTTGGATCTTAGTTGTATAATTTTTTTATGTTGTTTGTCTTTAAAATTATGTAATAAGATATGTAATAAAAGTAGGGTTGCTATAGTTGGTATTAGATCACAGTTTAGTTAATTTGGGAATTAGGATTAGAGAACCTTAGTTTAAACCCTTAGTATGAGACTAAGAAAATGTAAGAACCCAAGAAGATTTGTTTTAGAAAACTTTTAAACATAGTGATCCCACAATATATGCCTTTAGATTTAATTGCACAAGGGAATAAATTATTTATTTATGACTTGTTGACTTATGTTCTTTTCTAACCTTTTCTATTTTATAAAATGGTGGGAACTATGAGAAACCAGACCAACAACCCATGCGAGGGACAATGCAGCGATTTCCTTAACAACATCCCTAATTCCTTGGGAAGTAAATTTAAAATTTTCATGGAGATTCTTACCCAGTTGTCTCAAGTTATGAACAATAACTTGAATAATGTGGAATTTCTACCTTCACCTAAGAGGGACCAACTAGATATCGAGTGTTTTATGTGGAAATGAAGACCAGAATTTAGTCGATATTATGATCCAATAGTCATATAACAATGGGTAAACTCAATGGATAAGAGATTTTTTGTGCTTCACTATTCTGAGATGGAGAAGGTGACTCTAGCCATTTACCGTTTAGATAGAGAGGTTGATCCATGGTGGGATTTGATTAAGAACACCAAGATTAAAGATGAAATTGAAGAGATAGAGTGGGAAGAATTTAAGATAATGTTTCTAAATATGTATTTACTTTGAACTCATTATACAAATATGGAGATATAATTCATAGAGCTAAAGCAAAATAAATGTGAATCTTTCACGGCCTATGAAGAAAATTTCACAAGGGTTTCAAGGTATGTTTCAGGTTTTGTTATCAAAGATGATAGAAAAATGGATAGATTATTTAGTAGTTTAAAACCACACCTTCTAAAGGATCTATAAATTAGATACTTTGGGAGTTATGAAGAATTTTTTTGATGTGCTCTCAAAGTGGAGACGGATTTTGGAAAATGGTCTCATGGATATGGTGATAAGAAACAAAAGATAGAGTTTCAAATTTGGGGATCTAATGAAAAAGGTGGAAAGAAATCCCAACCACCCACATGTCAAAAATTTGGGAATAATAATCATGGGAGCTATCTCAAAGGTATGATTAAATGGTATAAGTATGGGATAGAAGGCCACAAAGCTCATGAATGTTTAAGAGACATAAAGAATCTGGTCGATGCAATGGAGGAAAGGAGAGCACCACCCATGGTTCAATGATATAACTGTAGGGAGTAAGGGAACTATGCAAGCCAATGAAATAAACCTTGAGTCCTAAAGGTTAATCAGTTTCATCAGCTTCCAAATCCAAAGTAACAAGGGAATACTTATTCTATCACTACTGTTGAAGTGGAGTAAGAAAACTAATTTGTATAAGGTACACTTCCTATTCACTTGAGAATGGAAAAAGTCTTATTTGATTATGGTTCTATACATTCCTTAATATCTTGTAAGTTTTCTATAACTATTGAATTTAATTGTTGAAACCTTGAAGTAGGGATATATGTAAAAACACCAAGTGGTGCAATCATTGAAATCCAAGTGTTGGACTCTTATCCTATTGGAATATGTGGGAAGATTCTTCCAACAAATCTTGTGATACTTCCCTTGGTGGAATTTGATGATATAATGGGAATGGATTAGATCTCATTATATAGAGCACATATAAACTATTAGGAAAAGGAAATATCATTTCATATTTTGAACTATCCTATGCTCCTCTACAAATTCAAGGAAGATAGTGAATATCCTTTGGAAAATCCTTCAATGATGTGGGTGTTGATTCCCTGTGAATAAGTATACCTTGATCAAATGGTTGAGTCAAAGGAAGGTATCAACCTAGGGGAATTTCCCATTGTGAGGGAATACAGTGATGTATTTCTTGAAGAGTTACTCAGACTTCCCCAGATGGTGAAGTAGAGTTCTCAATAGAACTTATACCCGTAGCTACTTCTATCTCAAAATGTCCTTATAGGATAACCCTTATCGAACTAGATAAGTGAAAGAAGTGGTTGTAAGATCACTTAGACAAAGGGTTCATATGCCCTAGTTCATAAACATGGGGTGTGCTGGTACTCTTTGTAAAGGAGAAGGATGGATCAATGTGGTTGTGTATTGATTATCAGGAACTCAACAAGATCACCATAAAAGAATAGGTATCCTCTTCCAAGGACAGATGACTTGTTTGATCAGTTGTGAGGAGATCAGTACTTCTCAAAGGTGGATCTTCATTCTAGATATCATTATCTAAAGATTAAGAAGGAAAATATTCAGAAAACTGCCTTCCGTACATGGTATGGGCACTATAAGTTTCTGGTGATTCCCTTCAGACTTACTAATACTGTAAAGACCCGTAAAATTCAAGGGAATTTTTTTCTTAATTTTCTTTAGAATTTTACAAGAGCGCGGTTTCAGACGGCACCTGATTCCGAGGCCCGGAGTGCCCGGAATTAATTTCTGAAGTTTGGCTCGGGTACGTTCAGTGAACGAACGAGCGGGTATTTCTAACTTTTGATACGGTGCTCGGAATTGAAATCCGAGGGCACCGATGAACTCGCAGCGCCGATATTCTCTTAAAGAGACCTTTTCGGGAGTTGCGTTTGTTGCGGGTTGAAAGTTAATTTTAGGGGTTTTTAGTTTGAGTTAAATAAAATTTGTTTAGAACAAATTTTATTATAACTTGTTAAAAACCTACCAAAGGATGTTGGAAGTGGGACCCACACCCACTTAACCTCCCTTGGGAGGATTAAGTGTGGTGGGGCCCACACGAACCCCTAAACCTTTCAAATCCTCCCAACTCCTTTAACGCCTCTTTTAATGGCTTAAGTTACTTAATTAATTAAGGGAGTTAAACCCTTTTTGAATTTCAAACCTTTGAAATTCTTGTGGTTAAGTTATGTAATAATATAAGTTAAAGCTTATATTATTCTAGGGGATTCTTTTACCATCTTGGGAGGATTTCTTGAGAGCTTTGGAAGCTTTTCTTCTTCTTCTTCAACTTGACGAAGAACCTTCGAACTTGACGAAGAACGCTCAAGCTCCGACGAAGAACGACGCCTCTCTTCTTCGTCCTCGGTGTCAACGTGAGGGAACGCCGCTTCCTCCTCGGATTCCCTTCGTCGACATAAGAGGTTTCTCCAACGACGTATCACATCGGACGTATCTCTTCGTCAACGGAAGTGACGAACGACTACCGCGACGCCCGATCTCCGCGACGTCGACTTCCGCGGACATAGTCAAATCTTCGAACCTTATATAAAGGTAGGGGTTGTTGTTTAATTCTTTAATTATTCCATTTCTTTCTCGTGGATCGCATGTCTACGTGAGGCTTTGAATTAATTTATTTAAGTGTTATAGTTAACGCGAGGGGGGCCGGACCGCACGAACACGGCCGAACCCCCCTCCATCGTTCTTGTTTAATTCTTGCGGTGGAAGCAAAGTGGCGTGGTGTCGTCGCACCACGCGGATTACCGTACGTTTATTTTTACGCGGCGTCGTCGCGCCACGCCGGGGTAGAAACTTCAAGAACGCGACGCCGTCGCGCCGCGTTGAAAAGAATCAAAGCACGGCGAAGGGGCGCGGTGCCGTCGCACCGCGCCGGATGACGAACGTCGTGGCCGGTTCCGGGCCGCGGCGGGACGAGGAGACCGCGGCCGGTTCCGGGCCGCGGCGGAAGAGAAGACCGGCGGCCGGGCCGCCGGCGTCGGAAGCCGAAGGGGGGACCGGAATTTCCGGTCCCGTTTGAGAAAAACCGGCAGGCCAGCTGGCCGGCCGGAAGGCTTTAAAACCGGGGGAAATTAATCCCCCGGCCACCTAATAAAAACCCCCCTCTTTAAGAGGGGGGCGGTTTTTTTTTGAAGGAGGGGGGGGCAGCCGGCCCCCCGGTTCCGTTCCAGCAAGCCCCCCCACGTGGCGGGGTGCGTTTTTTTTAAAAAAACGGCGCGGCTATGCCGCGCCGCCAGATGAAAAGCGGGGGCTTAGCCCCCCGCGTGCGCAGCCTCCTCGCGGCGCCAGGCCGCCGCAGCTCCCCGCGCCGCCGCGCCGCCGCGCTGCCGCCACGCCGCCCCAGGGGGGGTCGGGCCGGGTCGGCCCGGACCCGGACCCCCCCGTTTCGAACCAGAATTGGTTTTTGGCCTTTAACTTGAGCCTCGGACCTCCGATTGACGAACCGTCAGGGGCAACGCGATCCTTGGATCGAGACGGTCGTTTCGGTATATCGCACTCAAGGTTTCGGTTTACTTTGAGTTCGGCCGGGTTGGTTCGTTCACGAAACAAACCGGGCCTTCGGAGCGGAAACGCCCATATCTTGAGCTACGGACGTCCGATTGACGTGCTGTCAGCTGTGTTGTGTTCCTCTTAGTGAGACGGATCTTTTGGTATACTCCGCCTGAGGTTTGGACGCAGGTGGAGTACGGTCGGGTTTGTTTTGCCTTAAAAACCAACCGGGCCCTGGAGACGAAAATGTCAATAACTCTCAGACCGGGCGTCCGATCGACGCACCGTCTGTTGCGTTGAGTTCCTGTTTACGATACAGAACTTTTGGTATCCTTCGCCCGAGTTTTGGATACAGTTAGTAGAGGCCGGGTTGGATCGCACCCGAAATCCAACCGGGCCCCTGGAACGGGAAAGCTAATATCTTTCAGACAGGACGTCCGCTTGACGGACCGTCAGCGGCGTTGGTGGTTACGTTGAGTAACGGTCCCTTTGAGTTTACCCTATGGGAGTTCGGGGTACAGTTGAGATACGGCCGGGATTGGTTTCACTCTCGAAACCAACCGGGCCCCTGGGACGAAAAGGCTCATAACTCACAGACCGGGCGTCCGATCGACGCGCCGTCTGTTGCGTTGAGACCCCTGTGACGAGACGGTCCTTTGAGACACTTCTTCGCGGGACCTTGTGATACTTGGAGTATCGACCAGTAGCTCGTGGAGCGGACCCTCCCGGAGACGAGCGTGCAGAGTACGGAGACCGTGTAGCCGGCTGAGACCTGACGACTGCTTGACCGACTCGACTTGGAGTGAGTCGACTAGCCCAGTGGACGGAGCGCCCGGTATTTGGCGGCAGACCCACGGCGGACGGAGCGCCTGGTAGTTGGCAGCAGACCCGTGGTACTCGACAGGAGGAGTACCTCAGTAGGCTATCTGGGTAGCGCCCGGTATTTTGGCAGCAGACCCTTAGCGGACGGAGCGCCTGGTAGTTGGCAGCAGACCCGCAGTACTCGACAGGAGGAGTACTTCAGCAGTCTTAGGTTAGTGAGCGGCGGCCTCGGAGTCGTGACAGGACCACTGTACACTCTAGAGACGGAGCTCTTCAGCAGTTACGGTTTCGATAATGAAAATCCTGGTTTGAGCTGAGACTTTTGACCTTTGTGTTTCCTCATGATTGAGATGGGTTACTTGATAACTTAGGTTTATGTATGGGCATATACCTGGGTAGTGGTTATCCGTTGATCTCATGATCCTTGTGTTTCCTCATGACTGAGATGGGTTACTTGATAACTTAGGTATATTTATGGGAATATACCTAAGTAGAGTTTATCTATTGTGATCTTCTTGTGGTTATCCTTGTTGGTTTTAGTGAGACCTTGAGGGTCTCGGGGTCCCTACTGAGTATCGTTATACTCACCCCTGCACGGGCTATGCCCGCACCTCGTTGTGTTGGTTGCAGACGACGGCCAGTACTGACAGAGGCCGAGTGTTCGAGGACTGGACGGTACCTGGAGGTGGACTATACGACGAGGCGGTACCCAGAGGCAGACCACTGGGCGGGACATACTCGGAGCAGACGGCGGGACCCGAGGAGCAGAGGAGCTATCTGTACCCACCCTTCAGGTGGGATTTCCAGTGGACAGCTCGGCGTAGCAGCTTTACTTTTCAGTTGCTGTTTTCCCTTTTGAGTTGTACTTTACAGTTGGGCTTGTATTTCCGGCCCCTTTTTACTTTCCGCACTTTTAGTTGTACTCTGTTTTTTCTAAGTGTTACTTTCCGCTTGCTTACTCTATGGTGTTTGTTTACTTTACAAAGGCAATGCCTTCCCTTTTTACCGGGATTTACGCCTTGGTGCTAGTCGCCAGCCCCTGGCCTATGGAAGGCAGGCTTGGGGTAGTCACGGCACGGACCCCGAGGGCGGGTCGTGACAAATACCCCTACAATCTTGGTGGATTTTATGAATAGAGTCTTTAGACATTACCTTGGAAAATATCTGGTAGTGTTTATTAATGATACTCTCATTTACTCCAATAGTAAGGAGGAACATGAATAACATCTAAGGATTGTATTGGTGACATTGAGAAAGGAGAATTTGTACACCAAGTTCAGCAAGTATGAATTTTGGATGCAGCAAGTCACATTCTTGGGACATGTGATCACAAGTGAAGGAATTTCTGTGGACCCTTCAAAAAAAAGGTAATTGAGGAATGGACTAGACCCTCTAGTGTCAAAAAAATCCATAGTTTTCTTAGCTTATTAGGGTACTATCGACATTTTGTGAGAAGTTTCCCATGATTGTTAATCCCACTAACTAAGTTAACAAAGAGTCTTGATGGAATAATGTGAGGAAAGCTTCAAGGAGTTAAATATAACGCTGGTCACTGTAGCTATACTCACATTACTGAAAAGTGGAGAAGGTATTGTGATATATATTGGTTCTTAAAATAAATTTTTGGGTTGTGTACTCATGAAAAATGATAAAGTGATAGGTTGTGATTCATGACAGTTGAAGATCCATGAGAATAACTACCCGGCGCATGATCTAGAGCTAGCAGCTGTGATTTTTTCCTTGAAAATCTAGCGGCACTACCTCTATGATGAGGAGTGTGACATATATACTGATCAAAGGAGCCTAAATAATATATTCACACAAAAGGAGATCAAAATTCATCAAATCAGATGGTTAGAGCTAATCAAATACTACTATGTCTCTATTCACTATCATCTTGGTAAGGCGAACAAGGTAGTCAATTATCTTAGCAGAAAATAACCTACTACTTTATCCATGTTGTGGATTGAGAAAGACCCTATATTCTTGGAAATGCAAAGGATGGATTTGGAAATGATAATGGTAGGGAATAAATCCTAAATTTCCCAAATTATTTCCCAACCATCTATCCAAGAGAAGATTGAGGAGGCACAAAGGGATGATCTGGAGTTACAAAAGAAGGTTAATGTAGTAAAGGAAGGGAAGATATAAGAGTTTCATATCGATGATGATGGTGTGATTCGATTTGGAACAAGTTTTTGTGTTCCTTAATCACCTGAGATAAAGAAGGATCTATTGGATAATGCACATAGCTCAACTTTCTCTATCCATCTTGGTAGCACCAAGATGTATCGTGATCTCTAAGAAAACTTCTGGTGGGAAAACATGAAGAAAGAGATTGCAGAATATATCTCAAGGTGCTTGATATGTTATCAAGTTAAAGTAGAGTGACATAATTCTAAATGGATGATGCAACCATTGCCTGTACCCATGTGGAAATGGGAGAATGTCACCATGGACTTCATCACTGGTCTCCCGGAAACATCCAATGGAAACAATGTAATATGGGTTGTGGTGGACCGACTCACTAAGACTGACCACTTTATTGCTATATGGGAATATTTCTTACTCAAACAACTTACCAAGATATATGTGAATGAATTGGTGAGGCAGCATGGGGTATCGCTTTCAATCATCTCTAATCATGATCTAAGGTTCACATCTAAATTCTAGAGAAGTCTCTAACATGCCTTGAGTACTGAATTGAATTTCATCATGACCTATCACCCCCAAACTATTGGCCAATCTAAAAGGACTGTTTATACTCTCGAAGAAATGCTAAGAAAATGATCAATGGAATTCAAAGGTGTATGGGATTAGCATCTTCCATTGGTTGAGTTATCGTACAACAATGACTTCCACTCGAGTATTCAGATGCCTCTATATGAAGTTTTGTATGAAAAATGATATAGAAATCCAACCTGTTGAGATTAAGTGGGTGAACAAAAGATAATTGGACCTGATCTTGTGCAAGAAATGACAAAAAGGTTCAATCCATACAGAACATATAAAAGCTTCTTAGAGTCAACAAAAGAGTTATGCTGACAATCATCGAAGGGACTTGGAGTTTGATGTTGGAGATAAATTATTCCTTAGAATATCACCATGGAAAAGAGTCATGCGGTTTGGAAAGAAAGGGAATCTTAGATCAAGGTACATTGGCCCCTTGAGTTCCTTGATCGCATAGGAGTAGTGGCCTATATGCTTGAACTTTCACCAAGTATGGCTCAAATTCATGATGTGTTCCATGTATCTCTCCTGGGGAAGTACATACCAGATCCCTCACATGTACTGAACTCATAGGTGGTACAACTAGAGATGATCTCTCATACGAGGAGCAGTCGGTAAAGATTTTGGACCGGAGAGATAAGGTTCTATGAAATAAGATAACCCACCTTATCAAAGTGTTGTAGAGGAACCATAAGTATGAAGAAGCGACATGGGAACCAGAGGAGCCTATGAAGGAGAAGTATTCTCACCTGTTTATGTAAAAAAAATCAAGGGGTATTTCTAGAAATTAAGGAACCTATATCGATGGAATAGTAACTTGACCTTTAGAATAGTAACATGACCCTTATGAATAGTAAACCATCCAATAGAATAGTAACTTAACCTCTGAAACTACAAATAAAATTCAGATAAATTATAAATAAAAATATGATATATTTATTTCATGGGATAAGTAAATAAATGTTTTTAAAATGACAAATTAAGTGTTGGTATTTTTATAAGTCATAGATATTTAATAACAATTTTAATATTTATTTAATAATTTAAAAGAAAATATATTTTCCTAAAATTTATTCATGAATTGATATTTTGGTTTCTTATTATTATAAGATAATTTTATGAGACCTTAATTAATTTTTTAAAGTGTGAGAAAATCGGTTTTAATTTCAAAATCTGTATTTTTTGAGTAAATGATGATTTTAATTAAAAATTAATTTTATTATATTTAGAAAATTATTTTCATAAAATTTATTTCATTTTTAAATTATACATATCAAAAAATGGTTAGGGTGAATTTTTGGTATTTTTCTAAAATACTTGAATTTTTTGTAAATAGTAAAATATGATAATTTATGATAAAAGCTAAATACATGAATTATGGAGTCATAGATTATGTAAGGCTGATGTAATCCAAAAATATTTAACTCTCCTTAATTATTTTTATATATTTAATTATAATTCTAAAACTATTCATTGTATTGATCCAAATAATAAAGTAATGAAAAAAATAATAATAAGAAAACACCCCTCTCCTCCCCTATAAATACCACCCCTCACCACCTCTTTTCTTCACACCTATAAAGCTTTTAGCATTGTACAAATTATACTCAAGTATATTCCTAATCCCCTCCCCCACATCTAGGATCCCTTGGTATCATCAAGAGACCAAAACCTTTTCCCTAAGGAGGTTCTTGAGGGGAGATCTAAGAGGTAAAATACTCTTCCTTTTTTCTTTTAATTTCTTTTAATTTCATTTTATTTTCTTATTATCTCCTCACATACTTTATCCAAATGTTAATGATAAATATGGTATCTTTTATATACTATAATTCTATCATGTTAATGGAATATCCATTATCAAACTCCTTTCTCAGTCTCTTTTATTCTAAAAATGAAATAATTGCTCGTGATGTGTTAATTTAGCGACATCATGGACGATGCATTTTCATTTTCCTTTAAAACCTTAAATTATTCTCATAAAATCACTATAATGGTTGTTACTTACTTTAAAATATATTTTATAACCCTTTATATGTTATGTAACTAAAATATTTACATAATACTAAATGATAAAACAAATTGAGTTTGTTGTGATTGAAAACCGTCAAAATTAACCCAAATGATTATCATTAACTATTTATCTAATGATTAATCCTTATTCCATTTAACCAAATAATATATATAACCATATTAACCTATTTATTTTCATTAATAAAATTTATTTTCAATTTTGGATAATTCTTCCCATTCTACATAAACTTCCATACTCATATTCAAGTAAACCAATCATGAAAACCAAGAAAATGAACACTCCTGAATGATGAAATTAAACTATATAACTCATAAAAAATACAAAAAATGAATTTAATAAAAATATAATGAATAAAATACATGTATAAAAGGTTCTTTGTTTTTTAATTAATGAATTTAATTTGATTATCCAGGATATTAAAGAGAAGAGAGCATTCAGACATAAGGAGAGGGGAATTTTCAAACCCAACTCTCTTCATTTAGGTTTTCCCTCTTTCGCTCCATTTTCAGTATGAGTATTCCTTTAATGTTCCTTAAATATCATTTATTAATCATTATATTATCTTGTCTAGGATATACATGTGACCAATCTGGTTTTATTACAAATGCAAAGATTTTTTCAAAACAACTTTTCTTTCTAAAAACACATCTTTTAATTCTTATGAGATTGTTTCTTCTTCGCTAAAAATTGATAATTATTATACCAATTATGTTATTAACTATTTATTTTAGGAATCCAAAATTTTATTCATTAATTCATGATTTATAAAATGAAACCCATTTCTTTACATGGGTTATTTTATGTCCAAGATTGATATATGTTCTATGTGGCATGTATGATAATGTAAATGTTATGATGTGATGGGTGCGCTCATAATTATATAGTGCATGTGAATGATATGTTGTGACAGGTGCTCCTAGAATTATATAGAGCTCTAATTCATTGGGTAATTTGATGTATCTCGTGATATAAAGTAATGTATGTGTGGTATTTTACCACTAAGACATGATGTTTCATTTTTATGCATTTCCACACTTTAATCATTTTTCTAATGCTTCCTCTCGTGATTATGATCCTATGTATATGTTATGATGATAATGATTATGCTTACATCGTGTTATATTGATTCATGTTATTATCTATCCTCTTACTAGGATTTTATCTCACCCATTTATTTTATGTAGATCCTCAAGTGATTACTTGTACTAAAGAGAACATGAGGGCCAATAAGAAGCTAGAGAAGAAGGAATTAAATAAATGTTTGTGTTTTATTTTTTAAATGTTATGCATGGTCCTAATTTTCCCAAGACACTAAAACTTTGGATCCTAGTTGTGTAATTCTTTTATGTTTGTTTTTCTTTAAAATGATGTGATAATATATTTAAGAAAAGTAGGATCGCTATACCCCCCCTCTGAACAGAAATGAAACACTACAACAACATTTGAAGGGATTCACTACAAAAAGGTCATGAGACACCCAGGTGAGGGTAAACCAAAAACCACATAAAAGTAATGGGACATCCAAGTAAGGGTAATTCATAAACCATGTAAAGGTAGTGAGGGCCTCATGTAAGGGTAAACCACGCTACATAAAGGTCATGGGACACCCATGTAAGCTGAAAACCACTAAACTAAATCTCATGTAAGGGTAACCAAAATGACATTCATAAGGGTAACACCTTAAGATCCATAATCAAAAAAAATGAGAATAATAATAAAAGGATAATTAAAATTAATTTTTCATGAATTCATAACAATGTATAAATGGTAGATATATTAAATAAGGAAAATTCATAATGAAAATGCCTTAAATTCATAAATATCCACCATTTTCATTTGAAATTGGAAAAGTTATTGTATCTATTGTTATTGAATGGGAACCAAATTCATTATATCTAAACAAAACTTGAATTTTAATAAAAACATATCTTTAGTCAAACTATCAGTTGGCTTATTATTATTATGTATATTTGTAACACATACAGTTCCAGATTCAATGTTATCTCTAATAAAACGTAACCTAATGTTTATGTGTTTGGACTTATCATGAAAAACTAAATTTTTTGACAAATTCAAAGTTTATTGACTATCACAATAAACTTAACAATATAATTGTAAAAATTGAGATCAGAAACCAAACCCTTTAACCATAAAGACTCCTTATTATCCTCGGTCAAGAAAATATACTCAGCTTATGTGGTTGAAAGAGAAACCATGTATTTCATGTTTCATTTCCAAGATATGGTCCCTCAACAAGTAGTTAAATAAATATCTAGTAAGTGGATTAATGGTATCCATATTACCTATATAATATTCATCTAAATATTCAGTAATTAGTTCACCATTACTTAAATTTCTACCAAAACATAAATATGGGTCAATAGTATGTAAAGAATATCTAAGTAACCATTTCACGACCTATAAATGGGGTTTCCATGGATTAGCCATGAATCTACTGAGAGTGTAAATAGTAGAGTCAATGTTGGACCTAGTGAAAATAATAGAGTATATTAGGCTAATAACAATGATGGAATGTGGTATTTTTGACATATATTCAATTCCAACAGAAAAGCAAGGCCTTGAGTTAAAGATTGTTTAAAGTGTTTAAGAAAAGTAACATTAAGTAGCTTCAAGGTATCAAGAAAGTAACTTTTGATTACTTTCAAGATATAAGAATTTTGGGACAAGTACGGTAGTTTATTAGGTATCTCCCTTATAATTTTCATACCTAATATCTGTTTTTATGCTCCAAAATCTTTCATCACAAAACAAAAAATTCAATTGGAACTTAATATAATTAATGAACTTCATATTATTTCACATTTCCAACATATCATCTACATAAATTGGTAGGTAAAGAATATAGTTTTTAACACATTTATAGTAAACATGTGCATCATGCTAGCTCCTATTAAATTGGTTTTCTAACATAAAGAGTCAAATTTCCTATACCATTGTCTAAAACCCTATTTTAAATCATACAGTGATTTATTTAAAAGAAAAAAATGGCTAGGTTTGAACTTCTTTCAATAATTATTAGGAGGTTTCATGTAAAATTTCTCATTAAGGTCACCATGTAAGAAGGTAGTTTTTACATCTAACTATTCTTTGTGAAAGTTTTTAAAAGTAGAAAAATCAAGAAGTGGATGAATAGAATAATTCTTAACAAAAGGTGAAAAATATTAGAATAATAAATACCCACTCTTTTAAGGTAACCCTTGGCCACTAATTTGGCATTGAATTTGATTTTATTTTCATCAGTGCTATATTCCTTTATTTTATAAATCCATTTACACCCAATAACCTTAACATTAAGAGGTATATCAAAAATAGACTAGGTATGGTTTTTATTCAAGGATTTCATTTCTTTATACATGGAAGAGATCCATTCTTTGGAATATATATCATTAAAGTCTTTCTTATAGGTTTAAGGATCATCATCAATGAGATCAAGGGAAACATGAAAGGAAAAAAGATGTCATATCATATTGGTCGAACCAATCAAGGGGTCTAGTGACCCTCCTAGATCTGTCTCATGTCAGTTGGTAATCATTATTAGAAGGATCAAAATATGAATCTAAATCATAACTAGAATCATTTTAAATTTTACTTAGAGGAATGGGTGGAATAGACTCAATAGTAGCCTCAAACTTAGATAAGGGATAAGGATCAATAATATCATTGTGGGTTGTATCATAACTATCATGTGTGATAGATTTTTATTTAGGAGATCGGGATTCATGAAAGAAAATATCTCAACTAATTATAAACCTTTGGTATCTTAGTTTTTTAACCCAAAACTTATATCCCTTGAAACTATTGGGGTTTACCATAAAAACACAATTTCGTAGTGGAAGCTTCTTCCCAAAAGGATTTAGTTAAGCCCAATAATGCAAGCATACTTCAGACACACTCCAGAATAGTTATATTCTTGTACTCAACAATACAATTCAATGGGTGGGTATCCCAAAAAAAATAGTGTCTTGTTATACCCTCTAACTGATTGAATTGGAAAAACTCAATAGAAAAGTACTCCAAACCATTATCCATTATCATGACTTTAATCCTCTTTCTAACCTAGTTTTCAATAAGGTATTTCCATGTTTCATAGGATTCAAAAACATCATATTTTTTTTGAGTATGCAAATCCATACTTTTCTAGAATATTCATCTATGAATGTAAAAAAAATAAGAACCTCCTCCATGGGATATGGTTCTGGTAGGGCCCCATAAATCAAAATGGATGTACTCCAATATTTTAGAAGTTTTAAAATAATACCTACCAAAACTAACCCTCTTAGACTTAACCATGATGCAATATTCAAAAAATGGGAGATTATTTGGTGTAACATTTTCTAAAATCTCTTGTTTACTCAACTCCTCTATCCTCTAGGAGCTTACATGCCCCCAATATCTTATGTTATAAAAAATACTTGTCATAATTACTCAAATACACACTACCTAGCTGCCTTGAATGGGTTTTCCCATTCAACATGTAACGTACCGGATCTGGATGCCACTAAAATGTTCCCCATACCCAGTTAGCTACATTGCCTCAAGAGAATTTTCCCAAACACCAGAGGCTTATGACTAGTAGTAAGGGAATAAGGTGTGATAGTGTGGAAACTATTCCATCATTGGAAGAGTGTAACACAGTAGAATAAATAATAGCAATAGAGGAAGTAGTAACAGCATGCAACTGAAGTAAACAACTGAAGACAAAAAGATAAAGATAACCATAAGGAATATAATATCAAAATGATATAGTGTGTGACATGTTCTAAGAAAATAGTGAAATCATGATACACTACAAACAAGTAAAACACAATACCAAAGTACGGTAAAACAAAATGAAACTCAGCAGCATCGCAAGCCTTGGCTTGGTCCCATTCTCTCCTGCTCCTAAGCAGCAATCAAGTACCTAAATAGGGAGCCTTGCCCCTATCTACACCTTCAGCAAATATAGTCTATTTGGTCCCAAAACATGGCCCAAATAGAGTGTGAGAAATAAATACCAGTAGCAAACCACCAAAGTTCTATGCCAATCTGTCAGTGTGTGTATGCAAAAGTAGTGTATAATAGTGAAATGAAGTAAACTAGAAGGCACTCAAAATTAAACAATTATACAAGTACTGACATTCATTTACATTCATTTCATGTTATTTAATCAATTAAAATTAATTGAATTATATAAGTATCTAGGCCCAACCTAATCCCATAAATCCCCTATATAAAGTAAACACAACAGATACCTCAGCGGGATATCTAAACACAAGAAGTGAAGACCGAATCCAAGCTTGTGATTTGGATTGGCAGACGCATAATTAGTCATTCCATTTCAATATGTCTCAGGGATGATCCCAATGTATAATCATTTTAACATATTCAAATTAGGGATAATCCTGGTTTATCAGTATTTTAGCATGTTTAAGTTAGGGACATGACCGGTGTATCATCATTTCCACATGTTTCAGGGCCAAACCCGGTGTATAAGAATTTTAGCATGTATCAGGGCCAAGCCCGGTGTATCATCATTTTAGCATAGTAAAATCAATACATGTAATTCAAACTATTACATAGTTATCAATAATTAGCTCACATGGGAATATTTTATTTATCAAGAAACACATGCTAATTAAAGTATGGAAAGGCTTTAGCATTTAATAACTCATGTGGGAAAATTTATATAACAATACTAACATGTGAATTAAACTATCACAAGGCTTTAACAACATATTCACTTGGAAAACAATTACTTAACCAATTTCATTTTAAATAACCATTCAAAAGGGAAACAAATGCATGTCCATCGGCATGCTTGGAAAAACAGTTAAACAATGGTCATATAAGGGGAAACACACCCATGGGGTGGCCCTTAATCAAACCAAATAAGCTTAAACATTGACTTACTTTCCAGGACCTGCCTCATGGCGTGTATATCATTTTACTATTCATTTGGTGGCTGACTTCTATTGACTTACTTTCCAGGACCTGTCGACATGACTACACAGCTTGTACCAAGAAGTACACGGCGTGTAGCTGGATTTTTCCTCTTTTATTGTTGGCATGCCCATAAACCATGTATTCCCTTCATACATGGCTAAACTATATGGCATGTACTTGGGATTACACGGTGTGTAACCCTGAATCAGCCCATCTGACAGTATGATTCCAGTACTTGTCTAGTTTTCCCTTGTTTTCTCAAAAAAAACTCAAAGGATAAAGAATATAAGAAAACCATACTTTATAAGAAGAATCGGGTTCTTACAAACATCCCCCCTTAAAGTAATTCATCCTCGAATTTCCCTTCCAAGGGTGGTGAAGGAATATCTGAGAATAACTCTAGCCATTGAGCACGTACATCAACCTCCCTCTCCCAAGTCTCGTCCTGCACTCGTTCGTGCTGCCATAACACCCATACAAGAGGAATTGACTGTCCTCAGAGTACATTTGTGTTCATTTCAACTATACGAATCAGATGATCTTCAAAGGATGCATCAACCTGAAGCTCAACCTCCTCAGGCTAAAAAACGTGAGATGGGTCTGAGTGATAGCAGCATAGCTGAGATACATGGAAGACGCCATGCATGGACCAGTACCTATGAGGTAACTATAATCGATGGGAAACCATCCCAACTCTCTCTAGAATCTCAAACAGACCGACATATCTTGGTGAAAGATTACCCTATCTCTTAATCCTCTTATGTCCCAATCTCAGTGCGACACGTAAGAAAACTCGATCCCTGACCTCAAACTCCAAGGGTCATCTATGGTTATTTTCATATGATTTATGATGATACTACGCAGTATCCATCCACTTCCTAATCAACTGAACCTACTCAGTAGTCTCCTGGACAAGATGAGGTCCCAGCATAGCTGTCTCTCCTGTCTCCATCCAACACAGGGGTGATCAGCATGGCCTTTCGTACAAAGCCTTATATGGCGCCATCTAAATAGTAGCTTGGAATCTATTATTATAGGAAAACTCAACCATGGTTATATGATTCTCCCAAGATCCCCCAAATTCTAGGACACATGCATTCAACATGTCCTCTAACACCTGTATCATACACTCTGACTGGCCATCAGTCTGAGGGTGTTATGTTGTGCTCAGAAGCACCTGTGTACCCAGTGCCCTCTAAAAACTCATCCAGAAATGAGACTTAATGCAGGAGTACCTATATGAAATGATAGAAGAGGGACCTCATGAAGTCATACCACCTCTCAGATATACATCTTTCCAAGCTCATCAACACCAAAGGTCTCCTTGATTGGAAGGAAGTGAGAGACCTTCATAAGCTAGTCAACTATGACCCATACAGCATCGTTGCCTCTAGGTGACCTCAGTAACCCCATCACAAAATCCATCACGACATCATCTCATTTCCACTCAGGAATGGGTAGCTGCTGTAAAATCCTAGTCGAGCACTGATGTTCTTCCTTCACCTACTGACAGGTGGAATATCTCGTAACAAAACCATCTATTTCTCTCTTCATACCTGGCCACCAGTACTGACGGTGCAAGTCACGGTACATCTTGCTGACTTCGGGATGCACTTCCCAAGCTGAAGCATGAAACTCCCACATCATATCTTCTCGTATATCCCCAGGAACCCACACACATCCATGGATGCATAGAACTTCATCCCTGTCTATCGTCCATTTAGGAGGAGTGTCCTCACATGCCACACTCTCCCGCAGAACTAGGACTTCGGAATCTGATAGCTACTTCATCCTCACTCTGTCCAGTAGGGTAGAGGTAATAGCTAAAGATAAAATATAAGTCTTTCCCTGACTGTTGTTCACCTCTATGTGCATCTCAGAGAACAAATCCATAATATTCCATTCACCATTGTTCTCCTTCACTGCATGTATCTGAGTCCTCCTGCTCAGTGTGTCATCCACTGAATTTCCTTTTCCAAGCATATACCACACCAAATTTAAATTTTTATAAAATAAAGCCATTTAAGGGAAAATGGAAACCAAGGTTCACAGCTAAAATCCACTACGTGCTAAAAGAGCTCACAAAATCATTGAACACCAAACTAAGATTACATGAATCAGCTATTCTATATAGTTCCCAGTGAAGTGCACTAACCTGGGTGTCCGGATCCTTGCTAATGAGCTCTTCAAAGTGAGAGATCAATTGTTCCATTGTCTGAATGAATTCCTCTAAGTTGACTTTATTCTGATTGAAGCCTCGGGTCACAATGCGGTCTTGTTTATCTATCCATGCTATTTTCTCCTCATTGATCTCCACTTGTATCTTCCGTTCATCCATTTTTCTAAGATCCTCTTCTGAGACTTTGGGCCGTACCTCTTGTTCAAGCATTTATTCCTTGTTGTGCAAGATGAGCCTCAATCTCTCCCCATCATCTCCATACCTATCTCCCGAAGTCCTTACCACTACTTTACTCCCCCCTTTTTGAGGGATTGTGCTTTCCTTTTCCCTACCCTTCTTGGCCGACCTGGTCTCCATAGGTTTTGGCAGATGGGAGTAGTCTTTGCGAGCCTTAGATTTTTTCCCCCGCACCACAATACAATCCCCTAGGTCCCGAGTTCCTTGTTTCCCTTTCTTCCTCCTAACGTTATGAGGTCCTTTCCCTTGAAAACGATCCAAGCTGTCCATTGAAGAGTGGAAAAACTTGTCTTCACTTGAAGAAAACTCCTCATGAGACAATGGCGATTCATCAACCTCCAAACAAGCAAAACGGTTCCCCAAAATTAACTCTGAGCCTTCATTGAGGGGGTTGTGGGCACTAGAGGACATCCCCATACCATCCTTGTTCTCCAAGTCGTAGTGAAGAGCAACCTCCTTGGAGGACTTCCCCTGAACCATGTCAACACCATCAAGCCTTTTCCAAGCATATAGGTAAGCTCAAAATTGAATTAATGAAGGTATTCCACCCACCTTCATTGTCTCATGTTCAAATCACACTAAGTAAAGATGTATTTGAGACTTTTTTGTTCTGTATACACCACAAAATGTTCTCCCAATAAATAATGTCACCAACAGCGTAAAGCATGAACAACTGCAGCCAACTTGAGATCATGTTTCAGGTAATTCCTCTCATGTGGATCCAACTATTTAGACTCATATGCAACAACTCGATCCCCCTATATAAGCACTACTACCAACCCAATACCTGATGCATCACAATACACAGAGTAACTCTTGCCCCGCTCTAGAAATATCACTATCGGTGCTAAATTCAAACGTCCCTTCAACTCCTAAAAAGTTGTGTCACAAGACTCTAACCACTCAAACTTTACACCTTTCTTAGTCAAGCCCATCATCGGCACTGCTAAGTGTGAGAAGTCTTGTATAAAACGCCTGTAGTAACCATCTAGTACCAAAAAACTCCCACCTCAAAAATGTTATTGGGCTTCTCCCAGGTAACTACTACTCTTACCTTCTTTGAGTCCACTGATACCCCAGTCTCTAAGATGACGTGACCTAGGAAGTGAATCTGATTCATCCAGAAGTGTTATTTTGTGAGATTATTATATAATTGAGGATCTCTTAGTGTGTTCAAAATGATATCAAGGTGTTTGTCATGGTCACATCAATTGTGATAATACACAAAGATATCATCCATGAAAACCACCACAAAAGAATCTAGGTAAGGATGGAACACTCAGTTCATCAGCACCATGAAAACTAATAGCACATTTGTGAGACCAAATGGTATAACTAGATAATCATATAGACCATACCTACTACAAAAGGTTGTACAAGGTATGTCTGTCGGTCAAACACATACCTTGTGATACCCTGAACTTAGGTCAATATTTGAGAAAACTCGATCTCCTCGAATTTGATAAAACAGGTCATATATCTTTGGAAAGGGATATCAGTTTTTAACCGTCAACCGGTTTAGTTTCCGATAGTCCATGCATAACCTAAGGGTATCATCATCCTTTTTCACAAAAAAGACCGGTGAACCCCAAGGAGAAGTATTGGGTCAGATAAAACCCTTAGATTCTAGATCTTCCAACTACCTCTGGAGATCTTGAAACTCATTCATATCCATCCTGTAAGGAGGAATGGATATTGGTGCAGTTCCTGGCACTAGCTCGATAATGAAATCCACCTCTCTAACTGAAGGTAATCCTGAGAAGTTGTCTAGGAAAACATACCTAAAATGATCAACCACTAGAGGGAAATATCCCAGACATGTTCCCTAGTCATCTAGATATAAACTCGTAATCTGGGTTATCATCCCACCCAACCCACAATGCTCAGGTCCATCTTGGCTCGCCTGAACATCCCATTCACCCTTATGTAGAAACTCTCTGCCTTATGGTGATGTGAAACTCACCCTGCAGTGATAGAAATCAACAAAGACTCTAAAAGAAACAAACCATCTCATTCTGAGAATGACATCAAATCCCGTCATCTCTAAGACATAGAGGTTCCATAGAAAGTGACACCCACCAATCTCAAGGGGGAACTCCTTACACTGATGCACACCTTCCATTCTAATACCTAGTGGAGTGTCTAGCATAATAACATCCAAAGTAGTATAAACACAGAGCTCAAGGATTTCCACAATGGCCATAGATATAAAATTATGTGTAGCACCAGTATCAAAAAGTGTAGAAGATAAAACAAAGTCGACTAGAATAGTACCTCTGATAGTAAAAGGCATGGGATCCTAATCATGTTGGGTATATTTTACTACATAATTCTAACCTATACCGTGGCCCTGAGACACTACTTGGCTACCCTAAGATGACCCACCCTACTGTCGCTGAGATCCCGGGGTCTGGATACCATGGCCACGACCACCCCCTCGACCTGAACGACCTAACGTATTCCAGTTCCCTGACTGGTGAGAAGTTGTTGACCCCACTTCAGAACATGGAGTTGGTGAAGACCCTCTCTCACTAGATGCTTGGGGAAACGTCCTGCAGAACCGCTGTAAATGGACCATCTTTTCGCAAGCTCGATATTTGGCCAGGTCCATCGGGCACTGAGGTTTAGTATACCCAATAATTCTGCACTGGTATCACCTCACCTAGATACTGGAAGAAAAGTTCTGACTGATCATATCCCCGCGAGAAATCTCTATATGATGATTCTTGCTTCCAATCGAGACAGTACCAGAACTTGGTACCGAAACGCCCTAGGTCGTACCCCCATATTCCCATAGGTTTCGCTCAGTAATCAGCGTCTGATTCACAATAGCAGAGATAGAAGGCAACCTAAATACATTTACCTATGATCGGATGTCAAACCTAATACCATCTTCAAATCGTCTATATTTTGATACTTCATTACCCATCGGGATAGGTGTGAATCGCTGAAGTTCAGTAAAGTGGGTAGAATAGTCCATAACTAACAGTGTGCCCTGCTCCATGTGCATGAAATCCTGGGCTCGATCGGCCCTCAGCATCTCAGGAAAATAATAATCATAGAAGGCCGCATAAAAGTATTACCATGTCATATCCCAATGAAACCATGCCTGAGTGATAAAATCCCACCATCTCTTGGCAGATTCATACAGCATATAAGTTGCGAGCTTGACCCTACTCTTGAGAGGAATCTCCAGATGCTTGAAGATAGTCATCACTGATTCCATCCATGATTCCATAGCCTTTGGTCCTCCATCCCCTAAAAAAGTAGGCAGATGTTGCTACTGGATTGTATGTGTCAGCTCTTCCATAGATGTGGTAGCCTGCGGTACTCCCTAAAAGGTCTGCATAAACCTCACAAACCCTTCACGAAACTGTGCGTCTACACCTGCGTCTGGTATAATAGTGGGTGCCACAGCTGGCACAACTAAAGGATCCATTGGTAGCCCATGGACTACCATTTCTGGAGTATGATCATCACCACTCTCCTGATGTATATTTCATGGTCATCACAGTGGCGTGAATCTACAAGGTCAAGAACATGCCTTAGTTTCAAGATCATCATCAAGGGTTTTCATTCAGGAGTTCCAAAAAATAGGAAAAGGCCCTCAAATTTTGGCAAAAAGGGACTATATGGCATGTATAAAGAATACACGGCGTGTAACCTTACGTTGTCACATGGTCGTGTTCTACCGTCGGTCTGGGCATGTATCAACCCTAGGTACGCGATATGTTCCATGAACACATGGCGTGTACACAAGCATGTCCTCCTGGCCATGTACTCCAACATAGTGAGGTCCACATGGGTTCTTACTAGGTAGGCTATATGGTGTGTAATGAAAGTATACAGTGTGTTCTGATCAAGACTCAGTAGCCCATGTTTCCTCTCACACATCCCTTTACACGGTCAGGTACTACACTGTGTGTACCCAAGGTACACAACTTATTCTTCTTAAAACTTGGAACACCTTCTCCCCCGAACAAGAAGAACACATGGAGTGTTAGGCTAAACTACACACCATTTATACTGGGTTTTTCAAGACATAAACTCCAGATTGCCCAAAAAACCCCTATTCTATAGAAAAACCAACCAGCAGGATGCCAAATTCCAATCTGTGAGGGCTCATACTCCCCCGTGAATCAAAGTTTGGCACCCAAGCATAAAATATCTCAAAACAAGTTCATTTAACATCTATATTCCATCGGTGTGTCATTTCCCAATTAATAAGGGTCCATACTCCTTATGGATTGAAAGATGACATCACTCCATTATCTACTTCACCCAACTAACAAAATAGCAGACACAACTATCACATCATCTATCACAACAGCATGCAATATCTAATACATTCTAGATGGCCTGGCATAATGCATGACATGTGATTATAACAAGTGTCTATATGATGCATGATATGGCACACCCTCATCTCATCAGTTTGAAACTAAAATAGAACCCACAATTTCATCAATATTAATATCATAAATCAAGTGTGTCACCCAACAATGAAATCAAATCAACTATAGTAGCTCAAAATCCAAAAGTGTAATTTAATTCAAGGCAATTTTGATTTTCCCTGTACACACAGGGTAACTAATCCTAGGCATAGCTAATTACCAAACTCTATTTCCTTTCTATCCATGTCTAATGTTTCCAAATAGTAAAGCAAACCAGAAAAGAGCCTCCTCTGATACCACTTTGTAACGTCCTGGATCTGGATGCCACTAAAAGGTTCCCCATACCCGGTTGGCCACATGGCCTCAAGCGCATTTCCCTAAATTCCAGAGGCTATCAAATAGCAGTGAGGTCCTAGGGTGTGATAGTGGGGAAACTATTCCCTCATTGGCAGAGTGTAACACATCGGAATAAATAATAGCAATAGCGGAAGCAGTAACAGCATACAACTAAAGTAAACAACTGAAGATTGAAAGATAAAGATAACCGGAAGGCATATAATATCAAAATGATGCAGCATGTAACATTTTCTATGAAAATAGAAAAAAATTATATACTGAAAACAAGTACAACATGGTACCAAAGTATGGTAAAACAAAATGAAACTCAACATCATCGCAAACCATGGATTGGTCCCATGCTCTCCTGCTCATAAGCATCAATCAATTATATGTATAAGGAGCCTTTCCCCTATCGACACCTGCAAAAATAGAGTCTGTTCGGGCCCAAAACATGGACCAAACAGGGTGTGAGAAATAAATCCTAGTATAGGACCACCAAAGGTCCGTTCCAATATGTCATTGGGTATATTCAACAGTAGTGTACAATAGTGAAATACAGTAAACTAGCAGGAAGTCAAAAGTAAACAATTCTACAAGTACTGACATTCATTTCATGTTCTTTAATCAATTCAAATTAATTGAATTATATAAGTCTCAGGGTCCGACCTAAGCCCATCAATCCCCTATATAAATTAAACACAACAGATACCTCAGTAAGATATTTAAACACAAGAAGTGAAGAATGAATCCAAGCTTGTGATTTGGCTTTGCAGACACGTCGTCAGTCATTCCATTTCAATATGTCTTAGGGCCAAGCCTGGTGTATAAGAATTTTAGAATATTCAAATCAGGGATAATCCTGGTGTATCATCATTTCAGCATGTTTAAGTTAAGGAAAATCCTAGTGTATCATCATTTCAGCATGTTTCAGGTCCAATCCCGGTGTATAAGCATTTCAGCATGTATCAGGGCCAAGCCCGGTGTATCAGCATTTCAGCATAGTAAAATCAACACATGTAATTCACACTATTACATAGTTATCAATAATCAACTCACATGGGCACATTTCATTTATCAAGCAACACATGTTAATTAAACTATGGAATGTATTTAGCATTTAATAACTCATGTGGGAAAATTTATATAACAAGACTAACATGTGAATTAAACTATCTCAAGGATTTAACAACATATTCACCTGGAAAAAATTTACTTAACCAATTTCATTTTAAATAACCCTTCAAAAGGGAAAAAAGTCATGACCATCGTCATCCTAGGCCAAATGGATAAACAATGATCATCTGAGGGGAAACGCACCCACGGGGTGGCCCTTAATCAAACCAAATAAGCTTAAACATGCTTCAATTAATTTACTCAATCACCTGAAAGTGATTAGGTATTAGCACAAGTCAAATTCTCAATCAAACTACACCCTTAACATGGGTGTGTGGCACTACGAATCATATAAACAACTTAAAATTAAACAATAAGCACGAGACCACCTACCTCGTCATAGTATGACTCTCCTCATCCAGTCTCGAGTTACAATTCAACCTAGAATGGTATAGATATACAAAAAAATCATATCCATTCAACCTTAAATAACTTAGTTGAGAAAAATAATCACCAAGAACGGCTCAATTGTAATCAATCACTCATCGATTGGGTTCAAATGAGACCGACGGTGATTAATTCAAAGTTCGGATGATCAACCAGGAAGCAAATCCCCTTCCGGCACTGCTACCTCATGAACCTAAAGCCTCTTCTATCCAAAATTATAGAAAATGAGTCTAATGATTATTTTAAGTGAAAAAAACAAAATACACAATGTGTAAGTCCATATACATGATGTGTATATCATTTTAATGTTCATTTGGTGGCTGAATTCCACCGACTTACTTTCCAAGACCTGTCGACATGACTACAAAGCGTGTACCAAGAAGTACATGGAATGTAGTTGGATTTTTCCTCTTTTCTTGTCGACATACCCACACACCATGTATTTCCTTCATACATGGACAAACTACATAGAATATACTTGGGATTACATGGTGTGTAACCCTGAATCAGCCCATGTGATAGTATGATTCCAGTACTTATCTAGTTTTCCCTTGTTTTCTCAGAAACAACTCAAAGGAGAAAGAATAAAAGAAAACCATACCTCGTAAGAAGAACCTGGTTCTTACACAACACATAAATTCCATTAACTAGGGATACTTTGATTATAGTTCTAGATCCCTTGGAGATCTTAAGGCATCCTAATTCAAACCTAAAAACATTCCCTTTCTATCCTAGAATACCCAAGGAAATCGAGTTTTTGTTAAAGTCAGGAAACAACTTAACATCTATGAGGGTGATTACAAAATGGTCATCTAATTCTATAAGAACAAAATTGATTCCTCAAACCTTACACTTCCTATTATTACCTAATATTACATCTATCTATACTCTCTCAACTAACTCAAGGAAATATTATCTATAAGGACACATGTGAAAGGAGAAACCTGGATCCATAACCCACTTTTCAATGAGTGCATGTCTAGATACATTTATAACTATAGAAAATTCATAACCAAAGTCCAAAAATAGGGATTGGTCAACGTATTCTTCATCCTTATGATTGTTTTTAGGTTTTCTACACTCGGATATTAAGTGCCTGAGCTTACCACATTTTTAACACGCTTCTTTTCTATCCTTAGACTTTGACCTAGGTTTGGGTTAGTTATTTCTCTTTGCTTTCTCTTTACCTTTTTCTTTATTTTTACCCCTATATCATGGCCTCCCTTTAGTAAATAGACTCCCATCATCACCTTTCATTTTGAGTTTAGAATGAAACTATTTAGGAAGAATGGTAGATTTAAACTCTTCAAGGGTAAGAGAGTCATGACTATACATCATAGTTTATACTATCATGTTGTAGGAATTATCAAGAGAAATCACGAGGATTATTTTCTGATCCTCATCATCAATAGTAACTTTAATGTTGGACAAATCAAGAATGATCTTATTAAACTCATCTAAATGGGATTTAATAGAAACACCAAAACATATTTTAAAGTTGAACATGTGATTTTTATTATAAATTCGACCAACTAAAGATGCTTTCATGCAATGTTTTTATAACATAATCCATATACCAGTAGTAGTAGATTCAAAGGAAACTTCCTGAAGGAACTTGTTACCAAGAGACAACAATATAGAACTATGGGCCTAAATTAGAATATCTAGAGGGACATATTGATATGTAGTAAAGGTCTATCCATTATCAGTAAGGTATTAAATAGGTTTATTTGTTCTATTTTTTAGACTAACAGATCACTCATTTAAATTCTCCACAAATTGAAATTGTTATCTCCATAAAATTTTTCAATTTAATACTTAGTATATGGCATTAATTATATGGGTTCTCTAATACCAGTTTTTTGGGGAAACAATTATGTATAATCCCCCAAGAAATATCCAAGATCACTTGTCATGAACTATCCCAGATACCCTAGTAACCTGATAACTGAGACAGTACTGACATAGATTAAAGGGTATTCCCAATCCCCACATGTTGGAGACGAGAACCTGACATCATACAACATGAAAGTGGGAATGAATTTTCCACAAACACAATAGAAACAAGATAAAAAATTTAGTATGTATATAAGAAAAACTCCATAGGGATAACTGTACAGGAATTTAAACAGGTATAAATAACCCAATGTACAACCACAATGTAGCATAGAATGGGATAACAAGCCAAGTCCCATCAAACACAACTCTCCAAGACCAAGGATCAACAATAAGAACCACCTCTAAGTGGAACTTTACCCTTGCTCAAACCTGGAATAAGATAATCTACAAACACCTGAAGGCACGAGTAGGGTGTGAGATAAAAGCCTAGTAGGGTCTCACCAAGGATTCCATAATAATATGTCACAATTAATATAACAAATAAAGCATTCAATTTTAAATAAAGAGGCATGGTAGTTTAAAACCATATTTAAAACAAATCATGCTCTACATTTGAAATGATGGAAATACTTTAAACAAATGTCTTAATAAAAATTTTATATAAAATAGTTTATATAAATTCAAAAAACATGTGTAAAACAATTTACAAACAATGGCATATATATCAAGACATTTACAACGAGAAACATGGTCATTTACCAAGTGATATGATAGTTCTAGGATATGGGATCCTCACACACTCAAAGATGAATTATGAAAATATGTTTATACACATTTCCCTCATACACTGGTCAAAGAGGACTCATCACCATCCCATCAAGAATGTGACCTGTTGCACTAGGTTTTGTTTTGGTTATAAAGCATCAAAGAGTATTATCCCAACAACTCACTAAATACCTTGGCTTGAATATGATCTAACAACAACTAGTAATGGGTAATTTATTTAAAAATTATTCAAAATACAATTCAACCCATTTTTTCCATTTTGATATGCACTTTTCTCTTTAAAAACCAATACATGGGTTTTAAATCAAAACATGTATTTATCCAAGATAAAACCACTCGGTTTCTATCAAAACCATTTTTAAGCCACTTTCATCAAATGCAAATTTAAAATCAATTTCATGATTCAATTTCAAAATTCAATTTCACAATTTAAATTCCATAATTTTCCATCAAATACAAATCACACCCCAATTCAATGGAATTGGGGGGTTTTCCCAATTTCATGCCAAATCCAATTCAAATTCCCAATTCAATGAAATTGGGTTTTTAATAAACCAATTGAAAGTAATTACATTAAAATAAAACAATTTAATTTAAATCAAGTAATTTAGGGTTAATCAAATTTTCCATCATAAAGAGAACCACATACCATGGATCACAAGATCACAAACACAACACATGAAACTAGAAACTACAATGAAGAATGTCAGAAAAGGAGATCCAAGAATCAAATCTAGATTCAAGATCCAAAACAACACAGATTAGATCCTCCAACAACACAGAGATCTAAAAAACCCTATGGAGGAGAGAAGGAGAGAGTGGGAGATAAAGAACATGGGAAGAAGCCTTACTAGAAAGAGATCGAGCATCATTAGCCTAGATTTTATTTGCTTCTGGAGGGGTGTAGAGGGTCCAAAATCACATCTTTGGATATTATAAGGAAGAAGAAAACATTTTAGGGTCATAAAGTCTTTTCAGGCACTTAAAATGATGGTTTTGGGATTTTAAAAATAATTTTTGAATTAATTAAATCTCTTACACACTGTTAGATGGAAAGGTACACACGGTTAGATAAACCGTGTGCCCTAATAGTGTGCTCCTTTTTTGTGAAGGTGCACAGTTTCTACTAGGTGTGCACATGGTTTTTCAAATCATGTTCCAGCCATAAAAACCCCCACAATTTGGGTTTGCATGTTTTCCACTGAGAGGGCACATGGTTTGGGTAAACCATGCACCAACTATTCATAGCCTGGTAACTTTAAAAAATTCAAAAAAAAATCACCTAAAGCACCCTTAAACAAAACGCAACAAAATCATGATCAAAAGAGGGGTTTAGGAATGCTTGAAAACAATAACAGGATATTACAACCTCCTCAGTATAGAAAATTTTTGTCCATAGAAAGCCTATTAAGAATCTTCCATGTCAAAAATATGAGGTCACTATTCTCTCATTAGTGCCTCTCTCTCCTACGTCTCATGAGTATCAGAATCATGTTGTCATAGCACTTGAACCAAAGGAATCATCCTCCCACAAAGTACCTTGGTTTCAAAATCAACTATATTGACTGGATTCTTAGTAATGGATAAATCAGGTTCCACATAAATATCACTTTAGCTTAGAACATGAGATGGATCAGATAGATACTTTCACAGTTGTGATACATTGAACACGTTATGTATCGATGACAATTATGGATGAATTTATAAACGGTAAGAAATTTTCCCACCTGATCAACAACCTCAAAAGGTCCCACAAAATTAGGATCAATCTTCCCTTGCCTCCCAAGCCATCAATGACCTAACTAAGGTTAAACTTTTAAGAACACTTGATCACCAACTAAAAACTCCAACAGTTTACGACGACGATCAGCATAAGATTTATACCGAATCTGTGTCGTCAACATTATCTAACGAATCAACTGAATCTTTTTTGTTGTCTCTTGAACCAAGCTCGGTCTAACCAAGGAACTTTCCCTAATTTCTGACCAATATAACGAAGATTTACATGGTTGTCCATACAAGGCCTCAAAAGGAGTTATTCTGATCCCAGATTGGTAACTGTTGTTATAAGAAAACTCAACCTACCCCAGATGGCCATCCTAAGCCCCACCAAAGTCAAATATAGAATTTCAAAGAATATCCCCAAGAATATGTATAGATCTTTTTTCATGGCCATCTGATTCTGGATGGTATGATGTACTCAAACGGACCTGAGATCCCAATGCCTCTTGAAGGCCTCTCCAAAAGTGAGAAATAAACCAGGGATCTCTATTAGAGACTATAGCAGATGGAAATCCATGTAAAAGAATAATCTCTTTCACATATAGATGTCTAAACTCCTCAAATTTGGTTGAATCAAAAATGGGTAATAAATGAGCTGATTTAGTCAGCCTATCGGTCGTAACCCATATCCCATTCTTATTTATATAGGTTTGTGGAAACTTAACCACAAAGTCCATAGAAATCTCATCTCACTTCCAAGTCAGCACAAGAAGTGGCTAAAGCAAACCTAAAGGTTTCTTGTGATCGGTCTTGACTTTTTGGCATGTATAACAACAAGAGACAAAATAAACAATGCCATGTTTCATACTTGGTCACCAGAATCATAGTCATCTTCATGGTTCCTAGGTGCATGTCCACTAATAATTATGGAAATCCCACATCAAAGCTTTACTGACTGATAACGGTATCATAAAATCATTATTATAGCATAGAATTCTCTCTGTGGAGGATGACCAGTCAACAATGGTCTCCCCACCATAAATAGAGTCTCTAATGCTACAAATATCATCATCAAACTGCTGATCTTGAATAATCAACTTGATAAGAGAGGATACCAAATGAACACTGGCCAAGGAAACATCGGACCCTGATTCCTAGACTCCAATATGCAACTGTGGAAAAAGATCCATCATGTTCCACTCTTCTAATGATTCTTTCACAACCTAGTTTGGAATTTTCCTACTCAAAGCATCTATGAAGACATTCCCTTTACTCGGGGTATAGGTGATTTCAAAGTCAAAATATTGCAGGTATTCCACCCAACACCTCTGGTAGAGATTCCAATATTTTTTAGAGAAGATATAACTTACTCTCTTGTGGTATGAATACATGGTAAACCTTTTTCCATAAAGTTCATTTCACCAACTCTTAAGCATGTGCATCATAGATATAAGTTCAAGGTCAAGGGTCGGATAATTATTTTCATGTGGCCTAATTTGACGAGAGTCATAAGCAATGACGTGATCACCTTATATAAGAACGTAGCCCAAACCTGAAACTGATGTGTCACAGAAGACCACATAGCCCTGCTCGGCCTTTGGAATATTCAACACTAGCGCAATAGTCAAAATACATTTCAACTCAATAAAAGAATTCTGAAATTTTTATCCCAGGTAAAATTTACTCCCTTTCAAGTTAGGATAGTTATTGGAGAAGCCAACTTTGAGAATTCCTTTACAAACCAGCGATAATATCTAGTTAAACCCAAGAAGCTATGAATCTCAAAAACATTTCATGTTTGTTCCCAAGTAATAACAACATTCAACTTTTCAGGATCAATTGAAATACCATGTTCCGACACCACAAGTCCCAAGAAATTCACTTCTCGAATCCAAATATCACATTTTTATAGCTTGGTATAAAGTCATTGGTTTCTCAACAATTCCGGATCTTCTCTTAGATAACACACATGATCCTCCTTAAACTTAGAGTAAACAAGGATTTCATCCACAAATACTACCATGAAGGTATCAAGATACTCATGGAAAATCTTATTCATCAAATCTATAAATACTGAAGGAGCATTGGTTAGACCAAAAGGCATGACAAGGTACTCATAATGGTTTTACCTTCTCTGAAAGAAAGTTTTCTAAAAATCATATTTTTTTATTCTCAACTGATAGTATCCAAATCGAAGATCGGTCTTCGAGAACCACTTCACCCCTTTAAACTGGTCAAACATATCATCAATTTTTTACAACGGATAATTGTTCTTTACCATAACTCGATTTAATTTCCGATAATAAACAAAAAGGTGAGGGGACCAATCAACTTTCTTAGCAAAGAGAACTGGAGTTTCCCAAGGTGGCACACTTGGGCATATAAATCCTTTATCTAATAGATCATCCAACTAAGTATTTGGATCTTTCATTTTAGCTAGTTTCGTGCGGTAAAATATAATAGAAACTGGTTGATTACTAGAAACAAAATCAATAGAAAACTCTATCTCCCTTACCGGTGGCAGACTAGATAAGTTTAAAGGAAAAACGTCAGGAAACTCAAAGACAAAATGAGAAAGATCACCACTCAAATATTATATCTCCAGACCAAAAGCAAACATATAAATTACTTTCCCTAACTCTAGATAAGAAGTTCCAGGTCTACTCGACCTCAGGTCCCATTCTCCTTGAAAGATATAGCACACCCCATTGGGTGTAGTAAAGGATACTTGTTGAAGATAATAATCAATCTGGGATTTATTGTCAATGAGCCAATCCATCTCAAATATGATGTCCAGAGGTTTCATGTCAAGAACCAGAAAACTCCAAGAAAGATCGATGTCTGATAATGAGAAAACACAAACAGGACTATAGATACCTTGTTCTCTCTTCATTCCAAGGGGCATAGTAATATCCATCACATAAGATAAAAGATCTATATGAAGATTAATTAGATTGAAAATACGGGTTGAAATAAACTAATGAGATTCACTGGTATAAAATAAAGCATTCACTAATGATAAAGCTATAGTGATGGTACCTCTCATAGTCATTAGACCTGTATCTTCTTCCTCTAGAAACTCTTCCACTATGTGAAGAACCTTCATTTTGGATGCTTGTGGATAGAACCCATTTTTATGTGAAGCATTTGATTGCACCATAGTTTTAATAGTATTTGATGATCCCTTTCCACTACGTGGAGTATAAAATACATTGAAGAACTTCTACAAGTGACCTGAGCATCTGCAGAAGCCACATATCTTGGGTGCCTTAGTGCACACCCGCTTAGAATGCTCAGGCTTTCCACACTTGTAGCAAATAAAAGGGCCTATGCTATGAACTATAGAAGGTCTAAAAAATCCTACTATTGAGAACCACCACGAGAATAATCATGCTTCCTTTTTCCCTTTAAGGAACTCACAGAACTTCCATTGGGAGAAAAGGGACTCTTGTCAACCCTGACTTGCCAGCCATATCCATTTCGACCATCAATGCTCTATCCAACACATCAAGATAAGAAGGAATCTTTAATAAGATAACCTAAGAACAAATATTAGATCGAAGTCCTATCTCAAACCATCGAGTCTTCATCTTCTCATTTGATACAATCTTAGGTGAAAACAGCAGAAGCTCAGCAAAGTGGTTTGCATACTCAGACACGGTCTTGTCAGTCTGCTTGAGTTTTAAAAACACTATAGCCTTGGCCAACACCATCGAATCTAGATAGAACTGGTCAGTAAAAATAAATTTGAATTATTTCCACTCTAATACCTCGTTCTTGTTCTCCATCACCATCATGTCCCACTATATCCTCCCTCTGTCATTAAGGTGGCACACTTCACCTTTATTTCATCAATTGTATCCAAGAACTCAAAAAAATTCTCAATCCTGCTCAACCATTCCTAAGCCTCTTGAGTATCATTTGATCCCTTGAACACTAGTGGATTCTAGAGAAGGAACTCCTAAGCATGGTTCTGTAAAAATATCCCTTTGAGGTTCCATAACTAGATCCTAAAGGGGAACTAGTGTAGGTGCCTATCTCAGAGCTTGGACAACATGCACAATAACCTCAACCAAATTCGGGTCCATAAGAGGATTTTCTTGATGAGGTTCATCAGCAGCTTCCTCCTAGATATGATTCGTACGTATTCTTGGAGGCATGATTCTACACAACATTAGCAGACAACATTAGAGACGTCATATTAACACTCAAACAAAGCAACAAGGAAAATTAATCCCAATTGATAAGAACATAAGATTTAGATTTCACCCTATCCAAATCAAAATAAGGGAAAAGACTAGAACTAATCCTCAATACGCCTTTTCTAAACCACCCCTGGTGACTTAAGGCTCATTGTGGTGACATATATCCATTCACTCAATCACAACTACCTCCTAAGTCCTGACAAGATTACTCAACTGCATACTAACATCAAGGTAAGATGCTTAACATGCACCTTTGATTCCACATTGTCACGAACTGGCCCAGATACCCTGGTAACCTGATAATTAAGATGATCTTTACATAGCCCAAAGTGTTTTTCCAATCGCCACGGGTTGGCGAAAAGAACCTGGCATCATACAACATGAAAGTGGGAAAGAATTTTCCAAAAACACAACAGAATCAGGATAAACAAGTCAGTATGAATACAAGAAAAACTTCACAATGAGAACTGTACCAGAATTTAAACAAGAATAAACAACCCAAAGTAAAACCACAAAGTACCAGAAAATAGGATAACAATCCAAGTCCTAATGTACACAACTATCCAAGCCCAAGGATCATCAACAAGAACCACCTTCAAGTGGAGCTTTACCCTTGCTCGAACTTGGAAGAAGATAATCTAAAAACACCTGAAGGCACGGGTAGGGTGTGAGCTAAAAGCCTGGTAGGGTCTTACTAAGGATTCTATAATACGATACCACAATTAATCAATCAAATAAAGGTTTCAATTTTAAATAAACATGAAAAATAGTTCAAAAGCATATTTAAAAAAATCATGTTTTACATTTGAAATGATGGAACAAATGTATTAATGAACATTTTATATAAAACAGTTTATATAAATTCACAATGCATGTGTAAAATAGTTTACAAACAATGAAATATATGTCAAGACATTTATGATGAGCAACATTTTCATATTTCAAGAGGTACAATAGTTTTAGGCTACATTATCCTCGCACACTTGAAGGTGAATCAGGAAAATATGTGTATACACACATCCCTCATACACTAGTCAAAGAGGACTCATCACCATCCCATTGGGTATGTGACCTGCTGCATTAGGTTTTGTTTCAGTTGTAAAGTGCCAAAAAAGTGATATCTCAATAACTCACTAACTACCTAGGCTTGCACGTGCTCTAACAACAACCAGTAATGGGTAATTTATTTCAAAACTGTTCAAAATACAATTCAACCCATTTTTTCCATTTCAATATTCTAATCTCTCTTTAAAAACCAATAAACGGGATTTTAATCAAATCATATCTTTTTCCAAGATAAAACCACTGGGTTTCTATCAAAACCATTTCTAATAAATTTTCATCAAATATGAATTTGAAATCAATTTCACAATTCAATTTTACAATTTAAATTCCACAATTTTACATCAAATACAAATCACACCCCAATTCAATGGAATTGGGGAGTTTTCCAAATTTCATGCCAAATCTGATTCAAATCCTCAATTCAATGGAATTGAGCTTTTTACAAACCAATTGAAAGCAAGTACATTTAAATAAAACAATTTAATTTAAATTAAGAAAATTAGGGTTAATCAAATTGGTCATCATAAAAGGAACCAACTACCATGAATCACGAGATCATGAACACAACACCCGCAAAGAGCAACTCCAATGAAGAATGTCAGCAAAGGAGATCTGAGAATAAAACCTAGATTCAAGATCTGAAAAACAATAGGGATTATATCCTTCAACAACACAGATATATAAAAACCCTATGGAGGAGAGAAGGAGAGAGCGGTAGATAGAGAACGAGGGAAGAAGCCTTACCAGGAAGAGATTGAACGTCATTTTCTTAGCTTCGATTCACTTTTGGATGAGAATAGAGGGGCCAAAATCACCTTTTGGGACCTTCCAAGTAAGAAGAAAAATTATTTGGGTCGTACAGGCCCATCAGGCACTTAAACTAAGGGTTTCATGATTTTAAGAATAATTTTCAGATTAATTAAATTGCATACGCATGATTAGCTAGGTAGGGTCGCACGGTTAGACAAACTATGCACTCTTTTTTTCCAAGGTGCATGGTTTCAATTGAGATAGCACAGAGTTTGGGCAAACCACACGTCAACCATACACAACCCAGAAACTTTCAAAAATTCCAAAAATTTCACCTGAAACACCCTTAAATGAAACTAAACCAAATCATGATCAAAAAAGGGTTTTATGAATACCTAAAAATGATCATATGATGTTACATCACCATATATGTAATGTAACGACCTGAAATTTTGAATAAATCTTGTTTCCTAATTTTGTGTGTTATTTTATTTTATACTCAACAAAACTATCTCATTTGATAACATGAGTATAATTAAAATGAGACCGTTGGGTTTCGAATATTATATGACTGTTGGTCAATATGACCGCTGGAAACTAAATGTTTCGATTATTGTCTCTAAATACAAGTGATCTTGGTTAATTAATATAGAAAGTAGATTCGATGGCCTCATCCAGTAGTCTCGGGCCAATCGAAGCCCATCTAACAGAACTTGGGAAGGAGGTAGCACCACTGGGCTTTGCTCTTGACCAAACCCAAGCCGAACTTCATCATGTGAAGCTAGAATGGAATCGCCTTCGTGAGAAGTTCAAACTAATAGAGATTACTACTCATGCGATGTTGGCTGATCCTCCCTCAGATTCTCTCACCTTAGCACACCTTACACTTAGGTCCTATGCTGGGGTTATAAGGGGCTATGTAAGGAGACCGTAACTGCCTTGTGTAATCCTTTGTTTTAAATAAAAATTGTGATTTCTTCTTATGATAAAGTTTGTGAATTTTCAAATGTCCGGATAAATATAGTATGCATATTTTTGATGAATTCTAGAAAAAGGATATCTGAAAATATTTATGTAAACCTTAAATAATTAATTATGTGTAATGATTTTCAAAAAATGATCTTCTACAATTATGTTCAGTAAGAAATTTAGAGTCTAATAAGATCAACTTGATTTTTAATGAATAGTAATTTTATGCTTAGGATTAGTAATGTGACCAAATAGATTAGTAATCTCACTTAAAGAAAGTATTAATATATTCGAGGCACCTTGATTAAGTAATGTGATTCAATAAAATAGGTAAATAACTGTTTCAGAAATTATTAGTCAAGTATCAGTTTTTTCGGATGAATAGTGTTTTTTAATTAAAAATTAAATTAAAAATATTTATAAAATTATTTTTATAAAATTGATTTCATTTTTGAACTCAGAGCATCGATATTATGTTAAGGTAATTTTTAGGTATTTTTCTGGAAAAAAAATGAATTTTCGGTGAATAGTGTTTTTAAATTAAAAATTAAATTAAAAATATTTAGAAAATTATTTTTATAAAATGGAGTTCATTTTTGAAATCAGAGTATTGATATTTGGTTAAGGTGAAATTTTGGGATTTTTCTGAGAAAGTTGAATTTTTGGTGAATAGTGAAAATACAGTTTTTAAGTTACGGGTGTTTAATGACATCATAACTGCATCATGATAATTCCATGAGATATTTTAAGGGATGGTCGACTTTTTAATAGTAAGATAAGGTATGAGGTGTCCCAAGTGGCCAAAACCATGAGGAAATACCACTTGTTTTGCCAATACCACCAATGAGGTGTCCCTTGGCCATTAATGTCTTGTCCCCTCACTTTCTCTATAAATACCAAGTCATTCTCTCATCCTTTCTACTCCAAAATTATCCTCAACGAAGTTCTGGTCTCCTTAACTCTCAATGAGTCCTCCCAAGGTGCCCCCAAGGTCCCAACCTTTGAGTTTTAAGAGTTACGTTTTAAGGTAAGGGATCCTACCTCTCTCTTTCTTTCCAAGTACTCTCTTTTATGTCACTTCTTTTATGATCCATGTTCTTATGTTGGGGATGTTCTTTTATATTCATACTACTATCCTTTTCATGTTAATATGATGAGATACCCCCTATTTCTCTCATCAATTCATTTTAAGAATGTTTAAGTGGCGTTGTTAGGCTGCCGAATTTTTAAGGGATTCTTTCACACTTCTCATTTTTAAGTTCTATTTTCATGTCAAGTCTTTAAAGTTCCTTTTATTATGTTAGGGTATGATATCTATATATATAATACTGATATTTTATGTTCATATTATTAGAGACCCTATTTTATCTCATCAATTCATTTTTTTGAAGTTTAAGTAACGTCGTTAGGCTGCCGAATTTTCATAAGAGAAATCTTATTTTTTTTCTTCCTTCCATGTTTTTCATTTCATATGGTATGTCTTTAAAATTTCATTACCATGTTCCTATATCCTTTATATCCTTTCCCTATAATGTTTTATGTATCATTTATGAGTGTGTGACCCATTCCCCCCTCTCTTTTCAGTATTTTCTAAAACCCTATAACATAGCCGTTATGCTGCAGAATTTTCGTCTCAAAATGCCTCTCTCTTTTTCTCAAATTCTTTTATTTTATTAAGTTAATACTCAAAGCTCTTTATTCTACAGGGGTATTCACATATATATAAAAATTCTCTATTTTAAATTCTGGTATTTACATACATGAAACCCGCTTTCCTTTTTCGTGGGTTTAAAGTGACATAAAGATCGTGTCTTTAAAGCAGTTTTTAAAACGTTATGACTATGAAATGAAACCCATTTCTTTTATGATATATAGGTTGTTTATGAAATGATTGATTATGATATATTTGGATCACATTATAATAAATACAAATTAAGGGTGATCCCTGATATCACTCCAATGCATTGGGTAAAGACTTAATCTCTAGAGATGACCATTTTTAACGACGCCTTGGTGAATAACCTTGGTAATTTTTAATGACACCTTGGGGATGGACCTTGGTGAAATGGAAATGATTGTCTATGTTAAATGTTTTAGCCACATCTTCAAGTTATGAAACTCGTTATTTTTATTATGATATGCCTCATGATCTCTTTCTCATTCTTTAAAGTTATTTTTCATGACTTTTGATGTGTCTCAAGTTCTCATGTAAAATGTTTCCCTTGTTTCCCTTACTGGGCCTTCTGCTCACCCTTTCCTTTGATGTATGCTCCCAGGTTATGAGATGTTGTAATGAACTTAGGATGAACAAATGAAGAATCCTTTCAAGTGTTTAAGAAGAATGTTTTTTTGTCTCATGTAATAAGTTCCTGGTTTCCAAGACACTAAACCTTAAAGATCCTCGGTTTTGTATAATGTAATGAAAGTTTATTTGATAAAAAGGCGGGATGATATAGTTGGTATCAAAGGATGGTTTAGTTATTTGTGGAAATTAGGATATGAAAACTTTAGGAAGAACCCTATAGAAAATTTTAAATATAGGAAATCTTCCTGGTATTTTGGTGAGTATTGAATAAGTTGTTTATCAAGCAAATACATCCTTGTCTAGATACGATCAGGTAGAGGTGGCTCTGGAATAGATGTACATAGGGGTAAAACCCAAAAACACCGCTTTGAGCTAGACTTGAATGGGAACTGGTACATGACAACGGGCCTTGCTGTACTCTTTGTTACGACACTCCCAGGGGATATGCTTTGGTAAATTCATAAGCTTAGTATGAACCATTATTAAAGGAATAAAGATAAAATAAAATAAAGATTCACATAAGAATATATGATCATGGATAACCTAGATTGGAACCTGGGGTATCACAAGTTAGGATATACTTTTCTTCTACAAGTTTATCCTTCTATGCTTAAAGTTTCCTTTTCATGATTATTGGCTAAGTATTTAAGCCCCCTAATTATATTTTCTTTTCTTAGTTAATGGCGGGAAATAGAAGAACATGTCCCAACAATCAATGTGATTGGAAATGTGAAGATTTCCCTATTAATGTGACAGAGATGACGAGAGATCATGTTGAACATATTGTGATTGTGCCAAACCAGCTATCAAAAATCACAATTAATAATTGGTACCTGGTTGAATGCCCAAATTCATCAAGGTAGTAGAAGACGAAGTCTCAAGGATGTTCATCTAATAAAGTTGATAAGGGAAAGAAGACCCAATTACCTTTGTGCAAAAAGTGTGGAAAGGGGCACCAAGGAGAATGTCACAAAGGAACCAGGAGATGTTTTAAGTGTGGGGTGATAGGGCATAAAGTAACCAATTGCTTTAAAAAAGTGGATAATGTGATGAATAGAGATAAGGTTCGATCTAATGTACCTTATGATTTTCAATGTCGTAAATGTGGAGAAGTTGGACATTATCCAAGGCAATGCTCCCTTGGAATTGATGAGAATCATGACGAGCATCAACAATATTCAAGGACAAGGGAACAATGCAAGTCCTATGCTGAGATGGATCATGATGACTGAAGTACATGTAACTTCTTCTCTATAATTGTCTATTTCATGTTTTACTTTAGTTCGTGCCCTATGAGTATATCTTTAATGTTTTCTAAGAACATCGAGTCACTACCTAAGATGGTTTTATATCATTAAGGAAAACATCTATTGTTATGTATCACATGTTGATGTTGTGAAGCTATTCTTCTTGAAAAAAAATTATTAGGGGATTAAAATATGATTATTATTTGGAAGACGTTCACTATTTTGGGAACCCTATATGATCGAGGTAAATAGATTACTACGGTATTTTATTTGAGGAGTAAAGGTTGACTTATATTTTGAAGAATCGATGAATTTAAGGTTAACTTATTGTAATTTAGGTTACTTATGGAAATTATTAACCTATCTTGGGGAAAATTTGATTAGGTTAGTTACTTTTTTTATAAGATGATAAGAGTGGTTGATGTTGTTTGGAGATGAATGATAAATTCTATCTTGGAAGACTATGTTATGAGATTGTTCTTATATTTGGGTTTCAATATTAGTTTGGTTTATTTTGAGGAATTTTATAGACAGTTATTTATGGAATGGTCTATGATGAACTTTGGGTAGTACCGTGGAATTTTGAATATTTAAAGAAGTTTCTCTTCCTATGGGATTCTTTATTTTTTAAGAGTTTTTTTATCTTACCCTTTCTATTTTTGGGATAATAGAAGAAATAGATAGTTAATCTTTTGTGGATTATGTGATTCTCTAGAAGATGATTCTTGTGCTTTTCATGAGACCAAGTGTTTTTTAATGCTCATCGTTTGGAGAAAATATTAGTTTTGGTAGAAACTTATTAAAGGATGAAACTATACTTGAAGGTAGGTATATTTCCTTATGTTTTTATTCTATGTAGTAAATGAATTTATCAAAATTATAAAAAAGGAACGTAAAATAAAAATGTTGTTGGTTTATGTTTCCTACTGGGTAATCAAAGACCGTTTACATACATCATAATTTTGTGATTTTCTTGTGATTAACTTTCTCCTAATCATGTTTTCTATCACTCTCCATTAGAACTTGACCCTTTGTTTTCTCTTCCATGTACATGTTTTCCTACATGTAATCCTAGTGTGGGTTAACTCAGTTGACCTTTGTACTTCCCTCTCTTTCTTTTAAAGTAATAGTTTTACTGACTCCTTTTCCGATGTGGGACTTTCAATAAAATTTCCAAACCCAATTTTAAAAATTGTGTGGATGAAATTTCTTAAGAGGGGAAGAATGTAAAGACCCGAAATTTTGAATAAATATTGTTTCCTAATTTTGTGTGTTATTTTATTTTATACTCAACAAAACTGTCTCATTTGATAACATGAGTATAATTAAAATGAGACCCATAAGTTTCGACTGTTATATGACCGTTGGTCAATATGACCGCTGGAAACTAAAAGTTTCAATTATTGTCTCTAAATACAAGTGATATTGGTTAATTAATATAGAAAGAAGATTAGATGGCCTCATCTAGTAGTCTCGGGCCAATCGAAGCCCATCTAATGGAACTTGGGAAGGAGGTAGCACCACTGGGCTTTGCTCTGGACCAAACCCAAGCCGAACTTCATCATGTAAAGATAGAATGGAATCTCCTTCACGAGAAGTTCAAACTAATAGAGATTACTACTCATGCGATGTTGGTCGAGCCGCCCTCATATTCTCTCACCTTAGTACACCTTACATTTAGGTCCTATGCTGGAGTTATAAGGTGCTATGTAAGGAGACCGTAACTGCCTTGTGTAATCCTTTGTTTTAAATAAAAATTGTGATTTCTTCTTATGATGAAGTTTGTGAATTTTCAAATGTCCCGATATATATAGTATGCATATTTTTTATGAATTCTAGAAAAAGGATATCTGAAAATATTTATGTAAACCTTAAATAATTAATTATGTGTAATGATTTTCAAAAAATGGTCTTCTACAATTATGTTCAGTAAGAGATTTAGAGTCTAATAAGATCGACTTGATTTTTGATGAATAGTAAATTATGAATAGTGATTTTACGATTAGTAATGTGACCAAATGGATTAGTAATCTCACTTAAAGAAAGTATTAATATAATCTAGGCACCTTGATTAAGTAATGTGATTCAATAAAATAGGTAAATAACTGTTTCAAAAATTATTAGTCAAGTATCAGTTTTTCCAGGTGAATAGTGTTTTTTAATTAAAAATTAAATTAAAAATATTTAGAAAATTATTTTTCTAAAATGGAGTTCATTTTTGAACTCAGAGCATCGATGTTATGTTAAGGTAATTTTTAGGGATTTTTCTGAAAAAAAATGAATTTTCGGTGAATAGTGTTTTTAAATTAAAAATTAATTTAAAAATATTTAGAAAATTATTTTTATAAAATGGAGTTAATTTTTGAAATAAGAGCATTGATATTTGGTTAAGGTGAAATTTTAAGATTTTTCTAAGAAATTTGAATTTTCAGTGAATAGTGAAAATACAGTTTTTAAGTTACAGGTGTTTAATGACATCATAACTGCATCATGATGATGTCATGAGATGTTTTAAGGGATGGTAGACTTGTGAATAGTAAGATAAGGTATGAGGTGTCCCAAGTGTCCAAAACCATGATGAAATACCACTTGTTTTTCCAATACCACCAATGAGGTGTCCCTTGGCCATTAATGTCTTGTCCCCTCACTTTCCCTATAAATACCAATCCATTATCTCATCCTTTCTACTCCAAAATCATCCTCAAAAATTTATGGTCTCATTACCTCCCAAGGAGTCCTCCCGATGTGCCCTCAATCCCTCAAGGTCCCAACCTATGAGTTTTAAGAGTTACGTTTTAAGGTAAGGGATCATACCTCTCTCTTTCTTTCCAAGTACTCTCTTTTATGTCACTTCTTTTATGATCCATGTTCTTATGTTGGGGATGTTCTTTTATATTCATACTATTTTCCTTTTCATTTTCATATGATGAGATACCCCCTCTTTCTCTCATAAATTCATTTTAAGAATGTTTAAGTGGCGCCATTAGGCTGCCAAATTTTTAAGGGATTCTTTCACACTTCTCATTTTTAAGTTCTATTTTCATGTCAAGTCTTTCTAGTTTCTTTTATTTTGTTGGGGTATTATCTCTATATATATCATACTGATATTTTATTTTCATATGATGAGAGACCCTATTTGATCTCATCAATTCATTTTTTTGAAGTTTAAGTGACGTCGTTAGGCTGCCGAATTTTCATAAGAGAAATCTTATTTTTGTCTTCCTTCCATGTTTTTCATTTCATATGGTATGTCTTTAAAATTTCATAACCATGTTCCTATATCCTTTATATAATGTCCCTCTACTGTTTTATGGATCATTTATGAGTGGGTGACCCATGCCCCCTCTCTTTTCAATATTTTCTAAAACCCTATAACATAGCCGTTATGCTGCAGAATTTTCGTCTCAAAATGCCTCTCTCTTTTTCTCAAATTCTTTTATTTTATTAAGTGAATACTCAAATATATTTCTTCTATAGGTGTATTCACATATATATAAAAATTTTCTATTTTAAATTCTGGGATTTACATGCATGAAACCCACTTTCCTTTTCCGTGGGTTTAAAGTGACATAAAGATCATGTCTTTAAAGCAGTTTTTAAAACGTTATAACTATGAAATGAAACTCATTTCTTTTATGATATATGGGTTGTTTATGAAATTATTGATGATGATATATGTGGCTCACATGATAATAAAGACAAATTAAGGGTGCGCCATGATAGCGCTCCAATGCATTGGGTAAAGACTTAATCTCTATACATGACCATTTTTAACGACACCTTGGTGAATAACCTTGGTAATTTTTAATGACACCTTGGGGATGGACCTTGGTGAAACGAAAATGATTGTCTATGTTAAATGTTGTATCCACATATTCAAGTTATGAAACACGTTATTTTTATTATGATATGCCTCATGATCTCTTTCTCATTCCTTAAAGTTATTTTTCCTGACTTTTGATGTGTCTCAAGTTCTCATGTAAAATGTTTTCCTTGTTTCCCTTACTGGGCCTTCTGCTCACCCTTTCCTTTGATGTATGCTCCCAGGTTATGAGATGCTGCAATGAACTTAGGATGAAAAAATGAAGAATCCTTTTAAGTTTTTAAGAAGAATGTTTTTTTTTGTCTCGTGTAATAAGTTCCTGGTTTCCAAGACACTAAACCTTAAAGATCCTCAGTTTTGTATAATGTAATGAAAGTTTATGTGATAAAAAGGCGGAATTCTATATGTAATGAGTTTCTCTTAAGTTTATGAAGTTGAAGTTCAAGATGTGAGATAATGTTAATTAAGAAAATGTATATTAGATAATTGTAGGGATTTGAGACAAGTGAAAACAAATAAAATAAAACAAAATCGAGTTAATCATGAATTAACACATAAACTAGATTCAAGAACAAAACAGAACATGAATATCATACAAAATCTTCGATCAATATGACATAGATATGCCAATTAGAATCGACAATGCATATTGCATCAAAACAAAGAAAGAAAGAACACGTTATTTAATGTGCTTCGGTCCCTTTGAGGCCTACGAGTACGTCAAGAACACCACCCCAGACATGTATTTTATTAATATCAAAAACAAAATAATGCAAGAATAGTCCAGAGACAGATTAGTGGAAAATAAGACACTGCCACAAAATGGGGCAAGGGAAGCACGTCGTTTTATCAGCACTAAGCAGAAAGTGCTGATAAATGGGGGGCCTTTATCAACGCTAGTCTTAGTGCTGATAAAATTTTTTAATAATAATTTATATACAATTATTATATTTATATTCAAAAATAATTTTTATTTGTATATATTAAATAAAAATGCATGTTTATAATTAATATAAATTTTTTAATAATTCAAAAATATATATATAATGTTTTAAAAAAAGTATAAGATTATAATTAAATATATGTGTGTTTCTAATGAATTTGATCAATTAATATATTGATCATATGTGCATATATGTTACGTATCATCATTAATGTTCATTTATACATTACATTCTTCTTATTATTCATGTTTTCCATTGATGGCTTGTTTTTTATTATGTATATTTTACTAGGTGTATATGATTAATTCATGTTACCCATATATATACTATATTATGTTTTCAATAATTATAAAATTACATTAAATATATTTAAAGAATAAATATATTTATTGTATTTATAATTATTAAATTTTAAGTATATATAAATATTTTTTAAATATATTTATTTGTAATTATAATTATAACTATATATATTTAAATAATTATAAAATTATAATAAATACATATATTATAATTTTATAAATATATATATATATATACAAAAAATTATAAATATATTTATTTATAGTTATAATTATAACTATAAATATATATATGTGTGTGTAAAAAATTATAAAATTGTAATAAAAATATTTATTATACTACTTATAAAGTTATAAATATATAATTAAATAAATATATTTATAAATATATAAAAAAAATTATAAATAAATACAAATATTTATAATTATAATTCCGAAATAAATATAGATATATTTAAATAATTAAAAAATTATAATAAATATATTAATTATATATATTTATATACAAATATCTATAAATAAATACAAATATTTATAAATATAATTCTAAATAAATGTAGATATATTTAAATAATTAAAAAATTATAATAAATATATTAATTATATATATTAATAAAATTATAAATTTATTTTTTATAATTTTATAATTATTTATATATATATATATAATTAAAACTATAAATAATTTTTTTATTATAATTTTTAATTACAAATAAATATATATTTATTTATTAGTTATAAATATAAATAAATATTTATTTATTTAAATAATTATTAATTCATAAAAAATATGTTTATATTTTTCATATATAATGTTATATATAATTAAATAAATATATAGAAATATTGAGAAATAAATACAAATATTTATATTTATAGTTATAAATAAATATAGATATATTTAAATAATTATAAAATTATAATAAATATATTAAATATAAATATTATTAAAATTATAAATATTATAAATATTAATTTTTTATAATTTTATAATTATTTTAATATATATATATATATTCATTTATAGTTATAATTATAAATAAATATATATTCATATAAATAATTACAAAATTAGAAGAAATATAGTTATATACATCTATAATCTTATAAATATCTATAATTAATATATTTATTATATATATTTATAATATTATAAATATAAGAAGTATATTTCTTATAATTTTATAATTATTTAAATTATAATTTTATAAATATAAATATATATTTTCAGGTATATAATTTTATAAATATATATAATAATATAAATAAATTATTAACATTATATCTTTATCAAATCTTTTTTAGCACTGATAAAGGCATGTCTTTATGAGTGCTAAAAAAGCACTGATGAAGGCATGTTTTATCAACGCTTTCTATTTTAGCGCTAATAAAACATACCTTTATTGGTTCTTTTTAGCTAGCACTGATAAAGGGTTCATCGGGTTTTATAAAGAAACCCTGACTTTCTCCTCCTTCCTTGCACCCCTCAAGATCCCGTGGAAGTCGGTCACCGTCGCCACTACCTCCTCCTCCTCCTCCTCCTCCTCTTCCTCCTCCTCCTCCTCTCCCTCCAACTCCTCCACTACGAACCCACATTCCCCACACGCCTCTCATCTGTTGTGCACCTCCTCTCCTCTATCATGATTCCCTCCGCCATGTGCCTCTCCTTCGTTGTGCGACTCTCCTATGCCATTGACTCCTTTGTCGCACGTCTCTCCACCATCAGAGGATTCCTCCACCGCTCGCCTCTCCTCTGCCGCGAACGCACATCCGTCACACATTGAACCACACCTCCACGATGATTTTTTTCCTCTTTATCATCTGTTTCACATGTTATTACAGTTTGATATTGATGGTGATGTTGTGAGTTTTACAGGCTAAACACTCAGCTGAAAATCATGATCGTTGGTGGTCCTTATTTGCGCACTAAATGAATTGCATGTTGGTTTTCCTTGTTTCTAGAGGTTTTGTCTCATGCTATATCGGGTGATAGGTCGGGTAAAAAAAAATTGGTTCATGAACAAATGGTATCTATTCTTCTTTGGTTACCAGATTCCATGTGTTGGGATATGATGTAGGTGCTATGGAAAAATGTTCTAATTTATAGTGAATTTGGCTTCCTTCGTGTTGATGAGTTGGCTCAAGATACACCATTGTCCATGGAAGTCCTTGAGATAGTCAAGTGAGCTACGATAGAGGTGAAAAATCCCTAGAATCCCCATGTGAACAATGATTTGAGTGACATCATATAAGGTCAACACATGGGTTTCCTTTAAAAATTAAATGTTACACATGTCCTTGATCCCAAATCGATTTGTTTGTGGCGTTTAATTTATTACACAAGATATTACATGCACTCACCCAAAGAGAAACACTAGTGTCTTCTCACATCAGTCGTCTTTCCTAGTACTAGCCCACAACAGCCTAGTCTATCTTTAATCTCTCCCACTAAGTATTTTTAACCCTTATTGTGACATCAGTGCACTCTTCTTCCCTCAGAACCCTCATTGGTGTTGTAGTTGAGCGTCTAGATACCTCATGAAGTTTTTTTCTCATATGATTCTATTATGAGGGTTGGAACATTTTTTTATTAAATGAATGAATTTCTCATTTACAAAATTTTGACTTATCCATATTCCTCTATATTTTCATCTATTTTTCTATGAATTCCTACAAAGTGTCCCTTTTCATGAAATACATAAAAACATTAGAAGTTGGGAAAGAAAAAAATTATTGAATGATATAATCAATGAATGAAATATAAAAAATTTAATGCATGAATTATAGCTATTAAATCCCCCCAAGCTTAGAACATTGCTTGTCCCAAAGCACAAAATCTCAACTCATTCAAAAAAAACAACCATCATACAATTATTAAAATTCCATTATAGATAATATAAAATAATTATCAGTGAGAATAAATTTTCTTATATCGTATAAAAGATTTCTCTTTAAATCATCACTTTTCAATGAAACTAAATTCAACAAATATTTAACATTTCCTATTATGAAAATGGTGGAACTAATCATAATTGCTATTTACATATATTAATTCACTCATTCAATATTATATTTTTATTCAAAAACCTTGGATGTTAGAGGGAGGATGTGGCGGAGGCCTAGGGAATCACCACTTATGATGAGGTAATAATCATATGAAAATGAACTAGTACCTTGGTTGTAATGCCCCGACCCCAATTACCCAGAATCGGTGCATTATTACATAACATTGGCATGATCACAAAGGATCAAGTCTCGAAAGACCGATTAGTTTAGTAGCCTTGGAATCACTAGATACATTCATAAAGTTTACATTACATCATAAAGTGAAAACTACAACAACATCTTGTCTTCATATCCCCTCATACTACCCCTGCAAGTCATTCATAAAATACTTCTTCACATCCTGGAAAAAATAAAACATTGAAAGGGGTGAGCTCAGATTCTCAGTAAGGATAACAATATAGCGGAAACTTTCATAAATAAACATAAACATTTAAGGAAATGTATAACTAAAACAAAAGCCTTTTAAACTTGAACTTCAGCATAATATGGCAAAGATAAAATGAAATAATTACATTTACTTATTCACATGGATATTCTACTAGTCTAATAATCACATGCAATATCAATAACCACTTTCATAATGATGGAATGCATAATTCCATACTATCATAACCACATAGTCAAGGCCTTATGCCAAGACTACAAATAAGATTTTGTCAAGGCCTTGTGCTAAGGCACTAGTTTGTCTCATGAGACCTACCGATACATCGAGGAGCTATAGCGGGCTCCACCTGTCACTTACTAATTCCAATCCATTCCTCATATGAACAGGTTTAAACATAACATAAACATTCATATTAAAACTAGCATACGAAATGTCAATACTTTATCCACAAACCATGAATGGTATAAAAATAGCACATCCACAGTCAAACATAACTCATTCGATACAATATGTAAGATTGTATTATATCAGATTAACCTCAATCGAGAATAATGAAGGATATTGACATAGATTAAAATAATTATCAAACTATTGAGAGAAATATCCCCCTTTTTCTTGAAAACATTTAAAAGCCACACTATTTTTTAAGAAGACATTTAAAATATATTTTTGAATCAAAAGTGTCCCATACCACTTTGAAACTTTTAAAAGGAATTTTGATTTGAAAACTTCAATGTCTATATAAATAAATCCTTAAAACCATTTTTAAAACATGGAAATTAATGAGAAATATTTAGAATAATAAATCTTTAAAACATTTTAAAATTATATTTTAGTTAGAGTTCCTAACCAAAAGAGAGACACTTGAATAAAAATAATTGAGGTAATAAAAACTTTGTAATATCATGAGAATAAATGGATTCATGATATTCTATTTCAAAGTACATTATATACACCATATAAAAGTGATTTGGTGTATAACAACAAAGGGGTCTCAATGGAATGTAAATTGAGATGAAATCTCTCATAAAGGCTGTATACTTAGGTTAAGGATAAATCAACGACATAATTATGTGTGAAAAATATAAATACACTCAATATGATTGGATATTTAGTGTAAAAAAATAAAAGGAAACTCACACATATTCTTGTAAAAACAACACCAATGAATTCGATGTTTAACTCAACAAATCGAGATTGAGTAAAAATTACTCTTATAAAGTTTATACCGATGACTTGAGAATTTATCAATGGAGTTATTATGTGTATCAAAAGTATATCCACAGAAAGGGTAGTGTAAATTATGTCATAATCAAATGAATAGTGATTCCACACATAATCTTGGAGTAAAATAATCAATGAAGTATGTGTAAAGTCGAATGAGTGGAAATTTAAATTTCAAATTCCCTTATCAATTTGGTAGCTTACGAAACATACACCCATGAAAGAAGTATTGTACAATGATGATGTAAATATCCATAAATTAAATTATATTACACAATTAATACAATCATGGGTAGTACACACACCACATGCAATAAATAAGTGGTGAATAATGGAAATCTCACGGAATTAAAAGTGAGATAAGAAACCCCTTACTTTGTACTTTTTCCTTGGTCGAGGGTAGGTTAGCCTCATGTATAATGGTGAAATAATTTTTATTGAATTATACAAGGATCATATACATTAATATGATATCATATATTATCTTTCAATATTTCTTTGTTGATAATATCTTTGTATTATCGTCGTTTCGGGTGTTAACTTACTCGTTTTCTTTTATATGTTTTGTTACATAAGTCGTGTTTGTTATGGGTAGTTTGTATATTATTCATATAAAAAATGATATCAAGTCCTTAAACATTATTTTTAATCATCAAATTAGAATTAGACTTAAATGGATATGATGGGGAATGAATCTCATCGCGTTCGTGGAGACGGTAGTCCGTACGTACGCACAAGTGACAGTATCATTCTTTTGATATTAAAATAATATATAATTGGATGGTATATCATATATATAGAATCATTATCGTGTTATATTTATTATTTAAATTAACTACACATCATTATTATACCAATCCAAATAATAATGTATTTAATAACAATTACACCACGATGTGGAGACGGTAGGTCATACATACGCACGTATGGTGACATGTCATTCAAAGGATGGATAGAATACTAAATATGATTGTACCATATTTATAATAAAATCATTGTATATTGAAGATACTGGAGTTATTATTTTAGAATGGAACAACAAATAAATAAGAAGTTGAAGAAGAAAGGAACTTGAAAAAGGGTGGTGAAAACAATACCTCTTCTTCGGGTTCTTCCTTTTGATTTGATCAAAAGGGATCCTTAGGTTGGCTTTCTGACCAAAGGAAGTACTCTAGGATTAAGGTAGGATAGTTGAGAGGGTATTTGGGTAGAGGTTGGCCGAACCAAAAGTCATTTAAGGTATGAAGAATAGGTTAGAAGTGGTGTCCTTTTATAAGGGGGGAGGGGCTCTTTAGGAAAAACTTAAAGTATTAATTTATAATAAATTCATATTCGGTTTTTAATGGATCCAAAGTAAATTATTCAAATTATAAGGTGGGGATGGGTCGAAATCATTTCATCCAATAGATTTTAGACAGGTTTGGGTCACTATATTAACCTTATCATTTATATTTAACTCTTAGTTAAATAGTTTGACATTTACCATGTCACTTTGTATTTTTATATTATATGGTTAATAAACTTACCATATTCTTCCAAGAGACCCCAAAGTGGTCCATTAATGATACACATATCATTATATAAGTCCTTTGGATGAACCTTATATTTTTAGGAATATAATATCAATTAATAATATAATATTTATTTTAAAAACTCATTTATATCAATTTTGATAATATTTAATAATTGATTTTTTTTAAAGTTTTAAAAACTTTATTAATTCAAACCAAATTCATTTAAGAAATCCTAACATGTCATATTAACTAATAAAATTCGTGTATGGCATCAAAACATTCAAATTATATTTATTTTAACATTTATAATACTAGTTATTTGATTCATTCATTAATAAGGAAAATACTGCATCATTGTTGTGTCATAAATAAATTTAATTATTCAATGTCTAAAAATTATAAATAAAATACCATTATGTAGGAAATCGTTTTATATTTCTAATGAATATTTATAGTCGAAAATATAACATATATAACCCTATGTAAAAATTGTTTTTCTAAAAGATATATGCTTATGTCATTTTTGTATTTACTTTAACTTAATTAATATAAAGTGTCATTATCACTTACAAGTGGATCCATGGGGTCCCAAAATCGACCCAAAGATGCCCATGGTCGTACATGTATCAACCAATAGGGTTAGGACACGTTTTAGGGTAATTTATTATTATTATAATATTATGTTTTACCCTTATTTACCGGATTTACCCTTTAACCATGGTAAATAAAATATTTACCGAATTATTCAAAATGTCTAAAAATAAAAGTTACCTATTTACATAGTTTGGACCTTATAATTCTAAATATGGAATCCATTTTTCTAAATTCAAAACACATAAGTGGCAAAAATTAATTTAAAATTAATTCCCGCTGTCAAAACAAAAAGCGTGTTTTTAAGAAATAATAACTATCAAAAGATTGACGTTTGTTTATGTCTGGTTTAAATGTGAAATTACGTCCAATGACCAAAATTGTAATAAATGGTAAAAATATATTCTAAATATACTTTAAAACCACTAAATTTCATAATTTATCACTATTAATTATTTTGATTAAAAAGGTTGTTTTTAATTAAAATTTAGTGATTTTCACTATTCATCAAAAATTGAAAGTTTTCAGAAAAATACCAAAAATTCACCCTAATATAATTTCGATATTCCAAATCCAAAAATGAAGTCCATTTTGAAATATAAAATGTATAAAATTTCAAAAAGTGGGTATTACTATTCATAATGGATAGTTTGATTGGTTGTGGTGTGTGTTAGAACTCAAAGTTGCGTACAACGCACGCTACTGTATTATTCAAAGAGAAGCGTACCGTGGAAGCTTGGGGTGTTACATTGGTAAATAATTATAATTTCACTCAACCTCTCTTTTATTGTTAAGATGTATATCATGAAATTACCCTCCCTCCAAGTGTGACAAACCATGATTCACTAATCAATGATTATCCTACACTTCTTGATGTATTATGGAAGATCCCATAGGGTGCTAGAATTTCCTCGATGGAAGACCACTAGAACAGTGGATTCAAACTCCACTATAGAATTATTAATATTGTAAATCCTAAAAAACATGACAGAACTAAACATCACCTTTTTCTATGGCCTAATAGAGATTCCTTGTCCATTGTAATATTGGAATCCAAAGATCACATAGCCCTTGTCATCCTACAAAAAGACCACTATCATTCAAAGCATAAAAGATCCTTCCACATTCAGTTTCATACCTATACTAGGTGTTCTATATCTAACCCATCACCCTTGGTTAGGATTACCTCCTCCCTAAGGGTCATGTTCAATCCTCAAGAGCATCCTCTTAAATGAGGCTAATGACACCCTTCCTGGGGTGACAACACCACGGTTCATAATAATTGATTTCAGTAAAACTTGAATATATGTTTGAGAGATAGGACTTAATTCTCTCACATTGTTCCTTTCCTCCCAAATAACCCAACACACCATATCATAAACCTTGTTGCATATTTTTATCTTAGTACCATGCTGCCCAGACCCCAAAAACAAGGTCGTAATAAACTCTTAAGGTAGATCCCCATTAAATATATTCTCTATGCTTTGCCTCACACTTCCCAGAATGGTACTCTCCCATTATCCTTTAATGTGAAGATTCCAAGATGATTGAAATCCAGGGAAGTAAGAACACATATAATGTAACGGCTGAAAAATACCCTTCTTCTAAACATTATCATTTGTTTGGTATCACCATGATCCTCAACCGCCAATCCAAGAAGTTCTTCTTCTTATGTATCTATTTGTATCATATCTTTCACATCCACTCATCAGATTCAGGGTTATAATGAATCGTCAACTAGTAATCCTTCCAACTAAAGCGTTTGGGTAATGACTCAAAAAAATAGGTATCATGTGCATCCACTTTGTTGATGTTCCAGTAAAGGATCTTATCCTATTACCTAATTGTTGTGTTTATGAATCTAGGATGCATGTTGGATTATAAGAAGGATATATTATTAACTTGTAACTATAAAAATGAGATTTCATCACCAGCCTATTTATGATTCAATTAACTGATATTGTTTCAACCCAGCACACAAAGCACCTTCACCTTCAGAAAATTCATCTTCTCAATCATGATATGTGAAAGGATATACATCACCTTGGTTTGACTAACCTAGAAACTCCATTAATCTCTATATCTATTCTTTATAAATGTCACATATAAATAGTTCACTTTTATAATGTCCCATTCTAGCCTCACATGCATTCTCTTCATATCTTCAAAAAACTCCTTAAATTAATACTCCTTCATTTATCACATTCATAATTCTCTTAGAAGAATCATAGTGGAATCCCTCCTAGATAGCATCCTAGATAAATACTTTTATGACATTTTTCAATATCATTCATGGTTCCCTTAGGTTCCTAGATTACTGAAATGATTTTCATTAGAATTGATGTAAGTAAAATATTCAACAGTTTTATCCTTCCCTCGAATGATAGAAAGAAAATATTCTAGTTGGAAATGTTCACATTGATATGAATAATGAATCATTAAAATAAAACCATCCTTACTTTTCCATTTGAAATGGGTTTCCCAATATACTCTATTGGCAAGTTTCACCATTGACTTCCAAGCATATCTTGTATGGTTATAGAATTATTTCTTGGTAAATTTTTTATATGTAAACAATTATTTTCCCTTGATTTATTCATTGTCTGCTCTAGTTTTTATAGGACACCATAATCATATTGAATCCATTGATGAAACTTTTTATACCATGAACAATGAATTAAATGTTGTTAGAGGTCATGAAATGAGAAACCATTCTGGATGTAAACCTATTTTATTATGGAATGATATTCCTATCCACCATGCCACATTAGATGCTCTTGGTGAGAGCCACATATTGCTCTATAATCCCTATTGGGTCATATTAGATTATAATATTTAATGATATTTAAATGGGGAGAGATATAGAAGATTGAGATGTAGATCTCATAAATCTGCTAGAGATAGCTTCCTCATGACATGACCCTGACTTATCACACCATGACGCCTTTAAATTCTAGTTCAAGTTTTAACTCAAAATACAATATGAATCCTTCATTATTCCTTCATTTCCCCCAATCCTTTGGTGATATGTGTTTCATCTTCAGAGACCATTCATCCCCTATTTTTTCGATTTATCTATTAGCATCAAGAGATCAATCGATGGTGATCCATGACAAGTTTCTCTTCTTTTTTCCTTGGTTTCCTCTATGTTCATCATCTAGATAAGGCAGAGGAAATGAAATTAGTTGGTTCAAGGAATATTGGGATGAGTGGTTGATATAAATTTTTTGGTTCTAGGTTGTTGAGGATTCTCTTACATGATCTTGGATTGGTGATTATCTATTTTGTTTTACTTGCACAACGGTTGATAAAATATTCTATTGAGTTAGGGGTTTATAAAATTTTATTTATTTTTTGTAAATTGTGGAAGTTGTGTGATTTTTCTTTATTTGGTTGGATATTAAAGATTAATTTGCCTATAACGCCTCAACTCAAACCATTAGGTTCGATTCAAAGAGACATAATACCTCATGTGCACCTCACTGTTAATGGATTAAGGTTATGTCATCAATGGATTAAGGTTATATAATCAATCCTCCAATGGTAAAATTTCTAGTAAGATGATTCAATAACACTTACCCATTTAATGCTCATTGTTAATGGTAGATCCCTATTTGATCAATAAATTATGACAACATGCTATATTCTCCAATGATCTATAAAGAAAGGAGGAATTCATCATTAGATAATCAAGGAAAACATAGATCCAATATATATCTATACTCATTTAACAAAGAAGAAGATAGAAATGTCATGGATATAAGTAGAACTTACCACTCAAACGCCACCAAATCCGTCAAAGGTTGATGGATCAAGGGGAGATGTATGGGAGAGCTTTAAAGACCAGGAGGGAGATCTATAATTTGAAATAGGCACATGGGGGTCATATTTGTGTGTAAGAGGTGAAAAAACACATACAATTCAAACCCATAAGGTGTATTAATTTCACCCCTGGGAAGGGCACACTGACCAGTTTTCAATAGGAGGCTTAGATTACGAAAGAAGAACAAGATGCTTCTTCTAATGATGAGTGACATAGGTAAATTATTTGTGTGAAAGGAATGACACTTGAGAAAATTTTGATTATATAATGTGTTCATGCTTATAAATTTTCTTAGGTGTATTTATAAATGAAGGAACCAATAGTACTTCATGTGAGAGACATATACATTTTTCTTGGGGTGTACAACCAATTTCTTTGGTGTGAGCCAATGATCATTGGGATTATGCAGTGTTTGTAGTAAATTGGAACACAAGTGTTTCATGGTTGTGATTGTGGTCACTCACTATAGAACATATCCATTGGGATCCTGGTGTTGTCGTGAAGGATGATTGATATAATTGGACAATGGAAGCATGGATAAGGGATATCCAATGGTGGGGAGAACAATATCAAATTCTTATAGAAATTATTATTATTACACCAACATTTGGAATAATGTGATGGAATCATACGGCACTGATTGATTTGCAATGCATCGAGGTGTTTTCTATATATCATTTTTAAAGTGTCTCTCTTGGGATCTATATCTTTGTGAAAATGTCTAAGTGACTCTTTTAAAATGATTCAAGTGTTTTGAAATGTTTCTTAGAGGTTTTTCTCTTATTTTAAATGATTAAGATTGTTGGGGCATGAATCTTCCTTGAATGTTTTAAAAAAATGAATTGTGGTTTTTTGAAAGAGTGTTTGGAACTGATTGATTTATTTTAAAAGGGTGTGTTATTTTGAAGAGGAAGTTATGTAAATGGTTGGTTTTTTTAATGGGATTTCAAGTGTTATTTTTTAAATAGTTTTCAAAGGACATTTGAATTTTATTTTTTTCATAATCGTTTAAGTTTAGATTTTTATAGAATTAGGAAAACCATTACATTATATCAATATTTTGTATATTTATTTTGTTAAATAATAACATCACTGAATCAAATAGGATTGATATGAATAAAGAATGGATGGATGTCAATCATTTGACAAGAGATTATGAAGATGGAGTGAAAGAGTTCATCATGTTTGAAAAAGATCATGCATATGACCCTTATCAAATCCTTTGTTCATGTTTACGTAGTTATTATTCAAGATAAGTTAGTCTAGAGGAGTTAGAATAACACTTGATTTGTCACAGAATAGATCGAAGTTATAAATGTTGGAATAAACATGGGGAAAAAGAGAATGTAGCTAGTGGTTAGGATAACAGTGTGTTTTATGGATCATTTGATATAATTACAAGTGTGGAAAATGAAGAAGATCATATCAAGGGTATGATTACATATTTGAATGATGATGAAGATCATATTGAGGAAATGACAAGGACGGTTGAAGATGAACTTTGTGATTTCCCAAAAATTGTTTGAGCAGTTAAAGAGTTGTGCAAAGACACTTTTGTATGGTGGTTGCACTAAATATACAACATTGTCAGTCATACTGAAACTGTATAATTTAAAATCATGCAATAGATGGAGTGATGCCATTTTTATAGAATTACTTGCTCTCTTGAATGACATGCTCCCAGAAGATAATGAGCTCCTGAGCCGAACATACGATGCCAAATGAATGCTACGTTCGATGGGTATGATCTCTAAACGAATATAAGCATGCCTGAATGACTATATACTATTTTTCAAGGATCATAAATCACTTAGAGAATGCTCAAAGTGTGGTGCTTCTCGATAAAAGAAAGATGAATCCGGTCCTACGAAATTTGTATGGTACTTTCCAATCATTCCATGGTTTAGGTGCCTATATTGAAGTGAGGAGACCATAGGGAAATTAGCATGGCATGTAGATAGAAGAAATAAAGATGGGAAACTATGTCACCTGGCCGACTCTCCTCGGTGTAAGAGAATTGATTATGAGTATCTTGATTTTGGAAACGAGCTGAGAAAACTTCTTCTTGTGTTATCTATATATGGAGAGAATCCTTTTGGTTTTCAAAGAAGCACTCATAGTACATGGATGGTTATGTTGGTAAATTATAACTTTCCACTATGGTTATGCATGAAATGAAAACATATCATGCTATCAATTCTTATATTACAACCAAAACAGCCGGATAATGATATTGATGTTTATTTGGCTCCATTGATCAAGGATTTGAAATTATTGTGGGATTCAAGTGTAGTTTTCATGATGATTATAGAAATGAAGATTTCATGTTGAGAGCCATATTGTATGGGACGATAAATGACTTTCTTGCTTGTGGAAATTTGTCAGGATATAGAATTAAAGGAAGTCATGGGTGTCCCATCTGCGAACAAGGTACATAGTCAATTAGGTTGAAACATTCATCAAAAATTGTGTTTCTAGGACATCATAGATTTCTACCCCAATGACATAAGTACTGATCTTGTACATCATCATTTGATGGAAGTTTAAAAGAACATACAGCACCATCTCTACTAACAGGTGATCAACTGTTTGATAAAGTAAAATATGTGGACACTGCTTTTGGTAAAATATTTTCAAAAAATATTATGAAAACTAGTTGGAAGAAGAGATCAGTTTTTTTTTAATTGCCACAATGGAATTTTTTATACGTTAGACACTTTCTTGATGTTATTCATGTTGAAAAAAATGTATGTATTAGTTTCATCGACACGTTGATAAATCCACCTAGCAAAACAAAGGATTGAATTAAGGCTAGGTTAGACATGGTTGACATGGGAATATGAGAAGAGTTGGTTCCAGTGAAGGGTAAAAATGATCTTTTCTTCCTCTAGCTGCTTACACTCTTTACAGGCATGAGAGATATTAGTTTTTCAAGTTCTTGAATGATGTAAATGTTCCAGAGGAGTATTCATCGAATATCAAGAATATCATGTCAATGATTGATTTAAAGTTAAATGGTCTGAAATCACATGACCACCATGTTTTGATGTAAGATCTAATTCCTATAGATTTACGTTGCATTTTTTCCAATAATGTTCATTATACATTAATGAAGCTGTATTTATTCTTCAAAGCTATATGCAGTAAATTTATAGACCCGATGAAATTACTGAGTATGGAAATAGAAATTGTTGTGATATTATGTGAATTGGAAATATTCTTCTCATGAACATTATTTGATATGATGGTTCATTTTATGGTTCACTTGGTGAAAGAGATTCCACTGTGTGGTCATGTACACTATAGATGGATGTACCCCATTGAATGGTATATGAATATTTTGAAATGGTATGTAAAAAATAAAAGTCGGCCTAAGGGTTGTATTGTGGGGTGATATATTGTTGAGGAAGTTGTTGAATTCTATACCGAATACCTGTATGGTGTGGAAAGCATTGGTCTATCGAAATATATTCACACTGGGCATCTTGCGTGTAAAGGAATTTCTGGAAGAGAGGTTGTCACAATCAATATTACAGATCGGGAGTGGGAACACCTTGACATTTTTCATAACAGTTTGTAGGTTGACCCATATGTCGAAACCCACAAATAAATTCTTAGGCATTTGAATCCATCAAGGGATGAAAAATAGATATCAAATACACATAATCGATAGTTTATAGGATGGTTTCCAGACCATATATTTAAGGAGTCACGTGAAAATATGGACTCAATTTCAGAATGACTTTGATGGCTTGCCAGAGGACTAAGTGTGTATGTATTATCTTATAATTCTTATGTAATTAATGGTTATACATTCTATACTAATGAACATGATGAAGACTGTACCATGCAGAATAGTGAAGTTACACTTGTGGCTGAATCGATGCATGTTTCTGGTGCTAAGGATAGAAATCTAATTTATGTGAATATTTCATACTTTGGAATCATCAAAAAAATATGGGAGTTGGATCATACGAACTTCCAAGTACTGATTTTTCAATGCAAGTGGGTTAATAATAGGAGTTCTGATAAAATAGATGTGTTGGGATTCGTGAAAGTTGATTTCAGTAAGGAAGGGTAAAAAGACGAACCATTTATAATGGCATCACAGGCAGTACAAGTATTTTATATTGTAGATCCCACAAACTGAAAGTGGTTAATTGTTCTGTTATTGACCAAAACCACTAAAGGATGAGATGAAAATTCAACAGAGGATGACCCTTTCATTGGGATGTTGCAATCATTTCGTGGTGGTCCTAATGTAGATGGTGTTTTTTATGTAATAGGATATCGTGATGAAGGTATTTGGATAGTTTATAGAGGATTAAAATCCCTTCATCCTTTAAAAAAAGAGAGTTCAATAATCAGGTTATATTTTTTTGTAATATACATCATGTTACCTTATGTTATTATCTGTTCATTGCTCCTTTTATGTAATCTAAATTAAATGTTAAACCACTTCTACAGATAATATCTTCTGCACATGATGATGCTCCCAATCCTGAGGCACAACTTGTCTCTCAACCTGACGTTGCTCATAGTGCATAGGAACAACAGGTCTCTCAACCTGTTATTGCTCGTAGTGTAGAGGACCAATATGTTTCTCAAACTATTTTTTCTACTGGTCCCAATGAAAAGGTACAACCACCATCTGCATAAGCTGATGCTAGTGATCTCGAGAAACATATTGATGATGTTGAAACTGAGAAAATGGTAGGCAATGAAACACTGTCGGTGTAGAAAAAACATGATCATCGTAGTTTGATGGTGCTAGCAAAAATCCTTAAGAAAAAATAAAAAGGAATCAAATTTGATGTCAGATAGAATGAGAGGGACCAACATGTTAACCCCAACAAGGAAATTTTCAGTAGTTACATTGGAATCATTACTCAGCAACGCGTGCTGATTGATATACAGTCATGGAACCATGTTGTCACCGGTCTTAAGACACTGATGTGGGGAGATATTATGGTAAAATTATTATATCATTTCTTTAATTTACTAAAAAATAAAATAATGAAACATTGGCTTACTCTTCATCATACCTTGTAGGGTGCATTTATAATGGATGACTTGCACAAGGACTGTGTATTAAGGGTTGTTGTAAGGATTCAGAGAAACTTTCGCACAATTTTAATGAGATATTATCTTAAAGATGATGAAGGGAAAATAAAGTGACACCCACCTCCTATTTATACACACCTGATAACCCAAGGAGTGTGGGATGCATTTACTAACCGTTGTACGGAGTAGTCTTTTCAGGTACATTGTGTTGAGAAAGTGTTGTTTTCAACAACACTCTATTTTATTAAGGGGGTATCATTGAGAACAATACTATATCTATTTATGATGATTTTGATGTTCAAAAATACCCTTATTTATTATTCTAATGATTTTACTTTGAGAATATTTCAGGAAATTAATATTATTTATTTCTCTATTTTTTGAATAATATTTAAGCGTTTAATCCACTTGTAATATTTGGCAAAGTGTTTAGAAATCACTTTAACATGTTCTGGAAACACTATTCATGCTCTACGTATTCGGAAATCACTTTAGCGTGTTCTAGAAACACTATTCATGATCTATGTATTCAGAAATCACTTCATTGTGAACCTTACGTTCAGAGAATGTATGCTATGCAGTTCAACCCTACGTTTGGCATCGGAGATTTAAAATACGACATTATTGAGCAACGGTCTTTATGCAGATTATTAGGCTGATTTCAAGCCAGATTAAAAGCCCAGTTTTAAAACACATCTTTGAATGATTCAAGGCCATTTATTTGTGATTCAAAAGATCGATTTAAGATGAGATTTTTATGCCAAATATTAAGGGGAGTTATGACTGCTCTGTTATTCAAACTTTTGAATATCGCGATTCTAAAGGTGAATTTTGTGGATCTAAATTTGAAAGGAAATCTATTGTATTTATTATATATATCTATGTTATTTTTTCCGCTTCGGCGGTGGCGTAGTGGTGCAGGGTTGAGGGCCATGACAACGGTGTTCGGTGAGGTCTGGGGTTCGATTCTTGGGAGCCCGCTCTTGGGGGAATTTCTGCCTCCTCTGTACCACTCGTCTTGTTGGGTCACCTGGTGTCTCACCAGATGGGAAGAATGGGCGCACTTCACCTAGCTGATGGATTGTTGTGACGAACCATCACTGATCGAGGTGTAACCCCATGGGACGCACTGTCATCTCAGCTGGCAATGGCACCTTCCCGGCTGGGGCATCTCCGGATGATCTCTTCGTGGGGAGGGGGGTTCTCGAGTGTGGAGGGTTCGAAAAGGACACTCTCGGGGATTCCCTTTTAAGAATAATGATATATCTGTGTTATTTTGAATTATAGAGTGCATGATGGATCATTGTAAAAATATTAGAAGAAAAATTCCTTGAGTTTTTTTCACTACAGTTTTACAGAGATATAAGAGTCACACAGATCTGTTGCTACCATGATCTATCAAACTCTGTTTTCTGAAGAAGAAGAAACACATTTAAGATTCGTCATTTCTACATCGAATATCTATTGTGAATCTATTGTTGTTAGAGTTTCTGAATTTATTTCTATATCTATTGCAACCAGATTGGCTCAGAACTACTTCTACCTGAAGATCATTCTTTCTGAAGATGATGATCTATTGACTGTCAGTTGTGTGTTGTTTCAACTATAAAGAAAAATTTGAAATTATTTCAAGAAAAATACTATTTTTATTCTGAGTAACCGGATTCTCATACTAAGTTGTGTATTTGGTTTTGTGTGTGAATCAAAAAGCTCTGTTTTTATCCTTAACTTGTAAAGGTGTCAACTGCCTACACTCAGTTGTGGACGGTCTGTTGATAAGAGGACCAGATGGTGAAAATCAACAAGCTCGTAGAGTAGAGCGTTGATGGAGTGGACTAGGGGCCTTCTGTTCCCCAAACCACTATACATCCTTGAGTTCTTTAACTATTTATTTTTCGCTTCATAAACAATCTGATAAAGATAAAAGGACAGACTCGGTCATCATCATGATTCGTGAAGAATTTTTAAAAGGCACAATTCACCCCCCCCCCCTCTTGTGCATATTTGGTATAACCCGGTCCAACACATTGTATTTGGTAATACGTTGTTTGACGATACGTGTATTCATCACTTTGATTGACAATTTTTTATTTATGAAATAGAAACTGAGTGTTGAAACTAAGGAACGAGCAGAAAAACTAGCGTACCCCTACCATAAAGCAAGAATGGGGTACGCTTCACTTGAAAAAAAATGGTACGTATTTTAAATATATTATAATACTTTTATGTGACATAAAAAAACACCATAACTATGTTCCTTTGTTTATATGCAGATTGATAAATCCAAATCCAAAGTCACTTTCAATCCACACCATATTTTATGGAAGGAGGTGCATGTAAATAAAGATGGGATACTAATAGATGAAAACACACAAAAAGTGTAGGAAACATGTGTAAGTATGACATAATAAATATTTTTTTTCTTTAAATTGATATTGCATAATAATGATTACTTATTTTCCTATATTTTCTATCTGACATAGTTATAGGAATCAGCAACATTCAAACCGAATACAGACATACTTTTGGTGGCCTTGAAGCAGGTAGAAAAGTATGGTCGCGTCAGAGGTACGGGTTTTGGGGTGACACCCCAAACATTTTTTGAGAAAAAAAACAAGAGAAGGATCAAAGTGAAGAAATCAAAATGATGGGAGAAAGAATAGCTATCCTTGAAGAACATATGAAATTATAGAGAGAGTTCGTGGAAAATTTGATGGCGAGGGGGGGAAGAGAAGAAACAACTCAAGAACAACCAATACATGAAGATCCTGCCCCATCCCCACTAGCTTTAAGGCGAGCCATTCCCCTCAAAAATCTTTCTTATATGAGGTAATCAATGTTCTAGTAATTGTTTCTTTGAATTGTGAATTAGATAGATATTGATACCTTTTCTATACTGATATTGTATAGGATCAAAATGGTTGTAATTTATATTTATCAACACCCACCCATTTCCTTAAAGTGAGGGCTACAGTGTTCAATATATAGAATGTCATGCTACACAACATACTACTTCCAACAGGTCATGTCAAAGTGTTGATTAATGTATCCCATGAGTGGAGCGTCGAGCTACCTATTCCAATTGATGATGAATATATTCATATGGTTGAACAATCTCTTGGAACATTCATCGCGTGGCCCTCACAACTTGTAAAAAAACATGTCAATAAGGAGGTATTCATTTCCAATTTATTTTTCAAGATAAACCTTTAACATTTAATGAAAAAAGGTTTGAACCAATGAATGTTATTATAGACGGACACAAGGAATGGGGTTAAAAGAAAGAACGGCTCAAAACTATCTCAAGGATCAACCAACCGATTGAAACGATCTACTTAAATCACCTTAAACCCACTTGTTCTATATTTGCATTTATTATCATTGTAGGCTCATGTGGATGTGAAGTTGAAAGACGGTGGTACTCACACAATTGTTTTTTATAAAAATATATACAGAGGGTAAGATCTAGATTTCATTAGTATTGACAATGTAAGTGAAATCCTGGAGTATGATTGGCTAGGTGGCTCAGTTGTGAATGTATATATGAGGTATGTTTTCATGATTTGATTTTCCAAAAGATAACATACTATGATAATTATGACTAAATACATTTCATGTTTTTCGTTGGCGTATATATGAAAAACAATTGAAAGGATTTATTCATGAACAAAAAATGGACTCATTAGTCCTCACGTCACCTCTATAGAACAAAAAAAGAATCTGAGAAAGAGGGTTAAATAGTGGTAGGACTTCTCAAATCGTTTAACAACAAAAATACAGATGATAGACTCTTCTTAATACCAGTGATGCAAGGGTAAAACTCTGAAATTTAATCATATCAAATATATTTTAATTTCTTTCATTACTTGTTCCTTTTTGTGTATTTAGGCAGCATTGGATGCTCATTACAGTCAATTCTGATACTCCAAAGATTTATTTATTGGATTTAATGCATGGATATCCAACAAACCAACCACACATGATGGCGTTTGTCAATTTGTAATACACTACATCCAACATTTTAGAACTAAACATCTAGTTATATAATTTATATTATCTTTTAATGAGGATTCTGTTATGATAGGGCGGTGTGTGAATATCATCTACATCATGGAATGAGGCCAGGGGAAAAGGAAAAGGAACATCATAAATACTATAACTGGATAAGTATCATGGTATATATAATAATATTTCACTATCCAAACACATATAAAAAAAGTTACTTATCTTTCTCAATATTTCTATAGTGTCTGAAACAAACAAATAAAAAAGATTGTGGTTATTATGTTTTTAAATTTATGGAAGAGATTATATTCCATGAACAAACCAGCATCCCTAAAGAGGTATTTTTGAAGATAATTACTATTTCATTTAAAATATTTATTAATCCTTGGTGTATTTATATTTTTTCAGTACTATCATGATTGTTGAAAAGACTCATATTCACAAGATGATATAGATTTGTTTATAAATTAATGGGAAATATACCCGATGGAAGAATGTACAAAAATAGCATGAATATGTGATCGGTATGACTCGAAGTGTCTATTTTTATTTTAAATTTTTAGTATTTTTAGTAAAAACAATAAGTGACATACTGAAAACTGATCAAACACATTAGGATTGATTTTATACTTTAGTAAAATGATCCATAAGTCATTTGTGACTTATAGGAATCAACTGCACCTAAATCTGATACATGGTGTGACCATTATGATTTTAAGTGTGTATTTTTATATTAAATTAACAATAAATTTAGCAAAAAGAACAAGTGACATAGTGAAAACCAAGAAAACGCATTCGGATTGTTTTTTATACTTTCAGACAACGATCCATTAGTCATTTATGATGTATAAGAATCAACCGCACCCCAATTTGACCAACAGTGTGGCCGATATGACTAAAAGTGTCTGTTATCAGTTTAAAATTGACATTTTAGATCAAAACATGTCACTCGCTAAAAACCAAGAAAACTTTCTCTGATTGTCTTCATAATTTATGAAAACTATTCATAAGTTCTTTGTGACATGTATGAAGCAATCTCATGTCAAAACGATGCACGATGTGACTGGTATAATTCAAAATGTGTGTTTTTAGTTTGAAATGATATTTTAGTAAAAAACCACAACTAACATACTAAAAATTGAGCAAATGTATTCAAATTTTTTTGATACTTTAGGAAAAAGATCAATATTTTGTGTATTTATTTTGTTAAATACTAATATCACTTAATCAAATAGGATTGATATGAATAAACAATGGATGGATACCAATTGTTTGATAATAGAGTATGAAGATGGAGTGAAAGAGTGCATCTAGTTTGAAAAAGTTCATGCATATGACCCTTCTTAAATCTTTTTTCCATGTTTATGTTGTTTTTATTCAAGACAAGTTAGTTGAGAGGAGTTGGAAGAAAACTTGATCTGTCACGGAATAGATCGAAGTTATAAATGTTGGAATAAACACGGGGGGAAAAGCGAATATAGCTAGTGGCTGGGATAGCAGTGCATTTTATGGATCATCTGGTATGATTAAAAGTGTGGACAATGAAGAAGACTGTATCAAGGACGTGATTACAGATGTGAATTATGATGAAGATCTTATTGAGGAAATGACAAGAATAGTTCAAGATGAACTTCGTGATTACCCAAAATTGTTTGAGAAATTAAAGAGTTGTGAAAAGACGTCATTGTACGGTGGTTACACTAAATATACAACATTATCATCCATCCTGAAGCTGTATAATTTGAAAGCAGGCAATGGATGGAGTGACTCCAGTTTTACAGAATTACTTTCTCTCTTGAATGACATGCTCCCAGAATATAATGAGCTCATGAGCCGAACATACGACGCCAAACGAATGCTACATTCGATGGGTATGATCTCGGAACAAATGCATGCCTGCCTGAATGATTGTATACTGTTTTACAAGGACCATAAATCACTTAGAGAATGCCTAAAGTGTGGTGTTTCTCGATACAAGAAAGATGAATTTGGTCCTACAAAAGTTGTATGGAACTTTCCAATCATTCCAAGGTTTAGGAACCTATATTGAAGTGAGGAGACTGCAGGGCAATTGACGTGACACATAGATAAATATGGGAAACTAAACCACCCGAAAGACTCGCCTCAGTGGAAGAGAATTGATCATGAGTATCCTGGATTTGGAAACGAGCCAAGAAACCTTCATCTTGTGTTATCTATATATGGAGTGAATCCTTTTGGTTTTCAAAGCACCACTCATAGTACATGGCTGGTTATATTGGTAAATTATAACTTACCATTGTGGTTATGCATGAAATGAAAACACATCATGTTATCTATGTTTATATTAGGACCAAAAAAATTGGGTAATGATATTGATGTTTATTTGGCTCCATTGATCGAGGATTTGAAATTATTGTGGGATTCAAATGTTACATTGTATGATGCTTATAGAAATAAAGATTTCACATTGAGAGTCATGTTGTATGAGATGATAAATGAATTTCCTACTTTTGAAAATTTGTTAGGATATAGCATTAAAAGAATTCATGGGTGTCTTGTTTGCAAACAAGGTACACAATCAATTAGGTTGAAACATTCATCAAAAATCGTGTTTCTAGGACATCACAAATTTCTACCATGACGACATAAGTACCGATCTTGGATGACATCATTCAATGGAAGTTCAGAATAACGTACAACATTGTCTCCTCTAACAAGTAATCAATTGTTTGAGAAAGTAAAAGATGTGGACACTGCTTTTGGTAAACCATTTTCGAAAAACCTTATGAAAACCACTTGGAAGAAGAGATCAGTTTTTTTTTTTGAATTACCAAACTGGAATTGTCTGTGCGTTATACACTTTCTTGATGTTATGCATGTTGAAAAAAATGTATGTGACAGTGTCATCGGCACATTGCTAAATCCACCCAGCAAAACAAAGGATGGAATTAAGTCTAGGTTGGACATGGTTGACATGGAAATACGAGAACAGTTGGCGCTAGTGAAGGGTGAAATATGAACTTTTCTTCCTTCAACTGCTTACACTCTTTACAGGCATGAGAGATATTAGTTTTGCAACTTCTTGAATGACGTAAAGGTTCCAGAGGGTTATTCATCAAATATAAAGAACATCATTTCAATGATCAATTTAAAGTTAAAGGGTATGAAATCACATGACTGTCATGTTTTGATGCAAGATTTAATTCCTATAGCTTTATGTAGCATTTTTTCCAAGAATTTCCATTATACATTAACAAAGCTCTATTTCTTCTTCAAAGCTATATGCAGCAAAGTTATAGACCCGAAGAAATTACCGAGTATGGAAAGAGAAATTGTCGTGATATTATGTGAATTGGAAATGTTCTTCCCACCAACATTCTTTGATATGATGGTTCATTTGATGGTTCACTTGGTGAGAGAGATTTCACCCTGTGGTCCTGTACACTATAGATGGAAGTACCCCATTGAACGGTATATGAAGATTTGGAAAGGGTATGTCAAAAATTAAAGTCGGTGAGAGGGTTGTATTGTGGAGTGATATATTTTTGAGGAAGTCATTGAATTCTATACTAAATACCTATCTGGTGTGGAAATAATTGGCCTACCAAAATCTCGTCACACTGGGCGGCTTGCAGGTGAAGGAATTTTTGGAAGAGAGGTTGTCACAATCAATATTACATATAGGGAGTAGGCACACCTTTACATTTTTCATAACATTTTGGAGGTTGACCCATATGTCAAAACCCACAAATAAATTATTAGGAATTTGAATCCATCAAGGGCTGAAAATGGATATCAAATACACATAATCGATAGTTTATAGGAGGGTTTCAGGACCATATATTTAAGGAGTCGGATGAAAATCCGAACTCAATTTCAGAACGACTTCAATGGCTAGTTGGAGGACCAAGAATGTATGTATTATCTTATAATTCTTATGTAATTAATGGTTATACATTCTATACTAATGAACATGATGAAGACAGTACCATGCCGAATAGTGGAGTTACATTTGTGGCTGAAGCGATGCATGTTTCTGGTGCTTAGAATAGAAATCCAATTTATGAGAATATGTCATACTTTGGAATCATCAAACAAATATGGGAGTTAGATTATATGAACTTCCAAGTGCCAATTTTTTCAATGCAAGTGCATTGATAACAGGAGTGCTGTTAAAATGGATGATTTGAGATTCGTGAAAGTTGATTTTAGTAAGGAATGGTGCAGACAAACCGTTTATAATGGAATTACAGGCATTACAAGTATTTTATGTTACAGATCCCTCAAACCGAAAGTGGTCAATTGTTCTGTTATCAACCAAAACCACTTAAGGTTCAGATGAAAATTCAACAGAGGATGACCCTTTCATTGGGACGTCGAAATCATTTCACAGTGATCCTAATGTAAACGGAATTGTGTATGTCAGATGAGACCACAATGAAGATATTTGGATGGTCGATAGAGGGTTTAAATCCCTTCAGCCTTTAAAAAAAAGATTTCAATAATCAGTTTATATTTTTTTTGTAATATACATCGTGTTACCTTATGTTATTATTTATTTGTTGCTGCTTTTATGTAATCTAAATTAAATGTTAAACCACTTCTGCAGATAATGACTTCTGCACATGATGATGCTCTCAATCCTGAGGCACAACATGTCTCTCAACCTGTTGTTGCTCGTAGTGTAGAGAAACAACAGGTCTCTCAACCTGTTGTTTCTCGCAGTGCAGAGGACCAACAGGTTTCTCAACCTGTTACTGTTGCTGCTCCCAATGTAGAGGTACAACCACCATTTGCCCATGCTGATGCTAGTGCTCCGGAGGAACAAATTGATGATGTTGAAACCAAGGAAATGGTAGGGAATGAAACACTGGCAGCGCATAAAAAAAAGAATCGTCGTACTTTGATGGTGTTAGTAAAAATCCTTAAGGAAAACGCGAAAGGTGTCAAATAGGAGGTCAGATGAAATAAGCGGGGCCAACATGTTAACCCCAACAAAGCCATGTTCAGTAGTTATATTGGAATCGTCACTCGGCAACATATGTCGATTGATGTACAGTCATGGCACCATGTTGTCACTAGGCTTAATACACTGACATGGGGAGATATTACGATAACATTACGATATCATTTCTTTAATTTACTAAAAAATAAAATAATGAAACATTGACTTACTCTTCATCATCCCTTGTAGAGTGCATTTATAGTGGATGACTCGCACAAGGACTATGTATTAAGGGTTTCTGGAAGTATTCACAGAGGCTTTCGCACAATTTTAATGAGATGTTATCTTAAAGATGTTGAAGGGAAAATAAACTCACACCCACCTCCTATTTATGCGCACCTAATAGACCAAGGAGTGTGGGATGCGTTTACTAGTCGTCGTGTGGAGCAGTCTTTTCAGGTACATTGTGTTTGGTAATACGTTGTTTGACAATATGTGTATTCATCACTTTGATTGACAGATTTTTATTTATAAAACAACAACTGAGTGCTGAAAATAAGTAACGAGCAGCAAAACTAGCGTACCCCTACCGTAAAGCAATAATGGGGTACACTTCACTTGAAAAAAAAACGGTACGTATTTTAAATTTACCGTAATACTTTTATGTGAAATAAAACAACACCATAACTATGTTCCTCTATTTATATGAAGATTGATGGATCCAAATCCAAAGTCACTTCCATCCCACGCCATATGCTATGGAAGGAGGCGTGTGTAAATAAAGATGGGATACTAATAAATGAAAACACACAAAAAGTGTGGGAAACATGTGTAAGTATGACATAATAAATATTTGTTTTATTGTAAATTGATATTACATAACAACGATTACTTATTTTCTTATATTTTCTATCTCATATAGTCACAGGAATCAGCAACATCCAAACTAGATGCAGACATACTTTTAGTAGCCTTGAAGCAGACAGAAAAGTATAGCCGCATCAGAGGTGTGGGTTTTGGGGTGACACCCTGAACATTTTTTGAGAAAAAAAGAGAAGGATTAAAGTGAAGAAATCAAAGTGATGAGAGAAAGAATAGTTATCCTTGAAGAACATATGCAATTGAATAGAGAGTTCATGAAAAATTTGATGGCAGGGAGGGCAAAGAGAAGAAACAACTCAAGAACAACTAGCACGTGAAGATCCCACCCCACCCCCCACTAGCTTTGAGGCAAGTCATTCCCCTCAAAAACATGTCTTAGTTGATGTAGTCAATGTTCTAATAATTGTTTTTTTTTGGATTGTAAATCAGATAGACATTGATACCTTTCTTGTAATGATATTGTACAGGGTCAAAATGATTGTGATTTATATCTATCAACACCCACTCATCGCCTTGTAGTAAGGGCTACGGTGTTCAATATCCAAAACGCCATGCTACACAACATACCACTTCCAACAGGTCATGTCAAAGTGTTGATTAACGTAGCCCATGAGCCAAGCACGATACCTATTCCAATTGATGATGAAGATATTCATAAAGTCGAACAAGCTCTTGGAACATTCATCTCATGGCCATCACAACTTGTAAAAAACTTGTCAAAAAAGGAGGTATTCATTTCAAATTTATTTTTCAAGATAAACCTTTACCATTTAATGAAAAAATGTATGAACTGATGCATGTTATTACAGACGGACACAGGGAAGGGGGTGAAAAGAAAGAATGGCTCAAAACCATCTCAAGGATCAACCAACTGATCAAAATGATCTACTGAAAGCACCTTAAACCCGGTCGTTCTATATCCGCATTTATTATCATTGCAGGCTAATGTGGATATGAAGTTGAAAGACGGTTCTACTCACACAATTGTTTTTGATGAAAATATGTACATAAGAGAAGATCCATATTTCATTAGTGTTGACAATGTAAGTGAAATCTGGAGTACGATTGGCTAGGCGGCTCAATTGTAAATGTATACATGAGATATGTTTTCATGATTTGATTTTCCAAAAGTTGATATACTGTGATAATTATGACTAAATACATTTCATATTTTTCACAGGCGTATATATGAAAAACAATTGAAGGGATTTCCTTGTGAACAAAAATTTGGACTCGTGAGTCCTCATGCCACCTCTACATAACAAAAAAAGAATCCGAGAAAGAGGGTGAAATAGTGGAAGGTCTGCTCAAATTGTTTAACAACAAAAATATGGATGACAAACTCTTCTTAATACCAACAATGCAGGGGTAATGCTCTACAATTTAATCATATCAAATATATTTTAATTACTTTCATTACTTATTCCTTTTTGTATTTTTAGGCAACATTGGATGCTCATTACGGTTAATTTGGATACTTCAAAGATTTATTTCTTGGATTCAATGCATAGATATCCAACAAACCGATCACACATGATGGCGTTTGTCAATTTGTAATACACTACATCCAATATTTTAGTTTAAACATCTAGTTATATAATTTATATTATCTTTTAATGAGAATTATGTTATGATAGGGTGGTGCATGAATATCGTCTACATTATGGAATGAGGTCAGGGGACAAGGACAAGGAACATCACAAGTACTATAACTGGATAAGTATCAGGGTATATATAATAATATTTCACTATCCAAACACATATCAAAAAAAATACTTATTTTTTTCAAGATTTCTGCAGTGTTCGAAACAAACAAACGGAAAATATTTTGGTTATTATGTTTGTAAATTTATGAAAGATATTGCATTTCATGAACAAACCAGCATCTCTGGAGAGGTATTTTTTAAGATAATTACTATTTCATTTAAAATATTTATTAATCCTTTGTGTATTTATATTTTTTTAGTACTACCATGATTGTCGAAAATACTCTTATTCACAAGATGATATAGATTTGTTTAGAAATGAATGGGCAGCATACCTGATGGAAGAATGTACACAAATAGCATGAAGATGTGACCGGTATGACTCGATGTGTCTATTTTTATTTAAATTTGTCAGTATTTTTAGTAAAAAGAACAAGTGAGATACTGAAAACTAGGCAAACGCATTATGATTGATTTGATACTTTAAGACAATGATCCATAAGTCATTTGTGACATGTAGGAATCAACCGCACCTAAATCCGATGCATGGTGTGACCGTTATGATTTTAAGTGTGTATTTTTATATTAAATTAACAATAAATTTAGCAAAAAGAACAAGTGACATACTGAAAATCGAGCAAACGCATTCGGATTATTTTGATACTTTAAGACAATGATCCATCGGTCATTTGTGACGTGTAGGAATCAATCACACCCTAATCTGACAAACAGTGTGGTCGATATGACTAAAAGTGTCCGTTATCAGTTTAAAATTGACATTTTTGCTCAAAACGTGTCACTCACTAAAAACCAAACAAGCTCACTCCGATTATCTTCATAATTTAGGACAACGATTCATAAGTTATTTGTGACGCGTATAAAGCAATCTCATGTCAAACCGACGCATGATGCGACCAGTATAACTCAAAATGCGTGTTTTTAGTTTAAAATGATATTTTAGTAAAAAAAAAACAGAACTCACATACTAAAAACTTAGAAAATGCATTCGGATTGTTTTGATACTTTAAGAAAATGATCTATAAGTCATTTGTAACGTGTAGGAATCAACCACACCTCAATCCGACGCACGATATGACCGGTATGACTCAAAGTGTCTCTTTTTATTTAAAAATCACATTAATTTTAGTAAAAAAACACAACTGGCATACTGAAAACCGAGTGAACGCATTCAGATTGTTTTAATAATTTAGGAAAAGGATCTATGAGTCATTCGTGACATGTAGGAATCAACCCCACCTTAATATGATGCACGATGTGACCGGTATAAATCCAAATGTGTCTTTTTATTTAAAATTTGCATTAATTTAAGTAAAAAAGAACAACCGACATACTAAAAACTGAGAAAACGCATTCAGATTGTTTTGATACTTTATGACAACGATCCATGAGTCATTTTTGACGTGTAGGAATCAACCGCACCTCAATCCGACGCACGGTGTGACTAGTATGACTAAAAGTGTCTGTTATCAGTTTAAAATTTGCATTTTAGCTCAAAACGTGTCACTCACTAAAAACCAAGCAAACGCTATCTGATTGTCTTCATAATTTAGGACAGTGATTCTTAAGTCCTTTCTGACGTGTATGAAGTAGTCTCACATCAAATCGACGCACGATGTGACCGGTATGACTCAAAAAGCGTGTTTCCGATTTGAAATGATATTTTAATAAAAAAACACAACTAACATATTGAAAACCGAGTAAACACATTTGGATTGTTTTAATACCTTAGAACAACGATACACGAGTCATTTGTGACGTGTAGGAATCAACCACACCTCAATCCGACAAACGATGTGACCGGTATAAATCCAAATGTGTTTTTATTTAAAATTGACATTAATTTAAGTAAAAAGAACAAGTGACATACGGAAAGCTGAGCAAACTCATTCAGATTGTTTTGATATTTTAAGACAATGATCCATGAGTCATTTTTGATGTATAGGAATCAACTGCACCTCAATCTGACGCACGATGTGACCAATATGACTAAAAGTATCCGTTATCAGTTTAAAATTGGCATTTTAGCTCAGAACGTTTCACTCACTGAAAACCAAGCAAACGCCCTCTGATTGTCTTCATAATTTTGGAGAACGATTCGTAAGTCCTTTGTGGCGTGTATAAAACAGTCTCGCCTCAAACCGACACACGATGCGACCGGTATGACTCAAAATGGGTGTTTTCGGTCTCAAATGATATTTTAGTAAAAAAACACAACTGTCATACTAAAAACCGAGCAAACTCATTCGGATTCTTTTGATACTTTAGAACAACGATCCATAAGTCATTGTGACGTTTAGGAATCAACCACACCTCAATCCGACGAACGATGTGATCGGTATAAATCCAAATATGTCATTTAAATTTTATATTAATTTTAGTAAAAAAAACAAGAGACATACTCAAAACCAAGAAAACTCATTTGGATTGTTTTAATATTTTAGCACAACGATCCATAAGTCATTTGTGACGTGTATGAATCAACTACACCTCAATCCGACGCACGGTGCGACCGGTATAACTCCAAATGTGTCTTTTTTATTAAAAATTGACATTTTATTAATGTATTTTTTCATATTAATGTTTAATTTATTTCTTTGTAGTATTACTAACATAATATTTGTTTTTTTTATATAGGTGGAACCTTTTGTTTGAGTTGGGATGATTTGTTCGGCAACTAATATCATGGGCGGATATTTTTGAGAGGGGATTACGGATGTCAAATGATGAAACATTAATTTTTTTAACTGTTTGTTGGATAATTGTAAATGTAATTATATAAAATATTGTTTGAAATGTATGTAGCATTGTTTTCCAAACCCTTGTGTGCGCTGCTTTGTTCTTGTGTGCGTTGTGCAGGTGGTGTGTGTGTTTGTTGTGCAGGTGGTGGTGGGTGTGCTTTTATATAAACAACACATCACATGCAGCTAGGCCTTTATCAGTGCTATTTCGAGTGATGATAAAGGCCCCCCCTTTATCAGCGTTTTTTTAGACTTGTTAAAGGGGACCCCGCTTTATCTTCGCAGAGATTAACAACGCTTTTCTAACGTTGTTAAAAACATTTTATAGCGCTTTTAAAAGCACTATCTGTAGTAATGAGAAAAGAACTTTGAATAACTTCTTTGGCATCAAATAAAATATGGTAGAAGAACATACAAACCCGGACATACTTAATTCTATTTGGGTATCCTGATCTCTTCATAGCCCCTGAATGTACAAGTCTAGGCTCGTGGAGATGCATGGGGTTCCGTTCTTCTATATCTTGAAGTAGGTCCTCGCCGGTTCTTCTAGGTTCATCGAAAAGCCACACTTCCTCACAAGGAAGGATCATCGTCACGAACCCCACCAGGAAAGATGCACCAGAAGCACGAATAGGGAGACGACGGGCTTAGAACCAAGTTTCTTCACACCAAAACTCACTTGAAGATTAGGGTTTCACCAAAGGAGAAAGAGAGCGCAATTGGGGAGACATATAATGAGTGAATCCATTTGAAAGGACGAGGCCGCATGGAGTCATCGATCCCCGACAACTGCACAGACCAACCTAAGAGCTCACCCAACTAGAACATGCCATAGAGCCCCCCCCCCCCTCCCGAAATGAAATAGAGCAACAACATTCGAAAGGTTGCGGTGCATAAAAGTCATGTGACACTCACGTGAGGGTAAACCAAAAAAACAATTTTAAGTAATGAGACACCCATGTAAGGATGAGCAAACCACTTGAAGGTCGTGAGAGACTCAAGCTAAGATAAACCGCGCTACATAAAGGTCACGAGACACTCACATTGAGTAAAATCACTAAACCAAAGACTGCTATCCAAAAGAACATGCATAAAGTTAACACCTTAATATTCAGAATAAAAAAATTTGAACGTAATAATAAAAGAATAATTAAAATCAATTTTACATGCATGCATAACAATGTATAAATGACAGATAAAAGCAGTGTGTTGACAATAAGATTTGAATCCATATCACATCATTTACCGTGCATAATTCAAGTTTGTCTTTCATCAATAGTCTACAAAGAATAACTATTCATAAAATTACTTTGCGTATCCATCTTAGATAATCTAAAAATGATTCCACCTTATGTATAAAAAAAAAGTTGAATTTTAAAGTATACTATTTTAAAATATTTCAATATCCTCAACGCGACAGTGAGTATGCGGAAGATAATATATAATAATAATATAAACGGACGATCTTCCTAAACTCCATTATATAATATGATAAAAATCAATTAGCGTAAATCATAATAAAATTTTATTACCGATAATTATTCCAATCGAATCTTTAATCTGATGCTAAGTACAAATGATTGCGCTGAAGCGTGGCAGTACTTGTCCATTATTGGTAAACGGATTGAAAATAATAAAGGGTAGAGATTGATATCTTCGGACTAGGGACCTATTATTCCTTCAGACTGACTTCCTCGACCCGATAAGCACGAGAATTAAAAAAACGAAAGAAAACTCGGATTTCCTGTCTGAAAATAAATATAATAACAATAAACAAATCAAACCCTTAAAGCGTCGTCGTTCTGGGCCGCTCTCCATCAAAGGTCCGTTCCGCTTCGCGTTCCGGCCGGCCACCGCAGGACGTGCCGCCGTAACGGAAAAATAGCCGCCGTTACGGCCTCACCCCCCCCCCCCCACTCACTCCCGGTACCAGTCTTTTTCTTAAATATAAATTTCAAAAGTACTCCGAAAGGCGCCACGCCCACGCGCCATCACCCGTCCGATCATTGTGGCCCCACCGTCGGATCATTATCACGCTCATTTTCTACCGCGCCTTGTTTTCTCTATTTTCAACTTATATAGCCAGGAAAATTCGGGCCCTGCTGCAGCCGTCGTTCCGCGGTGAATTTGAAGCCTTCCTGCCTCGCTGCCGTGCCGGAAAGCGGCGGGCCGCGAGCGATGTTTCTGTGCGTATGCCTCGTCCTTCTTCCCCGCCTGCTTCCGGTGCTTTCCCTGAACCAGGAAGGCCTTTACCTCCAGCAGTCCAAGCTCGGCCTCGACGACCCTGACGCCGCGCTCTCCGCCTGGAACCCCAGCGACGACTCGCCCTGCGGCTGGCCTCGCGTCACCTGCGACGCCGCCTCTGGTTCGGTCACCGCCGTCGACCTCTCCAATGCCAACGTCGCTGGGCCCTTCCCTCTCTCCCTCTGCCGCCTCGCCAACCTCTCCTCCCTCTCTCTGTACAACAACTCCATTAATCACACACTTCCCCCTGGCATCTCTTCCTGTCAAAGCCTCCGCCGCCTCGATCTCGCTCAGAATTTTCTCTCCGGGGCGCTGCCGGAAAGCCTGCCCGACATTCCTAACCTCCGCTATCTTGACCTGAGCGGGAACAATTTATCCGGCGACATTCCTTCGAGCTTTGGGAGGTTCCGGCAGCTGGAAGTGCTGTCCCTAGTTTACAACCTTCTCGACGGGCGCTTCCCGGCGTTTTTTGGGAACATATCCACCCTTCGGCAGCTCAATGTTTCATTCAATCCATTTAGGCCTAGTACCATCCCCTTGGAACTCGGAAACCTGACGAGTTTAGAGATTCTTTGGCTCACCGAGTGCAACCTGGAGGGTAGGATTCCTGACTCGCTGGGACGGCTGAAAAACCTGACTGATCTTGATTTGGCGGAGAACAATCTGGAAGGTCCCATTCCGAGCTCGCTCACGGGATTGACGAATGTGGTCCAGATTGAGATTTACAGCAACTCGTTAACTGGAATGTTGCCCGCCGGAATGTCGAATTTAACGAAACTGCGTCTGTTCGATGCGTCCATGAATCGACTTGGGGGGACAATTCCGGACGAACTGTGCCAATTGCCGCTCGAATCTCTCAATCTCTACCAGAATCAGTTTGCCGGAAGCTTGCCGGCGAGTCTTGCGAAGTCGCCCAACCTTAACGAGCTCAGATTGTTTGAAAATCGTCTCACTGGAGAATTACCAAGGGACTTGGGTAAGAACTCGCCGTTATCCCACGTCGATGTATCCACTAACATGCTTACTGGTCGGATTCCGGGGAGTTTGTGCGCGAATGTAGCCCTGGAGGAGCTTCTCATGATTCAGAACTCGTTCTCGGGTTCAATTCCTTCGAATTTAGGCCATTGTTACACCTTGAAAAGGGTGAGATTAGGGCACAACCGATTCTCTGGAGAGGTTCCGGCTGGATTTTGGGGGCTTCCTCGCGTCGAAGTTCTCGAGCTGTCGTCCAATTCGTTTACTGGCGGAATTTCGTCGAATATGAGCGCGGCGTCAGCGCTCTCTTCCCTGCTCATCTCCGAGAACAACTTTACCGGAAACATTCCGGAGGAGATAGGTCGGCTGAGGAATCTGATTGATTTCTCCGGCGGTGATAATCAGTTCACCGGCGTTCTTCCGGCCAGTATAGTGAATCTTTCTCTCCTGGAGAAGCTTGACCTTCACAGTAATAAGCTATTTGACCGGATCCCGGCCGGAATGCATCTTCTGAAGAAGCTCTATGAGCTGAATCTGGCCCACAACGAGCTCTCTGGGAACATCCCAGAAGAAATCGGGAGCTTGAGCGCGCTGAATTACCTCGATCTGTCCCAAAACAGGTTCTCAGGGAAGATCCCACTTCAGTTGCAAAATTTGAAGCTGAATCGGTTCAATTTGTCACACAACAGGCTTTCAGGTTACATTCCTCCTCTCTTCGCAACATCGATGTACCAGAGCAGCTTTCTGGGCAATCCCAGCTTGTGCCGAGGCTTGGGCGGTTCGTGCAATGGCCCCGGTGGAGCTAAGAACAAGGGTTGCGTCTGGGTGCTGAGGTTAATCTTTATGCTGGCCGCACTGGTATTCGTCGTAGGCGTGTCCTGCTTTTACCGAAAATATAGGAATTTCAAGATCGCCAGGCGCACCGAGGAAAAGTTGAAATGGACGTTAATGTCGTTTCATAAGCTGGATTTCACTGTTTATGAAATCCTGGATTGCCTGGATGAAGATAATCTGATCGGGAGTGGAGTTTCCGGGAAAGTCTACAAGGCTGTTCTTGGTAACGGGGAAGCTGTTGCGGTCAAGAAACTTTGTGGGGAGTCAAAATTATCAGACGAGAGGGGGGAGGGGGCAGCAATGAAGAACAATGGGTTTGAGGCGGAGGTGAAGACTTTAGGCAAGATACGGCATAAGAACATTGTCAAGCTTTGGTCCTGTTTTAGCAGCAAGGATTGCGAACTCCTTGTTTACGAGTACATGCCGAACGGGAGTTTGGGTGATTTGCTGCACAGTAGCAAAGGAGGGCTTCTGGATTGGCCGACGAGATACAGGATCGCCATGGATGCGGCTGAGGGGCTCTCGTATCTGCACCATGACTGCGTTCCTCCGATCGTGCACAGGGATGTGAAGTCCAACAATATTCTGCTGGACGAAGATTTCAGAGCTCGGGTGGCCGATTTCGGGGTCGCCAAGGTGGTGGACTTGACGGGGAAGGCGCCTCAGTCCATGTCGCTGGTCGTGGGTTCTCGCGGCTACATTGCCCCAGGTTAGTTTCTCCTTGTCATTGGAGCCCTTTATAAATAAAAAGCCACCATTGAAAGGGTTTCTTGGTTGGGAGCTTGTTGCAGAGTACGCTTACACAGTTCGGGTGAACGAGAAGAGTGACACATACAGTTTCGGGGTGGTGCTGATGGAGCTGGTGACTGGGCGGCGCCCCATAGAAGCGGAGTTCGGGGAGAAGGACCTGGTGAGGTGGGTGTGCGCGACGGTGGACCAGAAGGGCGTGGACGGCGTGTTGGACTCGAAGCTGGATGGGTGTCACAGGGCGGGAGCTTGCAGGGTGCTGAACATTGCGCTGGCATGCACCAGCCCCCTCCCCATTAACCGCCCTCCCATGAGGAGGGTGGTGAAGATGCTGGTAGAAGCCGGGGAAGAGCAGAGGTTGAAGATGATGGAGACGATGAAGGCGGGGAAACTGTCGCCCTACTACTACGATGATGGTTCCGATAATGGGAGTACAGCATAAGCATTCCAAGCCTGCCGGTTCCTGTTCCGGTCACTTTGTGAGATTCTCCGTTTTCAGGCCGGCAGGCTTGTTGCTCGCGATCCCAGTCGGATTTGTAAAGATGATGATTTTCTTTAGAAATGTATGTAGTAGAATTTGCATTTCATTCCCTATTTGCATGATCTGTTGTGTCAGATTCCCAACAAATCCAAAAGAAATGTAAATTAAACTGTTAGCTACTGAAATATTGATGGCATCACTTCGGCTGTTAATTATATTTTAATTGCTATTAACTATTGTTATTGTTTTAATGGTTGTTTTAACTTGGTAGTATATCACCTAAATGGGTTTGTTCAGTGGTTTGGACTTATATGTGTTTAACTTGCCACACTTGGATTGGATTTTGTAGTTTCACTTCAATTGGGACATGACATTTATTTTTTGTAAAATTGACTAGAGAGACAAAGAAGAAAAGAACACTATAACAAATTTAATGATATATGTTGGTTTTTTACTAAATACATGATTGTTAATAAACATTATATATTAATCTGTAATATATAGAATATTTAATATGTAATATAGGATGGTTGTTTACACAATATCATAGTCTTATTGAAGATGCTTATTAACATAATAATAATATATTGTATTATAGAAGAGACTACATATGACAATTGTTTTGTCATAATCATCTCATATTAAGTTGTATACATCGGTAAATAACATATGATAATTATTTTAATGTAATCATTCTAGTGGTTGTGTCGCCATGACTTCTCAAGGAGGTCTCATGGTCGAATCACTCTGAGTATGTTGCAGTCATCGGTGGATTTTCTTTGTAATTTCTAATTCTTTATCCTCAACCGTTTGTAAATATATTGTATTATAGAAGAGGTTACATATGACAATTATTTTAACATAATCATCCTATATTACTCTTATTATATGATGGTTATCAACATAATCATCGTATATTGTCATATAGTAGAGGTTACATATGACATTTATTTTAAATAATTGTCATATATTAAGAGTCATATGTGATTGATAAATGAAATAACTATCATACATGTGGACATATATAATGATTATTTAAATAACTATTATATGTAAGTTTTATTTTTAAATGAAAATATTATATACACTTGACTTTGTTGAGGTGAAAACCACTCAAATAAATAACCCAAAAAAACATTTTCAAAAAGAAATCAGGTAATAAATTTATAGAAAATAGTGGTTATAAATTTAATTTTTATATGAGAGAGAATAGGAATGAAGTGGAACGATTTTAAAACTTGTTTTCTTCTTTGGTGTTGAGTTAATGTTGCATGTTCAGTGTTGCATTTAAATTGATTTGATTAATTTTATGTGCTATCTTGTTTGCCTGTTTTGACCCTTGATTGGTTTGGTCTATTTGCATGCATGCATGGCCATGCTTCAATGTTTACGTGTGTTTCTTTTATTTGCGATATTTTTTGGTTTTATTCTCTCTACATTTTATATGAATTTCTGACTTTCTATTTTACTTTATTAAGCGAGATCTGGACCGTTGATCATATTGATCCAGCGGCCCATGTGCGGCTGTGGTATGTTTGTTAGCATTGTTTATTTTCCCTCACATTTTGCCTTCAATCTACACCTTATGCCCGTAACCTATCCGGTTGTGTCGCGTGCCCCTGTTAGTTGCTCCATGGTTTGTAACTCGAACGACCCCTTTCATATGGGTCGTTTGTGTGTCGCTCATCCAACGCACCTCACCAGCCTCACCTGTCGCGTCACCTGGGCATCATCTTTGCCCCACAGCTTCATCCTTCGACATTCACTCGAGATTTTCATTTGATCTGGTTTTAGTGAGAGAGAAGAGGAAAATAGTGTGGTTTTCTGATGAGATATCAAAAAGGAAGAAGAGGAGTTGAGGTTCTGATCTATCGGTTGCTCCCTAACGCTTGAAGTTTCGGTCTCCTTGACGCACGCATGACGTAGGGCGTGAAAAAAACAAATTTATTTTCCTAATGCAGCACAAAGACTGATCAGGGTCGCCTCATTTGAGGAGCTTTCTCAATTGTTCACTCACTTAATTTAATTCACCTAAACTACTTATTTTTGGTTGTTTTTATTTAATCTAGGAAAGTAATAGAATTTAAATGAAAGAAAAGATAAAACTAACATGCAATGAAAAAATGTAATTATTCAAGAAAGAACTTGGCCTTTATGGTTTGGTTTGTGAGTTCCATCATTCTTCTTGTTGGTGTTTAAATTAAGTTTGACAATTCAATTCTAAGATCTCATTCACGAATCACTATTCTTTTATTTAGTGGTGTGAAATCTTGAATGTCTTTAGCAATCTCAATTCCTCCTCCTCCTATAATCAAAGTTGATGGCACACCTCAATCGAGAGTGTGACATCTTCCAAGACCTGACTTCATCGTATGTCATTTCATCCACTGAATGACTCAACTCCATCGTATGAAGAACTTGCATCGAATAGAAGAGAGGGAAAAGATTTAATAAAAGAATAGAAATAAGTTTGAGATCAGTGTTGTGGTGGACGATCGCCACACCCATGCACATCACTCTTGCTCATCACAAATTTAATAAAACATAAGAATTTAAGCGCAGAATAAATGAAATTGCCACATACCTCCCCCAAGCCAAGTCTCGGGTTAACCCCTCATTTTTTAGGGTAAGAGGTCACAGTGGATAGAAGAAGAAGGTAAGAGGATAATAAAATAAAAAGAATGAGGATGAGGAAATAAGAAGAAGAAAAACACACACATGAAATCACAAAATAAAAATAGAAGAAGAAGAAGAAGAGAAGAAGAAAAGGAGAAAAGATGGAGAAGAAGAGGGTGGATGGGTGGAAGAAGACACAAAAATTAAAACCATGCATGAATTAGATTTTATATAAAAGAAACTAAATTAAAATTACATTGAAAATAAAACTACAGTAAAAAAGAATAAAAAGAAAAATAAAAGAAGAAAATAAATGGGTGCAACATCTTCCCCTCCAGAATCTGTCTCTCGAAAGTTGGCTCCTATTTGGCACACTATATGTCTGAATCACCCCAAGTTCCCTTCTTATAGGATGCTTGAAATTAAATTTCCTATGATCCCTCTAAATTTCACATTAGTTGGACGCGTCTAGAGGAAGTTATGGAATTTATAATGAGTACGAATTTTTCTGGCTGAGAATTCTAAGAATCTTCCTTCAAAGTAAATCGTTCAATAACCACCTTAATGATTCTATAACTCCATAGAATTTATTGTTAAAACATTCTTATGAGTCCTCTTTCATATACATGTGGAATCACCTCAATTGGATGTTTGTATCCCGAGTTATACCTCATTTATGGATGTGGGGTTCACTTTGTCCATCTGAAAAAAAAATCAACTTGATTGATTTTTTCTAGGCCCTTAGATGGTTGAATTAGCTTTTAGTATAGAAGATAAGGTTGAAGACAATAAATCAAAGAAATTTAAAAAAAAGAATCACTCAAATTGGAATAATATTTTTAAAATTTATGCCCAAAATATCATTGTGATTAAAATCTGTTAAAATTCCAGAATTAAACAATTTTCACATTTTATCCCAAAACACACTATAAATCCAAAATTGATACAAATAAGCTCAAATTGATAAATTGAGAGGGTTTAAATAATTTAAATACATATAAAAATGAGGAAAATATTATCTCTATCAATTCACCCACACTTAAACCATGCTTGTCCTCAAGAATAAGATCTCAACATTAAATTTTGAAGGGCACCAATGTTGCCAATATTCAAATTTCAATGTAATAAAATCAAACAATTTTCAATGTCAAATCAGATTATCAAATTTTACATTAAATATCAATTCAATTTCCCATTTTTCTAGGAAACAATCAATTCATGTAGTTTAATTTTCTCATTGGAAAAATGATGGATCTTTTACTTTCATTCATTCATGCTCCTCAATTCATTATTATTAAACATGCCAAGTCATGATTTACCTCATGTGAATCTTTTCTCTCGTCTCTCATGATTCAATTGAAGTGGATTTATGCTCATATCATGAGAACATGATCCTTATCCACAGGCTTGTAAAAGAACCACTGTTTCCACTTTGTAAAGACAAAAGGCACATAAAATCATGATGACTTGCAATAAAGGTTCAAATGACTCTGGGGTTTAAGGTTGGTAGGATTTGATGCTTTAAAAGTTAAGGCTCAAGGGGAAGTTTTATCTCTTAAGTAAAATGCATGATATAAAAAATAAAAGTGTAATGAAATTCTCCCCTTCAAAGTAGTAACTACCACTTTCTCAAAAACTCAAAGTAAGATCATGATCAAAGTAAAGCATAATGAATCATTTGTGCACCCTCTTAATTACTTTTTTTTAATTTTTCTAATATTTTTAAAAATTTTCAAAGAACCTTTTCATTTTTTTCTTTTTTCAAAATTTATGCTTAGAATAAATCTCACATCCCCCACCTAACAACATATGATAAAAATCATTGGTCCAGTGATGGTGATTTTTTATTCTTCTAAGCCATAACCCATTTTTCTCATTTTTTGATTCTTTTTTTCATTTTACATTTTTTTTAATTCAAGAGGGGAAAACAATGAATTATCACGAATAAATCAACAACCTTAATTTATTCCCACAATAAGCACCCCACACTTTTTCCTTACAATGTAAATCATCCCTTTCACCATGATTCCCTTTACCCCTACACTTCAACTTTAAAATATCATGCAAAATACCAAGAGTAGGGTAGGGATAGATAAAAATGTCTTGAAACATGACTCATCTCTATAAAGTTCATTCATGGTTTCTATGGGCTAAATAAGTATGATGTAAATGTGTTCTTTTAAGGATAAGGGATTTTGAAAAGATGCCTCAATCATTTTAAATGTGTTTTTTCACGATCATAGCTTTGATAAGTTCAAATGAAAGTTCTAGTAGGTGTCATGTCTCAAGATCACTCAAGAAATATTCTCAATAATAAATAGAAAGTACTTGATCTAGAAATGCTCTCAGGAATGGGAAGTATGATTTGGGACAATCACTCATGGCATGATTAATAATAACAAATCAATTCACATGAATTTCAAAAATTCAAAGCATGAAAGATGGTATGGATATTTCATTTACACAAATCAATTAATTACTTCAAACCATGAGTCCTCATTTTAATATACATGCTTCACAATATAAGCCATACTCATTACCCAACTCATTTATGGTTAAGATTGGTGTTTTCATCAATCTACCATTAAGATCTTAGAAGGATCGCTCATGAACATCTAAATGCTCCTATTGAGCTACACAAGTTAGGTCAAGTCTCGTATAATTTATGTTATTAATATTTTTATAACTTTTTATATACTCTCTTTACTTATTTTATATGAAATGTGCATACTTTGTGTGAAATATTAATGCTTAAATATTAAATATAATTTTTGAGCACTATTTGAATTCATCCAGATTCAAGTCTGTTTAATGGTTTAATAATACCTCTCACCCTACTTATCCAAATTGTATAAATCCTATTTTTTAGGGTTCTTTATTCAATTTCCCACATATAATTAGAAGGAATCATTGGTAAATTATTTCATTTGAAGGGTCATATGGACCACACAAGAAGACCCACAAAATATGTGAAGAAACTAGACCGTCCATAAAGATTGAATTACTAGGCTCAATCTAGAAGTTAAAATTCATTAATTCTCCTCAAAAATTCTGATAAAAATTCAATTAGTTATGAATAAAAATTTCAAGGCCCAAATTTCAAAACAAGGGGCTCAAATGAAGCTTTGAAGTCCAGCCCACCATTCTGGTCGGGAATTAAAACCCGGACACTATTCATGAAATTTCTCATGATATAGTCATCAAATCAAGCTGATATTTTGCAGTGTTAAACATGAGATATATGCGGATGACTTTTTTGAAGAAATAATTTGGATTTAAAGGCATATTTCTATTCAAAAATCCATTCAAATTTCAACCATCGAAAAAGCATGGATAGAAATGGACAGTTTAACATTGTTTATTAAAACCGCTATAACTTTGGTGCCATAAGTCCAAATTCTTTCAAATTTTGAGATTAGTCGAAAAAATTAGTATCTATAACTTGGAAGAAGGAGATATCTCAAGATTCAGCCTTTTGGATATCCAAATCATCTAGTCAAGTGGAGGTACATATTTGGAATGCAAACAGTCCACCACCTTGGGCTATAAATACATCCCCTCCTCTACTTTCAAAAGAGTTGTCATTTGAGAATAGAGGAGCACACATTGGCATGACCAAAGATTTTAAAAAGGATTTGGAGGAACTTACATACTCAATTTTTCACTTGATATACCTTTCCTCCTCTCTTTGTTTTAATTTACTTTTGCAGTTTTTTTTCGTTTGTAATTTCACAACTATTTGTCTTTGTAATTCTGTTTTAATGAAAGTTTATTCTTCAATATCTATTATTCTCATCCAACTTCTATAGTTTAATATTAATATTCTTAAAATAGTTTAAATCAATTTAAAACCCCTTCCCTTATTTTTCTTTCTCATTCAATCTAAAGTCAGTATTTAATTCCCTCCATCGTTTGTGTGTGTGTTCGATGCACCACTCTTTTCTTATCCCTTTCTTTTTCTTATCTTCTTAATTTATCATCATAATCATTATAACCAGATTACTAATCATTTAAATGGATGATTAAACCTCTCATTGGGGTGAGTTATAATTTAGGTATGTTAAGTGATTGAGAGCTTTTGCTCGATGAATATTCTTTAAATTAACATTGTTATATTGGACTTAATATGTCATGGATTAATGACTTGTTTTGTTTAACATATGGATTCCATAGATTATTGGAACCATAAATACACTACCAAAATCAAGTATTGATTGAGATTAGAATCCTAGTTAAGTTAAGGCTTGGATTAAAGCCTTAACACATAGGAATTCCAATCAACGTCAACTTGTGACATGGGTGTTAATTTAATGCAATGTAAAGCAAAGATCAAGAATATCACAAGCTTAACTACCTAATGATGAACTCATCCCAATATTTATCAAATTGTTAAATAAATCTTAATAAATCAATCATTTCAATTAAGCTCTGAAAACAAACCCCCAACCAAAATACAATCAACTAAAAACATTCGATTATTAAAAAGTATCATTACCGAAGATTCGACCCGAGTACTGCTATACACATTAGCAGAGCATCAGAACTTTGAACGGTCGATAGGAAACAATCGGTCGTGCTTTCAATAATTCCATGTATATTTCAATGGTATTAACATAGATGGAAATTTGAAGTTAGTAGTTCATCCCTATCTCATATAATTCAAATATCATCTTAGAATCCTCCACCATCTCACATAGAGTCTTATCTACTATCATGACTTATCCAGACCATCAATGTAGGGAGTATAACTAGCCTATGGAAACTTAAGCGTTGTTACAAAGGGTAGTGATTTAGAACCCACTCCAAACCAATCACCCGATTCCTAAAAAAAATCATAAACTCATTCTTACTAAAATATCCTAAAAGGAAAGTTAAAAGGGGATCAAAACCCAAATAACTCCAACATCAACACTAGTGACCCCTGATAACTCGCCACATCCCATCATCTAACCATGGACCAATCTAAGCATCAAGAACAAAACAAAATAGGGCACTGAAAAAGGATATATAAGAGCGTCATACACTTTCGTCCACCGGTTCATATGTAGGGTGTGAGCTAAAAATTATTTGTATGGTTTTATAAAGAATTCTCTTTGAATCCCTTCATAATATAGTTCATTAAGTGCTATAGTTTGAACATGAGGTATAAAATATATTTTCACATGAATTATAAAACAAGTGTAAAAACAATAAACTTACATATTTTCAAACAACCACCATTCTTATAAAATCAAAACAAGGATGACTAAAAATTTGAAATAAAAATATCAAAAAATGGAAAGAGGGCATTTAAAACCATATAAGACATGTCAAATCACAATTTATCCCTCTTTTAGAATATTTTCTTAAAAAATCCTTTTCATAAATAACCATAATGAAAAACCATTTTCTTAAAACTCATTTAACAAATAACCAATTTTTTCCCTTTTTAAATAAAACTTTTTAACCATTTAAATCAACCAATTTTAAAGTAAGAAAATACACACTCGAAGTGAAATAATGCACTACGGGAAAAAACGATAATTGCGACGGGGTATTTGCGATGGGTCTTATTCCCGTCACAACAACTCCGATGAAAAGGGTTTTTGCGACGGGAATATATTCCCGTCGCAAATGGTCAGTTATTTGCGACAGAAATACAGGGCCCGTCACAATTGCAATGGCGCGGTTTGCGCGCCAAAACACGGGAAGGATATTTGCGACGGGTAGAAGGCTACCCGTCGCAAGTACCCGGTGGTGGTAAATAGTATTTGCGATGGGGAAATTTCCCCGTCGCAAAAAAGTATTCACCTGATACTATTTGCAATGGGCCCCGTCGCCAATACTGGCCGCTGTAAATCCTATTTGCGACGGTCACCTACAACCCGTCGCAAATACCCCACGGTAGTAAATACGGTTTTGCGACGGGACTATGTACCCGTCGCAACAGATAATCCAACGGGAGGTATTTGCGACAGGACCCGTCGCAAATACTAGCAGCGGTAAATATGAATTTTCGACGGGGATATCCTCCCGTCGCAAATACCGGCGGTAGTAAATAGTAATTTGCGACGGGGATATCCGCCCGTCGCTAATGGTGTGGCATTAGCGACAGGCCCGTCGCAACAACCCTTTTACCCACCGCCCGTAATTAATGCAGGCGAAGGTATTTACGACGGGCCCCATCGCGAATACCGGCGGTGGTAAATAGAAATTTGTGACGGGGATAGCCGCCCGTCGCTAATGGTGGATATTTACGACGGGCCCGTCGCAAAAGACCATTTACCCGCCGCCTCTATTTAATGCGGGTGAAGTCATTTGTGACGATATCCCGTCGCAATACCTCGTATTTGCGACGGTCACCCGTCGCAAATGCGACCGTCGCAAATAATCTAACCTATATATACACCCCATCCGTTTTTTTTTCATAACATTCAGATCTCCATTCTTCTCTCTCTCTCATTTTCATATCTGAGCAGAATTTTTTTTGTTTTAATTTTTTCTTTCGAGAAGAGGAAGGAAGGAGTTGGTGCAGATTATTAAAGGTATTTATATTTTTTGTAATATTTTTTTTAATTGTTAAATTATTTTTAATTGTTAATTTTATTTTTTTTAATAGAATGTTTAGCTATATAGTATAATTAGTTTATGTGCTTGTACCAAATAATCCTTGTCTGGATACGAACAAGTAGAGGTGGCTCTGACACAGATGTACCTAGGAGTGAAAACTCTGACAAGGTGTTTCGAGCTTGACTCGGGGTAACCTGGTACACAACAACGGGCCTTGTTGCACTCTTGGTTCGACACTCCCAGGGGATGTTTTGGTAATAATTAGAAATAAATATATAATTATCAAATAATTAAGAAATAATTAGATTTAATTAAAATAATTATCAAATAATTAGGAAATAATTAGATTTAATTGATTAGAAATAATTAGGAAACAATTAAAATAATTAAGAAACAATTAATAAGAAATAATTAGATTTAATTAAAATAATTATCAAATAATTAGGAAATAATTAGATTTAATTGATTAGAAATAATTAGAAAACAATTAAAATAATTAGGAAACAATTAGATTTAATTAGGAAACAATCAGTATAATTAGGAAACAATCAGTATAATTAGGAAACAATCAGTATAATTAGGAAACAATCAGTATAATTAGGAAACAATCAGTATAATTAGGAAACAATCAGTATAATTAGGAAACAATCAGTATAATTAGGAAACAATCAGTATAATGAGGAAACAATCAGTATAATGAGGAAACAATCAGTATAATGAGGAAACAATCAGTATAATGAGGAAACAATCAGTATAATGAGGAAACAATCAGTATAATCAGGAAACAATCAGTATAATGAGGAAACAATCAGTATAATCAGGAAACAATCAGTATAATCAGAAAACAATCAGTATAATCAGGAAACAATCAGTATAATCAGGAAACAATCAGTATAATCAGGAAACAATCAGTATAATCAGGAAACAATTAGTATAATTAGGAAATGTGATCGACCACTCATCTACCTCAATTTTCTTTTCATTTGTGTGTTGATGCTTGACAGAAAACTTCGGACTCCACATGTAATATCTGCTTTTACTGTCAAAATTATCAACCTCTTCGCCAATATAGAGGTGAGGAGGTTTATAATTTTGACAGTAAAAGCACATATTACATGTGGAGGCAGAAGTTTTCTATCAACCTCAACACACAAATGAAAAGAAAATTGAGGTAGATGATCGGTTAATTACATTTGTTTGTCTATTCATTGATTGATTAACCACCCGACCTATATGCATATCTTCGCATTTCTAATTATTAACATAAATAGTAACATAAATAGTAACATAAATAGTAACATAATATAAAATATTATATTACTTTGATATTAATAGTTAAATAATACTTATAATATAATGATTTTATTATTATATGTTTAATATTTACAAAAAAAATATTAATATTATTAAAATTACAAAAAATTTATAAAATATTACAATTATCAATATTTTCAACAAGTTTTTCTTTATTCTTAACTGTTCAAATCTTAAAGGGTCGCAAATTCTCAGGTCATGGCCAATAAAAAGTTTGCGTCAACCGTGTCTAATGTAAACTCTATAATTGTTCTTTCTTGGTTGATCACCTCGCAGGTAGCGTTGCAATAGGACAACCCATGTAATGTCTTTCTCATTACTTGTGTCGTCCTATTGCAACACTACTTGCGAGATGATCAACCAAGTTAGAACAATTATAGAGTTTAAATTGGTCAAGGTTGACCCAAAATTTTTATTGGGCATGACCTGAAAATTGACGACCCTTTAAGATTTGAACATGTTAAGAATAAAGAAAAATCTGTTAGAAATATTAAGATTTGTAATAATTAGTAATAATTACTAATAAAATTAATCAAAAATCAAATAAATTCAAGTACATGGTTATAAATTGGCACAATTTCTAGTGGATTGTTGACCACCTTTTGTTCAACGTCTCATATCTTTGCTACTTTCTCCCACTGAAATCAGTATAAAAAATGTGCTCTAACATATGTCAGAGCAAGTTTTTCATACTGATTTCAGTCGGGATAAAGTTAAAAAGAGATGAGTCATCGGACAAATCAGAATAATTAGTAATATAATCTTCACAATGATGATTACAAAATTTAATTTCATTATTCAAGCATATTTCATTTTGCCAAGTATTGCTAAGTATTTCTAAATTAATAATAATTAGTGGGGATGATTACAAACTAACTGTGTCGCCTATAATTATTGGTAATTACTAATAAATAACTGTAATTATGTATCTTCTTTTTTTAGGATATTGTTTCTTATATCAAATTATTTAACAGTAGTAATGATTTTAAATTTTGTAGAAATATATATATGAATATGGAACAAGGAAATCAACATCAATCATTATTAGATGATCGTGCTTGGATAAATCAGCGCAAAAATACAAATGGTTCTAGTTTAAATCCAATATATGTTGATGGTGTTGAAGCTTTCTTATCATTTGCATCATCAAACCCGGAATTTGTTTTAGAAGGGACAATTAAGTGTCCTTGTAAAAAATGTGCTCTGAGAATGTTTGAGACATTTGACATCGTTGGGAAACATCTCTTGTGTTATGGTTTTCAATCAGATTATATTTTTTGGTATCAACACGGTGAACGTAGTTCCAGAGAAGATACTAATAATTTTATTTCAGATCCATCACGGTTTCAGAATTTAGTACATGATATTGGAGGGTCATCCGTTCAACAAACAGAAATTGAGAATGATGTTGACTTACCTCCCGAGTTGGCACCATCTGAATTTGCTGAGTTGTTCAGGTCTGCTGAGGATGCATTATATCCTAGTTGCAAGATAAGTAAATTAGAAGTAGTTGCAAAATTTATGGCTATTAAATCAGATAATGGAATGTCAAATAACTGTTTTGATCAGATATTTTCTTTGGTTAAAGCATTTTTACCTAAAAGAAATGTGTTGCATGCTAATTATTATGAGATCAAAAGACTCGTTCATAATCTGGGCCTTAGTTATCAGAAGATCCATGCATGTTAAAACAATTGCATCTTATATTCTGGTGAAAATGATTCGTTGGATAGTTGTCCCACATGTGGACAATCGAGGTATAAAGAAGCTCAATCAGGGAAGTCTGGATTGATTCCTATAAAACAGTTGAGATATTTCCCGCTTACACCCAGGTTGTAGCGTTTATTTATGTCTCAGAACACAACGACAATGATGTCATGGCACAAAACCAATATTTCAAATGGTAAAAGCTTGGTTCATCCATCTGATGGTGATTCATGGAAACATTTTGATCAAGTGCATCTGTCTTTTTCTTTAGAATCTCGGAACGTGCGATTGGGTCTTTCTACTAACGGTTTTTGTCCATTTGGATCTTTTGGTAGTCAGTATTACTGTTGGCCTGTCTTTATAACTCCGTACAATTTGCCTCCATGGATGTTGATGAAAGAGCCTTATATCTTTTTGACATTATTAATCCCAGGACATCCGAAAAAGAATATTGATGTTTATTTGAAACCACTGATTGATGAGTTAAATTTATTGTAGAGTCATGGTGTTGGTACATATGATGCTGTTGCGAAACAGAATTTTGTAATGAAAGCTGCTTTGATGTGGACAATTAGTGACTTCCCAACATATGTAATGTTATCTGGCTGGAGTACACATGGTCCAAAATCATGTCCTTACTGTATGAGAGACAACAAAGCATTTATGCTCGTGAATGGAAAAAAACCTTTCTATTTTGACTGTCATCGCAGATTTCTTCCAATCGATCATCCTTTTCGGAGGAATAAATATCATTTCAGAAAAGGAATAATTGAAAGAGATGAACCTCCAAAAATGATCTCAGGTACAGAGTTACAATCAGTTTTATTTTCATTACCTTCCATCACTTTTAGACCGACAATAAACCAACAGAAAATTCATGGTTTTGGGAAAGAACACAATTGGACAAAACGGAGCATTTTTTGGAATCTGTCATATTGGTCTGATTTGTTGGTCCGATACATGTTGGATGTCATGAATATTGAGAAGAACTATTTTGATAATTTATTTCATACAGTTTTGGATACACCAGGTAAAACCAAAGATAATGTAAAGGCACGATTAGATCTTGCCCAAATCTGCAGGCGACCAGAACTTGAATTGTTTGAAAATGTCAGATCACAGAGATTAATAAATCCAAAAGCAGCTTATACACTGACCAAAGAGAGTCGCTTATTATTTTGTTAGTGGATTGCATATTTGAGACTTACAGATGGCTATGCTTCCAACTTGGGCAGATATGTTAAAAATGGTCATATTACCGGATTAAAAAGTCATGACTGTCATGTTATAATGGAAAGGCTTATGCCTATTGGATTAAGAGGTTTGTTGAATTCTAAGATTTGGGATTCGATAACAGATATATCATATTTTTTCTGAGACATGTGTGTGGCGACAACAGACTACGATACACTAAGAAAACTGGAAGAAGCTGTTGTTGTAATTATATGCAAATTGGAAAAAATCTTTCCGCCGGATTTCTTTGACTCAATGGAACATTTGATATTACATTTGCCACATGAAGCAAAATATGGAGGTCCGGTTCAGTTTCGATGGATGTACCCATTTGAGAGATGCATGTAGAAATTGAAGAAAAAAGTCCGTAACAAAGCATCAGTTGAAGGCTCAATTGCTGAAACTTATTTGCAAGAAGAAATTGCTTTATTCTGCTCTCATTATTTTGAATTTGAATATCCCTCAAAATTTAACCACATGGCCCGGAACGAGGGTAATGTTGATGATGATATGAACAATCAATTATCAGTTTTCAATCAGCCCGAACTTGGCTTTGGTGGAGTTCATGATAGATGACTTTCAGATGATGAACATCATAGAGCTCATACATATGTTCTACTCAACTGTGAAGAAATGTCACCAATTGTACAGTGAGTGCTCTTATCCCATATTCTATAGATTTTGTTACAGTAAATTAATCATATTGTATTTGTAGGTTATATGATGATCATATCAAGAAACAATTTCCACAAATTACAGCAGCTGACTTAGAAGAACGTCGGCAAAAAAAATTTGCCTACTGGTTTTAAAAACTGGTAACATACATTCTTTTTTGGTTTTACATATAAAATCAATTTATTACTTGTAATAGTGATAAATGTTTTACAAATTTTTAGGTATCTGTACATGCTGATAAGATTGATAGTCGATTGCGTATTTTGAGTAGCCCACCATCCAAAATGGTTAAATCTTATAATGCATATGTGGTGAATGGTTATCACTTTCATACACGTGCATATGGGGAATCAAAGAAAACAATGAATAGTGGTGTTTGTTTGAAGGGATCACATCATAGAGATATTGAAGATAACTTTTACGGCATGCTTGAAAAATTATTGAACTGTGTTATTTGGGACAGAATTATGTAACAATGTTTAAATGTCGATTGCTGGATACTGAGAGAGGCCTGCGTATTCATCCGACTCATTGAATTTTTGATATTAAACATAAAAGTCTTCTTGTAGTAAATGAACCATTTTTATTGGCTCATCAGGCACATCAAATTTATTATGCAAAATACTGTGCTACTGCAAAAGAGTTGGATGATTGGTGGAGTATAATAAAAGTTAAATCTCGAGAAAATCAATTTACTCAAACTGAACGTGGTTCCACTGAAGTGCAAGGAAATGAAATTTTTCAGGACACTCCTCAAAACACATCTTTTTCACAAAGAGGCATGAATATTGAGGATGACACCCCACAGTTAAGGGTCGATGGTGACGATGTTGTCAATGATGTTACAACTGAATTTGAAATGACAAGAGATGGTGACAGTGAAACTAATATGAAAATTGATGATGTTGATGAGGAAGATGAAGACATTGACATTGAAAACTATGAAGATGACGATGAAGATGAACATTGACATAGTAAAATGCTGGTTTGAATCATAACAAATATATATCTATACATAATAGTTATTTTCAACTGTTTGCTAATAACAATCATTTCATGTTTCAGATGGACTCGGAAATGTTTTGTCAGTTGCTGGAGGCTGATCTACCTATGGATGATGAGGTTCTTGAGTCATCTGACCCTCAGGATGTTGGCACTATAGGGAGCACTCGGAGGGGGCGTGGTCTTGCCAGACTGATGATTCCAGATCCTATCCCGGAGCGACGTCCACCTCTTGGATTCGATGCGCACACGCAGTGGTATGGTAACCTGTGTATTTTAGTTATCTTTCATTATAATTTATTAATATTCTAATTGTTTGATTATTTGTTCTTTTTCCACAGTTTTACGCATATAGATATTGGACAGGGGAGCGCTATCTTGCGCAATTATTTTTCTCATCCCTGGCTCACATGGGATCAGATTCCCGCTGATGTGCAGGCCGCCATGTTCGATCATTGGCTGGTATGTAATTAAATATTATTTATTTTGAAATTTAATTCATTAATAAATTTATATTAGGGTTTATGGTATCCCATCGACGAGAGCATGCGTGCCACTATCCACGCGGCATGGGTGGTGTCTATGCGTGATCGTTTCCGTCAGTTTTTGCATAATTTGAGAAAGACGGCTGTGAAGAAAGCCGGAGTAACAGAATTTGATGAGTCCTGTAGAGCCCACCGATCAGAGTACATTTCATCTCACGTTTGGGATGGATTATGTACACACTGGTTGGGTGGTGGGTTTCAGAGGAGATCTGCATTGGGTCGACAGAATCGGGGGAGACAAGAGGTGACGCATCGAGCCGGTAGTCGTACATTCAGTGCGCATAGAGAGCGTCTGGTAAGTACTTTTTTTTAATATTTTATACAAATTTAAATATAAACAGTTTATTTTATATTCATATAGGAAGCCGAGCAGCCCGGTATTTCGGCGTACGGCGTTTATCGGAGGATGTACACTGACCCGGCTACTGGAGAGATTAGAGGTGACCGCCAGCGTCAGATTGTGGTCAGTATTATTTTCTTTTCAGTTTGCAAATTAAATGCATATAATCTTTTCATTATTTTAATTTCTAATTAAAACTTAAGGAGTCATATGAGGCCACGACCTCTCAGACACAGGCTGAGAGTCAAGACGAGACGGGTGATCAGACTAGTGCCCACCATTTTGATGAGACGACATGGATGCAGGCGACCCAATATGGCTTCGAAAAGGGCCGAGTAGTTGGTATCAGCTCTTATTTGACTCCTGCAGCTTATTATGGTACTGATGCGATGTCGGCGTCCAGCTCGAGAGGAGCTCGTGGAGAGACATCATCTTCTGCCTCACAGTATCAGGAGCAACTGCGTGCTCAGAGTCAGCTTATAGAGGATTTGCGTCAGGGGCAGGAGCAGATGCGTCAGCAGCACGATGAGGAGATGCGTCGATGGCAAGAGCAGATGCGTCAGCAGCAGGATGAGGAGAGACGTCGATATGAGGAGCAATATCAGGAGTATATGGAGTATATGCGTCGTCTGACTCATAGTTTAGGGATGAAGTTTCCTCCACCACCTCCTCCAGGTCCTCCAGGTCCTCCAGATTATCCACCCCCCAGTGATTTTTTTAGATGTAATAAACATTTGAGTTCGTAGTTTATTGTCATATTAACTATTTACAATTGCTCTTTCATATTGGTACGAATATTATGTGATTTAATTTGTTTTTATTTTTTTTAATATATTATTACTTATTAGTATTATTTTTAATGTCTGCTTATTTTAGTAATATTACTTTTAATATTTTATATTTATTGTTAATATTGAGAAGTTTATAATTTTATAATTTTATTAATATTAATAATATAAATATTATTTTTTCATAAATATGTATGTTTATTTTAATAATAATATTATAATATTAATTTTTTATATTAATAATATTAGTACTATTATTATTATTTTTTGATATTAATATTTCATAATATATAATATAATATTATTTATATTTATATTATTATTATTTTTTGATATTAATATTTTATAATTATATTATATATATTTTATTATTAATATTATAATAATATAATTTATTAATATTATTAATATTAATATTATTATTATATAGATAGTTTAATAATAATATTATTATAATAATTTTTTATATTATTAATATTAGTATTATTATATTATATTATATTATTTATATTCATATTATTATTATTTTATATTAATATTTCGTAATTATATTATATATATATTTATATTTATATTATAATAATATAATTTTTTTATATTATTAATAATAATATAATTTTTATATAATATTATACGATTTGTATTAATTATTTAATTATTTTATTATTTTTTTAATATTTGCGACAAACACATTTGCGACGGGAAATCCCATCGTAAATGTTTTTTACAGTGCTATTTGCGACGGGACGAATACCCGTCGGGAAAACCTTTCTACGACGGTCCGTCGCAAATACTTTTGTCGCAAGTATTTTTTTAAATTTCACATTTGCGACGGGATTCTGACCCGTCGCAACTAATATATCTGCGATGACCCATCGCAAATACCTTTTTTATATATAAACGAAAACTTATTTGCGACGGGGGACAAATACCGTCGCAACTAATTTTTTTGCGACGGGACCGTCGCAAAAACACCTATTTGCGAGGGGATCCCGTCGCAAATCGCCCATCGCAAATATTCAGTTTTCCTGTAGTGATGATCATACATAGGCACTGAGGAAACAAGGAAACATAATCCAAAAAAACAACCAAACGATGGTGTCATATAATCAAAAAAACTAGGGAAATACAATCCAACCAAGAAAATAAATCCTCTAAAGTGTCCTAAGAATGATGTAACCATCATGTAAAACTTCCTAAGACTCATGTATTTGGATCCTGAACTGGAGATGAGGAACCTAGGTCGATACTATTTAACTTGTCATATCCAAGTAGTTCTATATAACTCATTAGGCTCTCTCATGATCAGGGGATCAAAAGAAACCATGGTCCCTTCCAGTACATTCTAGGGACACTGAAACATCTCAGAAACTCACTTGATCTAACTGTGTCCTTACACAAGGCAGCGCACTCCACACAAGGGATTTCACTTATCTAGATCCCTACCAGTCTCCTAGGACACCCATGACATTTCAATAGTGGAAGTGAGAAACCAATGAAAAATAATTGATCATCACATAAATATAATTTCAATAATTTGAAATTTAACCTCACCCCACCTCCTACACCCTCACAAGAAACAACCCCTTTCACATCCTTTTATAAGTTTTAGAATAAGCATAAGAATATAAAGAATCCCCCATGGGGTTATGAGCCAAAACAGGAACAATAAATGGATGCAGCTCAATTGAGGGTCTCTCATATTTATAAAATAACTTCCTTTAAATTACTAACTAGGATTTTACAAATGTGCTTGAGAAGCCAATCCATTTTTACCACATTTGAGAACAACATTTCAAATTTCATCTAAAGACCATTTGGAAACCCAACCATTTTCTATACATAAATTTTTAAAATAATAAACCCTTTTATTTTTTAAAGAAATATGTGCTAATAACTCTTTTATTAAACTTCAATATCCTTTTGAAAATATCTTAATCCACCATGAGAGTTAAGGGTCTCAAAACCATTTAAATAAGTTGAAGGTCAATTCCATTCATTTTGAAAAACATGACTTTAAAATATCACATATTCACTTTAAAGAAAAAAAAAATTATGACCAAACTTTTAAAATATTTAAATTCCTTTAAAAAATCCACTCGGGCCTTTTACAAAACACTTGGCATGTGACATAAGTCTATGCCAACTCTTTAAATTGTTTTTAAGCCAATTGAAACCCAACAAAGTCATAACATAGGATTATAATTTCATAAGAAATCATTTAAAAACATCCAAGAAATTTATAACATGTATTACAAGGGAGTTCCAAAGAAACACCTACCTCACTCAAGAAAAATCGAAGCTAAAACTTGTCTACATTGATAGAGAACACATAAATATGTCAAGTTACATACTACTCAACCCCTAACGACATAAATCCTCATCATTAAAAATCAATTACACTATGCTCTAGTGGAATCACACTTCAAATGCATAACTGAGTCACACAAAATCAAAGCAAAAAATATGAAGAGGAACACCAAGTATGGGTGAAATTCTCTGGATTGAACTGGATTTTGTGGCATCCAAGGATTTTGTATGACATTGCGCTTGCAATTGGTGTACCTATTAAACTGGGCAAAGAAATTGAAATAGATCAGTATGGACACTTTGCTCGATTTCTGGTGGAGTTAGACCTTGGTTCTATGCTTGTAGAAATGATCTTCCTCTCTACAGATTCAGATGAATTTTCTCTAAAAATTGAATACGAACGGATGCCACTATTTTGTATGGAATGCTGACTAATTGTTCATGATGCCTCAACATGTAGAAGGGCTTTGAATCTATGCATGAGCATGAGGAATCTAAATGCTTTAAGAAGGCGAGGCTTCAGAAATTAAAGAATGTGAAAACTCGTGTCAAGGCACGGACACATGGTGAAACCTCGACTGATGGTGTGACCTTGCACAAAGATGAAACTGGATAGGGGACTGTGAGGGGACCTTGCATTCCTGAGTAGGCTGTGATTTCATCTGGGGTGCCTACTAATGTGATGCAGCCTGTCTCTGGTAGTTTGAATGAAGGAACGAATGGTCTCACGAGGTCTGGTCACTCTCATAATGAGGGTGATGGTGAAACCATGCGGGGTGCGGATAACGAACATGGATATGCTACAGGATGCAACCTTGAGCATGCTGCAGTTGATGTAACTGAAGATGGTGCACCACCTGGCTATCCCTTGCAGATTGTTGTTGGACGGTTGGATGACAGATCACATGGACTGGATAGGTCTGGACATTCCTCCATTGATGGCGCTTCAAGTACCCTTGTCTATAGCTTTTCTCATGCGGATGGTGACTGCGTGAATCCTGTTGACTCGGATCCTGGTGTTACCAAATGGTCATGGGCAGAAATATCAACTGAAGAGCGGTCTGAGTCTAGAATTCAGAGAGAGGTGGATGATGAGTTATCTCTGGAAAGGGTTCAACTTAACTCAAATAAAAAAGGAAAGGATAAGAAGGCGGTTGTCTCTCCAAAACCAACAAAGCAGGCCAGCGCTACAGTGTATGGTCCCTCACACTTAGTGAGTGATAACAAACCCAAAAGCAAGAAGGTTGTTGTTGATGATGAAGGTTTTCAATTGGTACCTCCTAGGAAATCATATACTTTGGATGCGGTCCCAATGATGGTGGTTGATGATCATAAGCACATTAATTGGATTTTTCCTTCCAACTTTTCTGATCTTATGAAATAGGCCTATGAGAATTTTGGTAAGGCCTTTGATGAAGATTGTCTTTGTGTAAGAAAGAAGAACATGAATGTCACCTTTCCAGGTGAGCAGGAAGGGGAACGTCTGATTGAAGTCTTTAATAAAGAATCCACTGATTGATTTTTTCTACAGCTGGAGGCAACTTTCTCCATGATGGAACCCGATGTGTTCGGATGTACAGACTATTTAGCCGTTCAGAGGCTACTTGCAGTTAACTCTAAGGATGAATTCTCCTCGAATTCAGAGATGAACTTTCGAGACTTATCTTGGAAATTCAGAATCTTGGATGAACTCTCCGGGTCATCTTCTGATGAGGATCATGCTCCACTACAAAGGACATGGCAGAGAGGCCAACACTCTAAGGAGAGGGGCAGATATCCTCAGAACATGGGAGCTAGGGGAGATCTTGGGAAGTGATTTTGTGTTTTGTTGTTGGCTTGTGATGTTTGCCTCTACTCATCCCTGTTGTACTTTGTTCTCTTTAGTTTTCCTTTAATAAATTTGGGATCATGGGTTTGGCTTGCTGAACCCATGGTTGGACCTGTTTGAGTATATATTTATATTTATAATTATAAAATTATAATTTAAATAATTATAAAATTATAAGAAATATACTTATTATATTTATAATCTTAGAATATATATAATAAATATATTAATTATATATATTTATAAGATTATAGATATATACAACTATATTTCTTTTAATTTTATAATTATTTATATGAATATATATTTATTTATTATATGAATGTATAATTATTTATTATATGAATATATATTTAATTATAATTATAATTATAAATGAATATATATATATATATATTTAAATAATCATAAAATTATAACAAATTAATATTTTTAATATATAATTTTATTAATATATATATTTAATATATTTATTATAATTTTATAATTATTTAAACATATCTGTATTTATTTATAACTATAAATATAAATATTTGTATTTATTTATCAATATTTCTATATATTAATTTAATTATATATAACATTATATATGAAAATAATAATTTTTTTTTATAAATTAATAATTATTTAAATAAATAAATAAATATATATATATATAACTAATAAATAAATATTTATTTATTTGTAATTAAAAATTGTAATAAATATTTATTTATTTATAGTTGTAATTAAAACTATATATATATATATTTAAATAATTATAAAATTATAAAAAATATATTTATAATTTTATAAATATATATAAATATATTTATTATAATTTTTTTATTATTTAAATATATCTTCATTTATTTAGAATTATATTTATAACTATTTGTATTTATTTATAAATATTAGTATATATATATATAATTAATATATTTATTATAATTTTTTAATTAACTAAATATATCTATATTCATTTAGGAATTATAATTATAAATATTTGTATATATTTATAAATATATTTATTTAATTATATTATAACTTTATAAGTAGTATAATAAATATATTTATTATAATTTTATAATTATTTACATATATATAGTTATTTATAGTTATAATTATAACTATAAATAAATATATTTATAAATATTTGTATATAATTATAAATATATAAATATATATAATTATAATATATGTATTTATTGTAATTTTATAATTATTTAAATATGTATATATTTATATATATATAGTTGTAATTATAATTACAAATAAATATATTTAAAAAGTATTTATATATAATGAAAATTTAATAATTATAAATATAATAAGTATATTTATTATTTAAATATATTTAATGTAATTTTATAAGTATTTTTTAGAACATAAAAGTATATATGGGTAACACGAATTAATCATATACCTAGTAAATATACATAATAAAAAACGAGTCATCAATGAACAACATGAATAATAAGAAAGGGTGTAACGTATAAATGAACATTATGATAATATCATATGCACGCATGATAATTATATTTATTGACCAAATTCATTGGAACATATATATTTAATAATTAATATAAATATATATATTTAAAAAGTTATTTATATATATTAATTTTAAATAAAATAAATATATTAAATATAAAAAATATAATAAATAAAATAATCTAATAATCTAATAATCTAATAAATCTAATAAATCTAATAAATCTAATTAATTAATCTAATTAATCTAATAAATCAAATAAACCTAATAAATACATATATTATTTAATGAAATTTATTATAATCTTATAATTATATATATATATATATATATATATATATATATATAATCTTAGAAATACTTTTTTTAAAACATTATATATATATATATATTTGAATTATTAAAAAAATATATTAATTATAAACATGTTTTTTTAGTTAATGTATCCAAATAAACATTATTTTTGAATATAAATTATTAAAAACTTTTATCAACGTTTTTATCTAGCACTGATAAATGCTTGCTCTTTATCAGCGCTTTCTTCTTAGTGCTGATAAAATGAACCACTTCCCTTACCTTGTTTTGTGGTAGTAGTAGACATTTATCGGTGCTCATTTATAGTGATGATAAAAGTCCATCTTTATTAGTGATGACTAAGAATGTTCATAAAAGCTAGTGCTTTATTTCCCGGAATATGTACGCAAAGCTTGTTATTTCTTTATTATTATTATTTTTTTTTTTGAGAAATATAAGAGTCGATGGTGTTGCAAAACCAGACTGAATGCTTGGGATCTCTCGGGGGAGCTCAATAGGGTTCCGTTGAGGTCGGAAGTTAAATTACTGCAGAGAAGTTGCTAGGGTCGTGTGAATAGATTGGGAAGGGGCTGAATTAAAATGTCGAAAAACCCAACAATTAATATATTACGGCTTTTTAAAAAACACTCATATATATATGTTAAATTATATGATTTTTAAAACAACCGACACAGATATATGTAAATATAAATATAATTAAATAAAAATATTTGTGTGTTGGTTTTTTAAAAAACAATCGTATATTTTTAATATGGGAAATTTTGGTGGTTAATATACGGCGGGCTTTTAATAAAACTATTATATATAAGGCGGCACATATATAGAATTATATAGCAGTGGAAAGAGAGGTGTTACTTATTAAAGGGAATGCTATTTTGTTTTTGATAGTCTTGTATTTTTTGTTGATCTATTAGTTGTAGGAGGATTGTTAAGGTGTCACTGAATTGATTTCTCCCATTGTTAGGGTTGGTGTAAGCTGAAAGACCAAACACAGTATGAATGAATTGTATATACAAACGGGGGAGAGGTGTGGTGTGCCATAAATCAGGTGGTGGAAGTTGGGTGGGTTTGGTGGGGGCTTTTAAGGGGATGGAGACCCGCTCTGGGCTGACACGTGGTACCACCCAGAATTTGAATGGACGATAAGGGAGAGGAGGTGGGTGGCCTCTTTTATTCTATGGGCCACTCCCAATGCTGGTAGGTGCGCTGACAACGGTTTATGAGGTGTGGTGGCATCACTTCCTGAAATATTCAAAACTGCATTTGATTGTATCATACCACTAGGCTAAGATGCTTTTGGGAGCCTCTAGAGAACCCTTTCAGCGCCACAAGCTTTTTAAAACCTCTTGAGAACTAGAGGCCAAAAGGGTCCACAGACTCCTTGCACTGAAAAATTCCTACTGAAAAAATAAGGTGCCCAGAGAAAATGGGGAGCCTTTCAGAAAAATGGTGATCCAGGTAGGGGTTGGCCGGTGGATGCAAACAAGACATGCATGAGTCCACATGCATCATCAATGAATTGAGCCGAGTGTACCAGTAAGAAAAACATGTTGAAAATGTCTGACCGTTCAACGAGAAAAACACAAGCGAGAATGGAAATAAGATTGAAGGAAAATATTTGAACACAAATGATGTTTTGTGCACCACCAAATTGGGATGCTTTTTTGGAGAGGTTTTCAGTTCTTTATATAGGCAAAAAAACCAAGACATATTTACAACCTAATTAGAACAACGCGACAGCCTTAATGGGGTCAAACCGCGTTGACCCATCAATAAGAGGAGAGAAAAATAGCGGTGAAATAAATTCCATAAAGAAATTAGTCAACAATCACCCCCCTAATTTCTGTCTCATTCACTGGATCTCAACGACGCCAATCTTCGTGGGCACCTCCAAAAACCTGACATGCCCAAGTGACTTTGTGAGAATGTCTGCAAGGTGCTCCTCGGTGCGAGTGTGCTCGAGAATGATTTTTCCTCCATCAACGCACTCCTAAATGAAATGGAATCGGGTGTCAATGTGCTTGCTTCAGTCATGGAAGACGGGGTTCTTGCTTAAGGCAATGGTGGACTTGTTGTCCACTTTGAGCACCAGCGCATTGAGGTCTGAGTATAGAAAATCCCCTAACAGTCGAGCCAACCAGATGCCCTGGCATGTTGCGGTTGTCACGACAATGTACTCTGCTTCGCATGAAGACAATGTCACCACCTTTTGTTTCTACGATTGCCAAGTTATGGGCTTGTCTCCAAGGGAGAAGAACACCCCAGTAGTGCTCTTGCGGTCGTCAACGTCGCCGCCCATGTCGCTATCGCTAAAGCCCAACAGGATCGACTAATCGTTTTCCTTCCTTGTGTAGCGAACACCGTAGTTGCGTGTCCCGATGATGTAGCATAATAGGTGTTTGACTGCGGCCATGTGATCTTCATGTGGCTCTTCCATAAACCGGCTTACGTAACCTACAGCATAGGCAATGTCTGGCCGTGTATGCACTAGGTACCTAAGGCTGCCAATGGTGCTCCGGTACTGAGTGACATCAACCAACGGGCAAGTGCTAGACTTGCTTAGCTTTAGGCGGGCCTCCATCAGCACTTGACAGGGGTTGCAATATCCCATACCGCTATTCTCCAACAATTTGGTCGCATAGGCATATTGACGTAGGGAAATTCCGTTGGGCCCTTGGTTCACTTCGATGCCATGGTAGTAGGAGAGCAATCCCAAGTCACTCATCCGAAAGATCTTCTTCATCTCCGCCATGAACATGTTGATGTTGGTGACATCAGTGCCGGTAATGATCAAGTCATCTACGTACACCCCGATGATTAGATGAGATGTCATGACCCGTCCTCGGGGCCCGTGCCGTGACTACCCCAAGCCCGCCTTCCATAGGCCAGGGGCTGACGACTAGCACCAAGGCGTAAATCCCGGAAAAAGGGAAGACATTGCCTTTGAAAAGTAAACAAGCACCACAGAGTAAGCAAGCGGAGAAGTAAACACTAAGTAAAAACTGTAACAAGCTGTGCTGAAAGTAAAAGGGGCCGGAAATACAAGTCCAACTGTAAAGTACAACTGAAAGGGAAAAACAGCAACTGAAAGGGAAAGCCGCAACGTCGATCCGTCCTCTGGAAGTCCCACCTGAAGGGTGGGTACAGATAGCCTCCACTGCTCCTCGGGTCCACCCGACCGCTCCGAGTACGTCCCACCCAGTGGTCCACCTCCAGGTACCGTCCTGCTCCGCAATCCTCCACCACGATCAGCGTTGTCCGTCGTCTGCAACCAACACAATGTAGTGCGGGCGTAGCCCGTGCAGGGGTGAGTATAAGCTACTCAGTAGGGACCCCGAGACCCCCAAGGTCTCACTAAAACCAACAAGGATAACCACAAAGAAGATCTCAACAGATAACCTCTACTTAGGTATATGCCCATACATATACCTAAGTTATCAAGTAACCCATCTCAATCCTGAGGAAACACAAGGATTTAGAAACAACAGATAACCACTACCCAGGTATATGCCCATACATATACCTAAGTTATCAAGGTCAAAAGTCTCAGCTCAAACCAGGATTTTCATTATCGAAACCGCAACTGCTGAAGAGCCCCGTCTCTGGAGTGTACAGTGGTCCTGTCACGACTCCGAGGTACTTCTCACCAACCTAGGACTGCTGATGTGCTCCTCCTGTCGAGTACTGTGGGCCTGCTGCTACAACCAAGTGCTTCCCCGTGCCGCTACAACCAAGCGCACCTCCGTCGTGGGTCTGCCGTTACAACCAAGCGCTCCCCTGTGCTGCTACAACCAAGCGCACCTCCGTCGTGGGTCTGCCGCTACAACCAAGCGCTCCCCTGTGCTGCTACAACCAAGCGCACCTCCGTCGTGGGTCAGCTGCTACAACCAAGCGCTTCCCTGTGCCGCTACAACCAAGCACACCTCCGTCGTGGGTCTGCCGCTACAACCAAGCGCTCCTCTATGCCGCTATAACCAAGCGCACCTCCGTCGTGGGTCTACCGCTACAACCAAGCGCTCCTCACTAGGCAATCCGTAATACACCGAGTCGTTTGATCAGCAGTCGTCAAGTCTCAGCCGGCTACACGGTCTCCGTATTCCGCACGCTCGTCTCCGGGAGGGTCCAATCCATGAGCTGCTGGTCGATACTACAAGTATCACAAGGTTCCACGAAGAAGTATCTCAAGGGACCGCCTCGTCACAAGGGTCTCAACACAACAGACGACGCGTCAATCGGATGCCCGGTCTGTGAGTTACTAGCCTTTTCGTCCCAGGGGCCCGGTTGGTTTCATGTGCGAACCAACCCGGCCGTATCTCAACTGTACCCCGAACTCCCATAGGGTATACTCAAAGGGACCGTTTCTCAACGTGATCACCAACGCCGCTGACGGTTCGTCAAACGGATGCCCGGTCTGAAAGATATCAGCTTTTCTGTTCCAGGGGCCCGGTTGGATTTCGGGTACAATCCAACCCGACTACTATCCAACATCAACCAAAACTCGGGCGAAGTATGCCAAAAGTTCCGTCTCTTCAAGAGGAATTCAACGAAACAGACGGCGCGTCAATCGGACGCCCGGTCTGTGAGTTATTGGCTTTTTCGTTATAGGGGCCCGGTTGGTTTTTAAGGCAAAACAAACCCGACCGTACCCCACCTGCGTCCAAACCTCAGGCGGAGTGAGCCAAAAGATCCGTCTCATTTAGAGGAATTCAACAAAGTCGACGGCACGTCAATCGGACGTCCGAAGCTCAAGATATGAGCGTTTCCGCTCCGAGGGCTCGATTGGTTTCGTGTACGAACCAACCCGGCCGAACCCAAAGTATTCCGAAACCTTGAGTGCGATATACTGAAACGATCGTATCGATCCAAGGATCGCGTCGCCGCTGATGGCGCGTCATTTGGAGGCCCGTAGCTCAAGTTAAAGGCAAAAGACCGAAAACGGTCCGAAGACGGGGGGGTCTGGGCCCAGGCCGACCCGGCCCGACCCCCCCGGGTCGGCCGAACCGGGTCGACCCGACCCGGTCCGGTCTGGCCAGGGCGCGGCCCGGCCAGTCGGACCGGCCTGGCTCGGCTCGGTCGAGCGGCCGAGCGCGGCAGCCGCGGGGCGCCGCCCCCGCGGGTTGAGGAAGCCGCGGCCCTGGAGGGGCCGCGCTGGGCAACAGTGGACGCGGCTTCTGCCGCGTCTCGTGCGGGCGAGCTGAACCCGCGCGGCCGCGGGTCCGCTGGCTGCCGCCCCCGCGGCTTCAGCTACGGCGGCCTCTTCTGGCGGCGCGCCGGGGCGTCGCCGCCTCCGGCTGCCGGCGCCGCCGCGCCGGCGACCCGTGCTGCCGGAGACTTCCGCGGGCCACCAGAGCTGCTCCGGTGGTCCGTTTCCCTTCCCGTCTGCGCCGCTCCTCCTCCCGGGACCCGTTCTTCACTGCAGAATCATCAAATCGCCCTTGCGTCATGTTTTTTCGTCACCCGCCAAATCCGCACAACAACGAAGAACGGCGGAGGGTTGTCGGGCCGTGTTTTCTTGGCCCGCACCCTCCGCGTTAGGCGATAACAATTGGGAAAATTAATTATCAACACATGAAACATTTCAAGAAACAATTTTAATAAATTAAAATTGCACATTGATCCCGGCTCATTATTTTAGACGAACAACCACGGGAATAAAATCATTTCACAAACAAAACCCCTACCTCGTCAAGTTGTCGCACGCGCGTTCTTCGCGGATTTGATCGTCGCGGAAGGGCGTCGCGTCATCGCGGAAAGGCGTCGCATCGTCACGGAAGGGCGTCGCGTCGTCGCGGAATACTGTGATGCGTCGACGAACTCCGAGGTTCAAGAACATGAAGATTTAATTATATCGATTAAATCCATGTGTTGTTATAAACCACAAGGAAGATTTAAAAGAAACCCGAAATCTCCTACCTCAAGCAGTTGGTGATCGGAGATCGTTGCGGGGAAGAACGTCTCGGAAGAAGCGTCGTCAATCTCTGAGGGTGACGGCATTCTTCGCGTTCTTCACGTTCTTCGCGCTCTTCGCAAAGAAGGATGAAGGCACAAAGTTGTCAAAACCTCTCAATGAGCATTTTTCCAGAAGTCGTGCGTTGGTCTTATTTTATTATTACGCCAACCGATTGAAAACAGGTTAAGAAACGATTAAATTAATTCATCGAATTAATTCAACGAATAAAACCACTCAATTAATTCAACGAATAAAACCGCCCAATTAATTTAATGAATAAAACTGCCCAATTAATTGGTGCGTTAATAAATTAAGAAAACGCGTTAGTTGACTTTCATAATGACGGGTTTTCGCGGGTGCGTTACTTAGCGGAAAGAAACGGTGGGGCTCGTGCGGGCCCCGCCTCACAAATATCCTACCAAGAGGGTAGGATATTTCTGGATAGCACCCTATCCACATCAACTTAGATTAAGCTGCTTTAAGTGGCTTCAAGTGGCTTCCAAGCGGCTTAAGTGAAATAAAATAAAGTTTGTCGTACAATTTATTTTATTTCTCAACTTTAAGCCCAAAAATTAAAAACCACAACCGAGCAAACGCAACTCCGGAAGAGGCGTTTCAAAGCAAATATCGGCGCTGCGATTCCATCGGTGCCCTCGGAATTCGATTCCGAGCACCGGTTCAAAAGTTAGAAAAACCCGCTCGTTCGTTCACTGAACGTACCCGAGCCAAACTTCGGAAATTAATTCCGGGCACACCGGGCCTCGGAATCAGGCGCCGTCAGAAACTGCGTTCTTGTAAAATTCCAAAAAAAATTAAGAAAAAAATTTTCCTTGAAATTTCCAGGTCTTTACATTACTCCCACCACAGGGATTTACGTCCCCATAAAGCTTCAACACAAACTAGGGATACAAAGGCGGTAGATCTAGGCGGTAAACCACCACACCAATCCTGCTAAGGACCTGGAAGGGTTCGATGAAGCATGAAGACAACTTGCCACCTCGGCCAAATCTCCGTAATCCACGTCGATGTGAGACCCGCATGAAGACGTGGTCGCCATCCTCGAACTCTAGTGGCCTCCGCCTCCCGTCAGCTTAAGACTTCTGCCGGCTCTGAGCTGTTCTCTTCCGCTCCTGGATGATCTGGACCTTCTCTGGTCCTACAAGAGCTGCTGTGATTTCTTCCTTGCCGATAAGAGAAATCCAGTCTAATCCCTTGGATGAACCACATTCTTCGCCTAATACAGTCAATCTCGACATGGATGATACTAATCCATACCAAGGATGACGTTGTAAGGCCTCGACGCTACTACCAAGAGATCCAACCGTTACTCTCGCCTCAAGGGTTGAGTCACACTGTCGGCATCAGTGTGTGGTAACTGGGTCTCCTCTAGTAGATGTCTCACAAGTGAGGGTCAAGTCAACAGTCTAAACTGGAACCTCTTAGTAACAACACAAAAGAGGACAGGAATGAAAACATCACAAAGTTATGCATCTTTTATTATTGCAGCTCATAATACAAGGACACTACACAAAAACAACAAGGAACTAGAAGTACAAAAGACGTATCCACTAGTTCCGCTCCTGTCCATCTGCTCCCAGAGCTCCATGATCGAAGGCCTCAGCTGCCTGAAGTTGAGCTCTCCCATTTCCACCAACTCCCTGCGGTCGGGGTGGACCTCCTGGTAGTGGTGGTGGCAACACCTCGAAGCATCGTCCACCTCCAGTTGCACGACCAGCTCCCCTACCATGGCCGCCTTCTCCTTGCAGCCCGCCCTGATCGAACCTCTGCCTCTGCCTGGGGGGCCCTTCGTCCATCTGCTGGTCATCCGTATGGCGGGTCGGACAGTCACGAGCCATGTGACCCATCCCGCCGCAGGAGTAACACTGCCCTCTCATGGCAAGTCGTTGTCCACCCCGAGTGCCTCGCACAAATGATCCAGAGTCATGCTGTCGACCACCTGTAGGTCTAGTCCTCTTGGACCCCTGCGTCATCTGTCTACTGCCTGCTGTAGAAGACTCTGCCGCATGCCGGCAAGTGGTGGGTCCTGCTGCTGGAGACTGCTCAGCAAGGAAACTCTCCACTAAGAGGGCTCGCTCGAACACCCCTGCCTGAGTCGGAATGTTGAGGGAGATCATCGAAGCCCTGATCTCGTGCCTCAGTCCCTGCTCGAAGGTCCGGGCCTGGAAGAACGGGTCCCGTACCATATCTGTGGAGTAGCGCAAGAGATCAGTAAATCTCGCCGAGTACTGGGCCACTGTCATGCTGCCCTGCCGCAGCTGTAGTAGCTCCTGGATGCACACCGCTCGGAGGGTAGATGGGACGAACTCGGAGCGGAAGATGCTCTCAAAGTCCGTCCAGAGGAGAGATGCCTCGTCGTGCACCTGGAGCATCGAGCTCCACCATCTGCCTACTGCCGCGTGCAGGAGGCTCGCTGCGAGGATCACCATGAGGTCTGCTGGTGTCCTCACTAATATGAAAACACGTACAACTGCCTCCAGCCAGTCCTCGGCGGCCTGAGGGTCCGTCTCCCCGCGGAACCTGGGCGGTCGCTGGCGCTGGAACTCATGCAGTGCACTAAGGCGACGTGCATTGTCAGCGGCTGGGGATGGTAGCACCGATGGCTCGGCGGGTATAGGTACCGCCGGTGCCTCAGCTGTCAAAGGGCCCTGTACCGAGTCCTCGACGCTCGGTGGGCTCTCGCCACGCACATCGCTCAGAACCCTAGCTGGATGCCATCGTGGGGCCATCCTGAAAAGGAAACAAGTGCGCCATGGTCAGAACAGTATACCTGGTGAGCTGATATAAAGTAATCAAAAAGAAAACTTGAAACACACATGCAATCAATGTTTTCGTGCATTACGTCGGAAATCAGAAGTCAGGGTCCTGGTGTACGGATACGTCGGCCGCCGCACCAACACTGGACTCCCTGGATTGATAACCACACCCAATACGCAAAACACTATTTCTTCACATAGAAGAAAGATCAGAGTCTGCGGTAGAACTGACCACCTTTGATACAAATTTTTCACGACCCGTCCTCAGGGCCCGTGCCGTGACTACCCCAAGCCCACCTTCCATTGGCCAGGGGCTGACGACTAGCACCAAGGCGTAAATCCCGGAAAAAGGGAAGGCATTGCCTTTGAAAATTAAACAAGCACCAAAGAGTAAGCAAGCAGAGAAGTAAACACTAAGTAAAAACTGTAACAAGCTGTGCTGAAAGTAAAAGGGGCCGGAAATACAAGCCCAACTGTAAAGTACAACTGAAAGGGAAAAACAACAACTGAAAGGGAAAACCGTAACGTCAATCCGTCCTCTAGAAGTCCCACATGAAGGGTGCGTACAGATAGCCTCCACTGCTCCTGGGGTCCACCCAACCGCTCCGAGTACGTCCCACCCAGTGGTCCACCTCCAGGTACCGTCCTGCTCCGCAAGCCTCCACCACGATCAGCGCTGTCCGTCGTCTGCAACCAACACAACGTAGTGCGGGCGTAGCCCGTGCAGGGGTGAGTATAAGCTACTCAGTAGGGACCCCGAGACCCCCAAGGTCTCACTAAAACCAACAAGGATAACCACAAAGAATATCTCAACAGATAAACTCTACTTAGGTATATGCCCATACATATACCTAAGTTATCAAGTAACCCATCTCAATCCTGAGGAAACACAAGGATTTAGAAACAACGGATAACCACTACCCAGGTATATTCCCATACATATACCTAAGTTATCAAGGTCAAAAGTCTCAGCTCAAACCAGGATTTTCATTATCGAAACCGCAACTGCTGAAGATCCCCGTCTCTGGAGTGTACAGTGGTCCTATCACGAATCCAAGGTACTTCTCACCAACCTAGGACTGCTGAGGTGCTCCTCCTATCGAGTACTGTGGGCCTGCTGCTACAACCAAGCGCTTCCCCGTGCCGCTACAACCAAGCGCACCTCCGTCGTGGGTCTGCCGCTACAACCAAGCGCTCCCCTGTGCTGCTACAACCAAGCGCACCTCCCTCGTGGGTCTGCCGCTACAACCAAGCGCTCCCCTGTGCTGCTACAACCAAGCGCACCTCCATCGTGGGTCAGCCGCTACAACCAAGCATTTCCCTGTTCCGCTACAACCAAACGCACCTCCGTCGTGGGTCTGCCGCTACAACCAAGCGCTCCCCTGTGCCGCTACAACCAAGCGCACCTCCGTCGTGGGTCTGCCGCTACAACCAAGCGCTCCTCACTAGGCCATCCGTAATACACCGAGTCGTTCGATCAGCAGTCGTCAAGTCTCATCCGGCTACACGGTCTCCGTATTCCGCATGCTCGTCTCCGAGAGGGTCCACTCCATGAGCTGCTGGTCGATACTACAAGTATCACAAGGTTCCACGAAGAAGTATCTCAAGGGACCTCCTCGTCACAAGGGTCTCAACACAATAGATGACGCGTCAATCGGATGCCCGGTCTGTGAGTTACTAGCATTTTCGCGGAAAGGCGTCGCGTCGTCGCGGAAAGGCGTCACGTCGTCGCGGAAGGGCGTCGCGTCGTTGTGGAATATTGTGACGCGTCGACAAAATCCGAGGTTCAAGAACATGAAGATTTAATTATATCGATTAAATCCATGTGTTGTTATAAACTACAAGGAAAATTTAAAAGAAACCTGAAATCTCCTACCTCAAGCAGTTGGTGATCGGAGATCGTTGTGGGGAAGAACGTCTCAGAAGAAGCGTCGTCAATCTCTGAGGGTGACGGCATTCTTCGCGTTCTTCGCGTTTTTCGCGTTCTTCACAAAGAAGGATGAAGGCACAAAGTTTTCAAAACCTCTCAACGGGCATTTTTCCAGAAGTCGTGCGTTGGTCTTATTTTATTATTACGCCAACCGATTGAAAACAGGTTAAGAAACGATTAAATTAATTCATCGAATTAATTCAACGAATAAAACCACTCAATTAATTCAACGAATAAAACCGCCCAATTAATTTAACGAATAAAACCGCCCAATTAATTGGTGCGTTAAGAAATTAAGAAAACGCGTCAGTTGACTTTCATAATGACGGGTTTTCGTGGGTGCGTTACTTAGCGGAAAGAAATGGTGGGGCTCGTGCGGGCCCCGCCTCACAAATATCCTACAAGAGGGTAGGATATTTCTGGATAACACCATATCCACATCAACTCAGCTTAAGCTGCTTTAAGTGGCTTCAAGTGGCTTCCAAGCGGCTTAAGTGAAATAAAATAAAGTTTGTCGTACAATTTATTTTATTTCTCAACTTTAAGCCCAAAAATTAAAAACCACAACCGAGCAAACGCAACTCCGGAAGAGGCATTTCTAAGAAAATACCGGTGCTGCGATTCCATCGGTTCCTTCAAAATTTTATTCTGAGCACCGGTTCAAAAGTTAGAAAAACCCGCTCGTTCGTTCACTGAACGTACCCGATCCAAACTTCGGAAATTAATTCCGGGCACACCGGGCCTCGGAATCAGGCGCCGTCAGAAACTGCGTTCTTGTAAAATTCCAAAGAAAATTAAGAAAAAAATTTTCTTTGAAATTTCTGGGTCTTTACATGATAAGTGTTATTTCCACGAGTATACACAACATGCTTAGAGTTACTCTTTTGAAACCCAAGCGTTAGAAGGCTGGCGTCAAGCTTAGCGTTCCACACTCTTGGTGCTTGGCAGAGGCCATAGAGTGCTTTCCGGAGTCGGAGCACCTTGTGCTCGTGGTCTTTGATGATGAAGCCAAGTGGTTGCTCGTCGTAAACCTCCTCTTGGAGGTCACCATTTAGGAATGCCGATTTGACATCCATGTGATGGACCTCCCACCCTTATTGCGCTGCCACTATGATGAGGAGCCGCACTAATTCCATGCGTGTGACAGGGGAAAAGGCCTCCTCATATTCGATCCCCTGCTGTTGGACGTATCCTTTTGCAACAAGCCTCGTCTTGTTCTTTGCTACCGCACCGCGCTCATCGCGCTTCACTTTAATGATCCACTTGATCCCAATTGGACGATGGCCAATTGGGAGATCGACGAGCTCCCATGTGTCATTGTCCTCGATCGACCTCATCTCTTCAAGCATCACCTTACGCCAACACTGGTGTAGTTCTGCTTCACCAAAGGAGGTTGTCTCATCAGCCGTAGTGAAATGTAGCTCACCAGGGTCGAGCTCACGTAATGCAAACCCATGTGGTGTTGTGGCCCCGATGATGTTGTCAATAGTGCGGAACCGAAGTGGGGCGTCGTCGTGCTCGACGTCAAGTGCTTCCGCCATGTTGGATGGCGGTGAGACGAACTCCACTGTAGCTGATGGAATGGGCATCACCTTGACCACGTCTGGTGTTGTAGCGTCTGCAGAGTGTGCACTAGTGGGTGTGAGTGACAATACCTATTCTCCAATAGCGTCGTCGGCCTCCGTCGTCCCTGACATACATTCTGTTGTGTGTTCGACGATGAATGGCTCCTCACTACTCAACACACCTTGTTTATCATGAGAACTCCAATTCCACTGTTCTGCCTCGTCGAAGATGACATCAAGCGTTATATGCACGCGCTTGCTGACGGGGTCACACACGCGGTATGCCTTGGACCCGGACACATACCCGATGAAGATCATCGGCGTACTCTGGTCATCCAAATTCTTCAGGTGTGGTTTCACATTCTTGACATGCACAATACAACCAAAAGTGAGGAAAAAATGCATCGCCGGTCATTTTCCATGCCAGGCGTCGTATGGAATCAACCCGTCAAGGCTACGTGTCGGCGCCTGGTTGAGGATGAAGACAACAGTGGAGACAACCTCACCCCAGAACATCCTGGGAAGGCATTTTGCCTTCAATATGCTTCGAGCCATGGAAACCACTGTCTGGTTGAGTCGTTCAACGGCCCCATTCTGTTGTGGTGAATAAGGGACTATGAGTTGCCTTTGTATGCCACGTTTGGAACAGTATTCACCAAATTCCAATGAAGTGAACTCGCCACCGCGGTTCGTTCGGAGAACCTTCAGCTTGCACCCTGTCTCCACCTCCACTGTGGCTTGAATGCATTTGATTATCGTTAGAGTCTGGTCCTTACTTCTGATTAGATTGAGCCACATGTAGCGGCTCATGTCATCTACGAACAGTAGAAAGTAGCGGCTCCCGCTTGGCGTCATCGGTGTGATCGACCTGTAGAGGTCACCGTGGACAAGGTCAAAGGCTTGCTCTGCACGATGCTTCACTTGTTCAGGGAAATACACTCGTCGTTGTTTCCCAATGAGGCAGCTGTCATAGACTTGATCAACCTGATCAATTTGTGGGAGCCCTCACACCATATCTCATTGAGCGAGCTTATGCAGAGCCTGAAAATTCAGGTGGCCGTACCTCGCATGCCAACACCATTCCTTCTCAGATCCCCTTGCATAAAGGCATATTGGTTGTGCAATGTCGAGTTTGAGCTTGTACATCTGTCCGGGGAAGCGCTTCACCTTGGCTAGCAGACACCGTTGCTGGTCGTGGATCCTCAGGATGCCGTCTTCGATCAGTATCTGGAAACCATTCTCATCAAGTTGTCCGATGATAATTATGTTTGTGGTGATCCTCGGGATGAAGTACACCCCCTTGAGCATGTGGTGCTCACCGGTTTTTCAAGTGGGAAAGGTGGTCCCACACCCCTCGATGTTGACGATAGAGTCATCTCCAAACTTCACGGTGCCATGGATCCTAGAGTCAAACTCGGAGTAGATGGCACGGGACCCAGTCATGTGGTTTGTGGCACCGGTGTTGAGGTACTAAAAGTTGTCATCATGCGCCTCCTCTTGATCTATTTGTGTGAAGACGTTCATCTCGATCAGCTGTAGAGGGATGCATTGTGGTTGTAAAGTATTGGTGGTGGTGGATTTTAGTGGTGGGGAATCGGGTACTGCGGTGCATGAACTTTCCATAAGAAGCACGGGCTCATCGTCATCACCTTGGGTTAGAAGGGCCTTAGGCCTTTTTGGTCTGCTGCAACAATATTTGTCCCAATGACCCATTTTGCCGCAATTGTGGCATTTGTCCCTTGAGATTTCGCGTGCCTCCTCCCGATCCAGTTGTGCGAAGATATTAGTCTCGATCAGCCGTAGAGTGTTTCATTTTGGTTGTAAAGTATTGGTGGTGGTGGATTGCGGTGGTGGGGAATCGGGCACTGCAGTGCATAACCTTTCCATAAGGAGCGTGAGCTCATTGTTATCACCTTGGGTTAGAAGGGCCTCAGGACTTTTCGGTTTGCTGCAGCAATATTTGGCTCAATGACCCATTTTTCCGCAATTGTGGCATTTTTACCTTGATACTTCATGACCACCATCGTATCCTAATCCATCCCTTCCATTTTCTCTATTACCACTCCCATTCTTTTGTCGTGGTCCTCAGCGACACCGGTTGCAGGACTTGGAGTTGTTGAAATATTCCTCCCTCGTCTGCCGCTCCTTCATCTGTGCAACCCACTCCTCCTTGGTAAGGAGTAGCTTCCCTCCAATGTTTGCGGTGGGTGCCAGCTCAAAATGGTCCTCCACCGCTTTAATTCTCCCTATTACCTCCTCCACAGAGAGTGTCAAAATATCAAGAAGCGTTTCAATTGAAAGTGAAATTTGAGAGAACCTGGAGGGGATGACGCGAAAATAATTCTCAACGACCTTATCTTGAGGCTCCGTATCACCGAGGATCGTGAGTTGGTTGACCATCCTGGTGAGCTGCATTGTGAAGTCGTCCACCGATTCGCCATTGTGAAAAACAATGACTTCGTACTCCTTGCGGAGCTTTTGAGCATTGACCTTGCGAACACAATCAATGCCGATGTGAATGGTCTTCACGGTGTCCCACACTTCCTTGGAAGTTTCCTTGATAGTGAGTATGGAGATCATCTTCGGCGGGACAACGCAGAGGATAGCCTCTAGCGCCATCCGATCTTCCTGGAGTTCCACACCGCCAGTGTCGACAACATCCCAAAGACCGCGTGCTTGAAGTATTACCTTCATCATCAAGGAACAGTCGTTGTAGTTTGTCTTCATGAGGATCAGATATGTCACCGATCCCCCGGTCTCCTTCACCACTCGATGTACCACCAGAGGGCCACTACCGCTGTCAATGGGGGGTCTGGGACGTGCTGATGATGTATGGGAGAGTCGGGGCGATGAGGGCTTATAGTTCGGCATTATGGATTAAAACAACCTCCATCTGATACCAAATGTTGAAAATACCTGACCGTTCAACATGAAAAACACAAGTGAGAATAGAAAGAATATTGAAGGAAAATATTTGAACACAAATGATGTTTTTTGAACCACCAAATTGGGATGCTTTTCTGGATAGTTTTTCATTTCTTTATATAGGAAAAAAAACCAAGACGTATTTACAACGTAATTAAAACCACACTGCAACCTTAATGGGTTCAAACCGAGTTGACCCATCAATAAGGGGGAGGGAAAAATAGCGGTGAAATAAATTCCATAAAGAAATTAGTCAACAAAACATACCAAGAAACGCAACAGGGAACAAGGAGACTCATTTGATCAATGTGATTCAATTATTAACATCCACCAAATGTAACCATTGACATGAAGGTCTCATGGGAGCCAAAGGCATCACCCCAAAGTTAACAAGCCAAATAGATTCCCGGACAAGGGTATGCCCATGTTGGAGGCCCAATCCATTGCACTAATTATAATTATAATTATTTTTTTTAGCGATGACCTTTCACACCGCTTATAAAAAACACTGTAAAAGGTCATTCCTTTATCGGAGCTTATAAAAAAACAATGACAGAATAGTAAATACCTTTTAAAATCATTAGGTAAAACCTTTAACATTGTTAAAAAAACACCGTTGATCTAAACACCATTAAAGTGGGCCGATTTTATAAGCACTCATAAATATAATTCTTTATCAACGTTAAAAAAACAACAATAAAGTTTGTTATTTATCAACGCTGATAAAATTCAACCTGCTGTAGTGTGGTTTTAAAATTGTAACACACTACACCAAGTCAAACATTGTAGACATGTCAAATATTGTTTTGTATAAATTCATAATTTAATTGAAATAAAAATTACAACACATATAGACAAAAAAAAACTATATGATAAACATGTCAAACATTGTTTTGTATAATTATATTAGAAAATACTATCAAAAATATTAAAAAATATCAATGGTTTCATTATCTTTGGCACCATATCCTCTCTCAAAAAAGCACAATCATGGTATCAATTGTCGAACAAACCACACAAGCTCGAACAAAATAATCCACCAGTATAATAAAACAATTCTTATGTTAGTAATACTATAAAGAAATAAATTAAACATAAACATGAAACAATACATTAATAAAATGTCAATTTCAAATAAAAAGATACACTTGGAGCCATACCGGACACACCGTACATCGGATTGACGTGCAGTTGATTCATGCATGTTAAAAATGATTTAAGGATTGTTTTAGTAAAGTATCAAAACAATCCAAATGCATTAGTTCATTTTTAAGTATGTCACGTGTCTTTTACTAAAATGTCAATTTAAACTAAAAAAAGAACTTTGAGTCATATCGATCACATCGTGTGTCAGTTTGATATGAGATTGATTCATACATGTCAAAAATAACTTATGAATCACTTTCCTAAAGTATTAAGATAATTTGAGTGCATTTTCTCATTTTTCAGTGAGTGACACATGTTTTTAACTCAATTGTCATTTTTAATCTGATAATGAACACTTTGAGTCATACCGGACACACTGTGTAATAAATTGAGGCGCAACTAATTCTACGCATCAAAAATGACTTATTTATCATTGTTCTAAAGTATCAAAACAATCGGAATGTGTTTGTGTGATTTTGAGTATGTGACGTGCGTTTTGAACTAAAATGTCAATTTTAAATTAAAGGACACACTTGAAGTCATACGGATCACACCACGCATTGGATTGATGTGAAATTGATTCCTACATATCACAAATGAGCTAAGGATCATTTTCCTAAAGTATAAAAATAATCTGAATGCGTTTTCTTGGCTTTAAGTATGTCGTGTGTCTTTTTTTACTAAAATGTCAATTTAAACTTAAAACATGCACTTTGAGTGTAATGATTTGTCTTTTCATGAAGATATGTGTTACACCCCAACCTTTAAAATTACTTTATTTTATTATTTCTCGGCTTTGGATATTTTTTTCAAGATTCGGGTTGAGTGTTGATTTAATTTTTTTGAGGTTTGATAATTTTGGTGGGTTTCGAGCCGGTTCACAGGCACCGCACGGTTAGCGGTAACTGTACGGTTAGCCCAAGTGACCATGCGGTTGCCCATTTTTTTTTTCAAAAAATAAATAAAATTTTGTGAAAATAAAATAAAATAAATTTTTAAACCATAATAATAATAATAATAATAATAATAATATTGTAGATATTATTATTATTATTATTATTAAAATTGTTATTAATATTTTTCTTATGAAATTATTATTAATATTATTATTATTTAAGAATGAAATGAATATTATTAATATTATGATGATGATGATGATTATTATTATTATTAAAACTAATATTAATATTACATTTCTTTTTTTACATTTCTTTTTTTTTAAAACCTAATTTTTCCCTAACCTCCCCTTCCCTCTCCCTTACCCAGCACACCCTCTACCCTCTCCCCTCTCCTGTATAGTGTGATCCCCTCCCCACCTTGCTCCCTCCTTCCTCGCACCGTCTCCCCTCCCTCATCGGCGACCTCCCATCCGACGCCCTCTTCCACATCCAGCCACGCCCCAGTCGGGCCTCCTCCTTGCGCATTGATTTCATCTGGATTTCTACCAGTTTCTCCTTTGATCCACCATGGTAAGGCCTTATCCCCTCTTCTCTTTCCTCTCTTGGGTGATTTTCAGCCTATTTTTCACCTTATATGAGTAGGTTGAACCTTAGGGCTTCGATATGATCTGATTTTTAGCGTTCTTCAATTTTAGGGTCGTGAAAAGGGCCTCTCGGGACCCGTTGGTCTATGTTCCAGCAATTTCCGCTGAAGACGAGGTAGTTCGGGTCAATTCTCTCCACCACCGTCGATTTGGGGTATATTTCTAAACCTTCTAATTGTTTCGCACCCTCTATTTTAGGGACTTAAGATGTTTATTAGTCTCTGATAATTTATTTGAGGTGCGTTGAACTTTTCCGCTATGTTTTTGTGATTCTAGGATATGTTTATTGAGTTATAGTCAATGTTTGAGGGCGCACACACATATACTTAAAGTATGTATGTGTATATATATATATATTTCCTCCATGTATGTATTCCCTCATGGAACGGGGAATACGTGCATTGGATTACGAATATTTATATATAGGTATGTGCGTGCGAGTGTGGGCTGGTTACGAGTGGTCGCCGCCTAATTTGTCAAGTGCCGAAGTGTCTTGGTTTGGTCCTCTCTCTTTTTGAGGTAGGTTTCCTATTCCCACACCTTTAATTTGATCTCCCTGATTTCTTACCATTTTAAAAGTGTGTTTTTATATTTATGTGTTATTTATATATACATATATATACATGCATAGATGTTTTCATCTATTTCTTTTCCGACACATTACTTTAATGCTTGATCTTTCTTTCAATGCTTTAAATCTGCTATAATATTATTGTGGTGTGTGAGTGTAAATTTTCACAGTATTTTTATGATGGAAAATTGGTGTGGATTTTTTTTTCAAAGGATTTCTTAAATATGCACACATATATATATATACATGAGAAGTGTTCAATGAAATGCCAATTGACATTTTAAAACGAATTTCAGTATTTTAATGGTTTGTTTGGATTTGGTTATGTTATGTTGGAATGGATAATTGTGATATGATCCTTATGTGTGATTTATGTGACTTAGATACCTCTTTATTAAATTATTATTTGCGGTAAAATGTTTTAGAATGATTTTCCTGGTTTTTAAATGCTTGTTTGTGCTTGGGTGATTATGTGGAATGGTTGAGTTTGGTTTAAAAGAAAGTGGTGATTCTAGAAAATGGTTTTGGATGTTTTAATGGATATTTAAAGTCTGTCACTGGATGAGGGAACATTCATGGGTGCACGAGGTGCACACATGGATGAACATTCAAATGAAGATGACACTTAAAAATAATGTGTTTCTTGAACCCTGGTTCTCAAATGGTTCCTCCTTTCTTTTCCCTTATTCTTTCAAAATGATTCCTTTATTTCTAAATGGTGTGTTGTTACTTTATGTGGCTCCAAAGGTGGTTTTTAATGTTTCCTTTAAAACTTGGATCGTTTGGTATTTTGTAAAAGATGATTGGTTTCTAAATGACCTGGATGGCCGACTGCCATTTTAAGTGTGTTGTGTGTTTTCATCTTGGTTTTTAAAATAAAGTTGGATTTGGATTAAAGGCATGTTTGGAATTGCGGTCCTAGAAGTGGTTGTTTGTATTAATTTTGGAAAATGGGTTATAAATGTTTTAAAAGTGTATTTGAGATGGACATGATATAAGGTCCGGTTGGCACTATGTAATATTGATAAATAAATGTGGTTTTGAAAATATAAATGCCCGATTGGCAGCTTGAAATGTTTAATAAATGTTCTATAAGCTTATGTTATGTGATGGCCCGGTTGGCACTTATAAATGACCTATTTTATGATGGGAACACCTATTGGGGATGTCCCTATATGGGTTATCGTATAAATAGTGTCTGTGTATGGGGTAGGCAAGTGTAGTGATGGCAGGTAAGGTGAGTCACACATGTGAGGGCCTCCTAATTACACAATATACTTTTACCATGGGATTACTAGGTGTATTTTAAAGGGTCGAGTGATGGTTGATGATCAACCCCAATTAGATGGGTTGGTACCCCCAGGATTTGCTGTTAAGCCAAGCGGGATGTGGCATTGGATTGGTTAGTTGTGGGTGGCCAATTGATTATAGACTTATGAGCTTCACCATACGTCGACAGGTGGTTCCGAACCGAGTACATCTAGGGATCACTTTAGGGATGTTTATGAAATTCCCATGGTTTCATACTTGTATGTTCCTATTTATTTTGCAGCACTTTTGGCTATTTGATTTCAGGGCACCTCTACTTGTTTTTCATATTTAAAACATTTTTCAGCACTAGTAGTCTTTTAAAGGAATTTATATAAATGAATTATATTCCTTGGAAATTATTTTGGAAAAATGGAAATGTAAAGGGGTTTTTCTTGATTTTAGAAGCCTGTTACTTTTTTTGCTAAAAGAATGAAATCCTTATTTTTGTATATCCTATTTTCAAACTAGCAAGAATGGATTTCACTTTAAAGGTGAGGAATAGGGTGTGGTTTATCTTTTTCATCCCTATTGAGTATCTCTGTTCTCACGCTTACTCTATGTTTTCAGTTTGGGTTCTCTCAGTTTTGGATTACTCTAGGAGCGAGTGTGGTTCCGTGGTTAGTGGTGACCCACAAGGTCATCTGGAGGTATGTTTAGCAGTTCAGTTTTTTTCTCTTTCATCTGCTAGAGTTTAGTTTTATTTTTATGTTTATTCTTGTTCATTTATTTGTATTTTATGGGCCAAATTGTTCTTAATAGATTTATTTTGATTCCTGACACTAGTTGTCAGACCGTGGGGATTGTGAACGCCCTTCGAGTCATGCCACGGGCCAGCTCGGGTGACCGGTTCAAGGTTGACCTGGGTTGGTTCATGAAAAAATGGTATCAGAGGAGGCCCTTGTTATTAGGGGTGTCTGGTAGATGGATATTAGGACTGTTGGGACTCATAAGGTAGGTTATGGGTTGGTGCCTGATCACCACCACCCATGACGAAACTTGAGTTACCAGGGGTAGTCTTTTTTTTGAGTCGTTGTCTTTGTTTTGGATTGAGGGATGACAATGGAGGCAAGCCGGTGTTATGTCATGATTTCACATGGATTAGTGACTCATGTGGAGTCCGAGTACATGGTTTAAGTCCCTCCTTGTTGTTGATGCTTACTTGGGGCATGGATCACTACCATGTTGTCAGGTTAAGAATAACTACTAGTCCCTCATCCCGATAGTTCACCGTAAGTTGTGTTTTGTTTGGTTCTGGTTGGTGTGAGTGAATTATGAAAATTGAAATGGTTTTGAAATGAAAATTCTTTCTTTCAAATGGTTTAAAAGTGTTGAAATGAGTTTTAAAGGAAATTGATTTGGTTTGAAAATTTGGTGGATGTTTGGATTCACTAAGAAAATGGATTGGGTGCAACCCTTAGTACTCTTTATGAAAATTTTCACATGTGAGAGTATGTGTGTGGAAAGTGAATGTTGGTGCGTATGAATGAGAATATATTGTAAAACCCCAAGCTTCCATGGTATGCTTCTCTTTGAATAATACAATAGCGTGCGATGTACGCAACACCGAGTTCAAGCACACCACGACCTATCAAACTAGCCGTTTAAAAAGTAGTCATGAATAGTAATAACCACATTTTGAATTATATATATATCCCATATAATTTTAACATTCATCTTTTGTGTTTCTTAGACATAATATAAGGACAGATTCAATTTTTCAGATAAAAGAAGTATTTTTCAAAAAATGCAGTTTTCCACCTTTTAATGGCGAACCCTTTCTAAATCCAATATTTGGAACTTTTAAATATTCAATTTGATAAAATTAAATTATTATTTAGAATAAATACATAAAAATTTAGTTTGGATTAATTTTTGCTGTTTTTCTAATAACTTTCATATTTTGATGAATAGTGAAAGATACTAAATTTTAATTGAAAGCAACTTTTTTAATAAAAATAATTTATAGTGTTAAATTATACATTTGAATGGTTTTAAAGTATAATTATATTATATATTTATCATTTAATACAATTTTGATCATTGGAATTAATTTTACTTTTAAACTGGACATAAACACATATCAATCTTTTGATAGTTTTTACTTCTCAAAAACCCGCTTTCTGATTTTGACAACGAGAATTAATTTTAAATTAATTAATGAAACTTTAATGTTTTAAATTTGGTAAAATATACATCATTTTTGGATTTGGAATATCAAAATTATCTTAGGGTTAATTTTTGGTATTTTTCTGAAAACTTTCAATTTTTGATGAATAGTGAAAAACACTGCGTTATTGTTTAAAAACCCACTTTTTATTTAAATAATTAATTATTTTATTTAAATTAATTTTAAGTAAAAATATATACACAATAACTATATTATTTAAATGTAATTCACTGGATTCATTTTATAATAAAATTAGATGTATAAAAGTTTATTGATTTTTTTAACGTTTTTAACCACCTTCAAGGCGCGTTAGCAAATTTGCATAAAACGTAATTTTACCACTTCTGTGAATTAAATTTCAAAAATATGAGAGACACAGTTGATATCAGTAAGTAAAATGTGTTTCAATAAAATGAATATAATTTTTGGTGAATAGTAACTTTTGAATTTTATTTACCACGGTTAAAAGTAAATTGGGTAATTAAAGGTAAAAATGATATTATAATTACCCTAACACATGTACTAATTCTATTGGATAAGTTTTTTTCGACCAAAATAAACATTAGGAATAAAATATGATCCTATTTACTCGACTTGGATTAGATTAGGACATTTATTATTATTTTATTTAAAGAAGAGTTAAAAGTGTTAAATTCAACTTTTCATAACTAAAACATTTTTAATATAGGGTTATACATAAGATAAAATCAACTATAAATATTAATTAGAAATATAAAAATATTTCCTTCATCATGGTATTTTATTTATAATTTTTAGAGATTAAATAATTAAATTTATTCATGACACAATGATGATGCAATAATTACCTTATTAATGAAAGATTAAAATAATTGATATTATAAATATCAAAATAAATGTAAATTGATACTTTTGATGCATTCCAAGAATTTTATAGATTAATATGACATGTTAGGGTTTATTCAATTTATTTTTTCGAAGAAATCATATTGTTATGACTTTCACAAAAACCAAATACTAAATAATGTCAAAATTTACATAAATGAGTTTTTAAAACAAATACTATATTATTAAATGATATAATAGTACTAAAAATCTATGGTTTGGTCAAAGGACTTATATAATAATATATATGTCATTAATGAACCATTTGGGGATCACTTTTAATTTTATAGTTAGTTTATTAACCATATAATATAAAAATACAAGGAGACATGGTAAATGTTAAACTATTTAACCAAGAGTTAAATCTAAAAGATAAGGTTAATATGGTGAACTAAACCTGTCTAAAACATCTTTTTTGAGAGGTTTTCGACCCATCCCCACCTTATCCTAAAAATAAATCCTTTTTTGAGCTATTATAAACCAAATATTATTGTATAATAAAATAATATTTCAAGGTTTTCCTAAAGTGACCCTCACCTCTCTTATAAAAGGGAACTTCCCCTTCTCTCAAAATAACACCTCCAAATCCATTTGTCTTGGACAAAACCTACTAAAATATCCTCCCAGATACCCTCAATTCGATCTAGAGGCCTTACTTTGATCAGAAAGCCAACCTAAGGATCCCTTTTGATCAAATCAAAAAGAAGCAGCCGAAGAAGAGGTAATTATATCATCACCTCTTTCAATGTTCTTTTCTTCTTCCGCTTCCTCTTTCTTTGTTGTTTCCATGACAAAATAATAACTCCAATACCTTCTAAATAATTTGATGTTATTATAAATATGGTAAAACCATATTCATTATTCTATCCATCCTATGAATGACAAAGTCACCATACATGCGTACGTACGGCTTACCGTCTCCACGTCGTGGTGTAGTTTGTTATTCAACACTTAATTATTTGGATGGGTATAATAATGAATATAATTGATGTAAATAATAAATATAACATGTTAATTATTATTTATATATTAAATACCATCCAATTACATATGATTTCATCATCAATAGAATGGTACTGTCGCTCGTGCGTACGTACGGATTACCGTCTCCACGAATGCAATGTGATTCATTCCCCATCGTAACCATTCAAGAATAAATATCATTTTATGATTAAAAATTAATTTTTAAGAACATAATATTATTCTGGATATGAATCAAATATATCCTGTCCATAAAAAACATGACTTACGTAACAAAACATATAAATAAAAACGAACCAGTTAACACCTGAAACAATGATACTACTGAAGTATTATTAACAAAGAAATATTAAAATATCATATATGATATCATATTTATGTATATGGTTCCTGTATAATTTAATAAAAATTATTTCACCATTATACAGGAGGTTAACGTACCCTCAACTAAGGAAAAGTACATGGTAAGGGGTTTTCATCTCACTTTTATTCCTGTGACATTCATGCTATATTTGCCACTATTACCTTTTGTGTGGTGTATGTACTGCCCATGATTGTATTCTTTCTGTAATATACTTTAATTTATGGGTATTTACATCATCATTGTATGATCCTTCTTTCATGGGGTGTATGTTTCATAAGTTACCAAATCGGTAAGGGAATTTCAAATTTCAATTTCCACTGATTCGGTTTTATGCAAACTTCATTGATTTTTTTACTCCAAGATTATGTGTGAAATCACTATTTATTTACTTATGTACTAATTTTCACTTTCTTTTGTGTGTATATACTTTTTATACACATAATCAATCCATTTATAAATTCTCAAGTCATCGATATGAACTTGATAAGAGTAATTTTAACTCAATTTATATTCATTGAGTTAAACATCCAAGTCATTGGTGTTGTTTTTAAAAGAATATGTGTGAATATCCTATGATTGATTTACACTGAATATACAATCATATTGAGTGTATTTATATTTTTCACACATAATTATTTCATTGATTTATCCTTATCCAAAGGATACGGTCTTTATAATGGATTTCATCTCAACTTACATTCCATTGAGACTTCTTTGTAGTTATGCGCCAATTCACTTTTATATGGTGTATATACTCTAATTTGACATAGTATATCATGAATCCCTTTATTCTCATGATATTATAAGGTTTTGATTATCTCAATTATTTGTATTCAAGCGTCTCTCATTTGGTTAGGAACTCTAACTAAAATATCATTGTAAATGTTTTAAAAATGCATTCTTCTAAATATTTCTCATTAATGTCCATGTTTTAAATATGATTTTAAGGATTTATTTATATGGAAATTAATGTTTTAAAATTAAAATTCTTTTTAAATGTTTCAAATTGGTATGAGACACTTTGATTCACAAATCTATTTTAAACGGTTTCTTTATAAATAGTGAGACTTTTAAATGTTTTCAAGAAAAAGGGTGATATTTCTCTCAAATAGTTTTGATGATTATTTCCATCTATGTCAATATCCTTCATTATTATCGATTGAGATTAATTTATTATAATAAAATCTTCCATATTCTATTTAATGAGTTATGTTTGACTATGGATGTGCTATTTTTATACCATTCATGGTTTGTGGTTAAAATATTGACATTTCGTATGCTAGTTTTAATACAAATGTTTAGATTATGTTTCAACCTTTTCATATAAGGAATGAATTAGATTTAGTAAGTGATGGGTGGAACCCGATATATCTCCTCAATGCATCGATAGGTCTCATTAGAAAAACTAGTGTCTTGGCACAAGGCCTTGAAAAAATATTTATTTGTAGTCTTGTCACTGGGCCTTGACTATGTGGTTATGATGTCCGAAATTATGCATTCCATCATTATGAAATTAGCTATTGATATTACATGTGATTATTCAACTAGTAGAATATCCATGTGAATAAGTAAATGGTATTATTTGATTTATATTTTCCATATTATGTAGAATTTTATGTTTAAAAGGCTTGTGTTTCAGTCTTATACATTGCCTTAAACGTTTATGATTATTTATGATAGTTTATGCTATATTGTTTTCTTTAATGAGCATCTGAGATCACCCCTTTCTTATGTTTTATTTTTCCCAGGATGTGAAGAATTATATTATGACTGACCTCTAGGAATAGGCTAATGGATATAAGAGTGTTCAAAGGATACAAAATTTTGTTGTTTTTCATTTGATAATGTAATGTAAAACCTATGTATGTATTTAGTACTTCCAAGGATAATGAACTAATCAGTCTTTTGAGACTTGATCTATTGTGATCATGCCAATGTTAAGTAATAATGCACTGACTCTGGGTAACTAGGGTTAGGGTGTTATAGTTGGTATCAGAGGAAGTTTAGTATAAACCATGGAAGCTAGATTTAGAAAAACTCTGATTAAAAAACACTACCCTAAGATAGACTTTGAGGATTAGTATAGAAGAACATCCAAAAATTTTGGCAATGTAAATATTATGTGGGTTTTCCAAGCAATACATCCCTATCTAGAAACTAGAAGGTAGAGGCGGCTCTGAAACAGATGTACCTAGGAGTAAAAACTCCGACAAGGAGTTTCGGGCTTGACTCGGGGTAACCTGGTACACGACAACGGGTCTTCCTGCACTCTTGGTTACGACACTCCTAGGGGATATGCTTATAATAATTCACACTTTATTTACAAACTAAATTGAAGGATTTTAATATAATATGAGAATAAATAAACTTGGTTAATCCTAATGTGTTTTAGATTGGAAATAATGTGTCATGATATTCTCTAAATGATTTTATGACTCACAATATGATTTCTTGTGTTAGTAAATGGATGGATTCCAAGGAAGTCATAGTAACATTGAACATGATGTACAAGGTGGGCATGATGATCAAAATGAGAAACTAAATGAAATGTTAATGGGCATAAAAGATATCGTGTTCATGCCAAATGTGGTTTCCAAAAATATGATCAACAAAATATGTATTATCCAACTCTTGTACTCAACAAAGAAGAGAAAGGTGGTGAATGATAAGAGCTCTAGTAGTGGAGACCATGGAGAAAAGAAAGATTGCTATAACTTCTTCTAGCTTGGTTTATGAAGTATAGAATTGATGAATTTCAGTGGATGAAATGAATACATCTCCATTTAATCTTTCATCACTACTTGGAGAATCAACAATTTCTCTCATGTTGTCTGGCTTGATTTCCGTAATTGACATTATGGAAGTTTCCATAAGAGTTTTTGGATTTAGGTCTATCCTGTCAATCTGACTGATAGGCAACACATAATCTGTACTCACATGTATGAATGGGTTTACTGGAATCTTTTCCAAACCATTTGGATCATTAATTTTGGTGACCTTATTTGCTGTGGATTTTTCCTTCCCCTCCATGTGATAAAATTCCACCTCAATGTATTGAGATTCACACATTTTTAATGGGGCCTTGTCACCATACAATGTCCCAATTTGACCATTGAAACAATATTTGAGACATTGATGGTATGATGAAGGTACGACTGCATGTTGATATAGCCAAGGTCTTCCAAGAAAAATGTTGAAGGCTGTGTCCTAACGAACAACCATGAAATATGAATTAGACATAAGGCATCCAAACTGAATTCTGAGTGTAATCTCTCCCAGAGATTCTTATTCATTCTTATCATATCCTTACAACATCAAAGTAGAAGGAGATAAATCAGATTAGGTGAGGCCCAATCGACGAAGTGTACGAATAGGAATGAGGTTGACTCCTCTGCCATTATCAATGAAAGCTCGTCAGATGTCTATGTCATTGACTTTTCCAGATAGATACAAAGGTCTAATATGTCCACATACAACATTATCTTCATCTTCATCTGTAAAAGATATCACTGCATGGAATTCTGTAGGATAATTCTCTATACGGTAGACCTCAGCCGCAAAAATTTCAGTTTCGAATTCATGAGGAATTGAAAAATCCTCAATAAGCACCTCTTGAAGATCCTTTGATAGATTCAAGGCATCCAGAATTGATAACTTGTCCAGTACTTGGTCCAAATGTTTCAAGACATCATAATTTTGGTTCAAAGGTATGCGTTTCCTAGAATGAAAATGTGGGTTTCCAGGTGCCTTGGAAGTTGATGCTTTGGCAGTAGATGCATCTCGTATCAGGGAAGGAATTGGAAACACTCATGGATTCGGTAGATTAGACCGAATAGGTCTATCTATTTTCTGAGAGGAATAAGGTGTAGCCTCTAACTGGTCCTCCAAAATAACTGTGTCAGGACCGAATCTTCCATGTGTGGAAGAACTTTATTGTTCCTGTTGAGCCTGCTGAAGGGATTTTCCATGAGTTTCTTCCGCATATACAGTTCCAGCAGGGGTAGGATTGAAATAGTGTATTCTGGAATATCCGCATCTTCCCCTGTATCCTAAACCTCTGTCTCTTCCTCTAATTCCTCTGTTAGATACATGGAACTTAGGCTCATCATGATCAAAACTATCATTGGAATAGGGATCCATTAAATGAATCATGTTAACAGAACCAAAGATCAATTCTTTATCTGATGAATATTATGCCTGATGAACTAGTTCAGGCTGTGCTTTTTGGTGGGGCGGTGCCCATTCTTTTGAAGCAGATGGAATAAAATCTTCCAGAGTCAAAGACAACTTAGGCTTTGACACGATCTCGTCTTTTTCTGACTGCCCTTATTTCTTTAAATTACACCGCTTCTTTGATGATTTTTTTTCTGATGAAGGGGGTTTTGATGTGGTAGAAATAGCAGAATACACAATTGGTTGATTCAATTATGTTCGTAAAATGGTATGAGTTCAGTTGATCGTTTTCCTAACCATCCAATCATTATATTTCTGCGTATTTTTACTTTTGACATCTTTCCACTCACCTTATTCCTCTAGATCAGTAGCAGTAACACATGCTACCTAGGCTGAAGAACCTTTCAGTTTTACTTGTCCAGAGTCCACCATCTTTTGAAGGAGGTATTTGAAGACAAAACACTCCTGAATGGGATGCCCCAACATCTGATGAAACGGGAAATAGTTGGGGAGGTCTTCATCTCCTTCCTTGTTTGACCTTTTGGGTCTTAGCAACTGAACCGAATTGTTTTCCAGAGCTGAGATGAAGTAACCAGGAACTTGTTCATTCCAAAAAGAATAAAATTTGTTCTTTAAATCCTCAAATTGTTTCCGCCTTTGATCTCTTTGATCGTCTTGATGAGGTGTCCATTGTTGTTGATGCTAAAGAGGTGGAGCCCTTTGATATGATGAAGGTTTTGAAGTGGAAGCATGTATAAGTGCTTGTTTAAGTGTAATTGTATCAACCTTTACTTTACCTCTTCTCCTTCCTGGAGCTGATGGAATTACATGAGTTTTAGCCTTAGTCTTTATAAAAGAGTCTTCTATCTGCTGAGCGATTGAAGCAAGGTCTTGAAACCCTCTTGTGTATTTCACAGGGATCAATGGTGTGCGTAATTCATCATAAATATTTTCCACATAGATTGGCAACAACTCTTCTTAAGGGAGTGCTAAAATTAAAGAATATGTTAATCCCTTCCAACAAGTAATGAAATCCGAAACTCTTTCATTTTCCCTTTGTTTACAATTGGTAAGATCAAAGACTATCGTCTTTGGTAATGTTGAGCTAAATTGAAGAATGAATTTTTGATGGAGATCTTCCCACCCAGTAATTGACCAAGATTGCAAACCTGTATACCAGACAAAAATAGTTCCTTGTAATGACTACACAAAACACTTGAGCTTAACTACTTCTTGTTGTTGAGGAGTTCTTATAATAGGATCACAACAAGAAACAAAATATGTTAAGTGTTGTTCTGGATCTCCCAAACCATTAAAAATTAGGAGTGTGGTATTTGAAAAATTTGATGGGGGAGGAATTGCATCCACCCATTCAGGGTAAGATCTCTTTTCCGGTTGAACTGGTGCATGTTGGCCTTCCATAGCTTCCAACTGAGCTGTTAATGACTCAATGGTAGTCCTTAATTTTTGAGAAACATCTAGCTTGGACCTGAGCTAGTGTAATAACTGGAGTTTGGATGGGTGTGGCGATCGGTACTGCCAATGATGGTAATATTTCCAGTTGATGTCGCGCATGACCCATAGGATTGGACCTATGAGGGTGTACTTGTAAAGGGGGATATTCTTGATCCATCCCAATAGCTGCAAAAAATTCCCATGATTGATTAACTCTAGCATGCTTAGGAGGAAGACTACCTTGAAGTAGTTCTGCATTTAACCTCCTTAACTCCTTAATTTATTATTGTTTTTGTGCAAACCTTTCCTCTAATGAAAGTGATTGGACTTCTCTAGAAGTAGAGTGGGATGTAACCTGACTTTTACCCTTTTCCTTATCATGTGCCTTTCTCGAGTATGGAAGGGAATTACTCGAAGGAATGTATTGCCTCTGGGAAACCCTCTGACTTCTGGTATGCAAACCTTCTTCATTTGTTTCTATGTGTACAACCTCTTGAACATGAACTTCTTCATCTGATTCCTATGAGTGAACCTCATGTTCTGGGGGATCAGTGACAACACCATTGATGAAATTTATCAATGCATAACGCATTGCATCCCTTCTGTCAGCGTTTCTGTGATACTACCTTCTTCCATGTCCTTTATGATACATTTCCTTTTTTTAGTTGATCCCTTAGTAACTTCTTGATGAACCATAATTTGGAGGGAATTTTCTGATAATTCGGCTCTGCGTTCCTCTTGTGGCTTCTTCCCTAATCGAGAGAAGACTGAATTTCACTGAGGAAGAGATTGAGAATTTGAAAAGTCCCCAGTCCAGTGGACTGGGGATGTTCCTATTTTTCCTGCTCAACTCCTCGAATCCTGCATGTTGATCCCGAGGGTTGGATTAAAAGAGTCCCCATCTTGACAAGCTGAGGTGGCTCTTGAGATATTATATCTAAAACTTTCTTAAAAGCTATTATGATTTTGCAGATTTTAGTTCGAAAATTGGCCGGATGCATCATCCGAAATCCACTCAAATCACCTGGCTCAGATTACCGTTGGATTATTTTTGACACACCTATCACCTGATGATGCACATGGTCTAAACGAGAAGCCTGTTCTATATTCTCATCTTCTTGATGAAAGAGTAATTCAACCACTTTTTCTTTATATACTTTACTTTGGGAAGAACTAGTTGAGGCCTGTTCTTGAGTAATCCTTTGATTAAACACAAAACCAGTTAGTTGTGGGCAACCATGATCAATAACATTGCATGAGACCACTTTTGGCAGGATTTGTTGACTGGAGAGCATGGTGAAATGCAATTCTCCATGAACACCCCATCCCTTGATATGAATACCAGATGGGGCATTGATAATTAACTGGCACAACATTTTTAATGCGCCAAGGCATGTACGCTGAAGCGTTCTCTACTGCTTTTCAACCTTTGGATGTCAGGAAACTGAGAGAGATGCCAAGTCAATTTGTCATTGCAACCCTTCTATTACCTTAACATGATTTTGATATTCATCATAAGGTAATATTTTCTCTTTTAAGTGACAGAGAGTTTTCCATATGTTGAGATGAATATCGTGAATAAAATCTTCTGTCAACGTTTCTGGAATATCATACTGAGAGTCAGCCAATGGACAAAACTTGACTGGTATTTCACCTTTCGCCAATTATTTTCTCATATTCAGCACTTCCTCTTTGTCATTTGATAAAGATTCTTCTACCTGATTGGACCAAAGCTGGTGCTTCTTTGTTGATTCATCTGATTCAACAGGATTAGTACAGAATTAATTTGTCAAATTATAAGATGAATGACCCAGGGGCGGTTCGGAGAATGACCTACACCCCATGATATCTTCTGATTGAGAAAGTATTTCACGCGGTAAAGCATCATACATGACTAGATTTGCATTTTCAAGTGACTCAAGATAAGAGAGTTTTCTCATTACTGCATTATCCATTGAAATATTTTCCAGGAAATGCGAATTACTACTACGAAGACAACTTTCCCAGCTAAATTCATCATCATGGGGAGGACCACCATGGTGGGTTATAGGAAAAGATGAAACCTTTTTCTCCTTGGTCTTCTGGCCACGCAGAGGGTTATCGTGACTCTCACCTAAAGATGATGCTTTGAGATTGACCAAATTGTCATTAAGCTAGCCTTTATGAGGAAGTGTCTGATGAATACCTTCAGAATAATTGTTGTTATTTCTGAAATTTGGAAATGATAGAGTAGAATCTTGAGTTTCAACAGATAATTGTCTGAGAGCTTCAAGAACTCTATCATTGAGCAAAGCCTTATTGCAGATTAGATCTTGATTTTTTAACTGTGTTGGATGGGTATTTTTCTTGGATGCCTTATTACCCACTTTAGAAACCACTTGTTGACAAAAGTGGTTATTATGAGTAGGTGTATGTGCCTGTTCAGGAGAAATGGTCAGGTTAGACTCACTATCTCCATTTAAATTGGGTGTATTTGCCCGACTTGATTGTCCGTATGACATGGGGGAGTATACCCCACGACCCTCCTGGACTGGAACAAAGGTGTGTATCTACTCCGGGGTGATATGTTGATGAGTCACTCCACTGATAGGGATATATTTATGTTTCTTTCCCTATGATGTCGCTGAATTTGTTATAATATTATGATAGGTATCCAGAATATGGGAAGGGTTTTGCTAATGCTCTTTCACCATTTTCAGAATGTGCTTGGTGACTTCAGTTGATAGAATGGGAATATACATCCATTCTGTGTTTGGAGTTGGTGTGTGTTCCTGCTCCTGTCCTCCTTTTCCTGTCAGTGAATTCTGACAGTACTCATGTGTGGGGGTAGAAAGTTGTGTCTGCCTTCTATTTGTCATTGGAACTTTCCAATTGACATCTCAGGGTGATACCAAACGAGACTTTTGGTAATCTTGATGAATTGCAGGTGTATGTTCCTACTGATTTTTCTCCACAAAATATGATTGATGGAATTCCTTCAATACTGGAAGATGAGACTGCTGGCAGAATTGATGAGTGTAAGCAAGTGTATGTGCATGTTTACAGGTGGTCAACACATTTGGTTGGCGGGCTTCTTTGGATGAAGTTAGACGAGCCTGCTGACTGACTGATTATTTATAAACAGGTGTATGTGCCTGCCTATAGTATTCCTCTAGAATTTCCTGGTGGGATTGGTGTGTTATTTCCAGACGAGTCTACTGGGTAGTGAAATTAGGACGGACGAGTGTATATGCCCGCTCATTTTTTGCCATCAAGTTAGGTTGATAGACTTCTCTGGAGGGGGAAGAGGTAAGAAAATGCTCCCTGTTGTCCAAATTTAACCTCTGACGGTTCGTCTTGAGTGCTCAGGTCTGAGGAACCTGAGCCAAATGCCTAGAGGAAATACCCCCATCATGTTGAGGGTGCACTACCACACGAGTTTGACGGCGATTGTTGGTGGGAGTCCTCAGGAAGGACTCCTGTCTTCTTGAACTAAGGCCTTTAGTGACCTCTTGATCCACCTCCCTGTAATATGAGAGGGAATGGTTGTTGCGTTCTGAGGATAAAGACCCAAAACGGTTGGAGACGGTGGTTGGCACCACCTGCTTCTTGACCACTGGTCGTCGTTGTCCAGACAACCAGGGTGAGTTGTTAACTTGGAGGGCTTGTCGAGCGGCCTCCAAAGTCGGGATGGTACTATGTTGATGGTATTCCCTCACCAATGCATTTGAGACCCATCGTTGAATATGCTGAGTAGGTGATGTCATCCTCAGAGCGGACGAAGATCTAGCAGGAGTAGCAGTCGAGGCATTCACATGTGTGAACCTTAAAGAAGCCATTTTGTGTTGTAGAGAGATCTTGGAAAAGAGTTCCTTTTTGATATAGCAGACATAATCAAGATAAGTCTATCCAAACTACATCTTTTGGATAAGCAAATACGTTATTTATTTCTTTGTTGGCCTTCATATTGAGTTTAATAAGGGCCTAACAAATAAGTAAAACATCATTTAACTTGGTTAAGTATTCACGTCGGGTTCACCATTTTTTGTTTCGTCTAGAATTGGGGATGAGCTTGTTTTTTAAGGTTCAAACTTTCCAGTCAGTTTATAACAGGTTTATTCGTAGAACCAGAAACATCCAATGATTCTATATCCATTTGGACCTACTTTCCAAAGGTAGGTTCTCATTAGTTGTGGACCGATGAGGCTTAATAATTTTCATTGGTCGAGAGGATGGGAGGTCAAGATCATCACACCTTTTTGGGGGGAATTATTGCCTACTCCGGGACTCTATTATAGATTTAAGTTATGTTCACGAATCCTTATTAATTCACCAAGAATGAAAATGAGTTTTCCTTTAGATTTGGCAATAGATGATTGATATGTATTGGATTTAGAGAATATTTTATATGTATTTGAGATTCTTCATCGATGGAGAATCATCCATATATATTAGAGATTATTAGTAAATGGTATCCTTCAATACATTATATAGAAATATCTTGGTCATTATAATGGCCATACTGGTTTTAAAGACACTCAGTGGGGTACTTGAAGTTTATTGTCATTCAAAAAGACAAGGATTATTTCAGAGTTGGGATCATACCCGCAGATGGTCTACCTACGTATCCTTGTTAAAAAGGAATTAGAACCCACGTAGTTCGATAAGAAGGATATAGTTTAATGTCATATGGGATGGAAAATAATTAATGGATGATGGGCTTGAACCTTAGAAAGTCTTCCTACGTACTCTAATTTTAAGGTAGAGATCAAATTCCACGTAGTTTGGGTGAAGAAATATGGGGCTTATGCATGGTTAATAACCCAAAAAGAGATGTTGTGATCAATTTTACACTCTAAGCTCATGTGAGTCATGCTCGGTGTGAGAAACAAGAGGTATCGGTAAACCTGACGATTGTGCCACGAAAGATGTAGTCACAAGAAATGATGTGGGGCTTACGTATGTATGACTGCCCAAGTAGATGAAGACCAGGACTTCTAGAAAGAATCCCATGAACAGGGTCCATAAAGGTATTTATACTTTATGGATATTTGGAGTTTTAACCCGGGGCTTACTTCTGAGGAGGATGCCCAAATTAAAAGGTACTTATGATTAGGGCTTATTCCGGAGAAGGAGGCCCAAATCAAAAGAAATTAAGATTGGGGCTTACTCCTGAGGAGGATTCCCAAATTAAAGGGGACTTATAACTAGGGGCTTACTCCTGAGAAGGAGGCCTAGGTTAAAGGAATTATGATTGGGGGCTTATTCTTGAGAAGGATGCCCAAGTTAAGGGGACTTGGGGCTTACTCCTGAGAAGGAGGCCTTAAATCAAAATATCTTCTCATCTTAAAGGATGGGGTTACATAGAGAAAACCTCTAACCATGGTGACATAAATCTTGTAAGTCACAAGGTTTTGGGAGAGGTTCTCACAAAATTCATTTTAGATAAGGAATCCAACAAAGGAACCCTTCGATAAATGGATTTAAAAAGGGGTTTGAGGGATAATATCTTGAAGAGGAGAGGTGAACGGGAGAGAGACACACAAATGAAATTGGCGCACAAGTCTTGGCCGCTCAAGTGTACTTGTGCAGCATGGGTTCACCTGGGCGATGAAGAATCTATAGGGTAATACTTGGGCGAGACTTAACTCAAGCCTTTAATACTATCCTAAGATGTTTCCAAAAGGGCCATGTGCAAGTTTCATCGAAAGGGTAGGGAGGCGCACTAGTGTTTCCATTTTTAAGGAGGTTTGGATACTTAAGGGTGCAGGTGTTGATGAATTATAAACACTTAGGCCTTATCCTACTCCTTTAAGTCTTCCATTATAGGTAAAAAGTTACCTTAGAAGCTTTCAGAAGAGTTGAGTTGAAGACTTGGGTGACCAGAGCTTGAATTTGACTTTTGAAAAAATCCGTCCTTTAAATGGGGACCCACAGGGGCTATTTATAGGCCACTATGCACCTTGAGTAAAAAATCAAATAGGACGCGCAAGTGAGCTGCGCGACCCATAGGTGGCGCGCAAGTGACTTGCATGCCTCACTCCAAATGGGCTCCTAGTCCCTGCCTTCATCAAATTTTTTTGATGTTCTTCAAAGGGTGACTCTCTTTGTGCTTAAGGTATTCCCCTTTTCCATTCATTGGACTCTGTGATAGAAAGGAGCGTCAACATTCATCCTTTATGGATTATGTGATTCTCTAGAAGTTGAATCTAGTGCTTTAGGTATGATCAAGTCATATTGAATACTCATAGTTTGGATAAAAGATGAGTTAGTGGTAGAAATTTATTAAAGGATGAAACTATACTTAAAAAGTAAGTATATCTCTTTATGTTCTTAGTCAATCTCATAAATAAATTCCTCAACTTTATGAAATGGAACTTAAAACAAAAAAAACATTTCCCGTTTACTTTTCCTATTGGGAAACTAATGACCATTTAACCCATCAAAAGTTTGTGGTTTTCTTGTTGTTAACTTTGTTCTGATCATATTTTTTATCACTCTCCATCATAACTTGACACTTATTTTATCTTCCATATCCTTGTTTTCCTACATGGAGTCCTAGTATGGGTTATCTCGAGTGACCTTTGTACTTCTCTTTCTTTCTTTTAAAGTGATAGTTTCATTGACTCTTTTTTCAATGTGGGACTTTGAATGAAGTTCCCAAGCCCAATTTTAAAATTGTGAGGATGAAATTTCCAAAATGGTGGACGAATGTAACACCCCAAGCTTCCATGGTACACTTCTCTTTGAATAATACAATAGCATGTGATGTACGCGACATCGAGTTCAAACAGACCACGAACTATCAAACTAGCCATTTAGAAAGCATTTATGAATAGTAATAACCACATTTTAAATTTTTTATATATCCCATATAATTTTAACATTCATATTTTGTGTTTCTTAGACATAATATAAGGACAAATTCAATTTTTCAAATAAAATAAGTATTTTTCAAAAAATGAAGTTTTTCACCTTTTAATAGAGAACCCCTTCTAAATCCAATATTTGGAGCTTTTACATATTCAATTTTATGAAATTAAATTCTTCTATAGAAGTGGGATATAAAAATTTAGTCTGGATAAATTTTTGGTGTTTTTCTGATAACTTTCATATTTTGATGAATAGTGAAAGATACTAAATTTTAATTAAAAACAACTTTTTTAATCAAAATAATTTATAGTGTTAAATTATAAATTTTAATGGTTTTTAAGTATAATTAGATTATATATTTATCATTTAATTCAATTTTGGTCATTGGAAGTAATTTCACTTTTAAACCGGACATACACCCATATCAATCTTTTGATAGTTTTTTTCTCAAAAACCCACTTTTTGGTTTTGACAACGAGAATTAATTTTAAATTAATTAATGAAACTTATATGTTTTTAATTTGGTAAAATATAAATCATTTTTGGATCCGGAATATCAAAATTATCTTAGAGTGAATTTTTTGTATTTTTCTAAAAACTTTCAATTTTTGATGCATAGTCAAAAACACTGCGTTATTATTTAAAAACCAACTTTTTATTTAAATAATTATTTATTTTATTTAAATTAATTTTAATTCAAAAATGATACATAATACCTACATTAGTTCAAATTAATTAATTGGAGTTATTTTATAATAAAATTAGATGTATAAAAGTTTATTGAATTTTTTTAACGTTTTTACCCACCTTATAGGCACGTTAACAAATTTGCATAAAACATAATTTTACCACTTCTGTGAATTGAATTTCAAAAATCCGTGAGACAAGATTGATATCATTAAGTAAAATGTGGTTCAATAAAATTAAAATAATGTTTTGTGAATATTAATTTTTGACTTTTATTTACCATGATTAAAAGTAAATTGGGTAATTAAAGGTAAAAATGATATTATAATTACCCTAACACATGTCCTAATTCTATTGGATAAGTGTTTTTAGACCAAAATAAACCTTATGAAAAAATATGATCCTCTTTGGTCCACTTGTATTAGATTAGGACATTTATTATTATTTTATTTAAAGAAGAGTTAAAAGTGTTAAATTAAAATTTTCATAACTAAAACATTTTTAATATAGGGATATACATAATATAAATTTGACTATAAATATTCATTATAAATATAAAAATATTTCCTAAATCATGGTATTTTATTTATAATTTTTAGACATTAAATAATAAAATCTATTCATGACACAATGATGATGCAGTAATTACCTTATTAATGAAAGATTAAAATAATTGATATTATAAATAACAAAATAAATTTAAATTGATACTTTTGATGAATTCTACAAATTTTTGTAGATTAATATGACATTTTAGGGTTGATTCAATTTATTTTTTTCTAATAAATCATATTTTTATGACTTTTACAAAAGCCAAATACTAAATAATGTCAAAATTTACATAAATTAGTTTTTAAAACAAATACTATATTATTAAATGATATAATAGTCCTAAAAATCTAGAATTCGGCCAAAGGAATTATATAATAATATATATTTCATTAATGAACCATTTTGGGTTCTCTTGTCATTTTATAGTAAGTTTATTAACCATTTAAGATAAAAATACAAGGAGACATGGTAAATGTTAAACTATTTAATGAAGAGTTAAATCTAAATGATAAAGTTAATATGGTGACCTAAACCTGTCTAAAACCTATTGGTTGAGAGGTATTAGACCCATAACCACATTATCCTCAAAATAAATCCTTTTGGAGTCATTATAAACCAAATATGATTGTATAATAAAATATTATTTCAAGATTTTCCTAAAGTGACCATCACCTCTTTTATAAAAGGGTACTTCCCCTTCTCTCAAAATCACAGCTCCAAAGCCATTTGGATCAGCCAAACCCTACTCAAATATCCTCACAAATACCCTTAATTTAACTTAGAGGCCTTAAATTGATCATAAATCCAACCTAAGGATCCATTTTGATCAAATCAAAAGGAAGCACCCGAAAAAGATGTAATTATTTCATCACCTCTTTCAATGTTCTTTTCTTCTTCCACTTCCACTTTCTTTGTTGTTTCCATGAAAAAATAATAACTCTAGTACCTTCTACATAATTTTATGTTATTATAAATATGGTACAACCATATTCATTATTCTATTCACCCTATGAATGACAAAGTCACCATACGTGCGTACGTACGACTTACCGTCTCCACGTCGTGGTGTAGTTTGTTATTCAACACTTAATTATTTGTATGGGTATAATAATGAGTATAATTGATTTAAATAATAAATATATCATGTTAATAATTCTTTATATATTAAATACTATCCAATTAAATACGATTTCATCATCAATATAATGGTATTTTCATTCGTGCGTACGTACGGATTACCGTCTCCACGAACGCAATGAGATTCATTCCCCATCATAACAATTAAATAATAAATATCATTTTATGATTAAAAAATAATTTTTAACAACATAATATCATTATGGATATTAATAAAATACATCCTATCCATAAAAAACATGACTTATGTAACAAAACATATAAAGAAAAACAGATCAGTTAACACCCGAAACAATGATACTACTGAAGTATTATTAACAAAACAATATTAAAAGATCATATATGATTTAATATTTATGTATATGGTTCCTGTATAATTTAATAACAATAATTTCACCATTATACATGAGTTTAACATACCCTAAACTAAAGAAAAGTACAAGGTAAGGGGTTTTCATCTTACTTTTATTCCTGTGAGATTCATGTTATATTTTCCACTATTACCTTTTGTGTGGTGTATGTACTGCCCATGATTGTATTATTTGTGTAATATAATTTAATTTATGGGTATTTACATCATCATTTTATTATCCCTCTTTCATGGGGTGTATGTTTCTTAAGTTACCAAATCAGTAAGGGAATTTCAAATTTTAATTTCTACTCATTAGATTTTACACAAACTTCATTGATTATTTTACTCCAAGATTATGTGTGAAATCACTATTTATTTACTTATGTAGTAATTTCCACTCCCATTTGTGTGGATATACTTTTGATACACATAATCACTCTATTTATAAATTCTCAAGTCATCTATATGAACTTGATTATAGTAATTTTAACTCAATTTCTATTCATTGAGTTAAATATCCAAGTCATTGGTGTTGTTTTTAGAAGAATATGTGTGAATATACTCTGATTGATTTACACTGAATATCCAATAATATTGAGTGTATTTATATTTTTCACACATAATTATGTCATTTATTTATCCTTAACCAAAGGATACGGTCTTTATAAGGGATTTCATCTCAACTTACATTCTATTGAGACTTCTTTGTAGTTATGCACCAATTCACTTTTATATGGTGTATATACTATACTTTGACATAGTATATCATGAATCCCTTTATTCTCATGATATTATAAAGTTTTTATTACATCAATTATTTGTATTCAAGCGTCTCTCATTTGGTTAGGAACTCTAACTAAAATATCATTTTAAATGTTTTAAAAATTTATTCTTCTAAATATTTCTCATTAATGTCCATGTTTTAAAAATGGTTTTAAGGATTTATTTATATGAACATTAATGTTTTAAAATTAAAATTCCTTTTAAAAGTTTCAAAGTGGTATGGGACACTTTGATTCGAAAAACTATTTTAAACGACTTCTTGATAAATAGTGAGACTTTTAAATGTTTTCAAGAAAAAGGGGGATATTTCTCTCAAATAGTTTTGATGATTATTTTAATCTATGTAAATATCCTTCATTATTCTCAATTGAGGTTAATTTATCATAATATAATCTTCCATATTGTATTGAATGAGTTTTATTTGATTGTGGATGTGCTATTTTTGTACCATTCATGGTTTGTGGTTAAAATATTGACATTTCATATGCTAGTTTTAATACGAATGTTTAGATTATGTTTTGAACTTTTCATATGAGGAATGCATTGGACTTAATAAGTGACGGGTGGAGCCCGCTATAGCTCCTAGATGCATCGGTAGGTCTCATGAGACAAAATAGTGTCTTGGCATAAGGCCTTCATAAAATCTTTATTTGTAGTCTTGGCATGAGGCCTTGAATATGTGGTTATGATGTCCAACATTATGCATTACGTCATTATGAAATTAGATATTGATATTACATGTGATTATTCGACTATTAGAATATCCATGTGAATAAGTAAATGGAATTATTTGATTTATATTTTCCATATTATGCTGAAGTTTATGTTTAAAAGGCTTGTATTTTATTCTTATATATTGCCTTAAACATTTATGATTATTTATGATAGTTTCTGCTATATTGTTGTCCTTACTGAGCATTTGAGATCACCTCTTTCTTATGTTTTATTTTTCTTAGGATGTGAAGAATTATATTATGACTGATCTGCAAGAATATTTTAAGGGATATAAGAGTGTTCAAAGGAGAAACAATGTTGTTTTTTTTCATTTGATAATGTAATGTAAAACCTATGTATGCATTTATTACTTCCAAGGATACCAAACTAATCGGTCTTTCAAGACTTGATCATTTGTGATCATGCCAATGTTAAGTAATAATGCACTGACTCTAGGTAACTAGGGTTGAAGCGTTACACATATGGACACATGTGCAACGATTCATAGGATTCCTTGGGTGTGTATTTGAAATTAAGGGCTTGGATTTGTTTTCTAAAGTGATTTTCGAATGGGAAAATAGTTTCAAAAATTGGTTTTTTTGTCATGTGGGTTTTGTTTGGTGAAAGGTGGTTTTGTATTTAGGAAGTGGCTTGAAATAGGTTGGTTTTGAAAATCAAAATGGAAATGGGATTTTTGAAAAGTGATAAATTTTGTTTTTGTTGGAATGTTTTCGGTCTTCAAGCCTATTGATTTGGCTTGAGGTGTTTTTTTTTGTTGTGCTCTGGTTTGATGCTGGTTTTGGTTTGTGTTTTTCATGTTGTTCAGAATGTGCCACCCAGAAAGGTCCCTCAAATTTCTAATGATTCATGCCCAGTTCCTGAGTTTTCTTGGATTTTTCCTATCTTTTTCAGTGTTGGAGGTTTATTAGAGGCATGAATTTGGATTGAAGGGGTAGAGTGCATCTTTAGGGTGTTGGGAACTCCTGAGGCTATTAGGGTTTATGATGTTTTTGAGTTTTTCGAGAGTCCGTCTTTGGACTAGTGGAATTTGGTTGTCCCATCTTTATTAGAATATTGGGTGACATCAGAAATGTCTGAGACCACCTTCGTTTGAGGGTTCATACCTGAGGAGTTGAAGTTGAAGAAGGTGGAAGAGTTTTGGGATATTCAGTAGGGTCAGTAGTTGGTAAAAGTTTACATTGGCCACTTTAAAGATATGGTTCCTGGGGTGTAATCAGTGGTGGTTGGAAATCTAGAACCTCTATTTGTTCATAAGGTTTCCCTATGTGGTAAGAAGTGTAGGCCAAAGGAACCTATCCCTAAGGAGTCTTATTCATTGGTTCTAAAATCTAGTTTTTCAGAACACTTCCTGGTGTGCCACCAGTGTGGTGGGTTTGAGAATTCGAATTCATCTTGTCGCATCCATCCAATGTTCTGCTCTCATTGTGGTCATTCGGGTCATTGAGAGAAGTCCTGTAGGAAGCATTGCTTGAAGGAGTTGCGATCATGGGATACTCATGCCAGACAGTGAGGTAGGAGATCCTTCAACCATTAGAGCCCCAACTATAGGTCTTAGGGTGAAGCTCACGCACAGTTAGGAGTTTCCAAGGGTGTGTAAAAACTTGTCCCAGTTTTTTCTTTTAGCATTGGGAAGGAAATGTTTAAAGTTTCCTAGTTCTTGTTTTCCTAGCATTGTAAGTTCATCATGTCATTATAAGGTTATGATGGATTTTTTATTTTGTTATCCAAGTAGTTCTAACTATTCAAATGTGGATTTTGGATTTATTCGTTTTCTTAGGTAATTTTTGGACCTCACATGGGTTGGTTTAATTTTTGGTTCCATTTGTACTCATTGGGAGATGTAAGTGTTTGGGAAGATCGATGTTTGAAGGCATGTTTGGGTTTTCTGTTTGGTTCAAATTTATTTTTGTGGGTTTTATCTAGTTTTGGGAATATAGTTATGGGTGGTGTAGTTCCACTCATGCTAGGGGAGTTGGATGAAGTTTATGTCAGAATTTCCTAGCCTCGCTGGGGGTGTTTTTTGGTTAATGTAGAGAAAGGGTTGTGTTGGTTATCTCATCTCAGTATCCCAGTTTTCCGGGTTCCCTCATAGTGAATTTGCTGTTTAAGTATTTGTGGCATTGCTTGGGTTTTAAGGTTCCCAAGCTAGTTGAGTTCTTGTGGTGGGGAGAACCCCCCTCATATTCTCCCCTTAATCTTGGGTTTTGGTTTCCTCTTGGATCAGTCAGGTGTGTCCTATAGAGAGTAAGGTCATCCTGGGGTTCACGGTTTTCTTCAGTTTTGTCTGATCATGGACTCAAGTTTTTGTTAACTATCGGATTGGTGACTTTTCGGGGGCATAAAGTGTCTGTGGTGGGGAGAATTATCACAACCCAACCTTTAAAAATATTTTATTTTATTATTTCTTGGATTTAGATATTTTCGTCGAGGTTCGGGTTGAGTATGATTTTAAATTTTTTGAGGTTTGATAAATTTGGTAGGTTTCGGGCTGGTGTACGGGCACCACTCAGTTAGCAGTAACCATGCGGTCAGCCCAGGTGACCATGCAGTTGCCAAATTTAAAAAAATAAATAAATAAAATTTTATGAAAATAAAATAAAGTAAAAGTTTAAACTATAATAATAATAATATTATTTTTGTAGATAATAATAATATTATTATTAAATTTTTTATTTATAATAATATTATTAAAATTATTGTTATTATTATTATTATTATTTTTTATTAATATTATTATTATTTAAAATAATAATAATAATAATAATAATATTATTAAAACTAATATAATTATTACATTTCTTTTTTTAAACCCTACTTTTCCCCTAACCTCCCCCTTCCCTCTCCCTTACCCAGCATGCCCTCTACCCTCTCCCCTCTCATGCGTAGCGTGATCGCCTCCCCACCTTGCTCCCTCCTTCCTCACGTTGTCTCCCCTCCCTTGCTAGCGACCTCCCATTCGGTGCCCTCTTCCACCCCCAATTATGCCCTGGTCGGACCTCTTCCTTGTGCCGCCCCCTTGCACTGGACCTCCACCTGCATCCACACCATGACCGGGCCTCCTCTTTGCGTGTTTATTTCGTTCATATTTCCATCGATTTCTCCTTCGATCCACCATGGTAAGGCCTTCTCCCCTATTCTCTTTCCTTGCTTGGGTGATTTTCAGCCTATTTTTCAAACTATATGAGTAGGCTGAACCTTAGGGTTTCGATTTGATCCAATTTTTGGTGTTCTTCGGTTTTAGGGTCGTGCAAAGGGCCTCTCAAGACCCGTTGGTCTGTGTTCCAACAACCACCACTGAAGGCGAGGCAGTTTGGGTCAATTCGCTCTACCACCATCGATTTGGGGTATGTTTCTAAACCCGCTGATTGTTTCAAACCCTCTATTTTAGGGATTTAAGATGTTTATGAGTCCATGGTAATTTATTTGAGGTGCATTGAATCTTGCCGCTATGTTTTTGTGATTCTAGGATATGTTGTAATAAGTTCTGGTCAATGTTTGAGGGTGATCATGAATATAATTAAGGTATGTATATATGTAATATATATATTTCCTCCATGTACGTATTCCCTCATGGTGTGGGGAATACGTGCATTGGATTACAAATATATATATGCAAGTATGTGCATGCGAGTGCGGTCCGGTTACGAGTGGTCGCTGCCTAATTTGTCAAGCATCAAAGTGTCTTGGTTTGGTCCGCTCCCTTATTGAGGTAGGTTTCTTATGCCCACACCTTTAATTTGATATCCCTGATTGCTTACCATTTTAAAATCATGTTTTTATATTTATGTGTTATTTATATATACATATATATACATGCCTAGGTGTTTTCGTCCTTTTTTTCCAGCACATTCCTTTAATGCTTGATCTTTCCTTCAATGCTTTAAATCTGCTATAATATTATTATGGTGTGTGAGTGTAAATTTTCATGGTGTTTTTATGATGGAAAATTGGTGTGAATTGGGTTTTTAAGGGATTTCTTAAATATTCCTATATATATATATACATTCCAAGTGTTTGATGAAATGCCAATTGGCATTTTAAAATGAATTCAAGAATTTTAATGATTTTTTTGGATTTGGTTATGTTATGGTGGAATTGATAATTGTGATATGAGCCTTATGTGTTAGTTGTGTGACTTAGATGGCTCTTTATGGAATTATGATTTGTGGTAAAATGTTTTGGAATGATTTTCCTGGTTTTTAAATGCTTGTTTTGCTTGGGTAATTATGTGGAATGGTTGGGTTGGGTTTAAAAGAAAGTGGTGATTCTGAAAAATGGGTTTGGATGTTTTCATATATATTTAAAGTGTGTCATTGGATGAGGGAACATAAATGGGTGCATGAGGTGCCCACATGTTTGAGTATTCAAATGAATATGTCACTTAAAAAGAATGTTTTCCTTAAACCATGATTCTCAAATTGTTAATCCTTTCTGTTTCCTTATACTTTCAAAATAATTCCTTTAATTCTAAATGGTGTGTCGGTACTTCATGTGGCTCCAAAGGTGATTTTGAATGTGCCCTTTAAAACTTGGAATGTTTGGTATTTTTTAAAAGATTATTGGTTTCTAAATGACTTGGAAGTCTAATTGGAATATTTAAGTGTGTTGTGTGTTTTCATCTTGGTTTTTGAAATAAAGTTGTATTTGGATTAAAGTTCCATTTGAAATTGTGGTCCTGGAAGTGGTTTTTTGTATTAATTTTGGAAAATGGGTGAGAAATATTTTAAAAGTGTATTTGAGATGGACATGATATAAGGCCTGGTTGGCATGTTGTAAAATTGATAAATGAATGTGGTTTTGAAAATATAAATACCAGATTAGAAACATGAAATTTTTAATAAATGTTTTATAAGATTATGTTATGTGACGACCCAATTGGAACTTATAAATGACCTGTTGTATGATGGGAACACCTATTAGGGATGTCCCTATATGGGTTATCGTATAGATAGTGTATGTGTATGGGGTAGGCAAGTGCGGTGAAGACAGGTAAGGTGAGTCACGCGTGCGAGGGACTCCTATTTACACAATATAATTTTACCATGGGCTTCCTAGGCATCTTTTAGAGGGTTGAGTGACGGTTTTTGATCAACGATGATTAGACGAGTTGGTACCCCTGGATTTTCTTTTAGGCCAGGAAGGTTGTCTCATTGGATTGGTCAGTTAAGGGCGTCTAGTTGGTTATAGACTTAGGAGCTTCACCATATGCCGACAGGTGGTTCCAAACTGCGTATGTTTAAGGATCTCTATAGGGATGTTTAGGAAATTTCCATGGTTGCATACTTGTATTTTCCTATTTATTTTGTGTCACTTTTGGATAATTAATTTTAGGGCACCTCTACTTGTTTTGCATATTTAAAACATTTTTCAGCATTAGTTTTCTTTTAAAGGAATTTATGGAAATGAATTATATGTATTGGAAATAATTTTGGAAAAATGGAAGCGGAAATGGGTTTTTCTTGATTTTAGAAGCCTATTACTTGTTTTGGTAATATAATGAAAACCTTATTTTTGTATATCCAATTTTCAAACTAGCATGAATGAATTTCACTTTAAAGGTGAGGCTTAGGGTGTGGTTTATCTTTGGCGTCCCTACTGAGCATCTCAGTGTTCATGCCTACTCTATCTTTTCAGTTTTAGGTTCTCTCAATTTTGGATCGCTTTAGGAGCGAGTGTGGTTACGGGGTTGGTGGTGACCCATGAGGTCATCTGGAGGTATGTTTAGCCGTTCAGTTTTTTTCTATTTCCGCTACTAGAGTTTAGTTTTATTGTTTTGTTTATTATTGTTTATTTATATGTATTTTATGGGAAAAATAGTTTCCAATAGATTTATTTTAATTCCTGAAACTATTTGTCATCCTGTGGGGATTGGAAACACCCTTTGGGCCTTACTGCGTGCCGGCTTGGGTGACCGATTTAGGGTCAACCCAGGCTGGTTTGTGACAATGCAGATCATTTTTTTGGTTTAATTCCTCTAAATGGACCTAGTAATGATATCTAATCAAGTCAAGGAGGTCTCAGGTGAATTCGGGGCTCATTCAGAGCCCCAAAATGGGAAGAAAGACTAGACCGCACAGTTAGGGAAAACCATGCAACTCACCCCACACTGTTTCCCTAAATCATGTGGTTCTAGACAGTGGATACCTATAGGCCACACAAGTTGTTTGCAAGTGACCCAAGGAACATGTTCGTGTAGTGCTTCAGAGTTTTGGGGAAGAGACTTTTTGTACGGTCTATGCACTATTAGATAAACCTTGCGCCTAACCATGCGGTGTGCCCCTTTAAAGTAGTGAAGGGTGCACAGTTTGGCCAACCGTGCAGCCAAACTGTGCGCCCTTGTTTTTGGGGGTGAAATGACCAAAATTACCCTTATCAAATCTATTTACCCTTTATTTCTTTCTTATTATTTCCTCTAGTGGCTATTCTTGGGTTTCTTCTCCCGTAGCCTCCCAAGCTCCTCAAACTAGGCTTTGAGATTGCTCATTCGTCCGATGTCCAATTCAAGATCTGTTGATGGTATTGGATTCCTTAAGGTGAGATCTCAAATCCTCTCCCTTCCTATCTAAGTTTATCTTTGAATCCACTATGTTGTTTAGGTTCAAGCTTGTTTGCCTTATATTCAGGATGTTGGACCGTTTCTTAGATCTCTTCCAAACTGCTTCAAATCTGAGACCGATATCAGGTGAGGAGTCATATACATACTTGAGGTAGGTTCTCTCATCATTTTCTCCATGAGTTTTGATGTCTCGTAGCTATGTCGTTGGCCTTTGTCGAGTGTCCACTTTTTATTGATTTCTTTATATCAAAATTGACCATCACACCACGATACACATACTTTGATCATTATTTAGTAATTTAGAGGATGTTTACCCCATTTATGGACACCCCTTTGGTGTTCCAAGTTGAATTTCACATTATGGATAATTGTTTCAAATTCCAATAACATTTATTTAGTTTTTGGCTAAGATTTCAAATGGAATTAACTTTGTTAGAGGAATGTTTAATAGGATCCAATATGCCTCCTAAGTTCTTGGCCCCTTTAATAAATGTATTTTCCCAAGTAGGCATTTTCCTTATTGAGCATGACAATATCACACTCCTTTACATCGGGTGTTGAGAATGACATCTCACACCATTGACACTAGTTGGACATTGGGCTTGACGTGCAACATTCCTTGCTAGAGTGTTGAAATGACGGCACACTCACCATCTCGAGTGACGAGCATGACATCTCCCACTCATTATGAGATTCAGGTCATGCACCATATTGTTTGAGATTATAGGCTCGTTAGACTGGTTATAGATGTCTGAGTTATGTATTAGTCCAGCCATCAATTAATATTTAAGGTATATGGACACTTACATCTGCACATACTTGGTTTATATATATGGATGAAATATATAACTATATATATATATATATATTACTATAAATATAGTGACTTATCAGACATTCCTCCCAGCCATGAGCCGAAGTAGGTAGAGCTGTAAGCTTTCCTTTAGGAATATGGGCGGGAGATTATCTATTTATTCAGTTTTGTTTATTTTTTAATATTTTAATAAAGAAGGTTTCATGGTCAAGTAAGTAACAAGTCAAATATATTTTAAATGGGGTGATTTAATGGGTGTTGGTTAGGTTAGAGATATGAATTTTGGAAGTGAAACCCTTTTTATAAATAGATGGTGTGTGAGATAACACTTGTCTCAATCCATTCTGTTCCTTTTATTCTCCCATTAAGAAATATTCTTGTTGGTTTAATTCCTTTTAGTGGTAGCTTCATTATTTAAGGCAGTGAGGTTCTATGTTTGAAGAGCACTGGTGTGCTCGTAATGAGTTTATTACACTTATGAATGATTTAATCGAAATTCCCATGTATAAGGATATAAGTTTCCATAAATCTTACAATTAGATCAGAATCATGCTCCACACTATCCAGCCTAATACCGCAGTCCTTGAATACTTGAAACCCCTATCGGAGAGCCATCACGTCTACATGGAGGTGATTTTCATATCCAAAACTGACACTATAGGTCATCACTACCGACCACCAAGTGTCACACCCCATCCCACCTCCTCACATATTTCTATTCACGCACGAAACGTTAGTGTTTAGTTTGATCTTGTGATTAGGGGGACCAACAAAACGACCTAACCTTATTAATCACATGAGTAGGTACTCATGGTATTGATGAACGAGGAGGATTCTTGACCTTCTAACCAATCCCTTTACATTGAATTTCCTTTTCAATTGGAACTACACTATTGCAAATCTCCTCTAAACTAGTAAGACAAACTTCTTTTAAATTTCACCTACCCAAATTTCCATAAGAAATTGTGTAAGTCGCATCATTCCACTAGCCTTGAAGGAAGCCAAGTTAGTTCCTATAAAAACAAGTAGGTTATCCTTGTTTGAGAAGCATCACTGATCAACATAAAGAACTAAATTGGTCGGAACTGGAAATTGAAGAGAAGTATTAGGAAAACACTTACTGAGAACACCCCCCATGTCACTATATTTTCTCTTAGAATAGAAATTTGGGAGCGAATGACATTCTAAATACTTACAAGAAAACTTTTATTAAATACCTTGAATCGTTTCCTCCAAGATATGGATATTGATTCTACCTAATGTGAAAGGTTTTGCGATTCATTTCCAACTAGTACAGTGATATCTCTCGTCTTCTTGATAATCCCACAAGAAACTGAAAAACACATTTTGATATTTTTGATCACTGACTTATAAATTTAATCACTGAAAAGATGTGTGTGGGAATTGATAAGAGAACACACTAGATAAGAGAAATTATTCCTCTAATGGAAAAAAAATTATTCTTCTAATTATTGACATACCCAGTGATTTTTCTAACCAAGGAGTCAAAATTCTTGATACATATCTGCCCATTTGATAACGACACTCCAAGATAAGTGATTGTAAAATAATTTCTTTTAAAAATTGGCCATCTTTCCATAATTTGGGTTCTCCTTGGATAATTCATAGTGAATTCATATAAATAGATTTTGTCTATGTTAGCATTCTGATCACTCCAAGATTCATAATTTTCTATCATGATTCTGAAAACAGAAAGAGATTTCTTCTTGTAGTTGAGGAACACCATCATAAAATCTGGAAAGAGGTGATGATAAAATCCTAGGGTGCCATTTTTACCCTTTAAGGGGGCCATTTAACCTTCTGTCAATGCTGGGTTAAGAGCTCTGCTAAAATAATCTTGATTCAATGCATATAGGCTAGGAGAAAGTGCATCTCCTTATCTCAATCTGTGACTGGATTTAAAGAATCTAAAGCATTTTCCCATCAAGGAAACAGAGAATTAGGCTTAGGTTAAGATATATGGAACCCTTGAAACTTATACCCGTGATAAAGCCATCTTTTTCTATGAAGATCATCAGAGGGAGGATCAATGAAAACCATTCATTGAGAATTTTAACAAGGATCTTGAAGGAGAATTTAGACATGCTAATGGGATAAAATCATTGAAATGGATCTAGGTGATTGGTCATGGGAATGACAACTATGGTAGTTAGGATGATTTGGGAAGGTATCCTCCTATAATGAAGTCTCATGTGGGATAAATCACATTCTAATTAATAACCTCCCATGCCATAGTATAGAAAGATTCTGGATATCCATCCGGTCTTAGAGAAATTTCACCATTGAATACTTTAACTATACTGAGAATCTTAGTCTCTTCTAAGGTAGATTTTAGGTTCTCACTATATTGGGATTTTAGAATAGAGGGAATGTCATTGAGGTTATGGAGAGCCATGTAAACAATTGGAGTCTCATCACTGATAGCATCCCTACTCTCAGAAAATATTCACAATTGAAGTGCATGTTGAGAAATAATAATATTGTTATTATTATTTGACATGGGGTTTTTCTAATATTAAATAAATAAATAAGGTCACTTTCACAATTATTTTATTTTAACTCTATCAATATAAATACCCAATTATATTATTTTCTCAATAAGCCAATTCATTTTTTCTTGGTTGTGCACAAAGCCTAGAGAGCTCCATTATCTAAGAACGCTCTCATGAACGGAGAACAACCTTCCTCCACCAGATCAAGGAGAACACTTTGTAAGCGATTATCGAGGCGATTAGAGTTGAACGGCCCAAGCACAAGGATCAACCATACTAACACCTGGAGATTCCTTTGGCGATGTCAATAGATTTATGAAACATGTGTGAATCAATGCTAGAAGAAATATACACTTGGTTTCTACAACACAACGATGGTGCATCATAGATTTTCCACAGATTCATCAATGAAGAAAGAATTACTTTGAGGTAATTATTATTTAATTAAATTGATTATAAATAATATGTGATGATCCTTGTCTCTAGTTATGACACAATTCATCATTTTCTATTTTCTTTGATTCAATTTTGGGGATCACAATGTTCATCATCGTATAGATCTTGGATTGATCATTGATTATGAAAAAAAATAAAGTTGGTCACCGCCCATCACAACACTTCTGTTGCGCCCGGAACCTATACCATCAAGCATACCAAACAAAAACATAACCTCAAGATGACTTTAGAATCTCAAAATAAAGACTACCAAGTCAACCACCAATATCCTCTAGCCATAAATAAAAAGGGATGAGGAAAAAACCACAAGCATGAATCTCCAGACAACCTGAGTTCAAACCTTGGGTCAAAGAATAAATAAATGGTAACTTGGGACCTCATACTCAAAACACTAATCATGGTGATCCTTTCAATCCAAATAGATACCAATCAGTGTATAATGTCAACTAGTTCACCTTTGTCCTAGGTACTTAAAGAAAACACCCAAAGTTTTCCCCATGTTCAAAGAACTAAAATCAAGCCTCACCAACATGAACACAAATAAGACTACAAAGGGACCTATATAGTGCCCCAAAACCATGTTTCCAGATTCAGTACATAAATATGCTGTGTAATTTTTTGATAAAAGAAACTAAATAATTTCACAACACTAAATAAAATCTAGGACCTTTTTCTGGTCTAGGTTCTGAAGAATTAGACAAGAACTTACATATTTTCAGATATTTAAATAAAATAAAATAAAACATCTACTCTGCTATGTGTGCACTAACTCTTTAAGAAAAATCATCCATGTTAGAACATCTAAGATTCCTTTGAAATCATTTTAAAACATGGTATGAACATTTTATTTTCCAGTAAGGGGTTTTAAAAAAAATCAGTGAAATACCTTTTATAAAATCTTCTTTTGAAGATAACTTTTTGATAAATAATTTTAAAAATTATTTTGGAAATACCATGAAAACATTATTGAAAACTCTTACGCTTTTGAAAATAATTTAATACTTGAAATTACTTACATTCAAAATTTGTTTTAAAAATAATCCAATAATTTTTCTGAAAACAATATATGAGCTTTTGAAAACAAAACTCTAAGGCCACTCAAAACATTGAAAGCTATCTTGGGATTACCCATTTGTCGAATAATGGGTTCACTCCCCAATTCCCTACCATATTTAAAACATTCAAGTACCAGATTTTATTAAAACATTTTAATATTGATTATATATATATACATACATTATTCACTGGTTTTTCTACTTTAAAAACATTGAAAACATATGCTAATAAATTTACACTTATAACTTAATTAAGGAAGCTTATAATAAATTGAAGTAATTGAATTTATACACTTTTAGATATTCTATAAATAAATAGAGTGTTATTAACATTCTTGAATTAAAATTTTCATTCATTATACACATAAAACCATTTCCAAATTAGTTTCCAACATAAATATGATTTATTCAATACACATATTTATAAAAATAACAAAAAACTAATGCATGCATGATATTTCATGTATTATAGATTATGGATATATCTTAAAAAAATTATAATATTCATGAATGTATGAGATCTTTACACATAAAATATTAGTCTATATTAGTTAAAACTTTCACATAAAATCACAAATCCTTTTTAATAACAAGAGTTGAATAATAACAAACAAAGATTATTATTTAATGTCATTGTTTAAAGATAAAAATTATTTAAATAATAGTTTAAAACTCATGGATAATTAAATTTTGAAAACATAATTTTTTTGAATTTATTTTATATAACATGAAAATACAATTACATATATTTATTTGACAAAAGAAATAATAAGAGAAATAAGAGTTGCACTTACAATTATATTTGTAAAATAATAATTTTGGAAACTTGATAGAAAATAAATAATCTTACCATGATAGTTAATAAATAATTATTTCCTTATGTAAAATAAGAAAACTCTTAAAAATAAAAATCATTTAATAATAGTCCCTTATAAAAAACATAATACTAATCTAAAAAATGAAATCTTCTGAATGTACACTCAAATCAAAATAATAATAATAATAATAAAACTCCCTTACTATTTCAAGATGCTTACTGCCAGACCCAAGTAGCCTTAGACCGAATGCTTGAATTCACTCACTCTTTTTTCCTTGCTAACTCTTATTCTTATAAAGTATGTCTTTCCAAATGATTTCACCAGACTGCCTCGCTAGAAACACAAACACAGAACAACAAAAAGAAAAAGTGGAGAGGCAGTGCTCCCTTATTTCATCCAATCGGTATTCCCATCCAAATCCAAAATTTTATTTATTAAGATCACTTTTAGATTAAGTGAGAACCCACAGGAACGAACAGATCAGGAGCAAGGCATAAGAAATAACCACTCCAACCACAAGACTGAAATAAGAAACAAGATTTCAAAATTCAAAAACTGAAGCAAGAAAAAACAAACCCAAGGCCATGCCCTTGAGCCGAACAACCCACATGAACACTTCCAGATGAGTAGTCCTTGAGAACAATTCCAACACATAACCATTCCTCAATCCAAAAACCATCATACCACCTATCATCGTTGTCGATCAGCCAGAACATCATGGTTGTCTGAAATGCCCAAATCTTCATCACGGGGAAACATCCACTATACCCAAACTCTAAAGTCGATAAAAAACACATAAATTTCCAAAAACAACTTCACTAGCAACCATATTCGTGGATAAAGCACCATATCCATTTTTGTAGACAAGAGAAAACCAGGAAGAATGATTGGAATCCCGAAAAAATGAGTGAAGCCCATAGAGATCAAGCCTCCTTGTACACAGTCAACCACTCAACCAACACATCCCAAAGCCTTGTAGAAAACCACCACACCGGACCAACCAGGGGGAGTGGTAGAGCATGAGGAAAGAGAAGAGTTTGAGGTAGACAATAGTGTCTACAGTGAGTGATGAAATTCAGTAGGATACCAACGTCTTCCTTCAAAGACACACCAAGAGAAACTAGAACCACTCGCAACACCACATCAAATGAAGAACCACCAGAAAAATCAGACCACCAAATAAAACTTCAAACATCCAATTTCAGAACAAAAGAGATACCAAGTTGAGCCAAAAAAGATCCTGCCTCCAATAACGGCTTAAACAGAAATCCATGACAGTAGAGGGAAAGTCACCACACCAACTCAAACCCAATAATCATCCAAACATACACCGAGCACCATATCCTTCTCCTCATTATCCCAATACATCATAAGAACACTTGATCTAGACTAAAAATGGGGTCTATTACGAAGTTAAGGATGAAAATAGTAGAGAAGGTGAGAAAGGTCTCCAACACCTGGTGCTGTTCCCTCTGAGACATTGGCCAAAAACAATCCTTCCTCTTCAATTGTCCAGTCTGTTGTTTCTGGTAACCAACCTGCCTTGTCTGCAGATTGTTCCATCACTGTTTCCATGTAGAATGCTTCCAATGTTGTGGTTTATGTGAATCCATCAATCTCCGAACCTTCTGAAACAGATCCAGCTTCTGATTCGGTGACCCTTCATCAGGGGATTTCTGTTTTGGATGGAAATCCCCCTATTTTGGTGGCTACTACAGTTTCAGACTTGGATCCTTTGAATCCAGTTTCAGTTATCAATCCTGTATGTGTGTTGACTAATTCTGAAATTAAAGCAGGATGTAACACTGCCAATCCCGAGTCTTCTATGGCCATAAAGGATAAAATCTGTTCTTCTAACAAAATCACTTCTCCTAGGAAAACTAGAGTTCAAAGTGCTGGTAATAAAAAGAAAGGGGGGGGGGGGTCAAAACCAAAGAGTAAATAATAATGCATATTATCTACTAGAATTTTCAGGGGATTGCAAACCCTAGAACCCTTAATGTTTTGAAGTGTTTCATTTTTACCCATCGTCCTATGCTGATTGCCATTGCTGAACCTAAAGTTATATTTTCCCCTAAATTCACGCATCTGTGTAACCTTGGTTTCTCTTTCTTGGGTGCTTGTAACAATGGTTATGTGGACTCTCTTTGGATTTTCTATCGCTCCTCTCTGCAAAATTTCAACATATTTAGTATCTCTGCTCAAGCTTTGATGTGCGATTACTACCTTGATAGCACTCACATCTTTAATACCTTTGTTTATGACAAAAATAATTACCTTGATCGAAGATCTATTTGGAAGGATATTTCTGACATCAGTACCAAGATTCAAGATCCCTGGGTATTTGTTGGGGACTTTAATGCTATTTTTTCACCCTCTGAAAAAATTGGCCATTCCTTCTCCTCTATCTCCGCTAGAGAATTTAAAGCTGCCATAGAAGGAAATAATCTCATTGATATTAACCTTAATGGTGCTCAATTCAATTGGTACATACATCACTACAATCGCGTGGTGGCGAGTAAACTTGATAGAGCTTTCACTAATGAGTCTGCTCTTGATAAGTATAACCAGATCTTGTGTGATACCCTTACTAAACTTGCTTCTGATCATCATCCGATCTTAGTCAGCTTTCCTCAAAACTCTCGGAAAACTTCCTTTCCTTTCAGATTTAATTTGGCATGGTCTTCGGACTCAGATTGTGTCTCTCTTATCAATTCTTCCTGGACTAATATGGGAAATCACAATGATGCCTTCGCGTGCACCACTAAGTTGAAAAACCTTAAAAACATTCTCAAAAAGTGGTGCACTGATAACACTGATTTAATTGACAAAGATATCCAAGATTTGGAAAAGGATTTTTCTTTCATTCAAAATAATAACACTTTATCCAGTTTCAATTCTGACCCCCAGGATGAAATCAACATCTCCACTAAATTGATCTCTCTTCTAAACTTTAAAGATAACTTAAAGAAGAAAATTTTCAAAACTAAATGGCTCAATGATGGGGATAGAAACACCAAATTTTACAACTCTCTTCAATGGGTTAGGAAAGCTTGTAATCCTCTCTCTTTCTTAAGAGTTGAGGGTAATCTCATTGATTCTGAGGAACAGATTTCTAATCATGTTGTTTCCTACTTCACTGACATTTTCAATGGTCCTAACATCAAAAAAGATATCCTACCAAACATTATTCCATGCATGGTTACTTCTAAGGATAACTGTCTGCTCAACTGCATCCCCCTTGATTCTGAGATTAAGGACACTGTCTTTGGTCTAAATCCAGACAGTGCCCCGGGTCTCGATGGTTTCAAAAATGGTTTCTATAAAAAACATTGGGATGTCCTTCAAAATGATGTCTGTAATTTAGTTAAATATTTCTTTGAAAAATGGGTTCTCCCCCATGCTCTCAACTCTCAATTCCTCATGTTAATTCCTAAAGTTGATAATGCTGATGAAATTCACCTCTTCTGTCCCATTGCCCTCTTAAATTCTCTCTTTAAAATTATTACTAAGATCCTTGCTAATAGGCTTTCTAATATTAGCAACAAAATTGTCTCCTGGAACCAGTTTGGCTTCATTAAAGGTAGATCTATATAGGATTGTATTTTCCTCTCCTTGGAATCCACTAATTTATTGAACAGAAATACTAGAGGTGGGAATATTCCTCTTAAGCTGGACATCACTAAGGCCTTCGATACGATTGACTGGACATTCATTTTTAAGGTCCTCTCCAGTTTTGGCTTCAATGATTCCTTTATCAATAAAATTAAAATCATCTTCAACTCAACCAATATCTCTATTCTCATTAATGGATCACCTAGGGAATATTTCAAATTCTCCAAGGGTGTTAGACAAGGAGACCCGCTCTCTGCTATAATTTTTTCTATCGCTGAAGACTATCTTAGTAGACTGCTCTCCCTCAATGTTGAGGGAGGAAAAATCAAACCAATCATTGCTTCTAGAAATATTCATGCTCCCTCTCACCTGATCTATGCCGATTATATTATTTTCTTCCTTTGGGGAGACAAAATAAATGTTAATAACCTTAAATCCATCATTTCTCACAATGAGGAGGTTTCTGGCCAATGCATTAACTGGCAAAAATCTTTCATCTACTTCGGTAAAAACTTCCCCTCTAATAGGAAAACTCATATCACCAATGTCTTAGGGGTTAAGGAAGGATCCCTCCCTTTTACTTATCTTGGTGTCCCCCTTTTTTGGGGTCGACCCAAAGCTTGTTTTTTTCTTAGCATCGTTGATCAAATTCAAAAGCAATTTTCTTCCTGGAAAGGTAAATACCTTTCAATGGCTGGAAGAATTTGCCTTGTTAAATCCACTATTGTCTCTAAGCTAGTCTACTCCATGATGGTCTACAAATGGCCTTTGGGGATGATAAAATGATTAAATACAGCTATAAGAAATTTTATCTGGAGTGAAAGCACTCTGGAAAGGAAATTGGTAACGGTCTCTTGGGCCACTTGCTGTAAACCTATTGAAAATGGAGGAATTGGTATTATGAATCTTAAAATCTTTAATGAGGCCCTTCAGGACAAACTCACATGGTCCCTCATTCATAATAACTCTCATTCCATGATATTTCTCAAAAACCGATTCCTTGATAAGCTTAAGTCTGGTTCTTCTAATTACATGACTTCTTCTATCTGGACATCGATCAAAGCTTATTTTCACTCTATCTTGGAAAATTCTAGATGGCTTGTTAGTAAGAATTCTTCTTTAAAATTCTGGTTTGATAACTGGACTGGCTACCCTCTCATTTCTGATATGCCTAATACCTTTTCCCCTAATCCCCCGAACTGCTCTATTAGGGAGATGATCAATTCCCCTGATTCTCAACTTCCGAATCCTATCAAGGGGATTGTGGATAATTTTTATTTCACTTCCAATGAGGATCTCCTTGTCTGGGAACCTTCTCATAATGGCCTGTTAGACTCTAAATTTTTTTATCGCTATCATTTCCCTAATGAGGATGAAAATTTTAATTGGGTGTCCAATTTCAATAAAGCATGGATCAAGCCTTCTCGTCTTACTCTTATGTGGCGTATTGCGCATCAAAAAATTCCAACTGATGTTTTCCTGCAATCTTATGGCTTTAATCTTTGCTCTAAATTTAGATTATGAAATCAGCATCGCGAGGAAATCAATTATCTTTTTTTTATCTTGTGATACTACTATGGCCCTTTGGCATTAAATCTTTGACCTTTTTGGATGCATATGGATTTTAGATACATTTATTTTCTCTCAACTGAAAAGAACGTTGGAATTACCAAGATCTCCCCAAATCAAGAATCTCTTTCTTACTGCTATTGCGGAGCTTCTGAATATACTATGGTATGGTAGAAATGATTCTTTTTTCAACAACAACTCTTTTAATAATAATACAGGTAAAATGAGGATTCTGCTGGCTATAAAGGAAGCGGCTACGATCCAAAAAGAATGTTGTGACAATTCTGTCATAGATTATAAAACCCTTCACTGAATTGGTGTCAAAGGTATCTTCCCGAAGCCACGCTACACTATTGAAGTTTTCTGGCAGGCACCTCCTCCTAGATGGATTAAGGTAAATGTGGACGGAGCTTTAAAGGGAAATCTTGGATTTGCTGGATGCGGAGGAATTTTCAGAGACCATCAGGACCGGATCCTCGAATGTTTCTTTGGAAGATATGGAAATGATTCTGCGCTGGAGGCAGAAATGCTTGCTACCATTCATGCCATATCCTATGAAAAGATTTTCAACTGGAAGAATATTTGGATCGAGAACGACTCCACTACTATTGTGCAAGCCATCTGGAAGGGTGATGTCCATCTTGCATGGTCTCTCACCCCCAGATGGATGGACTGCCTCGCTGCGCTCAATGACCTCAACTTTATTGCCACTCATACCTATCGGGAGGCTAATATGATCGCTGATGGGCTTGCCAACATGGGAGTCTCTCATGAGATCACTTGGAAGAATGAACTCCCGCTAGAGTTGATTCCTTCTTTTATTAAGGACTCTAGAAAAGTTCTCTCTTTCCGTCTGTTGTAACTTGTTTGCGCCTCTTTCTATTTGAATAAAGCTCTAAGTTCTGGTCTTTTGACCAGAACCCACTTTTTTAAAAAAAAAACATAGCGATAGAGAATATATTATACATATATCAATTTTACTTCATCTAAACAAGAGTATAGAAGAAAGAACTTGAAGGAAAACCAGTCTCAGTGTATTCGAAGAATAAAAAAATGCATGTCAATAAATGAAATCAGTTTTTGGTCAAGCTCCTTTAAATGCATAAAGTATGTTCATCTGATCATAAAGAAATTGGATAGGACAGACAAGTTGATAATAAAAAAAGTCAAACATGCTGTCTTAGAATGATTTCAATGTTTACATTCAACAAGCTTCTTTGTGAAGCTTAAAATAAACTAGATAAAAGCCACCAAAATTGTTGAAAAACGATTTATTTTTTAAGACGAGATTCAAAATCAATAATGTATCTAACGAAGACATTTGGAAGAAGAAAAAACAAGAAGAATGTTTCTTAAATGTACCAAAATGATTCGAGATATAGGATCTTCATAATGGTTTAGAGAACTAAATTTTCTTAAAAGAAACCAAAACCTACTTAACGTGAGGAGATCTCCAAATCTGAAGGTCATTTCCCCCCAAATATAGTTCGAAACCTTAACGAAACTTAGATATGGTTTTTGAATCTGACTCAAGATGGACTTAGGACTTTATTTTAGCTTAAACTTCATCTCTTTGGCCGAATCTCACACTTGAACATTATATCCCAGATCGATCTCACGACTCCTCACTTAGCCTCTACTTTCTCTTGCGCTCACCCTGGTCTCATCCTACTGCTCGACCTACATCTAATCCCTCATCATCGAAGCCCTCACAATTGGGACCATCTTCCTCCTGAAACCAGACTCCTCATCCCACACCTCACAAACTCAGAACCCATTTCCCCTATCTCATATTTCTAGATTCTTTTTTTTAACTCATTTTAATTTTTCTTTTTCTTGTTTTAAATCACTCATAATAATACTTATATATTTATAATAACTTCATTTATTATTTATTTAGAATTAATTAAAATAAATTTATAATTTACTTATAATAATATATATTTATCATAATTCTATTTATTAATATATTTATAATTTCAAATAAAACTAATTTATATTTGAGATTATAAACCTAATAAAAATAATTTAATAATACTTATATTATAATTCAAAATTTTATAAATTAATAATAATATATTACTTTTACTTATTTTTATTTATTTTAATTAAAAAAATATTTATATTATGAAATATTATTTCCAAAATAATTCAAAAAAATATCATTTTATAATATTTATAAACAAAACTTATCATTTATTAATAAAAATAATTTCAAAAAATAATTTTATTAAAAATAATTTTATTATTTTTAATATAACATGTATTTCAATATAAATATTTATAATAAGTTTATAATCCTTTCAATAAAATTTTAATAATCAGGTAAATCTATTTATAATGGAAAAAAATAAAACCACATTTAGAAAGATAGTATTTTAATTTTTTTATTAAATCTCATTTAATAAAATGACTTTACAACTTCTTAATTTATTTATTTTATTAATTAATAATTTAATATTCATTTACAATTTTGTTTTATTATTATCTAATTAATGTTTAAATCAAAATATTTAGAATAAATAATTCATTGATTAAAACTTAGGATGTTACATTCTCCCCTCTAAATGAATTCCACCCTCACAATTCATTCATCAATTTTTTTGAATTTTCATCTTCAAAATTTAGAAAACTTGAATTTTTAAGTGAAATTAATTATCTATATATTTTAAAGAAAAATATATTGGGTAGATTTTATTTTTCTCAAATGAAAACATATAATCTCCAAAGTTTTCTAGACTTTCTCTGATACCAATTATAACACCCTAGACCCGTGCTTCCAAATTCAGTGCATAAATATGATTTGAATAATTACACAACACTAAATAAAATTCATGACCTTTTTCCATCCTAGATTTTGAAGAATTAGACAAGAAATTACATATTTTTAGATGTTGAACGAAGATAAAATAAAACATCTACTCTACTACGTGTGTGCTAACTCCTTAAGCGCAGTCGTCCATGTTAGAAATTCTAAGATTTCTATGGAAATCATTTTAAAACATGGGATAAGAATTTAATTTCTCAGTAAGGGGTTGTAAAACAAACAGTGAAATACCTTTTATAAAATATCATTTTTAAGATAACTTTTTAGAAATACTTTTAAAATTTCTTTTGGAAATACCATGAAAATATTATTGAAAACTCTTACGATTTTGAAAATATTTTAATACTTGAAATTACTCACATTCAAAAATTGTTTTAAAAACAATCCAGTGATTTTTTTGAAAAAAATATGCAATATTTTGAAAATAAAACTCTAAGAACACTTGAAACATCAATGGTTTACTTGGGTCTACCCACTTACCGAGGGATGAGTTCACTTCCCAATTCCCTAGCATATTTACAACATTCAAGTGCTGGATTTTATGAAAACATTTTAAACTTGATTATATATATACATACATTATTCATCGGGTCTTATACTTTAAAAACATTGACAACATATGCTAATAAATTTACACTTATAACTTAATTAAGGATTCTTATGATAAATTTGAGCAACTAAATTTCTCAACCTTTAGACATTCCTTAAATACATATAATGTTATTAACATTCTTGAATTAAAATTTTCATTCATTAAGCACATAAAACCATTTGAAAAGTTGTTTCTAATGTAAATATGATTTATTCAATACACATATTTATACAAATAATAAAAAACCAATTCATGTATGATATGTCATGTATTATAGATTATGGACATATCTTATAAAAATTATGACATTAATGAATGTATGAGAGCTTTGCACACATAAAATAATAGTCTATATCAGTTAAAAATTTCACATAAAATCACAAATCCTTTTTAGTATTAAGATTTGAATAATAACAATCAAGCTTGTTATTATTTCTATGTCATTGTTTAAAGATAGAAATTCTTTAAGTAGTAGTTCAAAACTCATACATGACTAAATTTTGAAAACATATATATTTTTTCAATTTTTTTTATTTAACATGAAAATATAATTACATATAATTATTTGATAGCAAAAATAATAAGATAAATAAAAGAGTTGCACTTATAATTATATTTGTAAAATAATAATTTTGAAACTTGATATAAAATAAACAATCTTACCATGATTAATTAATAAATAATTATTTCCTTAATTATTTCCTTATGTAAAATTAGTAAATTCTTAAAAAAAAATAAATAAATAAAAGACTCTTATAATAAACATAATACTAATGTAAAAAATGAAATCTTTTGAATATACACTTTAATCAAAAAAATAAATAATAAAACTCCCTTACTATTTCATGATGCTTTCTTCCAGACCCAAGTAGCCTTCGACCAAACGCTTGAATTCACTCACCCAATTTTTCTTTGCTAACTATCATTCTTATGCAGCCTACCTTGCCAAATTATTTCACCTGATTGCCTTTCCAAAAACACACAAAATGAGAAATAAAAATAAAAAGTGCATAGGTAATGCTCCCTTATTTCATCCAATTGATATTCCATATTTATAAACTCAGGTCACTGTATAATTAAAATTATTATACAAATCATAAATATCTACCAGTTTAACAAAATGGAAGTGGATGATATTGACAAGATACATTGTAATTGCATAGAGATAGAGAATATATTAAACATATATCAATTTTGTCACAGTGAAACAAGAGCATAGAAGAAGGAACTTGAAGGAAAACCAGGCTCAGTGTATTCAAAGAATAAAAAAAATGCATGTCAATAAATGATATTAGTTTCCGGTCAAGATCCTTTCAACGCATAAATAGCAGGTTCATAACATCATGAAGAAATTGTATAGGAAAGAAAAGTTGATAATAAAAAAAGGAAAACTCAATGTATTAGATTGATTTCAATGTTTACATTCAAGAAGATTTTTTGTGAAGTTTCAAATAAACTTGATAATAGTTTCCGAAGTCTTCGACAAATGATTTCTTTTTTAAGATGAGATTCAAAATCACTACTATATCTAACAATGAAATCTAGAAGAAGACAAAATAAGAATAATGAGTCTTAAATGCACTAAAATGATTTGATAGATATGATTTTCATAACGATTCAGACACCTAAAAAAATTAAAGAAACAAACACCTACTTGCATTTCAAAACAACGTGAGGAGATCTCCAAATCTAAAGATAGTTTTCCCCCAAATAGAGTTTCAAAAATTAATGCAACTTAGATATGGTGTTTAAATCTGAATTAGGATGGCCTTTAGACTTGATTTGAGCTCGAACTTCATCCCAGTGGTTGAATCTCACACTTGAACCTCAGATCCTAGGTTGATCTCGCGCCTCCTCATTTGGCCTTGAATTTATCCTATGCTCACCCTTGTCTTGTCTTGTTGCTCGACCTATATCTAATTCCCCCTCATAGAAGTCCTCACAACTAGGCTCAGATTCCTCCCGAAACTAGACTCCTTATCTTGCACCTCATGAACTTGGAACCCAGTTCCCCTTATCTCATATTTCTGGATTCTTTTTTTTAAACCCAATTTCATTTTTCTTTTTATTTTTTTAAATCACTCACAATAATACTTATAAATTTATAATAACTTTATTTATTAATTATTTATATTTCAGTAAAATAAATTGATAATTTACATAACTTAATAATAATAATAATAGTTTTCTTATAATAATATATATTTATCATAAATCTATTTATTAATATATTTATAATTTCAAATAAAACAAATTTATATTTGAGATTATAAACCTATTAAAAATAATTTAATAATACTTATATTATAATTCAAAAATTTTAAATTCATAATAATATATTACTTTTAATTATTTGAATTTATTTTCATTAAAATAATATTTATATTAAAAAATATATTATTTCCCAAATAATTCAAAAAAAATATCATTTTATAATATTTATAAACATCACTTATCATTTATTCATAAAAAATATTTCAAAAAATGATTTTATGAAATCATTTTTTATTGTTTTTAATATAACATGTATTTCAATATAATGATTTATAACAAGTTTTTCATCCTTTCAATAAAATTTTAATAATCTGATAAATCTATTTATAATGAGAAAAATAAAAACCACATTTAGAAAAAAAAGTATTTTAATTTTTTTATTAAATCTCATTTAATAAATTACCATTATAATTTCTTCATTTATTTATTTTTTTAATTAATAATTTATTATTCATTTATAATTTTGTTTTATTATTATTGAATTAATGTTTAAATCGAAATACTTAGAATAAATAATTATTTTATTAAAACTTAGGATGTTACAACCTATCCACTCCAACGAGACATGAGAGAAACCCAAAAGCATGATATTTCATAAGAAATAACCGAAAAAGAACTCAATGAGTCACACTCAAAAAAGAATTACCTCAATGAATCGATCATTTAAAACCCCCAAAAGAGAAGATTCCCCTAAGTAGAGAACGCTCGAGGCCTTTCTTAGTAGACACCATAAAAATAACAGAGATATCACCACACCCCATCAATCACATTCCCGAAAAAATAATCAAACTCATCCAAAATCATACCTCAATTCAAAATAATAACCCAATTAAATCATCTGCAGAAAACACCAAAGGGAATCACAACATAAAGAAAATAAAAATCTATCCCTTTTTACTCATTCCAAAATCATGGCCTTAAATTTTGAAATCTTAAATCTCCATTTGAAAAAAAATTTTAAACCCCACAAGACCATCATAAAAAACACTTATGAATTTCCAAACACCCACTTCATTTTGAAATTATTTAGGAAAATCCTGTTATTAACATCAAAACAAAATTTCCTTTGGTTAAAACCAAGTTCTTCAAGCCAAATGATGAACAAACTCATTTATAAATAATTTTTTAATCACAAACTCGCTTTTTCTAAATTAAAAAACAGACCTTCACTATTTAAACCCATTTTTTCATTTTGAAACCATTTTGAAAAGCACTCCCTTTGAAAATCTTGAAACTTTACTTGAAAATTACTTTAAATCATAAAAAATCTTCATTCAAACACCAACCAAAATTCAAGTGATCAAGATCACACAAACATAATACCACCTTGAACGAGACTAGTGGTTGTGCATGAATTGGCCTCATGGTTTGGTGGGCCATGTGACAACTATTCAACTGTCATTGAGAGCTACTTAAAACCATGTATGTGACCTTTTAATGGGTTATCAGGTTGTGTGATCACACTACACACCACTATCTCAACTCTTGTTCCATCCAAAAAATACAATAAATCCATCAACATAAATCAACACACCAAAAACGATAATCTAAGGCTCAAAACTTGACTTCCCATGGAAACTCGGGGGTCTAGAATAGGTAAGGGTGAGCCAGACCCTTATCGTACCTAACTTACAAGTTTCAACGGTCCTATCTACATATATTAGACTCACCCAAATAACTAAGGTCCCCTATGATACCATTTTTCATGAAATAACCTAGGTCGTCCCTCCATCGGGTGCTCAAACTGGCCCTTGATAGGGCCCAATGAGAATTCTCGATCCCCACAGGATGAAAAATAGTGTCATACATCAAAGTAAACTCTATTGGAAATGAATTCACCCAATAAATATAATTAATTAAGAATTAGAATCTATAGAAATTATGTAATGACCTCTCCATATGTAATAGGTCCATGCGCCAGAAGAAAAAAAGTAACAATATAAAAAAAATTAACATAATATTAAATTAGTAAACCCTCATCTCATCCAAATATCTCACAAAAAAATCCTCCCTTAAACATCCATAACCCCACATGATTAAGAACCATCAATTATGTAAAATAAGAGAAGAAATAGTTGATATGGTTAGAACTACTAAGGCGCATGAAAAATAAAACCACCATGCCTGGCCGAGATAATCATGTGACCCAAGATCACTCTCTAATCAAAACTCAAGATAATATGCTTCAACGTAATTTGGATAAAGAGTAAAATTGGAGGAAATCTTTAGAGTCAAGACCCGATCTTTTAAAAGAGCTACTCGGTCTATAGACACCGAGTGGTGTAAGTAGGGAGTGAGCTTGACAACCTAGGAGGATATCACCATTGAGTTATTTTTTTCCTTTCTAAGACAAACCATAAATTCTAAATTCATTTAGAAATTACCTTTTTCATATAGAAGTACATAAAAGCATAATGCAATTCCATGATTTTTTTATAAACTTTTTTTTATATTTTTATTAAATTAAAAATATCCATTGTAAATCATTTTTCCAGCCCACACCTCATTTATTAAAACACCATATTTAATCCACATTTAAAATAAATTTGAAATAAGTTTTTAAAAAACATTTCATAAATACTTCATTTATACAAAACATGGAAATATTCTAATAAAACAAGTTGAAGTAGGATTAAAAAATATAACACTAAGGAACCGCATCACTGATGGAACAATCAAGAAAAACCTAAGAAATGGACTAGTCAAATAAAGGTACAACACAAATCAAAAGTTGTAAAAGAAAATCCAAGTCCAAGGGTAGGTCCTGGATAAAATAGAGAAATAATAATACAACACGGGTTAAATTATATATATATATAGACACACACATATATATAAACTAGCGAGGATTCGGGATAAGTAATAAGGTCTAGTGAAGAAAAGAACTAAATAGTGAAAAACACAGGAGCTTCCCTTAGGCCACTTAAGCTACGCTACCTAGTATCATAACTTCACTCATAATGAGTGGACCTATAATAACTTCTCTGGCTAGAGGGGGAGAGACACTAATAAATTCACAAGTCATAATGACACATGATCAAGTGGAAACGACCTCATCTGATCTAGGATATCCTACCCATAGGGTGTCCCATGTAGCATATTAACTAAATATGGGAGGTTTGGAGGAACTTTTTAACAAAATTCAATCACATATTAATCAAATAATGTAGGATAAAAAATAATTTAATTAATACATCATTTCACCTCCCTATGCCCGATGATGTGAAGCCCCTCCATATTATATATAACAAAAAAAAACTATATCAATTTGAAAGTTCACATACTCTAAAAAACCATAGGGCTTACACTGTGGGTGTTGTAAAATTTTAGAAAAACCATTAATAAGATTCCAACTAGGCCTTTACAACTTATTTAAAAAATCCTCTTTGAAAACTTATTTAAAAACCGAATTTGAAGCATTGAATTTAATTTCAAAACATCCCTTTGAGGCCATACACGTATGCATATATATATATATATATATATATATCAATTCATATATTCACATGTTCCCATGTGAATATGTGCCTATATTTATATATGTACACTTAGGAAAATTTTTATAACCAGAAAATATAGAGAGAAACATATATAAGCATAAAAGCTTAAAAAGGTTTCTCAAGCAACGAAATCACACCAAATTGTCCCACTTAAACATGCACTCCAACCAATACAATGACATAAAAAATATCAAACAACTCTAAAATATTATTATTTGATATAAAAACTCCCATAAATGTTTCACTCATCAAAAAAAAAATTATTCTTATGGTGTATATACAAAAAGTGGTAAAATATATAAGAACCCGTTGAATTCAAGATTTTCTTAATAAAAAACATGATTGGTATATATTATCTAAATCCATAAAGCTTAATAGAATTTATAATTTAGAATAAAAATTTAATTTTAAATGACCAAGAACACATGATATGATAAAGAAAATAAAAATCTAGGAAACATCGACCTAGAGCAAACACAAATGACATGATTACTTCATCAACAACAAAAAGAGGGCTTGGAGAACCCATCACACACCGTAGAAACAAGAGAAACATGATTTTAGAACCTAAAACCCCACCAAGGGTTCATCTAGGGCACAAATTAATATAGGGAGAAATAAAAATCTTTAGGAAAGGAGAGGAAGAGGGGGGAGGAGGAGACGTGGACTTACCTGGATGGAGATTCGCTTGAAATCACAAGTGGAAATGCCCACAACCAGAGGGGAAACTGAAGTAGGAGGTTCCTGGGGGGATGAATTCAGCTTACTCAAGAAAGTGAGGGGGAGAGGAGCTGATTAGGGTAAAAATATAAGGGTATTTTAGGAATTTTCAAAAAATTTAATGCTCAGGTAAAATGAAGGGTTTGACTGCATGGTTGGACAACCCATGCATCAACCTTGAGCCCCTAACTAAACAAACCTGGGTTCCCCACAAGGTTTGATTAACCATGCACTAACCATGTGAAAGGGTACTATAAAAAACTAAAGCACCATCGCATGGGAACTTCATGGTTTCCCCTAACTATGTGGGCAAAACGTACGACACCCAAAAACCATCAAAATTTTGAAATTTTTTGGGAGGTTTGGCTCAAAACATGAGTGTGAGGTCAATAATAAATAAAAAAATAAAATAAAAATGAAATAAAAGGTTGGGGTGTGGAATGGTTTATTTCCTTTTTAATGGAATGAGATATTGGTAGTATGAGTGTACCCTAGTTTAGGATGGATCCTTAGGTGGAAGTATCAAAATTTCTCCTTAATTTTATGTGATGTGATCTTTTTTAATATCTATTATCTTGGTATAGTTTTCCATTTTAATGAAATCATAGAATATTTCTATTTTATATATTATTTTCTTGATTAAAAGTGGTAACTCATAATCTCATTATCATTTCTCTAAGTAAATCAGCAAAAGAATAGTGGATTAATCGAGTTTTAAGTGATAGATTGTTAAATGTTGTTTGCTCATTGATTTTTACCCATCAAGTTTATTTTCATGAATTGAATTTTCATTAACTTGATATTGTTCTTCCTTGATTTCATAGTGAGGATTATTCTATAAAAAATCCTTTGATGTTATATAAATAAACATATTTTTTATCAATAATTATTATCCCTCATTAATCTCTATCATCTTAATATACAGTTAGAGATTTTCAAGGATGAAAAGTTATAAATGTATTTTTAATATAGAGACCTAAAAATTCATATTTTTTTAACTTTCTTAAAATTTTAGTTAGTAAAGCAATAATTTGATTTTTATGAGATAATAAATCATTTTTATGAAAATTTACACTAATAAATAATTATTTTATTGATAAAAAATGATAACATAGAATTTAATAAAAAAACAATTGTGGTTTAATGTGATTATATATAAAATAAGAGATATTTTTTATATTGATTTTATTATATTAATATGTAATTTTGTATGAGTGAAAATAAACTTATAATGTAAGGAACATAGTTCCTAAAACAATTTTCTATGGTCTATAGTTAATTAATTATATATAATGGAGTAAATGAATGGTATGTTGACTTTTATGATGTGTTAAATAAATAAATTTTATGAAATATAATTATAATTGGGTTTTGATGGAGAATCAAATATTAATAGAATATTATTTCTTTAAAAAACTTTTTAATGAGTGATTCTATTTGTGATGTATTAACTAGAATTAAAATAGAAATATTTTATTTCATATCATGGAAAATAACTCTAAGTCAACATGGTAATTAATATGAAATATTCATGTTCTAAAATTTAATGTTAATTATAGACAAGTTATTAATGTATTTAAAATCTTCTAATTCATAGTTATTTGACATGAATAGAAAATATGTGGTTATTTATATATATGAAATGATTATTTATTAGTCAAATGTTTATATTATTTTGAATATGTATTAATATGAAGATTTAATTATTGGCCATCTATGAATAATACAACAATAGAATAAATTCATTAGTATGAATTATAATTTTCACGTGGTTAACTTTTCTGTTATTTTTTATAATGACATACATTTCCATGAAAATTAAACGATATAAGTATTTTATGGTTCCATATTTAAAATATATGAGGAATTATTAATAAATGGTTATAATTTCTTTGAATAAACATCTTGAAAAATTATGGAAAATGTTAAGTTGTTAAATTTTTTATGTGAAATATTATTTTGAAAATGTAAATTCATTAATCATCTATGTGGTGTGATTATATATATTAGATTAATATATAATAAATAAAATTTCATATGATATATCATTCAATGATTAATATATTTTATTAAAGGGAAAATACTAATGTGTATTATTAAATAAAATTTATTTAGAAATATTTATGATTTAAATAGTTACATGATTGATTAAAAATGAGAATAAAATATAATTATATGTTTGGATAAGTTATATATATTTACAAAGTAAATGGTATTTAACATTACTATTTTTTCACTCATGCCCCAATCTAAAATTTCATGTGCTTTAATCCCTTCCATATCCATCATAGTCACATAATATCTATATAACGTCTCAATCGATGTTGGTCATGAGGTTCTAGTACTCATAAGTGGATGATACTTCATCTCATATAATTATCACTTGGTAATCTATAATATGGAAGATTATGAGGACAGACTCTCCTTCTCTAATTCCACATGTCTGTGTTTAATTATAATTCCTATCTATGAGCATGTGTAATTATCCTTTGACATTATGATTATTATTAACACATATCCTGAGTTTCATAATTTTATATATTTTCCAAAACTCTAAAAATCCATGGTGATGGTGAAGTAAGATACATTGAGTGTGTCATGAATGATATGTTTTTAATTAAGAGATCAATAAAGGATTTGTACCTTATGTTCTTAAACTGGAGTTGATATCTCAGGCCCTTTGAATGAAAAGTAGCTGTTTGATAAATTCCATGGACAAAGTGTTGGATGAGTTCATTTCAGATAGTCAAAGAAAGATAAATAGAGCACATTGGTTGATGACACGAAGTATGCAACCTAGTTGATTAGATATATCATGACAAATGGATTATATTGCATAGTGAGTGTTTATTTGTGGCTAATGTCATTGTGACATGTATTCTTTCTCTATGAGTGCATTATCCTGTTGCTAAACATTAATCTTGGGAATTAATAAATCCCGTATAAATCCATTGAGAAAGAGGTCTAGAGGAAAACACAAAAAATGTGCCCTTGATCTCAATTAAATTCTATTTGAATTTAAAAATGGAATAAATTAATATTCTCAAGACTAAGTAAAATTAATTATTCAGGATTTATTGATCACACATATATACTTAGCATTTATATGTGTAAGTTTAATATTAAATAAATATTTCTTTGCGAGATCATGAATATAATATTTATTTATTTATTGAATGAATAATATATATTTAAATATTTATTAAATGTTCAATAAATTTCTAGGAAGATGGGTAGGTCGATTTATAGGTATGGTGATAAATATTTATTTGTAAGATAATTAATAAATAATATTTATCTTTGAAAGAGTTATCACATCTCATGAGAATGATCTATGAGTTAAATATCGTTAATTAGATATTTATTTGTTTATTTGTTTCATAAAATGATATTTGGTGATTCATAAGACGACACATGCCATGTAATAATAATAATAATAATAATAATAATAATAATAATATGATTAACATTGGGGACATTATGGGTTTAATTATAAATTAAGGGCCTTTGTACAATTAAACTAATTTAATACCTTTGATTTTGGTATCCAAAAATGGTAATTGTAAGGTTCCCATTAACTCTAAAGTGGCTTATTTGAAAATAAAAAAATGGGTTTGGAGAACATAATTCAATACCTAATTCTATATATATGTAGTTATATCATTCTTGAGATATACATATACAAACCTAGAAGTTGTACACAAAAAATCCTATTAAGAGATTTATCCCCACTAAGAACATCTTTAGGGAATTATCTCAATAATAAGAAAATATATTCTCCTCCTCCATCTCAAGCTTGAGAAATCTAATGGAAATCATTTGATGATAAATGGATTTTTATTATAATGATGATATTTCAAGATCAAGGAACATGTGTAGATCACCACTAAAGGGGATATGCTTTTGGTTCTCTTCACACAAAGACGATTCAACATAAATATAGTTTGTGAGATAAACAACTTTATAAAATAATAACCTAAATCCCAAGTTATTATTCTTATTGATTAAATTAATTTATAAATTTAACACGAAAAGATAATTTATCTTGGTTTTATGATTCTTATCTAGTTTCATCAGGTAGATCTGTTAGGCATGAAATTTCATCATTATGATTTAGTGGATTATTCATTGTAACAAGAAAAACTGACATCAGGAATGAGTCTAAATGGCACTTTTGGTACTTCTTGAACCTATAAGTTGTATCATAGAGGCTACGTTCAAATTTATAATTAGTTATTTTTCTGAACATTTATCACATTTCTTATATCATATTTTTATTTCAATTATCATTTTAAATACATTAATATAAGATAATTTGTTCATTCACTATCATATGACCAAGAACAAGCCAAGAACAAGTGAAGAACACATGAAAATTCCATCCAGAGGTGCTGAGAACCTGGATATTCAATGCAATAACATGACGTGTAACCTAATTACATGCCGTGTAGTCCCGATTAACCACATTTTTATGTGTTTCCACCAATCCTGACATATCTTGTGGGACATTAGTACATGGGGTTATTAATTACATTAATGACACCTCTTGTTGAATGATAGGGTGGTACGCGACTTGTATGATCACATGATGTGTAGTAGCTATACACATTGTGTAATCCCATAATGACATAGTTGACATGTGGTAAACATACAAATATTTTATTTAATACACACATCATGTAATTGAATGAAGGTGTGTTATATGGGGCCATCTATGATTACACTAAATGTAATTGTAATATATTCATCCAATGATTTAAATTCCTTATGGATTACACACAGTATCCTCAGGTGAGTAAAGCTGATCAGATAGAAAGATTACACATCATTTAGCTGATGTACATGTCCTGTAATCCATGCCAAATCATTTAAAATACATGGTTTGACCAATCCTTGTGAGGTATCACACACAAATAGAAAATAATTAATTCAAAGTTAAAACAAATTACACGGTGCATAGCTAGTGTACACACCATGTTATTGGGTTTTTCCACATGGTGAATAATTTTTAGATGTCACGTGGAATAAAAACTTAGATTGATTATTTCCACTTTTTCTGCATATACATTCCATGTATATTGGTTTTACCCATCGTTCACTTTACAGTTGATGTTAACAAAGCAAGAAATGTATATTAGTAGCTTGTCATGTGGTCAAACTCATCATGAAAATCATATAATTTTATCCATGGAACTACACACCATTTATGATGAAATGTGGTTTAAGTACATGATAAACGACCAAAAATATACATAGTAACTATTACACGTCTTGTTGTGTAATGATACAGGCTGTATAATAAATGTAGAAAGGGAATATTTCATGTTTCCTTCAGTATAAACAACGTACTTCTGTAATTTTAAAGAATTAATTTATTTAAAATTACAGTGGATTGGAGTATTATGTATCTCTAGATTTTTTGGATTAAATTAAGACAAGGAATTAGTTAATTAATACAACCATTAATTATTAATTCAAGGGGACAATATCTTAATTAAGAGAGAAATTAGAAATAAATTCTAGCACATATGAATGTGATGTTTTTGCATGTATATAACTGACCATGAACTTTGACCGAACAATGTTTATGATGTTTTCATTTAATTTAATATTATTGCATTGGTTTGTAATAATTCATTATTAAATTAAATATAATGGTATGTTTTTCATCCCTACATCATTTAATATATGGGACCTATGTGTCCATGGTTTATTTATGTAACCCCCTTAAAAAATCCATTGGTTCCCCTCACATGCATGTGAGTTAAAAGCTTATATAAAAGAAGGATCTCCTGGGAGAGTGGAGGTTGTTCAAGATGGAACTGAGGAAAATCTAACCAAGTACACTAGTTGATGAGGGATTGTGTAACTTGATCCAAGACCAGATCATGGAGTTTCCCCATAAGATCATATATTGATTTATCATTCGCTCGATAAATCAATCATCAAAAAGCCCATGATCAAGTCATTTTATTTATTTCTTTTTGTATGGTATTTATTTATTTATCTGGATGTTTGAATGTGTTCATATTAAGTAAATAAGATAATAGAACATATAATATAAAGTAAATTAAAATGATCATGTATAAATATTTTATCAAGACAAGGTCAATTAATTATGTAAAATCTACAGAATATTAATAAGAAATGTGATGGATAAAATAATGGAATTTAAACGCGCGCGCACACACACACACACACATAAAATCCCTAAATAAAATATTAAGTGAGAAACAAATTCCATTACTTGATTAAGGATGAAAACATAGAACTAAGATTCATTCTGACCCTCTTTAGGACACTTACTTTTATTGGCGAGTTCTTATAAAGGTTTCGGGTTGACTTAACCAAGAATACATCAATAAAAGTAGACCTAAATAGAATTGATGTTACACAGTGTCAAGTGTTGAGGAAATACAAGTTTTGATTTTAGTATTGGGCGGTCTAATCAATAGATAAAAGAGTTGTGCGGTGATGTTTTTGATAAGACTGCCTACCTAAATACCTTCAAATAGTTTTATAGACCAATGTCCAGACTTTGAGAAAGGAAATATGGATCCTTACCACTAGAATTTCCACACGATAAGACATTCTGATTCCAATGACAAGGGTTGTGGGGACTTGATAAAATAGTGGGAGGCTAATATGGTAATAAAATTTATTACATATTTCATATTTTAGTAATCATTATAAAGCGCTTATAAAATCTACTTTAAATATTTTATAAAATAAATAGAAAGAAACCCATGAGGAAATTGTGATCATTCCACAACACATCTCATGTCCTCACAAGCACAAATTTATGAGTGTGCTAAAATCATTTATACATTGCATTACTATCAAAACATTTTTATTATGTGTTATAATACCTTAATCTTGATCCACCTTGACAACAAATGAGTGAGGGTGAAAAGGATTCCAACCAAAGATACTTGGAGGATGATTCTTATATCCATTGTTTCTAATATCAATTATATCAAGAGAGTTAATAATACAACATAAGGACACATATGGTTACACCACAATATGTCATCTCCCATCACTTTATAAAGAGAAATATAGGTAATAGATAAATTCTATTTTCATTTCATTGAAGCAACAAACTTTGATACTGATCATGGAATTAAAATGTTGGAGTAAATTAATTAGTTAATGAAACTAGGCTTCCATTTGGATAAGAAATTATCCATTAATATCATATTATCATCCTAACCACCATGATTATCCTTATTTTTCTAAGTCCAGATAAATAAAATAGATAAATTATTCATTAATATTTTAAATACACATCACTAACTACATAAGGATCGATGGAAATGTGTTTCCTCACCTCATATAGTGAAAAGAATGAAATATCGGGTGGACCAGCCCATGTTTGGTTTAAATCCAATGGTTTCTTCACAAAATTCTTCAAAGAGGAAAAGGATTCAAAGGAAGTGCAATGAGAAAAAGGATATTTTATTTTCATATAGTGAGAAAGATCATTGAAAAAGGAATCACAATGGATTTAAGGGGAAGAAATCTAATTCATCTGCATCAGGTTTATTAATCATTATATTTCTATTCACTTCGTGTGTATTAAAATATAATATGTTTACCAAATACATGTATTTAAATGTAGGAACCAATAAAGTATTGAAATAAGAGGATTGCTTTTTCCTAAAATATAAAAATAAAGAATGGTGATTCCTAGATTAGTAAATAAAGACACAAATTATGGATTATATGGTGAAATGATTTGAATTAAACTATTGTTTTATATTAGGTATTGCTGAAAATTTTATCTCAGTTCCTATTTTAGATACAATTAGATTTTATTTCATTTTTGAAATAAATGTTGTTATTGTATTTCATACTTAACTAATAGTTCAATGATTCTAGAATAATTGATATCCTACCAAAAATAATAATGAATAATATAAAAGACCCAATTACCTATTAATGGAAAGATAATTATTTTCCAAATAAAACTAATAGTGGTTGAATTTTTTATATCCAGAATAGTTGTTTAGATTATATTGAGTTGAAACACTAGGTATACTAACAAACTAATTTACCAATTTTTAGAAATAGAAACCTTTAGAAATAAAAGTACACCACAATGATTATATAGTTAGTTCAACAATACCACACAAACTATTCCATAGAGGAGCTACAGGTAAACTCATATACTTCATGACATTCCTTTAAGAAATTTTAGGAATGACCAGGGAAGAAATAAAACACTTAGTAAAAGAAGATAATATCCTCCTTGTGGGATTCTTTGAGTATATATTAACCAAGTATTCATAGGTCATTTATGTGTATAGTGGAGGTATTTATAAGTGGACATTAACTCATACATCAAAATTTTGATGGTAGTAAAAAATGGATCAATGAGGAGTCTTATATATATTATAAATCCCCCTTGATTTATTCAAAGAAATTATTTTTCAAATATTAGTATAGCTAACCATATGACAACTTATTAACCAATGGATATTATATATGATATAATATTATGGAAATCTATTAATCCATAACTTCATGTGTTATGATGTGGCCAGTTTGTTGACACCAACAAACATACATAAAAAAATATAAAGTGTATCTAAGTTAATTATCCTAGTGCTAATCAGGATATTAACTACTTTAAGATAGAAATATATTATTCATGAATGGATATATTTATACTAAAGGGTGACTCATCACTATTAAGAAAGTCAGAGAAATCTAAACTTAAATGAAGTCTAGGACATAATACACATGATTTGGCATAAAAACACATAATATTGGTGGAAGGAGTTGTTCTTGAAACACATACTATGTAGGAAGACTAAAACCAAAGAATTGGTTTTTTATTAAATAATATAGATGATATATATATTATTATCAAGAATAATAAATCATATAAAAAATCTGTAAAATAGTATTGACAAGTTTTTATGAATTCAATGATGGACACCATATATATATTTTTTGTAACTCTATATTTTAAGGATTGTATACTGGACACTACCCATGGGTATTCAAGATAAAAAAGATATAAATTGCATAAGCCAGTATTGATAAATCATGACTGATTATTAAAGTTCTTATCAACAACATCTAGGCATGGTCAATGATGAGATCTTTACTCCAGTCATTATTCTAAATTTGAATTAATTCTACTTTTCAAAGAATCATTCTATGATCATTTATTGGAAATTGGATATCAAGTCTAGTATCATATGTGGAAACCCTATATAATATGTCAATAAGATGAAACCTAAAGGGTTGGTGACACCAATGAATTCCAATAAGATATGAAAATTGAAAATATCCAGTTGTGGATAACATTATGTATAATGATCATATAATATTAATTTGGAATGAATGAATTCCATGTGTCTACAAGAGGTTAGGGGGAGCACTATAATTTTCTAAGATAAATATATTGATAAAATATGAAAAATATTGATCAGTTTTACAAGTTTGTTAAGACTAAGGAATGAATTTCTCCAAAAGATAACTTAAAGTAGCAACCAAATTTCTATGGAACAAAATCCATAGAGATAGATCTATGGGTTTGTTGAATCTAGTTAAAGTATACATTTTCAAAAGTATTGAATAATACAATATGGATAAATTCAAGACCGAATTGATGTTAGGTCACATGGAATGCAATATCTCTAAGAATGAAGGATATTATTATAAATTTAATCCTATATACCAAACCATATTTTGGAATATAATTTCTCATGCGATGATATTTACTGTGTTTTATATTACTTATGTATAAATCAAAGAGGATAAAAATTAAAGCAACACTAGGAGGAATGTATAGACCTACAACTAGAATTATCCGACAATAATTGAGAGAAAAAAACTGTATGAATTATTAGCATATAGAGAAATAATAATACTATTCATTAATAATATTTAAAACTAGTTTTCCTTTATATCTATTTATCTGATAACGTGGTGGGTCTAAAGTAAATATGTGAGGCAAACATATTACAACCAATATTTTACATATCTATAATAATTGAGTTTGTTGTGACTTATGATGAAACATAATAAGTATTTTATCAATGATTTACTAGGGTTTAAAAATCGATTTATCAATGATTTTCTAGAGGAATTTTGGATTTGGGAGTTGAAAATTTAGAGTTTCGGTAAAAAACAGGCCATGCACACAATTATTTAAACCATACGACAATTGTGAAAAATGGACCTGTGGGTTCTAGTGGCGTTTTGCATGGTTTGAGCATGGTTTTTCAAATCATGTGACCTTATATAGGAAACCATGTGACTTGTGTTTCCAATTATAGTGGCTACCTCATGGTTAACATGATTTTTCTAACCGTGTGGTATAACCATGCACCCAGATCCAAACTTCTTAAAACCAAAAATTACCATGATTACCTTGATTGTTTTTATATATAATCCTATACTAATAATTTTTAGCTTTAAATAGCCCCTAAAATAAACTCTATAGAAATCTACCCTTGATTCTTTAGTGATTCTTGATTGTTTATGGTGGATATCATCAAGTTATATTTTTTTTCTCAGTTTCTCCTCTTTTCTCTAGATCTTCCCTTGATCTACTTTTCCCTTATCTCGTTGAAATCTCTTGGGATATGATTATCATATATAATGGGTTTAATTTGGAATTGATTATTTTTTTCTTATATCTAGGCTTGTGATGACCTAATCTATTCATTTCCCATCAACAATTTAAAATGAAACAGGGTTTTATTCATTTTTTGAGGTGGGTGTCTCTATCCCCTGGTTTATCCCTTGGTGATCATTGTGTTATTATGATTATTTAATTTATTTTTAATAGTGAAATTTAATATTGTAATTTTATTTTTTCTTTGGTGGAAATTTAAAGGGTTTTAAAATGGGTTTTCTATGAAAACTAGATTTTTTTGCACATTATGTGTTTATGAGAAAATGCCTTGAAGATGGTTTTGAAATGGAATTTTTTTTTCAAGCATGTAAACAATGTGATATCACTATATATTTTTTTATGAAATTTGGAAATAGAAATGATATGGATTTCAGCTTCAAAAATATTTTATAAAACATGAATTTGGTTTCATGAAAGTAATAATGATTTATCACATTAAGAGACTTTGGGGTATGGGGAAAAAATAAATTTAGAAAATCCCTAGTGGAGTAATATATCACTAGGGAAGGTTCCCATGATGCCACAGTTTCTAGTGGGTAACCATTATAAGGGACCAAGAATCCTAGACATTAGGATTAATCTATGTCGGCTAGGGTTCCTTTGTGTGTCTTAGTGGTTTAGTTGTGTACACCCTCATTTCATGGATTTCCTTTGGTTATTTGGGGTTGTATTGTGTGAATGATTTATTTGACATGATTATTTTACCACTTGATATAGATATTGATACTTGAAACCTATTTTATTCATTTTCTTATGCTTCATGGATACATATTATGACATATTGATTTGTTCATGAGAATATGGCATGTTTTTTAAAAGAAAACCAACGGATGTTTTTATATGGAAATTGATTTATTTTAAATTATATTAGAAATATATTTTATACAAGAAATAATATATTCATTTAGAATTTCTTTTATATATTATTCATGGTTTCCTACCAAGCTTTAGTGCTCACACCCTAATTTTTCCTTTGGGTATTTGTGGCCTTGGTTTTATAAGATACAAGTAAAGGGAATAGCTTTATATAATGTACGCTCTCCCGGATCATGTTTCCTTTCAAATGGGTTGGGATGGTTGTGACGTATGGTCACATGGTGATGGACCCTTTGGGTTATTTGGTTTCCATATTGATATTATTTTCATTGTTTTTTAGACCTTGTTATCTAGTTTTCAGATGTTTTCTTTTTGGTTTGATTATTTTTTACATGTGATGTATCTTGGATATATATTGTATTTTACTATTTATTTATATCTTATCACATGTATTTTGAGGTTCAAGTCATTCCCATGTTTCTTTTTATTACACTTTGGTGCTTGTCGCCAGTGCATGGTGATCAGAAATGTGCTTTGGTCCTTGCAGGCGATCAATTCAAGTGAAATTATGGGTTGAACTAGATTGGTCTATTAAAAATTAATATCAAAGGGATAAGTTATTGATAAATACTATGATTATTCTAGTGTATAACCCCCTTTTGTCTGGGGGTTATTGATATAATGAAGGTAGGACTATCGAAACTCGAGAGGTAGTGTGGGAGTGTTCTTGACAAGCTCACTTTCATGATAAGCCTCGAGTTACCATGGGAAGTCTGGGGTTATCTACCATCCTTGTTTGTGGTTTTGGTCTTTTTGGGATTCAGTTTTCTAAATTTAGTTTATGATAAAGGAATAAAATTATGTTATAAATCGCTTTTTTCCTCTTTGTTTTATATATTATAGATCCTACAAGAATAACATCATAGAGTACAAGAGAGGAAGCTTCAAAAAAATCCCCAAAGACGAATCCTCTACTTGACTTAGTTTTGGTGGAAACTATAGTATGAATGATCTAGTATATTTCCCAAGTAGCTAATGGTTAACTATAAATGAGGGTGGACCATGATTCAAAATTTACTATCTAGTATCCACCAATCTTTCATGGTGAAAATTGACCCTAGGAATTAAAATAATGGATTGAGAGGGTTGAGAGGATTTTACACTTCTTAAAAAATACATATTTCCTAACCCCCTCCATCCAAATGAACCCCTCATGTTTCGGTGAAGGAGAAAGGGGGATAATGACCCCTGATTCATTCCTTCAGTAGGCCTTAGGTTGGTGATGAGCACTGAGAGTATAAAAATGTCACGTATGGAAGGAAGGATTAGGGGATAACATAAAAAACACTAATAAACTCCATGCCATAATATGAAAGTAAAGGAATCCAAAACCATTCCATAATGCTTGTGTAAAGAAAACAAATACAAGAGTCTCAAACTAAAATACCCAAAAGAAAGTTCTAAGGCAACAACATAGAAACAAATCCAAATTCCAAGCTAGTAATGTACAACATGGTCCATGAAGTTCCTTGAAAACCTGAAAAATAGTTTTCATATACGTGTGGGTGAGAATAATATGTACACTCAGTATGATCATACCCAAAGTTTCACATGAACGTGTGAAAATAGAATGCTAATGCACCCATGAGAAAAAACAAGAACCAACATCACCTAAGTAGGTCAACTATCTAATCCCATTAATATTATGACACACTCCCCAAATAACACACCCAAGTATAATAATATAATAAGAATCATATAGAAAAAAGGGTACCCACACCACTTTCCCACTAGCGTGCTGCTCTCACAACTCAACATCGTACACCTTAGCACTCTCATATCTTTCGTATAATCTTTCCTAATGACTCCTATCCCAACACATCACATCTATTTTGAAGACACTTGGGCCATAAAATCACATATTGCTCAAATTCTCCTAGCCCATCATATCACATCTCAACCACAACCATAACTAGGATAGTAGGGTATCATGAACATGAAGGACAAAAACCTCATGCTATCCTACCATGAATTAACCCCACCATGAACCACATAATCCTCTATTCAAAAATATCCACAAGTGAACTAAAATATTCAATCCATCACAACATGTGCATATCAACCTTGCATGGTAGATAGAGTGGAAAAGAGGGGGTATCTAGACATCCATCTTCACTATCCGAATGTTAGGAAAACACCCCCAAAACATTTGGGTGTTGGAACAAAGTTCTCAACACAGGTGGGGTGTGGATAGAAATCACATCTAAAATACCACATATATATATTTCATACACAAAATCCCAACCTATGGGTCCAAAATAAGAGTACCATCCCAAATCACCACACCTCACAAGGCCCTTCACCCTTCACCACTTTCACTACCACCTCTAAATGCATTACATCATATAATCAAGCCACATTCCTTATTTCTTTACAAGTTAATCCAATTACAAAATTTACCGATCCCATTCATTTCATATTTAACAAAAACCACTTAAGACACACTCCCCATTTCAATTTAATCATTCATTAATTATTCCAATCCATTATTCAGTTCAGTGTATTAGCCATTATAGTTTCATTATTAATATTTAATTCCATTACAACCAGTAAACTATCACAACACATCACAACCACAAACAACCCATCTTTTTCATGTTAACAATACCCACATTAGCACCATTTATCATCACAACCACTTCCTCATCACAACCACCACATATCACAACTACACAACACAACTTCTTCCCATAAAAACCACTACACATAATACTCACTGAAATATAATTTTCATATATCTTATTTAATATTAAACAAGGGGCTTTCAATTTAATTCAATACTCTCAAGGGAATTTTTACACAATTTGGGGTTCTATGTGAAACCAATTTATTAGTCAGATATATGTTATTAGATGCTTTCATGTGTGGAGAGTTTAAGAAATAATAAAAACAAGGTTTACTAATTCAACATAATACAAGTCTATAAAAATAAAAAACATGCTCAATATATTGGAAGAATAAAAGAATAAGTAACCTCATCCAATTTCTTCCCTTCCCCTTCAATTTCAACTAATGAATTAATTATATTCATTAATCCAGTGTATACCATATTCTAAAAGGATAAACAAAATCATGATCCCTATTACATGCACAACTATAAGAAATACGAAGGATCCATTACCTGGTATTTTATCCATGCAGCCAAGGAATAGAAGAGAGAGAAGGTTCTGCCTCAACTAAAAATTGAAAAGGAAGAGTTCTAGAAAATAGATGAAGCTCGTTGACTTGAGTATAAGGTTCTGGGATCATCAGGATAAGAGTAAAACAAATATAAATAAAGGGATAAAGGTTTAGGTGTTTTATAATAGTAATAATATACAAACTAGAAAAGTAGCTTTGAAACCCCCATTAAAAATTTTCAATGATTTTTAGTTTGGAACTTAATTATGGATTAATAAAACCTTCCAAAAAGTTATTTTAAATCATTAAATGATTAAAAAGAAATTAATTATTTGGTTTTATGATTTTAAGTATGTTAAAATGATTCCTGGGGTGTTAAAGGTTGAAGATGAATACAAAAACAGAAGAAAATAGGGTAACAACTCTACCCTTATGCAGGTTAGGGGTTCTGTGTAAGGGTAAATTGTTTTATCCTTATACAGTGCATTGGAAAGGATCACATAAGGGAAAATTAAACTTATAAAATATTTAAAATGAGATCCTCACCCTTATGTGGAATTTATAACCCATGGGTTATCCTTACATAGGTACCCTTATGTGACTCCACCCTTACCTTATGCAGCCTATTTAAAATCCTGGATACCCATCCAGGATATTACCCTTATGTGAGAAGGGATATAAAATCCTTACCCTTATTAATATAGGATATTACCATTATTCACACTATATAAGACCCTTACACAATGCATAACAACTAAGGTAAGCCTTACACATCTATAATTTTGCCTTTAAATAGGATTTTATAAACTCACCCTTTCCTTTACGAATCTCCAATTTCATGCGTAAGGGTAAATATTTCTTGAAAATAATAAATTTTCAATTAAAATATCCTATAAATAATTAAGAAAATATTTTATTATCACTTTCAAAATTTTAAATCACTTATAAAAACATTGGAACCATTTTAAAAAATTCTAAATTAATTTACAAATAAACTTTAAATATTTTGAGATTACTTTCATAATTTTTTTTTTCAAAACTACTTTATAAATTAAAAAATAATTCTAAAAAAACTTATATAATTTAAGAAACCATTATTGAACCATTGGAAAACCTGTAATGACAAAGGAAGGTTTCAGGAAAACCTAGACCCTTACATTAGAAGACTCAAATATTATTTTTTCCACTTATATGCTTAAAGGGATGGGAAGGAAGTTGTTTTAATATATTATGTAAGAAAAGATACATGAATATCTCACCTATAATAACTTCAAATTTTTTTCAATAAATAGTTCTATATTGAGTCACTAATAGAAACAAAGGCTTGAGAGTTCGTTACTTTGGATCGGGGAGATCATTCAGTCATCGAGAATGCCACGCAGTTTTCTGAATTGGTGGACCTATCTTTAGAGATTTTTTATAATGACTATCTTAAGGTGTGGAGGTTTTAGATTTATTTGAGGGCCTATATTTATTCTATGATGATTATTATGTGCCTACCCACATTTTTGGAGATTGTGGGAAATTAAACTATTATCGAGGTAGACATAGCTGGGAATATAGGCATCTTCTGAGAACCAGTGACAACAGGCAGAAACCATAGTTAATTTTATGTCTAGAATAGGAAATAGTATGCCCATTGTTGAGGTGTTGGTAAGAGAAAAAAATGTCAGGGACGAGTTAGGTGGTCTGCCACTAGTGTGGGAATAAGGGACACCTTAGACCTAATTGATTGTAAGGCAGCACCCATGGTGTGTCATGTATCTAGGAAATCTGTCCATCTTCAACATTTCTATGAGAGAATACCAGGGTATTAGAGCTAGATAAACCATAACCAAGGGATATTAGATTATATTTGATGCATAAAAGGGGTGTGATTTCAACCTAATTATAAGGGTGATACTCAGGTTGTGAAGAAAGGGTAGGATGAGTCCGGATGTCTATAGGCAGCAGAGTGTGCACTGGAGGAGTCAGAGGCAGGAGTGACTACCATGAGTGGTATAATGTTTATTGCATATTTTATGATTGTGGATTTGTTTGATACTCGTGAAAATAATTCCATTATATTTTCCAATATTATTGATGTGATGGGTTTATGCTCAGAGCTTATTCATTTCATAACGACTCTTTCCACTCCTTTGGGAAAGAAGTTAGAGTAGGGTTTTAAATATCCTGAGTGTCAAGTGATGATCATTGATGTTGAAATTGTATTGTATTTTCTATTTCTTAATCTTGAAATATTTTACCTCACCATTATAATGGAATATATTATTAGATATAAATCCTAGACAAAAATCTATCATTATCAGGTTTAATTTATTTATTCTAATAGAGTCAATCATGTCTTTTAGGGTGAGTGAGATCCTAGACCAGAGAGTGCAAGTCCCATTTCCCCTAGTATAGAGATGATCTCATGTGAGTTGTCAAAAAATTTTCTCGATGTCATTGATCCACATTCTAGTGACCCTCTTCTAGTAGTGGTGAGTGAGTATGCCAAGTTTTTTTCAAATGGTTTCTCTAGTTTTCCACCCCAAAGGGAAGTTGAATTTTCTATAGACTTACTTCCAGATATGATACTCATTCACTTACCTTTATACCACCTGGAACCTTTTGAATTAAAACAATTTAAGGTCTATATTGAGGATATTGATTCTAATGGATTTATTCATCCTATCATTTCACTTTGGGCATCGTCAATTTTATTTTTAAAGAATAAATATTGGAGTCTACAACTTTGTATTGATTAAAGAAAACTAAAATAGGTGATGATTAAGAAAAAATATCCATTTCCTGGGATTGATGTCCTTTTTGATCATCTAAAGGGATTTCAGTGGTTCTAAAAAATTGATCTAAGATTGAGGTACCATTAGATGAGGTTCTGATAGGAAGATATTCCTGAAAGGATGTTCAAGATAAGGTATGAGAATTATGAGTGTTTGTTCATTCCATTTGTCCTTACTAACACTCCTGTGGTGTTTATGGATTTTATGAATCAAATATTCCATCGGTTCTTGGATTCTTTTATTATTGTTTGTGTGGATGATATTATTGTTTATTTCAGATTAGATCAGAATTATAATGAGAATTTTAATATCATACTTGGAATCTTGAAAGGAAATAATCTACATGGGAAGCTATCCAATTGTTAGTTATGGATTTTGGAGGTGAAATTTATGGGTCATATGATTTCTAAGAAAGGTGACTCAATGGGCCTTAAAAAGATTTGATAGTGTTTTATTGGGAATTAACTTTAAATGTTTTTGAGATACTTAGTTTCTTGGGGTTAGTTAGTTATTATAGGATCTTTGACTTCTCCAAACATGCATCACCCATGATAGAGTAAACCCAAATGGTTGTGAAGTTTGTTTGGAGCAATCATTTCTAGATATATTTTGAGTATTTGAAAGTGAGATTGACTTCAAATACATTTTCGATCCTTCTAGATCCTATTTTTAGTTTTTATGTTTACTAAAATACTTCAAGTATGGGTATGGGATGTGTTTTTTAGTAGGCAAGATAGTTTTTTTTTGAAAAAAGTGAGCATAGTGGATTTGGAATTAAAAAGAAAATAAAGTCTACACCAGTCTGAAGTTTGAAACCTTACATTTATCCCATTGAAGAAAAGACAAGAGATCATTGGAAATAGTGTGAGAATAAACACAAGCCACCTCCTGCACTCCTTTGTTTTCAAGAACATCTGCGAGTGTGCTTCCTTCATGGTAAACACGCGTAATTATATAGTTCATTGATGAGAGTTGGCCAAGGAATTTATACTAATTCATGACCAGTTTCCAAGAGATATGGACTTTCCCACTCTTGATGGTTGTAGGTAAGATAGGTGGTAGCCTATATAACTCATCAATTATTCTCTCATGAGAAAAAATTCTCCACTAATGATCTTGAGTTAATGTTAATAATGCATTCTCTTAAGACCTGCTTCTTCTACCTCTTCAGGGAGAAGTTTATAGTATATCCAGACTATAAGATTCTAAAGTCTATCTTCACTCAGTGAGATATAAACTTGAGATTGAGATATTGGGTAAATTACCTTCATAAAATTGATTTTGATACTGAATACATCCCCAAAAATGGAAACACGGTCGGAGATTCTTTGATCAGAATTTTTTTGACCTAGGAAGTGAATAAATTAGTTGAAGAGTAGTTCTTGATGAGATTATTTTCTGAGAAGCACTTGGATGAAGAGAGATATGAAATACATGTATTTATATCTTTTAATATGGCTATATCATTTATGAATGATCATATTATAATTGGATTGGCTTAGGATATAGAGAATTTATACCTTAGATAAAATCTTTACACTTAGGAGGCCTCTAGTGAGTGGTCTCAGTCTCTTGATGGATTTTTTCACTTCTGAGGTAAAAATGTTATTCTGATAGACTTGAGGTAATAGTCAATGGATAATGTATGTATATTGAGTTATTTCATGCACCTTGGAGCTAATAAGATCTATCATGACTTGATACATCATTATTGGTGGTCAAGAATGAGATGATCGATTACAGATTTTGTGTCTCGATGCCTTTCTTATCAGAGAATCAAGGTAGGCCATCAGAGGCCTGCTAGTTTTTTGCGACCTTTACCCATTCCTATGTGGAAATGGGATGAGATATAAATGGAAATTTTGATGGGGATACCCCAAAATCTTAGTGGTAAGGATGAAATATGTGTGATTATTTGCCGACTCATGAAATCGATGCTTTTCCTGCCTATCAAGGAGATAAATAAGGTAGATAATCTTGGGTATTTTTATGTACAGGAGATTATTAGGCTCTATGGTGTGTCATAGACTCTAATTTTATATAGGTATTATTAATTCACATCATGGTTTTGGAGTGGATTGCATGTAGTGATGGGTTCTCAATTGAAGTTAAGTACATCTTATCATCCCCAAATGGATGGCCAGTCTAAGCAGGCTATCCTGATTCTTAAAGACATGCTTCAGGCATATTTTCTTCACTTCAATGGATCTTGGGATAAATATATACCCTCAATGGAATTCACCTATAATGTTAACTATCAAGTATTAATCAAGATGACACTATTTGAGTTGTTGTATAGGAGGCCTTATAGATCACCTCTTTATTGGGTAGAGGTTGGAGAACAATCCTTGGTTAGACCGAGTATCATCTAGGAGATGATTGATATTATGTTTTTGATCAGGAAAAGGGTATTGATAGATCAGAGTAACTATAAATAATATTTTGATCGATTTATTCATATGTTGAAGTTTGAGGTAGGTGATCAAGTTTTTCTAAAAGTTTAACCTCGGATGGAACATAGACGTTTGGGGAGGTGGGGTAAGTTATCACCCTGTTATGTCAGCCCGTTTGAGATTGTATAGAGAATTAAGAAGGTGGATTATCGATTGTAATTACATACTTGTTTTAATATTATCCATGATGTGTTTCATGTTTCCCAACTTAAAAATTATCAAATATATCCATACGATGTGATTGAGTGGGAGGATGTGGAGACTAAACCCAACACTTTAGTGTTTAAAAGGCCTATTAAGATAGTAGATTGATGGGATATATTGGTACATGGAAATATGATCCCATTTATTTCTATGAGATGAAAGTGTGTCAAGTACATCCATGATACATGGGATCATGGGACCTTGATGATGCAACAATGACCTTATATCTTTTCGGGTTCGTGAACCCAATCCTTTCTTAGGGAAAGAATATTTTATGGTGGGTAGAATTGTGACACCCTTTGGGTCACATTTATGTTTAATTTTGATATTGGTTTATCTCTTGAGAGGTTATATAGGACTATGGGAGTTGGGGGATGAAAATATAGAGTTTTGAGAAAAAACAGGCCAAGTTCATGGTTTAGGTGCACAATTAGTTAAACTGTGCGATAACTGTGTGAAATGGTTCTATGGGTTTTAGTGGAATTTTGCACATTTTGAGAATAATTTTTCAAAATTTGTATCCTTCCCTAGGAAACCATATGACTTGGTTTTCCATGAAGTGTGGTGACCACACATTTAGTGCATGACTTGTCTAACCAAGAAGCCGAACCGTGTACCCAAATCAAAGTTTCTTAAAACAGAAAATTACCATGATTCCATTGATAATTTTTTAACTCAAATTGCCTCCTAATACTTCTTTATCTCAAACCGTCCCTCCCAATACAATATATAGGATCCTAATTTTTATTCCCTGGTGATCCTTTATTGTTTTAGGTGGATCTTATTGAGGTATATTCAGTTTTTCTATTGATTTCTCATCTTTTATGTAGATATTCCCTTGATCTCTTTCCCCCTTGTATCATTAGAACTTCTTGGGGTGTTATTAATAGATTTGGAATGTTTTATGGTGAATTTATGGTTTTTTACTTGGATCCAGGCTTGTGAGGAACTGATCTATTCATTTCCCATCACCAGTTTAAAAGGAAATGAGGTTTTCTTCATTCTTGAGGTAGGTGTATCTATCTTATGGTCTATCACTTAGAGATCATTGTGATATTATGATAATATCCTTTGGATTTGATTGAGAAATTGAATATTGAAATTGTATTTTATCTTTTTTGGAAATGGAAAGTGATTTCCAAGTGGGTTTACTTTGAAAATTGTATTTTTATGCACATTATGTGTTTGAAAAAATGCCTCAAAGATGGGTTTGAAATGGAAATGGGTTTTCAAGCATGGGAGTAGTGTGGTATCACTATAGATTTTTTTTATGAAATTTTGGAATGGAAATGAAATGTTTTTTCCTTAGAAAATATTTTATGAAACATAAATTTGGTTTCTAGTACAAAATGACGATTTTACACATTTGGAGACCTTGGGGTGAAGAAAAAAACTAAATATAGAGGATCCATGATGGAGTAAGCTATATCTTGGGGAGGTACTTATGATGCCATGGTTTCTAGTGGGTATCCAAAGGTTAACAGACATTATGATTCATCTATTCCAACTAGTGTTCCTTTGTGTATCCTAATGGTTTAGTTTTGTGCACCCTCATGTCATGGATCGCCTTTAGTGATTTGTGGTTACATTATGTGATTGTTTATTTGATATGATTATTTTCCCTATTGATATGGATATTGATGATTGAAACCTATTTTATTCATTTTCTTATGCATCATGGATATATGTTGTGACATATTTCTTTGTATATAAGAATATGACATGTTTTTTAAAAGAAAACCAAAGGCTGTTTTTAAGTGGAAAATTATTTCTTTTAATTTTTTTTATAAATCTATTTTATACAAGAACCAAAATATACATGTGGATATAAATTGTATAGATTATTTACAGTATCATACTAAGATTTAGTGACCACACCCTATTTTTTCCTTTGGGAATTTATAGAATTGGTTTTTCAGGATACACGTAAAGGGAAGAGAGTAATGTAAAGGATGTCTCCCCTAAATCATGTTTCCTTTATGATGGGTTGGGATAATGGTAACTTATGGCCACATAGAGATAGACCCATGAGTTTTTTGAGTTTCATGTTGATTATATTTTCTTTGTTTGTTTAGAACTCATTATCTAGTTGTCAGATGTTACATTTTTTGTTTTTTTTGAAATGTGATGTATCCTAGATATCTATTGTGTTTTAATATTTTTTTCTATCTTATCACTTGTCTTTTGGGGGTCAAATCATTACCACATTTCTTTTCATGATACCCAAGTTCTTGATGCCAAACTATGGCAACTGGGAACATGCTTCAAGCCTTATGGTTGGATGATTCGGGTGACATTATGGGTTAAATTGGGTTGGTCTATTATAAAAATCATCTACGCAAGAATGTGGTAGGATTAATAGCTATATCTATATTTAACATAAGAATGTTTATCATGTGAGTCTAATAATTTTGTTAGTAATTGGATCTAGTATAAGTGAGAGAATTTTGGATTTGGTTCCCTATAACCAACTTCCTTTGTACATTATATTACCTTTATATATTTAAAGTTATGAATATTAAATTTATTTCTTATCACATAATGATTAAAAATTTTGTGTTACATTAATGTGATCGTAATTAACCGAATTGGGATACCAACTATACCCGAACCTGAATCGATTCTCCACTGGCCCTAAGGGAATTCTTGATCCACATGGGCTAATGAAAAGCACCTGAGTGTCAGAAAGAATGAGAAGGGAATGATTTTGAACAACAACAAAAAACATAAACAAATAAATAAAGGAAATAAAGTCCAAAAAAACTAATATATCCTTAGTAAAATATACAACCGACTATGTAACAAGGCTGACGACTGATACAACCAACAAGAATAGAAAAAACTCCAAACCAAAAACATATCTATGTGAAAGTGTGGCAAAACCACATGAATCTACATCAAATCTTGAATCCAATGATACAAGAATATCCACTACATAGAGCAACCTATTAAACCTATAATATATATGCATGAGATAAAATCCTAGTAGATATCCACCCACTGACCCAAACCATAACACTTTAAAAGAGCATATATATCATATAGGTTTGAAAATAAAGATACAAAATAGGTTTTCCAAGTTTTAATTCAATAAACTAAGTATTAACATTACCCATGAAATCATCCATTTTCACAAAAACCAAGACTTTTTTAAATAAAACCATATTTTGTTATCTCATATAAAATAAATCATAAATTTTAGTTTAAATATAGTTTTAAAGGCTCATTACAGGAAATAATATATTAAGTCATAATTTTTAAAATAATAATACATTAAAAAATATTCCTAAAAAATCATCATGGAAATCAAGGGAGTTAAAGGAAATCAGTCTAAAACAAAGTCAACATGGTCATTGATGAATCAAATCCTATGCACCAATATTGAATTAAGACATCAATCAACCTCTCTTATATTCTCTATAAGATCCCGCTTTCTCTAGGTATGCCCCCATTATGTTTTGGTTAAAACTTCATATCTCTAATTAGTTTTGGTTTTTTCCTTGGTAATTTAGTCTATTAGTAGGTTGTGTTAGTTTTAGGAGAATCATTAAGGATATTTTAAGTATGGTAGAGGAATTTATTCAAGCCATGAATTTTCAATTCATGACATGAATTAATCTGAGAAAACCCCATAAAATCTATAAAAGGCATGAATGGTTCTTGGTAGATACCATGAACCTAATTCATATCCTGAATGGTTTTGGGAATCCTATGAATTGAAAAATCACAACATGTATTGGGCTTATGATGAAAAATGGTTTTTCTAGGTACTAAAATTGAAGGTGGAATTTGTTTTGTCTAAGTGGAAATTGAGGCATCCATAACGTGAATACACTATTCACTTTATGAATATGGAAAGCCCAATGCTCCTTTTTAACCTTCAATGTTTTGCAGTTTTGATATTGTGCATCCCTTATCTCATTATTTAGACCTTCCATCAGTGATATTTGGAGATACCTTTGAACCAGAAGCAAGATCCATTGGATCTTGGTGTTCTGGACTTGTAGATTAAAGGTAATCCCTTTGATTATCTTCCTCCTCCTCCTCCTCCTATTATTCTGTTAGTTTTACCATGGGGAACCCTAGTTCAGGATGATCAATTCATGTTTATAGAACTCTTGGTCTTCATTGAAGGGGAGGAAGGAGGAACCCAACCATACCTTGGACATTGAGTAATTTCTACATCTACCTTTCCTTTTTGGTTGGTGGTCTAGAATAACTCCCTCATGTATGTTTAATTTCTCTAGTATATGAAATAAGTGCGATTGTGCCAGAATATTGTGTACACAACCTAACTAAATGGGTAATTTCACTTTTAATGAAATTCATATGCTTAGACATCCCATGTACCCCATCAAGTCTGTTGGAATTGATACTGGGACTTATAGCCACCTTTGAGGTGTGAAAACCCCCTTGATCAAATGGAATTTTGTTAGATAAATAGATTGATAATATGAGTTGGAATTATATATAAATTATGATATTTTTTAACTTCACATGATGTGATTTTGGGTTTCATCCTAGGAATGAGAGTCCAATAATTGAAAATAAATGGCACGTTAATTGGAAATTGGATGAATTGACCAATTTGGCTTATCACAACATGTTCAAAATAACTGATTCATTGTATTATTGGACCTTTTTGTACTTTATGTTCACTGATGTGATTCCCAAGGGTGTATTTTTTTTACTTTATCATGAGAAATGATACCAATTATTCATTCTAGGAAGGAGAATCCAGTAATAGATGTAGTTACTTTACCCCTAGAATGGTATTTCTCCTTGGGAAGATGAAAGAGACTCCAACATGGGACATTCTCATGGAAGATTCATCCTATGCAGAAGGATCTACCACCTAACAGAGATATCCAGTATGATGCTGAAAAAGGTTTGGCTAGCCCCGAGTGTTGACTCAGAGCTTGAGGATTGGAAGGTTTATTTCATGTCCTGTATTAATTTACCAATTAATACCCTTACTTATCATATGCTTTCATGAACTATATATTTATAATAGATTGTTTAAAAACCATGGGTGTTTTCCTACCGAGTTATACTCACACCCTATTTAGGTTCCTTTTTGTTACTTAGACTAACTTTATGGATACAAGTGCGGATAAGGGAAAACACCCTATAATTGATTATTTTACTACTGGATGGGATTTAAGCTTAGAGTTAGGATCAACATGGGGTTCAAGATTGAGGATTTTGGAGTCTTTTATAAAGTATATTTTATTTGTTTAATTTTTTGACTTTTATCACATTATTTTTTTATATTCAACATTTTATGACATGGGTATTATTTATTTCTCAGATATTTCAGTTTTTTCCTTTTATTCCTCTTAATTTTCATGGTTGATTATTTATCTAATTTCAACTGATATTACAAACCTATACCAGAGGGTATAGTCTCCCCAATATATTAATTATCCTATTACTACTATTTAGTAACCTATGGTGTATGGGTAGGCACACATGAGGTAATATAACTACCCATCTCAGTCACATGAGGGAGCACTGGGTCGGGGATGTTACAAAGTGGAATCAGAGAAGGTTTTCTTTTCTATTGATTTACTATTTGGGAAAGGTATACAGGATACTAGGATGTCTCAAGTCATGGTGATGAGCACACATATGGGAGTAGCTAACCCATGTGCAGGGGAAAATCCAAGTGCCCAGGGATGGGATTATTGTCCATGTTGGTTTCCTATTATAGTTTTGATATTATTTCACCTTGGGTGATTCACTTGTTGTCTGATGTTATCATTTATTGAGAGTTTACTCATGGAAAATTATATAATGATATGAGTATTCATGCATTATAATAGGTAGTAGGGATACATGTTGACATATATCATTCATGCTAGGGACATAATTATTGCATACGACATATCTACCTAACTAATCTATTAAAATAAATCCCTTGTTTTATCTAAGAAAAATAAATTAAAGAAATTTTTATATTATTTCAATTCGCATGTTAATCCAAGTAAAGTGAAACCTCAAGCTAGTGATTCTATATTGTTATTATCACCTTTTGAGGTTGTCCTAGTTATGAATCCTATGTTCTAGGGAGTGTGTTAATGACACCAGCCTATCTTGGGGTGTGGAAAAAACAAGTATTTACTAAGTTAAAATATAATATAGTGGTTAACCTAGGTTGTCTCCAGAGAGGAGCGCTCAACAATCAAGTTTGTCACTTTAATATTAGATAATTAAGAGGTGGTTGTTTTAAAATGATTGATTTTGAAAAGAAACTAACGGTAGAAATTAAGTAAGTGATTGAAATCAAATTTACAAATCATGTGATTTAAATAGTTATATAAATTGGGTAATCAGTTATAGTTCGGTTTTCTAATTGAAATGTTATCATAGTTCCGATTAATTCAATCCTCTTCTGCTAAGCTGATTAAAATGAGATTTCACAACCACTTCCTCTCACTTATTTGTTTAATGATTTTGGGGAGATTAAACATTACTAATATCTTAGTTTGGTCTAATATTCATCCTTTTGTGAAAGTGTTGCAGTGAATACCCTCTATTGATTTAGGCAATTCCTAATCTGGTCTTGTTTATCCCAAACAATCTTGAATATGCATTGCAACTCTCACACGTACTGACAATCGACGAGTAATTAACCACTTAGACCTGATATTATTCTATAAAATATAGATCATAAACTTGTTGAGGTATAAAAATTATCATTCATCAAAGAAAAAATAATAACAGATTATAAAATCGAATACGATCGCATAAGATAATAAATTATGTTATTAGAATTTAAAAACAACTTCGCAGAAGAGAGAGATTTTATTCAATAAAATGTAAGAACTAAAAACATTAATAATATAAAACCTTCCATCCCCCAATAACCTCATAAGTTTACCCCACCATGGTAAGGGTATTTTATAATGATGAGGAAGATGAAGGCATTATAAAAATAAGAAGAAGAAATGAGTGAAAAGAAAGAACAAAATTTTCCCCTCCAGAATATGTACTCCAGAATGATTGCTTCGACTTTTCCCTCTCTTTGAATCATGCCAATATCCATTCTTATAAGAGGTGTGTAATTTAGTTTTCCATCTACCCACGAAATATTAGATCATTTGGAGCCATGTAGAAGGAGTTATGGCCTATTTAGTAGACTTGACTTATTCTGGATGCCAATCACTATTCCACCAACCATACTTTGATCGGTTGAAGGGAGACCTTAATCAACTCAGTTATACTTTAAATTTAATTTGAATATTACTAGTCAAGTTGGATTTATGAAATATCTATAAGAATACCATTTTGTGGTTGGTAGATCTAGATATTGATCATTGAATGAGTAATGATCCATTCTGCCGGCCGGAATAAATTTTCACATTGACCAATTTTGTTTGTCCTATTGGACTTCGAATTGGCACTTGGTCCAGAAGGGTTATTTGTAGAAAACTAACAATTTAATCCTAAAAAAATAATCACATTAATTGGATCACAATTGTAGGATTTATGCTCGAAATACATAAGAATCATAAAACTGTTAAATGTCCAGAATTAACCAATTTTTACACTTGAGCTCAAAACTCACCAAAAGTCATAAAATAATGAAAATAAAATAAAATTGATTAATGGGAAGGGATTAAATAATTTAAAAAGATATGTATAAATATGAAAATATGAGCTCTTTCAATTCCCCCACGCTTATCACTTGGACTCCTGGACAAGTAAACATCGATATCAAAGCAAATTTAAAACACATATCCATGAGATCTAACAATTTAACACCAAGAAACAAAAGATATCATTCCTCATCAACAAAAATTATTCCAATTTCTCAATTTATTTCATTAAATATATTTACTCTTCATTTATTCTCCCATGCACACAAAACACTTACCTAACATGAATTTTTTCTCATCACACAAATACCAATTTTCAACAATGTCTTTCTCATCCAATACTCATTCAAGGGTCACCATAGGCTTGATAAATTTCTACATCTCCACTAGATGGGTGTCAAGAACATATTTTTATCATTAGGACTTTATAAAGGTTGTTCTATGGCTTTAGGTTGGTAGGATTTAGACGTGAAAAATTCTGAGGCTGAATAAGGAGTGCTTGGATCTTTTTGAAGCAAAATTGGATTATTCTAATTTTTACTCAAATATGGTCTCCTCCTCACTCCCCTTAGTAGTAAATCAGCTCCATCAAAATGAAAAATAAGTGAAATTTCACACTATTTATCATTTCAACAGCAATAATATCAATCATCTCAAATATGATTTTTCTTGAAAGTTCCAGATAGGAATAACTTTCTTTTTTTCATTGGAAGCTCCAGAAAGGCACAACTTCTTTTATATGAAAGCTCCTGAAAAGGCACAACTTCCAACATAATTATTTTTTTCAGAAACAAAAACATTTATTCAACATTTTATTTTCCGCCCAAAGTCTCTCCAAATGAGGTATCACAACACAAATCAACCTCCCCCCATACTTAAGTTCAACTAGATTATGCAATTTTACTTCAAGAGCAGGTCGGATAGGGAAAATTGGCTTATAATGTGGCTAACCTAACAGGTTGTTCATGGATTCTATGGGCTACAAGGATTAAATGTTCAAGTTATTCCATTATAAAAATAATTTTATTGAAAAGGGGGTTTAAATACCAAAGAAATTCCTCAATTATTTTAAACACATGTACCTAAAACCCTCAAGTTTTGATTGGAATAAATTAAATTCTAGTTAAATCAAGCATGATATGGTTCTCTCAAGAAGTGAGGTAAATGAAAATAGTATGAAAAATAGGTTTATAAACCTCATAGGAATGTGATTTCAAATATAATGACAGTGAATTGTGGCATGGGATTAAAAAATTAGAGTAATTTTCCTGAAATTCATATAAATTTGAACTTGAAACAAAGTTAATTTCAGCATTCATTTAAGCTTAGTTTCGTGTGATAAATTGTTTAAAACATTGAAATGGGTTTCAAAATATGTGATTATAATAATTTAAGCTCAAAAGTTAAAAAAACACAAAAATTTGAAAAACACACAATTGAAAATATTAAACTATATTTGTTCCCTCCCCCACACTTAAATGATGCAGTGTCCGAAATGCATTCAAATTGATTTATCATGTAAGAATATTTTTAATTGAATCACATCAATCAAGAAAGTGATAAGGAAATATAAAACCTAAATTATTGGTAGTGCATTATTGAGTTAAGCTCCTAAGTGCTACGCACATAAAAACCTACAAAAAAAGGTAGATAATAAAACATAATAAATTTATTGAAAGTAAAGAAAATAGAAATAGAATGAGAATAGAAGGATAGATCTTGGTTTAATCCCCCAAGTGGGCCCTGGGTTTTGACTGACTCCAGATGGGCAGTTTCAGTTGGTTATCCCCAATTGGACAGTGGGTTGAGTTTCTTTGAGATGAAACACCAACACATTTCCCTTCCAGTTAGAACTTCTTTCTTTTTGTTGAGGACTATATGGATACGGTACACCAATTACACCCCCATGAAAATTATATAAATATTGTATGCTTTGGGTAGGATAAATAATGAGTCCTCCTTTTTCTTGATTTCCACTTTCACAATTTCTTATTCATTCTCCAATGGTTCCTCAAGGCATGCTACATCAAAAGAATATTCAAAGGGAAAATCAGAGAGTAATTCAATTTCAATAAAATTAAAGCATAATGAATCAATATCAAGATCTTACCTTTAAAAGTAAGCATCTTGTGTCTCTTTTTACTCATGTAAATCCACTTTTTTCTCCTGTTTAAATTCCTCTAATATGTATTCATCTAGTTCAGGGAGCTCCATATGTTCTTCTTCAGGTGTATCTTCTTCTTTTTCCTCATCCACCAAGGAAATACATTTGTTTCCCAAATCTAAAAATTTTAAGAAAGGGAAGGTGATACTCAATTCAGATTCTATATAATCAGAATGAAAAGAGTTAAGAAAAATATTATCTCCCTTATGTGTATTGACTTCAATTACTTCTTCAGTATGAGGTTTCTCTTGTAGTTGAATTTCACAAGATAGAGGTAGATAGTCAGGCTCCTCCATCTTTTATTAAAATTCTACCACTTTGGTGGTGTATTCCTTCAATGGTTCTGGATCTTTTACTTTGTAAGTAATATGTGAATCAAGTAGTTCTTCATAGTTATTCCAAAATCCATCTATATCTTTTTGATCTCTCACATTTATCTCATTAGGTAATTCTTCCTTCTTATCCTCCACAGGTTGATTCATAGGTTTTGGTTTTTCCATCATTGCACAGACATATTCAAATACAAGTTCTAATTTGTTCTATAGTTTTTCTATGTCAATTAGAATCTCTTGAATCTTAACTATATCATAACCAGCCTCATCTACTTGTTCAAAATGTGGGTAGTTGTTACATGAATTAAAGAAATAACCATTTGAAAAAATCATGTAAAAATATTTTTTTATGTTTTTTTGAAAAGTGTTAAATATTTATAATGAGATTGTGGAACTACCTCCCCAGAAATGGTGCAAAGTTTTGACACAGTCCTGTCGTGGGGTGTAAAAAAAACAATTATTTACTAAGTTAAAATATAATATAGTGGTTAATCTAGGTTGTCTCTAGAGAGGAGCGCTCAACAATCAAGTTTTTCACTTTAATATTATATAATGAAGAGGTTTTTGTTTTGAAATGATTGATTTTGAAAAGAAAATAAAGGTATAAATTAAGTAATATATTGAAATAAAATTGAAAAATCATGTGCTTTAAATAGTTATATAAATTGTGTGATCAGGTAGAGGTCTTTTTTCTAATTGAAATGTTATCATAGTTTTGATTAATTCAATCCTCTTCTGCTAAGATGATTAAAATGAGATTTCAAAATCACTACCTCTCACTTATTTGTTTAATGATGTTGGGGAGATTAAACCTTAATAAAATATTAGTTTGTTCTAATCTCTATATTTTTGTGAAAGTTTTGCAGCAAATACCCTCGATTGATTTAGGCAATTTCCAATCAGGTCTTGTTTATCCCAAACAATCTTGAATATGCATTACAACTCTCACTTGTACTGACGATCGCCGAGTACTTAACCACTAAGCCCTGATATTATTCTATCAAATATAGATCATAACCTAGTGTAGGGAAAAAATGATCATTCATCAAAGAAAAAATAATAACAGATTATAAAATCAAATACGACCGCATAAGATAATAAATTATGTTATTAGAATTTAAAAACAACTTCGCAGAAGAGAGAGAGAGATTTTATTCAATCAAATGTAAGAACTCAAAACATTACAAATATAAAACCTCACATCCCACAATAACCTCATAAGTTTACCCCACCATGGTAAGGGTTTTTGATAATTATGAGGAAGATTAAGGCTTTACAAAAATAAGAAGAAGAAATGAGTGAAAAGAAAGAATAGAATTTCCCACTCCAGAATCTGTCCTCCAGAATGATAGGTTAGATTCTGCCCTCTCTTCAAATCATGCCAAGGTACCTTCTTTTAGAAGGTGTGGAATGGATTTTTTCATCTACCTAAGAAATATCAGATCATTTGGAGCCGTTTGGAAGGATTTATGGCCAATTTAGTAGACTTGACTTATTCTGGCCGTCAATCACTATTCCACCAACCATGCTTTGACCGGTTGAAGGGCGGCCTTAATCAACCAAGTTATACTTGAAATTTAATGCGAAGCTGGCTAGTGAAGTTGGATTTCTGACCCCGCTAGAATAACCCCATTTGTTGGTAGGTAGCTCGAGATATTGATCATTGAATGATTCATGGTCCATTCTGCCGGCCAGAATAAAATTTCACATTGACCGATTTTGTTTGGCCTATTGGAATTAGAATTGGCACTTGGTCCAGAAGAGTTATTTGTATCAAACTAAAAATGTCATCCTAAAAAAGGAATCACATTAATTGGATCACAATTATAGGATTTATTCTCGAAATACAGAGGCATCATAAAACTGTTAAATTTCCAGAATTAACCAATTTTTACACTTAAGCTAAAAACTCACCAAAAATCATCAAATAATGCAAATAAGATCAAATTGATTAATGGGAAGGGATTAAATCATTTAAAAACATATGTATAAATATGAAAATATGAGCTCTGTTTGTTAACCCTTTAGAGAAAATGCCTAGTTATTTCCTTTGAGTTGAGTATTAGGAGAGTGGTAACCAACACACTCCCAATGAAGCTAAGCCAAAACTTCCTACAACCCCAGGGAACCAGATGGAAAATCAACTCCATTAAAAATTCCTGAGGGTCATGCGATCCATGTAAAGGGAGGTAGTCTAAAATATATTGTTGATGTTTGATCTAACTAGAAAGTTCCAATAACAATATATTCCTAAGTTCACTGGATAGGTAGGACCCTAGGCAGTTGAGTTCTAGGTTGAGTCAGTCTAGATGATCTTTAAGCAAAAAAATAGGCTATAAATAGGAGGGTGAATCATTATACTTACATGTTACACAGACTATCCAATCATTGTTGGGGCATTGTGGAGAAATCCCATCAGCAAGAGAAGATAACCTGGAAGGACATCAAGGTGAAGTTCCTAATATAATTCCATCTAGATATGTTGAGGGATGATATGGATTATAATTTCATGCACATGATGCAGGAGGTAATTCTAGTGACGGACTACGCTGTACATTTTACTGACCTAAAATGTTTTGATCCATTTTTTGGCAACATATGAGGATTTTAGGGTGAAACATTTCTATGGCGGTATTTTCTAGGAGATAAGGTCACAAGTGGATTTCTTTCACCTGAGAAACCTCACAAACACGATGAACCAGGATATCATCATAAAAGGGAACCTGAGAGAGTCCCTGAGTGTTGATCAAGTATTTTATGCAAGACAATCAAGAAACACTTCTTCTGGATGCAAGAATAACCACTACGATGGTTTCTGCTAGGGCAGTAGCGGGAAGATTGGATAGGGGAGGGTACAACTATGTTAGGATCAAAACCCAATATAGTTCTTTTAGTGTGGAAAGGATATCCATATGATCCTATAATTTCCTTACCTCACTATTGAGTGATGAATCATCTCCATAGGTTCTATAGGATCCCACTACAATAGAGTAGTGGTTAGGGATTAGGATTGACATCAGAGCCAAGGAAGGACTCAACTACCCCTCATCAGAAAAGTAGCGAGAGATCCACCAGATATTTGGGAAAAGGTAAGGGATATAGTACCCTATAGTAGGAAAGAAAATACCAGGAAGAGGGAGTAACACAGGGGTGTTAGATTGGAGATCAAGGTAAAGGGGAGAGTGAGATTCATGTCATGCAGTCTGCTCTAACTAGTCTGGATATAGGAACTTCTACCATCAGATCTATGATTCTTATATCATATACCATTTTATATATTTTTTTATATTGGAGTATCACATTATTTTTTATTTACTAAATTTGTGAGCAGTTTGGGTTTGATTGTGGAACTCTTTAATGATGTTATGACTATTGACACACTGTTAGGGATTCCATTAGAGGGTCTAAAATATTATAAGGAATGTTCTCATGAAATTTGTGGATATCGTTTACTTTGGGAGATATTTTTTTTGGAAATGATAGAATTTTATTTGAATTTAGATACGGATTGATCATTTATATACCAAGATCATGTCAAATTTTATCAAAGGAGAGTTACTTGTCTATATCCATAAGGGGTGACTTTTTTCCACTTGGGTGAATGTGAACTTAAGGCTAGTCATGCAAGCCTAATTTTGTGTATATTGGATTGTATCATAGCCCATAAGGCGACCCTTGTTCTGGGTGATGGTGAGTTGTAGCAAAGTACTCATCCTCTAATGGTAAACTAATTCTAGGGTGTATTTTTTGAAGAGTTCTTAGGATTACCACATGAGTAGGAGATTGAGTTCACAATTGAGTTGGTGTTAGGATTCGAACCTGTTTCTATCCCATATTGTAGGATAAAACCAACCAAGCTTTATGAGTTGTAATTATAGTTCTAAGATATTTAATATAAAGGATTTATATGACCTAGTACCTCACTGTGGGGTTTACCCATGCTTTTTACTAAGAAGGATGACATAACATTGTGATTATGTGTGGATTATCAAAGATTGAACTATATGATAGTCAAGAACCAAAATCCCCTTCCACACATTAAAAAATTATTTGATCAACAAAGAAAATTTCTCTATAATTGATTTGAGACCAGATTAACATTATTTGAGGGTGATAAAAGTGAACATAGCACCGACTGATTTTAGGAACAGGTATATCTCGTACAAGTTCATCACAGTGATGTCTTTCGGTCTTAAAAATTCCCCATTGGTGTTCATGGCTTTGATGAATAGGATCTTCCATCCATTTTGGACCAGTTTATGGTGTTTTTTATCAACAATATTTTAGTGTTCTCCGAGACTATAGAAAATAATTACCAACAACTTGACATTGTCTTGAGTACGTTGAGATATCATTGACTATATTCCAAGATATCCAAATGTAACTTCTAGATTGAAAAAGTGAACTCCTTGGGTCACATTATCTCAAAATATGGAATATAAGTGGACCCATAGAAATCTACAGTCTTGGTATCTTGGGAATGAACCAAGAATGTCATTGAAATTTGGAGTTTTCTAAGTTTAGTAGGTTAATTTTGACATTTTATCCATAACTTCTCCCATCCGGTAGCACCAATGATTAGGTTGACTAAGAAAGGGGTGAAGTATCTTTGGTTAAATTCTTTCAAGAGGGATTTTAAGGAGATAAATTTATGGTTTAACTCAGTACCAATCCTTACTTTACCTAAGCTGGGTAATGAGTATATTGTTCACTATAATTCATTCTAACTCAGACTCAGAGCAATTTGGATGAATGAGAATTGAGTAGTTACTTATAGATCTATATAGTTGAAGCCACATGAGAGGAATTATCATACACATGATATGGAGTTGGTTATTGTGGTACATTAACTGATATGCAAAAATAACTATCTTTTTGGTGAGATGTTTTTGGTGTACATAGACCAAAAGATCCTGAAGTAAATATTTCCTCAGTGAGACTCGATACTTTGGAAGAGGAGGTGGGTCGAGTATCTTCAGTACTTCAATTTCAAAACTGGATTACACTCTAGGAAAGCATAATGTTATTGTCGATTAATTGAAATGGAAGAAAAAAGTATCAGTAGTTGATGAGTATTTTGATGAGTGGAAGATGATAACACTCCTTGTAGATATGCATATGGATGTTCAGGAGTCCCATAGGTGAGTGACTCCAACTTCAACACCTGTCATCCCTGTGCTTCTTGACCAAATCAAGAGAGAGAAATTGTATGATCTAAAGGGATTAGCTTTGAGGAAAAAATTATATGATGGGGATCCACCATCAGGATGGTCTCTTGGAAGTGATGATATTATTCTTATCTATGGCTATTTATGGGTTCCTATGGGCTTTTGTAAAGGGATGATGAGGGAGTTTCATGCATTTAAATGGGCAGAACACCCAGGTCTAAAAATAATGTATCATAGTCTCCATAGGTAGTACCAATGGCCAAGGATGAATAAGGAGAGAGTGGGATTAATGGAGAGATTTTTTACCTATTAGTAGGTGAAGGTTGAGCATCAGAGGCTTATTGATCTATTTCAGTCTCTGTCCATTTTGGAATGGAAGTGAAATGATGTCCCTCTGGATTTTATAGTAGGATTACCCATGAAACCTTGAAAAAATGATAAAACTTGGGTCAAAATGGATCAACTGGTGTATGTTTCCCACTTATTGATTATTAGGGAGACCTTAACCATTAATGATCAGGGTAGTATATACATGTGAGAGATAGTTTGACTGTATGGTGTTCCAATGAGAATTTTTTTTGACTGATATCCTCATTTCATGTATCAGTTTTAGTAAGGTCTTAAAAAGGAATTGGTGTCGTAGGATATTATAAGTACAACCTATCATCCTTACACTAATGACCATTATAAACAGATGATTTAGATCCCAGAGGATATGTTCTGATCTCACATTTTAGATTTTAGTGGTTCTTGGGATAAAAACCTGTAACTCATAGAGTTTTCTTATAAAAATAGTTTCCAGAAATTGATTCAAATGAAACCTTTAAAGGCCTTATATGGAATTTTATTCCATTCACATATTTATTGGTTGGAGGTAGGTGATTCAGTGCTTATTGGTCCTAGAATCATATAGAAGACATCTAATTAGGTCCATTTGATTATGCTGTAGTTTGTGACCATACAAAGTATCAAGAAATCACATTCTAACCATAAAAAATGGCCTATGGAGTTTGAGTATGGTCATCATGTTTTCCTTCAGGTGTTTCCTAGACTGGGGAAATTCCATATCAGGAAGAAATTGAAGCTAGCACATAGGCTTGTGAGGCCGTTTGTGATAGTGGAGAGGGTCAATCCAGTGGTGTACCATTTGGCCCTCCCACCACACTACAACACCATGCATGATGTGTTTCATTTGTAACAAAATTGGAGATATCATCTAAACCCTTCTCATGTGATAGATATTAATGTCATTGATCTATATGTTGATGCAACATTTGAGTAGCATCTGATCTGTATCATGGATCATAGTGGAAATAATCTATGGGGGAGGACCGTTCCTCTAGTGCAAGTTTAGTGGTAGCATGGGTGTGTGTAAGAGGATACATGGGAGAAGAAATTTGATATGAAAACACTGTTTTTGGAATTATTCATCAATACCCATTGGGATTCTTTGGAGAATAGATTAGGGATGAGTTATTATATGGTTGGGGTGGGGGTGTTGATCCCACCTTCTCTAGGTACATCACCATTAAAGTTTTAGTTAAACCTTTTTGTGTCCAATTAGTTTTGGTTTAGGATTTGGTAATCAAGTATGTGAGAAGTTTTGGTTAGTTCTAGGATAAGAAATATGGGCAATTAAAGTCTAAAAATAATAATTTATTCATGCTATTAATTTTCAATTCATATTGTGAATTAATCTTAGCAGCCCCCATGAAATCCATACAAGGTGTGGATGGTTCTGGGTAGACCTCATGAACCTCATTCATGACCTGAATGGTTTTGGGAATCCTGTGAAAGGAAAAATCATGATGTGAATTTGGTTCATGATGTGAAATTATTTTTAGGTATTAAAATTGAAGGAAGTGGATTTTTTACCATAAGTGGAAAATTGATGAATTCACAACATGAATATCCTATTGATGTCATGAATGTGGCACACCTAATGATCCTTTTGAACCTATAGTATTGTACAATTTTGATATAGTGCATCCCTTATCTCATTCTATATCCCTTCCATCGATGATATCTGGATTCGCCTTCAAACCAAAATCAAGACCCATTGTATCTTGGTGTTTCATACTCGGATATTGAAGGTAATCCCTTTGATAATTTTTATCCTTATATTTTTTCCATTGGTTTTCCTATGATGAACCCTAGTTCAGGATGATCAAGATGTTTTGAAATAATTCTTGGTCTTTATTGAAGGGAATGAAGGAGGAACTAGACTATACCTTGGACATTGAGGAATTTGTATGTCTACCTTTCTTTTGAAATGGGTGGTAAAAAACAACTACCTTATGTCTATTTTTTTCTCTAGTATGTATAATAAGATAGATCACACTAGAATGACATGTATGTGACATAAATAAGTGTTCAATTTCACTTTTTATGAAATCATATACTTAAACCTACCATGGATCCCACTGGGTCCGATGACATTGAGATCGGTACTTGCGGCCACCCATGAAGTGTGCCCACCCCCTTGATCAAATATAATTTTGTTAGATAATAGGCTTAATGATATGAATTGGCATAATATATTAATTTTAATAATTGGTAACTTTGCATGATGTGATTTTAGTGATTTTTACTAGGAAGTAGAATCCTCCAATTGAAAATAAATGGATTGTTAATTGGTAATTGGATCAATTGACCCATTTGTCTTATAACAACATGTTTAACATGGCTTATGTATTGTATGCTTGGTATTTCTTGTAATTGAGGTTTTCTGATGTGATAATCGAGGGAATATTATTTTCAATGTATTATGAGATGTGATACTAAAGATTCCTCATAGGTGGGGGAATCCTGTAATTGATATGGTTTCTTTACCCAGGGTATGATATTTCTCTATGGGAAGACATAAGTGACTCTAATATGGGAAATTCACATAGAGCCTAGTATGTGATGGTTACTTTACACTTATCATGGTCTTGAACTCTGGGAAGATGTAAGCAACTCCAACATGGGATATTCACATAGAGCCTAGTGTGACTGGTCAAACTTTCCCTAGTATAATATTTTACCATGGGAATACATAAGTGAATCCAGCATGGGTATATAGGAATAGAGCACACTTTTGTTTGGTTACATATGACATGATACAGTGATTCATCCTATATAAGAGAATCCACCATGTTATCGGTGATCCATCCTATATAGGAGGATCCACCACCATATAGAGTTATCTAGCATGATTCCAAAGCAAGTTTGGATGACCCCAGGTGTCAACCTGGGGCTCAAGATTTGGAAGGTTTATTTGATGTCTGGAATTAATTTATGAATTAATACCCCTATTTATCATGCTCTTGCATGCACTATATATTAAAATTGGATTGTTGAGATACCATGGGTTTTAGTATATTTAGTTATACTCAAACCCTATTCAGGTGCCTTTTTTATACCTAGAAAGAATTTATGGATGTAGGTATTGAAAAGTGAAAGGGACCTTGTACTCGATTGTTTCCTTACTAGATGGTTTTGGAGCTTGGATATGAGACCAACATGGGGTTCAGAACCAAGGCTTTTAGAGTCTATTATTGAGTTTTTTTAGTTTTTTACTTGTATGAATCTCAACACATCATTTAGTTACCTTTATTATTTCATGACATGGGTATTATTTATTGCTCAGATATTTCAGTTTTATCCTTTTATTCTACTTGATTTCATGGTTGATTATTTATCTAATTTCTACTATTATTATAACTCTATACCAATGAGTATATTCTTCCCACTATATTACTTACACCATTATTTCAAGTCATTAGCCTTTATTATATGGGGATGTGAACCTATGTTCATGTAGTTACACATCTTAGTCATATGAGGGAGCACCTAGTCGAGGAAATTACATGACCGGTCTTACCCTATATTGGCCTAATCGAGGTGCAATCCATTATCCATTAGGTTGATCTAATTCCAAACTAAGGATTCTATCCAGAGAATAATACTAAACTAGTGTTCATTTGTCCTATACTTACCACCTATAAACCTAGGTCTTCCCATGACATTCAAATAGAGGTGAGAATTTCAAAATTAATATCATAACATATCATTATGTTTTTAAAATGAATCAAAAGTATTTATATGAAATTATGTTACCTTATTTTTTGTATTCCTTGACCCATTTTTTGATCCATTTTTGAAGTTGGGTCTCATCTCAGGGTGTTTCAGGCTATGTTTGGATGGTTTTTTGAGGCTTTTTTTGGCTATGCATGGTTGAATCATGGTTTGACAAAACCATTCAACCCTAGTGCAAACTATGCACCCCTAAACAATGGGGGATGCATTGTTGGCACATAGTTTCCCAAACCATTCACCCACTCAGGGGAAACCTTTCAGCCCAAATAGTAGGGGCGCATGGCAAGCACACAATTTTCACTAACAGTGCCCCCCTCCATATAACTGTGCGTGTATGATTTTAATTCTCTGAAAATTTAATTAAAAAACCGATACCCATAAGTTTAACCTCTAATCACCCCCATTCAACCCTAACACATTTTTTGGCTCTTAGAGGCTCTCAAGAGGTGAAATTGACTTATCTAAACCCTTTTCTTAGTAGATCGAAGTACTATTTTTCTTTTTCGATTTCCTCAGGGTGAGTCAATCTCTTCTCATGTGGTTTATTTAAATCTCTATTTCTCTACTCATTTTAATTTTATAGGTCATCATGTAATTGATGGATCAAAAATCTGTTTTTTTGGATCTTGATTCTAGGTTGTGTTCCTAGATCTTCTATGCCTTCGTTCTTCATTTTCATTCCCTATTGCCGGCGTTGTACATTGTGATCCCTTGATTTAACATTTGGTTGTTCCATAATAATTTTACATTAAATTGAATCCTTATATTAAATGATTGATTTAGAAAGAGTTTTAAATGATTTAAAAACATGTATTTTAGATTATATGACCATTAATTTAGAATGGGAATGATATTTGAGAAAACCCCCAATTTTAGTGGAATTGAGATTATTGAGAGAATTTATGAAAGGTTATGGATTGGTTTGGAAATCATTTTAATGAAATTATTTGATGTTGGTATTGAAAAAATATCACAAATTGAAAGATGATTTGAAATAAAGTGAAATGATGAAAACCTATGATTTAGTTTTGAAATGAGAAGGTGTGTTGAAAACTGAAATTTGAAAATTATATTTCAAAATGATTGATTGTTAGTTTGATTGATTGATTGAAGCACATGTAATATTGTGTAGTTAGCAAGTAACTTGGACAAACACGCAAGGATCTTGATCCCCTAACAATGGACTTATGATGACAACACTAACTGAACTAAGATTAGATTGATTGCCTATAGTGGCTCCCCTAATGGGGTGTAGTTTGATTTACCATAGTGGATACCTTAATGGGGTGTTGATTTGAGTGTACACACATATCTATAGCCATGTTTATTAATGATAAGTGTGAGGATCCTATTACCAAGAAACTGATGTACCATAGGGCTCTTTATCTTAGTGCTTTATTTACTTGATTTGATTATACATGTTATTGATTTATTAAACTATTTTATTCCTTCTAACGGATTTATATACTATTTTATATAAAATTTTCACTTAATACCATTTGAAATTTGTTTTTATATATCTTTCATGATTTAAAATGTTTTTTTTTGTTTAAAATATGAAAAATGTAATTCCATGCCTTATTTTTATATAAATTGATATCATAAATGGGTAATTGTTATGATATTGATTATGGAACACTTAGTGTGGCCCTAATGGACTTTATATCTCACACCCTACATTTTCCTTCGACCATTTGTAGACTTTATTGTGACATGCCTCAGAAAAGGTAAAGTGCCACTTAGAGGTGGTGGATATTCTTGATTCTTTGGACCATGGAGTGATGATGGTGAATAGTGGATCTTTTGCATACTTATTACATAGGAACTTTGAGACCTTTTTTCTAGTTGAATTTTTCATTTACTTTGGAATGTTTTTATATCTATATAGGTATTGTTTTACTTGTTTTTTTTCTGGAAATTCTCCTTTTGGAGCATTGATCATACTGACTTGAATATTTTATCTTCTTCTATTGTGTGGAAAATTCATTCACTCTTTGATCATGTATGACACCAGGTTCTAGTCACCAACCCATGGGGAACGATACTGACCTTAAATCTATGTTAGATCTAGTATGGGTTTTAGGGTATTTGGGTATTCAATTTGGTTCATAAAAAAGTGGTATCAGGGATAGGTTAAGCATATTTTTTATGTCATTATGTGGTTTGGGATGTCTTGATGGGGCTTATGAGGTAGTTTAAAGAACGTTTTTGGCCATATGTCATTGTAATGAGCCTTAAGTCACCATGGGTTTTTGGGAAAATTATCTTCTAGGAATTTTTTATCTGATTCTTGTCTTTTCCATACCTTTGATATGAGTATTATAAAATTATAATCTTAGAGTTATACTTGATGGAATTTATATTTTTGGATATGTTTTTTGACTTTCTAATTTGTGTATATTTTATAATGTTTTTAGTGTTCTCTATTGATGTTGTGTAGTAACATGAATATGATAATATGTGTTAATAGTCCCTAAGAGGAAGCTTCTAGTGAACCACAACAAGAAAATCCTCTAGTGAACCAGAATATTATCAAGATGGTGGTGTGGTCTGTCCAAGCTATAGGAAAAGTACCTAAACTTATTCCTATTCAGGATTTGGTAGTGGAACCTAGAAGGGATGAATCTCATGATCATGTTCAAGAGAATATTTTCCAGAATCCATCTGATTTCCAAGGATCTAATGATCCTAAAGAGGTTTAGGACTAGTTGAGAAAGATAGATCTTATTTTTGACTTCTTGGATACACCTGAAGCTATTAAGGTAAAGTGTGATACCTTTAAGCTATAAGGGATTAATAGGATGTGGTGGAATTTGTTGGTGAAAAATAAAAATCATGAGGTCTTGGAATGTAAATAATTTCAAGTTATTTTCAATGATAATTTCTATCTAGAATATATGGTCTTAGTGAAATCCATGGAGTTTCTCAAACTCTAATAAGGTGATATGACTTTGACTCAGCACACAAACCGATTTGATGAGCTTGTTCAGTTCTCTCATAAGGTGGTAAATAATGGAAAGCCGAAGGCACAAATAATTGAGATGGGTCTTTGATTAAAAATCTGATCTCAGGTTTTTCTATTGAATATTGATTCTTATACTGATGTACTAGATAGGGTGTTGATGGTTGATCTTAACCTGGATGGTAATACAGGGTTGACAGGAGTTCCTTTTATCTTAGTGTAATTTCTATGAGTTCCTTTAAAATAAAGAGGAAGCATGATGATTCTCATGGTGGGTTTCTACAATAGGTGTACTATAGACCACTTTCAGTTCCTGGAAGAGGACCTTTTATTTTCTTCTAGTGTGGAAAGGTTGGGAATTCAAAATGGTTTTTCACAAGTCACCCAAGATCTATGGTTCATGTGGTTTTCCTGTACACCTATATAAATTATTCCATATCTTTTATGTTGTGCATTGTGGCATGGTTTCATCAACACCTAAAAGTAATACAATGTAATCATATGCTTTGAGATCTAAGGGGTTCCAACCATAGGCATTCAAAACATATATTTTTCACATAGTAGATGAGTCTTTAGAGGAAGATGATATAGGTCCAGAAACTATGATATGTACCATCACTATAGATTCATATTTAACAACTACTTTATTTGATACTGGTTCATTTCACTCGATTATATCGACTCATATTGTGAACCTACTAAATCTTTCTATGAATTATTTGTCTTATGTGGTGGATATTACTACACCCCTCAGAATGAATAGAGAGAAAGGCATCTGTTATCCTGATTTTGTTTTCTCTTTATCAAAGTTTGATCTTACCTGTGATTTTCTTATTCTTGATATGAAACCTCTTGACATCATCCTTTATATGGATTGGATTATTAATAATAAGTCCTCAATTGACTGTTATCTTCGATGAGTCTCCTTTACTATGCCTAATGGGTGTGTCATGTATTTCTGGGAGAATTGGAACTAAGTTCAAGTAGATCCAGACCATCTTTTTCAGAGTTGGTCAGGGAAATATTGGTGATTGATTTTGACTTGGAGCAAGAACCTTTGAGTGGTGATCTCCCTCCATTCATCGTCAAGTTTCTTGATATGTTTCTTTACGATTTCTCTGGTCTTCCATGAGTAACATATGTAGAGTTATATATTGATTTAGTACCTGATACTCATCCAATTTATATTCATTCTTACCATATCGCATAAAAAAAGTTGAAATATTTAACGACTTAGTTGGAAGATTTGTTAAAGAAAGGATTTATACACCTGAGTGTGTCACCTTGGGCAACACCTATTCTCTTTGAAATGAAAGATGATAGAACACTTTTCCTCTGCATTTATTAACAAAAAATAATTGGTTTATGGTAAATAACAAGTATACATTACCATGAATTGATTATATTTTTGATCATCTAAAAGAGACAAAATGGTTCTCTAATATTGATCTATGATCTAGTTATCACTAGTTGAGAATAAAAGAATATAAAATTCCAAATACTACCTTTAGAAGTAGGTATAATCACATTGAGTATCTTTTTATGACCTTTTTCCTCACCAATGATCCTGTAGTATTTATGGATTTGATTAAAATGATTCTTCATGAGTACCTTGATACATTCATCGTGGTTTTCATGGATGATATTCTGTTTTAATCAAAATTCAAGGAGGATCATGTACGATATCTAAGAGCAGTTCTAGAAATATTAAGAGATGAAAGACTATATGAAAAGCTATCAAAGTGTAGTTTATGTATTTGGGAATTGAAGTTCTTGGGACATGTGATCTTGAAACATGGCATCTCAATCGATCTTAAGAAGGTGTATGCTGTTATAATAAGGGAGAAACTACATAATATTTTTGAGATATATTGCTTCTTAGGTTTGGAAGGGTATTACTACAAGTTTGTTAAATATTTATTGAAGTGTCTTCTCCAATTACTACTCTCACTTGAAAGGGAGAATTTTTTTAGGATTAGAAATTCCAGTGTTCTTTTGTTGAAATGAAATATATTTTTACATATTCACTAGTGTTAACTCTTCCAGAGGCTGGGTAGGGCTATGTGGTCTTCTTTGATGAATTAGGTCTAGATTTGGTCTATATTATTATATAGGGTGATCATGTGGTAGCCTATGGATCCACACAGATTAGGCCACATTATAAGAATTATCCAACCCATGTTCCTAAATTCATATCCATGAATCATTCTCTTAAGAGATGACAAAATTACATTTTTGAAGAAAGGTTTAAAGTTTTTTAAATATATTATCTAAAAAATATTTGAACCTCCGATAGAGAATTTGGTTGGAATACCTGAAATATTTTAATTTTTACATTTCCTACACTAAAGAGAAGGGAAATTTCATTGATAACATGTTGAGTAGGAAAATTATAACCCACACCATGAAGGAATCATCAGAAGAGAGGAACTTGATGAATCTTTTTTCACAGTTTCATCTCGGAGTCTGGGAAGAATGGTTTTTTGGTTTTTTTAGAAAGTTTCTGGTTAACCTATACTCTTCTTAATATGATTCTTTAGGAATAATATCTTGATTAAGAATTCCATATCATTATGGACTCTGTTTATGGTGGGGAGACTGTTGGTGAGTGGACTTTCTATTCTAAGGGAATCCTATGATTTCATAATTGGATTGTTATGATTTTTCCTATGTGAAAGGTCGTAATGTGGGATTTCCATAATTCTTAGTGGTTAGTGATCCATAGAACCATGCATATGTTTTATGATATTTGTTGATGATTCTAGTGACCAGGTATGAGATGAGAATCTTTGTTTTTGTTTCTTATTATTATACATGTCAGAAGGTCAAAGTTGAGCACCAAACACCTTTAGGGTTAATTCAGCCACTTATAGTGCCAACTTGTAAGTTAGATGAGATTTATATGGAGTTCCTATTTGGGTTTCCACATACCCGTCAGGGGAATAATGTGATATGGGTTGTGGTTGATCGACTGATGAAATCATCTCACTTCTTACCCACTCATGATAAAACTAACTTTGATGAATTGGGATTTCACTATGTGTAGAATATTGTTAGGTTACACATAGTCCCTTCTACTGTAGTGTTTGATAGGGATCCCCATTTTACTTATCACTTTTTGAGAGGCCTCAATAAGGCATTGGGATCTTAGGTACATTTGAGCACGACTTTTCATCCTCATATGGATGTATAGATAGAATGATATATACATATTATTGGGGACATGTTACATGATCATGTTCTTTATTTTGGTGGAAACTATGACTTTTATTTGGGATAGGTTAAGTTTTTTTATAATAACAGTTACAATATAAAAATCAAATGGCTCCTTTTGGGGCCTTGTATGGTCAGCCTTATAAATCTTCATTGTGATGATTCAAGATTGGTGAAGATCCTTTGTTAGACTGAGTTTGGTCTAATAAATGGGAAAAAAGATTCAATTGATCTGTTAGAGAATGTTGACATCATAGAGCCAGTACAAATCTTATGTTGACTATCATAGATGAACTTTGGAGTTTTATGTTGAATACTTGGAATTTTTTAGAGTTTCACCCTATTTTTTTCATAGATGAATTGGGAAGTAGGGAAAGATTTAACAATGGTTTGTAGGTACCTTTGAGGTTTTTGAGTAGGTGGGTAAAGTGGATTACCATTTAGAATTTCCATCATAGTTAACATTGATATATAATGTGTTCCATGTATTGTAGCTTTAGAAGTATCTTTATTACCCATGTCATGTCTTGATTAAGGAGGATCATGATGTTGAGCCAGATTTATCTATGACTGAGCATCCAATCAGGATCATTGATTCTGAGAAAAAGGTACTTTATGGGAGGATGATACCTTTGGTTTTTGTGCTATGAAAGCATGGTTCTGATTCATATGATACTAGAGAGTGTGAGACACTGATGAGAGAGCAACAACCTCATCTCTTTGATATGGAGTTTTCTTGATAAGATTTTTGGGGATATAAAGTTTTTATGGTGGGGAAATTGTAACATTCTGTTACCTTATTTTAGGTATTCCTTTACCCTCATCTTTATCCATTTCAAGTTGGGTCTCATATTTGGGTGTTTCAAGTGATATTTGGATGGGGTTTTTAGCCTTTTTGGGCTATGAATGGTTGGTGCACAATTTGACAAAACCATGTGACCCCTAGTGTAAATTGTGCACCCCTAGACAATGGAGGATGCATGGTTGGAATATGGTTTCCCAAACCATGTGCCCAACTAGGGGAAATTGTGCACCCTAAATAGTAGGGGTGCATGGCTAGTGCACAGTTTTCTCTAACCGTATTCCCCTTTCCATATAACCAGGCGTGTGATATTTTAATATCCTAAAATTTCAATTAGAAATTCATGACCCACAGTTTAACCTCTAATCATCCCCATTCGACCCTAACATATTTTGTTGGATCTTGTAGGCTCTCAAGATGTGAAATTAACTCCTCCAAACCCTTTTTGTGGTGGATCTAATCATCGTTGATCTCGTTCGACTTCCTCTGGGTGAGTGAATCCCCTCTCACATGTTTTCTTCCAATATTTATTTCTCTAATAATTAGAGTTTAATAGATCATCATGTAATTAATGGATCTAAACTCTATTTTATTGGATCTTGATTCTAGTTTGTGTTCTTAGATCTTCCGCGCCTTTATTCTTTGTTGTCATTCCCTATTGCAAGTGTTGTGCATTGTGATCCCTTGATTTAAAGGTAGGTTGTTCCATAAGTCTTTTCCATTCAATTGAATCCTTATATTGGTTTATTTATTTGGAAATATTATTTAAATTATTTAAAAACATGTATTTGAGATGATATTATCTTTGATTTGGGATCAACATGGGATTTGGAAAAAAACCAAATTTCAATGGAATTGAAATTGTTGGGAGAATTTATAAAATATGATGGTTTGATTTGGAAATAATTAGATAAAATGATTAGATTTTGAAATTTAGAAAATATATTAAATTGAAATGTGATTTTAAATTGAATGAAATGATGAAAACCTGTGATTTGGTTTTTGAAATGATAAGTCATGTTGAAAGATGAAATTTGAAAATTATATTTTGAAATAACTTTAAATGATTGATTGATAATTTAATTGAAGAAAATATAAGACTGGGAAGTTATTAGGTAATTGGGACAAGCATGCTAGGATCTTGATCCCCTAACAATGAAATTACTATGACAACACTAACTAAACCATGATTTTCTGGAATGTCTATAGTGGCTCCGCTAATGGGGTTTAGTTTGATTTCCCATAGTGGATCCCCGAACAGGGTGTTGATTTGAGTGTGTACAAATATCTATATCTATGTTGATTAATGAGAAATGTGATGATCCTATTACCAAGAAACTAATGTACCATGAGGATATTTGGCATTTTTATTATTTTACTTGATTTGATTATACTTGTCATTGATTTATTGAACTGTTTTATTTATGTCAACTGGTTTATATAAACTATTTTATATAAAATGTTTATTTAATCCCATTGGAAATCTATTTTGATATATATTCCATCTATTTTAAGGGAAGAATGTTTTGGTCTTAAATATGTAAATGTAATTTCATGCCTTTTTTTATTTAAATCAATATCATAAATGGTTAATTTTTATGGTATTGATTATGGAACACTTTGTGAGACCCTACTGGGATTTATAGCTCACACCCTACTTTTACCTTTGGGATTTTTTATACTTTATTATGCTAGGTCCAAAAAAAGGGAAAGTTCCACTTGGGGATGGTGTATATTCTTGATTTGTTATACCATGGAGTTATGATGGTAACCAATGGAGCTATTGTCCATTTTTTAAATTGGATCTTTGAGACCTTTTGTTTGGTTGGTGTTACTATTTTCTTTGAGATGTTTTTCTAACTATCTAGGTATTGTTTTACCTATTTGTTTCTGGTACTTAACTTTTTGGAGTGTTGATAATGCCAACATGAATCTTTTATCTTCCATATTTTTTTGGAAAATTCATTCCCTCTTTGATCATGTATGATGTAAGGTTCTAGTCCCCAAACCATGGGGACCAGGAATTCCCTTAGGGAAATGTCAGAGTTAGCTTGGGTATTAGGGTACTAAGGTATCTAGTTTGGTTCATGACACTTTCTCACACCTATGATAGCCACATGTAAATATTAACCTTTTTCAATCATTTCAATTCAATTCAATCAATTCAATTCACCACCCTAATAAGGGATATCTCATTTTAACCATTCAAATCATCCATCATTTCCTTTACACAGACATGTGCATGTCATATGAGTTTTCTATTTTATAATAGATCATTTAAAGTTCCAAATGAGACTTTCAATGTTTATATTAGATCACTGATCCATTCAAAATAATTATAGTCTATTTATAAATTCATTTATAATTTTTTCTCATTTTGATAAACACTAGTTTTCAGATTATTCTTTCTAAAAGGGCCAAATGTGCCCACTTTATAAAATGAAACATTCCTCTTTACTTCGGAATAATCATAATCATAAACATTAAGGAAAAATTATCAAGAGACAACCGGGCATATCAATTTCCAAAAATTATAGAGAAATCATTTAAAAAAGTTTTCACATCAAATCATGTTAAAATCCTATTTTTCACTTTTTTCAAAAGATCATGGAATCATAAATCATTTATTTATTTATTTGATATAATAAAAATAAATTAAAGATATTGAAAAATCTTGGAGAAAGAATAATAAGTCAAAGATTAAATTATAAAGGGAGATTTACCTTGGAATCAAGATCAACAACACCCACATGGGATCCACTAACCAGTGAGGAAGAGGAACCTACAACAATAAGAGAAATTTCACACAGAACATCCAAGGAAAAAACAACCTCAAACACCCTTCCAATAGATTTTCAGTAAGGAATAATAGGAAATGAGACAAAGGAACAAGATATCCTTCAATAGTATTTGAACACCAATAAGTATCCTCTAGAAAATATAAAAAATTATAGGCATTACATTTTTAGGTAATTTAAAAACACAGGAGGTATTTTGGTTCATAGCATTAAAACCCAAAATTAAAAATCACCATTTAATTTTCCTTTTTAATTGTACCTTGAATACAAAAAGTTTAAAATATTTTAAAATAGGATTTAAAAAATTTAATGTAGTTCCCTGACCCCAGAAATTCTGGAGTCGATGTCATGCTACCATCACATTGGAATAATATACAAGTAAATCATGTCCCAAAAGACCAAAAAATTTAGTAGTCTTGGTAAAAAAAATACATACATGAGTCTTTTATTACAAATTAATACACTAATTACCACAATTGTTTTTATTTATAGGATAATAACTTCATTCCATATAGTATATCCTTGCATATCTTTCTTAGTACACTTCTTGGAATCCTAGGGAAAGAAAACATATAAGGGTGAGCTCAAATGATAAAAAAGGGTAAATTAAAGAGAAAGAAATATTGAATCAAAGAGAATAGTTAATATGTAAAGGTAATAACTGAACGCATATTCCATTTAATCAATAACATGGTAGGAAGTGAGTAAATAGTATGGAAAGGTAAATAATTTAAAACACATGCCATTTAAAATAGTCGGATAAGGAATAATCAATATGGAAAGGTAATAAACTAAAAACACATTACATTTAATCAATAAACAAAGAATGAAATGCATCCATATATTTGTTCATAGTGAAAATATCATGGATAATAATAGTATTAACTAAATTCTCAATAAAGGAAATGCTTAATTATTGGATGTCATGTTTCCTAGGTATATGGTACCTTTATCATCAAGACCTTTCAAAAAATAGTTTAGTATATCGGGTAAAAATACATCTAAGGCTAACCAACAAACTCATCCCATGAGACTTCTAATGTATTTAGGGGCTATCTATAACTGGGCCCCACCCATGATGTACCTGTCTAAAACATTCCTCATATATCGAATAATCGATTTAATTGTGTTCCTTATTAAATATCCATATAGAGTAGAAGATATAAATTTATTAATATTTCCCCAATTAATAAAATAAATTTCAATTTGACACCATATGTAAAAATGGTTTATGGTTTAGACAATAATCATATCCATGAAAAATGATATGGATATCTAGGGAAAACATAATGTTTAATAATCACTATAAATTTAATATTTCACGGGGACTAAAAAAGGAATTAAGGAAGTGAATTTAAATACTATCCTTGGACAAATAAATCAAAAATGATCCAAAGGAAGAATAAGGATGGTATCAATATGACATATACCCATTGGAGTGAGAATAAAGGTTGTTGTCATTGATAAAATAAAAGAATAACTTTAAAATAATTATTGATGGAAATGTCCTTTTATTTTGAAAAACCTTTTCTTTGAAAATAAATTTTAAAAACAAAATTTTATTTTAGAAGTAACCTTTTAAACATGCAAATTTTTTTTAAAAGGAATGATGGTGGGTAAATCCATACATGTTATAAAAGGTAAAAAGAACATTTTTTTTGTATGGTAAAATGGTTGGAAAAGTGACTTGTATGGAAATTGACAAGAAGATTCCTTGGAAAACATATGTAAAAGAAAAAAAGGGTAAAAAAATTATTTAATAAATATTTTTCTAAAGGGTAATTTTTTTGAAAACCTTTTTATAAAACTGGGTTTTTAGAAGAAAACAGATTCTCCGACCCAAGAGATAAATGAATTCGGGTTTTCTTAAATACATTTTCTAAAACATTTTGAGTACCAAAGAGTGAAAAAAATCCACTATTAATTGATAGAGGTCATTAATAACTACACGATTATAAAATTAAATTCTTTATTAGACAATGATCAAATAATTTTCTCTGATATAAATTTGAGTGTAAACAATCTCGGACATGATGAGATTGTGAAGTAAACCCTCGAAAAGACCATAACATTGATGTGAGAATCAATAAATGAATATATTATGTGTGAAAAATGCGAATCCATATAAAAAAGTTTAAATAAAAAAGTATATAGTAAAAAATTATTACATTAATATTCATATAATATTATTGACAATGAGGAAGTAATATAACCTAGGGAAAAAAATTGGGTTATAAAATTCTTTACCCCTTGGTAACTTTTTACTAAATTAACATTAGAATAAATAATTAAAATTATGACTAAAAATATCTTCAATATAAAAAAATTCATGAAATAATATATCAAAATGTATAGTAGATACACTACACAAAATAATTAAGTGGTGAATGTGACACTTATCTCACAGATGTAAAAAGTGAGATGAAAATCTCTTACCTTTTGTTTCCTTTTTGGGTGAAATCCTTTAACCTCCTGCATAATTATTTTAAACTTGTTAATAAATTATTACAAAACCATATTAACATTTATTATATAATATATTATCTTATTATAATATCTTATTACATGTTTTTTAGTAATCTTTCATTATTTTCACTATTTCAGGTGTTAATTGTTTAGTTTCTTAAGTATGTTTTGACTTGTTACTTGTTATTCCTATAATGGTTTCATCATATCTAGAATTAAAAACATGATGTAAATATCATATATATTCATTATATATTTATTTATAATAAATAATAATATTTTTATATATGAAATGAAATGCACTATTCATGGAGAGGGTAGGTCGTATGTACGTATGAACGCTACTTTCAATTCTTTGTCGTATTTAAAAGAATGGAAATTAAATGATATATATGTATATGTATATGTATATGTATATGCATATTATAATTATATTATAATATATTTAATAAAACCATACTTTATATGTTACATGTAAAGTTTGAATGAATCACATCGCTTTGAGGAGGCGGTAGCCCACACGTCCACAAATGACGTTATCGTATTTACACAAAACGGAAAGCATAAGGGTATGAATTATGTAAAAAATTGAAGAATAATAAATTAATTATAAATATAATATATATAATATATAAACATCATGTGCATCATAATTCCCAACCATGAGATGTGTTAAAGGATAAATGAACGACATCATTTTGCGAGGCGGTAGTTCACCATATACATAAACGGTAAGTTTGTTACCCATTAGATGGAAGTGTGTGTAAGTGTGGGTATAACCCTTATAATAAAAAAATATAAGTATATTTAGTACAATTTTTTATTATATAATAATTTAATAGAAATATTTTAGGGGGTGTAGAATGAAAATAAAACAAAAGAGCTTGAGGAAGGATGTTACCTCTTATTCGGGTAACTCCTTTTTATTTGCACCAAAGGGATTTATTGGTTTGATTTCATCAAAAGTTGAGAATTATAGGATTAGGGTAGGTAATTTTGGTATTTATTGTAGTAAATATTTTTCAATCCAAAGTGTATTTGTAGGTTTGATGAAGTGGTAGGGGTGAGTCTCTTTTTATAGTGGAGGAGGAGTGGCATTCTTATAAATTTTTGAAAATGAAATTACACCCAAGTTTTTCCTATGAAAAGTGGATCCAATAATGAAAATAATTATATCAAAGGGCTTATATGTTAGAAATATGGTCATACAATGTATTTTGGATAAGTTTCTAGGTCATTTTGGCCCTTAAGTTTAAGGTTTAGTCCATTGTTAACTAATTTTTCTCTTAATCGTTGTAATTAATTTTAATCACTTTCACTAACATCTGTTGAATTTTTTTTACCTTATTAGAAATTATAAAGTATTATGATTCAAAATTTGTAATATATTTTTCCAAATTCCAATCACAAAATTTTCAGAAAGTAATTTAAATTTAATCCTGTAGACGGGATACCAAAGTGGTTTTTTCAAGTGAAATGTTTAAAAGTCTTCTGTGTTTTTATATTGAATTTCAAAGTAAAATTTATCACAATGACCTAAATTGGATTAATTTTTATAAAATTTATCTAATTAAACTTTTAAAAAATTTAAACTATAATTTAATACTGTAAATAAATTATAAGAAAACTCATTTTTGAATTAAAATTCAGTATTTTTCACTATTCATCAAAAAATGAAACTACACAGAAAAAAAACCAAGAATCCACCCTAAACTAATTTTGATGTTTCAATTTCAATAATGAACTTTATTTTGACATATGAAATTTATAAAAGTCATAAAAATTGGATTTAAATTTGGTTCTATATTAAAAGGTGGTAAAAGTGCCTTTAGAAAAAATATTGATTTTTATGCAAAATATTGGGTTTATTCTTATCTTATGCTTATAAAATATATTGGATGAATTTAAAAAATATTTGATAGAATATATAAAATATAATATAATTCTAATTAATTTAATTTATTAATACAACATTCCTTTAGGATCATAAAAATATTTCCTTTATATTCAATTTGTTTATATTTTCATTTCTAAATAATTGGTAATCAGTGAATTCATCTTATAATTTTATAAACCATATATTTTAATAATTTGGTTAATTGTATTCATAAATGTTAATTTAATTTCTAGGTTATATTTTATTATAATAAATAATAATGTTTTTTAATATATTTTTGTTCGTTAAAACTAGGGGTTTCATGTAACACAATCCATTTAAGAAACTCATTGTTGCATGCGACACATGCTGACTCAGTATTGCATGAATTGCAAGCTATGTCATGGATTAATTTTATTTTAAATAGTAAATATATTATAAAGTCTCAGGATATTATATTCCCTTATGCGGTTGGTGTTGTGTATCATACACGCGATCAAATATAATGTTTTTTTACTTTAGAGTTTCAGAGCATTACATTTTCCCCACCTTAAATATATTACATCCTCTAAATTTAAACTTGACCTTGGTAATAATTTGTTTGATATTTACTATGTTTAAAAACCACATCGTGAGAAGGGTTTATAAAAAATCCTCTCGAAATGAGATAATGGGAAGTACAAGGTCACATGGACAAACATATAACTAGGTTTCTAAGTAGGAGAACATAAGTGTAAAGTGGAGATATGTACATGGAGGAGAAGTGTACATATTTATAAGGAGTAATTTTATTCATTAATCACAAACAAGTGAATTATTAATGGAAATTTTAGGGTCTAAAATTCATAAATCTATGATGATTTAGAAAACCATTGATTTAATAAAAATTAATGTATTAGGAAAACATTTTTTTGATCATTTTCCTAATGTTGAGTAATTATTTTAGTGCCTAATAATATATGGAAATATAATTACTTGAAATATTTCTATAATTTTTTTTATCCTTTGTTTTTTTGATAAATTTACAATTCATCCATTACTTCAAGAAATAGATATCCAAAAATTAACTTTGATGACTAAAGCACTAAAATACACTTTTAACGGAATGTAAGGCCCATAAAAGAGTGACATGTCTTTCCATTTGTCTCTAACTATTATTCAAATCCAATGTGGTTAATAAATTACTCTCTAAACATAAAAAGTAACACTATTGGTTCATTATTAATATTTATTCATGAAATTGCTTAACTAAAAATAACAACATATTAACCAAAACATCATATAAGCCAATGGTAGGTGAAAAACTCTTATCATCCTCTGGTTATGGGTTCATGTCCCATAAACATGTCGGACTTGATGGTTTGTCACCCGACATATTGTTTTTCCTTTTTTAAAACCATATTAATATAATTTTCAAATAAATATGATGGGAATCCTTGAAATTTAGTCACTAAATATCCTTTTAGCTAAGGTTTTAAATACAAACCCGATACAAAAATACTTAATCCATTTATTTACAGATAGGTTTTTCCTTGGTCTAGATTTTATCCTTTAGAAGAGTGAATTTCCTAAAACCAAAAACCATTGTGTGGGTATCAATTATCATATTGAAAAAACCATATGATCATTTTTAGGATGTCTAAATATTGACACATTTTTTTCAATATAAAACACTTTAGGTTTAGCCTAGGTTATTCATTTTAATCACATATTCAAATCCTACATAATGGTTTATAATAAAAATTTTAATTATATTAAGCATATCCCTTATGAGTGTCAAACCAAGTGTGTAGTAAGGTCCTTTATCTTATACCAGGTTACGTTCGAGTCAGGCTTGACGGACCTTGTTGGAGTTGTTACCCCTAGGTACATATATTCCAAAACCACATCTACTTATAGTATATAGATTGGGATGTATTTCTAGGAAGACCACATAATCTCTACCTTATTAAAATTCTAGGATGTTCTTATATACTTATCCTCAAATTTTATCTTAGGGTTATGTTCTATTCTATTTTTTCTTAAATCAAGTTCCCAATATTTCTACTAAACTTGATCTAATACCAACTATAGAACCCTAACCCTAGAAAGCCTAGAGCCAGTGTCATGCTACCATTAGATTGGCATAAGATACAAGTAAATCATGTCCAAAAGGACTGAAAATTTTAGCACTCTTGGTAAACCATATACAAACATGAGTCTTGTATTACAAATGAATACACTAATTACAACATTTTTTTTCTTTTGAGGATAATAACTTTATTCCATCTAGAATATCCTTGCATATCATTATTAGTACACTTCTTGGAATCTTGGAGAAAGGAAACATAATAATGGTGAGCTCAAATTATTAGTAAGGGTAAAGTACAATGGAAACAATAATGAATCAATGAGAATATTAAACATGGAAAGATAAATAACTGAATGCACTTTCCATCTAATAAATAACTTAGGATTAAGTGATTAAATAATATGAAAATGTAAATAACTAAAAACACATTCCATTTAAAATAGAAGGATAAGGCATAATCAATATAAAAATTAAGAAACTAAAAACATATTCCATTTAATTAATAAAATGTTAATGAAATACATCCATAGATTTTTTCATAGTGAAAATCTCATGGATAATAATAATAATAACTGGATTCTAAATAAAGTAAATTCTTAATTATTGTATTCCTTATTTCTTAGGTATATGGTAACTTTACCGTCATGACCTTTCACAAGACGATTTATCATATTGAGTAAAAACCTATCCAAGGCTATCCAACTAACTCATCTGATGAGACTACCAGTGCATCGAGGGGATATCTATAATCGAACCCCACCCATGTTGTACCTATCCATGGAATTCCTCATATATCAAACAATCGATTTAACAATGTGCCTTATCAAATACCCGTATGGATTAAAAGATACAGATTTATCAATATTTATATAGTTAATCAAATAACTATCTAGTACACTCTGTATGTAAAAATGCTATATGGTTTAAGAAATAATTATATCCACAATAAATGATGTGGATATTTAATAGAAACATAATATTCAATGATCATTCGAAATTGAATAATTCATGTGGGCTAACAAAGGAATAAAGGAAGTGAATTTTGATACTATCCTTGGTCAAATCAATCAAAAACAATCCCAAGGAAGAATAAGGATGGTACCGATATAAAATATACCCATTAGAGTAATAATAAGGGTTTTTTTTCATTAATGAAATAGAATAAGAACTTTAAAATCATTCTTGAGGAAAACATCCTTTTTTATTTGAAAAAACGTTTCTTTGAAAATCAGTTTTAAAAACCAAATTTTCATTAAAAAATAACCTTTTAAACATACAAAGGAAGATCAAAAGGAATAATAGTGGGTAAATCCATACATGTCGTACAAGGTAAAAGAATATTTCTTTTGTATGGTAAAAAGGTTAGAAAAGTGCCTTGTTCAGAAAGAGAAAAGAAGATTACTTAGAAAAAATTTGTAAAAGACAAAAAGGTTTAAAATTTATCTAATAAATCATTTTGTAAAGGGTAATTTTTTTTAAAAATCTTTTTAGAAAAAAAAGTTTTTATAAGAAAATAGGTTCTCCAACCAAAGAGAGAAATGAAGAATACTTTTCTTAAAAAAATTGAGTACCAAGGAGTGAAAAAATGATACTATTACTTGATAGAGTTAATGAGATACTATAGGATAATAAAATAAAATGTTTTATTATAAAATGATCAAATCATTTCCTCTGGTTGAAATTAAAGTGTAAACAATCTTGTATAAGTTGATATTATGATGTAAACCCTCAAAAATACCATATCATTGATGTGAGAATAAATCAATGAATATATTATATGTGTTAAATGTAAATCCACAAAAAATAAGTGTAAATAAATAAATATATAGTAAAAAGTGATTACACACATATTCTTTGAATACTAATGACAATGAGGAAGTACTATAACCCAAGGAAAATAAATTGGGTTATGAAACTCTTTACCACTTCGTAACTTTTAACTGAATTTCCCATAGAATAAACAATTCAAAATGAGACTCAAAATACCATGAAGATAAAACAATTCATGATATTATATATCAAAATGTGCAGTATATACACTACACAAAAGAAGTAAATGGTGAATGTGACATTTATGTCATATATGTAAAAAGTGAGATGAAAATCCCTTACCTTGCATTTCCTTTTTGAGAGAACGTCATTTAACCTAATATATAATGGTTTTAAACATGTTAATAGATTATTTAAGAAATTTTTTAATATTTATTATATCATATATTATCTTATTATAATATCTTATTACTTGTTTTTAGTATTATTTCATTATTTTGGGTGTTAACTACCTACTTTCTCAATCATTTTTTGAATTGTTACTTGTTGTTCCTATCATGGTTTCATCATCTCCAGAATGAAAACCATGATTTAAATATCATATATATTCAGTGTATATTCATTTATAATAAATCATAAAATTCTGATATAGTAAATGGAATACACTGTTCATGGAGATGGTAGGTCATACATACGCATGAATGCTACTTTCATTTCTTTGTCTTATTTAAAAGAATGGAAAGTAAATGATATATATATATATATTTATATGTATATTATAATTCTAGTATCATATTTATATCATATATTTCACATAAGTTTAATAAAACCATCCTTTATACTTTATACATGACATGTATAGTGTGAATTAATCACATCGCTTTGAGGAGACGATAGTCCTCAAGTCCACAAACGATGTAATCGTATTTACAAAAAATGGAAGTAATAAGGGTATGTATTATATAAAAATTTAATAAGAATAAATACATAATAAATATCATACATATCATATATAAATAGTATTTCTATCATAATTTCTAACCATTATATGTGTTAAAGGAAAAACGAACGACATCGTTTTGCGAGACAGTAGTTCGCCGCACACATAAATAGTAAGTTCATTAACCATTAAATGGAATTATGTGTAAAGGTAGGTAGAAAAATTATAATAAAAACATATTATTATATTTAGGACAATTTTTTTATTATATAACCATGTAATAAGAATAGTTGATGGGGCGGAGAATAAAAATAAAACCAAAGATCTTGAGGGAGGATGTTACCTCTTATTTGGGTAACTCTTTTTTGTTTGCACCAAAGTGATTACTTGGTTTTATTTCTACACAAGGTAAGGATTATTATATAAGGGCATGTATTTTGAGGAGATATTTGGGTAGATAATGGTTGATACAAAGTGTCTTGATGGGTGTGAGGAAGTGGGAGGGATGAGTGCCTTTTTATAGTGGAGGAAGAGTGTCATTCTTGTAAATTTTTAAAAATGGAATTCCACCCACCTTTTTCCTATGACAAGTGGCTCAAATAATGAACCAAATTCAAGAAAAAAGAGTATAGGGTAAAAACATGTCCATCCAATGTATTTTTTACAAGTTTTAAGGTCATTTCCCCCTTTATTTTAAGGTTTAGTTCCTTGTTAAGTTAATTTTTCTCCTAACCATTGTAATTAATTTTAATCACTTTCACTATTATTTTTTGTAAAAAACTAAGTTAAACTTATTAGAAATTATAAATTATTCTAATTCCAAATACAAAATATATTTTTCTAAATTCCAATAACATAAGTGGCATAAATTAATTTAAATTTAGTCTTGTGGATGGGATAACAATGCAGATTTTTAAAGTAAAATGTTCAAAAGTTTGCTATGTTTTTATATTCAATATCAAAGTGAAATTTATTACAGTGGAATAAATTGAATAAATTGATATAAATTTTATCTAATTAAAATTTAAAACAAATTTAAAATAGAATTTAACACTATAAATAAATTATAATAAAAAATTGTTTTGAATTAAAATTCATTATTTTTCACTATTCATCATAAAATGAAACTTCACAAAAAAATAAAAAAAAGTCACCATAACATAATTTTGATGTTTCAATTTCAAAAATTAACTTTATTTTAAGTTTATTTCCATATATTTTTATAATTTGGTTAATAATATTTATAAACTCTAATTTAATGTCTAGGTTATATCTTATTATATTAAATAATAATGTTTTATTAATATATTGTTGTTCGGTAAAACTTGGTGTTGTATATAACACAAACCATTGAAGAAACTCATTATTGTGTGCAACACACAATAACTCTATATCGCATGAATTTAAATCTATAGAATGGATTAATTTTATTTTAAAAATTAAATATATTATAAAGTATTGGGATATTATATTCCCTTATGCACTTAGTGTTGTGTGTCATACACGCTATCGAATAAAATGTTTTTACTTTAGAATTTCTACCATTACATTTAAAGAACCATAAGAATAAAATATCAATGATTTAAATTTTTTAAAATCATAAAAAATAATTATAGTATCAATATGGGAAGAATTAAATGGAAATATTTGAAAGAAACTACCCCTACACCAAAAAGGTCACTTCATAACGGTAACATGGTTTTACCTATATAAAAATCATTACTATCGTTTGAGGGTAAAGAGATTTACCCTTACATAGGCCACATGCTCATACTTTCCCTCATGTATATCATGATTACCCTTATTAATCCTTTAGAAATTAGTAGTTACCATTACAGAACACAAACCTACCCTTACGTAGTGGCTGAGTAACATTTATTCAACCTTTGAAAAATAAAGGTTACCTTTACACAACACCCATTGCCAACCTGTGTATATTCAGAAGGAATTTAACCTTATGTTGACTCCATTCTATGCATAAGGGTATAAATAAAATTGAAAATTATTTAATTCCAATTTAAAGGACTTATAAATTAAAACCAAAATGGCTTATAAAGAGCATTTAGAAACTAAATATGTTACAAAGCACCTACAACACTTATAAAACCAAAAGTAAACAATATGAACCAAAGAATGTATCTAAAAGAAAATGCCCTTTTGTTAAAATGATAATATCATTAGGATATTGGTTTCATGGAAAGTACATAGTAGTTCCCTTCTATGATGAGATCCTTGAAGTGCTATGACATATTCCATAAATATTAGTCCTATGATTGGGAAAAAATTCTATGATGATGCACATAATGTGTTGGATGTTAGGCACTATTACTAATAAATGGATGAGAATAAATATCATAAAGTTAACATATGGTAATATCTAAAATGAGATATTATGAGGATAGACCCATATGTAGGAATTCCACATGTTTTTGTGTCATTAGAATTCCTGTCTGCAAGCATGTGGAATGATTATTCAACTTTACCATTATTATTAATACATATCATGAGTTTCATATTTTGATGTATTGACTAGAACCATGAAAACCTATAATTTAATGATTAGGAATACATTGGGTGTGGGAGTAATGATATGTTATTAAGGAATAAGTCACAAAATTATTTTTCCCTTTTTCTCTTTAATGAAAGTTATTATCCTAGGTCCTTTGATTAAAATGTAACTACCTGATAAATTACCTGACTATAGTGTTCAGTTATTTCATTTTAGATAGTCATAGAAAGAGTAATCAAGCATATAGGTTGATAACACAAAGTATGAAACTTTATTTATTTTAGATATCATGATAAAGGGATTATATTACATAGTGATCATTTGTATGTGGTTGATATCATTTTGATAGAATATAAATATAACTTGGTTTTAATAGTTAACCCATTATTAATGTAATATAATTTATTAATAAATATTTTAATATGTGATACTATTTGTGATGTATTTACTAGAATAAAAACAATAAAATTTTATTCAATAATATAGAAAATGAATCGAAGTCATCATAAAAAATAATGGGGGATATTAATGTTATATAATTTATCATTAACGATTGACTCATTATTAATGTATACAATATCATAAAATATAAGTATTTGACATGGATGGAAAACACTAATTTTTTATATATTTGTAATACTTATTCATTAGTCAAATTTTTTAATTGTTTTGATTATGTATTAATGTAAAGATTTAAATATTGTCTATTTTTGTGAATTAATATGGTGGTAAGATACATTCATTAGTGGTGGAGATTAAATTGTATATATTGGGGATACCTTGTACCATAGATATTTATAAGTTATAGTCATTTTGAATTTGAATGATCTTATACGCCTTCAATCATCTTTATACAGAATGATAACCACAAATAACAAGTTTCAGTTAATGAAAAATTGAAAAGTATAAGAAACTAGAGAATATAGGGGGGAGGTTTAAAAGAAGAGGGACATTGAGATGATGTAGTTAGTGGTATTGAAGAAGAGGATACTAGAGGTGGAGGTGGTGTTACAATTTAAAATTTTATCTCACTCCTCCTATGTAATATTCCTTCTCTACACAGAGTACATTGACATTAATGGAAAATATACTTTGTACCTAATATTTGAGTATATATACAAAAATCTAAATAAATTCATTGACTCCCACACTGAGCCCTTCTTCAATCATCCAAAGTTTTCTTTAAAAGTTGTTCAATGGAATCTCCTACTTTCATATCCACAATTTCTTCCATCATGATCTCAAACCCCAAAATCATCTCATTAATAAGGACAAGGGAATATTCAATTTTACACATCCCCCCTCATCTAGCCTCTCAGAACCTACTATTATAAGTTCATCACACTCTTTTACCAAGAACCATGAGTGTTTCTGGGATCAACTAATTACTCCACCGACATTGATATGTGGTTTTTTGGAATATTTTTTACTGAAATGGTAAGAAATCATGATCTATTCGATAGTCTCTATGAGTTAAATAAATTGATGCACATATTCAGATTATTGGGAACTTCAACTGAGAAACAATGGCTAAGTCTTGGTTCATTACTTTATTAGGTCATGTATCTATATGGGAGCCTCAAATCATGGCATGTGTTTTTCCTATGTTATAGAATTTCAATAATTTTTGCAATAAACCATCCTTATTTTGATACACTTGACATGTCTCTGTTATAGAAAATATTTATTCCTATATGAGGCAAGTCAAACCCCCTAAGTTCAAATCTTTTCGTGTTTTCTTGTTTTGTTAAAATTTTGGTTAATGTGTTTGGATCTTGCATTATAGAGTATATGATCCAATTTCATGGTACTGTTACATGGTTTCATTATTTTTATCGCATATAATCTGTATATGACTTCATTTATTTTTATTTTTTTTATCTTTGAAATATACTTTATGAAAGTTATAAGATTAAATATTAATAAATGGTGGGAACTATATTGAATAAATATCTTGTATGTTATGCTATGAAATTATATATATAAAGTATTATTTTTCAAATGTTAATTAATTATTAATTTATGTGGTATGGTTATATATATTGGATTAATGCATAATAAATACAATTTGATATGATATGTCACTGAATGATTAATATATTTTATTGAGGGGAAAATGTTAGTATGAGTTATTAAATAAAATGTATTCTTAAGTATTTATGGGTTAAAATAATTACATAATGAATTAATAATGAGAAAAAAACATAATTATATGAGTGAAAATTTTATGGGAGTTTTCATAGTCAACTATATTTATCAAGGCTGATATCTATATAGTAAATATAGAAATTTAAATGAGATAAATTGTAATTGGTGGAATAATTTTATTATTTTTATACTATCATATTATTTTTGGTGGGGATGGGATTAGGGAAACCCCTTGCTCAATTGAATTCAATATGGTATGTTTTAAATTTTATTAAATATTTTTTTTCTTTAAGTAATTAACTTGTAAAATTTATTTTTAATGGGGTGATTTAATAGATGTCGGTTATTCTTAGATACATGAGTGTTGGAATTAAAATTCCATGTATAAATAAATTTATAATGACTTTTATTTTTCTATGTATTACTTTAGAATATTATATGGATTATTTTTAGAGCTAGGTGATGAGACGACATGAGATTCTGATTCCCGATGAGCCTGGAATTGATTTTTGAAAAATATTTAAAATATTAATTTCACACACATGTAGTTTTCCTAAAAAACTGAATAAATCTTAAACAAAGGGTCACATCTAAAATCTAATGACACCATTGAGTTTAGAACATGAACTTTACCCTAGGAATGACAAAATATTTGCTGTCATCAGGCGTTTCGGTAAATTCTATCATGGGTGCAAATAATATAATAAATTAATTTAATTAATTCATTTATTTTATTATGTTGACACAGTGACCCATTTTACTCTATAAATATATGGTTATGATGAGATCTCAGGGTTTACTGCTTAACCCTAGAGATATAGAGGACCAACGGAGGAGATCATTCTTGGAAGATGACATCAGATCAAATGAAATCAATATCAAGGATTATTGTGACATCAGAGTTCATAGATCTCACAAATAACGACAACACAATATTGTTATTCATTAGTGGTGAATACAAACTCTTTGTAGGATCTTTGATTTTTGTGATTTCATCTTGTTTCTTTATCCTATTATAACATGGATCAATTATACAAATAATAATTGATTCTTGAATTTACAGTTGATTTATTTACACTAAATTTATTTTATAGTTTATTATTCCCTCTTCATTCATCTAATTATTTGAAAATGGATCGAGAAAAAAATGAACAAAGTTCTAATTTTATTCCTTGTCACACTCGGGTTTTGAATTTCATATTTGGTTCCAGTTTGGGTTTGGTCCTCGGTTCTTTTCTTAGGAACCAGGTGTGACGTGTTTGATTTTTTGGGATGTTCTTCTCTTATTTAATTGTCCTAGCCTTCTTCCCCAGGTTCCCCTTTAGTTTTGGGAGAAAATTAGTGTTTTTTTTGTGGAAAATATTTGTTGCAATGTTGGTGCACAATTAGTGGTAACCGTACACCTCGGCCTAGGTAACCATGCAGCAGGTCGGGTCTCAACCAGAAGTGATTGCATGGCTACTACATGGTTAGTCAGATTGTGCGGGTTACTTGTGTGGTAGGTCTCCTTCTCAATAGAGGTGGTCAAACGGTCACCACACGGTTTTGAAAAACCATGTGGATTAACTGTGCAGCCTATCCAGGTCATTGAAATTTTGCAGTTTCTTTTCTCTCTCCTTGATTTTAAACCTCAAACACCCCTCTACCTCCCCAATTTAGGATCCTCAATCCTAGATGCCTCCTCTCCTTCTCTTGGCTCCCTTATACCTCCATTTTTGGGTATTTTTGGTGTGGATTCTTCAAGGGATATTCAAGTAGGTCCTCTCTCCCTTGTTTTCTTCCATATTTATAGGGTTTTCTTCCCTCTTTCTTAGGATATATTTTCTCTATAAGCTAGGGTTCTATTTTTAGGGTTTAATCCTAAAATTTTGGGTTCAATATTGATGCTTTAGGTTCGATATAGCTTCCTTTTGGTACGGTTGAGGTCCGAATGAGGTTTCACACAAGATTCTGGATGCTCTTCATCATATGAGGTAGGATCCCTTTTCATGTCACCTTAATTTAATATTTCATTAATTGATTGTGTTCACACCCCCTTGATAGTTAAATAATGATATATGATTTTTAGAAAAAATAATAATGTGAAATAAAGTTTTTTTCTTAATTTCCTTGAATATGTGGTATGGATTTGATGGGTTTTTCACACCAAGTGTTTGCTAAATTTTCCAGTTGGATTTTTCAAGTGGTTTATGATTCTTAAAGGTATGGTTTAGTTTTTTAAATGGGATTCAAATATCTAAAATAGTGATTGGTGTTTTCAAAATGGGTTTTGAACACCAAGTTCTTGATGGAATGCCCCTTTGGCCTTTGTAAACATGTTTTAGACTTAAATGGTGGTTTGGATTGATTAAATGGGTTTCCAAATGTGTGTTTTGTTATGAAAATGGTTTTGTATTGTTATTTTTGAAAACGATTATGATATGAAAGCATTGTAAAGACCGTTTGGTATCTTTGAAATGGTATATTTGGAAAACACCTCTAGGAGAGAGTCTCTTTTCTTTTTGGTCGACCATAAGATGGGAGTGTCCTCGGTATGAGACCTCCCTTGTGTGATAATTATTTTAAGTCAATGGACTACTCCTTGAGGTAACATGGGTGGTGCCGTTTTGTGTGATATGTGTGATGGAATGTGTGTATGTCTTGTTGCATGATTTTTTTAGAACACCCCTTTGTGAACATAATATGGGAACCTAGCATAGCTATGAGGAATTATGTGAATGATTGTTGCACTATCTAGTCTATGAACTATCTAGGAACATGATCCTTAGCCGAGTTGGTGAGGAGTCATTAAGTTCATCCAAGAGATCTGAGATCAAATCTAGGAAGAGGTATTTTTCTGGGTTACTGTAGCAGATACTGTTCGGTATTGTAGCATTTGGAACTATTCACCTGTTTGGGCCTTTGGGCCACCGGTTTGGTCATCGATTCCTTCAAGTACTTCAAGCTAGTGAAGGATTTTGGGCCACCTCAAGGCCTTCGAGCCACCTCAAGGCATTCATGCCACCTCAAGGCCTTCAGGCCACCTCAAGGCCATTGGGCCACATGAATTGCAGATGTACCAGACTAACTTACAAGGAACAAGGCCCTAGATAAGGATTCAGAGAAGGTGAATCCACTAGAGTAGAGCTAATTAGACTTAGAATAATGAGAGGGGATGTTTTTTTCATCCGTACCAGGCTTGTGCATCCTTGCACAGGATAACTAGTTGACCTGTCATGTGATGGTGGAGTTATGATAATGATGAAGATGCTGGGGAGGGAAAGTTTGAAGTAGTCATGTTTGGGATGAATTCCTTTAATACATTACGGTCTTGTAATGTCTCGAAGCCTATGGTCCATTTACAGGTTCCCCTTCAACCCTTAAAAGGGGGATTATCAAAAATGAATAAAAAACGAAGGCCTTTAGGCCATTCAGGCACTAGCTGGTGTCCCATAATAGGAGGATATATTTGGGTTTATTACTATAGGATTGGGCCCCTCAGTCTATCTTGAGTTAGGGTTGATGGGTGTTTGGGTGTTTTTAATTTCATCATGTGTGGAATTATAATTGGGATGGAGTCTCATGTATTAGTATGTTCTGGTTCTCCTATGAGTTCCTAGGTATTCTTGTGTTCCTTTGATACTAGTATTGTTAGTGCCATTGCCCTAGTTGTGTAGAACCATATTCCTTGCACTTGGTTTTGATGTTTTCTTAGAAAATTATGAATGTGTGATTTTTTAAAAGTTTTCAAAGAATATTTTTTTAAATAGAAATTATTTCCATTTATTTTTCACCATTATGAAAAATGAGCATTTCCTCCTTGGTTCCCTTTCCCCTTATCCCCTTGAGCCTTATTTTAAAACATGAGGGCAATGGATTGTGGCTTGATTTTTTTTACTTTAAAAGAAAAGTGTAAAAAAACATATATTTATATATTGTATTTCAAACTTGATAGTTTATGTTTTTTTATTTAAAGGATATGAATTAGGAATAGTATTATTTGGGCCTGCATATTGAGTTTTAATACTCATGCCTATAGTGTTTTCTTGTTTCTAGTTTCTGCTTCAAGTTTCAGATCAGGCTCGATCACCTCAAAAAATAGTTGGTTTTGGATTGGAGAGTGATTCTCAGGGTCACATGGAGATATCATGGTTGTTAGGTTCAGTATGGGTTTCTGGTGTAGCTTTATTACCTAGTTCGTCTTATTTTCAGTTTTGGTGCAAATGTTGTAAAGTTTGAAAACCATATTTAGTTTGGTTTTCCCTTTTATTTATTTGGTTGAATTTTTTTTATTTTATTGGGATAAACCATTAAAATTATCTCTAATTAACCCCTTATCACTTTTCATCATCCCGAGAGTATCCAAAATGCCTCTCGGGCCTTGCCACAGATCGAACCAGGTGATCAGTTCAGGGTTGACCCGGGTTGGTTCGTGACATTCCTCATATTTTTGGTTTATGGATTTCTACCCCATTTCATTGAATGTTGATAAAACACATTTTTATTGAATATTTTACTGATAATAAATGATAAAATTTCCTCACATTGTGTTAAATATTTTTATTTATAAAATATTTGGGATTAGATCATTTATTTGAAAATTTGATGGAAATTCCAGTTTTATCCCTTTATAGTACACTGTAGTATTTAGAAGATAAATATTTTAATATTTATTATTTGAACATGAAATTTTGTAACTATGTTCCTAACGTAATGGGATACAAATTTTGTTCAGGACATTAGAGTTAAAATGTATATTTGGTTAGACTAAATGGACCATTAAGTCAAATGTGGGATGGACCCGCTAGACTGGATATGGGTTCTGTATTTGGGCCATAAATTCTTCATCATAGATTTTATTGGCCCCAAATTTTGAGATTAGATCTCCAACCCTATTTTTAAGAAATAATTATTCTTAAAGAATAGCTGGATCACGTGTTTGTGAGGTCAAATGGGCGGTTCAATTTGGATTAAAATATTTTCCCGAGATTCCCCATTCACACTTGAAACCTCTTTAAACCTATCCTCCCATCCACTTTATAAATTAGTGTTTTTCTCATTTGGAGGTGTTGGGACGTGAATTGGGAAGTTGAGGGTATAGGATAAGTGGATCCACTCTAATTAGACAACCATTTCAATAAGGTTACATCTTGAATCAAGGACCCCTTCGACGAAGCCTTCTTCTTCTTCCTCTTTGTGTTGTAATACTTTTGTTTATTTAATAAACTTCTTTATTCTTATTTTATTTATTCTCTTCTATCCCATTTTGTTCAAATTTCTTATTCTATTAATCATCCTAATTAGGATGGAATAAAGTGTACAAACGTGATTGGGTTCTACCCTTTCTAAAACTTTGCACATGAAAAACTTTTCTACGATGACTACACTGCCCATGGAAGAGTAGTTTTTTTAGTAATCGATCTAACTATAAACTTATTAATTAATTTATTTTTAATCAATGAGATAATATAATTCAATTAATATGATCTATAAATTGAGTTTTTAATTTAAATTAAACTAACCAGCAATTGAACAATTGACACAAAAACACGTGAGGTCGAAAATTGTGTAAATTGTGAGAGTGCGATCTTAATTGGTAATAAAATACCACACAGGATAAATTTGAAGAGTTAAAATATAATCCATAAACTCAATTAATACTCATTTTCATAGTGGATATGTGACTTAATTTACCACTGACCATAATATAGATTTAGAACATTAATCAAAGCAGGGTGTCGTGATTTCATGTTTCAAAGCTAGCATAGGGTTTAATTAATTTCATCTTTGTGGTAAAGTTAATTCTTGTAGGAGTCAGGGGTTAAAAAATTAGGGGATCACAATTAAGTGGATATTAATTTAAATTATAATGATTAATAAGTAAATTAATAGGTAGAGTTAGATCTATTATTCCTTTTAAATATTTTAAAAAAACATCTTCTTGTTGTGTCATTTTAATCGAACTTCATTCCAAAACTAAAAACAAAACAAAAATACAATATTCTTCTAGTAAACTTCTTCTAGTTTAATGAATGATAATAATCCCCCCATAATTTCAAGTAGTATATTTATTCTCTTTTATTTTATTTTTAGAATACCTTTAAGAAGTTGTTTTAATTCACTTCCTCTTTTGAGAGACGACCTTGGTCAGCCACTTTGCTGCACCTAAGTAACCCGAATCTGAAAATAATTTGAAATCTCCCACAACAGTGCCTTTTAAATTGGTGTCGTTACCTGGGAGGCAAAAAATTATTTCAACGAATTAGAGGTATTTATTTTATTTTACATTTTATTCTCTTCTTCTCTTATTACTTTCTTCTTTACCCAATCTGTTTTTTTTTTCTTTATTTCTTTATTCTTCTTCTTATATTATTTTCTTCTTCTTTTTGGACCATCAACTCAAACTTCTAATTTTTATTTTACTATGGTCCACTTTCATTATTTTAATTTTTATTTGATTTATGATACAAACTAATCCCGAAGATCTCTTAGATCTTGACCCTGATATTGAACATAGACTTAGAGCTCGAATCAGACATTCTCAGTCTATGAGAAGTTTCAACATTCAAATAGTTGGATAATTTATCCACTCCCAGAACATTGAAATTGGAAACACTTTAAAATCCATCATAAAACAAGAACCAATGGTTGAAAATAATAATAATTAACTCAATATAACCATTCAAGAGTTGGCTGCACCTAATATTAACTATCAACCAAATTGTATTACATACCCAAATCTTGAATCAGACTTTGAATTGAAATTTGGGTGAATTAATGTTCTTCCAAAATTTCATGGCCTCTCGAGTGAGGATCCCAATAAACACCTTAAAGAATTTAGTTTTGTTTTCTCAACCCTGAAACCAAGAAATGTATCTGAAGACCAAATAAAACTAAGAGCATTCCCATTCTCACTTTATGGAGCTGTGAAAGATTGAATGTATTATTTACAACCTTAATATGTAACTTGTTGGAATGATTTAAAACGTATTTTCTTGCAGATATTTTTTCCACCATCAAGGGCCACATCCATTCGTAAAGAGATCTCTGGGATTAAGCAATCCCAAGGGGAGTCAATGTATGAGTACTGGGAGCGATTCAAGAAGTTGTGTGCAAGTTGTCAACATCACCAAATCAGTGAGAAAATCCTCATCCAGTACTTCTACGAAGTACTCACACTGATGGAGAGAAGCATGGTGGATGATGAGGCTAGAGGAGTATTGGTGGACAAGACACCAGTAGTTGCACGTGCGTTGATCCAAAAAATGGCCCAAAACTCTTAACAATTTGGCGATCGTGGTACACCACATGTTAGGGGAGTACATCAGGTAAGTCCATCTTATCTTTGAAGTCATTTGATTGATACCAAGTTAGAAGAATTTACCACTATGGTGAGGCATATTGCTTTGGCTCAAAAGACATCCCAACTCCCTTATTCAAGGCCTTGTGGCATTTTAACTAATACAAGAAACCCAACTGATTGTTTCCCCTAACTACAAGAAATTGAAGATTGTGCAGTAGTGTTTCCTAGGAGGCCATATCAGCAGCAGAAATAACCATATCCCCAAAAGAATATTGATTCCTTTGAACAAGCATACAACCAAGGTTGTAAGGATCAATAGGACATGAGGTATGGCTCTAGAAAAAAACAAAGCCCCCCTTTTCAACAAAACTTCTAGCAGCCTCTGCTTTACCTACAGGGTTTCCAACAACCCCAAAGGAGATTTGAAGCCCAAGAATCAAAAATATAGAAACAAGGGAATCCCCCACCCAAGGTAGATTCTAACACTGATGACCTTTTTAATAAAATTGTTCTTAATCAACATAATGAGCTGAAGTGTCAAGGTTCGGAGCTGAGGGAGTTGAAGACATAAATGAGCCAGATTTCCACTGACCTCCATGAACTAGTGATTAAGAATTCTGGAAATCTACCTTCCCAACCTACTCTAAATACCAAGGTTAATGTCAATTCCATCACATTGAGAAATGGGAAGAAAATGAATGATACATCTGTACCTACCATTCCCCCAGGATTCACATCAACTCCGGAGAAGCCCCATTCAAAACCAGCTAATGAGAAACCCAAGGAGAAAGATAAAGGTAAGAAAAATATTAGTGACGTTCCTACTAAACCTATTCCATTTCCAAATAGAGTTGTACAAACCAAAAATCTGGATGAAGAGGCGATGCAAAAAGAAGTTTTGGATACATTCAAGCGTGTGTAGATCAACATCCCTTTACTTGAATCCATTAAACAAATCCCAAGGTATTCCAAATTTTTAAAATAACTTTGTACCAATCGAAGAGGGCTCAAGGGAAATGAGAGGATCAATATGCGAAGGAATGTGTTGGCACTCATTACACCAACTCTAGTGATTCCAACAAAGTGAAAGGATATTAGAACATTCACTATCCCATGCACCATAGGGGAGTTACACTTTTCTGATGCTTTATGTGATTTAGGATCTTCCATAAATTTGATGCCTCACTCTATATTCTCTTCTTTACAGGTTGGTGAGTTTAAACCAACAAGAGTAGTGGTGCAGTTGGCAAATAGAGCTACGTCATATCCAGTGGGAGTCCTTGAGGATGTACTTGTCTGGGTAAGAGACATGTTCTTTTCAGCAGATTTCTACATGCTTATCATGGAGGATGATTAGGTAAGTTCTCATGCTCCCACTATCTTAGGTATAAACTTCCTCAAAACTACAAAAACTATCATAAATGTTAATGAGGGTACACTTTCCATGGATTTTGGGGATGAATTTGTGATATTTAACGTCATGGACTCCATGAAGTACCCCACATAAGACCATTCAACATTTGTTATCTCCCATTTTGAACCACCGAATAAAAACCCCATGGAATTTTATTGTTCTATGCTTAGGGATATTATGATTATTGGTTCTAGTTTGATGTCTAAGAGTACTTCCACACCTATTTCTAATGATCAAGAATATCTTAGATTTGATTTTGAAATGGAATCATATTCTGATCATTTGAACTCTGATTATGACATGGCTATTGAGTATAATGATGGATTTGATGATTTATTCTCCAATTGTGATGATTTATATTATGATAATGATGCTCTTTGTGCACATATTTCAGTTCCTTCAATGTCTCCATCCATACACCACCCCCTTAATTGGAGCTCAAGCCATTTCCACCAAATATCAAACACTCATACTTGTTGAGTGGTGAGAGATTACCTATTAGAATTTCTAATAATATTCCTTTTGAACATGAAGAAAAACTTTTGAATCTTTTGAGGGAGAACATTAAGGAAATCGGTTGTAACTTGGATGACATATCATGTATTAGCCCCTCCATTTTCATGCATAGGATTCTTTTGGAGGATGGGGCTAAAACGGTTAGGAAACCACAAAAGAGACTCAATCCAACCCTTCTGGAAGTTGTTAAAAATGAATTTGAGAAATTGCTCGAGGCAGGTATAATCTTTCCCATTTTAGATTCTCAGTGGGTAAGTCCTATTCAGGTTGTGCCTAAGAAAAGTGGTGTTACTGTTGTTAAAAATGAGAAAGATGAGTTGGTACCATTTAGGGTTCAAAATAGTTGATGTGTGTGTATTGATTATAGGAAACTAAATTAGTCCACTCGCAAAGACCATTTCCCCCTCCCATTTATTGATCAGATGCTTGAGAGACTAGCTGGGAAAACACACTATTGTTTCTTGGATGGATTTTTTGGATATTTTCAGGTTCCTATTGCTCCAGAGGATTAGGAGAATACAACATTAACTTGTCCATTCGATATATTTTCCTACTCAAGGATGCCATTTGGACTTTTCAATTCCCCAGGTACCTTCCAGAGATTCATGGTGTGTATTTTTTCAGATTTCATTGAGTCCTTCATGGAGGTATTTATGGATGATTTTACAGTGTATGGGTATTCATTTGATGATTTTATCTGTAGTTTGGGAAAGATTTTGAATCGTTTTATTGAGAATAATCTGGTCTTGACCTTTGAAAAGTGTCATTTCATGGTAGAGCATGGCATTGTCTTAGGGCATACAGTGTCAAAACATGGGATAGAGGTTGATAGATCTAAGGTATATATTATTTCATCCTTACCATATCCTTCATGTGTGCACGATGTTAGATCCTTCCTAGGGCATGGAGGATTTTATCAACACTTCATCAAAAATTTTAGTAAGATTGCTCTTCCTATGTCACGACTACTTCAAAAGGATTATGATTTTGTGTTTGATGATTCTTGCAGGACTTCCTTTAATGATCTAAATAAGTGTTTTACCACTCCACCAATCATATAGCCCCCACGGTGGTATATTCCTTTTGAGCTTATGTGTGACACATCCAACTTCACGGTTGGAGCTTTCTTATCTTAGAGGGTGGAGAGACATTCACATGTGATCGCCTATGCTTCGAGGACATTGGATTTGGCCTAATCAAATTACACAACCACATAAAAGGAGTTCCTTTCTGTCATATTTGATTTAGATAAATTCCATTCATATTTATTGGGCTCTAAATTAGTTGTTTTTTTGACCATGCAACTATGAGGTACCTCTTGAAGAATCCAGATGCAAAGCCTAGACTTATCTGATGGATTCTCCTTCTTCAAGAATTTGATATTGAGATAAAGGAAAAGAAGGGGTTGAAAAATCTAGTGGTAGACCACATGAGTAGACTTACTCACACACTAGATGATGACACCTTGGACCAGGTTCCACTTCGGGACACTTTCCCCAATGAGAATCTTTATTCCATATTAGGTACGCATCCTTGGTATGCAGATTTAGTTAACTACCTTGTTGCATCTTAAATCCCAACAAATTTAAAGAAACATCAAGTCCAAAAATTAAAAATTGAGTCTCGGTATTATGTGTGGGATGAACCCTACCTTTGGCGCATGTGTAGTGATCAAGTTATTAGGAGGTGTGTTCCTGATCATGAGTTTGAGTCTGTTCTGCAATTCTATAATACACTTTCTTATGGTGGACACTTTGGACCCCAATAGATAGCTAGGAAAGTTTTAGAATCTGTATTATATTGTCCTAGATTATTCCATGATGCTCATGTGTATTTTAACTCATGCTCTTGTTGCCAACACACTGGGAACATTTCTAGGAGACACAAGATTCCCCAACAATCTATACTATTCTGTGAGATTTTTAATGTGCGAGGCATTGATTTTATGGGTATTTTTCCTAGTTCATTTGGTTTTTTGTAAATTTTGGTTTCTATTGATTATGTGAGCAAATGGGAGGAGGCTAAGTCCACTAGGACTAATAATTCTCACGTTGTAGTGGACTTTGTCAAAGCACAGATTTTTTGCCGGTTTGGAGTACCGAAGGCCATCATCAATGACCAAGGGACACTCTTTTGCAATCAGAATTTGGATTCCCTCCTTCTAAAATATGGGGTGACACACAAAACATAAACACCATATCACCCCAAACAAATGGCCAGGCTGAGGTTTCAAATCGTGAGTTGAAACAAATTTTGGAGAAAACCGTGAAGCCAAATTGGAAGGATTGGAGCAAGCGCTTGGATGATGCATTGCGGGCCTATATGATAACATACAAGACACCCATTGGTATGTCCCCATTTTGGATTTTTTTGGGAAATTGGGCCATCTCTCTGTGGAAGTTGAGCATCGGGCTTATTAGTCTATAAAGAAATACAACATGGATTTGGCCTAAGCTGGAATTCAAAGGAAGCTGCAAATTCAAGAGCTTGAGGAGATTCAATTGTCTTCAAATGAGAACTCAAGGATCTACAAGGAAATATCAAAATCATCTCATGACAAAATGATCTAGAAAAGATAATTTCAAGTTAGAGAAAAAGTCTTTCTCTATAGTTCATGACTGAAGCTGATGCCTGGTAAGTTTTGTTCTAGGTGGTTAGGTCCTTATTTTGTGACTAATGTTTTTCTTTATGGTTCAGTGGAGATCACACAAGAGTAAAATGGAAGGATATTTACAGTCAATGGGGAAATTTTGAAGAAATACATTGAGGGGATTCCAACTGAGGCAATGGATTTCATCACACTGCATGACCCTATCATCACTTGAGCATATCAGGCTGATCTTAACCCTTTCACTTTTATATTCTTTGTCCTATTTAAAATTATAAATTTCATGTGCATATATCATCTCATAGGTTCACATTGAGAAAAATGCAATATTTTAAGTGTGGGGTAGGGGACAAAATTTTGGGGTAGATATTTAGGATTTTCATTTTTGTGTTTTATGTGTATTTTCTATTTAGTTTTTGGTTAAAATTTTCAAAAAAAAACAACAAAACAAAAAAAAACACAAAAGAAATGAATAAAAAATAAACAAAAATATCATATAACATTATCATCTGGAATATATGGAAAATGCATGTTTTCAAAATTCATTGGTAGAATTATAAGCATGAGTAATATTTCATCATCAAGGGTTGTTTTTTATAAAAATTGAAGTCGTCAAAGATATAAATGGTTGTGTCATTATAAAACCTTTTATATTTTGACATCATTATTTTTTATATTTGTTCATGGTAAATTGTGTCATTGATTTCTCCATAGATTTTTTCACACAATCATGAATTGTGAGTTTCTCTTACCCAATTGAATGTATATTCAGGATAAGTAATTCTTTTCAACTTATAACATGGTCTTTCCATAGGTTTGTTTCTCTTCTGATCATTTCCTTCACTATACCATATTAACCTATGAGTGTGCACCTAATATCTATCTTTTTTACACCCTCTAAAAAAAATAAAAAAAAACCAAAAAACAAAACAAAAAACAATCAATAAATAGGGGAGTGAAGAAATGTACAACATGTGGGGATATTTAGGCCAGGAGCTCATGGTTTGACTTCTGGGAATGCTTAAATTAGTGGGGTTTGGAATTTGATTGAAAAGGATGTTGAAAAGGTTCGGTGGAATAGAATCAGGTAAGAATAAAAGTTTTTATTGACATGAATATACTAGATAAATGATGGAGAGACAAGCTTGGAAAGGTTGGCACACACACACCCACACATGGAGAATTAGTGGCATGGTAGACCCTTGACTTGTTTCGCTATGATTAGTGTTATGAATCTCACTGGATTTTTTTGAAACAATTTATGAGACAATGACTTTAAAATTTATTCACATTAACTCTTGATGGGATTCTTACTTTTCCTACATTTCCACTATGGATTGAGAAATATGAACATGCATATCTTGTGATAATTTTTTCGAATACATGATATGAGGTTTTTCCTAGGAGTGAAAAAGGGTAAGTGTGGGGGAGTTGATAAAACACATTTTTATTGAATATTTTATTGATAATAAATGATAAAATTTCCTCAAATTGTGTTAAATATGTTTATTTATAAAATATTTGGGATCATATCATTCATTTGAAAATTTGATGGAAATTCTAGTTTTATTCCTTTATAGTATACTGTAGTATTTAGAAGATAAATATTTTAGTATTTATTATTTTAACTTGAAATTTTTTAACTATGTTCCTAACTTAATGGGATACAACTTTTGTTCATGAAATTGGAGCTAAAATGTACATTTGGTTGGACTAAATGGACCACGAAGTCAAATGTGGGATAGAACCGCCAGATTAGATATGAGTTCTGTATTTGGGCCATAAACTCTTCATAAAAGATTGTATTGGAACCAAATTTTGAGAGGATCTCTCCAAAACAATTTTAAAAAAATAATTATTCTGGAAGAATTGTTGTCTCATGCATTTTGGAGGTCAAATGGGTGGTGAAAGTTGGATTAAAATATTTTCCTGAGATTCCCCATTTACACTTGAAACCTCTTTAAACCTAGCCTCCCCTCCACTCTATAAATTAGTGTTTTTCTCATTTGGAGGTGTTGGGACATGAATTTGAAAGTTTAGGGTAGAGTATAAGTGGATCCACTCCGATTCTCTAACCATTTCAATAAGGTTATCTCTTGAAGCAAGGATCCCTTCAATGAAGCCTTCTTCTTCTTCTTCCTATTGTAATACTTTTGTTTGTTTAATAAACTTCTTTGTTATTCTTTTATTTCTTGTCTTCTGACCTGTTTTTTTAAAATTTATTCTTCTATTAATCTTATTAATTAGTCTAGAATCAAGAGTAGAAATGTTATTGGGTTCTACCCTTTCTAAACCTTTGCACATGCAAAACGTTTCTACGATGACTACACCACCTATGGAAGAGTAGTTCTTTTTACTAATCGATATACCTATAACCTTATTCATTCATTAATTTTTAATCAATGAGATATTTTAATTCACTTAATATAATCTATTAATTTAGTTTTTAATTTAAATTAAACTAACCAACAATTAAACAATTTAAACAAAAACACGCGAGGTCGGAAGTTGTGTAAATTGTGAGAGTGCGATCTTAATCAGTAATAAAAGAACACACAATATAAATTTGTAGAGTTCAAATATAATTCCTAAACTCAATTAATCCTAATTTCTAGAGTGGATATGTTCCTTAATTTACCACTTCCCATAATCTAGGTTTATAACATTAATCAAATCAGGGTGCCGCGATTACATGTTTCAAAGCTAGCCTAGGGTTTAATTAATTTCATATTTGTGGTAAAGTTAATTCTTGTAGGGTTCGGGGGTTAACAAATTAGGGGATCATAATTAAGTGGATATTAATTTAAATGATAATTATTAATAAGTAAATTAATGAGTATAGTTTGATTGATTATGCCTTTTAAATATTAAAAAAAACATCTTCTTGTTGTGTCATTTTAATCGAACTTCATTTCAAAACTAAAAACAAAACAAAAATACAATATTCTTCCAGAAAACTTATTCTAGTTTTATGAATGATAAAAAACCCCCATACTTTCAAGTAGTGTTTTTATTCTCTTTTATTTTATTTTTATAATACCTTTAAGAAGTTTTTTTAATTCACTTCCACCTTTGAGAGATGACCTTGGTCAGCTAGTCTACTGCACTTAAGTAACCTGAATATGAACATAATTTGAAAGCGCCCATGACAACGCCTTTCACATGTTCATAATGGGAAGTTTCTTTGTCCCTATGTTCGATGAATAATGGGTATATGATCATTGTCCGATCATTATTTAGAGCAATGGATCAGTACCTCAAGTGTGGTTCTTGGTCAAGGTGTAACAATCATAGATGATGATCAGAGGTATATTGGAACATATACATAGTTCCCATTCTTCGATATTTGACATGCGGTGGACGGTTTGGCTATAAGATTCTATTTTCTAAGTATATCGGATCCCGGATCTCAGCGATTGGTGACGCCAGGGTCTGGATGACCACATATCTGCGATTCCTCGCAATATTTGTGGCAGCGACAACATGAGAAGTGATGTGAAGAAGAACCCATAGGTTCTAAAAAATCCTAACATTCATGGTGTGTAATCTGGAGATACATGCTATGTGGGACCTTCTATGGGGTGATAGAGTTTCTTCAAAGTTAAAAATATCACACATTTTGTGACATATATCACACACCATTTGAACTATGTTAAAATATTTGTGTGTACCACATATAGTGCCTGAGAATAGGTAGGCCCAAGTACAAGGACATGACTAGAGTACATAGGCAGAATTGTGCACTCAGAAATAGCTAGGTGTACATGGTCATGACCAAGTGTACACAGGTTGGTACATGGACACATCTTGAAGTACATGGGCACAGAAATACGACACAGATAGGGTGTTTGTAGACCTCTACACACCATGTATACATACTTACATGCTGTTTATTTTTAGATTTACATGTCGTGTGAGGTAGTGACACATGGTTACACCAAGTGTTGGATGGAAATGTTGTGTACTCCCCAATACACGTCATGTTCCCCCTTTAAGGGTGTTTAGAGCAATTGTTTTCTTTAGTTTGGACCAATATCAGTTGAGTGTGTTCCCTTGGCCCATACCCTCAAGGGTGAAATGTGAGATTATGTCCACAACTCGAGATTGTGATCCCCTCTAGAGGATGAGTCACATATAGAGTTTGTGGTGTCCCTCCATGAAATCAGAGTGTGATCCTCTATAATTCATTCTTATACCCTAGGTGGGGTTCATGAAATCAGTATGACCTCCTTGACCAGGGCATTGATCCCCCATATAGTAGGCCATTTCAGTAGGGTTCACGATATAATTTGCATAAAATATCCTACATATCGGGTTGATCCAGATTGGGTTTTAAGTGTTTACCAGCGGCCCAAATAGGGTGTGATTAAAACTCAATAGGTCGACAAAACCATTTCTAAACAAATATAGTATGCTAATAAGTGCATGTAATAACGAAATAAAAGGTTTTTTAATTAATAAATTAATACAATAAAATAATTGACCTACCTTGGAACCATTCTGGAATATCTCTAAGCATGTAGCACAACCCTTCCAACTATAACCACAAGTCCATGGAGTAATCACATAACTGGGAAAATCCCTCTCTATAAGTATTTCATCACAATTGGGACAAGCCTTATAATCATTACAACATAACAAGTCCAAGTCCTCTATATAATCATTTCGGCATAATCGGGTCAATCCCTTTATATAATCATTTCAGTATAACTGAGCCAATCCCTTTATATAAGCATTTCATCATAACTAGGCCAATCCCTTTATATAAGAATTTTATCATAAATGGGTCAAAACCTTTATATAATCACTTACGCATAACCATAACATAATTCAAAATGAAAAGAATAACACAACATAACATCATAATTCATAATGGTCAATTCAACCAATTTCCATTTGTATTTCAATTACCCATTCATTCATTAAATTATATCTTTAGTTGTTATCATTCTAGGGTATACACCCATATCATATAAAATTATAATTATTCATTAAAATAAAAAATTAATCCATTTTCCAAGGTGAATCTATGAAAAAAACATTCTCGAGGTATCATGTCATGCTAAATCAAAATTTAACCCATTAACTAGTTTATTATTTCCAAGGGTAAGCCCACCCGATGGGTAGCCTCCAGCAAGGTCTCAACACTACTAGATCTAAAGGGACCCAAGGAGTGATCCAAACACATGATTATCATTACCCATTATTTTTTAGTAAAATCACATGTTGTTTCAGTTCAACCACATAATATTGCACATACTTAAATGAATAGAAACAAACCATATGGTTTTGTTATAGACCACCAACATTTATCTGATGATCCAAGAAACACTCTCAACAAGGATTTACAACATGAAATGAAGTTGAAGGTGATCATAAGGAAAACCTATATCACACAAACATCAAGATAAAAACTTTATTTAATGACAATCAAAATATCACACCGTGATTACGTAGAAGAATAGAATAAAGGTGAAAACCAAAGTGAAGTGACTCATTAAAGATCAAACGCTCAACCAAGATGTCTGGAAGGGAAGTAATTGCTCCAAAATTTCACAAAGTCTCCTTAGGGTTTGGGAGAGAATGATGTAAAATGGATGAAAATTAAATCATATGCCTGGTGTCGTTTAAAACTATATATCTCGATATATTTCACATCGTGAATCCCTTTCAAAATATGAAATCACGAATTTATAAGATACACTAAAAAAACATTTCCTAGGGTTAAAATAATATCAATAAACCATTTCATGATGTGAACTAGTTTCACAGTGTGTAAAATTTTCATTCTTCGAACAAGTTAATGACATGTTCCTTGCAATAGTTTCACATCGTGTAAACCATTCACGGTGTAAAGGTGTCCAATAGACAACTCTCAGTCCAAAATATATAGAAAAAAACCCATATTAACTCCAAATCCTTAGAGACCATGGAAAATCCCTCATAATCCATTTAAAAAATTATACTCTGACTCCATTAATTTAGAAAAATATACATCCCTGATCTTTAGGTCATTTTGCTCAACAAAATCTCTCTATCCCCAATGAAAATCCTCAACCACCAATGTTAAAAGGAGAAAATAAAACCCAACAGAAAAGGTTCAACAAAAAATCAAGAGATATGAACCTAAAAAAATATGAGATCTTATATCTGTAATGTGAATACATGAAAATTAAAATATAATACTTTGTTAAAATTTTAGTAGGTAAAATGTTACTTTTATTTTTATGGGATGTTAAAGGTGTTTGATTAAAGTTTTCACTGATAAATAAATATTTTATTAGTGAAAAGGGATAATGAAAATTTTAATTAAATAAAAAATTGTGGTTTAATGTAGTTATACATAAAAAATTATATTTTTGGAGTTTATTCAATTATATTAAAATTTATTTTTGTATGAGAATATACATAATTTTATAACTTAACGTTTTACCCTATGTAGATATTTATGGTTTATGGTTACTTGATACTATATGATAGAGTAAATTAATGGTATTTTAACCTTTCATGATGTCCTAGATAAATAACTTTTAAGGAATATAAATGAAGGTGAGTTTAATAGTGAACCATTATTAATTAAATGCAAATTTTTAATAAAATTTAGGATGTTTATTCTTCCTATCATTTCAATTTCCTATATAATTTTATGGGTCTATATTTTTTGACCAAGTACTAAAACTATTTCTCAATATTAGGGTTTTCTTATTCCATGGATATTCAGAATCTATACTTGTTGTGAATTTGAATGATTTGGCACACCCTTAATCATTTTCACAAGGAATGATAAACATAGATAGAAAGTCTTAGTTCATGACAAATGAACAAGTGTTAGAAACAAGAGAATGCATGGGGGGTTTACAAGGTGAGGGAAAAGGATATGGGTCCATTTGTAGTGTGAAAGATGATAATGCTTGATATGGAGGAGGTGTCACTCCATATGCTCTCCCACTCCTCCAACGTCGTCCGACTTCTCTATATAGAGTACATTGAAAAGAATAAAAAAGGCTCTCATGTACCTAGTCTTCGAGTATGTAGACATAGATATTGAGAAATTCATTGACTCCCACACTAAGGCCCCCCCTTCCATAATCTAGAGTTTTATTTACCAGCTCTGCAATGACATCACCCACTACTACAACCACAACGTCCTCCATCATGATCTAAAATCCCAAAATCTTATCATCAATATGGACAAGTCCATACTCAATATTTCACATATCCCCTCTTCTATCCTCTCAAAACCTTCTCTTTTGAGATCATCTTACTCTATTACCCAACACTATAAGTGTTGTTTTAATCAACTCATTACTTTATTGGTATTGATATGTGGTCTGTTGGATTCATTTTCACTAAATTGGCCAGAAAGCATGCTCTGTTCCCTAGGGTCACTGAGTTTAAGCAATTGATTCTCATATTCATCTTATAGGGAACACCAAATTAGAAAAAATGGCCAATGTTGATGATTTTTTTCATTATTGGGATATGTATCCACATTGTCATCCTCAAATCCTATCCTCTATTATTCCATCACTAGGGCCTGAAGGAATTTATCTATTATCCAAGATACTGAAATATGATCCTGATGATATAATTTTAGAATTTTTTCCCTATATAACCCTTATTTTGATACACTCAACAAGTCTCAATTCCAGATCTTTGTTTTTCCCATATGAGGCATGTCAAACCCCCATGAGTTAGTATATTCTTTTATTTTCTTATTTTTTTACAATTTTGGATAATGTGTTTGGATCTTGTATGATAGATTTAGTTGTCCTATTTCTAATCACTATAACATTGCTTGTTTGTATTTATTTCATATAATTTGTATCTAATTTTAATTAATTTTTTTCTCTCCTTGAAATCTACTTTGTACAATTTATAAGAGGAAATGTTAATATATGGTGGGAACTATGTTGAATAAATTTCTTGCATGTTATGTTATGAAATTATGTATATGAAATATATTTTTTTTCAAATGGTAATTCATTATCCATTTTTGTGATATAATTATATATATTTATTTAATACATAAAAATGAATTTTGATATGATATTTCATTGAATTGTGAATGTATTTTATTGATGGAAAAATATTATTGTGAATTATTCAACAATTTTTTTTGAAATATTGTTAGTCATGTATCCATTGGGTAAATGAGAGGGGTAGGAGGTGAATAAGTGTTATATTTTCTTTTATGAATTATTCCTTTTTAACCTGACCTATTTAATCTCTTAAATTTCTTTATATATTCAATTTTTCATAGCCTCACCTTCGTGTGTAATAATAAAGAAGAAGAGTAGCACAAAATATTTATAAGGTTCATCTGAAGGTATTACTCCTTTCAATGTTGGTTATTACCCCAAACATGTATTCTCCATTATAATCTTATTATCAATTAAAAAGGCCTCCTAATTCCATAGGAACGTGATTGGTTATATCTTCTAATCACCTTCTCTTCCTCGATTGGTTATACTCCCTTTCCCCAAGCCTCTACAAAAACTGGTTATACCCCCAGTTATAAACTCCATAACTTTATGTTTTGATCCAATAGTAAAATGTCCTCATTCTTCAGAATGTTCTTACTCCATAAGCCTATAGGATATTTCTTGCTCATTTCCAAATTTGAGATCTTCAGCTGTATGCTTCTCTCAAAACTTCCTCCAGATCTTGAACGATCTAGTTATCCTTCAACTTCTTCCAATACCTAGATCTATCTCCATCAGATAATCCTCCCTTAGGCTCACCATGATTTTCAGTCAAGGATCATAATTTAAATCACCCAAAAAATATGATATTTCTTTATTTTAAATCCTCTAAAAAATTTTCTTCTTTAAACTCATTTGAAATCTCCACATGCATGACAACACATGTCTTTTCCACACGGAACTTCACCTTGGGACATGAAGTATTTCCCCATATAATATTTCTCACATGTCTAGGTTAAATAACTTGTATTATATTTCACACATAATATATTTCTCTTACAAACCTCAATCATCTTACGAGATAGTCTGCATAAGTGAATTATCTTACAAGCTGGTCCGCGTAAGACAAATGACTTTGCGGAATATCAAACTTCTACTCTCAATTATCTTATGGGATAGTCCACATAAGTGAATTATCTTATGAGATCTCAATTAACTTATAGTCTTACATGTATTCTATATCAATCATGAAATACAATTACTTTTCATGAATTTGTAGCAATCCTCTAAGCATCATCATCATCACACTAAACACACATTGAACCTATTAACAAAAAAATAAATTCTCACATTAGAAAAAAATATTTATGAGTTAAATAATTATAGGATGAATTAATAATGATAATGAATCATAATTATACCAGTGTATAAGTTATGGGAGTTTTCACAATCAATTGTATTTATCAAGGCTGGTATCTATACGATATAGATAGAAATTTAAATGAGATGAATTGTAATGAGTTGAATGATTTTCTTACCCTTATACTAGGTGATTAAATTAGAGGAACCTCCCTTGGTAAAATTAATTCAATGTGGTATGTTTTAAATTATAATAAATATGATTTCTTGGTCAAGTAATTGATAAGAAAATTTTATTTTTAATGGGGTGATTTAATGGTTTTCGGTTATGCATAGAGATTTGAAATATGGAATTCAAATTCAATTTATAAATAAATTTCCCATGTGATATCACTCATATAATAGAATCAATTAAATTTTTTATCAAAAATAAACTTATAAAATCAATATATATCTCAATAAAAAATAAGATGTTCAATTTCATTTTTGAGCATGAAAAAAACAATTTTCTAGGGTGAATAGTGAAATATGATAGAAAATGTTAAATGCGTTAAAATATTGTATATGGTATAAATGATGTATAAACATATATAAAATCAATATGTATATCAATAATTGAAGTAATCTCAACCTTCCATTATTTTCCCCACTTATGGGCCACTTGCTAACTAAAAAACACATTCCTTAACCATTAAGGAACTAGTTTGTGAAAACATATAACTCAAACTCATCCATAAGATGACTCCCCCGATACTAATTTTGAACAACACATTTTATTTCTTTGTATCTCAAATTTCAATCCAGGTTTCCTCTCAAACATATCTCTCTAAAAATTTTAAGTCTCCTAACACATGAAGGAGACCCAAATTGTTTAGTTCAAATAAGGTCCTTAAGGGAATATTCAACTCTCCACCATAACTATCATTTTATCCATAATTTATTTCATTTATATTATATATCTACCTATTATTAAATCCAATTTAATACACCAATATCATATTTTTAATATCATTATAAATCAATAAAAAAATATTGAAAAAATTTAACTACATATTCTTACTCATATATCCATTAGAGTATGTTCTAATTTAGGTACGTTTAACCACCTACATGAATGATGATATATGATTTTCATAATTTTTTTCATGGATGATGATAAAAAACATGAATACTATTAATCTATGGTATTAATTAATTGATTATGTTATGCTTATGATTTTGGAATGGTAATATTAAAATTAAATTCATTTTTAAAATAACATTTTATGATTGTATTAATAATAAAAAATGAGGGAATAATTTTCATCTACTATAAAACTATACCCATAAAATTCATAAAATCAACATTTAGTTTTATAAATAATTTAAAAAAATATGATAATCTATATATTTTTTCTCAGGAATATGGATTGATAATTGATGCCGCCTTACCAAAATAAGAATGAAATAATAAAAACTAGTAACATCTGATAATAGAAATAATATATGGCTAGATAATACGAAATAAATGAATATAATTTATTATTATAAATGGTAAAAAAAAATATGGTTTTAAATGTGAGGAAAATGGAGTTAAAGTTTATTTTATAGGAAATTATTATGTACTAAGTAATGTCTACAATAGAGAAAATGGGAATTTTCTTTATCTATAGTTTCAGATGGATCTTTAGCATCCATTTATATATTGTTTATATTGTTTCATGGATGTATTATATATCCTATATTCTATTTATATTATATTATATTGTTTCTTTCATTTTATTGTGACTTACATATGAAGGTTGGAGTGTAACCATTTTCCATCTCCTTTTTTACTTTTCTCACTCGGTCTACTTCTCCCACCTCTTTCTTATATATTATTTATATGGATTCCTTTACAAGTCTTCTTATTCAATGCTATATTTTATTTCATTTCTCCTTCCTTTTGGAATCATTTATTCATAATTTATTTATTTATAAAAAATATAAAAAAATAAAAAATTTATTTATACCTGATTTTAATACAATTTTGTTCTTCCTTGGAATAATTTATTTATAGAAATAACCATATATGTTATACTCATTTGGTGTTTCTTATGTTTAATTGGGGATATTATTTTTTGGTATCATCTTATTTAATTCTCTAGATAATTTTTTTCCTTATAATTTTTTTAGTATAACATATTTTGTTTTCAAGGGTTAATTAAATATCATCTTTTGATGAATTTATTATTATTTTCTTATTAATACAACACACATTTTCATGGGTAAAACTAAGTGATACATGGTCCAAAAATTATATAGTTCTCAAATTCATTGGGTGATGTTTTATATATCTTGGGAAAAATATGTTATGGAACATGGACATTGAACTTAGTTAACTATGTTATGAGACATGAGTGGTTAGCCTAGTCAACTATGCTTTGATGGTCTTTATGGTTATCTTTTACATGTGTTAATAATATCCTAAGATTATTTATTTGGTATATTCTTAAAGTATGTTATATCTTTATGTTATGATTCATGTTTCTACTTCTATGGTTTATATTTAAGTGGGTGTGATTTCCTTATATTATTGTAAGGTACCATGATTATGTTTTCAAACCCATAGGTCCACTTTATTTTGACTCCTTTATGATCATCCCTATGAACACCCATGTTTCTCTGATTAATATCTCATATGTTTCTTCCTTATCGAGCATCTGAACTCAGCCTTTTCATATGTTTTCTTTTTCTCTTGGAAATTGAGGAGAATATTTTGTATGATATATCATTAAGGGAATCATGTGTAGAAAATATTATAGAATAAACATGCTATGTATGATGGTATTATGATAAATATGTATCTAGGAATCACTAATACTAAACCTTTGGGATATGAGAGTTTGTTTTAATTATTAAGTGAGATGTATAATTATAAAAAAACTGATGTAAAAATATATGTATGCTTGTAAAGTCATTTCCATTTTTAGATCGATGCATTATATTTTTTTTTGTGTTATAGGATTTAGGAGAAGTTTGAAGGGATGAAGGTATTTCTATAGTTGGGATTTCTACAAGGATACATGTATCGCATTGTGTCTATATGTGTTGTGTCTTGAGTAGAAGGTTTAGAGGTTGTGCCGTAGTGCAAATTTGAGTCATGGTGTAACGTTGTGTCATGGATTGGGGAATAATCCATGAGATTGTAGAGTTGTTCTGTTTCAAGGAGGAAGTATAGTTGTAGTGTGAGGTGTGTTTTCCATGACATGGAATATCCCAAGTCCTTATAATGTAAGATTTAGGAGATAATACATAAATATTTTGAGGGTTTTGGTTATCCCTACACAGTATTCTCTCATGTTATGAAGATATTTTTTTATTGAGTGAAGGGATTAAAGATATTATTTAATTTTTCATGAGTGGTCACTATGGAATGGTCGCATATATTATGACGTAAAGCCATGGGGGGATGCTTTTGTGATTCCATGAGTGGTCACTGAAACTTTATTCTGGTTTTCATTGTGTTTTTAGAGGATTCTTTATCACAGCATAACCACTTTGATTAGGCTATGACCATAATTGGTTTCATATAGTTAATGTGGTTTTTATCGTGATATTTAGGGGGGATATAAGTGTAGAAATCTGGTTTTCACCCTGTAACACATTTAAATATTTCTATATATATTTACAGAGTTAGACGCTCAGAGAGTGTGCAGTTCCGAGGCCTGGTGTTCCCAAAATAAATTATATAAAATTTAAGTATATTTTATATTGGGTATTCAATGGGAATATGATAAATCTTAAATAGTATCTCATATTGAAAATCCTCGGCCACAGTTGAGTATGAAATGCGGCGTTTACCCTAGGTGGGGCATAACTTTTATTGGCGTGAGACTCATGTGGAAAACGATATCCAGGGGTAGAATCATAATTAAACGTAATTATTTTACCCCTGATGTCATGCTAAATAAAATTCAAATGGAGTATCATATTGGAATTCCAAGAACATAGCAAAGTTTGGAATGGGGTGTTTTTCCTAGGTGTGACATAAAATATGGGGGGGGGGTTTCAGATTGCACGCTATTTTGGAGCTCCTATAAATATAATGTTAAGGGTTTGGGATTAGGGTTAACCCTAATCCATTTATCTCCCTAACAATATATCTCTATCTTCTCTTAGGAGTGTTCTTCATCCTTATTTTCTGGAATGAAGAGTAAACTCTGCCAAATCTTTGGCAAATCGAAGTAGGAGCGTCGTGGACGCATCGCCTACAACTAACGACCGGATTGAGGTAGGATTTTGTCATGTTTTGAGTTATTATTCAGGTTTTAATTGATTTTTTGTATACATCTTCTTTATTTATCCATTATAACCCCTAATCATCAATGGTCTCATGAACACGACCATCGATCCACGTTTAAAACCTTGTTTTGCGTTAGTTCTTTGGGTTTTTGGACGAAGACTTTTGGGAGCACAAGATCATCGGTGGATTGTTGATATGAGACCATTTCAGGGAAGGTGAGATCGTAAGATTCCCTAATACACAGATGAATTTATGATCGAGCAACCAAATCGAGCCTGACGGTGGCACCACAACAGCAGCGGTGTCGCGAAGGGGCCCGACTATCGGTCGGGTGGGGTGGCATAGCACGACCCCAGGCGGTGACCGCCACCGCGAATCCTGCACAACCGGTCTGCTGTGTTGATGTCATGGTAACCAAATTGTGAGCCGGACCCGCTGTTGGCAGTGGTCCGGGTCACGCCGAGAGACTAGGCCAGGCTAGCAGTCCGGGTTGTGTAAACGTGTTGGGTCCAGCCAGGTGGGTCAGACCCAATGAATCGGGTCAGATCCTGGGTTGACCTAGGATCAGTCAATTGTGGTGATTGATCACCATGGTAGCTTCCTTGGTGTAGGTGTGGTTGGCCGGTCAATCATGGGGTGGTTGACTATAGGCCGAACTGACCACAACGGTAGGGGGACCGACTGCGAGTCGGTCCACCAACCCCACAACCCTCTTCTAGGTTTTTCAAATGCCCATATCTTTTGAACTACACATCCATTTGACACAAAGTTTGTGGAAGTGTGACCCTCTCACCAAGAAGTAAATTTTTAGATAACTTTTTGAATTTTAAATTTGGGGTCGGATGCAGGCCTCACTTTGATTTATCTTGGTGACTTGTGGTGAAAAGCGTCCTTTTCAATGGTTGACCATTTTGGTAAAATACATAGCCTATAATGTGTGTTTTTCTATATAAAACATGATGGTGGCCTCCATTTCAACATCCAAATTATGAATTGGGGTGTTCCAAACTTAACGCATCCTCAGGAGGTGTTCGATGGAAGCAGTGACCAAGTGATGATATTAGGGACTTACTAGATTGGCACCCTCCAGCCATGTTTGGCATGGGTCCTCGACCCGTGGAACCCTCCAACCAGGCTGGGAATGGGTCCTTGACCTAATAGAGTGTCACCCTCCAGCCAGGATGGGCATGGGTCCTCAACCTACTAGAGTGGTACCCTCCATTTGGGCTAGGCATGGGTCATCGACAACTCTAGAGTGCCACCCTCCAGCCGGGTTGGGCATGGGTCCTCGATATGACATGAATTTTTTTCTACAGATCAGTCACGAGGCATTTTTTGTCATAACCTTGGACTCATGAGTAAGAGGGGAACTTTACCCACCAAGAATCATCCTAGTGATGTGACCAAAAATCATGCGGATGAGAAATACCCATCCAAAGTGGATAGTATCAAGGTGTGGTGTTTGAGCCCCTTTGACTTGCAGTTCAAGGAAGATGTACAAATGTTGGGAATCTATGGTATTTACTCCTGGAACTATTGGTGAATCTTTACTTGGTCTGGGATTTGATATGGATATCCCCCCACTCTATACTTTGTGTTTCTTTGGTTTGATCATATATATATTTTCACCCTAGTGCAATTCCCACTCCTTGGGTTCTAGTTATTCCCATTCTGGGAGAGGCGAAGATGCATGAGGTATGCCACGTGCTTTATGTGTCTAGCTTATCGTGGTTGGAAAAGTATACTATCTTACTATAGGAATAAAATATTCGACGAGAAGTTCACCTCCTCACCGTCTCTATCTCCTTGTGTTTGGATTAGCTTACTTTACTTTCCTTGTTGGGTTAAGCTGCACTCGTTTACTGTACTATTGTTCTGTCTGATGTACTTCCTTCTCTCTTGTATCTCTTACTACTCCCCATCCTTTTCAGGGAATCATACTAAGTATGTTTATAATCACCCCTAAATGGGATTTTCCAACACGTATCATGATTTATGTAGATAACAAATAGGTTTGATTGGGACATCAGGGAGCTTAGGATTGTAGGTGTCTAGACCACATGCGGTGGTCATAGTCAGATCCATGAAGCAGGGCTGACTCAATAGCTTTACTTTCAATTTTTCTATTAGGTTGGTACATTTTACTGGTTTTACATTTATTTTTTCCCTTTTTTACTTTCTCTTTAATTTACTATACTCGTACCATTTTAGTGGTCCATGAAAGCTTGAGTTTACTTTTACAGCAGGTTACATATTTTACTTTTCTCCCTCTAAATTTTTCATCGAGTTGGATATATGTGTGTGTAAAGGTACTTAGGAAAAGGCCTCCCCGTGTTTTTTGTGCCTTTGATGCTAGTCTCCGCCCCTAGACTATAGAAGCGAGCTTTGGTTAGTTGTGTCTTGGGCCCTAGTACAAGTTGGGTCATGATAATAAGAGATATCATGAAAAGACTTCCATGGGTATGCTTGACATAGGCTGATCATGGAAAGACCAAGAACAGTCATAATATGATTCCTTAAATTTCACGTTTTAGTATAAATTCACAATACCATTTGAATTCTTCTTGTATGCTTCATTTTTTCCCAAACCCCAAACAAATAGAGGTGAAACTTTGAAGACCATTGAGAGCACTTTGATTGGATTTGGCCCTTAGTTTGAATAGATAGACCACTTTATGATCTGGTGTGAGTCTCTCTTATCTTCTCTTCTTTTGGGTTATCTTATTTTACTTCTTCTTGGGGATGTAGTGAAAATATTTTGAATTAGATTTTGTAAGCCTTGGGTTATGGATTTTATGGAGGATTTTGTGCTCTATTTTTTTGAGGTTTTCCTCACATGATCTTGGTCTTGTGTTCATATCCCTCTCCTTGTTCTTGCATAGTGATTATTGGTGCTCTGGTTGAGGTAGGGAATTCATGAATCCTTTTTATTTTGTGTAATTTTTTGAAGTATCATGCTTTTGTTATTTGGTGGATGGTAAGGATCAACCTAATGAATATGATGAAAAATATAAAATAAAACTAAAGGGGTGTGGTTTATCTCATGAGTTTTATATGATTATATGTTTTTTATGTGATACATGACTGTTTCATGTTTCTGTTAATGTTTTTTTGTTGTTGTGATATATTTACCATTACTATATTTATAGTATCCGAATAACCTTTCATAAATGGAAAACACTTAAAATGGGGTGATGAATTAGTTGTGTGAAATCATTAATTTATATGATGCTGCTCAAGTATAAGGTGTGAAATTTATTTGAAGGCATGTTTTAAAAAGAGGGAAATTATACAAGTGTTTTTTGTATTGCATAAATCGATTAAAGTAACACTAATAATGGGGTGAATCAATGGTACAAGTTTTAAAAATTATTTTCAAATAAAATCCTTGTAAATTATTAATGTCATGATCCAATAATATTAAAATCACTCTCACCTAAATGTAATAATATTAAAATAATACAAACCACATTGGAAAGTTTTTACAAGGTTCGGTCGTAATGTGAGATACTATTCATTTCTAGGTTCAGGTCATGATCAAAGACATCAATTATAAATATAATATCAAACTATTTAAAATAGAGGGGTAGTGTTATTCCTTGAATTTGTTAAGGATATAAAAGATAGTTTAAAATAAGGGAAGTATACATCCTTAAATATCGCACAATGAAAAGAACAATGAAGATGTCATTTATAGAGGAACTACTGGTCCTCAAGATTATATCCTTGCACTTTAATGTGAAAAAGATCATCAAAACTCTACTATATGACTCTACATCAAAGATATGTTCTTTTGGTTAGGCCTTTTACATCCTTAACATAATAAATAGAGTACCATTCACATCAACCTTCTTCGGTTTTTCAAAATGACCACCATGCACATGATGATATTCTTCCACCTCACTATAAATCACACATATGATCAACAATCTGATGAATTACCTCAAAACATTTGGAAATATCAATTACAACACCGATCAATCTTCTTCTTCAGTTTCTCTTTCTTCGATATAGCAGGTTCTCAATATATAATTATATCAGTTTCTCTATACTCAATTATTGGTGAACTTTATTTTCATTTTTCTTTTTAAATTCACACAATAAATGTGAATAATATTCCCATAATACTTGAATATTGGAAATAATATCTTTATAATAAATGGTCTTCAATACCCAATCAATAGTAATGATAATTTCTCTAGTTTTATTGGATGTAAAGGATTTAAAATATTTGAATTTGAAATACTGATGAATCTCTCCCCATGATCACCTCTTTCTATCACCATTAAAATCTCAAAAAGTCTTCTATAATTGATTTGAATAATAACCAATGATATTAAAATTTTTAAGTCATGTAAAGCATCATCTATTTTGATACCAATTCCATGATTCTTGTATAATTTATTAATTGTATTAACCATACAAATTCCTTTATCAACAAAATGAACCTCACATTCCTTGTTGTGAGATTCTCCCTCGGTCAAGTTTCTCATTCATAAGGATAAATGTCCCATATGTTTTTTAGGATACCGTTACAAAATTCATCGTAAGGATAAAAAATTATTATTAACTTTTATTAGTGATTATTAACTTTTAAGACATTGAAAAACAATTCTTGCATCCAATCACTGGTGGATTGTTTTATAAACATTTTCATTTAGAATAAATAGGCTTTCCAGTGAGCATGAGGTCTATAGAAGTTTTCATGAAAAAAAATGAGACTCACCTACTAATGAAAGTCCCACAAGCTATGTAAATTTCTTCACTAAAAAACTATGATTATTTACCATAAACTTCAATTTTTCTATCTTTCAGAATAATAAAATACCATTATATCATAAAATTGATAGAGAATGAAAGGATAAAACAATGGGTAATCTTTTTCTAAAAGAGTAATATCCACTCATCCTTAAAATCTGATAACATCCTTTAATAATGATTCCTAAGTGTTGAACTAATCATGATCTACTAATCTCTCTTGAATAATTTCACATGTAGAAAATTTTCTAGTAAAGTCCATGATGTTTTAGAAAATGATGAATAAAAGATCAGAATAACAGATTAAAAAATTTCATAGCTATGATTATAATTTAGAAAACAACCTCTAGGTCCACATCCCTTCATATAGGTGATACACAACCATATATTTAATTTTGATCAAATGTTTTTCTAATATTCCTACTAAAAGGATTATGTCAAATCTATTTAAAAAAAGGAATTTTGAATTTCATAAAAATATAACTGGTTGCCTTCCAATGAAGTAAATTATCAAAAAAATCTTGAAAAATTAAAAACAATCAAATTATTCAATGTAAAGTAATTATCTGGTCTATGATATGTTTTTCAAGTTAAGAGTTAATTAAATTAAATATCCCATAAGTTTTCTTCCATATACAAGATGGTTCCAAAAGTTATCCAAAATCATATTCCTATCTTAAATAGAATATAAAAGTATATAAAAAAATTATTTACCCCATCTAAAAGAGTTAAATAATAAATAAAACCTTTCAAAATTTAAGAGTAAATTTCTCAAAAATAAAATGAAATTTTAATTACCGAATATGATATTTTAGTTATCAATACAAAAAGACTTCATATAATTAAAAATTTACTTCATAGAAGATAGTCCTACTTTGATCAAGAAGTATTTGTGAATGACAACTTGGGAACCCACATATTTCAAACTCTCTAGTGATCAATTTCTCTAAGATCTTATGAGATGAATTCCTTGTGTGTTCCAAAGGATTGAATTATTTTCAATGAATATTTTTTTTCGATTTTATACCTAACACTTCGTGAAAAAAAGTACACCACTTGGAGAAAAGTAATTTGAATGATAATGATTCCTTATGGTGGTTTTAATATTAATTTTGGAAGCTATCCTGTTGGGACTCAAATGACTACATGGTTTCTTAAAACATTCCATTCATGTAATAAATTTTGAATGAAATTTCTTTAACTTCCCATGTCTGAATTTAGTTTAATTGATTCATTCCTATCTTCCAATGAAATAAAAATACTTCTTTACTTTGTTTTTAGAATTTATCTTAGAAATTTTTTTATATGATCCAATACTCATAACTAAGTTTATTATTCACTTTATTTATTTCAAATACTTGATCAACCCTGCTAGTTTTCTTGGGATTCAACTCAAAAAATTTATTCCTATACTCAACAAGATTAGCTTTCTTCTCAGTAACTTTAGCTTTAAGTCCTATGAAACTCTTGAAAAGTATTTAATATGTTCCTTCAACTTACTCAATATAGTCCTTTAGTCCATGATATTATGGTTCCTCAATTTCAATTCTTTCAAAAACTAACAAATATTAAATCAGGTCTCAATTATTGCTCTCATAAACCCTCTGTTGATTTAGGAATTAAACATCTCTATTCCTTAGAAACATTTTCATAAAAATATGTAATTATACAACTATTACTGAAATAATCACTATCTTCCAATGCACTATCAAAAGTAAAAAATTCCTGATAAGGACCTTGTTAGACTGGGATACCCTTGGACAACACCACCAGGAAGGCTCCCTCTAGCAGGGGGAATATAAGACATTTTAGGAGGAGAGAGTACAAATGGACACATTTGTCCATTCTAGAGTTATTTTCTAATATAATCCTTGATAGAAAAAGAGGTTATAAGAAGGGAGTGTGGGATAAAGAGTGGAGGGTAGTGAGAGAATATTTCTATCAGGGAGAATCTGGCCAGTTGGCTTGGGTGAGTGGACCCAAGGTCCCTCAAGTGTCTCTTCCATAATTTTATTCTTATTCTATCATCCATTATATTTCTATTTGTAATTTAAATTATAATTCAAAGAAGTCATCTTGGGAGGGGTTCAATCCTATCATCTGTTATGGATTGCAGTTCCTCCACACTTCCTTTTTCCAGTGCCTTTTCAAAGAAGCCACATACTTCCAATCATCTTTTATCTCAGCTCACTCAGATGATGCATGCACCGACAATGATATTATCAATCCTGTTCTTTATCACATTCAATTTATTAGATTTATCATGACCAGAAGAAGAATGCACTATTAATTATATTTCATGAGCCATGTATGATTTGATGATGTGAATAACCATTCTTCACCCCTCCTTGTGTGCCCACCTGATTCGTGCTCCAAGGCGGTGTACTAGAATCATTTACCAAATTTCTCACACCTATTTTTGGCTCTTCTTCCTCTAGTGGATTTTGGGAAGCCTTTGGAATATTCCACAGTGAAGTGGATTTAGCGAGCGATGTCGGTTCCTTCCTTTTCATGGGGCAAAGTGTGTATATTGATCGTCACTCATAAGAGGGGATCTCACCAGGACCTTCTGATCACTTAGGAGGAAGAAGAATTGCTTTTTTCGCATGGTTTTTTACCCAAAATAGGTCATAGAACTATTAATGGTTCTATCTAAGATGGATTATACAATGAAAACTACAACATGGATTGAGTAGCACATGAACCAGGAAAAGGGTGAGGCAGAACTCCAAGAAAAACTCTTATCCCTATGGTGTCTCCTCCAGAAGTTGTCTCAGTGAGAGGAAACCATTACTTCTATCACAACAAACCACCCTGAGGAGCCCTATGCTTCAACCAACATTACGCATGTGTAGGGGAGAGCTACGAATGTAGCTACACTCCCGATTGGCCTTTCTCACCACCTGTTTATTTCACACCAAGTAAAGCTACCTGATTTTTAATGGAACAATCCACACAATTGGATTGCATGAGAAGAACTATATTTCAATAACCACCACATAACAGAGGAGTCAAAGGTGTCTGTATCCCAATTTTTCATGAAGGGTAACACTATAACAACCATGCTATTTATTTCACATTAATAACTGATTTATTATATAATATTATACTTAATACAACTGAAAGATCAAGAATTATATTGTCTTTGGGAATTAGGTACATTAAATAATAACTTAAAATAGAAAATACATTAGCTTTATTGAAAACTTCATTAACATAATCATAATATTCTATGGCTTTTAAAGATATACGAGATAACCTGGGGAAATACATAAGAAAAAGGTGAGCTATAAAGCCTAGTAATGGAATAAATAGGGCATAACATGAAGAGAATAATACATGTTTGATAATAAACATATCAATGAGGCATAAAAATAGTATGAATCATAAACATGAACAATGAGACATGACATATCATGATAATCATAAAGGCAGAAAGGGAAATGTGGAAACATCTTAAAACATTGCATCATAAACATAAGTTAAGGCTAACTACCAAGAAATCATAATGACAAAATGTCCCATAAAGGAATCGGGTTCACTCTCTATCCCAACATGATTTATCATGATACTAAACATTACCCAATGCATTGGAGCACTATATAATTTTGGGTGAACCCATCACATTAATTTTATTCTCATGATTAAGTGTGCCACATAGATCATAAAACTTTGATTAATTCAAGATAATATTTTATTTCATGGTTAAGGAGTGAGGAATAAATACATGTAAGTCACAATTAATAGAGGTAAAAGTGTATAAAGGTGAAAAACCTTGATAGTAAATGGGTATGGTATTCACTATACAATTGTTTTCACATGGAAAAAGTAACAGTGAAATTTCGACAGCATAACGACGTCACTTAAAAATCTATAAAATGGGTTGATGAGAGATAAAGGTGTATCTCATAATTTGGACATCAAATAGGAATTAATAGTGACATGGAAAGTTATATCCTAACATTATCCATTGTAAATAGAAGGCATAAGATAATAAATAAACTTGAATAAATAAGAGGACCCTTACTAAATTTTGACATGGTAATGGGTGTATATAAAGGAACATGGGAGTATTATTGAGAGTGAAAAGGGGGATCAAATAATTTATATATAAAATTTATATTAAAGGGAATATGGAATAAAATATCCCAACATGAACAAATTTAAACTAGGAAGCATAACATAAAATAAGTGATTGAATGGAAAAGAGAGGGGAGAAATCCCTTACATGAGTGTGTGATTCTAAATGCTTGAGAGGAGATTCTAGAGAACTTTGGAGAACCTTTGGGGGACTATAAAAATGGGAGGTCAGAGTAAGGACATTCTCCAAAAAAATTTAGTGAAGATAAATGGGATCATGGGTGGGTTTATATAGAAAATGAGTGCGGATTTCTTTATTATTTCTCAAACTTAGGTTTCAGACTCTAATAAAATATCAAAACCAAAAACCTTACCATGGTTTTTTCCCATGGTTTTTAAAAAATTGGACGTTTTCTAATTGTTTGATAATGAAAATTTCTAAACTTAATAAAACAATACCCTTGCTTATGTGGAGGTGAGTCATATTCTTAAATAAATGATTTTAAAACCTTTAAATATTTTAATTGTTTTTGAGGATTCATAAGGGATTTATAAAATTAAAAAAATAAACTTAAAATATAATTATTTTAAATAAAAAACATATATTTTTTCTTTGATACCTTTTATAGTATTTTTTACATCACTTTTGGGTCATTATGATGTCATAATACACAATGTATTTTTATACAGTATTTAATTTTTACTCAAACATTCGACTGTCTCAGAAAATTATGAAAAGATTACCATTGGATAATTTTAATGTTATGATTCCAAAAATAATATTCATTTTATCTAAATAATTTTATAAATATGTGAATTTTTACTTTTAAAATAAAATTTACATTTATTAAGAAAATATGGGTTTTTTTGACAATAACAGTTTTCAAACCCTTATAAAAATTATATTTGATGTCATTAAAAATTATATAATCATTTATATTTAATAAAAATTATTTAATAATATTGTTTTATTAAATATTTTTTATTTAAAAAAACCATTAATTTATCAAAATAAGTTCCTTAATTGAATTTGAATATTACCCAAAAATACTATTTGTGTTTTATTATATCGAAATAAAAATAATTTATAAAGTAAAAAATAGGATGAAAATATATTCATTATTCTATAAAAAATAATGTACATACTCATATTTCTAGGGTCTTGATACATATTCCTTCAATACACCAACCAACGCCCTAAGGGTAAGGTGCGTGACGGTTAGACTTTTAATGGGAAGTTCGACGTACATGGTTTGAGTCGTGATCTCGATGAGCTTGAAATTATCATATAAATGGTTTCAGTCATGATTATTTTGTTGGATCAGATATTGGTCTTGGTTAAGAGAAAATATTAAATATTATTTCTCCCTTGAAAGATCCAATAAATGAGCTTTAGTGGTTATGATCCTACTAGTTGAGGTCATCACTTCCTTCTTCTATGTCAATTAGATTTTTTATAACCTATATTTATTCTAATCATGTGATCACTGTTCAAAGACTATATTATCAATGGTAAAGATACTTAATGATATATTTAATTCTGATAGGATATAATAAAACCAAATAATTGCATGTGTTTTCTTTGACCATATTACATATTAAGACATTTAATTAAAACACAAGGGGAAATTTTATTTATAACAGTTTGGGTCACTACAAACTTTTCCCCTTAAAATTTTCCCTCAAAATATTCATTTCTGACACTAAAACAGATGATGGTAACTTTGTTTCATCACCTACTCTGATTCCAATTCTTATTCTTCAAACTTGTGGTTGTAGGTTCCGGGCATAGCTGAATCATTATGATGGGTGGTTCCCAACATTGCTTTTTATCTTGATCGATGATCTATCCAAGATATATATGATGTTTAATCACCATGATCAATGGAATTGAATCAAATATAGACAACATTAATCACACTAGAAACAAAGAGAATGAATCATCACATATTATTTATAATAAATTTAATTAAATAAGAATTACCTCAAAGGAATTCTTTCTTCATTGATGAATTGATGACAGATTTGCAGTGCACCATCTTTGCATTGTAGAAACCAAGTGTATATTTCCTCTCATAGTGATCCACATGTGTTCCATGAATCTCAATACATCATTGAAGGAGTATTCGAGTTCTAGCACAAAATATCTTTACACTTTCATTGTCCTCATTTGATCACCTCGAGAACCACTTCCATCTCATTCCCCTTGATCCAATGGAGGATGAATGCTCTCTATTCTTAGGATCATTCTTAGATAATGGATCTCTCTAGGCTTGAGATGATTCTCCAAATCTATTATGAAAAACCAAGAAAAATGAATTGTATTATTGAGAAAATAATATAATTGGGTATTTATATTGTGAGGGTTGAAATAAAATAATTGCAAAAGTTCCCTTATTTATTTAATCCTAGAAAAAACCCATGTCAAATAATAATAATAATATTAGTTCTTGATATGAAATTAACTTGTGAATTATAATTAAATATTATTTAATTAACTAATATTCAATATTTATTATTTCTCAACGGACCATTAAACTTAGTCTGTCATTCCTCTACAATATTTATCTAACCTTGAATAATTTATATTTATTTATTGAATAAATATCACTTCATTATTCACCAATAAATAAATAAATATTATATTCACTACATATCAAATAAATATTTTTTAAATATTCTACTCAAAATATATTCTTTCAAATAATTAGTGACAAAATAAATGTGATCAAGCATAAATGAATAATTATTATACCACATATCAGAAAAATATTTTTTCAACCTGTTAAATAATAAATAATAATATATCATTTAACTTATATTTTGGAGACACATAGTGTGTGACCCTCTAGGAATCTTTCTCATTGGTATTAGGCAAACCTGCCTAAATTCCAAGGTTATCGTCTAACAGCACGCCAAGACACCCATAGAGAAAGAAGTTAATGCCAAAACGACATGTCCCCTTATATGAATGATTACCATATAATATAATCCATTTATCACAATATCTCAAATTGAGTAGTTTTCATGCCAGTTCCATCAACCTATATGATTGATATCTCTTTCTTTGATTTTTTGGAAATAGAACTTGCCTATTGATCACCATGGCCATGGATTTATCTAGGCTATATCATTTCTATCAAGGGGTATGAGATATTAACTTTAATTAAAGAATAAAAGGGATAAATCCTAGAATAATCCTTTCTCTCATTATTCATTAATTCAATATTACTTGTGACACACCCAACATATCTTACCTCAATGTGAACATTTTTCATCACGGTTTTCATCAATACATATAAGTGTGTGACTCATAATACTCATTAATAATAATCTTAAAGTTTAAGGACCAACACACACATACAAAAATAATAACATCCAATGATACATAGAAATATGGATTTTCTACTAGCAGGTGTCATTCTCATAATATCCTACTCGATGTTACCAAGGGCGTACACCATGAAAATGAGCCTCAAAGTCCTATGAGTCTCCACCCCTGATAGTCTGTATCATTTGTTTCCCTCAAACGATATCATAAAACTATATAATATATATTCAAGAACAGTTTCATAACACTTCCAAGTTATCATCATAGTGGGGAACTACTATGACCTTTTAGTGCGACACCTACTCTTAAGACAATATCAAATACAATGTTACGTAGAAGAAGAATAATGATGTCATAAGTAATTTATTAATATTAAAATAAATGAATATAATTTTATCATAAATTACAAAGAAGTTGGTTCTAGGGCACCAACTCCAACAGACTCCCACTTTCACTAGATCCAAATAATAACAACCTTTAGTTCGCTAGCTCTCACAGGACATTCATGCTTATACTAAGATATACCTTTAGTCAAGGGGTCCTCCATGTTCTCTTTCATAGGTAATATTCTCACTACAACTTCATCCATCTGATAGAAATACCTTTAGAGGTGATACTTCTAGAGTATGTTCTTTGTATGTTGGTGTGTCATTGTCTCTTTTTCAAGAGCCACCGTTGTAATATTATCACAACACAACATGATAGAGTCTTTATTGATAGGTACCATTTCAATGTCTTGGAAAATGTTTTGAATCCAAACTGCTTTTTTGGATGCATCAAAATACACTATATACTCATACTACATTTTAAAATCAATGAAAATTGGATTCTTTGAACTCTTCCAGCTCACATATCCTCTGTTGAGATAGAAAACATATCATGATTGCGAATTCAGATCATTTTGATTGGTTTGAAAACCATCATCAGAAAAACCTCTGATGACCAACTCCTCATCACCTCCATACACTAGGAATATATCCTTAGTTCTTCTCAGATACTTAAGGATATCCTTAACAGTATTCCAATTCTGTTCTCTTGGATCTGCTTGATATCTTCCTTCCATGATAAATGCATAGGCAACATCAAGTCTAGTACATAACAAGGCATACATGATTGATCCTATCACTGAAGTGTATGAGATCTTACTCATTATATCTTTCTCATATTTTATATGGGGAAATATTTTATTAGAAATATATAAACCATGTGACACTGGAATCAATCCCCTCTTAGATTATTCCATACTAAATCTCTTTAGTATCTATTCAATATATGTACTTTGACTTAGTCCAAGCTGCCACTTGGATCTATCACAAATCATCTTGTCCCTAAAATATAGGCTGCTTCACCTGATTCCTTCATGGATAAACACTTGTCTAACATATCTTTAACAAATTTAAGATTGTTATGTCATTTTTGATAAGTAGTATATCATCAACATACACTACTAGGAGAATGACCGCATTCCCATTAAACCTTTTATAAACACATGGCTCACATTCATTTCTAATGAAACCAAATTCTTTTATGGATTTATCAAATCGAATGTTCCATGACTTGGATGATTTACTCAATCCATAAATGTGTCTCTGCAACTTATAAATCCTTTTGGAATCACCTGTATTCACAAACCCTTCTATTTGTAACATATACGCATTTTCTTGAAGGTTCCCATTAAGAAATGCAGTTTTGATATCCATCTACCAAATATCATAGTAATGGTAAGCTGCTATAGAAAGTATGATTCTAATTGATTTAAACATGGAAACTAGAGAAAAGGTTTCATCATAGTCAATTTTATGATGCTATTTAAGCCGTTTAGCCACTATCCCTTCTTTATAGGTACTTAATTTACCTTACATGTCCATTTTCTTCTTGAATACCCATTTTATCCAATAGTATTTACATCAACTAGAACATTGACTAGAACCCAAACTTGGTTATGATACATGGAATCCATTTCAAAATTCATATCTTATATCCATATTATAGCCTCTAAGTTCTCTTCTACCTCCTTGTAAGATATAGGTTCCTCATTTTTAACTAATAACGAGTCACCATCCTTGGTGAAAAGAAAACCATATCTCTTTGGTTATCTTACCTCTCTTACGCTCCTATGTAGTACTTGTGTTTCAGAAACTACTTATTCCACGGGGACACGTGGAATTTGTTCATGTACCAACTCTTGTGTATCTTGAGCATCAAATTCATCTAAGTTAATCTTTCTCCCACTATCATTTTTGATGATGTACTCCCTCTCAAGAAATACAACTTATCTGGTGATAATCACTTTCTTATCTGAGGGGTTGTATAGGTAGTATCCCTTTATTTCCTTAGGATACACTGTAAAGATACACTTCGTGCCTCGAGGTTCTAGTTTTTTCCCTAATAAAGATTTAACAAATTCCTCATAACACCATGCATATGTATACGACAATATGGGTTTCTTTACACTCCATAGATTAAAGGGAATTCCATTTTCTACTTTAGTTGGTACTTGGTTTAATGTGTATGTTGTAATTTGTAATGCATATCCCCAAAAGTATGATAGAAGATATACATGACTTTTCATCGACCTTACCATGTCCAATAAGGTACAATTCCTCCTTTCACTAACACCATTCCACTATGGTGTATAAGATGTAGTGGGTTGAGATAGAATCCCAAATTCCCATAGAAATTTGATGAACTATTGGTTGAGATAATCACCATCTCTATCTGATCGAATCTTATTTATCTTATTACCAAGTTGATTATCTACTTCATTCTTGAATTCCTTGAATTTATCAAAGGACTTGAACTTATACCTCATCAAGTAGATATATCCATATCTACCCAAGTCACCAGTAAAAGTTATGAAGTAAGAATATCCACCTCTAGGTTCTACTAGAAATGGTCCCCACATATCAGTATGTACCAATCCTAAAAGATATGTTGAACTTTCACCCTATCCACCAAATAGTGGTTTGGTCATTTTTCCTTATAAACAAGCATGACATCTATCAAGTGGTTTTAGCTCAGAATAGTCTAAATAACCATCTTGATAGAGCTTTGTCAAACTCTTATCATTTACATGAACAAGATGGTGATGCCACAATTAGGTGTTATATGAGTCATGTAAACATGATTTTTTATCAATTTATAATACTTGGTTTTCGTAATTTCATATATAAATACTGTTATATATTTAAATGTACCATACCATAACATATGTTGTCCTTATAAAAAGAAACAAATTTTATTTCCCAATTTGAAAATAAATCCATATGTATCTAAACATGACACATGAATTATGTTTTTGGTAACTGTAGGTACATAATAATAATATCTTAAAACCAAAATCATTTCTGTTATCAATGACAGGTGGTAGTCACCAATGGCCAGAGCAGCTAGCCTCACACCATTCGCAGCTCACAGATCCACCTCTCCTCTAGAAGTATTCCAGAATCTACTTAGATCCTCTATTTAAATATACATGTTAGCACCAAAATCTGTATCTAATACCCAATGCGTATATATGGAAATATTTCCTTCAATAATGAACACACCTTTAGTTTCCCCATGCTTTTAGGTTCATTTCTTCTTCTAGCGGCCTGGATTTCCACATGCAAAACATATTACCTTCCTTTCCTTGCCTGGAATATGGATCTTCTTCTTCTTGGTAGAAAAGTGCTTGGTAGGTTTAGATTGCTTATTGGTCTTGGACCCATTTACCATATTCTTCCTTTTCTTATTTACTATAAGGTATACAGGTTTATCACACCCCATGTCCTTATCCACTTGTAAAATTAAGGTTAGAATTTTTGAAAGTATCTTCTTATTATTTCTCATATTATAATTCATAATAAAACTAGAGAAAGTCTTAGTAAGTGATGAAATTATGAGATATGTGTGAAAATCATTTGGGAATTTAATCCCTAAGATGTACAGAAATTCAATGTAGCTGATAATATTAACTACATGAGGCCCAACTGGTGTAGACTCTCCAAGATTAGTTGTAAACAAAGCATTAGAGATCTCATATCTCTTGTCTCACCTTCTCTTAATAGAGTTCCAGAAGGTGAGACATCATGATATAGGCATCCATATTCTCATATTTTTTCAAAATCTCATTGGAAATAGATGATAGCATGAAGAAATGAACATATATAGCATCATTCAACTATTTATCATAAAGAGAAAATTCTTCATCACTTTCCTCATTTCTGGGGGAAACTAGAATAGGCTCTTCCAACATAGACAATTTCCTTTCACAGCGAAGGATGATGTGTAAATTCCTTTTCCATTCTTAGAAATTTAGTGAGAAGATTTTACTTTTCAAGTATGGATCACAACAATATGTTTTATTTCATTTCGAATGTCATTTATAAAAACATGATAAGTAGAGATTTAATACTTTATCTAATAAAATCTAGTCAAATAATTAAATATTATATTTATTAATCTCCCACTATTTTATAGATACCCAATAGCCCTCAACATTATCTTCATAATATCCTGTTACTTGGATATTCTAGTGGCAATGATCCACATTCCCCTTCTCATTAACCCAAATTTGGTGTTCTAGAAGCTTAAATGGTTTTAGGTAGGCATACCGAATTCCAACTGCATTAACTCATAATTACTTGATCTGATGAGTGGACTCCCCAATCCTAAAATCATTAATTTAGATTTCCTCAACCTTTTCCTCTTAGTTACACTAATTCTTGCTTTGGAATTCAACCTTAGATGTGAACCAAGTTAATTCAACCTAAAAACATCATGTTATAATTCCCCAATAACTAAAAGCACCCCAACTTTGGCTGGTTAAGCACTTTGAACCATGGTTTGATTCTAACTGAAGTAATGGAAGGATATACTGACTTAACATTTTATTAATGGATTTTATCCTTTTTGCATAAATTGTCAATTATTATCTTTATTACAAGATTTTCAATATTAAGTGGGATTACCTAAGTGATTAACCATGTATTAGATAATATTTACACATAAACCAATTTATTTTAGTTTTGTATTGCATTCTTGTTAATTCATTAATTATGTGATCATGAAAAAACATCCATAATGAAATAAACATGAAACTGAAAAAAATAAAATAAAGGGTATGATCATGAGATTATATTAATGGTTAGTTTATCTAGTGGTTGATAAACTAACCGCTGACCTAGGGGAAAAACACTTTGAACCCTTGAGGTTTTTTTTGCAGCTTTCCACTTGTCCACCTGTGTATATCTTTGGATTGGCTTCACCTTGACTTTGAACTTGAACTACCTCAACTATCTTGCGAGCTCCATCCATTACATATGCATTTTACTCACACTTAGGTGAGGGGGGAAAGGGGTTTACATAAAAGGAACCATGGTCTCAGAGGCCCTAAATAATAATTAGGAGAGAGGGAATTCATGACAATAATTTAATTTGACAAGAAATTAAATAAAACCAATCATATACAAAATATCTGGTCTAGCTCATGATCATCTAATAGCATGAAACGAATTGTGCATTTAATAAAACCACCACTTAATTATTAATCATTATTATTTAAGATAAATCATGCTCAAATTGATTAATTTTTATCTTTAAGTAACCAATCCTTTTATCTTAATACTTATAGGAATTTCCTTGAGATTCTCATCCATTATAATTTTAAACAAATTAAATAAATTCATTTAAAATTAACCTTGTACATAAATGTACCTTGGAGGAAACACAGTGAATACCCGTCTATATCAACCCAAAATATATTGTTCTCGTATACTATTTTACTCTTGTGACATATGGCATACACAAATTATCACATACTTTCACGATGTGTACTTCACAGATGATTATATGAATTACCTGATTTTTTCAGACATGTGTTATGCTTCAATGCACATAGAGTAACAAATTGCAATATGACTCATACATGATATGAATATTTTAACATTACATAGATATTAATTAAACACACACACACACACACATATTAAAACCTATCACATGGCATGTACCATCTTTATGACCACACACAGGTACATTTCTCAAGGTTTATACTATATTATAAATAACGTTTAAATATGTGTAACTGGTAAAAGTACACGGTGTGTAGATTTTATCTACATGGAGTGTACATCACTCATAATCTATCTGAGGTACATGCCTAGGGACTCGGCATCTGAATCATACCTCAGAAAAATTGGAGTACACAACATGTCCAGTGGGCTATATGTCGTGTGATCTTCTATTTACATGGTCACCAGTCATGTAGGTCGTGTATGGAATATATGGCCTGTATTTAACTTAAAAGGACTACATGTTGTGTACATGAGATACACGGTGTTTACTCCAGCTGATCATGCACCGGTCTTTCCTGATCAACACGCAATGTAATAATTAACTACACCGCATTTCATTAATGCACACAGGTTGAGTAATTGGTGAACTAACTCCCGATGCATTGACCATGAGTACGCACCATGTAATTCTAATTACACAACTTGTACTCTTGTGTTACCCAGCTAGAATCCCTGGCACCTCCGGATTAGGTCCTCAATTTTATTTTAATCATAAAATTAATCATTTACTTTAAATATATGAGAAACGAAGGAGAACATGAGCCTCATCCTAGTTGGTGATGTATCCTTAAGTGCATCCATGAGACCCAGGTTCAAAACCAGGTTGAGGCATATTTCTGGGTACTGTAGCAGTATTGTAGCAGGAACTATAGAAGTACTGAACACTATACAGGTACTGTAGAAGACTGTACACAGTGTGGTATTATAGTAGAGCTATACACTATGCGGGTATTGTTGCAGTTATTATTCCGTACTGTAGCAATTGGAACTATTCACCTTGGGACACCAGTTTGGGATTGGAGTCCTTAAGGATTTTGGGACACCCAGGCCTTTGGGTCAGTAGGGATTTTGGGCCACCTTTAAAGCCTTTGGGCCACCTCAAGGCCTTCAGGGCACATGCAGTTTCCCCCGATAGACTCTACAAAAAAGGAGCATCCCTAGAAGAGGATTCAAGAGTAGGTGCACTCACCAGAGTAGAGCCAAATGGATTTTTTATAATGAGAGGGTATGTCTATGACATCAGGACTAGCCTATGCTTTCATAGGAAGCCTATCTAGATGTCCATGAGAAGGTGAAGAGCTACTATCACGATGTAGGTGCCGGGGAGGGGCAGTTCCTTGTAGATAGTCTGGTTGAATTCTCTAAGACCTTCGGTTCATGTAATCTCCTAAGCCTACGGGCCATGTAATCTCTGAGACTACGGGCCTTGTAAGGGTTCCCCCTCATCCCTTGAAATGGGGGTTATCAAAATCAGTAAAAAATGAAGGCCTTCAGGACATTCGGGTATGAGAAACGAAGGAGGAGGAAGGAAATATCACAATTCATATTAAAAGAAAAATTAAACTTGAATTGAAAAATTAAACTACAAATACATAAATCAACAATGATTTTAAATAATTATAAATACTTTTTTGACCGCTCTGATACCACTTGAAGTTTCCATGCATAGAGGAAGAATTGCGATGGGTGGTGCCCAACATTTCTTTTTTTCATGATTGATGATCAATCCAAGATCTATACGATGTTTAACCACTGTGATTAATATAATTGAATCAAATATATACAAAATTAATCATGCTGGAACCAGAGAGAGGGGATCATCACATATTATTTATAATCAATTTAATTAAATAAGAATTACCTCAAAGTAATTTTTTCTTCATTGATGAATCAGTGATAGATATTTAGTGGACAGTCATTGCATTGTATAAACCAAGTGTAAATTTCCTCTAGCAATGATCCACATGTGTTCCATGAATCTCCAGGTGTTTCTGAAGGAGTCTTTGGGTGCTAGAATAGAATATCTTTGCACTTTAATCATCTGTCTTTGATCGCCTCGAGAACTGCTTCCAAAGCGTTCTCCTTGATTCAGTGGAGGAGGATTTCTCTCTGTTCTTGGGAGCATTATTAGAGAAGAGAGATCTCTAGGCTTGAGAGGATTCTCCAAATACTTTATGCACAACCAATACAAATGAATTAGATTATTGAGAAAATAATATAATTGGGTATTTATATTACTAGGGTTAAAATAAAATAATTACAGAAGTTACATTTTTTATTTAATCCTAGAAAACCCCATTTCAAATAATAATAATAATAATAATTTTTCTCGACATGCACTTAACTTGCGAATTATAATTATATATTTTTTAATTAATTAATATTCAATATTTATTATTTCTTACCATACCAATAAACTCGATCCACCAATCCTCCACAATATTTATTGGGCCTTGAATAATGTCAATTTATTTATTAAAAAAATATCACCACATTATTCAACAATAAATAAATAAATATTATATTCACTAAATAGAAAATAAATATTTATTAAATATTTCTCTCACAATATATTATATTGAATAACTAGTAATGGGATAAATGCAATCAAGCATACATGAATAATTATTAAATCATGTATGAGAATAATATTTATTCAAACAGTCAAATAATAAACAATAATATATTATTTAATTGAGATTCTGGATACACTTAGTGTGTGACCCTCTAAGCCCCTTTCTCAGTGGAATTTGACGAACCAGCCTAAATTCTAAGGTTAGAATCCAACAACACACCAAGGAACCCATAAAGAAAGAAGTTAACGCTGCAATGACATGTCACCTCATACAAATACTTACCATGTAATATAATCTCTTTATCACAATATCTCAAATTGAGAAGATTGAATGCTATTTCCATCAACTTATATGCTCAATATCTATTTCTTTGACTTTCTAGAGATATAAGTTGCCTATTGATTACCATGGCCATGGATTTAGTTAGGCTATATAATTTCCATAAAAGGTATTGAGATATTAACTTCCATTAAATAAAAAAAGGGATAAATCCTTTCTTGCATTATTCATTAATGAAATATTACTCATGACGCACCCAACATATCCTATCTCACTAAAAACATTTGTCATCACAATTTTCGTCAATATATTTTATTTTTTGACTCATAATACTCATTAATAATAATCTTAAAGTATAAGGACCAATACACATGTCTATAGATAGGTATATCCAATGAAACATATAAATTTGGATTTCCTACTTGAAGGTCTCATTCTTGTAATATCTTACTAGATATTACCAAGGACATACACCATGAGAAGGTGCCTCAAAGTACTATGAATCTCCACCCATGATAGACTGTATCATTTTTTCCCTCAAATGAGATCATCCGGATATAGAAAATATATTCAAGAATAGTTTCATAGCACTTTCAGGTTCTCATGATAGTAGAGAACTGCTATGACCTTTTAGTGTGACAGCTACTCTTAGTACATTATCACATAAAATGTTATACAGAAGAATAATCATGATTTGATAATTATTTCATTAATATTAGAAACCATTAATACAAGTTTATCATAAATTACAAAGAATTTGGTTCTAGAGAACCAACTCCAATAGTGGTTTCTCCACAAAACATTGACAAGGTTCATTATCTTATTTTGTAGAACTTTTTATCTACAATCTAATATTTTCACTAGCTTATCCTCATATAAAATATCATTCCCCAATGATACCACCTCTAGATTGAATACATGTGAGGAGTATGGTATGTACTTTCTCAAGAGGGATACATGTAATACATCATGTACTTGAGACAGGTTAGCTGGGAGTGCTAATAGTTAATCCACCACTCCTATGTGATCAAGGATCTCAAAGGGGCTGATGTATCTTGGACTAAGATTTCCATTATTTCCAAATATCATCACTTTCTTCCATGGAGATATGTGGAGGAAAACTGGGTCTCTAACATCAAACTCTTGGTCTCATCGGCAATTCTCAACATAGCTCTTCTATCAACTTTGAGTAGCCTTGATGTGTTTCTAAATGGTCTTAACTTTTTCCACAATTTCCTCAACCATTTTAGGACTTAGTATTTTCATTCCCAAAATTTATCCCAACATGAAGGTTCTCTTAACCTCTTTCCATAAAGGGCTTCATAGGGATCCATTTGGATGCTCGAGTGAAAACTGTTGTTGTAAGAGAACTTGACGAGAGGAAGGTGTTGGTCACATCCCCCTTTGAAGTAAATTGAGCATGCTCTCAACATGTCCTCAACTGTCTGGATAGTCTACTCATATTGGCCATCAGTTTGAGGGTTATAAGTAATTCTGATGTTTAACTAAGTATTCACATAATGTTGGAGATTCTTTCCAAACTTTGAGGTAAATCATGGATCTCAATTGTGTAAAATTTATAGTGGTATTCCATGTAGCCTCACCACTTCTCTAATGTATATCCTTGCAAGTTGATTGAGTGAGAAATTCTAATGAATTTCAATGAAGTGTTAAGTATTTGTAAGATGATATGCAATAACCCATATCACATTGTTTCCCCTGGATGTCTTCAGAAGTCTAGAAACAAAGTCCATGGGGATTTTTTCACATTTTTAGTTAGGTATGGGAAATGGTTTCATCATCCCCTTGGTTTTTTCCTTTATGATTTCACTTGATTACATACAAGACATCTCGATGTATATTCTGTGATCTCCTTCTTCATATTGTCCCACCAATAGCGTTCTCAGAGATCTTGATGCATCTTGGTGCTTTTAGGAAGTATATATAAGGTTGAGCTTTGTACATCATCCAACAACTCCTTTAACTCAATATTTGATAGTACACATAGTCATGACCCACTCATAACTCCTTCTTCATTAACATTGAACTCTGATGATTTATTTTTTCTTATAGTTTCCAATTTCTTCTAAATTCCCACATCAACCCATTGAGAATATTTTAACCTCTACAAAAGGGATGGTTGAGCAATAATTTGTGAATGGATTGATGATGTTCCTTCTATTATGATTCCCATGTCCATCCTTTCTAAATCTGAGAAGATAAGTTGCTTCTCAATTCTCATGAATGATGGAATTGTTGTATCCTTTCTACTTAGAGTGTCTGCCACTTTATTCACTTTCCTGAGATAGTAGTGAATTGAGAAATCATAGTCCCTGATCAAATCTAACCATATTCATTTCCACATATTTAACACTCTCTATGTGGATATATAATTGAGGCCTTTATGATCTGCATATATTTAACACTTCTCCTTAAAGAGATAATGTATATATATATTCAAAGAAAAGATCACTATAGCCAACTCCAAATCATGTGTTGCATAGTTTTTTTCATGAAATATAAATTTCCTTGAATCATATGCTATGACTTTGTCATTATACATTAACACACAACCCAATCCCTTCTTCAAAACATCGCTGAATACCATGAAAAATTATCCACTTATGGGTAGTGTGAGCATAAGGGAAGTGATAAAACTATTTTTAATCTCCTTGAATATCTCTTCACAATCATCATTCCAAGAAAAATTGACTCCATTATGAGTTAGTTTGGTTAGAGGGTTTGAAAATCATGACAAATTTATCAGAAATCGATGATAAGACCCAACTAATACAAGGAAACTATGAATATCTATCATAGGTGTTGGCCTCAAACATCCTTAAATTGATTATGTATTTGAAGAATCCACATATATCCCACTTCTTGTGATGATATTCCCCATGAATGATACTTCCTTTAATCATAAATCACACTTTTTGTACTTGGCATAAAGCTTCTCCTTTCACAAGGTCTTTAGCATAGTGATAAAATTCTCCTCATGCTCCTCCTTGATTTTGGAGTATATTAAAATATTATCTATAAAGACTACCAATTTTTTTGAGATAATATCTAAATACTCTATTCATAAAGTCTATGAATATTTCTAGAGAATTAGTGAGTCCAAAAAGAAATACTATGAACTCATAGTGCTCGTATCTTGTACGAAAAGAAGTCTTGGGGATATCCTCCTTCTTCACCCTAACTTGGTAATTTATTGATCATAGATCCACCTTGGATAAGTATTGTGCTCCACATAGCTGATCGAACAAGTCATTAATCCATGGAAGATGATACTTTTTTTATCGTGATCTTTTTGAGATCATTATAATCAATGCAAAGGTGCATTTACCCATCATTCTTCTTAACAAAGAGGACTGGTGCACCCCATGGTGAAGCACTTGGGCATATGAAACCTTTATCTAAATTCTCATGTAGTTGTTTTATCGGATCCTGAAGTCCCACAACAACCATTATATATATATATTCTTGGATAATGGTAACATGTAGGATCTACATTGGGGTTGTAGGAACCTACATCACAAAATTGTCCGCTTTAGTTCACTACCTTACAGGTTTTTTCTTCAACAGGGATCACTACCCACCAAGGTGACTCACTGTCATCCCCCTTTTTGAAATGTCCTTATGATGGGAGGTGTGATATATGGGGATTGTATATGATTCCCAACACCACTCTAGCCACTGATGCGGGATAGTTCCCCTGCACCCAACAACCTTGACTTGTAGGACTGCACTACATTCATTTGGGATTTCAACAATCTCCCCCTAGTGCTTTCCCTACAAATAAGAGGATTTTATACCTTGCTTTGATACCAATTGTTAGGCCCAACTAGGTTAAATACCCTAATAGGGGGGGTGAATCAGGGTATGATAAATTAAAAAACTGTCCCTTTAGATCTTGTTTTGTTGTTAAACAAAACACTCTTCTCTCTCTTTCCCGTAGCAAAGTATGAAAAAAATGAAAGTATGAATGAGACACACAAATTTTACTTGGTTAACCATAACTGGGATACATCCAAGGATTATACAATGAAAATTTTCCAATGTAAAAATCTACTACAATTTTACTGTTGTTACAGAGTTCAAAGAAGACTCACCATCCTTCCTGGTTTATAACCAATCACAAAATGAAATCTCACTACTCTCTCAACTAAAGTGTGAAAAATACTTCTTCATAAGATCCTAATTTGATTACATGAATCAATATATTTTACACATCATTTATTTTATCATTAAGTTTCACTTTCATCTACAAGATGAATAACACTTTACCACAGATTTACTGAGCAATACCTTTCTATCACACAACCTTTGTCTGTATTTCCATCAACTTTAACACTTTTCTCACAACATTTGAATCCAGGTGTTAAAATACCAAGCTACATGAACTATTTTAGAAAAACCTCTTGTTAAAAAATTTTATTATTTGTGTACAAATATCTTTACATGCAACTCATCTTGTGTACAACTCTTATGCGATTCAGTGCTATGATCTTCTCTAAGGTTCAAGCTTCTGAATGGGGGGGGGGGGGGGGTAGCCACTTATTTATAGACATTTCCAACCATGTACCCAAGTTTCTCATATACTGAATTATTTGTGTGAAACATTTACTTGATCACAAAAAACTACATTTAATGTTGCATTGGGCACGTAAGCCTCTTTCACGTAGATCACTTCATATTTATTTCATAGGTGCATGTTACTTATCTTTCACACAAAAAAATATTTCGCATGTTTATTTACTTTTACAAAACACCTCTATCCATTATCTAATTTTTGGACCCAAAAATTTGATAAACACTCAAAAACAACACCATCTTATATACACACTTGTTGTACCAACTCCAGAGCATCCATTCCTTTGTCTTGGATCTTTTTCAACATGATTTGTCAACAATATCTCTAGAAATCCACAACTAACCCCGAAACATTTCTTTGTTAAAAAACACAATAATTGATGAACCTCACATTTTCATATATTTTATAGTGTAAATAATTGTTTATAATCCCACCATAGTGTTATTGGATGGGTAATTATCACGTTTTTAGGTTATAGTGTTATATTGAGCCTAAAAGTGAAAAATGCCTAATTCTGGATTTTAGACATATTTTTACATCAAGGGTATTTTGGTCATTTCATGGAACATATGTGTCCAAATTTTGTGATTAATTTTATTTATAATCTGGATTTTATTTCCTTCAACTTTTTATTTTGGACCAGGATCTGATTCGTCCATCTAAAGGGCCTAAAAATTCATTGAATTTGGACACTTTTTCGGGCGGACAGCGTGGAACCCACCACATTAACAGAACCCAAAATAGGCCTACACACATCCAAATGAGGTGTTTCCACCTGGGATATCACGCGGATAGATAGGACCGGATCTAAAAAAAAATTGGGGAAGTTTGGAAGTTATTAAGGTGGCCATTAAATGACATACTTTTGGATGAACCTTCCTGGAATCTTCATCCATAAAGAGAAATCAAGAATTAAAAATTCATAACTCCTTCATCCGATTTCCAAAAGAGCTGAAATTTGGAGGGTGAACTGAAAAAATATTTATGAACAACCTTTAATAAGAGGTATATGTGTGAAACTTCAATTTAATGGGTCAACAATGCACAATATTTTGGGGTCCAGAATTTTGCCTATAAAAGGAGGCCTTCACCTCCTTCCAAAATTTTCCCATTCTCCAACCATTCCTTCAAGGCACCAAGTAGGAGATCTACATTAAGGGGGTCCAACTAGAAATATTCCCCATTTAATTTTAATTTATTTATTTTTTTTATTTTTGTTTTTGTTTTCAATTGTAATTTAGATTTCAAATAAATTCATGCATTGTTTTTATTATTGTGTCCACCCATCCACTCTCTTTTCTTCCTATCATCTTACCACCATGAACTATAATACTCGTGATCATGAGTAATGAATAAGAGGAATATACCATCAGAGTAATCAGGTTCTTGAACCCAAGACCATGTTTTTAATATTCTTTGAGTTAATTCTTTTATAGTGTGTGTAATCCTCAATGTGGTTGTTTAAAGATTAACTTCTTAATCTACAACCATTTTCCCTCGATTGAGGTGGTGGATGGAGGGTGTGCTTGGAGATCACTGAGTATAATTTTCTTTCATAACCGGGGTAGAATAAGGTGTGCAAACATATGATAGAGTGTGTTCACTAAGAATATTTGAAGCTGGCCAATGAAGGTGCTCCCTGAAAATTCTCTCGGGAGAACTTCCTTTCTTCCATAATTCCATTCTGTTTAGCATTTAATATTAATTTGAATTAAAATTTTTCATTTCATTTATTTTCATAAATTTCATTATATTCATTTATTAAATAAAAAAACCAAAAATAATTAGTTTAGTTAAATTAGATTAAGTAAGTGAATGATTAAGAAAGCTTCTCAAGTGAGACGATCCTGGTCAGCCTCTATGCTGCACTAGGAAAACATAAAAATATGCTTTTGCCACACCCTATGATAGGTGTGCATCAAAACTGGCACCATTTCCAGGGATCCAATCAGTAGTTTACCTATATTTTTAAATTTTCACATTATAGGTAGATTTCATTTAAAAAACAAATCTAGAAATAAAGTAAAATTTCCATGATGTATCCAAACTACAATTACTATGCATGGAATGACTACTCACAGGTGAAACAACAAAAAGAGGAAGATTCTTTAGAGTATAACAGAGATCAGGTGAATGAACTTAAAGAGTCCATATAAGGAATAAAGATTCAAATAGAAAGGATAAAAGAATATATCCATACTTCCCAAGTGAAACCCAAACCTCAGCCAGAACCTAAGCCAGAACCTGAACCAGAACGAGTTGTGGAAGAGATTTCACTAATCATTTTTATGCTAAAGAACTTGAGGTGGGTAAGAAAGAATTTATAAAGGAATTAATCACATCATCCCGCACTCAACTATTGCTGTAGGAGGTCCCATAAGTACACATTCCAGCTGATGCACTCATGGGAGATCAACATTTTTTGGAAGAATCTTGGAATAACAATATCGAAGATAACTTGGAAAACGATCTTCCCATCATTGATGATGAAAAATTAGAAACATTCTACCTCCTTATTTCTTTGGAAGATAATGAAGAAGATGCACCTGATAAGATTGAGTTTCCAATGGCCATTCATGAAGATATAAATTACCAAGCTAACTTACTTGAAAGGGAAGATTTGTTTATTAATTTCTCATGTTTAAATCTTATTCAAGCTGAATTGTTTTCTAAATTATATTTCTATGAAATTTTTGATACAACAAAATTGGATAAAACCTTGGATGTTAAATAATAGACCACTCAAGTGGTGGTTATTTAAGAAGAAGAGTCAGAGAAGATGGTGGTGCGACAACCTCCTTAATAAAAATTTTCATACCATATGGAGGAGGACACCACCGAAATTAACAGGGAGCACCCCTATGATCTACTCCCTCCCACTTTGGACCTTAATTTATTTCTTTATTATTTCTGTGGGGTTGGGAACTATCTTATATTTTTTTGGGTTTTCTACTTTCAGTGTTTAGTCATGTACATTGGGAAAAATCACATGTGGTGGTTCATCTCAAAGAAACCACACCCACCTTCTGACTGGGGATAATCCACTGAAACTTCCTGACTAGGGGTAGTAAAAACCAAGAATTATCTCTTTTATATTACCTTTCTCTTTTTTTCTTATGCATTTTCATTACTTTCTTGTAGTCTTGAAGTCATAGCTTCTAGGAGATTAACTTAAGGAATCCAATTCCCAAATAATGTCAGGTTGTATATTTTTTTATCTTGGATTTTATACCTTCATATTTATATTTTGTTCAGTTGAAATGAGGGGTAGTAAAATTTAAGTGTGGGGGAGTGTCAACATGCTTATTTCTTCTTGTGTTCTTTTCATTTTTTATCATTTTTAAGGATTTTTTAGCTTTAATGAATATTATTATCAATTTTCACACATCAATTGATTTTGAAATAGTTGAAATGATTTTTTAAATAATGGATTTAAAATGATTTTTCATATGAATTATTTTCCCTTGAAAAATATTTTCATACATTTTTATGATTTTGATTGATTTTTGAAATCCATTCCCATGAAAAACTGACGCAAAATAATTTTCCAATCTTGTGAGGTATTCTACACCACTTTTACATATTCTTCCCAATACCCACACTTTCTTGAGAGAAACTTGGATTTTGTGTGAGAACCAAAGTTTGTGAATATTCTCTTTTGAAGCTTTGGATTTCATGGAATTTATTTGAAATGATTGAGGAATATCTTTGGCTAGCCACATTTTATCTTGAGACCCACCTTTACATTTATCCTTTGTAATCCCTTAGATGCCATGAATTGACTTATAGGTTTAAGCCACATTACAAGCCAATTTTCCTTACCTACCCACACTTTTAGTATTTTTCATGGATATTTCAAGTTTTAGTGTGGGGGAAGGGCCTTTCGTGTGAGTTAATTGGGATGTGTATCATTTATGGATGGTGCGAGGTGTGTGTCATTACTTTGGGCAGTGGATAATAACAGATTTGGGCATGTGTCATCATTTTATTGTGATTTATTTGTTTTATCAATTTCTCCATAAAAAAAATGAAAAAATGGATATGAGCTTGAATTCCTCATTGTAAATTCTTTTATGACTCATGTACCTCTCGAAAATCAAGGGAATTAATTGTCATTCATTCATTATATTCAATTTTCAGCTCATCCTCCATGAAAAAAGAAAACAAAGTTGTGCCTTTCTGGAGCTTTGAAAAAAAGGAAGAACATAGATGATATCATTTATTATAATCACTTCTTAGATCATGTACCATGTAATAAAAGGGTGTGGTTTTGTTTTTCAAATTTTCAAGCGGGATTGAGAGAGAAATTTCCTGTGTTTTCACTTGATTTAATCATGCATTGTACTTAAAAGTCCATCCTCCTCTTTCTAGCCTAAAAACTTTTTCAATCATTTTCCCACCAACCCTAAGCTAGAAAATCATTTGAACATTTAATTAAATCCCTCATGATTGAATTCATTTTCATGTTTCACGCTCTGGATAAATGATAATTATCACAAGCCTATGATGATACGTGCGATTTCCAAGTATGAGCATAACTCTAGAATCAATTTCTCTTGAGTGAAGAGTGACATAAAATTCAATGTGATGTAGGTTGTGATTGGGCCATGGATTAATTTAAGAAGTTGAATAAATTTGAATTATTAAAATGAAAATGAGATAGAATTGTTTTTTATATATGATACATGATGGAATTCTATTTTGGATAAGATCATTGATATTTTCTCATTTTTGATTGTTGTGTGGATTTTGATTTGGATGTAAGATGATTGCCCATGAGTGAAATGTTTAAGTGTGGGGGATTGATGAGGCTCACATTTTCATATATTTTATACTGTAAATCATTTTTATAATCCCACCATAGTGTTATTGGATGGGTAATTATCACGTTTTTTAGGTTTTAGTGTTATTTTGAGCCTAAAAGTGAAAAATGTCTAATTCTGGATTTTAGACAGATTTTTACATCAAGGGTATTTTGGTCATTTCATGGAACATATGTGTCCAAATTTTGGGATTTTTTTAAAAAATTATTTTATTTCCTTCAACTTTGTCTTCTAGACCAGGAGCTGATTCGGCCATCTAAAGGGCCTAAAAATTCATTGAATTTGGACATTTTTCCGAGCGGACAACGTGGACCCCACCACCTTAACAGAACTCAAACTCAGCCTACAAACATCAAAATGAGGTTTTTCTACCTGGTATTGCACGAGTATATATAGGACCGTCTCTAAAAAAATTTGGGGAAGTTTGGAAGTCATTAAGGCGGACATTAAATGCCATACTTTTGTAGGAACCTTCCTAGAAACTTTATCCAGAAATAGAAACCGAGAATTAAAAATTCATAACTCCTTCATACGGTTTCCAAAAGAGATGAAATTTGGAGGGTGAACGGACAAAATATTTATAAAAAACTTTGAATAATGGGCCCATGCATGAAATTTCCATTTATTGGGTCAAGAACGCGCAATATTTTGGGGTCTAGAATTATGCCTATAAAAGGATTCCCTCACATCCTTCCAAAATCATCCCATTATCCATCCATTTCTTCAAGGAACCAAGGCGGAGATCTCCACTAAAGGGGTCCAGCCTAAAATATTCCCCATTTCATTTTTATTTATTTATTTTCTTTATTTTTGTTTTAGTCTTCAATTGTAATTTAGATTTCAAATAAATTCATGCATTGTTTTTATTATTGTGTCCACCCATCCACCCTCTTTTCTTCCTCTCATTTTACCATCGTGAATTATAATAATCATGATCATGAGTAACTAATAAGAGGAATATCCCGAGTGAGTAATCAGGTTATTGAACCCAAGACCATGTTTTAAATATTCTTTGAGTTTAATTCTAAGGATAATTTATAGTGGGTGTAATCCTCACCGTGGTTGTCTAAAGATTAAATTCTTAATCTACAACCATTTTCCCTCGATTGAGGAGGTGTATGGAGGATGTTATTAGAGATCGTTGAGTAGACTTTCCTTTCATAACCGGGGTAGAATAAGGTGTGCACTCATACGATGGAGTGTGTTCACTAAGAATATTTGAAGCTGGTCAATGAAGGTGCTCCCTGAAAGTTCTCTCAGGAGAACTTCCTTTATTCTATAATTCCATTCTGTTTAGCATTTAATATTCATTTGAATTAAATTTTTGCATTTAATTTATTTTCATAATTTAAATTATATTCCTTTATTAAATAAAAACAACCAAAAATAATTAGTTTAGTTAAATTAGATTAAGTGAATGATTGAGAAAGATCCTCAAGTGAGACAACCCTGGTCAGCCTCTATGCTGCACTAGGAAAACATAAAAATACACTTTTACCACGCCCTATGAAAGGTGTGCATCAATAACCAAAAAACATCATAATATTACCTTAATAGATTTTTTACCAAAAATATCCCCCTTTGGGTTTGTTAACAACTCTTCACATTTTGATACATCATTAAAAAGTCATTTATATTTTAACACCATTCACTTCTTACAATTCAGATAGCAGTCAAAGATTTACTGAACACATACTATAAGACCACATGATCCATACTCGACATGAGAAACAAGAGTAACATGAAAATTTCATCAATGAATCACTTCATTACCTAAACCACTCAATTTGTTTTATCATGAACTTTGTATGTCATGATATATATCCTTTGATTGATCACTTTTAGAATCATCAAATTTAAAACTCCCCCTTCTTCAATACTTGAGATCGTGTGCTTTTGAATTGTTAAATAAGTCCAAGTTAATCTCTAATAGCTACGAATTGTTTCCTTATAACACATAATTCTATTCCTGTCATAGAAGCATTGAATGGTTTTTCAAAAACCTGAAATCTTTTAAATATCAACACACCCCCTACTTCACTACTCCCCTTGTATTTTTTAAGAAAAATTTCCCCTTTAATAACCACAATTTCTCCCATTTTTTCAACGAACCTGAAGTTCACCTCATTGTTGTCTGAAATAGTGTAAGGAACACATATCAATTCATTAGGGAGAAACACACCATAACTTCAGGAGAGAGGGGTACTACATCCACACTTTTTCTAGTGTGGGAAGTCAGATGAACTCTCAGAGCCAATTGATGCCATTAAAATGATTTTTGGGTAAGGTCTTCATCAGAATTTCTATAACCTATAGTTATGTAGGCACATACTCCAACTTCACAAGCCTGTGCTCTACCTTCTCCTTAATAAAATGATATTTGATTTAAATGTGATTTTTCCTCGAGTTATGGAATTTATTTTTGATAAGATTTATAGAACTTTAATTATCACAATGGATTCTAATTGAAGACTTCACTTTAATCCCTATATCATCAAGTTGCTTCTTCATCTACAATAATTGCATACATTCTTAAGTACCCGCAATATATTTAACTTATGTGGTGATAAATGAAATGAAATATTGTTTCATTATTAGACAATAAATACACAATACACCAAGATAAAATGAACCACTTGGCATTGATTTCATGTCATCAGCTGATCTAGTCTAATCTACATTTGTATAGCCTGATAACTCTTGCTGAGATTTGTCATTGTACAAAAAATTGAAATCCACAGTGCCCTTGATACACCAAAGTATTGTTTTCACTGCATGCGTCTTTCCTTGGGATTTATTTGATATCATGATGCTTAGAATGTGGAAAAAACAATATTAGGACTTATCACTATCATGTACAGTAACTACCAATGATTTTCCTACATTCTATTATTTTAATGACATTATCTTCATCATCTTGTGATAGTTTCATATGAGTAACCACCGAAGTCGTCATCTCCTTGGAATTATCCATTCTAAATCTTTCCAAAACCTACTTGGTATATTTATATTGATAAATTAATGTTCTATTCTTTTCTTGTGTGACTTGTAATCCAAGTAAAAACTTAATTTCACCAATCATTGACAGTTCAAAGTCAATTTTCATGAATTCGGAAAACTGTCTACATTTTGTTTCATCTTATCCACCAAATATTATGTCATCGACATAAACCAATACCATAATTCTTTGATTACTTTAATTTTTGACATACATATTGTAATCAACTCCACCGTGTTGAAAACTAAGCTTCTTTAAAAATTGATTGATCCTTGAATACCACACTCTTGGTGATTTCTTCAACCCATATAGTGCCTTTCTCAGCCAAAAAACTCTTTTCTCATCTTTATGAATGAGAAAACCATATGGTTTCTCAATATAAAATTCTTCTTCTAAAACCCCATTCATAAATGAAGACTTTACATCCATTTGGAAAACATTAAATTTTATCTTCAATACTATGGCCAAGAATAATATGATTGTTTCAAGTCTTGAAACAGGTGAAAATGTCTCATCAAAATCAATAACCTCTATCTGGGAGTACCCCTTTCACACTAGTCATTATTTTTTTAGAATCACATCACCATATTCATTCATCTTGTTGTAAAAGACTCATTTATTATCTATTGGCCTCAAAACAATCTCTCATGTCTGATTATTCAAAAATTTTCAAGCTCATCCTTCATAGACTAAGCCCAATTATCATCTCTAGCTACTTCCAAAAAATATTTAAGCTCTACCTATGGTAAGAACTATTCTTATTATAGAGTATTCATCCTCCTTGTCTACACTAGCGTTTTCTGATCACCATTGAAAATTTTCCAATCAATTTCAGCTAAAATATTTTTCTTCTACATAGATACAAATTTTACATCCTCCTACTCATCATTAATATCTTCTTCTGAATTAGCATTTTCACTTCTTCTCCCCCTGTGTTTCTTAACTCCTCATCAATTTCATTAGGGAATTGTTCACTATTTTTTTGAGGATTCTGTTCATTTTCTACTATAGTGACATAATTTATTTAAACTACTTTTATCAACCTCTTATTGAATAATATGTATGATTTTCTTTTTCCTTGATTGTCCAACTAATATCCCCTCATCTCTATGAAACTCAAATTTCATGTGTTTCTCTTTATTGAGAATAAAACACTTACTTCTAAATATTCGAATGTATTTCAATGTTGTATTATTTACATACTACATCTCATATAAAGTATTTTCTTTCTTCGGACATAACAGATCCCTGTTAGATGTATTGACTGATGTCAAGGATTCTTCCTTCTAGAATTTATCTCACGGGTCTTTTTCAATAAGCATTATTCTGGCCATGTTTTTGATAATCCAATTTTTACTCTCAAACACTCCATTTTGTTGAGGAGTCATCACTAAATAAACTTGATACCTTATCCCATGTTTATCGAGATAACCTTTTGCTTGGATGTTTGTAAATCTTGTACCATTTTTAGTATAAAGCTTCATAATTTTTTTTCCAAGCATCCTTTCTGATTCCCTCCGATATTGTTTTATGAAACTGAACACATTGGTCTTGTGGGAAATGACAAAAACCAAATACATTCTACTGAAATAATCAATAAAGATAACATAATACCACTTCCCATCAATGGATCTTGGTGAGATAGGTCCACATACATCTGTATGCACCAATTCAAGCACTCTAGTTGACTTTTGTTTTTTTACCTTGTACGTATTTCTGATGATATTTCGATGTTGAAAAGAATCGTACATATAAGTATGATCACGTGATAGATTATGGAGGTCTTGAGATGCATCACATTTCACATGATCTTCTAGGGATGTTTGGAATACATGGACAAGACGTTTCTACCACAACCTATTTTCCACCTTTCTAGATAAAAAGAATATATCTTCTCCACTTACAAGGTAGAGATTCCCCTTTATCCTTTTCCCTATAGAACAATTTCACCATCTCTTACTTTTATGATACATAACTTCAAAGTAAATTTTATAGCTTTCCCTGAGTCACATAGTTGATTAACTATAAGAGAGTTGTGACTAAGTCCTTCAATGGCTAAGACATCAACACATCTCTTTTTTTTACCCCCAAAATTGTCTTTTCATAAGCCAATCATCTTCTAGACTTCATCATTTCCAAATTTTACAACACCTTCCTTGTCATATTTTATGCCTATAAAAAGATCCTTATTTACTATCATATGGGATGTAAATACACTTTTAAGGATCCATACACCAGAATGATATGATGACTTAAGGCCAATTTTCACAACCACTACCTTCTCAACTCTTTTCTTTTTTATCCATGATTTTTAATCCATACTCAGTATAAATGGAAACTATTTATCTTCCTTAGAATATGATGGACCAGCTTCATCTTGCATAGTTGAAAATTTATTTTTAATTTTTATCTCACATGATGATTCATTGAGTTTCTTCTTATGACTAATTTGGTTCTCCTTTGGAATATTACTCTACATGGTTGATGTAAAATATTTGTCAATGTGTCCAAATACTCCACACAAGAAACAGTGACCCTCAAAATATATTATAGATTATTTATATATGTTTGGATTCCATTATTTTTCTTATACCCTTCGGTATCTCTTGGATATGGAACACACATTTTGTGCATGTACCATATTTCCATAGCAATAACACCTTATGCAGGGTATATTTATGCATGTCACTTATACACCACTGATTGTCCCTTGGGTTCTCTAAGTATTTTGGTTCCTCTTTATACCCAAATAAATATTCAATATCAGATTGGGTGCTTGTGATCTGACACCAGTTGTCATAGCCTTTTATTTTTGGTCAATACCCACATCAGTCTTATCATTTGAACATGATTGTTATTTTCTAGTAGAACTTTATGCTCCAATTATGTATTTTATGTCACATGAATGATCTTATTTCCCAATAATATATCAAAAGTAGTGAGTTTTTATTGATCCTTAACTTTTCATCATAGGTCGATGAATTACTCTTAAAGTTCTTCAATGCGTTTGATTTGTTCCTTCATTGTGTTATTCAAACCATCGATCACCATTTTCTGTTATTTAACTTTGATTTTATGCTCACCAAATATTTATGAGTCATTTAGAAATGTATACTTTAGATTGTCAATTTCTTCTATTAACTCAGACTTCTCTTCTTCCTATTGCTTCATATAGAGTTTGGAATCATTGACCACTTTGTTGGATTTATTCGATTTGGATATCCAAACATCTATCTATTCAAGAGTAGCTTCCAGTTCAGCATTCATATAAACGCTTCCTTCAATCGATTCTTCATCAATGTCACTTTCTCTTTTTTTTGGGTGACACCTACAACTATAAACATATAAATTTCTCCAAGATCTTTACAATTATGTATTTATTCAATCTCAGATTCTTATGAACTACTATTCTCCTATGAAATGAGATTCTTTTTTTAATAAATTTATTTTAACCTTTTTATTTCCCTTCACATTGGCTGAATACCTCTTCATGGAAATTTTAAATTCATCCTCCTCATCATCTTAAAAATTATTGGGGAACCTTATAGTAAGATGTCCAACCTTTCCACATCGAAAGCATGCAAGTGGGGGTTTCCATTTAAACTTTCCTTTTCCTATTTTAAGATTTGAGGAAAGGAATGAAACCACCTCATTTATCTCTTCTTCTTCCTATCCATCTTCAATGGTAAGATTTTTCATGGACTTGAATGTCACCTCTTTGGAATTATATTTTTCCATAGACTCATTATCATCATTTCTCATCTTGTATGCAACTAGATTACTATTCTAGATATCCAATTTTAGTTCTTTTGGATCTTTATATTCCAAAACAAAACTTTTGTATTGAACAAAGATGGATGTTTTCTAAATATTCGCTTTCTGATCTTTACATCTTCAATAATTTCTCTGAGACCACACATTTCTTCCACAACAACATTTACCCGGTCAAAGAATGAATCAATAGACACATTAGAGTGCATTCTCAAATCTTCATAATTGTTCCACAGAACCTATATCTTTACCTCTCTGACCTTTGAATATCCTTCATATATATTTAATATATTTTCCCACATAGCATGTGATGTTTTACATGACATCACTTTCATATATATTTCATTGGATAGAGATAACCCTAAATCATTGATTCCTTTGGCATGGGTATCCAATTCTCTTCGTACAACTTTTGATAAAGAACCACTCTCAATAATATCCAAAATTCCATGTATCTCTACTATAAAGAAATCCATTCCTAATGATTGTAAGTTGTGATACATTAAATTCTTCTATAATTGAAAACTATTTCCATCTAAGATCATAATCCTTTTATGATTAACAACCTCCATGATACAAAAACTGAAATTAAACTTTTTCTATGATACTAATTATAGGATCTACATTGGGGATGCAAGACCCTACATCACATTATTGTCTACTTTGGTTCACTAGCTCAGGGGTTTGTCTTTATAAGGGATCACTACCCACTAGGATGACTCACTGCCACCCCTTATGAAAAAGCCTTATGATGAGAGGGGGTATGATAAGGGATTATATATGATTCCCATCACCCCTCTAATTTTTGATTTGGGACAGGGTCGTTGTACCCAGTAACCTTACCCCATAGGGCTGTACTATGTTCATTTTGGATTCTAACATGACACCCCAAGTATAATATCGATTGAAAATTAACCTCTCGACTAGGAGGAAGACTAGGAAATTCCTCAGGAAACACATCTATGTATTTACTCACTATGGGTATGTATTAAAGGATTATTATTTCCTTATAATAAATCATTTTATCTATATACACTTTATTTTAGGGAAATAATATCAATTCTTGAGATGTTGGTGTTAAAGAATATTCATCCTCCTCTTTGCACTTGTATAGAATTGATGGACGATTCAAAATACAAAAAGTGATTTACTTCTCATAGGAATTTATGTTGGATATATATTGGGAAAACCAATCCATACCTGGAATTGCATCAAATTCCACCAAAGGGAGTATGAAAAATTTCACTGGGAAGTTCAAACCACAAATTATGATAGGAGAGGAGTTATATACTTGGGATGTAATAATTTCCCCATTTTTCATTTTCAACGACATCTCTACTTCCATTATTTATGGTGGTGTTTGAATAGTTCTACTAACATTTTGTGATATGAAGGAATGTGTGGAACCAAAATCAAAAAGTATGTTTTATATCCTTGAATGAATAACTAACATACCTATCAACACTTTAATTTTGTGACCCACCTCATCAATTGTGATGGAAAAAGATCTCCCTTTCTTCCTTGGAGGTTATTGATTGTCTCTAAAAACCCTTGTATTAGTGCATTGATTTTCAAAGTTCCCTGGTTCCTTGCATTTGAAGCAACGAACAATGCACTGAGGGTTGACCAGAACATTCCTTTCATTCATCACATTGGCGGGTTTCTTCTATCGATAGTCTTTAGCTAGGTGTCCTTATTTCCCAAATCTAAATCATTTCTTCATCCCTCTTAGGAAATTTATGGGGTGCTTCTTTCCACACCTTTGGCAAGTGGGATGTTGAAATTTCTTGGCAAAATTACATTTCTTCATCGGACCACTAGGATTAAACTTCACTTTCCACTTCTTATCCCCATGATACCCTTTAGATTCACCAATCTATATTTTGACTTTGAGAGAACATTGGGTAATTTACTCATTTCTATCAAAGTCACAGATCTTCAGGTCTTTTCGTAGACTAGGTTTTAGCCAACCAAAGAAGTGGTCAAAATTGCATTCAGGGGTAATGAAAAAACCATAGGTGTATCATGAAAGTCTTGTGAAGTTTTCCTGATACACCCTAATTGATTCGTTATTTTTTGTTCGAGGGTAAGAAAATCCATTTCTTTTTTAATATGGAGAGTGCGGGGAAAATATTTATCAAATTTTTTTTCTATAATTCCTTCCATCCCTTCACTTTGATCTATTCCTTAGGCTTCATATTTTTGATCAATGTCCATCACTGATCAGCTTCTCCTTCTATATGATAAATAGTCAGTAGAATATTCTCTTACCCGAATGGCCTGAAGGCCTTCTTTTTATTGATTTTTGATAACCCTTCTTTCAAGGGATGAGTGGGATATCTTACATGGTCCACAGGCTTAAAGATTACATGACCCATAGGTCTTAGAGGAAATTTATAGACTATAACTACATAAAACTACTCCTCCCTAGATTATGCATCGTGATATAATAACTCCACCTTCACATGGTTTTTCATCTTGGATTCTCATTCATGCATAGGCTAGTCCTGATGGCAATGTCATACCCTCTGTTTCCTACACATCCGTTAGATTCTGCTCTGGTGAATACACCTGCTCTAAATCCTTATATAGAGTCTACTCCTTGTAGAGTATGTCTGATCTAATAAGCATAGTTTCAGGTGGCCTTAAATCTTTGAGGTGCCCCGAAGGCCTTGAGGTGGCCTGAAATCCATACTAGTCCGAAGGTCTTGGGTGGACCTAAGGCCTTGAAGGACCCAATGACCAAACTGGTGGCCCGAAATCCCAAATGTATGAATAGTTCTGGTTGATACAGTACCGAACATTAGCTGCTACACTACCTTCTACAGTACTGCTACAGTACCTGCTATAGTACTGGTACAATAGAAGCTTCTATTTCTTAGAACATTAAATGATGGAGAATATATTCTCAATGGAGTTGATCCACCATTCGGTGATTAAAGGGTCAGATGATCCATTGAAAATTGGAGTTCTTTATCGTATAAAGGTATCGATCACAACCTGTTCTCTCTTTGGGGGACTTGGACACTCCACCTAATCCAAGTTTCTATTTAGAACCAGATTTATCTAAGATATTACCATCACAAAGTTCGCGATTCCTTCTCCCATCGGTTTTTGCATCTTGTTGGGGCAGTCATCACATTGTGTGTCACATTTATTTGTTAACTAATTCCTCTAATTTCCTACTATTTTCTAGAATAAAAGAAAAATCAAGGATGATTATTTTAAAATACTAAACACCTAAAGAGAAATCCAATGACATTAAAGGGATATCTTATAAATTACAATTATTTCATTAACTTATAAATTTCTAGGCTTCAATCTATGTTATCCATGATCTATTTCCAAACATATACTCTTATGGGAATCCCCCCTAATTATGGTTCATAATGATCTTGCAATTTTAACAAAGAATATCCCTTGGGAGTTTCAAATAAGGTGTGAAGTGAGGCTCATTGTTTTTACCAGGTTTCAATGAGTTGAGCCTGGTACACCTTGTCGGAGTTATTACCTCTAGGTACATCTTTGTTAGAACCACATCCACTTGTAGTATCTAGATAGGGGTGTATTTTCTTGATAATACACTTACTCTATACTTACCAAAATTTTGATTATTTTTTCTAATACTTAGTGTCATCCCTAAGGATTTTTCTAGAGTTTTATACTCCTAATTAAAAAAATAACTAACCTTTTCCTTCAATACCAACTATAAAAACCCGACTTTTATTTCACATTAATACATGATTTATTACATAATATTACACTTAATACAACTTGGAAGATTGAGAAGTCTAGTGTTGTTGGGAATTAGGTACATTACATAACAACTTAAAATAGGAAATAAATTAGATTTATTGAAAACTTCCTTAACATGATTATAATATTCCATGGCTTTTAAAACTGCACAAGATAACTTGGGGACATAAATAAGAAAGGGGTGAGTTATAAAGCCCAATAAGTAAATAAACATGACATAAAATTAAGTGAATAATAAATGTTAGACAATAGGCATATCAATGGGTCAAAAAAGAGTATGAATCATAAACATGAACAATGTGATATTATATAGCATGCTAATCATAAAGGAGACATGGGAAATGCGGCAATATCTTAAAACACTGCATCATAAACATAGGTCAAGGTTAAATGCCAAGACATCATAATGGACAAAGTAACATAAATAAACTAGGTTCACTCCATGCCCCAACATGACATATCTTGATACTAAACATTACCCAATGCATTTGAGCGTTATATAATTCTGGTCACACCCATCACATTTATTTCATTCCCATGATTAAGTGTGTCACATTGATCATAAAACATGGATTAATTAAACATAATATTTTATTATATGATCAAGGAGTGTTGAATAAATACATTTAATTCCCAATTAAAATAGTTATAAGTGTATTAAAGTGAACACCCTTGATAGAAAATGGGCATGGTATTCACTGCAGAATTGTTTTGGCATGGAAAAATCACGATGAAATTTTGGCAGCATAATATGTCACTTAAAATTTCATAAAATGGGTTGATGAGAGATAAATGGGTATCTAATAATTTGGAAATAAAATATAAAATAATAGGGATATTGAAATAAATATCCCAACATTATGAATTGGAAATAGAAATCATAAGATAATAAAGAAACTTGAATTAAGAAGAGGACCCTTACAAAATTTTGGCATGATAACATGTATACATAAAGGATCATGGGAGGATTAATGAGTGTGAAAAATGGGATTTAATCATTTATAAATCCAATTTAAATTAAATGTAATATGGAATAAAATATCAAAACATGAAAAAATGTAAACTAAGCATAATATAGAAAGAAGTGCTTTAATGGAAAAGAGAGGAGAGAAATCCCTTACTTGAGTGTGTGACTCCAAATGCTTGGGCTTGTGATCTTGGGGGCACCTTGGGAAGCTTATAGAGGGGGGGGGGTGAAAGAGAAAGGAAATTATACAAGTATTTTTAGTGAAGAGAAATGGGAGATTGGGTGGGTTTATATAGAAAATAAATGGCGATTTCTTTATTATTACTCAGACTTAGGTTTTAGACTCTATATAATAAAACAAAAAAAAAACAAAAACCCTACCATGTTTTTTGACCATGGATTCTGAAAAATGGGAGAGGTTTTAATGATTTTATAAGAAAAAGGTCTGAAATTAATAAAATAATACTATTGTTTATGTGGAGGTGATTCATACTCTTACAGAAATGATTTTAAAACCTTAAAATATATTAATGGTTTTGAAGGATTCATAATGGATTTATAAAATTAATAAAATAAAATTAAAATCTCATTATATTGAATATAAAACATACATTTTGTCTTTGATAACTTTTATAGTATTTATTACATCACTTTTGGGTCATTATGATGTCATAATACACAAAGTATATTTATATGGTATTTAATTTTTACCCAGAAATTCTTCTGTCTCAGAAAATTATGAAAAATTAACCATTGAATAATTTCAATGTTATAATTACAAAAATTATATTCATTTTATATAAATATTTTTATAAATATTTGAATTTTCACTTTTCAAATAGAATTGACATTTATTAATAAATGTTGGGTTTTTTGATAATAATAGTTTTCGAACCCTTATAAAAATTACATTTGACTTCATAAAAATTATATAATAATTTATATTTAATAAATGTTATTTAATAATAGTATTTTATTAAAATATTATTTATTTCAAAAATCCATTAATTCATCAATATAAGTTCCTTAATTTAATTTTAATATTACTAAAAAATACAATTTGTGTTTTATTGTATTGAAATAAAAATCATATATAAAGTAACAAAAATAGGATGAAAATATATTCATTATTATATACAAAATAATGTACATAAAAATATTTCTAGATTCTTAATAAATATACCTTTAATAGACCCAAAAACTCCCTAAGGGTAAGGTGTTCGATGGTGGGACTTTCATGGGGCGGTTCGACATACATGGTTTGGTTCGTGATCTCGATGAGCTTGAACTTCTCTAGTAAACATTTTTTATCATGATTTAGTTGTTGGATATTAACATGGACTTGGTCAAGGGAAATCCTAGAGTTGTTATCTCCCTCAAAAGATCTAATAAATAGGTTTCAAAGGATACGATCCTACTGGTTGAGGCCATCACTTCTATCATCCATGTAAATTAGATTTATTAAAACCCTATATTTATACTAATCATGTGATCACTATTCAATAGATATATTATAAATGGTAAAGATTATTTATAGACTTTTAAATATGATGGTATATAATTAAAAAAAAATCATTGTTTTTTTATAACCATATTACATAATAATAATATGTTTAATTAAATCACAATGGGAAATTTTATTTATAACATTTCGGATCATTACAAACACTCTTTACTGGGATAATCTTATGAGGGATACCTATACAGATATTTCATGGTCATTATTAAAAATTGAATTAGTGGAATGATACATAAGTGAATCACAACCACCATCAATAAAAAATGATTCTGAACCGCATCTAGCTAGACTCACGGAGGACCACCCAGTAACGGTTGAGGCTTGGATGACAGCACCAGACTTCATATACATCTAGGTTCTAATTACTAACTAGAGGATTTTTCTATGTTTAAATATTTAGATTCTTGAGGCTAGCTAAAAAGAGCATAATGGTATTTTGGGGTCCATTAGATACCAAAAAAGTCAAAGGCCACTCTCACTCAAGATTGTATAGAGGGAGTTGCAGTACACTGGTTCAATGTTTTAGTGGAATTATTTTGGAATTGAAATGGATAGTGTTTAAAGTGGAATTCACAGAGCGATTTGATGGGATGGAAGATCATAATATGTACATAGAAATGTAAGATACTTCTAGAAATGACTACCTACTAGTAATCATAGATGAATCAGGCATACCATCCTTCATAATTGAAGGAATGAAAATTGAAGTAAAGGGGAATCGACAATATCCATTGAAAATGGAAGAACTATTGGAGTGTCGAACACTTATTAGGATAAGGTGTGAGTGGTGGAGACTCAAATAAAAAAGAAATATATCCATGAATATACCCTTACAGACTCAATCTATTATAGAGTTATCTCAAAAATTAAAGGGGATCATATTTCCATATCCACAAATTTCTTAGAATCTTCAAAGACCCAGGAGAGGGCCAATTTTCTTGAGAAAAATAAATATGGGTCTCCTATAATATATAATGGAATCTAAAGTAATCTATGAAAGGGGATTAAAGGAGGATATTTAGGGTATTCAAGTGAGATCCTAGTGGATTGTGAAAAATTAGTTCAAGATACACTGCCGCCCACCAAGTGGATTGAGGGACTCAGATGGTAGACCTCACAACATAGTAGGTAGTAGCACAAATGGTCAAGAGGGACCATTTGGGATATTTCATGGAGAGTAAGTGAAGTTAGGGTGCATCACAAATAGGAGTTTTAGACCAATTGAGCATGGAGGACCATTTGGAAAATTTATTGGTGATCTTGGGGACAAAAATTAGTTTCTTTTCCTCAGTCTTGAGGAAAAATTGATTTTCAAGGTGCAGAGAATGATAAAGACATTATCAATCGGAGCCAGCCCCAGAAAACACCACCATGAAGGCTCCCTTTGAAGGGGAATATAATTCATTTCAGAAATGGAGATTATATATGAACACACTTGCACAATGTTTTTATGTTAGAGGCCCTCATAGACAAAGAGGTTATAAGAAAGGAGGGGGATGTAGAGTGGAGGGAAGCGAGAGAATATTTCTATTAGGGGGAATTCAGCTAGTTTTCTCGGGAAACTAGACCTGGGGTCCCTTGAGTGTATCTTCCATCATTTTCTTCTTATTTTTCTCACATCTACTCTATTTCTATTTGTAATTCATCTTGTAATTCAAATAAGTCTTCTCATGAGGGGCTAGTCCTATCAATGCCACACTAGCACTCTAAGATATAGAAGAATAATTAAATTCTTTATTCCCTTTCCTCTTTGAATGTTTCATAGATTCCTTGTCTTTATTTTTCAACATTGGAAACTGAGGTAAAATATGTCCAGGTTTCTTACATTTGTAACAGATAATGTTTGATGAGTATTTAATTCACTTATACTCTTTCTATCTTTACTATTCTTCCTATAATCTCTCTAGAAATTACAGCTACTAAACTTCCTTTTAACCAATTGTCCATATTCTCCTTCAGTAAGTTTTGGAAAACTATCATCAGAACATTTATTATAAGTTATTCTCGATGTAATTGGATTTGAATTTTGAAATCCATAAGTTAAAACTTTGAAAGAAAATGAAAATGAAACTCCATTTTTCTTCCTATTTTTCCCCATATCACCTTAAATCATTCTCATATTGCAATAAAGTTATGATGGGATCATCTAAAATTATCTTTGTGATATGTTTCATGTATTCAATGTTCTCTTGGATTTACACTATTTAGGTAATATATTGATAATATTTTTAGTAAGATTCATCTAAATTTTATTTCTATCTAATTTATTGAAGACTATTTACTATTTTCACGAATCTTTGATATATTTGGGCTAATGATTCACCAGGTAAGGAATCAAAACTTTTATAATTATCATGGAGCATAACTCTCTTAGCTTCAATAACTTTAAACATTCCAAAATGTGTAATTTATAGGTTCTTCTAGATTTCACATGTTCTAAAAAATGAAACCTAACTGTGGATGTTTCATTAAATAACACATGGTAATTTATTACACATGGAAATTAAGTTGAAATTTTGACTCTGATAAAAGTTGAAAATTATTTCTCCAGAGTATTATAATTTCTAATAATCATAAGATAATTATCTACACTAGTATTAATCAAATTTTTCTACATACATCCATGCCAATATTCATAATATCCACCATCAAATATAGGTGTTCTGTTTGGATTGAAGTTATCAATGGATCCTACTGGTATACCTATGATCATAAAACAAAGATATTTTCTCTTATACATGGTTAGTTTAAGAAAACTATAATAAATTATGATGAATAAATGGAAGATAAAAACAAGCTCTATCTCAAACATAAATACAATATCCAATACCAAATGTATTGGACAAAAGAAGATCTAGGTTATGATACCAAATATTGTCCTAGTAAATGTAGGAATGACAACTAAAAGTGGGGATTAATTATAGTAGGGAAGTAAACATATAAATTTTTACACTAAAGTATTTAAATGACCGAAAACCACAATTTATCATAATATTATAGTATCAAAGTCATATGGTAATATTAAGCTCAATGGAAAATAAATAATACATGAGGTATTAGATAACAATCAAATTACCCCTAAAGGATATTATTACCAACATTTCGATATGTGATCTTTAAGTTTTTTTACAACAACATCAGAAGTAGAAACACTATCTTCCACTAAATGTAATATAGTTCCATCATAATGCTTCATATTCTAATAGATTTACTTCAACATGTCTTCATTATTCTTCAGAAATTAACTTGATGGATTCAGTTTACTGGAACACAAACCATTGGAAGTTCTGATCCCTATGATACCAAAAAATAAAAACAAACTTCGATTTAATTCCAAACTATATTAATTGTATTTTTATTTTCAAAACAAAGGATATGAAAATGTCCTTTGACTTAACAACTTCTAGTTATTTCAAATAGTTTTACTTATTTAAAAATTATTTAAAATAAACATATATAGTGATAGTTTAAATTAAAACCCCATAAAATGTTTAAAAATAAAAATAAAACATGATTGTTCGACTAAACCTACAATTCATTACCCCCACCCCTCCCTTAACCACCTGAAAATTGTAATTTAATTAGTAGGTATTAATCGACATGAGAAATAAAACAATAGGAACTTATATTAACAACAGTATAATTATAGAAGAAAAAATAGGTATATGAACGAGATGAAGCATAAAAATTGAAATAGATGATCTATGGGAGACGCTGAAACCTCGAGGTCATGGCATACTGAAAATGCTATATCCAATGCCTTTTCATGCGATAGCTGTTTATGTAGCTCTACAGGAGCCTGAGCTTGCACTGAAACCTTTTGTAGTATCTCACACAACGGTCTTCTCGCGACTCCATGTGTATCAGATGTTTTGTGTCATCTTCTACATCTACATGGGCACAAGCTACTACGTCGGATCCAATATTTTTTGTCGTAAACTCATCCATAACTATCGAACCTGAAGCTGTGTGTCCACTGCAACTATACTACACAAACCAGATATGCTTTAACGGATGTGTCTGCCTGGTATGAGTTGTCTTCCCATGAAAAATTATTATTAATTCTACGCTTATTCCCAGAAACACCCAGCCCCTTGACCCTTCAAAACAACAAGAAGTCTCAGGTCTCCCCTTCGCAGCAAATCCAAGACCCTCATTCCTATTAGTAATACCCCAAATTTCAGTACAAATTCTTTCTTATTACTTTTTATGTGTCGAATAACTTGTTTTACATGAAACATCAAACTAAAAAATAATGATTTATTTCATTAAGGTAAAATATTAAAATATAATATGAAATACACCTTAACATTACAAGAATTCTATATAGAACATAATTATTAAAACAAGATAAAAAATAAGAAAAAATTAAATAAAATCACTATATAATTAAATTATTCTTCCATGTGGCCTCCAATGAAAATCACATTCTTGAGTATAACTATAGATGGATTGAAAAATATTATAAATATGATAGAAATTATTAAAAATAAATGAAAGAATAAGTTGAATGATTTTTAAATAAGTATGTGTGGTTATATAGATTATAGAAACCTAAAAATCCATATTCAATACTTTGTTAATATTTTAGTGGGTATAATGGAAATTTTATTTTCATGAGATAACAAACTGTTTTGATAAAAATTTCCATGGAGAAATAATTATTTCATTGATGAAAATCAATAATGGAGAATTTAATTAAAGATTTTTTTATTGTGGTTATATGTAAAATAATAGATATTTGGGGTGTTAACGTTTTTATATTAAGATACATTTTTATATGTCATGTAAATAATATTATAATGTAAGGAATATAGATCCTCATGCAAGTTGTTGTGGTTTCTGATTAATTAATGCTATATAATGGATTAAATTAATGGTATGTTTGATTTACAAGATATGTTAAATATATAACTTTTATGTAATATAATTATAATAGTGTTTTAATGGTGAATAAATTATTAATGGAATATAATTTATTAATAAAAATTTCAATGTGTGAGACTATTTGAGATATTTTAACTAGAATTAAAATAATAATATCTTATTCAATAATGTGACAGATGATTCCAAGTTGACATGGTACTTAATGTATGGTATTCGTGTTCTATAATTTATTGATAATTTTTGACATGTTATTCATGTGTTTAATATTTTAAAATTCATAAGTATTTAATGGGTAGAAACTAAGTTATTATTTATATATTTTGAATGATTATTCATTAATGAAATGTTTATTTTGTTTTCATTATGTATTAATTTTCATATTTAAATGTTGACAATGTTTATGCATTAATACGATGGTAAAATAAATCATTAGTATGATTTATAACTATTTTGTGATTAACATGACATGTTATTATTTATGATGACATACATTTCCCTTATAAGGTGGTGCAGATGGCTTAAGTGTTAAAGGTGGTGCAATTTTTTAGTGTTTGATAAATATTTAGGGTCTAGAATTTAGAGGATGGAGAAAGTTGTTTTTGGAAAAGGAAATATTTTCGCAAAAAAACAATAGTTGTGTGAAAGGTTAAAGGAGGCTTCTAGAGTTGTGCACAAGAGAAGATTCAAGTCCATCACATTAAAATTTGGCTAAGGAAAGTGTTGAGCGCAAGACATGAAGTTGTGTGAACATCAGAGTTTCGCACACCTGTGAAATACAGATAGAGTTGCACACAAAAGACGATGTTAAAAAATTAAAGTTCAATGAATTGGGATGTTTCATGTGAGGGGGGTAGCGCACAAGATAGTTGTATGCACGACCAATATCATCTATAAATAGGTGGGTACCTCTAGTCTATAACACTAACTCTCAATGAAGATATGGAACCTCTACTTCATGAAAGAGTTGCATATAGTAGGGTTGCATGCTTTAGAGTTTCACGAATCAGATTTTCATGCATCAGAGTTGTACAAATAATAAAATCGAGGAGTTGTGCACAAGTGAAAAAGTTGTGCGCAAGTGAAAAAGTTGCGCACAAGAGAAAAAGTTTCACATAAGAGAAAAAGTTGCGCGCAAGATCAAAAGTTGTGTGAAAATAAAAAAGTTAGGTGCAAGTTCAAGAGTTTCACAATTGGCAGTTTTTGAACTTCAAGTTTTATTGATCAATGCATACAAGCACATCAATTCAGGACTATGGTTCAAGAAGAGTCTCATGTTAATCAGGTTCAAATACATATGTTCCCAATCTATTGTAGCGACCTTCAAGTCGATAAGTTCAGTAAGTCTTTTCCCAAGGCAGTGAGAAAGAGGGAGTTGAAAGAAGTGATCTGAGGGAGGCAGTGTGTTATCCCTAAAATTCTTGTAAAGGTAGTGTTCCTGGTATGGAGTGATCATTTCTAAACAATTGTAATCCAAAATACCTAGTAAAGCTTTGTTTATTTAGGTGAGATTGATGCATTGTCGGCGTATGATCCTTGGACTAGCCCTTAGTGGTGAACTAAGTGAAGCTGATGTGTTGTGTTTCTATTTCTACATATGAGTGTTTGATAACTGCTCGATATCATTAGACAGGTTTAACACATTCCTACCAACATGGGGACAAGATTCGACTCTTTTGAAGGAAAATGTTGTGTCATGACCCGTCCCATGGGGCCCGAACATGACTACCCTAATCCCGCCTTCCATAGGCCAGGGGTTGGTGACTAGCACCTGAAGGCTTTTCCTGAACAGGGAAGTCATTGCCTTAGAGATCTGTACTGTTCGCCCCAACCCGACGCATTGTATTTTTTCTTTTATTTATGAAATTTTTGTGCTAATAATAATAATCAAAATATTTTGAGTTTATATCTATTTATTTATTTTAATAATAATAATAATAATAATAATATTATTATTATTATTTTGTTTTGAAATCCTAAAAGTCTTCCTCCCTGCGCACTCGACTCCCCCTTCCTCTTGTCTGCGCAACACACCATCTCCCCTGCTCCCTTACTGTGCACCTCCTTGACCAAAGCTCCCCTTTATCTCCCTCTCTGGTGAATCCTCGTCCTGGCCTCCCCTTGCGCCACACTGACCTGACTCACCCCCCCTCTTCAGCCCTGATACTGCACGTGCCGCCCCCTACTGGCCGACGGTTCTTTGGGGAAATCCCAACTAGACGACCTCCTTTCCGGCGGCTTCGACTTCACCAGCGTCCTCCCCCTCTAGCGGCTTCAATTCCTTGGGTAAATCTTTGGGTTTTTGTTTCTCCTTTGGGGTTCCAGTTTTTTTTCTAGCATTTAGGGGTACATTTTAGAATTCAATTTTGATTCCTTTTGGTTCAAATTCTTGATTTAGGGTCCTTTTTGGGTTCCTCAGGGTGAGATCATGGTGTGATTGGAGTTTCACACCAATTTTTAAAGTTTTTGACACCTGAGGTAGATGGTTATAGTTGTAAACATTATTTGGCTAATTATTTTTCCTTCTTAGTTAATTTAATGTTTTACTTGGTTAATATGTGTGGTGCAAAATTTGTTTTTGAAAAGGTTTCATATTATTTTGAATTTAAATTATCCTTTTTAGATGAAATTGAGTGTTTTTCATGTGTAAACCATTTTGTGTTATTTTATGTTAATTTATAAATCATGCAATTGGTTATTTAAATTATGTAAGTGATGTGAATGATGTTTGGAAATTTTTTTAGTGTTCGTTTGATATTAAAAAGGGGATTCTAGGTATGTTCCTAGTGTGAGGCCGTGTGGTGTTTCTTTGGGTTGTTTTATAAATTTTGTAATGGTTTATTTAAATTGTTTAAATTGTGAGAAGCTTGTTTGGAAAATGGTTTAAAAACACGAATGATTTTATGAAGGGGGGTAGGCCTGTTTTCTTGGTTGGTCTTTATTGTGTGTGTTTTCTGGTGTTATAAGAAGGGAATTTGATAAACTATGCAAGTGGTGTGAAATGTTTTTTCAAATTGTTTTGGTGTGTGTATGTCTTTGAATGTGGGTTTGAGTATGAAAATGGGTGAAGGCCCGGTTGGCACTTGTGATGTGATATTGATTTCCCTTATTGATTCCTCTTATTACAAATGATGATTATGGTTTATGTGACTGATTCTTATGTTATAATAAATGAGTGTGTCATTGGAGAAAACCCTTTATGTTTTATTTTGAAATGTTTTATAGATTTTTTAAGTGTTTACTTGTTTTATTAAATTATATGTGTAGTGTGTTGGACCTCGTTTCGATGGTTTTGGGCCGCGAGTGTCATGGTATCCTAAATTTACATGCATAGGGTAAGACATATATATATATATATATATATATATGAACTCTTTGTACATATTCTCTCATGGCACGAGGAATATGTGAAATGAAACTAGGGGTGTATATATATATGTATAAATACATGTGCGTGTATGCTCCAAGTGTCGGTTCGAGTGGTTTTCGACAAATAGCAACATGCTTGAGGTAGGTCCCATGTGCCCTAATCTTTAATTTGAATTTCCATAATTGCTTAGTGTTCTACTAAAAGTGCATTTTCTACTTCTACATGAAATACATATGATATATATATATATATATGTAAATGGTTTTGGTTCTTGAAAAAGTGATTTCTTTGATGTTTCAAACATAAAGCGGGTATTTCCAAAGACGTGTGGTCCTTCGGCCGATTTTGTTGTAAAAGTGAAATGAGATGTTGTTTTCAAAAGAAGATCCAAAATGATCTCTAAAATGGGATTTGGGTGAACATGTTTTCTAAATCAAAGGCATTCTTATGGAGTAATAAGGCATGTTTGGTACCTTGAAAATGAATCATGAATGTGAAAAACCACTCTTAAGGCATGCCTAATTATTTTATAAACATGATGTGTATGTTAAATGTGTGATTTGTGATATGTACCTAATGAAGAGTCTTATGCATTGTTATATGACATAAAAAGGAAAATGTTCTCAAGGAGGGTGGTTGGTGGTGAGATGTTGAATGGATTTTGGATAAATAAAATTTTATGTTCACTTATGTGATTTGATAAAACCTCACCATCCTTTGATATAGAGCGCATGGGAAACCCATGGTATCTAGGTGGGTGGACTAGTTCTAGTGTGCTAGTGATTCTGAGCGGTTCTCCCCTGCTTCACTTGGAACGTCTGACGCTTACAACAATAACTAAACATGTGTGATGATTGGATACCACTAAGTTATTAATGTGTTTCCCTACTAGTGGCTCATGCACGATAATGAATATTTGTTATGGTTACTCTTACACTAGGATATGAGGTTCTATGGGCCCGCACAATCTAGATGGACCTTAGTGGATTGACCATGGTGCTCACATATGACTTGGTGCTTGTGGAGTGATTTTTTTTTACAATTGTTTCATGCATTCTCCCTCTTTTGTGAAAAATATACTTGAATTTAAACTGTCTTCCTTTATTTTTGAAACATTAATGCAAGCATGGATTCTCCTTCAAAAATATTGAAAGTGAAATTTTTCCCTTAGAAGTGAAACTTTTTACTTGAATTTTAATAGAATGGAAATCATTATTTTAATAGGTCATATTTTCAAACTAGCATGATTGTGATTCTTTTTAAAGACAATTTCATAGGGTGTTGTTATTTTTTTGTCTTTCCTACTAAGCATCTCAGTGCTCACGCCCACTTTAATTTTCAGTTTCATGTTTGTTTAGTTTTGGATTACTCTCGGAGTGAGTGTAGTTTATGTTCTGTGGGGAACCATGAGGTCACTTGAGGTATGTCTTGCTGCTATTTCATTCCTTTTTCTACTGCTAGATTGTTTAGTTTATTTTCTTTTGTTTATCTATTTGTTCAGTTTATGATTATTTATCTGTCCTTGTTATGGCCCAAATCATTCTCAACTGGTTATCTCAATGCCCGAAACTAGTTGCCAGCCCATGGGGATCGGGAACGCCCTTCAGGCCATGTCGCGGACTGAATCAGGTGATAGGTTCAGGGTCAACCCTGGCGACCAGTTCAGGGTCAACCCGGGCTGGTTCGTGACATGTACACACTCAAAAAGGGCAACTGAAGTAAAAAAATCAACAAGAGTAAGGTATAACCACGAGATTAAACTACAACCACAAGTACAATTGTAAACTGAAAACAGTGGGCCGAAATATAAGCCCTAGAAACTGAAAATAAATTAAACAGTTATCGCATCTACCCTGGAGATCTACCTGGAGGGTAGTAGCTATAAGTATGAATTCGAAGAAGATAATCTAAACTGTTCCTGTCACACCAAACTACACCAAGTCCCTAACCTCCAAAGTCTTCCTTAGAACATCAGTAGTTTGCACTAGACACACACGTGTGGGTGGAGCCCATGCAGGGGTGAGTATAACAACTCAGTAGGGGACCCCGAGACCCTCAAAGGTCTCTCAGTAATCCACAAAGGAAAACATCACAAGAGATACCACAAAGGTAATATCATAAGCATGATCTAAATCATGGAGCACAAAGAAAAAGAGACAGATCACTCTAATGGTATAACATCAAGGTTACTGGGATAGGGATGACTAGTCGTAAAGCTAGATCATCCTATTCGTAGTAACTCTACTTCTGACCCGTATAGGTTACTGTATGCAGACCCATATTGGTCACTAGATGCTGACCCATATTAGTCGCTGGTGCTGACCCGTATTGGTCACTGCACTGACCCGTATTGTTCACTGGTGCTGACTCGTATTGGTTGCTGGTGCTGACCCATATTGGTCGTTGGTAAAGTGGTAGGGATGGTTAGTCGTATAACTAGATCATTCCATTTGGGAGTTTCTGATGGTGACCCATATTGGTCGCTCTTCTTCTTCATGTCACAACCAGCCACTGGATTCCCGCACATAGCATGCCCGATCTACATAATATTATGTTCCTCAATCAATAGGTAATATTTAAACTAGTATGAAGTCCTGCAAAAAGCATACCCAAAGAACCTCCCTATCATAGGGGTCCCAACGTGACATATGGCTCATCGGTCAGACGCCCGATCTGTGAGATATGTGCACTTTTGTAAAAAGAGACTGGTTGGATTCAAGTATGATCCAACCCAGGATGCACATCAAACTCCATAAAAACTCACTTAGAGTATCCCCAAAGGACCGCCTTGTCACAAGGGTCCTGATGCCATAGACGGTGCATCGATCATATGCCTGGTCTGTTAGTTACACCCCTTTCTATGAAATGGGGGTGATCGCACCTCGGTCTATCCTGGCTTGGTTGGGCCCACTGAAATATGCCAAAGGGAACGCTTCCCAAAAAGGGTTCCCAATACCACAGATGGTGTGTCAAATGGACACTTCGTTTGTCAGTTACGGGTGTTTCTTTATTCTGGGGTCGGTTGGGTCTGGGCCTGGTCTGACTCAATCAGGCCATCCCGACGCAACGGGTCCTGGGGTCTACCTGACCCCGCCTGGGTTTGGCCCGTTAAGGGTCGGCCTGGTTCATTGGGTCTGGGGGTTGGCCAAGATGGTTCGCGGGCCCGGGCCGTGGTTGGCCAGGCATGCCGGGTGGGGCTCGGCCCACCCGCGTTGGCCGGCTGGGCTGCGGGTCAAGCTCGACCCGTTCGGCCGGCCTGCTTCTGGAACTAGTCCACCTGAAGGCGGGAAGTGTCTCCAGCTAGCCTCACAGACGCGGGGCCGTTTCATTTGGCCGGTGGGGGTCTGCCCCACAGCGTGCAACGGTTGGCCAGGGGGCAGACTGGTCTCTGGCCTACACGGCGCGACGCGGGGTCGTGCTACCCCCTCTTGTTGTGCCCCGCTTGCCATGGCTGCTACTTCCAGAGGTGCCTACGGGCGCCACCCTTCTCCCTCACTACTGGCTCGGGCCGGCCGCCTTAGGCCAACGTGGCGCGTGAAGGTGCACTAACTTCCCACCGCTAGCGGCCGGTTGTCGCAGGCCTCCTCCGGCCACCACCAGCTGTCGCCAGCTTGGCGCACTAGTGGTTCTTTCCTCGGGCCACCGGACGTGCTCCGGTGGTCCGTTCTTGCTACCGTTTGCACCTACGAGCCCCTTAGGTCACTGCCGCCACTGCGTGAGCCCTATCTCTTCCTTTCCATCATATTGCCCAATCACTCACAAGAAACACAAGAACAACAAGATCGGCGGAGGTTCTGAGTCTGGTTCGGATTGGCATGCGCCCTCCGCGTTAGTGTTTTTAACAAGGGGTGTTAGAAACAAACAGAGAATTTAGAAATAACTCTTGAATTGTAACACCACATCAATCTTCTGTGTTTAAAGAACGATCTGCAGATCAACCTGTTGGTCGGTTGATTCGTGTTCTTCGTATAAATCAAGAACGTGGAAGGAGGAATTTTATAATATCAAAAACAAAACCCCCTACCTGGATGAGACGTCCACTGATGATGATCGACGAAAACTCCTTCGTCGTTGTCATCAATTAGTGATTTGGTGGTTCTCATCACTGCTCACTGAATTTGATCTCATCCTCCAGGTGGATGTTTCCACATGACTTCTCCAAAGTTTCCTCTCTTGAAGAAGCCATGCCAAAACCCCACCCCAAGATCCATTTAAATAGGAGGGGGAAAGGTGAGTAACACATTGGGGAATTAATGAGGTTCATTAAATAAATTAATTAATCTCTTTTAATTCACAATGGTGGAGTTACACAATTGATGAGTTAATCCATTAAATGGCTTGACAAGTCACCGGTCCTACCACCACCGCTCATCCATTGGAGAAAAATAAAATAATATAAAAATTACATGTTATTTTACTTTTCTTTAAAAAGTCCAATAACAAATTTTCTCTCGACATACTATAATCAAAATGAAGCCTCTCTTAAGCGAATCCTAGCATTTTGGATTCAACGGTGTCCTAGAATTTTTAATCCAAGCACCAATTCAAAATATTGAAAACTTTGCCCATTCGTTTACTGAACATACCTTAAAAAAGTTCAAAAATCCATTTCGGGCACACCGGGCCTTGGAATCACGCACCGTTAATTTTTTCAGACTTGTAATAATCTCAAATAATCAAAAAAAATTACATGGAATTTTCTGGGTCATTACATTCTCCCCACCTTGGGGATTTACCTCCACAAAATCCAAACAAGGCTACACAAACAAAGAGGAGTACTGGGAACACATATGATCCTTTCGCTCCCATGTACTCTCTTGGAGATTCCCATGCTGCCACAAAACAAGCACCTGAGGTATCAACCACCCACGAAGGATCCACTCCTGTCGATCATCTATCTTCACCGAGTACTCCACAAAAGTCTCCCTGTCATCAATCTCCAGCTCTCCATGGACGATGACGTGAGATGGGTCTTTCACGTATTTCCTCGGCTGGGATACATGGAAGACATCATGAACCCTCTCCATCTATGATGGTAGTGCTAATAGGTATGCCACAGTACCAATCCTCCAAAGTATCAGGAATGGTCTGATAAACCTTGGTGAGAGTTTTCCACCTCGACCAAATCTTCATATTCCCCGTCAAGGGAAGACTTGCAAGAATATGTAGTCCCCCTCTTGGAACTCTAGTGGTCTCCATTTCCTATCAGCATAAGACTTAGGTCGGCTCTGTGAAGTCTTCATCTTCTCTCAGATGACCTGCACCTTCTCAGTGGTAGCCTGTACCATCTCTGGGCCCACAAGTGCTGGCTCTCCTGGATCCATCCTGCACAAGGGTGATCTGCACGGTCATCTGTACAATGACTCAAAAGGTTCCATACTAATGGTGGAGTGATAGCTATTGTTGTACATGAACTCCACTAAGGGTAGGTGGTCCTCCCAACTACGACCAAAATCTAGGACACATGCACAAATCATGTCCTCCATGGTATGAATCATCCGCTCATTATAACCATCTATATATGGGTGAAAAGATATGATCAAGTGAAGTTGAGTCCCGAAAGCCTCCTGCAATCCTTTCCACAACTGGGATGTGAAGCATGCATCACAGTCTGAGACTATCTTCGAAGGCACCACATGAAGTCGTACGATCTCCTAAATGTAGAGACATACCAAGCTCTCTACCAAACCCTTCTCTGGAATAGAAAAGAAGTGGGAATACTTGGTGAGTCGATCAACGATCACCCAAATGGTATCGTTCCCTCTGGATATACGTGGTAACCCCATCACAAAGTCCATCGATATTAATTCCCACTTCCACTCTGGTATCTCGCAGGGTTGGGTCAAGCCAGCTAGTACCTTGTGCTCGGCCTTCACATACTGGAAAGTGAGGCATCTAGAAACAAACTCCGCTATAACTTTCTTCATACCTAGACACCAATACTGATGTAGGAGGTCCTGATACATCTTCATAATGCTAGGATGTACTTCCAAGGGGGATGTATGGAACTCTCTCAGTACATCCTATCATAGCACCACTGGTACAACTGTACATCCTATGAAAAGGATATAGTGATCCCCACCTTCTGAATATCTTCCAGGTGCATGAACTGAGGATATCTGAGCACATGTTTTCTTGTAGTCACTGTCTCTGAGTTGTGCCTCCCTAACTAATTGAAGGAGTGGAGGGAAAACTACCATTTACTAGAGGTAGACTATCTCATCTCTATCCACGTAGGATATCTGAAGTGATGCTAACTGCTCTGAAGCCTAGTTTAGTTGCTGCGAACTTGATCTCTGGCAAAGTGAATCTGCCACTACATTCCCCTTCCCAAGAGTATAGACTATCTCAAAGTCATAGTCCTGGAGGAACTCTATCCAACATCGCCATCTCAGATTCAGATCATTCTATGTGAATATATATATGAGATTCTTGTGGTCTGAGTAAATAATGAACTGCTTGCCCATCAAGTAGTGTCGCCACATCTTCAGTGTGAAGACTACTAATACCAAATCCAAGTTTTGAGCCACATAATTCTGATCATGTGGTCTCAGTTGTCATGAGCCATGAGAAATCACTACATCATCCTGCATCAGGACACAATCGAGTCTGGTCCCTAATGCATCACAGTAAACGACGTAGCTATTGCCCTCCTCTGGAAACCTCAGTATGGGACCACTGGTCAAGCTCTGCCTCAGTAGTTGAAAGATCAGTTGGCATGTCTCTAACCATAGCAAGGGTATCCCCTTCTTTTTCAAGGAATTCATAGTTTCTGCTACTCTGGAGAAATCAGGTATGAACCGCCGATAGTTTCCTACTAATACAAGGAAGATCAATACCTCAGTAACACTCCTAGGTGGCTCCCAAGAAAGCACTTCCGCAATCTTCGATGGATCCATTGCAACTCCATCCTTTGAGATGACAATTCATAATAAGTGGACCTTCCGTATCCAGAACTCACACTTTGAGAGCTTCCCATATAATTGGTGCTCCCAGAGTGTGTCTAGAACTATCCTAAAGTGTACACTGTGCTCTTCCTCGGACACTAAGTACACCAAGATGTTATCGATGAAGACCACCACAAAGCAATCAAGGTATGGCTGAAAGGTCCTATTCATGATCCCCATGAATATTGCTAGAGCATTGGTCATACCAAAATGAATCACTAAGAACTCGTAATGGCCAAACCGATATCTGAAGGCTGTCTTCGGTATGTCCTCATCCCGTAACCTTAGCTGATGATAGATTGATATGAGGTCTATCTTCGAGAACCACTTTTCTTCTTTCAACTGATCAAATAGATCATTAATCCTTGGTAGAGGATACTTTTTCTTCACAGTCACCTAGTTTAGGTGCGAAAGTCCACACATAGACTCAAAATTTTTTCTTCCTTCTTGGAAAACAACACCGGGGATGCCCATGGAGAAACACTGGGCCTTAAAAATCCCTTCCTCTATAAGTCCTCCAACTGAACCCTCAACTCCCAGAGCTCCGCAGGGGCCATCCGATATGCTGGTATAGATATCAGTGTTGTTCCTGGGTACAAGTCAATGCAGAATTCTACCTCTCTATGAGGAGATAGTCATGGTAAATCTTTTGGAATGATTTCCTCATACTCATCCACCACCGTTTGAAACTATGGACTCGCCTTATACACCATGTTGAAGTTCATCCAAGCCAGCTGATATGTAATCGGCTGCACCCTCCTGAGCGCAAGTCCATCTCATGCTGTTCTGTTCTCTTTCTCACCAACAAATGAAAACTGGCCTCCATATCTATGTGTACATCATACTGTACATCTCAAGTAGTCAATATGTGCGTAAACTGATGATATCCAGTCCATTCCTAGAATGACATCGTAGGACTTCAACAACGATACTAAAAAATCCCATATGAAACTCTCTCCTCTAAGAGTAAGATCACACTGTCGGCACCAGTGTGTGACCACTGAATCTCCTCCCGTAATAGTATCCAAATGAAAAGGTCGAGCTAAAAGCTCAGTTGGAATCTCAGATTCCCGAACTAAGTCCATGTAATGGAAATAATAGCTAGAACTTGTGTCGATAAGAACTACTACTAAAGTAGAGAAGATACAGATCATACCTCGTATCATATCAGGGACATCAGGAACGTGAGCCTCTACTGCTTATAGCTAGGCCTGTCCCCGTCCACCCACTCCCTGAGCTCATGGTGGACTGCCTGGGGGTGGTGGTGGTAGTTCTTGGTGACCCCGACCACCTCCCGCTGCACGTCCTACTCCCCTGCCTCATCCGTCGCCTGGCTAACACCCATGCTCCTGCCACTGCTGCTGCCTTGGTGGCCCTTGCACCATCTTCCAATCATCCGCATATGGAGTCAGAAAGTCACAAGCTCTATGACCCTATCCCCCACATGAAAAATAGATCACGCCTCACTGGTGGCTCCCTCGAACTCTCGAGCCTTGCACCTCTGACCCTGAGTCTCAGGGTTGCCCTCTGGAAGGTCTAGCCCGCTTGGGCTTCTGTGACGTCTGTCTACTTCCAAATGCAGATGACTCTGCTACCTGTCATCCCGTAGGGGCTTTCACTATCAGTGCCTACTCAGCAAGGAGGCTCTCCATCATCAATTCTTTCTCTAGCACCCCATCCTACGTCGGGATGCTGAGAGAAATTGTCATAGCTCCAATCTATCATTAGAGCCCTTGCTCAAATGTATGGGCCCTGATGTAAGGGTCCCGTACCATGTTGGTGGAGTATCAGAAGAGGTCAGTAAATCTCACTGAGTACTAAGACACAATATATCTGACCTGCTGCAGATGCAGAAGATCTTGAATATGCACAGATCGTAGTGTCACTGGCACGAACTCTTCCCTAAAAAGACTCTCAGGGTCTGGCCAGGTGAGGGTCGTCTCTTAATTCACCTGGAGCATCAAGCTACACCATCTTCCTATCAAGACCTAAAGAAGGCTAGCGTCCAAGATCGCCATCTGCTCGACAGGTGTCTCTACTAAACAAAAGACCCGCGAAACCGCCTCAAGCTAGTCCTCTGCTTCCTGGGGGTCTGTATCACCTTGAAACCTCGGAAGCTTCTATCTATGGAACTCATGAAATGTGCTAAACTAGCATGCATGATCCACTGGTATAATCTACTGCTCAACGGGTGGTGGTGTTGCTGGTACACCACCCGATGGTACCATCACTGTGAGTAGTCCCTATATCAATGCCTCGTTGCTCTGTAGACCACTGTAATGATCTCTAACCAAAATCTTGGATGGATGTCTTCATAGAGGAATCCAGTAAGAAATATATGCGCCATGGTCAATAAGTTATACCTGTTGAGTTGACTCAAGAAAGATCAAGAAAACTTTTCAAAACACTAGAAACTGGTGTTTTCATGTACTGAGTCGGAAAACAGAATTTAGGGTCCTGGTGTATGGATACGTCGGCTGCCACACCAACACTAGACTCCTTGTACTGAAAACCGAACTCAAGATAATTTACACCATTCCTTCATTAAAAGTATACGCTTAGTCATTCTGGTAGAACTAACCTCCCTTTGATACCAGTTTTTCTCGACCCGTCCCACGGGGCCAAGACATGACTACCCCAAGCCTGCCTTCTATAGACCAGGGGTTGGTGACTAGAACTTTAAGGATTTTCTCGAATAGGGAAGGAATTTCCTTAGAGATCTGTACACACTCAAAAAGGGAAACTGAAGTAAAAAACCAATAAGAGTAAGGTATAACCACGAGAGTAAAGTAAAACCACAAGTACAACTATAAAATGAAAATAGTGGGCCGGAATACAAGACCTAGAAACTGGAAGGAAAGTAAACAGCTATTTCATCTTCCCTAGAGCTCTACCTGGAGGGCAGTAGTTGTAAGTATAAAGTCTAAGAAGAGGATCTCAACTTATCCCGTCGCACCAAGATCAACCAAGTCCCAAACCTCCAAAGTCTACCTCAGAGCATCAGTGGTCTTCACCAGATACACACATGCAGGAGGAGCCCGTGTAAGGGTGAGTATAACAACATAGTAGGGGACCCCAAGACCCCCGAAGGTATCTCAGTAATCTACAAAGGAAAACATCACAAGAAATACCACAAAGGTAATATCACAAGCATGATCAAAATCATGAAGCATAAAGAAAAATAGATATCTCACTCTAATGGTATAACTTTAAGGTTACTGGGACAGGGATGATTGTTCATAAAGACAGATCATCCTATCCATAGTAAATTTACTATTGACCCATATAAGTCACTGTATGCTGACCCGTATTGGTCACTAGATGCTGACCAGTATTGGTCGCTGGTGCTGACCCGTATTGGTTGCTGGTGCTGACCCGTATTGGTCATTGGTGAAGACCTATATTGTTCGTTGGTGCTGACCTATATTGGTCGATGGTACAGAGGTAGGTATTATTAGTCGTACAGCTAGATCATCCCACTATGGAGTTTTTGATGCTGACCCATATTGGTCGCTATTCTTCTTCATATGAAAGCCAACCACTGGATTCCCACACGTAACACGCCTGATCTCTGGAAGATTCTTCTCCTCAAGGCATCGGTCATATTTCAACTGGTACAAAGTCCCTAAAAATAATACCCAAGGGACCTCCCAATTATAGGGGTCCCAACGTGACAGACGATGCATCGATTGGATGCCCTATCTGTGAGATATGGGCACTTTTGTAAAAAGGTCCTAGTTGGATTCATGTCTAATCCAACATAGGTTGCACGTCAAACTCATTCAAAACTCACTTATAGTATCTCCAAAGGATCATCTTGTCACAAGGATTCTTATGCCACAGACAACAGGTCAATCAGACGCCTGGTCTGTTAGTTTCACCCCTTTCTGTGAAACATGGGTGATCGCACCTCGGTCCGGCCCAGCTTGGTTGGGCCCGTTAGAATATTCCAAAGGGACCACTTCCTAAAAAGGGGTCCTAACAATATTGACGGCGTGTCAAACAGACACTCGGTTTGTCAGTTACGAGCGTTTCTTTATTCGGGGGCCGGTTGGGTTTGGGACTGGTCCGACTCGGTCAGGCCGACACAGTGCAATGGGTCCCGGGTTCTACCTGACCCCACATGGGTCTGACCCGTTAAAGGTCGGCCCGGTTCACTGGGTCTGGACCATCGGGGTCATCCCGGCAGGTTCACGGGCTCGGGCTGCGGTTGGCCCGACTCGCCGGGTGGGGTTTATCCCACCTGTGCTGGCCCTTTGGGCCGCATGTTCGGCCCAGCCCGTGTCTAGCCTGCGTTCGGCCCCCGTCCGGCCCGGTCTGCCTCAAGGTAGACCATGTCTCTAGCTGGCCCCGCGAACATGGGGCCGTTTCATCCAGCTGGTGGTTCACTGCCCCACCACGTGCAATGGTCCGCCAGGGGGCCAACCGGTCTCCAGCCGATGCGGCGTAGCGCCGGGCCATGCTTCCCCCTCTTGTCACGACCCGCTAGTCATAGTTGTTGCCACCGGTGGCACCACCCTTCTCCCACGTGGCTGGATTGGGCTGGACGTCTCTGGCTACCACGGCGCACGACGACATGCCACCTTCCCACTGCCCGCTGCCAGTTGCCACGGACCTCCTCCGGCCACCGTCGGGATGGCGCGCCGATGGTTCTTTCTGCGGGTCACCGAACGTGCTCCGGTGGTCCGTTCCTGGTGCTGTCTACACATATGAGCCTCTTGGGTCACCGACACCACTGCGTGACCCCTATCTCTGCCTTGCCATCACATTGCTCGACTGCGCATGGGAAACACAAGAACGACAAGATCGGTGGAGGGTCCAAGCCTTGTTCGGATTGGCCTGTGCCCTCCACGTTAGCATTTTTACAAGGGGTTTTAGCAACAAACAGAGAATTTAGAAAAAACACTTGACTTGTAACCCCACATCAACCTCCCATGTTTCATGAACGATCTTTGGATCAACCCATTGGTCAGTTGATCCACATATTCATATAAATAAAGAACGGAGAATGATAAATTTTATAATATCAAAAACAAAAAACCTTACCTGGATTAGATGTCCACTGATGATGATCGATGGAACCTCCTTCATCATTGTCGTCGGTTTGTGATTCGGTGGTGATCATCACCACTCGCTGATTTCGATCTCGTCCTCCAGGTTGATGTTGCCACAAGATTTCTCCAAAGTTTCCTCGTTTAAAGAAGTCATGCCAAAACCTCACCCAAAGCTCCATTTAAATAGGATGGGGAAAGGTGAGTAACACATTGAGAAATTAATGAGGTTTATTAAATGAAATAATGAACATCTTTTAATTCACAATGGTGGAGTTACGAAGTAGATGAGTCAATCCATTAAATGGATTGAAAAGTCACCAGTCCCACCACCACCACTCATCGGTTGGAGAAAAAGAAAATAAAAAAACAGTTACATGTTATTTTACTTTTCTTTTAAAAGTCCAAAAAATAAATTTTTCTCCTGACCTACTACGGTCGAAGTAAAGCCTCCCTTAAGAAAATCCTGGCACTATGGATTCAACGATGTCCTTAGATTTTAAATCTAAGAACTGGTTCAAAAGATAGAAAATGTCGCCCGCACGTTTACTGAACATACCTTAAAAAAAATTCAAAAATCCATTTCGGGCACACCGGGCCTCAGAATCACGCGACGTTAATTTTTGCAGATCTTACTTGTAATAATCCCAAATAATTAAAAAAATTACATTGAATTTTCTAGGTCTTTACATGTTGACACCCTGATTCACCCCTCCCCTCTTAGGGTGTTCTATTCCCTTACAAAATGAATACACATGGTAAAAGGATATAGGATCCCCTAAGTGGGCTTTCCAAATTGTATCTTAACCAAGTATTAATAAATAATTTATGTGTGAAGTGAATGTATTCCTAAACTCACATTTCCTCATACAATAATGTTTTGATGGTAGTAAAAGGGGAATGATGATGAGACTTGTATATATTGTAAACACTCTATGATTTCTTCTAAGAAATCATTTTGGAAATTACAACATGAATAAAAATATTCCAACTTATTAGATAATAGATATCATATATGCTATGATGTGATGGAAATAAATTAATTTTTATTTCATGTTTTATGATTTGGGTTGTTTTTCAATATCAACTAATGGATTTCAAAATAAAAACACAAAGTGTATCTAAGTTAATTATCCTACTATTACTGAGGACATTAACTACCCTAAGATATAATGATATTAGTTATTAACAACTATATTTTTATATAATGGAGACTCTTCTTCATTAATATAGTAGGAGTAGTCTAAATTTCAATTATGTCTAGGATTTGATTCACAAGAGTTGGCATAGAAACACAAACTCCAATAAAAATCATACATGAAATCAGTAAAATGGTATTGAAAAGTTTCATGAATTCAATGAGGGAAAAAATATATAAAAATTATAAAACTATATATTGTGAAGGTTTCTAGACTTGATAATGTTTATGGGTATTCAAGATAAACCAAATATGAATGGAACAAGTTGGTACTGATAAAAAATTATTGATTATTAAAGGTCTTGTCAGTAGTGACTAAACACATTCAATGATGAGATCTTTTCTCCAATCATTATTATAAATCTAATTTAATTCTACTTGTCATAAAAAAATTCTATGGTCATTTATTGGTAATTAGATATCAAGGGAATCCTCCTATGTGGAAATCCTATAGAATATGTCTATATAATGAAACTAAAGGGTTGGTGACACCAATCAATGCTAATAATGTATGAAAACTAAAAATATCCATTTATGGATAAAAGTAATTATAGTGATCGTAGAATATTTGTTTGGAATGATGAAATTCCATGTGTATACAAGTGGTTAGTGGGAGTACTACATCTTTCAGATATAAGTTTTTGATAACATATGGAAAAAAATTAATCATTCTTACAAGTTTTTAAAGATTAAGGAATAAATTTCTCTAAAGGATGAATTGAAGTATCAAACAAAGTTTTAGGGACAAGATCTATATATATATATATGGGGTTGCTGAATCAAGTCAAAGTACATATTTGAAAAAAATCACTGAATAATAGAAGATGGAAAAGTTCGAGACTAAAATGATTTCATGACACATGGAATGTAATCTATCTAAGAATGGAGGATATTATTATAAATATAATCCTAGATACCTAATCATATTTTTGAATCTATTTTCTCATGCCATGATATAAATTTTGTTTGATATTACTTATGTGTAAAATATACAAGATAAATATCAAAATATTACTAGGAGAACCGCATAGACCTAAAAATAGAACTATCTGATGGTACTCAAGTCATCAAGAATATGTAAAAATTGTTTTCCATCAAATTTATTGATCCAATAATGTGTTTGGGCTAAAGTAAATATGCAATACAAACTTATTATATCTAGTATTTAACATATCTACAATAATCGAGTATGTTGTGACTTCTGATGTGGCTTAAGAAGGAGTTTAGTAATTATTTAATGGGGTATACCAAGAAATACTAAATGTTCATCATTATGATAAACCTTGAAATTGGTATTATCTAAGTTTTTATATTTATAAAAAAGGAAAAAAGGTAAATACTTAGTGATATCACTTATTGTGGGATTTTATTATAAGTGAGGTCACAGTAAATAGATTTTTCATGAGGAAATGTGATAGGACCAATAAAATATACATAAGAACATGGTAGGACCAATAATTATATCCATATTCAAAAAAATATTTATCATGTGAGGCTAGATAACTAGTTTGTTAGAAATTGTATTTAGTGTAAGTGAGAGTTTTTTGGAGTTAGTTCCATATAACCAACTACCTTATACTGTATATTACCTATATATATTCAAATATGTGAATATTAAATTTATTTCTTATCACATAATGAATAATTATATTGTGTTAAATTAATGTGATAATATACATGGGATATTGGTCACATGGAGAGGACATAATAGTTCCCTATCATGACGAGATCCTTGAAGTGATATGACATATTCCATAAATATCATTCCTATGATTAGGAGAACATTTTATGATGAGGCACAAAGTATGTTGATTTTAAGATGATAATACTCATAAATGGATATGACTATATCTCATGTATTTAACACCTAATAATATCTAAGATGAGAGATTATGTGTAAAGACTCACCAATAAGAAATCCACATGTTTACATGTCATTAGAATTCATGTTTGTGAGTATGTGTAATGATCTTTTAACTTTATTATTATTATTAATAAATATCATGAATCATATATTTTTATGTATTTCTCAAATCCATGACAACCTATACTTATATGAAATAGGGTACATTGGAGTCATCCAGAATGAAATGTTATTACTGAAAATTCAACAAAGGATTTGTCCCTTCTGTTCTTTAATGGAAGTTGATACCTCAGGATCATTGATTTAAATTTAAGTGGATAATAAATTCTATGGAAATAGTGTTTGATGGGTTTATTTTAGATAGTTATAGAAAGAGTAATCAAGTACATAGGTTGATGACACGAAGTATGTAACCAACTTTATTAGATATATCATGGAAAATATATTATATTACACAGTGAGTGTTCATATGTGGTTGATATCTTTTAGACATATCTTCTTTCCCTATGGGTTTCTTGACTCATTATTAGATACTAATCTTATACATTAGGCAATTCCACCTAATTTCATTGAGAAAGAGGCATAAAGTGTCATTCAAAAAGTGTTTCCTTGATCTCAGTTAAATTATTTTTCAATTTAGCAATTGAATAAATTAATATTCTCAAGATCGAGGAATATTATTTATTTAGGATTTATTAATCACAAATATGAAATAATTATTCATATGCATGAATTTGATATTAATATTTTTTTTCAAGTTATGAATATAATATTTATTTATTTAATGAATGAATATTATTATTCAAATATTTATTCCGCATTCAATAAATGTCGATGAGGATGAGTAGAACAAGTTACAGTTCATGTGATAAATATTTATTTACAAGACTATGAATAAATAATATCTATCATTTTTTGAGTTAGCACATCCCAGGAGAATGATATAAGAGTTAAATATCATTAATTAATTAATTAAATATTTATTTAATAAAATGATATTTGATGATACAAAATAAGTCACATGTCATGTAATGTTGTTGTTGTTGTTATTGACATGGGGTGCATTATGGGTTTGATTATAGATTAAGGGATTTATGAAATTAATATAATTTAAACCATAACTATATATATAGGTTGTTATATCATTCTTGAGATATACATATTTTAACCTATACATTTTTCACAACAACTCCTCCGAAGAGATTTCTCTCTACCAAGAACATATTTAGGGAATTCTCTTGAGAGTAAGAAAAGAGATTATCCTCTCCCTATTAATCTTGAGAGATCTAGAGATAATCCTTCGATGTCAAAGGGATTTTCATTATGATCATCAATGGATGACACAATATGATCGACATTGTAAGATCCTAACGTTCATATGAGGTATGTTTTGTTTAAATTTTGGTTGAAATCCCTTAAAAGTTACTTAATGAAATGTTTCTAAAGAGTAAGAGAGGTCATGGGGGTGTCATAGTGGTTCAAGATGTGAAAAAGGGGGAAAGTGTCCATACAATGTATGGAGCATGGTTTGTGTATGGTTAGCACTAATTGTGCACTATAACCATGTGCCCTGGAAGAATGAGGTGTAAAATTTTTCAACTATGTGAGGTTGTCCATAAAACCATGTGGGCTGGGAAAGAGCCACCCACATGGCCTCTTCATGGTTATTCAAACCATGAGGGATCCATAGAATACTATTTCACATGGTTTTTTGAGAGATGGATAAGGTATCGTGGTTGTGACAGAGTTTGGAAAATCTTGAACCTCTTAAAAGAGAGGGGTTTTGTGACTTACCCCCTAAAGTTTAAATGATTATTAACTAAATTTCCACCCATTTCCACCTCCAGTGGCAAGAGTTATGAATCTAAGTATCTCCCATATTTCAAGGATAATTCTCCTTCAATCTTGAGTCATTTTAAGCACTATTTAGTGAGAATTGAAGCTCTGGGTGAGCCAATGATTCCTCTTTCTTCTATTTTCTTGAAGAAGTATGGTTGAATGTTTTCTCTCTTTTTGAATCCCTAAACCCTTATTTTTATAGTAGATTCTTATATTTCGTGTTTAAGTTTGTTTGTGATTGAATCAAGGGTTGTTTTCTAATGGGTATTTGTCAATGGTCATGAGGTAGGTGTTCTACAAGTTATATCCCACAGTATTGTGGGTTTTCATGTATGTATGGGGGTTAAATTATATTTCTTTATTGCACATTTATGTTCTTAATTGAGAAAAATAATTTGGGACTTTAATTAATATGTGAGACCCTTTAGAGACCCCATTGGATCCATTGATGATGAATAGACTAAGACTATAGTCACCCATGGGGTGTACCACTCCCTTGGAATTGATGATTTGTGTTTTTAAATGGGGAGTTAGTGGTTTTATGAGATTAAACCACTTAAATGGTGCTTATCTTGATATCATGGTATAATTTTCCATTTGAAATGACTTGGTAAGTTGAAAGAGTTATGTTTTTTTAAATGGTAATTGTGATAAATGGTTTAAGGGGATTTTACATGTAAATAAATGGTTAAATAAATGTTTAATGATTGTTAATATGCTTAAATAGTAAAGTGGGATAGTATAAAATTAGGTTCAATGTGTTGAATGAACTGAACCATGAGAATGTTGATAAATGAGATGGTTCACCCTTGTTGTTATGTTTTTGTAAAATTTCACTGATTATGACTCTGGTAAAATATGAAATGGTATGGTTGGAGTGCTATACTAAGGGTTTAGGTACTTAAATTATGGGCGGATGGGATGAGGTGTTGGACTGACGCTCTGGGAACTGAAAAAAATGCACATGGTTAGGGGTGCCAGACTGATGCTCTAGGGACCAACGTTGTTTAGTGTGTAGATTAGGGGTATCAGACTGGGGCTCTAGGCACAAATGATGATAGTGTGTTAATTGGTATGTCAGAATGACTCTCCAAGAATCCATGACATTTGACTTAGTATGGGTACTTGGATTGATGCTCCAATGTACCATGATTTGAATTAATTAATTAATGCCCATTTGTTGTAATGTGTTAAACCCCTTATGTTATGTGGTTCAGACTTCCAGAGTGGGCCGGAGTAGGTTTGATGGTCAGGTGTTAGTAAGGAACCTAAGATTCCATGAGGCTAGTTGGAAACTCTTTAATTGTGAAACAAGTTCTAATTTCTACTTTTATTTTATTCATGGTAATTATGCATATACTATTTTATACTAGATATTTTATAAACATCATTGGTGGTGGACTACTGAGTTGTACTCACACCCTGTCCGGGCTGTCGTTGGTTACTCGAGTAGATTACATGGTTGTAGGTTCAGACATGGGAAAAGTCCATGTAATAGATGGTTGACATGGGATGGAGCCTAAATGAGAGGACCAGACATATTTTTGGGACTTGTTTTGGGGTTTTTATTGGTGTATTTATTTTAGTTTCCACTTAACACTTATATTATCGTGAAATGAAATCTATATTGTATTAACTCATTGGAATTTCCTTGGTTTTGGGAATGTGGTATGTTATGGATGATTATTTTTCATTTTACATGTCACTACTTATTTTATTTCAACTGTTGTTTCACTCAAGTAAAGAGGGTATAGTCTCCCCATGTGATTCCTTATACCCTCGCTTCTAGTTGGTAGCCTCTATAATAAGGGGAGACGTGCTTGAGGTCATGTGGAATAGAAGTACAGGGAGCTGTTTTAGTGGATCTCGGGTTGGGGTATAGACATCTTTGTGTTAGCACTCAAAATTTTGAAGACAATGTTTTGTAATGAAGGAGTGTATGTGGATCACTACTAGAGGGGATCTACTTTTGTCCTCATCATTATATGATGATTAAACATGAATAAATTTCATGAAATCAACACTTTTATTGAAGAAATATCTAAAACCATAGGTATTATTATTCTTGATAAAATTAATTATATATTAATCATAAACAGATCATATCACTTAGTATTGGGCATGGGCTTGAATGACACTTTTGTTGTGCCTGTAACCTACTCAAGTAGTTGGAGTGGAGTCATAAAGGTGCATCATAGTAGAGTAATTTTCCATTACACATTGTAATTTAATGAAGGGTGGTTTGTTTTTTAGTTTCAAGATTCCCTACTAGAAAATTAGGCTATGGCCATAGGTCATGACTATGGATATAGGTTATAGCCTATATTAGTCTACTCATAGAGGCTATTTTAATTTTGATAGCCCTTGAGGCTATATCCATGGACAATGCTTGTGGTTGTATCCTTTGTCACTGAAGGAATCTATATCCATGGGCCCAATTCCCATGAATATAAGATAAAAAACATACTACCACCAAGATTCAAACTTGTATCTCTTCTGTAGGAATCAACTAACCTTACCACTCCACTAACACATTAAAATTAAATATATATGTAATATATATATATATATATATATTGAAAGAGTGTATAAATGTATTTTATTATTATTTCAAACTTCACCATGGATATAGGATAACATATATCTATAGTCAGGATTAGATGTGGCCATAGGGGATTTCCCACACCCTTTCCATGAGAATTTTTCCCACATTGGCACACCAAACCCTATAGTCATAGTCGAGATTCACCATGTCTAGAAATTTTTTTTCACTCCCTTATTTCTATAGTTGGGTACGATCAGGGCTATAGGCCACCTATATCCATAGTCAAGATCGACCATGGATATAGATGTATGATGATGTTTTTTTAGTCATTGGTATTTGGGTTTATATAGTTGTATTTAAGGTTACCGATTTTATTTTAATGGAAATTCTGCTAGTATATTTTAGTAGATACCCCAGGTGGAAGTTGATAACCTTTTACCTATTATAGGAAAGCTTCTGGGGGTCATCTCTCTCTGTCATCACTAATTCGAGTAAGGTGTCAGGGAATTGAGTAATGACACAATGGTATTAGAGAATGGTTTATTAGAGTGGAGTTTGGGGTAATTACATGTGAGGATTAGTAGATTTCTAATAGATTGGTATACTCAAGGAATGAGAATATTTTATATAGTGTTGGAATATATGTAATAGATCATGCATCATTTAGTTTTTATATAGAATATGATAGTTTTATATGTCATTTTAAAGTGAATTGTTATGATTAAGTTGAAGGGGTACCACAAAAGCATCATCCATATGTTTTTCATGTGGATTAATAGAGGAATCATGAAACATGGTATCATCCAACATTCAATGATAAGGTGTTCCAAATTTTTTTGGTAAAGTATCAAACCTTGAAGAAAAAAAATGGAAAAAAGAAATTGAATTTATTTTTGATTTGGTTAAAACTACAGGACAATTTTTAGTACCCTTAGTAGTGGGTTTACTTTGTGATGGAACTCAACATTGATGGATAATGGATTGATGGGATTAATATAAGATGTCTTGGGAAGAATTTCATGACCTAAGAATGAATATATTTTATGTGTTCATAGGGTTGAATGCATGGAGGGGTTCATTGAAATTTAGAAAATAGAATCCAATGTATGCAATCATGGAGATCTTTTTAGGAATATTATAAGTGTTTATATTGATTTTTTAACTCATGATTAAATATGAAAATTTCATTTTGAGTCTGCTTTGAGGCTATAGATTCAAAAGCATGTATTTTTATTTTGATTAAATAACCAAAAGGAAGTAATGAGTTATGTGGAAGTTGTGAAAATTATTTTATCAAGGGATATTGTTTCTATTAATACTCTTTAAAATACATTAAAAAGTCATGATTAATTTCACATGTCTTAAGTTTTAACCTAGTGGTTCTCATAAGTGAAGGTTAAGGCATTATTGTAGAGAATTAATATGGTTATCATCCTTAGGTATGAGTAGTTAGATATTATCTAGGATGAGAGAGTTGATATGTTTCTTTTATAATGGAATGGAATATCAGGTATATAAGTGTACCTTAGTTACAAATGGATCAATGAGTGAAGGTATTGAAAGTTATCCTTAGTCACATGTGAAATGATCTTTTGTCCTTCCCATTATCATGTGATCATTTCCCTTTTAGTGAAACCCTTGAATATTTCTATTTTATAAATTGTTTTCCTAATGAGAAGTGTTGTATCATCATTTAATTATATTTTATCTAAGTGACTCAATTAAAGAACGGTGGATCAATCGAGTTATGGGTTACATTTTGTTAAATGTAGTCTCCTATTTTATTCTTAATCATAAAGTTTCTTTTCTTGAATTGAGTTTAAATTAACAATATCAGATTCCTCAATGATTTCATGGTGATCCTTCTTCTACAAAAAATCATTTGATGTTATGTAAAACCACATATTCTTTATCATTAATTATTTTCCACATTAGCTTTTGTTGAAGTTTTTAGAAAAGTTTTATAGGTTTCTATTGTAACTTCCCCTAATATGATGCTCTCTCACGTGGCCAAATCAGGTTAGTTATTGGAACTTAAGTGTGCCTCCCCATACATAAAATGTTGTCAACAAGCAGTGGGGGTGTAGAGAAAATAGTGGGAAAACAATTCCCCCTGGTACAAAGTTACAATACATTGGAAATAAAAAAAAATATCTGAGTAACAAAAAATAGTGGAAACAGTAAAACACAATAGATAAACCAAATTTTAAATGTCAACTGGGCAATCCAAAGAAAATAATAGAATAATTTAATGATAGGGTAGAATTGAAATAAATTTCATACTGGAAGTCATACAGATAAAAGACCAAACTTACATAAATAAACTCTAAATAAGACACAAAAGACCTCGGTCCTAATCCCCACATCTGTCCCATCACATAGATCCACCCCATAAATCAAGAAACAGTCAACAATAAGATCCATTTCCCATGTACAAACATGTATCCTTGTAATCTTCTTGGGTACCAAAAGCTGTCCTGAATAGGGTGTGAATAAAACTCGGTAGGTCGACACCACCTTGTCTAAAAAAAACATGCCTAATAACAAGTGAATGCAATAAAGAGATAATAGGTGTATTAATTTATCAATTTATGAAACACTAAAATTAAACATCCATCCATACAAATCAAATTTTTTATTAAAAAGTGAAACAAACAACAAGACAGACTAGGGGGGTCTATAGTAATGCAAACCAAGGGAATCCCCTCTGATCAAGTTAATGCATTCCGGCTTTAAGCTATGAGGCTGAAAAAGACAAATATTGGTAGACCTATGATCGGCCACTAATGCCAAAAAATCTGCAACCTTGTTCCCCTCACAGTAGGTATGGGACACTTGAATATTGTGTCGAAGAATCCCAAGGCATTTCCTGACACTGTAGGATATAGACCAAGGTATTGAACAATTACCTTTCAAGGAATCATGGAGAATCAAGGAGTCCACAACCATGCCAACCATAACCAAAAGGTCATGACATAATCACATAACTAGGAAAATCCCTCTGTATAAGCATTTCAGCATAACCAAGCCAAGCCCTATAAGAATTACAAAAAAAACAGACCTAGAACTCTATATAATCATTTCAGCATAACCAAGTCAAGCCCTTTATAAAAGAATTTCAGCATAACCAGGCCCAACCCTTTATATAATCAATTCATCATAACCAAGATAGACCCTTTATATAATCATTTCAATATAACCATGCCAAGCCCTTTATATAAGCATTTCAGTATAACTGGACCAATCCCTTTATATAATCATTTCATCATAACTGGGGAAATCCCTTTATATAATCATTTCAACATAACCATATGTTTCCTTTGGAATTGGGGATGACCTCATTGATTTAAGGTTCAAACATTCCAATCGGTTTCTAACGGGTTTGTTCATAGAACCGAAAACATCCAATGATTCCATATCCATTTGGACCTACTTTCCAAAGGTAGGTGCTCATTAGTTATGAACTGATGAGGATTAGGAATTTGCATTGGTCGAGAGGATGGGAGGTCGGACTCATCACACCTTTTTTAAGGGGAATTATTGTCTACTCCGAGACTCTCTTTATAGATTTAAGTTATGTTCGTGAATCCTTATTAAATTACCAAGTATAAAATGAGTTTTCCTTTAGATCTGACAATCAATGATTGATATGTAAGAAATTTAGAGAATCTTTTATATGTATTCGAGGTTCTTCATCGATAGAGAATCATCTATATTTGTTAGAGATTCTTAGTCAATGGTATCATTTAATACATTATATAAAAGTATCATGATCATTATGATGATCGTACTGGTTTTAAAGCCACTCAGTGGGACACTTGAAGTTTATTGTCATTCAGAAGGACATAGATAATTTCAGAGTTGGGATCGTACCCGCAAATGGGCTACCTACGTATCCTTTATTTAGAAAAGGAATCAGAACCCACATAGTTCGAGTAAGGGAATATGATGTTTATGTATGATTAATGTCTCAAAGAAAGATGTCATAATTACTTTTACACTCTAAGCTCACGTGAGTCATGCTCGGTGTGAGAAACAAGAGGTATTGGTAAAACTAGAAAATTGTGCCATGAAATATGCAATCATAAGGATTAATGTGGGGCTTATGTATGTATGACTTCCCAAATAGGTGAAGAGTAAGATTTACTTCAGGGAAGAAACCCGGGAACAAATTCCATAAAGGTATATGTGCTTTATGGAGATTTGGATACTCTAACTTGGGGCTTACTCCTAAGGAAGATGCCCAAAATTAGGAGGGAAATGATGATTGGGTTTTACTCTTGAGAAGGAATCCCAAATAAAAAGTAATTTAATACTGGTTAAGAGAAATTAAGACTGGGGCTTACTCCTGAGAAGGAGGCCCAGGTTAAAGGGATTTGAAAACTGGGGCTGACTCCTAACGAGGAGGCCCAGGTTTGGGAAATTTTGAGAACTGGGGCTTACTCCTAAGGAGGAGGCCCAGGTTAAGGGACTTGGGGATTAATCCTAAGTAGGATTCCCATATTAAGGGAATTATGACTGGGGCTTATTCCTGAAAAGGAAGCCTGGGTTAGGGGAATTGGGGCTGATTCCTAAGGAGGATGCCCAAATTAAGAGAACTTGGACTGGGGCTTACTCTTTAAAAGGAATCCCAAGTGATAGATCCTCTCATCTTAAAGGATGAGGTTAAAATGAATGAAATATCTATCCTTGGTGACATAAAGATATGTAAATCACTAGGTTTTGAGAGATGTTTCCGCAGAATTCCTTTCAAATAAGGAAGAAAAATCAAGAAATCATGCCATAAATGGCTTTGAAGAGAGTTTTGAGGGCGTAGTCTTGAAGAGGATAGGTGGATAGGTATAAGATAGGTGGAATAAGCAGGAGGGGCACCCAAAAAGTAAGGGGCGCGCAAGTACTGCGTGGGTGCGCAAGTCCTACGTGGGCGTGCAAGTCCTGGCTGTGCAAGTATACATGCACGACACATGGGTACTTGCGCGACTTTTAACCCTTAGGGTAATACTTGGGAGAGACTTGGATCAAGACCTTAGTACTATCCCTAGGGTATTCCAAAAGAGTTTCACACAAGTTTTGGTGAAGGAGAAAAGCGGCGGACAAGTGTGGTCATTTCCCTTAAGGGTTGGCCACTCAGGTGCGTAAGTGTTGATGAGTTTCAACACTTAGCCCCCCCCCCCTCTTTAGATCTTCCGTTATAGGTAAGAAATTACCCTAGAAGTGTTTGGTAAATTTGATAAGAGACTAGGGAACTAGGAGCTCAAATATGAGTTTCTGGAATTTTTCCGTCCTCTGAAATGAGGGGCCCACAGGGGTATTTATAGGCTGCAGAGACCCTGTGCGAAATTTCAAAGAGGGCACGCAAGTCACCTGCGCGACCACTGGGTGGTGCGCAAGTATACTTGCGCGACATTGGTGGAACTTGTGCGACTCAAGTGAATTTGAGTCTTGGTTCATGCCTTTTTCAATTTTTTGATGTTTCTTCAAAGGATGAATCACTTTAGGTTCAAGGTATTTCCCTTTTCATTACTTTAGACTCTGTGATGGAAATTAGCATAAAAAAAAGTCCCCCCTCAGAGTTGGATCTGAAAGAAATGAGTATGTGACTCTGAGGAAAAGAATAAAACCAAAGGAAAGGAGGCGCACAAGTGTTGAGCGCGCAAAGGGTGGCGTGCAAGTGTTGAGCGCGCAGGTGTTGACACGCAAGGGTGCAGCATGTCCTATAAATACGCGGTCATTCTCACGCAAAGCCACCGGATCTCGAATTTCTTTCTCTCATTGCACATGTTGGTCTCGTCGTGCAAGTTACTTATTTTCTGCTGTTTCACTGTTGTCGCACTTCTTTAGAGGTAATAGGACTTGCACGGTGATACTTGCACGCCAAAAACTTGTGTGACACATCCATACTTGCGCGCCAAAATTAGACTTGCACACCTTAATGCCTTTTCCATTTTTTCAAAATTTCTTCACAAATTTTATAAAAAACCAACCCATTTTAAGAGTTAATTTATTCAACTTTTTTACAGATTCAATGGCTCCCAAGAGAATCAGAACGGCTGATGAACTGGCAAGAAAGTGACTTGATGATATGATGAGCATCATTGGCCATTATTATACCGTCTGCGACGTCACTCTCTCAGATTTGGCTAAGTATTTGAAGAAGTATCATCATGACTTACCCTAGAGAATTTATCTACCTTTGTATGGTTATGGTCATCTGCGAGAAGTTACTATTCTAGAGGAAAAGAACTATCTCCCAATTTCTTGGTTTCAAAACTACACCAATTTTTCTTCAGAAAATATATCACGTGGAGGAGTATTTATAAATGCTGGAACAGTGGAGAAGGACCATATGATTTATCATATCCCTTTTACGCCAGATCTGAAACCTCATAAGCCCGATCTGCAGCCAAATTGTTATCCCTCAATTTTCCGAAACTCTCAGATGGATCAATCCCAAGTCTAGAAGAGAAGTTGGGGATTTTGTCCTGGAGGAGGTGTGAAGCCAACTTGGATGTGGGCATACTGGGTGCGACAAACCTATGCAGAGTTTGTTGATGATTTGAAAGGAGTTTTGATATATGAAGCCTTCTGGGTTGGGAAAACATATGTTTACATGCATGATAACTTCGTGCCAGAGATACTCATCCATTGGAGCCCAGAAACCAATTCTTTACATATGACTCATGGAGAAGTAGGCATCAGTCTGTGGGATGTCCACAAGATCTTAGGGGACCCAATTTTGGGTGATATGTATGATGAATTCATCCCTCCCAAGGTTACTTGGAATGATTCGGTGAAGACTCTGGCTTTATATTAGGAATTATATAAAATCTTCCACAAGATCAAGAGTTCAGAGACCTCCTTAACTCATTCTAGAAAGGATATTCATCCAAAAGAGTGAATGAATATGTTTCTTATTGATAAGTAGTAGACGGAGCCGAAGGAAAAGGGATCAAAGGAGAAGGGATCCAAGAAGAAGGGCCCAAGGAGAAGAGGCCCACTCGTCCTACCACCTGCCCCAAAATAGAGAAAAGGGGTGCTCCTGACACATTCTGGCCAACTCTGGAAGCAAGAGAATTTGAGAAGTGGGAATATGAGGTGAATCAAAGGATCCCAAAGAAGACTTGTCTGGCGGGATTTTTGGCCTTGTGGATCAGTGTTTATCTTCTGCCAGTCAAGGACTCGAAGGGAGGCGTCAGGCCAGGGACCTTTGTTATTGCGTCCAAGTTAGATGAGGGGAAAATGGTTGGGTTGGATACCCCAATTTTTGCAAATATTCACAGGATCTTACTCCATGTCTTCATGGGTAAGTCTCTTTTGAGAATAGTGGGACCATTCCAAGTTTTATAGGGATGGATCACCACTCACTTCAGGACGTATAATGTAAAGAATAGAGTACAGATTCCTGGAAGTTCTTTCAGAACATCAGTGTTGGCATTCTTTGGAATTGCTCCATTAGCTCTCAACTCTTATGACATGAAGGTGAGGCTGAGCATGTATAAGGAATTAAACTTCTTTCCTTACGGAAATCCTCCAACTGGGCGGTTTGTTGATGATGGAAAAACCAGCCTGGATTTGAGGGCATACATGCTGGCCTGCAGAGATGGTATGCTGGTTTCCAGGATTGATAGAGAGATTATATGCGAGGCCTATGCTCCATATAGATTTGCACGTCAATTCAAGTGTTTTCAGCAGACTATTGTATATCACCCTGTACATGTCAGGTTAGAGAAACATCTGATGGTTGCCCGAAAACTATGGTTGCTAACATCAAGGGAGAGGACTGGGGAAGTGTTTGATCTACCAGTTGAAAAAGCGGCATATAACTTGATTACATGGTACACTGAGCACTGGATAGAATCATACCCTAAAGGGGTGATGAATAAACCAATTTTTCAGGTGGGGAAAAAGAAGAGGAATGTAGAGAAAGAAAACCTTCCTCATGAAGGTGATGCTTCCCCATCTGAAGCTGATTTGCCAGATTCCTCATCTAGGACTGACTCACTAGATTCCCAAGATGGGGATGATGTGGCGCAACAAATGGAAAAGTGGCCTTGTGCCCAATATAATCCTCCAGTAAAAATCAAAATACCCACTCCATCAACTCCTGGTGAGTTACTTCATTGTGGAAATTTAATCATCATTACCTTATAGAGAAATAAGTCTTAATTTTTTTATTCTCTATCTGTAGTTGCAAGAGTTGGGAAGAAGATAAAGTCCAAGATTGTAGGACCTTCCTCACAGCCTTCTAGTACACATATTGAATATCTACGACCAGAGGCTATCCAGACATGGCAGAGTTTATACTGTGGTGCAGAAACTGCCTGGATGGATTTATGCGATGGGCTACACCTCCATGCAATAGGGAATCTCCGGGATTCTACAGAAATCTTTTTCTAAAATAACCCCGATGAAGCACGGGCTTACATCATAAAACTGGAAATGCTCATATATGCCACTGACAATTCCATTCATGTCACCAAGCAGGTGAAGGAAATTATAGATCGTGGTACCACTGAGGGGACTAATGCTTCCGAAGATGAGGAGTGGCATGATTACGTGGCTCCTGAAGATGTAAGTTTTCTTTCCTTATTTTCCTTGCAACTTGATTTCAGTCAAAGATTTGTTACTCAATGAAATTACTTTCTTCATCCTATAGCTTGAAAATAAAGGAACTACTGAGGTTACTTCACCGCAATATAGCCCTGGCAGTACTGCCATCAGGGCTGCTGCTGAATCTCATCGCAAATCGGGCAAGATATCTCCAGGCCAGCAGACCATGGATGAGGAGTTGGACATGGACTTCCATTCTCCAATTCAGGTACCTATAAGGGAGACTGCTGACACTCCCAAAAAGCCAAGGAAGAAAAGGCAACGAAGGAGGAAGTCCACAGCTAAACACTTAATTAGTAGTGGTAAGTCCTTTGGGTAATCATGAGTCTTAAACCATGAAAAAGATTTCTCATTTTCCTTGGTATTGCAGGGGATTCTTCAATTTCTCCTCTGATGGACAGGAATGACCCTCCTTTGAAGACCACAGAGGGTACTGGTGAAAAATCACAAGTTCAGGCTGACTTGGCTACTCATGGAGGAGAGCCAGCGCCTGTTCCCAGTATCCCTCCTGCTGCTATTGAAAGAAGAGAAGAACCTGCTTCTGGTAAGTTTAACAATGCTTCATAAAATGTTGAATGAAACATAAACTGACTTCCATTCTATGATACTTTAGGTTCAACCCCTACATTAGAGCTTTTGGAGGCCATTGCAACTGATGCCGCGATTTTATCTGAATCTGTCCAGGGTCAGAGACCGCAGAATGGAGGTCGCCAAGAAGACACATCAAATGCTCCCACTGGTGAGATTAGCCAGGATTCTGAGATGACATTAGATGAAATGATGGAACTTGGCACATCTTTCAAAGATTTTATAAATCATGTTAAATTACCAAGTAATTTAGAAGATTATGGACGTGAGTGTTATCCTTCGTCCTATTAAAAATAACTTCTTATTACATGTCTAATTATGATAGGTTCAAATATTCAGTTCTATTTGAGCAAACTGCTGAACTACCAATGCCTGAAGGGGGTACAAAAAACCCTACTATTACAGAGACATTAGTGCAAGTGGAGCTGAACCCCATAGAGCTTCCTCAAACTCACCCTGAATATTCTGTTGAAGCTAGGAAAGACGGGGAGGAGCCTTCTAAATTTACTGATCTACCATTGGGTAAGGGATAAAAATATTTGAGACTGTACTTAATTTGCAAGATATCCAATTAACTTTTTTTATCCATTGAAACTAACCAAAGCTTTCAATTGATTATGCAGGGCCATCAATTTCAGCGGTTAGATCTGGAGGTGAAGCTTCATCCTCTGCCCCAACGGGAATTGAAAGTGAAGAAGCACATGTCAGGGGGGAAGGAGCAGAACATGGAACTTCTCTAAGTGCATTAATCCTGGATTATACTCTCCCCTGTGATAGTGACGCTGAGTCGGACCCAGAAGTTCAAAAGGCGTTCCAATTTTCACAACTCAGGGCATGTCATAACATATGGAAAATCATATCTGAAGTGCCTCTAAAGGAGCTGTCATTGAAGATTCCCCGGATTTCATCCCTATTTTTCATATTAGGACTTAGTGGTTTTGGATATGAAAAGATCCATTCCGCGGTGAAACATGTCATTTTAAGAAGGGAGCAGGAGAAAAAGTGTCGTGAAGATCTAATCTGGGTGAAGCTGTCAGCCAATATCAGTGAATCTGAGGCTGCGGTATCCCGAGCTAAGGCTGATTATGCTGCCAAGATGAAGGATCTGAAGCCTAAGATAAAAGATAAAGTTGTCCAGTAGATGCATCTCCAGCAACAGTTAGATGTTGTAACTGGGTAACTTGACCAACTCAATAATTCACTGGAGGGAGCTCAAGCGAATGGTATGAAAGCCATCACGGATGCCAAGAAATCACTCCATCGGGCTGAAAAGAGTGAAGTTGGTCAAGTTCATGAGCTTCAAGTGGTTGCTGATGAATCTCGGGATGTTGTACATCAAGTAAAGACTTATGTTTACAACCTCTTTTAATTTCTTAGAAAAGAGAAGAGACTCCAGTCTGTGGATGTCCTTCGAAATTTTGTGCATCAAATGGAAAGAACACTTTCATCTTCAATCATTTGAGCATGTATTTTCCTACTACCTGCCTTAAATTTTTACCTAAGCCAGTGGGCCTAGTAATCATAGTTTTATTTTTACTAGGATTATTATAAATAACCCTAAAAAATTTGAATCTTTTAATTTCTCAATATTACCTAAATCATACAAAATGTATGTTTAGTGAGCTAGAACTTGACTTTTATTCATATTTACCTTGTCTTTTGCGGGAATTTTAAAGTCATGCACGTCGGACACAAAAAAGGATAATGTTTAAGGTCGAAATAGCTTTGACCGAATGGATTAAAATTGACTCAATTCCTCGATAATTTATCTGGAAACATATTAACACACCCAAGTATGAGGGAAAGTATGTAAACTATGACTTAAGAAATTTTGAATCTGAGGAATGATATGAAAAGGGGCTAAAAGGAATTAGAAGAAGTAGTTCCCAAGAATGAAGTTACCATTATTTAACAAACCCGTTAGGGGGTTGAATTATGCAGGGCCACCTATGGGTATTGGCTGCACAGTCAAATAATAACATCTTTTGGCTGACAGGTCCGTTATGTAGACTACTTATGAAAGGCCGCCTAAGGGCACGTGCTGCATAGTCAAGAAAAATAACTCTCAGAAATTTACTTTTCTAGTGCTAAAAAGCCAGTGAAAGTTTATGGAGATTCAAATTTTCCAAAGTATAGAGTTTGTTGTATGGAAATAGGTACTTGAATATGGAGAAGATATTTTCAAACAAGATTGTCTAAGAACTGGATGAATGTTAGTCCTACGAAGGTCTGACCCAAACGTAGGGAAGGTAAATATAAACCATAGACTTAAATACTTTCAGGTCATGAAAAGGAATATGAGAAAAATATATTAAGTATGACTATTTTTTACAGATCCCTATATATTGTCGTTAAGACAAATAAGGACAAAAAGAGGTTTTCGTCCTAAGAATGAAGTTACCATTATTTAACAAACCCGTTAGGGGGTTGAAATATTCAGGGCTGCCTAAGGGATTGACTGTATAGTCAAATAATAGCATCTTTTGGCTGACAGGTCCGTTATGTAGACTACTTATGCAAGGCTGCCTAAGGGCACGTGCTGCATAGTCAGGAAAAATAATTCTCAGAATTTGGACATTTTGTGATTAGAAGTCAGGAAAAGGGTTATGAAGATCTAAAAATATTTAAGGTTAGGATTATGACACATAAAAATGGGTATTGTATAATGTTTGTAGAGATACAAAAATCATTGCTAACCATAATAATGTTGTGGCTGGGTCCTGAATTGAAATGTTGGAATTCACTATGTATCCCATAAGGATAGGAATCAAGCCATACGTAGTTCTTAAAATATAGTTTAACGTCATGTGGGATGAAAGTATGGGAGATCTTAGTTTAGGGTCATAGAGCTCGGACCATTATAAGAAATACACAGTGTGTGTTTTCATGGGGACTTTTCAGCCAGGGGAATGGAAGTGAAATTTGGGGTTAGGCCCAAAGGCTTGGGTTTGGATTCGAGGGACACTCGAACGTTCCTACATATCCCATAAGGATATGAATCAATCCCATGTAGTTCTAGAAATACCCTCTGTATAGATTTGGTTCGTACAAGTGAAGGGTGAAAGGGGACTTTAGTGCAATGATGGTTTAACCCAAGATAAAAGATTCAGGCATTTCCATGTATGCACATAGTCTTTGGAATGTAACATGATTGGAAATCAATGTAAATAATGATTCCCTCTCAGGTGAGGGTATCAAATAATGTTGTCTTTTATTGTCGTAAAGGACAAAAGTGTTGTATAGTTTAATGTTGTATAGCAAGGATGAAGGTGAACCAATGTAAAGATATAGATTCTGGGGGAAGTTTCACGAATCAACATCTTACGAGATGGAGGTGAACCGATGTGAAGAGATTGGTTTTGGGCTAGAACCTTGGGAGTTTTCCTACGTACCTAGCCTGAAAGGCAAGGATCAAAGTCCGAGTAGTTCAATTAAAGAATGAATTAGTGATCAAGTTGTTCTTGGGGACAACGACCTAAAAAATGGTGTTGGGACTTACGCATGGTTAATGGCCCAGAGAGGGTTTTATGGTTAAAGTTTTCTCTAAGATCACGTGAGTTATACTCGGTGTGAGAAACAAGAGGTAGCAACAACCTTAACGATGCACAGTTTAATGTCATGTAGGACATATGAAGGGACTATGAATTTTAAAGTCTTGCAGTTAGGACTATTGGTGCTGCACAGTTTAGTGTCTTGTAGCACAGAAAAAATACAGTTTAACTTCATGTAGGATGTATTAAGGGATTTCTGTACAGTTTAGTGTCATGTAGTTAGGATGATGGGGACGATACAGTTTAATGTCATGTTGGAAAAAAAGGGGGGCTTTGCAGTTTAATGTCATACAGTAAGGACAAAAGAGGACGCAAGTTAACGTCATGTTGGATGTATTAGGGACTTTTTCACAGTTTAACATCATGTTGGACGAAAAGGGATGATACAATTTAGTTTCATGTTGGATGAAAGTGCGAATAGTTTAAGGTCATATGCATGGACCACTGCTGTATAGTTTAACATCATATAGCAAGGATGATGAAGGGGACACAGTTTAATGTCATGTTGGACAAAAGTGAAAATAGTTTAAGGTCATATGCATGGACCGTTGGATATGCAGTTTAACGTCGTGTGGGATGAAAGTAATGCAAATAGTTTAAGGTCATATGCATGGACCGTTGGATATTCCGTTTAACGTCGTGTAGGACAAAAGTAATACAAATAGTTTAAGGTCATATGCATGGACCCTTGGATATGCAGTTTAACATCATGTGGGATGAAAGTAATAAAAATAGTTTAAGGACATATGCATGGACCGTAGATGGTGCAATTTAACGCCTTTCTGGACATGAATCAATACAAATAGTTTAAGGTCATATTCATGTACTGTAACAATGTATTTTTGTGTTTATACAAAATAATTCTTCATAAATCTGGCATTGGTTGGAGTAGTGATGAGTTCTACATCCATTGAGATTAAAGAATAAGCTCCATTGGAATAGACCTTATGTATTGAATATGGTCCTTCCCACATTGGTTCCATCTTGGGAGGTTTATTTGCTGGTATCATTGGAGTTCTTAGAACCAATACCAATTCTCCATGAATAAATGAATGAAGATGAAATTTTTTGTTGAAATCTCGTGCTATTCGATTCTGGTATACTTCCAAGTGGTGCAAGGTGCACAATATTTTCTCATCTAACCATTCCAATTCATCTAATCGTTTTTGATATTGTTCATCTATAGATGATTGATCAAAAATGGCTACTCTGAGTGAAGGTAATTGAACTTCAATGGGCAAGACTGCTTCTTTTTCATATACCAGTGAATATGGAGTTGACCACGTTGCAGTGTGGGTGGTGGTACGATAAGACCATAAAGCTTGAAAGATTTTGTCAGGCCATGACCTCTTATCTTTATCCACCATCTTTTGCAGTATTTTTGAAAGAGTCTTGTTGAAGGATTCTATCTGGCCATTGGCCGCTGCATGATACCGAGATGAATGGTTGGATTTGATGTTGTATTCTTGATACAACTTTTTCTCCTCGGATGAACAGAAGTTGGTGTCGTTGTTCATCAATATGGTATGAGGGACACCAAATATGGTAATGATGTTAGACTTGATGAAGCTAAAAATTCTTTTAGAACTAACTTCTTTGAGAGGTATTGCCTCTACCCATTTGGAAAAGAAGTTGGTAGCAGTAAGAATATACTTAAACTGCTTAGCTGTAGCTGAAGGGTAAGGTCCCACCACATCCATTCCCCACATGGAAAATGGCCACAAGTATTTGGTTGTATGAACCAACTCTGGGGACTGATGAATGAAGTTGGCATGTACTTGGCATGAATGACAATTCTTTGTGAAATCAACACAATCTTGTATCATTGAAGGCCAAAATTATCCAAGGCTTTGAATTTGATCAGACAGTCTTTGTCCATACTGATGGGCACCACAGACTCCTACATGCACTTCTTTCATGGCAACCATTGTCTCTTCACCATCAATGCATCTGAAGAGAACTCCATCAAAACCATGCTTGTAGAGAATTTTCTCTAGGTGATATGGGCTATTATAAAGAGTAAAATTGACCACACATCGCCATATTTGTTCTTTCCCGGCTTTATCAGGTGGAAGTGTTCTATTTTGAAGGTATTCCCTGATAGGTGTCATCCATCCTGTAGTATGACCATATGGTTCAGGAATGGGACTAATTTCATTGATCTCCTCTGTTCTGGTTCGAACATAAGGTGAAATTGTACGATGGTGGGCAATACTGATGGTTGTTTTGTCCCGATTTGGATCTGCCAGAGTTGTGGCTATATTAGCCAGTGCATCAGCTTGAGCATTTTTTGATCGTGGGACATAAGAAAATGTCGGTTCCACAAGAAATTCCACCATTAATTATCTAATGTAATCATGCAAAGGGATCAATTCTTCTTTTCTAATTGCATAATCCCCATTGACTTGTTTGATTACCAGGTCTGAATCACCTTTTACCCTTAAGTGATTCACTTGTGCTTGAAGCGACAACTCTAATCCTACAATGAGAGCTTAGTATTCTGCTTCATTATTGGTACCACCTTCCCACAATAAGAAGGAATAAGGTAACAATGAATTTTCTGAGGAAATAAGAACAACTCCTAACCCAACCTTGTTGAATTTAGGATATTCCATTTTCTTCCATGTTGGACTTCTGGAAGCACCATCAAAATACATTTATCATACCTGAGGACTATACTCAACAGAGAAGAATTACTCATCAGGGAGTTAAATATCTGAAGATGTATCTTCTACTGAAGGATATTCAGTAAGGAAATCAACCAGAGCTTGACCCTTTATTGCCTTTTGAGACACATACTGAATGTCGAACTGCTGAAAAATAACTGAACACCTTTCCAAACGTCCTGTAAGAATTAGACAACTAAGGATGAATTTGAGTGGGTTATTGTAAGATACCAATTGGACCTTGTGATGTTTTAGGTAGTGTATCAACACTTGAACTGCAAAGATTAATTCCAGGCAGCACTTCTCAATACTTGAATACCGGGTTTCTACTTTAAGCATAGTCTGACTGAGATAGTAGAGGTTGTTTTCATTCCCAGCATCATTCTTCTGAGCAAGAAAGACACCCAATGATCGCTCCAAAGCTATCACATAGAGGATAAGTGTTCTTCCTTCAATAAATGGCATAAGTACCGGTGGACTCAAGAGGTATTTCTTGAGAATGTCAAATGATTCTTGACATTCTTCAGTCCACTGGTAAGTGACTCCATTCTTCATCAATTTGGTGAAGGGTAAACTTTTTCCTACCAAATTGGCGATGAAATGCTGAATATAGGCTAAATGTCCTTGAAGTCCTCTCAATTATTTGAATTTTCGAGGAGGTGACATACCAAGTATTGACTTGGTCTTCTTAGGATCGACTTCGATACCACGATGGCATACAACAAAGTTGAGAAATTTTCCAGAGGTTACCCCAAAAGCACATTTTAAGGGGTTCATCTTCAAATTATGTTGTCGAAGCTTGTGGAATATGACTTAAAAATAAGCTAAGTGATTAGAATTTTGTTTGGATTTGACCACCAAATCATCCACATAATATTCAACAAACTTCCCTAAAAAGGGTTTGAAGATACGATTCATGGAACATTGATATGTTGCGCCGTCATTCTTTAAGCCAAAGGGCATTACCCGATATCAAAACACACCCCGAGGGGATCTGAAGGCTGTGGATTCTTCATCTTATGGAGCCATTCAGATTTGATTATATCCGGAATATCCATCCATGAAGGAAAGTTCTTCATATCCTGTTATTGCATTGATTAAAATTTCTGTAATCGGAACTGAAAAATCATCCTTAGGACAATGCCGATTAAGATCTCTGAAATCGATACAAACTCTAATTTGTCCGTTATTTTTCTTCACAGGGACAATATTATCCAACCACTTGGGATATTTAACTTCTCTGATGAAGTTATCTTTGATAAGCTTATCCACTTCATCTTCAATTTTGGAAGCATAAATTGGGTTTGTTCTTCTCGCGACTTGCTTAAATCCTCGATGTTCTTCTGGAAAACCCAAATGATGAGTAGAAACATCAAGATCAAGCCCGTGCATCTCTGTATAGTTCCAAGAAAATATTTATCGATTTTTATTTAAAAATGAAATATACATCTCTTGTTCATCAAGAGTCATGGCCGTACTAATTAAAGTGGGTCATGGATCTTCTTTTGTATCCAGATTTATTTCTCTGAGTTCATCCACGGTGGTAGAGATACCCTCTTCAAATGATGGAGGAGCATCCCTGAGATATTCTTATTCTACTTCAACATGTGTTATTTATTATGTTTCTACTTTTATAGTAGATGATGAAGCAGAATTTCCATAATCAGAAGAGATTTTAAAATTTGAACATCCTGAAGAAGAAGCTTCCATTTATGACCTGATTGATGATGAAGGGTCTTCTTTGGGTAATAAAGAGGAGATGATGGATTGAGAATTGACATCATTGTTCACCTATGACGTTGATATCACTTCTTCTAGCCTAGTTGGCGAAGTATAGACTTGCTGGATTTCAGCAGATGAAATGAAGACATCTCCATTTGGGCTTTCATCACTGCTTGGTGGGTCACCAATTTCTCCCATGCTTTCTGGCTTGATTACCGTAATTGAAATTATGGAAGTTTCCATAAGAGTATTTTTATTTGGGCCTATCCCATCAATTTGACTGATAGGAAACACATAATCTATACTCACATGTGTAAATGGATTTACTAGAATCATTTCCAAACCAAATGGAGCATTAATATTGGTAACCTCCCTTGTTGTGGATTTCTCCTCTCCCTTCATTTGATATAATTCCACCTCAATATATTGAGATTCACATGTCTTGAATGGGGATTTATCACCATATAATGTCCCAATTTGACCATTGAAACAATATTTTAGACATTGATGGTATGATGAAGGGATAACCGCATGTTGATGTAGCCAGGGTCTTCCAAGAAAAATATTGAAGGTTGTATCATGATCAACAACCATGAAATCTGAATTGGATACAAGGTCAACAAACTGAGTTCTGAGTGTAATATCACCTAGTGGTTCTTGTTCATTTTTATCATACCCTTGCAACATCAAAGTAGAAGGAGATAAATTACATTATGTGAGTCCCAAATGATGAAGTGTACGAATGGGGATGGGGTTGACTCCTGAACCATTATCAATGAAAGCTCTTAGGATGTCTACACTATTGACCTTTCCAGATAAGTACAAAGGTCTAATATGACCATGCACAACATCATGTTCATCTTCATCTGTGAAAGATATCACTGCATGGCATTCCGCAGGATTATTCTCTACGTGGTAGACTTCAGCTGCAACAATTTCAGTTTCAAACTCTCGAGGACTTGACAAAGCCTCAATGAGTGCCTCCCGAAGATCCTTTGACAGATTCAAAGCATCCAAAATTGATAACTTGGCCGGTACTTGGGCCAGGTGTTTCAATACATCATACTTTTGATCCAAAGGTCTGTGTTTCCCAACAAGAACATGTGGTTTAGCAGGTGCCTTGGAAGTTGATGCTTTAGAAGTAGATGCATCTTGTATTGGGATAGGAGTTGGAAATATTCCTGGATTTGGAAGATTAGACCGAATAGGTCTATTTAATTGTTGAGAGGAAGAAGGTGGAACCTACAACAAATCCTCCAGAATAACTGTGTCCAGACTGAATCTGCTATTGGTGGAAGAACTTGCTTATTCTTGTTGGGCTTGCTGAAGGGCTCTACCATGAGTTTCTACTGCATACATAGTTCTAGCAAGGGTAGAATTGGAATAGTGTATTATGGGATATCCACGTATTCCTTTGTATCCCAGACCCCTGGAACTCCCTCTAATTCCTCTGTTTGATACAGGGAATTCAGGCTCATTGAAATCAAAACTATGACTGGCATAAGGATCTGTAAGTGAATCATATTAACAGAACCAAAGATTAACTCTTCATCTGATGAAGACTCTTCCTGACTAGCCAATTTAGCCTGTTCCGTTTGGTGGGGCAGTGCCCGTGGCTTTGAAGTGGATGGCATAAAATCTGCCAGAGTCAAAGACAACTTAGGCTTTGACACATACTCATCTTTTTCTGATTCTTCTTCCTTCCCTGAATTATTATTCCCTTTTGAGGATTTTTCTTTTGATGGAGGTTTCACTGCAGTATTTATAGCAGAAGACACAATTGGTTTCTTCAATTGCGTTCGCAAAATGGCATGAGTTCGATTGATCATTTTTCTGACCATCCAATCATTATATTTCTGCGTATTTTTGTTTTTGACTTCTTGACACTCGCCTCCTTCCTCCGGATCTGTATCAGTAACACATGCTACCTGAGCTGAAGAACCTTTCAATTTAACTTGTCCCGAGTCAACCATTTTCTATAGGAGGTACTTGAAGACAAAACACCCCTGGATGGGATGCCCCAACATTTGATGAAATGGGAAATAATTGGGATGGTCTTCATCTCCTTCCTTGTTTGGCCTCTTGGGCCTCGGTAGCTGAACCAAATTATTCTCCAAGGCCGAAATGAAGTAACCAGGAACTTGTTCATTTCTGAAAGAATAAACTTTTCTCTTCAACTCATCAAACTATTTCCATATTTGATCTCTTTGACCGTCTTGATGAAACGGCCTTTGTTGCTGACGCTTAGGAGGTGGATCCCTTCGAGAATATGAATGTTTTTAAGTAGACGCAGGTACAGGTGCCTATTTAAGCATGATTGTAGCAGTATCTGATCTACCCATTCTCCTTCCTGGAGCTGATGGAATTACATGAGTTTTATCCTTAGTATTCGTAAGAGAGTCTTCAATCTTATGAGTGATCGAAGTAAGGTCTCAAAACCCTCCTGTGTATTTCACAGGGATCAACGGAATGCGTAACTCATCATGCAAATTTTCCACACAGATTGGCAACAATTATTCTTGAGGGAATTCTAAGATTAGGGAATATGTTAATACCTTCCAGTGAGCAATGAAATCCAATACTCTTTCATTCTCCCTTTTCTTACTATTTGTAAGATCAAAAAATGTTGTCTTTGTCAATGTTGAGATGAATTGAAGAATGATTTTTTAGCGAAGATCCTCCCATACGGTAATTGACCAGGATTGCATGCTTGTGTACCAGACAAAATCAGGCCCTTGTAATGACTATACAAAACACTTGAGATTAACTGCCTCTTGTTTCTGAGGAGTTCTCATAATGGGATCACAACAAGAAACAAAATTTTTTAAGTGTTGCTCTGGGTCTCTCGAACCATTAAAGATTGGGAATGTGGTACTTGCAAAATTTGATGGGGGAGGAATTGCATCAACCCATTCAGGGTAAGCTCTCTTTTCTGGTTGAATTTGAGCTCATTTTCCCTCCATAGCCTCCAATTGAGATGTTGATGACTCAATAGTAGTTATTAACTTTTGAGAAAAATCCAGTTGATCTTGGACCTGAGCAGGTACACTGACTAGAGCTTGGACAGGTATGACAGCTGGTACTGGAACTGATGGCAGCAGTACCGATTGTTGTTGCACTTGACCCGTAGGATTAGACCTGTGAGGGTGTACTGATAAAGGAGGATATTCTTGATCCATCTTAGTAGCCAAAAAACATTCCCTTGGCTAACTGACTCCAGCACGCTTAGGAGGAAGACTACCCTGAAGTAGTTCTGCATTCATCCTCCTCAATTCCTTCATTTCTTCCTCCTATTGTGCAAATCTTTGCTCTAGTGAGAGCGATTGGCCTTCTCCAGAGTAAGGATATGTAAAATTATTCTTTCCTTTACCCTTGTTGGATCCCTTTTGGAGAGGGAGAAGTGGGTTACTTGAAGGAACACCCAGATTTTGGGTAATCCTTTGATTTCGTGTACGCACACCTTCTTCATTTGTGTCTGTGTGTACAACTTCTTGGGCAGGAACCTCTTCATCTGATCCCTCTGAGTGAGCCTCGTCTGGTGGATCAGTAATAACAGCATTGATGACATTAATTGATGCATAATTCATTACATACCTTCTATCTTCATTTATACGATATTGTCTTCTTCCATGTCCCTGATGAGACATTGCCTTTTGTTGATTCGATCCCTCAGGAACTTCTTAGCGAACCATAATTTAGAGAGAATCTTCTAATAATTTGGTTGTTTGTTCCTCTTGGGGATTCTTCCCTAATCAAGAGAATATTGACTTTCTCTGAGGGAGGGATTGAAGATTTGAAAAAGTCCCCAGTCTGGTGGACTGGGGTTTTCCTATTGTTCCCACTCAACTCCTCGAATCCTATTTGTTGATTCTGAGGGTTGGATTAAAAAAGTCCCCAGTCTGGCAAGCTGGGGTGTCTCTTGAAATGCTATGTCTGAGACTTTCTTAAAATCTCTCTTGATCCTGTGGACCTTAGTCCAGAAATTAGCTGGATGCATCAATCGACATCCACTTTTATCACCCGGCTCAAAAAACCGTTGGATGATTTCTGGCACTTTTGTCACTTGATGGTGTGATTGTTCCAAATGATAGGCTTGTTCAATATTCTCGTTCACTTGATGTAGGTGTAATTCAACAACTTGTTCTCTGTATTCTTGATTTTGAGAAAAACTAGTTGAAGCCTGTTCTTGGGCAAGACTTTGATTACAAACAAAGCCAATTGACTGTGGCCAGCCATGGGCAATAACATTGCATGAGACCATTTTCGGCGGGCTTTGCTGACTGGAGAGAACAGTGAAATGTAGTGCTCCATGAACACCCCATCCTCTGATATGAATACCAGATGGGGAATTGTCAATTAACTGGCACAATCTTCTTAGTGCGCTAAGGCATGAATGCTGAAGGGATCTCTGCTATTTTTCAACCTTTGGATATCGAGAAACTGAGAGATATGCTAAATCAATTTGGTGTTGTAACCCTTATATTATCTTAACATGATTTTCATATTCATCATAAGATAATAATTTATTTTTCAACTGACAAAGAGTTTTCCATATGTTGAGATGAATATCATGAATCCCATCTTCCGTCAACATCTCTGGAATGTCATACTGAGAGTCGGCCGAAATCCAAAGCATGACTGGAACTTCACCTTTCGCTAGTTGTTTTCTCATTTTCAGAATTTCCTCTTTATCATTCAATGAAGATTATTCTACCTAATTGGACCAGATTTGGTTCTTCCTTGTTGCTTCATTGGATTCAACAATATTGGCAGAGATTCCACTGATCATACTAGAAGATGAATGACCGAGGGGTGGTTCGGAGAATGACCTAGACCCCGGGCTATCTTCAAATTGAGAAATTATTTCACCTTCTAATGGTGAAGCATCATACATGATTGGCTTCGCATTTGAAAGTTTTTCAAGATAAGAGGGCTTTCTCGTCACTGCATTGTCCTCTGAAGAATTTTCTAGGCAATGCGAATTACCACTATGGAGGGGGATTTCGTAGCTAAATTCATCATCATGGGGAGGACCGCTATTATGGGTTACATCAAAATAAGATACCTCTTGCTCCTTGATCTTCTGACCACACATAGGGTTCCTGTGGCTCTCATCTAAAGATGAAACTTCGTGATCGACCGAACTGTAATGAAGAAATCCTTCATGAGGAAGTTGCTGATGAAGACCTTCGGAATTAATGCTCCCACTATTGGGAACTGAGAGAGTAGAATCTTGAATTTCAACAGATAGTTATCTGAGGGCTTCAATAACTCTAGCATCGAGTAAGGCCTTATCACATATGGGCCCTTGATTTCTTGACTGTGCTGGGTGGGTCTTCTTCTTAGACGCCTTCTTACTCAATTTGGAAGGTGTATGTGCCTGCTCAAGATAAATGATCAGGTTAGGCTGATTATCTCTACTCAAACTAGGTGTATGTGCCTGATTTGGTTGTCCGTATGATATGGGGGAGTATGCCCCACAACCATATTGGACTGGAACAGATGTGTGTGTCTGTTCCGGAATGATATGATGATGTGTCACTCCACTGGTAGGGACAGATTTGTGTGTCTTTCCCTGAGATGCTACTGAAGCTGTTATAATATCCTGACAGGCATCCAAGATATGAGCAGAGATTTTCTTCTTCTCTTTCACCATTGATAGAATATGCTTGGTGAATTCAGATACCGGAATGAGGATATACGTCCATTCCGTGCTTGGAGTAGGTTTATGTTCCTGCTCCTGTCCTAATTTTCCTGTCAGTGAGTCTTGAAAGTACTCAAGTGTGGGGGAAGAGAGTTGAGTTTGTCTCCTGTTTGTCACTGGATCTTTCTGACTGACTTCTCCGAGTTCTACCAAATGAGACTGTTGGTATGTTTGATCAATACTAGCAGGTGTATGTGCCTACTGATTGCACATTTCCGAACGTGGTTGACGAGATCTGTCATATGTAGTCAGATGAGCCTGCTAAATAGCTGATGATTTATAAACAGGTGTATGTTCCTGTCTATAGTACTCTGCCGAAATTTCTTGGCGGGATTGGCGTGCTGCTGCCAGACGAGTCTGCTGGACAGCAGAATTAAAACGGATGGGTGTGTGTGCCCGCTCGTTGCTTTCCACCAAGTTAGGTTGGTGGCCTTCTTTGAAGATGGTAGAGATGAGAACCTGCTCACTTTTGACCAGATTTCACCTCTGGCGATTTGTCTTGCCTGCTCGGTTTCGAGGAACCTGAGCCGAATTCCTGGAGATGATACCCTCATCATGTTGAGGGTTCATTGCCACATGAGTCTTGTGGCGATTATTGATGGGAGACCTCGGGAAGGACTCATTTTTCCTTGAATTAAGGCACTGAGGGACCTGCTCATTCACCTCCCCAGAATATGGGAGTAAATGGTGATTGTGTTCTAGGGATAACGAACCGAAATGGTTAGAGACGGTGGTTGGAACCACCTACTTCTTGATCGCTGGTCGTCACTGTCCGAACGACCAGGGTGAATTATTGACTTGGAGGGCCTGTCGAGCGGCTTCCAGAGTCAGAATAGTACCGTTTTGATGGTACTCCTTAACCAGAACATTTGATACCTAGCCTTGAAGACACTAAGTAGGTGATATCATCCTCATAGTGGACAACGATCCAGCAGGAGTAGCAGTAGAGGCCTTCCCAGCAGAATTATTCACAGCAGAAGTATCCATGGATGTGAAATTAAGAGAATCCATTTCTGTAACGTAGAAGACCTTGTAAAAGAGTGCCTATTTTATATAACAGATGTAATCAAGATAAGTCCATCCACTACATCTTTTGGATGTGCACACATATTATTGATTGCTTTGTTGTCCCTCTCATTGAGTTTAAATGGGGGCCTAACAAATAAGCAAATCATCATTTTAACTTGGTTAAGGATTCACATTGGGTTCACCATTTTTTGTTTCCTCTGGAATTGGGGATGACCTCATTGATTTAAGGTTCAAACATTCCAATAGGTTTATAATGGGTTTGTTTGTAGAACCGGAAACATACAATGATTCCATATCCATTTGGACATACTTTCCAAAGGTAGGCGCTTATTAGTTATGAACTGATGAGGCTTAGGAATTTGCATTGGTCGAGAGGATGGGAGGTCAGACTCATCACACCTTTTTTGAGGGGAATTATTGTCTACTTTGGGACTCTCTTTATAGATTTAAGTTATGTTCTTGAATCCTTATTAAATTACCAAGTATAAAATGAGCTTTCCTTTAGATCTGACAATCAATGATTGATATTTAGGAAATTTAGAGAATCTTTTATATGTATTCGAGGTTCTTCATCAATAGAGAATCATCTGTATTTTTTAGAGATTCTTAGTCAATGATATCCTTTAATACATTATATAAAAGTCTCTTTGTCATTATGATGACCATACTAGTTTTAAAGCCACTCAGTGGGGCACTTGAAGTTTATTGTCATTCAGAAGGATATAGATTATTTCAGAGTTGGGATCGTACCCGCAGATGGGCTACATATATATCCTTTATTTAAAAAATGAATCAGAACCCACATAGTTCTAGTAAGGGAATATGATTTTTATGTATGATTGATGGCTCAAAGAAAGATGTCATAATTACTTTTACACTCTAAGCTCACATGAGTCATGCTCGGTGTGAGAAACAAGAGGTATTGGTAAAACCAGGCAATTGTTCCATGAAAGATGCAATCATAAGGATTAATGTGGCGCTTATGTATATATGACTGCCCAAATAGATGAAGAGTAGGATTTACTTCAGGGAAGAAACCCGGGAACAAATTCCATAAAGGTATATGTGCTTTATGGAGATTTGAATACTCTAACTTGGGGATTACTCCCGAGGAAGATGCCCAAAATTAGGAGGGGACTGATGATTGGGTTTTAATCCTAAGAAGGAATCCCAAATAAAAAGTAATTTAATACTGGATAAGAGAAATTAAGACTAAGTCTTACTCCTAAGAAGGAGGCCCAGGTTAAAGGGATTTGAAAACTGGGGCTTACTCCTAAGGAGGAGGCCCAGGTTTGGGAGCTTTTGAGAACTGGGGATTACTCCTATGGAGGAGGCCCAGGTTAAGGGACTTGGGGCTTAATCCTAAGGAGGATGCCCAGATTAAGGGAATTATGACTGGGGATTATTCCTGAAAAGGAATCCCAGGTTAGGGGACTTGGGGATTATTCCTAAGGAGGATGCCCAAATTAAGAGAACTTGGACTGGGGCTTCCTCCTAAAAAAGAAACCCAAGTGATAGATCCTCTCATCTTAAAGGATGAGGTTAAAATGAATGAAATATCTAACATTGGTGACATAAAGATATGTAAATCAGTAGGTTTTGAGAGATGTTTCCACAGAATTCCTTTCAAATAAGGAAGCCAATCAAGAAATCATGCCATAAATGGCTTTGAAGAGAGTTCTGAGGGCTTAGTCTTGAATAGGATAGGTGTATAGGTATAAGAGAGGTGGAATAAGTAGGAGGGGCACCCAAAACGAAAGGGCCGTGCAAGTACTGTGTGGGCATTCAAGTCCTGCGTGGGCACACAAGTCCTGGCCGCACAGGTATACCTTCGCGGCACATGGGTACTTGCATGACTTTTAACCCTTGGGGTAATACTTGGGCGATACTTGGCACAATCCCTTAGTACTATCCCTAGGGGATTCCAGAAGAGTGGCGCACAAGTTTTGGTGAAGGATAAAAGCGGCGCACAAGTGTGGCCATTTCCCTTAAAGGTTGGCCACTCAGGCGCGCAAGTGTTGATGAGTTTCAACACTTATGCCTTTTTCCCCCTCTTTAAATCTTCTGTTCTAGGTAAGAAATTACCTTAGAAGTGTTCAGAATCTTTGATAATAGACTAGGGCGTTGGGATCTCAAATCTGAGTTTCTAGAATTTTTCCGTCCTCTGAAATGGGGGGCCCATAGGGGTATTTATAGGCTGGAGAGACCCTGGGAAAAATTTCAAAGAGGGCGCGCAAGCCACCTGTGAGACCACTGGGCGCCATGCAAGCATACTTGCGCGACCTTGGTGGAACTTGCACGACCCAAGTGCATTTGAGTCTTGGTTCATGCCTTTGTCAAATTTTGATGTTTCTTCAAAGGATGAATCACTTTAGGTTCAAGGTATTTCCCTTTTCATTCCTTTATACTCTGTGACGGAAAAAAGCATCAGCACCATAACACAATTCACAATAGAAAGTATAACATAACATAACATCATAATCCACAATAGTCAATTCAGCTAATTTCTATTTATCTTTCAATTTCCCATTCATTCATTAAATTATATCTTTTGTCATTATCATGTCGAGGTACGCACCCATATCATATCAAATTATCCCTGGTCATTTGAATAAAAAATTAATCTATTTTTCAAGGTTAATTTATCAAAATAAAATCCATGAGGTATCGTGTCATGCTAAATCGCATTTTAATCCATTATCCAGTTCATTATTGTCAAGGGAAGGCTCGCCCTATGGGTAACCACAAGACAAGTCTCAAAACTGCTAGAACCAAAGGGGCATAAGGATTGGCCCAAACACATGTGACACGTGCCTGTCATGGGGTGTGACAAAAACAAATAAAACCTAAGTTAAAATGTAGTAAATTAGGTAACCTAGGTTGTCTTCATAGAGGAGTGCACAACAATTATGTTTGTCACTTAAATTAATGAAAGAAGAAGAGGTTTTTTTAAAAAATATTTGAGTTGAAAAATAAATAAATCAATTGAAAAGAAAGGTTGAACACTAATGGATAAAGAGAGTGATAGGGTCAGGGTAGTATCACCTTTTTTAATGTCATCATTGTCACAAATATCATCTTACCTCTCTTCCTTTTCAATGAAAAATGAAAGACTCCTCGATTGAGTTATCAGTCACCTTTGGTTGAAGAAAGAAATGGAACTCACTCCTATGTGCATGGAAGTTCATAAAAAATTACTAAAAAACTAAGGCAAGTCCCGATCGGGAATTGTTGATCCTTAAAACTCTATAAAAAGTTTACTAGTTCCACACACGTGCCAACGATCACTGGACACTCACCACCTAACACAATATGCTCGATCGAGATAAATTTCACTAGGCGGAGGGAGATTAAAAGTCCGTAATCAAAGCTATTAAAAATGAATACACCAAACCAAAAACATGATCGAATTAAGAAAATTGGGAAATAATTTTAATAGGAGTCATTCAAAAGAAAAAGAGGGTTTTACATTTAAGCACAAAACTCCGACATTAGAAAAGAGAAACTCCCCCTTCCACGATCACTCAAAGTTTTTACCCCTCCATGTGAAGGGTATTAGAGTTGAAAGGGAAAGAAGCGAGCATAATAAAACCAAGAAAAGTGAAAATATAAAATAGAAATAACATCTAGAATTCAATCTTCCAGCACAGCCCCTCTTGCACCTTCTTCATCCCCTTTGAATGGAAGTGAACACTCTTATTTATATTCTTTTGGAGTAGAAAATTTCCCTCCAAAATTAATCCACCGAATTTTTGAGTCCGGTTGGCATATTAAATGGAAAAATCTTGGGAAGGTGTCTTTATAAATGTTTTCCCCCTATGTCGTTTTAATTCTTCCTAAAAATCTCAGCGAATTTGGAAAAGTGGCACAAAAGTTATGCTTGAATTACCACTGACATATTTTTCTACCCGAGGTGACTCTTCAACTCTCTCTCTTTGTCAACATTAAATGGATGCCTTAATGACTTAATTTATTCATAAAATTAAACATAAGAATGATTCTCGGAGTCCTCATTCTTCTCAAACTAGAATAACCTAATTTGGACATGTGTAGGCCGAGATATGCCTCATTAATTATGGTAGGGTCCATTCTATCGGACCGAAAACGTTTTCCACTTGATGAATTTTTCTAGGCCATAGTGTGCCGAATTAGACCCAAGTCCAAACGACAAAGTTGAATCCCATGAGCATACAAATCCTAAAAAAATAATCACAAAATATGGATACAAAATGTAAAATATATGCCCTAAATACAGAAGCTCCACAAAACTTCTAAATTTCCAGAATTAACCAATTTCCACAATTAAGCCCATAATTCACGAAGACACTAAAATGAAAAAAATAAGATAAAATTGATTAATTTGAAGGGGATAAATAATTGAAACACTTATGAAAAATAATGAAAATATTATCTCTATAAATTCCCCCACACTTAGCACTTGGACTCCCGGATAAGTCAAAATCAAAATCAAATCAAACCAAATTCAAAACACATGCCATTAAGATCCACAAATTCCAAACCAAGAAATAAAAGATATAATGCCTCATCAAAAACCATTATTCCAAGTTTTCAAACCAGATCATTCAATATTTTTACTCTTCATTTATCCTCCCATGCACACAAGACACCTACCTCACATGAATTTTCTCTCATCTCACAAATATCAATTTTCAACAAAGTTTTTCTCATCCAAACCAATACAAGGGTCACCGTAGGTTTTAAAAACTCATACTTCTACACCCGATGTGAATAAAGGACATATGTTTACCATGAGAACTTTGCATGGTTGTTCTGTGGCTTTCAGTTGGTTGGATTGTTATGTGAAACATTCTGAGGCCGAATGAGGAGGGCTTGACTTTTTTTGTAGAAAAATTGCACAATTAAATTTTCACTTAAGAATGGTATCCTCCCCAATCCCCTTAGTAGAAATCCAACTCCATCATCATGAAATATCCAGAAATATTCAAATATCCCAGCATTCCAATAGAAAAAAATCCAATCTTCTCAAACATGATTTTTCTTGAAAGTTCCAGAAAAGGCGCAACTTTCTTCCTCCATTAGAAGCTACCAGAAAGGCACATCTTCTTTTATCATGAAAGCTCCAGAAAAGGCACAGCTTTCAACATAATTATTTTTCATCAGCAAAAACATCTCTTCAACATTTGATTTTCCACCCAAAGTTTCACCAAATGAGTTAGCACAACCCAAGACAGCTTCCCCCACACTTAAGTTCAACTAGATCATGCAATTTCACTTCAAGAGCAGGTTGGATATGGAAAATTGGCTTGTAATGTGGCTAACCTAATAGGCTGTTCATGGATTCTATGGGATAAAAGAATTAAATGTACAAGGTAGTCCATAATGAATGGGATTATCTTGAAATGGGGACTTTCAAACCAAAGAAACGCCTCAATCATTTAAAACACTTATACCCCAAAACCTCAAGTTTCGAAAGGAATGAATCAAATTATGGTTAAGACAAGCATGGTTTGGTTCTCTCAAGAAGTGAGGTGAATGAAAATAATATGACAAAAATGGTTCATAAGCCTCACAGGAAAGTGATTTCAAAGATAAAGGCAGTGAAATATGGCATGAGATTCAAAAATCTGAGTACTTTTCATGAAATTCTAAAAGAATTGAACTTGAAACAAAATCATTTTCAACATTCATTTAAGCTCAGTTTCATCGAATAAATTGGTTAAATCAATGACATGGGTTTCAAAAATGGAAATGATAATCATTTCATCTTAAAAAGTTTCAAAAACCCACCAAAAACTGAAAAATGAACACACAAAAATTTGAAAACACACAATTGTTTTATTTTTTTAAAAACAATCAACAAATGAAAATCCAAAATTACCAAGGTTCAATCCCCCACACTTAAATGATGAAGTGTACTCAATACATTCAAGTGGATTTAACATGTAAGAAGATTTTAGAATGAATCACAGTAGAAAACAAGTGCAAAGGAGAGGTACAACCTGATGGCTCTTATTGATAGATAGGTTGGAGGAGCGGGATCTCCTCTAGTGGATCTGATGGAATGGTCCCATGGAATTTCTTTAGCTTGTGCCCATTAATAGTGAATGGATCTTACTCTCCATCATTCACAATCTGCACAACACTAAAAGGATATACACGAGTAACTATAAATAGAACCTCCCATCTGGAATGAAGTTTACCTAGCATAATCTTGAGTCTTGAGTTGAATAACAACAATTTATCTCTAAGATGGAATTCTTTCGGTTGGATCAGCTTTTCATGAGCCACTCTTATTCTCTCTTTGTAAATCCTATAATTTTCAAATGCTTCTCTTCTAATTTCCTCCAGCTCCTAAAACTACAACCTTATCTCTTTCCCAGCCTTTTCAAGATCCAAATTCATCTTCCTCACAGTTCAATACACCTTATGCTCCAGTTCCACAGGTATGTGAAAAATTTTTCCATAAATCTGCCTATATGGACTCATTCCAATTGGGGTCCTGTAGGCTGTCCTATAAGCCCATAATCTGTCTTCCATCTTCTAGCTCCAATCCTTCATGTTTGGTTTAACAGTCTTCTCCAAAATTCCTTTTATTTCCCTGTTGGACACTTTAGATTGACCATTTGTTTGTGGGTGATTGGGAGTTGATGTTTTATGATGCACCCCATACTTCTTCAGCAAAGCCTCCATTATCCTATTGAAAAAGTTAGTCCCTTGGTCACTGATGATGGCTCTAGGCACTCCAAACCTACAAAATATGCTAGTCCTAAAAAAATCACAAACAACTTTAGCATCATCAGTCCTGGTGTCTTTTTATTCCACCCATTTGGAAACATAATCAACCATAAGCAAGATATAAGAATTTCCAAATGACATTGGGAAAGGGCCCATAAAATATATCCCCAGACTTCAAAAATCTCACAAAAATTAAGTGGTTTATGGGGGAATTTCTTGTCTATTTGAAATGTTTCTAGAAAACTGAAATTTTGGACACCTTTTCAAAATTCATGAAAATATTTAAAAATGGTTGGCCAATAAAGTCCAGATTCTAAAACCTTCCTTGCCGTCCTTTGAGGTCCAAAGTGGCCTCCACAATATAATGTGTGACAAAACTCAAAGAAAAAACCAATTTCACTCTCAGAAAAACGTCTTTTTATCACTTGGTCATTGAAAATCTTCCAAAGAAATGGATCGTCCCAAATCTAATATCTAGATTCCGCTTTTAGTTTGTGAATTTAATGAGAATTGAAATGATATGGGACCTGAGACGTTACCAAATAATTTACCATGTTAGCATACCAAGGAACTTCTTCTTTAACCAAGTACAACTGCTCTCTTGGAAGATGATCATTCAATGGTTATTTTTCTGGAATTTCAGCTTTAGCAGTGTTGGGAAGTCTGCTTAAATGATCAGCCACTTGGTTCTCTGATCCCTTTTTGTACTTGATTTCTATGTTGAACTCATGAAGTAGTAACATCCATCTCACCAACCTCGGTTTAGCTTCAGACTTATTCATCAAGTACCTGAGAGCTGCATGATCAGAAAATACAGTGACTTTAGTTCCAAGAAGATATGATCTAAATATTTCCAAAGAAAAAACAATTGCTAAAAACTCCTTTTCTATGGTTGTGTAATTGAATTGAGCCACATCCAAGGTTCTTGAAGCATATGAAATGACTTGTGTCATACCCTCAATTCGCTGAGAAAGGACTAATCCAACTGCTTGGTTGGAAGAATCACAAACTAGCTCAAATGGTTCTTCCCAATTTGGTGGCTGCATCACAAGTGGTTCAATCAATCTCCTCTTCATCTCATCAAAGGATTACATGCTTCACACAAGTTGGGTAAGGCAAAGAATTTATCACTGAAATTTTTGACTTATCAACTTCAATGCACTTTTTGGAAATGACATGCCCTAGAACAATCCCTCTCTCAACCATGAAATGACACTTTTCAAAATTTAAAACAACATTCTTTTCAATGAAGGTTTTCAAAACTTTTTCCATATTTTTCAAACAATGGTCAAAAGAGTTTCCAAAAACCGTGAAATCATCAAGGAAAACCTCCAAGAAATCTTCAATGTGATCAGAAAATATACTTACCATGCACCTCTAAAATGTACCTGGAGTATTACATAATCCAAATGGAATCCTTTTATATGAAAAAGTGCCAAAGGGACATGTAAAGGTTGTCTTCTCTTGATCCTTAGGAGCAATGGGTACCTGGAAATAACCTAAAAATCCATCCAAAAAACAATAATGAGTTCTCCTAGCAAATCTCTCTAACATCTAATCAATGAAGGGAATGGGGAAATGATCTTTCCAAGTAACCCGATTCAACTTCCTAAAATCAATGCACACTCTCCAGCTATTTTGAATTCTCACAGGGATTAATTAATTCTTTTCATTCCTTATAGTGGTTAGGCCAGTTTTTTTTGGAACTACATGAATTGGGATAACCCAATGTGAATCTAAGATGGGATAGATGATCCCAGATTCCAATAGCTTCTCAACCTCCTTCTTCACAACCTCCATTAAAGTGGGATTCAACATCCTTTGGGGTTTCCTGACAGGTTTGGAATCTTCCTCAAGAAAAATTCTATGTGAGCATATATTTGGGTTGATTCATAAAATATCACCTAAAATCCACCCTATCGCTTGTATATTCTCTCTCAAAAGATATATCAATGATTTTTATTGGATTTCAGAGAGATTATTAGCAATTATCATGGGTAGTTTCTCACCCTCCCTAAGGTACACATATTTTAAATTAGTGGGGAGTGGTTTGAGTTCCAAATCAGGGGGATACTCAAGGGATGAAAATAAATTGACATTTCCCAATTCTAAACTTTGGACCTCCTGCACATAAGAAACCATATCATCTTCCTCATCAGTTAATAAATCATCAAAGAAATCAGATTTTACCTCTTCCACCCACATGAAGTCATAATATCCAGCATGTTGGGAATCCACATGTTCGATGATATTTCAAATGGAAGAAGTATATCATAAGTCTAAGAATTCATAGAGCATACATGATTCTTCAATGGGTTCTACACCAACTTCATGAGAAAGCGAAAAGAAGGGGTGATCATCTGATGGGTTCCTCATGGATTCAAAAATATTGAAGTGGACCGTGCTCTCTCCAAACTCCATGGTGAGTGTCCCCCATGGACATTGATGATGGTTTTAGATGTTTTCAAGAAGGTTCTCCCCAAAATTATGGTGAATTTGACGGGCTCCTATCTTCTTCCATATTTAGCATATAGAAGTCAGCTGGGAATAAGAGATCTTTGACTTTCACAATGACATCCTCCAAAACACCTATAGGGAAAACTATGGATCTATTTGCAAGCTGGACCACCACTCTTGTGGGCTTCAAGTATCCCATATGAAAATAAGTGTATACTTAGTGAGGCAATACATTAATTGAATCACCTAGATCACACAAATAATTAGATAAATTTAAAGAATCAATAGTGCATGGAATGGAAAACGTCCCTGTATCTTGACATTTGGTTGGAAATTGTGGTGTGATAAGGGCTGAGACACTTCTTCCCAAGTTTATCCTTTAATTACCTTCAAGTCTCCTCTTCTTGGTGCAAATATTCTTCAAATATTTAGAATAATTTGGAATTTTTTTGACTACTTCAAGTAAGGGGATATTGATTTACACTTTCTGGAAGGTGTCCATAATTTCTTTTTGAAGTGCTTCCTCCTACAATTTCGTTGATTCAATCATCCTTGATGGAAATGGAGGGGTTAAGTCTTTCTTCCCCCTTTTTTCCTTTGAAATGGTGATTCTGGTCTCTTCTTCCTTGGCCTATCCTTCTCTTCCTCCTCTTTCTTCTCTTATTCACAATGAATTTTCACAGAATTTTCATAGTTTTCAACTTCATTATCCCTCAACTCAAGTGGTCTTATTTCAGTTTCATGGGATTATGGTGATTATATCTCTTTTCCACTTCTTGTTTTTATCATGCTGACATTCTACTTTGGGTTTGGGATTTTTTGGGAAGGAAGTTTCCTGGGATTTTTTGTCATGATTTAAATAAAACTTCCCATAGTATTTTCCATATTGTCAACCTTATCTTCTAGGTTATCAAACCTAAATTGTAGCTTCTCTATAGAAGGTTTTGTGTTGGTAGATGTTTGATCATAGGGTCTTGGGAAAGTTGGTGGTTGGTGGTTTGGAGGCTGGTTATAAGGTTGCTTTTGTTGAAATGGTGGTGGGTTTTGGAACTGGTTTTGGTTCAGAGGTCTAGCTTGATTTTGCTGATTTACAAACCCATACTAAACACGGTTAGGCTCTCTCCATCCTTGATTCTATTGGTACTTCCTTAGTTGAAAGGTTTCTGCATAAGTTTGCATTCCCTGTATTTCAGCACATTGGTCGGCAAAATGATAAGGTGATGAGCATAAACCACATACATTAGCTGGTGCTTATTGGTCGCCCACTTGTTTCAAGGATATCTGTCTCACCCAAATAATTTTCTCTCCAAAATTAGTTTCTACTAAGGGTGATGGATGAGAAGTTCGTGCCTCATGAATACCTCCTGTTCCAGTACCTCTTGTACCAAACTGTTGCGAGTTCTAAGAAATCTTCTCAATCAAACCTTTTGCTTCTTCTGGAGACTTTTCAATCAATTCACCTCTAGAGGATGCATCAAGAAGGTTCTTATCATTTATTAAGACTTGATAGAAGAAGATAAGAAAATGATTATCCTCAATGGCTTGATGTGGGAAGCTAGCACATAGCTTTTTAAATATTTTCCAGTACTCATAAAGGGTTTCTCTAGATGATTGTTTGATGGAATAGATCTCCTTTCTGATGGTTATGCTTCAGGAGGTGGGGAAGAATATTTTCATGAATCATCTCACCAGGTCATTCCAATTATCCACATATCTAGGTTGTAGAACATACAACCATTATTTAGCATCTCCTTCCAATGAAAACGGGAACGCCTTCCACTTTACTTATTCCTCAGCTACTCCACATGGTCTGAAGGTTGAGCAGACATGAGTGAACTCATTAATATGCTTGTTGGGATCTTCACCTGCCAAGCCATGAAACTTTTGAAGCAATGATATCATATTAGATTTCATCTCAAAATTATTTTGTAACACTGTCATGAAAAGTTGATTATTCTGATTAAGGAATTGTGGGGCACAAAGGTCTCTGAGAGTTGGGTTTTGATTTCCAGCCATTATGACAGGCTCAAAGTGAACACTTGAAGTTTCACTTGAGTCTGTAAGAGAAATTTCCTCAAATTAAGATTGTAAATTAAGGTTTCTTAGCCTATTCAACAAATTTCATTCAATTTCAGGATCAATGGGGTAAGGTTCAGTGTTTTAGGTTCTATTCATGAAACTTGGAATGAAAATAATAAAATAGAAAAGAAAGAGAGGAGAAAAAAAATGTCGGCACTACCTCCCTGGAAACGACACCAAGTTTTGACATGTTCCTATCATGGGGTGTGACAAAAACAAATAAAACCTAATTTAAAATTTAGTAAAGTGGGTAACCTAGGTTTTCTCTAGAGAGGAGTGCACAACAATTATGTTTTTCACTTAAATTAATGAAATAAGAAGAGGTTTTTTTTAAAATGTTTGAGTTGAAAAATAAAGAAAGCAATTGAAAAGAAAGGTTGAACACTAATGGATGAAGAGAGTGATAGGTTCAGGGTAGAATCACCTTTTTTAATGTCATCATTATCACAAATATCATCTTACCTCTCTTTCTTTTGAATGACAAATGAAAGACTCCTCGATCAAGTTATCAATCACCTTTGGTTGAAGAAAGAAATGGAACTCACTCCTATGTGCATGGAAGTTCATAAAACATTTCTAAACAACTAAGGCAAGTCTATATCAGGAATTGTTTATCCTTATAACTCTATAAAAATTTTACTAGTTCCACACACGTGCCAACGATCGCTGGACACTCACCACCTAACACAATATGCTTGATCGAGACAAATTGCACTAGGTGGAGGGAGATTAAAATTCCTTAACCAAAACTATTAAAAATGAATACAACAAACCCAAAACACAATCGCATTAAGAGAATTGGGAAACAATGATAATATAAGTCATTCAAAATAAAAATAGGTTTATACATTTAAGCACAAAACTATGACATTACAAAAGAGAAACTCCCCCTTCCCCGATCACTCAAAGGTTTTATCCATCCATGTGAAGGGTATTTGAGTTGAAAAGGAAAGAATAGAGAATAATGAAACCAATAAAAGTGAAAATAGAAAATAGAAAGAAGTTCAAGAAGTCAATCCTCCAGTACAACCCCTCTTTCACCTTCTTCAACCCCTTTGAATGGAAGTGAACACTCTTATTTATAGGCTTTTGGAGTAGAAAATTTCCCTCCAAAATTAATACACCAAATATTTGAGTTTAGTTGGAATATTAAATGGCCAAATCTAGGGAAGGTGTATTTATAAATATTTTTCCCCTATGTCCTCTTAATTATTCCTCAAAATCTCAGCAAATTTGGACAAGGGCCACAAAAGTGATGCTAGAATTACCACTGACATCTTTTTCTGCCTGAGGTGAATCTTCAACTCCCTCTATTTGTTTATAGTAAATGGATGACTTAATGAATGAATTGCTTCATGAAATTAAACATAAGCATGCGCCTCGGAGTCCTATTTATTCTCCATCTGGAATAACCTAATTTGGACATGTGTAGGCCGAGATATGCCTCATTAAATATGGTAGAGTCCATTCTGTCGGACAGAAAACTTTTTTCACTTAATGAATTTTTCTGGGCCATAGTGAGCCAAATTAGGCCCAGGTACAAAAGAAAAAGTTGAATCCCACGAGAATAAAAAGCCTAAAAAAATAATCACACATTTTGGATACAAAATGTAAAAGATATTTTCTAAATACAGAAGCTCCAAAAAACAGTTAAATTTCCAGAATTAACCAATTTCCACAATTAAGCCCACAATACACGAAGACACTAAAATGATACAAATTAGCCCAAATTGATTAATTGGAAAGGGATAAATCATTCAAAAACATATGAAAAATAATGGAAATATTATATCTGTCAATATTTTAAGTGTGTGTATTATTATTTGATTACACAAACACCACAAGCACGTTTACTAAAAAATAATGGTTAGTGATAATCATGTGTTTGGGCCACTCCTTATGCCCCTTTGGTTCTTGCAGTGTTGAGAGAGACTATAGGGTTTTGATCTATACCACCTACCTTTATCTGATGATCAAAGAAACACTCTTAATAGGGATTTCCAATGATAAATTATAGAGAAGGTGATTTTAAGGAAAACCTAGATCCCACAAACATCTAGATTAAAACCCAATTCAATAACAATCAAAAGATCACACTACAATAATGGAGAAAAACAAAAGAAATGTAAAAACCAAAGTGAAGGGACTCATCGAAGATTGAACGCTCGACCAAGATGTCCGAAAGGGAAGGAATCGCTCCAAAATCACCCAGAGTCACCTTAAGGTTCGAGAGAGAAGGCTGCATGGTGGATGGAAAATAAATCATATGCCTGGAATCATTTAAAACCATGGATCCTGAGATATTTATGATGTGAATCCCTTTCATGGAATTAAATTCTTGATTAATAAGATACACTGAAAAATGTGTTGCCTCGAGTTAAAATAATCCTGATCGAGCATTTCACGAAGTGAACCATTTTCATGGAATATAAACCTTTCATGCTCTGAACTAGTTCACAATATGTGCTGAATGAAAATTTCATGTCATGTAAAATATTTAAAACATGAAAGTTTTAAGTAGGCAGCTCTCAATCCAGATTTTGTAGAAAAAACATTAACTACATCCAAATCCTTCCAAACCATGGAAAACCCCTCATAATCTCGTGACACATTTGCATTCGGACTCCATTAATTCAAAAAAAACACACATCTCTGAACTTTAGGTCATTTTCCCTGAAAAAATATCTACACCCTAAAGAAAAGGCTTGGCCACCAAGGTTCAAATTAGAAAAGAAAATACAACTGAAAAGGTTCACCAAAAATTGAAGAGAGATGTGCCTAGAATAAGACGATATCTTACAACCTCCCCACCATATAACAGCCTTTCCATCACCAGCTCCATGCATCACTATGGGGTCTTGGAAAACAATTCTATTCACTGTACTCGCATATCAAATTCCCTATACCAAGTTTCATCTTAAGAATTCCCATGTTTACACTATACTCAAACTGGAGGTATGGTCTTTTCCTAGATATATTTCTCACTATAGTCCACAATATGCATCAAATTCTCCTCAAAGGATGCATCTATACAAAGCTTGATTTCATCAAAATCTACTACATGAGAAGGGTCAAGATGATATATCCATATTTGAGACACATGAAACACATCATGTATATAACTTTAGCACTATAGAAGGACTAATCGGTATGTCGTTGGACCAATCCTTTACACTATATCAAACGGCCTGACAAACCTGGGTGCTAGCTTTCTCATTTTCCTAATACAACATTTACCCAACCTAAGTGAAACCTGAAGGAAAAAATGTTGACCCAAATCAAACTCTAGAGGTCATATTCGATGGTCAGCGTAAGATTTTTGTTTATTCTACATGGTCACCAACCAACTCCTAATCAACTAAACCTGTTCAGATGTATCGTGTGCAATACATGGGTCAACTAGAACTGAATCACCTGTCTCTAACCAAAAAAGAGGTGAAGGACATGAAATTCCACACAAAGACTCAATAGGTACCATTTGGATCTATTCTTGGAAGATTTTATTATAGGTGAACTCTATAAGTGCTAAATACTGCTCCCATGAACCATTGAAATCCAGCACACATGCTCATAACATATCCTCTAAAATATAAACCGTCTATTCAGATTGACCATCAGTTTGAGGATGATAGCATGTTCTCAAATTTACCTCTGATCCCATAGACTTATGAATACCCTTCTAAAATTGAGATTTGAAATAAGGATATTTATCATAAATGATACTCCTTGGAACATCATGTAGTCGAAATATCTCCCGCACATAGAGACTACCCAGATCATCAACAGTAAAGGTCTCCATGATGGGAAAGAAGTAGGACACCTTCTTCAACCAATCCAAAACCACCCATAATGAATTATTCTTGTGAGGTTTCTTAGGTAATCCTATCAGAAAATCCATAGTTACATCATCCCATTTCCATTCTAGAATGGGTTGAGGCAACAACTACCCAGCGGTCCTCTGAAGCTCGGCATTCACCTATTAATTGGTGAAACAATTTTCTATAAATCTTGTTATCTCTTTCTTCATACCTGGCCACAAAAAAAAACTCCATATGGATATTGAAATACATCTTTGTTAGGCCCAGATGTACCTCCCATCTAGAAGCATGAAACATTCTCATCATGTCCTCACGAAAGCTTGTAGGAACCCACACTCAACCATGAAAAAAGAAAATTATCACTACTATGAGACCATCCGGATGGTGGATCACCACCATATATGTTATCCCTTAGATCTAAGCCTGCTATATCAGATATCTACTCAATCTTGATCCAGTCCAAAATAATGGGTATAACAAATGCTGAAGGCAGGGCTACTCATCCATGGGACTCCAAAAGATTTGGATGCATATCTACAAAGAGTGTCATCATTCGCCACTCATCGCAAGACTCTTGCACTGCCCCGGTCTACATCATTTGGATCAATTCATTGAAAAATTCATATCCCTTACCTGTAGTATAAGCCTAATTAAAGTTTAAATATTGTAGATACTCAACCCACATCCTCTGTCGAAGGTTTAGGTCCCACTGAGAAATGATGTACCTAAGGCTCTTGCGGTCTGTGTACACCACAAATGTCTCTCCCTTAAGATAATGTTTCCAATATCTCAGGGTGTGTACCACTTCCACTAACTCTAGATTGTGAGTAGTATAATTTATCTAATATGGTCTCATCTGTCTGGATCCATAAGCAACCAATCAGTCCTCCTGCATCAGAATTGCTCCGACTCTAACTCTAGATGTGTCACAGTACATGATATATGCCTTACCCAGCATAGGAAAAGTGAGGATCAATGTTGAGGTCAGTATACCCTTCAACTCCTAAAAATATCTCTCATAAGAATTTGGACAAATAAACTTCACCCCCTTCTTGGTCAGCCTGTACATCAGTGCTAACAAACAGGAGAATTCCTGGATGAAATGCTGGTAATAACCCGATAAACCCAGAAAGATTTGAATCTCATATACATTATTGTAATTATCCCAATATACCAGGGCTAAAACCTTCTCTAGGTCCACTAACACTTTAACCTATGATATGAAATGACCCACAAAGTTCACTTTATTAATCTAGAAACTACATTTGGTTAGCTTAGCATAAAGTCAATTCTCTTTTAATGTATTCAGGATGATGTTAAGATATTGGACATGATCGTTAGGAAAGACATCCTAATAGCAGTCTACCACTGGAGGAAAAGTATCCTACTGCATTCCACCATCATCTAGAGTAAGTCCTTCTATCTGATTTGTGAGACAATCTGATCTGCACTAAATTGGTCATGCATGACTAGCCTAAATATCCCACTCACCCTAATGAAAATAGTTTCCTCTTTATGGAGATATAAAGTTAACTATCCTTCAGTAACAGTCGATGTGATCTTGGTAAAGAAATAAGCAATCCATACATAGAATCTAATCAAAACATATCATTTCCATCACAAACATCTTCTAAAAGAAATGGTAACCAGAGAACAAGCCTTGCAACATTTGATATTCTCTGACCGTACTCCCAATGATGTATCAATGGTCTAAACACCATCTAAGCTTTCCACAACCAAGCCCAAACAATTTTAAAAAAGAGTAGATATAAATGAATGTGATGGTCATGTATCAAACAAAACACAAACAAGGGTAAAAGATACAAGAATCATACCTCTACTATGGGAAACACAACTTTTTGCAAAGGGTTATTTGTGACAGGAATCATATCATGTCACAAATAGTTGATTAAAAACTCATATTTGCAATGGGAATAACTTCCCATAACAAATACCTTTGGTGCGCAGTGTGCGCAAAATTACGGGAAGATTATTTTCGATGGGAATATATCCTCATTACAGATACCATATCATCTTTTTAGTTATTTTGGATGGGAATTTACTCCCGTCACAAATAAATTTTCGGCAAGAATGTATTTGTGATGGGTCCCGTCACAAATATTTTCCATCGTTTTAAGTTATTTGCGAGGAGATTTTCTCCCATCGTAAATAATCTATCAGTATAGGGTATTTGCAAAGGGTCCCATCTCAAATGCTCTTTTTTACCGCTGCCATAATTAATAATGGTGGTACTATTTGTGATGGGATCCGTTGTAAATACTATTATTTGTGATAGGAGTCCCGTTACAAATACTCTCATCACAAATGATCTAACCTATAAATACCCCCCCCCCCAATTTTTTCCATTCCATTCTTATCTAAACTTCTATCTCCTTCTCAATTCTCATATTCTTCTTTTTAAACTTTTCAAAGTTTTAAACTTTACAGGGAATCAACTTTCAAGGTTTTCATATGCTGAAAGATTCAGTTTTAAGGTATTTATTTAATGTTATAATTTTTATTTGATTTATCTAATTTTATATTGGTAATAATTATTATTAATTATATTTAATTAGAATTAATTTCTTTTATTTTGCATTATTTGTTTAGAAATATTTAATTTTAATTTACAGTAATGTTTTTAATTAAAAGTAAATAGTTTTAATTTGCAATAATTTGTTTTAATTATCAATAATTAGTAATAATTAGATGTAATTATTAATAATTAGAAAAAATTAGTAATAATTAGTAATAATTATCAATAATTTGTAATAATTAGTAATATCTTGGTAAATATTTGTAATAAATTGTTATAAACTAAAAAACATTAAGTAAATTGATATAAATTATTATAAATTAATAATTTTTTTTAATTTATAAAAAAATTAAACATATAAAATTTGTATAAATGAATAAAAATATTAAATTTGTAATAAATTGTTATAAACTAAAAAAATTAGTAAATTGTTACAAATTACAATAAATTTTAATAAAATAGTATAAATTTGTAATTGGATATAACTTATAATCAATTAATATAAAATAATATAGATTATTAAAAATTATTTTAAATTAATAAAAAAATATAAATTAAAATATTTGTTATAATTACTATTAATGTGTAATAATCCGTAATAATTTATAATAATTAGTAAAAAATGTGGTAATTAGTAAAAATTAGTGGTATTTAGTAATAATTAATGGTAATTAGTAATAATTTGTGGTAATTATTAATAATTTGTGGAAATTAGAAATAATTGGTGGTAATTAGTAATAATTAGTAATAAATTGTAAAAATTATTAATAAATTGTTATAAACTAATAAAAATAAGTAATAATTAGTGGAAATTAGTAAGGATTAGTAATAATGAGTAATAATTAGTAAAAATTTGTTATAAATTAATAAAAAATAATAAATTGGTATAATTAATAATAAATGGATATAAAATAATATAAATTTTTAATTTGATATAATTTACAGTAAGTTGTTATAGATTAGTATAATTTATAATAAATTATTATTAAATAATATAAATTGATATAAATTACAATAAATTGATATAAAAAAGTATAAATTATTATAAATTAATAAAAAATTATAAATTAAAAAAAATTAAAATAGTGTAATTGGTATTAATTAGTAATAATTCGTAATAATTAGTATAAATTAGTGATAATTAGTACAAATTAGTGGTAATTAATAAAAATCTGTAATAATTAGTGGTAATTAGTAAAAATTTGTAATAAAGTGTTATAAAATTAAAAAATAGCAAAAATTAGTGGTAATTAGTAATAATTATTAAAAATTATTATAAATCAATAAAAAATAATAAATTGATAGAATTAACAATAAATTGATATAAAATATTATAAATTATTATAAATTATTATAAAATTATATAAAATGTTATAAATTACTAAAAAAGTGAAAATTAAATAGATCATCCATTTTAAAGTCATGAGAAATGAAATTTTTGGATATGGTTGGCCCGAATTGGTCATTTCTCATGACCTGAAAATTGAAAATTCTATGGTTTACACATTTTAGTAATTCATAATGTATTTTATTACTATAAATTAAATCAAACTTAAAATTAATGTTGATTACTATAAATAGTGATAATTACGAAATATTAGCGATAATCTGTAAAAAATAAGTGGGGAAGGCAGGATGTGACACATCAATAGTAGTAGTAGGAGGAGGGGGAGGAGATGAATCGATGACAGGAAATGGTTGGCATAAATTGGTGTAATGAAATATTTGGACATGGTTGATATAAATTGGTTTCATCACCTAAATATTGTAAAATATATGATTTACACCTTTTTAATAAATCATGGAATTTTCAATCTTCAAGTGATTCAAAATGACCAATTTGTATCAACCATGTCCAAATTGTCATTAAGTATCTCAAACCAGGGCAAGAAGGATGTGACATGTCGGTGGAAATTTTAATAGTAGTAGGAGGAGATGCATCAATGCGAGTATATGGTTGGAATCAATTGGGGTAATAAATTTTTTTGACATGTTTGACATAAATTGGTTTCATCACCTTAGTATTTTAAAATATATGATTTACACCTTTTTAGTAATTCATAGAATTTTCAATCTTTAGGAGATTAGAACTAGCCAATTTTTTTCATCCAAGTCTAGATTTTTCCTTAGGTCACCGGAATCAGGGAAGGCGGGATGTGATGCATTGATGGCAGTAGTAGGAGTAGATGCGTTGATGGTAGGAGTAACAACATGAGAAACCGATGGAGTACATGCGATAATTATTGTAAATTAGAAATATTTAGTTTTAATTAGTAAAAATTAATGATAAATTAGTAAACATTAGTGATAAATTAGTAAACATTAATTGTAAATCACTATAATTATTAAAAATAAAAGTGGTAATTAGAGAAAATTAGTAAAAATTAACTATAATTAGTAAGGATTAGTAAAAATGAACATTAAATCGTTATAATTAATAAAAAGTAGCAATAATTAGTAAAAATCAGTGGTAAATAGATAAAATTGAAAATATTTACAAGTAAATTATAATTTTTTAATTTTATACTCTTTTTGTATAGTTTTTTTATTATATCTGATTATTCATAAACAATTTATTTATTTTATATTTTTTAAAGAAATATGGATCAAGGAAGTCAACAAGAGTCTTTATTACATGATCGTGATTGAATAAATAATCATAGAAACCCAAAAGGTTATGGTATAAATTTTGTATATATTTAGGGTGTTAAATCTTTTTTATCATTTGTATCATCAAAACCAAAATTTGTTTCAGAAGGGACCATTAAGTGTCCATGTATGAAATGTGACTTGAGGAGGTTTGATACATTTAACAACATAGGGGTCATATATTGTGTTTTGGTTTTCATATAGATTATGTTTTTTGGTATCAACATGGTGAACAAAATTTCATAGAAGATACTAATAATTTGGTTCCAAATCGATCGTTGTTTAAAAATTTAGTACATGAAATGGATGGTCTATCTTTTCAAAAAACTGAAACTTAGGATGATATTCATTTAACTCATGAGTTGGAACCATTTCAATTTTATGAGTTGTTTAAATCTACTAAAGAAGAATTATATCTTGGTTTCAAGATAAGAAAATTTGAAGCAGTTTCAGAATTTATGGCTATTAAATCAAATAAAGGATTGTAAAATAATTGTTTTGATCAGATATTCTCTTTGGTTAAAGAACTATTTCTTGAAGGAAATATGTTGCCTATAAATTTATATAAGAGAAATATACTAGTTTGTAATTTGGGTCTTGGTTATCAAAATATTCATGCATGTTTAAATTATTGTATCGTATATTATGGTGAAAATGAGTCGTTGGTTAGTTGTCTTACATGTAGACAATCGAGTTACAAAGAGTCTCAACTAGGGAAGTCTGGATTGATTCCTATAAAACAATTGAGGTATTTCCCACTTAGAACCAAATTATAGTGTTTATTTATATTTCGGAACACAACGTCATTTATGTCATGGAACAAAACAAATATTTCAACTAGTAAATGATTAAATTATCCTTGTTATGGAAATTCATGGAAATATTTTAACCATGTACATCCTTCTTTTGCTTCATAAGGCTGAAACATGTGATTTGGTATTTCTACTAACGATTTCTATCCATTTGGTTCTTATGTTAGTCAATATTATTGTTGGCCCATCTTTATCACTCCGTACTATTTATCTCCTTGGATGTTGATGAATGATCCATATATCATTTTGAACTTATTAATTACAAGGCATCCAAAAAATAATATCTATGTTTATTTGAATCCATAGATTTATGGGTTAAATTTATTTTGGAGTAATGGTGTCAGTACATATGATGTTATTGCAAAACAAAATTTCTTAATGAAATCTACAATAATATGGACAATTAGTGACTACCCAGCATATGACATGTTATCTGGCTAGAGTAAACATGGTCTCAAATCATGTTCGTTCTGTATGAGGGACAATAAAGCGTTATGATCATCATTGGAAGAAAACATTGTTTTTTGACTGTCATCGCAGATTTCTTCTAACCGATCATCCTTTTTAGATGAACTTATATCATTTAATAACATATACAATTTAAATATATGAACATCCAACAATGATCTCATATATTAAGTTAAAATCTATTTTCTATTCATTACCTCACATAAACTTTGGATTGACTATTAACCAACAAAAAATAGATGGATTTGTAAAAGAACATAATTGGATAAAATGGATCATTTTTTTGGGATTTAACACATTGAAATGCTTTTTTGGTCCTTCACATGTTGGATTTCATGCATATTGAGATGAAATATCTTGATAATATATTTTATACTGTTTTGGATACACCTGGTAAGATCAAAGATAATATAAAGGCATGATTAGATCTTTCTTAAATTTGCAGGCAACCAGAACTTAAACTATTTGAAAATGTCATATTATATAAGTTAATGAAGCCAAAATTGGATTATACAGATTCCAAATAAAATCATTTATTATTCTGTTATTGGATTTTATATTTGAGGCATTAGGATGGTTATGTTTTCAATTTGGAAATATATATCATAAATGGTCATATTATTGGATTAAAAAGTCATGATGGTCTTGTTATAATGGAAAGAATTATACCGATTGGATTTAAAGATATGTTGGATTCTATGATTTGGGATGCACTAACAGAAATACCATATTTTTTCTGAGAAATTTGTGCGGTGATAATAGACGATGATGTACTAAGTAGACTACAAGAAGATGTTTTAATTTTATTTTAATTGGGAAAGAAATTCTCTTCAACTTTATTTAATTCAATGGAACATTTAATATTACATTTTCTACATGATGAAAAATGTGGAGGGATGGTACAATTCTGATAGATGTACCCATGTGAGATATTCATGTAGAAATTGCAGAAAAAGGTACGTAATAAAAAAAATCAGCTGGAGGATCAATTGTAGAAACTTATTTTCTGGAGGAAATTTCATTTTTCTACTCTAATTATTTTCAATTTGAATATACATAAAAACATAACCACATGGTACGTAATGAGGTAAATGTTGATGATGAAACGAATAATAAATTACAAGTTTTTAATAATGTCGAACTTTGATTTAGTGGAGTTCATGAATGTTGTATTTCAGATGATGAACATCACATGGCTCATACATATGTTCTGCTCAACTATAAAGAAATGACACCATTGGTGTAGTGAGTGATGCTATCACTTATTCTATATATTTTTTAAAAGTAAATTAATATTATTTTATTTGTAGGTGATATGATAATCATATCAAGAAACAATTTCCACAAATTATAACAATTACTCTTAAAGAATGTCGATAAAATAATTATTCACATTGGTTTCAAAAAATGGTAAAGTAAATTGTTTATGGTTTAACATATAAAATCAATTTATTACTTGTTATATTGATAAATTATTTTTTAAAATTTTTAGGTATCTCAACATGCTGATAAAATTGATAATTTATTGTGTGTATTGAGTAGACCACCATCCAAAATGATTAAATATTATAATTCATATGTGGTGAATGGTTTTAGATTTCATACATATACATATGGGGAATAAAAAAACAATGAATAAGGGTGTTTTATTGAGAGGATATCATCATATAGAAAGTCAAGTTGACTTTTATGTCTATTTAGAAGAAATAATTGAACTGTGTTATCTAAAATAGAATTATGTAATGATGTCTAAATGTCATTGGTTGGATACTGATAGAGGATTGTGTGTTCATCTATGTCATAGAATCATTGATATTAAATATAAAGGATTTCTTAGAGTAAATGAATCATTTTTATTGGATCATCAAGCACATCAAATTTATTATGTAAATTATTATGTTTCTTAAAGAGAGTTAAGTTATTTGTGGAGCATAATAAAAATGAAATCTCATGAAAATCAGTTTATCCAAAGTTAATGTGGTTCCACTGAAGTTTAAGGAATTTAAAATTTTCAAGTGAAAACTCCAAATCTATCTTTTCCATAAAGAGACATGGATATTGATGATGACACCCCATAGTTATGGGTCAGTGATGATGATGATGTAACAAGTGGTTTTGAAATATCAAGAGATGATGAAGTTGAAACTCCTATGTAAACTGATGATACTGAGGAGGAATATAAATATATTGAAACTGTCATATAAGAAGATGATGACGAAGATAAATATTTACACAATTAAATACTAGTTATAATCCTAAAAAAATATATCTATATATAATACTTGTTTTTGGTTATTTGTTGACAACAGTCATTTCATGTTTCAGATGACTGAAGAACGTTTATCTGATATACTTCATGAGTTAGATGAGGTTGTACTACTTGGAGACAATCCTGATGCTATATCATATGACCCTAAAACTGGTGGTGGTTCAACGATGACTCGGAGGGGTCGTGATCTTACAATATTGATGATTCCTGACCCTATCCCTGAGCGACATCCACTTTTTGAGTTCAATCCATGCATGCAGAGGTATGTTCAGTTGGCATTTCAGTTTGTTTTAATTAATTTTCATTAATTTATTTATATACTAATTGTTTGATTATTTGTTATATTTTTTCATAGATTTTCGCATATAGCTGTTGGACAGGGGTGTGCAATATTGTGAAATTATTTTTATGGAGTATAGGTTACATGGGATCATATTCCCATTGATGTTAGACACTGCATATTCGATCATTGGATGGTACATAAGTAAATAATAGTTATTTTAAAATTTATTTTATTAATAACTTGCTATTATTAATTATTTGTAGGGTTCATGGTATCTCATCGATGATAGATTGCTGACCACTATCTGGGAGGCATGATAGGAATCTATGCATGATCATTTCTTTCAGTTTTTGCATGATATGAGTAGGATAGTCGTGCATAAAGTGGGAGTCATAGATTTTGATTAGTCTTGTTGTGCCCACTGACTAGATTACATCTCATATCAGGTTTGGGATAGATTATGTTCATACTCTATGAGAACTATTTTTCATAAGATAGCATCATTAGGTCAATATAACCGAGGGAGATAGGAGGTGACGCATTGAGCTGGTAGTCATACATTCAATAAGAATCAACAACATATTCTAATTACTTTTTTTAACAATTTATATAACTTTAAATTTAAATGGTTTATTTTATACTCATATAGGTAGTCCAACATCCCAAAATTATGGAGTTCAAAATTTATTAGAGGATTTACAATGATCCTATCATTGGAGTGATTAGAGGTGATCACCAGCGTCATATTGTGGTTAATATAATTTTTTTTGAATTTTAAGATTAAATGCAAATAATTTTTTAACTATTTTAATTTTAAATTAAAATTAAAGGAGTCTTATGAGGCCTCAACTTCTCAAAAACAAGATGAGAGTCAGGATGAGACTGAGGAACAAACCACGAGTGCAGTAGGATTTGATAATATAGCATGGATGCATGTGACTTAGTATGCCTTCGATAAGGGCTGAGTTGTTGGTATCGGCTATCGATTTATGTATGTGAGTTATTATGGTATCATTGTGATGTCATCATCTAGCACAAGATGTGTTTTGGAGAGTCATTATCATCTACTGCATAGTATGAGGAGTAGTTGTGAGATCAGGATGAGCTTATAAAGACCATGCATAGGGAGGAGAAAGAGCTCTGCCGACAACAACAACAACAATAGTAGGATGATATACATCGACGACATGAGCAACATCACGAGTAGACGATTGAGTATATGTGACCTATGATTCATTGTTTAGGGATGGAGTTCCCTCCACCACCTCCTCCAGAATACCCCTAGTGATTTATGTATTTTTTCTGATAAACATTTGAATGTATATATGTTTTTTGTAATATTATTAATTCATATATTTAAAATTATATATAGTTAATTTTTTATATTGTTGTGAATATGTTTTTATTATTTTTTTAATATTTTTTTATTTTTATTATATTTTTATTAATTTTATAATTTTATTATTATTACTATTTTTTAACTTATTGGAGATGGGACGGTCCACCCGTCACAAATAAAATTTTGTGACAAGTGTATCCTCTCATCACAAAATGTTTTTTAAATAAATTTCAATAGACTATTTGTGACAAGATCCATACCCATCATAAATAGTTTTTCTGTGATAACCCATCACAAAAGAAAACTATTTTCGACACCATTTTCTGCAATGAGACATTTGATATGGAGTCCCATCATAAATAACTCATCATAAATACTTTAATTTCTAGATGTTTTTTGGTGGTCAAAGGTCATGCATCCAAACTAGCTAAAGTAGACTACATAGTGTGCAACTAACTTACCCCTCTACCCTAGGATCTAGTCTGACTCCCACGTGTTGTTCCCTCTGGATGGTATTTCCAATCCTATACTTGAGTACCATGTCCCATGCCTTTACCCAAATGTCCAATAGAACTCCAACTACCAGTCTACTAAGGAGTAGTTGAGCCCTTCCCAAACTTTGGTACCTATCCTACCACTTCTCTCCTATTTCATTTCCTTACAAAACCACTACATTTGGCCCAACCTGCCGTAAGCACGACACTTCAAAGTAGGGTACAGAAACTCAGGCCGCTTATGACCAAACTTTCCACACTGATAGGAATGAAATGGAACATGTTCTGTAGAAGGATTCCCACTTCCCTGTGTGATCTACCCTCTATTTACTTGGTAATAACTATCATAACAGTGCTTCTTTCTACTAGAAGAAAAGTTATTGGTTCACCCCGGAGAAATATTATAGCTGCTTCTTGAGGCCTCTCTCAAATTCTCCTCCACAATGAGATCTTGATTAATCACATCTATAGTTCTATTCAATCGAAATAAGTTCAGCTATGGCCTGATCTCATTGAAAAGACCATCGTGAGAATGTTTTTCCCTGATAATTTTATCAGCTGCTAAGGATGGCACAAAGCACAACAAGACGGTGAAACATCTCATATCAATATTGAAAACTAAACCAATACTAATGATTTGGAAACATTGGTATAGGTTCCAAAATTGTTTTTATAAGATATACCAATGGTTTGGGTGGCTTTTGGCTTGTTTGTAATTAGTATAGGTGGTCTATACCAATGGTTTCCAAACTATTTGTATAGGTAATATGAGATACCTATAGTAACAATTTTGAAAACCATTGGTATAGGTAATTCAAAAAAAACCCTCGATGGGATTTCATCCTCGCACATCCGATTTATATTTCAACGACTTAACCACTAAGCTACAATGATTTTTGGGAACATAATATGATAAATATGTGTGTATATATATATATATAAGTAAATTAATTTTTCATGTATTCATTTTCATTTGATAAAATAATTTCTTAAGAATCCAAATACATGTACCAACAGTTTGGAAAACTGTTGGTATATGTATTTTTCTTCTTAGGACATATACCAATAGTTCTGGAAAAATTGTTGGTATAGGGTCTTTAAATGGAAGTTATACCAAAGGTTTTAGCCAAATCATTGGTATATCCATAACATGTACCAACAGTTTTGAAAAAAATCATTAGTATATGTTCATTTTATTGAAGCTATACCAATGGTTTATCTGAAACCGTTGGTATAGATATGACCTACACTAATGGTTTTAAAAAAACTATTGGCATGGGGTCATATTACGGTACCTATACTAATGATGTTGGCCAAACCATTGATATAGGGACATTTTATGGTACCTATACCAATGGTTTGGATTAAACCCTTGGTATAGGTCCAATTTCTAGTAGTGTATAGTCCATCATTGATAAGATCTCCTGTATCATGTGAATAAACCCACGATTCTTCTCATTCCTCAAGGTATCAAGATAGATGTGGCTCAAAAAATTCATCTTGAAGTCCTCCAAGGATAACTCCTTGTGTTGCCCAACATTCTCTAGAATGTCTCACCAATGCTTGGTAAGTCCACGATGCATGTATGAAATGAGATTCACCCTCTTATACATAGGTTTATCGAGGTCCTTGAAGATTGTATGAACTAAATCGATCCAAAACTCGGCTGTATGGGGGCCTGCCTCCCCAGTGAAAGTAGGTGGATGATATAGTTGAAACACTCTTATTAGCTTAAGCATCGAAGGAACGGTGCAAACAGTCTCCCTCTCCATGGAACGCATGAACCTTAGGAACCTGTTGCGAAGTTGAACATCCATATGATCCTTAGGAGCTGGATGATGCCCTGGTTCAACTGTGTTAGGAGTGTGTAGATTACCTCTCTTTTGGAGCTTAATTTGAAGACGACGAGGATGCATTTTCTTTATAAGAAAAACAAACTACTTAGAAAAATGGATAACAACAAGGTCAACCTCAAAAGGTGACAAAAACAGAGAACCATTGGTTTATAGTCTCTCTAAACATAAAATAACAAGTAAATTAGCATGAAAAAATAGTTATTTCATTTTTTTGATCAGATATAACATTGATCTCATTTCACAGTATATATAGGAAAATATATCACATGTAACAAATATGTCTCTATCATGAACAATTCATGTCAATATATATCCCTATGTGTCTATCACGATTCATGTATGCTAATCTCATGTCATATTGGAACATGATTATAAATCCTAAGAAAAAATAACATTACACAACATGTGAATCACCCAAGGTGAAATAATATCAACTATAACAAACGAACAACAGGAACAACAATCTGAACCCTAGGAACTCAGTTTTTTTCTCATGCATGGGTTAACTAATCCCATGCATAATATCATTACCAAGTCCCGACACATCATAGAATCCTTTCTACTTTTCCCAAATAGTAAGCAACAAAAAAGAAACTTGCTCTGATACCACTTTATAACATCCCTCAATCCAATACTCTCTCATGTGGCCAAATAGGGTTGGTTACTAGACCTCAATCACACGTCCACATATTTTAGAGGTTGTCAACTAGAAGAGGGGGTGTAGTGGATATAGTGGGGAGACTATACCCTCTGGAATAGAGTTATAATATAAAATAAATAAATAAATATTAGAGCAACAAAAAATAGAAGGAATAGTATAACACATCAGATAAACCAAACTGTAAATGTCAACTGAGCAATCCAATGAAAATAAGAGAATAATGTAATGACATGTTTGAATATAACTAAATTCCATATTAGAAGTCATACAGATAAAAGACCAAAAAAATATAAATAAGATCTAAAGAAGACACCAAACACCCCCGTCTCGATCCCCGCATCGGTCCAGTCACCAATCTCCAACCCATCAAGAAAGAAACAATAAACACCAAGGTCTGTTTCGCTTGTCGAAACCAACATCCATGTAATCTTCTTGGGTACCAAGAGGCGGCCCGAATAGGGTGTGAGTAAAACTAAATAGGTCGAAACCACCATGTCTAAACAAAACCAGTCTATAATAAGTGCATTCAATAAAGTTATAACATGTGTATTAATTAATCAATTAATACAATACATCAATTAATATGCTTCAGCACCATGCCAGAATATCTCTGAGCATGAAGCACAACCATGCCAATCGTAACAACAAGTCCATGACATAATCACATTACTAGGAAAAACCCTTTGTATAATTATTTTAATATAACCGGGCCAAGCCATACAAGAATTAAAACATAACTGGACCAAGTCTTCTTTGTAAGAATTTCATCATAATCGGGTCAAGTCCTTTATATAATCATTTCAGCATAATCGGGTTAATACCTTTATATAAGCATTTCTTTATAACCAGGCCAGGTTTTTTATATAATCATTTCAGCATAACCAAACCAATCCCTTTATATAATCATTTCAGAAGAACCATAACACAAGTCACAATGTCATGAAAAACACAACATAACATCATACACCACAAGAGTTAATTCATCCAATTTTCATTTGTCATTCAATTACTCATTCATTCGTTAAATTATATCTTAAGTCGTTATTCTTCAAGGGTACACACCCATCTCATATCAAATTATCACCAGTCATTTCAATACATGCGTTATCCATTTTTCCGAGGAGAATCTATAACAAACATACACTTGAGGTCTCATGTCATGATAAATCACATTTTAAGTCATTAGACAGTTCATTATTGTCAAGCGTAAGCTCACCCTATGGGTTTCCACTAGCCTTGTCTCAACACTATTAGATCCAAAGGGACCCAAGGAGTGATCCAAACACATGATTATCATTACCTGTTATTTTTTTAGTAAATGATCATGTTGTGTTGGCGCAATCACATAATATTTCACACACTTAAACAAATAGAAAAAGATCATAGGGTTTTCTTCTAGACAACCTACCTTTATCTGGAGATAAAAGCAACACTCTCAACATGGATGGAAACGAGAAACGAAGACAAAGGTGATCACAAGGAAAACCTAGATCACACAAAAATAACAATAAAAGCTAGATTCAATGACAATCAAAATATCACACCATAATAATGTGAGAAAAATAGAAGAAAGGGGAAAACCAAAGAGAATGGACTTACCGAAGATCAAACACTCGACCGAGATGTCCATGAGGAAAGGAATTACTCCAAAATTGTCTGGATTTACCTTAGGGTTTGAGAGAGAAGATTTTACAATGGAGGAAAAATATATTATTTTCCCAACATCATTTAAAAATGCAAATCCCGAGATATTTCACAATGTGTAATTATTGATTTATAAGATGCACCGAAAAAAGTGTCGCCTCTGGTTAAAATAACCTCAAACGACTACATGAACTAGTTTCATGGTGTGTAAACTTTTCACACTCTGAACTAGTCCATGACATGTTCTTTGTGATAGTTTCAAATCATGTAATCCATTCACAATGTGAAAGTGTCCAACGGATAGCTCTCAGTCCATATTTTACAAAAAAAACCCAAACCACCTCGAAAGCCTTCCAAACCATAGAAAATCCCTCACAATCCCTTAACACATTTATATATGAACTTCATTAATTCAAACAAACATATATCCCTAAACTTTAGATCATTTTCCCTGGAAAAAAACTCTCAACCCCCAAAGCAAATGCTCAATCACCAAGGTTCAAAGGAGAAAAGAAAACCCAATTGAAAAGGTTCAACCAAAACTCAAGAGATAAGTAATTGGAAAAGGATAGGATCTTACATCTATAATATACAGACATGAAAATTAAAATACAATAATTTATTAAAAATTTTGTAGGTAAAATGGTAATTTTATTTTGATGGGATATTAATGGGGATTGATGTTAATTTTCACTGATAAATAAATGTTTTATTGGTGAAAATTGATAATGAAAATTTTAATTAAATAAACAATTGTGGTTTAATGAGGTTATTTATAATAATTAAGATGGTACAAACGCCAAGAGCGGCTCACACATTCTACAATTTTGGTTATTTATAAACAATTTTGGTTTACTAAGGTTTTTTTGTACAAGGATGTAGATAATTTTATAACTTAACATAGCCCCCATGTAGATATTTGTGTTTTATGATTAATTAATGCTATATGACAGAGTAAATTAACAGTATGTGAACCTTTCATGATAAATAAATTTTATAGAATATAAATATAAGGGGGTTTTAATAGTGAATCCATTATTAATAAAATATAAATTGTTAATAAAAGTTGGGATATTTATTCTTGCGGTGATTTGAATTTCCTATCTAATTTGATGGGTCAAGATATTTTTACCCAGTACCAGAGATGTTTCTATATATGAGGGTTTTCGCATGCCATTGATATTCAGAAGGCAATATTTTTTGTGAAGTTGAATGATTCGGCACACCCCCTATTATATTCATATGACATGATAAGTGAAAACATAAAGACTCAGTCAGGGAAAAATGGAAAAGTACGAGAAACTAGAGACTGTATGGGGGAGGGTTTACAATGTGAGGGACAAGGAGATAGGGTGGTTTGGGGCGCTGAAGAAGATGACACTAGAGATGGTGGAGGTGTCACTTCTCTAGATTCTCTCCCACTCCACATACCTCATTTAGCTCTGCAATGGCTGCCCTGGACCATCCTTATTTCAATACACTAGACAAGTCTCAATTCCAGATCTTTATTGATTCCATTTGAGGATGTCAAACTCCCACGAGTTAGTATATTTTCTATTTTCCTTGTTTTTATAAAATTTTAGATAATGTGTCTATCTCTTGCATGATAGAGATGGTGGTCCTATTTCTTGGTACTATAACATGGTTTGGTTGTTTTTTATCTTCTTTATACACGTTATAAAAGGAAATGTTAATATATGGTGGGAACTATGTTTAATAAATATCTTGCATGTTATGTTATGAAATTATGCTTATGAAATATTGTTTTTCAATTGGTAATTCATTATTAATTTATGTTGTATGATTATATATATATTTTTTTAATTCATAATAAATTTAGTTTGTTATGATATGTCATTTAATGATGAATGTATTTTATCTAGGAGAAAATATTAGTGTGAATTATTAAATAAAATGTTTTCTAAAATATTGTTGGTCCTGGATCCATTGGATCACTCATAGGGGGAGGAGTTAATTCGGTGTTCTATTTTATTTTATGAGTTATTCCCTTTTCAAACTAACCTATTAAACCTATTAAAGTTCTTTATTTACTCGATTTCTCATATCATCACCATTGTGTGAAATAATAAAGAAAAAAGCAGCACACAATATTTACACGGTTAGATTGAAGGTTGGTTATTCCCCTGAACATGGATTCTCCATTATAATCCTATTATCAATTACAATGTTCTCCCGAGTCCATAGAAGCGTGATTTGTTATATTACCCAATCACCTTCTCTTTCTTGATTGGTTATACTCCCTAGCCTTGAGCCTCTTCAACAACTGATTTTACCCCTAGTTACAAGATCCATCACTTTATGTGTTGATCTAATAGTAGAAGGCCCTCCTTCAGAGTTTTTATCCCCCACAAACCTATAAGATATGGATTGAATGAATACAAATTCAATCTCTTCAGCAGTATGTGGTCTCGAAACTGCCTCTGGATCTTGAACAATTGGGTTCTCTCTCAAATTCTTCCAATACTCAGGTCTATCTCCTTTAGAGACTCCTGGATTTGACTCATCTTGATTTTTGGTCAAATATTCTCATTTAAATCACCCAATGATCAGGTGTTTACTTATTTAAAATCCTCTAAAAAATATTCTTCTTTAAACTCTTCAAAATATTTATGTGTATGACAACACATGACTTTTCCATGTGGACCTCAATCATCTTACGAGCTAGTTTGTGTAAGTGAATTATCTTATGATCTGGTCAGCATAAGATAAATAACATTGCAAAACATTGATGTTATTCTCTCAATTATATTATGGACTAGTCCGTGTAAGTGAATTATCTTATAAGATCTCAACTATCTTATGTTCTTACATGGATTCCATATCAATCATGACATCCAATGTATTTGCATGAATTAATAACAATACTGCTAGCATCATCATCATCACACTAAACACACATTGAACCCATTGACAAAAAATGTAATTCCCACATGGGAACAACATATATTTGTGATTTAAATAATTATTGGATGAATTAATAATGAGAATAAAGCATAATTACATCAACGCATAAGTTATGGGGGTTTTCACAATAAATTTTATTAATCAAGGTTGATATCTATATAATATAGATATAAATTTAAATGAGATGAATTTTAATGAGTGTAATGATATTATTATTTGTATATTATAATATTATTTATGGCGGTGATAGAATTAGGGGAACCTTCCTTGTTCAAATGAATTCCATGTGGTATGTTTTAAATTTTAATAAAGATGGTTTATTGGTCAAGTAATTGACAAGATTAATTTATTTTTAATGGGTTGATTTAATGGTTGTCGGTTATGCTTAGAGATATGAATGGTATAATTCAAATTCCAGGAATAAATAAACTATTTGTGTGACATCACTCGTATAAGAGGCTCAATTAAATTGTCTATCCAAAAAAACATATAAAAACAATATGTATCTTGATAAAAAATAAGGTGTTCAATTTCATTTTGGAGCATGAAAAAACAATTTCCTAGGATGAATAAGAAATTTTGATGGAAAATAGTAAATGATTTAAAATACTGTATATGGTATAAATGGTATATAAACATATAGAAAATAAATATATATCTCAATAATTGAGGGAATACTAACCTTCCCTTATTTTTCCCACTTATGGGACACTTTCTAACTGAAAAAGACATTACTTAACCGTTAAGGAATGAGTTTTTGAAAATATATAACTCAAACTCATCTGTAAAAGGACTAATTTCGAACCACACATACTATTTAATTGTCTCTCAAATCTCGACCCAAATTTCTTCTCAAACATGTATCACATTTTTAAGTCTAAGTCACATGAAGGAGACCCAAATTATTTAGTTCAAAGAAGGTCCTTATGGGAATATTCAACTATCCACCATAACTGTCATTTTCTCCATAATTTATTTCATTTATCTTATACCTATACCTATTATTAAATCCAATTTAACACACCAATATCATATTATTAATATCATTATAAATCAATAAAAATTATTTTTAAAAAATGAAACTACACATTCTTACTCATTCATCTATTAGAGAATGTTCTAATTTAGGTACCTTTAACCACCCACATGAATGATGCAATATGATTTTCATAATTTTGTCATGGATAATGATCAAAAAAATAAATATTATTAATCTATTGTATTAATTAATTTATTATATTATGTTTATGATTTTGGAATGGTACTATTAAATTTAAATTCATTTTTAAAATAATAGTTTATGATTGTATAAATAATCAAAAATGAAGAATCATTTTCATCTATTTGCGTACTCTACCCATAAAATTCATAAAATCAACATTTAGTTTTTTAAATAATTTAAAAAATATGATATTTTTGAGGTTTTTTTCTCAATAACATGGCATTATAATTGATGGCATCTTAAAAAACAAAAATGACAAAATTAAAACTACTAACATCCAATAATGGAAATACTTTGTGACTAGCTAATATGAAATAAATGAATATAATTTATTAATTTAAAAATTAAAAAAAATATAAATATGGTTTTAAATGTGATCACAATAAAGTTAGTGTTTATTTTATAAGAAATTATTATGTACTTAGTAATGTCTACAATAAAGTAAGGGGAATTTTCTTTATCTATAGTTTCAAATGGATATTTTTCATCCATGTCTATACTAATTATATTTTTTTCATGGACGTATTCTATATCCTACATTCTATTTATATTATAGTATATTGTTTCTTTCCATTTCTTGTGACTTACATATTAAGGTCGGAGGGGAATCATTTTTATCTCATTTTTTACTTTTCTCCCTCGATATAATTCTCCCACCTCTTTGTTATATATTCTTTATATGGCCTCCTTTAGAAGTATTCTTATTCAATTCCCTATTTTTTTCATTTCTCCTTGTTGGAATTGGTGTAGCTTGATCCTTTTCGAATGTTGTTGGGCCGAATAATTCTGTCCCATACTGTGCACCAGGCCACAACCTTCGCGGGTAGAGCTCCATGGTGATCTCGTTGGGGGTTTCAGGGGGCAACATGCCCCTACTCTGGGGGTTGAAGGACCCTTGGTCAAATTTTGGGGGACTGCAGCAATGTTGACCACTATAGCAGAGATGACCAATCGACACTGATAAGACATTGTAGCAACATATACTTCCAACTTCCATTCATTGTAGCTCCTTGGACTTTCAGTTGACAGCTACTATAGCACTTTTTGACTTGTGTGGCCTCCTTTCACTACAGCGATGAAGACTTCATATATAGTTGGTGGAATAGTGGATCATCTTTCTCCTTTTGTAACCCATTTTTGGGCTAGTGTTTCTTAGCGAGGAACTCTAATAAACTCTTGTAAATTGTTCTCTTGGATTTTCATAGCGAAGTTATTATGCCTTTCTGTGGAAGTAGAGATTATTCCTGAACTACATAAATCCTTTTGTTCTCGTTATGTTTTCCCCCCTTTTACTCTTCTCCGAATCATTTCTTTTTGTCATTACAACTCCTGACATTTCCTCATCACTCTTTCCTTTTGAAACCATTAGTTCATACTTTATTTATTTATAAAAAATATAAGAAATAAAAAATTATTTATACTTGATTTTTATGCAATTTTTTTCTTGGAATAATTTTTTATCTATAGCAATGACTATATATGTTATACTCATTTTATGTTTCTTATGTTTAACTGGAGATATTATTTTCTGGTATCATCCAATTTTTTTTCTGGATAATTTATTTATACCTCATGAAAAATTTTTGTACAACACATTTTATTTTCAAGGGTTAATTATATTTTTCCTTTTGATAGATTTATTATTATTTTATTGTTAATATGACACACATTTTTAAGGATTAAACTAAGTGATAAGTGATCCATAAATTATATAGGGCTTAAATTCATTGGGTAATTTTTTATCTCTTGGGAAAATTATGTTATGGAACATGGGTATTGAACTTATTTAACTATGTTATGAGACATGAGTGGTTAGCCTAGTCTACTATGATATGTTGGTCTTGACGGTTATCCTTGACATATGCTAATGATATCCTAGGATTATTTATTTGACACATTCTTACACTATCTTATATCTTTATGTTATGATTCATGTTTATGTTTCCATGGTTTATATTCTAGTGGGTGTGGTTTTCTTATATTATTGTAAGGCACCATGATTATATTTTCAAACCTATATGTATACTTTATTTTCACTCCTTAATGATCATCCCTATGATCACCTATGTTGGTATGATTAATATCCCTTATGTTTCATCTTTATCAAGCATATGAGCTCAGACTTTTTATATGTTTCATTTCTCACTTGTTAATAAAGAAGAATATTATTTCTGATATGTCATTAAGGGAATCATGTGTAAAAAATATTATAGAATAAATGTGTTATGTATGATGGTATTATGATGGATATGTATCTAATCATAAATGATACTAAACCTTTGGGATATGATATTTTGTTTTAATTATTAGGTGGTATGTATAATTATAAATAATTATGTAAAATATGTGTATGTTTGTAATGAAATTTCCCTTAGATCGATACATTGTCACTTTTTTTGTTAGAGGATTCATGAGAATTTGGAGGGATACAAGTATTTCCATAGATGGGATTTACATAAGGATAAACATGTAGATTTCTTCCTTCCCAAAATCTACATATCTCTTTTGTTGCTATATGAAGATGTCCTCCTCCGGATCTCCATAAAGGAAAGCAGTCTTGACATCAAGCTTCTCAAGATGCAAGTATTCTGATTCCACAATGATGAGAACCACTCAGATGGTGGTAAGCTTCTCTACTGGTGAGAATATTTCAGTGAAATCCACTCCCTCTTTCTGTTGGAAGCCTTTCACCACCAGCCTTGCCTTGAACCTCCACTTTCCATCATGTTCTTCCTTAACCCGATATACCCATTTGTTCTGAAATTATATCTTTCATTGTTTTAAAGGTGTAAACTACTAAGTGTTATTATCATGAAATGATGAAATATCCTCCTTTATAGCGAGATCCCACTTGGTCAACTCCTTCGGCTATATTGCCTCTTCAAAACATTTTGGTTCTCCACCGTCATTCAATAACATATAATGCAAGGATGGTGAATACCACTGCATAGGCCTTCTCACCCTATTTGATCTCCTCAACTACACTGGAGTAGTAGGTTCCACCGGTTTGGATGTCTCATGATCATATAAACCTTCAAGATTCACTTTATCTTTACACTCTAATTCAATGTTCCCATTTTCATCTTCAGCTTCATGATGATCTTTGTACATGAAACCTTCATTTAATGTCACATTATAGATCCTGATGACCATCTTATTGAGATCACCCCAAAAGGGATAACCAAACTCCTCAGTTCCATAACCAATAAAAAACATATTTTAGACTTTGCATAAAGCTTGTAACTTACAGAAGCATCAACATGTACATATGAGAAACAACCAAACACTCGTAAATGTGAGAGTCTCACCTTATTACCAGACCAGAGCTCCTTGGGTTGATGTTCTTCCATTGGCATAGATGGAATCCTATTGATGAGATATGCTGCCATGTTCACTGCATCAGTCCAGAAGGTCTTGGGAAACCCCGAGCGTATCCTCATACTTTTGGCATGTTCATTCAATATCCTATTCATTCTCTCTGCCACACTATTCTATTGCAGTGTACTTGTGATAGTCTTCTTCCACCAAATTCCATTATCAGAACAGAATTCTATGAACTCTTTATTACCATACTCTCCACCGTTGGCAAACATCAAACATTTCAGCTTTGATCCTGAATCATTCTCCACCATGACCTTACACTTCTGAAACATCATAAACACATCATATTTCCTTTTCAAAAAGTAAACTCATACCTTACTTGTTGAGTCATAAATGAATGTCACATAGTATTGTGACCCTATAAGTAAAAGTATAGGTGCAAGCCCCTAAACATCAGTGCTCCCCAGATCTATCTTTACAGCCTTTGGTGTTCTGACTCCTTTTTCAAATGATACCTTCTTCTACATTACAAGGATGAAATCTTCACAGAAATCAACTTCCAATGACTTAATCTCTGGTATTATCCCTTTTTTTCTAGCACCTTCATCCTCTTCTCACTCATGTGGCCTAGCCTGTAGTGCCACAATTGTGAATCTACTACTTCTTTGAGTGATGTAGCCAGGTCTATAAAAGTTTCTATGATGTTGTACAAGGCACCATTCTTTGATCCCCTATATATGACCATAGCTCCTTTGGTGATCTTCCATGAACCCCCAGTGAATGTGGTACTCAACCCTACATTATCAAGCTATCCGAAAGAAATAAGATTTCTTCTTAATCTAGGGTTATACCTCACATTTTCCAGAACTATAAAACTCTCACTGTTGGTCTTGATCCGTGCATCTCCTTTCCCCACAATCGACAAGGTATTATCATCATCATGATGTACCTTGCCAAAATTTCTAGAAACGTAATTTTTTAGAAATCCCTTCTCTAATATAGAATAGAAATATTCCCTAGATTCTAAAATAAAAGACTTCATAGGGTTATTCACAATCAATATCATGACATCATTAGTTCCTTCATCCACCGTGTTTGCTACACTGGTTCAGGTCCCTTCTATTTTTCTCTGCACTCCTTCTGGACATGTCCTTTCTTTCCTCAAGTCCAATAGGTAGGACCACCTCCTGTTTCCTTGTCTCAAATTTTCCCTCTTGACTTTGATCACCCTCAATTATTGTATCATTTTGGGTACCTTACTCTTCCTTAAACATTCAGAGTAGAACCATAGAATCTACCTGATTCTCTTATTTTCATATCTTCACTGAGGATCAGGTCTCGTACATCAGCCAGTTTGGTATTCCCTGAAGTACTGCTCACAGCTATTACAGTTTCTTCCCAACTATCAAGTAAAGAAGATAGTAAGACCAGCGCATATACCTCATCCCCAAGATCAATTTTCATCGATCCCAGCTGACTTATGATGGTGTTGAATTCATTGATGTGGTCTACAACAATTCTCTATTCAACCATTTTTAGGTTGAAAATTTGTCACATCAAGTGAACCTTATTTTCTGTAGAAGACTTATCATATATATTCGTGAGATATTTCCTCAGATCAATAATCGTATTCTCCTCTCTAATGATGAACACCACATTTTTTTTCAACGTAAGGAACACAACATCTAGAAACTGTCGATCTAGAAGCTCCCACTCCAACTCCTCCATGTCTGTTGGCTTCAGACCTAGAAGTGGTAAGTGCATCTTTTTTTGATAAAGATAATCCTCAATCTACATCCTCTAGATACTGAAGTCAGTTCCATCGAAGTAATCAATCTTCAAGTTGCCTTCTTCCATAGCCATCATTGGAGAATCCTGAACTCAAACTCTGATACCAGTTAATACAGAAATTTTATGATTAGCAGCGACAAAAATAATGAAACAAAGAAGAGTAAAATGGAAAAAAGAACAAGAACATGAAGATTTATGTGGTTCAGGAAATAATCCCTATGTCCAAAGAGAGGTAGAATATTCACTATAATTTGGGATCACAATCACATAGTTTTTCTGTAAGTAATCCTAGCCTGAAATGGGATAAAAATGAAGAAGACGATCCACTGTTTCTCCAACCTCATAGGAAGTTCGCATCGCTAAAGTGAAAGGTGACCACCCAAGTCAAAAGTGTAGGTTATGGGCGCAGCGGAATCACGTTGGTGGGAGTTTCCAACTTTGATTTTATCATTAAACAACGTTCAAACCAAGATCTGTCATGATATAAAACTCCAGATCTTCGGAATAGAACGAAGAACGAAAATCAAAAGAGGGATTTATGGAACCATAGAGATAGGATCATCATATATTGGTTATAATTAATTTAATTAATTCACAAGAATTAATTTAGTGGAATTTTTACTTCATTGATGTCTCCGGTCACGATCCGATGTGATGAGTAATTGCGTCATTGAATATAAGTGTAGGATTCCTCTAGTGGTGATCCACATGTGCTCCACGTATCTCTGGATTTCACTGAAGGGATATCCAAGTGCTAGCATGGAAGAACATTTTCCTGCGATGTTTGCCTTTGATTGCCTTAATCCGATGGAGGAGGATCTCTCTCAGTCTTGAGAGTATTCTTGGAGGAAGTAGTTCTTTCGACCTTGAAATAATTCTCCAAAATTGTTGTGCACAACAATTGGTAAAAATGGTAGGGTTGTGAGGATATTTATAATTGGGTTTGTGGTTATAGAGTTATGATAATAAATAAATGTGTTACACATTTTATTTATTTCATTAACTCTCATTGAAAACCCCCATGTTGAATGATTAATTTCTTGACATGCGTCCATGCTAATTATAATAAATATCATTTAATAAAATGATATTATTTCCTCAAAATCCTGACTAGAAAAACTACACACTGTGTAATCATTAATACATGGCGTGTACTCATTTTCCATAAAACTACATGGTGTATATATTTAATATACACGGCGTGTACTTTTATTTTCCATTTTCCTTTATTTCCTCCACCATATTTATTAGTCCTTGAGTAATGGATATTCATTTGTTAAATAAATGTAACAACATTACTCGCTAATAAATATATATTATTTATCCCACAATATATTCTCTTGAATAACTAGTGTCAAATTAAATGAAATCAGGAATCATTAAATAATTATTAAACCAAAATTTGGAATAATATTTATTTAACTTGTTAAATTAATATTTAAATGAGATACATGGACACACTTAGTGTGTGACCCTCGAGGAACCTTTCTCAGTGGAATTAGGCAGAGCCTGCCTAAAGTCCAAGGTTAGCGTCTAGCAACACGCCAAGGCACCCATAGAGAAAAAAGTTAACACCACAATGACGTGTCACCTCCTAAGAACATTTACCATGTAATATAATCCCTTTGTCACGATATCTCGATTCAAGCGGGTTGCATGCTAGTGCCATCACCCCATGTGCTTGATTATTATTTCTTTGACTTTCCAGAATTGAACTCGCCCTTACCTTACCATGACCATGGATTTATTTAGGCTATATCAATTCTATCAAAGGGCTTGAGATATCTACTTCCATTATAGAACAGAAGGGACAAATCCTTTCTCGCATTATCTATTAATGCAGTATTACTCGTGAAGCACCCAATGTATCCTACCTCGCTGCGAATAGTGTGTCGTCACAGTTTTCATCAATACATCTAAGTTCATGAGTTTTAATACCCATTAATAATAATCTGAAAGTCTAAGGACCAACACACACGTCCGTAGATAGGAACATCCAATGACACTATGAAATGTGGATTTCCTACTGGCGGGTCTTGTTCTCATAATATCCTCCTAGATATTACCAAGGGCGTACAGCATGAGAAGGTGCCTCAAAGTTTTAGGAGTCCTCACCCCTAATGGCCTGTATTATTTGTGTCCCTCAAATAACATCATCCGTCCATAGGACATATATTCAAGAATAGTGTTATGGCACTTCCGGGTTCTCATCAGAGATGGGATCCGCTATGACCCTTTAATGCAACAGCTGTCCTTAGGAAATTATCACATGAATTGTCACATATAAGAACAATCAAGATGTGATAAGGTATTTATTAATGAATAAAGTATAAATTAGTTGGTTCTAGGACACCAACTCCAACAGACTCCCACTTGGACTAGATCCAACTGCTAACAACCTTTAACTCGCTAGCTCTCACATGATATTCATGCTTCTGCTGAGATAGACCTTTAGTCATGGGGTCCACCACGTTCTCTTCCGTGGAAACTCTTCTCACTACAACTTCACCCCTCTGATAGAAATCCCTTAAGAGGTGATACTTCTGGAGTATGTGCTTTATCTATTGATGTGACCTTTATTCTTTTGAAAGGGCCACCGTTGAAGTATTATCACAATACAATGTGACATGGTCTTTACTACTAGGCACCACATCAAGCTCCTGGATAATGTTCCAAATCCAGGCGGATTCCTTGGCTACATGAGAAGCCGCTATATATTCTGACTCTGGTGTACAATCGACGACAACTGGCTACTTTGAGGTCTTCTAGATCACAGCTCCTCTATTGAGACAGAAAACATATCAAGATTGCGACTTCAAATTGTTCTGATCTGTCTGAAAACTAGCGTCAACATACCCTCTGATGACAAGCTCCTTGTCTCCTCCATACACCAGGAACATATCCTTAGTTCTTCTCTGATACTTAAGAATATTCTTAATAGCAGTCCAATGTTGTTCTCCTAGATCTTCTTGATATCTGCCTACCATGCTCAGTGCATAGGCAACATCAATTCTGGTACGTAACATGTCATACATGATGGATCCTATAGCCAAAGCGTATAGGATCTTACTCATTCTATAATTCTCTTATTGTGTCTAAGGACACATTTTCTTAGAAAGATGTAGGCCATGTGACACTGGAACCAATCCCCTCTTGGATTGTTCCATACTAAATCTCTTTAGTATCTGGTCAATGTATGTACACTGACTTAGTCCAAGCAGCCTCTTGGATCTATCACGAATGATCATGATCCCTAGAATGTAGGCTGCTTCACCCAAGTCCTTCAGGGAGAAACACTTGTTCAACCAGTCCTTAACTGACTGTAAGACTCGTATATCATTTCAAATAATAAATATGTCATCAACATATACTACAAGGATAATGATCACATTCCCATTAAACCACTTATAAACACATGGCTCACATTCGTTCTTAATGAAACAAAATTCCTTTATGGATTCATCAAATCGAATGTTCCATGACCTGGATGTTTTCTTTAATCCATAAATGGATTTATGCAACTTGCAAACCCATTTTCCTTCACTTGGTGTCACAAACCCTTCTGGTTGTGTCATATAGACATCTTCCTGAAGGTTCTCGTTAAGGAATGATGCTTTGAAATCCATTTTCTAAATCTCATAGTCATGGTAAGGGACTATGGAAAGTATGATTCTTATAGATTTAAACATGGAAACTAGTGAGAAGGATTCCTCATAGTCAATTAATTGACGCTGTCTAAATCCTTTAGCCACTACCCTTGCTTTATAGGTGCTAACTTGACCATCCATGTCCATTTTTCTCTTGAATACCCATTTTCATCCAATAGGCTTTACATCAACTGGCTCATCGACCAGAACCTAGACTTGGTTCTGATACATAGAATCCATCTCAGAATTCATAGATTCTAGACATCTTGCAGCTTCTGAGCTTTCTACTACTTCCTTGTAGGAGAGAGGTTAATCATTGTCCAACAATAATGATTCAGCATCCTCAGTGACTAGGAAACCAATTCTCTCTGGTTCCCTTACCTCTCTTGAGCTCCTATGCAGTACTTGGGTTTCTGGAACCTCTTCCATGGGGACCTGTGGAACTTGTTCCTGTACCAAATCCTGTGTATCTTGAGCATCAACTTCATCGAAGTCAATCTTGATCCCACTATACTTTTTGAGTATGTGCTCCCTCTCAATAAAGACAACTTGTTTGGCGACAATCACTTTCTTGTCTAAAGGGTTATATAGGTAATATACTTTCCTTTCCTTGGGATATCCTATAAAGATACACTTCATGCCCCGAGGTGCTAGTTTTTTGCCTGATAATTCCTTAACAAAAACCTCACATCCCCATAAACGTGTGTGCAAAAAATGGGTTTCTTTCCATTCCATAACTCTGATGGAATTCCATTTTCCGCCTTATTTGGTACTTGGTTTAATGTTTATGCTACAATTTGTAATGCATATCCCCAAAAGGATAATGGAAGATCTGCATGACTCATCATCGACCTCACCATATCCAACAAGGTACAATTCCTCCTTTCACTAACACCATTCCACTGTGGTGTATAAGGATGGGTGAGTTGAGATAGAATCCCAGACTCCCGTGGAATATTGATGAACTCTTGGTTCAGATATGATCTGCCTCGATCCGATTGAAGTTTCTTTATCTTCTTACCAATCTGATTCTCAACTTCATTCTTTAATTACTTAAATTTCTCTAAGGCTTCTGAATTATACCTCATTAAGTAGAAATATCCATATCTACTCAAATCATCAGTAAAAGTAATGAAGTAAGAATATACACCTCTAACGTCTATTGGAAATGGTCCACACACATCATTGTGCACCAATCCTAGAAGCTCTATGGCCCTTTCACCTTGTCCACTGAAGGGCGGCTTGGTCATTTTTCCTTGTAAACAATCACGAAATCTATCAAGTGGTTTTAGCTCAGTAGAGTCCAAATACCCATCTTGGCAGAGCTTTGTCAAGCACTTCTCATTTACATGACTGAGACGTTGATGCCAGAACTAGGTGATGTATGAGTCATGTGAGTTTATTTCATTATCGATTTCCAACACTCGGTTTTCATAATTTAATATATACAAAACATTATTTAAATGCCCCATACCATAACATACGTTGTTCTTATAAAAGAGACAACCCTTATTTCCAAACTTTAAAATAAATCCATATATATCCAAACAAGATATAGAAATTATGTTCTTGGTAACACTAGGAAAAAATAACAATTATGCAAAACCAAAATCATCCCAGTCGGCAATGAGAGGTGGTAATCACCAATAGCCAATGCAGCCAGCCTCGTGCCATTGGCAGCTTGAAGATTCACCTCTCCTCTAGAAATCTTTCTATATCTACTTGGTTCCGACATTTGAATACAGATGTGAGCCTAACAAGCTGTATATAATACCCAATGTGTAGAAATAGAAAGATTACACTCGATAACGAACACACCTTTAGTGTCCCCATGCTTCGGGGTGCAGTTCCTCTTCTAGTGGACTTTCTTTCCACATGACAAACACACCGCCTCCCATTCCTTGCCCTACCTCTAGATCTTCCCCTTCTTGGAAGGATGACGCTCGGGGACTTCAGACCATTTATAAGTCTTTGTCCAATTTTCCTTGTCCTTCCTTTTCGTACTCACCATAAGGATTGCGGGTTTGTCACACCCCATGTCCTTATCTACCTAGAGAATTAAGGTTAGAAGTTTTGATAGACTCTTCACATTTTTTCTCATGTTTTAGTTGACAATAAAACCTGAGAAGGCCTTGGGCAGTGATGATAGGATGTGATCTGTATGCAACTCATCCGAATAATTAATCCCTAATATGTCCAGGCATTCAATGTAGCCAATGAGCTTGACTACATGAGGCCCAATTGGTGCAGACTCTCCAAGATTAGTTGTAAACAAAGCGTTGGAGATCTCATATCTCTCCTGTCTCACCTTCTCTTGGTAGAGATCCTTAATGTGAGACATCATGCTATACGCATCCATGTTTTAATGTTGCTTCAAGAGATCATTAGATATGGATGATAGCATGAAACATTGGACATATGTGGAATCATCCATATGTTTCATATAAAGAGATATTTCCTCATCACTAGCCTCATTTCCAGGCGCAACTGGAATAGGATCTTCCAGCACATACAATTTCCTCTCGTGGCAAAGGATGACGCGTAAACGCCTCTACCACTCTTGGAAATTGGTGTTTGTGAGAAGTTTTTCCTTCTCTAGTATGGTTCACAATGACATTTTTGAAGTCATTTTTCTTTCCATTTCTAAAAATTAAAATTATAAAAGTTTTATTACATTATTATAAAAACTGAGACAAATAAATAAATTAATACTTATTAGTCTCCCACTATTTTTTCAAAATCCAATATCCCTCACCATTGAAATCAGAATATTCGGTTGCCTGAATATTCTAGTGGCAAGGATCCATATTTCCCTTCACATTACCCCAACTAGGATTGGTCAAGTGATATGAAGGGTTTTAGGTAGGAATTCCAAATTCCAACTCCATTAACTCGCAGCTCCTTGATCTGCTGAGTGGACTCCCCAATACTAAAATCCTTTTATTTTGGATTTCCTCAACCTTTGCCTCTTGGTCACACCAAGTCCTATTGTGGCAGTCAACCCTTGATGTGAACCAAGTTAAGTCAACTCAAAACATTGAATTAGAATTCCCCGATAATTGAAAGCACCCCAACTAGGTTTGGTCAAGCACTTTGAACTATGGTTCAATTCTAACCAAGATTATGGAAGGCTATACCGACTTAATATTTCTTTGAGGGATTTTATACTTATACGTAAATTTCCATTTTATTATCTTTGATTATATGCTTGTTAATATTAAGTGTGATATAATTAAAGTATTAACCATGTCAATATAATATTTACGCATAAGCCGGTCTTATTTTAGTTCCATCTTGCATGGTTTTTTAACTCATTAATTGTGTGATCGTGACAACACACCCACAATAAATAAACCATGCGACTGATAGAAATAAAATAAATGGAATGATCATGAGCTTTGTTCTATTGGTTAGTTTATCTAGCAGTAGATAAACTAACCCAAGACCTAGGGGAGAAACACCTTAAACCTTTTGGGTTTGTGTTTACAGCTTTCCACCTGTCCACCTTTGTATCTCCTTGGATTGGTTTCACCTTGGCTCCTGCATTGAGCTACCTCCACTAGCTTGGGAGGTCCATCTATTACATATGCATTTATCTCACACATAGGTGAGGGGTAAAAAGTGGTTTTTACATATAAGAATCATTGAGTGCGCATTCCCTACATATTAATGAGGAGAAGGCTCACAGAACAAAAAATTTAATTTAAAAAAATAAATTAAAGAAACCATTCACATACAAAGGTCTTGTTCTAGCTCATGATCATCCATACATGCAACGATATTTATGCATAAATAAAACTAGCATTCAATTATTTAATTATTCTTGTTTAAGATATATCACGCTCGAATCAATTATTTATCTTTAATTAATCAATCATTTTATCTTAAACCCTTTTCTGAATTTCCTTGAGATTCTCATCCATCATAATATTAAATAAATTAAAATTATCCTTGTACGTAACTTGTACATTGGAGGCAACCCGGTGAATTCTCATTCATTACACAGATGTTAAATTAAACACATATATATAAAACACCCATCACGTGTTGTGCCTCATCTTTACGCCTACACCATGGTACACGTCTCAAGGGTTTGTATAATATAATAATAAATTTTAATAAATCTGCATAATTTGGGTGAGTACACGGCGTTTAGTTATGACTACACGATGTGTACTTTTCTTCACCGTCCATCCGAATTACACGCCCGAGGACATGGCGTGTTGATGTACTTCGAAAATTTTCGGAGTATACGGCGTGTTCAGTTGGATACACGTCGTGTTGTATTCGCATTACACGGTTTCCAGCCGGGCAAGTCATGTATGGAGTACACGGTCCAATCCTAGCCCAAAGGGACTACACGCCATGTTTTGTTGGACCACACGACGTGTAATTCAGAAACCATGTGCCACCTATTCCTGGTCAACACACGGTGTCATAAATGACTTAGATAGGATCAATACACAGCCTGATTTGGTAGATCAGTCTGATGCATGAACCTAGACTACACAGTGCGTACTTCCGAATACACACAGTGTATTCTCATGTTGTACGTCCAGGAATGTTTGTCTCCTTCGGATGAGATCCTCTATTTTATTTTAATAAAAAATTAAAATAAAAAGGTTGTTTCTGTATGCTGAATGAGAAACGATAGAGTAGGAATAGATCTCGAGATTCGGATTTAAAGAACAATTAACATGAATTAAAACAACTAAATTATTAAATGCGTAAATCACTAATGAAAAACTAAATAATTATAATCAAGGATATGACCCCTTTGATACCACTTGTAGGTTCTGTGCGTAGAGGAAGCGTGTTGGTGGGAGTTCCCAACATTGATTTTAGCATTAAACAACGTTCAAACTGAGATCCTTCATGATATAAAACGCTGGATCTTCAGAATACAATGAATAATAAAAAAATAGGGAGTCCCAGAACTATAGAGATATGATCATCATATATTGGTTATAATTAATTTAATTAATTCACAAGAATTACCTTAGTGGAATTCTTACTTTGTTGATGTCTCCGGTCACAATTCGATGTGATCAGTCATTGTGTCATAGAATCTAAGTGTAGGATTCCTCTAGTGATGATCCAAATGTTCTCCACATATCTCTGGATGTCGCTGAAGGGATCTCCAGGTGCTATCACAGAAGAACCTTCGCTTGCGATGTCCACCTTCGATCGCCTTGATCCGATGGAGGAGGATCTCTCTCGGTCTTGAGAGTGTTCTTGGAGGAAGTAGTTCCTTCGGCCTTGAAATAATTCTCCAGAATTGTTGTGCCCAATGATTGGGAAAAAATTTAGGGTTGTGAGGATATTTATAATCGGGTTTGAGGTTATAGAGTTATGACAATAAATAAACATGTTACATGTTTTATTTATTTCATTAACTCTCATTGAAAGCCCCCATGTTGAATGATTAATTCCTTGACATGCACCCATGCTGATTATAATAAATATCATTTAATAAAATGATATTATTTCCTCAAAATCCCGAATGGAAAAACTACATGTCGTGTAATCATTAATACACAGCATGTACTCGTTTTCCATAAAACTACACAGCGTGTATATTTAATATAAACGGCGTGTACTTTTATTTTCCATTTTCATTTATTTCCTCCACCACATTTATTAGTCCTTGAATAACGGATATTCATTTGTTGAATAAATGTAACTACATTACTCACTAATAAATATATATTATTTCATCCACAATATATTCTCTTGAATAACTAGTGTCGAAATAAATGCAGTCAGGCATCATTAAATAATTATTAAACCAAAATCGAAAATAATATTTATTTAACTTTTTAAATTAATATTTAACTGAGATACATGAACACACTTAGTGTGTGACCCTCTAGGCTCGTTTCTCAGTGGCATTAAGCGGAGCCTACCTAAAGTCCAAGGTTAACATCTAGAAACACGCTAAGGAACCCATAGAGAAATAAGTTAACACCGCAATAACGTGTCACCTCCTACGAACATTTGCCATGTAATATAATCCCTTTGTCACGATATCTCGAATCAAGCGGGTTGCATGCTAGTGCCATCAACCCATGTGCTCGATTATTCTTTCTTTGACTTTCCAAAATTGAACTCTCTCATACCTTACCATGGATATGGATTTATTTAGGCTATATCAATTCTATCAAAGGGCCTGAGATATCGACTTCTGTTATAGAATAGAAGGGAAAAATCCTTTCTCGCATTATCTATTAATGCAGTATTACTCGTGATGCACCCAATGTATCCTACCTCACTGCGAACAATGTGTCATTACAGTTTTCATCAATACATCTAAGTTCATGAGTTGTAATACCCATTAATAATAATATTAAAGTCTAAGGACCAATACCCACGTCTGCAGATAGGAACATCCAATAACACTATGAAATATCGATTTCCTACTGGCGGGTCTCGTTCTCATAATATCCTCCTGTATATTACTAAGGTCATACACCATGAGAAGGTGCCTCAAATTTTTATGAGTCCTCACCCCTAATGGACTGTATTATTTGTGTCCCTAAAATAACATCATCCGACCACAGAATATATATTCAAGAACAGTTTTATGGCACTTCCGGGTTCTTATCATAGCAGGGATCCGCTATGACCCTTTAATGCAACAACTTTCCTTAGGACATTATCACATGCATTGTGATGCAGAAGAAAAATCAAGATGTGATAAGGTATTTATTAATGAATAAAGTACAAAGTAGTTGGTTATAGGCCACCAACTCCAACAAAAGTTCTACAATGAATGCTGGTTAGAAGTACAAAAGGATACAGTAATGTTGACTCCAAATTCTGCACTGCTACAATGCTCTATTGGTGTCGTTCGATCAGCTCTACTACAATGGTCATAGATGTTACAGTGCCCGAACAATTGGGTCGGGGCCCTTCAGCCCCTGGACCCCCAGATAAGGGGTGTGTTACCCCTAGCAACCCCCATTAAGCTCACCATGGAGCTCTACCCATGAAAATTGCGGGCAGGTGCATAGTATATGCCACAAGCATTTGGCCCAAATGGATCAGGCTACACCAATATGACAAGAACCATTGGTTATGCTTGGGTACCATCGGCCATCTAATGGTACCCACTTGGTATCCTCTATCACCTACATGTCAGGGGCTACAAGAATGCTCTTCAGGGTCCTCTTGATCCCTCCTTTTGGTCAAAAACTTTAATGATAAAATTCGTAAAATGTAAACACTAAAAACCATCAAAAAATCTGTTAGAAATGAAATGGTGTGTTTTTGATCATTCAAAACCCCCGGAGAGTGTGAAGTATAAAATATTGTCCCCTCTTTTGATGATCACAAACACTTGAGATAAGTATGATGAAATTAATAATTGTAATAAAAATGAATTTCAATATTTCATAATGAAATTTATCCAAACATTTATAATACTTTTAAAAGAGCATTTTAAAAATATAATTCATGAATATTTTCAAAAAGGATTTCATTAATGATCATATTTCAAAAACGTCTCCCCCTTGGTGATTATGAAAAAGGAAAAATAAAAAATTTCACATCTAAGAATAACACTATTTCAAAAACCAACCAATTTTCAAAATATTTTAATGAATTCAAATTATCTCTCCCTTAAGGTATAAAAGCATAATAATTAAAAATTTTGAAATAAGTTTAACAATATTTTAAATCATTTGAACATATATAGTGATAACTTAGTGAAATTATTCTGTTCAACTTTATCACCTTCACCCCCAAATATAATTATCACAAAGCTCATGGGATAGAGGGATAAAGGTAATGTATATATATGATATGATGAGATCCAAGTATAAAATGGAAATGAAAAATATATACCCCATAAGGTTTAAAAACTGAAAATTAATTTGAAGTTTTGAATATTTTTAATTTTTCAAAACATATTTAGAAAACTAAAAAAATACACATAATGTGTAAAATGTTTCAAAAGCGTTCAATAAAATTTTAGATCAAATAGATATGAGTTCATTTTAAAAGAAAATATACCTTTAAAATTTTAACATGATTAAAAATTTTTCTAAAAGAAGTTTCTCCTTATAAATTGATTTAAATATAAAATGGATTTGTCTCTCCCTCAATTAGATCATTTAAACTAAAATCCAATATTTCCATACAACCAGATTTTAAAATAAAATTTCAAATAATAAAGGATTCTAACTTTCAAAGACATGTTTTGGGAACAAAAAATTTACACCCTTTTTCTTTGAATTTCAATTTTAAAAATAAACATTTTAGATTGAAACTTTTAGGATTCCCCTAAAATGATGCGTACTTTTAATAGTACAATGGATCCACCAATAAGTATGTGATTTAAGAGTTTAATGAATAAATAACAAATACACACCTAATAGAGTGAGAGAAATATCAAAATAACTTTAAGAGTTAAATGAGAGAAAAAAATGAATCAATGATATGATGGTTTAAATAAAATAAATAAATTAATGATATTAATGAGATCAATATAATTAATGATTTAAAATAAAGATAAAAACAAACCAGTTTTCTCAAGATTTAAAGAAAAGTAGATAGATCAATCAATGACCTCAAGATTTAAGGTTAGATCAATGTTTTCAAGATTAAAGAGAAAAAATAACAACAAAAATATTAAAATAAAGTACATAACTTGATATAGTTCAATATTTAAATAATAATATATTCCAAAAAATCTTAAGAGATGAGAAATTAAAATAGAGGTAAAACCCCATTCTTATAAAATATTAAAAGAGAGATAAATTCCATAAAAGTTTCTTTGAAAAGAAAAATAAAATAATTATTGTTTTATCATTAAAGATCAAATAAAACATTGAATTCAAGATTTAAAATAAAGCTCATAAATCAATAAGTCTTAGGGTGAGAATAAATAATTCTTTAAAATGGCTCAAAATTGAAAATTTTAAAAAGAGATAAAATGCATCAAATATTTCTATATTTCAATGCATTAAAACTTCAAAAAACATATGAAAATGAATAAAGTTGTATTTCTTAAATTCAAGAGGTTTCAAACATGGATTGACCAATTAAAATGATAAATTCAAGATCTCAAAAATATTTAAGTAATCAAATTTTCAAATTCAAGAGATAAATATACCTTGATTTCACATCCTATTCATTCTTTATGATTATTAAATATTTATTATCAAAGGTTAGAAAAATAAAATAAAAAGGCATATATAAAAATATTTATCCTAAATAAACTTCCAAAAAAATGTTAGTCAACCAAATTAAAACTCATAATGTCAAAAGACTTTCCAAAATAAGAAAAATGAAAACATATTATTTACTCTGGGTAGGATGGGAGTGAAAACCACGTCATGAGGATTCATGGTGAAGGGATCAAACTATATTGTGGGTCTCCCCTATCATATACTCCTTGTTAGTGAGTCATTTTTCTAAGGTCTTCTCAAGGGAATTGAGATGGTGGTCAACAGTCACAAAAAAAAGCCTTATCTTGTTAATAAAATCTGTCCACCCTGGTGGTAGCTTTCCCTCAACGTCATCCTCATATTAAGGAGGCTCATCTTCAGTCCTGATATATTATACTTATTATTTTACTTATTCATCTTATTTATCTTAATCTTACTATTCTCCCTTATCCTCATCAAGAGGATGAACATCAGTAATGGAAAGAGGCATAACAATATTAGGTATCTTAGGCTCAGTCTGAGGTGAATAAGTTTTAAAGAGTTCACCATGATTATAATTATATTATTGGTTCTATGTATACCAATGAATAAACTTATTTTGAACCATTGAATGGGTTATAATGATATATTTGTATAGATGTTATAAAAGGATATCATTAAGCCCAATGACCAAATATGATAATATACGGGTTAGGAAATAGCCAAAAGGTAATGCTTTAGACTGTCATGGGTGATAAACAATGTAGTACTTGGATTAAAAAAGAAAATAAATGAGATTAAACTGTAAATCCCTTATAATGAAATATATAACATAAATTTCAATATAATTTGAATTATCATGGCCTCTAAGTGTGGGGAAATGGATGTTTATATCACTCTCCCAATAATTCATTGTTAAAAATAAAGTTATGATAAATTGACAATAGAGGATGAGTCTTTCCTAGAAAATAATTGAAGGTAATCTTGAAAGTTAAAAGTCCAATCTCATGGGAATCATACTTGGGTGAAGGATCAAAGACCTAAGTGTGGGATCCTTATAAAATCATCTATTTCATTAGAGGTAATTCCAAGAGTTGTTTAGTTTACATTGGAAGTGGTGGTATCAAAATAATATTTATTTTGGAAAATGATATAAGTGTAGAATTCCTTGATCAATTAAGGATAAAAAAATATCTATGTTTTTCTAAAATAAATAACAACACCCTAGGAAGTAAATAACTCTTTTTAGATCAATTAATACATTTTTTAACAAATGATAATCAACGATCCTACATGCATAATAATTTTTTCATTCCAAACTAGATTTAGCTTCACGATCAGAGGAGAGGCGAATGAGTCTATTCCCTTGCCTTTGCCCCTAAAATAGTAGGCTTGAGTTATTTTAGTGGCCATTATAGAATGTTTCAAAAAATTAAATCAAGTGTTTTTGGTGGAAAATAAAATGGTTGATATTAAAATAAAACAAGGATAGATGAGTTAAAAGGGCTTAGAAATGTCAAGAAACTTACCAAAGAGGGAAGATTTAAAAGAGTGGAGAAGTTGGGGCTTGATAGTGATAGAGAGGAGAAATTTTTGAGTGTTTTCTGAGTAAAAGGAGGGGTTTTTAAGACCCTAATTTTATCGAGATTAATAGGCTTGGCCCACCATGACCAGCCTGTTGATGAGGGTCACCATCTCACCAGTTGGTGATTTCCAGAACTCAGGTTCAGTGAAGAACCACTGACTATCCTTTAAGGTTCCACTGACTAGCCAGTGGGAACCTAGATAATTTAAACATAAAAATTTAATTATAAAGTAATGATCACTCAAAACTCAAGTAAAAATTCACTTAAAAGAAATAAATAAATAGCTGAAATAATAAATATCACATCTATTCAAACATGTTTCATAAATGAACACATGACACATAAAATTTAAAGAGTAAATATTATGATTCAAGATAAATTGAATTTATAATGATTTAAAATAATTAATGTATAAACTTCATTCTATATTTTGTTTTATTAAATAATTTTAAACTAATAATACCAGAAAAATGTTCTACCACATATTTGTCTCAATCATTTTCCATGTTTCTCCTTGGAATTGTTCTTGAGACACACTACCTATAACAGATTCAATAAACAAGATGTTTTGGTTCCCAAAACATGTGTCCATAAATATCATCTAATAAGGATTTTGGAACCCATATTTTCTTGTAATGTGAGTTTCTATAGGAAATATGAGATTTTATAGATAAGATATTTTCGGAGGGGTGGATAGATTTCTATCTAACACACTAGGATTTTATTTTTAATTTCACTCATAGAACATGTTCTTAGACCTTTAAAAATAATTAAGAAAACTATTTTTTGAACAAACCTTTATAAAAGTTGTATTCCTAGAGATTCTATCTTGATTTGAATGACCAATAATACAATGGACCTTCACACTTCATTGAGAACCTAACATATTTCCTAAATTTTGTTCACCTTGAGTGAACTTGGGAAGAGACTCCTTAAGATACTTTATGATGGATTTCAATTTCTGATTTTCTTTTTATGATATTCACATTGATTCTCAAATTCAGAAATATCATTCAAAATAAAATTAAATCTTTTCTCCTGATATTCACTATTTTGAGAAAGAAAGTCATTTCTCCTTTCATTTTTATCTTTAATATTTTCATTTTCCATTCAAAGAACATATTTCTCGCTCATATATTGACTGTATTTATTTTTAATCATCTTGAATTTTGTTTTGAGTTTGCAAAATTCCTCTTCTAATTGATCTCTATCAAATTTGAAATATTAAAAATTTAAATGACTTCAAGAACAAGAAGATCTAGAAGAACATACCTCATTATTATCTTATGTTTGATCCATGATACGTTTGGGGTTTTTCTTTCTCGAATTGGTTGATGATAGGGAGTCATCCATTTGTGGTACTTTCAGTGCCTTCTTTTTAGGGAACTCTATCTTGATATTTTCCATGCATGTATCTTCAACCAACTTTCATTAGAATTTTTATAATTGCAAATATGATTAGATTCATTATTTTATAATGTATAATAAGAATAATTCATGGATTTTACATCTATTCCAAAATATAAAATTTCATAAAGATCTCATTTTCCCTCTAATTAGTTAGGAAATGTAGATTAATTCATTAAAATTTTTCAAACATGATAGCCTATTCTTGTAAGAAAAGTATACATGTGTTTTTTCCAATAACTATAATCAGTTCCATCAAGGAAAAGGGCTTTACCCATTGAGTGTCACTTGGGTGCACCTTGGGTATAACCGATTGATGTCATACTTAATTTTTCATTCCAACCAGTTAAGGTTTTTTAAAATAAAAAGGTCAGCTCTTATACTGATTTTTGTTCGATGTAAGTACAAAAAGAGGGGTTGAATTTCCCTTTTTAAAAATTTTTAGTATTTGAAACTAATTTTGATGTAATTAAAACAATTGAAGTTAAAATAAGAGTTAAGCACAAGTATAATAATTATAATCAGATGAAATTAAATAAATAAGATAGTGAAACATAAATAAAAAAATAAAGACAAGGCATAATTGATAAAGGTGTTCAGAAATAATCCCCTAAGAGTTCCCTATGTCTCCTCCCCTTAAGTGACCTTAAGAGTTTTTGCTTTAATCCTTTATTTTGAATGGTTTTTTCAAGAAACCTAAACCTTAATTTTTAGTTGTTGTAGTAAGAAACTCATTACAAGATGTAAGGAAATTGGTTTTTAGTGGTTTTACCAAGAAAATTGAAGAATGACTAGCCTTTTAATTTTTTTGGCTAGGAACCTAATGTCACTTTCTTTAAGGACCATTAGAGAACCAAGCCCCTTAATTTAAGGACTAAGAATAAACCAAAACCCTTGCATTAAGGACCAAGAAAGAACCAAAACCCTTAATTTAGGGACCAAGAAATAACCAAAATAAAAAGAAAATATATTTAAATGAACAAGCCTAAGGAAACATAGTCAAACTTATATAGAAAGAAACAATAAGAAAAATATGAGAGAAGGTGATAAAATTGTAAGAGAGGTCAAGAAAAAGATTAATTTGACATAATTTAGATATTGAATAGATCTTCAAGTTAATTGATACTTCTAGGAACCATTGGGCATGTATTTATAGGATGAAATTACTTTAATAATGTTCTGGAGTTGTTGGGGGTTATAGAGTGTCATTAGAGGTTGAATTAAGGTGAGCAGTACCCACTCCAATGGATATATTTTTTGTTTCTATCTGGAAGCCACTAGATAACTGGTGGATGCCACTAGTAAGCTGATAGCTCGAAAATGGGCTATTGTAGAGGAAGAATCACTATTCCACTAATTGTTGGAAATTTCACTATGTTACTGTGAAAAGAGGTCTCCCATGTTAAAAGTGCTACAATGGTTTCCAACTCGAAGTTGCTGGCTGGTACGTAGTACAAGCCACAAGAATTCAGCCCAGCTGGATCAGGCTACACCAATCCAACACAGGATTCTCCCACCTAAGACAAAAGGATGAAACTCCCAAAATAGAAATATTCATCACTACTTAACTCCCTCTATCCTCTCCCCTTTTAATAAACTTACTTACCCTCATGTGGGAGAACAACTTACCACCTGGTAGGAAAGTTTTACCCCTTCCATATAATTCTATACTTGATGTATAGTGATCCAATTTTTTTATTTTCTAGAAATAAATGTCAAGATTATCCTAGTTGTCCCGTAGTTTCATATTCTCTATCATTTACCATTTAAAACCATTATTTCCTTTTAAAACCATTTCAAAATGTACATTCTATTTGAAAATATTCAATCTTTACTTGAAAATCACTTTAAAACTTTGTAAATTTCTATTTAAACACCAATTAAAATCCAAGAGATCAGCATCACACAACATAAGACCACATTGAATGGAACTAGTGGTCATGTATTAATTGGTTTCATGGTTTGGTTGAACATGGGAAAACCATACAAATTTCATTGAGATCTACGTCAAACTATGTATATGGGCTCCACATGTGTTACTGGGTCATGCAAGATCATCATGAACCACCTGCTAAACTATCATCCCAAAATGTAGTAAGTCCATCAACATAAATCAAACCCCACCAAAAACCAAAATACAAGGCCCAAAACTCAACTTCCTAGGAAAACTCATGGGTTTGGAAAATGTAATGGTGAGCCATACCCTTTTCACACCTACCATCTGAGTTTTGAGAGTCTTATATCCATCTACCAGACTTTCCCAAATAACAAATTCCCCCTTTGATACCATTTTTCATAAACCAACATAGGTCCTCCCTCCATGAGATGCTTGAGTTAGACCGTGACGGGGCTCAAGGGGAATTCTCAACCCCATGGGTTGGAAACTAGTTTCAAGAATTGAAGGGAACTGAGTTTTGAATTAATTCACCAAATAATTATAATTAATTAAGAAGAATAATCTATAAAAAAATCTATCCTGGTCACTATGAATGTTGGAGGTCTATATGATAGAAGAAAATGAAGCGATAATATATAGAAATAAACAACCTAATATGAAAACTGCAAACCCACAAATCACCTCCAACATCCTTGCACACAAAAACCACTTCATTCAACATCTATAAACCTACATTCTTAAACACCACCAATTAAGGAAAATAAAAATAAAAATGGTAAATTTGGATAGAACTAATAAGGCATAATAAAAATAAAAAAATAGATCATATCGAGATATCCTTGTGAACTGAAGTCACTCTCCAATCAAACCTAAAGATAATTTACTTCAATATGGTATGGAGGAAGATTCTGATCAGTGGAAATCTTTAGAGTCTGAACCCAATCCCACAAAAGAGACACTTAGTCTATAGACTCCAAGTGGTATAAGTAGAGTGTGATCTTGAAAACCTAGAAATTTATCACTATAGATTCATTACTTTTTTCTTTTTAAGAAATAAAATAAATGTTAGTTTTAAATACATTTAACAATTACATTTTTCATGCATAAGTAAGTAAAATTAGAAGGAATGTCCATGATTATTTTACAAACTTATTTTCAAATTCTTATTAAATGAAAAATCACTTGAAAATCATTTTATCATCCTACGCCTTGTTTATTAAAACACCCATTTTTTATCTTCTTTTAAAATAAATTGGAAATACAAATTTTAAATACATTTCATAAATAATTCTTATACATATAACTATTTAGAAATATTATAATAAATCAAATTAAAGTTAGATGAATAAATATAACAATAAGGCACTTCATCACTAAATGAATAATAAAAAAACCTAAGAAATGGAAAATTCAAATAAATATATGACATAAATCAAAAGAAGAAAAGGAAAATCCATGTCCATGGGTAGGTATTGGATAAAATGGAAAATTGATAATATATTAAGGGTATGAGGATATATATATAGATATATAAAAAATTAGTGAGAAAGAAGAATAAGGAATAAGGTATAGTGAAAAAATAACTAAATAATGATAAATATGAAATCTACCCTAAGGTCACATAGGCTAGGCTAACTAGTAGTATAACTTCACTCCCAAAATGTTGAATTATAATAAATTCTATGGCTAGAGGAGACACCACACTAATAAATTAATAGGTCAAGATGACACCTTATCAAGTGTAATGTACCTCATCTAATCTAGTATATCCTACCTAAGTACTTAAGGTTCCCTATGTAGAATATTCACTCAATATGGGAGGTAAGGGGACCTTTCTAATTGAATTCAATCATAGATCAATCATATCAAATAAGGTAATAAATCATATTATTAATACCTTATCTCACCTCCCTACCCACGATGGTGTGAATCCCCTCCATGTCATATATATAGTAAGAAATAAAAACCATATCACTTCACAAGATTGCATACATGAAAAAATACCAGGGCTTCTAATATAGGTGTAGTATGTTTTAGAAAACCATTTAGAATATTCCAACTAGGCCTTTGTAACTTATTTAAAAATCATCTTTGAAAAATTATTTAAAAACCAAATTTAAATCATTGAATTCAATTTCAAAACTTCCCTTAAAAGGCCATACACATATGTATTTATATATATATATATATATAAATCTCTCAATGTATATGTCTACATGTTATCATAAGAATATATACAAACATATATATTTATATATATATATATATGTACACCTACACATATGTGTATAACCACAAAATTTAGAGAGAAACATAGAGAATCATAAAAGCTTAAAAAGGTTTATCAAGCAATAAAATCACACCCAATTGGCCCGCTAAAACATGAACTCCAACTCGTACAATGTTATAGAAAATATCAAACTCTAAAATATTAGAATTTCATATAAAATATAACAAAAATATTTTACCAATTAAAAGCAGAATCACTCTTTAGGAGGAAATATACAAAATTTGGAAAATATATAAGAACCCGTTAGAATTCAAGCTCTATCTCATAAAAACCTTAATTGGTATATATATCTAAACTGATATAGCTCAATAGAATTTTTCATTTAGAATAAAAATTTAATTTAAAATACCCAAGAAAAAAAGATATTCCAAAGAAAAGAAAAGGTAAGGTACTTGGACCTCTCTTATCCTAAACTCCTCATTAAGGATCAAATTCCAAACATCTATAAACACAAGATCAAATATTCTAAAGGAATTACTTACTACCATGACCATGTCATCCCATAGTTTTGGTAAAGATGAAAGTAGTAGAATATCCCACACATCATTTCTAAATTCACTTCCATTAACTTGAGTTGAATTCTAATCATGTTAAAATCATTCACATGATCTATCATTTATTGTCCTTATGATAGCCTAAAACTAAATAAATAGCTCATCAGGAACAATCTGTTTAAGACTATTGTATTTTCATACATATTCTCTAGGGTATCCATAAATTTAGTTATGTAATTCTTCTCTCGGATGTTGAAGGAAATATTCCATGCCAAATCCATCCTCACTAAGCCTAATTATTTTATGTACAACCTTTTCCATTTGGGTTTCTCACACAACAGAAGTTAGAGATCCTTATAGATGAGATATTCCTCTATCTACATATTTAAAAAGCCAATGTTGGTTTTGTTGAATTGACTTATATAAACCTTTATTTATTTCCATATCTTTCAATTATATTATAACTAATTGAAATCAACATGACTCTGAGGTAAGTGATATATAACATGATATGTTGAGTGTGTCCAAACCATGTATCCATTTGATACCACTTATAGAGAATATAGAGTATAAAAAATTATACAATTACCATATGGTTAAACATTGATTTAACTAGAAATTTTTTTCCAAAAATAGTTCAATGATTTGGAAAACTAACTATTGGTTCTTCCCTTTCTATATTTTAGAGTAGGAATTAGGAATTCATATTACACCCTAATCACCATTTCATATATATGAAGCAAAAACACACTCAAACATGCACAAAAGTCTTCGATGAATGAGAAATCAAAGAAGTAACACTGGTTTTACATGGTTCATAATTTCTTCCTACATCCATCATAGAACACTGAAAACTTTTATATTATTGAAAAAATAAGATTTAGAAACATTATAGAAAATAAATCCAGAGTTACAATTTTTATAATTCAATATTGTAAAACCTTAGTAGCTAGTACAACCTTCATATATAGAGGTTAATTATTGTCTAAATAGTTAGGATCACAATATGATATTTGTAATCAACCATATGTTGACTACTTCGTTCAACTGATGCTTCAATTGACTCAACCACCTTGACTTATACATTGTTCACCATGCCCCAAGGTAAACCTGAAAAATATCCATCGTAAGTTAAGTGAACTTCTAGTGGTATTACCATATGTTAAATATTCTTATTTTTTGATGTACTAAAAAGGCCAAAGTGAACTACTAAAGTCTAGAATTCCATTAACTTGAAGTAAAAATTAATGATCCCAACAAGTCTATTTTAGATCCTCTTTCACATTAGCCAGAATCATTGAAATATGAATCTCCTTGCAGTATTCCTCCACATTCTACCTCCCTTGGGTAAGATGTTGTATCTTTTTTTGGGATATCACTGTAAAAGTATGATAGAAAAAAGTTTTTCCTTATAGTAAACTTCATTACATCCTATGTTTTGAAGGGAAATATACTATATCTATCTCTATCTTTTTACTTTTTATCCCCCCCAAATTGAAGCATAATTAGAGAATTTAAAGGAAAAAGTTTTATCTTTTTCTCCTCATAATATACATGACATTAAGACACTTGTTTGATCAGTATCTCCCACTTCAAGTATGATTCTAAATCACTTTTTTTTTGTGAAAAGAGGGGACCTTCACCTTGATTCTATCAAATATATAATCATCATGTGGTATTTTTTTTTCTGAAGGTTGTTGGAACAAATCCCTTCAGTATGGAAAGTCCTAAAATTTATCATTCATTTCCTCCTCTATGATGTGAGGAGGGTGTGTTACCAGAGGACATTGTGGGTTGTTGCGCATCATCCTCGAGATTTGCTGATTTTCTAGGTCGTTAATCCTATATTGCAACCCTTCCAAATTATGATCAAGAATATTCTCAAAATAAATTCACAAATATTGTATTTATAATTATGAATCCTCTACTATAAGATATCTACTTTGACTTTCACTATCACTAGCATGAGAAATATTCTTCTGACTATCTTATTTCATGAAAAGTAACATGAATATAGAAATAAATAGATATAAACATAGAATAAAATAAGCACACACACTCACACATGAAAAGATACACACTCACCCATGAAATGGAACGTGCTCACAATCAAAAGATATACATACTCACATATAGAATTATACACACTCACACACATAGGGACACACACACACACACAAGATTTACATATCACACACACAAGGATACACATTCACATATGGAAGGATACACACACTCACACTCATGAGTACACACACACACAATGATACATACTCAAAAATACACACACAAGAATTTTTTTTCATGTCTCTTTCCAGCCACCAAGTTCAATTTAAATCTTATATGTTTATGAAATTTAATAACATTTTTGTTAGATCAAACACCATATAATTTCTTAATCAATATTGTGTTATATAATGGATTAATACAACCCATTTGAGTGAAAAGGGTTACAGTATGGTAAAGGGTGAAAAGAAGAGTTGAAATATGGGTAAAAGGTGGAAAATGAATGTATGGGTGTAATAAATGGTATTTTTCCCAATGGTTATGAAAGATTAAAATTCAATGATAATAATATCCAAATATAAAATAGATATTAAGTAAAATGAAGTATAAATTGATGTACAAAAATTAAATGTGCTAATAATGTAAAGAAAAAAGATATGAAAATGTGTCATGGATATATTTTTTCTTTCTTGGTCTCTTAAAAAATAATTTTTCTTATTAAGTGAACCACAAGATTGAGGATAGAGAGATTTTCTTAAGGAAGACCTTCAAAAATACTAAATGGAAATAGAAAATATGGATGTATCAATGTTGGATCAAAATAAAAATTTAAATCATGCTAAATATGGGAAATATTATATATGTTTTATAGAAAAGTGTTTTTTGTTTTTTTGAATGGGTGGATAATATTGAATAATAAAAAGGTTAATGTATAAAAATGTAAATGAAAGGATGGGTTCCTATGACATCAACTGGAGATTTGATACCAATTGATGTAATAAGCATGGGGTGACCCAATAGTCACAACATAGGACCATGGATAAAGGATAATGAGTGGGGTTGGTGAAAGAAAAAAAGTCAACAAACACTAAGAGGTGTGACCAACTATATAGACAAACACCCAAAATAGAGTGAATCCAATCCACATAATTTATTAATGAGTCATGTATGATGTAATAAACCATTAGTTCAAACTCACATGCACTAATTAATATATTTATTCATAATATTAATAATTATTGGTAGTCTTAAGACAAAATAATAAACTAATTAATATTATATTCAAAAACATTTCTCCCCTCCCCTTATAAATACCACCCCATATCCCCACACATTATAAGCCTCAAAGACAGCCAAAAATCTACCCATTTCTCTCCCCCAACCATCCTCCCCACATGTAAGTATTATATTTCTTATGAAAATACAATTTTAAGGATCCTTAAAGTGTAACCTAAGAGGAGAAATCCAAAGTATAAGGTAATACCCTCAACTGAGTTTTTTAATTTTTCTCCCTCCTTATCCTCTAAAAAAATCCCATCCAACATGACATAATGACTCCAGTATCATAAATATACTAAGATTTTATTTTGTTTATGGAATATCCATTATCCAAGTTCTCCTTACTTCATTCAAAAATGAAAATGATATTCACAATATGGTTGGTTCACCACCTCCATAAACAACCTACTTCATTTTTCTCTACTTTCTTAAAGTTTGGTCATAAAAATAATATTATAATTAAATATGATGATAATAAGTATATTATAATTTATTTTATGTTTTCTATTATGTTAATAATAATTTAATTAAATAAAATGAGTCTAGTTCATGATGATCTGTAAAAATTCCTAAATGAACTAACCATATAATGATAATGTTTATACTAAATGAATCATCCCTATGTTAGAACACATATGTATATTTGGTATCATTTAAATTTCTATAATTAAATAAATATAATTTTATTTCACTTCATGATTTGTTGTCCCATTTGATAAGAACTTTAACCATTATAAATGAACTAAATCAACCTTGGAACCATGAAATGAATGGCCTTAAGAAAGTTTAAATATAAATGATATATCAATTAAATAGATCTAAAATAACATAAAATCTTGATAATAAATAAAATATATTTGAATATGGTCCTAAATAATATATTTAATAAATCTAATTTTGTTATTTATTAGGTTAAGTTAAACTACAGAAAAGATCTAAACACAGGGTAAGGAATCTCTCTAAACCACCCTATTTTCTTTGGGTTATTCTTTCTCTTTATATACCTCAATTTATCTCTCTATTCATATTATTTACTTCTAATATATTCTATATATATTACCTGAAAATATATACCTAGTTTAATTCACATTTCCTTGATGGGGATATATGTTTTAAAGGTTCTCTTCTCAGTTTCATTCGTTAAGAAGAGTCGATTAAATGGAACTTCTCTGTTTTCTAACCTCATTTAAAGTACCACTCAATGAAATGTGTTTAACCATAAATAGTTTCCAAATAAAATATTTTTTATGGATTTTTTTGGGTTCATTGCTAGTTTTATAGAAATTATTATCCTCTACCGCATTTAAAGGCTCATTACCATTTTTCTTAAAACCCCACTTAATAAGTCCATTACAAAACCTATTTCTATGCTCTTTTTATGTCTTAAATTAACTTAGACATTATTTTTATAATATACACTTCTCTACTCACTCATAAAAATCCAAAAAAATTATTTTATCAGTTATTTCATGGAAATATTTATGATATGACATTTTGTTATGATCTATGATAAGATTATGAAATCCATGTCTTTTTTCATGGTATTCTCCTTACACTTATACCTTATGAATGATTTTATCACATGGCACACATATACATGTACATGTTATGATGGGTGTGTCATGATATCAATCCAATGCATTGGGTTATGTTTATATCTCATGAGATGATATGTATGGGATTATAGAGGAAACCAAATCCATGATGGGACTCTTTCAACCATGTTATGTTGTCTTAGAAGTGATCCTCGACTTATGATTATATCATGTTTTATGAATTTTCCACATTATTATTATTCCATGATAATATTATTCCATCTCTTATATTTCATGATTCTATATGATTATTTATGAGCCTTTTCTTTATGATATAATGATATTCTATTTGAATCATATATTATTCTCTTTTATCATTCTTATTTCATTAATATGATTTATATATAACCCCCCTTTTATGTATTCCCAAGGTTATCCTATGCAGTTTTATAAGAAAAAGGGGAATTTAGGATCACATTATATAATTTTAATTAATATATTTTTAGTTTATCTTTATGTTTTTTATTATGTTTCTAATCTTATAAAGACACTAAAACTCTAGATCCTCAAGTTGTGTTTTGTACATTTTTATGTTGAAAAAAATGTAATTATATGTGTTAGATTATTGGGTATTTATAATTAAAACCACCCATTAACCACTGGTAAATTAAACATATTCAACTATCCTCCCAAAAAATGAGGAATTAATTAAATCTCTAGGAATTTTCTAAATTTACATCATGTAAGGTGTGGCCTCCTCCATCATAACATGTACTTCATTAAAAACTCATAGAATATGTTGTGATTTCAAACACTATAACTTGTTCCATGTCCACTGATGAGATCTAGAATCTATCAAAAAATAAGATATTTAATTCACTTAGAAATAATGGCATGATCAAAATTTAAATAATCCCCAACTACAGGACTGTTACAGCACAAACCTCTTCCATGGTGTGGGAGTCTCTAAAATTCCAAAGCCACTGAAATTTTATTTATCATCTTTCATGGAATTGTTTATAGGTTACATTATATATAATCTTGTAATCATATTTTATGATATAAGTTCTATCATGAATCTTTATCTATGGTGTGGGAATCTCCAAAACTCTAGAACCATTGACTACTGGTTAAGAAGCCTCATGTTATAGCTGATATGTTATGGTGTGAAAAAAGATTCTTCAAATTTTTATAATGTATGAATCCTTCTGTTTCTTAGATTACCATTATATATGACCTTCAATACTTTTAAATTTCATTTTGTGGTTCAAAAGTTAGCAGAAATTTATACTTTCACTTCATATGACCATAATTTCTCTAGTGTGAATTAATATTATTCTAGAAAATGGTAAATTACAAGACCTAAAAACCCAAATAAAATCATTACAAACCCTAATAAAACCTTATGTATGAGTAAAGAACTTTTATATTTTTTCAACATTAACTCTATTCATAGTATAATGTATTTCCTTATGCCATTATTTTGTTTTTTATACTTCAAAAACTTTTCTAGTAATCTCAAATCAACTCCAACCATATCTGCATGCTTCAATATATACCAAATGTCTTGAAATAAACTCCTAATTTAAAATAAATCCAAAATTTAAACTTGTTAAAATAATTCTTAATTATTTTCATTAGTATGTTGTTTTCACATGGGAATTTTTAATATCCAAAAAATGATCCATGTGAGTAAATTTAGGTCTCACCCCTCTATAGTTTTTTGAGTCACTTTTCATGTTGAGTCATTGGATTTTTAAATCTATAGGTAGTTGGAGTGGAAACTTAACGGTGAAGCATTAGCATAGAAAATTTAAAGTATGCATTATAATTTCTTGGATACTTTTTTTTCTTTAATGATCCTTGTGAAATATTAGACTTTATATTTTAATATTTTAAATCATATAGTTATATTTGATGGTTTTTTAATATTAAGTTTATTTACAACCATTTATGAAATTTTATATACATTGTTGTAGTCTCTAAATTATAGACTTTTGGAAATGGGTTTTGGGGGTAATCTCTCAGTCTTATCACCAACATGGTTGGGGGTCCTGGGGGGGCTAGGTCTTAACAATCCTATCCCTTTGAATGGTTTCATATTTTAAAATTCTATGATCTTTTACTTTATAAGGTAATGACCTTTCATATTTTTAAATGAAATTAATTTTATAATATTTTTTTCTTATTATTACCATTATAGAATGTGGTTCTATATGTATTTTTCTGATTATGGACAGTTTTTTATAATGGATTTAGGAGATTTAGATTTTCTTGATTCTTTGGATTTGACTAATTTCATTGATTATTTATTTTTTTACAAATTTATTAGTACCCATATTGATTCAAAATCAAAATTAATTATCACTATATTTTATTAAATATGGTTTAAACTATTATAGGAAAACATTTTGTTAAAGAGGCGTAGAATGTAAAAATCATCATCTTCTTATTGAGAGTTTATATAATTTAAATTAATTTTGGTCATTTTTCATCTTGAAAGTAATATAGTCATATTTATATAGAAACATATTTCATATTGATAAATTTATTATTCCATTAATCTTGAAATGGTATTTTTACCTAAGGTTTTTATCCTATTTCATTTTGGGATTACTGGTTTCTTTATGTTATTTGAAATTTGATTTCATTCATATTAAATATTATAAAATTTTAATTTATTTTTATAAAAAAATTGAAATTATAATTCCCTCATAATTCACCACCTTTTTGGATCTATATCTTTAGGATAACTTGAGATATAGAGAGATATATAATCTTATTTATTCTTTTAAGAATGGTGAAATATACCATAGAATCAAATAAAGGTAGGTAACTTAACTTTACTTCATTCAATTTTTATTGAATACACATGTTATTATTTTATTATTGTTTTTTATCTTCTAAATATAAATGGATTTCCTATAAGTTAATTTTAAAGATAACTTTATTATTGTTATTTTTTCATTGAAATTTAAAATTTGGATAAAAACCACTTTTTTAAAATAAGAAATTTTTATATAACTTTTATCACATGGATACAAAATATAACCCACCATTGAAATTAGAGATCTCCAAGATATGAATCCAATTTCATATGGTTTGTTTTGATCAAACTAGAGAGTGGTTGTATATTTAAAACACACATTTCTTAATTAATGACTTTGTCCTTTATTATCTCCCAAAAAATTAATATTTTATATCTGTCCTGAAGGGAAATTTTATATTATGTAGAAAAAAATATCAATAAAAAATGATAATTTTTCATGATTACTGATTATATGACACCATAAATGATATCAAAGACACCCTAAACATAACACACACACATATATTATCATTTTACATGATTAAACATTTTAACTTACAATTATATCCCAATATTAGAACCAAAAGGTTTAGTGTATTTAGAGATTAGCCACACAACCACATTATTTTATAATATTGTGTACATTTATTTTGTAAATTTATTGATACATCATTCCTTTATAGTCAAATAATACATAATACTCTTCCTCATTAACTTTGGAAAAGTTAAATGAAAGATAATGGCCAACTCAAATGATTAATAGGAGTTAAAACAATATTTATTCCCAAAGGATTTCTCATTATATTATAAACATGTGAGAAATCTTGAACATTGGATAAATGGAATGATTAATGGAATAATACTATGGAATAAATATATTTATAAAGTAATTATCCTTAAATCAAAATTTATACCATGGAATAAGAAATTGAAATCTCTACTCATAAACTACGATGACATAAAATAAGAACGTGGGACTTTCATAAGCATAAAAAATCAAAAAATATGTCAAGGTTCTCTACCAATACCATCATAACATATTATTAAAATCTAACAACATCGTGTACATACATAGAATAATATATTAAATTTAACTAAATCATGTCCATACATGATATTATATAAATATCTAACCACATTATGTTCATGTATAATATAATTGATAAGGATTACAACAAAATGTCCATGCATGTCCTTATGAATATAGATAACCACATAATTTCTGTGTATGACATTGTGACATAATGAGATATAGTTCTTTACACAATGCATTGGAGGGTAGTATAATTATGGTAGTACCCATGACATAAGAATAAATCCATATATATGCATTCTATATAAAAATAACCATATATCCATAAAATATCATGGCATTATTTTCCCATTAATATAATGTGGGTTATATAAGGAATGAGGTATAAATATCATTCAATGTAATAAAGTGGTCATCAAGGTAAATAACCATTAAAGAGAATAAATAGTGGAGTACTCATGTCATATAGAATAAATGGGTATAGTCTAGACAATAGTTTTCCTTAGTCAATTAAATGGTGTGGTTATCTTGGTGAATACCCCTAAATCTGAATAATTAAGTATTGGGTATTCACATTTCAAAGGAACGTACCATTATCTTTGTTAAGATAAGAGAGTAATAGGAATGTATATCATTATTGAATAAGGATATCAATAATGATTAATCAGTTAATATGATAGTTTGAAATGGTAGGAAAACAATAAATTTATTGAAAATTTTCCTCTAAAAATTAGGTTTATGCCTCATATATATTTGATACAGATTATTAATATATAATTTACATGTTAAGAAACTTCTAGATCGATATGATTAACACTAAAGGGTTAATTTTATCAAGATTGATTTTAATATATAATAGATATAATAGAGGCTAAACCAGATATATAGCTATCACAATTTCTTATAAACAATTCACTATTTAGAAATAGTGCATCTAATATACCCCAAGTTCATGTATTGCATATGGATTTATATAATGTAGTTAATAACTATAGAAATAATTTTCCATTATAAAGACTAATAAATATTGTATTATGAGAATAAATGATAATATATAATTATTAATGGATGAAATGGATGAATACATAACATAAATAATATAAGGACCCAACCTTAAACATTAAATAATATTGAATTAAATGAATAATTCACATTGAGGATCTTTTCAGGTTTAGAGTTTTAGAGAATGAGGACATAACTACTACATCTCAAAAGATTACAAAGTAGACACTTCTACACAGTTTCCATTTTTTTACAAAACATGAACTCTTGAAAAAAAGAGTCATGTTTAGTTCCATTTTTAAGACAACATGACTTTTCCTTGATCCCATCCTTGACCCTATTCCACATTATGTCCTGTGAAAAACAACTCAAGAACTTGGGATGAACATAAAAAGATCAGTAAGGAATACAAAAAGAAGGAAACTGTTAGTTTTTCAAAACAACAAGTAAACCATGAATACCTCATCATAAGTAATACTTTTCACCTATATGAAGTAGTAAATACTCTTCACTAAATACAATATCATTTATTACCCTTTTTTAACCAAAATATCACCATAAAACACATATAAAGAACACATAACATATAAATGTAACTTGGAACATAAACATAATTAAATAGAATAACCATACGGTCGACTTACACACATGTCACTAAATGGAATATCCATAAAGCCGACTTCCATACCCAATGAATTGGAGGTTATAATGTAACCACCCTTCCTGGTTTATCATGGCACCACCCGTCATTTGGTTTATCACGTAACCACCTGTCAAATGTCCACGTACTATTACAAAATCATAACACATACAATAAATATAAAGGAAAGAAAACATTTCCACATTTCAATCACAATATATCACTTAAATATATTGACATAACAAATCCATTATCAAAAACATTTTCAATACCAAAATACATAATAGATTATATGGTATTTATTTTTCTATTTAAAAATATTACGGCTTGTTAAGGAAGCTAAGGATCAAGTAATACTCGCAGCGATGGAAAGGTCGTTGTCACCGCGTATGTTAAAAGAAACATTTATTTTTGTCATTTAGTAAAAATCTTTGTAGAAAAATATTACCTTTGAATGAAATGAAAAGTAAAAGGTGTTTATATAGTGTATAAAAGAAAGTCTTGTATTAAAACAAAACATGCCTCAATGAAAGGAGATTGAGACGAAGTCCCTTACCTCGTGTATGACTAGACTCGACCTTTATTTAATCTCCTAAATAATAACATAAAGTTAATTTATACTTGTTTAAGAACCTTTTTCAAGTTCATTATCCCTTTTATATCACTTATTACCATGTTATGAACATTATGTAATCATTTAAGTTAATAACGGTCATTTGGTCGATATTTGGTACTTGAGTCAAAAATAAACTTCTTATAATTACAAGTTGTTCATGTGGTAAAATATCCATTATCTCCATAATTATATTCATGAGGTAGATATCATATATATATATCATATATATCCAGTATATTCATGAATTTATAATATTACATAACATTTAGAGGTAATAAATGAAATGCACCATTCATGGAGATGGTAAGTCGTACGTACGCATGAACGCTACTTTCATTTCAATTTCGCATTTAATGGAATGAAAACATTATGATATAGAGTTATATTATAATTTCAGTATAATATCATATATAATATCATCAACTCCATCCTTTATAAATCCCACATATGGCAATAAATATTCAAATCACTTTGAGGGGGTGGTAGTCCGCACTTCGTAAAATGAAATTATCGCGTTTACCCATTATGGAAACCATAAAGGTATGCCATAAATGAGAAATACAAAAGCATAAGGAAAACATAAAAATAATATATATCATATATAAATACAGTGACATGTTAATGGCCACCATGAGAGGCGGTAGGAGATAATTGAACAATCATCGTTTCGTGAGGCAGTAGTTCACCATCCATAGAAACAGTATGTTCTTCACCCATTAGATAGAGGTGTGTGTAAGTGTAGCTCAAATACTTCTCATAGAAACATCATATTCTATTGATGATACTGGTTTTGTTACAAAATAAATGGATAAAAAGGGTTTAGGGGGTTGGAGAAGCAAAATAAAACAAAAGAACATAAGAGAAGATGTTACCTTTAAATCGGGTAACTCCCCTTGGTTTGAACCAAAAGGGTTTCTTGAAGTGCTTTATGCCTAAGTTAAGGCATCTAGGATGAAGAGAGGGATCTTGGGAGATTATTTTTGTAGAGTTTGGACGAGCCAAAGGGCTTTAGAAGTGTGATAAATGGGTAGAAAGTGGGGTATTTTTATAAGGGAAAGGAGGGGCTCTTTTGGAAAGCTTGAAAATATTATTTTATTAAATAATGCTTTTCGGTTTATAAAGGTCCAAAAATAATTATAGTAGAAGATAAGGTGTCCCATGTTCGAAATAAAATCATCAAATAATAATTGGACAAGTTTTAGATATTATTTTAAACTTTATCTTCATATTTATTTAAATCATTCATTAATGACGTAAACACTGCATCATCATTGTGTCATAAATAATTTTATTTATTGGATGTCTAAAAATTATAAAAAAAAAATTACCACGATGTAGGAAATATTTTTATATTTATAATGAATATTTATAGTCAAATATATCAATTATATAACCCCATGTAATTGTTTTTAGTAAAACAATACATGTTTGTGACATTTTTATTTTTTACATTAAATAAAAAGGTATTAATGTCATTATCTTACCCAAGTGGCTCCATGGGGTCCCAAAATTGACCCATGGATTATCTTGGTCATATATGACTCATCAAATAAGGTTAGTACATGTGTCAAGGTATTTTTATATTTTTATAATATTATTTTTACCTTGAATTACCCTAATTACATTAAATTGTGGTTAATAAATCTCAAAAGTTACTATTCACCAAAAATTATTTTCATCCCATTGAACCACATTTTACTTACTAATTACAAACATGTATGTCAGATTTTTGACATTCAATTCATAGAAGCGGTAAAGTTTCATTTAAATGAAAAATTCGGTTTTTTTATCTACCACTTAGTGGTTTCACTGTTTATCAAAAATTGAAGTTTTTCAGAAAAATACCAAACATTCACCCTAAGATATAATTGATATTCCAAATTCAAAAATGATGTCTATTTTAAAAAATTCAAAACATATAAGTTGAATTAATTAATTTTATAATTAATTCCCATTTTCAAATCAAATAGCGTGTTTTTAAGAAACGATATTTATCAAAAGATTGACACTTGTTTATGTCCAATTTCAAAGTGAAATTAATTCCAATGTCTACCATTGGATTAAATGGTAAAAATATATTCTAATTGAACTTTAAAACCAATTAAAAAGACAATATAACCATATAAATAAATTAGATTAAAATGAGGTTTCGAATTAAAATACAACATTTTTCACTATTCATTAAAAATGAACTTTATCAAAAAAATAAAAAAAACATACACAATGTAAATTTTGATATCCCGATTATAAATAATAATTTTATTTGGTCCAATAGAACATATAAGAGTGAACAAAACTATATTTAAATAGGGTTCTCCATCAAAAGGCGATAAATCGACCTTTTAGTGAATATTAGAGTATTTATGCTTAAAATTGGATTCATTCGCATTTTAGGCCTCTAACATTTATTGGATAAATGTAAAAAAAATAACAAATATATATAATCATATTTTATTTATTTCTATTCATTCCTGCCAAAACAACTTCTAGACGTTAACTACCATTTAAAATAATATTATTATATTATTAGTATGCAACGTAAGATTTCAAAGAAATTCGTTGTTTCGTATTAGGTACTCCATCAAACATAGCAACCCCATTAAAGTAAAATTAATATTTAATTCACAAATATTAATAAATATGAAAATGTCTTATTCTTTATTTACCTGGGAATTTAAAAATATAACCATCAAAGAAAATAATGTGAAGGTTTAAATGAGGTTATAATAAAATAATCACAGTTAGGAAATGAAGAGGTTAGAATATGATACCCTTAATTCATGATCATAATGACTTAAGAAAAGGATATGATGAGATAGAATATGTAATATCTTAGAAATAGTAGATATGAAGAATGATATTAATGTGGTTATATAAGCTTAAGGTTAGTTAAAGGATGTTTAGAATATATGATAACAATAAATCCCATATAGGGGATGGAAAGTGGGAATAATGGATAATTACCTTTTTTACTCCCAAGATTTAAAACTAATCATTAAACCCTTCTAAATTCCTCCAATATAGAGAGGGAACTCAAGAGGGGATATTTAGAGATATAACTAGGATAAATATGTATTTGAGTATTGGGAATGGATTAAAGTTGTGTATTTTTATAGGTGAAATTTAGGGATATCTCTTTAGAAACATGACATTGATAAAGGGAAAACATGGAATCACATAGAAGTTAGGTGGGTTTAGTGGGTCTTGAGAGAAAATATTGAGTGTAATAGTGGTATTAACTTTAAAACCTAAAAAAGTACTTCTAAAATAGGAAAATATAATTTTTAGTAGTTGACATTCATTCCAAGTCATCTAACTCTATTTTACCTCATTTTACTTTATTTAATTATTTTCATTAATAATTATTTTTTTACAAAAAATATAATATATATACCTTGTTACCAAATTTCAATTCAATAACTCAAAATATGGATTCTATTTATTCAAATTCATATTAAAAATATAATAAATTTAATTTTTTAATAATTTCATATAATATATAGGCAAAAACAGTTTTTCTTCCAATAATAATTTTTTATATATTAAATGATATTATTATTATTTCTTACCAAATTATTATCATTCTAATAATATTAATTATTTATATATATATATATAATATAAATTTTTAAAAAAATAATAATTTAAATGTGATAGATTAAATTTTTAATATCTAAATGCATAAGGTATAAAAGTATACATTTTTTAGAATACCATATTATTTTACCAATAAAATAATGTATTTTTATTTTATTTATATATTATATATTAATTATATGAAAATATATTAATATAAAATTTTTATCACTTATACATTCCATTGATAAAATATTTAATATATCTATTGAATACATGTATCCCCAATGACCACATATCTAATGACAATATATCTAGTGTAAATATATCCAATGGACATATAATAGTCATATTACACTTTTTTCTTCCTATATATCACCTTAAATACTTCTTGAAAATCATTAATCCAATATCCTTCATTAAAATTTATACTATATTTTAAATGTTTTTGATTCTTTATTCAGTTATATTCGGTGGTATGATAGTTATTGAAGACAAAAAGGATTAATACTTTGATCTTGTAGTTTTTCTATTTACTTATGATTTTATTCCTCTTATAATTTTTATAAATGCCTTTTATTTACAGTTCCTTTAATATCTAATTTTATATTATAATATTATACCATAATAAAATAGGAAATTGTTTATTTTAGCATAGTAGTAAAAGTAGAATAACCTAACCAGCACATGAGATTTATTAAATTTAATTTTACACAAAAAATACGGGGTCTTATACCCCCAAATGTTATCCTTAAAATTTATTTACTCAAATGAAAATTGATGAGGGTATTTTTTCCTTATTAAAACTCTGGGTTCCCATGTCTCTTCCTCAAACTTATGATTCTTCCAAATAACTTTTACTAAGGGAGTGTTAGTTTTGTATAGTAAATTATCTTTATGATCCAATATCTCCACTAATTTTTTCTCATAAGAGTGATCATGTTCCAGCTATATAACCTCAAAGTTTAGTACATGTAATGGATTTTTTATGTACTTCTTTAAAAGTGATACATGGAACATGTTTTTCACTTATGAGAGGGTTGGTGGAAGCATGAATCAGTAAGATATATCCCCCATGTGATCAATAATCAAGAAGGGGATACTGTATCTAGGTATTAAATTTTCATTTTTCTTAAATCTCATAACTCTTTTACTTGGATATATTTAAATTTATACTTTACTACTAACTTCAAATTCTAGATCTTTTCAAAGGTTATCCATATAACTCTTTTATTTACTTGGTTCCACTTAAATATGTATCTAAATAATTTAAAAATTCTCTATAATTTTATAATAAATATTATCTCCCAAAATATTTCACTCACTAAAAACATCCCATATTATCAGCAATTTAAATCTCTTCCTATTCAAATCATTTTTTGGTGCAATTTGAATACTTTAATGAAAATTTTTGTTATATGAAAACTCAACCAATGGAAAATATTGATCATATCCTCATTTTAAATTTATATAGTAAAATCATAACATGTCTTACAAGGCCTAAGAAACCCTTTAAGATTGACCATTAGTTTGAGGTAGACAATTTGTGATAATTTCCAACGATATATCTCATTCTCATTGAATAATTCTCTATAAAATTGATGTAAAATTCATATATCTATCAAATAAAAATGAATACGGAACTCCATATATCCTCACCACTTAATTCATGTATATGTTTGAAAGTTTATCAGGTGATAAATCCTTTCAAATAGTAATATAGTTGTAATACATTAATATTTTAAAAGAAAACTATGTTTGATAGTGTACACAACACACAACACTCAGCTTTAATGACTGTGAAATATTATTATTTAAATATCACTATTTAACCTAGACATAAAATTAGTGGGTATTAATAGGAGTAACCACATTATGATATATAGATACACACATAAATTTTATACTAAATAATAATTTATTGATAAATGCTTAGGAAATAAACAGTAAATTTTTAGTAAAATCATATTATACTTCAAAAATACATTTTCTTCAAAAAATGGTTTTATTGTTTTTTGTGAGTGAATATTATGATTAATTTATTCCATTTTTAGAAAATTTATTTTATAAAAAAATATTTTTTTAGAAATCATCACATTAAAATTATTAAAGGATGAAAATTTGGGATCTTCTAAAAAGATTATTTTTACTAAATAGTGAAAAATACTGATTTTATAAAAAAATTATTTTCCATTAAAATATTTACAAATAGAAATTTTTTTAAATTTGTTTTAAACATTAATTAGTTAATTTTTAATAAAAATAATCAAATTAATGTCACTGGAATAAAAATTATTCTTAATTTTGGTATAAAACCATTTTTATACTTAAAATGCATTTTTCTGAAAAACTGTTTCTCATTGCATTTTGAGGGTTTATTTTAAAAGTAATTTCTTCCACTTATAGTAATTGAATTTGATAAAATGAATTTCATATTTTCAATTCTAATTTATAAGTTTTTTAAATAGTTCAAATTTATTTTTGGCCATCATGAAAAGTAGAAAATATAAACATTTGTCAGCTCGATAAGTGTAAATTAGGTAATTAAGGTTAAAAATAATGTGACATGACTATAAAAAACTATAAAAATACTTCCTTATTTATATTGGATGATTTTATTTTGACCATACTCATAAAATATTTTATGACATTGAAATATGGTTCCATTTTTCTTTGATAACAACCTTAGTATTATTTTAAGTAAAGAATAAATACAAAACCACACTCCCTTTTTTTAATATCTCAAATATTTTATCATAAGGATAAAAAGTGGTTATGATTCATTATAAATGGATATTTTAAATATTAATTAATGTTTTGCATTATGATAATTTATTTTAAATTTTTATTGATGAAATAATTACCTAAAATGTTACACAATGTTGACATAGTGTTTGTACAAGTAGTAGAAAAATCAAGTAAAGGATTTTTAAAATCATTAATATTAAAAAAATTTGATGGTATTTTATGTTAAATAATATTTTATTAAATTATTTAAAATTTGTAAAATATTATATTTAAAAAATTAAATGATACATTGTCTATAATATCAACCATTTTCAATTTATGGGTCACTTATACTTTGATATTAACTTTATTGACACCTAAAGAGAAAAAACAATGTTATAAAGATGATCATTAAAAGGGTTAATGGGGGTTAAAACTAAGAGATAAGTGTTAAAACATCACCTAAAATTTTATAAATTTTATTATATGAGATAATTTAAACTAATAATCATCCTAAATTATAAATATATTAGTTTGGAGACACTTCAATATGAAAATTAATTTATATTAATTTAATACTTTAAGTAATTCCAAGGGTATCCCTATCTACTCTTATATAAGGAAATACTCTCTTCCTAAAACTATTGAGACACTTAGCTCAAAAAAACCCTACCAAGAACTATTATTAACTTACTAATATAAATTATAGAGGTTTCTTCTTCTTGAAATACCATCCCTAGGGTTCTTTATTAGATATACAAAGGAGGTTATTAAAAGAGAAGGTAACCATCTCAACCGAGCATTTTCATTTTACTTGTTTTTATAACTCCTTAAATTATATAAAAAACTTTAAAAAATAATAAAATAAGTGTATACTATATAATTATATATTATAATGTTAATTTAATAACCTTTTTCATATCCTTTTCTATCATATGGAGAGAAAATAATTGTTAGTGCGTACGAGTGGACTACCACCTCCATGAAGCGATGACTTTCATTTTTCATCACCACCTCAAAAGGATGGTTATTATGATGGATTTTATAAAAATATATTATATTAATTAAATAAATATGATAAAATAAATGTAATATATAATTTACTTTCTCACCCTTCCACTTGTTAAAAAATGACAACGTTTCTTATGCGTACGTGTTGAATACCACCTCCATGAAGCGATGCTATTCATTTTTCATTTTTGACTTTAATAGATGATTAAAAAAATTTATTTAATATATAAAAATAATAATAATGTCATGATTATTATTATTTATATTATTTAACAATGAAAACATTTACCATAGTCAACCTTCCAAAGTCATTCTGTAAATATGATCAAAACATTTTCAAAACAACAGATATGAACTTAACTGATTAAGTTATTAAATATATTATTGAAATAGATGAAATAAATATTTTAATAATAATTTTATATACCTATAATTTTTTATTAGATAGTTAAATAATTAATATAAGTTTATTATTCTTGAGTTAAAGGAAATACAAAGAAAGTATGCACTTGAGGTAAGGGGGTTTTAACTCAATTTTGATTCATTGGGTTATAATTATACTTTATTGACTATATTATGCCAAGATTGTGTGTCAAGTTGCCTATAATCATATTATATTTTATTTCCACTATTTTTTTATGGTTTAATGTTTTAACATGTAATCACTTCATTGCTTTAATTCTATTAATAATGATATGATCTTTTTTTGGATTATTCATCTCAATATTGTTTCTTAGAGACATGTCTTGTATTATGAAACTACTTTATTTTATAAGTTATATGTTTCCTATTGAGATATTATATCATCAATGAGTATTTTATGATGATATTTAAAGTTCCTTTAAATTTATCCCTTTCATGAGATATTGATTCAAATATTATAAAAGTTTCAAGGGTTTTCATGGTCTCGACTTTAATTCTTTGAGAAATAATTCATGTTATGCACCATGTTTTATTTTATATGGTATAATTAATTTCCCATGAAATTGTTTTCATATATTATTTCATGAAAGGTATATGTTTTATATAATAATTCTTTGTTCCCTCATTTAATTTCTTTTATATCTAAGCATTACCCAGGTTGTAAGGGTTTCTCATCTCAAACTTCCTACATAGAGATATGTTTTTATTAATGCACTGATATTAATTTATATAGTATATAAACTAATTATTTACATATAATATCATGAATATTTTTATACTCATGGTATTTTATTATAAATACGTGACCTTAAAACATTAAATAATCATAAAATTTATGTTAAGAATTCTCTTGGATCCTTTAATGTTTATAGTTTTTGAGAATTAGGCAATAAATCAGACTTAGAAACCCCATATATTATAAAGTGGACACATCTAATTAGTATCCATTTTTTCCATAATATAATACATTTAAAATAAAACATGTTTATATTCATGATAAATCTTCATAACTTTTAGTTTGAATTCTTATTTGTCCTTACCCATCATTAAAACCTATGATTTTTTTTAAATTTAGGGCGAGCATAAAATGGTCAGTAAAGGAAATAAAAAAACAAGAAAGAAACCAATTATTTCATTTTAAAACCATTATATCATAAAATAAATTTTTACTTTAACCTAATAAACATTGAGATCATATAATAATTTACTTACATATGAAATCATCTTTACAGCCAAAAGTTTTTTATAAAACACTTTATAATAAAAAATAAAGGGAAATATAGAAACCATGAGGGTTTCTTATAAAAATGTTAAATCTTGAATTTTTTTCCTAAAAATATTTCTTTTACCCTAAAATTGAATAATAATTTCATTTAAAAAGACCATCTTTAGCATACCTTTTGAAATAAAATGATTCCCATGAAAACTCTTAAGAAAGCATACAAAAGTCTTATTGGCGCCTTGGGATGTCATATTAATTTAACCATTAAAAAACCCCTAGAAAATTGGAATGAAAATACGTTTAACTTATAACATAATTCCAGTGAGAAAATAATCATTAACCAATGCATTAGAGAGCTATATCATACCCACTCATCATTTGAGCTATATCAGAGTCACCCATTATCATAAGATAAAGCAGGCTTAACCATAACCATGAGAAATACCAAACTCAAATTTCATCATAAAAAACATCCATATACCATATTATGAATAAAACATTTTAATATTTCACCTTTTCATTATAATACCCTTGAAAAAACTCTTTTGAATCCATACACAAAACACTTTCAAGTATCAAGATACGATTTCCTTTTAAAAACTCATTTTTAATAAAAAAATACAAATAAAAAAGGGATCGTTGATTTTTATTTGAATAAAACATTGAATATTATAAAGGAATCCAAAAATATATTGTCATTTTATATATTAAAATTAAACATTCCTTTTGTCCTTTGTAATGAAAGTTAAAACATTCCAAAAAAAGATAAATTTTGAAGAAAAAAAATGTAATAAAGTAACAAATTGAAATAAAAGGACTTTATAATTAATTTTTGTCCATATATAAACATTTGTAAATAAATTTTAATAATATGTATTTGGAAGAAAAATATTTTGAAAATAAATCTTGAAAACATTTTAAATGAGTTTTTAAGTTAAAGTACCCTTTACCTCAAGTCCGACTGATCATGTGCATTATTTATCTTCCTAAATAGTAAAAAAAATATTATTTACTTTATTAAGAAAATTTATCATGTTTATTAGTAATTGTATTCTCATTTTATAGTCATTTACATAATTAATTAACTTTAGGTCATACATTTTGATGATATTTGAAACATATTTATAAAATGACTTTTGTAGGTCAACTATGGTCAAAGATACCATTATTCCATCATATCCAGGATAATAAAAATTAAATAATTATCATTATTATATATCAATTATACATTTAAAACCATCCATAAAATAAAGTTATGAAAAATAAACTATGTTACCATCATGGAGACAGTATGTCGTATGCATGTATGAGCATCCTTTCCATTTTTCGAAGATCATTATGGAAAGAAGGTAGGTATTATTTTAGCTTTATAGATTGATAATTATATGATAAATACCATATTTGTTCTTTAAATATACTTATATATATCATCCATGTGATGCGATGATGAAAAATCAGCCACATCATTTCATGGAGGTGGTAGTCCACACGTACGCATTAACGACATTATCATTTTTCAATAAATGGAAAGATAAGAAAATATATTATATATTAATTTCCAAATAAAAATAAATATTTCATTAATTTGATATATATATATATATATAGACACTTTAAATATATAATTATAAACATCCATTAATGGTAGAAATGGAAAAAAATTACATCGATTCACGTGGTGGTAGTCCGCAGTACACACAATTGACGGTTTTATTTCTAATTTGATAGAAGATGAGAGGGATATAGGGTATTAAATTAACGTAAAAAAATAAAAGTATATTGAATATATTGGTGCTATCATTTCAGAATTTTTGAATAATATTTTAAGTGGGTATAAGAATAAATAAAACAAAAGCATTTGGTTAAGAACTGTACATCTTCTTTGGACAACCTCTAAAGTTTTACACCAAAATCCTTCCCAGGATGGTTTTTTGATAAAAAAAGATTATAAGAATTTGGAAGGGATTTAATTTATGTATTTGGGTAGGTATTTTATGAACCAAAATATATTTTAAGTGTTAATAAAATAGGAGAGTAGGTGGCCTTTGATAAGTGAAGGGAGGGGAACTCTTAGAATTAAAAAAAATATTAAATTAATATAAATTAATTTTCTTCAAAAAATAGCTCCAAAATATACAATTTCTGAATATTAGATTATATTTGGTCTATAAATGTATAAATAAAATATTTTATATAAGTTTATAGTTCATTTTAACACTTATATATTTGTTTTAATCCCCCATTAACCCTTTTGACACTTACTGCGATATCAATGATTTTTACTATTTAGAGGTCAAGTAAGTTACTAAAAAGGAAAAAATGGACCCTAAATGGAAAATGGTTGATATTAAAAACCATATAACCTTAAATTAGAAAAGGATAATATTTTTAGTAATTTTAAATCGGTTAATAAAATATTATTTATTGTAAAATATCATTAATGCCATTTTTGGAACTATTCATTTAATTAGACTTTGAAAACATCATGATAGAAAATATATTTTAATATAATCCTTAAAAACATTCCTAAAATTTTATATTTATCCAAAAAATTAATGTTACATAATAATTCATTCAAATTATATTATATTTAATATTTTTAAAATTATTTGTTTTATTTTTTTATTTATTGAACAATTACTGTGTTGGTGTTGCGAAAGCATTTAACATAATTATTTATTCACTAAAAATTATAAATAAAATAAAATTATAAAAATAAATAATTTATATTTAAAATAACTATTTAGAATTGAACATATCCTCTGTTTATCCCACCATCAAAAAATTAGAGTTAATAAAGCAAAGAGAATGACATTTTTTTTCTTTTTTTACACAAAATAATATAAATGTAAAAATTATAGCCAAATATAAAAAAAGTCACATATTTCATGTTTGGATGACTATGGAAGAAATATAATCATCCAATTGAATAAAAGAAAGTTTTAGTATAATTATTTAGTGCTTATCATATTATTTTTAACCTTAATTACTTAATTTACCCTTTATTATATTGACAAAAATTACTATGGTTACTATTAATAATGAAAAAAAATAAAAGGGAACTATTTATTAAATTTTGAACTCCTAATTCCAAATATGGAATCCATTATCCAAGATTCAATTTAAAAATTTCTATGAGTTTAAGTAAAAATTAAACATGTAAAACATGAGAAAAAATAGTTTTTTCAGAAAAAAAGTATAAAAAATATTTTATACTAATTTCAAGTACAAAATTAATTCCAAAGAACATAATTAGATTATATTTAATGAAAATAAATTAATTAAATTTTAAAACTAATCGTAAATAAAATTTTAATTTTTAAATACCTGAAAATAAAATACAGTTTTCAACAAAAATTAGTATTTTTTCACTATTCATGGAAAAATTAATTTTTTATAGAAAATTAAAACAATTCATCCTATGCTAATTATCAAATGATAAATTAAAAAATAAAGTTCATTTTTCAAAATTAAAACTCTATAATTTTTAAATCAATATTTAAATTAAAATAATATATGTAAATACTTATAGTAAGAATAAAACTATTACCTTTTAAACAAGAAAATTACTTAATATTCATACAGTGAATGTAACTCTATAAAATGAATATATGGAAATGATTTATCTCAAAATTAAATGGGTTGTTACATTCTTCCCCCTTTTATAAATTGAGTCCTCACAATTTTATTCACTTATAAATAGGTGGGGATATCATTCCCTCATAGAATTTTTAAATTACCACTTTTCTCCATCAACCATATGGTTTTTACATAAAACCATAAATTGATGAATTACCTTATTATGAAATTCATGCCCTATATATCTAAGATTATGAATAATTTTTTCATCATGTGAAAGGTTATCTACCAACTAAACTACCTTAGGGATCAAAACATGAGATGAATCTACAATATATTTTCTTAACATTGAAACATGAAATTCATTGTGTACCTGAGATAATCTCGGCGATAGGGCCACTCGATAGGAAAACGTTTCAATTTTATCCAGGATTTCATATTGTTCAATGTACCATGGACTTAGATTCACATTTTTACTAAAATGCATAACACTTTTCCATAAATATTCTTTAAGAAATACATGATCACCTACCCCAAAATAAATATCATTTCTCCAGTTATTCATGTAACTTTTCTTCCATCTCTCATCCACCCTCATGTGTTTTTAAATCATAATCACCTTTAATCCATTTCCTCTTACAACTCTGGTCCTATAAACATAATTTATCCCACTTCAAACCACAAAATATATAACCTAACACCACGTTCTATATAATACCTCAATAGGTCCATCTATATACTAGAATGAAAACTATTGTTATAAGAAAACTCAACAAAATAAATATGTTGATAACAACTTACATGATAATAAATTAGAAAATAATGAATCATGTCTTCCAGGATCTAAATTATTCACTTAGGTTATCCATTATATCGAGGATGAATATTTGTACTAAAATTTAATTTAGCACCCAACGACTTCTGAAGTCGTTTAAAAAAATAGAAGTGAATATGGGACCATAATTAGGTACAATGAAGAGAGTAACTATAAGTAACTTGACTATATCCTGGAGGTAAAATTGATAATTTTGATCGAAATATATAGTATCTAAAATAGGAAGGAAATGTGCAGATTTAGTTAGTCAATCAACAATTACCCAGATCGCACTATTACTTTGATATTTATTTGGTAATTCCACCATGAAATCCATTAATATATTTTCTCATTTCCATTATAATGATAGAAAAGGATAAATAACCTCCTTCGGTAGTTTTCATTCTTCTTTAACCTATTGAAAAATCAAACACTTCATGGTAAATTCAACAATATCTCTTTTCATTCCATCCCAAGAGTAATACCCCTGAAGGTCTTTATACATATTTGTGTTACTAGGATGAATGGAAAACAAGAAAATATGAGCTTTAATCAACAAAAATCTCTTAAAAATTTAATCACAAGGAATAAATAATCTTTTTACACATATGATAATACCTTATTCATCAAAATTAAACTTTGGTAACTTACCCTTCTTAATATATTCTGCATTTTTCTATAAAATGCGATCCTTATTCTATATTTTCTTAATTCTTTCTAAGAGATGATTGTACTGAACCCCAAAATAAAATAGATGAAGTTTCTATATGCACAAATTCTAGGCCAAAATTCATCAAATCATTAACCAAAGGTTTATGCTCCTAACACAACATGGTGAATGTAACATTAGTTTTTTGACTCAAAGCATCAGATACTTTATTTGCCTTTCTAGATGGTAATGAATCATGTAGTAATAATGTTTTATCAATTTTATAAATATCCTTTATCTCATGTTCAGTTCTTTATGATTTAATATATACTTCAAAATTTTATGATCTATATATATTTCACACTTTACTTCATATAAATGATGTATCTAATTTTTCAAATCGAACACTATAAGAGCTAATTCCAGATCATGTGGAGGATAATTTTTCTCATGTGGTTTTAGTTGATGTAAATCATAGGAAATTACTTGATCATTCTTAATTAGGAAATAACTGAGTCTCTTTATTGAATCATCGCTGTAGATGAAAAAGTCAACATTATTGTATGGTAGGGACAGAAATAGAGCATTCACCAATATTCTTTTTAGTTCTTGAAAAAAATCATTACACTATTTTTTTCCAAATAAATTTAACTCCTTTTTGAGTTTACATAGTTTATATGATAGATAACCCATCGAAGTTTTCAATAAAATATCATTTGTAACCCACTAACCAAAGAAAACTATAAATATCAGTGACATTTATAGGTATTTTCCATCAATTAACAACATTAGATTTACCTAGATCAATAGTTATTTAATTTTTAGAAATAATATGATCAAGTAAATAAATTTGTTGCAACCAAAATTCACACTTAGTAAATTTTCCATATAGTTTATTTTCTTTTAAGTTTTAAAAAAAAATTATTAGGTGTCCTTCATGATCCATGTAAATTTTAGAATATACTAATATATCATTAATAAATACAACTATAAACTTTTCTAAATATTCATGGAAAACTCTATTCATAAGATCCATGAATACATCTGGTGAATTATATAACCCAAAGGGCATAAATAGAAACTCATAATGCTTTTATCTAGTCTAAAAAAATGTCTTTAGAATATATTATTCTTTCATCTATAACTGATGGTAACTTGACCTGATATCAATTTTTGAAAAATATTTTTCTCCCTAGAGCTGATCAAACAAATCATTGATATGAGGAAAAGGATATCTTTTCTTAATATTGATGTTATTAAAGTAATTTTAATCAATGAAAAGTATCATTGAACCTTATTTATTTTTAACAAATAAAATTTGTTCAACCCATGATGAAGTTATAGGATAAATGAAACCTTTATCTAGAAACTCCTATAACTGATTTTTCAATTCCAAAAACTCTGATTGATCCATTTGATAAGGGGATTTTGAAATAGGATTAGCACTAAGAACTAAGTCAACAGAAAATTAAACCTCTAAATCAGGTATAAAACTAGGAAAATCGTCAATAAATCCATCCACGTATTCATTTACTATTGGGACATTACTAATTTGAATAATTACTTTCTTTTCAAACACATGATCTAGGTAACATTCAATGCCATCCATAATCAATTTCCCATCTTCGTGGAAGGTTATCAAAGATAAGAAATCATTGAATAAAACTTTCTTGTATTTCTAATCTATCATAGCATGATTAACTAAGATCCAATCCAAACCAAAAATAACATTAATCTCTATTATAGAAAATTCAACATGATTTGTAGGAAAGACCATCCTATTAATAATAATAAGAAGTTTTTTTTATAAAATTTGGATTCTTTAATATTTCAACCCATTTTTTTAACAAAAATTATTATCATATTTTCATGCGGATATATTCCCATTTTACGTGAAAATTTCTTAGAAATAGTGGAATGAAGAGATCTAGAGTCAAACAAGGTAATGAAATAACTATAATAAACAAGTAACATACTTGTCACCTCATCATTAGATGTACCAACATCCATTGTAGTAGTATAAAATGATTTTTACCCACCTTTTTTTTATTATATTAATGTTTTATACCCTAAGTAAATAAATTTATATAAACATTGGTATAATTCACCAACTCATTGAAATTAAAAAATATTACTGCAAGCTTAAAATTATTTTTATGATCATTTTCCTTGGATTCATGAGCGTCATGTCCAAATTTTAAACATGAGAAACACTTCCTATATTTTGAAATACATTCTATAGGATTATTTTTACCTAACTAATAACAATATGGGAACTTTATTTTCTTATCACTAGATTTATTTTATGGATGATTCCCTATTTTCTACCATCTGAATCATTTATTCTAATTTTTTTAATGGGATAAATGATCATTAGTAAACTCTATTTCCACCCTCTTGGAATATCAAACATGTTTCTCATAACTTTTAAATTCATAGGAAGAAAATTACCTTTAATATCTTGGATTTAATATTGAGTAAAAATTTTAAATTTTACAATAATCATATCAGATAAAATTTAGTGTGTACTTTTCCAATTGGGTAAAGTTTTCTTAATATATATGAACTGAATCTTCCTCAATTTTCCTCATTTACAATAATTTTTTCACCACCCTAAGTCGAAAATCCTTAGGAAAATATTTATCAAGGAAAATATTCTTAAATTCATCCCATTCTAATTCATCAAGCTCATATATCTCTGGTATTCTTAACCGAAGGACACCATTGATGGGATTCACCTTCAAAATGGTAAATAGTAAGAGTTACCTTTTAGTGTTATAAAAAACCCATTCCTTTGAAAATATTTTCAAAATATTTAATCCATCCCTTGAACAATATAGGTAAATATGATAAAATGAATATGGGAGGGTATTATATCATAAAATTAAATACTATATACATGTTCCTCTGTAGCGAACATGGTCACTCTCTTATATAGATATCACCACTATTTGTAGCCAATGTGATCTGAGTCATCATAAAAAACTACTTTGTTTCAATTCCAACAATTCTTAGTGGCTAATTTTGTAACATCCCAAGTAATTAATGAATAATAGATATTTTTATCTATGTCTATTAATGAATTAGATAGTGTTTTAGAGGCTTAAAATAAAAATAAATCCAATCTTAAGCATGGAATACACTAATATTTTTTAAAGGATTGTTTTACTGCCTTTTGATGGAAAACCATTTTTAAATATATCTTTTGACATTTTTATAAGCTATGTTTTTCAAAATAAAATTATTCTTTATGATTGGGACATAAAAATTTACTTTGTGTGAATTTTTGGTATTTTTCTGACAATGTTCATTTTTTTATGAATAGTGAAAAATACTGTATTTTACATCAAAACTGCTTTTTAATCTACTTTATTTATATGATTAGATTATCTTTTGAATTGTTTTTAAAGTTAAATTAGAATATATTTTTACCATTTAATCCAATGGTGTTCATTAGGATTAATTTCACTTTGTAATTGGGCATAAACTAATGCCAAACTTTTCATAGATATTGTTTCAAAAAAAACCCGCTATTTGTTTTGACAACGGGAATTATTTTTAAATCAATTATTGAAATTTCTGTGTTTGGAATTTGGTAAAATGTATTACATATTTGGAATCAGAAGTTCCAAATTATGTAATCAAGACTCTTTTGTTTTTGGACATTATGAATAGTAACGATGGTAATTATCTTTAATTATCTTGATTAATGAGTAATCAGGTGGTTAAGGATAATAAAATGATATCATAATAATAAAAAAAGACCACAACATGTGTCCTAAGGCTACTGGTTGTCTCATTTCCGACCATGGTATGCCTTGTGCCAAACTTGGGGGCCCCATGGAATCACTTTTGTGAGAAAGTGACTTTTTATCTTTTTATTTTTAAAGAATGTTAAATGTGACAAAGAATGTATCACCTAAGTAAAATATTTTTAATTTTGTCTACATAAATGATCTTTTTGACTATAAATATTCATTATAAAGATAAAAATATTTCCTACATCATGATATTTTTTTTATAATTTTTAGACATTAAATTTATTAAATTATTTATGACATCATGATGATGCAGTGATTACCTCATTAATAAAGGATTTAAATAAAATGAAATGATAATGTGAAATCTATGACCTACAGATGTCCAAACCCTATTGGATGGGTGGATTTAGAACCTTTATCACCTTACCCTCGAATTATATAAATGTGGGACCTTTTGAATCCAAAAATAATTTCCAAATAAAGTAACATTTCTTTACTTTCCAAGAGTGCCCCTCCTCTCCTCTTATAAAAGGCCCCCACCTCTACCTCCTTACCCACACTCCCAAAGACTTTGGCTCGGCCAAAACCTGACCATTTTGTCTCTCCACATCCCTATATTACTACTTGAAGCCTCACTTTGGGCATAAGTCTTCCCAAGGAAGCCTTTGAGCTCAAACCAAAGGGAGTTTCCCGATTTTAAGGTAATGTCTTCACTTGAGTCCTTTTGTTTTATTTTGCTTCTCCAACCCCCTAAACTCTTTTTATTCATTTCTTTTGTAAAAAATACAGTATCTTAAATATACTAGGATGTTGTTATAAGAATTATTTGAGATACACTTACACACACCTACATCTAATGGTTAAAGGACGTACTGTTTCCATGGATGGTGAATTTATGCCTCCCGAAACGATGATTGTTCAACATTCTTTTAACACCTTAAAAGGTGTCCATTAAGATGTCACTATATTTATATATGATATATAATATGTTTATGTTTTCCTTAAGCTTATGTATTTTTCATTTTGGGCATACCTTTATGGTTTCCATTATGGGTAAACGCGATATCTTCATTTAAGGAAGTGCGGACTACAGCCCCCTCAAAGTGATTTGATTCGTTAAATACCATATGTGGGACGTATAAAGGATGGAACTATGATATTATATATGATATTATACTGGAATTATAATATACCTTTATATCATTATGATTCCATTCTATAAAATATGAAATAGAAATGAAAGTAGCGTTCATGCGTACGTACGGCTTACCGTCTCCATGAACAGTGCATTTCATTTATTACCTCTAAATGATTATGTAATATTATAAATGCATGTATATACTGGATATATATGATATATACATCATGATTATAATTCTAGATATAATGGATACATGAACAACTTGTAATTATAAAGGGTTTATTTTTGACTCAAGTACCAATGATCGTTAAAACGACCGTTATTAACTTAAATAATTACATAGTGTTCATGACATGGAAATAAGTGATATAAAAGGAATAATGAACTTGAAAAAGGTTCTTAAGAAAGTAGAAATTAAATCAAGTTTATTATTCAGAACATTAAAGAACGATCGAGTCAAGTTGGACCCGAGGTATGGGACTTCGTCTCAATCTCCTTTCATTGAGCCATATTTTGTTTTATACATAACCTTCTTTTATATGGTGTATAAACCCATTTGACTTTTATGTTTATTCAAAAGGAATATTTTTTATACGAAGTGTTTACTAAATGACAAAAGAGAATGTTTTTGTCGTACGTATGCGGCGACAACGACTTCTCCGCCGCCGTGACCATTATTTGAGTTTCGGCTTCCTCTACAAGCCATAACTTTTTTTTAAAAGAAAAATAAATACCATGTTTTACTTTGGTATTGAAAATGGTTTTCATAATATTTTTATATCAATTTGTTGTATTGATATTTTGTGATTGAAAGGTGGAAATGTTATGTTTCCTTTATGCATGTTTTATGTGATACGATTATGTTGAGGTTCTTGGGCATTATTATGAAGACGGGTGGTTCTGTGATAAATTAAGGGCGGGTGAGCCCGATATAGCTCTCCAATGCATTGGGTAACGCGAAGGAGTGAAACATTAAGGTTTATCCAAAGAGATTTAGTGAATATACTGTGATGGGTATTCCAAACGTAACCAAGAGGGTTACTCCCTACGTAAGAATGTTATGAATGCCTCAAGTTACCTTTATGTCTTATGATTTCTATGATTTATTCATGATTTGATGAGGTATGTTAAAGTGCTTATGTTTTATGGGTAAAGTATGATTTCATTCTTATGTATATATGTACCCATGTTTCCTTTCCATATTTTTATATCCATTACTGAGCTTTTTATTCTCATCCCAAGTTTTTTGAAATGTTTTTCACAGGTCAAGGGAAAGGTACATGATATGATGATAGTGTCAAGGAAGTTTCAAGAAATAATCCATGTTTTATTTTAAATATGTTTCCATTGATGGGAAAGAAGAATACTATCTTTATGTAACCACTTTGTTTATATGTGGAATTTAATGCAAGTTTTATGATCTAATTCTCTAAAATTCTAAACTCGAAAAGATCCTCAATGTGTAATCTTGTAATAACTCAAGATTAAGTAAGGTTTAAGGCTGGGGCCTTATAAATTTATAAGGATATAATCCTATTGATTCCATCTTACTTCAGCATTAATGCTTTCTCTATAGAAAAGATTTATAAGAATACATATTTTAGATGAAGAAACATAAAAATATTGAAATTCTATGATAAAAATAAATTAAAATATCTTATGAATATTTAATTTTATTATCTTAAACTCTACAATTATCTAAACGTTTCCTCTGATACCATTGATAAAGACCCAACCTTTAAACATTAAATAGCCTTGAATTTTAAGTTAAGGATTCACTTATTTTAATTTTATGGATCTTTTCAAGTTTTGAGTTTGAAATAATTTAGTAATAATTATTATATAAAAAACACATATATTAAAAATTGGACACTTATAATCACCATCCATTTTTTCCATGATATAATACTTTTAAAATAAAAATTGTTTTATTTTCATGAAAAATCTTCACAACTTTTAATTTAACTTATTATTTGTCCTTACCCATCAATAAAACTAGTGAAAACATTTTAAAATGTGGGATGAGCAGAAATATCTCAGCAAGGGACATAAAAAAGAATAAAGAAACCATTTATTCCATTTTAAAACCATAATTTTGTAAACGATACTTTTCATTAAACATTATAAAATTTGAACTCAAATAATCATTTACTAACTCATGAAATTAGATTTACCACCCAATTTTTTTCATAAAATAGTTTATACAAAAAACATAAAAGAAAAAATCAAAATCATGAGGGTTTCTTAGAAAACATGAGAACTTATGAAAACATTTTCTAAAAAACATATCCTTTTACCTAAAAATAGAATAATCATTTCATTAAAAAATAGATCTTTAGTTTTCCTTTTGAAATCAAATGTTTTCCTTGAAAACTCATAACAAATAATAGAAAATTCATGTATGTTTTAATGAAAAAAACTTCCTATACATAAATATTAAATCTTAATAGATGAATATTCATTACATAATATAATGATCTATGCCATACTTATTCAGGGCGAGTACATTTGGAAGCTTGGAAACATAATGAATTAGTCCACAAGGGAGCTACATCATATCCCACCAAGTTATTAATAATTATCACCCTTCTTAGAAATATCATAAATAATACCTTCCTTTGTATCCTGGGGAAATGAAGTATAATAAAGGGTGATCTTAGATTCTCATTAAGGATAAACAAGGGATATATCAATATTATATGAACATATGTGTATAAGAATATGAAAATAACATATGAAAACCATACCCTACATATCATAGATCATAGACATGATTTAAGGAATAAATCTTGGAATTAATAAGATATAAATCGTAATATAATCAAAGAAAATGATCCCTGATATCATAACATTGTCATAAGACATATATTTTAAGTATATATAATCATATAAAATATAATGTCCACGATACCCACCAAGACATTCATAACATTTTAGTCTTGGGATAACCACCCATTTACCTACTTCAAGCTTGGGATAACCTTATATGTACCCTCTTTAGGGCTCGGTATGACCTCTCATCTACCCTCTTTTAGGCTTGGGACAACCTCCCATGTACCCTTTGAGCTCATATAACATTAATAATTACCCAATGAATTGGAGGGAGATATAGGTCCCACTCATCACATAATCTATACATTTATGTTCCATGAGATCATAGAACATTAATAATATTATAACCCTTGAAATAAATGGGTTTCATTAAATATTTTATCATAGTATAACCTGTGGAAAAGATATGGGTTTCATAATCATTTCATCATTTCAAAATAACATAAACCATGGAAAAGATATGGGTTTCATAAACATATTTTCATAATAAAAATAAACCATTCAGAGAAAGAATAATAAAGCTATCCTTGGATCATATCTCTAGTAATACATATGTAACATCACAAGATGTCATCTTATATGGAAAATTATTTTGAAAAAAATCACTTGAAATGTTTATTGGGGAAAATAGACTTTCCAATATAGAAAACAATTTTTAAAACAAAAAAATATTTTCAAAATCCTTTTATTTGAAAATAACCTTTGAAACATATAAAGGAATCTTAAAAACATTGGGTGGTTATGATGATGGAAAATATTATTCATGTCATGTGGTTTAAAATAATGATTTTATTCACATTTTAGGTAAATGAAAAACGTGCATTATTTTTTAAAATGACATGAAGATTCCTTCTAAAAAATTATGAAAAAATATAACATGGGTAAAAATAAATTATTATTTTTTTGAGAATTTTAATCCATTTTTTGAAAATATTTGTAGAAAATATGGATATGGAAGAAAACAGGTTTTTGAACAAAGAGAGAAATGAAGTCGGTTTACTTTAAAAACATTCATTTTGAATCTTGAGTATATAAAGATGGGAAAATGAAAGGAAAACATTTATTCTCATGAAATTATGAGAGTATAATAAAATATATTATATTATTGAGATGTGTATCATAATATTTCATCATCGGAATCATAAACATAATCAATTGTGCTAAATGATGAGATTGTACCATAAAACCATTACCACTTTAGTAACATTGAATCATAAGCCCCATGATAAATTAATATTAAATAGAACTTAAATTATCATTATAATGAATAAAATCCAGATATTACATGTCAAATGGGCTATTTATAAACCTCATAAAAGAAGACAAGTTCATAATATAAAAAATCTATCGAAGAAGGAAAATTGAGAAAAAAATCTCTTTACGTGTTGGTAACTTTTGAACCATAAATCCCATGAATGAGAGATAATCAAATGGATATGTAAATATAAAAAAAATTAAGGATAATAATCAGAAAATAAATTCTTTGGAAGTATATACATCATGAATAAAATAAACACATTGTAAATGTGGATTATATCTCACATAAAATAAATGTGAGATGAAAACCCCTGACCATAAGTATAAAATTCCTTCATACATGTTAGAAACTACTGTATAATAAATACAAGTTTATTTTAAATCTATTATATTACCATAAATATATATATCATTCCATATATTATTTACATAATACCTTTTATTACCTATTTACTAACAATTCGATGTTAAATTCATGTTTTAGGAAATAAATACTTTGTTTTTCTTGTAAGTTTTGATTTTTTATTTTTTTCCTCTTACTTTTATCATGGTTCCATAATATCTATAATGTTAAAAATGATATAAATATCATATATATTCATTATACATGTATTTTGAGTAACCTATAAAAGTTATATATAGAAAATTAAATACGTTGTTTTCGGAGAAGGTAGGTCGTACGTACACATGAACGCTATTTCTATTTTCCAGAAGTAAAGAAAGAAATAAATTTAAATAATAAGTTACTATTATAGAATAATTAATATATCATATATATCACATATTTTCATTAAACTTATCTTTATTACCATCCATGTAAAATGTGAATGAATCGCAGCATATCGCGAGGCGGTAGTCCTCCGTGCACATGAACAATGTTATCGTATTCCCACGGAATGGAAAGTGAGAATAAAAATGTGATATCATGATTAAATAACCATAATAATTTCAAAAATATCACATATAATCTATAAATCCATCATTATATCAATCTGTAATAGGTGATGATGAAAAATGAATAACATTGGTTCATGGGGTGGTTGTCCGACATACACACAAATGATTATTTTCATAACCTATTTATGGAATAGGAGAAGTATTTCAGTTATTTAATTAAAATAATTAAAAATTAGTGTATTTAAGGTACTAAGGTTATTATATTAGAATATTTTAAAAATAATTGAAGGATTTAGAGGAAGAAATAAAATAAGATGCTCGGTTAAGAACGTTGCCTCTTCTTTAGAAAACTTTTTATGTTTTGAACCAAAAGGCTTCATAGGTTGGATTTATTACCAAAATAAGGACTTTAAGATGATGTTAGGTAGTTAGGTAAGTAATTTGGGTAGTTATTTTTAGAAAAAATCTGTTTTTTATTTGTAAAGAAGAGAGGATAGGGGGTGGCCTTTTATAAGTGTGTTGAGTGGCGTACTTGTAATTTTTGAAAAGAAAAAGGTGTATACATATTTTTCACATGAAGAAAGGCTAAAAAATTGGAAATTCTAAAAGATATAAGATATTTGGTAGAAATATATACATAAAATTGGTGTTGTTAAATTTTTGGGTCCTTTTTAAAACTTATCTTTTTAGTTTAATCCATGCTAAACCCATTTTCACCTTAACTGTAGTAAATAATTTTTAATGTTTTTACTATTAATTTTGGACAAAAATTATGTTGAAATTATTATTTAATATAAATTATTATAATTCCAAATATGGAATCCATTTTTCTAAATTCTATTCAAATAAGTTTCAAAATTCAATTTAAAATTAATCTCACATATGTAATGAGAAAGCGAGTTTTCAAAGAGAAAATGTTCAAAAGTTTTAAAACATTTTATCAAAATTCAATATGAAATTGATTATAAAGATATAAATTGGATTAATAGATATATAATTGAACTAATTTCACCATTAAATCTGTATTAAATTAATTTATAATTTTTAAATGATTTAAAATAAATGACCATTTTTAATAAAAACCAATATTTTTCATTGTTCATCAAAAAATTTATATTCTTAAAAGATTATCAAAACATAACAGTAAGATAATTTTGACATTTATTTCAAAAATGAATTTAATTTTTTAAAATAAATTTTTCAAAATTTAAATTTAAAATAAGTTCTCAAAAGGTGAAAAAATCTCCTTCCAGAAAAATACAAATTTTAAGAATAAAATTAGATTTATTCTTATTTGATATTTAGAAAACACATAAGATAAATGATAAAAATTTGATTGAACATATAATATTTAAATTTAATTAAAATTATTCACAAAAATTGATTTATTTATTTTATTTAAATAAAACATATTTGGTCATAAAAATAGTTTTTCTGAAAAAGATTCCATTTATTTTCAAATGGTTTGGATTTTCATTTTTAATTAATTTGTCACTAAGGAATTAAAAATAAATATATGTTTAAACTATATAGTTTCATAATTTTTTTAATCCTATTCATAACCACCTTTCCAAAATATAGGTGATAACTATCATATTAAATAATAATATTTTTAATAGTTTGTCATGTTTTGTTTAAACTTAGTGTTCCGTTTAACACAAGCTAAATTCAATTTTTCATGTAAAATAATCTAAAATAATTGTTATGTGTAATGAAATTAAAACTTGGTGTTTTATATAATATAGAATATCAAAAATACTAAATTTATTCGAAAAAAACATTTTTTAAAATCTTGGGGTGTTACATTCTACCCACCTTAAAATGAATTTTCCCTTGAAATTCGTCACTTTTGTACCAACAAATTTGGATAATTTTACCTCATTACATCCTCAAGTCCCATGTTGATTCCTCAAGATGGTGATTTTTCACAAAACATTGACCAAGTAATTGCTCTTGTTTCATATCACTTTATTTATATGATTTATAATCTTGACTGATTGTTCCATATAAGAAAGATCATTTTTCAGTAGCATGACCTCTAAGTTTAATATATATGACAGATCAATATTATACTTTCTTGGGGGAGATAAATGTAACACATAATGAACCCAAGATAGGTTCGATGAAAGAACCAAATGATAAGCTACTATCCCGATATGATTAGTCATTTCAAAGGGACCAATATACCTAGGGATTGGATTTATCTTATTTCTTCTATAAAGAAATTTTTAGAAATACCTTCTCACCAACTTTAAATTCTATATCCCATCATTTATTATCAACATAACATTTCAATCAATATTTTTTTGTCCTTACATGTTTCAAAATGGATCTATCCTTCTCTTACATCCCACCATATTGCTAAAGTCCAAATAGATTTCTTTCCACAACATCTTTCCTGTATGGTGGAGTTCTATAATTCTTTCTATATAGGGAATCATAAGTATCCATCTAAATTCTCAAGTGAAATCTGTTGTTGTAAGAAAAATCAACTATAGGTAGGTGTTGATCCCAAAACCCTTTGAAATCTATAGAAAAATTTCTTATCATATTCACTAGGGTTTTAATTATTCTCTTATAATGACCATATATCTGAGGATGATAAGAATTTTTGAAACTCAAATATATATCAATATCTTATGGAAGACATCACCAAAACATCAAGGTAAACATTATGTCCAAACCAGATACAATTTAATGTGGTACAATATTCAACCATACTACTACCTTAACGAATACTATATAAAGAGGATCTATAGAGAAATATTCTCTAATAGCAATGAATTGTGATGACTTTTTGAGGTGATTGACTACAATCCATAATTACCTCAACATCAAAGATAATATAAACCCTAAAGGTTACTTGTAATTTTAATAATATGTCCACAAAGTGTAAAGGAATTAATACTTCAATAATATTGTCACTAAAACATATATAACAGAAAAGGGTTATTTTGCTATAAATGTCTCTAAAAACATCCTTAATCTTGATAAACTCCCATAACATAAAAATTCAAAATGGGTGTAAATGAATTTGAACTTTTGATCAACCTTAGACTCATAAACCCATGATAGTATCCATAACTATTAAGTTAATATTATATTGATAAATATATACTTCCAGAAGTTAATTAACTATTTATTCCTTATATAATATCTTATCATATAAAAAAATCCTTATAATATTGGGTTCATCCTTATACCGATAGAATATCAAATGTGATTTCATTATTCTAAAATACATGTAGAGGGAGATAATCACATGAAATTTCACTAAAGGATGAACAATAATACTTTTATAGGGCTCATTCATACAAAATCAAACATGAAATTCCCAACTAAAGAGGGGAGGATAAGTGTCTCCTAATTATTGTGATTCACTTAATCCATTATGATTACATAAGATTCCCATTTTTCTTTTATATTAAGAAGTTTTTGTGGTTTTTCATCTATATTATCCCTCATATTGGGTTATTGGTTCACATAATTCCCAAACTCCATGCATTTGAAACACTAGAGTGTGGGTGGTGCATTCTCTTGATCTCACTCTCCATTCATTTTACTGACTAGCCTCTTCACATCACTTCTACATTTTTTTGCTCGATGGTCCATCTTCCCACACTTATACACCATCTTATCCCTTTCAATAATTCACCAAATTTCTTCTTCCAACATTTCTGGCATATATGTGACTAAAATTTATTTCCACCTTGTGATTTTTTTTAGTTCTCATGAGACTAAATATTCATTTTCTTATCAAAACCATGGGAATTTTTGGAATATAAAAGTTCAATTTCTACCTTCAGTGCACAACAAATGACTTCTTCATAGATACTAAAGTATCTTATAACTAATTCCTTTCAAATACTTGGTCTTAATCCACAAAATAATCAATCAATTTTTCTTTCTTGACTGATAATTAAAATAAAAGCATATCATGAAAGTCTTATAAAATTATATTCATATGTAACAATAGATTCACCATCCTTCTATCTGAGCTTGAGAAATAACTTATCAATCATATTTCATAGAATACACGGGAGGAACTTACTAAAAAATATCCTCTTAAACTCATCCCATTCCATGGATTCAATTACCTCCTCTTGACTCATATTATTAGTAAGGATACAAAATTAATTTACTTCACCTTCCAAACAATAGAAAACCAGAATGAATTTTTCATGATCCAAACACTAGAGAATGGAAAATATATTTTTAGTGGTAATGATCCATTTCTCAGAAACTAGTGGATCAGTGGACCCACAAAAAGAGGGTAGACATTTCCTGATGAAGGAATGAATAGAAAACTATTCCCTCTTTTTCTCATTTGGAAGTTCAGCATGATTCATAGATTAAGAAAGCTATGTGAGCATAGAAACATGATTTTTCATTACATATCCCATAACGTTTTGTTTATAAGGAGGAAATCATTGCATTTTATATTTCTTTCAACATTAACATAGTTATTTCAGGTTCCATCTATTGACTAAAACTCAAAATCATAGTGAGATAAGCACTAATCATATTGTAAAACCACTTAATCATGAAAAAAATCATTTATAAGATGTCTTAATCCCGACACCTTATTTTTAATATATGACACCTTAGACTTAACTGAGGCCATTCATGGTCATTACTCAAATCCTTCATGATGGTTTGTAAATATTTTGTAAATTTCCAAAGAATACCCCTCAGAGTGTTAAACCAAGTGTGTATCAAGGCCTATTTTTGGGCACCAGGTGACAATCAAGTCCAAATCAATGTGACCTTTTGGATTTATTACCCCTAGGTAACACTATTCTAGATCCAAATCCATTTTTAATATATATAAAAGGATGAATTTTCTTGGAAACCACTCATTATATACTTTACCAAAATTCTAGGGCATTTTCCTATGCTTCTACTCATCCATGGACTTATCCTTAGTCATATACCTAGCCATATACATAGAAATATACCCAGGTATCTCACTAAAGTTTTCTTATCCTAGTTTCCAAAGGTTAACTAAATATTAATCTGGTACCAACTATAAAGACACAAACTTCTCATATATAAATATCATATCTAAATAGATGAATATTCATAACATAACATAACGATCCATGCAAGAATCATCTAGGTATAATGCCTCTGGAAACTTTTAAACATAAATAATTGGTCCATAAATGAGATATATCATCTCACACTAAGTTCTTCATAATTATCACCCTTCCCAAACATATCATACATAATACCTTTCTTCATATCTTGGGGAAAGGAACCAAAAGAAAGGTTGATCTTAGATGATCAATAAAGGTAAACAAGGGAGATATCATTATAAAATGATCATATGGGTATGAGAACATAAGAATAACATATGAAAACCATACATTGCATATCATAGATCATAAACATGATTCATGGAATAAATCATGGAAATTAATAAGACATGAATCACAATGGAATCAAAGAATACGATACATGAAAGCGTAACATTGTCATATGACATAGATTTGAGGCATATACATAATGATAGAAATATTATGTTAAGGCTATGCACCAAGATTCATAACCAGCCATTGATACCACTTTATCATGAACCAGCCCGGGTACCCTGGAAACCAGATAACCAAGATGGCCCTAACATGGCCCAAAGGGCGTTCCTGATCCCCACAGGTTGGCGACAAGCACTAGAAATCATAAAATATTAAAGTGGGAATGATTTTTTCACAAACACAAAGGAATAAGAAAGATAATTTAGTATTTAAACAAAATAAAATCCATTGGGAGAATTGTACTAGAATTCAAACAGTAATAAACATCCCAAAGTACTATAACCAAGTTCCATAAATCAGAAAAAAAAACTCTAGTCCTACTAGAAACAACTAACCAAGTCCAAGTATAAACAGCTATAACCACCTCCTTATGGCACTTTACCCTTGCTTGAACTTGGAAGAAGATAATCTATAAGCACCCAACGGCACAAGTATGGTGTGAGCTCAAAATCCCAGTAGGGTATCACCATGGATTCCATAAAGATGCCGACATTTAGTTAACCAAATTAATGCTTTCAAATTTCAAAATAAAATAGGTTTGGCAGATCAATCATATTTAAAACAAATCATGATTTATAGTTCAAAGTATCGAAATACTTTTCAAAAATGGATTAAATAAACATTTTATATAAAAAACAATTTATATTAATTCACAAGGCATGTATTATAGTTTATAATCAACAAGGGTATGTGAATTCCAAATTCAAACAAGCGAGACACATGGTCAACATCCAAAAGGTACTATAGTTATAGGTTTTTATAATCCCCACACAAATTCCAATGTGCACACTTCTATTGACACTGGTCAAAGTAGACTCATCGACATCCCACTAGGGAATAAGATGTGCTAATAAAAAGAAAGAAGTGATACCCCCAATAACTCACTAACTACCTAGGAATTTCATGTGCTCTTGTAATAAACAATAGTGGGAAATTTATTTCAAGACTTCTTGAAATGAAATACATCCCACCATCCATTTAAAATATGCCAATTTTCTATTTAAAAATAGTAATAGGGTTTTTAATCAAAACATTAGGCTTTCAAGATAAAACCCAAAGGTTTTTATTAAAACATTTTATTAATAAATTTTCATCAGTACCATTTCGAAATAAATTTTATCAAACCAATTTCATAATTTCAATCCACAATTAAATTCAACAAATTAATTTTCCAAAATTTTCATCCATTTCACAAACACACCCCAATTTAATGGAATTAAGGGTTTTCAAAATTTCATGCCAAATTAAATTAGAACCCAATTCACTGGAATTGGGTTTTTAATAAAATGATTGAAAGCAATTTATTCAATTCAAGAAATTCCATTTAAATAAAACTGAATATAAATCAATAAATTTATGGCTAATCAAATTGGAAATCAAAGAAGGAACCGCCTACCTTTATTATGGAAACACAACATCCACAACAAAACCCATAAACAATAAAGAAGGCACAGAAGATCTAGGAATTCAACCTAGAAATAAGATTCAACAACACAGAGCTTAGATCCATCAAACTCAAGTTGATCTATCAAAATATAAGGAAGGAATATAAAAAAATTTAGAGATAAATGGGGAAAACATACCTAGAAATCGAAAAAATGATCGTAACAATGATCAATTGTTGAAAAAATATACCTAAAAGAGTTTAAGGTTTCCAAAGTTTCCTAGGAAAGGATCTAGGTTGAGAGAAATGAATCCTTTAGGAAGAAAAAATGAAAATTTTAGCCAGGACACCTATTTAAAAGCAATCCTCAGTACTTTACATGATGTGTAACTCAGTTACACATTGTGAAATTGATAAGTCCCATAATCATCAAAAAACCCATCGCCTATTGATTAAAATTGATTTATATTCATTTATAGTTTACATGTCGTATAACCATATTAAACAGTGTGTAAATCTCTAGAAGCCTTCAGAACTAATATATATCTTTCTATAAATTCAAAGAAATGCCTCACTTCACCATTATAGGTATCCTCCCAAATCTTTCTCGACCCCACCCAGTCAATAAAAAAGGAAAACCATGATAAGTTTTAGAAAATATCTAATATAAAGGTAAAAAGATGTTATAACCTCCCCACCATAGAAAATTTCTATCCCCTTAAATCCTATGACGAAGCTTCTATTCCAAAAAACATGAGGCCACTACTCTCTCATCAGTGACTCCCTCTCTCATGTCCCATGAGAATCCGAACCATTTTTCTATAACACTCAAACCAAAGGTATCATAATCCCACGAAGAACCTTTTTTTAATCAACTATCCTGATAGGCCGTTCAGTCATGGATAAACTAGGATCAACCTCAAGATCACTCCATCTCAAAACATTAAATGGATTAGATATATACTTTATAAGTTGTGATATATGGAACATGTTAGGTATCAACATAAGTAGTGGTGGTATTGATGAATGGTAAGACACTTTCCCCACCCACTCAAAAACCTCAAAAGGCCCTGAAAAATGAGGAGAAATCTTCCCATGCTTCCTAACCCTTCAATGACCAAATGTGGTGAATTTTTCAAGAAAAACTAATCACCAACTAAAAATTACAATGGTCTACTATGATGATCAACATAATACTTGAACCAGATCTATGTTATCAAAATTATCTTATGAATCAACTAAATATTTTCTATCATCTCAAGGACCAAGCTCGGTCTGACCAAGGAAATTTCGGTAATCCCAATCCAATACAATGGAGATCTATAAGGCCGATCATATAAGGCCTCTAAAGGATCCATCCTGATCACATATTGGTAAATACTATTATAGTAAAACTCAAACATCCCTAAATGATCATCCTATGCCCCACCAAAGTCTTGAAAACAAGTACAAAGAATATCCTCAAAAATCTATACAGATCTTTCTGTCTGGCTATCCATCTGTGGATGGTATGCCTTGCTCAAATGGACCTAATATCCCAATGCCTCCTGGACACCTTTACAAAAGTGAGAAGTGAAATAAGGATCTCTATCAAAGACTATAGTAGAAGTAACTCCTTTAAAATGTACAATCTCTTTCACAAAGATATTTCCCAACTCCTCAACTTTTTTTGTATTGTGAATAGGTATATAGTAATCCAATTTAGACAGTCTATCGATCATAACACATATCACATATTTCTTCCTTTGGGTATGTGGAAACCCAACCATAAAGTCCATAGAGATCTCATCCCACTTAAACATTTTCACTGGAGGTGGATGATGCAATCACAAAGGTTTCTAGTGCTTCACCTTGACCTGATAGAATTTATAATAATGAGAGATGAAATTAGAAATTCCCTATCTTATACCTGACCACAAAAAAATATGCGCCATATATCATAGAACATCTTTGTGGTCCCTGGGTGCAATTCCTACTGGGAGTCGCTAATGCTAAGAAACTCAACATAAAGTTTTTTCTCCTTAAGGATCAATTCAAGAAGAGTGAATTTTAATTGAACACTGGCCAAGAAAACTTCAACCCCGAATTCAAAGACTCCAATATGCTACTCTGCAAAGAGATCCATCAAGTTACAATATTTTGATGATTCCTTCACTGACTAGTTCATAAGTTTCCTACTCAAAGCATCTGTAATGACATTCACTTTACCTTGGGTATAGGTGATGTTGAAATTGAAAAATTGTAGGTATTTCACACAATGCATTTGGCTAAGATTTAAATATTTTTTAGATAATATATAACTCAATATTTTGTGGTTTGAAAACATGGTAAAACTTTCTCAAAAAAGGTAATGCTTCCAACTCTTGAGTGTGTGCATCACATCTGCAAGTTCAAGGCATGGTTCATATAATTATTCTCATATAGCCTAAGATAACAAGAGCTATATGCAATGACATGATCACCCTACATAATAATATAGCCCAAAACTGAACCTGATGCATTACAGAAGACCACATAGCCCTGCTCGAACTCTAAGAGAGTCAAAACCGGTGCAGTAGTCCAAAGGATTTTCAACTAAAAAAAATAATTCTAACAATTTTAATCCCACACAAAATTTACTCCCTTATGAGTTAGAGAAGTAATAATAGAATCCTTATTTGATAATTACATTATAAACAAGTGGTAATACCAAACTAAACCTAAGAAGCACTAAATCTCAAACACATTCTGCAGTTTATCCCATGTCGTAACAACATCCAACTTTTCAGGATTGACTAAAATTTTATGTTACGACACCATGTGTCCCGAGAACTTCAATTCCTGAATCCAAAAATCACATTTTGATAGATTTTCATAAAGTCAGCGATGTCTCAAAAATTCTATAACTTCTCTAGAATGACGCACATGATTCTCTTCAAACTTAGAGTAAACTAAGATGTCATCCATAAATACTACCACGAAGGTATCAAGATGCTCATGGACAATCCTATTAATCAAATCCATAAAGACTGTAAGAGTATTGGTTATACCAAATAGAACAAAAAGGTACTCATAATGGTTGTAACTACTCTGAAAGGAATTTTTCTAAATGTTATATTATTTTATCCTCAAAATATGGTAACCAGGACAAAGATCAATCTTTGAGAACCACCTTTACCCTTTTAACTGATCAAATAGATCATCAATATGTTGAAATAGATACTTGTTCTTTACTGTGACTTGATTAAGATTATGGTAGTCAACACACATGTAAAGTGAACCATCAACTTTATTTGCAATGAGAATCGGTGCTTCCCAAGGTGATACACTTGGGCGTATAGATCCCTTCTCAATAAGATCGTCCAACTATGAATTCATCTCTTTCATTTTAGATAGTTTCATGTGTTTAGAAGGAATAAATACTAGCTGAGTACCTAACACTATGTCAACAGAGAACTCTACCTCCCTTACGAGTGGTAAACCAATAATTCTGAAGGAAGAAAAATTGGGAAACTAAATGATGATCAGAGGGAGATAATTACTTAGGGACTCTTTATATAGATCAAATGAAAACGTATATATCACTTTTCCTTAACTCTGGATCATAAGGTCTAGCTCTGCTCGACCTTGAGTCCCATTTTCCTTAAAAGACATGAAAACCCCCATAATTTATAGTAAAGGATACCCATAAAAGTTATTAATAAATCTGGGATTTATTGGAAATGATCTAATATATTATGAAAATGACGTCAAGTAGTTTTATTTTGAGAACCAAAGAAATCCCAAAAAAAGCTCGACATCTGAAAGAGAGAAAGCACAAGGACTACAAGGACCCTTCTCTCTCTTCATTCTAAGGGGTGTAGTGATATCCATCATATAAGATTAAATCTACATAGAATGATTAAGAAGATTCAAAATTTGTGTTGAAATAAACAAATGATATGAACTAGTATCAAATGGAAAATTCACTAATAACAAATCTATAGTAATGGTGCCTCTCCCAGTCAGTGGGCTCGTATTTGCTTCCTCTCGAGACTATTCAACTTTGTGAAGAAGATTCATTCCAGATACCTATGGATGAAACCCATATAATCATGAGTCATCTGATTCCCCCATAGTTTTAAGATGTTCTTATGATATTGTTCCACTAGTATGAGTGGAAAATATATGAAAAAACTTATTCAGATGACCTGAACATCTATAGAAACGACATGCCTTGTGTTCCTCAGTGCCAAATTTCTTTGATTTTCCCTACCTTGACACACTAGTAGCATATCTAGGTCCTTTTTTAGGCACTGTAGGAGGTCTATAATGACCTTGTTATTGATAACAACCATGAGAATCATCATGATTCCTATTTGTTTTAACATTACTCACACTAACACTGGGAGAAAAGGGAACTCCCATCAACCCTGACTTACCATCCCGATCCCTCTTGACCATAAACTCTCTATCCAGAACATCAGTATAAGTAGCCATCATCAGCAAGAAAACTTAATAATGAATATATGATCAAAGTCCCAACTCAAACCATAAAGCCTTAATCCTTTCATTAGATACATTATCAGGTGAAAACTGCACAAGATTATCAAATTGATTTGAATAATTAGTGATGATTCTATCATCCTGCTCAATTTTGAAGAACTCAAAAACCTTGGACAATAACATCAAATTTGAATAGAACTAGTTAGTGAAAAGAACTTTGAAGTCCTTCCACTCTAATCCCTCATGTTTCTTCTTCATCACCATCATATACCACCTTCTCCTGCTCGGTCCTTATATAACAAAGGTAACACACTTCACCTTGATCTAATTAGGTGTCTAAAATAACTCAAACAAAAAATCAATCCTGCTCATCCATTCCTCAACCATTTGAGGATCATTGGAGAATTTGAACGTTTGTGTCTTCTGTTGAAGGAACTCTTGAGAAAGATCTTGAAAAAAATACCTTCATGGTTCCATGGCTAGAGCTTGAACAGGAACTGGTGGTGGTGCTTGTTACAGAGCTTGGGAAATATGTACTATCACCCCAACCAGACTCAGGTACACAAGAGTATTTGCTCGATGAGGTTGAAAAACTTCTTCCTCCTGGATCTGATTCACACATCTTCTCATAGGCATGATGCTACATAACATCTGTAGACAATGTAGAAGAAATCAAATTAACACTTAAATAAAGTATCGTTGGAAATAAATCTCAACAGATGGAAAATAATATTTGGATTTCAACCTATCCAAATCAAAAGTAAGGAAAATACTAGAACTAATCCTGAAGGTGATTTTCCCAAACCACCCCTGGCAACTTCAGGTTTATTGTGGTGAGATCTTTCTAGACACTCAATTGAAACTACCTCTTAAGTCTCAACATGATACTCAAATTGCATACTGAAATCAAGGAAATATGCACAACCTACCTTTGAAATCACTTTTTCATGAACCATCCTGAGTACCCTAGTAACCTGACAATTGATCCATACCTAACATGACATGAAGGGTATTCTCAATCCCCATAGGTTGGAAACATCTAAATTGAATCATACAATATGAAAGTGGGAAATTTGTTTCCAAAATAACAATAGAAGAAGAAATACAAGTTAATATGTATACAAAAGAAACTCCAGAGGGAGAAGTTTACCAGAAGTAATTAAAACAAAAAAATCCTAAAGTACTACAACCAAGTACCAAAAATCAGGAAAAAAACTCGATTCCCAATAGACACAACTAACCAAGTCCAAGTATAAATAGATACAACCACCTCCTTGTGGTGATTTACACTTGATCAAACCAGGAAGAATATAATCTACAAACACCTGAAGGCATAATTCGAGTATGATCTAAAAATCCAGTAGGGTCTCACCAAGGATTCCATAAAGATTCCAACATTTAATTAACCAAATGAATGATTTAAACTTTCAAAATAAAATAGGTTTGGCAGCTCAATAATATTTAAAAAAATTACAATTTATAGTTTAAAGGATGGAAATACTTTCAAAAATGTACTAAATAAAAATTTTATATAAAACAATAGTTTATATAAATTCACAATTCATGTATAATAGTTTAAAATAAATAAAGGAATATGTAATTCAAATTCAAACAAGTGACCCACATGTTCAACAACCAAAAGGTATGATAGTTCCAGGTTTTTGGGATCCCCACAAAAATGGTAATGTGAACATATATCTCAACACTGGTCAAAGTATACTCATCGACATCCCACTAGGGAATAATATGTGCCAATAAATAGAAAGAAGTACTACCCCAAACTCACAAAGTACCTAGGATATTTATGTGCTCTAGTAATAAACAACGGTGGAAAATTTATTTTAATAATGATTAAAATACAATTCATTCTACACTTCATTTAAAATATTCCAGTTTTCTATTTTAAAACCATAACATGTCTTTTAATCAAAACATACCATTTACAAGATAAAACCCAAGGGTTTCTATCAAAACATTTTATTAATCCAATTTCATCAATACCATTTTGAAATCAATTTTTTCAATCCAATTTCAAAATTTCCATCTACAATTAAATTCAACAATTTAATTTTCAAAAACTTTCCACCTATTTCACAAAAAAACCTCAATTCAATGGAATTGGGGGGTTTTCCAAATTTTATGCCAAATCAAACTAGAACCCTAATTCAATGGAATTGGGTTTTTCATAAAAAAATCGAAATAAATGTATTAAATTCAAGAAATTGTATTTAAATCAAACTGAATTTAAATAAAACAATTTATGGTCAATAAAATTGGAAATCAAAGGTGTAGACACCTACCTTTATCATGGAAACACAATGTCCATGATGAATCCCAACAACAAGAATGAAGGCATAGATGATCTAGGAACTCGTCCTAGAAATGAGATTCAATAACTTAGAGCTTAGATCCATCAAACTCCTGATGATGTATCAAAATCCAAATAAGTAATAGAGAAATAGATAGATACATGAGAAAGTCTTACCAAAAAATCCACAATATGATCAAAACAATGATGAATTGTTGAACGAATCAACCCAGAAGGGTTTAAGGGTTCCCAAATCATTTGGGAAAGGCTCTAGGTTAAGAGAAAGGATTCCTAAAGGAATAAAAATTGAACATTCACATGGTATTCCTGTTTAAAAACAATCCTCAAAACTTTACATGATGTGTAACTCAATTACACGTCATGAAATAGATAAGTATCATAATCACTGAAAAACCTATCACCTCTTATTTAAAAAGGATTTATTTTTATTTATAGTTTACAAATAGTGTAACCATATTACATGACATGTAAATATCTCGCATCCATTAGAACCCACATATTTCTTACTAGAAATTCCAACATATACCTAACTTCACCATTATTGGTATCCACCCAATTTCTTCTTAACCCTACCTAGTCAACCAAAAAGGAAACCCCAATAAGTTTTAGAATATAAATAATATAAATGTAATGGGATGTTACATTAATCATTACTAAATGTATTGGAGGGAGATACAGGTCCCACCCATCACATAATCTATACATTTAGGAACCCAAAAATCATTGAACTTTCATCTTATAAAAAACCATGAAAAAATGGGCTTCATGAAATACTTCATTATAGCATAGCCCTTGGAAAAGAAATGGGTTTCATAATCATTTCATTATAAAATAACCCATATAAAATATATGGGTTTCATAAAGATCTTATCATCATAAACATAAACCATTCAAGGAATTAATAAGAATGTAATCTTTGGATCATATCCCCTATAAATTATATATAACATCAAATTATGTTTTCATATATGGAATATTATTTTAAAGTAAAAATCACTTGGAACATTTCTTGAGGAAAATAATATTTCCACTTTCAAAAAAACTTTTTAAAACATAAAAAAATTTAAAAATCATTTTATTTGAAATTAAACTTTGAAAGTTAAAAATTAATTTTAAAACATTGAGTGTTCATTATGGGGAAAATACCGTTCATGTTGTATGGGTTAAAACAAGGCTTCCTTTCACATTTTTTTGTTAAATCCAAATGGGCATTGTTTTTTAAAATGACATGAAGATTACGTTTAAAAAAATTCAAGGAAAATATAACATGGGTAAAAATTTATTTTTCAAATCATTTTGATAATGATAAAACATTTTTGAAAACATTTTTAAAAAATATGGATATGGAATAAAAATCTTTTTCAACTAATGTGAGAAATAAATCCAGTTTACATTAGAAAATTTATTTTTTAATATTGAGTATATAAAGAGCGGAAAATGAATAAAAATTATTCTTCTGAAATAACCAGAGTATAATAGAATCCATTAGTTTATTAAGATATGTATTATAATATTTCATCATAAAAAGTATAAACATAAATAATCCTGGTAAAGTATGAGATTTTACCATAAAACCATTACCACATTAGTAACATTGAATCATAACACCAATGAGAGAATAACATTAAATAAAACATAAAATTTCATGATAATTAATAAAATAATGATATTACATGTAAAATGGGCTATATATACCTCGTAAAATAATATAGGTGTAAGAACCCAGTTTTTACTGTGAAAGAATTTGGAATATTTCTTGATGTTATTCCAGAGCAGCGCCTTCAGACGGCGTGCGATTTCGAGCCCCGGTGTGGCCGGAATTAAATTTTAAGTGCGTTCACACTGGAAACACCAAGAAAATGAGATAACTCCTAAACGGTGCTTCAGATCCTAAATCTGAGTATACGGATGGGTCCTTAATGGGGTTTTTACCCTAGTAACGACATAAAACATGTCGGTGTGGGATGTTTGGACCCCTCACTCGCTTTCAGAACGTTAAACAGATAAATTAATTAATTTATTTATTCGTTTAATGGTGAAACTCAAGTAAATATTAAACGGTGGCTCGGATTGGAAAAATTAGGGCACCGTTGAGTCCGGAACGTGTCGTTTACCCTAGGAGGGGTGTAAGTTTCGCGGGCGCGGACCGTCTGTGAAAAATGGCCCCAGGGGCGTTTTCGTAATTTGGCGACATCGGGCGCCAAGTTTAATATATTTTGAACGGGGTCTCCGATTAAAATTCTGAGACCGCCGTTGTTCTCGGGAGGTGGTGTTTACCCAAGGGGAAACCTAAGTTTCACTGTGTTTGGTGTTTCAGATGCGAATTTAATTTGGGATGAGTTTTTAATTAAGGGATTAATTAATTTCCCTTATTTAACCCATCTCTCCCCCCTTCTTCCCCCCTCTCCACTTCCCTGGAAGGAGCTCTCAAGGTGGAACTCCTCCCCTCCTCCACCTCTCCAGCGAGGCGCAACAGCTCCGGCGAGGCGCGGCAGCTCCGGCGGATCGCCGCGAAGCGTCGGGCTACGCCCCTGCAGGTAGGATCGTGCGTTAATTATTTTAAACTCCCGCACCTTCTTTGAACCCATTTATATGTGTTTAATTTCTGATTAATTTTTGAGAAAATCCCACGGCTGCGTATTACTTTTTATGATCTTTCCTACGCTTGTTTCGGGTTGAATTTCCGAGTCCCGAGCTGCCAGCAGCGGTCCGGCCAAGTTTGCGGGATTTCCAGTGGTTTGGAGTTTTCCGGCCGGTTTTGAGGGTTCCGGCGGTTCGGCAGCAGCGTGAGGCGTCGGCTCCAGGTGGTGAGGTCGAACCTGGCAGAGCGGGCTCCATTCAGCAGAGGCAGCCGCGGGCTTCGGTGGCTCGGCGAGCAGGGTCGCCGGCTGGAGACGGCGAGCAGGCTGCGGGAGCGCGGGCGAGCTGGGGGGCGACGGTGGCTCGCGGTCTGGGGGTTTCTGAAGGCGTCGGTGCGTGCAGGTGAGCAAGGAAGTCTGGGGGCGTGTTGTAGAGGAGCGGCTGGCCGGGTGGCCGGCCGGTGCTGGAGTCTCCTAACAACCAGGGTCGCGCGACCCTGGTGGAAGAGGAGACCCGCTGTTGCGGGTCTCTGCGGGAGAGGACCTGTAAAAGCAGGTTAACAAAAAAAACGGTGGAAAGAAAGGCGTGGGGAATCTCCCTTAATTGGAGAGAGAAATGGACTTAGGAAAAAAATATATAAATTAAAAAAAAAATTCATTTTAATAATTATAATAATGTTATAATTATTAAAACGATGAATCGGGCGTAACTTCCCCATGCGTCATCCAAATCATATGCCGTCAGTGGCAGTGTGCCTCTGTTTTCAATACGGTCTTTTTAAGACCAACTTTGGGTATCTTTCTGTGTATCGTGGAGCGGGTCAATAAAACACCTAAGAAATAATATTATTATTATTGTTAATATTTGGTTTTCCTGAGATAAAACCCCCATACAATGTCCGTTTGACAGGTCGTCTACGGTTGCGTATTCCCGACAATGAGACGGTCTTTTTGAGTCCAATATTGGATACTTAATTCGGAGTTGAGGCGTGGCCCGCAAGGGCCTCCGTTCGCGTTGTACGCAGCTTTTTACAACTTTTTCATCAGACGTCTGTTCGGGGCGTGCGAGTAGTCGTTTTTGGGTGTTTTTCTGAGGGCATTGCAATGACGCAATCTGCCCGCTTTGATTCAGCCCGCTGGTGCGGGCCCCACGAGGGCCGTTTTGGGAGTTGGTGGTGTTTTCCATATTTATCACCGGGTGTCCGTTTCGGGCGAATGAATAGTGAATCTTGTGTACTTTTTCGAGAGGGTTGAAATGGTGCGATCTGTTGCCAGCGCTTCAGGACCAGGGTGCGGTTCCCGCGTGATACCGCTCGTGCGTGGTAAGCCAAAATGTACCTTTTACTCCGGATATCCGTTCCACTCAAGTGAGTTGTGCTTTTGACGTGTTTTTTCGAGAGCATTGTGATGGCGCAGTTTGCCCGACCTTTTTTTTGGGGACGTGGTGTGGGTCCCACCCGACCCGGCTACGGTGAATAGTACCTTTTTCACCGGGTGTCCATATTGGGCGATTGAGTATTCAATACCGTGTGTTTTTTCGGGGGGATCGCAGTGGTGTGATCCGTTTGTTCAGTTTCGGGATCTTGTGGTGGGCCCCACATGGGTCTGGTTAAGGTGAATAGTACCTTTTTCACCGGTTGACTGTTTTGGGTGAGTAAGTAGCCTATCTCGCGTGTTTTTCTGTTGGGATTACAGCGGTGTAATCTGTTCAGGCTAGCGGAGGCTCATACGTGATCTTATTAAATGTGGAAATATGAAGGGTGCCCAGGTGGCGGTTCTTCTATCATGTTTGTAGCGTACCCTTGGCGTGTGATCACGTGCACTCCTATGTGAGTGATGTAAGTGCTTGAAGAGATGTGGTTAGATGTGCCTCAGTCGTTGAGGTGGCGGGTTGGAGTTGTTACGTTACTCCTTCGCGTTGACGTTGGGTGTCGTGTGCACGATAGCCTTTGGGCTGGAACCTGGTATACTCTGGGAGTATACGGGAACACTAGGAGTTACATGTGGTTGTTTGTACCTGAGAACGTTTGTACGTTCGGTTGGGGTTGACTTGGGGCCACACGTCTTGTGGGCCCCATGTGCGTGTCGTGCTCTGCTTTGCGTACTTTTGACCTCTCGCGACGTAGAGGGTTCCTCTTTTTTCGTGGGTTGACCAGCAGGGTTGAGTTTTCCCCTGGTTCTGTTCTCGATGGTTTGGCCGGTAGCGGTTATAGTGGCACCCAGTGATGGAACGGGCGCTGAACCTCTATTAGGTGAGTTGTTCCGGGGTTGGGTGGTTGCGCGATACCCACTCCGTGTTCGAATGGCCAATGGTGTACCCTCCAGTAGAGATGGCCAGAGCAGTTCTGAGTTTTACCCTCCAGCGGGGCTGGGTAGTGGGTTACTCATCGACTTCTTCGGGTTTACCCTCCAGCAAGGGTGGGTAGTGGGTTGCTTATTGACTTCTCAGGGTTTACCCTCTAGCAGAGACTAGGCAGTGGGTCACCCGACGACTTTTGAGGGTCTACCCTCCAGCAGGGCTGGGCAGTGGGTCGCCCGTCGTCTTGTTTCAGGTCTACCATCCAGCAGGGCTGGGCAGTGGGTCGCCTGTTGTCTTGTTCCGAGTTTACCCTCCAGCAGGGCTGGGCAGTGGGTCACCCGTCGACTTCTTTCAGGTCTACCCTCCAGCAAGGCTGGACAGTAGGTCGCTTGTCGGCTTATTCCAGGTTTACCCTCCAGCAGGGCTGGGCAGTGGGTCGCCTGATGATGTATTAGGTTTTACCCTCTAGCAGGGCTGGGCAGTGGGTCACCTGATATCTTATTATGAATTACCCTCTAGCAGGGCTGGGCAGTGGGTCACCCATTGGTATTTCAGACTCAGTCCTTTATACTAGGCTAGTATGTGGATTTACTCCGTGACTACCAGAGCGGGACCCTTGTTTGTATGGGTCAGTGATGTGATAACTTCAACTTTGAGGAGACCTCTCGACTGCGGGGTAGTGATGAGGTGTGGTTTGACTTAACCCGGAACTCTCAAGTATGAGGGGTGCTTTTCCCACCGAGACGTGTTCTTGCGACGCGATCTAAAACCATGTGGGTGAGTCAGTGCCGCCCAAAGAGGATAGTGTCAAGGTGCGGTGATTGAGCCCCTTGGCTTGCGATTTGGGGAAGACGTGTGGGATGCTGGGCATCGATGGTGTTTACTTCTGGGACTGTTGGAGACTCGTTTTCTTGGGCTGAGCTACGGGACGTAGATCCCCTTATGACGTTGTTCGGGTTTCTTGTTGAGCATACAGATATGTATATACCTTGTTTCCAATACCCACTTCTTGGGTTTGGTTACTCTCCTTCCAGGAGAGGTGAAGACGTGCGGGGTATGCCACGTGCTTTCCGTGTCTAGCTTCTCATGGTTGGACGAGTCTACTCTCCTGCTATAGGTAGCGAAGACTCGACGAGAAGTTCATCTTCTCACTGTTTCTAACTCCTTGTGCTTGGACGAGTCTAACTTCTTTCCTCTTGTTGGGATGAGCTGGACTCTCTGTTGTACTCCCTTTTCTTTCCCATGTTCGCTCTACTGCTCACCCTTCGGTACCTCCTTTTTTTGCTCCCTCGAGCCTTCGGGGTATCCTACTAAGTATTTTTATACTCACCCCTGCTTGGGCTTTGCCCGCACTTGGTGTACCCTTGCAGACGATGGACAGGTTGGTCCTGACTTCAGAGGAGTATAGGAGTTCGGGAGCTTGGACCGCGTGCGGTGGTCGTGGCCGGGTTCCAGGTGGGAGACCCGTCAGCTGTTTCTTTTTGTTTACCTGTTGTCGGGTTGTGGCACTTTTCTGGTTGGGTGTATGTTTTGACCCTTTTCTTTTTTTCAGTTACCTTCAGATTGTACTTTTTACTATTTAGAGGTTGATGCACATTGGTGGTATTTATATAGTAGTTACTCTTTTTCTCTGCTTGTCTTCTCTTTTACTCTGCACTTTTTCATTGAGTGTGATGCGTGTGTGTGTACAGGTTCTTAGGAAAAGGCCTCCCCGAGTTGTTGTGCCTTCGGCGCTGGTCACCAGCCCCTGGCCTATGGAGGCGGGCTTGGGGTAGTTGCGGCTCGATCCCGGGTAGGGTCGGGATGTGACAATAGGTATGTAACATAACAAATTATTCAAAGAAAGAAAATTGAGACAATAATATCTTACCGCTTTGGTAACTTTTGAACCATAAACCCTATGAAAGAGAGATCCTAAAATGGATCTCTATATACAAAAAAATTTAAGTATATGAATCATAAAATACATTCAAGATCAGTATGTGCTCCACAAAATATTAAACACATGGTTAATATGGCTTGTGTCTCACAGAAAATAAAAGTTAAATGAAAATCCCTTACCATAAGTCTTGAATTCAATCGTACTTGTTCGAAACTCCTATATAATAAATATAAGTTTATTATAAATATATTATATGACCTTAAATATATATATATATATATAATTCCATATATTATTTAATTATGACCTTCTAATATCCATTTATTAACAATTTCATGTTAAAGTCACGTTTCAGGCAATAACTTCTTTGTTATTCATGAATTTTTTGATTTTTTATTTTTTGTCCACTTAATTTGATCATTGATCAACAATATAAATTTTTTAACTATGATATAAATACAATATATATTTAGTATAAATTTATTTATAGTGATACATAAAAGTTAGAGATAGAAAATAAAATACACCATTCATAGAGATGGTAGGATATACATACGTGTAAACTATGTTTACATTTTCCTGACGGAAAGAAAGAAATAAAGGTAAATAATATATTAACATTAAAGAATATATTTTATGTCATATATATCTAATATTATCATTAAAACCATCTTTATTACCTTACATGTAATGATTTATGAAATCACATCACTTCATGAAGCAGTAGTCCGCTGTACACACAAACGACATTATTATATTCCCAAAAAAAGGAAATTAAGAAGGAACAAGTGATGATTTCATAAACCATTTGATGGAATATGAGAAGGATTTAGGTTATGTAATTAACATAATAACATCTCAGTATATGTGATATATTTAATTTATTATATAATAATGTTTTAATAATAATTTAAGTATTTTTATGAAGAAATAAAATAAAATGCTTAGTTAGGGATGTCACCTCTTCTTCAGACAACTTCATTTGGTTTATACCAAAAGTCTTATTAGGTTGTATTTCTAACTAAAAAAAGGCTTATAGGAAGAGATTATGGAGTTAAGGAAGTTATTTGGATAGTTATTGGAAAAAATAGTGGGTTTTATAATTGTGGAGAGGAAATTATAAGAGGTATCCTTTTTTAATTGAGGTGATTGGCAAACTTGTAATATTCGAAAAGAAAAAGGTTTATCCACATTTTTCACATGCCACAAGGATCCAAAATGGTAAATTATTAAAAATATAATATATTGTGTTGAAATATTTCTAAAAAATATGTCTTGTAAATTTTTTGGGTATTTTAAATCCCTTATCTTTTTAGTTTAACCCCCGGACAAACCCATTTTTATCTTAATTGTAATAAATAATTTTTTTCCTTTTTTACTATTCATTTTTATAAAAAATTAATTTTAATTATTATATAATATAAATTATTGTTATTACAAATATTCAATCCATTTTTATAAATTCCATTCAATTTTTGTTAAATTTAATTTAACATTAATCTTATAGACGCGATGAGAATCGTTTTTTCAAAGAGAAAATATTCAAAAGTGTAAAATGTTTTTTATCAAAATTTATTATTAAATTGGTTATAATGAACTAAATAGGATTAATATATATATTATTGAACTAATGTGCCCTTTAAAAAAATTTAAAAACAATTTTGAATTTTTTAAATGCTATAAAAGAAATGAAAACTCTTAATAAAACTATTATTTTTCACTATTCATCAAAAAAATTATTTTCATTGAAAATTATCAAAATTTCACCCTAAGTAAATATTTACATTATTATTTAAAAAATTAATTTAATTTTTTCATATAATTTTTCTAAAAATGGGAAAAAATGTATTTTAAAATAAGTGCGCAAAAGGCGACAGAACAACTTCTTAGAAAAAAAATACTATTTTAAGCCTAAAATTGGATTTATTCTTATCTGTTGTCTAGAAAACTCATAAAATAAATTTTTAACATTTTATTGACTATATAATATTTAATTATCATTAAAATAATTCAAAAAAGTGACTTATTTTATTTATTATTATAAAACATGTTTGGGCGCATAAAAATAGTTTTTCATAAAAATTCCCTTTATATTGAAATGGTTTTTATTTTCATTTATAATTAATTAGTTACCATGTAATTAATTATATATACATGATTAAACCATATATTTTCATAATTTAGTTAATCTTATACATACCCACCATTCCAAAGGCTAGGTGATAGCTATCATATTAAATAATAATATTTTTAATATCAAGTCATTTTTCGTTTAATCTCGATGTTGTGTGTAACATATGATACACTTACTGTTGTGTATAACACAAAATAAACTCATTGTTATGCATAAATCAAGCTAAACTTAGTGTTTTATGTAATTAAAAATATCAAAAATGTTAAATTTATTTGGAAAAATATATTTCCAAAAATCTTGGGTTCTTACATAGGTTCCTAGGGACATCGTTTTCATGAAACCATTGCAAGAAATATTTTATACTATAATAACTATATATTCAACTTAGAGCATAATTCTATATAGAAAATAATCATTACCCAATACATTGAAGAGCTATATCGGGATTTTCCATCATATGAGCTATATTGGAATCGCCCATTATAATGAGCTAAATTTGGATCACCCATCATCATGAGATATATCAGGCTCACCCATCATCACAAAAAATTTCCTAGGACCATATCATGAATAAAACATTTTAATCTTTCACCTTTTCATTATAAAACCCTTTATAAACTCTTTTGAGTCCACATACAAAACACTTTAGGGTATGGAAACACCCTTTCATTTAAAAAAACCATTTTTAATACCAAAATACCCAGAAAAAAGGCAAGGATATTTTCTTTGAATAAAACATGGAATCTTATAAAATAGGTGAAAATTTGTTTTTCTCCATATACATTAAAATGGAACATTCCTTTTGTATTTTGTAAATAAAGTCAAAACATTCTATAAAAAGATTCCTTATGAAAAAAAACACGTAAGAATGTAAAAAAGTGAAATAAAATTCCCTTTATAATTAATTTTTTTCCATATAAAAACATCCATAGTTTTTTTAGAATATGGACATGGAATATATTGATTTAGAAAATAAATATTCAAAACATTTAAAATGAGGTTTAAGTTAAAGTGTCTCTAACCTTGATTTTGACTCATCATGTACGTTCTTTTCATTCCTAAATAATAAACTTATATTAATTATTTACTTTCTTAATATCAGTTTTCAAGTTTATTATTACTTTTATTCCCTTTTTATAATCAATTACTTAATTAATTAACTTCACATCTGACATTTTGATGATATTCGCCTCATGTGTCCAAAATGACTTTAGTAGGTAGAATATAGTCAAAGAGGCCATTATTCCATCATCTCCAGGTTAATAATAATGAAATAATTATTATTTATAAATATACTTTATACTTTTAAAACAATCCATGGAGAACGATTATAAAAAATTAACTACATTACAATCATAGAGAAGACAAGTCGTACGTACACATGGGTAACTTTCCCATCTTTTAAGTATAATTATTGAAATAAGGTAGGTATTTTTGTACCTTTCCATAATTATTATTAAATAATAAATAAATTATTATTTCTATAAATACTCTTATATATATCATCCATTTTATGCGGTGATGAAAAATGAATAACATCGCTTCGTGGAGGAGGTAGTCCATATATACGCACGAACAACAGTATCATTTTTAAATAAATGGAAAGGTACGAAAATATGTGACATATTAAATTTTTTTAAATACGTCATTATTATCATATATATAATTTAAATCCATCATTATAAATATCCATGAGAGGTGGTGATGAAAAATGAATTACATCGGTTTGCGAGGCAGTAGTCATCGTACACATGAATAATGGTTTTGTTTCCCATTTAATGGAAGAGGAGATGAATATAGGTTATTACATTAACATAAAAACATATAATTATATTTAATATAATTATATTATTATTTTATCATGTTTTAATAATATTTTAATATGTATAAGAAGATATAAAATGAAAATGCTTGGTTAAGAACTATACCTCTTCTCTGGAAAACCTCTTAAGGTTTATACTAAAATCTTTCCTAGAATGGTTTTATGATCAAAACAATTTCTAGGAAGTGGGGATGGTTTTAATTAATACATTTGGGTAATTATTTGATGAACTATTTTTTGTGTGAATAAAATAGGAGAAGAGGTGGCCTTTTATAAGTGAAGGGAGGGACGCTCTTGGAATTACAAAAATATTAAATTAATATAATTTTTTTATGAAAAAATGACTCCAAAATGGTACATCACTGAATATTATATGACATATGGTAGAAATATTTTCAATAAATAGATTTTAGGTAAGTTACTATCTTATTTTAACTCTTATTTATATGTTTTAACCCCTATTAACCCTTTTGAAACTTAACACAATATCAATGTTTTTTATTACATAGAATTCAATATAGTTTCTAAAAAGGTATAATGGACCATAAAAACCCATGGTTGATATTATCAATCATATCTCATTCAATTTTATGAAGACAATATTTTTAGTAATTTTAAATTATTTTTTCATGAACCAACCCAGGTCGACCCCAAACCGGTCACCTGAGCCGATCTGTGGCATGGCCCGAAGAGTGTTCATAATCTCCATGGGATGAAAAATAGTGCCATGCATCAGTAGAATAACTAAGGGAATGATTTTACCCAATAATAAATAAACAAATTGAATATTATAATGATATATAAACAGGCCAATATGAACAAATAAATTATTTATATAGACTGAACATATTTTACACAATTTGAAAATATGCAACAAAATGCACAACCAAAACCAAAATAAACCTGAAAACCACAATGTCTCCATGTAACCTTAAGGGTCACTCTCTGATACCAAAATTAACCATCACCCACAGTGATCTAAACCAAGTTTAACCTACACCACAAGCTAAAAACAAGAGGAAACTTTATGCATGAGTATTAAAACTTAGTAGGCGTGCCTGAACAATCTATTCGCAATGCACTTCCTTTAAAATAAAATAAATATAAACTTCAAGTTTGAAATAAATTATATTAAAGTAATTTTTTTACCATTTTCACACTTCAAAATAAATCATGATCCATTGCCCTTTTTCTATTGTATACCACATTTTTATCTAAGAATAAACCATTATCATCTCACAGATAAAGGTTGAAAGGTTTTGCAAAACGTTTTCCAAAACAATTCACATAAACACTATAAAACCACTTTATCTTTTTCAAAAAAAATCCATATTATTCAAATATACATGAAAAACATTTATACAGCATGTGAAATGGATAATATCACATAAATGAAACCAAACAATGATGTATCACAATCATCCACTCTAAGTAACTAAGTTCCAATAGACATGGGAGGAACCTGGGAGATCATGAATAATATAGAACATACTAATACATGTTGAATCATCCCAAAAATCATGCCTCACTAGATGACATAAAAAAAAACCCTAACATGCTCGACCACACCTCACTTGGTGCAGAATGAGGGGTAAAATCCCATAACAAAAAAACTCAATGTATCCCCATGCTATGGGCCACTAGTTAGTGCATAACCTAACTAGTGAAGCAATCATTATTATAAAATTCAATAGTTATGACAGGTTATCCATGGAAAGATGTATAAATAGGGTGATCCAACCAATTCCAACTGAGTATCCAATCACATGCACATATATAATAATTCACACAACATGCATCACCTGAGTCACCCCAAGGATCAATCTCTTGCCATACAACTCATAGATAACAAAGGAGTTTGCACTGAGGATCTCCCATTCCGCACAAAAAAATGGATCATGAGGATTCCAAAATAAGGAAATTCTATCAATTAAATATAAATAATGAAAGAATATTATCCAATGATTGTTTTCATGCTAAACACTTTCACCATTTTCACAAAATTTCCAAACGAACCTCAAGCTATTTTTTTCACAAAACCATCATTTATCAAATAACCAATTAATCCTTTTAAAAAGGTACAATTACAGAATTTTCCATTTCAAAATCATTAAGAAAATAATTCCCATAAAGAAACCACACCAAAATTACAATCCAAATCCATTTCATCAAAATTCCAAATGTTCCACAATCCACCATCACATGTCAATCCACTTTCAAAAGTCAAACTCACAATTATTTTAATTACAAAACCACTTGAAAACTCTTTCAAGAAACCCAAGTCATAATTTAGCATGTCAAAAGTTCATAAAAAAAGCTAAACTATTCTTTATACATCACAAATTGCTTGAAAATGCCAACCAAGTATGTTATCAAACACTTGGTGTGCAACATTTAATAAAACAATGATATATACTACATAACAAGAGTGAAACCACCATTTTTCACACAAAACAAACATTCCAAAGATAAAAAATAATTATTTCATATTCATAGAAGGTGATAAGAGTAATAAACCAATGAATCTTAAATTAAAAAGGAAAGTGCAAAGGGAAACCTACCTCAAACCACAAGAACTTTGACAACATACACCCGAAACCACTCCATGAAAGTTCCAAGAGCCATGATATACCAATAGGAACCCTAAAAAACCCCAATATAAACCAAGGGGAATGAAAACCCTAGGTCCACATGACCAGGGTAAAAGGAGATCTCAATAAGAAATGGAAGAAAGTGGAAGAGGGAGGAGAGGAGAAGAGATTATCGCATGGTTTGGTCGCACGGTTTACCAAACTGTGAGCCAAATATGAACCCCTCACTAAACACAAAAGGAACCCTGCACAATATTTCCACAAGGTCTATAAACTGTAAAAAATTCCACTATCCGAAAATTTCACATGGCTATATAGTTTCTTGGGAAAGGAAACATGGTTTGAAAAACTGTGCGTCAACTGTGCGCCTCCTGCTGTCAAGAACATAAATTTTGTTTTTCATAAAAATATCTCAATAAAACTAAAAAGTTAGCACAGGTCCATTACTAGACAAAAGGGTATCTCAAATTTAAATCATAGAACACCCAAAACTAAAGAGAAAACCAAGATCAAGGATAAACCTGATCAAAGAATAAAAATAAAAATGTTGGGTGTGAAAATTCTCCCCACAATAACACTTTCCACCCCATAAATTCACAACATCTTCCATTTAATCAATCAAAGTCTAAGGATTCTTGGAACCACATGATCTAAACATTTAAACAAAAACACCTTGATCACTTCCAAATGAAACTTAAAGATCTTTCCTGAAACAAAATAACAATCAAAACCACACTTTTCTAATACAACACTAGACTATACTAGATTATCAACACAGGAGGTCAGAAAGGACTCCCCACTATAAAAAAACAACTAGAACCAATCATCTTTAGGAAAAATCAAAAAGAGACTTGTGGTGGGTCCCCCCATCATTAAGAACCAACTATCTTAAACTGAGAATATAATCCATCACAAGAACTTTACCACACTAACCAAAATCTCCCACCACAAGGGGGCCTACAGAAATAATCTCAAGACAAATGGAAATCATACCACAATAAGAAAAAGAAAAATGATCCCACTAAAACTATCCACACCCAAATAGAGGAGATAAGAACTTATTTATATATCCCCACACCCCTGGTGGTTTCCTAACTATGTGAAAAAAATCACTCTGAGATATATGGTTGGAGCCCTGATGTTTGAAGCATCTGATACGCCACAGTCAGAATCTAATGATCACAACACACCATGAAACTCACTCGCTTAAACAATGCACCTTTACCAAAACATGGAATTATAATATGCACATGCCGAACACACCACCACTTGAAATAGAAACATTTATCAATTCCAAAATAAAACATACTTTCATTAAAACATGAGTTATCAGGAGATCCACAACACCACCCTTAAGATACAAACAAAGATAACACCACCGGGAACAACCACCACAACATAAGAAAACCCTACAATAGAAAGGGCCTTTAAACCAAGCCCAAATAATACTCTACTTATGTGAATTGGCTCCATGTCACTTCCTGAAAACACCTTGACAAAACCATTGTAAGTGACCTAGGAACTGAAAAACATGATAGGTCCTTAGAGAATGTAAAAATGATGTATTATTATGATTTATATTTACACACTGATTACATTCCATAATTCCACACCTAGAAGAATTTAATGAAAGGTATCAAAGCCTTTTAATTCTATAACCAGTTGCAATAGCTTCCGACCACTTCTCCACTTCCTTACTGGAATTTACCTCATTACATAAAGGGACTGAAGGATGAATGGATACCTCAAGAACTCATACCATCACAGATTCAACACAAACATCTTTCCTCACCAAATCAGAAAAAAGTAAGATTTAACTTCAACACCTTCAATTGCAGATCAAGACGAAGCCCAAACTTAAATCATTGATCCTTCGATGGATCATATGTGGCCCAATATAGATTATAAGGAAAAAGATACACAAAATAATGGAATTAATCCAACATCGATCCATAAACTTTCTCCATAAATCATATTTCCATTCCCTTTCTAACTTTTACTACCTTAGATAAATACTAAAGGATGGACAAAACCTTGAATAACTACTAAATAAGATCTTCCCAAGGCTTGTTCCAAGAGACTGACTTACACCACTTCCTGGTCATCCCTTCAATCATAAAGGTAGAAAAATTTACGTTTAGAAACTTGGGAAACTCAATGATGCTAAATATCCTTTCTATTTTTTGAATCTACTCTTCCACTTTGAGAGGATCTGATTAACCATAAAAGATAGGTGGATTTAACTTCCAAAACTCAAGAAAGAAATCCTTAGGTTGGTCAATTTGAAAGCATGATAATGGGGAATCACCCATAGCAGCACCATGAAAACCCATCGATATCTATGGGGGAAAACACTAGGTAATAATAAAACAAAGATCTCTATCAATACTAGCTCATTATCTAGAGCTCACCTCAACAGATACCAAAAAAAGGGAAAAAAGCTCAAATATTCCCAAAATTTTTCTAGAATCTTACTATAAACCATTACAAAACTGAACCATCAACAAGACATAAAACTCAGAACACAACATGAACATAAATTCCAAAACATATAAAAACAATCCACACACCCATTGTCTATCAAAACACCACAATTTTCCTCTTCAAGACATTTTCAAAAGAAAAAAATTGGGTGGGTTGCACACTTATCAATGGTATTCCTTAGATTCCCACTCACATGCACATTACCAGTGACACCTCAAGAACCTATAAACCATTCCATACCAGGAACTCATCCACCCATATAATCATTTATCCACTTTATAAACATATCTATGAATGTAAGAACCCAAGTAAAAACCAAAGGTCAAAAAAAAAATTTCCACTTCCAAAACAAAACACTCAACCCACACTTTCACATTCTCAATCCACTTCCCATTTCAAAATGCATAAAAATTTTCAATGTTCACTAACTACCAAGTAAAAAAAATCATTTTTCAAACTCCACACATCAATCCCTTTTTATCCTTTATTAATAAAATCCCATAAATTTCCATCCAAAAATCCATTTCATTTTATTCAAAATATTTTTCAACAACTCAAAAAAATTTATTTCCTCAAAATCATTTTATAAAAAACCACTTTTGAATTATTTATTCCAAATGATTATGAAAATTCATTTTCAATAATTCCAAAAAAAGATTTCTCAAAACAATTTTCAAAATCAATGAAGACCCAAAGAAACTCACCAAGGAAACTAGTATCGATAGGTGACTTAGTCATATGGTTGGAAGACATATTCCAATCACACCACTATCACAGAGAGTATTCTAGAACCATGTACCCGACTCCACATGGATTTTTAAGACCTGCGAGCTCACTAAGACCACCCACCCAACTCCCTTTTCATATCCCAACACTAAACAATCCACAAGAACCAAAGGAACTAACAAAACTAGACTTCCCTTGGAAACCTAAGGCTTGGTATAGAAAATGTTTTCTGAACACTCCCTCATACCTACATCCTGAGGTTCTGACAGTCCTACTCCATCTACCTTAACATCCCAAAATAATCATGGGAACTCTGAAATCTAGGTCCTCTAAGGGTACCTCTTTGATACCATTTTGTCACGAACCAACCCAGATTGACCCCGAACCGGTCACTCAAAATGATCTATGAAATGACCTGAAGGGTGTTCCTAACCCCCACGGGATGGAAACCAGTACTGGGCATCATCAGAATAACCAAGTGAACAATTTCACCTAATAATAAATAAATAAATTGAACAAAATAATGACAGAAAATAATCCCAATATGAAAAAATAAATGATTTATATAGACTAAACATCTTTTACACAATATGAAAATATAAAAAAAACTATCCAACCAAAACCAAACTAAACCTGGCGGCCAAAACGTCTCCATGTGACATCGATGGTAACTCTCTGATACCAAAACCAACCACCACCCATGACAATCTAAACCAATATGCAACCTGTACCACAAACTAAAAACAAGAGGAAATTATATGCATGATTATTAAAACTCAATAGGCGTTCCTGAAAAATCTATTCTCAATGCACTTCCTTTAAATTAAAAGAAACATCAACTTCAATTTTGAAAGACATTATATAAAATTAATATTTTCTGCACATTTTTCCACTTTAAATGAAATCATGGTACATTTACCTTTCTCCATTAAATACCACATTTTTTCTAAGAAGTAACCATTAACATTTCAAAGATAAAGGTTGAAATGTTGTACAAAAAAATTTTGAAAACAATTTCCATAAACACTAGAAAACCACTTAATCATTTTCAGTAAGAATCCACTCTATTCAAAGACACGTGAACAAAAATTATAAAACAAGGGAAATAGAAAATATTAAACAACTAAAACCAACCAATCATGCATCACAATCATCTACCATAAGTAACTAAGTGCTGATAGACATGGGAGGAACCTAGGAGATCACAAATAATCCAAAACATACTAATAAATGTAGAATCATCCTGGAAATCTTGTCTCACTCGATGACATCAAAAACACCCTAACATTCTCGACCACACCCTACATGGTATAAACTGATGGGCATAATCCCATAGTAATAAAACTCAATATATCCCCATTCTATGGGCCACTAACTAATGCATAACCTAACTACTACAACAATCGTTATTAGAAAATTCAATAGATATTACAGGTTCTCCATGTTAAGATGTATAAAGAATGTGAGCTAGTCGATGCCAGCTGAGTATCCAATCACATGCACATATATAATAATTCATACAACCGACATCACCCAATTCACCCTAAGGATGGATATCTTTCCATAAAACTCATAGATCACAAAGGAGTCCACACCAAGGATATTCCATTCTACAAAACATAATAGATCATGATGATTACACAGTGAGGAAATGTCATCCATTAAATATAAACAATGCAATAATATTATCCAATGAGTGTTTTTATGCTAAACACTTTCACCATTTTCAAAAAATTTCCAAATGGGCCTCAAGATATTTTTCACAAAACCATCATTTATTAAATAAGAAAATCATCCTTTTGAAAAGGTACAATTACACCATTTTCCATTTCTTATTCATTTATAAAAAAATTCCTCCAAATAACTAACACAAAATTTACAATCCAAATCCATTTCATCAAAATTAAAAATGGGCCATAATCCACCATCACATGTCAAACAACTTTCAAAAGCCAAATACACACTTCTTTTAATTACAAAACCACTTAAAAACACTTTCAATAAACCCAATTCATCATTTCACATGTTGAAAGTTCATCAACAAATCCAAAACATGATTTATACATCCCAAATTTCTTGCAAAAGACAACTAGGAATTTTATCGGACACTTGGTGTGCAAAATTTAACAAAACAATTCTATGTACTACATAACAAGAGTGAAACCACCATTTTTCACACAAAAAAAACATTCCAAAGACCACACATCATTTTTTTCATATTCATGGAATGTGTGAAAAGAAATAAACCAATGAATCTAAAATTAAAAATGCAGGTGAAAAGGGAAACCTATCTCAAACCAAAAGAAATTCAACAACGCACACCCAAAACCACTCCATGAAGGTTCCAAGAGCCAAGATCTACCTAGAGGAACCCTAAAAAATCAAAAAACCCTACATAAATCAAGGATAAAGTAAAACCTAGGCCAACATGGCCATGGGAGAAGTAGATCTCAAGAGGAAATGGAAGAAATAAGAAGAGGGAGGAGAGGAGATGAGATTAGCACATGGTTTGGCTACACAGTTTACCAAACTGTGCGCCAACTGTGAACCCCTCACTATATACACAAGGCACCCTACATAGTTTGGATGCATGACTTATGGACCATTCACCAATCATTCGAAAAGCCATTATCCCATAATGTCACATGGGTGCACAATTTCTTAGGTAAGGGTGTAAGGTTTGAAAAAATATGTTCCAACCATGCACCTCCTACTATCAAGCCCAAAACTTCCATTTTTCATCAAAAAATCTCAAGAAAACTAAGAAATGAACATGAGGACACTACTATCCAAAAGCGTAGTTCAAATTAAAACCACGAGACACCTAGAACTCAAGAGAGAAACCATGATCAAGGATGAACTAGATAAAATAATAAAAATTAAAATTCTAGGTGTGACACATTTAATAAAACATTATTTATTATAAAATATAATTAATGTCATTTTTGGAACTATTCATTTAATTTGAATTTAAAAACATCAGGAAAGAAAATAAATTAAAATAAAATCCTTTAAAAAATCTCTAACATCTAATATTTATCCAAAAAAATAATGGAAAATAATAATTAATTTAAATTATATTACTTTTAAAACTACTAAAATCATTTATATTATTTTTATACTAATTGGATAAATATGTTATTAATGTCGTATAATAATTTAAGGTAATTATTTCATTACTAAAAATTATAAATATATTAACATGATAAAAATAAATAATTTAACTTTCAATTAAATACTTATAACTTAACATATCCTCTGTTTATCTCTATGTATTAGAGTTAATATAACAAAGAGAATGACATTTTTTTACTTTTCTTTATATAAATTAATATAAAGGTTAAAATAATATTCAAATGGTAAAAAGGGTCATATATTCTAATTTCGTATGATTATAGATGAAATATACTAATAAAATAAAATAAAATAAAGTGTTAGGGTTATTGTTTAGTCCTTTTCATATTATTTTTAACCTTAATTATAAAATTTACCATTTACTATGGTAACAAAAATTACTATGGTTACAATTCCAAATGACCAAAAATAAAATGGAACCATTTAATAAATTTCAATCACTTAATTCTAAATAAGGAATTAATTATTCAATATCCAACTCATATAAGTGTAATAATTTAATTTATAATTAAACTCTTAAAACATGATGAAACAAAGTTTTCCAGAAAATACCTTTTAAATATAAAAATGTTTTTATACTGATTTCAAATAAAAAATCATTAAAAATACCATAATTGGATTATTTTTAACAAAAATTAACTAATTAAAATTTTAAACTAATCACAAAGAGAATTTTACTTTGTAAATATTGAAAATAAAATACAGGTTTCTATAAAAATTATTATTTTTCACTATTCATGGGGAAAAAATATTTTTAGAAAAATACCAAAAAATCATCCTAAAATAATTTTGAAATGATAAATTAAAAAATGAAGTTCATTTTTTTAAACTAAAATTATATAATTTTTTAATAAAATATTTTAAATAAAATCTTAAATATAAGTAAATTTAGTAATAATAAAACTATATCCATTTTAATAGTAAAATTACTTAATATTCTTAGAGAGAATATAAATCTATAAAATGAATATGTGAAAATTACTTATGTCAAAATTAACAATGTTTTTACATTTATGTTCCTTCTTATGTTCATTCTTTCAAATGGTTTTCATTTTTAAAAGGTTATAAATGAGTTTTTCTTTAAAACCATTCTATTAATGTTTTTAAATACTTTTAACAAAACTATTCCTCGATGTTCTTTATATTATTTAATCAATTTTTTTATCAATATAAATTATTTCCTAAAGTTATTTTCAATTATTTTTCCTTTTTTTAAAATTTTTTAGAAGGAATTTTCTTAACATTTTCCACATGGGCCACTTTTAACTCTCATTACAAAAGTTTGAAAATAATGTTTATTTATAACATTTACAACATGAATGTATTTTTATGCTTTGATTGAGAGTATTTTATTTTATGATTAAATTAAAATTTTCCATGGTTATTTTCAAAGAAATTATTTTTCCTAATATTTTTTAATTTTTTTATAAAATATTTCCAAAATAAAAAAGTATTTTCCTTTGTTTTAAAAGAAATGATTTAAATGTTATTTTAAAGGAATTTGTATCTATATAAACATACATTAATGATTCCTCTACTCTACTAGGAATATTATCTTATGATACAATACATATTATTTCTTTATATGGCTTGTGATGATTATCTTAAATAAATAACCATGAAACTCATTTCTTTTCTATAGATGAATCAAACTATAAAGGAAAACAAGATGTTGTTAAAAAATTTATGATGAAAATGAAATATTCCATGTGTTATATTCACGTATAGTACCTGAAATTGTTGATAATGATGAATGTGTTCAATATCAATCATGATGATAGGTGATCCCAATATATCTTATACAACGGTGAGCCTAATATAACTCTCTAATGCATTGGGTAATGTTCTATATCTTTAAAGGAAAGAAAGAGGGATTTAACTAGGGTGGTTTCTCCTATGGATTTAAATACAATCCAATTATTTCTAACACAAGTGAAAATAGGTGATAAAGATATTTTTCCAAGATACCAACATGTTTTCTCTACATGTGTTACGGGTTTTTAGTAGTTCTTTTGATCAATATTGACATCAAATGGACCATGATTATTGATTCTTATGACACTTTACTTTATTAAAGAGTTATGAAATGTGACATTTTTAATCATCTAGGATTTTATGTGTATGAATTCTATTATATAATGATCATTTAATTTGATTAATTTCTCATACCCTTCTCATTGAATAGATTCAATTGTTAATGCCTATGTTTTCCCTTACCAAGCATTTGAACTCACCCCTTTTTTTTGTTTCCTTTTCATCAAGTTAAAAATAAATATGTTAAATAAGATATTTCTAGAAGGGTTTCATGTGGGGGATGATGAATACTTAATTTTAAATAATAAAATTTAGGTGTAGTTGAAAAATATCCCACTTAAAGACATGGGTATTGTTATATAATATATATTCATAATTCTATAAAACTCTAAACCTAAAAAGTCCTTGGGTATGTAAGTTGTCTAATATTTTAATTTTTTGTTGTGTATTTTGGATGGATAAAATTGGGTCTCATTTTTCAATGTCAGATATAGAAATGTAAATATTATGTTTTTAGCACCATATATAGGAGTGCGTGTTTGGAGCTATTATAGGAGTGTACTAACTTTTTATACAAATCATTGACAATCCAAATAGAATTTTTCCCTTTAAATGTATTGGGAGAAACACTAATGAAATCCATGGTGATGTTCTCTCATTTATATAAGGGTGTGGGTAATGGTTACATCATACCCATTGACTTATAGTGTTTATACTTAACTTGTTTAAAGACAAATTATCATTATGTATACTCCAAAGTATCTCTCTTTTTGTTTTCATTTGATAATAACTCCTTGAGATCTCAATAAATATTTGGGATTCATGGGTGAATAGAGAATAAATCACACTATAAATCATTAAAAAAAATATTTTACTTCAGTTTTTGTACAGATGTGACATAAATTCATGTTCAAAATATTACAACTCTATCTTTTCTAAGGAAAAAACATAGAATAATTACAATATTATTTTATAACTCCATATCATCCTTCAATATCTAATTGACCTTAACATCAATAGATTGTTGAGTGATCATTTATGAAAGATACAATTTCCTCCTCCCCCTTATGATTTCCATGTAAATACTTTTCATATACATAGAGATTAAGTCTCTTTTAGTCAATATCTGGATAAGGTAACATGATCCTTTTTTCTTAGAGAATCAACTGTCTTGTTTCCTTACTAGGATGGTAATGTATTGAGCAATCATAATCCTTGATTAACTAAAACTATTTCCTTTGGCTAATATTTAAACCCTATATGAATATATAATTTATTCTCATGTGATCAATATATATATCAAATTTATCTCCATAAAGATAATTTTACTAAATAATTAATTCTAAAATTAACATTGGTTACTCTAAATCATGCATTGGGTAATGTTTATCATAGAACATTAATTAACATGAGGCATAATCTACCACCTTCTAATTTATAATATCATCAAAACCCAAGACCTTCTTCAAATCATTACTATATATCCCATATAATTATCTATTATAGGGTAATGTAATCATATGTTCAGTAACCAAACTCTTATTAATCTAATTAATGTTTTCTTTACATTATTTTTTCAAAATAAAATTAACTCCCTTTGGACTTATCCTAGTCAGTGGATCTAAAAATAGTGAAAAATTCCTCACAAATCATTAATAGTATCAAACCAATCCATGAAAACTATAGATCTATATTATTGATATTGTTCTTATGAATTATTTAATTTCCTATATCTATTAAGTATCTATAGATATACCTTTGTTTATAATTACATAGCCTAAGAAGGATATCTTATTTTATGGAAAATCCACCCATTATAAATTTGGTAAATAATTTTTTCTTCCTAACACACTTCTTCACATTACTCAAATTCTCTATATGTTCTTCATTGTTCTTGAAATTATGATAATGTATTTTATAATTACTAAAATATATTTTTTAATTTAATATCTAATGACTCTATTAATCAAACCCATGAATATATTTGGGTGATTTATAACTCAAAAATACATCACTGTAAATTCATAGTTTCTATTTCTTATATGAAATGGCATCCTAGTTATATCCTAATTTCCCCCTTAACTGATAATATCAAGATTGATGATATACCTGTGAAATATTTTAATAGCCATGTACTTGATCAAAAAATCCATCAATATAAGGGAGAAGAAACTTTTTCTTGATCATGATCTTGTTAAACCCATAATAATAAATGAAATAACACATTAACCGGTCTATATTTTAGAAAAGAGGATAAGTGCACCCCATAGTGAAACACTTGGGAATATAAAACATTATTCAAAATTTTATTGTAGTTTCTTCTTCAATTCAACCAATTTAGTATGAGTTATCCTATAAGGATTATTCTATATATGTATATAACTATGTATGAGTTAAATTGGGAAATCAACCTCATGAACTAGGGGAATAATAGGAAACTATTTAGTAAATACATAAATATATTCCCACATAATGTGATTATATTAAATTTTTAGTTTCATTAATACCATGTGATCCAAATTTCCCTAATTATTGGGTATTAAGACCATATTAAGGAATTAATTGTCATATAAGGTCTATAACCATCCTTTCATTGATATATGATTATGGGATGACTTGGGATATGAAATGATATTTCAATATTTTGGTAATTGATATATGATCCATGTAAAGAGAGTCAATCCTTTCCTAATATTTCATTGTACTCTAATCAGAGGAGAATAACTAGATTTCTAGGAACTATCTTCCCACAAACCTAAATCAAAGAATATTTATATACTTTAGATTCATTTATTGTAACACTAGGTATTTTTATTGATAACTCAATGTCCAATAATTATGGTGGTGAATCAATAATGATATAAAACATTAAAGATATGAAAGATTATGTAGAACCATAATCAAATAAGATATTCGTAGTTATTGAGTAGATAATATGTGTACCTTTAATCAAATTATTTTGATGTTCCACTTCAATGGTAGTGATTGAATAAAATATTCCTTGATCCAATGGGTTTTGAGGTTACTAATACTGATATTCCTTATTATCCCTTTGATTTCTATATTTATTTTCATAATTCCCATACTCTTTCTATTTAAAATATTGAAGTGTTGGTGGTGCATTAGGAGGATATTTTATTTCCTTTATCATGTCGACCAACATCTCTATGTATCAATGAAAATCATGTGATAATTGTCTTATATTTATACACATGAAATAATTTTTAATTCAATTTATGAAATTTTATAGGCATTTCTTCCCTCACTTTCAACATGTAATATGTTAAATATTTTTTCCTCACTACAAAAAAATGTAGTAAATTGTAGCAGTTTTTTAGTAGTGGTTTATAAAACCACTAATAAATAAAAAATATATTATCTATTTATTTTTAGTAAAACTTTAAAAAATCATCACTATTTATAAGTGGGTTTAAATAAAATCACTGGTAAAAAAATTTAAAATGAATTTAGTTGCAGTTTTTTAAAAAATATCCAGTGAATTTTTTTATATAAAAAAAACATTCCACCACCCCTCTCCCTCTCAGTATCCTCACCCCCACTCTACACTACCTCTAGGACTTCACCTTAGAATTAATTAGTGTCCTTCCTCACCCCAACTCAATACATTATCTCAGCCTCATCCTCCCCACTCGATGCTGGATCTCATACTCCCCCTCACCACTACTCAACTTCAAACTTCTTTCGGCCTTCCCCTTGATGATTCTTAATACCATGCCCCCTCTAGGACACTCCCCTTGACTTCTCCTGACTCCAAAACTTCTTCCATCTTGAACTCGACTCTATACCCCCTCTCCAATTCCCTCTCTAACTCTATGATACTATTCCCTTACTATGATTTGGGGGGAGGTTTATCAGATTTGTTTCTCCCTAATCATAGGAAGTTGATTATGTTATTTGTTTTAGGTCATATCTCAAAAATATAGTTAGTTTGAATAATTTTTCTATTCTAATTATCCTTCAATGTTTCTAGTTGAGTAGATTTATGAATTATTTTTTTAGGGGCCATTTGATATCGATTATTCCTTCTTAAAAGTAAATATATTTTATTTTTATATAAAATAATATAATGAAAAATTATATTTGAAAGTGTAGGAATTTAATTAAATATGGATAGAATTTGGATATGCTTTTCTCAGATTACATCTCAGTATGTTACAGGTTTGGACATGTTTTTCGATTTTTCATTTTAAAATTTATCCATGGATGGAAGAATCAAATGTCTATGTACAAATTGAAAATTAAAATGATGTTTGAAGAGAAATTAATTATTTGATAACTTTGTATTGAAAAAATTTCCTCATCGTTATACATGTTCGATTTGGCATGGAGAACCAAATTTTATAAAAAATTTGAGCAGTTTTGTTTATAATCAATATTAATAAGAAAATTCTCAGATAATGAAAGACTAAGTTCAGAAATTGATAAATGATTCTTTTGATATAATAGCTAAACACAATAAAAAATGTACCATATTAGTTGATTCAGTTGTTGACGTTGCGGATATAAATGATGTTTTTATAACTGTTGGATAGCCTAATAAAGATAATGAAATATTAATTGATGAAGATAAGGAAAGATATTCAAGGAAAAAATAAATCAAGAAAAAAACTAATTTTTATAAATTAGTTACACATGTAAATCAATATTTTTATAAAGGATATGTCAAATATTCTTAATTTTATTTTATATTGAAGTTATAACACAATAAATGTTTATTTAGAATTATAAATAAATAAATTTTATTGTTTTAATAATTATTGTGTGAATAATTTATCAAATCTAAGATTATTATATCATTTTATGAGATGAATAAGATTTTTAACAATTTTTGAAACAGTTATACAAAGATACATGCATATCCCAATGATTTTATGTTTTATTAGAAATAATATTCAAATAGATAAAAGTGTGAAAGATGTTGTACTTATGGATGGAAATAAATAAATAATTATTTTAGTTTGAATCCTCATAATAACCCAAAGAAACAAAAAAAAAAGAAAATTGTTGTAATGTTTTTACATTACTTTCTATTTAAACCATGGGTGTAAATATTTTTTCTGTCATCAAAAACCACTGATCATATGAAGTGGGGTGTTTTTTATAATAATAACAATGATTTTTTGTAACATACAAGTGATTCAAAAACATAGAATACCTTTGATTCATTACATACATATTTATCTTCTGATCCTATAAATGTATGTTTGGGATTAGAATCAAATGGATTCATTCCTTTTGGGACTTTAAGTAGCAGTTACATCTTTTGGACAATTGTTTTGATCCCTTATAATCTTCCTCCCGGGATGTGTATGCAACACACTTATTTCATCATATTGATGATTATTACTGTAAATAAAATTCATAGAAATGACATTGACATTTTCCTTTAGCCTCTTATTTAAGAATTACAAGAGTTGTGTAATGATGGTGTAAACACATAGGATTATTATACCATGAAAATATTCAAAATTAATGTTTCCCTTATGTGGACCATTAGTGAATTTCATGGATTAGGAAATTTTTCCAGTCAGAATATACACACTAGTTTGGATTGTCCAGTTTATAACTTTGATTTTGAGTCTCAATGGATACTTTATAGAAAAAATTGGTGTTTTATGTGTTATCATCACCTCCTTGACACATCTCATATATTTCAATTTTACTAGTCATGTTTTGACGAAAAATATTATGAGAGGATTCCACCAAAATTATTATTGGGTCATAGATCTTGGAACAATTTTTAAATTGTGGTTCAAATTTTGGAAAATATTTTCACCTAAATAATAATGGAAAAATAGTTAGAACATTATCAGTTACAATTGGAGCACAATAATGAAAGAAAAAGAGAATATTTTTCAAACTTCTAATTAGGAATTTAATTTGTTACATCATTATATTGATGTTATACACATTGATAAAATTGTGTGTGATAATGCATGGTTTACATTTCTTAATGAGAAAGGAAGATAAAAGGATCATTTGAATTATTATCAATACATATAATCAATGAATATCAAACATGATTTATGGCCAAATGAGAGTGAAAATATCCAATAATTGACTTTTTAATGAAAAATTGTCATAAATATATTTCCTTTGAAGATTTAAAAATTGTGAAAGTGTCTGACGTATATTCTAGTAATATTTCAAGATGTGTTTATTTTAATCATCGTAAGATACATGGATTGAAAATAAATGAATTACACATATTGATAGACTAGTTCCTACCTTTTTGTATTGCATAATTTATTTCCTGATAAAATAACTATCATTATAATGGAAATTTTTCACAATATTTAGACAAATTTGTGAGAAGACATTAAACCCCAATGAATTAGATAAACTTCAATAAAAAATAGTACATACACTATGTAATTTAGATATGTTATCCCTCCATTATTTTTCCCTATGACAATTCATATTATAGTGCTTTGTCCGAAGAAGAAAAAATTGAAGGGCCCATACATTATCAATGGATGTATCCCATAGATGAATTTTATTTTAATATTATTTTCATTTAAAATATCTAATTTTATTAGTTAATATTTAAAAGCATTATTATTAATTTATTACCTTTTTTCATTAGTTATCTTGGTCATTTGAAGTATTATATAAAAAATAAATCTTACCCAGAAGGTTCTATTATGGATTTTTACCTTTTCTAAGAGTTTTTAACCCTTTGTTTGAGGTATTTGGATTCGACGAAGATAAGATTATATAGAGTTGGATATATTGATGATAATCCAAGTTAATTGTGAGATAATAATGAGTCATTAATATTTCTAACATTATATCAAGAAGTTTAAATAAAATATTCATTTCCATTTACATATATGTAGTTACAAAAAGAACACAAATACGTGATTCTCAATAATGATATTTTTGGTCCCTATATCAAGGAATTAAGGACACAAATAAAAACACACATTAGGATCTGAACTCATAATATGATAGAGATAAAAAAGTTGTTACTGAAGAAATTTATTATTGGTGTTCACATAATGTAAGTTCTTAATCAAATATGTAGTTTGAATATGTTGGCATTTATCTAAATTATATAAAAATATATATCAACTTATATAGGTAAACAATGGTGATAATTGAGTTGAAATATTTGAATATTTTATGTTTTTAGCTTTATTTCATTTGAATAATTCTATGAAATTCAATGCTTACAATATTGGTATTTTGAAGTTTTGTATTGTTGATCACGTGGAAGGTTTAAAAGAAAAAAATAGTGGTACAATCACATTTACATATTAATGTTACTCTAGAAATTTGGTTGATATTATGGAGTTAATTTATCATGGGAAATTTTTAGTTTTATTAGTTAAATGTGATCGGTCAATATTAATAGGGTCATAAAGAAATATTCATTAAAATTTACTTAGGTCAATTTATCTTGGTTGATCGATATTGGTGAGTTGGAAAAACATTATCCATATATTATGGCTTCCCTGGAAAAAAATGGTATATTATGTTGATAATATAGTGGATGAAGGGTGGTTTAATGTTTTCCATTAGAGACCAAGATACATGTATGATATGGGTGATAAAGGTGAAGAAATTTGTGATAGTGAACACCATCAACAAGATATATTTAATTTTTTGTACCTGAAGATATTTAAAATTTTAGTCTTATGAGAGAGAGTGAAGATGAATAAGATGGATGAACAAAAGAATAAGAAATAATTTTAACAATGGAACCTGATAAAACATGACCAATCAATAATAGAATTTGTGGGTTACTTTTTGATAATAATAAATGTAATGATTTTTTTGATATTAATAAATTATAGGGATATTTTATTTTATAGTAATAATTGAAAGGAATTTTTTTGTCGGTATTTCACATCGGAAGAGATTTAGCATTAATACCCTCTCTGCATTATAGAGTTATCATTATCCTTCTATAACACAAGTTAAAATTCATCACATACATTGTAAACTTTTTGATTCCATTTCATATTATTCTAATGTACTTTTATCGGTGATTATGTCTTTGACTGATGATGTCAAGGAATCAGACAAGACACATAATGATCAATAAATTTGATATCTTTATACTTAGTTTCTTCAATTTTTTAGTTCTTTTTTTCAGTATAAGTCAAATGAATTTCAAAATTTCTTTAGTATCTCTTATAAAAATAGGTCTCCAATTATGTGAATGATCCTCATTTTAATCTTTTGATAATTATTTAAATTCTAGAGTATAAATTAATGATGTGATAAAAACAAGTGGTATATGAGAAAGTGGTTCCAAAGACAATAATTTATCCAGAGAACCATTTATATTATTAGAAGTGAGGTGACTTTTTATAACATAATATTATTTTTTGTTGATATAAAAATTATTATTAAGGATTATTTTTAGAGTCTATATAATTGAAATTAGTTGGGGAAATGATTTATAGGTTTGAAAGCCACTATTGAGTTGATGTTTCTACTTTCAATCATGTATGAGAAAATGATTATAATGAATAAGATGTTTATAATGTGGTGTCTGTTTAGTTTTAAGATAATTGAATGAATTTTGGTTATTGAACATTTAAATTCATTAATTATAATCAAATTATAGTTTGAGTTTGTAAATTTCTTGTTTTTGAATAGAGTCTGATCAGTAATCTAATTATAATTCTAGTTATAATTATTGGTTGATATGGTTACCATAACTTGAAACTGATGTGTAAATGTTGAATTAGTGTTTGAGTATATTCATATATCTTCCAAATCAACTGAGGCTATCATATTTTATGATAATTATGGGCATGTTTATTACTACCAATTATTAATTTCATTATTTTAAAATTACTTTAATTGAATTTAGATCAAATCATATATCATTTTAATTTGGTTTTATTTATTATTCGTTGAATATGCTCATTACTAATTTTCAATTAACTACTATAAATGCATGAACTATAGGTAATAATTGGGGAAGTAGGATATTGGAAGTTGCATGATCAAGTAATGGAGGGTGAGGGACATACATCTTTGTAGAGTAACCAAGACTCATTTTTATGTTCTCATTTTTTGAAACATGACATTTAGTAAACTACAATGTACTTTATATTTTATTATATGTAATGTAATTATTATTGATAAATGGATGTTTCTTGTGTTTTATATTGTATTACATATATTTTTTTGTATATATTCTTTGTATATTGGTTTTTTGTGGATTAAGCAGTATTTTGATTAGATTTTTTTTTAAATTGCATAACATGCAGAGGTTTTAACTACCACTGATTATTTAGTGGTTTTTTCAACCACCATAAATAAACTAGTGGTGCTTAAAACAACCACTAAATATGGTAAATTTAAAAATTTACTGGTATATTTAATCACAACTAAATAATCATTCTATAAAAAAATCCACAAATTAATAAAACTATAGCTAAAATTTTCACTAGAAAAATAACCGTTAATTTTAAAAAAATAACCTCTAAAGTTTTAGGATATCAGTGAAAATAGAAACTATACTAAAAAATAGAAAAACTTCATTACATTTTTAATGAATGTCTATTTAAAAATGGTTTGTCTAAACCTCTATGAGTCCTATTGGAGGCCGTTAAAACCACCTCTAAATCTAAAAAAACTGACAGTATATTCTGTTTTTTCTTGTAATTCCTCCATATGATTTTCCACTAAACTTCTATAAAAGTAAAATAAAAATTCTTATCAAAAAATATATGATTATAATGAGAGTATAAAATTTCTATTTCCTTCTTATAATAACATTGAATAATTTATATCTATTAATATCTATAATCAATAATTCTATTTGGAGACTCGATTCTGACCCACTAAATAATCAATAAATTTTAATTTTGAGAATAATAATGAAACCATAGGTTTACATTTCTTGTATTGTGAATTTAAATTTATATAAACTAGTAGATTCATTATCATTACATTTAAACTCAAAAATTATAGCTTTATTTCCATTTGATGTGTTTAATGTTTTTTTATTGAACACTTCAAATTATATGGATCTAATTTCTTCCTTTTCCATCACGTTCTTAATCAATGTTCATCATTGGATTGATTCAGCTACCAAATGATAAATAAAAAAATCACATTTTATGACTTTGAAAAGTGAATAATATAATATATATTTTTTATCATGTTGATCTATTTCTTAAGAATTCATGTGTTAGAAACTACATTAAAGGATGGTGGTCATTATCACATGAAGGGATCAATATAAAATTACTCCTTTGGAAAATTTGAGAGTTTGAAATTATTCAAGTTATTATTAGTTGGAAATTTTTCTTGGGTAATAAAATCCATGAAACTATGCATACCATATCCAATTTAATATAGTTGTTTATTGGGTAAATTATCACATTTTCCATCACATTAGTTGTTCACTTAGTTAATCCATTATCTATCCATAGAATTTAACCGAAGTGATTTGAGTGAATTAATAAAATAAAAATTATGGAAAATAGTCTCATGAATAATAAATATCAATTATAATATATTTTATCCTATAAAACCTTTATTTCAAACTATAACACTTTTGGTTCAACATATCAAACTTTTGTCTTAACTTGGGTTGATGTGAATTTTACCATCTTATTCCTCCTGAAATAATCCGAAAAAATTATCTAATCCTCACTTTTATACCAGCTGAGATAACAAAAAAAATAACACAAATATATTTTACATCATTTTACATGATTAAACATTTCAAATAACAATTACATCACAACCAAATGGTTAGTGTATTAAGAGATTAGCTACATAACCATCTTATTTTAAAATACAATGTAAATTTATTCCATAATGTTAATCATAATTTATTATCTTCTAGAAAAATCATGCATACTATTCTTCTTTATTATCCAAGGAAAATGGAAACATAAGAAAATCTGTGATCTCAAATTATTAGTAAGGGGTGAAATAATTTTAAGTAAAAGAGGATTTATCTTTAAAACATAAACATATGATAAAATGTGAACATGGGAGAAAGATATTGATTAATGGAAAAATATCATGGAATCATAATAAGTATAAAAGAATAATATCCCAAAAATAACATACATTATAGATTAATAAAGTGAATTAAAAAATCACGAACCTTTCAGACATAAAATATTAATGTGGAATGTATATAAACATGTAAAATCATAACATATATTAAATATATTTTTAAATAATATCATAATATCCTGGAAAAATCTAACCATATCTTTTCCTTGCATAATATCATCAACAAATCTAACCATATCATGTCTATTCATAACATTATGAACATAGCTAACTGTATCATATCCATGCATAACATAATGGACAAAGCTAGTGACATAATGTCCATGTATACCATTATTAATATTTCTAACCAAATCAATTCAACACATGACATTGTGATATCATATTATATAAATATTTAACCAATTTATTGGAGAGATACATAAAATTGGGTCCAACCAAAAACATAATGGTAAAACATATATATGTGTGGAATATAAAAATAATCATATATCCAAAAAATATCATAACTTGATTAACCCATGAATATAAAGAGGGTCACATAAGTAATATCATCTAAATGAATAAATGGATACCAATGTGAATACCATTTAATTAGAATAATAAAGCAAAGGGTATTCACACATTATAGAATAAATGGATATATATTCAAGTAAATAGATTTCCCTAATAAATAGAATTGTATTACTATCTATATGAATACTAATAAATTTTAATAATAATTTATAGGGTATTAACAATGAAATGGAAAGTACCATTATCGAAGGAATGATAGGGGAGTACGTCACGACCCGTCCTCGGGGCCCGTGTTGTGACTACCCCAAGCCCGCATTCCATAGGCCAGGGGCTGGCGACTAGCACCAAGGCGTAATTCCTGATAAAAAGGGAAGACATTGCTTTTGTAAGGTAAACAAACACACTGAGTAAGCAAGCAGAAGTAAACACTAAGTAATAACTGGGTACAATAGTAAGTGAAGAAAAGTAAGAGGGCCAGTATACAAACCCAAACTGAAAGTAAAGTACAACTGGAGAGGGAAAACAACAATTGAAAAAAAAAGCCACAACGTCGAGCCGTCCACTGGAAGTCCCACCTGAAGGGTGGGTACATATATCCTCCATAGCTCCTCGGGTCCAGCCGTCTGCTCCGAGTACGTCCCGTCCAGTGGTCCACCTCCAGGTACCGACCTGCTCTGAAAGCCTCAACCACGATCAGCGCTGTCTGTCGTCTGCAACCAACACAACGTAGTGCGGGCATAGCCCGTGCAGGGGTGAGTATACGCTACTCAGTAGGGACCCCGAGACCCCCGAAGGTCTCCCAGAATCCACAAAGGATAATCCACAAAGGAAAGATAAAATCATGAAGTAACATCCGACACTACTTAGGTATATGCCCATACATATACCTAAGTCATCAATTCCAGTTCGGCTCTAACATCTGATCCCAAGTTCGATCACATCTACACAAGATAGCACAACACAATCCACATAGGAAATCAAGTCAATCATATCGAAGATAATGATTGAAAGTCAAGATTCAGCTCACACAGGTATAGTTCTTCGAAAGACGATAGAGATGATCAGATGTAGCCACTGAATCATCTAAGCCATCAGACCCACACATGATCGATAGGTAACTAACCCCCACAATGACCCACAAAGAATCGATAGGTAACTAACCCCCGCAATGACCCACACAGGATCTGACCCACACAGGATCGGTATGCGCTGGCTCACACAGGACCGCTAAGCGCTGACCCACACAGGATCTGACCCACACATGATCGGTAGCACTGATCCACGTAGGATCGCTGAGTGCTGTAGTCATCGCCGTCAAATCCATGAATGATTTCTGTACTGCCTTCATCGTCGTCGCAGTCGCAGCCAGCTCTAGGGTTCCCGCACACAGCAAGCTCGTTCGGGAGGGTCCGCTCCACGAGCCGAGGGGCTGATACATCAACTGACACAAATTCTAGAGTTGATGTATCTCAAAGTTCTGTATCATCAACAGGAACTCAACGTGACAGACGGCGCGTCAAATGGACGCCCGGTCTGAGAGTTATTGGTTTTTTCGTCCAAGGGGCCCAGTTGGTTTTTAAGTAAAAACCAACCCGACCGTACTCCACTACGTCTAAACCTCGAGAAGAGTAATCCAAAAGGTCTGTCTCACTAAGATTAATCCAACAAAGTCGACGGCACGTCAATCGTACATCCGGAGCTCAAGTTATAAGCGTTTCCGCTTCGAGGGCCCGGTTGGTTTCGTGTTCGAACCAACCCGGCCAAATCCAAAGTACTTCTAAACCTTGAGTGTAATATATCAAAATGACCGTCTCGATCCAAGGATCGCATCGCAGCTGATGGTGCGTCGATCGGAGGTCTGTAACCCATGTTATAGGCAAAAGACCAAAAGAGGTTTGAAAATGGGGGGTTTCGGGCCCGGACCGACCCGGCCCGAGACCCCCTAGGTCGGCCCGAACCAGGTCTGAGTCCGGCCCAATAGGGCGTGGCCCAGCCCGGTGGGCGTGGCCCGGCCTAGCCAGCGTGGCCCGGCCTAGCCAGCGTGGCCAGGCGGCTCGGCCGTAACGGCCGAGCGGTGGGGGGGGGGGCGTTTCCCCCTGTTTGGAAAACCACGTCCCCCACGTGGGGGCCGCTCCTCCTTCCAGTCGGAGGTTACGAACCCCCAGTCTTCCCCCTGACTGGTCGGCCCGCTCCGGCCAGCCGGCTGCTACCGCCACGGGACCGGCGGGGTCCCATCCTTCTGCTCCGATGCCGGCGGTCGGAAACCGGTCGCTGCTCCCTGCTTCGCCGCGACCTTGGTCCTTCTGGCGCGGCGCGACGGCGCCGCGCCCCTCCACCGTGGCCCCACTCCGTCCGCGGTACCCTTTGTGGTTATTTGGCGTGGCGTGATGGCGCCGCACCTTTGTTCGACTTCAACGGCGCGGCACGACGGCGCCGCGCATCCTTGTCGCATGATCCCACACGATGCGACGGCACCGCGCCATCCCCGTTCCAAACCACAACAAGGTCAACAACAAAATTAAGGGAGGAGGGTCGGCCATGTTTGTGCGGTCCGGCCCCCTCCCATTAATCGATATCAATCAGCCAAGTTTACGAATAACGCTCGAATATTCACGAACAAAAACAATAAATCCCCTACCTCAAGCGTTGTCGCCGAACGAGGTTTGTCGCAGAAAGGGACGTCGTGGAATTGATCATCACGGAAGAAGAGGATTTTTGGCGTCTGTTGATCTCTGAGGAAGGCATATTTCGCCGTCATCTGTCGATTGAGGTCGGCGTTCCTCGTCGGCGGCAGTGCATTCTTCGCATTCTCCAACGAAGAACGAAGAACTTCAAGAATTCTCTTTTTCTTCCAAAAACTCAACACAAAAAACCCAATAATAATAAAATAAGCCACCTCTTATTTTATTACTCAAGCCTTAAGTTTGAAATTCAAAAATTGAATCAATCAATTAATTGAATTAATTGAGGAATTTAAACCGCCCAATTAAAGAGGCGTTTATTATTCAGTTTAAACGCAAGAGTTGACTTACATTTAAAAAGGGTGGGGGGTTCGGGTGCGTTACCTAATTAAAGGTGGGGGTTTCATGGAAGTTGAAAAGGTGGGGCTCGTGTGGGCCCCACCCCACAAACATCCTACCTAGTGTAGTAGGATATAGTGTGTCCCACTTCAACCACTTAGCTTAGGTTAAACAACTTAAAATAAAATAAATTGGTTGCCCCATTTTATTTTATTCATTTACTTAACCCAAAGATTTTAAAACCACACCCAAGAAAACGCAACTCCGGAAAAGGTGTTCCTAATAAAATATCGGCTCTAAAATTCCATCGGTGCCCTCGGATTTTGATTCCGAGCACTGGTCCAAAATTTAGGAAAACCCGCTCGTTCGTTCACTGAACGTACCCGAGCTAAACTTTGGAAAATGATTCCGGGCACACCGGGCCTCGGAATCAGGTGTTGTCAGAAACTGCATTCTTGTAAAATCCCAAAAAAAAATCAAGAAAAAATTTCCCGTGAATTTTACGGGTCTTTACATTACTCCCACCTCAGGTCTTTACGTCCCCGTAAAGATACATCATAAACTAGGGAAATAAATGTGGGTATTGTGCACGCATCTGAGCCTCCCACTCCCAAGTGCTCTCCTGGAGGGTCCCGTGCTGCCATCTGATGCGCACTAGAGGAATCGACCGTCCACTTAGGACCCGCTCTTGTCGATCCTCGATCTCTACTGGGACCTCCGCAAAAGTCGGTCCATCTTCAATGTCCAGCTCCCCATGGTCAATGATATGTGTCGGGTCGTGCACGTATCTCCTCAGCTGAGATACGTGGAAGACGTCTTGAACCCGGTGCAACTGAGGTGGTAGATCCAGGAGATAAGCCACCTCTCTTATCCTGCTGAGGACCTGGAATGGTCCGATGAAGCGTTGAGATAACTTGCCGCCTCGGCCAAATCTCTGTAATCCACGTCGAGGTGAGACCCGTAAGAAATCGTGGTCGCCATCCTCGAACTCTAGTGGCCTCCGCCTCCTGTCAGCATAAGACTCTTGCCAGCTCTGAGCTGTCCTCATCCACTCCTGGATGACCTGGACCTTCTCTGACGTGGCCTGGACCATCTCCGGTCCCACAAGTGCTGACTCCCCAGGGTCTGTCCAGCACAGCGGTGATCTTCAAGGTCGGTCGTACAACGCCTCGTATGGTACCATCCTGATGGTGGAGTGGTAGCTGTTGTTGTATGCGAACTCCACCAAGGGTAGGTGGTCCTCCCAGCTGCGACCAAATTCAAGGACACATGCATAAATCATGTCCTTGAGAGTCTGAATGGTCCTCTCCGTTTTACCATCTGTCTGAGGGTGAAAGGCGGTTCTCAGACGTAGCAGCGTCCCGAACGCCTCCTGCAACCCCTTCCAAAGCCAGGAAGTAAATAAAGCATCTTGATTAGAGACGATGGAAGATGACACACCATGAAGCCTTACAATCTCCTGAACGTAGAGATATCCCAAGCTCTCCACTGAGCCCTACTCTCTGATGGGTAAAAAGTGAGCCGACTTGGTGAGTCGGTCGACAATCACCCAAATGGAGTCGTGACCTCTGGAAGTGTGTGGAAGTCCAGTCACGAAGTCCATAGATATCCCATCCCACTTCTAATCTGGGACATCCAAAGGCTGTACCAAGCCTGCTGGTACCTGGTGCTCTGCCTTCACCTGCTGGGAAGTGAGGCATCGAGAAACGAACTCTACCACAACCTTCTTCATTCCCGGCCACCAGTGCTATCGTCTGAGGTCCTGGTACATCTTCGCCACTCCTGGATGTACCGCTAAAGAGGAAGTGTGAAACTAACTTAGAACCTCCTCCTGTAAAGAAGCTGGTACCATGGTACGTCCTCTGAAAAGGACATCGTGCTCTCCTCCCATGGAGAATCCATCAGGTGCCTGTCCTGAGGATATTTGCACACGCCGCGTCTCACAGTCATCGTCCCCACGCTGTGACTCTCTGACCCGCTGTAGTAGTGGAGGAGTGACTGTGAGTGACTAAAGAAAGGATACTCCATCTCTATACATGAAGGATATCTGCAAAGCGGCTAGCTGCTCTGTCGCCTCCCCAAGTAGCTGAATGCTCGTCCTTCTGCTGAGAGCATCGGCTACTACATTCCCCTTTCTAGGAGTATAGACTATATCAAAGTCATAGTCCTGGAGGAACTCAAGCCATCGCCTCTATCTTAAGTTCAAGTCCTTCTACGAGAAGATGTACCTCAGACTCTGGTGGTTAGAATAGACTGTAAAGCGCTCGCCAATCAGATAATGTCGCCACATCTTCAGAGCGAAGACCACTGCTGCTAACTCCAGGTCATGGGTAGCGTAGTTCTGCTCATGATGCCTCATCTGACATGATCCATAGGCGATAACGGATCGTTCCTACATCAGGACACATCTAAGTCCGGTCCCTGATGCATCATAGTAGACTACATACCCTACTCCCTCCTCTGGTAGCCTCAGGATAGGCGCACTGGTCAATCTCTGTCTCAGCTCCTGGAAGCTCTGCTGACATCTGTCTGACCACACAAAGGGTTTACCCTTCTTCGTCAAAGCTAAGAGTGGTGCCGCAACTCTGGAAAAGTCTGGCACGAATCTCCTGTAGTATCCAGCTATCCCCAAGAAACTTCGCACCTCTGTCACGCTCCTAGGTGGCTCCCAAGCTAGAACTGCCTCGATCTTCGCAAGATCCACTGCAACTCCCACCTCACAGATGACATGTCCCAAGAAGTGGACCTCACGTAACCAGAAATGACACTTCGAGAGCTTTCCATAAAGCTGGTTCTCACGTATTTTGTCTAGTACAACCCACAAGTGGTAGGCGTGCTCCTCCTCAGTGGTCGAGTATATCAAAATTCCGTCGATGAAGACCATGACAAATCGATCAAGGTATGGCTGAAAGATCCTATTTATGAGACCCATGAACACTTCTGGAGTGTTGGTTATGCCGAAAGGCATAACTAAGAACTCATAGTGGCCATACCGACATCTGAAGGCCATCTTCTGCACGTCCTCGTCCCGAACTATGAGCTGATGATAGCCTGACCTGAGGTCTATCTTCAAGAACCACCGTGCTCCCTTGAGCTGATCAAAGAGGACGTCAATCCTCGGTAGCGGATACTTGTTCCTCACATTCACCTAGTTCAGGCGACGATAGTCGACACACAATCGCAAGCTCTCATCCTCCTTCTTGGCGAACAATATCAGGGAAGCCCAGGGTGAAATACTGGGTCGGATGAATCTCTTGCCATACAAGTCCTCCAACTGTACCCGTAGCTCTCGAAGCTCAACAGGGGCCATCCAATATGCTGGAGTGGATATCGGGGTTGTCCCAGGGCACAGGTCAATATAAAAGTCTACCTATCTGCGAGGAGGTAGTCCTGGAACGTTGTCGGGGAAAACGTCCACATACCGATCCACCACTGCAGGAAAACCAGGACTCCGCACGTCAACTGCTCCTAGGATGAGTCTAACCAACTGATGAGTGATGGTTTGTCCTCTCCTCTGCAAGATTCCATCTTGTTCTGTAAAGGCTCCCTTCTCGCCAGTGAAGGTGAACCTTCTCCCGTCGGTGCGTATACACCGCACCTTGCACCTAATACAGTCAATATGAGTATGGACTGTAGATAACCAATCCATGCCCAAGATGACGTCGTAAGGCCTTGACTCCACTACAAGAAGATCCCAGCCGAAGCTCTCGCCTCCTAGAGTAAGCTCACACTTCCGGCACCAGTGCGTAATCGTCGAGTCTGCTCCCGTAGGAGTCTCTAGTTGTAAGGATTGAGCCAACGGCTCCGTCGGAATCTCTGAGCTCCGAACAAGGGCAGCGGCTATGAAATAATGACTCGCTCCTGTGTCTATAAGAACTGCAACAAGGGTGTAATAGACACAGATAGTACCTCAAATCATCTCAGGCACGCTGTGGTCGTAGGCCTCCACTGCCTGGAGCTGTTCCTGTCTCTACCTGCCAGCTCCATGTGGTCGGGGTGGGCCTCCTGGTGGTGGTAGTGGTAAAGCCTCAAAGCATCACCCACCACCTGCTACTCGGCCAGCTCCTCTGACTCGTCCGCTTGCTCCCTGCAGACCGCCACGGTCGACCCTCTACCTCTACCTGGGTGGTCCCTCAACCGTCTGCTGCTCCTCGACACAGCGGGTCGGGCAGTTACGATCCATGTGGCCCTGCCCGCCGCATGCATATCACTCTATGCCTCTCGAAAGACTGGCTCTGCGCTGATTTCCCCACACCTCTGAGCCAGTGTCCTGAGGTCATCTGCCTGAGGGTCTGGTCTTCCTAGACCCATGTGTCATCTATCGACTGCCAGCTGTAGACGACTCTGCTACGTGCCGCCCTGTGGTAGGTCTTGCTACTGGCGTAGGCTCGGTAAGAAATATCTCTATGAGAAGAGCTCGCTCCAATACTCCTGCCTGTGTTGGAATGCTGAGGGAGATCATCGATTCCCTGATCTCATTCCTCAGTCCCTGCTTGAAGGTCTGGGCCCAGAAGAATGGGTCTTGTACCATGTCCGTCGAATAACGAGAGAGATCGGTAAATCTCGCCGAGTACTGGGCGACTGTCATGCTGCCCTGCCGCAGCTGTAGAAGCTCTTAGATGCACCCCGCACGGAGGGTGGCTGGGACGAACTCCGAGCGGAAGAGGCTCTCAAAGTCCATCCAGAGGAGATATGCCTCGTCATTCACCTGAAGCATCAAGCTCCACCATCTTCCTGCTGCCGCGTGCAGGAGGCTCACTGCAAGGATCACCATGAGGTCGACTGGTGTCCCCACTAACCTGAAAACTCATACAACTGCCTCCATCCAATCATCGGATGCCTAAGGTTCCATCTCCCCGCAGAACCTGGGTGGTCGCTGATGCTGAAACTCATGCAGTGCACTAAGGCGATGTGCACCATCAGCGGCTAGGGCTGGTAGCATCGGTGGCTTGACGGGTAGAGGTACTTCTGGTGCCTCTGCTGTCAAAGGGCCCTGCACCGAGGCCTCATCGCTCGGTGGTCTATCATCACGCACAATGCTCGGAACCCTAGCTGGATGCCATCGCGGGGCCATCCTGAAAAAAAAAAGGTGTGCCACGGTCAAACAGTATACCTGGTGGGCTGACATAAGTAATCACAAAGAAAACTTTTAAAACACACACGCAATCAATGTTCTCGTGCATTGAGTCGGAAATCAGAAGTCAGGGTCCTGGTGTACGGATACATCGGCTGCCGCACCAACACTGGACTCCCTGGACCGATAACCACACTCAATATGCTTAACACTATTTCTTCACATAGAAGAAGATCAGAGTCCTGAGTTCTGCAGTATAATAAAACTCCTTTGATACCAATTTGTCACGACCCATCCTCAGGGCCCGTGCCATGACTACCCCAAGCCTGCCTTCCATAGGCCAGGGGCTGGCGACTAGCACCAAGGCATAATTCCAGATAAAAAGGGAAGGCATTGCCTTTGTAAGGTAAACAAACACAAAGAGTAAGCAAGTAGAAGTAAACACTAAGTAATAACTGGGTACAATAGTAAGTGCAGAAAAGTAAGTGGGCCAGGATACAAACACAAACTGAAAATAAAGTACAACTGGAAAGGGAAAACAGTAACTGAAAGTAAAGTCGCAACATCAAGCCGTCCACTGGAAGTCCCACCTGAAGGGTGGGTACAGATAGCCTCCACAGCTCCTCGGGTCCAGCCGCCCGCTCCGAGTATGTCTCGTCCAGTGGTCCACCTCCAGGTACCGACCTACTCCATAAGCCTCAACCACGATCAGCGATGTCCGTCGTCTGCAACCAACACAACGTAGTGCGAGCATAGCCTGTGTAGGGGTGAGTATACGCTACTCAGTAGGGACCCCGAGACCCTCGAAGGTCTCCCAGAATCCACAAAGGATAATCCACAAAGGAAATATACAATCACGAAGTAACATCCGACACTACTTAGGCATATGCCCATACATATACCTAAGTCATCAATTCCAATTCGGCTCCAACATCCGAGCCCAAGTTTGATCACATCCACACAGGATAGCACAACACAATCCACATAGTAAAGCAAGTCAATCATATCGAAGATAATGATTGAAAGTCAAGATTCAGCTCACACAGGTATACTTCTTCGAAAGATGATAGAGATGATCAGATGTAGCCACTGAATCATCTAAGCCATTGGACCCACACAGGATCGATAGGTAACTAACCCCCGCAATGACCCACAAATGATAGATAGGTAACCAACCCCTGCAATGACCCACACAGGATCTGACCCACATAGGATTGGTATGCACTGGCCCACACAGGACTGCTGAGCGCTGACCCACACAGGATCTGACCCACATAGGATTGGTAGCACTGATCCACGTAGGATTGCTGAGTGTTGTAGTCGTCGTTGTCGAATCCATGATGGATTTCTGTACTGTCTTCATCGTCGTCGTAGTCGCGACCAGCTCTAGGGTTCCCGCACACAGCAAGCTCATTCGGGAGGGTCCACTCCACGAGCCGAGGGGCTGATACATATACTGACACAAAGTCTAGAGTTGATGTATCCCAAATTCCGTATCGTCAACAGGAACTCAACGTGACAGACGGCACGTCAAACGGACGTCGGGTCTGAGAGTTATTGGCTTTTTCGTCCTAGGGGCCCGGTTGGTTTTTAAGTCAAAACCAACCCGACTGTACTCCATTCCATCCAAACCTCGAGCGGAGTAAGACAAAAGGTCCGTCTCACTAAGAGTAATCCAACAAAGTCGACAACACGTCAATTGGACGTCCGGAGCTCAAGTTATAAGCGTTTCCGCTCCGAGGCCCCACTTGGTTTCGTGTTCGAACCAACCAGGCCGAACCCAAAGTACTCCGAAATCTTGAGTGTAATATATCAAAATGACCGCCTCGATCCAAGGATCGCATCGCAGATGACAGTACATCGATCGGAGGTCCGTATCCCAAGTTATGGGCAAAATACCGAAAGAGGTTCGAAAATGGGGGTTTCGGGCCCGGACCGACCCGGCCCGAGACCCCCTGGGTCGGCCCGAACTGGGCCAACCCGAACCGGGTCCGGTTCCAGCCCAATAGGGCGTGGACCGATCTGGTGGGCGCAGCCCGGCCCGGCCTGGGTGCGTCCCGGCCTGGCGGTGTGGCCAGGCGGCTCGGCCGTAACGGCCGAGCGGTGGGGGGGGGGGGGGGGGGGGGCGCTGCCCCCCTGTTTGGAAAACCACATCCCCCCACGTGGGGGCTGGTCCTCCTTCTAGCCGGGGGTTACAAACCCTCGGTCTTCCCCCTGACCGGTCGGCGTGCTCCGGCCGACCGTCTGTTTCCACCACGGGACCGGCGGGGTCCCGTCCCCCTGCTCCGACGCCTGCGTCCAGAAACCGGCTGCCGCTCTCTGCTCCGCCGCGGCCTTGGTCCGTCCGGCACCGCGCGACGGCGCCGCGCCCCTCAGCCACGGCCTAACTCTGTCCGCGGTACCCTTTGTGGTTCTCCGGCGCTGCGCGACGGCGCTGCGCCTTTGTTCGACTTCAACGGCGCGGCACGACGGCACCGCACATCCTTGCCGCATGATCCCGCGCGGTGCGACGGCACCGTGCCATCCCCGTTCCAAACCACAACAAGGTCAACAACAGAATTAAGGGAGGAGGTTCGGCCATTTTTTTGCGGTTCGGCCCCCTCCCGTTAATCGATAGCAATCGGCTACGATTACGAAGAACGCTCGAATATTCACGAACAAAAACAATAAATCCCCTACCTCAAACATTGTCGTCGAACGAGGTTTGTCACAGAAAGGGACATCATGGAATTGATCGTCGCAGAAGAAGAGGATTGTTGGCATTTGTTGATCTCTGAGGAAGGTGTCTTTCGCCGTCTTCCATCGTCAGAGGTCGGCGTTCCTCGTCGGTGTTGGTGCGTTCTTCGCGTTATTCGACGAAGAACGAAGAACTTCAAGACTTCTCTTTTTCTTCCAAAAACTCAACACAACAAACCCAACAATAATAAAATAAGACACCTCTTATTTTATTACTCAAGACTTAATTTTGAAATTAAAAAATTGAATTAATCAATTAATTGAATTAATTGAGGAGTTTAAACCGCCCAATTAAAGAGGCGTTTATTATTCAGTTTAAACGCAAGAGTTACCTTACATTTAAAAAATGGGGGGTGCGGGTGCGTTACATAATTAAAGGTGGGGGTTTCATGGAAGTTGAAAAAGTGGGGCTCATGTGGGCCCCACCCCAAAAATATCCTACCTAGTGGAGTAGGATATAGTGGGTCCCACTTCAACCACTTAGCATAGGTTAAACAACTTAAAATAAAATAAATTGGTTGCCCCATTTTATTTTATTCATTTACTTAACCCAAAATTTTTAAAACCACACCCGAGCAAACACAACTCCGGAAAAGGTGTTCCTAAGAAAATATCGGTGCTGCGATTCCATTGGTTCCCTCGGATTTCGATTCCGAGCATCGGTCCAAAAGTTAGGAAAACCCGCTCGTTCGTTCACTGAACGTACATGAGCTAAACTTCGGAAAATGATTCCGGGCACACCGGGCCTCGGAATCAGGTGCCGTCAGAAACTGCCTTCTTGTAAAATCCCAAAGAAAATTAAGAAAAAATTTCCCTTGAAATTTACGGGCCTTATAGAGTAATACATTGGAGTAATTTCACTAAATAAGGAAGATAATAAGGATTAATAAATAAATAAAACTATTTGAAATTGTAGGATTCTAAAAAATTGATATAAAAATCACCTAAAAATATAGTATGTATTACATATATTTGATATGAATTAGGGGTATAAAAATTTCTTAATAATTAAAATCTAGGTTGAAAATCTTTGACACGAAATATCACTTATGAAAAATAAAGTTTAATCCAAAATAGACCTAATAGAGGATGGAATGAATATATTTCCAACATCCTTCCATAGAAACCCCCATATTAAAAATAATACATCCAAAATACCATAAATCAATTTCACATATAAGGATTTTTATAAAAGAGTTTATGAATATAGAAATATATTGGCATTATAATAAATTTTAAAGATGGTATAATGAGAAGAAATGAAAATCTATCATTGTTAATAGATAAAATGGATGGAAATAAAATTAAAATATAAGCATGTTAGAAAATGAAGTAAAAGTTTAAATGAGGTAATAATGGTAGAATAACAATTAAGAAATAAATATAGTGGAATATAATACCCATACTTTGGGAATATAACATATTATGAAACAGGCATGATAAAAGGGAATGAGTAAACTCTCATATATATTACAGGAAATGAATTAAATTAACCGGTATATATAATCATGTAATCATATTAATATTAATTTTAGAAGAGATTATAAGAAAATAATATCAAATAGGAAATGAGAAGAGTTAATTAGGGACCCTCCCTTTTTTTATTCCCTATATTTAAAATTGACCTTTAAACCCTCATAAAATCAACCAAATTTTACAAGGAACTCAAGGAGAGGAGTATTGAGTTATGTAAATAGAATAAATATAGATTTAATTCTGGAGAATGGGTTAGATATTTGGATTTTTATAGGTGTAATGTAGGGGATTTTCTTTGGAAACATGAGATATATGAGGGGTAAACAAGGGATCACATGGCGTTAGGCGGTTCAATAAATTAGGTGAGTTAGGTAAGGAAATTATTATTTGAATAATATGATTAATTTCAATATCAAACAGATGACTTCTTGAATTAATAAATATCATTTTACTTACATAAAATCTATGCCATTTTATTTTACTCTTTTTTATAACATTTTACTTTATTTAATTATTTTCCACAAAAATAATTTTTTATAAAAAATATAACTTACTCCAATATATCAAATTTTAATGTATTGATTTAACAATTTAACACCATTTAATCAAATTAAAACTCTAAATTTAATAAATTTAACTTTTAAATGAAATCATATAATATATAAGAAAGCATTTTTTAGAAAAATAAATTTTCAAATATTAAATGATTTTATGCTTATTTATAACCAATTACTAACAATTTTACCAAAATTAATTTACAAAGATATATATATATATATATATATATAATATTTTTAATAAAATCATTCTTTAAAAGTGATAGATTTGTATTTTAAAATAAAAATATATTACCTAAAAATATACATTTTTAAGAATACGATATTTTTTTTACAATTACATATTGTATTTTTTATTTTATTTCATAAATATATGTTAATTATATGTAAAATATAATATTTAGGAAACAATATTTATTTAGACAATCTAATTATAAAAACATCATTATAAATATTTGATACATGTATACTTAATGACAAAATATCCAACAACTATATATCCAACGACCGTATATCCAAAGGCCATATAATAGTCATATTAATCTCATCCCTTACTATGTATAACCTTACATAATTCTTTAAAATCATTCATATAGTATTATTTTTTAACATGTATTTTATATTTCTAAATTTTTTTTGTTATTTATATAGTTATACCTGGTAATAAGTTGTTCATGGTAAACAACAAGGATGAATACTTCCGGAATGCGGTATTTTTATTTACTTATGGGTTATTCAGCTTATAATTTTCATAATTATATTTTATTTAGAAAAATTTTAATATCATATTTTATATTATAATATTCCACAATAGTAAAAATAATTGTTCATTTTATCTTGGTATTGCATGTAGAAAAAGTTGTCCATCGCATGGGATTTATTAAATAAAATTTCACATTAAAAATAGGGTGTTAAAATGGCAGTGTTGATGGGTCTCTTCCAATTCAAATTATTATTTTTGTGTGTGATTTTTTATTTAAAACAAAATAATATTTAAAAAATATCAAATAAAAAATTAAATAACCCTTGGTTTTCCCCTACCCCTTAGGTTATAAATTTCTTAATATATAAATATTATTAATAAAATAAAAATAAAAATATTAAATTATTATTAAATAATTTTGATATATGTTAAAAATGGACCTTTATTGTTTAGTGTTTTTTAAGACTATTTTGGATTCTTGGATTGTATATTTCAATCATTTTTTAATATAGATGACAATGGTAAATGTTTCAAATGAAACTGGGTAATTTTAAGAGTTGTTTTGACCATTTTAGTATTTGAACTACTTTTTTAATTATTGGATGAAAAATTTAATTCATTAAATGTGTAAATTTTATTGATTATTATTCTATGATGTTTATAATCTTTTAAAATATCAATTTATCAATTTAGATCACGTACTATCATAATTATATTGGTTTTGTTTTAATAAAACCTATTCGACTAAAAATAATTTTTTTTAATTTCATTGAATAATTCTGATTATTATTTACATGTGATTATTTAAGGATAGTATTATTTAGTGTGTATAACATGTTGGATTGGTTCATTTTTGACTGAATTTAATAGATATCAACTTTCCATTACAAAATTCAAATGAATATGACTAAAGTCTATCATATTTAACTAGATTTATTTGATTGATGAGAGGGAACAAGATCGGTTATTTTTTATTAGAATGAATAATTTTAATAATACTTTACAAGAATCTATTAGAGTTGATGAAATTTGACTAGGCGAGTTATGAAATTTCTAGTTTTATATTTTAATGACTATCCAACCCCATATTTCAATGATTTTTAATAATAACAACACAACTAATCAATTAATTACAAAAAAATGATAAGATAGAGTTTTAGAGTAGAAAAAATGATATGATCCAAATTTTGGGTTTATAGTGCTAAAAATTAATCACATTATAAAAATATTGATGAAAAAAAATATTTTTTCTTAATTGATGTAAATGAAACCTAATTCTTTTTATGGTGATCCCAATCATGATGGATTGAATACATATATTTTTTGTTTACCATCTATATAAAAATTATGCTTCATCAATTACAATGATGATTCCAAACATTTGATGTAGCATACGATGAATGTTTTGAAACCATTATCAAATCATATTAGATATATGTATATTCCTAGTATATTTAAATAAAATGTAACATTTTTATCGATATCTCTCTCTAAAACTCATTTTTTTGGGTAGGTACTCAGGTTGAAGGTGGTGTATCAAGCCTTGTCTAACATAATGTAATGGGATACACATTATCATTGACTAAGCATTTTGATACACATATAGACTATAGACTATATGAGTTTTAATTTTCATATTCTATCATCAATAAAGTAAATGATTGAGGGTTTTATTCTTAATAAAATTATCATATGATTTGATGGTGTGTTTTTTAGACTAATCATATGCGATGTTACATTACTGGTGGGGTGGGTTTTCCCCTAACATGGTAAGATTAAGATGATTTCTATTATTATTGAAATTATTTGATAATAGTAGCACTATAAGAATATGATATATTAAAAATAGTTTTTTTATGGGTTTAGAAACTACCATTAAATGAAATAAATAATTTTGGATATTAATTCTTAGAAGCAATTTCTTATATTGTTACTATTTTCCCTATAAATGTAGGTATAAAAACTAAATGAGTGTGGGGTAATTATTGTCAAGATCTTAATGTATAGTTTTTTCCCTCTTATATTCAAATGATCAGAAGTTACAATTTATAAAAAAATTAGAGGATCAAAAAAATAAGTGAATTAAGCATAGTGGGAAATAAACAATACATGAGATATTATATAATAATAAAAATAACCATTAAAATATATTATTACCCACACTTAGAAACAACACGATGTCTTTTATTTTAATCCAAATCTATAAAAGGAAATTTAATTTGATCCATGGAATAGAAGTCTCAAACACCAAAACTTCATCGACAATACATATGGCAAAGTATCATGTTCGGTACCAGATATATCTATTATTACAACCCATTAGTGGTATCAATTTATAAACTAGGAACTTCCTTTAAAAAGCTATTGGAATTAAGTATCCCTATCCCTTAGCACCTCTTCAATATAGTCGATCAAAATCAATTACAAGTACCTTGTAATTTGCTTAAAATAATGTGAAAAGAAGAAGATTCCATACAAGGAATCTCATCAATATCATGGGATCAAATGACAAAATGATTAAACATTGAAGTGTTAGATGATTAATAATGAACTCTTTATAAAAATATGCACTAAGGTAAATACACTGAAAGAAACACACAATTAGAAACTATATAGGAAACATGATAATGAAAACATCAAAATGATCACATTCTCTCTAAGTATATTATCTAACCAACATTTTCCCTCAAATTCCTTACTCTAACTCCACTAATATCTTCAGGTTTGGTAGAAACAACAATAGAATCAACCGTGTTGTCTTCCCCTGAATACAATACACCACCATCATAATGCTTCATATATCACTAGATGTACTTTATCATGGAATTATCATTATCTTGAAAATGTTGTTATTGATTTATTTTATAAAAACATAAACCATTATAAGTTATAATATGCATAATAGAAATCACTACAAACAAAATTTAAGTTAATTGAAATTCATTTTAAATGTATTTTAATTTTCAAAACAAAGGATAAAAAAGTATTTTTGACCCAATAATCTCCCCATATTTTAAAATAACCTAACACAAAATAAAATACATAACTTTTACTTAATTTTAAATAAAAAACATTACATAAATTCTGATGAAACTACATCTTTTCAATTACTATATAATATCAACAATAAACACATTAGTTTAACAAATCCACGTTAATGAAATAAAGGAAATTTTATCATTTCCTTACCCCTTTGCAATTTTTATTAATACATACAATAGAAAAAATGTAATAAAAGTGATAATTTTGAAGATAAAATTTATAAATAAAATTATAAAACATAGCCTTCTATTTTATGTTATGAATGTGGATCTCACAATCTTACTTAAAATTCATAACATCATCCATGACTTCAAAAATTGACTCATTCAATTTCTTCTGGGATCTTGGAATCTAAAAATCAATAGTATGATCTTGAAGAATAATAATCCAAGAATTTATCCTAGGATCAATAGATATCATGTTGTTCAATCTTAGAAACTATTATGAATTATGTTCAATCTTCTTCCCCATTATTTGATATATCATGCTTGACATTAAGTTTGATGAACTTTATAAAACCAATCTAGCTTCTTTCTATTTTGTATTTTCTATTAATGGATAATAATTTTCAAAATTATAATATAGAATATCAATAAGAAGGGTTTTGGATTGAATCTCTTCTTCTCCCACCTCATTTAAGCCATTATAAAAAATTTCAACATCAATTATGTTCCAGCCTTTAACATTTGGTGAATTATTCATCATAACTTCTAGGTATTTATATTTTTATACCATCCACAATTCATAATGAAATTCTAGTTATTTCTCTATTGGGATTTTATCATGATTAGAAGATGATTTTCTTTGAGATTCCTCATATGATGAATTATTAGTCTCCAATAAACTAGATAAATTTGAAATTGATGAAGTGTAAGATGATTACACTAAAGACTCTTTTGGAGTAGACTATCTTAGAGTTTTTTCTATATGAGAATAAAATAACTTTTATTTTGTTTGGATAATATCTCCCAATGGTTCACCATATTCTGTTACTACTGATCCTTGTCCTTTCTTTAGAGGAGGTGAAGATAGAGATTCTGATGATGATTCATCTATTACATTATCCTTTCCTTTTCCAGTAACTTCAAATAAGACTAAATTTTTTTGAGTAAATTGATCCTAAGATTCCATTTCTCAAAAGGTTATATGGGGTAGCATGGCTTATGTTACCCAAGATATTTTTCTTCAAATAATATATATTCTTTCCCCAATATTTCATCATATGATTATGAAATTATTTATTTAAATATTTTACTTTCACCATATTCGGTAAAAAAAATGTTTTTACAGACACCTTTTATTGATTATTTCTTTTGATTTAATCATCCTTATACTACCATAAATTACTATGTTTTTAATAAGTATTTTTATATTATAATTAAAAAATAATTCCTTTAATTCTTTTATGGAGTTAATATAACTACCAATTCTTCTTTAGATTTCTTCCTCTTCTATTTAGAATAATTATTCTTTTTCTTTGGTACATCATCAAAAGTGGAAGTATCATTAGTTACTTTTTGTTTCTTCATAGTGGTCTTCTTCTTCTTCTCAACATCAGTCAAAAAGTCAACATCCAATGAATTGTCAATAAAATTTAATTCAATTAGATAATATCTGAGTTTCATCTAATAAATAATATCATTATTTAAATGATTTTCCATTACCCTCTCAGGAGTACCAAAATTTTAATCTCCTTACTTCCCAATAATTTTCAAAAAAAAATATTTAACATACAGGTATAAAGTAGAATATTTAGCTTCACCTGAATAGTAAATATCTCCTCCAGGTATTCCCAATTGAACTTCACAAGATTAAATTCTATCATATAATAATGGAAATATAAAATTCATATATATTGAATTTTAAATGTGTTCTTATCACCTTTTTTTAGTAGTTAGAAACTTTGAACCCATTAAAAAATAATTCTTGCTTCCAGTCATAGCAGGATTTATTTATAAAAACTTTATTTTTAATAAATAAGTCATCCAATGATCTAAATATATTAAGTAATTATGATGTATCTATAAGTTTATATGAAATAAAAATAGGATCACTTACCAATACAATTCACAAAAAACTCTAAATTTCTTCACTGAAAAAACTATGACCATTTACTTCAAGATATACATTTTCTATCCATCATATTCAAAAAATAACATTTTCACATAAAATTAAATGAAAATTAAAGGCTCAAATAATTAATGATCATTAGAGTGAAGTATAATATACACCCATAATTAGAATAGGATAACCTCCTTTAATAAAGATTCATGTTTTTTGAACCAAGAACAATCAACTAATCTCTCTTGAACAATATCACTTGTAGAAACTTCAATGGAAAATGACATAGAATTTTGAAAAATGGTCAGTAAGATATTATAATAAGAGTTTAAAAAATGGAAGATATATCCTTTGAATTCATACAAAAACATTTAGGTCTAAAATCCTTTATATAGATGATATAGTGACCGTTGATCTAATTATGATCTAGTGTTTCTTAAAGCTTCCTGCTTAAACAATGATGTCAAAACTCTTTAAAAAAATTATTTTTGAATTTCATAAAATGAAAAAATGTTTCCCTATAATGAATTAAATCATAAAAAACAAAGCCTTAATAAAATTAAAATTAATCAAATTATGAAAATTAATAAAATTATCTAGTCTAAGAAATCTTTTGCAAGATAAAAATTAAAAGAATAAAAGCTCCCAAAAGTTATCATCCATCAATAAAAAACATTTCATTATATATAAGAAGTTTCTATAATTGATTCAAAATCATTTTCCTATATTAAATAGAATCTAATCGTAGATAATAAATTCTTTACAAGAGTGTTATACAACCCCCACCCCCCATGTAAAGGAGTTTAATAATAAAGATAGACTTTCAAAATGTAAGAGTAAAGTACTCACTATAAAAATGAAATTTTACCAATTACTGAATATTATATTTTAGTTTCTAGTACAAAATGACTTCTTATAATTAAAAAATAACTTCATGGAAGGTATACCTACTTTGATATAAAATTATTCAAAAATAAAACATTGGTAATACATATATTTCCAAACATCTAGTGCTCAATTGTTATAATATCTTCTAAGATGAATTCCTTGTGTGTTATAAAGGATTGAATTATATACAAGGAATATTTTTTTATTGTATACCTATCAAACACATTGTATAAAAATGTGCACTACTTGGAGAAAAGTAATTTTAATAAAAATGATTCATATCGTTTGTTTTACTATTAATTCCATAAGCTATCCTTTTGGGCCTCAACTATCTATATAGTTTCTTAAAACATTTCATTCTTATAGTAATATTTGAATGTAATTTCTTTAATGTTTCATTGACTTAATTAAGTTTAAATATTTTATTCCAATATTCTAATCAAATAAAAAAAAAATTTCCTTTATTTTTGGAATTTATCTTTGAATTTTTAATGTGATTTGATGTTCTTTAAAAAATATTATCATTCTGTTTCTTAATCTATAATACTTGATCAAACCTACTAGTTAACTTATAATTAAAATAAAAAATTGCATTTATATACTCAACCTGATCATATTTCTTCTTATCAACTTCATCTTTAGGTCTTTTTTTACACTTGAAGATTCTTTGGTATGTTTCTTCAACTTCCTCAATATAGTCCTTCAGGTCATCATATGATGGTCCCTTAATTTCACTTCTTTAATCATCTGATAATTGTTGTTTATATTCTAATAAACATTAGAAATATGGTCTTAATGATTAATATGATAAAACCTCATTCAACTTAGCTATCAAAAACTTATGTTTCTTTGAAATATTAACATAAAAATGTAATTCTACGATTACTGTTATGACAATCACTATCTTCAAATTTACTATCAAATGAGAAATATTCCTCAATTGAAATCTAATATGTAGTAGGACCATTAATTGCTTTCTTCCCTTTCCTCATTTAATGTTTGGTAGAATCATTTTATTTATTTTCAACTAAGGAAATCTAGGTTGAATATTTCCATATTTCTTGCACTTATAATAGATATGATCTGACAAGTCTTTGATTTCACTTCTTGTCTTTCTATATTTATTATTCTCATAGTAATCTCTCTAGAAATTATAGATATTAAACTTCATTTTAATCAATTATACATATTATCCTTCTATAGGTTCTGGACAACTGTTATTATAATGTTTCTTAGAAGTTATTCTTGATATTCTTGTATTTGAAGTTCGAACTCCAGAAGTTACATCTTTGAAAGTAGATTCAAATGATACTCTATTTTTCTTCCTCTCTTTTTTCAAAATCCCACCTTAAATCATTCTCATAATTTAATAAAGTTATTATGAGATAATAAAAACTTTTATCCATGATATGAATCACGTCAAAAATTGTTGGTCACTTAGATTCCCACTATTTTGGTAATATATCAATATTATTTCCAATAATATCATAATCTGAAAATTATTTCTTTCTATGTTTTTAAAGAATATTTACAATTATTAGGAATCTATTATTAATTTGAGTTTCCAATTCACCAAGTATGAAATATATTTTTTTGATAATTATCAAGGAGCATAGCTCTCTTAGTTTCAAGAGATCTATACATTAAAAAATCTGTAATCTATGGTTTCTTTTTGATTCCATAATATGTTTTATAAGATGAAATATGACTGTAAATATTCCATTAAATAACACATAATAATGTATTACACATATTGAAATTAAGTTTAAATTATTCTCTCCCATATATAACAGAAGTTTAAAATCATTTCTCCATAATGTTATAATTTTTAGTGAGCATAATAGAATTATCCACACTAGTATTTACAATATATGTCTCAATACAGTCATGCCAATATCAATAATCTACACTATAAAATATGGGTGTTTTGTTAGGATTTAAGTTATCAATGGATTATACCGGTATACTTGTGATTATAAAATAAAGATATTTTCTCTTATATATGTTTATTATAAGGAAACTACGATAAAATCTGGTGAATAAAGAGAAGGTAAAAAAAAGATCTATCTCAAACATAGTGTAATAAAACAAGAGTTTAAAATATTTTCCTTTTAATGAATAATGAGTTTGATTGCTTGTATGTTATGAAACACTGAGATTAAATTAATTTTGATATGTTAAGATATTACAATATAATATAACCATTAATTAATTAAAAGATTTCAATATGATACATTATTAAGAATATTACAGGAAGTGTAAAACAAATAAAAAGATTAAAACACTCTATTATAAAAGAATTTATTCTAATTTGACATGTTATAATTAATTTAATACATTTTAATTATTATAGTATAATATATAATATTGTAACACCCATTTAATTATAATTTCATATGAAATAATATTAAGAATACTCAATGTTAAAAAGGGACATTTTTCTATAAAAATACATTTTCTTCATATTTTATATTTGATTTTGGTATAAGGTTAATTTTTCATTTAAAAAACACATTTTCTATAAAATATTTTTTGTTGTGTTTTACATACTTATAATTAAATCAATATATTATATTTATAGAGATTGAATGTTCAAAACTGGATTCCATATTTTCAATAATCTTGTCCAAAATTTTTAATGAGGTCAATTTCTTTTTTAGTTATTGTGAATAGTGACATGTGGAAAAAGTCGTCACCATGGTAAAGGGTAAATCAAGTTAATTAAGGAAAAACATTATGATATGGCCTAAAAAAATAATCTTAAATATTATTGGTTGATATATTTTAACCCTTATCACCTTAAATTATTGAATATGCAATTTTTTCCACTTTCCTTTGATTAAAACCTTTATATTATTTTAAGTAATAATTATAAAATGTTACTTTCTTTATTTAAATGTCTATAATATATTATTATATGTATAAAAATAATTTATTATTGATTATAAATTATTATTTTAAATATTAATAAATTATTTATATGATATTAATTTATTTTCAAATTTTAGTGGTGGTATAATTACCTTTAATGCTTATGAAATTCCAACACAATACTTGTGCAAGAAACATAAAATCTAGTAAATAATATTAAAAATATTAAAATTAATATGTTTTTAATGAATTGTGGTGTTAAATGAATTTCATGGACAATTATAAAGTATAAGTGATGGTAAAAGTTTTTTTATCTAAATTCCATTGATATATTTATGTCTTTAAATCCAAATTATGTGAATAGTCCAAAAAATGACTTTAATAGTATTTTATATTAAACATTATTTTATTAAATGATTTAAAGTCACAAAAATCTTGAAATAGGGAATGTGGGATGTCAATTGTTCTAAAATTTCATCCATGGACCATTTTTTATCCACTTTCCACCTTATAAATACATTTATAACCCATAAATATTGAAACTTTTGTTACCATGTATAATGTTTAAAAGGGTTAACGAGAGGGTTAAACCAAAATATATGGTTTAAAATTCCACTTAAGCTTATATAAATTTTATTTTTTGATTTTATTTGAACCTTATACTCCTTATATTTTAATATTTGTCACTTTAGAGCCATTTTACAGGAGAAATAATTATATTATATATTATTATTTCAAGTGTTTAAAAGATTACCACCCGCCCTGCTTATAAAAGGGAACATACTATCCTATATTTCTCACAATTATTTATCCATTTAGATTATCTCATGACCAATTACCATACCCATTTCTTAGATATCATTATCTCACCAAAATACCAAACATATAATTCTTAATTTTCAATCCAATGGAGATTTTCCAAAGGATATGTATAACTCTTAACCAAATTCTTTCATTTTATTTTTTCTTATTCCTCCTTAAACATATCATAACTATAATGATATAATAATATAATCTTCTATAATATACTAAAATTTCATTATATTTATGGTATAAGTTTTTTCATCTTCTTTTCCTTCTAATGGGAAATTAAATCATCGCTTATGTGTATGTGCGGACTACCATCTCCATGAAGTGATGTATTTTATTTTCCATCATAGAATTTCATGGATGTTTTTAATGATGGATTTAATGAAAAATTATTAAAATCGTGATATAATAATGATTATCGTAAGATAATATATCATATTGTTTCTTAACCTTTCATTAGTTGGGAAATATAAAGGTCGCTCCTGCGCACGTAAAGACTATCATCTCCATATAGTGACGCATTTTTTTTCAATACCATATCACATGTATGGTCATAATTATTGAATTAATGAATTAATATGATACTTCTAACATACTTATGATTCTATAAAGGTAATAATTTATCTATTTTATTACATTCTTTTATAAAATGAAGGTAATGTCCATGTGTACGTACATACTACCATCTATATGAATGGTGTATTGCATGTTTCTAGTACCAGATTTTGGAGATATATATATATAAACTATATATAATTAATACATATGATATTTATATAATTATTAATATTCTAGATATGATAAAACTATGACTAAGATGCATGGACTATAACCGCCAAATAGAAACATGTAATTAACACTTGGAATATATATTTTAATGAATAATTGTTAGTAACTGAGTAATAATATGTTATAAGTTAATCATATATGGTATGATAAATATGATAATGTTTATGGTATATATCTATAATAAATATAAATTAATTATATAGGAGGTTAATATCATGTATGAAACAAGTTGGACTTGTGGTAAGAGTTTTTCATCTCAATTCCACTTCATTGAGACATATTTTATATTATGAAATCATTTCCATTTTAATGATGTATATACATCCCATTTGGAATATTATATCATGAATAAATTTTTATTTTATAATCTCAGTTATTTATCTGGATTATTAATGTTTCAATTTACATTGGGGTAATCCTATCTTATTTCTTTTATAAACCCCATATATTTTCTTCTCCACTGGTTATTTCTAGGGTTCTGAAGTATACATTCCATTTTACCCTTCTTTGGAACCCAAATTCATAGAAATGTTATTTTTAAGAAAAGTTAACCATATTTATTTTTTTGGTTTGGAATATTTTTCTTCCACGTCCATGTTATTTTTAAAATAGTTTTATGAATGTAATTATTTATTATCAGATATTTATAAATTTATTTTTTATATTTACATTATTTGTAAAAACATTTAAGGTAATCATATTTTAATTTTCTCAAATAGGTTAATTTTTAATTTAACAAAAAGTATGAAAAGAATGTTCTTTTTAATGTATATGACATGAATGGATTTTATAACCATCATGTCCATTATTCTTTAAGATTCTTCCTCTACAATTTTTCATGTTTTCTCAAAGAAGATCTTATCCTATCTTATTATGTGAATTTTTCATTTAAGAGTTTCAAAGTAAGTGGAAATATTTTCAAAAATGTTAAAAAGATTTTTGTAAGTGATTTATAACATCATTTTTATAATAAGTTAAAAAATCTTAAAAAAGTTCCTTTAAAATTTTTGCTTCTATTTTATTCTCTATTTTACAAAGAATTAATCTTAATATAAAAAATTTATTTCTAATGAATTTATGGTATTATTTCATCCCTTACTTATTTATCGTTTTGTAGCCATTAAATTTCTCATGATCATTTTCTCTATCACTATCCATAATTATTTGGACATTATTTTTCTCATAAATATCCATATTTGTTTATCATGTATATGATCATTGTCTTAAACATATAGAATTTAGATATATGGTGTTAGTTTAAAGAAGCTTACTATGGAAATTTTTTGATTGATTGGGGAAATGTTGAAATTCCACATTCTTGATTCAATATGTATATTTATTTTTTAATAAGGAATATTGATTATGAATTTTATTGATAATTCAATATATGAGTAATATGTTAGACATGTGTAAGTGATGGCTGGGGACTAGTTATAGATATCACCTCAACGCATCGATAGGTCTCATTAGACAAACCTGTATCCATGACTTATTAGTTGGGTATTTGGTGTATTTATAACCAATTATTAAAAGTTTATTAGAATAAGGCTTTGATAGTAAGATTCATGATGTCTTGGAATAAGTAATTTGTGTTAAGATCATGAATGTTTGGCATTATGCATTTCCTTTTGTGAGAATTTAGTTATCATTATCCATGTGTTTATTTTCATCCATGGATGTATTTCATACTCAAGTTATTTATAAAATGGAATATGTATTTATTTTTATACTCTTCAATATTGTTCTTCATTATTTACTCATGATAAATTCCACTATACATAATCCTTACTGAGCATCTAATCTCACAATTTATTATTAATTCCTTTACCTGTGTTATGTAGAATGAATCTTTGAATTATTTTCAAGGATGTAAGAAATTTTTTCATTCTATGTTTTAAATTTACAATTTAATATAGAATTCATGTATGTATATAGTCTTCCAAGAATGTAAAACTGCGAAATCATCAGTGATGTGATCACTTATATCTTATACCAATGTAAAAAACATTGGCTCTAGGTTACTCGAGTCGTGGTGGATTCATCATTATAAAGAAGAGAAAGGTTCTAACACCAAATATTATCCTATTAAATGTAGGCATGGAAATAATGAGAGGATGTGAATTGTAGTAGATAAGTAAAAATATAATTTTTCCCACTTGATTATTCAGATGATTTGAATTTGTAAATTCCAATAAAATTATATTATCAAAGTAAAATAAGAAAATTAAGAACACTATAAAATAAAAAATACATGAGGTATCTGATAAAAATCCAAATAAGACTTAAATTTTATTATTACAAACACATTGATACAATATAAATACTTTTATTAACCTAAATCAGCATGATGAACTTTAATAGGATCCATACTATAAAATATCTAAACACTATAACATTATAAAGACAACCAGTTTGAATGCATCAACTTCCATATATTAATTTATTCAACGAAAACCAATCAAGGGTAGTAAGTTAAAAAATAGTAACTTTCTCAACACTACTATTATCAATATATATATATATATATATATATATATATTTCCTCAAGAAACTCTTCGATCTCATCAATTAGTATCCAGTCTAAGTGCCCTAGACTTCATTGTTGTGAATGTTAGAATAATAAAAATACAGGCCAGGAATCTTGTTTATATAAAGGGGTTATAAGATAACATTGTTGAAATAGAAAAGTATTAAAGAATTTATAAGGAAAGCCTCAAATATGGATTATCTAACAATAACCCACTAAAATAAATTAAACTTAAAATTTATCTAGGTAATGAGATGATGTAAGCTTCAAAATAAATAGAGGCTCTCATAGTGTAGTGTGTAACCATAATTTTTCTTTGAATTAATCTTTATTTATTTATAGCAATTAGAATAATAAAATCTTACATGATCTTAAGGTTTTTTTAAATAATATCAAAATCAGTAATGCTATCTTACACTAAACATAATACAGTGCCATAAAAATACACCATCTGTTTCTTGATATACTCTAGTGTGTCTTCATTATTCTCTAGAAAATATTAGGGTTGACTCAGTTTACTAGAATATAAACCATAGAAATAACTAATATGTATAATACAAAACATTGAAAACATACTTCAAGTTAAATCTAATTCATATTAAGTAGATTTTTATTTTCAAAAAACGGATATAAAAGTGGTGTTTGACCCAATAACTGCTAGATATTTCAATTAGTCATTCTTATTTAAAAATTATTTAAAATAAATATATGTAGTGATAATTTAATCTAAAAAATCGTAAAATGTTTAAAAATAAAAATAAAACATGAATGTTTAACCAAACCTACAATTCATTACCCCTTACCCAGAAATTAACCTCATGAAATTTATAATATAATACCCCATATTTTAGTATAAATTTTTAATTAATACTTTCTATGTATCAAATAACTTGTTCAAAATGAAATATGAAACTAAAATAACAATGCTTTATTTCATTAAAGTAACATATTAAAATATAATATGAAGTACACCATAATATTATAAGAATGATATATTGAACATAATTATGAATATATTGAGTGAAAAAATAAACAAAAGTAAATAAAAAATTATATGATTAAAGTATTCTTCTTTGTGGCCTCCTATGAAAATAACATCATTGTGTATAACTATAGATCGAATGGAAAATATTATAAATGTGATATAAAATTTTGAAAATAAATTAATGAATAATTTTAATGGTTTTTAAATAAGTCTGTTTAGTAATATATATTGTAGAAAGCTAAAATTTCACATTTAACACTTTGTTACAATTTTAGTGTGTAGAATTGTAATTTGGTTTTTATGTGAAAATAAACTATTATGATGAAAATTTCCATTGATAAATATCTATTTTATTAGTTAAAGTTGATAATTAAGAATTTAATTAAGTAAATAATTAATTTTATTTTGGATATACATAGAATATGAGATATTTACAGTGTTGAATTTATTATATTAAGATGTTTTTTATATGATCATGTAAAGAATATTATAATGTAAGGAATATAAATAATCATCGTTTTTTTATGGTATCAGATGAATCAATAATAAATAATGGATTAAAATAATGTTATTTTTACCTTACAAGATATGTTAAATAAATAACTTTTATGTAATATAACTATAATAAAGTTTTAATAGTGCATAAATTATTAATAGAATACAATTTATTAATAAAAATTTCAATGTTTGACAATATTTGTAATATTTTGACTAGAATAAAAATGATAATATATTATTCAAGAATGTGGAAGGTGATTCTAAGTTGACGTAGTAATTAATGTATGGTTTTCACATTCTATAATTTTTTGATAATTGTTTACATATTATTCATGTATTTAATATCATTAAATTTATTAGTATTTGATATGAAGAAAATAAGTTATTATTTAAATATTTTGAATAATTATTCATTAGTCAAATGCTTATTTTATTTTTATTATGTATTAATTTTTATATTTAAATGTTTATAATTTTTATATATTAATATGATGATAATATAAATCATTAGTATGAATTATAAGTATTTTGAGTTTTACTTTTCATATTATTATTTATGATAAAATACATCTCCCATATAGTTAAAAAATGGTAATGTATTTTTATGGGTTTTTATTTAAAAATTATAAGAAGAAATAATAATAAATGATGGGAATTATGTTGTATAAATATCATGTAAAATTATAGAAAATTCTATGTTATGAAATTATGTGTGTGAAATATTATTGTTTAAAAGGTAATTCATTATTAATTATTATAGTGTTATTATCTATATAGGTTTGAAGCATAATAAGTGTGATTTTAATGTTATATTTCATTAAATAGTGAATATATTTTATTGAGGGGAAAATATTCAAATGGATTATTAAAAAAATATTCTGAAATATTTATTAATTGAATAATTATATGATGGATTTATACTGAGGATAAAGTTTAATTATATCCATGGATAAGTTTAGGTTGTTTACATTGTGAATGGTATTTACCCTAGAAAATATTTATGTAATAAATATGGAAATTTAAATGAGATGAATTATAATAGGTGGAATGATTTTATTATTTTTATATTATTAAATTATTTATAGTTTTTATTTAATTAGGAGAGCCTCCCTTGGTCAAATAAATTTAATGTGCTATGTTTAATATTTTAATGAATAAGGTTTCATATTCAAGTAAGAAGTAAAATCTATTTTAAATGGGGGGATTTAATGGGTGTTGATTATCATTGAGATATGAATTTTGGAAGTGAAATACATTGTATAAATAGATGGTGTCTAAGACACCACTTGCCTCTAGCCATTCCCTTTCTATTCTTCTCTAATTAAGAATTCTTCTATGTGGTTTCATCCCTATTAGTGGTAGCTATATTATTTGAGGAAGTGAGGTGGAAGCGCTAGAAGAACCATGTGTAATGAACATTGGTGTTCTCAGAATGAGTTTCTTACACTTGAGAATGATTTAATTAAGTTTCCTATATAGAGGTATATAAGTATCCATAAACCATAATATTATCAAAAAATCATGCTCTACACTATCCATCCTAATACTATAGTCCTTACATAATTCCAACCTCTATTGGAGATCCATCACCTATATAGTAAGTGGATTTTCATATCTAAAACTGAAATTATAGGCCATCACTACCAACACTTGAGTGTCACACCCCATACCCCAACCTTGAATATTGTTATTCACACTTGAACTAGCAGTGTTTAGTTTGTTCTCATGATTGGGGGGGGATACCAATAGACTCACCTACATCTATTAATCACAGGAGTGAGTATTGGTAAATAATGTGTTTCTTAACTCATGTTACTGATGAATGAGGATGATTCTTTACCATCTAACCAAGATGACATATCCAAAATAATGGTGAAGAGGTGGTAATTCAATAGAAAAAACTTAACCAGAACCCCATGATGAACCATGTTGTTAAAATATTCCTAAATGATCCAAAACCCTTCTATGATAGTGATTTACCCCAAAACCCTGAAAACAGTTCTTATTACTATTAAATATATAACCTGATAGAAATAGATTTAAATACTTGGTGTTGAGATGGAAATATATGATTATTACAAGCATATTAAAGATCATAGATGCATCTTCTATAAATAAAAATAGGTGAGATGTGGATTCATCCTAGCCCTGCTAGAATAGTATCACTTAGACTCCATCACAATACCTTTACATTTAATTTCCTTATCAATTGGAACCTCCCTATTATAAATCCTCTAAACTAGGAAGCATAACTTATTTTAAATTTAACTTACCTAAGTTTACATTCCCAGGTGGTTAAATTCTAGAGGATTTTGTGTGAACCACCAAATTCCACTAGCCTTGAAGTAGCTTGAGAAAATTGATATGAAAACAAGAAGGTTATCCTTATTTGAGAAGAAAACTTAATTGGAAGCCCTATATTGATCAAAATTAACAATTGAATTGGTTATAACAATAAATTAAAAGTTTTATGTCATCATTAAAAGAACTAGGAAAGAAAATAGGTTTCTAGTGCCAATTATATTTTTAAAAAATAAGCTATATATGCCCAAAAATCCATTAATAATTTTTATAGATAGACTGAATACCTCCCACCACATTATTCCGAAGCATAAAGGGTTTAAGAAAACACATATTGGGAACCTACACTATGTTACTATATTTGCCTTTAGAATAGAAATCATGGAGTGACTGACCTTTTAAATACTCCTAGGATAACTTTTATTAAATTCATTATATCATTTACTCTAATATATAGATAATGATTCCACCTAATGTGAAAGATTTTGTGGTTTATTTCCAACAATTCATATGATATCTATTGTATTCTTGATAATTCCATAATAAATATTCAAATTCATTTTTTATATTATTGATCAACACCTTAGGGGATTTAATCACTAACAATATATGCATAGTAATTGATAAGATAACACACTAGATAAGTTAAATTATTCCTCTAATGGATAAAAATGATTCTTCTAGTTATTAACATTCCCATTGCTTTTTCTAACCAAGGAGTCAAAATTCTTGATTAATATCCACCAATTTCACAATGGATATCCAAGATAAATTATTGTAAAATAATTTATTTTAAAACATTTTCATATTTCCATAAATTGGGTTTTACTTGGAGATTTCATAGTATAATCATATAATCTAATTTATCAATGTTATTTTTCTGACCACTCTAAGATTCATAATTTTCTAGCTTCATTTTTAAAATATTAATAGATTTATTCTTCTAGTAAAGTAACACCATCATATAATCCACAAATAGGTGATGAGAAAATATAGAAGTTCCAATTTTACCCTTGAAGGGGGGGCCTGAACCTTATAACAATGCTAGGTTAACAGCTCTTTTAAAACAATCTTGATCCAATGCAAAAAATTCTATGAGAAAGTGAATCTCCTTATCCCAATCTCTGAATGGATTTCAATAATATAAATCATTTATTATAGCATCCAGCCTTTTTATCACATAAACTTTCATTATATTTTACAAAACTGAGGATCTTTAAGGTTTAGTGTCTTAGAAACCAGGAACTTAAAACATGAAAATATAAAACATTCTTATTAAACACTTGAAAGGCTTCTCCTCATGTTCATCCTAGGTTCATTACTTCATCTCATAACCTGGGGACATACATCAAAATAAAGGGTTAGCAGAAGGCCCAGTAAGGGAAACAAGAGAAACATTTTACATGTGAACTTGAGATACTTCAATAAGGTCATGAAAAGAACTTTAAGGCATGAGAAAGAAATCATGAGATATATCATAATAAAAATAAAATTTTTCATAACTTGAAGATGTGGATAAATAATTTAACATAGAAAATCATGAACATATCACCAAGGTCCATCCCCAAGGTGTCATTTGAAAATTACCAAGGTTATTCACCAAGATATCATGAAAATTGTAATCTCTAGTGGTTACATCATTACCCAATGCATTGGAGCGCTATCAGGGAGCACCCTTAAATTTGCATTTATTATCATGTGATCCACATATATCATCATAAATAATTTCATAAACAACCCATATAGAATAAAAGAAATGGGTTTCATTTCATAATCATAACGTTTTAAAAACTATTTTAAAGACATGATCTTTACGTCACTTTAAACCCACGGAAGGGGAGAGCGGGTCTCATGTATGTAAATACCATAATTTAAAATAAAACATTTTGGTATATATTTAAATACCCATTTATAATAAATATCTTTGAGTATTAACTTAATAAAATTAAATAACTTTAGAAAAAGAGAGAGACATTTTGAGACGAAAATTCTGCAGCATAACGGCTATGTTACAGGGTTTTAGAAAACATTGAAAAGAGAGGGGACATGAGTCACCCACTCAAAAATGATACATAAAATAGTTGGGGAACAGAATATAAAGTATTTAAGAACATGGTAATGAAATTTGAATGATATACCATAAGAAACGAAGAACTTCAAAGGAAGACAAAAAATAAGATTTCTCTTATGAGAATTCAGCAGCCTAACGGCGTCACTTAAAACTTCCAAAAATGGATTGACCAGATCAAATAGGGTATCTCATAATATGAACATAAATGATCAGTATGATAGATATAGAGATCATACACCAACATAATAAAAAGGAACTTGAAAGACTTGACATGAAAATAGATCTTGAAAATGAGAAGGGTGAAAGAATCTCTTAAAAATTTGGCAGCCTAACGGCGTCACTTAAACTTCAACAAAAATGAATTGATGAGATAAAATAGGGTCTCTCATCATATGAAAATAAAAGATAAGTATGATATATTTAGATATCATACCCCAACATAATAAAAAGGAACATGAAATACTTGACAAGAAAATAGATCTTGAAAACGAGAAGGGTGAAAGAATCCCTTAAAACTTCGGCAGCCTAACGGCGTCACTTAAACTTCAACAAAAATGAATTGATGAGATCAAATAGGGTATCTCATCATATGAACATAAAATATCAGTATGATAGATTTATATATCATACCCCAACATAATAAAAATGAACTTGCAATACTTGACATGGAATTAGAACTTTGAAAAAGGAGAAAGGTGAAAGAACCACTTTAAAATTCGGCAGCCTAACGACGCCACTTAAAACTTTAAAATACTGAATTGAAGAGATCAAATAGGGTATCTCATCATGTGAACATAAAATATCAGTATGATAGATTTAGAGATCATACCCCAACATAATAAAAAGTAACTTGAAAGACTTGACATGAAAGTAAGACTTTGAAAAGAATGAGAAGGGTGAAAGAATCCCTTAAAAATTCGGCAGTCTAACAGCGCCACATAAACATTCATAAAATGAAATGATGAGAGTAATAGGGGGTCTCTCATCATATTAACATGAAAATGGCATTAAGAGGAATATAAAATAACATCCTCCAACATAAGAGCATGAAGCATAAAAGAAATGACATAAAAGAGATTACTTGAAAAAAAAAAAGAGAGGTCAGATCCCTTACCTTAAAACGTAACTCTTAAAACTCAAAGGTTGGGACCTTGAGGGCTTGGGGGAACCTTGGGAGGACTCCTTGGGAGGTAATGAGACCAGAACTTCGTTGGGGGAGAGTGGGGAGTCGAAATGGATGAGAGGATGGCTTGGTATTTATAGGGAATGTGAGGGGACAAGGCATTAATGGCCAAGAGACACCTCAAAAGTGGTTTTCTCAAAACCATGTGCTATCCCATGGTATTTCCCATGGAGTTAGGCCACATGGGTCCCCCCATACAATAATTCATCAAATTTGGTATTCCAACCCATAAAATATCTCATGATATCATCATGACACAGTTATGATGTCATTAAACATACCGAAACCCTAAAACTGTATTTTTACTATTCACTGAAAATTCATCTTTCTCAGAAAGATCCTAAAATTTAACCTTAACCAAATATCAATGCTCTGATTTCAAAAATGAACTCCATTTTATAAAAATAATTTTCTAAATATTTTTAATTTATTTTTTAAATAAATACACTATTCACCGAAAATTCATTTTTTTCAGAAAAATCTCCAAAAATTACCTTAACATAATATCGATGCTCTGAGTTCAAAAATGAAATCCATTTTATAAAAATAATTTTCTAAATATTTTTTATTTAATTTTTAATTAAAAAACACTATTCACCCGAAAAAACTAATACTTGAATAATAATTTATGAAAACCGTTATTTAACCATTTTATTGAATCACATTACTTAATCAAGGTGCCTAGATTATATTAATACTTTCTTTAAGTGAGATTACTAATCCATTTGTTCACATTACTAATCCTAAGCATAAAATCACTATTCATAATTTACTATTCATCAAAAATTAATTTTATCTTATTAGACTCGAAATTTCGTACTGAACATAATTGTAGAAGACCATTTTTTGAAAATCATTGCACATTTTTAATTATTTAAGGTTTACATAAACATTTTTTAAAATATCCTTTCTCTAAAATTCACCAAAAATATGCATACTATATTTATCCGGACATTTGAAAAGTCATAAACATCATCATAAGAATAAATCCCAATTTTTATTTAAAAAAAATGATTACACAAGGCAGTTACGGTCTCCTTACATATCCCCTTATTACACCAGCATAGGACCTAAGTGTAAGGTGTGCTAAGGTGAGAGAATCTGAGGGAGGCTCGGCCAACATCGCACGAGTAGTAATTTCTATTAGTTTGAACTTTTCACGAAGGCGATTTTGTTCTAGCTTCACACGATGAAGTTCGGCTTGGGTTTGGTCCAGAGAAAAGCCCAGTGGTGCTACCTCCTTCCCAAGTTCTGTTAGATGGGATTCGATCGGTCCAAGACTACTGGGTGAGGCCATCAAATCTTCTTTCTATAATAATTAACCATGATTACTTGTATTTAGAGACAATAATCGAAACGTTTAGTTTCCAGCGGTCATATTGACCAATGGTCATATAACAGTCAAAACCCAATGGTCTCATTTTAATTATACTCATGTTATCAAATGAAACAGTTTTGTTGAGTATAAAAAAAATAGAATAACACACAAAATTAGGAAACAAGATTTATTCAAAATTTCAGGTCGTTACATTTACCTATAAAAGAAATATAGAATTAGGGTAAAGTGAATCATTATAAAAATATATCACACACTTATGAAGATAAGCTAAAGGGTAAAAGTATATTTAGGATGAATCTATATTCTATACATTCATATCGAAAAATTCACGTTCGTTCTGCTCTGGGCGTCTTCAGTTTATTTGCGGAGGCGATGTGGACAAGATGCATTTGGATTGTATTTCTTTGATGGTTTTTTTTCTATGTGATTCAGAGAGGCTATGTTGGTCCCACCGAAGGTCGGATCCAGAGCTATGAGTTTTGGGTTTCTTGTTTCGGCTGTTGAAGGTCTTCCTGGCGCTCCTGCATCGGCTCGATATCATCCTTGGGTTTCTCAGAGGTGGAATCAACAACGTTAACGGTGTTCTACAACTGTGTTTGGACCAACAACGTGAGTGGAATCTGTTCATATGTCAGTGTTGGGTGGCGACGACGACTATGGTGTCGACGATGGCAGACGATGTGACTTCGGGTGATGTGGGTGTATCACGGATCATGATCTCCTCGTTTTTTTGGTATGAATTTTGAATTTTTTATTTCGAATTTGGATCACCTTGTTGTTCCTATGTGATGTTTTGAGGATGTTGTTTGGTTACCGCAACCACAAAATGGTCATTTTGAAAATCTAAAAAAGAGAATTTTCAGTCATATGCATCCTCTATATCAACCTTCAAGATGATTCTCCCACTAATTACCTTTCTGTGTTAGCATCTAAAATCATTTCTTGGGTAAAATCTATGAAATCCTTAATACATCTACCCATGATGAATCCATGTTATTCTATAAATATAAACCCAAGGAGGATCAATGAAAACCTATCATTGATAATTTTATCAAGTATCTTGAAGGTTAATTTATACATACTAATATGAAAGAATTGTTGAGATGAATCTTGGGGATTTTCCTAAAGAATGTGCACTAAGGTCATTAGATAAGATGATCTTTGAAGGGATCCCACTATCAAGAAGTATTACATGGAATAAATAAAATTATATTAAATAAACTCTCATGTTATAGTATAAAAAGATTCTGGATATCCATCTGCTCATGAAGAACTTTCACCATTGAATCATTTAACAGTATTGGACATCTCATTCAATTCAATGATTGATTCTAGGATATTATTTTATTATAAATTTATAATAGAGGTAATTTCATTGAGGTTAATTATATCCATGTAAAAAATTGGTGGCCCATCATTAATAACATTCTTTTTCTCTAACAATATTAAAAAAGTGGAATAATATTCCATTATCATGGTTCTAAGAATCTATATTTAATTTATAAAAACACCTTCCTTAAGTTTGAGTATTTATTTTCCTATATCTTTACCTTATTTAAGATAGGAATAAAATTAATCTCTATTCTTATCTCCCTCTTTAATCCATAGATCCCTTGTATTCTCCCTCACCATTCATTATTTACAGATCTAACACTCTAATAGGATCTTTTGTTTCTCAATAAGTGGGTTAAAAGATCATTATACCATATTATTTAGAGGGTTAAATCTATATCTATATTTCCTTTGATTGGAATATATGAGAAACATTATTAGATATATGGTCTGATTCCCACTAGGTGAGATCAAAATTAATATACATAAGTTTATTTTGAAATGTTTTTTAGGTCTGTATAAAAGAATTTCTTTTCTATGAGTCACTGATAGTATTATGGAAGCTAGTTTCCATACTCAAATTCATATAAAAGTGAAATGGCATTTTCATGTAAGTTGAAAATCTAAATATCAAAATGATTGATGAAATATTAGATAAAACACTAGGGAGAGGCTCTACTTTCATTTTGAGAAATTAAATTGGACCATGGAAATTATAGAGGAACTTATCCAGTCTTACCTGAGTCTAATTGTAATCTTTTTTATTATTACACCAATTAAAGTTGTCACCACAATTTTTTGATATCCAGTAATTTATTGTTTGACACAAAGGTGTTAAATTATTCCATAACCCTATTGTATATGATACCCCCCCATTTTCTCCATGTCATCAAGGATAGTTTCAAAATCTCTACTAATGATTAATGGTAAGGAACCTATAAAAAACATAAAGTTATATTTCCAATGCTCAAATATTTCACTGATGTCACATTTTACCTAGATAATTAAAAAAAAATTTGATTTTGATTTGATTTTTATAAAAAAAAATTATCAAAAATATTGATAATATTTTTCTTTGTTTTGGTGTTATAAAAAATCCATATGTGCCTATTACAAGTAGTAACATGAAGAAATAATTTCGTACTTATTTTGAAAGATAGGTATTTGATAAATTAAGGTTTATGTTTGGGACTAAGTATTTACAAAAGATATAACTTTAGCCTTTTAATTTCATTGGTTAATAATTTTCCCATAGTTGAGGATCCGATTCCCCTACCATTTCAAATAATAATAGATATCATTAATATAGTTTTCTAGTGACCTTGATGACCTAGTTATATCTTCTAGAATCAAAAATAGGGATACTAGTAGAACAAAAGTGAGTGGAGGCCTAAGTTGTCAAGATTTACACATCTCAAACAAATTTTTGGTGGGGTTTAATCTTGACAAAACCCTTAGAATTGGGTGTGTACTACCCTTCTTACTCTATACATTTCAGTATAGAGAAACCATTTTCTAGGGAACAAGTAAGAGATGGACCACCCTCAGTCATATATTTGACTTAAATAAACCTTATAGAATCCTAAACCATGGTCCAAAAAGGCGACACTAGGTCAATAATATCATTATTATAGATAAAAAGAGTTTTATATCCACCATCAAATCCCTTTCCACTTAATGTTATCTCAAGACCAATAAGGGTATCACATTCTCTATTGGGAAGAAGAACACCCATAGCACCTAGTAAAATATCAACCTCTATATCTCTGGGAAAGATTTATTAACTTATATATGATAGGTAACCAAACCAACTAACTAACTTTACAATCTATCTTATTTAATGGACCTGACGAATCCACTTATAAAAAACCCCCATCCAATGGAATGACTCACACCACTACCATTCCAGTCATAGATAAATTCATATCCACTGAAGTAGGAGCATTAAAGGATTCAACTGAAGGAGTGCCTCCAAATTCATAATTATAAACCTCCCCATTATGGATGAGAGAATAAATAAAGTTACCAAAGGAAACCCTCTACCAAAATATCTCTTAGAACATTTTGAATGGAATTATAAGACCATCATTCAACAAATCCTCAAGAAAAAGATACTTCTTTCAATATTCCTACATGATCTCCCAACATCTATTAAATAGCTCTACATTAGTTAAAAGGACCATCAAGTTTCTTTGATCATATTACCAGAAGAGGTGGGATCTATAACATAAAATAAATAAATCTCAAGAACATTTTCTATAGTCAGAGACATTGTGACCCTAAAGGTGGAATAAAGAACCAAAACTAACCCTCTTAGAGAAGTCATGTCAGATATTTCCCTTAAAGATCATGCATATATGAGATGAATTGGGACATACCATATTATATGATATATATATATATATATATATATATATATATATATATATATTGGAGTATAACATTCTTGGAACTATAGCATATTATGTGAATTTTTATACGAATGTCTGAAGGCATGGTATATTTTATCATGTTATTTCCTATGATTAATAAGGTAATTGATTGTTAAATTGTTACCATTCATATTCTATTCTAACTTAGCTATCATTAAATGTTTCATATTATAAATCATATAAATAATCATGGATTAAATTTAACTATTAAATGAAAGAATAGAACTCATTAATTTCATAATGTATGAGTTATTAAATGAAGACTCAAGGACTATCCACAAATCATATATTAAAAGGTATCCACCATGAGATGGGGTGTTTTTGAATTTACCTAGCCTTGGATAACTCTTATATACTTGAGAGTTCTCTTCTCCTCCCCTCATTGCTTTGTGAGTCACAGGTTTTTCATAGAGTTAAGGAGAGACTTTCTTATATAATGGGTGGTCCATATCAACCCATGGATACACTATGAATGAGGTATTATTTTGACATCCACTAAGATATCTTCATCAGACCATTGGGATGAAGGAAATAATAGTGTCTTTTTTAATGAAATACACACACATGTTCTTCATTATTTAATCATTTTTTTAGTTTCATAAATTATAGATCTTTGGAATGAAGCTTACAATTGTTTCTATTATATTGATTAAGTGTAAATTTTTCCTTAAATACCCTTTAATGATATAATATCTTCACCATAATTCACAATTCTTGAAATCATTTTTAAATGAAGAATAATGCATATCATATTGAATCCATATAGGGTGTTATAAAATTTGATTGAAAATCTGAATTGTGGGTTGTTCTATGATATGAGATATTATAAACAATAATTAGTATCTATAAATAATTACAAGATATCATAATAGATGACATAGTTTAATTTATTCATTCCATGAACCGACCATATCTTCCCCTCTATCAGATGCCCAAGTCAGGTTATAACACACTAGGATGACATTCCTAATCCCCACGAATCAGAACAAGTGCTTAGAAATCATGGAAGAACCACTTGGGAATGGTTTCACCCAATATTTAGAGTTAAATAATCTGTAGTAATCTAAAAAAATAGTATTAATCATCTACATGTCAGACATCCACACCCAATCAAATATGCAAAAATAAATAGACAGATAGAAATAAACATATACAAAAATAAAATCTCAGATAACCCTATAAATTCCCTCCCATATAGAAAATTTTCCACCAAATCATATCCTCAACCACTATAAAAATAGTATGCATCCAATAATTAAATTAAAAAAAATGAATATTTTTTAAAATAAATCTTTTAAAGGGTTACACATTGACATTTTACTAAAAAAGGCAGTCCTACATGTTAAGTAAAAGGAACACTTGGTTTAATGAGACAAAGAAAAAATGAAACACCTACATGTGTCTTTACATGTTACCATCCATAAATAAAGAATAATTTATCAAAGATAGATAATAAATAAGAAAAAACAAAAAATTTATATAGTGATTGATGTGAGCATTAATCCTAGTAGGAATGCCAAAGGAAACCACACATAAACTATAAATTTTTAAATAATGGATTCATTTAATACATGTTTGAAATAAAATATTTAAAAATAGGGTTTTCTATAATGATAATTTAAAGATAAAATATCATTATATACACTTAAATTTTTATATCCATTAAATGAAAACAATCACTTATGAAAAATTTTATTGTCCTACTCTGATTTTATCAAAAAAAATTATAAAACATCTTATAAATATATTTAGAACCATTAATTTCCCAAAAACTTTTTAAAACGTTTAAAGAAAAAATGAAAAAATACATCATGTTTAAAAATTTTAATTAAATAAATCAAAAAACATGTTTTAAAATTTATATAAAAGGAATTCATGTTTTATAAAATAATCATTCCATAAACAATCACCATAGGGAAATTACATAGGTCATAAAAGAATAGTGGGAACCCTAGATCCTTGTATCATCTCATGATCTAATTAGTATATATCGAATGTGTGCACTAATCCACAACGAGAACATTCATTTGGCCTAGTGGGGTGGTGTTTCTTGGCCACAAAACCACATATAACTATCCACTAAAGTGTATATGTCTTGGCCTTATAGTTTCAAGTTTCCCCACCATGACACCATGACCATTATAAGATTTGTTAGTTAGTAAAGTGGAATAACACAAAGTGATACATAATATAGTATTTCCACTAAGATTCTCATCTTTCCATGTGATTTACCCATTCAAAAAACATCACATTCCATTTAAAAACCAAGTACCTCTCATCAAACCATCACAAACCATTTCCCATATTAAAAATACACATTACTCTTTAAAACTATACTATTTATCAATCAAAGAGAAAACACTTTAAACACCCAATAGATATATCATAATCCTTAAAAAAATATCATATCATGGTTTTAATAAATTAAGACACCTTTTATAAATCATGATAATCAATGGAGGCCTTATTAACTGGGCCTTTACACATATTTTAAAAATACATTTTTGAAATACAATTTCAATTTAAAATGAAATGGAAACTCTCTTGAAAATAGAAAAGGGGACAAATCATTCCTTTTAAGAAACTATATTTCAATTCAAAGCCACTTTGAAAACTAGAGATAATTTAAGATCTCAATTTCTAAGTTCTTAAGGTTCCTCTGTCGTTATATCCATATACAATTTCACACACACACACACACACATATATCAACTATTGAAAAAATTCTCATTTTCCTATGTGAATTTTTACACATGTATAAATATATAAATATGTATACCCATGTATATGTGTATAACCATTGGTACATAAAATGGATTTTTTAAAATCTCATACTTTTATAAAAACCCTAACTTGAAACACTTTATCAATACCAGGAATTTAAAGTATTACTTAAATTTCCAATTAAATATTAAAGGAAAAAATTATAATTCACTTTAAAAATTAAAAAGGTATGTTAAATTTTCTTCGACATTAACAAAGGCCATTCATGAATTTTTAAAACAACTGTTGTGCAAGGTAGTGGCTGAATAATTTTAAATAATACATTTTTAAGGATTTTTTTGCACTTTTTGGAAACCAAGTAAAACTTGGTTTCCTCTTTTAAATAGGATATTAGAAAGTGTTAAACATGGGGAAACCTACCTCAAATAAAGCATAGATAGTGTCAAGCTTTGAATACATGTTGAAGGGGACTTGAAAATGAGATCACATGGCCTACCAAACCAAACTGAACCGATTTATAACCCAAAACCCACCTAGGGTTTAGATGAAATCACAGTGCAATGAAGGGGGAAGGAAAATTCTAGTGGAATGAGAAGAGGTTAGGAAGTACGAACCTTACCTATAAATATCAGGACTCTAAATTGAAAGAATGAGACTAGAATAAAGGTAGAAGATGAGGAGAGTCAAGCACTCTGGGGGGGTGCCTCCCTAGGGTTCATCACAATCAATAGGGGGAGAGGGATGAGTGATGGAGGGGATTTTTTTAGATTTATGGTTTTATTTTTTTTATTAAGTGCATTTTGAGAATTCAAAATTTTAATGGTTGGACATTGTGTGTGGTTTGATGATGTGGACTTAAAATTACATGTTTTGCGTCATATTTTTTTACTGTTTTTAATCATTTAATTAATTATTTTTTTCTGTTTTTGATTAATAATTGCATTTCTATAATTTCATAGTTTAATTCATTTATTATTAATTCTTTATTATTAATACTGTATTTTTAGATTTTAATATTATTAATCTTGTCTTACTTAATTTTATGTGCATGAATATTTTTAATAATTAAAAAAATAAATTTATTTTCTTTAAATTAATTGAATTCTTAATTTAGTTTTTAATATTTTAATTTTTTAATATTAATTTAATTTAACTTTTATCATAAATTAATGTTTTTAATTTTTTTAATAATTAATTTATATAATTTAAAATTTAAAGTTTTAATTCAATTTATAATTCTTTGATCAAATTTTTATTTTTCTTTTCTTAAATTTTGTAAGTCAGTTTATAATTTAAGTTTAGTTCTTAATTTTTATTTGTATGTTTTGAATTTATTAATTAATCAATAGATTTAAGTTTTTTATCAAATCTAATTTTGATTTGAGTTTATTTAATAAATTAATTATATCTATTTTTAATTTTTAATTTCCTTAACCCCTAGGTTGCTATAATTTTATTTTTCTTTTTTAAGTTTATAGAATAAAAATTAACACACTACCAAAATCAATGGTGCCTCTTCATACCACCAACTCACACTCCTACACCAGTCTGAACAACAAGACACCGCCATTAACAAAATTAATACACCCCAGGTAGAGAATTTCACACCACCAGTTACAATGAGACTCTAGTGATATGCCACAAGTCATATCTCCATGTCCTCTTCACCATGAGGCACCACCAAAATTTTCCCTTTCTTTACACCATTGATCCACCCCTCGAGCCACTATAATTTTTTTCCCTCTCTCGATACAACATCAGTGAGACACCTCCCCTATCAAGCTTCGAGAGGCACTACCCATCTCAACGCACTGCCATGAACTCCACCGTTTCAATGCACTACTAGATCAATGCTTCATTCAAGTCACCAAAATGAATAGAACCCTCTACCACTATAGATAGATGGAGTCGTAGTGAGTTGAACTCCCCCTATATAGATCTGAATACCGACTCTGGGCTTCTCCACCACTAGTCTGTCAAAACCACACATTTTTGGTATCTATAAGAAATGGAGGAGAAGAGTTGGGATCAAGACCATCTTTTCCCTGATGAAGAAGGTGTCACACCACCATGAGTTTGTGCATTTGGATCTCCCATGATAGAGGATACAACCCCAAAACCATTGGATCTGGAACACGCCACAACTTGTTTCTAGAACCCTCACCCAGACCATTGTAGATAAGATCGTACAAATCTCGATCTACGGTCATCGCCTTACCTTGAATGTTGATTTGCCTCCGTGTGAGTAAGTCAACAACCACTAAAGCTAGACTGTCATAGACTTGTCGCCATTGATGGGAGGAGAGCTACAGCCAAAGCCGTAGCTTGCTGAGGAAGAGAACCCCCACCCTCGTGTTGTGGATAAGGGAGGGAGAAGGGTGATTAGAAAAATTAAATTAAAAATATATATAAACAAAAACAAAATAATAAATATAATAATAAATATAAATATTATTATTATAAAAATAATAATTATAAATAAATTATTTAATAAAATTAAATTAAATTAAATAATAATAATTAAATTTAATAATAATAACTATAATAAATTAAATTAATAACTATATAAAATTGTTTAAATAAAATAATTTAACTAAATAAATATAAACTAATGTCATTAATAATTTAATAATTATTATATAACATAATAAATTAATTAATTAAAATTAATAAAATTTAATAAATTTGTTATAAATTAATCAACTTAATAACATTTAATATTTTAAATAATAATTAAATTGATTATCTATTTAATAAAGTTTTAAAAATATTAACTCAAATAAATAAATAAATAAAATAACTAATAATAATTTATAACTAAAACTAACTATTATTTTTACAGTAATATAAATAATGTTGATAATAAAAGTTATTTACTTTTTCGATTGTGTATATACAAGTTCAACTTAGAATAACATCTAGGTTCAACCCAACTGTCGGTACCAGTTAGTTAGAGGGGTTATCTTAATGTGACAAGAATGTTAGAGTTGAAGACACGTGTTCAGTGAATTAAAAGGAAACCAACTCAATTTGTTGGAAGATGTGGTGACCAAAAAAGAGTAACAAATAACTTTAAAAGATTTAAATGACACACTATAGAAAAAAAGGAGGATTTGACACTTCATTGGGAAGATGATAAGGGGTGCTAGACTTGGATATTGTGATTGAACATGGGGGGGTAAAAGAAGACCAGGAGGAGCAAGCAATAAATTTTGATGAATATATTTCTAAAGGGGTAATTATTTTAACTCATTTTATTTCATAACCTATAATAAAATTTGTTCTTTATACTTCATTATTGCAATGATTCTTCTATAAATTCATTTTCATTGGGGATTTAATTTCTTCTAGTTTAATACTCTTAACTTCTTCACACCTTTTGTTCTATGAAATCAGAATCAATTGACAATATTGATTCTGAATTGATTTAAAATTACTTTTCACCTTTTGTTCTTAATTTCATTACTTTGTGTTCATTCGGTGAGAATGATCATGGAATGAATTTCTCAAACCTTAATTTCTAAAACTATTAAATGTTTCGGTGAGATTTATTCCAACTTCAATTCCTTAAATTCAATTATAGCGTGATGATTCTTAGAGTGGTGAGCTTCTGGATTTCATCTTTCTATGTGTTTGATATCTTGATGATGTAAATTAAACCAATAATTTTCCGGGGTTTCATAATCAAATAACATTCTTATAAAGAAGATCAATTTTAAAACCAATAGAGTTTAATTTACCAAGCATCTTTCTAGATTAAAACTTTCATCTTCTTTTCTCACTGCCATGTTCATCTTAACATTTCATATTTCTTTAAAAAAAATAGTTTCAACCTAGTTCCTTATAAAATTTTCTATCTCATTGCTTTTTATCAATTCAAAATTAAAAACTTTAAAAAATAAAAAATATTTTTATCCATTTCTTGTAGTGTATATTTGTTATGAAAAACATTTGGCCACACTACCATCCCTATGGGTTCAACCCTTCACTAATATACTAATGTAGGTTTATAAATAATATTATTAGGACTATGATGACCTCCGGTCTTATCTAAATTTTTCACCTTTTTCAGGGAAGGCTTCGATTGACCAATATTAAAAAAAAATATTTTCAAAAAACCCATATAAAAATTTTCAAAAATAAAATTTTGAAAACATATATTTAAAAATTTGTTAAACTCTTTATCCTACTTATTTACTATGAACCTTTTTAACTACTTGAGTTGATTGTTAAATTTTTTTCATGGTCTACTTGAATGTGTGTGTTTAATTTTATTCAATACTTTAAGTTTATCTATTATTTCTGTTAAAATTTGTTGAGAGTTTAAGGAGATTGGATAAATTTGTGGGATAAAATCATTCTGAACTTTTCTGTGTTTATTGTGGTTGTTATAGATACACTTCTTGGAAGTGTGTCTATAATCAACCACAAAAAAATAATCAATTTAAACAAAAATACACATCATTTTGAGGATGGAAATGATTTCCTTGAAAAAATTAATCAATTTTTTTTATATGGATACTAATATGGATTCTAGGATAAACAAAAACCATGAAATGAAAATAAAAAATTCACAAGAAAAAGATCAAAAACTTCAAAATTTAGAACGAATGTTCTTAGAGTTACAAAAAAAGTTTAAATAACAAGAAGAAGTTTAGATAATTGAAGAAGAAAATGATTTGAGAACTTCTGATAATGAAAGTACAATAGTAATTGAGACGGAAACTAAGCAACAAAACATTTTTTGGGAATATTATAATTTTGATGAAGAACACTATGGAAATAACCAACTCATTGGGTGAATAAAACAATTTTTATGAATATTTCAAAAAATTAAAGGGGATTGATTTAGAAAATTTTGAGTTATAACTTATGGTGATTGAAGAGGATTCCCCCATTCTGTACATGGTTCCTTCCTTTGAAAATTTTCATTATTATAGGATCTTTGAAAATGAAATTTCTCAGTTTGAGGATAAATTATAAAATAAGATCTTCAATGTTAAAAATACTTCACCCAACTTTTTTAAAATTCTGAATAAGGAACCTGAAATTGAAATTGGGTATATTTTGGGAGAGAACAATAAACATGAAGTCACTGATTGTGGTAATTTTGAAATTTTTAATAAATTTTATCTCCCTAATTTTGAATTTTTAAAACCAAAAATCATTGAAATTATGTGTGATAAAAAAGGTAATGAAATCTTATTTGAAGAAAGATTAACTGATGATACTTCATTTCCCTATTCTCACATTAATTATTTTTCTGAAGCTCTGTGTACTGAAATGGAAAATAATGTTGATTAGTTTGGGGATAATTGTTTATATATGAAAATTTAAAAATCTAAATTCATTGAAGATGAACAGAACATTTCCTTTCTTAGAATTGAATCAGAACAACCAATAATCATTTATTTAGAGAATAAAATTTTTGACCGTTTGCATGAATTAGAGGTTGAACAAAAACTTGATGATTTAAGTAGGGTAAATTTTTTAGAAGCAGTAGATGGTGATTGCATATTTAATGATGAGGAACTTTTGGATGAAATTAATAATATTTTGAAACCTGAATCTATGAATGGTCAAATTAATTTTCGCTATTTTTATTCACATGCTTCCTCAACCGAGTCGGGTGTAGTATACCATCAAGATACTGAGAGTGGTTTAGAAGGGGAGTTTCACTTGAGTTCCAATGTTTCTAAATCTATTTAGCATAATATATCTACCATTCTTGAATCTAATTGTCATAACTCAGATACAAGCACCCTTGAATTTTATTTTTTTGGTGTTGAATTTGAGAGAGGTATTTGTGGGGATAATTATAGACCTTTAAGAGCACCTTGTTCACTGCTATCCCTTCCCAAAAATTAAAATCTTGCCAATTATGAACCTAATATTGAAGTGGACAACACTACTTTCATGAGTGAATATGATGTTTCTGACCTTAAAAGATTCTTGGTAGAACTTGAGGTAGTTCTGTCTTTTTCACCCGAACTTAATTTCCTTGAAACTACTAAGAAAGTGGATTTGGGTGATGAATCTGCTACTCAACTTGATGATTCCCTTGATCATTTCTTATACGATAAAATGTGTTTCTTAGGGATTTTTGTTTTTATAAAGGGATTAAAGTGTTACCTTAGTAGCTTAGGTGCCCAAAAATTTCAATTATTTGTTAAAAATAAATAGGCCAAATACTTGTTGTGGTTTATGGACATGAAACCACACCCACCTAGTTACCTTGGTTATTTTCTAGTGGAGTCTATATGGGTACTTTAAAACCATAACTTCATGGGAGTCAACCCATGATTTTGTTTCTTTCAATAAAACAAATTTAATGCTTTAAATAAAGTCTAATTTTAGACTTAAAATTCAGTTCTTCATGGGATTCAACCCATGGATTTTCTTAGTTGATTACTTTTGTTCTTTTTATGTTTTGTATAAAGTGCTAATTTTCATTATTTTTTACTCTCTGTCTCTACTGGATATAAGTACTTGGTCTTTTTGGTCTGTGTATTTATAAAATGATACTACTGAGGTTTAATAGGGAAACAAAATTCACTTTGTTCTGAAGTCACATGGAGCTACTGGATTGAGTTTCATTGGATAAAATTTAACCAAGGAAGTTCCTTAGTTTCATGTATGCATTTCTTTTATGATCTTATTTTTATTGTCTTAATGTATTGGTGATGCTGGAAATTTTTGCTGCTTGCGATGGTTTGATGAAAAATGGTACTATAATTCTTTTTAATTCTTTCACTATGTGAAATTAAGTGTTGGGTGATTAAACACCTAGTTGTATGCTTTTAAGTTACTATGCTTGTATGTGCTTTTTTTGTTGAGTGTTAGCATATAATTTCACTAAGATGTTGAAATTTTTGTTTGAGTCCAATTTGTTAACTTATTACACCCGTTTCACTATACAATCAATTTCCAAATGCTACTATTTTGAACTTAATTGATAAATTGTATTAACTGTATTTAATAAAAATGAATTTAAATATATAATATAATATTTTTACTATAGAAATCACACTGTTTGAACTATAATGAAACCCTTGAACATGACTTTAAACTGAATAATTGAAAATCTGTTTTGAAATTTAATAGTAAAATTATTTTTCTTCACCTTTGGATTCAACTTTGGGGACAAAGTTGGGTTTTGAGTGTGGGGAAGGGTTAACTTATGCTTATTCTAAGAAAATATGTTCTCTAAGACCATCAAATCCAACTGCCTCCAAATTGTTTTTCAAAAAATGGTTAAAATTTTCAAAATTGTTTTTCAATCTGAGTTCATTAGGCTTTATTTTTCATTTAAAAGCAATCTTGATAAAGAATAATATCTTACTGGTATTTAAGAGTTGTTTTGAATTTGAATTTTTTGAGGATGAATGATTGCTTAGTGAATGTGCTTATTTATTTTATAAATTTTCTCTTTAGGAACTAAGTTTGAGAGTGATATATGATTATTTTTTTATAGAGTTATAAACATAACCTTAGGAAACTGGAAGTTTGAACTTCATCATAGGGGAATAAATTTTTAATTATTAAAAAATAATCACTTTAGTGAACCAATTTAAATGGTAGTTATCTAGTCTTTTGGAACTAGAGTAAAATGGAAAATTGGGAACCCACAGTGAACCTCTGAGACACTAGGCACAGTGTGTGTGAGTAATCACTGTGTAAAAATTAAATAAGTGTGTCTGGATAGTTCTTCACACAACTTAGATGGATTATTAAAATTCAAAAAAAAATCGATAAAGTTAATAGTTTTAAAAAATGAGTTCATTAAGGTTAGGATAATTTTGAGGAACATATGAATAATGGGACAGTTGATTTATATGAAAATCATTTAAGTTATATCAATAAGGTTATTAAAAAATGGAATTATTAAAATTTGCCTTATGGAACCTAGGAGGAATTCAAAGTATAAGTTTTATTTTGTTATGTACTTAATTCCACATATATTTAACCTGTTATCACTTTTAGATTTAGAACTTGGATTTGAATTAAAATAATTATTTAAGTAGCTTTATATATGAGGCATGACATCCTCAATAGTAAATGGTTCATCGATTCCTTTATCTCCTAGTGGGTATTTGAAAAAAGGGATACCTCGTTTGATTAACATTTCATTTGAAATGCCTAACACTCAACCTCTGACCCACTTTATTTCAATATATTTTCCTGATTCTTTAGATAAATTAAAGGAACATGTATCTATTTTTCAAAATGATAAGAATCATGTTATTTATTGAGGATAATCAATGACTTAAGTGCGGAGAAATTTTGTATGGCCTTATAATAACATGTTTTTCCTCATCTTTTATTAACATTTTTAATCATTTAATTAATTATTTTTTGTGATTTTAATTAATAATTGCATTTTTTTTATTTCATAGTTTAATTTATTAATTAATTTTTATAATTAATCTTGAATTTTTATCCTTCAAAATTATTAATTTTTTCTTACTAAATTTTATGTGCATGAATATTTTTAATAGATAAACATTTTTTAATTTATTTTCATTTAATTAACTGAATCCTTAATTTAATTTTTAATCTTTTAATTTTTCACTCTTAATATAATTTAACTTTTATCATCAATTAATTTTTTTAATGTTATTTAAAATAGTTAATTCATATCATTTAAAATTTAAAGTTTTAATTCAATTTTTAATTCTTTTATCAATTTTTTATTTTTATTTGATTAAATTTTATAAGTAATTTTATAATTTAAGTTTAGTTTTTCATTTTCATTTTTCTATTTTGAATTTATTAATTAATTAGTTGATTTTAGTTTTTTATTAACTCTACTTTTGATTGGAGTTTATCAGTTTAATTAATTTTATCAGTTTTTATTTTTTAATTTCTTTAAAACGTATGTTATTATAATTTAATACTTTAAATCTATTTAGTAAAGTTATAAAACTATTGACATAAATAAATAAATAAAATAAATAACTAATAATAATTTATAACTAAAACTAACTATTATTTTTATAGTAATATAAATAATTTTGATAATAATAGTTATTTAATTATTCAATTGTGAAGATACATGTTCAAGTCGGAATAGCATCCAAGTTCATCCCAACTTCTGATATTGGTTAGTTAGAGGGGTTATGTTAATGTGATAAGCATGTTAGAGTTGAAGACCCATGTTCGGTGAATGGAGAGGAAACCAACTGAAGTTGGGAGATGATGTGGTGACCAACATAGAGCAATGTATAACTTTAAACACTGAAAAGGTATATAGTAGAAAAAAGGAGGATTCGACACTTCATCGGGGAGACGAGCAGGGGAGCTATAATTGGAGATTGTGATAAAACTTGGGGATCAAAGTATACTATGAGAAGTAAGCAAAAAACTTTTATGATTACCATTATAAAGGGGGAACTAATTTCCCTTGTTTGATTTCAAAATCTGTAATATAATTTGTTAGTTATACTTCATTCTTGAAATGATTCTTGTATAAATTAATTTTCTTTAGGGATTTAAATTCCACTGGTTTAATAATATTAACTTTTTCACACATTTTATTATGTGAAATCAGAATCAATTGTTGATATTGATTCTGAATTCATTTAAAATTGGTTCTCACCTTTTGTTCTTGATTTCATTACCCCATGTTCATTCAGCAAGAATGATCATGGAGTTCATTTCTCAATCATTAATTTCTAAAATGATTGAATGTTTTAGTGAGATTTATTCCAACATAAATTCTTAAAAATCAATTATCGCATGATGATTCTTGGAGTTTAAAACTCCATGATTTCATCTTCACGTGTGTTTGATCTATTAGCGAGGGAAATTAAACCAATCATTTTCTGAGGTTTCAAAATAATTTAATAGTCTAGTGAAGAAGATCACTTTTAAAAACAATAGAGTTTATTTTTCCAAACATATTTATTGATTGAATTTTTCAACACCTTTTCCAACTACCCTAGTCATCTTAACTTTTCATATTTAAAACACACAGTTTCAAACTAGTTCCTTATAAAATTAGTTGTCTCATTGCTTTTTATCAATTCAAAATTATAAACATTAAAAGGTAAAAAGGATTTTCATCCACTGCTTGTAGTGGATGTTATTTTTGAAAAAATCTTGGTAACACTACCTTCCTTGTGGGTTCGACCCTTCAGTAATATATTAGGTTAGTTTTATAAATAATATTTTGAGTTTTGTGATAACCTCTAGTCTTATCATTTTTCCTTATGGTTTTCTAAAACAGTGCTCCAAAAATTCACCCACTACTAAAGTTTTTGGTCAACCACATGGGAATATCACACAATTATACTAACCATGCACCGGACATGGTATTTAGCACTTTCAAACTATAAACTCAACTTTCATGATTATCGCATAGTTTCTACTAATCGTGCAGCAACCATGTGCTAGTGCTGAAAATCCAAAATTTAAAAAATTTAAACCGGTTCATCCCAAAAATCATATAAAAGATTATTAATAAATTAATAAATAAAATAGAAAAAACTAGGGTCATGGTTTTATATTTCTCCCCACCATAATTCTTTCTTCCCCCATAAATTCTTAAATGGATTGGTCAATCGAATGAAAGGAAAATTTTTTGCCTCCCCAAGAAAACATGATTCTTCAAAATCATGGAACACCACAACCACCACTAAGACATGACCTATTATACTAACCAAAAAAACCACTCATATCCCTCTAATATTCTCAAACATTAAGTTTTTTTTATAATACTATAAATTCATTATATTAGGGAACATCAAAAGATACTTCATGGAAAATTCCCAAAAAGGGACAAGGGTCAATAAATTTGGAACCTGACTAAGGGAATGGTTGTGCTTAGGAATGTTGGAGCACTATAACCTACAAGTAAATGATGGGATATTTATGGGATAGATCAATTATGGGGGTCTCCCCACTATTTTAGGATCCTTCTAAAGTGATAATCCAGCATGTAGACAAACCTGTGAGAAAAGCATCACCACGGACGACAAGTCCCCATAAACACCCAAAGAAATAAAAACTATCCAATGCTAGATCAAACCCACTAAGAAAACCCCAACTCAAATCTATAGTCATACAACCCTTTAGGAAACATCAAAAGAGAGTAAGGATTTTAAACAAGTAATCTGAAAAAGATAACATGGCTATAGACTTGGGTCAAAATGAAAAGAATGAGTAGCCTGGGAACTATTTCTAAGAATAATAGATCATGGTAAATCTGACTAGGTATATAGAATAATACTCATACCAGTAACCAGAATCTACACCCAAGACTTCCCATGCACAAACCCTTCAAATAAAAGCCTCTTCAAAAGGACACCATCACATCAAACCCAAAAGGTTGTAACCATTCACTAAAACATTAGTAATGGAAAATAATTCCAATTACATAATGAACTACCAATAGAGAATCAAAGAGGTACATAAACACGAATCACCTTAATTTTTTTATTACGCGATACTAATAAACAAAGGAGTTTATGTAAATCCAAAATTGGAAGAATAGAGTATCTCAAAACACACTTAGTAGAACATCTCAAAATACAAGGCCAAAAGTCGAGAAATAGATAATGAACTCTAAACAAGAGGGTTTGATCCACCGGTCCACTCATATCACCAATAGTTTCAATAATTATAAAGGCTACCCTCAATTCCTTGGAGGTATGACTCTTAGGAAACTCCATGGTACTAACCCACTATGACCCCTCATGACTATTCTAGGAGGCGTGAGTTAAATGATATGAGATAAAAAGACACCATTAAAATCTCTAAAACTCAAACCACATACAATCAAACTCAAATTACAGCTCAAATTAACAATCTAAAATAATTAATCATAAGCACCAAACTATTCAAAAATCCCCCTTTTAAAATAATTTGAAACTATAAAGTCTAGTTTTAAATCATGAATCTCTATTTTAAAATAATTTTAAAATTATAAAATTCATCAATAAAAACACTTTCGAATTTTCAAAACATTATCCCCTTCCAACTTTACATCAAAACTTGTTTATAGATTCCAAAAAATAACCCCTTTAATTTCAAAACCATTCTATTAAAAACTTAAGCACTAAATTTGTTTTAAAACCAATTCAAAAAGACTAATTTATTACTTTCAAGAATAAAAATGTACTATTTTATTAAAAATACCAACACCTATTGTTTTATTAATTAATTTATTAAAACTTATTTTATTTTTTTAAAACCATAATTCCACTATTTGAAATCAAGATTTTAAAATTAAACACTCATTTTACCCCTTGAACACAAACATAACATGGTCAAAAAAAAAATTTAAAAAAATTACATATAACACATAATTCAAAATGGGACTATTTTATTTTTGTGCGCTACCCATGTGGATTGGATGACCATTTTATATCCATGCAACATGCACTAAGAGTTACATCAAACCACATACTTAGGCTCCACATAGATTTCTATGGACATTGAGATCTTTGTGTACCACCAGTTCACTATTTAGGAAATAATATAAATAAAAAACCCAAAAAAAATTAGAAACAAATGAAAAACAACTCTAAATATAAAACTCAAAACCTAATGTCCCCGAGAAACATAAGATTTATAATGAGAAAGATCTTGTGATACTCTTCCTACTCTAACCCCTCAATTTCTGAAATTCCTATCTCTATCTACCATTAATTCCCAAATAAAAAGGGCATCCTGATACCTAGTCCCACTTATGAACCTAGGCTCTGATTCTATTTTTTTCAAAAACCGACAAAATTATACCTTCATAGAATTATTTATCCATCCTATGACACACATGAAGGGAGTTCCCAATCCAAACAGGTTGGAATAAGTTCTTATACATCTAGGAATCACCACTTGGGAATAGTTTCACCCATTAATTAAATCTAAAGCATCAATATAAATATAAAAACAATTCCATAAAATATTCGTATGTTAGAGGTATATGAAAAAATAAACTATATAGAAATAAATAAATATAAAAAATTAACAAATTAAATATAAACTCTTTACACACCCTCCTAACACCCTCCCCTATAAACATTACACCACCATGGCCTATCTTTATCCAACACAATAATAGTAATCCACTAATCAAAGAATTAAATAAATGATTGTTTTTTAAAATAAATTATTTAAAATATAATAGACTAGTCATTATAAAAAATGGAAGTTATATAAGTCACATAAAAGGCACACTTGGTCGAATGTGATAAAAAAAATTAAAAATAAACAATAACAAGCCTCTATGTGACTTTACAAGTCACTATAAAAAAAATACTCATAACTATAAGATTTGTAACAAAGAGACAGAACCTATAACTGAAAAGATAATTTTCATGAGAAATAATATCGATTGGAATGCCAGAGGAAACCACACCCAAGTACAAGACTTGAAGTGAAGGACTTATTTATTTCTAGTTTGAAATAAAATATTTAAAAAAAATTATAATGATCATATACATAACAAATTTAATTTTAAACACTTTAATTTTATATTTCCTTTAAATTAAATCAATCTCTTAAGAAACATCTTATCATCCTACTCCACTTTTATCAAAAAAAACCATTTGTAAAAAAAATTCAAAATACTTTTAGAAAAATTCATTTCCCAATTTTTTTAAAACTCATATAGAATCAAAGAAAACATACATAATTCTTAAAAATTTATTTAAATAAAACCAATAACAGGTTTAAAAAATTATATAAAAAAGAGATGTTTCATTTAATAACCATTACATAAAAAAGCACTATTGGGGAAATCCTTAGGTCATCTAAGGTTAGTGGGCACCCTAGATCCTTAGTTTATCTCATGATCTAATCAATCAATATCAAAAGTGTGTGTTGTCCACTAAGGATAACATTCCTTTGGACTAGCAGCATTGTGATGCCCGACCATGAAACCACATATAACTATCTACTAAGGAGTACATGTCTTGGCCTAGTAGTGTATAGTCACCCCTCCACAACACCATGAAATTTATAAGTAAAATAAAAAGAGATATGCAAAATAGTCTTAAATCTTTGATACTAAGATTCCAATGTTCTTTAACAACTACAAAAACATCACATTCTATTTAAAAACCAAGGTCCTTTCATTTACTTATCAAAAACCATTTTCCTCATTAAAATTACACATGCCACTTTAAAACCATTTAATTTCTCAATAAAATATAAAACAATTTAAACTCTCAATAAATATATCTAAATTCATTAAAAACTATCATATAAAAGTTTTAATAAATTAAGACACATTTTATAAATCACATGAAATGAATGAGGTCATACCAACAAATCCTATATACATCATTTTAAAGATACCTCTTTGAAATCCAATTTTAATTGAAAACCATAGGGAAACTCCCTTGAAAATTATATAGGGGAATAATCATTCCATTTTATTTTAAAAAAATATTTCAATTGAAACCCAATTTTAAATCCCAGGAGAATTTAGGATCTCAATTTCTAAATTCTTAAGGTTCCCCTCACTTTATGCTCGAATACAGTTTCACACACACACACACACATATATATATATATATCACATATTAAAAAATCCTTACTTTCCAATATGAATTTGTATACACACACATAAAGATGTGTGTGTGTGTGTGTCTTTACCCATGTATATGTGAATACACATCAGTATAAAAAAAGTAATTTATAAAACCTTACACTTTTATAAAAACCCCAACTTGAAACACTTTATCAGTACTTGGGATTTGAAGTATTACTTGAAATGATAAGTAAATATTAAGGACTACAATATAATTAACTTTAAATAATAAAAAGGGATTTTAATACATTTTAAACCATTAATATAGGATATTCAGGGAATTTATAAAACAACCAATCTATAAGGTAATTGACTAATAATTTTAAATCATACATTTCTAAGGAAAAATTATTTTACACTTGTTTGAAACCAAGTAAAACTTTGTTTCCTCTTCCAAGGAGGCTCTTAGAAACATTTAATGAAAATAAGAAAAATATCTAAAACTTGAGTTTGAAGGAAAATAAGTAACATTTACAAAACCTAAAGGCAAAAAATAGGACAACTAACCTCAAATCAGGCATAGATGGGGAGAATCTTTGAATGTGTGCTGAAGGGGGCCTAGAGATGAGATCGAATGACTTACCAACCAAAAATAAACCAATTTAGATAACAAAAACCATTGAGGGTTTGGATGAAATTATAGCACAATAAAGGTGGAATAAAAAATCTTGTTTATAAAGGATATGGGAGGAAGAAGAAACCTTACATAATGATCCACAATCAAAATCACAAGAAGGATGAGGTCATGAATATAGGTGGAGGAGTTGGAGAGGTGAGTTCCATACAGGATTCATCCCAAGAGTTAATCATGGTTGAAAGGGGGATTGGGAAGAGTGATGGAGGGGTGTTTCTTTATTTAGGTTTTTTTTAATAAGATAATTTTTGGAAATTAACAATTTTAAACGTTTTGGCACTGTACATGGTTTGGCCACATAGTTTTCCAAACCATGCACAAACTGGTGCCCTACTAGAGGTTTTTTGAACCCACATAGGAATATAATATGGTTTGAGTAACCGTGAACTAACTATGTGAGTTTTTACTTTCAAACTACAGACTCATCTTTCACAGTTTCCACACAATTTCTACTAATTGAGCACTAATTGTGAGCGAGTGCTTGAAATCTAAAATTTCAAAATTATAATTTGGTTTGGCCAAGAATTTTAGGACAAGATTGAGAATAAATAAATAAATAAATAAAATATAAAAACCAATGGTTAGTGTGTGACACTCCGATTATATTATATCATAGCATACGATATGGTGGATCATTTCCTATAATGGTGTTGTTCCTTGTGAGAAAAATAGAGTGTCACATCATAAATATAGTGTAGGAGATATTGTAAAATATGATTGTTAATGTTGGGTTACTATTAAACATAGTAAATGATTATCATTATGATTCTAGTTTAGTCACACATAGCCTCCATAACATTTCATATCCCACTTTATCAGTTATAATATATGAGCAATTACTCTAAACTGGTTTATCACCTTGAGGTTTATCAATTGTAGGTTACAATTAAAGGTATATAATTAAAAATGACATGTATAAATATTTTCCCTAAATTTCTAATTATGGTTCTTTTAAAAATGTATCAATTTTTTATATTTTATAAAGGAATTTATTTTTGGATATTAATTTAATTTATAATATTTATAAATTAATTAATTTTTAATTATTTATAATGAATTATTAAGGGTTTTTGAAACATGTACTAAATTAATATTTTATAATTTTAAATACAAATATTAAATAACTTTCTCAAATTTATATGGAATGTATTATAATATATATATAGAATGTTTATATAAAAATTATAACAATAATTTGTAAATAATTTATAAAATATAGAGTAAGGAAAAAGTATAAGATTTTAAATTTATATTAATAATTTTTCATAATATTTAATTTGAATATTTCAAATTAAATGGCCTTATTTAAGGAAATTACTCAAACTATATCAAAAGGATCTTTGATAATTAATAAGATCAAGGTTAAAATAAATTAAATATATGATATTTAGATTATATAAAATGTTTTCGTAATAAAATTAGAATATAAAATGATTTTATTTCATTTAATATCATACATTTAAGAAAAAATTTATATAAGGGAGAATTTGAAGGAGTTAATTTTGGTAATAAATAAAAAGTTTTTTATTTATTTAATTATAAAATTTCAATACTGCATGACTAAATTTTTATATATATATTTTTATAAATTGATCATAAATAGTTTATCTCTAGGCTAAATAAATGAACTATCAAATTATTTAATTTATCACATGATTTTTGCAAAAATATAATTTTTATCTTTTTAATTGTAATGTATTATTTAGTTTAAATGTTAAAATACTTATATAAATTTTCATATACCCATATAAGGAGTTATATGTTGGATATGATAATTGATTTAGTTTTATTCTACTTTAACTTTGAGTTATAGTAGGTTATGAAATTGAATTAAGAACTTGATTATAGTTTATACATTTAAGGTGTTAGAGTTATGATGGAATTGAAGTCTCTCGTGAGTAAATAATCCTTAGGTAGAGGGGATTTGGGTCAGACTGCTCCATGGCTGAGAGGCTTATGCCATGTATAGAAAATTCAGGTTTGGTCATCTATCACTCCAAGATTAAACTTATAGGGATTGTTTGTTACATATGATTTTGGAACTTTAAATATATGGGTTGCACATTCCTTATGCATGGGATTCATTTTTAAATGTATAAGTATAATTGGATTTTGATTTGGGTGAGTACCAAAAGTTATGTGTTGTGTAATGAGTTACACATTGATATGGTTTGAACATATTAATTTCATGGATGGAATAGGATTCCAAACTAAATCATTAAAATCATGAATTCAGGTAAAGTAAATAACATAAGAAAAGATTGTGAGATTAAATCCCCTTAAAAATAATAAGTTTTGGACTCCTCTCAAAGTGGCCACATGTCAAGACCTCGATCATCCAACCATGTAGTTTCATGCTAAATATGGTTTCCCTTGGATTATCTTGTGTAAGGAAATAAAGTAATGGGTGACCAAAATAGGATTATGTGTCAATTATTAGAATTTTATTTGGGTTACACACAACCATGAGACCCTAATAAGATTAGGTTATCACAAGAATAGAGTTAATTGAATCCATATGACATATTAGGATAAAGATTTATCAGTTTAACTATCCAAGAGTCATATCCAATATTATTGACATTTTTTATATGTATATATCTATATGATGGGATGCATGATAAAGCAAACCAAATTTTAGTGAAATATTGATCTTGTCCCACTAATAGATATAATTAATTTAAAATGGATCATCATTTTCATGGTCGACCATTTTATAAAATTATTTATTAAATGATTGTCAAACATAATACTTATCTGATAAAAAGCTTCTGGTATAAATATAATGGAATCATTATAATCAAATATAATTTTAGATCAACCCTATAGAAGGTAAAATATTAATTTAAGAAATTTTTTTGAATGGTAAAAAACATAATAACTATTCTTAAAGAGTTTAAAAAATTAAATTTTAAATAAATACTTTCCTAAGTAACCAAATGTTGAAGTTTTTCAAATGAATCTAGATACTTATGAAAATCATATAATTATTCACTTAAGGTTTTAAAATAATTATATGTAATATGACCAAATTAATATCAATATCTACTCATATATTTATTATGATTATATACATTAATGACTTTGTGAGACTAGAGGTCTCTTAAGGGTTGATCTAGTGGTGGAATTCATCCAGTCCAAAACATTCAGAAAATATAAATGATATAAATAAATGTTTAATATTTATTCTCATAGTGTTGAGTATATATGAACTAGTAATGTTATGTCTAAGTACTGGTGTTGTGTTTATAGTAAAATTGGGTAAAGGTTTAAGCCAGAAAAAGAAGATTGTATTTCTCCAATAGTTATCCTTGGTTATTGAAATCTAGGGTTATTGGGAAGGGAAGGAAATGTACCATAGGTTTTAATTTTCCTTGATACATAAGAGTTTTTAGAACTTTATGAAGTTACCATGTCATGTATATATGTTATAAAAACCAATTATTCAATTTTGAAGGGTATAAGAATATATATGTATACTATACAAATGTTATAAGTATACAGAAGTGAAAAATCAGGTAAGGAATTGATGAATCTTTTAGTTTGTATGAAAATGATTAAACAAATGGTTATTGATTCATATATTTGAATGTACATAAATATATAAAGATAAGATGGATTTAAGTAGAGGATGTGTATATTTATCTTGTTTCTCTTATATAATAAGAGAAATTTTCTAACAAAAAGGAGTTGTTATGAACAATATAAGATAATGTATATAATTAAAATGGATTATAATTCATAATATTTTATAACATACTCAATGATGAGACAAGGATAATTTTTTTTTCAAGGATAAAAGTTTTTTTACCAAAAAAATTAAAATATAAGGGATTTGGTCCCACCACCATCAGTGGTATATTTTAAATAATAAAGTCATTTTTTCAAATAAATGATCTAAACACATAAAATTCCATATAAGTTATGGGTATAATATTTTATTTATTAAATATTCATGCTAAGTGTAAATAAGAGTTATTTCCTAACACAATGGAGTTTGTGTATCTTAGTAAAATATTCTAAAAATCATATAGAGTCTAAGTACCCAGTTGGAGTATGTTTGTAATTTTAAAAGATCAAACATAACAAGTAAAATATTTTACTAGTAAAATAAAATTTATTTTATTTTAAATATAATAAAAGTGTTTAGGGTATATTGGAAAAGAAAATTTAAATGGATAAATTTGGTTACCATAATGAATTTAAAGTCACTTTATGTCTTACAAGAGTTTAGTATGTTGGGGTAAAGATTAATAAAAAGAGGTTTATTAATAGATATCAAATAAAAAGTATGATTGAATAGGTTTTAATTATAATGATTATGATCATATAAAGGGTTCTAAGTTGGCTAAAAAATTAACATGATAAAATTTGATGTACTGAAGTTAAGGAGTTTGAATAATTTTTTCAAGGAGTTGAACATTAGGAATATTTTTACTAAGTTTCTCTATTATTCAAGATTTCTTAATTTATATATGGTACTCTATAAGGTGTTTAGTGGGAGGTTTTTATCCAAAGGTCACATGGATATGTGGAAAGAATTACATAGAGGTGTAATGAGTTTAATAAACCCCTAAAAGTGAAGAGAACATAAGTCTAATCTAGTATTCCATCATATATGATGTGATAGGATGCATTCTTATGTATAGTTTATTATGTCTTCTTAAAAGTGTTTAAGAATATAAAATTTATCATGATATACAAATGGTATTTTACACTTTATTATTCATTCATGTTGTCAATATATATAAATGAAGTGAAATGGTAATTAACCTCTCAAAGTATGACATTGAGTTATCTCTTACCAATGTTTATCATGGAGTGTTATAGATTATGATGTTAAGGTTAATGTGGTTAGGATTTTAGAGATAGATACATAATATGTTCATGAGGCACAAATTCAGTTTTTTACACTAGATGAACAATCCAATATACCACATAGAGAGTCACACACTTTGTATTTAGTATACCATGAGTAAATTTTTAATATTTAGATTTCCTTGTACTTGAGGTTGTCTAGATATATTGTATATGATATAGTTTTTTTCATTCTTGTATATGATATAACTATTTGACAAAAAATTATAGTGATATATGTGTTTGATGGAGATCATACTAGATACATTTATAGGATGAAGAGTATTGATGTTTTTAAAGGATTATCATTGATTACATGTACACATTCAAGAGTTCATATTGTTTATCAATGCTACAAAGTCCCATAGGGTCAAAATTTATGGTCAAATTAATGAGAATTAAGTCATACTTAGATAGATACTCTAAATGTTTTTAGATTTTATCCAAAAGGTGTTTTAGATGGCTATTCACAAGGTATTCTGTATGATGTGATATAAGGTGAATTTTATGATAGCTTTATTAAAGTGTTTTATAAGATATACAAAAGGATTTTTGGATATGATATAACCCATTATTATTTATGATATATTTTAAGGTAAAATAGAACTAAGTCTATGAGGATTTAGTGCTAGTAGGATATTGTTGGAGATATTCCCTAAATCTCACACATATTTGATATGTATTGGGACATATAATATTGTATGATATATATATTCCATAGATTATGACATGTGTGGAAATATAGAATATCATGTTCCATTATATATGGATATCATAAGGTATATTATATGATATTATTCCAATTCCACTAATTAATAAGGAAATTTATTATTAAATGGTTGACATTAAGATTTTATTCCAAATTTGTAACACCCAATAATATTAAAAAGAAGATAATTATATTAGATAGCATAAAGGAAATGCAACATTAATTTTATCTTTCATTACATGAAACACTCGATTTCTCTTATGGCACACGCAACAATGAGTTTATTCAATAGTTTTCATTACACGCAAGACTGAGTTTTACCGAACAATAATATATTATCAATATTATTATTTAACATGATAGTTATCACCTAGATTATGGAATAGAGGGTGTGGGTAGGATTAAAAAAATTATTAAAATTTAATTTACACTTTTATATATAGTGAATTATTTTGTGACCAATAAATTAGAAATGAAAATAAAACCCTTTTGAAAATTAAAGTAAATCTTTTTCTGAAAAAAATAGTTAAATGCGCACAAGTGTGTTATATACAAATAAAATAAAAATATTTTTTTGGATTATATTAATAACTTTTATATGTAATATATTCAATCTAATTTTTTTACATTTATACTATGTTTTTCTAGGCAATAGATAAAAATAAATCTAATTTTATGCTTAAAAGTCATATTTTTTAAAAGGTAGTTTTGTTGCCTTTTTAGGGAAAAATTATTTTAAAACTAATTTTTGAAAAGTTTATAGTTTTTATTTAAAAAATAAACTTAATTTTTTAAATTTGAATTCCAAAATTTTCTTAGGGTGAATTTGTTTCATTTTTCTGAAAATTCTTAATTTTTTATGAATAGTAAAAATAATGAATTTTAATTGAAAACTATCTTTTTGCCTAAATTATTTACAATGTTAAATTATATTTTTAATTTATTTTAAAGTAAAAATAGTTCTATTATAAATATATTAATCAAAAATAGTTCATTTTAGTTATTTTTATATTTAATTTTGATATAAAAACATTGTGAACTTTTGAATGTTTTCAATTTAAAAACTCACTTTCTCGTCACATCTACAGGGTTAATTTTAAATTAAATTCTACCAATTAGGTCTATTTAATTTGAAAAATTAGATTTAATATTTTGAATCATAATAATTTATATTATCTAATAATTTCATCTTAATTTTTTACCAAAGTGATTGGTAAAAACAATTAAATTTAATTACAACAGTTAAGTTAAAAATGAGTTTACTTAGTGGTTAAACTTTAAACATAAGGGTATAAATAGACTTGAAACTTTTAAATTATCAATTTTATGGAACTATTTTTACCTTATACCTTCTAGTATATATGTTTTCATTATTAGAGCCTCTTGGTAGGTACATATGTGGGTTCACCTAACTTTCTTTTTAAAATACCAAGTGTGTACTCTCCCCCACTTATAAAATGCCACCACCTCTACCCATTTATTCAAACCTTTAAAAAAATTGGTTTAGAAAATAACATCCCAAAAAAATTCTAAAATTACCTCTTCTTCATCACAGAAGCCTTAATTTTGGAAGAAAGCTAACTAAGGAAGGACTTGGGTGAAAACCAAAAGGAGGTACCCAAAAAAAGGTAACATTCATCAATGTGCATTTTTGTTTAATATATTTATTCAACCCATTAAATTTTTATTATAACATTATTATATAATAAAATCAATATCATAAATATACTAATATTTTTTATGTTAAGGGTATTAAATACACCCACACACAATTCCATCAAATGGGTTATGAAATCATCATTTGTGTGTATGAAGGACTAGTGCCTCGCAAACTGATGTTGTTGGTTTTTCCATTACCACTAATCAAGGTTGGGAATAATGATGTATATAAAGTTATCATATGATATTTATTAAAAAATTATACTTGTGGAGTTATTATATCATATATACCTTTTTTCATTCCTTACCATAGGGGATACAATAAGGTTTCTCGTGTCACTACTACAAAACAATCCTTTAGCAGTGCTAGAAATGGCCTTTATCAGTGCTAGAAAAGCATTGAATACATGAGATATGTTAAAATATCTAGTCTTTTATCAGTGATAAAAAATCACTAATAAAGGGGTCCTTTATTGGTGCTAAAGAAAGATCAGATAAATGAGAACATTATCAGTGCTTTTTAAAAGAACTGATAATGGAACCGTTTATCAACGCTTTAATTTAGGGCCGCTAAAGGAACCATTTATCAGTGCTTCTTAATTATAAGAATGGAAATTTCATAGATTGAATCAAGGGTCATTATAGACCATGTTCCTAAAATCCCGATGGGTAACACCATCCCAAGTCCTGAGAGCGATGACCTCATCCCGACGACCTCATTGCCTCAAATCCCAACAACTATGTCATCTCAACCTGGTGATCATTATCACCCCATATCTCTCGGGCCTCACCCTCATCTTGATGACCATGTCGCCTCAGTCTCAGTGATCAATATCACCAAAGTGAATCAAAGTCACACCCCACATGTTCCCACAGAACTATAGCAGTCGTATAACAATTCAATTAATTAAAATAAATCGATTGGCCTAAACTACCCAAATGGTCATAATCCCCTTACCGGACTTAGTATATATATATATATATATATATAAACAGTCGAGGTCATGTTCAACAACATACCACAACCTCAATTAATCAATTAAAAAGGAATCATGAATTAATTAGGGGTCTCACTCTAACAAATCAACGTGCGTAATTTGGAATGCACCCCCAAACACCTGTAAATTTAAGGAGAAAGTTGGGAACCACCTGTCTTATACACATAGTTCTTCGATCGTCTGATATTGACCACTAACTCGAGAAAAAATAAGAGAAATCAAATATTAAGACAAACGACTGGAAAATAGGGCAAAAGAGCTCACAAAAATTTAACATTTTGTATGGTGAGATAAATAAAAAATAGAATCAATGAGATTAAATCCCTTACTGATATGATTCTAACGAGACCGATGGGTCTTGATTCAGAGCTCAGACGAGGGGAGGAGGCCAAAGCTTGGGTGGAGAAGAAATGGGGGAGCCCCCTGTGTTGTGCATGAAATGGAGGAGAAGGGGGGAGGAGAAATAAAATAAGGAGGGAGGATTAATATGGTTATTTAACACTTTTAAATGACCTAGACGGTTTGGCCGCACAATTTGGCTAATCTTGCGCCAACCACGTGGTACACACTCCCCAAGCACCACACTACACACAGTTTGCAATGTGTGTAGATCATGTGTATCAACTCTGTTAAAAAACTGCAAAGTCTTGCACAACCATGTTTCCCCCACCTGCATGATTTGACAAACCATGTCTAGCGTGAAAGTGGGCCTCATAGTTTCTCCTTGTAGGCCGCACATTTTGATCAAAGTGTGTGCCTTTGTCTACACTTTCTTGGAATTGAGTTTTTGGGGCCTGATGCACCCAAAACTCATCTAAAACTCCAAGGAACATATTGGATCTTAAACCCCACCTAAAAACAAATACTTGGGTCAATCAAACTCTCGAAATTAGGTTTCAAAACCCAAAATAGAGTTTGGTCAGACCACCAAACATAAAAATTCAAAAAGTTTGAGGAATTTGATCCGCTCAAAAACTTGGAACGTCACACTTACCATTTCCATTGTCGATCAAAATTCTTCATTGTCAGGATGGGAGTCGAATTAGAGTTTGTTTAAGTGAATTTATATAAAAAAATAAAAAAATTAGATCATCAATGACTTAATGATTTGGTTTAAAATTTGTTTTGTAATAAAGGTAGTCAAAAATATTTTTCTAGTGTTCCAGTTTTCATTACATTGGATTTGGTAACCTTTATGTTTTTTTTTTCAATCAAAGGTTAACAATAAAGAATGAAAAATATGGTTATATTGACTATGAATCCATAAATTATGTTGATTTTGGAATGGCCAAAGAAGTTTAAGGCTTGAATTTGATCTCAATGAACTTCAAAGTTACGAAAAAGTTGAATTTTCCTTATTTTATGAACCGAGTTGTAATCAAGGGAATAACAGTGATATATATATATATATATATAACTCAATAGATGTGTTTTCTACCATTGTGATGATATTGATTTCCCTATGTTGTCTCACGAGTTATATTGTGATTCCATGATGCCAAAAATCTATTATCTATTATCTATACTAAATCTTGTGGCTCTGTATCCACATGTTCGTCTCTCCGCTTCCTGTTTCCCCTCCCTTTTCCCTCTTACCCAATGCCCCTTTCTCCTATCCTCCGGCACCCAGCTACCCATCTCCCTGCCTCTCCCCTACTCGCCTCTGCCTCTGCCTCCTCCTCCACCCTCTGCTACCTATGTTCCCGCTACCCACCTCGGCCTCTGCCTCCTTACCTCCACCTATGCCCTCCGCTACTTGACTCCACCTCTACCTCCCACTTCTGGTCTATTCCCTGTCACCTCCCCCCCCCCCCGTAGTTGCATACCCTACTCCATGCTTCTTGCTCCACCTCCACCCCCTACTCCAGGGTTCTGCTCCATCGGTCCGCTTTTTCCTGTCCCGACCATCATGCTTTCTCTGTTAGGCCTCATTTGACAGTGCTGAATCGGTAGGAAAAGAAATTATTCCAAGCGAATGAAACTCATTTCACTCATTTGGTGAGACAAAGGTGACAAAAGGAAAAATGAGGGGAGAAAATGGGGAGAAAAATTTCTCTCCAGACCCTCTGTTTCGAATCATCCCAAAATTGGGATGATTCGGACAGAAATGGTGTGTGGGATTCAAGTGATTTTGAAATTTCCAATATTATTCTTATATGTTTACATAAACAATTAGTTCACACTTTATTCCTTCAAACTATCTCATTGGCCCCATTAATATTTATATAAATGAAAATAATTTTAATTATTAATAATAAAAAACAATATTTTCATGGGGAAAACAATATTATTAATTTTCATGCGGGGCAGACAAAATATTTAGATACCCATGAAAATTTTGTTAGGGGGCGTTGGTCATGGGGTCGAGTCCCCAGACCATTTGTTTGTGGATTTTCCTTGTAGCATGCATGATCCGTCATTTGACGGTTGTATCCAACCTTTTTTAATAATAACAATCAAATATAAATAATTTTGATAATGTGTATATAAATAATTTTGATTATAACTAATTATGTGTACATAAATAATCATAAATAATTTATAAATAATTTTTTATTATAGATAATTTTGATTATAAATAATTATGATTATCTTGAATTAATTATTTATATAAATAATTTATAAATAATTTTGAATTAATAAATATTTTGAATTAATAATTTGGAATTAATAAATGTTTTGAATTAGTAATTATTTTAAATTAATAATTATTTTGAATTTATAATTTTGAATTTATAATTTTGATTACCTTGAATTAATAATTTTGAATTAATAAATTATATAAATAATTTTGATTATATTTAATTAGTTTTTTAAAATTTTAAAATTTGTATTAATATATGTTCTTAGTTTAATGTTTACCTAATTTTGATGATATGAAATATAATTATTGATTAAAATCAAAATTAATATGTTTTGATTTGTTATAAAAATGGTGATAAAAATACATTTATTTTAAAAGGTTATGTGTCATTTAACATAAATTGTTGATACTAGACAGACATGGTGCTAGATGTGGTGTCCATGAGCATCTAATCTATGATTGTTTTTTATCTTGGGCAAGTATGTGCTTTAATCATGTGTGTATGTGTTATTTTTTAACAAAGATTATTTATGTCATTTGCACCAAAACAGTTTCTTTTCTTTTAAAAATTTTCACCAAATATGATGAATAGAAATCCAAATAATTTCTTTTATTTTACTAAGTTATTTTTGATCCAAGAAAGAGATAAATTACAATCATTTATTTTCTTTTATTTTCTTTTATAAAATATCAAATCATTACTTTTTTTACTGAAATCTCATCAAACATGTCCCTCGTTGATGGTTCATCGTTCAATCTCCCATATTCTACGGTTTCCTTTCCAACTGTTATCCCATAAATTGAGTTAGGGTTCCCTCACAGTTTGTGGTTCGGTGATTGTTCTTCTACTCTCTGATCTCATAGCTATTGTTTCCTTGCCTCCCGCTCCTTCATTCATCATTCTCCGTAAATCGTTTCCCTCAACTCCGCCAGACAAAGACTTGAAGTATATTTTTACAGTATTTTATCATTTTTAGATTATGTATCTTGTGCCATATATTATCCTATTATTTCTGTTGTTTTTCCCATGTTCTATATTTTTAATCTTCTTTTTATCATCCATTTTTTTCTGATTTCGGACACTACAAGGTCCATTTCGTTGATTTGTTTTTCTAGTTGATTTCCATATTCTGTTACTGGGAATGATGCTGAAATTATTTTTTATGCTCATGTTTACCATAAAATAGTGTTTTTTATTAATGGTGAAAGTTGTTTACCATACTCTTAATTTTTATCCTCTGTTATCGTATAGATATTCATTAAACGATTATTTAGTTTCAGATATGAATTTGACACCACAAGAGAGAATGGAGGTTCCAACAGATGTTACTGGGGATTTGTCACTGGACATGGATGTAAATTCCTTCAGACACCTCTTCCCCCATCGCTACTATGAACGTTATCTTCTTGAGTCTATACACCCTGATGATATACCTCTTGCAAGATCCAGATATACCACTCTTTCCCTTGGTTATATGATTATTTTTGGTATTTTTTTTCAAAGTTATATTTTTGGTTTTTTGATTTTCTATATTATTGAAGAACCTTTGTGGTGTTTTGTTTTAACAAAGTTTTGAATTTGTTGACAACTAACCTTTATTTTTTGAAGAATGTTTTTGATATACAACAATATGAAGTTTTTGGTTGCTGGAAGTTTTTCGTTGTTGCTGAGAAAGAAAGAAGTTGATAAGTTTGAAAGATGTTGCATTAAGTTCTTTTTATTGCTAAATAATCTTGAAAGAGGATGTTGTTGAAGATTCAGAAAATAGAAAGTTTCTCAAACTTTCTAAAAAAATCAAATGATGATTTTCTGATCTTATAGTTCTCACAAATCATGAAAATTTTCATGATAAAAGTTGTTGAAGAAATGGTGAAGAGGTTTGATGATTTTCACTAAGCAATATTTTTAGAAAATTCAGAACCTTATTTATGAGAAAATTGGAACCTGGTTTTTGAGAAAAACCGAAACCTAATTTTAGAGAAAAATTGGAACCTGATTTCTGACAAAATTCAGAAGCTGATTTCTGATAAAACCGGAACCTGATTTCAGAGAAAACCAGAACCTTATTTCTGAGAAAACCGAAACCTAATTTCTGAGAAAACTAAAACCTTATTTCTAAATAATATGGAACCTAATTTCTGAGAAAAACTAGAACCTGATTTCAGAGGAAATCGGAACCTAATTTCTGAGCAATCTAGAACTTGATTTCTGAGAAAACCATAACCAGATTTCTGAACAATCTGGAACATGATTTTTGACAAAACTGAAACCTGATTTCTGGGCAATTTGGAACCTAATTTCTAAGAAAATCAGAACCTCATTTCTGAACAATTCAAAACCTGATTTCTTTATAATTCAGAACTTAATTTCTTAACAATTTGGAACCTGATTTTTGCATAATTCAGAACCTATTTACTTAACAATTCGGAACCTGATTTCTGCACCAATTCAGATCCTAATTTCTGAGCATGTTTTTGAGAAAACTGGAACCAAGATCCAAAATTATCATTATGAGAAAGATATAAAGAGTTCAATAAGGAAAACCCGAATTTCAACTTTTCTTAAATCTCAGAGAAATTTAAGGAGTTTTGAAGAAGTCAAAGATTGATGATTGAATGTGAGATATTTGCAGAGTTTTTGAGATTTGAGGAAGGGGGAAAGATTTTCAAGATTCTCGCCTTTGTTTTCCAAGCTGCCTATAAATATGTGCTCAAATCATTCGCTCTTTTGTAACTTTTACACACACATAAAAGACAGATCACTGGAGAATTCAAATTGAAAAAGTTCCCACCAAGATTGAAGAATATTTTCTTTGAGTGTTTAAGGAAATGAATAATCGGAACCATCCTTACCTTTTTGAGAATATTGAAATCATCCAAACCGGACTAAGGATTCGGATTGAGCATTTGTGGAGAATTTTTTCTTTGAGTTTTTAAGGAAAGTAATAATCGGAACCATCCTTACCTTTCTGAGAAGATCGGAATCAGCCAAACTAGACTAAGGATTCAGATTTACAATTTGTGGTGAAGTTTTTCTTTGAGTGTTTAAGTAAAAGAATAATTGGAACCATCCTTACCTTACTGAGAAGATCAGAATCATCCAAACCGGACTGAAGATTCAGACTGATCATTTGTGGAGTATATTCAACAAAGTTTTTATTCTTTTATTTGGCTCATTTGTTCTTTAAGAAACATTGTAAACTGACTGGATTTAGTATAATCTTTCCTATCGGGAGATAGAAGGTGTCTAACGGGAGTTGACACAAGTTTTATTCACTTCTTCATTATAGTAGATTTCTATAGACCCACGGGAGTGGCTATGGAAAGGATGTAGGTTCTCACATTGATTCTGAACCTTGTAAATCATGTGTGCCTTACTTTCTTTACTATTATTTCATGCTTAATTATTTTATATAAGTTGATAAGTAAAAAAACTTAACAGGTTGCAAGGTTTAAGTTTCTCAAAGTTTTGAAACTTAGTTAAAGTGAATAACTGATTCAACCCCCCCCCTCAGTTGTTACTCGATCCTTGGAACTTCAAGTGATATTAGAGTGAGGTTCCCTTGTTTAATCCTTATCACGGAGAATATAAATTTTTTCAACAGTAGAGGAATTTCTACATTCGATGGAAATAATTATTATGGGTGGAAAAATAGGATGATTCCTTATCTCCTATCTCTTGGCCTTGAAGTTTTTGATGTTGCTACTATTGGCTTTCCACCTATTGAGAAAGATGCTCCAATGACGTTTGCTGATAAGAGGAACATAGAAGTTGATGAAAATGATAGAAATTATATTATCATGTCCTTATCAGAAAATTTTTATCAGAAGGTGATGGGTATCACAACATCAAAAAGCATGCACGACAAGCTAGAAATTATTTTCAAAGGAAATACAAAAGTCAAGGAGGACAAGCTACAAATCTGGCTTAGTAAGTTTGAAGACATCAGAATGGGAGATGATGAAAAAATTGATGAATACTTCACCAGAGTTAATGAAATTGTATGCAACATCAAAGGATTTGTAGAAGACTTGGAAGATTCTACAATTGTGAAGAAACTTATGAGAAACTTTCTACATAGGTTCGATTCTAAAAAATTTTCCTTAGAAGAAAAGGATGATTTAACTCTTGATGAATTGCATAACTTTATTTTTTCTTATGAAATGAGGAAAGCTCTAATATTTAAGAAGAAAATGAAAGATAAAATGGCTTTTAAATCCATGAGATAGATGAAAATCAATGAAGTTGATAAAGTCAATCCTTGTGAATCTGATGACAAGGAAGATAATGAGCTGAATGAAAAGACCATGTCTCTTATATCTAATAATTATCGTAGAGGAAGAATAAATTATGGAGTAAAACTTCCTCTCAAGTGTTTTGAGTGTGGTGGAATCAAGCACTTTGCTATGAATTTCCCTAAGAAGAAATTTAAATAATAACAAGATGATTCTGATGAAAAAACTCAATGGAAGAAGTGGGAAAAATGATAAAGAAGAAAAGTCTTCCAAAAAATTCAAGAAGAATTCTTTCAGAAAGAAGAATGAGTAACTTTCCCCACTCACAGAAAGTTGAAAAGGTAAATTCTCAAGATGTCAGAAACATTCCAACAAAGAATCAATTTGAATATCTCAAAGAAGTTTGTGGAAGATGTGATCAGTCTAGTCATCATGCTGAAAGATGTATGGCACTCCTTCTAGAACAAGTTTCTTATGATAAAAAAATAAAATCTAAAAATAAGAAGGTTGATGAGAGAGATTTCTTTATTGAGATAGCTTTGAAATCAAGTAAGAGGAACAAACCACAGATTCTTGATAGTGGTTGTTCTTCGCACATGACAAGTGATATAAAAACCTTATAACATGTTGAGAGTCATGATGGAGGAGCGGTTACTTTTGGCAATGATAGTTCCTTAAAAAATAAAGGAATCAGAACGGAAGAGATTGAATCAGTGAAACTAAAGTCTATGGAAGTATTGCTTGTTGATGGAATAAAACATAACTTACTTAGTTTAAGCCAACTTTGTGATAATGGGAAAGAAGTAATCTTTAGAAAGGGTTCTTGTATCATCAAAAGTGTGAAAAATAGAAAATTCATTACAAAAGGAGAAAGAACCAGTGGGAATCTCTTTCAAATTAGAGAATCCAACATCTCATGTTATTTGAGTGATGAAGATGAGAACAGGTTACGGCATCGAAGAGTTAGCCATCTTGGGTAGAAGAACATGAAAAAGTTATCTAAAGTTATTGTTGTTCGAAATTTTCCATAATTGAAAATAAAAGATTAAGGTGTTTGTATTACTTGCCAGAAAGGAAAGATGACTAACAAAAGTCATAAAATAGTTGAGATTCAATCTAGAAAACCACTTGAGCTTATTCATTCTGATCTATGTGGGCTGATGAGACATCAATCAACAAAAGGATATTTATACTTTATCACATTTATTAATTATTTCACTCGGATGACAAATATCATGTTCATGAATCACAAGTTAGAGGCTATTGAAATGTTCAAATTCTTTAGAAAATATGTTGATAAAGAATTGGGGGTTTCCATAAAGAAGTTGTGAATAGATAATGGTATTAAATTCACAAACAATGCTTTTGAAACTAATCTAAGAAAGCATGGTATCAAATATCAGTATAGTTCTACCTGTACTCTACAACAAAATAGAGTAGAAGAAATAAAGAATAGGAGCTTGGTAGAAATGGAAAGAAGTATGTTAGCTGAATACAAAATTTCAAAATTCTTTTGGAGAGAAGCTGTTAGTATTGATGTACATGTTCAAAATAGATGCTTTTTGAGACCAGAAACCAACATGACTCCTTATGAAATGTGGTATAACAAAAAAACCCTCATTTAAATACTCTCTATGACCCCTATCGTTGTTTGTTAGATTGGATGCACACATGTTTAGTCGCTTCTTTTCATTTGGATATGGTTTTGTAGTTGATATAGTTTTGGATATGGTTTTGAGAAGACTATGTTGGCGCTTATAAAAATGGAAGTCATGACCCCTCATGTGGATTTAGCAGATAAAGAATGTGTAGGTTGTGTATCATTTTTTGGGTGCTACTTTTTTATTTTGTTCATGTTTCATTTACATTATTTTAACATTTTGTTAATGATATTGCCAGTTATTGATTTTCACATGCCTCCAATTTGTTACAAATTTTTTAGGCCTGGTAGGTCAGCTGAGGTAGCTCCAGTGGTTTCAAAATATCTGTTAGACACCATTTTAAAACATGTTAACATGTCAATTTCATCTTTTCCCTTATCACGTCTCATTATTTTATACATTGAGCTTATAAAAGTTTTATACAAGTTTTACTAGGGATGAAAACTGTACGAACTAGTGGCTAATACACTTCTAACTTGGATTTGAAATTAGAAAGGGTGCCCTGAATTTGACTTATTTGTGTGTGCTCTACTATGTTGTTTTGGGGGATTTTGTTGTGTTTTGAAATGTTGGTTATTTTTTAGCTCTGGAATGGTTGATTTGAAGGAAATATCACTGGTCAATGGAAAAGCTGCTTGGATGCTTTACTTCATAATTTTTTTGTGCCTATTATTTTATCTATTTCATTCTATTTCTAAGAATAGTGTGACCCCTTATAATGCAAATACATTTATTTGTTTATTTTTCTATAAAATGCATGTGCTGTAAATTCTGGATGTTGTCGAATATTAATTGTAGTTGGGAAGTGTTGAGGAAAACTAATTTTGTTTTTATTTTCTAAAAATGTAATATATTAAATTTTGAAAATAAAAATCATTTTGTAGAAAATTAAAATGAAAATTAAAATGTTAGATTTTTTAAGAACAAAAAAGACTTATTCTCAAGATTTCAATTAAACGAAAATTGTTGGGTTAGATATCATGTTGCATGAAAAGAAGCTAAAAAATATTTTTTTAAAGCTTCATACATTTATAGTAATGGAGATAATTAGATAAGATATTGTGCTACATGAAAAGAAGCTAAGAAAGCAGTTGGGGAGACAATATCACATATTCTTGAGGGTTTGTTCCATCTATTACATACTAATAAGGACAAAAGATAGATCTATAATTTAACTAGAGGAAGGGAGAGAAAGTCAAGAGATATGAATCAAGTATGGTGCATTAAATATTAAACAAAGTACATTAGTAAAAGATGGGATAACTACTTTAATAATTTCTTTATTGAAGAGCGAGCTATTAGTTTAGATTTAGATAATCTAAGCATTAACAATGAAGACCTAAATTATAACTCATTGTAAAAAGTTCTCCTATATTAGGTTAAGTAATCTTTGAAAGGGATAAACAATGGAAAAATAAACTAGATCAAATTACATTTTCATTGAAGTCCTCAATTATAACTCATTGTGAAAATTTCTCCCATATTATGTTAAGTAATATTTAGAAAGGATAAATAATGTAAAAAGCAATTAGATCAAATTAAATTTACATTGAAATGTGGAAATATGTAGGGGAGAAGAGCATAAATTTCCTCACTTGGTTATTTAATAAGATTTTGAATAAGAAAATGCATGATAAATAGAGAAAGAATACACCAATATCCACACACAAAGAAACTAGATGAAATTACATTTGCATTGAAATGTGGAAATATGTAGGGGAGACGTGCATAAATTTCCTCACTAGGTTATTTAATAAGGTTTAAAATTTTAAGAAAATTCATGATAAAGGGATAAAGGATACACTAGTAGCCACACTAAAAAAATAAAGGTGATATTCTAAGTTGAGGAAATTATAGACATTAAACTTATGAGTCATACCATGAAACTTTGGAAAAAATGAGTGAATATAGGAACTATTCTGAAGAGAAACAAGGATTTCAAAGAATCAATTTGGTTTTATGTGTGGATGTTTAGATTCAATTTATTTGGTGAGATGTTTTATGGAGCATTATAAACAAAAAATTCAAAATTTTCATATGGTCTTCACATATTTGGTAAAGGTGTAAGATAAAATTGCTTGAGCAGTTTTTTGCAAAGTATTAGTTTTAAAAGGATTTGGGGTGACATATATTGCGTCCATCCCAAACATTTATAAAGGGTCTATGACAAGAGTTAGATATCCAGTTGATGACAACACTTGTCTTGGTAGTATTGAATTAAGTTTCAACTTTAATCCCATGCCTATTTACTTTGGTCATTGATGCACTCACAAAATTGTACTCTCCTGGTGGATGATATATTTTTTGTTGCAAGGTCCGAAGAGACTGTCAATGGGTGGTTAGATTCATGGAGTGAGACTTAATGATTGATGGGTTTTCATCTTAATTTGAGGAAAGACAGAATATATGAATCACAATTTTAGTAAAAATATTGGGTGACAATGAATGTATATGAAAGAAGATGGGAGTGACACCAATTGACGAAAAGATAACCTAGGAAAGATTAAAATGGTTTGGATATGTAAAAACAAGGTTCTAATAAACAACATTCCAAAAGCTAGATCGGGTTAGACAGTCTGATTGGTTGGACCAGTGCATGGTCATTTTTGTAAAATGGTTTAACTCTACTCTTTAATTTAGTAGTTATACTGAATTGGGTCACCTCAAACCGGTGGAAAAATTGATTTAATTGGTTTGAAGCTTACCGGAGCAGCTGGGTTTTGTTTCTTTGATGTATTTTTTTTATTTGTATATATATGCATGATAAAATAATAATATAATATTAAAAATAAATAAAAGATTAAAAATCGTTTGATCATCTAGTTTGATTGATTTGAGTGGTCTGACCTTGAACCACTCCTTTCTCAGGTTCAATAGTTGGTTTGATTTTAAGAACATTAATGTAAAAAGGTCAATGGTTGCACTCGTTAATACAATTGATAGATGCACAAAAAGGACACTAAATCAAGTCATCCAAAACAATCTTTATGTTAATGGTATCAATGAAAAATGATCTTTGATAGAGATAACTATCGATGTTTGATCCATGTATATTATCTCATTTATATAGTTTTAAAGCTTGTTTTTGTTGTTGGTTGGATATGCAACACCTATAATTAATCAAACACAGCCTAAATGGTTTGTTTCCAATTGTATCGGAGTAACATAATTTGTTTTTTTCTGGTAGGACATATATTTTTTGGATGCTGATGGTGCTCTTTTTGATGATGTGCTACTTTCAGCAGTTGCAGCGTTATCTCATTGTAAAATTTTTACCCATTCACATTTTCATTATTCATTATATATCACAAATAGGAATTCTAAGAAATTTTGAGCCAAATATATTGTGAGAAGTGTGCACTCAACATCATTCCCTTATACAGAATGTGGGTTGCAATGAAAATCCTTATAGTTTCTCTGAATGACGCTGGAATAACTGTGGAAGCACCTGAGGAAAGCTTAGGAAAACTAGACATGGAGCCGGTGAATATAGAGAAGAGGAAACTCGCATTGTGTAACATTCACTTTTCTTTATCATTTGTTCTCTACAAGATTTACATATTGGAAGACCCCTCTACAGAGGAGGAATCCATCATGGAAACCCTAGTAACTGTTGTCTTGGATTTGGCTGGCCAGCTTGTGTCCCTCTATAAGCCAGGGGCGTTTCTTGCCTTTACACTAGCTATCCAGGTTATCCCTGTGTGTTTGGATGCAATATAGGGTGGGCTTTAGCTCAATATAGGATGGGCCTAAACAGCCCAACCCACTTACCATTTCATGTCACTTATTTCACATTTTATTTACAAGCACCCAAGAAAATCGTTAATTTTGTTGCAGGATTATGTTGAATTAACAAGGTGCAGGGCCAAGGAAGTTCTTGAGATACTGCTTGAAGCAGCATTTGATATGGAGGTGGATTGAGTTTGCGTGTTCTCGTGAATCACCACCATCACCGTCACCAGGGAATCATATGGTTGGTTTAGTTTTGTTTATTCAATTACTTTAGATGTTGAAGTATTATATTTATCATTTATAAAACCAAAGAAACATATTGTGTTTGGGAGGTTTGAATGAAAATTGATGATAATTTTGTAACTTCAATTTGAATATTTTTTATTTATTTTTTATTTTCATATATTGCTTAAAAATTTTAATTTGATATGGAATATGTCATATCCTTATTTTATTTACTTGTTTTTCATTATTTTTTGTCTATTTTTTTAAAAACCCATGTTCCATGTCTCTGTAAAGTAGTGTTGTGAAAGTGAATGAAATTTTGAAGAGTTTTGAAATAAGAAATATGTGGTTTATTGTTGGTGAAGCAAAACATTGATGAAATGTGGGACGATGACGAATAAAGATGCTAATATAAGAGGGAGGAAAAAAGTATATGGTAGAACACACTGATATGATACATGTGATTTCAATTAACATTCGAGATTAATCTCTATCACCATTGTGAAATCCAAGGGTTGTAATATCCCTGATTGAGGCAACTAAATTTTTTTACATGAATGGGGTTAAGAATTAGGGTCATAATCACATTGGCAATTTGGTCACATGCACATCATTCCTCTTAATGTTATAATTTTATGGAATCTTTTAATCTTCAATTTAAAAAACCTCATGGAAAAAATAAATGAAGTCAAAATAATTTAATTTTATGCAATGATGTCTTATTAAAAACCTTAGTAGGAAAACTTAGTGAGAAAAACCTAATGAAGTGAAAAAATACCTCTGAGAAAAACCCAGTAAAGAGAAAAAAAATTACAACGTTTCCAACTCTCTTACAAAGCCATGATAGATTTTTTATCCTTCGCATTCCAATTTTATAAATCAATTTCTTAAAAGTTGAAGTTGGTAATGCCTTTGTGAACAAATAAACAATATTATCATAAGATCTTATTTGATGGATATCAATATCACTATTCTTTTATAGTTCATGAATTCAGACATGGTTCATTGATCACAATCAACTCAGCATGATTGGAGGTAGTCGTAGAAATGATTTGTTTTGTAGGAACATTATGAGATGATTGTTCCACATGTAAATAAATACCTAGTTTGGGGTCTGATTTTATGTGGATTAGATGAATATCCAACATCGACATAACTAACCAACTTTGGTTGTTGAAACGCACGGCCGATTGTCGCCTATCAACCAGTCAAAGTTCTGGTGCTCTGCTAATGTGTATAGCAGCACTCGGGTCGAATCCTCGGCGATGATACTTTGAAATAGTCGTTTGTTTTTAGTTGATTGTATTCTGATTGGGGGGGTTTGTTTGCAGAGCTTAATTGAAATGACTAATTGATTATGATTGATTTAACAAATTGATAATGATTGGGGTGAGTTCATTATTAGGTAGTTAAGCTTGTGATATCCTTGAGCTTTGCTTTATATTGCATTAAATTAACACCCATGTCACAAGATGACGTTGATTTGAATTCCTAAGTGTTAAGGCTTTAATCCAAGACTTAACTTAACTTAGGGTTATAATCATTACCATTACTTGTTTATGGTAGTGTATTTATGGTTCCAATAATCCATGGAAACCACATGTTAAACAAAATATGTCATTAATCCATGACATGTTAAGTCCAACATACACAATGTTAATTCAAAAAATATTCATCGAGCAAAAGCTCTCAATCACTTAACATACCTAAATTATAACTCACCCCAATGAGAGATTTACTCATCCATTTGGGTTTTTAATAATCTGGTTATAATTATTATGATTATAAATTAAGAAGAGAATAAAAATAAAGGGATAAGAAAAGAGTGGTACGTCGACACACACACACACGAACAATGATAATAATTAAAAACGAACTTTCGATTGAATGAGGAAGCAAAATAAGGAAATTGGATTCAACTGTATTTAAACTATTTTAATAACATTAATATTATACTACAGAAGGTGGAGTAGAATAATATATATTGAAGAATAAACTTGCATTAAAACAGAATTGCAAAAGAAAGGACTTACAAAATTACAACAACGGAGAACACGAAAGTAAGTGAAAACAAAGAGAGGAGGAAAGGTCTATCAAGTCAAAACTTGAGTATGGAAGGTCCTCCCAAGACTTTGTAAAGGCTTTTGTCGTGCCAATATCATCTCCTCTCTTCTGAAATTTTAACCTCTCTTAAGGAGAGAAGGGGGGAGTATTTATAGCCCAAGGAGTGGACTGTTTGCATTCCAAAACTGTCCCTCCACTTGAATCGCATATTTACCAATCTATACAGATGAATCACGAGCCGGTGTCTTCTTCAAAGATGTATATATTGATATCTTCTGTCCACCCTCAAAATTGGGCCGCCAATAGACTTTGGTAGCCAAAGTTATGGCGGTTTTAATAAATAATGTCATTTTGTCTATTTCAATCCAGACTTTCCAATGGCCGAAATATGGATGGGTTTTTTCATAGTAAGATGCCCTAAAATAAAAATAATTTATTCAAAAAAAAAATTCATCCATATCTCCTCTTTCACACTAAAAAATATAAGCTCGAATGGATGTCCACATCAGGAGTAATGTCAATATTTGTGTGTTGTTTTTATTTCTTGACCAGAATGGTGGGCTAGACTTCAATGCATATTTTGGGCCCCTTGTTGTTATTATTAGGACTTGAAATTTTTATCCTGGACTCCTTAAATTGTCCCCCAAACTATGGTGTAGAATAATGGAATTTGGACTTCTGTATTTATCCCAGTAAATCAATCTTCATGAATAGTCCAGTTTCTTCACAGATTCTTTGGTCTTGTTTGTGAGGACCATATGACCCTTCCAATGGAAGAATTGGCTCATGGTACCTTCTAATTAAATGTTTTATATTGAAATTAGAATCATAAAAAACAAGAACCACATAATTTGGACCCGTATAGTGATATTTATTATTAAAACAGTAAACTGACTCAATTGGACAACTTCTAAAAATGCTCAAAATTATACTTAATATTAAAACATTAATATTTCACGCAAATTATGAATATTTCATATAAAATCAGTAAATAGAGTATATAATAAGTCATGAAAATATTAATAACATCAACTCCCCCACACTTAGTTTTGTGCATGTCCTCATGTGCAACAAATTTAAAAACATGACAAAATCATTTTCACTCACCAACAAATATTAAAATTTTGTTTTCTCTAATGAGGGGGGTTTAGACTATTTCACTCATCCATTTTGAATTCCACCACAAGTTGTTATAGAAACAATGTTCCAAAACTAATTCATTTTTTTCATGCTCAAATTTAGAAATGGAAAATGTGGACACTCAAAACTCACACCTCTCAAGATGAGAAAATTCATTTGTGGAGGTTCATTCTTTCACCAAAAAAAAGTGAAAATCATAGAGTTTGAAAATATATCTCAGCTTCCAATACCTATCCAAAGTGAACAATAATCAAGAGGTCTTTTTAAGGGGTTTTTTTTGTGGCTATGGGACGATAGGAATATAATGTCCAAGAGAGAGAAGAAGAGGGTAAAAACACCAACATAGAAAAAGCAATGCACATTTTTTTTGAAATAAAACATGAAAGGAAATGAAAACACATATTTACAAGGGAATGATTGTGTGAAGAAATACACAATATAGGAAGAAAATATTAAGGTAATGATAAGATGGAATATTTACAAAACACAAAACTTCTCCCAATAAGAATATAATACAAGTGTACTTTTTTTCCTTTTTTTCTTTGTTTTTTCAAAAGTTGACCTTGAAACAGATCTCACACTCATATCCCAACCCATGTTTGATCTCCTCACGACACTAATTGTAATAGTTATAACAAGATCAAAGGTTGAGGAAGGGTGATTTTTGACCTACCCAAGACACATCCCATTTTTTCATTTTTGTTTTGATTTTTTTTCAGCATTTTTGATTTTTTTTTTGAACACTTGTCAATAACATTTACAAAATTACATAAATGAAAGTACATTACATTCCCCAAAATACACTGAATGACAACCTCTACCCCACACTTAAAATGGATGCTTTCCCTCAAGCAGATGAGAACTCGTTAAAAATCAATAATAGGGTACCCAAACAATGAAATCCATTCCCCCCACACTTTTCAAAAAAAATTATGCAATGAAAATCCATGTTGATATTGGATGGGAAAAGGTATTGGGCATGTAATGTGGATATCAAAGAAAAGGTTTTCATAGGATTGAAGGGGCTTTCAAAAGGAAGATTAATGTAAGGGAAATGGGAGGGTATTTGGCTATTGTGATTCTCATGTGGTTCAGAAAATGCCTCTATCATATTAATGCACGCTAAGGTAAGAAATTCAGCTCGAAGGTCCACAAACTCAAGAATCACAAATGGGGGTGAAAACACACATTTTGAAAATATGGTCATAAGTGTCCTTGGTATGAAAGCAAATGTTGTTCCTCACGGTTTGGGAAAGGCATTTTCCAAATAAAAAATTGATCATTCAAAATTTGTTAATTTTGACACAAAATTCTTTATCCAAAGTCGTGATTTCAACTACAATTTTTTTTGATGAAAACATGTCTATTAACTCCCTAAAATGGTTGTACAAAATTTCAAAACTCGATGGTGAGTAAGCATGACTCATAATTTTTTTTGTATTTTTAAGTGAATGTTTTTTTGGTTTTTTTTAGGTTTTTATTGTTGTTTTTTATAAAGATACACCCACACAAAAGAGAAAGTGAAAAAGAATGGTATTGATAAATAAAGTAGTAAAAAAATGAAAGAGAGAGGAAGAAGAAGAAAGAGGTAGAGAGAGGAAGAGATAGAGATAGAGTTAAAGGGAAAGAGGTGCCCCCTGGTTTGGATTTGGCGGGTCACCATCTCCATCTAGTGGTAAGTTGGCTAGAGAAGTTGGGGATCCAGTGGAAGTTGATGTTGATCCATGATTGTCCATCCTCTCATGGCGATTCTTTAACCAATGTCCATTAACCGTGAATGTCCTTTTAGAAGAGGGGTCTTGGACTTGCACTGCACCAAATGGGTAAAAATTAGTAATAACAAAAGGACCTTCCCAACAGGAATTAAGCTTACCTGGGTGAAGATGAAATCGAGAGTTGAAAAGCAATACCTTTTCACCTTCATGGAGTACCTTTCTCAGGATGTGTTTGTCATGGAGTACCTTAGCCTTTTCTTTGTACAGAGTGGAATTCTCATAGGATTCAAGTCGAAGCTCCTCCAGTTCAGCCAATTGCAACAATCTTTCTTCACCAAATTTTTCACAATCAAAATTACAGGTTTTCACATCCCAAAAAGACTTATGTTGGATTTCAACTAGTAGATGACATGCTTTACCAAAAACTAGCCTAAAAGGAGACATCCCAATGGGTGTTTTATAGGCAGTTCAATAAGCCCAAAGTGTTTCACCAAGTCTTTCTGGACAGTCTTTTCTGGTGGGTTTTACAATTCTCTCAAGTACTCTTTTCACTTCTCTATTAGAAATTTCAGCCATGCCATTTGTTTGGGGGTGATATGCAGTTGAAGTTTTATGTACAACCCCATTCCTTTTCAAAAGATATTCCATGGTTCTATTACAAAAATGGGTTTCTAAGTCACTAATCAAGGCACGAGGTGTGCCAAATCTATGGAAGATGTGTGTCTTTAGGAACTTACTAATAGTATATGAATCATCCTTTATAGTGGGTTTGGCCTCAACCCACATAGAAACATAATCAACCGCAATAATGATGCATGAGAATCCATTGGAAGGGGGAAATGTTCCCATGAAATCGATGCCCCAAACATCGAAGATCTCGTAGAAAATTAAAGGATTTTGGGGCATTTCATTTCTCTTGGAAATTGTGTCAAACTTTTGGAAAGTGGGACATGATTGACAGAACTCATGTGAGTCCTTGAAGAGTGAAGGCCAGAAGAATCCAGAGTCTAGAACCTTTCGGGAGGTCCTTTGTGGTCCAAAGTGACCACCACCAGGCATCGAGTGACAGAATTCTAAGATAGAGGAATGTTCATCATTATCAACACATCTCCTAATTACTATATCTTCCCTAGTTTTCCAAAGTTTATTTTCTTCCAAAAAATAGTGTTTTGAATCACTTTTCAACTTCATTTTATGTTCTTTTGAAAATATTTCAGGAAAACCACCAGAAACCAAGTAATTTACAATTGGGGCATACCATGGTAACTTTGGAGTGAGAGATGAAAGGTGCTCAGTGGGGAATTCAGGATCGATGATTTCAGAATGAGAAGAATTATAAATTCTACTCAAGTGATCAGCCACAGGGTTTTCTTTTCTTGGTCTATCTTTTATTTCAAGGTCAAACTCTTGGAGCATTATGATCTATCTTATTAGCCTCGGTTTGGAATCATTTTTCTTGAGTAAGAACTTTATAGCAGAATGGTCTGTGAAGATGATGATTTTGGCACCTAAGATATAGGGCCGGAATTTATCTAAGGTAAAAACAACTGCTAAAAGTTCTTTTTCAGTGACAGTGTAGTGAGATTGAGTTTCATCCAATGTTTTTGAGGCATAATAGATGACATGAGGAATCTTTTCTCTTATTTGACCAAGAACAGCCCCAATAGCTCTATCAGAAGCATCACACATCAATTCAAAGGGTAAGGACCAATCTAGGGGTTGGATTATTGGGGTGGATGTTAGAGCAGTTTTGAGTTCAACAAAGGCTCTCTTGCAAACCTCATCTAAATGGAAAGGGACATCATTTTGGAGCAAACGAGTGAGTGTGAGGGAAATTTTACTAAAGTTATGGATGAATCCCTGATAGAAACCATCATGACCGAGGAATGAACAGATGTCTCGAACAGATTTGGGTTTAGGAAGTGATTGGATCACTTTATTTTTTGTAGGATCGACTTCAATACCATATTTTGAAACTATGTGCCCTAGAACAATCCCATTTGTAACCATGAAGTGACATTTTTCAAAATTTAACACAAGGTTACACTTGACACACTTTTTAATGACTAGAGAGAGTGAATTCAAACAAGATTCAAATGACTCACCATAAATGGTGAAGTCATCCATGAAGACTTCCATGCAGTGTTCAATGAATTTGGAAAATATACTCATCATACACCTCTGGAATGTTGCAGGAGCATTGCAAAGTCCAAAAGGAATTATTCTATATGCATATGTTCTAAAGGGGCATGTGAAAGTAGTCTTTTCTTGGTCCTAAGGTGTGATTGGGATTTGGAAGTAGCTGGTGTATCCATCAAGAAAGCAATATTGTGACTTTCTGACTAATCGTTCTAGAATTTGATCAAGGAATGGAAGAGGGTAGTGATATTTTCCGGTTTCAACATTCAATTTTCTATAGTTGGTGCACACATGCCATTTTTTTCACTCAAGTTGTGACTACCTCCCCGTGTTCATTTGTGAAAACAATTATCCCATCCTTCTTAGGTACAACTTGAATTGGACTAACCCATTCACTATCAGAAATTGGGTAGATAATACTATCTTGAAGAATCTTGGTGATCTATTCCCTAACTACCTCAAGTATGAGTGGATTGAGTATTCTTTGTGGTTGTATAATTGGTTTGGATGACTCCTCAAGATGGATGTGATGCATGAAAAGGGCAGGGTTGATTCCTGGTATGTCATCTAGGGTCCAACCTAAGGCCTTTTTGTTTTCCTCTAACACTTGAACAAGTTTGGACTCCTCGGTTTCAGTAAGTGTGGTAGAGATAATGACAGGATATGAGTGATCATGGAAGAGGAATGCATATTTTAGGTGTGTAGGAAGGGGTTTCAAATTAGTATCATCATTCATTTTTTGGTTAGGAAACTCAGAAATGGAGGATGGGACTTCATTTGTTTCAGATTCATGTTTCCCAATACTGTCCAAGGTGGAGCAGTTTTGATCAGATTTGAGATGGGATTCAAGAGAGTTTTCAAGATCCTCTAAATTGATAGAGTCTATGAATGAATGGTCCACATCAACTTCACCATTTATGACTTGGTTAATCATGGTGTAGATTTCACAAGATCCTTTGTCATTAGAACATGAAGAACATGGTGGATTGGGGTTCGATTGACTCTTAGAAGTGTCCCCAAAAGCATGGATTGAGAATGCAGAGTGATCCTCATATGGGTATTGCATGGCTTGGAAAATGTTGAATTTGACCAGTTGGTCACCGAATTCCATGGATAAGATGCCTGAATGGACATCAATCTTGGTTCTCGTAGTCATGAGGAATGGTCTTCCTAGAATTAGGGGAGATCGAGAAGAGTTCATCTCACCTTCCATGTCAAGGACATAGAAATCAGCAGGGAAGATAAGATCATTGACTCGAACAAGGACATCCTCAATTATTCCCTCAGGACTGGCTGTTCTTCGATTGGATAATTGAATGACAACACCCATTGGATGTAAGGGACCTAGACCAAGGTTGGAGAATATGGATTTGGGCATGAAATTAATTGAGGCTCCTAGTTCTATGAGTGCATCATCAAAGCTGGAACTTCCAATTTGGCATGGAACTGTAAAGGTCCCTGAATCTTTGCACTTTATGGGAATAGACTGATGGGTGGAAACATTTTCGACGGTCCTAAGTTTCCTCTTGTGGGTGCACAATTCCTTAAGAAACTTGGCATACTTAGGAATTTTTTTTATGGCATCTAAGAGAGGAATGTTGACTTCAACACGTCTAAACATGTCGAGCATTTCAGGATCGGGTTCAAAGGACTTCTTTGGCTTAGAAAAAGATTGAGGAAAAGGAATTGGATTCCTAAGTGGAATGGAAGGAGGTTATGGAATGGATTCAAATTCCTTTTCAAGTTTCTTTTTCTTTTCATTTTCTAGTTCAACATTTAAAGGAGGGTTGGAAGACTTATCTTGAGGCATAGAAATTTTCTTTCCCGATCTAAGTGCAATTGCACTTACATTACCCTTGGGGTTGGGTAATGGTTGAGCAGGAAGTTGGGAAGAATTAGATGGTTATTGCTGACTAAGGTGGGATTCCAGTTGACCAATTTGGGTTTCAATGTTCTTGAGGCTTGAACGGGTGAAAGAGGCAAGATCTTTCACTGCACTTTCCCATGGTTTCTTAGAAGAAGAGTCTTGTCCCGAATTAGGATTACCTTGATTTTGGTTCTTGGGAAAGCAATTTTATTGGTTTTGGAATTGGGAAGGCTCGCTAGGATAATGGAATCCAGGAGGAGGATTGTTTCGTTGAGGTTGAGGAATAAAAGGATAAGGTTGTTGGAAGTTACCAACACATTGACCATATTAGAATTGGTTTGGGTTTTGAGGAGGGAATTGAGGGGGATAAGATATGGGATTCCCAAACCTAAGGCCTTGGTTATAGGAAGAAGAGAAGGGCTCAGAGTGAGGTTGATTGAAGTTTCTAACAAACTGACCTGATAGTTGAGGACTGGTGTTCCGCTGAGCATATGATGCATTGAGCTCCATTGGTCCAGATGAATTGGATTGATCCTCCTGAATTTGTGGACATGTGTCAGTTGGATGAGATGGAGAGTTGCAGATTCCATAGTTTTTGACAGGTCCAGGAAACATTGATTGTGGAGAAGATGAGGTTGGGGATTTGGATGCCACATCTAGTTGTCACACAAGACCTGTAAGTTCACTCATCCACTCAGTCATCTTGTTCGGCTCAATTGATTGATTATCTTGGGATTGTTTTACTTGATCATGTGCTCGAGTATGGAATTGTTGTGTGTTTTCAGCCATGTTACTTATGAGATCTCTTGCTGCTTCAGGAGTTTTATCAACAAGAGCACCACCACTTGCGGCATCAATGAGAGTTCTCTCTATAGCCAATAACCCCTCATAGAAGTATTAGATCAAGAGTTGGTCAGGAATTTGGTGGTGTGGTCAGGTTGCAACAAGATTTTTGAACCTATCCCAGTATTCATGGAGTGATTCACTTGGGAACTGACAGATACCACTTATTTCCTTTCGGATAGAAGCAGTACGAGAAGCAGGAAAGAATTTCTCTAAAAAGAGTCGCTTCATGTCATTCCATGTGGTTATAGAACCAGGATGGAGGTAGTAAAGCCATGAATTGGTAGTGTCAGATAGGGAGAAAGGGAATGCTCAGAGTTTTATTTGTTCCTCAGAAACCCCTTGAGGCTTCATGGTAGATCACACTACTTGGAACTCTTTAAGGTGGAGATGTGGATCCTCACCGGCTAGCCCGTGGAAATGAGGAAGAAGATGAATCAAACCTGATTTGAGTTCGAAGTCATCCTCTATGTTTGGATATTGAATACCAAGAGGTTGGTAATTCATATCAGGGGCAGTAAGTTCTTTAAGTGTCTATTCCCTAGGATTGGCCATCTTTAATTCAATTGGTTGTACAATGACTGGTTCTTGAATTATTTGATTATCTCTTATGTTCCTCCTAAGTTGGCGAAGTTTTCGCTCAATTTCAGGGTCAAACAAATCCTAGGGATTGTTTGGGAGGCTACGGGACATTCAGAGAGATGTTGGAAGGAAAAGGAAGATGGTTTTTTTGTGTTTTTCAGTTTATGATTTTTATGAGAAAGGCGGGTTTTTCTTTGTGTTTTTCTTCATTTTTTTTTAATTTTTTTTATTACAATAACTAGAAACTACTGACTAAATAAAGCACCATCCCCAGAAACGATTCCATTTGAAACGCATGTCCAATTGTCGCCTATCGACCGGTCAAATTTCTGGTGCTCTGTTAATGTGTATAGCAGCACTCGGGTCGAATCTTTGACGATGATACTTTGAAATAGTCGTTTGTTTTTAGTTGATTGTATTCTGATTGGAGGAGTTTGTTTGCAGAGCTTAATTGAAATGAATAATTGATTATGATTGATTTAACAAATTGATAATGATTGGGGTGACTTCATTATTAGGTAGTTAAGCTTGTGATATCCTTGAGTTTTGCTTTATATTGCATTAAATTAACACCCATGTCACAAGATGACGTTGATTTGAATTCCTAAGTGTTAAGGCTTTAATTCAAGACTTAAATTAACTTAGGGTTATAATCATTACCATTACTTATTTATGGTAGTGTATTTATGGTTCCAATAATCCATGGAAACCACATGTTAAACAAAATATGTCATTAATCCATGACATGTTAAGTCCAACATACACAATGTTAATTCAAAGAATATTCATCGAGCAAAAGCTATCAATCACTTAACATACCTAAATTATAACTCACTTCAATGAGAGATTTACTCAGCCATTTGGGTTCTTAATAATCTGGTTATAATTATTATGATTATAAATTAATAAGAGAAGAAAAAGAAAGGGATAAGAAAAGAGTGGTACGTCGACACACACACACACGAACAATGATGATAATTAAAAACGAACTTTTGATTGAATGAGGAAGCAAAAGAAGGAAAGGGGATTCAACTGTATTTAAACTATTTTAAGAAAATTAATATTATACTACATAAGGTGGAATAGAATAAGAGATATTGAAGAAGAAACTTTCATTAAAATAGAATTACAAAAGAAAGGACTTACTAAATTACAACAACGAAGAACACGAAAGTAAGTGAAAACAAAGAGAGAAGGAAAGGTCTCTCAAGTGAAAACTTGAGTATGGAAGGTCCTCCCAAGCCTTTGGCAAGGCTTTGGTCATGCCAATATCATCTCCTCTCTTCTGAAATTCCAACACCTCTCAAGGAGAGAAGGGAAGAGAATTTATAGCCCAAGGGGTGGACTGTTTGCATTCCAAAATTGTCCCTCCACTTGAACCGCATATTTACAAATCTAGAAAGATGAATGACAATCTGGTGTATTCTTAAAATATGTAGATATTGATGTCTTATGTCCACCCTCAAAATTTGGACTCCAATATACTTTTTTAGCCAAAGTTATGGCGATTTTAATAAATAATGTCATTTTGTCTATTTCAATCCAGACTTTCCAATGGCCAAAATGTGAATGGGTTTTTTCATTGTAAGATGCCCTCAAATAAAAATAATTTCTTCAAAAGAGTTGTCTGACCATCTCTCCTCTTTCAAACTAAAAAATATCATCTCGAATGGATGTCCACATCAGGAGTAATGTCAATATTTGTGTGCTGTTTTTATTTCTCGGCCAGAATGGTGGGCTGGACTTCAATGCATATTTTGGGCCCCTTGTTGTTATTATTAGGCATTGAAATTTTTATCCTGGACTCCTTAAATTGTACCCCGAACTATGTTGGAGAATAATGGAATTTGGAATTCTGTATTTATCCCAATAAATCAATCTTAATGAATAGTTCAGTTTCTTCACAGATTCTTTGGTCTTGTTTGTGAGGACCATATGACCCTTCAAATGGAAGAATTGGAACATGGTACCTTCTAATGAAATGTTTTATATTGAAAGAAGAATCCTACAAAACAAGAACCACACAATTTGGATCATTATAGTGATAGTTATTATTAAAATAGTAAACTGACTCAATTGGACAACTTCTAAAAATGCTCAAAAATTATACTTAATATTAAAACATTAATATTTCACACAAATTATGCACATTTAATATAAAATCAGTAAAGGGAGTATATAATAAGTCATGAAAATATTAATAACATCAGTTTTGAACTTTTAGAATAAAAAAAATCTTTTATTTTTTTGATCCTTGGAGGTATCTTAATATACGTCTGATATTGTTCTAATGTCAATAGGTAAGAGAAGAATTGCACTTGATCAATAAATTTATAGAAAATGATATATCTGGTCTTGTATCCACTTGTATACTCAATGGATGAAATTTTTATATATAAAACCTTTGTAGGACATTTCAAAAATTCCATATTCAAGATGTTAAATTCATAATCCAAGACACAACTTTGTTTTTCCAAAGTCTTTAAATACTCCACTGCATTGGAAAGTTAATCATGAGTTTCAATTATATTTAAATCATCAGTATAGTCCCGATGAAAAATTTATATCCATTTCTCTTAATGAAGACACATGGACAAATTAGATCATTTTTATAACATTTTTTCATCAAATATTCATTTATACCACATACGTCCTGACTACTTTAATCCATATAATGATTTATTCAAGTTAACAGAATACTGATATTGAAATCTAGAATATATAGATGACATTTTGAATCCTTCTGGGATTTTCATATAAAGATGTATAATAATGCATTCACAAAATCCATCAGGCGTAATTTAAGATGTTAATGTATACCAAACGTCATGAGATACTGAAAAGTTATCGTAACCATTTCAGGAGATCATGTTTCATCTTAATCAATTTTACATATTTTTATTTATTTTTTATTTTCATATATTTTTTAAGAAATTTAAATTGACATGGAATATGCCATATCCTTATTTTATTTACTTTTTCATTATTTTGTCTTTTTTTAACCCATGTTTCGTGTCTTTATATGTAAAAAAGTGTTGTGAAATTGATCAACTGCTGATTGAAACTGCAAAGAGTTTTGAAATAAGAAATATGTGGTTGATTGTTGGTGAAGGAAAACGTTGACGAAACATGAGACAATGGTGAATAGAGATGCTAATAAAAGAGGCATACAAAAAGTGTAGGGGATAAATAGTTCCAAAAGTTCACATTTCATTAACATAATGACACACACACACACACATATGATACATGAGATTGTAATTAACATAAGATATTAATATCTATCTTCTTTGTCAAATCCAACGATTAAAATATGACAACTAAAATGTTCATATGAAGGGAGTTTAGAATTAGGGGTCATAATCACCTTGAGAATTTGGGGACATTCACATCATTATTATTATTTCATAACATCCCCCTTGAATTTAATAATTTTATGGAATCTTATAATATTAATTTAAAAAAAACTTGTGCAAAAAATAAATAAAGTCAAAATAATTGAATTTCACGCCATGATATCTTATTAAAAACCGTATTAGGAAAACTTACAAAGTCATGATAAAATTTTCAACCTTTGCATTCTAATTTTACAAATCAATTTCTTAAAAGTTGTAGTTGGTAATGTATTTGTGAACAAATCAACAAGATTATCAAAGGATCTTATTTGCTTGATATCAATCTCATTATTCTTTTGCACGAGTGAAAAAGAATTTTGGTGAGATATACTCTGTTGTATCTCATTTTATATACTCACCCTTAAATTGTGTTATACAAGCAACATTATCTTCATATAATATGATGAGGATGTCATTAATCACATCTAATCCACACTTATTTATGGTATGATGAATAATTGATCTCAACAAAAAATATTCAGACTTGGTTCATTGATCACAATCAACTCAGCATGATTGGAGGAAGTCATAAAAATGATTTGTTTTATATAACATTATGAAATGATCATTCCACCATATGTAAATAAATACCTAGTTTGAGATCTGACTTTATATGGATTAGATAAATATCCAGCATCAACATAACTAACCAACTTTGGTTCTAAACTTTTAGAATAAAATAATCCTTGATTAATAGATCCTTAGAGGTATCTTGATATATGTTTGATATTGTTTCAATGTCGATAAGTGAGAAAATAATTTTAATTGATTAATAAATTCATAGAAAGTGATATATCTAGTTTTGTATCCATTGGTGTACTTAATGGATGCAATTTGTCTATATAAAACCTTTAAAGTGCATTTCAAAAATTCCATCTTCAAGATGTTCAATTCATAACCCAAGACAAAACTTTGTTTTTTCAAAGTCTTCTTTTAAATTATTTCTTTAAATACTCTACTACATTGGAAAGTTTGTCACGAGTTCCAATTATATTTAAACCATCAATATATAGTGAAATGGTGACAAATTCATATCCATTCATCTTAATGAACAAATTAGATCATTTTTATAACCTCCATTTATCAAATATCCAGCTATACAAAATACACCATGACTGATTTAATCCATATAATGATTTATTCAACTTAACAGAATAATGATATCAAAATATAGAAGATATAGTTGACATTTTGAATCCTTTTAGGATTTTCATATAAATATCATTATCAATATTACCATATAAGTATACATTCACAACATCCACCAGGAATAATTCAAGATGTTAATGTATAACAAACTTCATGAGATGCTAAAAAGTTATCATAACCATTTTAGGAGAGTATGTTTCATCATAATCATTCTTGGGTCAGTGAGAAACCTTGAACAACTAGTTGTGATTTATATCTCATGATTTCATTATTTTGATCTCCCTTTCTTACAAATACCCACTTATAACTAACAAGTTTAACCCCCTTCGCGGTTTTCACAATCCAAGAGGTTTCTCTTTTAGGGTTTTCACAATCGACCCAAAAACCTTATGTTTAGCAAGTGATTCTAATTCAGATTGGATTGCAACTTTCCATTTATTCCAATCCGATCTATCATGACATTCGTTAACTATTTTAGGTTCTTAACCCTCATTAATAATATCAAGTGCCATTGTATGAAAACGTGTCATTAACAATGGTCTCCACTCAGTTCCAACATCTTCCAGTGTTGTTAAAATTTATTGAAATTTACTCTTAATAATGATCATGTATTTTCGGTACATTATTTTCTTGAGGAATGTCATGATCAAATGAATCTCCATTATCCCCATTATCCCTAGGTTCATTTATTTATTCAATCATCATGAGTCATTTCCCTTCCCCTTGATGAAGATTTTTATCTTTTGAATCATGTGGTCTTCCATGATTTATACATGGATTAGAAGAATTGTCAAATTTAATATTAGATTGTACTTTAGGGACATCTATTTTGGTTGGCCCATTTGCAGAAAATATATATGATTTTGTAACCCGCTTTGAATCATTGGGTGATTGATTTGCCAAATTTTGCAAATAACGATCTTTTGAACTTCCATTTCACTCATATTTGTACAAGGATCAAGATGTAACAATGAAATTGTTTTATATGTTATTTATTTTGATGTTGTTTAATTTTTCCCCTTTAATATTGAAAATAGTTTTTCATTACCTCCTATTATTGTCTCAAGATACTTTTATGATCGAGGGAGACTCAAATCCAACATAAATCAACAATCTTATTTGGGGTCTCATTTTTGTTCATTGTGGGGTTGTTAAAGGAACATATATAATACAACCAGATGTTCTTAAATTTGAAATGTTTGGTTCATGATCACAAGCTAATTGTAAATGGGAAAATCCATGATAGCTCGATGGTCTTATTTGAATAAGTGTTGTTGCATGCAAAAGTGCATGCCCGTGCTAAACCAAGCAATTGTGTTTTCATAAAAAGTGGTCTATTGATAATTTTTTATCACTTAATAAATGATTCAACTTGACTATTTTGAGTATGAACACGAGTTACAAGATATTTAACACTTATTATGATCGACATTCAATAATTATTGAAGGCATGCGATGAGTATTCTCCACCATTATCATGTCGAATATGCTTGATTGAATAATACGAGATTTTTTCCCTTAAACTTATTATTTTGGCAAACAACTTCACAAAAATCAAGTTGTGAGTTGATAATAATCACACATAAGACCATATCATTAAAACATCAATCATGATCATAAAGTATCTAAATGGTCGACATGGTGGATGAATTGAACCACATATGTCACCCTGAATCATTTCCAAAAACATAAGGGATTCTGTCTTGATTTTTGATGGTGATGGATTTATAATCAATTTGCATTGTAAACAAGTAGTGCATAAGAAATCATTAGGTGTGAGAACCTTTTTATCAACTAATGGATGACCATGTGTACATTTAATTATTTTCCTCATCATTATTGATCCTGGATGACCAAAATGGTTATGTCAGAAAATAAATATACCAGAGTTGATAAACTTCTGGTTTACCATATTTGATTTGATTGTACATATATTAACATAGTACAATCCAGATAAAAGTCTTGGATGTTTCTCTTAAATCAACCTATTCTTATTATTAATGCTTGTTATATATCGAGATTCAACACCTTATTCATCCACAATCTCGATGTGTTATCCATTTTCATATATATCTTTAAAATTTAATAAATTTCATTCAGATTTTTGAGAAAATAAAACATTATTTATTAAAATATGTGTACCACTATGTGAATATATTTTTTTTCTTTTAGAGTCTTTGATAATTTCACACCACTAGTTAGTGTACTTACATGATTTAAGGCTAATAAAATATTTCTCATATTTAAAAATTATGTGCATCATGGTGTTGTTAATGAGACAAATTTCTTCATCATGGGGATTGTGGTATGCAAAGTTTGCTTCAATGCTCTTTTTATTCCCATTAATTGATTGTTGGTAATGATCAAGAAAATACAGAGTATGACTATAAATAATCATTGCTCCATGCTACACCGAAAACATTCACTTTTACTACTATTCTCAATAGGTGTATGACCACCTCGAACAATGATTTTCCTTGATCTCAACTATGTCGATTATTTCCAAGACCCTAATTATAATCAATCACATTCATTTAGGGAATATAGTTGCACGATTTGGTTAGTACTCATGATTCTTTATCAGGAGTTGTTTTGTTCCACAATAATAAGGCATGAGAGTAATTCATAATGTTTTGTAAATCATTTCTCATAGTATTGTTGTTGTAGAATAATGTTCAAGGCAAGGAAGGTAGAAAAAATCTTTTCTAACATATCAGTGTCAGTGATATTTTCACCACATAATTTTAATTAAGATGTCATTTTAAACAATGTCGAGTTATATTCACTTATCGATTTACAATCATAGAATCGCCGATGGATTGTGCCACCTTCATTTTAGTGTTGTAATATATTTATGTAAATATGAGTTATTTTGAATTTAGACTTTGAAATTTATGAGAATTGTCCATGTTGCATGGTTACTGCATGGTCACCGCATACTTAGTAGTAACTGTGTAGTTGACCTTTATATAGGGAGAAACTGTGTGAGTAGCTCTTATGAATGATAAATCACATAGATTAGTTGTGCGATCCTATTCACATATAAGGAATTTTTTTCTAGTGAATGATGCATGAGCAACGCACAGTTTGTAGTGAACCGTGCAAATAACCTTACTTGAGGGAAAACTGTGAAGACAAATTCTTACATACGAGATGACTGGGGGAATCTATGTAGACCAGTTTCATATGTATAATATATTCCTTTAGTAACCTACACATGGGTTGCACGTGGTTTGTAGAACCGTGCAAGGGGTTGCAGCCTGATTCCACTTAAGGCTACACGGTTGACGCATAGTTTAGTAAACCACCGAGTTGACCAAAATTGAAATTTTATGAAATTACTCATATACCCCTACTCAATTTTTCTCTATTACCCCTCCCATCCTCCCTCATTTCACTCAGGCGTACATGGGGGAGCTTTAGGAACTTATCCACATTCTTCCTCAATATTCCAAATCTCTTTCTTCTTAGATTTCAAGTGGATTTGGAAGGTAAGGGAATTTTCTTCATTTTATTCTCCTTCCTACAATTTTATCTTGGTTTATTCCTCTATAATGAACCCTAATGGTCGTGGTGGTAAAATATAGGATTTGAGATGGTCTAATATTGGGGATTTAGGTGTCTAGGGCTTGTAGATTCCCTTTACTTGAGGGGAAACCGTGTATACTAATTCTTATGTATGAGATTCCCAATTCATTTATGGCGCATGATTGATGCACAACTGGGGGAAGTCATGCAAACCAATTTCATATGTATGATAAATTTCTTTAGTAACCTACACATGAGTTGTGCATGGTTTGTAGAACTGTGTGGGCTAACCGTGTGAGGGGTTGTAACTTGATTCCAGTAGAGGTTGCGTGAATCGGTAAACCATGTGAGTTGCCCATAATTGGATTTTTGTGAAATTACATATACACCCTTTCTTGATTTGTCCCTATTACCCCTCATATCCTCCTTTATTTTTCTCAAGCGTACATAAGAGAGCTCTAGGAACTTCTTCACATTCTTCCTCAAGATTCCAAAGCCCTTCCTTCTTAGATTTCAAGTAGATTTGGATGGTAAGGTCCCCTTCTTCTCTCTATTCTCCTTACTCCCATTTCTTCTTCATTTCTTCTTCTCTCAAAAACCCTAATGGGCATGGTGGAATAACCTAGGATTTGAGATGGTCTAATCTTGAGGCTTTGGGTGTATATGGATTTTTGATTTTGTTTCCTTCCACAATTGTGCTTCCATCATCAAAGGTGAGTTGTTTACGACAGTTGTGGTAGGTATTTTTGTGAAATTCAATTTATTTGACATGTCATGAAATGATTGGGATTTCTAAAATCATTTCCTATCGAGTTATACGTATATATGATACCCTTGAAGGGTTTGTAAAATGTTATCAATGTTTTCTATGCTTGACATAAAGGGTTTTAAATGGATTTATAGTTATTTATTTCTAAAATGATTGTTTATGCATGTTAAGTGTTTGTTTGAATGACCAAGAGTTTTTTTCAAAAGAATTTGAAGACAAAGGATGTGTTCTGACCCTGTTATGATTTACAAAGGGAGTAACCCATGTTTTCAAAGAGTTATTTCAAAACTAAGGTCATGTTTGGCCTTTACTAAATTGTTATTGGGACTTACTAGTCATGGTTGTGTTTTATGATGTCCCCATATTGGTTTGTATAATGTTTTAAAGGAAAGTGTTGTTTTCCAAATATTTTCCAAAGTTTGTTTCCATGGTTGAACTTTCAAAGGATGATATTACGACTTTTTTTTCAAGTTTGTTCAAAAGGACTGACCAACTCTTTATAGAAAGGGTGTCCATGTTTCTTGTGACACCCTTGATTTGAACCCCTTTATGTTAGATCTTGTTTTTACTGTTGTCCCATGTGGGATGCTTTGAAATATTTTTTGATGCTTTTATGGATGATAAAGATGTTGTTTTTTGAGAGGGTGTTGGCGATGAGATGAGAATTTATTTGTTATGATTTATTATTGATAAATGTATTGATTATATTATTCACTTGTTTGCTCACCTCCACTTCGATTGGTTTCATGAGAACCCTGAGTGACAAAGTGGGAGATCTAGATTTATGCTACACTAACTTAAATTATTACACTAACTAGTGTCCCCTAGTGTAGATTATTCCCTTTCTATAGGAGTGCCCTCGATAAGGCTAGTTGGAGAGTAATTCGGGTGGTTATGACTTTTAAGAACACAACATAGGCCAACATCTAGTTCCCCTTGAGTACGTCTAAGATCGTCTCATTTTTTAGGACCTCATGAGTTGCCTATGATGCTTATTTCTTTATTGAGGATTCTATCTTGGGGATTCCCACTTCATACTTTGTATCCCCTTGTTCTCATTTTGGATGTATGACACCATTTACATTTTTATTGTTTATTTATGTTATGTTTCTTTGATATTATAGTGCTAACTTGAATTTATATCTTCTTTCTTTTATGGTTTGGTTTATTTTATAAATATTTTTCAAAAGTGGATTTGAAAGAATGATTTCAATGGAAAGAATAGTACTTGTATTTCAAAAAAGGTTTTTACCTCGGGTTGTGTATGGGGTTGTGAGAAAGGTTTTGAAAGGACAACAATTGTTTTGTTTTCATAAACTCAAAAGTCCACTTTTCAAGGTTTCAAATATTTTACTTTATAAGTGGTGATTCCGCTCAATTTGTATAAAAGGGAGTAATGTTTTCTCTAAGGGGTAAAGACATGTTGCTTGTTTTCTTTACACTTCTTGTATGAAAACTTACTTTCTAAATGATGTTTAAACTAGAATTTGTGAAATTTTTTATAAAAGGAATTACATAGATTATTTGATGAAATCCTACTAGGTGCGTTTAGCTCACACTCTACATACACACTATTGTGTGTATGTAGGTCTTATATTTTCATTTTGGTGCCTAGGTTTTGATCTTGTCTTGGATGATGTCTGTGTTGGTATAGTGATGGGTGTATTGGATGTGGTGGTGACCTTGAGTCACATGGAGTTGATTATGTAGTGGTTCAGGTCATCAGTTTATTTTGGGATATTCCTATATTGTCTATTTTAGCCAATTTTATTACATTTGGGTTTTTTCTTTACACTGGTACTTCTTGTGTATTCCTTTTGATGTTGTGTTTTTTAAAAAGGGAACTTGGTTGTTTATTAATATTATGTTTTAAAGGTGATACGAGTCATTGTTATTGATTGTGTCTCGTTTGGTTGTTTCATTTCGTTTATGTCATGTTTGGTTGGCTCTATTATTTGTAACTATTTATGCCACGCGCATGGAATTCTAAAGTATGGTTGCATCATGTCAGATTCTTGGTAAAGAATTCGTTTCTTGTTTATTGTTATCTAAGGGCAGTATTGTTTCCACTTGGTTATTGTTTAATGTCTTGGTGCTTATCGCTAGCTCGTAGTGATCAGGAACACGCTTTGGGTGATGTGGCAAGTTGACTGGTGTCGGTTCATTACAAAATTGGATCAAAACCCTCTTGTTATTTGGAGAGTTTGATTAATGTAGATGTGATTGTAGAAACTCAATAGGCATATCATGAGTATGTGCCTGATCACTACCTTTCATGGTGAAACTTGAGTTACCATGGGTACTTGGGATTTGAATCTTGAAATTTGAGTTTCATTTTCGATTATTTTTAGTATGTTTTGAATTGAACTAATGGAGTTTTGATCCTAAATGGAATTTTGTAAGTTATTTTATAGTTTCTTTGAGTTTCAAGATGAAGATAGAGAAAGAACCAGGTGTGCACGATCTAAAAAACCATGCACAATCTGTGAGGATAGGTCTGGACACACTACTACAGAACACTCTATATAAAGAACTGACCTTTATCAGTGCTAGCCAAAAGCGCTGATAAAGGTATCCTTTATAAGCGCTAAAAAACGTTGATAAAGGTATCGTTCGCCTAACGAGTCCCACATCGAAGCAGGAGACGAGAGACCGCTTCTTTATATATCATTCTGCCGCATCCAATCTTCAGAAGTTTGATGCGGGGATTGGCTCCCATATTCACTGCACACACTTATATGGGCATGCCATGGGCCCACGCGGGTCTTAGCCCACCATATAAACAATTAATGCATTTTATATACAACACACACACACAAATATTTACGTAATTAACGAAAACTTGTATAGAAACATATACACCAAATATTTATATAATTTATTCAAATTTTAATATTCATTTTAGAATTTTATTTAGCAACACGATACATTTAATATATTGTGTTTTTAATCATTAAATTTTATTTATTTATTTTTAATATTATTACAGATAGGTACTGTTTATTCATTTTTAATATTTGATATTTTTTATTTTATTTAGAATTTAATCATTTTCTAATATTTATTTATATATATTTATTTACTACGTTTTAATATTTCAATATGTATTCATCTTTATTTCAATATATATCCATATTTTTTTAATAATTTATATTTAATTAGTAAAACTTGTCCATTTTTTCAATATTTTTAAAGTGTACTCATTTTTAATTATTCAATTTCACTCATTTTTAATATGCATGCATTTAAGATTATATATTCATTAATAATTTTAAAAATATATTTGTAAATAAATATTTTGAAATTTATATTTACTATATTTATAAATTTATATATTTATAATTGTAAATAAATAAATATTATTTTTTAAAAAAGTATTTATATAATTATAAGTAAATAATTATATATTTAAATAGTTATAAAATTATAATAAATTTATTTAAATAATGAATATATTTACAATATTTATATTTATATTTATATATATTTATATTTATATATATAATTATATAAATATATATAATGATATAAATATATGAATATATTTTTTAAAATATTTATATAATTATAAATAAACAATTATATAATTAAATAATTATAAATTATAATAAATATAATTAAATAATGCATATATCTACTATATTTATATTTGTATTTGTATTTATTTTTTTATTAAAAAATAAATAAATAATTATATATTTATATTAATATATATAATGATATAAATATATTTATAATTATAAAATTATAATAAATATATTTAAATAATGAACGCATTTACTATATTTATATTTATATTTATAAATATATTTATAAATATATTTATTTAATATATATATGTATATATAATTATATAAATATATAAAATGATATAAATATATTTATAATTATAAATATATAATTATAGATATATTTACAAATATAATTATTTATAAATATATTTATAAATGTATACTTACTATATTTATAACATTATATATTTATAATTGTAAATAAACAATTATATATTTAAATAATTAAAATATTACGATAAATATATTTAAATAATTAATATAATTAATATAATTAATATATTTATTCTATATATAATTATATAAATATATATAATCATGTAAATACATTTATAATAATATACAGATATTTATAAATATATTTACAAATATTTTCATTTATAATTATAATTATAAATCTTTTATCAGTTCTAAAGTTTTAGTGCCGATAAATATGACTTTTATCAGCGCTTATTATTTTAGCACTGATAAAAGATATCTTTATCAGTAATTTTTTGGAAGCACTGATAAAACTCTCTCTGATATTTTTAAAAGAACCCTAACCGCGCTCATTTCAGTTGGGATCCTCAAGCTTTCATAGAAGTCCATTACTGCGGACGCTCCTCCTCAACTTTCTATTGGACGAATCAAGTCTCAAATCTATGGTATGTTATTTTTTTCTTCTCCTACCTTGTTGCTTGCTTGTTCGAAATCCTAATTTCACAATTCTAGAGGATCAAAACCTCACCCTTTGAGTTCAATGAGCCCCCTGCTATTGGTTTGGGTTCTTTCCTTAAGAATTTTAGGTCTCGAATCATATCTTCCTCCACCTCTAATCTTCAACCTTCTCTTGTGATTATGTATCAGATTTGGATTGGCTAGGTTCCTTCTCCTCCTCTTCCTTTTATTTCTTTTTTTCCCTCTCGTTTTCACCATCTTCCTCACTGCACACACACTTGAACCCTAGGGGGTTCTGGCTTTTGATTTTTGTTGCGGTTTGATTTCTAGGGCATGTGATCTTCACTTGGGGTCCACCTCTCTCTGTTCTTGGGGGTTTCTTCATTTTCTCTTGGTCCATGTTGTTTTCCCCCATGATTTACTCTTTAATTTCAGAACAGTTGATTTCATGATGCTTATATTGGTGTTTTAATTATTTAATAATAGTATTAATTATACTCATTGTCACACCCGGACTTATGAAATAATTTTTATTTTATTATTCTATCTATCTTTGAAATATTTGTTGAGGTGCTGGCTGACCCGATTGAAATTTTGCATTTTTGTGGATAAATGAATGTTTTGGGCTTAACACCGTCCAGTGCACAGACAAGGCACGGTCAAAGCCCGGCTTCGCCATGTCACTGTATGGCCTGCCCGGTCTTAAAAAAAATCATTATTAATTAATTAATTAACAAGATGAATAATAAAGTGAAGGCAAAAATAAAATAAGAAAAACGAAAGTAAGAATTGTTTTAATAATAACAATGGTAATATTATTAAAGGATATTATTATTATTATTATTATTATTATTAGTATTATTATCATTATCATTGTTGTTAATAAGTTTGATATGATTATTAATATTAGTGACATTATTATTATTATTAAAAACATTACTATTATTATTACAATTATTACAGTTTTTTTTAATTATTAATTTATTTTTATTTTTGGTTTGGTTAATGTTTGGTCTCCCCTCCCTCTACCTCCCCCTTACCCCCAACTCCCGTCGCGCCCCAACCTATGCGTAGCCCTCCTCCACCTGCCGGCCGACCTCCCTCCCTCTTCCTCCGGTGCTCTTTCAGCCGGCGCCACCCTGGTCGCGACCTCCCCTCCTGCCTCCTTCTGGAAAACCCTCGGCGCACCGACCCCCCTCACGCGAACCGTTTCCGGCATCCTGCTCCCTTCCGGCGAGGCCCAGCCAGCGCGAAACCCCCCTTCCCAGCGCGCAACCCAGCCGGCCGACCCCCTCTCTGGCGGCCGCAACCTTGCCGACACCCTCTTCCTCCGGCAGTTCCCCCTCCTGTAGTTTCTTCTCCCTCTTGGTTGGGGATTCCCTTTTCAGCGGCTAGGGTTTCATTTTAGGGGTTTGATCTTGAGTATTTTAGTTTAATCTTCGTGTTTAGGGTCCGACTTGGTCTACTTGCGGTGCGGTTGAGGTGCCGATGTGATTCACATTGTTTATGTCAAGTTTGACACCAAAGGTAGGTGGTTCCATGCCCTAACAATTTTATATAATTTAATTTGTTTGTTTAGTTAATTTTCACATGCTCTATAGTTTATTTTGGTGGTACAAACATGTTTTGAAAATGCTTTGACATGCATATGTGTTGAAAATAAATTTTCTGAAGGAGAACTGTTGAAGTGTCAATTAGAAGTTTGAGCACTGCAAAATGTTTTTCTAGGTTGGTTGGTATGTTTATGTGGTGTGGATAGATTTTATAAGAAAAAATGATTAGATTTTGGTTGTTTATGTTTCGTGAAAATGTTTTATGGGTTGGTTGTTGGGTGCGAATCATGTTTTAAAAAATACATAAGATGCGAATGTGTTGGAAATGAGGTTTTTAATAAAAAGTGTGTTTCCTTGGCATGTTAAGCCTTTTGCGCACCCTTGAAATTAAATTGAAAATTGTTTGTATAATGGAAAGCATGTTTTGATAAGCTTATGTTGTACATTTGGTTTTAAAGTGGCGTTTTTATATGAAATTGGGTGTGTTTTGGTGTAAACCTTTGTGTGATAATTTGAAATCTTTCGTAAATTGTTTAATTGGATCTATTAAAGTTTATGTGGAGTGCGGAAGTGGGTTTTGATAGGATTAAACATGCGTCAAGTTTTAAAGGGGCATTTATATGTGAAACTGGGTGTTCATATGCAAACCCTTGTAGTGCTGTATAGAAATGTTCTATAAACTTTTTAATTGATTTATTAAATTATGTGAGAGGTGCGAATTATGTTCGGAAAGGGTTTTGGTGTGCGTGTGTGTGGAAAAATGGATTTTCAATGGAACTTGGAATATTTGGGCATGTTCGCCTTATTGTGCGCTTTTGAATATAATTTGTGAATTGTTTAAATGATAAAAAGATTGTTTTAAAAAAATGGTCTTAGGGTATGTGTGGGATAAATGAAGGGGCTTGGCCATTAAATTGGTTGGTTTTAATTGTTTGTTTTTCTTGTGTTTTATAAAAAGGGGAATCTATGAACTGTGCAAGTGATGATAAATGCATTGAAAAGAGGTTTTGGTGTGAGTAAAATTGAAAATGGTCTGTTCTATGAAAATTGGTGATTTCCTTGAAATGCTTGACATTGGTTTATAAAAGTGGTGGTGTGTGTGATATGTGAATGAGAAACTTAATTGAGCACAAAAAGGGAATCCTCGGTAACTAGGTGGACGGACTAGGACTAGCTTGCTAGTGATACGGAAGTGGCTACGACCCGGTTTCACTTAGATAGATTGACAATTACAACACTAACTAAACATGTGATATGATTGGAGACCAGTAGGGTTATGGGGATGTCCCCTACTAGTGGCTCGTGCATGAGAATGTGGGTTTTTGGTGGTTTCTATACCACATTTTTCACTGAGATGCGAGATTCCTAGAATCCCACTTGAGCTAGTTTGACTTAGGGATTTACCCATGGTGCTACCTTTTGTGTGTGTGTACTTTTAGAAGCCCCTTTTATTTTAAGCATATGGTTGTATTGGTTTTCTTTTTAAGTAGTTTCTTTTCTTAAAATGTTTACTCACAAATGGTTTTATAGAAATGTTTTAAAAACATCAACTTAAATGAGTATGTTAGATTATCTTATAAATGCTTTGGCATGAAATCTTTATCTGGGTGTCATCCTACTGGGCTTTACCTCACACCCTACATACACCCTTGGGCGTATTAGATCTTGTGCATGTTTGTTCCAGGTAAAGGCAAGACGTTAGTGTCGACATTTTGAGTTTCTAGTGGCTTTCGTTGTGGATCTTGGTGGTGGCAACTTGTGGATGTGGTTCCTCCCGTTGCATGGAGGTTTGGTGTAGAGTTTTGTTCCCCTTCTGTCATAATACTTTTGTGGTTTTGTCTAAAGTTATAAATCTTTAAGTATGAAATTTGTCAAGGGATTGTTTGGTTGTGTGATTCTAGTTTTGGTTTAATTATATTGTTAGTTGATTCATAACTGCTTATTCAGGTAAATTGTTCCCAAATGTTTATTTGATACCTGGGCACTTGTGCCAGCCTTTGGGGATCAAGAACGCCCTTCGGGTCTTGCCGCGGATTGGGTCGGGCATTGGGTCGGATGGCGACCCGACTTGGTTCGTGACAAAATGGTATTAAATGCAAGTTTGCTCTTTTGGGTCATGTTCCTTGGGGAAGAGTCTGGGTAGACCAGAGTTAGGGTTGTCGGGACTTGACATTCCGATTACAAGTAGGGGGCCTGACCAACACACCTCATGACGGGACTCAAGTTACTAGGGGAAGTCAGGTTTTATCTAAGTTTTTGGTCCCTGTGGTTTTTCGTTGTTTAGGAAATGAAGAGAGGGTTGGACCATGAGTCTCAATGAGCTCGCAGGGCCTGACAAACCATGTGGAGCTGGGGACATGGTCCTAGAATACTCTCTGTGATGGTGGTGTGACTGGCGTATGGCTGCCAACCATAAGTCCGGGTCACCCGTCGACACTAGTTTTCTCTTGCATCATCCTGTGTCTTCTTCTATTCTTAGGAATGTTGCTATGGGGTGTATTGAGTTTGAAACCCCTTTGTTTGAATGATGTTTTTGATTTGTGTATCGTCGATAAGTTGGTTTGAAATAATGGTTTGTGGTCTCTATCGAGAATTGTTTCAGGAAGCCCCTTGCGGTGGTTCCATTTGTACGTTTGGTGTTCGTTTATGGCATGTTTTGGCCAACAAACCTTTTTGATTGGGTCCTCGGGCCTTTTCCTCATTGGCTAGTGTACACCCCCATAAAGCGTTAATGGACGACTGAAGGTAATTCGTCGTTGGCAGATCCTCAAGTTGATCAAAGTGAGAACTTTCTTCTTGAGTTTAGGGTTGAGTCTACCCCTCTTCATTTTTGGATAAGCGAATCCTCTCGTAGTGGGGAAACGGATGCGAGAGGAATTCCAGTGAGGAACTGGTGAAAGGAATTCCGGTGAGGAAAGTTGGAAGCAGTTCGGAGTTGTCGGTGCTAGCTACTATTTCAAAGGGCCTTAAGGTCTTTCATTGGTTTCGTCTAAGTAAGAGATTGTGTTAAGCCACCCCTATGGCGAATCAGGGTATAAGAGGTTGTTATGGCCGCTTGCAGTAATCTCATGTTGTTAGGGACTCAGTTCAAGGTCCCTCTCCTTATAATGTCTCTGTCAGTTGCAAGGGTCATGTTCAGTGACACTTTGTAGTCAAATGCAAGGGTGAAAGTTGTGCAATATTCTGAGAATCTCCATTTTAACAAAAAGGGTATTTTCCTAAGAAAATCTGAATTTCTCTGTTCCGAGTGAAGGTGCCTTCCGCGTGTTCTTTCTCCTGCCGTTTTTTGTTCGGAGTGAAAGGGATGGTGCGCATGCATCTTTTAAGCTTATATTTTGGTAAAAGTGCTGTGTGGGAGCAAGTGGATGTCGAAGCTTGTGTTGTGTTCTGTTGGCGATGTTGGATCACGACGTGGTTGCTTGTGGTAACAGAAGAAAAAGTTTCAATTGGGGGTTTTGAGTGCCTGACTGCAAGGCAGGAGATGGTTCAATCATCAGAGCTCCAACCATATGTCTCTGGTGCATAGTTAGGAACCCCCGGGGTTGTGCGGGACCTCGGTCCAGTGTCTATATTCAGTTTGGGAAATTGAGATAGTTTAAACGTCCTGTGTAGCTATCTCATTCTAAACGACCCCATTTGGTGAAAAGAGATTTGAGAACCTGTTTCTTCATCTCGTGCTGTCTAGGTGGAAGAGTTCCTCCTTGGTTATAAGGAGACACAATTTTCTCATTTTCTCAAACCTCAGTGCTTATACCCTTTTGAATATGAACCTTTATTCGATGGTCCTTGTACGACCAACCTTATAGATCAACCTCTGTTCTGGTTTGGGCTTGTCGGAGAATAGTGATTCCCTACAGGAGTAGTGAATCGTGTGGTGTTTTCGATTTGGTTCAGATTCCTTTTCATCTTTGGTGGGGAGTTTGATCTGTGTTGGGTGTCTTTTTCAGTCTATGTTGGTTGGTGCGGGAAGTCCTCAAGTAGGCCCATGTTGGGCTCCCATGTTACATCTAAAAGTCATGGTCAACAAGAGTAAACATGTTCTCATTATTCAATTTTCTCATTTATACATGTTGGGACCCATTTAAGTGTAAATGGGTGAGTCCCACATCGGACTTACCCGTCTTGTATATTGGTTTCCTAATCTATAAAAGAATATCCTCGTCCCAGCAAGCCTTCGCCCGCGCCCTCGCCCAGCGGCCACCCTGCCCCGACGGCGCTCCTCCCGCAGCATCTCTCTCCAGGCGGCCCCCTCTCTGCCTCAAGCCCGTCGCCCCGTCGCGACTCCTCCCTCCTGCGGCCCTCTGTCCCGCGGCTTCCGGCTCCCGCGACTCATCCCGGCGCAAGTATGCTCTTGATATATTGCAGGATGCCGGGTTGAGCACCGCCACCACAGTTGACACTCCCCTTGAGCCCGGGGAACGCTCCCTTCATTCCGACTCGGAACTCTTTCCTCATCCTGAGAGCTATCGGCGCTTGGTTGGTAAACTCAACTACCTCACCATGACGTGTCCCGACATTGCCTGTGCTGTTGGCAAAGTCAGCCAGTTCATGGAGCATCCCACCTGCTCTCAGTGGGATGCTGTCCTCCGCATTGCCAAGTACATCAAGAAAGACCCTGCACGCGGCCTTCGGTACTCACATCATGCTCACATGGATGTTGAAGCTTTTTGTGATGCGGACTATGCCAGTTGCCTCGCTACCCGCAAGTCTACTTCAGGATTCGCCGTATTCTTCGCCGGTAATCTCATCTCTTGGCGCAGCAAGAAGCAGACTGTGGTCTCCCGTTCTAGTGCCGAGGCCGAGTATCGAGCCATGACCACTGTCACTACTGAGATCCTCTGGCTTCGTCATCTTCTCCAGGAGCTCGGTTTCCCGGCATCGACTCCTGCTCATATCTGGTGTGACAATCAGGCCGCCACGAAGATTGCCTCGAATCCCGTCTTCCATGAACGGATGAAGCATATCGAGGTGGACTGTCACTTTCTCCGCCACCATCTGGAGCAGCACCATATCGGTTTCGGCCATATCCCGACGGCCGATCAGCTTGCCGATCTCTTCACCAAAGGTCTTCCCGGAGCTCGTCTTGAGTCTCTCACTTCCCGGCTGGGTGTTCACAGCCTCCATGGCCCAGCCTGAGGGGGAGTTTGAGATTGTCTTGTTATTCTTTTTGTGTGGGACTCTATCCAATCTGGGCATGTCCAGCTTGAGGGGGAGTGTTGGAACCCATTTAAGTGTAAATGGGTGAGTCCCACATCGGACTTACCCGTCTTGTATATTGGTTTCCTAATCTATAAAAGAATATCCTCACCTCACATTGAGGTAAGGGGAATTCACCCATCTACAATACACACAATTATTCACATTATTGTATCATTTTACCACTTCTAATTTCATATTAGGAACCATTTTCAATTCAATTTCACAAGCAAGAAAAAACAATTCAATTTTAATAACTTACCCAAAACCTATTTCCCCGTGTGTGTCTAAAATGATACATGTCACAAAATAATCCTGAGTGTCTCGAATGATGCATTCATACTCATATCTTGTGCCATATCGGGCCATGAGTCAAATCTCAACAAATCTATGAAACAATTATCACATCACACCATAAGTGCGTCGCCCAAGGTGAAATAATATTCAACTATAACAGAAAATAGTAATAACAACAATACCACCCTGGGTACTTGGGTTTTCCCCCTGTACATAGGTTTCCAACTCCCATGCATGAGCTCACGTTCAAGGCCCGACTCTCCTAATATCATGTCTACCTTTCCCAAAAGGTAAGACAAAAGATAAGAAAAGAAAACTGGGCTTTGATGCCACTTTGTAACGTCCCGGCCTGGGTTCCACACACCAGTGCCCTAATTCGGTCCGCCACATAACCCCAATCGCACCTCCCTGTACGCCAGAGGTTACCGACTAGCAGTGATGGTCTAATATTGATCATGAGGAGACTATATCCTATTTTATCAGAGTAATACACCAACGGAAAATAGGAAACAATAACTGAATAATATATAACAATAAACAAAACAGTACCAATGTCACAAGATGACCAAAATTGGAAATACAGAATCAAAACTGAATGGTAAATATTCCATGCTAGAGTATGAGCCAAGTGTCTCAATGCAAATCCAAAATAAAGACATTGATGACTCCCCCAAGCAGGTCCTGGATCATGTCCGGTTCCCTCATCCATGCTCTTTCCCATATCATTCATCTAACACAGGGCCTTTGCCCTTATACTATCCTAAAAACATGAAATCTATTCAGGTACCGATCAGACAGTCTGAGTAGGGTGTGAGTACAACTCAGTAGACCACCACCAACGACGTTTAAAACAATATTCAATCAATAAGAGTGTATGCAGTTGTATAAATAAATAAGTACAATTCATAAGTAAATAGTTATCACATTATCATTTACTCTTTGTTTAACCACATAAACTCCCAGGTTCCTGAGGACACCCGGACCTCAATACATGCTTCGGCCCATGCCAAAATTTGAACCATTTCACATTATCAATTCACAATTCATTTAACAAATGAGCTTTCATTATCCATTTCATTTCAATTTACTATCACGTTTAATTGGAACCACAGTCTAATGTCAATCTCATGGGCGTAAAACGTCGTGTCTCACACCCCATGGGTATTTGGAGCATCAGTTCATTTCCTACACCCTGTGGGTATTTGGAGCATCAGTCCCTATCCTATACAAATATTTGCATGCATGAACTCTTACACACTATGGGTATTTGGAGCGTCAGTATGTGTCCCACACTCATTTATCAATCAATTGCACATATCACATATATCACATATATCACATATATCACATATATCATAATTTCACATGTATCTCAATATCACATGCTTCACTATATCACATCAATCAATATTAATCAACATTACTCCTCTTATCACAGTAACTCTCATTAATTAATCCAATAATTAATTAATCACACTCATTACATTAATTAATTCTACAATTAATTAATCACATCTATTCCATTAATTAATTCAACAATTAATTTAATAATTAATTAATCACATTCATCTCATTGATTAATTCAACAATTAATTAATCACATCCTTCTTATTAATTAATTCAACAATTAATTAACCACTTTCTTTCCATTAAATAATTCAACAATTAATTAATCCAATGAAAAATATCAACATTTCAATAATTAATTTAACAATTAATTATTCTCAATTCACAATTCAACATTTTGATAATTAACCCAACAATGAATTATCCCTAATTCCACAATTCAATACTTCGATAATTAATTCATCAATTAATTATCCCAATTCAACAATTACATTATTCAATCAAATCCCCAATTGCTTAATTAATTAATTGACCACATTAATTAATTTAATTTAGGAATTAAAATTGCTAAATGAACCCTATAAATTATAAAATCACACACGTAATTGATATCAAGGCTATGGGATTTGAATAATAGACTACCTACCTCGATTCATTGACGAATGATCGCCCAATGGAAATCTCTAATTTCAGTGGAGTAATGATGTAGAATAAGATCCGAATCTAAAACTTAAATCAAGTTTGAACAAATCTAGATCTCTTAAATCTAGATATCTTAAATCTAGATCTAGATCTAGATCCACAAAACTATGTCTAGATCTAACCAAAATAGAGAATAACTTCACTTAAAAAAAGAGAAGAATGGGAGAAGAACGAGAAAACAACCGGGATGAGATCCTCTTACCAGGAGAGGTGTAGATCTTTGATCTGGGATTTGAACCACCAAGAATGGAGGTTGGTAGGGCTTGGAATCCATCTGGGAGGATCTAAAACTATGAAAGGACATTAGGGGTCGAATGGGGTTTGATTTGGGTGAGTTTCGGGGGTTCGGGCAATTTTAAAACTAATTTTGAGGTGAATTAAAAAGTCACAAATGGTTTGTTGGATAGTGGTGCACAATTTTCCTTAACCGTGCATCTAAATTGTGTGTCTCTTATATAGGGGTGCACGGTTACTCCTAATAGGGCACACGGTTTGACAAATCATGTGCCAACCGTGCAATCCCCCTATGTCTAGTGTTGCATAGTTTGCTGGGTTGGGGCGCGCAGTTAGGAAAAACCATGTGCCAATTGTTTACTGCCGTTCTCCCTTCCAATTTTCTCAAATTTCCCCTAAAAAACTCCTCAAAATATAACCCAAACAAAAAAGTACTCAAACATAGACAAAAGAGCACCTGTAATCAAGCATGAGACAATTCTAGAAAAGGTCGGGATCTTACATTGTCATTCCTGCATCTCATTAGGTTCTCGAACCATGTCTGTGTCCTACATGACACCATCAAGTCTTGCATCTCATCAAATTCCCATTTCATACCTATACCATACACAATACTCATCAAAACCTGCATCACATCAGATTCCCATAAATCCTGAATCTCAATAGATGCTCAAAATAATCATGCATCATATATACATATTCATGCCCATCATAGTCTCAATGCTTATGCACCTCATACAAGCCACACATCCTAACTGATGGCGACAATAAATCCCAATGCCTACACACCTCATATATATATATTTGACACGCACCATAACTGATGTCAACATACTAACCAACGCTTGGTTAGTCCAAAAACATTACTTTTGCACCTCGTGCACCAAAACTAGTCATGCCAAAACAAAAGGGGTCATTCCCATAATCACGACATACCTCTAACAATTGTCGGCTCATCGGTCTTCTCTAATCCCGGTAGCTCAAAAACATGCAGTTGGACTAAATCCCGACTACCAGAAGCCTAACCTCCCTATAGAACTACACCATTTACTAGCCCCTAATCCAATTGTTGGGTCTCTCTACCCCTGCCACAACCTCCACATGCAGCTAAATCCTGGTTACCAGCTCCCGGTACTGCTTTCGGTCCTACCTCAGATCTCTGAGTCTAATTCGGTCCCTGATTCCCAGCTATCCAAGAAGGCTTTCTGCATAACCTCTTCAAATGCCCAATCTAACTACATACCTGACACTCCTTTGGAGCCCGCTCACACTGAGTCCGAACATTCCCCAACTACCCACAATGGAAGCACACCATTGAAGGACCACTCCTCGGTGGCCTACCTGAGTCTCTGGCCTAACAGCCATGCTAAAACTCCTCACGGCCTCACTTCTAGCTACCCGAAGCATCATTGTTAATCTCAACTAATGCCATCACCTGGCTCGAATAAGACTAATCCGTCAAGTTTCCCTCATCTATCAGTGTCTAATTCACTGCCTCAAAGAATAATGTCAGTCTGAAGATGTTCACCTGAACCCTTATGGCAAGTCGCAAGCCATCATCGATACACTGCACCCTGGTGATGTCTTCATCCACCATAGCAGGTGAAAATCGGGACAGGTCTATGAAATTGGGTGAATAATCCATAATAGATGTGTCTCCCTACTGTAGGTTCATGAACTCGTGGGCTTGATCCACCTTCAACGTCTCTGAAAAGAAGTGCTCGAAGAACCTGTTCTCAAAATCCTTCCAAGTCAGTCCCTCATGTCAGTCTGCCTGAACCTGTACACCCCACTAGCACTTTGTTGGTCCTCTGAGCGTATACGTCGCCAACTTCACCCTCTTTCGTAAGGGTGTCTCAAGCTGATCAAAAATCATCTAAACTGATTTGATCCAGTTCTTTGTTGTCTACGGTCCACTCTCACCCTGAAACAATGGTGGGTGCTGAGACTATAACTCATGATTCAGATACACCATGGATGGTTCGACTCCCTGAGATCCCCTGTCGATAACTTGCATGACCCGAACCAAGCTCACATTGAGCTGATCATCAAGCCATGTCCCAAAACCTGCCATCTTCTGCAGCTTCCCCGCCTGTATCGGAGCCTGTACCTACAACTCATGATCATCTTGACCCACAAGGGCATCATCCCGACCCTCAAGGGCCTCATTCTGTACATGCTCATGTGGCACCATATCTCCGCCCTCTTGACATTCCACCAAAATCCGTCTAGGTGGCATCCTGCTGAAAACCAAACACCGTGGTCAAACAACCATAAAAGTATATATATATATATATATGTACATATATCACAGATTGGGAAAGCTATTATTGGCAGCACATATCACCACCCTTACACTCCCCTATCACAACCATGTCACAAGACATTCGCCAACAAGGCCCCTTACCTACTCATATCAGAGTCAGGTATCATATATAATCCAGCCTCATGCCCCCTTACCTACCCATAACAGATTCAGGCATCACATATTATATATCATCAATCTAGGGTAGCTGAGTGGAATGCCACCAAAAAGGCTAAGCAGTAAAACATTGTTTAGATTCTTTGTTGACACTTTAAACAACCCATCCCCTTTTATCATCCCTTCCTACCCTTATCAGGGTTAGACCCATATATCATATGCATATAGAATCACATCAGATCTTGTCAGGAACCACATACTTGGGCTGACTGAGTAGAATGCCACAAAAAAGGATAAGAAGAAAAACACTATTTAGATTTTTTGTTGACACTATAAATAATCCAACCCCTCTTAGTGCATTCCAGGTTCCTAATGAAAATCGTAATAAAAACATACATCATATGAGCATAAGTGTCGATCATGATGTATAAAAAAATCCTCCCTTTCCATACTGGGCCAAGGTTCAAAACCATATAATAGATAAACATCACACCCAAGTGCACCACTCGAGGTGGAAATCAAATCAATTATAAAATCACACAATAAAACATCAAATTCTCACCCTTGGAAACTTGGTCTGGCCCCTGTGCATGGGGCTGCAGACACCCAAACATGAGCTCTTTACCTAGTTCTGACTACATCCTAGTCTCTAATCTACCATAACCCAAATAGTAAGACCAAAAAGGAAAAGAAAACTCATTTGATACCATTTTTAGCATCCCAGCTTGGTTTTCCACTCAACAGTGCTCTGGATCGGTTGGCCAATAGGCCTTAAGAGCGCCTCCCCGTGCGCCAAAGGCTACCGACTAGTAGTGAGGGTATGATGAGGTATTAATGGGGAGACTATACCCTCAGGTGATGATAATAATGATGTTCCATATGTATATAAAATAGTGGAATAAGGACCATAACTCAGCAAAATAAAAAGAATAACACAACGAAAGCATAATAAATAACAGTAATAAACAAGCCCAAAGGCATAATACCATTTGCAAATGAATAAACATAACAGGTCATACAAAACAATAGACAAGTAGTGTCACCCATGGTTGACCATATAAGTATATATATAAAGCATTCAAAAGCTAAAAAGGAACTCTAGCTCGATGCAAGAACCACCATGGTCCACTACCATCCATCCCATGCTAAAGGTACAACTCTGATCACTAAGGTCCAACTCCCGAGCCTGATCCCTTACCTGATCTTGATGACATACAACTTTACACGCGTCCTGAGGGGCCCATGAAGGAATCAGGTTCACTCCTTATCCCAACATGACGCCTCATGCGATTAAACATTATCCAATGAATTGAAGCGCTATCTGGACACACCCATCATAACATTTCCATAAATATCCGTGTCACATGAAGAATCATACATAAGGAATCAAATAAAAACATAAGGGTTACCCATGAAAATCATTGGGCATCATAATCATGTCAGGATGTATAACAAAAGGGAATATCATAATGACATCCATGAAAGAATGGATTTAAATCATACATGAACATTCATAAGGGAAAATAGGCATAGATCATGATAGGTGATGTCAAACTAAAGTGAAAACTTGTAAAAAGAGTGTTTAAGTCACTTTAGAAATAAAACATTTTAGTGTGGTTTAAGAAAAAATGTTAAAGATCATTTAAAACGGAAAAGACATAATATTTTATATAAAACCAGAAATGAACCAAGATATATTTTCACTCTCGGGAGTGTTCATTTTTTTGGTTTTTATGATCGATTGGCTTTTATAAATGTATGAAAGATCATGTAAATGGGAATAGATATCCATAATTGAAGTCATATATTATTAATGAACATCTATAAGATCAAATGGTTGCACAAATAATTTGGTTATTTGGGGTGATGATAAATCATTAGATAAGACGATAATGATAGTCGTTTGGATTATTTTGGACGGTTTTTCGCTCACAATAAACTTGTTTTAGTTTTATTATTTAATATTATGTGTATATGTTAGTTCTAAAACATAAAAAAGGTTATAAAATGAATTTTACAATCTTTTTCAACCATTAAAATGTTTTTAAGACCATCCTTGAAGGCGGTAAAATGAAATGAAATTTTTTTGTCCTTGAAGGCAATAAATTAACACTTCACAAATGACATTTTCATTTTTAGAATAAAAGGGAGATGAGAAAGGATTTGATGAAGGATCTTCCATTAACATAATAACAATCCAGTATATATAAGATATTGGAGTTATCATTCCACTTAGATGAGGGGAGGTGAGGATAATGAGAAAAGAAAATAAATTGGAAAAGAAATTAAAAGAAAATGAAAGAAGATTTTACCTCTTGTATTTCTCTTGAGAACCTCCTTAGGGAAAAGGGTTTGGTCTTTTGTTGAGACCAAGGGCGCATGGACATGGGGGGAGGATTGTGAAGAGTATTGGGAATAATTTTTACAAGGATAAAATCTTGAAAGGCGTGAGAATAAGAGGTGGTGAGGAGTGTTATCTATAGTGGATGAGAGGGGTGTTTTCTCATTATTTTATTCATTGGTTTATTATTTTGGATCAATACTATGTATAGATTGAGAATTATCACTAAATATATTTAAATAATTAAGTATGGTTTTAGATTATGGGATTGCATTAGCCATACATCATCTGTGACTCAATAATTCATGTATTTGTTAAATATCGTAAATTATCACACTTCACTATTCACAAAAAAATCAACTGTTTTAGAAAAATCCCAAAAATTAACCCTAACAATTTTTTGACATGTAGGATTCAAAAATAAACCACATTTTATGAAAATAATTTTCTAAATATGATAAATATAATTTTTAATTAAAATCATTATTTACTTGGAAAATACCAATTTTAAAATTTTAACTGGTTTTATAGCACTTTGAAAAATTAATTATGGTCTCATAAAATTATCATATAATCATAAGACAAAAAAATATTAATTTATGAATAAATTTTATGAAAATAAATTTTCTTTTAAATCATTATATTAATTATAAAATTGTAAATAAACATTTATGTTTTATAAGATACTCAAATTTTATTTATATTTTCATAGATGAGCTTACTATTCTATTGGCCGGTTTACTATTCATAAGGGTCACATTACTATTCCAAATTCAAGTTACTATTTCATCAATATAGATTCTTTAACTTCTAGAAATACCTCTTATTTCATTTATTCTTCATTTATAAAGCTTGTATTGTGTTTTCTAAGTGATTTTATGTGATTTATAATATATGGAATAATTATAAGAAGGGAAATTGCATTGATAGAATTCAGGGTCGTTACATTCTTCCCCCTTATGAAATTTCTCCCTCGAAATTTTGTTTTACATAAACAGGTGAGGTTATTTCTCCCTCATTGCTTCCTTTGGTTACCATGTTGCCTCTTCGTACTTATGGTTCCGCCATAACACTTTGACCATGTGAGTGGTCTTGCTGCGTAGAACTTTATCTCTACGGTCCAAGATCTTCGTTGGATGCTCCTTATAATAGAGATCATTTTCCAACTATACCACCTCTGAATTCATTGCATTTGAAGGATCCGATATGTACTTCCTCAAGAGGGATATGTGGATTACATCTTGTACTTGAGACATGGTAGGTGGAAGTGCTAGTCGATACGCCACAACTCTGACACAATTAAAGATTTCTAAGGGGCTGATGTACCTATGACTTAGATTTACTTTTTCCCCCAAATTTCATGATTTTCTTCCTTGGAGATATGCAAAGGAATACCATGTATCCAACCTTAAACTCCATGTCGTATCAATGATTGTCTGTATAGCTCTTCTGTCGACTTTGGGCTTCCTTGATGTGATGCTGAATGGTTTTCACCTTTTCCACCATTTCTTCGACCATTGTAGGTCCTAGCATCTTACGTTCACTGACTTCATCCCAGTGCGCCGGTGTTCTACATCTTTTCCCATAAAGGGCTTCATATGGAGCCATTTGGATGCTTGATTGGAAACTATTGTTGTAAGAGAACTCGACCAAAGGTAGATGTTTGTCACATCCTCATTTAAAGTCCATAAAACATGCTCTCAACATGTCTTCCAGTGTCTGAATAGTTCATTCATATTGGAAATTAGTTTGAGGATGATAATCTGTACTGAAGTTCAGGTTAGTGTTTAGAGCATATTGGAGACTTTTCCAGAACTTGGAGATGATTCTTAGATCTTGATTGGATACAATTGACAGTGGTACTCCATTCAACCTTACCACTTCTCTGATGTATATCCATGAAAGTTTCTCCAGTGAGAAGTTCTATCAAATTACAACAATGTGAGCTGTCTTTGTGAGAAGATCCACAACAACCCATATAGTGCTCTCAGATATCTCGATACATGTTTGTGCTCCTTAGGTGAATAGAGAAGGTTGAGATATGTGCATCACTAAGAAGCCCTTTTTTTATCTCTGGATTGGATGGTACACATATTCATGACCCAAATCTAATGACTTCTTCCTCATCCATTTTGAACTATGAGGATTTCCTATTTCTCATGGCTTCCTCCTGAATTTCCACATCACTTCTTTGAGAATCCTTTATTTTCTCCATAAGAGATGGTTGAGAAATCATTTGAGAAAGGATTGATGATGTTCCCTACTTAATGATTCTCACGTCCATCCATTACAAATCTAAGAAGATTGGATCTTTCTCAATTCTCATCATTGATAATGTTACAGGATCCTTTCTATTTAGAGCATCTGATGCTTTATTTGCCTTACCAGGATGGTCGTGGACTGAGCAGTCATAATCTTTGATGAGCTCTAACCATCTTCACTAGCGTATATTAAACTCCTTCTATGTGAATATATATTTTAGACTCTTGTGAGCAGTATATATCTCACACTTCTCCCCATAGAGATAATGTTATTAGATTTTCAATGTAAAGATCAGATCTCTTAACTCCAGATCATGCATGAGATAGTTTTTCTCATGAATTTTCAACTACCTTGAGGCGTAGACTATCACTTTATCATTTTGCATTAGTACATAGCATAAGCATTATTGTACACCATAGAGTTCCCCACTTATCGGAAGTCTGAGTACTGGTGCAGTGACAAACCTCCTTTTGATCTCATTAAAGCTTTCCTCCCATTCTTGCATCCAGACATATTTTACCCCCTTCTGAGTCAACTTGGTTAGTGGATTTGACAATCACAAGAAGTTCCTCACAAATCATCAGTATTACCCCGACTAGACCAAGGAAACTGTGGATCTCAATTACAGATGTTGGTTTGGGCCACTCTTCGATTGCCTTTATCTTGGAAAGGTCCACAAATATCCCTTTTCTAATGATAACATACCCCAAAAATGATACTTCCTCCATCTAGAACTCACATTTACTATACTTTTCATATAGTTTCTTCGTTCTCAAAGTTTTTAGCATATTATTAAAATGCTCCTCATGTTCCTCCTTACTCTTAGAATATATTGGAATATCATCAATTAAGACTACCATAAATTTGTCGAGGTAATCTTTAAAAACTATATTCATCAAGTCCTTGAATATTGTTGGAGCATTAGTGAGTCCGAAAAACATAACTAGGAACTCAGTGTCCATACCTCATTCAAAAGACAGTCTTGGGAATTTATTCCTTCCTCGCCCTGACCGAAGTTCCACCTTAGAGAAATAACTGGCCCCACATAGCTGATTGAACAATTCATATATCCATGGGAGGGGATACTTGTTCTTTATAATGATTTTGTTGAGCTCATGATAATCAATGCAGAGACGCACTGATCCATCCTTTTTCATGATAAAGAGAACTGGTGCACCCCATGGTGAGCATTCAGGCGTATAAAACCCTTGTCCAAATTTTCTTGTTACTGCTTCTTCAATTCCACCAACTCGGTGGTGACCATTCTATAAGGTGACTTTGATATAGGTAGAGATCTAGGAATAAGTTCAATTGAGAACTCAACCTCCTGGTCAGGAGGAAGACCGAAAAATTCTTTAGGGAATACTTTAGTGTAATCCCTCACGATGGACATTTCTTCGAGCATGATTCTCTTCTTTGTCTCAATCATTTGATCTAGATATGCTTGCTTATAAGGTAATAATATCCACAATTGAGACGATTCTGATGGAGATTCATCCTCCTCTGTAATGACCCAAAATTTTATCAATGGAAATCCTCTTCTTATAATTATGTTATATATTATAAGTCACATATAATCACGTAGAGAACACAATACAAACTTTATAAATGAAGAATGAATGAAATAAGAGGTATTTATAGAAGTCAAGGAACCTTTACCAATGGAATAGTAACTTGACATTTGGAATTGTAATACGATACTTAGTAATAATAATTCGGCCAATAGAATAGTAATCTTACCAATAAAAGTATAAATAAAATTTAGGTATCTTAATAATGAAAATATGTTGTATTTATTTCATATTATAACTAAATAATTGTTTTAAAAATGAAAAAAATAAGTGTTGTTATTTTTGTAAGTCATAATTATTTAATTACAGTTTTATAATTAATTTAATAATCTAAAAGAAAATTTATTTTCATAAAATGTATTCATAAATTAATATTTTACTGTCTTATGATTATAATATAATTTTATGAGACCTTAATTACTTTTTCAAACTGTTATAAAATCAGTTATAATTTTAAAATCTGTATTCTTTGAGTAAATGATGATTTTAATTAAAAATTAAATTTCCCATATTTAGAAAATTATTTTCATAAAATGGAGTTCATTTTTGAATTCTACACGTCTAAAAATGGTTAGAGTGAATTTTTGTGATTTTTCTAAAATACTTGAATTTTTGCTAAATAGTGAAAGATGGTAATTTACGGTATTTAAATTATAATCCAAATACAAGAAATAAAACATAGCACCATAATATCAAACTCTAATTATTTTAATATATTTAGTGACAATTCTCAAACTATTCATAGTTTTGAGCCAAAATAATAAACTAATGAATAAAATAATGAGAAAACACCCATCTCCTCCACTATAAATACCACCCCTCACAACCTCTTCTCTTCACACCTCTCAAGCTTTGAGCCTTGTCCAAGTTCTTTTCAAGCCTCTCCCCCACGTCTAGGATCCTTTGTTCTTAACAAAAGACCAAAATCAATTCCCCTAAGGCTGTTCTCAAGGATAAGTATTCAAGAGGATATTAAAGTAAAGAAAACATTCAGACATAAGGTACGGGGACTCTCGAACCCAACTCTCTTCCTTTTGATTTTTCCCTCTTTCACTCCATTTTCAGTATGAATGTTCCTTTAATGTTTCATAAATATAATTTTTTATCCTTCTCTTATCTTTTTTGGGATATATATGTTTCCAATCTGGTTTTACGACAAATGCAAATATTTTTCCAAAAGAACTCTTCCTTCTAAAAACACATGTTTCATGTCTCTTATTCACCCTCTTACTAGGCTTTTAGCTCATTCCTTCTTTTGATGTATATCCTTAGGTGAATACTTGTACTAAGGAGAACACGAGGGCCAATAAGAAGCTATAAAAGAAGGAATTAAATAAATGTTTATGTTTTATTATGTAAAAGTTATGCATGATCCTAATTTTCCCAAGACACCAAACCTTTGGATCCTGGTCATGTAACTCTTTATGTTTATCTTTAAAATGATGTAATAGATACGTAAGAAAAAGTAGGGTCTCTATAGTTGGTATTAGAGAATGGTTTAGTTAATTTGTGAATTAAGATTAAAGAACCTTAGTAAAAACCCTTAGTATGAGACTAAGTACAAGTAAGCACTCAAGAAGATTTGTTTTAGAAAAATGATAAACATAGGGATCCCATAAGACATGCCTTTAGAGTTATTTTCACAAAGGAATAGATTATTCATAACTTTTTGACTTATGTTCTAACCTTTTCTATTTTAGAAAATGGTGGGAACCAGGAGAAACCATGCCAACAACCCGTGGAGGGACAATGTAGCGATTACCCGAATGACATCCCTAATGCTTTGGGAGGTGGGGTTCAAAATTTCATGGCGATGATTAACCAGTTGTCTTAGGCTATGGACTATAACCTGAATAATGTGGAATGCTCACCTTCACCTAAGAGGGAGCAACTGGATATCGAGCCTTTTATGTGGCAATGACCACTGACGTTTAGTGGATCATTTGACCCACTAGTCAAGGAATAGTGGATTAACTCAATGGAGAAGATCTTTTATGTGCTCCACTGTTCTAAGACAGAGAAAGTGACTCTAGCCGTTAATTGTTTAGATAGGGAGGTTGATCAATGGTGGGTGTTGATTAAGAACACAAATCCGAAGGATAAAATTGAAGAGATGGAGTGGGAAGACTTTAAGAAAATATTTATTAACAAGTATTTCCCTCAAACTCTCCATACAAAAATAGAGAGGGAATTCTTATATATGAAGCAAAGGGAAGGTGAATCTGTCATGGCTTACGAAGCTAATTTCACAAGGTTTGCAAGGTATGCTTTGGGTTTTGTTATCCACAATGATAGAAAAATTGATAAATTCTTTAGTTCTTTAAAACCACACCTTTGAAAGACTTTAGAAATTCGAGACTTTGGGATTTATGAAGAAGTTATTCGATGTACTCTCAAAGTAGAGATGAATTTTGGTGAATGGTCCCATGAATACGGTGATAAGAAATGAAAAATGGAGTTTTAAGCTAGAGGATCTAATGACAATGTTGGAAAGAAATCCCAACCACTCACATGTCAAAAATGCGGGAAGATGCATCATGAGAACTGCCTCAAAAGGATGAGGAAATGCTGTAAGTGTGGAATAGAAGGCCACCAAGCTCATAAATGTCAAAGAGACATAAAGAATTCAGCCGATATGATGGAGGAAAGGAGAGAACCACCCATGGTTCAATGCTCCAACTATAGGGAGAAAGGGCACTATGCAAGACAATGCACTAAACCTCGAGTCCTCAAAGGTAATCAGTATCGTCAACCACCAAAGCCAAAGGAGCAAGGGAAGGCTTATGCCATCACTACCGTCGAGGTGGAACCTGAAAATGATGTGGTGATAGGTACACTGGTTATTCATTCAAAAATAGCGAACACACTATTTGATTCTGGTTCTACGCATTCTTTCATATCTTGAATGTTTTTTAGAACTATTAAAACACCACTACAAAATATGGAGGTTGAGTTATCTATGAGAACAACAAATGGGGAAATTATTGTATCCAAAGTATATAACTCATCCCCAATTAATGTTTATGGATTGAACCTCCTAGCAAATCTAGTATTACTTCCTTTGGTGGAGTTTGATGCTATTTTGGGCATAGATTGACTATATTTATACAAAGCCAACATCAACAGTCAGGAAAGGGATATCACTCATCACATCCTGAGGCATCCTCTAATTTTGATGTAAGGAGGATGAATCTCTTTCTAAATTATTGTCTCAATTGTGGATATTATTATCTTATGAGCAAGCATATCTAGACCAAATGATTGAGATAAAGGAGAGAATCATGATCGAAGATGTACCCATTGTGAGGGACTACACTGATGTTTTCTTAAAGAATTTTCTGGTCTTCCTCCTGACCGAGAGGTTGAGTTCTCAACTGAATTTATTCCTGGATCTTTGCCTGTATCAAAAACACCTTATAGTATGGCCGCCATTGAGTTTGAGGAACTAAAGAAGCAGTTATAAGTGAATCTGGACAAGGGTTTTATACGTCCAAGTGCTTCTCCATGGGGTGCATCAATCCTCTTTGTTAAAGAAGGATGGATCGATGCGCCTCTATATTGATTATCGTGAGCTCAAAAAAACCACGATAAATAATAAGTATCCCCTTACACATATAGATGATTTTCTCGATCAACTGCATGTGGCCAAATATTTCTCTAAGGTGGGCCTTCGGTTAGGATATCCCCAATTAACGGTGGGGAAGGAAGATATTCCTAAGACTGCCTTTTGAACAAGGTGCGGACACTATGAGTTCATAGTGATGCCTTTTGGAGTCACAAATTTTCCAGCAATATTTATAGACTTAATGAACAGATTCTTTAGATATTACCTCGACAAATTTTTGGTAGTCTTTATTGATGATATTCTGATATACTCCAATAGCAAGGAGGAACATGAGGAGCATCTGTATACTGTGTTGAAGACTTTGTGAAGGAAGAAACTTTATGCAAAGTACAGTAAATGCGAGTTATGGATGGAGGAAGTATCATTCTTGGGGCATGTTATCACCAGTAAAGGAATATCTGTAGACCCTTCCAAGATAAAGACAATTGAAGAGTGTCCTAGGTAAACATCAGTAACGAAGATTCATAGTTTCCTTGGTCTAGCTGGGTATTACCGGTGATTTGTGAAAAACTTCTCATGATTTTCAAACCCACTAACCAAACTGACTTAGAAGGGAGAAAAAAATTTCTGGACCAGTGAATGTGAAGATTGTTTCAAAGAGTTGAAAAAGAGGCTTATCACTATGCCAGTACTCACACTTCTAACAAGTGGGGAACTCTTTATGGTATACAATGATGCTTCAAAGAAGGGATTAGGTTTACTGATGAAAAATGATAAATTGATAGCCTACGCCTTAAGGAAATTGAAAAATCATGAACAAAACTATCCTACACATGATTTGGAGTTGACAGTTATGATCTTTGCATTGAAAATCTGGTGATATTATCTCTATGGGGAGAAGTGTGAAATATATACTGATCATAAGAGCCTCAAATATATATTTACACAAAAGGTGATTAATATGCGCCAGTGAAGATGATTAAAACACATTAAGGATTATGACTGCTCAATCCACTATCATCCCGGTAAGGCAAATAAAGTTAAGGATCCTGCAACATTTTCAATTATGAGAATTGAGAAGGATCCAATATTCTTATATTTTCAAAGGATGGACATGAGAATTGTAGAATGGGAAACCCCCTTGCCTTCTTTTCTCAAAGTGAGGAGGAGACGTTCTTTTATAATGAATGATAAACTCCACATCAGACCACAAGTCCGATGTGAGATACAGACTCCGACACTCCCCCTCAAGCTAGGTGTACCTAACTTGGACACAAAATGAAAAGAGAGCAATAAAACAGACGCTAACACTCCCCCTCAAGCTGGACATGCCCAGCTTGATGACAAAACAAGACGAAATAAAGCAAAATTATAGATAAATCTGCCAGGATGCTGCTCTCCCCCACGATCGAAGCTCCCCCTCAAGATGATGGATGAATGATGTTGCGGGCGCAGTAGAAGAAACCACTCAGATCGGCTGGTTGACGGAGCGCCAGGAATGCCGCACTAGTGGGACCGGTCGATGAAACGCCGGGAAATCCAAACTAGCATTGGAAAAACCGCACTTGCGGGGCTGGCGACGGGAGGTGGGGACTCCGCAGAAATCGTTGCGGGATCTGGCGGCGCCAACGGACCCAAATCCTAGGTGGTCGAGCTGCTGTGCCAGCAATTGGGCGTGCCGACGGATAGAGATGCGGCTGTCGGGAGTCGTCGGGAGATGTCGGCGAGGCGGGGATGCCGCAGGAGGTGCCGGAGAGCCGAAACCTGAAGGCAGCCGCTGGGAGAAACTGAAGCCGGCTGGCTGCCGGAAGAGAAGCGCAGGAGGAGACCGGTGAGGGAGCAGGTGGCCAGGAGGCCAGGAGGCGGCTCTGGAAGCCGGAGGAGGCCGCCTGCGTGGAGGGGCCGGCAAGGGTGGAGGCTGGTTGCTGGAGGCCGGCTGCTGGAGGCGCTGGCAGGAATGGAGGCCGGCTGTCGGAGGCGCCGACAGGACTGGAGGCCGGTTGTCGTGCAGAGAGGGGCCGGCAGGGGTGGAGGCCGGGAGGCTGGAGGAGCCGGCAGGAATGAAGTGCGTGCCGCTGGAGAGTCCCGGGCGGGAGAAACGCCAGAAAAAGAGCCGCGACTGAGGATCTGCGCCAGGAAAGAGGGTCGGGCCGGCGTGAGAGGCGGAGCAGTTGCGGGAGAGGCGGAGCCTTCCGTAACTCGCTCCTGGAGAAGCGGGAGCAGTTGCGGGGAGTTGCAGGAGCCGGAACTGGGCCCCGGTGACAGCACAACCACCCCGCTTTAACATGGTCGTCGGGTCCTGGCCCACCAGGTACCACCAGTTGCCCCGCAGACATGTGGGGCCCACCCCAGGGTCCACCCACATGCCTGAACAGGTCATCTGACTAATGATAGTCCCCACAGGCCAACACATGTCCTTTCCAGTGTGCTTTGTCCTCACTCGCACACACCCTGAGAAACTTCCCAGAAGGTCACCCCGCTTTAACATGGCCGTCGGGTCCTGGCCCACCAGGTACCACCAGTTGCCCCGCAAACATGTGGGGCCCACCCCAGGGTCCACCCACATGCCTGAACATGGTGGGTGACTAATGATAGTCCCCACAGGCCAACACATGTCCTTTCCAGTGTGCTTTGTCCTCACTCGCACACACCCTGAGAAACTTCCCAGAAGGTCACCCCGCTTTAACATGGCCGTCGGGTCCTGGCCCACCAGGTACCACCAGTTGCCCCGCAGACATGTGGGGCCCACCCCAGGGTCCACCCACATGCCTGAACAGGTCATCTGACTAATGATAGTCCCCACAGGCCAACACATGTCCTTTCCAGTGTGCTTTGTCCTCACTCGCACACACCCTGAGAAACTTCCCAGAAGGTCACCCATCCTGATCACTACTCCAGGCCAAGCACGCTTAACTGTGGAGTTCTAATCAGACAGGCTCCCGAAAAGGAAGGTGCACCTTGTTAACATGAGTCATATCATTTAGTCATTTAACCCTTTATCATTTGGGGATGTTACAATCACCCCCCCTTTAGAGCACAACGCCCTCGTTGTGGGCCCTACATCTCAACCCAGGCAGTGCACCGCACTTAAGGCTGGGTTCCTCCTCTGATACCAAATGTAGAATGGGAAACCCCCTTGCCTTCTTTTCTCAAAGTGAGGAGGCGTTCTTTTATAATGAATGATAAACTCCACATCGGACCACAAGTCTGATGTGGGATACAGACTCCAACAAGAATCATTAAGGAACATCATCAATCATTTCTAAAATGATTTCCCAACCATACCTTATGGAGAAAATAAAGGATGCTCAAAGAAATGATATGGAAATTCAGAAGAAGGTGGAAGCCATGAGAAAAGAGAAATTCTCAGAGTTCAAAATTGATGAGGAAAGAGTTGTGAGATTTGGGTCACAACTATGTGTACCATCCAATCCAGAGATAAAAAAGGAGCTTCTAAATGATGCACATATCTCAACCTTCTCTATTCACCCATGGAGCACAAAGATTTATCGAGATCTCTAAGAGAACTATTGGTGGGACAATATGAAGAAGGAGATCGCTGAATATATATCGAAGTTCCTGATATATCATAAAGTGAAGGTTGAAAGTCAAAAGTCTAAGGGGATGATGCAACCATTACTCATACCAACATAGAAACGAGAAAACATCACCATGAGCTTTGTTATCAGACTTCTGAAGACATCTAGAGGAAACAATGCTATATAGGTTGTTGTGGATCGTCTCATAAAGACATCTCACTTTATCATAAAGTGAAGGCTAAAAGTCAAAAGTCTAAGGGGATGATGCAACCATTACTCATACCAACATAGAAATGAGAAAATATCACCATGAACTTTGTTATCAGACTTTTGAAGACATCTAGAGGAAACAATACTATATGGGTTGTTGTGGATCGTCTCATAAAGATATCTCACTTTATCGCAATTTGAGAGGACTTCTCACTGGATCAACTTGCACGGATATACATCAAAGAAGTGGTAAGGCTGCATGGAGTACCACTATCGATTGTATTCGATTGAGATCTGAGATTCACCTCAAAGTTCTGTAAAAGTCTCGAACATGCTCTAAACATTAAGCTGAACTTCGGCACGGTTTATCATCCTCAAACTGATGGCTAATCTAAGTGGACTATTCAAACACTGAATGACATATTGAGAGCATGTTCTATGGACTTTAAGGGAGGATGGTATTGACATCTACCTTTGAGTTCTCCTACAATAACAATTTATACTCAAGCATCCAAATAGCTCCATATGAAGCCTTTTATGGGAAAAGATGCAAAACACTGACATGCTGGGATGAAGTCAATGAATGTAAGCTTCTAGGACCTAAAATGGTCGAAGAAATGGTGGAGAAGGTGAAAATCATGCACCAATACATCAAGGCATCCCAAAGTCGATATAAGAGTTTTGCAGACAATCATCGACGAGACCTAGATTCGAGGTCGGGGACATGGTATTCCTCTGTATATCTCCATGGAAGAGGATCATGAGATTTGGAAAGAAGGGAAAACTATGTCCCAGGTACATCGGCCCCTTCGAAATCCTTTATCATGTCAGAGTTGTGGCCTATCGACTGACACTTCCACCTACCATGTCTCAAGTACACAATGTATTCCACGTATCCCTCTTGAGAAAGTAAATACAAAATCTCTCATATGTACTGAATCTAGAGGTGGTACAGTTGAAAAATGATCCCTCTTCTGAGGATCAACCAGTGAAGATCTTGGACTGTAGAGATAAAGTTCTATGCAACAAGACTACTCACATGGTCAAAGTACTATGAAGGAACCATAAGTACAAATAGGCAACATGGGAACTTGAGGAAACGATGAAGGAGAAGTACCCTCACCTGTTTTTAACTTATAATGTAAAACAAAATTTCGAGGAAAAAATTTTAATAAGTGGGGAAGAATGTATCGACCCAAAATTTTATCAATAGAAATCTCTTTCTTATAATTATGTTCTATATTATAAGTCACATAAAATCACATAGAGAACACAATACAAACGTTATAAATGAAGAATGAATGAAATAAGAGGTATTTCTAGAATTCAAGGAACCTTTACCAATAGAATAGTAACTTGACATTTGGAATAACAATATTACCCTTAGGAATTGTAATTTAGCCAATAGAATAGTAACCTCGCCTATGAAAGTATAAATAAAATTTAGGTATCTTATTAATGAAAATATGATGTATCTATTTCATGTCATAAGTAAATAAATGTTTTAAAAATGAAAAAAATAAGTGTTGTAAGTCATAATTATTTAATTACAATTTTATAATTAATTTAATAATCTAAAAGACAATTTATTTTTATAAAATGTATTCATAAATTATTATTTTATTGTCTTATGATTATAAGATAATTTTATGAGACCTTAATTAATTTTTTAAAGTGTTATAAAATCAGTTATAATTTTAAAATATATATTTTTTCAGTAAATGATGATTTTAATTAAAAATTAAATTTCTCATATTTATAAAATTATTTTCATAAAATGGAGTTTATTTTTGAATTCTTTATGTCGAAAAATGGTTAGTGTGTTTTTTTTGGATTTTTCTAAAATACTTGAATTTTTGATGAATAGTGAAATATGGTAATTTATGGTATTTAAATTGTAATCCAAATACATGAATTAAAACGTCATGCATGATGCAATCACAATAATCTCAAACTCCCCTTAATTATTTTAATATATTTAGTGATCATTCTCAAACTATTCATAGTCTTCATCCAAAATAATAAACTAATGAATAAAATAATGAGAAAACACCCCTCTCCTCCACTATAAATACCACATATTCTCCTCACACCACTCAAGCTTTGAGCCTTGTCCAAATTCTACCTAATCCTCTTCCCAAGCCTATTCCCCATGTCCATGATCCTTTGGTCTCAACAAAAGACCCAAACAAATTCACCTAAGGAGGTTCTCAAGGAGAAGGATTCAAGAGAATATTAAAGTGAAGAAAGCATTCAGACATAAGGTAAGGGTATTCTTGAACCCAACTCCATTCCTTTGGGTTTTTCCCTCTTCCACTCCATTTTCAATATGAATGTTCCATCAATGTTCCATAAATATAATTCATTATCCTTCCCTTATCTTTTATGGGATATACATGTTTCAAATATGGTTTTATGACAAATGTAAAGATTTTTCCAAAAGAATTCTTCCTTCTAAAAATACATGTTTTACTTCTTTTGAGATTGTTTCCTCTTCACTCAAGATTGATGATTCTAATACCAAGTATGTTATTACCTTTTTATTTTTGGGAACCCCAATGTTTATCCATGAAAGTATGCTTTATGAAATTCTCATGAAACCCTTTTTCTTTCCATGAGTTATTTTATATCCAAGATTGATATATGTTCTATGTCGAATGCATGATAATGTAAATGTTATGATGTGATGGGTGCGCCCAGAATTAAATAGTGCTCCAATGCATTGGGTAATGTGATGTATCTCATGTGATAAAGTGATATATGCGTGAACGTGATGCTAGCTTTGTCCACAACTATGTGTTGTATTTGACCACTGAGACATGATGTTTCATTTTTATGCATTACCACATTCCATACCTTTATCTAATGTTTCCTCTCATGATTATGATGATGATCCTTTTTTTATGTTACGATGATGATGATTATGTTCACCCATGTTTCATGTCTTTTATTCATCTTCTTACTAGGCTTTTAGCTCACCCCTTCTTTTGATGTATATCCTCAAGTGAATACTTGTACTAAGGAGAACAAGAGGGTCAATAAGAAGCTAGAGAAGAAGGAATTAAATAAATGCTTATGTTTTATTATGAAAAAGTTATGTATGGTCCTAATTTTCCCAAGACACTAAATCTTTGGATCCTAGTCATGTAACTCTTTATGTTGTTTATCTTTAAATTGGTGTAATAGCTATGTAAGAAAAATTAAGGTCTTTATATCCTCCTTAAACTTGTACAGAATTGGAGGATGCCTCAGGATGTGAAGAGTGAATTCCCTTTCCCGACAGTTGATGTTGACTTTGTATAAAGATAGTCTATCCATACCCAATATAGCATCAAACTCCAGCAAATGAAGTAAAACAAGATTTGTTGGGAGATTCGGTCCACAAACATTAAGGCAGTGTATAACTAAAACAAAAGCCTTTCAAACTTGAACTTCAACATAGTATGACAAAAATAAAATGAAATAATGCCATTTACTTATTCACATGGATATTCTACTAATCGAATAATTACATGCAATATCAATAACCACTTTCATAATGATGGAATGCATAATGCCAGACTATCATAACCACATAGCCAAGGCCTCGTGCCAAGACTACAAATAAGATTTTGCCAAGGCCTTGTGCCAAGACACTAGTTTGTCTCATGAGACCTACCGATGCATCGAGGAGTTATAGCGGGTTCCACCCGTCACTTACTAAGTCCAATGCATTCTTATATGAAAAGGTTTAAACGTAACATAAATATTCGTATTACAACTAGCATACGAAATGTCAATACTTTCTCCATAAACCATGAATGGTATAAAAATAAAACATCCACAGTAAAACATATCACAAAACTTTCAATACAATACAAAAGTTTGTATCATAATAAATCAACTTCAAATAAGCTTAAAATCCATCAAAGGATGTTGACATAGATGAAAATCAAAACTATTTGAGAGAAATATCTCTTTTCTCGAAATCATTGAAAAGTCACACATTTATAAAGGAAGTAATTTAAAAGAGGTTTTTGAATCAAAGTGTCCCATACCACTTTGAAACTTTTGAAAAGAAATATCATTTCAAAACATTCATGTCCATATAAATAAATCCTTAAAATCATTTTGAAAACATGGACATTAATTAAAAAGATTTAGAAAGATAAATCTTTAAAACATTTAAAATTATGATCTTGATAAAGAGTACATTTCACAAATTCTTAAAATATTCATTTTGAAATCATTTAAAAGTCACATAATTATTGTAATTCGGAGATCCCTCTTTTTCCTCAAGGTGAGGAGAGGGCCTATATTTATAAAAAACTGAAAGAGGAAGTTACAAGGGAAGTTACAAAGGAAGTGGGGCAGGAAGTTACAAAGGAAGTGGGGCAGGAAGTTATCCATACTCCAACACTCCCCCTCAAGCTAGGTGTACCTAGCTTGGACACATAAAAAAGAAGACCGCAACACTCCCCCTCAAGCTGGGCGTCAGATGCTGTGGATCCCCAGCTTGGAACTAAGAGAGGCGAGGCGAGCACCGGGGAGGCCTTTGGTGAAGATGTCAGCAAGCTGGTTGACCGTGGAAATGTGGCTAAAGCTGACATGTTTGTGCTCCAGGTGGTGGCGAAGAAAGTGACAGTCCACCTCTATATGCTTCGTGCGTTCATGGTAAACGGGATTCGAAGCAATTTTAGTGGCTGCCTGATTGTCACACCATATGTGAGCAGAAGTCTGCTGAGGAAAGCCAAGCTCCTGGAGGAGGTGTTGAAGCCATAGGATCTCGGTAGTGACGGTGGCCATGGCACGGTTCTCAGATTCGGCACTGGAGCGAGAGACGACCGTCTGTTTCTTGCTTCGCCAAGAAATGAGATTGCCTGCCAAGAATATGGCAAACCCAGATGTAGATTTCCGAGTGGCAAGGCAGCCAGCATAATCAGCATCGCAGAAGGCCTCAATATGCTGATGAGGATGCTGAGAGTAATGAAGACCACGGGCAGGATCGCGCTTGATGTATTTGGCGATGCGGATGACAGCATCCCATTGAGAGGTGGTTGGATGCTCCATAAATTGACTGACTTTGGCAACCGCACATGAGATGTCGGGTCGAGTCATGGTGAGATAATTGAGTTGGCCCACCAACCGACGGTACTGCTCGGGATGTGGGTACAGTGCTGAGGAGGCATAAAGAGACCGCTCCCCAGGCTCGAGAGGAGTATCGATCGCAGTGGCCTGAGTCAGCCCAGCAGCCTGTAATATATCCAATGCATACTTCCGTTGGCAGAGGGAGATGGTGTCCGAGGAATAGGAAACCTCGATGCCGAGAAAGTAGGTGAGAGGACCAAGATCCTTCGTGTTGAAGTGGTGGTGTAGATGGGCCTTGAGGTGGGTGATACCCACAGAGTCGTTGCCGGTGATGACGATGTCATCCACATATACGACCAATAAGATGCAGCCACGTGCACTCGTCCGGTAGAAGACAGTGTGATCTTTCATACTGCGAGAAAGCCCAAAGTCGCTAATGACCGTGCTAAAGCGGCCGAACCAAGCACGGGGAGATTGCTTTAGGCCGTAAAGAGAGCGGCGGAGACGGCAGACTCGAGATTCAGCGCCGAAGGCACAAAATCCGGGGGGCTGCTGCAGATAAATTTCTTCCTCAAGGAAGCCATGGAGGAAGACATTCTTGACATCCAACTGATGAAGAGGCCACTGATGATGGGCGGCAAGAGAGATGAATAACCGGATAGAGGCCATCTTGGCAACCGGTGAGAAGATATCAAAGTAGTCAACACCGTACGTCTGTGCAAAGCCTTTGGCAACAAGGCGGGCTTTGAGGCAGCGAAGAGTGCCATCGGGATTCAGCCTGACGGTGTAAATCCACTTGCTGCCCACTGCCTGTTTGCCTGCTGGAAGAGGTACAAGATCCCAAGTATGATTATCCTCTAGAGCCTGCAATTCATCCCGCATTGCAGCTAGCCACCCGGGGTGAGATTTGGCTTCACCAACCGTGCGAGGTACAGAGACTGTCTCCAGAGCGGACAAACCCCTGTATGAAGATACAAATAGAGGAGTACTCTGGCAGGAGCGAGTACCTTTCCGAAGGGCAATGGGCAAGTCCTCGGGTGGCGGAGCAGGTGTAGCGGACGAAGCGGGAGCGTCAGTGTCATTGGCCAGGACGGGGAATACAGTCGAAGGACGCCGGGAGTAGACCTGACCAAAATGGGTGTCAACAGGGGTTGACGACGGTGAAGGATGGATGATGAGAGGAAGACAATCATCGATGGCAGGGTCAGGATGAGGAGAAGGAAGGATGAATGGAGAACTCTCAACAAAGGCAACGTCAGCCGAGATTACATACCGCCGTAGGTCGGGGGAAAAACAGCGATATCCGCGTTGAGTGCGGGAATAGCCTAAAAAGATGCAGCAGAGGGATTTGGGAGCGAGTTTGGAGAGACTTGGACGTGTGTCGCGAACGTAACAAAGGCACCCAAACACGCGAATGGGAAGGGAGTGAAGAGGGGGAGTGGCGACTGCCGATGGCACTTCCTGGACCGCTGTCTGTCCCTGCCGCGGGCGCTGAGATGGACGTCCATGCAGGACCCAACATCGGTCGATCGTGTGGCCAACCTTGCCACAGTGTTGACAGAGGGGACGTGGACGACTTTCCACACGACTACGTCCACGAGGACCAGATGAGCGGCCACCGCCGTGACCGACGAGAGCTGAGTGGTCGATAACGGGGGCGGGAGGAGGAAGAGCCCGCTGGGCCTTGCTGAGCCGGTGATACACCTGTGGGATCTCCAGCGTCGACGAGCTAGCGAGCAATTCGGTTGCCGTGGTGGCAAATTCTGGAGCGAGGCCGTTGAAAAGAGTGAAAAGGCAGAGCTGGTCCCGCTGGGTCTGAGCTTCGGCCGGTGTTTGTGGAATGGGCCACAACTCCTGCAATTCATCACGCAGCCCTTTCCATTCCAGGAAGTAGGTTGTAAAGGATTGGGCCTGCTGTCGAACATGGGACAGTCGCTGAAGGATATCGGACACCCGAGCGAGGTTATTGCTTTCGGAGTACATGATATTCAAGGAGTCCCAGAGCTCCTTGACGGTATTTGCGGTGCAGGTGACATCTTTGAAAATATTCTTATAAGCTTCTAAGGGAAGCTTTGACGATTTTATAACGACGGTAAATAGCCGCACCTGCCGTATAAGTTAAAAAAAGACATTCTTACCTTAAATTTGTCGAAAAGGTTAAAAGTGCCTTGTTTGGAAAACGAAAGAAAGATTCCTTTCAAAACACATAAGGGTATAAATGACTTTAACCCATTGTTTAGTAAATAGTAAAAATGTTTTTAAATACATTTTTAAGGAACATGGATGTGGATGATAAAGAGATCCCAATAGATAATTGCGTATAAACAATCTCGGATAATGAAGAGATTGTGAAATAAACCCTTACCTAGTACTTTTCCTTGGTTGGGGTAGTTTAACCTCCTGTGTAATGGTGAAATAATTGTTATTAAATTATACAAGAATCATATACATTAATATGATATCATATATGATCTTTTAACATTGATTTGTTAATAATATCTTAGTATTATCGTTGTTTCGGGTGTTAACTTACTCGTTTTCTTTGATATGTTTTGTTACGTAAGCCATGTTTGTTATGGATAGGATGTATCTTATTCATATCCAGAATGATATCAAGTCCTTAAACATTATTTTTAAATCATCAAATGATAATTATACTTGAATGGATACGATGGAGAATGAATTTCATCGCGTTCGTGGAGACGGTAGTCCGTACGTACGCACGATCGACAATATCATTCTTTTGATATTAAAATAATATATAATTGGATAGTATATCATATATACAGAATCATTATCATGTTATATTTATTATTTACATGAGTTACACATCATTATTATACCCATCCAAATAATAATATATTGAATAACAATTACACCACGACGTGGAGACGGTAAGCCGTACGTACGCACGTATGGTGACATGTTATTCAAAGGGTGGATAAAATACTGAATATGGTTGTACCATATTTATAATAACATCACAGTATATATAAGATACTGGAGTTATTATTTTAGAATGGTAATAACAAAGAAAGAAGAAGTGGAAGAAGAAATGAATTTGAAAAAGGGTGGTGAAAACATTACCTCTTCTTCGGGTTCTTCCTTTTGATTTGATCAAAAGGGCTCCTTAGGTTGGCTTTCTGATCAAACTAAGGCCTCTAGGTTGTAGTGAGGGAAGTTGGGAGAGTATTTGGGCAGAGTTTGACCGAACCAAAAGGCTTTGAAGGTGTGAAGTAATGAGGAGGGGGAGTGCCCTTTTATAAGAGGGGTGAGGGGCACCTTTGGAAAAGCTAGAAATATTAATTTATAATAAATTCATATTCGGTTTCTAATGGCTCCAAAGTTGATTATTCAAAGGTTAAGGTGGGGATAGGTCGAAAACCATTCAACCAATAGAATTTAGACAGGTTTGGGTTACTATATTAACCTTATCTTTTAGTTTTAACTCTTAGTTAATTAGTTTGACATTTACCATGTCACTTTGTATTTTAATATTATATAGTTAATAAACTTACTATATACATCCAAGCGACCCCTAAGTGGTCCATTAATGATACACCTATCATGATATAAGTCTCTTGGCCGAACCTTAGATTTTTAGGAATTTAATATCAATTAATAATATAATATTTGTTTTAAAAACTCTTTTATGTCAATTTTGACACTATTCAATAGTTGATTTTTGTGAAACTTATAACAGAATGATTACTTCGAACAAAGTCAATTAAATCAATCCTAATATGTCATATTATCCTAGAAAATTAGTGTAATTCATTAAAAGTCTCAAATTATATTTATTTGGGTATTTATAATATCAATTATTTTAATTTTTCACTATTATGGTAATTACTGCATCATCATTGTGTCATAAATAAATTAACTTATTTAATATCTAAAAATTATAAATAAAATATCATTATGTAGGAAATCTTTTTATCTTTCTAATGAATATTTACAATCGAATTTATCTTATGTATAACCCTATATTAAAAATGTTTTAGTAAATAAACTTTGATTTTAACTCTTTTAACTCTTCTTTGAATTAAATAATAATAAATGTCCTAATCTAATCCAAGTGGACCTAAATGATAATAGTTTATTCCTAAGGTTGTTTTTGGTCGAGATACACTTGTCCAATAGAATTAGGACACGTTTTAGGGTAATATTAATATCATTTTTACCCTTAATTACCCTATTTACTTTTAACCGTGGTAAATAAAAGTAAAAAGTTACTATTCACCAAAAATTATTTTCATCTCATTGAACCACATTTTACTCCTTGATATTAACCGTGTCTCTCGGATTTTCGAAATTCCATTCACAGAAGCGGTAAAATTAAGTTTTATGAAAAATTCAGTTTTTTAACTACCACTTAGTAGTTTCACTATTCATCAAAAATTGAAGTTTTTCAGAACAATGCCAAAATTTCACCCTAAGCTATAATTGATATTCCGAATTAAAAAATGATGTCTATTTTACAAAATTCCAAACATATTAGTTGCATTAATTAATTTTATAATTAATTCCCGCTGTCACAACAAATAGCGTGTTTTTAAGAAACAATATATATCAAAAGATTGACAATTGTTTAAGTCCAATTTTAAAGTGAAATTAATTCTAATGAACACCATTGGATAAAATGCTAAAAATATATTCTAATTATACTTTAAAACCACTCAAATTCATAATTTATCACTATTAATTATTTTGATTAAAAAAGTTGTTTTTAATTAAAATTTAGTATTTTTCACTATTCATCAAAATAGTAAAGTTATCCGAAAAGTATCAAAATTTCACCCTAGGGTAATTTTGATATTCCGAATCCAAAAATGAAGTCCATTTTGAGAGATAGAATTTATAAAATTTCAAAAAGTAGGTATTACTATTCATAACGGCTAGTTTGGTAAGTCATGGTGCGCTTTAACTCGGTGTTGCGTGTAGTGCAAGTTATTGAATTATTTTGAAGAAATAACACACTATGAAATCTTGGGGTGTTACATTCTTCATATCCCTTCGGCAATTATTAGTCATATGCCCCTCTCTTCCACATTTGAAGCATCTCTTAGTTCCCTTTAAGTAGTTTCTATTCCCACACTTTTGACACATGGGATGTCGGATTTTCTTTCCATCTTGGGATTTATCTATTGATCCGCCTATATGAAACTTCATTTTCCTTTTTTTTTCATCATCCCCATGAGACCATTGAGAGTCTGTAATCTCCATTTCAACCTTGAGGGCACAACGGACAATATCTTTATAGTTTTCAAAGTCCCGAATTGCCAATGCTTTTCGTAGACTCAACCTTAGTTCATTAAAGAAGCGATCCACCTTGATTTTGGTGTTCATGACAAATCCAGAGTTATATCATGCAAGCCTTGTAAACTTTTCCTCGTACGCTCCAATAGACTCATCTTCCTTTTGCTTCAATCCAAGGAATTCCCTTTTCATCTTAAGATGGAGGGTTCGGAGAAAATATTTATTGAAAAATATTTTCTTGAAATGTTCTCATTCCATGGAATCAATTTCATCCTTAGACTTTGTGTTGTCGATTAGTGTCCACCACTGATCAACTTCTCCATCAAAATGATAGACTATCAGCACAACTTTCTCTTCTTCTGAGCACTGGAGTATGGAGAATATCTTTTCAATGGAGTTAATCCACTGTTCCGTGGAGAGGGGATCGAAAGATCCACTAAACATGGGAAGCCTTGATCATATAAAGGATTCGACTATAAATTGCTCTCTCTTAGGAGAATGAGGGTGTTCCACATTATTCAAGTTATTTAATCATAAATTGAGCCAACTGAGCAAATACTATTATGAAGTTTTGAGCACCCGTTCCCATCATATTTGGCATATCATTAGGGTTATCGTCACATTGCCTATCACATTGATTGTTGGCATGTGTTCTTCTATTTCCATCGATTAACTAAGAAAAAGAAAGTATAATTAGGGGTCTTGAATACTTAGCTAATAAGCATATAAAAATAAAACATTGAACATAAAAGGAAAAACTTGTAAAGGAAAATTATATCCTAACTTGTGATACCCTAAGATTCCATCTAGGTTATCCATGGTGATATAATTATCCATATGGGTTTTACTAAAGTGATCTAGCCCCAATATCCAAAAATAAGTAGACCATGCTTTGATACCAACTATAACGGACCTATCATTTTACACATATTATTACACGATTTTAAACATAATTAATCATCAAATACAACCAAGGATCATAAAGTCTTGTGTCTTTGGAAGGTTAGGTACATAATTAAACATCATGAAATAAAAAAATCTTTTATTTAATCTTCATAATGAGATCTTAACTCCCTTTGAGCCTTTATATCTGCATTGGATAACCTGAGGAATACTTGAACAAAAGGGATGAGCTAAAAAGCCCGGTAAGGGAATAAGCATAAGAATAAACATATCACATGGGTTAGAAGACATAATATGATGACATAAAAGGCATAGAACATGAATAAACATAAGTATAACATGTATAACATGAAAACATATAATCATGGAATCATAGGAATGTGAAAACAAAATACAACATGATATAAACATAAGTCAAGGCTAACTGTCAAGACTTTATCACATGGTGGACAAAGTCCCATAAAGGAATCATGTTCACTCTCTGTCCCAACATGACGTCTCATGAGACTAAACATTATCCAATGCATTGGAGCGCTATCTGGGTGCACCCATCATAACATGTCCATGAATATGTATGCCACATGAAGAATCATACATAAGGAATCAAACAAAAACATAAAGGTTACCCATGAAAAGGATTGAGTATCATAATCATGTCAAGAGGCATAACAAAAGGGAATATCATAATGGTGTCCATGAAAGAATGGATGTAAATCATACATGGACATTCATAATGGAAAATAGGAATATATCATGATAGGTGATGTCAAACTGAAAGTGAAAACATGTAAAAAGAGTATTTAAGTCACTTTAAAAATAAAACATTTTTGTGCGGTTTAAGGAAAAATGTTAAAGAGCATTTAAAGCGGAAAAGACATAATCTTTTATATAAAACCAGAAATGAACCAAGATATATTTTCATGATAAAATTATTGATTTTATAAGAATAATGTTGGATTAAAACAGATTATGGATGATACTTGAAAACGAGTAATAATTTTGAGAAGTTCCCTTTAATCGGGCTCACTCGTCTTGAGGAATTGAAAATGGAATCTTACAAAACATGTATTCCCCCATTAAAGAAAGATGATTTAATTTGGATACATGAGTTGGGACATATACCTAGAATATAGAATAAGTACATAAAAAGAAAGAGGAATTACATTGGGGGTAAAGAGAGAGTAAGCGTAACCTGAAGGTAAAATGGAGATTTGGAAAGACTTTCTTACTTTATGTCCGAAACGGTTCTGCACTTGTACTTAATGTCCTAGATAATCAAATTAAAATAATTAATTAATTATTTCAGAACCTTTTCTACATGTATTTTATTTAGTATACTTTTATTAAGTTCTCTTATTTCCTTTTTAATGAGTTATAAGTTTCAATTTCGTCGCTCGGGAGTGTTCGTTTTTTGAGTTTTCATGGTCGGTTCTCTTTTATAAATGTATGAAAGATCATGTAAAATGAGAGTAGATATCCATAATTGAAATTATATGTTATTAATGAACATCCATAATATTAAATGGTTATATAATTCATTTGGTTATTTGGGGTGATGATGAATCATTAGATAAGACGTTAGTGGTAATCGTTTGGATTATTTTGGGCGGTTTTTCACTCAAAACGAACTTATTTTTGTTTTATTATTTAATATTATGTGTATATGCTAGTTCCAAAACATAAAAAAGGTTATAAAATGAATTTTACAATGTTTTTCAACCATTAAAATGGTTTTAAAACCAGCCTTGAAGACAATAAAGGAAAATGAAAATTTTTCGTCCTTGAAGGCGATAAATTAATACTTCATGAAGGATGTTTTCATTTTTAGAATAAAAGGGAGAGAAGATGGATTTGATGAAGGATCTCCCATTAACATAATATAATTACAGTATATATAAGATACTGGAGTTATCATGCCACTTAGATGAGGGGATGTGAGGAGAGAATGAGAAAAAAAATAAATTTGAAAAGAAATTAAATGAAAATGAAAGAGGATTTTACCTCTTGAATTTCTCTTCTTTGAGAACATCCTTAGGGCAAGGGGTTTGGTATATTGTAGAGACCAAGGGATCCTGGACATGGGGGAGAGGCTTGTGAAGAGGATTAGGCAAAATTTGGAAAAAACTCGGAGCTTTAAAGGTGTGAGGAGAAAGGTGGTGAAGGATGGTGTTTATAGTCGAGGAGAGAAGTGTTTTCTCATTATTTTATTGATTAGTTTATTATTTTGGATTAAGACTATGAATAGTTTGAGAATTATCACTAAATATATTAAAATAATGAAGGATGGTTTGAGATTATGAGCTTACATCATCCATACATCATCTATGGCTCAATAATTCATGTATTTGTTAAATACCATAAATTATCGTATTTCACTATTCCCTTAAAATACAACTGTTTTAGAAAAATTCCAAAAATCCACTCTAACTGTTTTTCGACGTGTAGAATTAAAAAATGAACTCCATTTTATGTAAATAATTTTCTAAATATGAGAAATGTAATTTTTAATTAAAATCATCATTTACCTGGAAAATACTGATTTTAAAATTATAATAGATTTTATAACACTTTGAAAAATTAATTAAAGTCTCATAAAATTATCTTATAATCATAAGACAACAAAATATTAATTTATGAATACATTTTATATAATTACATTTTTTTAAATCATTATATTAATTAGAAAATTGTAAATGAACATTTATGTTTTATAAAAATACCAACACTTAGTTTATCATTTCTAAAACATTTATTTACTTATTCCAAGATATAGATATATCATATTTTTATTTATAAGATACCCAAGTTTTATTTATACTTTCATAGGTGATATTATTCTATCGGTTGATTTACTATTCATAAGGGTCACATTACTATTTCAAAGGTCAAGTTGCTATTTCATTGGTATATGTTCCTTAACTTCTAGAAATATCTCTTATTTCATTTATTCTTCATTTATAAAGTTTGTAATGTGTTCTCTAAGTGATTTTATGTGATTTATAATATATGGCATAATTATAAGAATGGAAATTGCATAGATAGAATTCAGGGTCGTTACAGATCATGTCGCTAAAATCCCGATGGGTAACACCATCCCAAGTCCTGAGAGCCATGAGCTCATCCCGACGACCGCATTGCCTCAAATCCCGACAACCATGTCGCTAAAATCCCGATGGGTAACACCATCCCAAGTCCTGAGAGCCATGACCTCATCCCGACGACCGCATTGCCTCAAATCCTGACAACCATGTCGCCTCAACCTGGTGATCATCATCACCCCATATCTCTCGGGCCTCACCCTCAGCCTGACGACCATGTCGCCTCAGTCCGAGTGATCAATATCACCAAAGTGAATCTGTTGGACCCCATTTAAGTTTAAATGGGTATTTCTGAGTCCCACATCGGACTTATCCGCCTTGTAATTAGATTTACTCATCTATAAAAGAGTATCCCCACCTCACATTGAGGTAAGGGGAATTCACCATCAACATGGTATCAGAGGGATCTTCATCCCGACCCTCCCTCCCAGCGGATTCCCGGTTCTGACCGGCCCCGCCTATGTCCCCCCCTTTGGTTCTGCCCTACTCTCTCGGCAGCCCTCCCTCCTGGCGGCCCTCCCTCCCGGCGGCCCTCCCTCCCGGCGGCCCTCCCTTCGCGCCGTAGCGCCCTCGCCCCGGCGCCTCGCCCCGACGCCTCGCCCTCGGCGCGCCTCGCCCTCGGCGCCTCGCCCTCGGCGCCCCGCCCCGGCGCCCCGCCCCGGCGCCCCGCCCCGGCGCCTCGCCCTCGGCCCCGCCCCGGCGCCTCGCCCTCGGCCTCGCCCCGGCGCCTCGCCCTCGGCCTCGCCCTGGCGCCCTCGTCCTCTCCCCGGCGCCCTCGTCCTCTCCCAGCGGCTCCCTTTCGGCGCCCTCTCCCGGCGTTGCTCCCGACCCCGGCTTCCGGCGCACGGCGCGCCCAGGTCCAGCATCGCCCTCGGCCCCGCGGCGCTCCTGCCCAACACCCGCGCTCTAGCACCCGCGCCGCCCCTGCCCAGATGCACCATCCTGAGCACGACCCCCTGTCGCTGCTCCCTCCGGCGACATCTCCGGGCCGCCTCCCTTCCACCGCACGACTCCCGGCGAACAGGTCCAGCGCCCGCCCTCCATGGACGCGTCCTCCGTTCTGCCGTCCCTGATCACGGCCTCCTCCCGGCTTGTCGATGACCGGCTGGATGCCACTAATTTCTCCGTCTGGCGGAAGACGGTCTTGATGTCCCTCCGCGACATGGGACTTCATTCTCATCTTGAGAAACCCCCATCCGAAATCACTGTCCCCAAGTTCGACTCTTGGCAGCTGGCGGACAACAAAATCTTCGCCTTACTGGTCAACTCCATGGACCGATCCGTGAAAGATGTCACCAGGACTGCCAACACAGTCAAAGAGCTATGAGATTCCTTGATTGTCATGTTCTCTGAGACCAATAACTTGGCTCGGGTCTCCGACGTTCTATAGCGTCTCTCCCATCTCCGCCAGCAGGATCGGACCTTCCCAACCTACTTCATGGAATGGAAGGGTCTCCGCGACGAACTGCAGGAACTCTGGCCTATTCCTCAAACTCCGGCCGAAGCGCAGACTCAACGAGACCAGCTCTGCCTATTCAATCTCCTGAATGGCCTCGCACCGGACTACGCCATGACGGCCACTGAGATGCTAGCCAGCCCGTCTACACTGGATATCCCGCAGGTCTATCATCGCCTGCAGAAGGCTCATCGGGCCCTTGCACCACCCGTCCCCATCCCTGATCACACTGCGCTCCTCGGACGTGGCAGTGGTCGCCCTACTGGCCCTCGAGGGCGCGGCCGTGGAGACGGCCGACCTCGCCCCCTCTGCCAGCACTGCGGCAAGCTCGGCCATCTGGTAGACCGTTGCTGGGTCCTGCATGGTCGTCCCGAGTCGCACCCCCGCTAGGGCCAGACTGCGATCCGCGATGTGTCCTCACCTGCTGCTGCTCTTCCCCTATCTTTGGATCTCTCCCTGGCTGAGATCCAGCTGATTCACGATTACCGGACCACCTCCATACCGGGCTCTTCATCAGCTTCTCTTGCCCATTTCGGTGGTCACACTGCTCTTGTCAGTCATCGTTTCCCTGCATGGATGCTTGACTCGGGTGCGTCCGACCACCTCACCGGGGATGCAGGTTTGCTCTCCAACTACCGTCCCTATAGTGGATCCTCAGCCATCACGGTTGTTGATGGGTCCACTCTCCCCATAGCCGGCTTTGGCACCTGTTCCCTCACCTCCTCCCTTCACCTATCCTCGGTGGCTCATGTATCCCGGAGTCCATTTAACCTGCTTTCCATCAGCAAACTGACCAAGGATCTCAACTGCAATGCTATCTTTTCCTCGTCTTCTGTTTTGTTTCAGGAGCGGACGACGAACCTGGAACTTGGTAGAGGCCAGCTTCGGGATGGGGTGTACATGTTCGCTGGCCTGACTTCCATCGCCTGCGCGTCTATCCCTGCTCATGCCGTAGACCTCCATTCTCGGTTGGGCCACCCCTCCGCCTCAGCACTTCATCAACTCTACCCCGATATTAGTCCCCGTTTATCTTTTCCTTGTGAGTCGTGTCGTTTTGCGAAACATCATCGCACATCATATTCTCCTCGAGTTGACACACGGGCCGCCAAACCCTTTGATTTGGTTCATTCCGATGTATGGGGTCCCTGTGCCACCTCGAGTCAATCTGGGTATAAATATTACATTTCTTTCATTGATGATTATTCCCGGATGACATGACTTTACCTTCTTCAAGATCGGACAGAGGTTCTATCCACCTTTCAGACCTTTTTCCATGAGATTCAGACACAGTTTTCTATCCCTGTCAAATGTCTCCGATCTGACAATGGGCGGAAATACTTATCCACTCACTTTCAGCAGTTTCTACGGGCCCACGACATCATCCACCAGACCTCCTGTCCTGATACCCCTCAGCAAAATGGGGTGGCCGAGCGGAAACACCGGCATATTTTGGAAACCGCTCGTGCCCTCCTCTTCCACCGCCAGGTACCTCTTCTCTTCTGGGGGGATGCCATCCTCACTGCTACTTACCTTCTTAATCGTCTTCCCTCCATCCTTTAGGGGGAGACTCCCTTTCATACCCTGTTCCCCTCTAGTCCTCCTCACTCCCTTCCACTCCGCGTCTTCGGATGTCTCTGTTATGTCCGGGACACTTGCCCCAATCTCTCCAAACTTTCTCCCAAATCCCTTCGCTGTATTTTTCTCGGATATTCCCGCACTCAGCGCGGGTACCGATGCTTCTCTCCAGACCTTTGTCGGTATATCACCTCTGCCGACGTATCGTTTGTCGAGACCTCTCCTTTTACTCTCCCCTCTCCTTCTCCCGACACTACCATCGATGACTGTCTTCCGCTCTTCGTTCACCCGCCTCTGGTGTCTCCCCCGCCCGGTCATCTCTTTGGACAGACCTACTCTCGTCGTCCTTCCGCTGTACCTCCCATCCCGGCCGATGACAACATTGTTCCTGCTTCGTCCGATGCTCCTATCACAGCTTCCGAGGACGTGTCGATTGCTCTCCGGAAAGGTACTCGCTCGTGTCAGACTATTTCTCTCTTTGTATCTTCATATAGGGGTCTGTCAGCGCTGGAGACCGTGTCGATTCCTCGGACAGTTGGTGAAGCAAAATCTCACCCTGGGTGGCTAGCCGCCATGAGGGATGAATTGCAAGCTCTGAATGACAACCATACATGGGATCTTGTTCCACTTCCGGCGGGCAAACAGGCGGTCGGCTGTAAATGGATTTTCACGATCCGTCTAAATCCCGATGGCTCTCTTTGCTGCCTCAAAGCCCGACTTGTTGCAAAGGGATTTGCTCAGACATATGGCATCGACTACTTTGAGACCTTCTCTCCAGTCGCAAAGATGGCCTCTGTCCGCCTTTTCCTCTCTCTGGTTGCTCATCATCACTGGCTGCTTCATTAACTGGATGTTAAAAATGCTTTTCTCCATGGCTTTCTTGATGAAGAAGTCTACCTGCAGCAGCCTCTTGGTTTTTCTGCCTCTGGTGCCGACTGGCATGTCTGCTGTCTCCGTCGCTCCCTCTACGGCCTCAAGCAGTCTCCTCGAGCTTGGTTTGGCCGCTTCAGCACGGTCGTCACAACCTTTGGCCTCTCTCGGAGTATGAAAGATCACACAGTCTTCTTCCGTACGACGGCGTACGGCTGTATCTTGCTTGTGGTTTATGTTGATGACATCATCATCACAGGGAGCGACTCCAGAGGCATCGCCAGCCTCAAGGCGCATCTTCACCAGCACTTTCACACAAGGATCTTGGTCCCCTCACTTACTTCCTTGGCATCGAGGTCTCCCGGACTGCGGACACTATCTCTCTCTGCCAGCGCAAGTATGCTCTTGATATCTTGCAGGATGCCGGGTTGAGCACAACCACCGCCGTGGACACTCCACTTGAGCCTGGGGAACGCTCCCTTCATTCCGACTCGGAACCATTTCCTCATCCCGAGAGCTATCGACGCCTGGTCGGTAAACTCAACTAACTCACCATGACGCGTCCCGACATTGCCTGTGCCGTTGGCAAAGTCAACCAGTTCATGGAGCATCCCACCAGATCTCAGTGGGATGCTGTCCTCCGCATTGCCAAATACATCAAGAAAGACCCTGCACGTGGCTTTCAGTACTCACATCATGCTCACATGGATGTTGAGGCCTTCTGTGATGCGGACTATGCCGGTTGCCTCGCTACCCGCAAGTCTACTTCGGGTTTCGCCGTGTTCTTCGCCGGCAATCTCATCTCTTGGCGCAACAAGAAGCAGACTGTCGTCTCCCGGTCGAGTGTCGAGGCCGAGTATCGAGCCATGACCACCGTCACTACTGAGATCCTCTGGCTTCGTCATCTCCTCCATGAGCTCGGTTTCCCCGCATCGACTCCTGCTCATATCTGGTGTGACAATCAGGCCGCCACGAAGATTGCCTCGAATCCCGTCTTCCATGAACGGACGGAGCATATCGAGGTGGACTGTCACTTTTTCCGCCACCATCTGGAGCAGCACCATATCGGTTTCGGCCATATCCCGACGGCCGATCAGTTTGCCGATCTCTTCACCAAAGGTCTCTCAGGAGCTCGCCTTGAGTCTCTCACTACCAGGCTGGGTATTGACAGCCTCCACGGCCCAGCTTGAGGGAGAGTATGAGATGGTCATGTGTCTTGTCATCTTTGTTTTCTTTGTGGGACTCTATCCAATCTGGGCATGTCCAGCTTGAGGGGGAGTGTTGGACCCCATTTAAGTTTAAATGGGTATTTCTGAGTCCCACATCGGACTTACCCGCCTTGTAATTAGATTTACTCATCTATAAAAGAGTATCCCCACCTCACATTGAGGTAAGGGGAATTCACCATCAACAGAATCAAATCACACCCCACATGTTCCCAAAGAACCATAGTAGCCGTATAACAATTCAATTAATTAAAATAAATCGACTGGCCTAAACTACCCAAATGGTCATAATCCCCTTACCAGACTTGGTATATATATATATATATACACTCGAGGGCATGTTCAACAACATCCCACAACCTCAATTAATCAATTAAAAAGGAAACATGAATTAATTAGGGGTCTCACTCTAACAACTCAACGTGCGTAATTTGGAACGCACCCCCAAACAGCTGTAAATTTAAGGAGAAAGCTAGGCACTACCTGTCTTATATTCGTAGTTGTTCGCTCGTCTGATATCGGCCTCTAACTCAAGCCGAAACGAGAGAAATCAGATATTTAGACAAGCGCCCTGAAAATAGGGCAAAAGAGCTCGCACAAATTTAACATTTCGTATGGTGAGATAAACAGGAAAGAGAAGCAATAGGATTAAAGCCCTTACCAATACGCTTCCAACGAGACTGATGGAGCTTGATTCGGAGCTCGGACGAGGGGAGGAGGCCAAAGCCTGGATGAAGAAGAAATGGAGGAGCCCCCTGTGCTGCGCATGAAATGGAGAAGAAGGGGGGAGGAGAAATCAAATAAGGAGGGAGGGGTAATATGGTTATTTCACACTTTTAAATGACCCAGACGGTTTGGCCGCACAATTTGGCTAATCGTGCGCCAACGCGCGGTACTCACTGCCCAAGCACCACACTAGTCTGCAATGTGTGCGGATCATGCGTATCACCTCTGTTAAAAAACTTCTAAGGCTTGCACGACCATGCGCCCCCCACCTGCACGATTTGACAAACCGTGTCTAGCGTGGAAGTGGGCCGCACAATTTCCCCTTGTAGGCCGCACGGTTTGATCAAAGTGTGCGCCTTTTACTGCGCTGAAATTGAGTTTTTGGGGCCCGATGCGCCCAAAGCTCATCTGAAACCCCGAGGCACTTGTTGGATCTTAAACCCCACCTAAAAATAAGGCCTTGGGTCAATCAAACTCTCGAAATTTGGTTTCGAAACCCAAAAGAAAGGTTGGTCAGACCACCAAACATAAAAATTCAAAAAGGTTGAGGAATTTGATCTGCTCAAAAACCCGGAATGCCACACTTACCGTTTCTATTCTCGATCAAACTTCTAGCGTGGAAGTGGGCCGCACAATTATGTTTATGTTTTTTTTTGTCAATCAAAGGTTAACAATAAAGAATGCAAACTATGGTTAGATTGACTATGAATCCATAAACGATGTTGAGTTTTGAATGGCCAAAGAAAGGCTTGACTTTAATCTCAATGAACTTCAAAGTTATGAAAAAGTTGAACTTTCCTCATTTTATGAACCGAGTTGTAATCAAGGGCATAACAGTGATATATATATAACTCAATAGATGTGTTTGCTACCATTGTGCTGAAATTGATTTTCCTATGTTGTCTCACCAGTTATATTGTGATTCCATGATGCTAAAAATCTATTATCCATTAACTATACTAAATCTCGTGGCTTTGTATCCACGTGTCCGTCTCTCCGCTTCCCGTTTCCCCCTCCCTTTTCCCTCTTCCCCAATACCCCTTTCTCCTCTCCTTCGGCACCCGCCTCCCCGCCTTCCCCCTACTCGCCTCCTCCTCTGCCTCCTCCTCCGCCCTCCACTACCCGCCCAGGCCTCTGCCTCCTTACCTCCGCCTCCGCCCTCCGCTATCCGCCTCCGCCTCCGCCTCCCACTTCTGGCGTATTCCCCATCACCTCCTCCCCGTAGTTGCATACCCGACTCCACGCTTCTTGCTCCACCTTCGCCCCCTACTGCAGGGTTCCCCTTCGTCGGTCCACTTTTGCCTCTCCTGACCATCACGCTTTCTCCGTTAGGCCTCATTTGGCAGCGCTGAATCGGGAGGAAAAGAAATGATTCGGAGTGATTGAAACTCATTTTGCTTGTTTGGTGAGACAAAGGTGACAAAAGGAAATATGAGGGGAGAGAAATGGGGAGAAACATTTCTCTCCAAACCCTCTGTTTCGAATCATCCCAAAATTGGGATGATTCTGACAGAAATGGTGTGTGGGCTTCAAGTGATTTTGAAATTTCCAATATTATCCTTATATGTTTATATAAACAATCGGTTCACACTTTATTTCTTCAAACTGTCGCACTGTTCCCTATTAATATTTATATAAATGAAAATAATTTTAATTATTAATAATAACAAACAATATTTTCATGGGGCAAACAATATATTAATTTTCGTGCGGGGGCAGACAAAATATTTAGATACCCATGAAAATTTTGTTTGGGGGCGCTGGTCGCGGGGTCGAGTCCCCGTACCGTTTGTGGATTTTCCTTGTAGCATGCGTGAGCCGTCATTTGACGGTTGTATCTAACCTTTTTTAATAATAACAATCAAATATAAATAATTTTAATTATAACTAATTATGTGTATATAAATAATCATAAATAATTTATAAATAATTTTGATTATAATTTTTTTTATTATAAATAATTATGATTATCTTGAATTAATTGTTTATATAAATAATTTATAAATAATTTTGAATTAATAAATATTTTGAAATAATAATTTTGAATTCATAAATGTTTTGAATTAGTAATTATTTTAAATTAATAATTATTTTGAATTTATAATTTTGATTACCTTGAATTAATAATTTTGAATTAATAAATTATATAAATAATTTTGATTATCTGTAATTAATTTTTTAAAATTTTAAAATTTGTATTAATATATGTTCTCAGTTTAATGTTTACCTAATTTTCATGATATGAAATATAATGATTGATTAAAATCAAAATTAATATGTTTTGATTTGTTATAAGAAAGGTAATAAAATACATTTTTTAAAAAGGTTATGTGTCATTTAACATAAATTGTTGATATTGGACATACATGGTGCTAGATGTGGTGTCCATGAGGGTCTAATCTATGATTGTTTTGTTGGATTGGTGTTGCCCGATCTGGGTGGGTCGAATGCTTGTGACCCGCAACTGTCGCGGTGCGGACTTCGGAGTCAACTTCACTGTAGCGCTTTTGACAAAATTGGCCGCCGATCACTGTACCAACGCATACTTACTATTCGGAATAGTGGACCGTCTTCTTCATATGTAGCCCATTTTCAGGTTAGGGTTTTTTACTGAAATCCTCTGTAATTTTTTGTGTGCTCCCGATATAGTGAATTCTGCCTCTCCCGTGGACGTAGGGATTTTTCCCGAACCACGTAAATCGTTGTGTTCTTTGCTTTATTTTCTTTCGTTTTTCCTCGTTTCTGTCGTTGTGTCTCCCGGCGATTCTGCAACATGTTTTTTATCTTGGGCAAGTATGTGTTTTAATCCTGTGTTATTTTTAAAAAAAGATTATTTGTGTCATTTGCACCAAAATAGCTTCCTTGCCTCCCGCTCATCCGTCCGTCATTCCCTGCAAATTGTTTCCCTCAACTCCGCTGGACAACGACTTGAAATATATTTTTATGGTATGTTCTCATTTTTAGATTCTGCATCCTGTGCCATATATTCCCATATTATTTCCGTTGTTTTTCCTATGTTCTATATTTTTAATCTTCGTTTTCTCATCCATTTTTTTTTCTGATCTCGGACATTGCAAGGTCCATTTCGTTGATTTGTTTTTCTAGTTGATTTCCATATTCTGTTACTGGGAATGATGCTGAAATTAATTTTTATGCTCTTGTTTACCATAAAACATTGTTTTTCCCTGATGGTGCCAGTTGTTTACCGTACTCCTAATTTTTATCCTCTTTTATCGTATGGATATTCATTGACCAATTATTTAGTTTCAGATCTGACTTTGACACCACAAGAGAGAATGGCGGTTCCAACAGATGTTACTGGGGATTTGTCACTGGACATGGAGGTAGATGCCTTCAGACGCCTCTTCCCCCATCGCTACTATGAACGTCATCTTCTTGAATCTATACGCCCTGATGGTAGACCTCTTGCAAGAGCCAGAGACACCACTCTTTCCCTTGGTTAGTTGATTATTTTTGGTATTTTGTTTTGTCAAAGTTGTATTTTTGGTTTTTTGATTTTCTACATTCTGTTCTCTTTGTTTTCATATGCAAAATTGATGTGCCCTTTTTTTCCTTCCAGGGGCTGTTTCTTCCACTCCTGGGTCTGCTATGGCAAAAATTGGTTGCACAGTGAGTGCTTGAATACGCCTTTCCTTTGAAAATATATTAATATATACGAGGAACATATTTATAGGTGTATTAGCATCCAATGAAGCCCAAGTATACCAAAGTACAGACTTTGCAACTTTCTAGATTGGTGGTTTATGGAAAAAATGCTCGAGCCTATCAATTTTATGCATTTTTTGTCAGTACATCGCTCTCATATGCATGGTGAAAAATTGGTGTGGATTTCTTTCTTCAGTGACTTTGTCCTTTTCCTTGTTCTATGCATGATACTACTCATAAGATTGAGGCTGGAAGATCGGTATATCCTCAATAATGTTTCTTGAGCTTTCAATCATAAAGTTGAGATCATGAGATCACATGTTTATGTCTAATTAGAGTAATACTCTCTATGACCCTTGTCTTTGTTTGTTAGCTTGGATGCACACATGGTTAGTCGCGTCTTTGCATTTGAATATAGTTTTGTAGTTGATATGGTTTTGGATATGGTTTTGAGCAGACTATGTTGGCTGCTATAAAAATGGAAGTCATGACCCCTCATGTGGATTCTGCAGATGAAGGATGTGTAGGTTGTGTATCATTTTTTGGGCGCTACTTTTCGATTTTGTTCATGTTCCATTTACATTATTTTAACATTTTTTCAATGATATTGCCAGCTATTGATTTTCACATGCCTCCAATTTGTTCCAAATTTGTTAGGCCTGGTAGGCCAGCTGAGGTAGCTCCAGTGGTTTCAAAACAGCTGTTAGACACCATTTTAAGGCATGTCAACATGTCAGTTGCATCTTTTTCCTTGTCGCGTCTCATTGTTTTATACATTGAGCTTATACAAGTTTTATACAAGTTTTACTAGAGATGAAAACTGTACGAACCAGTGGCTAATATACACTTCTAACTCAGATTTGAAATTGGAAAGGGTGCCATGAATTTGACTTATCTGTGTGTGCTTCTACCATGTTGTTTTGGGGGATTTTGTTGTGTTTTGAAATGCTGGTTATTTTTCAGCTCTGGAATGGTTGATTTGAAGGAACTATCACTGGTCAATGGAAAAGCTGCTTGGATGCTTTACTTGGTAATTTTTCTGTGCCTTTTATTTTCTCTATTTCATTCTATTTCTAAGAATAGTGTGACCCCTTCGAATGCAAATACATTTATTTGTTTATTTTTCTATAAAATGCATGTGCTGTAAATTCTGGATGTTTGTCTAATATTAATTGTAGTTGGGAAGTGTTGAGGCAAACTAATTTTGTTTTCATTTTCTAAAAATGTAATATATTAAATTTTGCAAATAAAAATCATTTTGTAGAAAATTAAAATGAAAATTAAAATGTTAGATTTTTTAAGAACAAAAAAGACTTATTTTCAGGATTTCAATTAAACGAAAATGGTTGGGTTAGATATCATGTTGCATGTAAAGAAGCTAAACAAAATTGTTTTAAAGCTTCATACATTTGTAGTAATGGAGATACTTAGATAAGATATTGTGCTACATGAAAAGAAGCGAAGAAAGTAGTTGGTGAGACAATATCACATATTCTTGAGGGGTTGTGCCATTTATTAAATACTAAGAAGGACGAAAGACAGATCTACAATTTAACTAGAGGAAGGGAGAGAAAGTCAAGAGATATGAATCAAGTATGATGCATGAAAGATTAAACAAATGACATTAGGAAAAGATGGGAGAAGTACTTTAATAATTTCTTTAGTGAAGAGCAGGCTATTAGTTTAGATTTAGATAATCTAAGCATTAACAACGAAGACCTCAATTATAACTCGTTGTGAAAAGTTCTCCCATATTAGGTGAAGAAAGCTTTGAAAAGGATAAACAATGGAAAAAACAACTAGATCAAATTACCTTTGCATTGAAGACCTCAATTATAACTCATTGTGAAAAGTTCTCCCATATTAGGTTAAGGAAGCTTTGGAAAGGATAAACAATGGAAAAAGCAATTAGATCAAATTACATTTGCATTGAAATGTGGAAATATGCAGGGGAGAAGAGCATAAATTGCCTCACTTGGTTATTTAATAAGATTTTGAATAAGAGAATGCATGATAAATGGAGAAAGAATAAACCAGTATCCACGCACAAAGCAACTAGATCAAATTACATTTGCATTGAAATGTGGAAATATGGTGGGGAGACCTGCATAAATTGCCTCACTAGGTTATTTAATAAGATTTTGAAATTTAAGAAAATGAATGATAAAGGGAGAAATAATACACTAGTAGCCACGCACAAAAATAAAGGTGATATTCTAAGTTGAGGAAATTTTAAACATTAAACTTATGAGTCATACCATGAAACTTTGGGAAAAAATGAGTGAATATAGGAACTGTTCCGAAGATAAATAAGGATTTCAAAGAATCAATTTGGTTTTATGTGTGGATGTTCAGATTCAATTTATTTGGTGAGAGGTTTGATGGAGCATTATCGACAAAAAATTCAAAATTTGCATATGGTCTTCATTGATTTGGTAAAGGTATATGATAAAATTTTGCTCGGGCTGTTTTGTGCAAAGTATTAGTTTTAAAAGGAGTTGGGGTGACATATATCACGTCCATCCCAAACATTTATGAAGGGGCTATGACAAGCATAGTTATTAATGGCGCGCGCCATGGCGCGCCATTGCGCCATGGCTAGCGCCAGGGAGTGGTGCGCCGCGCCATGGCTTCGCCATGACTCATTTAAGATGGCTCACTGTGGCGGGCGCCATATTGCGCAATGGCGGGCGCCATATTGCGCAATGGCGCGCGCCATGTTGCGCCAATGGCGCTCGCCATTGAGCCTTTTTGATTTTTTTTTTGTATTTTTTTAACCTGCCAACTCTTACACCCCAATTGAAAGTACCTCTTTTGAGGTCAAATAATGACCTCCCCTTTCAACTCTACGCAACACTCTTCCCGTGAGCGTAGCGACCCAGCCGGTGTTGGACCACATTGACTGCCACGACCAAACCGAGATCCCTCGACCGCCGTGACCCAGTCGACCACGACTTAGCCGAGCTCCCTCAACCACCGCGACTTAGATACGCAATGTTGTCCAGAGCAGGCGCACCTTCTGTGCGAATCAGTAACTTTTTTTTTTGTTTTTAATTCAATTTTATTTATGTTACTCGCCCCTTATTTTTTTTCGAATTACTCCTGTTATTTTTTTGAGATATATGGTTTTTTACTCTCGTCTTGGTTTTTTGAGATATATGGTTTTTAATATATTTCAGGAATTGATATATATGATTTTTTGAGATATATAGTTTTTAATATTTAATTGTAGGTGTCATTGTTGACTTCATTTGTTTTTTGAGGTATGGAATATGAATTATTGACATAAATCTTTGTTTTTTATATATAAATTGTATAATTTATTATTTGTTATTGTTGATATATGTATACACCTCTTTTGTGTGCAGCAAGTTAATATAGCCACGCGCCGTGCGCCGTGCGCCGTGCCGTGTGCTTTTGCGCCGGGGGCTCTTGTCGCCGTTGTGCGCCATGCGCCGTAAATAACTATGATGATAAGAGTTAGATATCCAGTTGATGACAACACTTGTCTTGGTAGGATTGAATTAAGTTTCAACTTTAAGCCCATACCTATTTACATTGGTCATTGATGCACTCACAAAATTGTACTCTCCTCGTGGATATTATAGTTTTTGTTGCAAGGTCCGAAGAGACTGTCAATGGGTGGTTAGAGTCATGGAGTGAGACTTTAGAATTGATGGGTTCCGTCTTAAGCCAAGGCAAGACAGAATATATGAATCGCAATTTTAGTAAAAAGATTGGGTGACAATGAATGTATACGAAAGAAAATGGGAGCGACACCAATTGACGAAAAGATGACCTAGACAAGATTAAAATGGTTTGGATATGTAAAAACAGTGTTATAATAAACAGCATTCTAAAAGCTAGATCGGGTTAGACGGTCCGATTGGTTGGACCGGCGCATGGTCATTTTTGTAAACTGGTTTAACTCTACTCTTTAATTTAGTAGTTGTACCGAATTGGGTCACCTCAAACCGGTGGAAAAACCGGTCGAATTGGTTGGAAGCTTACCAGAGCAGCTGGGTTTTGTTTCTTTGATATATATTTTTAATTTTTTGTTTTGTTTTGTTTTGTTTTGTATATATATACATGATAAAATAATAAAATAATATTGAAAATAAATAAAATAATAAAATCTGTTCGATCATCCAGTTTGATTGATTTGATTGGTCCGACCTTGAACCACTCCTTTCTCAGGTTCAACGGTTGGTCTGATTTTAAGAACATTGATGTAAAAAGGTCAATGGATGCACCCGTTAATACAATTGACAGATGCACAAAAAGGTCACTAAAGCAAGTCATCCAAAACGATATTTATGCTAATGGTCTCAATGAAAAGATGATCTTTGATAGAGATAACTAACGACATTTGATCCATGTAGCTTCTCATTTATATAGGTTTAAAGCTTGTTTTTGTTGTTGGTTGGATATGCAACACCTATACTTAACCAAACACAACCTAAATGGTTTATTTCCAATTGTCTCAGAGTAACATAATTTGTTTTTTTCCTGGTAGGACATATATTGTTTGGATGCTGATGGTGCTCTTTTTGATGCTGCGCTACTTTCAGCGGTTGCAGCGTTATCCCATTGTAAAAATTTCACCCATTCACGTTTTCATTCGTCATTATATATCACAGAGAGGAATGCTAAGACATTTTGAGCCAAATCTATTGTGAGAAGTGTGCACTCAACATCATGCCCTTATACTGTATGTGGGTTGCAGTGAAAATCCCTGTAGTTTCTCTGAATGATGCTGGAAGAATCGTGGTAGCACCTGAGGAAAGCTCGGGAAAACTAGACATGGAGCCAGTGAATAAAGAGAAGAGGAAACTCACATTGCGTAACATTCCCTTTTCTTTGTCGTTTGTGCTCCACAAGAATTACATATTGGCAGACCCCTCTGCAGAGGAGGAATCCATCATGGAAACCCTGGTAACTGTTGTCTTGGATTTGGCTGGCCAGCTTGTGTCCCTCTATAAGCCAGGGGGGGCGGTTCTTGCCTCTACACCAGCTATCCAGGTTAGCCCTGTGCGTTTGGATGCAATATAGGGTAGGCTTTAACGGGCTTCAGCTCAATATTGGATGGGCCTAAACGGCCCAACCCACTTACCATTTCATGTCACTTATTTTTCATTTTATTTGCAAGAACCCTAGCAAATCCTCAATTTTGTTGCAGGATTGTGTTGCATTAACAAGGTGCAGGGCCAAGGAAGTTCTTGAGATACTGCTTGAAGCAGCATCTGATATGGAGGTGGATTGAGTTTGCGTGTTCTCATGAATCACTACCATCACCATCACCGGGGAATCATATGGTTGGTTTTGTTTTGTTTATTCATTTACTTTAGATGTTGAAGTATGATATTTGTCATTTATAAAACCAAAGCAACATATTGTGTTTGGTAGGTTTGAATGAAAATTGATGATAATTTTGTAACTTCAATTTTACATATTTTTATTTGTTTGTTATTTTCATATATTGCTTAAGAAATTTAATTTGATATAGAATATGTCATATCCTTATTTTATTTACTTGTTTTTCATTATTTTTTGTCTTTTTTTTTAAAAACCCATGTTCCATGTCTCTGTAAAGAAGTGTTGTGAAATTGAATGAAATTTTGAAGAGTTGAAATAAGAAATATGTGGTTGATTGTTGGTGAAGCAAAACATTGGCGAAACGTGGGACAATGGAGATGCTAATATAAGAGGCAGGTAAAAAGTATATGGTAGAACACACTTCATATGATACATGTGATTGCAACTGATAGTCTTATTAAAAACCTTAGTAGGAAAACTTGGTGAGAAAAGTGGTCTATTATCAGAAATCAGATCCGTGATATGTTCTGTAGTTTAAGGACCATAATGGATTACCCACAGTTAAATTTGATTGGAATGCTGATTTCTATTAGGGAATTATCTGCAGAGAGTTTGTCCTATTGAGTTTGTAAGGCCTTAGCAACCTCTTCAATTTCAACTATTACAAACAAGAGCTACAATACTGGTGTCCGGATCATCCTCCATATCATCAGAAATTGAAGATGGCTATATAAAATAATCCATATCTGGAACCATGTTTAGATTATTAAGAATACCCAATGATGAAGAGACTGGGGCTTCAACAGTGGGTGTGGATATGATCCATCACCTTTTCTTTTCCTTTTCCCTTCTACGCGATGATTCTTCATTTCCTTTTGACTTCATAATTTTATCCCTTTTTCATTCAAAGATCACATGTCCAATGAGAAAATAATTCAAACAAAACTTGTGTCTTCATTCATATTGAATTTCTAGTTTTATGACATCTTACCTCATTGTTATGAGAACCTCTTCTACCGGGGTTCTGACCATGTCAATTTCTACCATCACCTTTGCGTAGTTCCAAAATTTTTGTTAGACGGTTTATCCTAATTGGGTTGCCAACGGCAGATGCGATGTGACGTAGCATACAAGGATGCCAGTATAGCCAATTTAGTATGAAAATTATGATTCATACATATGTGAAGTTATTTCTGACATTTTTTGGATCGATGCTTTCCCATTCCTATATTCTAAGGAAACCAGGCATGAAAAAAATAGAGCTGAAATTCCCTGCTCCCCTATTGCAGAAGGGAAAATGATGTGATTATGATGTGATAGTATCAATTCCCATAGTTTTCATCTTCTATTTCTCAAAGCCCCAGATACTTGTGATTTTTCTGAAGATGTCACTGAATCTCTATAGTCGTTCTCCTTTTAGAGTTACGACACTCACAATAATAGAATACTTTCATAGGTTGATTCTCTCCTTGAGAGCAATTTTGTTAGCCACATCATACGCGGTACACCCCAATTTGACCACCTCCATGAAATCCTTCTTCGGTTTAGTTAATCTAGTAGGAGGGTTGAACATCACGGTTTGTTTACTCGATGTGCAGATCCGAAAGAGGACTTGTGGCCAATTAGACCCACTCGTGAAGGGTCCCGGTTTGTGCCGGAATGATTTGCCACGTTGGAGAGAGATTCTCACACATGAGGTTTGTGCGCACCTAGTATCTCCCCCCTACTCCGTCTCTCATTATAAAATATAGGTAGAAATAAAAATAAAATTAATTATTAATACTAATTCATTAATGAAAATTCAATTAGTGTGGCTCAATAACAAATTAGAATAATTTATGCTTTTAAAATATTGCTATTTAAAAAATTTACTTTATATGTGTTTCAAATATTATGGATAATATATATATTTGTTATGACAAATATATTAACACTACTATGATTTGTAATTAATAAGAAATAAGAATATGAAAATTTAATAGCTTTACCTCAATGGCCCGAAAGCTTTCATTTTTATTGATTTTTGATAATCTCCTTTCAAGGGATGAGGGGGAATCCTTACAAGTCTCGTAGGTTCAGAGATTACATGGTCCGTAGGCTTAGGAGATTACATGACTCGAAAGTCTTAGGGAATTTAACCAGACTATCTACAAGGAACTGCCCCTCCCCAGCATCTGCATCATGATAGTAGCTCTCCACCTTCGCATGACCGTCTGACAAGGCTTCCCGTGCAAGCACAGGCTAGTCTCGATGACATAGCCATATCCTCTCATTCTGACAAATCCATTTGGCTCTGCTCTGGTGAGTGCACCTGCTCTGAATTCTCTTATGAGGCTGCTCTTTTTTTGTAGTGTGTGGGGCAATTGCATGTGGTCCGAAGACCTTGAGGTGACCCGAAAGCCTTAAAGGTGATCCGAAAGGCTTAAGGACTCCAAACCTAAACCGTTGGCCCAAGGTGAATAGTTCCAGGTGCTACAGTACTGAACAGTAACTGCTACAGTACCGCACAACGTACAGTTCTTCTACGGTACCTGTACAGTTTTGCTACAGTACCGCACAATGTACAATTATCCTTTGAATGTAGATTTCATTATATTTTTATGCTTTTATATTAAAATTATTTTTTACCACTTTTGAAAATTGAATAAGATTATGATTTCCATATTTTTTATAAGCATGATAAAATTATGTAATGAGTTTAATTTAATTTTTAGGCATAAAATTCAGTTTCCAAGGTATATTTTTGTTCGCACATTAAGAAAATTATTTTTAAAGGAATGATATTTTTCTAATAATTATGATTTTAAATAAAATTGATCCATTTTAATATGAAGTCTGTAAAATGTTGTAAAAAATTTACATAAATAAATATACATTCATTTAATTTGTAACCAATATTAAATAAGATTAAGAAAATTTAATATTTATAATGATAGTTTTCGATAAAAAAGTATTTCAACACCATATATGTTCTCATATAAATGATAATTTTCTCATATTTAGAAATTTAATATTATTATATGGACTCGAAATTCAAATTAACCATGATATAATCTGGTTAAAATAATCATATTATATTTTTTATTTTAAAATATTTATTAGTGTAAAAGCTTAGTCAATATTAATTAGTGTTAAAATAGGAAATCTAATGTGGAAAAACTTTTACTGAAACAATTACACATGTAGACCATATAAAACACCATTGTTAGGATTTAAATTCATACCTACATGTTTCTTCAATATTCTCTCATCTGACTCACCTAATATTAATGAAATTACATTCATACTCCTTACCTGTCATTCTTTTCCAAAGATATATCCCCATTTTTAACCTATAAATGAAGCTAAATTTCACCCCCTTAATCCACAAATATGGATTGTGTTGGTTGGAGTAGAGTACTCAAGAGGGTGTGGGGGTGAATTGAGTATCCATAAAAATTTCTGTTGAAATGTTTTCTTAAAAGGTTCCCCAATAAAAATAAATACAGTCCATTCAATCAAGGTAATATGGTTATAAAAGTTTGACTGTTCAAATTGTTGAAATAGTGGGTGCCCTAGACCCAACTATTCAGTGCTTTTGATTACCATATTGTGTATACTGTTAGCTATACATGATGTCATCTTACCATTATAGTGTAGACTTTTCTGCGTCCACTATTGAAATGGTAATGTCCAAAGATTAATTGTCGTATCGAAAGGTTATAGCAGTTCCCAGACTATAATGAGAACCTCTAGATACTATGACATTAATTTTAAATATATGTTCTATGGTCTAGATACATCTTACTGACTGGACATAATAGATATTTGACTATCAGGTGCTGGAGGGGCTCGTAAGCATTGAGACTTCTTCTCATGAAGTTCGCACTTGATGATCTCTAGTACTAAGTTCATGAGGACTGACCCGCCAATAGGAACACCATATGTTTTGGGTGTCATTGGATGTTCCTATCTACGATCATGTGTAATGGTCTCCTGACTTGAGATCATTAACAATGTATGTCATTTGATTGCATACTTTGATGTAAGACGAAAACCATGACAATGAAGTCGTGACGAGGTAGTTTGTGTTGGGTGCGTCATTAGTGGCAGGACATTGGTTGAATGGTCAAGAAAAGATTTGCCGCTTTCAGGTTATGGAAGTAATATATCTCAGACCATGTTGATATAGATGACAGTACCTTTATAAGACCATGACCATGACAGTCGAGGGTAAATCCATCCAGTTAAATCAACAAACAATAAAGCAAGAAAAGGGCGATGACACGAGAGTGCGTCCTGCTTTATGAGATATTATAGACAAAGAGATTATATTACACAGTGCGTGTTCGTAGGTTGGTTGTCGCCGCTGTGACAATCCTTACCTCTTCAAGGGCCATGATGAGTTGCTAGATCCCGCTATTAGTCTGTGAATACTATTCACTACTGTTGAGATAAGGGCATAGAGGATCACACACAATAACATATTCAAGAATATGTCTTATTCAGTTGAATAGGAGTTTTGGACATGGTGGGTCCCACCACTAGGGTCCGGAATTTTTCCAAGGTAAAACGATCACCAATGCAATAAATGAATTCATATTATTCGAGTTTAGAATAATGAGTATTGAATTTATTTATTAAATGTATTTATGAGTTTTAAGTAAATAAATGAAAAATATTAATCGACGAATATTAAATTATTCAAGGTTCAATTAATATTTATGGGAGCGACGAGTTAATGACTTAATTATTATCATGTAATATATTTTAATATATTACAAGTGAGTGATAATAATATTTATGACTCAGACAAGTAGTTATAAAATGTCGTTGATAGTGCGTTAAGTATTCGGGGGCCGGGTTGGCATTTCTGGGTAATTAATTAACCACTATAAATATCAGAGGAGAGGAGATTTCTATTTACTATTCATGGCGCTTCTCTCTCCTCTTCTCTCTCCCATAACTTAGAGAGAGATGCTCTGGATCCAAGGGGATCAGATCAAGCACTCTCTCAGGCATCGCTAGCGAAGCGATGCAGTGATCGTTGGAGCATCGAAGGCGTCGTCGCAATTCCACGCTAGCACCCGGATTACGACGAACGACGTTCCTACGGATTTCTTGAAGCGCGTGTGGATGATCTAGAGGAGTTCAATATCAGATTCTTCGAGCAGCGATCGCCAATGACGAGCAGATATCGTGCGCGGCTTCAGAATTAAACCAGGTATTTTTACGGTTTATTTTTGTGCTTAAAACCCTTCACGCGAGATCCTCGACTTTGACCGAGCTGCTCTTCACCGACCTCGACAAGTTTACATCGATCGTCGGTGGGAAAATTAAAAAAACCCCCACCTATTTGGGGCTTTTGTTGTGCGCCCGGTTCCAACACAAATAACCTCTTAGAAGATTGATTAATTCTCAGTAATATCAGTATGAGTTATTGATACTACTTTTGAAGTTATTCTAATAAGACAAAACAATTATAACTTATATCCAAGATTAACTATCAAAATAAATCTAGTGATTTCTGAATTATACAGTTTAACAGAGAAAAACTAAATTAAACAGCACAACGGATAAAACAAGTGGTTCAGTCTCGAGCCGAGACCTGATCCACCGCGCTTGGTGATCACCTGCCATCAAGCAGTTTATATTAATAAACTTGATCCACACTCTGGATCGGGGTAAACAATAGTGCACAAGACTGTCCAGGTCACACGACCTCTTCCACAGTTCTTCATGACTATAAACTACCAGGTCACACAAGGACCTCTTCTACACTTATCCGTGGGAGTAAAAAAAAGTCAAAAGATATTAGAGGAATGATATCTTATATTCTTCAGTTTAATGCAGGAGACAATGTGTGTTTTTAATGCTACACACACACTGCTCGAAAGCTAAAACGATACACAACAGAGCAAAAATGATGAGATAAGGTTAGAAGTGCTCTGAGTGTTATTCTATGCAGCTCTAGACTTCTAGGATGAAGAAGATGCAAGTATCGAGTCCTCTTGTGAGAAACAGAGTATCGCAAGTCTGGTGCTCTGGTTTCCAGTTAGATCTAGCTCGTGTTCTTCGTGGAGTTGATATAACGAAGATGTTTTTGGCTCTGATCTGTGGTATTCCAACCTTTGATTTGAGAATGCTTCGTGTGTTATTCAGATGTATCTTGTTGCATGTATCATTTCTCTTCAAAAAAAAATGTTCTCTCGTCTACTATGCTACTACTGCGTATATATTTGCAGCTCGACTTTTCTTCCTTATTAATTGCGGGTGAAGTGAAAAAAGACTTGTGAGAAAAACTCGATGAAGAGAAAAAAAAGTACAACGTTTCCAATTCTCTTACAAAGCCATGATAGATTTTTCAACCTTTGCATTCCAATTTTATGTATCAATTTCTTAAAAGTTGCAGTTGGTAATGCCCTTGTGAACAAATCAACAATATTATCATAAGATCTTATTTGTTGGATATCAATATCACTGTTCTTTTACAGTTCATGAATTCAGACTTGGTTCATTGATCACAATCAACTCAGCATGATTGGAGGTAGTCGTAGAAACGATTTGTTTTGTAGAACATTATGAGATGATTGTTCCACATGTAAATAAACACCTAGTTTGAGATTTGATTTTATGTGGATTTGATGAATATCCAACATCGATATAACTAACCAACTTTGGTTGTGAACTTTTAGAATAAAATAATCTTTGATTTTTTAGATCCTTGGAGGTATCTTAATATATGTTTTTGTTCTAATGTCAACAGTTAAGAGAAGAATTGCACTTGATCAATAAATTTATAGAAAATGATATATCTGGTCTTGTATCCAGTGGTATACTCAAAGGATGCAATGTGTCTATATAAAACCTTTGTAGGACATTTCAAAAATTCCATATTCAAGATGTTCAATTCATAATCCAAGACACAACTTTGTCTTTCCAAAGTCTTTACATTCTTTCTTTAAATACTCCACTACATTGGAAAGTTAATCACGAGTTTCAATTATATTTAAATCATTAATATAGTCCTGATGGCAAATTTATATCCATTCCTCTTAATGAAGAGACGTGGACAAATTAGATCATTTTTATAACTTCTGTTCATCAAATATTCAGTTATACCACATACGTCCTGACTGCTTTAATCCATATAATGATTTATTCAACTTAACAGAATAATGAAATCGAAATCTAGAATATATAGATGGCATTTTGAATCCTTTTGGGATTTTCATATAAAGATATATAAGTATGCATTCACAAAATCCATCAGGCGTAATTTAAGATGTTAATGTATACCAAACGTCATGAGATACTGAAAAGTTATTATAACCATAATCAATTTTACATATTTTTATTTATTTGTTATTTTCATATATTTCTTAAGAAATTTAAATTGACATGGAATATGCCATATCCTGATTTTATTTACCTTTTCATTATTATGTCTTTTAAAAAAAACCCATGTTCCATGTCTTTATATGTAAAAAAGTGTTGTGAAATTGATCGACTGCTGATTGAAATTGCAAAGAGTTTTGAAATAAGAAATATGTGGTTGATTGTTGGTGAAGGAAAACGTTGAAGAAACATGAGACGATGGCGAATGGAGATGCTAATAAAAGAGGCAAACAAAAAGTGTAGGGGAGAAATAGTTCCAAAAGTTCACATTTCATTAACATAGTGACACACACATACACATGATACATGAGATTGTAATTAACATACGAGATCAATCTCTACCTCCTTTGTCAAATCCAACGGTTGGAATATGATAACTGAAATGTTTATATGAAGGGAGTTTAGAATTAGGGGTCATAATCACCTTGAGAATTCAGGGACATTCACATCATTATTATTATTTCATAACACCCCCTTGAATGTCATAATTTTATGGAATTTTATAATCTTCATTTTAAAAAAACCTTGTGGGAAAAATAAATGAAGTCAAAATAATTGAATTCCATGCCATGCCATCTTATTAAAAACTGTATTAGGAAAACTTACAAAGTCATGATAAACTTTTCAACCATTGCATTCTAATTTTATAAATGAATTTCTTAAAAGTTGCAGTTGGTAATGTATTTGTGAACAAATCAACAAGATTATCATAAGATCTTATTTGCTGGATATCAATCTTATTATTCTTTTGGATGAGTGAAAAAGAATTTTGGTGAGATATACTTTGTTCTATCTCCTTTGATATACTCACCCTTCAATTGCGTTATACAAGCAACATTATATTCATATAATATGACGAGAATGTCATTAATCACATCTAATCCACACTTATTTATGGTATGATGAATAATTGATCTCAACAAAAAATATTCAGACTTGGTTCATTGATCACAATCAACTCAGCATGATTGGAGGAAGTCATAAAAATGATTTGTTTTGTAGAACATTACGAAATGATCATTCCACCATATGTAGCTAAATACCTAGTTTGAGATCTGACTTTATGTGGATTAGATACATATCCAGTATCGACATAACTAACCAACTTTGGTTCTGAACTTTTAGAATAAAATAATCCTTGATTAATAGATCCTTAGAGGTATCTTGATATATGTTTGATATTGTTTCAATGTTGATAGGTAAGAGAAGAATTGTACTTGATTAATAAATTCATAGAAAATGATATATCTGGTTTTGTATCCATTGGTGTACTTAATGGATGCAATTTGTCTATATAAAACCTTTAAAGGACATTTCAAAAATTCCATCTTCAAGATGTTCAATTCATAATCCAAGACAAAACTTTGTTTTTTCAAAGTATTATTTTAAATTCTTTCTTTAAATACTCTACTACATTGGAAAGTTCATCACGAGTTCCAATTATATTTAAACCATCAACATATAGTGCAATGATGACAAATTCACATCCATTCCTCTTAATGAACAAATTAGATCATTTTTATAACCTTCGTTCATCAAATATTCAGTTATACAACATACACCCTGACTGCTTTAATCCATATAATGATTTATTCAACTTAACATAATAATGATATCAAAATCTAGAAGTTATAGTTGACATTTGAATCCTTCTAGGATTTTCATATAAATATCATTATCAATATTACCGTACAAGTATGCATTCACACCACCCATCAGGCGTAATTCAAGATGTTAATGTACACCAAACATCATGAGATACTAAAAAGTTATCGTAACCATTTTAGGAGAGTATGTTTCATAATAATCATTCTTGGGTCAGTGAGAAATATTGAACAACTAGTTGTGATTTATATCTCATGACTTCATTGTTTTCATTTATCTTTCTTACAAATACCCACTTATAACTGAAAAGTTTAACCCCCTTCGTGGTTTTCACAATCCAACAGGTTTCCCTTTTAGGGTTTTCACAATCAACCCAAAAACCTTACGTTTAGCAAGTGATTCTAATTCAGATTGGATTGCAACCTTCCATTTATTCCAATTCGATCTATCATGACATTTATTAACTATTTTATGTTCTTAAACCTCATTAATAATATCAAGCTCCATTGTATGAATACATGTCATTAACATGGTCTCCACTCGGTTCCAACATCTTCTAGTGTTATTAAAATTTATTGAAATTTACTCTTAATAATGATCATGTATTTCTGGTACATTGTTTTCTTGAGAAATGTCGTGATCAAATGAATCTCCATTATCCCCATTATCCCTAGGTTCATTTATTTATTCAATCATCATGAGTCATTTCCCTTTCCCTTTATGAAGATTTTTATCTTTTGAACCATGTGGTCTTCCATGCTTCATACATGGATTAGAAGAACTGTCAAATTTACTATTAGATTGTCCTTTAGGGACATCTATTTTGGTTGGTCCATTTGTGGCATATATATATGATTTTGTAACCCGCTTTGAATCATCAGGTGATTGATTTTCCAAATTTTGCAAATAATGATCTTTTGAACTTCCATTTCACTCATATTTGTACAAGGATCAAGATGTAACAATGAAATTGTTTTATATGTTATTTCTTTTTATGTCGATTAATTTTCCCCTTTAATATTGAAAATAGTTTTTCATCACCTCCTATTATTGTTTCAAGATACTTTTATGATCGAGGGAGGCTCAAATCCAACATAAATCCTCAATCTTCTTTGGGGTATCATTTTTGTTCGTTTGGGGGTGTTAAAGGAACATATACAATACAACCAAATGTTCTTAAATTTGAAATTTTTGGTTTATGATCACAAGCTAATTTTAAATGGGGAAATCTATGATAGCTCGATGGTCTTATTTGAATCTGTGTTGCTGCATGAAAAAGTGCATGCCCGTGTTGAACCGGGCAATTGTATTTTCATAAAAAGTGGTCTATTGATAATTTCTTATCAATTAATAAATGATTCAACTTGACTATTTTTAGCATGAACATGAGTTACAAGATATTTAACACTTATTCTGATTGACATTCAATAATTATTGAAGGCATGCAATGAGTATTCTCCACCATTATCATACCGAATATGCTTGATTGAATAATACGAGAATTTTTCCCTTAACCTTATTATTTTGGCAAACAACTTCGCAAAAATCAAGATGCGAGTTGATAACAAGAACACATGAGACCATCTCATTGACACATCAATCATGATCATAAAGTATCTAAATGGTCGACATGGTGGATGAATTGAACCACATATGTCACCGTGAATCATTTCCAAAAACATAGGGGATTCTATCTCGATTTTTGATGGTGGTGGATTTCTAATCAATTTTCATTGTAAACAAGCAGTACATAAGAAATCATTAGGTGTGAGAACCTTTTTATCAACCAATGGATGACCATGTGTACATTTAATTATTTTCCTCATCATTCTTGATCTCGGATGACCCAAACAGTTATTCCATACAATAAATATACCAGATTCGATAAACTTCTGGTTTACCATATTTGATTTGATTGTACATATATTGACATAGTACAATCCAGATAAAAGTCTTGGATGTTTCTCTTGAATCAACCTATGCTCATTATTAATGCTTGTTATATAGAGGGATTCAACACCTTCTTCATCCACAATCTTGATGTGTTATCCATTTTCATAAATATCTTTAAAATTTAATAAATTTCATTAAGAATTTTGAGAAAATAAAATATTATTTATTAAAATATGCATACCACTAGGTAAATATATTTTTGTTCTTTTAGAGTCTTCAATAATTTCACACCACTAGTTAGTGTACTTACATGAGCACTTTCCATTTTAAGGCTAATAAAATATTTCTCATATTTAAAAATTATGTGCATCGTGGTGCTGTCAATGAGACAAATTTCTTCATCATAGGGATTGTGGTCTTCAAATTTTACTTCAATGATCTTTTTATTCCCATTGATTGATTGTAGATAATGATCAAGAAAATATAGAGTATGACGATACACAATCATTGATCCATGCTACACCGAAAACATTTACTTTCACCACTCTTCTTAATAGGTGTATGACCACCTCGAACAATGATTTTCCTTGATCTCGACTGTGTCGATTATTTCCAAGACCCTAATTGCAAGCAACCACATTCATTTCAGGGAATATAGTTGTACCATTGGGTTAGGACTTATGATTCTTTATCAGGAGTTGTTTTTTTCCTCAACAAGAAGGCAAGAAAGTAATTCAAAATGTTTTGTGAAGTATTTCTCATAGTATTGTCGTTGTAGAATAATGTTCAAGGTAAGGAAGGTAGAAAAATTCTTTTCTAACATATCAATGTCAGTGATATTTTCACCACATAATTTTAATTGAGATATCATTTTAAACAATGTCGAGTTATATTCACTTATCGATTTACAATCTTGGAATCGCCAATGGATTGTGCCACTTTGATGTTAGTTTTGTAATATATTTATGTATATATGAGTTATTTTGAATTCAGAGTTTGAAATTTTTGAGAATTTTCCATGTGGCATGGTTACCGCATGGTCACCGCATACTTACTAGTAACTGTGTAGTTAACCTTTATATAGGGAGAAACTGTGTGAGTAGCTCTTATGCATGAGAAATCGCACAGATTTTCTATGCAATCCTATTCACATGTAAGGAATTGTTTTCTAGTGAAAGATGCATGAGCAACGCACAGTTTGTAGTGAACCGTGCAAATAACCTTACTTAAGGGAAAACCAGGAAGACTAATTCTTACGTACAAGATGACTAGGGGAATCTATATAGAACAATTTAATATGTATAAGATATTCCTTCAATAACCAACACATGGGTTGCACATGGTTTGTAGAACCGTGCAAGGGGTTGCAGCTCAATTCCACTTGAGGCTGCATGGTTGACGCATAGTTTGGTAAACCTTCAAGTTGCCCAAAATTGAAATTTTATGAAATTACTCATATACCCCTACTCAATTTTTCTCTATTACCCCTCATATCATCCCTCATTTCACTCAGGCGTACATGGGGGAGCTTTAGGAACTTCTCCACATTCTTCCTCAAGATTCCAAATCTCTTTCTTCTTAAGATTTCTAGTGGATTTGGAAGGTAAGGGAATTTTCTTCTTTTTATTCTCCTTCCTCCAATTTTCTCTTGGTTTATTCCTCTCTAATGAACCCTAATGGTAATGGTGGTAAAATCTAGGATTTGAGATGGTCTAATCCTGGGGCTTTAGGTGTCTAGGGCTTATAGATGCCCTTTACTTAAGGGGAAACCGTGTAGACTAATTCTTACATATGAGATTCCCAATTCATCTATAGAACATGATTGATGCACAGCTTGGGGAAGTCATGAAAACCAATTTCATACATATGAGAAATTCATTTAGTAACCCACACACAAGTTGTGCATGGTTTGTACAACTGTGCGGGCTAACCGTGCGAGGGGTTGCAACTTGATTCCAGTAGAGGCTGCATGAATCGATAAACCATGCGAGTTGCCCATAATTGGATTTTCGTGAAATTAAACATACACCCTTGATTGATTTGTACCTATTACCCCTCCTCTCCTCCTTTATTTTTCTCAAGCGCACATAGGAGAGCTCTAGGAACTTCTCCACATTCTTCCTCAAGATTCCAAATCCCTTCTTAGATTTCAAGTAGATTTGGATGGTAAGGTCCCCTTTTTCTCTTTATTCTCCTTCCTCCCATTTCATATTCATTTATTCTTCTCTCATAAACCCTAATGTACATGGTGGAAGAACCTAGTATTTTAGATGGTCTAATCTTGAGGCTTTGGGTGTCTAGGGATTTTTGAGTATGTTTCCTTCCACAGTTTTACTTCCATCATAAAAGGTGCGTTGTTTACGAAAGTTATGGTAGGTATTTTTGTGTAATTCAATTTATTTGACATGTCATTAAATGCTTGGGCTTTCTAAAATATTTTCCTATCAGGTTATACGTATATATGATACCCTTGAAGGGTTTGTAAAATGTTTTCAATGTTTTCTATGGTTGACATAAAGGGTTTTAAATGGATTTCTAGCTATTGATTTCTAAAATGACTTTTTATGCATGCTAAGTGTTTGTTTGAATGACCAAGAGTTTTTTTCAAAAGAATTTGAAGACAAAGGAGGAGTTTTGACTCTGTTATGATTTACAAAGGGAGTAACCCATGTTTTCAAAGAGTTCTTTCAAAACTAAGGCCATGTTTGGCCTTTACCAAATTATTATTGGTAATTATTAGTCATGGATGTGTTTTATGATGTCCCCATCTTGGTTTGTATAATGTTTCAAAGGAAAGTGTTGTTTTCCAAGTATTTTCTAAAGATTGTTTCCATGGTTAAACTTTAAAAGGATGATATTATGACTTGTTTTTCCAAGTTTGTTCAAAAGGACCAACCAACTCCTTATAGAAAGGGTGTCCATGTTTCTTGTGACACCCTTGATTTGAACCCCTTTATGTTAGATCTTGTTTTGATAGTTGTCCCATGTGGGATTCTTTGAAATATTTTTTGATTCTTTTATGGATGGTAAAGATATTTTTTTGATAGGGTGTTGGCGATGAGATGAGAATTTATTTGTTATTATTTATTATTGATAAATGTGTTGATCATATTATTCACTTGTTTGATCACCTCCACTTTGATTGGTTTCATGAGAACCCTGAGTGACAAAGTGGGAGATCTAGATTTATGCTACACTAACTTAGATTATTACACTAACTAGTTCCCCCTAGTGTAGATTATTCCCTTTCTATAGGAGTGACCTATATAAGGCTAGTTGGAGAGTAATTCAGGCGATTATGACTTTTAGGAACACAACATAGGCCAACATCTAGTTCCCCTTGAGTATGTCTAGGATCGTCTCATGTTTTAGGACCTCATGAGTTGTCTATGATGCTTATTTCTTTATTGATGATTCTATCTAGGGGATTCCCACTTCATACTTTGTATCTCATTGTTATCATTTTGGATGCATGACACCATTTACATTTTTATTGTTTATTTATGTTATGTTTATTTGATATTATAGTGATAACATGAATTTATATCTTCTTTATTTTAATATTCATATATTAATATGTGATATATTTGTATGAAAATTATGGGTTTCTATATTTGAGGATTGGTTTTAAATTAAAAGGGATAGAAAATATCAAATTCTTAGAGATTCAAGGATTTATATAAGTGTTGTTAACTAAGTCAAAATGGGGAGAATATTGCAAACAAGGGGTTGAATTTTGGATTTTTGAAAAATTAATTTTGAAAATGATGGTTTGAAATCAATATCAAAGAGGATAATAATAAATTTGATGATAATTATAATGGAAGCCTTATTAATGATATATATGGAATTATTAAATGGACATGAGCATGAAATGAATTTGGATATCATGTGAGTATTTTGAAAAGGAAATATGTTAGTGGATTATCAAGTAAGTCTTGGAAATAAAATAGAGGAAGTGAACATAAGAAGCTTGAATATTGGTGAATATAGATTATATGGATGTTATATTGTCTATTCTATATTATTATGGTTTTTTAAGAAGATAAAGATTTCATGGAATCATTTAGATAAGTTTAGAAGACATTTGGTGAAGGATGAGAACACCAATCCATAATGGTGATATGACCAACCAATAATTGTAACATCTTGTTACTGGTATTCAGGTACTCCTCGACCCTTATTTTTATAATACTTTGGTTGGGGCTTGTCTCAGGTTGTTTCGGTAGAATTTCAAAAAATTTAGAAGCTTCTGGGTTGTGCACTATTGGTGCATGGTTTTTCCAAACTGTGTGCACTCTCAGTACAAACCGTGAAACCCTGGATAGTGAGGGTTTGTACGGTTGGTGCTTGGTATGAAAAAATGTGCACCCACCTAGTAGGAACCATGAAACCCAATAAAGGAGTGTATTGTTAGGGCACATGGTTTATCTAACCATTCAACCCTACCTAGCTAACCATGCACACAAGATATTTTAATTTTAGAAATTGTTAAAAAAATTATTGAACACCTATTTAAGACCTATCTTGACCATATTTAGACATAACTTGGATTTATAGGTTTTTCAGGCTCTTAAGGACTGATTTTGTCCCCTCCAAACACCTTCCTTGGTGGATCAATGTGTGGAGGATCTCGTTTGATCTCCTCTGGGTAAGTGAATTCCCTCTTGTGTGTATTCTCCCACTCTCCCTTTCTATCCTCCTTATAGAGTTCTATATCATCTTGTTGTTGAGGGATCTAAAATTTGTTCTTTTGAATCCTAATTCTAGGGTTGATTTCTTAATCTTTGTTTCCCTCGTTCATCATTGAAAAATCCTGTTGCGGGTGATGTTCATTGTGATTTCTGTGATAAGAGGTAGGTGGTTCTGTTGAGATTGTCCTTATGATTAAAACATGATTTTCTTGACTATTTGAAATATATTTCAATTAATTTATGAAAATAAAAATTGATATAATTTGGAAAGGTGATTTGAATTAGCATGGAATTTTGGGAAAACCCCCAATTCCAATGGAATTGGAATTTGGGGCATATTTTGAAATTGTTGGAATTGATGAATTGATTTGAGAATTGTTTTGAGAAAATGGATTTTATTAAAATTATAAAAACCTTTGATTGGTTTGGTATTCAAAATGCATGAAATTATGAAAAAAAATCATGTTTTTGTTTTGAAAGTGAATTGGAATTTTGAAAATGAAAAGTGGGTAAATTAATTATGAATTACGATTGATTTAAAATAAGATTATTTTCCCTTTTTTCAATTTATTGATTAAGAACATGTGAACCCGGGTAGTTAGTGGGTTATTTGGGAAAAGCATGCTAGGATGATTATTCTCTAACAATTGATTGATGATGAAAACTCTAAAAAAACCTAGATGGGTAGATTTTATCCCCGATGGGATGTTGATGAGTCATATTTGGCTCGATTCTGAGGGATGTGTGGCACATATTTCCATGATCGCAGATATGAGATGTGTGAGGTTCCTATAACTAGAAACTATTGTACCACAGGGAAGATGACCATGGTGTTTGTTGTGATTATTTTGAAATATATGTAAATGATTTTAAAAATGTTTTATTCATGACACTTTATTTATATAAACTATTTCATATAAAATGTTTATTTAAATTGTGTTTGAAATGTTTTCCATCATTTTAAAATGAAATCATGTTTTTTAATATGAAAATGTATTTACATGCTCTGTTTTATTAAAATTGAAAGCATGATTTGGTTTATTATTATGGAATCTTTTTGGGGAACACTTGTTGAGACCCTAGTGTGATATATGGATTACACCATACATTTTCCTTCAAGTATTTGTTTATTTACTTCTACTGGGTTCAATAAAAGGGAAAGCACCTCTTGTAGGAGGTGGATGCTCATGATCCTTTGTACTTGGTGTGATGTCTCCCTTAGGACGTTTTTTCGGCCAGGTTCATGAAAAGGGAAAGCACCTCTTGGAGGAGGTAGATATTCACGATCCTTTGGGATTGGAGTGATGTATACCTTGGGATTATTGAGCGATGTTATTAATATTTTCATGACTTATTATATACTCAATTTACTTATTTTATATGAAATGTGCATAATTTGTGTGAAATATTAATGTTTTAATACTAAGTATAATTTTTGAGCATTTTTAGAAGTAGTCCAATTGAGTCAATTTACTATTTTTTTATAACTCTCACCCTAATGATCCAAATTATGTGGTTACTATTTTTTAGGATACCTTATTCAATATACAACATTTAATTATAAGGGATCATGGACTAATTCTGCCATTTGAAGGCCCATATGGACCACACATGAAGGCCTACAGAATCTATGAAGAAACTTGACTAGCCATGAAGATTTAATTTCTAGGATCAATCAGGAATTAAAAATTCCTTTATTCTACTCCAAAGTTCCGGGGACAATGTAATGAGTCTTGGATAAAAATTTCAAGGCCCAACTCCAAATACAAGGGGCCCAAATGATTTATTTAAACTCAGCCCATCATTCTGGATGAGAATTAAAATCAGTACAGTATTCATGACATATCTCCTGATATAATAATAAAATAAAGCTGAGATGTAGCAGTTTGAAAGAGGAGATATATATGGATGACTTTTTTGAAGAAATAATTTATATTTGAAGGCATATTCCTATTCCAAAATCCATTCACATTTTGGCCATTGAAAAAGAAAGGATTGAAATGGACAGTTTGACTTTGTTTAATAAAACTGCCATAACTTTTAATCCATATGTCCTAATGACTCCAACCTTTTAGAGAGTTCGGAAAATATTATTATCTACAAATTTGAAGAAGGAGATATCTCAATATTCGGCTGTCTGGATGTCAAAATCGTCGAGCCAAGTGGAGGGACAGATTGGGAATGTCAACAGTCCACTTCCTTGGGCTATAAATTCATCCCCCTCTTATCCTTCAAAGAAGTTGGAATTTCAGAAGAGAAGAGCACATATTGGCATGACCAAAGACTTGAAAAAGGTTTGGGAAGACCTTCTATACTCAATTTTTCACTTGAGAGACATTTCCTCCTCTCATTGTTTTCATTTACTTTTGTGTTCTTCTTTGTTGTAATCTTGTAAGTCTTTCTTTTGTAATTCTATTTTAATGAAAGTTTCTTATTCAATATCTCTTATTATCATCCACCTTCTGTAGTTTAATATTAATTTTCTTAAAATAGTTTAAATACAATTTAATCCCCTTCCCTTCTTTTGCTTTCTCATTCAATCTAAAGTCAGTATTTAATTCCCTTCATCGTTTGTGTGTGTGTTTGACGCACCAATATTTTCTTATACCTTTCTTTTTCTTATCTTCTTAATTTGTCATCATAATAATTATAACCAGATTACTAATCATTTAAACGTATGAGTAAATCTACCACTGTAGTGAGTTATAATTTGGGGACATTAAGTGATTGAGAGCCTTTTCTCGATGAGTATTCTTTGAGTTAATATTGTGTATGTTGAACTTTATATGTCATAGATTAATGAAATGTTTTGTTTAATATGTGGATTAAATATATTATTGGAACCAAAAATACACTACCGTAAATAATTAATGGTAATGATTAGAACCCTAAGTTAAGTTATAGATTGGATTAAAGCTTTAACACTTGGGAATTCCGATCAAAATCATCTTGTGAAGTGGGTATTAATTTAATGCAATATAAATCAAAGCTCAAGGATATCATAAGATTAAATCCCCAATAATGAACTCACCCCAATATTTATTAATTTTTTAAATCAAACATAATCCATAAATTATTTCATAAGTACTGCAAACAAACCCCCCCAATCAGAATATTATTAAGTAAAAACAACTGACTATAAAAAAGTATCATTGCTGAGGATTCGACCCAGGTGCTGCTATACACATTAGCAGAGCATCATAACTTTGACCGATCAATAGGCAACAATCGTCCATGCATTTCAAATGGTGCCTTTGTCGGGGATATAGCTTTGTTTATTCATTAGTTTCTGGTTATTGTAAAAAAACCCCAAAAAACAAAATTTTAAAAAAAATTGAAAAAAAACACAAAGAAAAACTCACCTTCTCATAAAAATAACAAACTAAAAAAAACACAAAAGAAAAACCCCTCTTCCTATCTCTTCCAACATCTTTCTGAATGCCCCATAGCCTCCCAAAAAATCCCTCAGATTTTTTTGACCCTGAAATTGAGTGAACTCTTTTCCAACTTAGGAGGAACTTAAGAGATAGTCAACTCATTCAAGAACCAGTCCTTATCCAACCTGTTGAATTAGATATGGCTAATCCTAGGGAACAAACACTTAAAGAACTTGCTACCCCTAATATTAACTACCAACCTCTTGGTATTAAATATCCAAACCTATAGGCTGATTTTGAACTCAAATCAGGTTTTATTCATCTTCTTCCTCATTTCCATGGGCTAGCCGGTGAGGATCCACATCTCCACCTTAAAGAGTTCCATGTAGTGTGCTCTACCATGATGCCTCAAGGGGTTTATGAGGAACAAATCAAACTCAGAGCATTCCCTTTCTCCCTAGCTAACACTGCCAAGTCATGGATTTACTACCTCCCTCCTGGTTCCATAACCACATGGAATGACATGAAGTGACTATTTTTAGAGAAATTCTTTCTTGCTTCTCATACTGCTTCTATCAGAAAGGAAATAAGTGGTATTCGTCAATTCCCAAGTGAATCACTCCATGAGTACTGGGAGAGGTTCAAAAATATTGTTGCAACCTGCCCACACCACCAAATCAATGACCAACTCTTGATCCAATACATTTATGAGGGATTATTGGCTATAGATAGAACCCTCATTGATGCTGCAAGTGGCGGTGCTCTTGTTGATAAAACTCCCACAACTACAAATGATCTCATTATCAATATGGCTGCAAACACACAACAATTCCATACTCGAGCACATGCTCAAGTAAAACAAGCCCAAGATAGTTAGTTGATAGAGCCGAACAAGATGACAGAGTGGATGAGTGAACTTACAAGTCTTGTGTGACAACTGGTTGTGGCTACCAAAGCCCCAACTTCATCTTATCCACAATCAATGTTTCCTGGGCCTATAAAAAACTATTGAATCTGCAACTCTCCATCTCATCCAACTGACACATGTACATAAATTCAAGAGGATCAATCCAATTCATCTAGATCAATAGAGCTCAATGAAGCATATGCTCAAAGGAACACCAACCCTCAATAATCAGGTCATTTCATTAGAAACTTCAACCAACCTCACTTTGAGCCCTTCTCTTCTTCCTATAACCAAGGCCTAAGGTATGGTAATTCTGTCTCTCATCCACCTCAATTCCCTCATCACAACCCAATCTAGTTCCACTATGTTCAAGGTGTTGGTAACTTCCAACAACCTTATCCTTTTATTACTCAACCTCAAAGGAACAATCCTCCTCCTGTATTCCAATATCCTAGTGAGCCTTCCCAATTCCAAAACCAATACAATCTCTTTCCCAATAACCAAAATCTAGGTAATCCCAATTCGGGACAAGCCTCTTCTTCCAAGTAACCATGGGAAAGTGCAGTGGAAGATCTTGCCTCCTTCACCCGTTCCAGCCTCAAGAACATTGAAACCCAAATTGGTCAACTTTCATACCACCTTAGTCAGTAGAAACCATCCAATTCTTCCCAACTTCTAGATCAAACATTACCCAACCCCAAGGGTAATGTAAGTGTAATTTCACTTAGATCGGGGATTAAAATTTCTATTTCTCAAGATAAGTCCTCCAACCCCCTTTAAATTTTGACCTAGAAAACAAAAAGAAAAGAAACTTGAAAAGGAATCTAAAACCATTTCCTCACCTCCTTCTATTACACATAGGAACCCAATTCCTTTTCCTCAAGCCATTTCCAATCCAAAGAAGTCCTTTGAACCTGATCTTGAAATTCTTGACATGTTTATATGTGTTGAAGTCAACATTCCTCTCTTAGATTCCATGAAACAAATCCCTAAGTATGCCAAGTTTCTTAAGGAATTGTGCACCCATAAGAGGAAACTTAGGACCTTCGAAAATGTTTCCACCCAAGAGTCCATACCCATTAAGTGTAAAGATCCAAGGACCTTTACGGTTCCATGCCAAAATGGAAGTTCCAAATTTGATGATGCACTCATAGACCTAGGAGCCTCAATTAATGTCATGCCTAAATCCATCTTCTCCAACCTTGGTATAGGTCCCTTACATCTAATGGGTGTTGTAATTCAGTTAACCAATCGAAGCACATCCAGTCCTGAGGGAATAATTGAGGATGTCCTTGTTTGTGTCAATGATCTTATCTTCCCAGTCGATTTCTATGTCCTTGACATGGAAGGTGAGACGAACTCTTCTCGATATCCCTTAATTCTAGGAATACCATTTCTAATGACATCAAGGACCAAGATTGATGTCCATTCAGGAATCTTATCCATGAAATTTGGTGACCAACTGGTCAAATTAAACATTTTCCAAGCCATGCAATACCCATCTGAGGATCACTCTGTATTCTCAATCCATGCTTCCGAGGACACTTCTAAGATTCAATTGAACCCCATTCCATCATGTTCATCCTGTTATAATGATAAAGGATCTTGTGAAATATGTAACATGATTAACCAAGTTATAAATGGTGATGTTGATGTGGACCTCTTATTCATAGACTCCATCAATCTATAGGAACTTGAAAACTCTCTTGAATACCACATCAACTCTGATCTCTACTGCTCCACCTTGGACAGTATTAAGGAAAATGAATCTAAAGCAACTGAAGTCCCTTCCTCCATTCCTGAGTTTTCTAACCCACAAATGAAAGATGATACTGATATGAAACCTCTTCTTAAACACTTGAAATATGAATTCCTTTTCCATGATCACTCTTATCCTATCATTATCTATTCTTCACTTACCGAAACTGAGGAGTCCAAACTTGTTCAAGTGTTAGAGGAAAACAAAAAGGCCTTAGGGTGGACCCTAGATGACATACCAGGAATCAACCCCTCCCTTTTCATGCATCACATCCATCTTGAGGAATCATCCAAACCAATTATACAACCACAAAGAAGACTCAATCCACTCATCCTTGAGGTAGTTAAGGAAGAGATCACCAAGATTCTTCAAGCTGGTATTATCTACCCAATTTTTGATAGTGAATAGGTTAGTCCAATTCAAGTTGTACCTAAGAAGGGTGGGATAACTATTGTCACAAATGATCATGGAGAGGTAGTCACAACTCGAGTGAAGAACAAATGGCGTGTGGGCATCGACTATAGGAAATTGAATATTGAAACAAGAAAAGATCACTACCCTCTTCCATTCCTTGATCAAATGATAAAATAATTAGCTGGAAAGTCACAATATTACTTTCTTGATGGATACAATGGCTACTTCCAAATCCCAATCGCACCTCAAGACCAAGAAATGACCACTTTCACATGCCCCTTTGGAAAATATGCATATAGGAGAATGCCTTTTGGCCTTTACAATGCTCCTGAAACATTCCAGAGGTGTATGATGAGTATATTTTCTGAATTCATTGAACACTGCATGGAATTCTTCATGGATGACTTTACCATTTATAGTGATTCATTTGAATCTTGCTTGAATTCACTCTCTATAGTTCTTCAAAAGTGTGTCAAGTGTAACCTTGTGTTAAATTTTGAAAAATGTCACTTAATGGTTAAAAATGGGATTGTTCTAGAGAACATAGTTTCAAAAGAGGGTATTGAAGTTGATCCTGCCAAAATTGAAGCGATCCAATCACTTCCTAAAACCAACTCTATCCGAGAAATCCATTCATTCCTCAGTCATGCTGGTTTCTATCGGCAATTCATCTATAACTTCAGTAAAATTTCCCTCCCACTCACTCAGTTCTAAAATGATGTCACTTTCCATTTAGACGAGGTTTGCAAGAGAGACTTCATTGAACTGAAAACTACTCTTACATCTGGTCTGATAATCCAACCCCCAGATTGGTTCTTACCCTTTGAGTTGATGTGTGATACTTCTGATAGAACCGTTGGGGATGTTCTTGGTCAAAGAAGAGAAAAAATTCCTCATATCATCTATTATGCCTCGAAAACACTATATGAAACTCAATATCACTACACTGTCACTGAAAAAGAACTTTTATCAGTTGTTTTTGCCTTAAATAAATTCTGACACTATTTCTTAGGTGCCAAAATCATTATCTTTGTAGACCATTCTGCTATAAAGTTCTTACTCAAGAAAAGTGATTCCAAACCAAGGCTAATAAGGTGGATCCTAATGCTCCAAGAGTTTGACCTTGAAATCAAAGATAGACATGGAAAAGAAAACCCTGTGGCTAATCAATTGAGTAGAATTTATAATTCTTCTCATTCTGAAATCATTAATCCCAAATTCCCCACTAATAACCTTTCATCTCTCACTCCAAAAATACCATAGTATTCCCCAACTGTAAATTACTCGGTTTCTAGTGTTTTCCCTGATTTTTTTTTTCAAAAGAACAAAAAATGAAGTTGAAACGTGATTCAAAATACTATTTTTGGGAAGAAATTAAACTTTTTAAAATTGGGGATGACATGGTAATAAGGAGATGTGTCCATGAAAATGAACATTCTTCCATCTTATAATTCTATCACTCAATGCCTGGTGGTGGCCTCTTTGGACAAAAAAGGACCTCCCGAAAGGTCCTAGACTTTGGATTCTTCTGGCCTTCATTATTCAAGGACTCACATGAGTTCTATCAATCACGTTCCACTTTCCAAAAGTTTGGCACAATTTCAAATAGAAATCAAATTCCCCAAAAGCCTTTAATTTTATATGAGATCTTTGACTTTTGGGGTATCGATTTAATGGGACCATTACCCCTTTCCAATGGATTCTCATTCATTCTTCTTATGGTTTATTATATTTTTAGGTGGGTTGAGTCCAAACCTATTAGAAAGGATGATTCACATACTGTTAGTGAGTTCCTAAAGACACACATCTTCCATAGATTTGGCACACCTTGTGCCTTGATCAGTGACTTAGGAAACCATTTTTTTAATAGAACCATGAAATATCTTTTGAAAAATAATGGGGTTGTACATAAAACTTAAACTGCATATCACCCCCAAACAAATATCCTGGATGAACTTTCTAATAGAGAAGTGAAAAGAGTGCTTGATAGAATTGTAAAACCCACCAGAAAAGACTGACCTGAAAGACTTGGTGAAACACTTTGGGCTTATCAAACTACATATAAAACACCCATTGGGATGTCTCCTTTTAGGCTAGTTTTTGTTAAATCATGTCATTTTCCAGTTGAAATCCAACATAATTCATTTGGGCTGTGAAAACCTGTAATTTTGATCTTGAAAAATCTGGTGAAGAAAGATTGTTGCAATTGGATGAAATGGAGGAGCTTCAACTTGATTCTTATGAGAATTCTAATCTCTACAAATAAAAATCCAAGGCACTCCATGATAAACACATTCTGAGAAAGGTATTTCATGAAGGTGAAAAGGTAATGCTATTCAATTCTCGATTTCGGCTTCACCCAGGTAAGCTTAATTCTTGTTGGGAAGGTCCTTTTGTTATTACTAATGTTTACCCATTTGATGAAGTGAAAGTCTAATAACCCTCTTCCAAAAGGACATTCACGATTAATGGACATCGGTTAAAGCATCACCATGATAGGACGCATGATCCTGGATAAACATCGACTTCCACTAGATCCCCAACTTCTGCAGTCAACCCACCACTAGATGGGGATGAAAACCCACAAAATCCAAACTAGGGGGCACCTATTTCCCTTTAACTCTCTATATCTCTCTCTCTTCCTCTCTCTCTCTCTCACTATTTCTTCTTCTGCTTCTCTCTTTCATTTTTTACCACTTTCTTCACCAAACCCTTTCTTTTTCTCTTTCTCTTTTGTGTGGGTTTGTCTTTATTAAAAACTAAAAAAAACCTAAACAAAAAAAAAACAAAAAAAGCATCATAAAAAAATACAAATAATCAAGAGTCATGCTTACTCACCATAGAGTTTTGAAACTTTGTAAAACCTTTTTGGAGAGCCAACAGACATGTTTTCATCTCAATTTTTTTTATTTTCATCGTGAATTTGGATAATGAATTTTGTGTCAAAACCAACAAATTTTGAATGCTAAATTTTTTATTTGGAAAATGATTTTCCCAAACCGTGAGAAACAACATTGGATTTCATGCCAAGGAAACCTATGGACATCTTTTTAAAATGTGTGTTTTTTAACACCCATTTGTGAGTCTTGAGTTTGTGGACCTTCGAGCAGAATTTCATACTTTAGTGTGCATTAATATGATAGAGGAATTTTAGGAACCACATAAGAATCAAAATATCCAAATAGCCTCCCATTAACCATACATTAATCCTCCTTTTGAAATCCCCTTTGACCCTATGAAAACCTTTTCTTTGATATCCATATTACAATCCCAATACCTTTTCCTACCCAATATCAACATGGATTTTCATTGAATATTTTTTTTGAAATTTAAGTTTGGGGGGAATGGATTTCATTTTGGGTACCCTTTGTTGATTTCACTATGTTATTATATTCTTGAGGGAAAGCATCCATTTTAGTGTGGGGGAGAGGTTGTCATTAAGTGTGTTTTTTGGGAATTTATATATGATTATGACATATTTTTCAAATTTTAATGACAAGTGTTCAAAAAACAATTAATTAAAAAAATCAAAAAAAAAAAATCAAAAAAATAAATTGGGTTGTGTCTTGGGTATGCCAAAAATAACTCTTCCTCAACCTTTTATCTTGTTATAACTATTAAAATTAGTGTTGTGAGGAGATCAATCATGGGTTGGGATATGATTGTAAGATCTTTTCCAAGTTCAACTTTCGAAAAAAGAGAAAAAAAAGAAAAAAAGAACACTTGCATTATATTCTTATGTCATTGGGAGAAGTTTTATGGTTTGAAAATATTTCATCTTCTCATCCCATTAAAAATTTCTTCCTCTCTTGTATCTTTCTTCACACAATCATTCCCTTGTAAATATGTGTTTTCATTTCCTTTTATGTTTAATTTCAAAAAAAATATGCATTGATTTTTCTATGTTGGTATTTTACCCCCCTTTTCCTATCTTTTGGATATCATCTTCCTACCTTCCCATAGCCACAGAAAAACCCCTAAAAGTAATCTCAATTTTTGAGCACTTTAGATAGGGATTGGAAGCTGAGATCTCTTTCAAACTCTAAGATTTTCACTTTTGGTTGGTGAAAGAGTAAACCTCCACAAATGAATTTTATCATCTTGAGAGGTGTGAGTTTTGAGTGTCCACATTTTCCATTTCTAAATTTGAGAATGAAAAAAAGAGTTGTTTTTGGAACATTGTTTCTGTAAAAATTTGAGGTTTAATTCAATATGGATGAGTTAAATAGTCTAAACCTCCCCTGATTGGAGAAAACAAAATTTTAATATTTGTTGGTGAGTGAAAATGATTTTGTCATGTTTTTATATTTGTTGCACATGAGGACATGCACAAGACTAAGTGTAGAGTATTTGATGTTATTCATATTTTTATGACTTATTATATACTCCCTTTACTTATTTTATATGAAATGTGCATAATATGTGTGATATATTAATGTTTTAATACTAAGTATAATTTTTGAGCATTTTTAGAAGTAGTCCAATTGAGTCAGTTTACTATTTTATTTATAACTCTCACCCTATTTATCCAAATTATGTGTTTCTTGTTTTTTATGATTCCTTATTCAATATAAAACATTTACTTAGAAGGGATCATGGGCCAATTATTTCATTTGAAGGCCCATATGAACGACACATGAAGGCCTACAAAATCTATAAAGAAACTGGACCATCCATGAAGATTTAATTTCTAGGCTCAATCAAGAATTACAAATTCCTTTATTCTCCTCCAAAGTTCGGGGGACAATGCAAGGAGTCTTGGATAAAAATTTCAAGGCCCAAATCTAAAGACAAGGGGCCCAAATGATTCATTTAAACTCAGCCCATCATTCTGGATGAGAATTAAAATCATTACAGTATTAATGACATGTCTCCTGATCTAGTCATTAAATCAAGCTACTATTTTTCAGTTTGAAATAGGAGATATAGGTGGCCAACTTTGTTGAAGAAATAATTCGGATTTGAAGGCATATTCCTATTCCAAAATCCATTCACATTTTGGCCATCAAAAAAGCATGGATTGAAATGGATAGTTTAACTTTGTTTAATAAAACCGACATAACCTTGGCTCCATAGGTCCAAATGACTCCACCTTTTGAGAGAGGTCAACCAACATTATTATATAAAACTATTAAGAAAGAGATATCTCGAGATTTGGCTGTCTGGATGTCCAAATCGTCAATCCAAGTGGAGGGACAGATTGGGAATGCCAACAGTTTACTTCCTTGGGCTATAAATTCACCCCCTCCTCTCCTTCAAAGGATTTGGAATTTCAGAAGAGAGGAGAACATATTGACACGACCAAATACTTGAAAAATTCTTTGGAGAACTTTCCATACTCAATTTTTCACTTGAGAGACATTTCCTCCTCTCATTGTTTTCATTTACTTTTGTGTTCTTCTTTGTTGTAATCTTGTAAGTATTTCTTTTGTAATTCTATTTTAATGAAAGTTTCTTATTAAATATATCTTATTCTCATCCACCTTCTGTAGTTTAATATTAATTTTTTTAAAATAGTTTAAATACAGTTTAATCCCCTCCCCTTCTTTTTCTTTCTCATTCAATCTAATGTCGGTATTTAATTCCCTTCATAGTTTGTGTGTGTGTTCGACGCACCACTCTTTTCTTATTCCTTTCTTTTTCTTATATTCTTAATTTATCATCATAATAATTATAACCAGATTACTAATCATTTAAATGGATGAGTAAATCTACCATTGGGGTGAGTTATAATTTGGGGATATTAAGTGATTGATAGCCTTTTCTCGATGATTATTCTTTGAGTTAATAATGTGTATGTTGAACTTTATATGTCATGGATTAATGACATGTTTTGTTTAATATGTGGATTCCATGGATTATTGAAAAAAAATAAACTAACATAAATAATTAATGGTAATGATTATAATCCGAAGTTAAGTTACGGCTTGGATTAAAGCTTTAAAACTTTGGAATTCCGATCAAAATCATCTTGTGAAGTGGGTATTAATTTAAAGCAATATATAGCAAAGCTCAAGGATATCATAAGCTTAAATCCCCAATAATGAACTCACCCTAATATTTATCAATTTGTTAAATAAAAAATCATCCATAAATTATTTCATAATCTCTACAAACCCCCTAATCAGAATACAATTAACTAAAAACAACCGACTATAAAAAAGTATCATCGCCGAGGATTCATCCAGAGTGCTGCTATACACATTAGCAGAGCATCGGAACTTTGACCGGTCGATAGGCGACAATTGGCTGTGTGTTTCATTGAGTATATCTTTATAAGTGATGATTTCTTTGATGATGTACTATTTTGGGTTTTGATATACCTGTTTGGTTCCTGGTACTTTCTCCCTATGGAGTTTTAATCATATTTAGTTGTATCTTCTATCTTTTGTTGTTTTGAGGAAAATTTGTTCCCTCTTTATCTTGTACGATTTCAGGTTCTAGTCACCAACTTATGGGGATGGGGAACTCCATTTAACCCATGTTAGTTCTAGCTTGGGTATCAAGATATCAATGTATCTAGGCTGGTTCATGACAATGTGGTATCATAGGTGCAGGTTTAGAATATTTCCTTGATGTTAGTATGATTTTTAAATGCCTTTTTGAGACTTAGGAGGTATTTATGAGAAATATTTCATTTTAATGATCCTTAAGTCACCATGGTTGATTTGTGAAAGGTGGATTGAGGAATAATTTGATCTATTTCTAGTACTTTACCTACTTGTGATTTGGATAGGTTGAAATCCAAATCTTGATATCATATCTGATGGGATTAATTTCCCTATTGTTCTTGTTTGAGTTTTTGATCTGAATAAACTTATAATATCTTTAATGTTGTTTTCTGATATTTTGAATAATAATTCCTCTAAAAATACATGTGAATAATCCCTAGGAGTAAGCTTCTAGTGAACCACAATAATCACATACTCCCATGGACCAGAACCTCATTGAGATTATTGTGCATTCCATTCAAACTCTGGGATAGTCACCTATTCCCTTTTCTATTTTGGTTCTAGTTGTGGAACATCATAGGGATGAATCTGGGAATCATGATCAGGAGTTACTTTTACATAATCCACCAGTGTTACATGGATCAAATTATCCTCAATAGGCTAAGGATTAGTTGAGTGAGATAGATATTCTTTTCAAGTTCTTCAAAATTCCTTATTTGATCAAAGTGAAATGTGCCACCTCCAAGCTAGATGGAACTAGTTGGAGATGGTGGGGCTCGATGGTGACATAAAAGAAGCATGAGGGTTTAGAGTGGAAGGGATTTAAATTTTTTTCACCAATAAAGTCTATCCAGGGTTTGTGGTTCTAAATAAGGCTATGGAGTTTTTCAAACTCGAGATGGCTAACAGGACCGTGATAGAATATGCAAACTTCTTTACTGAGATTTTGTAGTTTCCACTTGAGATTATATAAAATGAGAAGATAAAGACTCAATAGTTCAAGATGTTCCTTCAATATGATATTCATTCTCAGGTTTTCTTGCTGAATCTTGCTTCTTAAACTAGAATTCTATATAAGTCATCGATGGTTGATCTTGACCTGGATAGTAAGTTAGGGTTGATGGGAGTTCCTTTTTGTCATAGTGGTAGTTCCATGAGTTCCCATAAAGGGAATAGGAAGCGTGATGAGTCGCGTAGTGGTTCTTGACAGAAGGGTTCTTCTAGATCTTCTATAGTCCCCCCTTTGACTTGTTTCCAGTGTGGAATTCCTGGGCATTCAAAATGGGTTTGAAATGAGGCACCCAAGACCTTCAGTTCCTTCAGTCATTAAAGGAACTTGTAGAAATTATATTATATATTTTACCCCAAATAGCGGCGTGATATCATCAGCTCCAAAAAGTAATTTTTAAATTTAGATGCTTCACTAACAAAGGGTTTCCATCTACATGAATATGGAATAAATTTTCTTCACATAGTGGAAGAGTCTCCAAAGGAAGCAGATTTATGTCCAGTGACCGTGAGAAGTACCATCACTATACCTTCATCTTTAGTGACCAATTTATTTGATATTGGTGCATCTAATTTTTTATATCAACTCTTATTGTGAACCGACTAAATCATCATATGGATATTTTATCTTATGTGATTGATATTACTAAACCACTTGGAATGAAGGGAGAGTAGGGTCTCCATTATCATGTTTGTGGTTTCTCTTTATAAAAAATTGATATTCTTTGGGATTTTATGGTTCAAGAAATGAAACCTCTTGATGTCATATTTAGGATGAATCGACTCATTTCCAATAAGTCTTGAATTGGATGTTATCTATGATGGGTATTATTTATCGTGACTGATGGGGCGTGTCGTATATTTTAGGGAGAATGAGATCTGAGGTTGAGTAGAGATAGACCTTCTTATCTAGAGTTGGGGGAAAGTAATATTAGTGTTTGATTTTGACCTAGATTGGGAATCTTTGAGTGATGATCTCCCTCCATTTTCATTGTGTTTCATGTGGTTTTTCCTTCTGACTTCTATGGTTTTCCATTGACGAGTCAGGTAGAATTTTCTATAGATTTAGTGCATGGTACTCAACCATTATCTATACCTTATTACTATATTTCACTGTATGAAATGAAATATTTGAGCACTTAGTTGGATGATCATCTAGAGAAAGGATTTATACACCTGTGCGTGTCAGCTTGAGTGGTGTCCATTATCTTTTCTAAGAAAGCTAATGGAACACTCCAACTATGTGTTGATTACCATAAAATCAATCGAGTTATGGTAAAGAACAAGTATCTGTTACCATGGATCTATTATATTTTTTACTAGTTAAAAGGGGATGATTGTTTCTTAAAGATTGATATTTGATCCAGTTATCACCGGTTAAGAGTAAAAGAACCATACATTCATAAAACCACATTTTGGGGAAATTATAGCCGTTATGAGTATCATTTCATGCCATTTGTTTTCACTAATGATCCTATAGTCTTAATGGATTTGATGAACATGATCTTCCATGAGTATCATATGTTCATGTTGGTGTTTTTGTATGAAAATATAGTTTACTCTCAGTGTGAGGAGGATCATGCGCATCATCTGAGATAAATTCTATAATTTTTTAGAAATCACTAACTTTATGCCATGATATTGAAATGTGATTTCTAAATTTAGGAAGTGATGTTGTTGGGACATGTGATCTCAGAACATGCTATCTCAGTTGACCCTAAAAAGGTTAAAGCTATTATGACTTGGTAAAAACCTTGTAATGTTTTTGAGATTTAAAGATTCTTGGGTTTAGTGGGGAATTATCACTAGTTCATAAAGTATTTATCAATGTTTTCTTCTCCGATGACCACTTTCACTCAGAAGGGGTGAAGTTTTCTTGGGATGAGAAATGTTAGAGTTATTTTTCTGAGTAGAAGAGTATTTTGACTTATATGCTGGTGTTGATTCTTCTAGAGGTTGGGCAGTGCTATGTGGTCCTTTGGGATGAATCAGGTTCAGGTTTGGGTTGGGTTATTATGAAAAGTGATCATGTGTAAGCCTATGGATCTTAGAAATTATGTCACACAAGAAAAATTACCCAACCCGTGACCTTGAACATGCATCCGTGATGAATTCACTTAAGAGTTGTCCCCATTAACCTTTAATAGGAATGTTTATCATGTATTCCAACCAAAATAGCTTGAGTTATATCTTCTATCAAAAATGATTTGAATCTCCATCATAGGTGTTGTGTGGAATACTTGTAGACTTTTTATTTTGACATAGTCTATTCCCCATGGAAGGGGAATGCGGTTGTTGATGTGTTGATTAGAAAATCTCTGACCCAAGTCATGAAAGAATCATTAGAATAGTGGAACTTGATGCATTTTTTCATAGTTTCATATAGGAGTTCAATAAATAGGGGTTGAGGCTATCTTGGATAGTGTTTAGTTGACCTATACTCTTCTCGATATGATTATTCAAGATCATTATCTTGGTGATGAATTCCATAACATTAGGAATTATATTTATAGTGGGGATATCATTATTGAGTGGTCATTCTTCATGGAGGGTATCCTATGTTTCTAGAATAGGTATGTTTTACCTTTCCCAATGAGAAAATATATGACGAGAGATTTATATAATTCCCAATGGGCTATATATCCAAGAACTACAAAGGTGTTATATGATATGTAGCATTGATTCTAGTGGCTAGGTATGAGATGATACATTGTTGATTTTGTTTTTAATTATTATACTTTCCAAAAAGTTAAGGATAAAAACTAGAGATATTCAGGTTTACTTCATCCACTTCTTGAGCCAACTTGGAAGTTGGATGATATTTATATAGACTTTTTGGTTAGGTTTCTATGTACTCTAAGGAAGAATATTTAAATATGGGTTGTGATCAATATGATTACCAAATTTTCTCACTTTATACCTATTTTATATACAACCAAAGTTGAGGATCGAAGAAATATCTATGTGAATGAGATTATTTGTGTTCTTGGAGTTCCGTCTGCCATAGTCTCTGATAGAGATCCTCATTTTACTTCTCACTTTTGGAGAGGCCTTCAGGAGGTGATGGGATCTTAGGTAAATTTGAGTATATCATACCATCTGTAGATGAATGGACATACAAATAGGGATTTATAGATTCTTGAGGACATGCTTTATGACTATTTCCTTGATTTTGGTGGATCTTGGGATGACCATTTGGGACTGTTTGAGTTTTCTTATAACAATATTTACTAGTCCAAAATCATAATGGACCCTTTTGAGGACTTTTATCATAGGATATGTTAATCTATGTAGTTTTGGTTGGATATTCGAGAAAATTACTTAGTTAGACCAAGTTTGGTCCAAGATATGATAAGGAATATTTAGTTGATTCATTTGAGAATGTTGACGGCATAGATCTAATATAAATCTTATGTTGATTGTCATCATAGATCATTAGGGTTTTCAGTTGGTGACTAATGTTCATTAAATTCTCACCTCGTTTAGGTTATCGATGGAATGGGTGGAAATGGAAGCTTGCTCTTAATTTTATTGGACCTTTTGAGGGTTTTGAGAAGGTGGGGAAAGTGGATTACCATTTATCACTGATATTGATACATAATGTGTTCCATGTATAATAGCTGTGAAAATATCTTTATAATCCATCTCATGTTTGGAGGTGGAATGATCTTGATGTTGAGACTAATTTATCCATGACTAAGCATCCAGTCAGGATAGTTGGTTTTGAGAAAAAGGAACTTCATGGGAGGATGAGACCATTAGTTGGTGTGTTATGGTATCATGGTTCTGGTACGTATGAGACTCGAGAGAGGGAGAGACTAATGAGAGGGCAGTGGCCTCATCTTTTTTATATGGAAAATTCTTGACAGACTTTCTAGGGATAGAAAGTTTCTATGGTGGGGAGGTTGTAACATCGTGTTACAGGTATTTAGGTACCTCTTGACCCTTATTTTTATCATTATTTGGATGGGGCTTGTCTAGGTTTGTTTCAGGAGAATTTTGGAAAATTTTGGAAGTTTCTAGGCTATACATGGTTTGCACACAGTTTTCCCAAACCTTGTTCGACCTTAGTGAAAATAATGCAACCATGGATAGTAGGGGTTTTCATGGTTGGCACACACTTTGAAAAACTATTAACCCTCCCAGTAAACACTCACAACTGGAAATACAGGATTTCCCAACGGTTTAGAACTGTTGGGAAAGGCTGCAGAACTGTTGGTATATGTTATACCAATGGTTCTGCAAACCATAGGGAAGTAAGCCATTGGGAAAGCTTTTCCCAACAGTTTACAGTGAACCGTTGGCATAGGGTGGAGAAAAATTACTCTATCCCAACGGTTCTAGCAAACCGTTGGGATAGAGTGGAGAAAATTACCAAGTTTTTCCCAACGGTTTGGCCAAACTGTTGGAAAAAACCCAAGGTCTCCTCTTTCACAATGGTTTCTAAACCATTGGGAAAAGTGTTTTACCAACGGTTCTATAAACCGTTGGTAAAACAAAACCCAGACATGCTATGCCAACAGTTTCAAACCATTGGCATAGCCTATACTGGGGTAAATTGCACAGCAGCTCCGCAATTTGCCCAGCAGCTCTACAATTTGCCCACCAGGTCTCATTTTGTGGGTTCCCTCCCATTTTCAATCCAATTATTGTACCTGCAATAAACTAACACATACATATACAATTATTGTACCTGTAATAACCAACTAACACTTCCATATAGAGAACAAATTCATACACATTTAACATATAATGCTGGAACTATACACATACATAATTAAATTAGAATTCATAATGTAATTATAAACATACATAATTCATTTAGAATTAAATTTAAAATTTAGATGACAATTATATGTGGAATCCGGAATTCAATCCATAATTTGATTGGTTTTTTGTATACCATATATTTTTACTTGAAATGATGTCCATTTTAAACAAAATACATACACCTGGAGTGCTACCGGCTACACCGTGCCTCATATTGAGGCAGAGTTGACTCGTACACATCACATATGATCCATGGATCATTTTTCTAAAGTATCGACACAATCCAAATGTGTTTGGTCGGTTTTCCGTATGCCAGGTAATGTTTTTCAATTGAAATGATGTCTTTTTGAAAAAAAGGCAGACACTTTGAGTGGTGCCGGCCACACCGCGTCTCAAATTGTGGCGGGGTTGATTTGTACACATCACATATGACCCATGGATCGTTATCCTAAAGTTTCAACGGAAACCAAATGCGTTTGGTCAGTTTTCCGTATGTACTTAAAATGTTGTCCATTTTAAACAAAAGAGAGCCACTTAGAGTGATTATAGTCACACCGTGCCTCCGATTAAGGATGTGTTTACTCTTACACGTCACATATGACCCATGGATCATTGTGATAAAGTATCGACACAATCCGAATGCATTTGGTCGGTTTTCCGTATGTCAGTTGATGTTTTTCACTTAAAATGACGTCCTTTTGAAACAAAAGACAGACACTTTGAGTGGTGACGGCCACACCGCACCTCAGATTGAGGTGAGGTTGACTCTTACATGTCACATATGACCCATGAATCGTTTTTATAAAGTATCGACACAATCTGAATGTGTTTGGTCGGTTTTCCGTATGCCAGTTGATGTTTTTCAATTAAAATGACGTCCTTTTGAAACAAAAGGCAGAAAATTTGAGTGGTGCCAGCCACACCGCATCTCAGATTGAGGCGGGGTTGATTCTTACACGTCAAATATGACCCACAAATTGTTCTCCTAAATTTTCAACAGAAACCGAATGCGTTTGGTCAGTTTTCCGTATGTACTTAAAATGTTGTCCATTTTAAACAAAAGAGAGCCACTTAGAGTGACTCTGGACACACCATGCCTCCGATTAAGGTGGGGTTGAATCGTAAACGTCATATATGACCGATGGATCATTGTTCTAAAGTATCAACACAATAAGAATGCGTTTGGTTGGTTTTCTGTATGCCAGTTGATGTTTTTCATTTAAAATGATGTCCTTTTGAAACAAAAGACAGACACTTTGAGTGGTGGCGGCCACACCGCGCCTCGTATTGAGGAGGGGTTGAATCGTAAACGTCACATATGACCCATGGATCATTGTGCTAAAGTATCGACATAATCCGAATGCGTTTGGTCAGTTTTCCGTATGCCAGTTGATGTTTTTCAATTAAAATGACGTCCTTTTGAAACAAAAGGCAGAAACTTTGACCGGTGCCAGCCGCACCGCATCTCATATTGAGGCGAGGTTGATTCATACACGTCACATATGACCCATGAATCATTCTCCTAAAGTTTCAACGGAAAACGAATGCGTTTGGTTGTTTTTACATATGTACTTAAAATGTTGTCCATTTTAAACAAAAGAGAGCCACTTAGAGTGATTCCGGCCACACCGTGCCTCAGATTAAGGCAGGGTTGACTCATAAACGTCACATATGACCCATGGATTGTTTTGATAAAGTATCGACACAATCCAAATGCGTTTGGTCGCTTTTCCGTATGCCAGTTGATATTTTTCACTTAAAATGACGACCTTTTGAAACAAAAGATAGACACTTTGAGTGGTGGCGGCCACACCGCGCCTCGGATTGAGGCGGGGTTGACTTTTACACGTCACATATGACCCATGGATTGTTGTGCTAAAGTATCGACACAATCCGAATGCGTTTGGTCGGTTTTCCGTATGCCAGTTGATGTTTTTCACTTAAAATGACGTCCTTTTGAAACAAAAGACAGACACTTTGAGTGGTGGCGGCCACACCGCACCTCAGATTGAGGCGGGGTTGACTCGTACACATCACATATGACCCATGGATCATTGTGCTAAAGTATCGACACAATCCGAATGCGTTTGATCGGTTTTCTGTATGCCAGTTGATGTTTTTCAATTAAAATGACGTCCTTTTGAAACAAAAGGCAGACACTTTGAGTGGTTATGGCCACACCGCATCTCAGATTGAGGCGGGGTTGATTCGTTCATGTCACATATGACCCCTGAATCGTTCTTCTAATGTTTCAACGGAAACCGAATGCGTTTGGTCGGTTTTCCGTATGTACTTAAAATGTTGTCCATTTTAAACAAAAGAGAGACACTTAGAGTGATTTTGGCCACACCGTGCCTCTGATTAAGGCGGGGTTGACTCGTACATATTAAATATGACCCATGGATCGTTGTGCTAAAGTATCGACACAATCCGAATGCATTTGGTCGGTTTTCCGTATGCCAGTTGATGTTTTTCACTTAAAATGACATCCTTTTGAAATAAAAGACAGAAACTTTGAGTGGTGGAGGCCACACCGCACCTCGGATTGAGGTGGGGTTGACTCGTAAAGGTCACATATGACCCATGTATCGTTGTGCGAAAGTATCGACACAATCCGAATTCCTTTGGTCGGTTTTCTGTATTCCAGTTGATGTTTTTCAATTAAAATGACGTCCTTTTGAAACAAAAGGAAGACACTTTGAGTGGTGCCGGCCACACCGCGCCTCGGATTGAGGCGGAGTTGAATCGTATATGTCACATATGACCCATGGATCGTTGTGCTAAAGTATAGACATAATCTGAATGCGTTTGTCAGTTTTCCGTATGCCAGTTGATGTTTTTCAATTAAAATGACGTCCTTTTAAAACAAAAGGCAGACACTTTGAGTGGTGGCGGCCACACCACGCCTCAGATTGAGGCGGGGTTGACTCGTACATGTCACATATGACCCATGGATCGTTGTGCTAAAGTATCGACACAATCCGAATGCATTTGGTTGGTTTTCCGTATGTACTTAAAATGTTGTCCATTTTAAACAAAAGAGAGCCACTTAGAGTGATTTCGGCCACACCATGCCTTATATTAAGTCAAGGTTGACTCGTACACGTCACATATGACCCATGGATCATTGTTCTAAAGTATCGACACAATCCGAATGGGTTTGGTCAGTTTTCCGTATGCCAGTTGATATTTTTCACTTAAAATGACGTCCTTTTGAAACAAAAGACAGACACTTTGAGTGGTGGAGGCTACACCATGCCTCAGATTGAGGCGGGGTTGACCCGTAAACGTCACATATGACCCATGGATCGTTGTGCTAAAGTATCGACACAATCCGAATGCGTTTGTCTATTTTCCATATGCCAGTTGATGTTCTTCAATTAAAATGATGTCCTTTTGAAACAAAAGGCAGAAACTTTGAGTGGTGACGGTCACACCGTGCCTCAGATTGAGGTGGGGTTGAATCTTACACGTCACATATGACCCATGGATCGTTGTGCTAAAGTATCGAGACAATCCGAATGCGTTTGGTCGGTTTTCCATATGTACTTAAAATGTTGTCCATTTAAAAAAAAGAGATCCATTTAGAGTGATTCCGGCCACACCGTGCCTCAGATTAAGGTGGGGTTGACTCGTACATGTCACATATGACCCATGGATCGTTGTGCTAAAGTATCGACACAATCCGAATGCATTTGGTCGGTTTTCCATATGTACTTAAAATGTTGTCCATTTTAAACAAAAGAGATCCACTTAGAGTGATTCTGGCCACACCGTTCCTCAGATTAAGGCGGGGTTGACTCGTACACATCACATATGACCCATGGATCGTTGTGCTAAATTATCAACACAATCTGAATGTGTTTGGTCGGTTTTCTGTATGCCAGTTGATGTTTTTCAATTAAAATGACGTCCTTTTGAAACAAAAGGCAGACAGTTTGAGTGGTGGCAGCCACACCACGCCTCGGATTGAGCCAGGGTTGACTCGTACATGTCACATATGACCCATGAATCGTTGGCTAATGTATCAACACAATCCAAATGCGTTTGGTCGGTTTTTCGTATGCCAGTTGATGTTTTTCAATTAAAATGACGTCCTTTTGAAACAGAAGACAGACACTTTGAGTGGTACCGGCCACACTGTGTCTCAGATTGAGGCGGGGTTGATTCGTACACATCACATATGACCCATGAATTGTTATCCTAAAGCATAAACACATTTTGAATGCGTTTGGTTAGTTGTTCGTATGTCAGTTGTTATTTTCACTTAAAATGATGTCCATTTTAAACAAAAGAGAGACACTATGAATGGTTTCGGCCACACCGCGCCTCGTATTGAGGCGGGGTTGACTCGTACACGTCACATATGACCCATGGATTATTTTGCTAAAGTATCGACACAATCAGAATCCGTTTGGTCGGTTTTCCGTATGCTAGTTGTTGTTTTCACTTAAAATGAAGTCCATTTTAAACAAAAGAGAGACACATTGAGTGGTGTCGGCCACACCACGCCTCAGATTGAGGCGCGGTTGACTCGTACACATAAAATATGACACATGGATCGTTATCCTAAAGTTTCAATGGAAACTGAATGCGTTTGGTCGGTTTTCCATATGTACTTAAAATGTTGTCCATTTTAAACAAAAGAGAGACACTTAGAGTGATACCGGCCATACCGTGACTCAGATTGAGCCTGGGTTGGCTTGCACACGTCACATATGACCCATGAATCGTTGTGATAAATTATCAATAGAATCCGAAGGCGTTTGGTCAGTTTTCTGTATGTCAGTTGTTCTTTTCACTTATAATTTGAAAGCATTTGGTCAGTTTTCCGTATGCCAGTTGATGTTTTTCAATTAAAATGACGTCCTTTTGAAACAAAAGACACACACTTTGAGTGGTTCCAGCCACACCACGTCTCATATTGAGGCGGGGTTGATTCGTACACATCACATATGACCCATGGATTGTTCTCCTAAAGTTTCAACGGAAACTGAATGCGTTTGGTCGGTTTTCTAGTAGTAAATGAAATCAAGGAGGGTGGGGGGCTGTCCGGGGGGCTGTCTGGTGGGTGTCCGGGGGGATGTCCAGGGACCAAGGAGGAGGGTGGGGGGGGGGGGGGGGGCTGTGCGGGGGGCTGTCCGGGGGGTGTTCGGGGGGTTGTCCGGGGTCCAATGAGGAGGGTGGGGGGGGGGGGGGGGCTGTCAAGGGGGCTGTCCGGGGTCCAGGGAGGAGGGTGGGGGGGCAGTCCGGGGTGCTGTCCGGGGGCTGTCCGGGGGGGTGTCCAGGGTCCAAGGAGGATGGTGGGGGGGCTGTGTGGGGGGCTGTCTGGGAGGTGTTCGGGGGGTTGTCCGGGGTCCAAGGAGGAGGGTGGGGGGGGGGGGGGGGCTGTTCGGGGGGCTGTCCGGGGTCCAGGGAGGATGGTGGGGCGACTGTCCGGGGGGCTGTTCGGGGTGCTGTCCGGGGGCTGTCCGGGGGGGGGGTGTTTGGGGTCCAAGGAGGATGGTGGGGGGTTGTCCAGGGTCCAGGAAGGAGGGGGGGTTCCCAAACACATAACCACTAAAAGACAACAACATCCGTAAAAACAGATAATATATAAAAATAACTCAACTCCAATACTATACTACGAGTCTAGATAAAACCAACAACTAGAATAGATTAAATATCAAATCTCAGTAATATCAGTCAAAAATGTAATGGATCAATTTGTCCCACATCACCATCACCATCATCACCATCATCATCACCCTCGTCCTCGTCCCCATCATCGTCCTCGCCCTCCTTAGCGCCCTCCTCCTCACCCCTGCCCTCATCCTCGCCCTCGCCACCCACCTCGCCCTCCTCCTCTCCCTCCTCTTTCACATCAGACTCCTCGCCATCATCATCGTCAATCTGAACATCGTCCTGACAACCACTAGAACTTCCACCTGGTGCACCATATATAGAACGTATCGACGACATATAATCATCAAAAGCTGGGCTGGCCTCTACTGGAAGTGTTGGACGTAGAACTCCAATAAATTTCATAAACGCACTGTTTGCCCTAACAGACTGTTCTGCTGTCTCTGTGGCCCTTTTCTTAGCCTGTTCTGCCTGTGACCTAACTTACTATAGCTCGGTGGCACTACATCTCATACCTGAGGAGGGCCAATACCTCTTCGGGGCTATCCTAGGTCGGCAACGTACTCTGCCAGGATGCTCCTCTCCCAACACCTGATGTAAATGATCTGTTGGCCCAAAATTGTCTGGTTCTTGGGCATCGAGGGCCTCAAAAGAAACCTGTTACAAATATAAATATATTATTAAGTTACAAAATAGATATTAAAATATAAAATCAAAAGATTAAAACTTAAAATCTGCTGCTGAGTCGCTTCGTTGACGGCACTTCCATCCTTCTTCCGTCTACTCGAGCAAAACAGTTTTGATCGAGGCACACGTCCTTCAATATTCTGTATTTACCTCTACAATGACATTGAAAAATAAAGTTATATGAAAACTTTAGAAAACTATTAAATAATTTAGAAAACAAAATAAAATGTAAGTCGTAAAGAAAACTTATAAAAAATTGTCATACCTGCTTCCTCTCATGATCTGACATCATTGTACGTCCTAGTGTGTGGAGGTATTTTTTTGCATCAATGTTTTTATTTTATTTTTTCCAGATGATTCCTAAATAAAATTCAATAATGAAAATGATAATATTAATGCAAAACATGAAAGTTATTATTTAAATACCCCAAATGTAATTCATACCTTAAATTGGGTACTCGTCCAATGAGTAATCATCTGAAAATACTGCTTTATAGGACAATCATCCACGACTAGTACCGCCTCCAACTCAGTGCCAACTCTAGCACACTAGCCAATATACAACTCATGCTTGTAGGCTCTACAAGGCTCGCCTAAATCCTTTAGACGATCCGCTCGAGCACCCTCACTATCAGGAAAATTAAATCGAAGTTGGCATCAAAATATTAATTCATATAAATACAAAAATAATTCATGGCATTAAATAAAACAGATTTTTTTACCCATATCTCTGCCCAAGCTCTATCCTTGACCTCATGTGGAAAATGTCTCAACGACAGCGGGCTGACGGGAATGATGTCGGAGTATTTGGCAAGCGTCGCCAAAAAACTCCGACATTGCTGCCCTGATTTCTCAACCATTTGGTTGTTTTCATTGTAATCCACCATAACCTGTGTGCGGCGGTTCCACATCGAACGCATGCATGTACGCCCCCGCCCCCGCCTCCTATCAGTAGATGTATCTGTCATAAAAGAAAAACAAATATTGAAATAATTAATTTAAATAGTAATATTTTTACTGACATTTTCAAATCACGGTCTACTATATGATGCACTAACATAACAATATGTTGTGGTAGTAACCATAACACCATCATGTTGTGTTCTCATGTTCTTTTCTCATTCAGTGACAATAAATTTGTACCCATTGATAACAATTGATTTACAGTCACGAACCATGGTATTAGGACCAAAAGCCAAAGCTCTTATTTCCTCAGAGACAGAGTTAGCAGACAAACTCAATACCTGCAATATAAATGACTGTTAAACTTAATTAAATATTGAAATAATTAATTTAAACAGTAATATTTTTACCTTCAATTTTAACCAAGAAGAAAACTCTTTGCTATGAAAAGTCTCTCTCCTTCTCAAAGATAAAGAATGATGCTTCCTATTTATCATTGTTTTATGTTCCCTGTAGATAAAAAATATGAATAGTTTAACAAACATATATGTAAGATATACATAATTAATTTAGTTACCTGATATAGTCATCGAACAAATCACAGTTGAACAAAACTGTGCGGTGTACCATCTCCCACTCTTCATGGCTTAATGTCTTCAATGTATATGATCCAGGAATTCATCCTATTTAAGGAAGTGATGGAAAATTGGGTTCAATTTTCTCATACTGTTCTTCTTTATTTCTCATTGGTCTGTTCAATCTTATAGTAAGATCAGAAAAATACATCGAGCAGAAATCCATACATTCTTGAGACAGGTAACTGTTCACGATAGAACCTTCGGGTTGATTTCTGTTTTGGACATAAGACTTTAATGTGAACATATTTCTTTCAGTTGGATACATCCAACGAAAAGAAACAGGTCCTCCGAGAAGTATTTTAGTGGGAATATGGATAGTCAGATGCAGCATGCATGTGAAAAATAATGGAGGAAATATTTTCTCGAACTCACACAAAATTAATGGGGCATCTGTCAACATTTTTTGCAAGAAAGACTTGGAAAACTTCTTAGCACAAAGATCTCTAAACAAATGGCACAACCGAATAACATCCACCCTTACATTATTGGACAAAAGATGACGGATTTCTATTAGAAGCAACTCATGCAGTAGAACGTGATAATCATGAGTCTTCAAATATTTTAGCTTCAACTCCCTTCTATTGACCCGTTTAGATATGTTGATTGAATAGCCATCAGGAACTCTAATAGTCTCTAATACTTCCAGAAATTGTTTTTTTTCCATAGGTATCATCAAATAAGAATCAGATGGAAGTTTCCATTTATTTTCACTAATACGAACAGGATGCAATTATGGTCTGATGCCCCAATCCACCAAGTCACGCTGAGATTGTAAATCATCTTTTGTCTTCCACTTGACATTTAGAAGAACTGAAAGCAAAATTTCTCATATATTCTTTTCAATATGCATTACGTCTAAGCAATGACGCAACAAATTGGTTGACCAATAAGGAAAATCAAAAAAGATACTCCTCTTCCTCCAATTGTAATAGGTTTCAGTGGAAAAATTATTTCTCTTTCCAGATTTCATTTGACCCTTCCCAAACGAAAAACTGAAATCTTTCAATTCATTATGAACATCAGTTCTAGACATACGCTGAGGTGGATCATCGGTCTCTATGGTATTATCAAATCTTCGACGATTCATTCTATATAGATGATCCTTTGGAAAGAATCATTGATGTCCCATAAAACTGAAACTACAATGATGTTTCAGTCTTCTAGATCGTGTATTCTTCATACAAACTGGACATGATAGTTTTCCCTTTGTGCTCCATCCAGACATCATTGCATAAGCCGAAAAATCATTGATCGTCCATATAAGCGCAACACACATCTGAAATATGTCTTTCAAATATGCATCGTATGTGCGCACACCCACATCCCAAAGAAGTTTCAACTCTTTTATTAAAGGTTGCATGTATACATCAATATCAATGTTGAGATCAGAAGGACCAGATATGAGTATACTCATGAAAGTGAAAGGTTTTTTCATACACAACTATGAGAGAAGATTATAAATGTGTATAAAAACTGGCCATGTGCTGTGCGAAGTAAGCATCTGCCCAAACGGATTAAAACCGTCGCATGAAAGAACCAGCCTCACATTACGCACGTCAGCTGCAAAATCAGGATGTCAAACATCAAATCTCTGCCATGCAAATCCATATACAGGATGAACCAACTCATCATTAGTCTTCTTTATCTCGATATCATTCCATCTCATTTTTATTGATATTTCATCAGACATAAAAAGATTCTGGAGTCTGGGGATCAATGGAAAGTGCCACATTACTTTTTGTGGAACACAGGATGGTGTTCCATCAGATTTTGACTTCCAGCGGGATGTGCCACATTTTATACAATCATTTCGTTCAGCGTTTTCCTCCCAGAATAAACTGCAATCTTTCAGTCAAGCATGAATTTTGTTTCTTGAAAATCCAAGTTCCTCAACTAACTTCCATGCCATATAGTGTTTTGAGGGAATATCTGCATCATCTGGAAGTAAATCCTTCAAGAGGGTAAGAATGTAATCGATTGCTGTATTAGAAATCCCATACATAGTTTTCCCATGAAACAATCGGATTAAAAATTCCATATTTTTCATTTTATCGCATTGTCGATATACTGGAGTCGTGGCAGCATCATTCAATTTTTTTCACTCTATCAATATCATCATTTTCACTAGATGCATCAGCTGTCCTGATATTGAAGTCTTCTTGAGTCGAAATCCTTTCTTTTTCATGATGATGAATAAATGGAAACTGATCATCTAAAAAATTCTCCATTCCAGTCCTTTCATTTCGATCATCACCAATTTGAGATTTCATTTTCTCCCCATTGTGATACCACACAAATTAGTTTTCTTGAAGACCATTTTTGGTAATGTGGTAGCTGACTTCTTCACGGCTCAACCAAGGTCTACCAACATAATTGGAACAAGGGCAGTGTATGCGACCACTATCTGAAGCACTGTGAAATGAAAAATCTATAAAGCTCTCCAAATTGTTTTGAAAATCGCTTGAGATCCGATCGGTTTCATACATCCAACTTCTTTCCATTCTGTAAAAAGAATTTATATAAGTAATTTTGTCATAAACAATTCAATAGGATTGAACGTTAATAGAAAATACATTCAAGTAAACGATAAAGGAAGGAGTTTCTAGTTGATGTAGTGAACTATTAAAACAATGTAAAGATATAATAATTAATTCAGTTATGTGTGCCTAGATTTGAGGTGAGATGTGTTTTGTAATTTTTTCATTTATCATATACCAAGAAGACACCATAGACCTGATAAAACATTGTTCAAGATATTACAAAGTGAAGGATTTTCATGAAATATGCAGAATGTGTAAAGAGAGTTTTTTAAATAAGTTATTGATTTTAAAAAATGGAAATATTGTGAAAAGTTAGTACATTTCATAACACCCAAACTAAAGTCCACAGAAAGTACCATATCACCCCACTAAAAAAAAGGAAAACCACCTACCCCACTACCCAACCATGTAAATTACCTCAATGAGGGATTCTATGTCTGTATTTGGGAAGAGGTTGAAGGAGTCTAACCTGGATGGGGGAGTTGCAGCCGATCAGATGGAAGACCTCAGGTTAGGGTTCACCTGCGCGGGGGCTTCTAGAAATCAGGGGAAATTCAGAGTTATTTTCTTCTGTGTAATCAGGGGAGAGCTATCCATGGGGGTGGCGGGGTTGTACAGTGGGTACGGGGTGTCCAGGGGGTGGGCGGGCTGTCCACGAGGGTGGCAGGGCTGTCTAGGGGGGAGGGGGTGTCCTGGGGGTGGGCGGGCTATCCACGGGGGTGGGGGTGGGGGGGGTGGGGGGAGTTCCAGGGGGTACAAGGTGTCTAGGGGGTGGGGGTGTCCGGGGGGTGGGGGGGAGTGTCCAGGGGGTGGGAGGGCTGTCCACGGGGTTGGGGGGCTGTCCAGGGAGTAGGGGGTGTCCAGGAGGTTGGCAGGCTTTCCACGGGGGTGGCAGGGTTGTCCAGGGGGTACAAGGTGTCCAGGGGGGTGGGCGGACTGTTCACGAGGGTGGTAGGGCTGTCCAGGGGGTAGGGGGTGTTCAGGGGGGTGGGTGAGCTGTCCACAGGGGTGTGACTGAGAGCTATGAGATTTAATTGGGTTGTCATTCATGTTATGAAAAACAAAAGATGGGTGTTAAGGATTAGAATAATATTTTTTAGTGAAAATCCAATTTGGTAGGATTAGTGACTTGATAACATGATGGTATCAAGTTTTCAATTGGGAAAATGTTGGGGCATTGGATTATAAAAGGCTCCCACAACCTTCCAATGATATATTATTTCTAGAAAATGTGTTGTGGGAGAAGGAATTCATCCTATATAGTTGATGTCACTTTTAGATCATGTGATGCCTTACTCATCAAGATGAATAAACAAGAACCAAAACCAAAGAGGCCTCAAAACTGTTCAAATATCTAGAAGTGATGAATTCCCCGTGCTTGTTGGTGAACTATGGAAGTGATGACTTCCCACCTGCATAGCCCCCCTCCCCACCTCACCCCCAATAGACTCCCCCTGCACAACCCCCCTCCCATCCACCGACTGCACACCCCCCCACCAGCACCCCCACTTGCACAACCCCCCTCCCCCATCCCCACCTACACAACCTCCTCCCATCCACCCACTGCACACCCCCCCACCTGCACCCCCACCTGCACAACCCCCCTCCCCCCACCCTCACCTGTACACCCCCCCACCTCACCCAACATACTCCCACCTGCCCAGCCCACCCACAACCTACACACTCCCCTCCCCCCACCCACTTGCACAACCCACCCCCCACCTACACCCCCCCACTTGCAAAACCCCCCTCCCACCACCCCCACCTGCACAGACCCCCTCCCCCCACCACCACCTGTACACCCCACCCCCCACCTCACCCCCAAAAGACTCCCACCTTCCCATCCCACCCCCAACCTGCACACTCCCCTCCCCCCACCTACTTGCACAACACCCCCTCCACTTTCACCTCCCACTTGAACATCCCCCCTCCCCCACCCCCACCTGCACAACCCACCCAACCCCCCACCTGTACAACCCCCACCTCACCCCCCAACAGACTCCGACCTGCCCAGCCCACCCCCAACCTGCACACTCCCCTCCCCCCACCCACTTGCACAAAAACTCCCTCCACTTGTACCCCCACCTGCACAACCCACCCCCTCCCCCACCCCCAACTACAAAACCCACCCCACCCCACCTGTACAACCCCCCCACCTCAACACCACACTAGAACACCCCCTCCCCCCACCTAAACACCCCACCAGCACACCCCCTCCCCCCACCTACTGCACCCACAACACCTCCCACCAGAACAAAAACAGAAAACAAAAACAGAACAAAAAATTGATTCACACATGACACCAGAACAAAAACAGAAAACAAATAACAAATAAAATTGAAATTGTTGGGTATACCATACTGCACGAACCTTAGTTTTAAGCCAAATCAAAACAGAAAAGAAAAAAATTAGATGCAAAACATTAAACATAACGTACTAATTACATATTTGAAGTGTAGAACAAAACAACTTTGTGATTGAATATGGATCTGGTGGAATGATTTTACAAGAGAGAGATATCTTAGGTCTCAAATTTAGTAGTTCAATTGCGTGGATGGGATATCGGGTTTGTTGGGATTTTAGGGGGAAACGTTCCCAACAGTTTTTTAAAACCGTTGGGAAAGGTGATCTTTACCAACGGTTTACACAAACTGTTGTGAAATCCTTCCTAAGTCATGGAATTTGCCAACAGTATGTAAAAACCGTTGGGAAAGGGAGAAAAATTTTAGATTTCCCAACGGTTTCTTCAAACCGTTGGGAAATACTTGTTTTATACCCCTATACCAACGGTTCTGTTGAACCGTTGTCATACAAGTGTTGGGAAAACCCAGCTTCTCAGTAGTGACTATTTAATCCCGTAGATGAGCTCATGGTTAGGGTACACAGTTTATCTAACCATGTGGCCCTGCAAAGCTAACCATGCATGTGGGATATTTTAATTCAAAAAACTATTTAAAAAAATTAATGAACCCCTATTTAAGCCCCCTATAAAACATATTTCGACCTAACTCAGATTCTTAGGTTTTGGAGGCTTTGACAAACCAATTTTTGCCCCTATAAATCCCTTTCTTAGAAGATCAAAATGTGGCATATCTCGTTCAATCTCCTTTGGGTAAGTCACTCTCCTATCATGTGTATTCTCATGATCTCACTTTCTATCCTACTTAGAGAGTGTTAGATCTTCATGTTTTTTATGGATCTAAACTCCATTATTTGGAATCTTGATTCTAGGTTTGATTTCTTGATCTTTGTTTCCCTTATTCCTTGTTATAAAATCCCATTACAGGTGTTGTGCATTATGATATCTGTGATTAAAGGTTGGTGGTTTAATTTGAGTTGGCCATATGATTAAACCTTCATTTTCCTGATTGTTTGAAATAGATTTCAATTAAATTATGAAAACTCATATTGATATAATTTGGAATGGTGATTTTAATTTTCATTTAACTTTAGAAAAAACACCAAATTCCAATGGAATTTGAATTTTGGGTGTATTTTGAAATTGATGAAATTGATGAATTTATTTGAAAATTGTTTAGATAAAATTGTTTAAATTGGAATGATAAAAACCCATGATTGGTTTTTTGTTGAAAATTCAAGAAATTATAAAAAAATCATGTTTTGGTTTTGAAATTGAATTGGAATTTTGAAAAATAAAAGTGGTCAATTGAATTGTGAATGATGATTGATTTGAAATAATATGAATTTATAATTTTCAATTGATTGATTAAGAACATATGATCCTAGGTAGTTAGTGGGTTATTTTGGAAAAGATTTATAGAATGATTATTCCATAGTAATTTATTGACGGTGAAATCTATAAAAAAATCCAGTTAGGAAGATCTTATCCCTGATGGGATGTTGATGAGTCCTATTCATCCTAAGCCTAAGGGATGTGTGTACACATATTTCCATGATCACTGATATGAGATGTTTGAGGATACTATAACTAGAAACTATCATATTATAGGGAAGATAACCGTGGTTCTTGTTGTGATTATTTTGAAATATATTCCATTGATTATGAAACTGTTTTGTTCATGCAAGTTGATTTATATAAAATGTTTTATATAAAATGTTTATTTAATCCATGTTTGATATGTTTTTCATCATTTTGAAATGAAACCATGTTTTATTTTAAATATTAAAATGTATTTCCATGCCCTATTTTATTAAAAATGAAATAATTTCGTTTATTATCATGACATATTTATGGAACACATGATGAGACCTACTTGTATTTATATCTCACACACTACCTTTTCCTATGGGAATCTGTATTTTTCCTTCTAATAGGTCCGAGCAAAGGGAAAGAGCCTCTTGTAGGAGGTGTATATTCTTAATCCTTTGGTATTGGAGTGATTTCTCCCTTGGGATGTTTGAATTCGTATTTCTAGTCTCTATGTACTTTGATGATGTACTATTTTCACTTTTGATATACCAGTTTGGTTTATGGTACTTTCTCCTTATGAAGTTTTAATAATACTGGCTTGTATCTTTTATATTCCACTATTTTGAGGAATTTTTTTTCCCTATTTATCTTTTATTATAATAGTTTCTAGTCTTCAACCCATGGGGATTAGGAACAACCTTGAGACCATGTTAGTTCTGGATCGGGTATTAATTATTAGGGTATTTGGGATGGTTCATGACAATAATGGAGATAAAAATTGTTATGAGATCATAATGGAAGAAATTTTTAGTCATTTATGGATCATATAATATGAAATGGTGTTTTCAAGTAAACAACCCCATAATATGTGCATCAGTGCATTTGTGAAGAGATGGATTAAGTGAAACTGGATATTTATCATGAATATGATTGTAGAATATACCATGGTAGTTTAGAAAATCTTATATAATATGGGGAGTCTATAAATGGGTTTAAATGAATTCTTAGTGATATTTGTGTATGATTAAGTGAAACAGGGAGGTGAAATTAGGTTATATTGTTGTGAATTCCATGGTGAGTATCATATTTTTTAAAATGAATTATAAATGGGAAACATTTTTCAAATTAAGTCATCATGTAAGGAATTTTAGAGGTGATGATAACTATTTCATGGTTAAGAGTGCATCATTCCATAATGGATCATGATAAGGAAAATTTTGAACATAAAAACAACTAGGTTTATCGAGATGTGAAGGCTTAGAGGTTGTGGTTCGTAGATTCAAAGTGCTAAATGGAAATTCTTATATCCTAAAGGATTAGAAAAAAAATTCATAATGTATATGATTTTTATAGATAAGATATATTTAGTCTAATTTTAATTCATATAAACTTATTAATATAGTTATGGTAGTTTCACTTAGCATTTTTAAAGGATTTTTAAGACCCATTTGTAGGTAACTCATGATGTTATAACTTATAGAAAACTGTGGAGTTATTTTAGAGAAAATCAAGGATATATTTTAAAGTAATTCAAGGTGATATTTTTGGAAAAAATTCACATTAATTATTGGTAAATATTTTATGGAATTTTATTATAGTGGAAAATTGACTGATGTAAGAGGAAATAGAATATATAGATTTAAAATTTATGGATATATCTTTGAACAATATTTATTTGATCAATTATTAAAATCCAAGGAATTTAATTGGCATAAAATTAATGTTTGATTATGGAGATAGAACGTTTATAAATTTAATTTTTACATGGAAAATTTGTGATATAATCATTATGAAATATGCGACTAGATATTTTTGGAGATATAATTAAGGATCCATGTATAGAAAGATTATGCTTTAACCAAGACATGTTTAACCATTACTGGATGAGATATTAATGGAATATCTATATAATTAAGGAAATTACACAAGGCATGATAACTTAGTGAAAATTTATCCATTGATTCTAGGTTTATAGTGAGCATAGACTATATATTTGGATGTTATAAAAAAAATAAAGAGTGTCTGGTGAATACTACACATATCTAGTACTTTGATAAAAAGGATCATTGATGGGAGATCATTGAAATATTCATAAAAGTTCAAAAGGGTGAAAGAATATATATATTGAAATATAAAATTCCCTTAAAATAAACTAACCTAATATAGATTCTTAACTGGGAAAGAAAATTCTTCTATAAATATTGTGTGGAGTAAAATGATTCAACTATATTAATAAATAATTTATTATATACATCATTGAGAGTGAGGAGGTAGCAAGGTAGAGGTCATTGGATTATCAAAACTTGAAATTGTTTATGTGTTCACATCTATTTACTCATGATGATCATGGGGAAAACTTCATGTCTATAAATAGATCCAACCCTCCTTGAAGCAATGCATTGAGTGAGAAAAAGTGAAAGTAATTCTTGGATGATAAATGAACATTACCTAAATTTATTATAAGGGTAGTGAACTTAAACATGGAGTGACTATCACATAAACCTTATATCCACCAAAAATTTCGTGATAATGAATTCTGGTACACTAAAACATTGTCATGTGTATGCTCCTTAGATGTATCCCTTTTGGGTGAACCAAGTAAAATCCTCAAGATCTCATGTAATTTAATTTTATCATATGATTTATATGTTTTTTATTTCATTCAAGGGAGTGATAGATTGAAGAAAATTCCTGTTAACATGAGAATAATAGCTAATAACATCTGAGAGTTAGAGAGGAAATTTTTTATTTACTTAACACCTAATATCACCCTCCTCTAAAGGTTATTTGGGCCTCACATCAAAAACTAATTTTCAAAAAAAGTGGTGTTAGAGCCTAAAGGTTTTGAATTTTTTTCAATATGATAAATCTATTTTTTGATTTGTTTTACACATTGATTCAATTACAAAGCCTCATGTTTTTAATGGTTTTTACTTTAATGAATAGAGGAAATGGATAGTTTGTTTTCTAGAGGAATGTGGTGGTGATTTCATAAAATATATACATCATGATGGTATTTTTAAGAAATTTAATGAAGAATTTTTATGATTAAAATATATAAAATATCATAGTTTAACAAATGAACAATGTGGTATGAAATAAGTTTTTTTATTATACTACTGTAATTTAGATATAGAAGAAATATATTGAAAATATGAGGAAGAAAAAGATAGTGTTGTAGCCTCCAAAAGAGATGATATAGAATATAATAATGATGGGAATTTCAAGTAAAAATATTTACAAATTATCTTATATCAAAAGTTAAGAAAAAAGAGGATAAATTAGAAGAAGTATCCTGAGAAGATGGGTCTCCAATCAAGGTTATTAATTTTGATTCTATTGATTGGACTGATTCAAATACTGTTGCCTAAGTTTCTTATAAATTTTAAATTATTGATTCACCCTCACAGATTTAATGGTGATTGATTTCATGGAATAAGGGGAAATTAAACTTAGTAATCAGTTTATAGAATGTTACTATAGAAATCATGGAGAGATCCAATCCTTATATGAGAAGATTGATCAATTGAAAATTATTCATGAAGTAAGATATGTGTTAATGGTAGAATTAATTTTAGATAATAATATATTGATGAAATATGAATTTCATTTGAAATAATTAGTCACATATATGGATATGAAAATGAAAGGGAAAAGTGATTTACTTGGAAAACATTCACTTGAAGTGGAAGAACAAATGGAGAAGGATAAAGAGATTAAATCCTATATTATCCCTCTCAAAACACACCTTGATGAAAGGATAAATTTTGAAAAATAATATTTTTTAATAATGAAGGAGGTATATTTTCAAATAAAATATAATGATTTGAATATTTATGAGATTAAAATAATTTTTATATCCTTAAAGGGAAAATGAAATTTGGAGATCCCTCCCATACAACCTTTTCAAGTGTTACATTCAAGGAAAAAATTATAAAATTAGTGAGTAAGTGGAATTTTATTGATAAATATAGAAAAAATGGTTCTTACATAAAAATTCCATTGAAGTGATAATTTTTTAGAGTTTTTTGTACACTCCATGGATGTGTGTTTGAAATCAAAAGAGTTTAAATATGGAAGGAAATTTATTATTGCATCTTAATCTAGATAAAGATACATGAGGTATGAATTTTCATGATATGGTTTATTTATGATAATAATGGGAATATTTAAAGGTATTTTATCATGAATAGTATAGGATATTGAAATATTAAATCCACCACTATATAATAATAAAGGAGAGAATAATTTAAATAGAGAAAAAATATTTTAAAAAATAGATTTATGGTGTTGAAGGAAAGTGATGTTTTAAATTGAATAAGGGTTGCACACCATTCATAATTGGTTATGTTCATGTTGATACCATTATATAGATAATGTAAACAAACATGGAGGATGTATAATAATGTTTTCACTATGGAAAAAATAGGGATGAACAACAAATAAAGACTCAACTAGGACAAATAAATTTATGGTAGTCTTATTTGTTATTAAATATGTGAAGTTGTAAATTTTCCTAAGAGTTTTAAAAAAATATACTATCAGGGAATAAAGGAATATCATTGGGTTTCCTCACATATAGATAAGGAAACATGATTAAGGATGAAATAAATAAAAATCTATATAGGAAACAAGAATAATTGGGATTATTCTCACAATAAAGATGGGTGAAAAGCTAATGAAGATAGAGGATATGAATAAATATAGCCATAAAAAGGATTTTACAAGTGGTATCACTTAAAGGAGAATCCATACAAAGGATTATAAGAATTTTTTAATAAAATGGTTAGTTCATTATAACCAACCACATTCCACTACTTTAGGATGTTCGGAAAGTACCCATCTTTCCATGATTTTAATTGTTGTAACTATTGTTGGAGTGTTATAAGTTTAAGGGATAGATTTCATCCATGGTATTAGTATACTACAAAAAGTTATTAATATATTATTTCAATTAGTACTAAACCCCTATATGAAATTTCAAGTGTTTTCATAGTGTTTCAAGACTATTTGAGCATGAGTTGAAAAATAAGTGGTGTTAAAGCCAAATATGATTTTTTCAAGTGGTATCCATCTAGTCTTGGTATAAGATAACAAAAATCAGTCTATATATTGTGGTATTGAACCATAAATATGGATGATAATATCTTGATAAATAATCAACAATATTTACATTGGAATTTATGTTCTATTATTTTATAGATTTAACAAAGTGGTAGCATCTAATCGATATTTTATGATATCAAAATATATATAAATGAGACTCCTATGATATATATCAATAAGTGGATCCATTAAAGAAGATAAATAAATATAATGGGTGTTTTTTTATAATTAAATGATACTTTTTTTAAATTGGAAATGGATAAACACCCTATGAAGGAACTTAAACAATGATATAAATGTTTAAAATAGAGTTAAAGGTTTATTAAATCGTAGAATTTAGAGATTAAAAATATATTCAAATAGTTGATAAATCATAGAGGTTATAAGGAATAAAGATTTTGAAAGATATGGAATTTATGAAGGATTAATCATACATTGGTGAGTTAAAAATTTCAAAATCTATATTTTAGGGACACTGGTGATATAGTTAGAGTTAAATATATATTTTAATGAATTGATTTAGGGGGATATTAAGAAATAAAAACTAGTGAATATTTTATTTATAATTTTTTGATAAAGGTGGAGAAATGTGGCTTATAAATCTATGTGGTTATTTGATCTTGGAATAAATAAAGGGGGAGAAATTATAAACTTCTTAGAGATGTATGGATTTGTAGAAGTATTGTCAACAAAATCTAGATGGGTAAAATTTTGAAACCAAGAGGTTGAATGTTGGATTTTTTTTAAAATAATGGTTGGATATCAATGTTGAAGTGGTTTAAAATAAATTTTAACTAAGTGGTTGTATCATTATGACCATGATGATTATTGTAATGAATGTCTTATCAATTATGTATATGGACTTAGTGTATAGAGATAATCATGGAACAACTTTGAAGATGGAGAGAGTATTTTCCAAAGGTAAGGTGTTAGTGGGTTATCATGGAACACTAAGAAATAATATTTAATAAATGAAGATGAGAATCTTAAATATTTGTGAATCTAGCTTTGAAGGATGTTAAATTTTTTATTCTATCTTATTATGTTGTTGGAACAAGATATATCTTTCATGGAATGATTTGGAGAAATTAAGAAGATATTTGGTGAAGGAAGAGATCACCAATCATTAATAAGGCAATGACCACACCATATTATATAAAACAATGGTGTGGATATCATGGTGGAAGAGATTTATAGTTGTGGCTATATCATATAAAATGAAATAAGGTTTTTAGGTACACCATGCCATAATACATATCATGGTGTAGTCATGAAGAGACAGAGCAATTGAAACAATATTTTGATCCTATAGATAACAATAACACATTCCATGATGGTTTAAAAAATACCTATATACTATAAGGAATCTTGAAATGGGAATAAATAAAGTTACAATGGTCCTCATGTGTTATTAAGTGAAATGGAAAGTTTAATTAAGGTTATTACATACCGAAATCCATGGAAATTATTGTATTTTATAAAATAAACTGAAAACTGGAAATTAGAAATAGGTCACAGAGTAAGCCATGATTCATAGAATCTTAGAGGTGATGATAAACATGTCATATTTAGGAGTGTTTCATATTATAGTGTCCCATGATAAGGAAATTTTTTAAGTTTAAAATGATCATGCTTATCAGGATGTTAAAGTTTTGAATATGGGGTTTGTGAATTCAAAGTGTTGATTGGACATGCCTATATCGTAGAAGAGGAGAAACATGTCACAGACTCCATTATTTATAGGGATATGATAGATTTATTATAATTTTAACTTATAGAAACTTTAAGTGATATTTATGATAGTTTTATTCAAAGTTCTTTTAAAATATTTTGAGGAGATATTTATGATGGACTCATGGCAGTCTAACTTAGAGAAAATCATGAAGCCTTTTTGGAGAATGTTTTTGAGATATTTTAAATTAATTCAATGTGATATTTTGGAAATAATTCATATTAATGATGGGAAATATTTAATGGAATTTTAGTATGGTGGTACTTTGACTTGGTGGAAGTGGAAATAGAATATATAGATTCATATTTTATAGATCTATCTTTGAACATTATTTATTTGGTCAATTATGGAAAGTCATGGAGATTAATTTGAATGGGATTAAAGTCTGACTAAGGAGAGATACATTTTCCATATTTATTTTTGACATTGAATATTTTTGATCTATTTAATTTGACATATTTTATAAGATATTTTGTAGATATTAATAGAGGATCTATAGAAATAAAGATTAAGTTTTGACCAATATATATTTGACCATTAAAGAAGGATATATTGATGGAATATTATATCATTATGGTAATGAAACATAGAATTATTATTTTGTGGTAATCTAGATTTTTAGTCTTGGTCTTGATAGTGGGTGTACTATATATAAATGGATATTATGGAAGGGATGAGAAGGTTGACAGATCCCAATACATACTTAACATATATGGTTATTTGAGAGATAATCTCATTCATGTAAGATCATTGGTGTATTTTATAAGGTTAAAAATATGGGAAGAAGTTCAAGATTTACATAGAAAATTAAATTAAAAAGGAATTTATCTAAAATGGATTCTTGATAGAGGAAGACAATGCTAATGTGAATATCATGTAAAGGAAATATATTCAAATCTATTGATAAAGAGTTGATTATATATGACTTGGAGAGTGAGGTGGATGTCATCAGAGAATAAAATCTAGAAATTATTGATATTTAAACATTAGTTTACTTATACTAATCATATAGGGGCTTCAATTTTTATAAACTGATCCATCTTTCCTTAAATAAATTAGTAGAGATATAAGAATACAAAGTGGTACTTGGGTGTGTGGAGAATTTCTCCTAAATTTATTTTCAGGGTAGTTCACCTTGGTAAAGAGTGACCATAATCTAAAATTTCTAACCAAAAAATAGTGCATGATAGTATATTTTGGCAATTCACCACATCATCATGTTTATCCTCCTTATACACATCCCTTTTGGATAAAACATGTACAATCCTAGAATCCTTGTGTGTATTTTTTCTTTATATGATTTATATATTTGGTGTGGTTGTACTTGAGGGAAATAGAGGTTAAAGCGAGTTCCTACTAACATGATAATAAGATATGATAATAGTTGAGGGTTATAGAGGAAATATTTTATTTGGTAAGCACCCTAATTCACACTCCCCCCTTAGGGTGACTTGGGTTTCACATCATAACCTAATAGTCCCAATAAAAAATATAAGGCAATTTATAAAAGTTTTATAAATTAAAAATTTAGGGAAAATAAAAAAAAGTTCTATATTAAATTATGAATTATTCATAATTATTAATTTAAAATTTTCAAATTCAAGGAATTATTTGAAAAAATGAACCAAATAAAATCAATATTTTATGATTTATCAAAGTTTAAATTATATAAAATTTGTGGTATTTTGGTTATATAAAATGATTATATAATATATGAATTGATCATATTAAATATAAAGTGTTTATATTATAATTAAATATAATAAATTTAATAAATTTCTTATAGAATGATAATATGAGTGATTTATATTGAAATAAATATAAAATGTTCATATTTATTTAGTTATGTAATTTCTATAATGCATGGATAAATTATAAAGTTTTTATAATTGCTCTATTTATAAATTGATCATAAATGTTTATCTCATGTATAAATTTATGAAATATTCATTTATTTAGTATTATTCCTTTATTTATTAATGAATAGAAAATTTATATTATTAATAGATGTATTCTTTAGTTTAAAGGTGTTTAAATAACTCCTTAAATTATCACACGTGCATTTAAGTAGTTTCATTCCTGATATGATATTTGATTTAGTTTTCTTATACCTTGACTTTAGATTTTTCACCTGTTTTTGAGATTGAATTAAAAATTTAATTATAGTCTATACATATTAGGTTTTAGAATTATGATGGAATAAAGGTATCTCTTGAGTATTTAACCATGGTTAGTTGTAATTTAGGTCATACTACTCACTAGACTAGGGTTTTTAATATACCTTGTATATGTGATACATTAATTTATGTATAAATATAGTTGGTTTTTAATTTGGTTTAGTAACAGAAGCTATGGGTTATGTAAATAGTTACACATCCATATGGTTTAAACATATTTTTTAGTGGTAGGAATAGGATTCAAAAACTAAATCATTAAAATAATGTATACATATAAATTTAATACATGAGATAATATATTGAGATATTTAAACCACCTTAAAATACTAATTGTTAGAATTTTTCCAAATAAAACACATATCAAGACCATGATCATCCAATCGGGAAGGTCCATACTAAAGAAAGGTACCCAAGGATTATCTTGTGTATGGAATGGTGGAAATCGCTAGCCCTAAGAGTTATGTAACCAAATACTTTTGTGATATTTGGGATACCCTTATATATAAAACCCTAAGAGTTAAGATACAAGAGAAATAGATTCAGGATAATCCATATGGTGGATTAGGATAAAGAGTTTTACACGTAACTATCTGAAAGATATATATGATATTATTGGCCCAATAGCCTACCTAAATATCTATTTCATGAGTGTAAAATTGAATTTTGAATCATTTATTAGTTAAATATGGATCTTATACTACTATTGTATATGGTTTATTTTAAATGGGATCATCATTTTAATGGGAGAACATTTAATAAGTGTCTTTATTAAATGAATGTAAAATATGATACTTATATGATAAAAGATTATATTATAGATAAAATGGAATCTCCTTCATCCAAAATTAAATTGAGATCCATCCTTGAAAAGGATAATATTAATATAAGAAACTTCCTAGACTGGTACATAAATTTACGAATTTTTCTTTAGGAATAATAAAAATTTTATGTCATATAGAAACCCCTTCCTGAGTAACCAACTGGTGAAGTTGTTAAATAGATATAACTAGAAGATTATGATAATAATTTGAAAGATTTATTGGATTTATTCACTATAATGTTGGTATCCATGGATCCTAAGTTGAAAAATAATCAGGTAAATAAAAATTAGTTTAGGATAATAGATTACTTGAAAATGATATATTAAGAATAGGATAAGAATGAAAGGTATAAGCTTTAAAATGAATTATTTAGATTCAATATATAATAAAACTTCAATATATATTCATATGATCAATATTATTGGGTTAATTACTAACTTAGAGAGTTTGGGGCCTCTTTTAAGGCTTGATCTATCTATAGACTTCATTATATAATCACTTTCAAAAAGGATCTATAAGTTTTTTAAACATTAATATGAATGAGTTCAATATAAATTTACTTGATATTATCAGTATATTAAGTATAGTTAAGCAAGGAATGGGAGGTCTACACTAAATTGTTGTATTGAAAATTCAATAGGGAAAAGGTTCAAACCAAAAGAAGAAAGCCTCTATAAGAAATACCAATAATGTTTCTTTTAGTAATAAGTAAAATTCATTGAAACCTAAGAGGGGAATTAGGAAGTAGGGTAATTTATTCCATTGTGGAAAGTCTAGTAATTTGGGTAGGGATTTCTTATAATTCATAAAGGGGTAAAATTATCCTAATGGAGAGTTAACATTATGTATTAATGTCATAAAAAAAATTCATAGATTTTAAAGGGTATACAATACTAGATGTATATTAAACAATTGTTGTGAATATGTATAGGAGTTCAAAATTAATGAATAATTGATGATTAAATCATAAATTATGCATAAAAGTGATGGATAAAGAGTTTCAATATTAAGGGATTTTATGTAATTTATTACATCAAATCTTTGATGAATTTAGAATAAATGATGCGTATTTTTATCTCATTTATTTTATGCGATAAGAGAAGTTATTTGTAAACAAAGATTTTTTATAAACAAAATAAGATAATGTTTTGATACACATGGTTTATGATTTATCATATTCTAGAAGATGTTTTTAAAATAATATGTGGATAGAAGGAGTTTGATCTAAGAAAAAAAGAGTTTATCTGAGATAAAAGAGTTTATTGAATATATTTTTTTAGAATATGAGGGAATATTTTAAGTAATAAAATCTTATTTTAAAAATATTTTTACAATAACATAGAAAATTATATAAGATATGTTTTTAATATTTTTTTAAGTATTTCCATTATAGGAAATTAGTGTTATTTCCTAGAATAAATGAGTTTATATATCTTAGAATGATATTTTGTATAAAATATAATTTCTAAGTGTATAATAGAAGTATGTTTGGGCTTAAATATGTTCAAAATATAACAAGTAAATGATTAAACCTATATGATTCAAACTGAAATTCACTTAATATCCTAAAAGAGTTTAATATGTATTATTAAATACATATATTAATGTAATTAGTTACATTTTGATACCAAATGATCACATATAAATTTTTAAATTGAAAGGTTACAAGAAATAAGATGACAATGAACTTAAAAAGAGTTATATGAATAAAATATAAGTTATTAAAATCATAACATTGGATGTTATGAGGTTAAGTTAAAATATTTATTCAAAGAGCTAAACATTTGGAATATGATTTCTAATCTCATCATTATTCAAAAAAATGTTCTTTGTAGAAGTTAATAACTAAATGAGTTTAGTGGGAGGTATTATCATATATTCATATAAATATATGGTGAGAATTAAAAATATATGTAATGAGTTCAACAAATCCCTAAAAGTTTAGAAAAAATAAGGATTATCAGGAGATTTATCATATAGGATAAGATTAAATTGGTGATTGTTTATTTTGTTTGTTTATATTATTAAAGGAGTTTAAGAATATGAAATATAATGTCTTATAAAAAAATTATTATATACTTTTATCATTATTTCATCTTGGATACATATATTCATGAAGTGAAATGATGATTTGCCTCTTGAAGTATGACCTTTTTTTATCCTTAATCGAGGTTCATTGTGGAATTTTATATATTATGATAAAATGTCAAGGTTAGTATGGGTAGGATTTAAATCAATATAAAAAATATACTAATGAGATATAAAATTATTATTTTTTATGTTGGATGAACCATGAATTTTTCTACATGTAGTTTCATACACTATTTATTTGGTATACTAGGGGAATGTATTTTATTTATAGATTATCCCAACACCTAAGGTTAGAAAAGATACCAAGCATGAGAAACTACATACTTTGATAAATTTCTTATTCTATATTTTGGGTTGAGTTAGTCAGGGGGTGGTTAGGTATTTTATTGATTATTCAACTGGTTGAGTTTAATTAAGATGATGTTTTCCCTCTCACATGACGAGTATAGCATTTATTTCCTCGATTAAGATAGTATAAATGAGTGTATGTGCATACATTGATAAGTGACATGTGTTTTGATTGTATATTTCATGATGAAAATATGATGTGTTCATCCATCAGGGTGAATGACTGGGGATGTGTTCATCCATCTAGACAGTCTATACTTGGAGAATTGAGAATTTATGAGTGATTATAAAATATTTACATACTCTGTGTACCATGTTTACTTGATGTCTTGGAAAAAGGGATCATATTATTATGAATATTTGTATATGATACAATTAGTGGATAAAATTATGGAGATACACATTTTTTTGATAGAGATCATGCTATATCTATTTGTAGCTTGAGTAGCACTGATGTTTTTCTAGGGTCCAAGATTTACTTATATTTATGGATTGGATAATCTATAATTGTTTTCAATGATACAAAGACCCATGGAATAACACTATTTTTTTGATTGAATGGGGTTTAAGTTTTAGGAACCTTTGAGAGTTTTTCTAAAAGTGTTTTAAAGTTTATCCAAAATAAGTTTTAGATGAATATTCAGAAAAGTATTGCATATGATGTGATACCTGATAAAAATTATGATATATTTCCATAATTATTTTAGAAATATTTAAAAGGAGTTTAAGATATGATTTCATAATTTATTTGATATAATATGATATAAAGTGAAATGGAACTATATCTATATTCCATTAATGTAAGTAGGATATTGTTGGTGATATATCCTAAATATTAATTTACATATGATATATACTCGATTATATCATATTTTATAATATAGGTATGTTTTATGTTACAAAATCCATGTAATAAATACATATCATATTCATTAGTAATGCATATCATTTGGAGTGAGATGTTGATATCACACCACTACCTTTGGAATATCATAGTTTACAATATGGACATTTTTCAGTTTATGATATGTCCATATCATAATTTTATAATGTATCAATTATATACTATGACTGATATGGAATTCAAATTTTAAAATTTATCATTTAATCATTCCTTCTTGTAAGTGATCATTAATCATTAATATTTCATGTGATGAAATGTTTGGGAAAGTCATTGAAATACTTTTTAATGTTAAATACAAGCATATGAAAAAATGTTGCAAATAATTTCTAACTAAATACATTAATAAAAAGTTTTATAACATTCAAGATGGTCTAAGCACTTTGATCTTGATTCTCACTATGCCTAAAGCACTCTTCTCCTTATTCCTTTACCTTTGAGAGGTATCATCATACCTTGATCAAAATGATAATCCTTCCCCATGGTTGGGTGATTCATCAACCTACAGATTCCCTAATAGGAAGGATCCATTTCAATGCTTCATACTATTCTTCATCAAACATGTGGTTAAAGAAATATTCTTTAATATATTCATTATATGGTATGTATTCAATTATGATATGTGTGTTTTTATTTTCAAATCATTGATGATCTATATTTATGATTTATTATCATATTTCACTACATGAATAAATGTTATTCAATCCAAATAAACCCATCACCCTAAACTCTAAACCATAAATATAACCATCCCTAACCAAAACCTAAACCCTAAACCCTACCCAATAACTTAAAATTAAATGAAAACCTAAACCCTAAACCAACCCCCTCCAACCAAAACATAGATATAATCCTTAATCCCAACCTAAATCTAAATGTATTCCCTAGAACTAAACTATAAAATTAAACCCTAAAAACATAATCCTTAAACCAAAACCCCCAAACCTAAACTCTTAATTCCTAAACATAGTCCCCAAAATTAAACCTATCCCCACAATATAAACCTAAATAAAAAAAATATAAACTTCAAACTTAACCCCTAAAAATAAGACCTAAAATATAACATAAATATGAACCTATATCTTAAAGCTAAAACCTAAAACTAAACATTAGCACTATCCCCTAAATCTAAACCCATTGCACTTAACCCCCTAAACAAACCTCTATGTATAACCCCTAACATAAACTTATACCCCTAAACTAATTTTAAATATACTCTTTAAATTTAATACCCTAAATATAATCTTTTAGATATATAACCCCATAAACTAAATATAATCATATCCCCTCCTAATTATAACCTAAATATAAACCTACATAATAAATCTAAACCCTAAACACGAAACCCATAACCTAAGATTAACTCCAAACATAAATCTAAACCCACATCCTAATATTAATCTATAGCCTACATCTAGAACCTAACTCTTAATCTTAATTAAAATATAAACCTATAACCTAATACTAAAACCATTAAACCATAAACACATAACCCTAAACCCTAAACCTAAAATCTAAATCTAACCCTCCAACCTATAACAACTTTGATTTTTCGTTGTATTATTTTACGATATTATATGGATTATTTTTGGATCCAGACACTGAGATGATGTGAGATTCTAAGGCCTGGTGATCCTGTAATTGATATTTAAAAAATATTAAAAATATTAATTATCACGTGCATTTATTTTTTCTAAAAAAGTGGAATAACTCTTAAACGGAGGATCATAATGGAAATATGAGGTTACTGTAGAGTTCAAAGCATGGAATTTATCCTAAGCATGACATAATATTTTTTAGCATTAGTCATTTTGGTAAACTATAGTCATTGATGAAATTAAAAAAATAAATTTATTTATCTATTTATGTTTGATTCAGTGACCCATCTTATTATATAAATACCTAGTTATGATGAGATCTTAGGGTTTTCTACATAACCCTAAAGATATAGAGTACCTTTTGAGGAGATAACTCTTGGGGGATGACATCGAATCATATCCAGATAGAGGTTTTTTTCACCATTAGAGTTCATGGATCTTTCCAACGATGACAATACAAGATCATTCTTAATCAGTGATCGATCCAGGCTCTAGGTAGAATGTTTGATTTTTTTTGATTTCTATATTTTTATTTTATCCTAATTTGGGGTGGATCAATTCTATGAATAATAATTTATTCATGCATCTATGGTTGATTTTATTTAAAGTTTATTTATTTATTCGTATTTTTTATTCCTAATTTGTTCATCAAATTATTCATCAATGAATCAAGGTTGAAAACAAAAAAAGTCTAAGGTTCGTTCCTTACATTTCTTAGTTTATAGAATTATTCCCCATTTCTTTGCACAATCATCACAGGAAATTTATTTGACTTGTGGTTTGATGAATATTAGGTATATGATCGTTGTGTGACTATTCTTTGGTGCAATGGATCAATACTGTAGGTGTGGTTCATGATCAAGGGCATGATCAAGGTGTAATGATGATGGAATATGATCAAATATAGATCAAAAATATTGAAGATACTCTTCCTGGTTTGATATGGGATGGTGATGGCATGGATCGAAGGTTCATTTTTGAGTAGATCTGAGATTGGATCCCAGTGATCGGTGACGGTAGAGTTCAGATGACCTTAGATCAATGATTCCCAACTAGAATCATGGTTGAAGTATCTTGGATGGTGATATGGAGATGAACCCATAGATTTTGGAAAATATCAGGTTACACAGCGTGTAATCAATAGATACACACCGTATGGGACCCTATGTGTGGCAATAGGGTTTTCACGGAGAAGAAAAATATCACACGCTGTGTGACCCGGGATGGATGACCAGTGTGTCTCTTAGAGGATACATGGGAAAGGGTAGGTCTATGTGCATGGACATGGCCAGAGTACACATGCTTATCTATGTACTTGGACATGACTAGGTGTACACAGGCATGACCAGGTGTACATGGGTTGGTATATGAGCATGTTCATAAGTACATGTTCATGGAAAGGAGACATGATCAGGGTTTTGGAAGACCTATACATGTCATGTGTACATACTTACATGTTGTGTGTATTTTTAGGTTTACATGTTGTGTGAGGAAGAAACACACAAGTAGACCAATAGTTGGCTAGAAAAATCTTGGACTCCCTAGTGCATGTCATGTACCCCCTTTGAGGATTTTTGGAGCCCTTAATTTCTTCAATTTGGTCTAGATCAGATGAGTGTGTTCCATTGTTCCATCCCTTCAAGGTTACAATGCAGAATTACATCTAAAACTTTTTTTTGTGTTCCCCTTCAAAGGATGTGTCTCAGATATAGTTTGTGGTGTCCCTCCATGAGACCAAAGTATAATCCTATATCATTCCTTATTATACCCTAGGTGGGGTTTGTGGAATTAATGTGGCCTCCTTACATAGGGTTTTTATGTCCTATATAGTTGGAAATTTCAAAAGGGTTCATGGTATATTTGTAATATGATCCCCTACACAGCAGGTTGATCCATATTGGGTTTGTGGTGTACCCAATTGGTCTTGGGTGTGATCCCCTATTTATAGATCGCGATCCTTAGAGTCCAAGGGGTTTTATTTGGTAGGGTACAATGATCTCTATCTCTTTTATGAGTGTCTCTGGTGATATCATGGATGGTGGAGTGGGTTCTCTAGGAATGAGAATGGCCTAGAATCTTTAAGAAGAATCCTATGGTTAGAAATTTGGTTGAGACCACTCAGAGGCATAGTGCACTTCCTGATTATATCTGGGTTTTTTACGTTGATCCTTATATCCTTGTTATGAGCTAATTATTATTTATGATTTTTTCTTAGTGTTTTCTGGGTGTCCTACTGGGTATTTCTATACTCACCCATACATGGGATCTGTCCACACATGTCATGTCTTATGTAGACAAAAACCATTTTGATGGTGTCCTAGGAGGATAGGGAGATGGTAGAGGATAGATTAAGCTAGACAGGATGAGCTTTTTTTCTGAGTGGTTGTATTTAATATCAGTACCCAAATTCTGAGTTGGTTGGAAACTCTAAAGTTTTTGTTTGGGTATGTATTTATACCCTATATCCCTTTCAGTATACTATTTTCATACTCTGATTATGGGATTGTATATTTATTCATGCATTGGTTTTAGTTTTTTTATATTTCATCATTGTATAGGCTTTGAGATGTGTGTGTGTGTGTTTAGGTACATTAGGAGAATTCCCCCCATGTGTGTGATATATCTACTTGACATTGGTCTCCATCCCCTGGCCTATTAGAGGTGGAAATAGGGTAGTCATTTATTGAGATCCTATAGGTCGAGTCATGATAGAGAGGTATCAAAGGAGTCATTTCTAAATTATGGAAAGACTTTGTGAGATTCGTTTGGGTTTTATGGTAATTGGGTTAAGTGTTTTAAGTTTGGTTTCAGGATAGGGACTCTTGTGTTTGTGTGGTGGCTAATGTATCCATACCCTAGGACTCTGATCACCTTCCATTCTACTTAGCACATGTAGACATTGGTTGCAGGAAAAACATTGGTATATGCATCATATAGGAATGGGTTGTGGTTTCCATGTTCTTATCAAGTTATCTCTCTAGATATACTCTTTCACTATGGTAAATCTTATTTATTTCATGATTCCTTCATGAATAAATCCATCTAGGATTCCACTATGTGATCAAAAGGATTATCCACTGAGTGAAGAGGCTTTAATTCATGGTCTTGTACCAGATATAGTACCTTTGGGTGATTTACCAGCTATACCACCACCCGTTGAGTATAAATTCGCTCCAAAATTAATTACTAAGGGCACACATAGGCTGAGTGTTCTATATGAGTTCTAGAGGTAGTGACCTCCCATTTTTGGGGTGATCCAGATCCCCAGGTGGTCGAGGACTGTCTAGAGGCAGTCACTTGAGTTTTCTGCCTTATGAGGAAACCTATAGATCAGATAGAAATCCTTATGGTGAGTCTTCTTCAAGTCTTCGCTGGGTGATGGTGGAGTCTAGTGACTTAGTCACATGAAAAGACAACTCTCTCCACACCAGGATCTGAGCATCTCTTTTGGGATAAGTTTCATCTATCAACATTGTGATTAGTGTGCATCTAGGAGCTTCTGCACCTACATCAGAGTAGTATGACCATTGAGGAGTATTCAGTGAGGTTCATTGATCTCTCATGATACTCCATGGATATGGTACAAGATCAATTCTTCAAATATTATACCTTTTACCATGTATTATTATTATATATCATGGATTTAGTGATATCTATTATCATTCCCACCTATTATGGAGTACTTGAGTGGGCTTTAATAGTGGAGAGACTCTTGGAAGAGTAGGCACTGACAATGGGTGCTTATGTCAGATTCTTCTAGAGATGATCCCATAATAGAGGATCAGTGGCCTAAGGATCTCAGGATGTCTTGAATCAACTAAGGGAGAGGTGGTGTTTCTTCTACTATGGTCAGGGACATCTTACTTGGGATTGTTTGACCAGTCATATGGTTGATCAAAAGATGGTAAAGGGACCAACCAAGAAGATATAGAGGTAGGAGTAGGGAGTTCTTTATGGTGGTCGATGTGGAAAATGGGTAGGTAGAGTAGCAATAGGTGGTCATAGGTTTGATCTATTTCCACCGCTACTCCCTGGTGGCCCACTCCAGGCTAAGGGAGATGATGGGTATGGATGAGGCTAGCTATAGGATATGGAGGCCTATGAACCTAAGTCACAGGGGATGATATAACGTATGATCTATGTATTTTATACCTTATATATAGCACCGATAGATGAAGTTTCAAGTAATTCATTTCTTTCCACTTCTCTAGTTTGGGACTTACAGATTTCAGTTGAGCCATTTCTTGACCCTTGTGCTTGGAGAATCCAACAGGTGGCGACTCAATGATTTCAAAATTCTATCAACAATGTGATTTAACACTTGGAAGCAAGAGCTTCATATGTGATCTCTTTTTATTAGCGATGATGCCTTATGATGTCATCTTAGGTATGGAATTTCCATTTACAGTTTAGGCCCAAATTGACTATTTGAGGCGGATGATGTGGTGTGTCTGTAGTGATGGAATGAAGTTTTACTTTATGAATAAAAAGGAAACCCTAGAGGAGTAGGATGGTATCATGAATAAGAGAGTGTAACTGATTAAATCCCAATTGGATTGTAGCACTCTTGGAACGGTGGATTCTATGGGCTACCAGTTCCCTGTGGTGGTGGTAGATTATGGGGATGTATTTCTGGAGAACATTACAATCTCATCTCCTCGCTAATAGTGAGAGTTATGCATTGAATTACACCCTATTATGTCCCTAATATATTTACCATCATTTCAAATTGTTACCATAGAGATTCGAGAGTTAAGGGTGTATTTGGAGGACTTGTAGAAGAAGGGATTCATAAGACCCAATGTTTCCCCTAAGCAGCCCCAATGTTGTTCTCCAAGAAGGTATATGGAAGCTTAAGGTTATGTGTGGATTATTGATGCTTGAACCAGATGATTATTATGAATAAATATCCACAACTATGGATTGAAAACCTCTTCGATCAGTTGCGAGGGGTTTCATGGTTCTTGAAGATTGACATCAGATCAGGCTATCACCAGCTACAAGTACAAGGTGAGGATATACCAAAGATGGCATTCATATGTTTCTATGGTCACTATGAGTACTTGGTGATGCATTTAAGCATGAATAACACCCCAAAAGTGTTCATGGGACTCATGAACCATATATTTCATCCTTTCTTAGAACTTTTTTGAGGTGGTATTCATCGACGATATCCTATTTTACTTAGTGTCAAAGGAGGAGCATATAAGACACTTGAGGATGGTCTTGGATGCACTTCAAAAGCACCAAATTTATTGGAAGATCTTTAAGTGATAGTTTTGTATTTGATAGGTCCAATTATTAGGATACTTCATCTCAGAGGTGGTAGTGGTGGTGCATCCAGTGAAGGTTGAGGAAATTCTAGCTTGGGACCCGCCCAAGAGTGTTACTGAGGTGTGGAGTTTCCTTGGGTTGGTAGGGTACAATAGGAGGTTTATACTTGATTTCTCCAAATATTCAGCACCCTTGAAAACTTTGATATGATATGGGAAACCTTTCATGTGGATAGAAAAGTGCCAAAAAAATTTAGGAGTTGATGTAGAGGTTGACAAGCACCCACATCTTGAGATTGTTAGAGGAGGGTGTCAAGTACATAGTGTTCTTGTGATTCCTTAAGGACTGGAATTAGTTTTTTTATGATGAAGAGGTATATAGTGATTTCCTATAGGTCTGGAAAATTGAGACTACATGAGAAGAACTATGTGACCCATGATCTTGAGCTAGTGGTGGTAGTATTCTCCCTAGAGATGTGGTGACACTACCTTATGGAAAAGTGGTTTATCATCTACTATGACCATAATTTTTTCAAGTATATATTCTTTTAGGAGGATTATAACTTGAGATAAAGGTGATGAATATAGTTTCTCCATGATGTTGAATTCAAGATTTTCTATACTCCTAGAAAGGGAAACATTGTAGAAAATTATTTTAGTAGAAGATCTTGTTCTCAACTATTGGTTGAGGCATTATAGCAAACAACCTTATTGCAACTGAACTTTATAAATATTTATATCTTTAGTTTATGGTTGTTAACCCACTTCTTTTATGGATTATTAGGGAATATCAGCATTGATATACTAATTGTGAGACCTTATATACTCAGATATCCACTGAATGTGCTCATGATGGATTTTCTAAAGGCAGGAAGCATGCTATCCTTTTCAGAGGATGGATGATGGTACCATTGATTTTACAAGAGGAGGTGATGATGGAGTTTCATACATACCTTTTGGTGGCACATCCAGGTGTAGAAAATATGTACCATGACCTCCGAAATTATTTTTGGTGGCCAATAATGAAGAGTTAAATTGTAGAGTTTTTCTCTCTATGCCTCACTTATCATCAAGTGAAGGCTAAGAACTAGGTTACAATAGGTTTAGCTCAACACCTTGAGGTTATAAAGTGAAATTTGGATGAGGTATTCATGGAAATTTTTATAGGGATACCACATATGTCTAGGGGACATTATTCCATTTGGATGACCAGAGATCAACTCACCAATTCAGCCAAATTCCTATCTATTTGATAGAGAAGTTCATTAAATAGATCAGGATTCTTATACATGTAAGAGGTAGTTTGAATCCATAGAGTTCCCTTGAAAATAGTTTTATACCATGATTATCATTTCAATTCATTATTATGCATAGGATTGTAGGTGGAATTTGGGAATTAGTTGTGTTCAAGCACAATATTTCACCCCCAAAATGATAGCCAGCCTGATCAAAGAATTCAGGTCTAGGAGGGGATTCTTTGGGCATGAATGTTGAATTTTGGTTATAATTGTGAGGATCATCTACCATTGGGGTAGTTTTCATACAACAACATCTACCATTCCACCACTGGTATGGTACCATTCAAGACCTTGTATAGGTGACTAAAACGCATGACTGATTGTCGCCTATCGACCGATCAAGGTTCCGGTGCTCTGCTAATGTGTATAGCAGCACTCGGGTCGAATCCTCGGCGATGGTACTTCATAATTGTCATTTGTTTTTAGTTGATTGTATTCTGATTGGGATTTTTTTTGCAGAGCTTAATTGAAATGAATAATTGATTATGATTGATTTAAAAAATTGATAATTATTGGGGTGAGTTCATCATTAGGTTAGTTAAGATTGTGATATCCTTGAGCTTTGCTTTATATTTCATTTAAATTAACACCCATGTCACAAGTTGACGTTGATTTGAATTCCCAAGTGTTAAGTATTTAATCCAAGCCTTAACTTAACTTAGGGTTCTAATCTTGATCATATATTATTTATGGTAGTGTATTTATGATTCCAATAATCCATGGTAACCACACGTTAAACAAAACAAGTCATTAATCCATGACATGCTAAGCCCAACATACACAATGTTAATTCAACGAATACTCATCGAGTGAAAGCTCTCAATCGCTTAACATACCTAAATTAAAACTCACCCCAATGAGATATTTACTCAGCCATTAATATGGTTATTAATCTGGTAATATATTTTTATGGTGATGAATTATAAAGAGAAGAAAAATAAAGGGACAAGATAAGAGTAGTGCGCCGAACACACACACAAACAATGAAGACAATTAAAAATGGATTTTCGATTGAATGAGGAAGAAGAAGAAGGGAAGGGGATTCAACTGAATTTAAAATATTTTAAGAACATAAATATTAAACTATAGAAGTTGGACGAGAATAAGAGATATTGAATAAGTAACTTGCATTAAAACATAATTACAAAGAAAGAGACTTACAAGATTACAAAAACGAAGAACACGAAAGTAAGTGAAAACAAAGGGAGGAGGAAAGGTCACTCAAGAAAAAACATGAGTATGGAAGGTAATGCCAAGCCTTTTTCAAGGCTTTGGTCATGACAATATGATCTCATCTCTTCTGAAATGCCAACCCCTCTTAAGGAGAGATGGGGAGAGTATTTATAGCCCAAGGAGTAGACTGTTTGCATTCCCAATCTGTCCCTCCACTTTCATCTCCAAGTTGTCTAACTAGAAAGCTGAATATCAATATTTATCCTTCTTCAAAGTTGTATATAATAAAGTTTTCCGACTACTATCAAAATTTGGAGTCATTTGGACTTAAGGATCAAAAGGTATTGATGGTTGATTAAACAAAGTTAAACTGTCCATTTCAATCCAGTATTTTTGAAGTCCAAAATGTAAAAGGGTTTTTGAATCTAAATATTCCTTCAAATACGAATTATTTCTTCAAAAAAGTCTGACACCTATATCTCAGATTTAACACTAAAAAATCTCATCTTGATTGGATTCTTACATCATGAGATATGTCATGAATACTATACTGATTTTATTTCTCGGCCAGAATGGTGGTCTGGACTTCAAAGCTTCATTTGGGACCCTTTTTCTTAGATTTGGGCTCTGAAATTTTTATCCTAGACTCCTTAAATTGTCCCCAAAACCATGGTGGAGAATAATAGAATTTGGAAGTCTGTATTGAGCCCAGTAAATCAATATTCATGAATAGTCCAGTTTCTTCACAGATTCTTTGGTCTTGTTTGTGAGGACCATATGACCCTTCAAATGGCAGAATTGGATCATGGTATCTTCTGAAGAAATGTTTTATATTTAAAGGGGAATCCTAATAAACAAGAACCACACAATTTGGATCAGTATAGTGATAGGTATAATTAAAACAGTAAATTTACTTAATTGGACTACTTCTAAAAATGCTCAAAAATTATACTTAATATTAAAACATTAATATTTCACACAAATTATGCACATTTTATATAAAATAAGTAAAATGAGTATATAATAAGTCATGAAAATATTAATAACATCAGTGACCCTCCATGTCACTACTTTTTTGGATTTTTCAAGGTGAGTTAACACTCATGGGTCTAGATTTGGTGAAAACTGTGATAGAGAATGTTCAGATCATCCAAGAGAGGACGAGGACTACATAGAGCCATCGGAATTCCTATACAGACTAATGATGGGGGACTTTGGAGTTTAAGGAGAGAGACCATGTGTTCTTGAGGGTCTCACCTAGACATGGATTATATATATATTTGACTAGGGTGAAAAGCTATCTCTAAGATTCATTGGCTCTTTCCAGACATTATATAGAGTTGGTGTGGTGGGTTACTGCTTATCTCTACCTCCATAGTTAGACCAGGTACATGGCGTCTTCCACATGTTGTAGCTGAGGAGGTATGTGCACGACCCATCACATGTTATCCAAAGGGGTGAGCTAGATGTCAAGGAAGGGGATACCTTTTTTTATTACTCAGTGAAGATAGTGTATTTGTAAGAGAGGATCTTTCATGGGTGATTGATTTCCTAGTGCATGCCTGGTGGCTGTATTGGAGTCTTCATTAGAGAACTTAGGATCGGGAGATGAAGATGTAAGCTCAGTACCTTCATCTTTTTTAGTTGGTTTTTTATTTTTGAGACAAAAATTCCTAAGGTGGGAATAATATAATGAATCTGATTTTTCCACATATTACTTCAGAATATAATACCGATTATTTTCTGAGCCAAGAATTGAGAAAATGTGAGATTCCAAGGCCTAGTGAGCCTAGAATTGATATTTTAAAAATATTAAAAATATTAATTATCACACATGTGAAGTTTTCCTAAAACATTTAAATAACTATTAAATGGAGCATTAGATCATAAATCTATGTCCATCGTTGAGTTCATAGGATGGGATTTACCCTCGGTGTGATATAATATTTGTTAGTATTGGGAATTTTGGTAAAGTAAAATCATGAGAAAAATTAATAAAATAATTTTATTTATTTATTTATTAATTTTATTATGTTTGAAACAGTTACCCATTTTCCTCAATAAGTACATAGCTATGATACGATCTCAATGTTTTCCACATAACCCTAGATATCTATAGGATCTTTGGTGGAGAGATATCTTGGAGGATGACATCGTATCAGATCGATATTAAGGATCATTATGACATCAGAGCTTTTGGATATGACCAATGATGATGACACATGACCATTCTTCATCATCGATCAATCCAAAATCCAAGTAGGATGTTTTATTTTTTTATTTCCATCCCACAATTTTATCCTGATTGAATAGGTATCAATTACATGAGAAAGAATTGATTCAATCATTGATGATTTATTTTATTTAAGGTTAATTTATTTTTTCATGTTGTTTATTCCCCCTTCATTTGTAAAATTATTCAATAATGGTTCAAAAACAAAAACAAATAAAGGTCAAGGTTTATTCCTAATTTTTTTTGATTTATGGATTTCTTCCCCGTTTCATAACACATTCATGATGGGTAATTTATTTGGACCACGGTTCTACCAATACAGGGTATATGATCATTGCATGACTGTTATTCTGCGCAATAATCAATACCATCAGTTCAGTTCATGATCAAGGGTGTGAATGAGGAGTGATGGTGAAGGAGGATGATCAGAGGTAGATCAAATAAACTGATGATACCCATTATTCCCGGTTTTACATGAGATGGTTATGACATGGATCATGGGTGCATTTCCAAGTAGATCTAAGCCCGAATCCTGGAAATCGACGATGTACAAAATTAGATGACCCCAATCCACAATTCCTAGTTACAATCATGGAAGCATAAATGTTGATGGAAATGTAGATAAGAACATATAGGTTTTGGAAAATCCTATTATACACAGTGTGTAATTTGAAGATACACGCCATGTGGGACCCTCCATGTGACGCTAGCATTTTCGTAGATAAAAAATATCACACATCGTGTGGAACCTATCAAAATCTGTGTGACCCATGTTCATGGATTGAAATGTATCTCAGATGATACATGTTAATGGGAATTCCAAGGTATATGGATAAGACCAAAGTACACGGGTAGAGACATGTACTCAGACACAACCAAGTGTATATGGTCGTGGGTAGGTGTATGTGGGTTGGTACAAAAGCACAAATATAAGAACATGGACATTGAAAAACAACATGATAGGAGTTTTTATAGACATCTACATGTCATTTATACATACACACTGTTTATTTTGAGTTTTACATACTGTGTGGGGAAGTGGTACATAGGCAGACCATGGGTTGGATAAACATGTCATGTACTCCATAGTACACACCTTTTACCCCCTTTGAGGGTGTTTGGATACCTTCATTTCTTTGGTTTGAACCAATTCTGGTTGATTGTATTCCCTTGGTCTATCACCTTAAGGGTACAATGTGGCATTAAATCTATAGATCTAGATTGTTATCCCCTCTATAGGATGTGTCTCAAATAGAGTTGGTGGTGTCCCACCATGAGATCAGAGTGTGATCATCTATCATTCCTTATTATACCCTTGATGGGGTTTATGGAATCATCATGACCTCCTTACATAGGGCGTTGATCTCCCATCTATCAGGACTTTTCAGTAGGGTTCGAGGTATTGTTGGCATATGATCCCCTACATAGAGGGATGATCTATATTGGGTTTGTGGTGTCCCCCAAAGGTCCTAGGTGTGATCCCTTATCATTGGATTTTGATCATTAGAGGCTAGTGAGTTTTCTTGGGTGGGGCCCAATGATACTGACTTCTTGGATAAGTGTCTTTGGTGATAACATAGCTCATGGAGTGGGTTATCCCGTAATGATCATGGCATAGAAGATTCAAGCAAAATCCTTTGGCTGGAAGTTTGGTTGAGACCAACTAGAGGCATGGTGTCCTTCCTGAGTATATATAGGTTTGTTTTCCCATTAATCGTTATATCCTTTCTATGAGCTGAATATTGTTGATTATTCATGTTTAGTGTTTTCATGGTTTCCAACTAGGTATTGTTATACTCACCCTACATGATATTTTCTCACACGTGTCATGTCTTATGTAGATGATGACCCTTTTAATGGTGTCCCAAGAGGACATGGAGCTGGTAGAGCATAACATGATCTATATAGATTGAAGTTTTTTCTAGGTTGTTTCATTTGATAGTATTCCCCACCTTCTAAACTCGTTGGACTCTCTGTAGTTTTTGGTTTGACTTGTATTTGACCACTTTATCACTTTCAGTACATTATTATCATAATATGACTATGGTATTATAGATACATGCATGAATTTATTTTAATTGTTTTACAATTCATCATTTTATGGGATTGGAGATATGTACATGTGTACATGTACATTAGGATAATGCCTCCCATACGTGTGATATGCCTACTCAACTCTAGTCACTAGCCCCTAGCATATTGAAGGTGGTCTTGTGGTAGTCACAGTTCTGGCCCCAGTGGTTCAGGTCATGACACAACCAAAATTCAAACCTGCACCATAACTCAATCCTTAACCTACACCCTAAACCCTAAAAACCTTCACCATACCCATAACCCCTAACCTAAACCTAACACCTAAGCTAAATTTAATCCTATATCATAAACTTAATTGCTAACCTTTACCTTGAACCTAACCTTAAACCCTAAATACCTAATCCCCTAATATAAATATAAAACCATCCCCTAATCATAATCCATGACTACACACTAAACCCAACTCCTATTCCTAAATCCCAACCCTCAATTATCACCATTAAACCCTAAACATAAGCCCCAAACCTAAAACCAACCACCCTCAACCTAAACCCACCCCCACCCCCCCAACACCACCTAAACATAAACATAATTTTGTGTCCTAACCTAAATTTAAAACTATACCCTAAAATTAAAAACAAAGCCTGTAACCCTATAACCTAAATGAAACCCCCTGACCAAAATACCTTAAACTCAAACATAATTTATAACCTACAACCTAAAATTAACCTTTAAAACCGAAACATAACCCCTAACCTAAAACCAAACCTAACCACCCAACCCTTAAACATAACCCCTAACCTAAACACTTAACTAACCCCTCCCCCCCAACAACCAAAAAAGAAACATAACCCCAAAACCTATAACCCAAAAAACCAACCCCATAATCCTAAACCTTAAACTAAACCCTAAATATAAACAAAAAATTAAACCTAGAACCCCTAACATAAATATAAACAAAACCCTCAATCCTATAATAAATCTTTTTCTACAACCTAAAACAAAATCCTAAACTTTAACCCTAAACACATAATCTCTAAATTATAACCCCCTAACATAAAACCCTCAGTCCTAAACATAACCCTCCAACAAATATAAACCAAAAACCCAAATCCCTAATCCTAAAACCAACCTAAATTTAAACACTAAACTTAAAAATTAAGTATAACCCCTAAAACTAATCCCTAACATATAACATAATTCTAAACTTACACCCTAAAAAAAGTATATAAAAATAAACCCTAAACACTAAACCCTATAACCAAACCCCTAGACCTAATCCCTATCACATAACCCTTAACATAACCCACCCCTAACCTAAATCTAAACACAAAACTAAACATAATACACTAAACTTAATCATCTAAACACCTAAACCTTGAACTAAATATAATTCTAACCCCTCATAATACTAACCTAAATATAATCCTATACCTTAAAACTAAACCCAAATAGTATGCCCTAAATACCTAACCCCTAACCCATAACCTAATCCCAACCCCTAACAAAAATCTAAACCTACACCCTAAGCTTAATCACTAACACAAACCCTAAATATAACCCCTAATACTAAAATAAATCTAAAACTATACACTAAAACCAACTCCTATAAACCCTATACACCTAATATAATGTTTTGAAATTCCCTAGATATTTACATTTTTTGAGGTGTTGAGAGGGATTTTGGAGGTGATCTAGAGGATTAGGATAGATTTTTGACACAATAGAGGAAAAAATAACCATTTTTGAAGGTTATTAAAAGGTATTGGTCAAGATGTGAGTGCTTTGGGTTGAGTAGTTTTGGTGGATGATGGACTCAAGGTGTAAAATACCCATTTTAGGAGATTATGGTTGTCATAGAAGTTTTGATGGCACTGTGAGTGTAGTAGTTGGGTGTTTTGGTGGGAGTTGAGTGGTTGTGGCTATTTTAAGTTTTGGTCTAGTTGTTTTGATGGTCTACGTAGTTGTGTTATTTTTTTTGAGCATGGTTCCTGGGGAATCTTGCTGAACTCTCCAATGAAATAAAGAGGGTTGAAATTCCTATTTTAGAAGGATTGGTGGTTCTATACAATGGTCTAAAGAGTTTTTTTTGGCATGGTCAATCATGAGGTGAATATAAAAGAGTGATTTTGAATCCCCCATGTCATGGTGTTTATTAGATAAGAGTTAAGGTTATGGTTGATAAACCTATTTTGAGAGTCACTACACCATGGTTCTAGTCAGACTAGTTTTAAAATGGCCAAGGCATACATGGTTTTTAAGATGATTTATTCATTTCAAACAACTAGGAAATCATATCCAGCTTCTATTGAGTCATAAATGCATATTTTTTGGGATTTAAATTAGGGTTTTAAATGGGTATAGAGCTAATTGTTTCAAACTCATACCCTCTAATGTGTTAGGGGTACCATATACAGACCCATATCCTCCAAGTCTTGAATTACTTGACCTGGAACTGGATCTACTAGTACCAGGGCTGGGTCTAAGTAGAACCATATTTAGATATAAATATATAATACTATATTAAATATATATTTTTATATAATATTATTAATTATTAAATATATAAAATAAAAAAATAATGTGGTGATTGGAATTAAACACTTATATTTAAAATGTAAGATCTGGCTGGACCATGTAGAACTGAATTTAAATATATTAAATTATATTAAACATATAATATTATTAATTATTAATAATTTAAAGGGTTTTGGGTTTAATGAGTGTCAAATAAGCAATTCCATAATAAATTCTAATTAAGAGTTCCTAAACATGTTTGATTTTGGGTTTGGGTTCATGGATAGAGATATCTCACCAAACTCACTTAAATGGTTTTGAAACTGAAATAGATTAAAATATATACATGTAAAATTTGAATTCATAATTAAAATGATTATTTTTAGGGTCTCCTAGATTTTATTATAAATTTCATTCATCATTCCCCTTGATTTTAATTCATTTATCTTCCTCAAACTCTATATGACCCCTGGACTTCTCTTAGTTCACTATAGGCTACTCCTTGTGGATCTAGACCTCTCAATTCATATTATGGTTTCTTATTCAATACAAGGTGATTTAATTTTCTCCTTCTTTAATATTTTCAATTATTCTAGTTTTTATTCTTCTCATGGGGATATGAAATAATGGTTACTCTAGAATAGTTGATCTTAGTCAAGGTTTTTAGGAGGGTTTCGATGTGATTAGGTGTTGTGATGGACTCCTTCATGTTTTGTGGGGTTTAATAATTAGTTATTATCTATAATTGTGCTTCATTATTAAATACATTTGATTTAAGTAGGATATTCATGACTTATCCTTTTTATATTATGTGTGAATGTGGAAGTAACATGCATTTTATTTTATTGGGTGGACGATTTAAATTAACCTAACAATATAATGATCTATATTAAAGGAAATTTAAGGGGAAGATATGGGAATGCGCGTTTTATATGATTTCTATGATTTTTCTAGGGTTATTTCCATGTTTGGTTGATGTGTGTTACTATGATAAAATTTTCTTGTTTCTATTGTTATGTTCAATAACATTTCAAAAAAATTTAAATACTTAAATATGGTAATGAATTGTAGCAAATAATATATAATTAAAACATTGTTTCTTATGCATGAGGTTTTTAATTGATATATAATAATGATAGAAAAAGTGGAAATCAATTCATTGTTTGATGTGTTTTTTGGTGTGTCATATTACTATATTGTGTTGTTGATCTTATTATGGTTCATTATTGAGGTTATGGGATTATGTTGATGTTGTAGTAGTGGTTGGGATTGGTTGAGGTGGTATGGATAATGATTGATTTCATGATTGTGGTAGTGATTTTTTAGTGGTTCTTGGGTGATGATTTTTGGTGGTTTATGTGGTGTTGGTTATTGTTGTTTCGGATCAAGTTGTAATAGCTCAGAAATGTGATCAATGATGAATTAAATTAAATAATTAATGAATTGTTAAAAATTAAATGGGTTGATGAATTAATGTTGTGTTAGAAATATTAACAGAATTTATAGTTGTGTAAAAAAAATTGAACTGGAATGGTTAGAACGAAATTATAAGGGCTGAAATGGATCTTATCACAATGAATATAACAATTTTAGTGAATGTTAAATTTATAATTTTACATTTATATAACAATATGGGAATTTATAATTTTGGTGGGGTCATTTTTTTGTGTTGTAGTAGCTGTAGAAGATTTCAATATGACGTGGTTAGCTTGTTGTAGAAGTTACAAGTCATCGTAAAAAATACAAACCTATTTATGAGTAAAGCCTTAAGTTGGTATTGCGTGTGGATATTATATTCACTATATTTTTATTTTTATGTATTACACACTACAACCCGAGCTGGGTAACCTTGTTGATTCCCATATGGTTTTGGGTTTTAGATGTTTCCCTGGCATCCAGATTACAAAGGGAACAAATGGAAAACTACTCCCTAGTATCCACTCTATCTTCCAAACATTGAATAATTGTGATAGTAAAAGGTTATGATGAATGGGTTTTTAGGGAAAGAGTCCATTTTACTTATGTGAAATGTTATTGGTGAGGATACATGGTGTGGGACATGCATGGAAGGAGGAGTGAATGAGGTTTATGTCCTTTATGTTCACGCTAACCTACTATTATGAGGATTTGATGTGTGTTTGTGATGCAGTGGTATACAATGTGGTTGTGATATGTGTTATGTGGTTGTGGATATGTGGTTTTGGTGTGATGTGGATATGTAGTTGTGGTTACATTAAGGTTATGTGGTTATACAAATGGTATGATAGCACCATGATATATGTAGTTGGGTAATAAGAGTGACTAGATCAGTGGGGAAGTTATTGTGGGGACCCTTATTGATATATTATATTTATATTATGTTATTATTTTAGGATACATTATTGGGTGAGTGAGGCTTAGTGAGGATGGTTGATAATTGATCTGGTTAGGTGGTGAGATGGTTCAGTTTTTTACTCATTAAGCTATTAGTATACATCTTCCACATTTTTATGAGAGGTTCTAAGGATAATCATATTGAGTATATGTGTATTATCAACCCTTTATATATATATATATTTGTTTTACATATTTATAAGAGGGATTTAGGGATAAATTTGGATTGTACTAACTTGTGGCGATCATCTGAGTTCCTAGATTTTGGTGGATTCACTACCAAGGAGTTGCATTTCGATATTCTATTTAGGAGAACTTTGAATTTTTTATAAAATTTATATGAATTGTGGATTAGGTTTAATTTTATAGCATGAATAATTTATTAGTGGTATTATTTTATATTACAAGGATTATAAAGGTAATAACTCCCATGTGTAAGTTTTTATACCCCCAAAGATAGTCACCAAACTGTGGACTATTTGAGGCAAGCTTCATAGGTCATTCTCATTTTCATTACCAGAATAGTAGGGGTTATAGTGGGGTTAGGTTGTGAAAAAGTGATACAAGAGGTTTGTTTAATATATAAGAATAATATTTAAGTTAGTTACCAGTGAGGGTTACAAGGGTTTGGTAGGAAAAAATATTACTTGATCCTAGTTGTGATATAGGTAAGGGAAATTGGATAGAAAATAGGTGTTTAGGGTGCCCTATGGTCTGATACAAGGACCTTAAGCTTAATAAACATACTTGGTGTGATGATGTTTATTGTGAAATAGATACCTACACTAATAAAAACTAGATCTATCCCAATGGGCCTATACCAATGGTTTGGAAAACTGTTGGTATAGGTACCATAAAATGACCCAATATCAACTGTTTGACCAAAATCATTGGTATAAGTAACATAATAGGAATTTATACCAATAGTTTTGAAAAAATGGTATATTTCATATATATACCAATAGTTTTAGACAAACCATTGGTATAACTTCAATAAAATGACCCTATACCAATTTTTTTTTTCAAAACCGCTGGTATAGGTTTGGATAAAACCATTGGTATAACCTCCATTTAAAGACACTATACCAATTTTTTCCCAAAATTGTTGGAATTAGTATGCCCCTATGCCAACGGTTTTGAAAAACTGTTGGTATAGGTTCTTTATCCAAAACCTATACAAATGGGTTTTCAAAATCATTGGTATAGTTTACAAAAATCCGGGTTCCTATACCAACTAATTGGAAATTATCTTTTTAAATTTTCAAAAAACCACTTTATGGTTGAGAGGTAATCAATTACTATCTAGGATACAAATTCAAGAATCCAAAATAAGTTCAAATTTCAAAAAACACACAAATTAAAAGGATTCCTCGAGCCATGAGTTTCCATATCAGCTGAAGTCACGTCACTGTGCTGACCATCATCATGAGACCCACTACCACCATAGTCATCTTGTCACCACTGTCATCATTGCTGACCTATCACCCCACCAGTGACTGACCGAACACCAAAGTTCATCCTCACTACTGTAAAACACCCACACATTAGACCACCAGTCATCTTCCCCACAACATCAAACCAATTGAAGAGTGAACTCACTGTATCAAAGAAAAAAACTATTGATATATACCATCATGAAAAACATTGATGACCACTATAACCAGAAATGTAGAATACCAAAACCAGAGGAAGAAAAAAAACCCTTCAGCAAAAAGCATTGAGAACTAACATACATTGAAATAAACAGAAAAACCTTTACCACTGATTTTATGGGGGATAACCGACCAAAAACATCACCATTATCGATGTAGTTTCTATCTTTTAAAGTCACCAAAGTTGAAGTTGAAGGAAACCAGATCTTCTTCAAAGGAGTAACTGACTCTAGTCACACAAAGACCACCATTGGCCACCAAATCCCAGGTCCCAAAATCTCTTTAGAACCCCTGCTCGACTAGGAGAGGGGGAGAGGAACTTGAGACTAGAGTAGAGACTTGAATGACTAAGGTATTTAGATGTCAAAAAAAAACTAGAACCAGAAGCATAATAAGAGAAATCCTACACTAGATTACCTCTAAAAACTGCTGACCGATGAACCATAGATCCAAAAATCACTTTGTCACCTCTACTCTAGATCCGACACAGAGAGGCCCAAAAGAATGAAAAGTTAGAGAAGGTTTGAACGACTAGGGTCTCCAGTAGAAAACACTCCTGATAGGACCATCCAAACAACCCTGTATAAAATACACTGAGAAGGACAACACCACCTTGAAGGAAGGAAAAGGTGCCATTCATGGAGCACCAATGAGAGAGAAAAACCATAGAGAGATCCCTAACTCAATTTGAGTCGAATTGGAAGGATATGGAAAGGAGGAGGCAAAGTGAAAATAGGGAGAGGATGGGCAAGGAACCGATAAAGACCCAAAAAATCCTACACCCACCAGATCACTATTGAGGAGAGAAACCTAGGGCGAGAGGGAAAGAGATAGATGCCACTCAAAGGCTAACCGATCATACGGTACCTATACCAATGGTTCTCAAAATCGTTGGTATAAGTATCCATATTTTTTATGATTTTTTTTTTCAAATTTCATAAAATAAACCAATATATAAATTATTTATAAATATATATGTATAGATATATATATATATATATCCAATTATATTTACAAAGATAATTATAGAAAAGTGGTTAGCTATTTGATATATAAGTGGTAGGTCATGGGTTAAAACCTCAACAACATCTTTTATTTTACATTACCTATCCTAATGGTTTTGGTAAAACCATTGGGATATACCTATACCAACAATTTAGAAAGATGTTGGGATAGACCTATACCAATGGTTTAAACAAAATCATTGGTATAGGTCTATACCAATAGAAAATCATCCAACGGACCTCCAAACCATTGGTATTAGCTATTTTTCCAATAGTTCTAGGTGTGGTATGTACATCGTGATTTTTTCTAGCTCCATTTTAATTTGATAAACCTTAGGGAAATTTAAATAAATCTAATTAAATGATCATAAATTAATTTCATGCTTCTAGGATTGAGATTTTCTCATTATGTGTGGTAGATATGGCTAGTGGAAATCATTATAAATAAAATTTAGGCAAGATAGGTGTATTAGGATGACCTAGTTGATTATGGTAGGTTTGAACCAGTAGGGGAAGATAATTTTTGGTGTAAGATGGTTCGTGAGTTACAGTATCAAAGATTAGTGAAGTGTGAAGGCACTATATCTTGTAAAAATATAGAGTTTTAGTTGGAGGATATTGAGATTTATTTCAGTCTAATATGTGCATGAAATGAGAATTATATCTTTTTATTAATCCATTTATTGAGTATTAGTCATCATTGGTGGATATTGTTCTTGGGTGAGTATAAGGATTCTACAGTTTCATGGCATAATTTTAGGAATAAATTTCTCAAAAAAATTATCTCTTTGACATTGAAGGAAGATAGGTGGAAAGATATACTCTTTCTTTTATATGGGAACACGAGTTTATGAGGGATTGGTGTTTTATTCAAGAACCTTCTCCACTTTTCTTCTAATATGATATCAAATGAGGAGGCAAGGGTGTGACATTTTGAAGAGGTTTTTCATCCCAAGATCAATCACTAGGTCACCCCATTTACATTGAAAATATATTTAGATTCACTAGTTAAGGATAAAGTGATAGATAAGACCTATGTATGGATAAATTAATCTTGAGAGGGAAGTCAAAAAAACTTCCCAAGGAGTAAGTAAGCTGATGGAGGCTCTCATTTATATTGGACGTCATGGTTTCACTTGATAGGTAGTTAGTGTCTAATTTCTTCTTTCAATTTCTCTATAGATGACAGCTCTTGGGCCTCCACCAGGAGTTTTATTACAATCTATTTTTCTTATAATTAGTATTTTTACTGTTGGAAAATTCTTGGTGTCTAGTGCAAAGTTGGTGGTTAGTTCCCTATACATCCTCAAAAATAGTTTCCACTAAGGCCTTATTAGTAATAAAAATATGTTCAGTGGTATTTTCTCCATCATAAGGATGGTTGAGAAAGAAAAGGACATCCATGTGACATTCCTTGTCATACTGTACATAGGAATGTGTGTTTTAATAGAGGTAGAGGAATCATAAATTATTTGAGATATTATCATCATGTTTGTCAACAAGGATAATAAATTAGTTGAACAAGTCACGATTAGTTGTATTCCACATAATTTCCAATTCCATGTGGATCACAGATTGTATGAGGTACCATTTTTTTATTTTCCACAATAACTTATTCATTATTTAATTTAGGATATTATCACTCCTTTGTCGCACCAACCTTGGTCTGAGCTCTAGGACTCAAGATGTAGAGGCTTCTAGTTCCCTTAGTGGTATCTACACTAGTTAGAGGTTAGAATGAATGCTTAAGGTGTGTTAGGGTTATGAGATGATGATAGGGTAGCATAATTCATTGGTGGATATTTTATTTCTTTAGATATAACTATATGATGTCATCCCTAGCATGAAATAACAATATTTTGTGCATGTTATTATTGATTGATTCAAAATGAAGGTTGTTTTATTAGATATAAATGGTAATAACATGGTGTTCATTGGTGAAAGGGATCATTAGATGGGTCACATTCATATGGAACCCATATATTCTTAGTTGGTAGATTTTATGTTTTGATTAGTGGAGGTTTTAGTGGCACTGTTCTAGAGTTTTTTTGAGGATTTCCCAGATGTTTTTACTCAAGTGGTTTTGAAACTTTTACTACAATGTGATAATAAGTTCATGATCAAGTTATAACCATTTGTATCTATGATTTTGATTGATTATTATCATATGGAACCTTATAAGCTTTGAAAGATATAAAATCAAATCGATGATATATTCTAGAATAGTTTTATCTAACCTAGTGTGTCCCCTTAAGTTGATTTAGTTTTTTTTCACAAAGAAGGAAGATGACAGTCTAATTTTGTGCATAAATTATTGGAGGTTAAACCAAGTAATGGTGAATTACCATTATCCTCCCATATATATATTATTTTATCAATAAATTTAAGGGAGCTAGTTGGGTTTCAAAGTTCTATTTGTGGTCTTTGTATCATTAAATGACGGTGAAGGAGGAGGATGACCTAAATATATCTTTAATTGTCACTATGGGTACCTTTAATTCATGGTAATGTTTTCTAATGTTACAAATTCCCTAGAAATTTTCTTGGGAATGATGAACTCTATGTTCTGTGAGTTATGGGATCATTTTTTTGGCTATTTTCATTGATGACATACTCATGTACTCAACATCAAAGGGGGGACATTTTTAGAATTTTAGAGTTATTTTGGTGGTTCTTTGGTGATATTGGCTCTATGTGAAATTATCTAACTATAAGTTTTTGACCAATGATATTCTCTTACTTGGGTATGTTGGGTATTGGTAGGGGTATCATTTGATCCTTCATGATTGAAGCATTAATTACTTAGGCATTAACCAAGATCTTCACAGAGGATTACAACATCCTCTGTCTTGTATGTTATTATAAGAGGTTCATATATTATTTCTCTTATATCAAAACCCCTTTGATAGCCTTGGATAGAAATTAATGGGATTTTTTTTGAACTGATCAATGTCACACAATCATTCTATACTTAAAGTATAAGTTGATCATTTATCTAATCCACTATCTATTAGAGGAAGGATTTTATATTTGAGGTTTTCTATAATACTTCTCATCTCAGTTTGTATTTTTTTCTAATGTATCAGAAGACAGTGATCTCTAATAGGTCATGTTATTTACTTACTCATGATCATAAATATGTTACACATGATCTTTAGTTGGATTTAAGGGTGTTTTCCTTACCATTATAGTTTAATTACCTCATTGGTTGGCACTTTTTAGTCTTCAATGATCACAAAATCATGAGGTAAATCTTCTCTTATCAAGATTTGATTTTTTATAAGAAGTGGTAGATGGAGTTCTATAAGTAATATGACTTTTAAATCTTCTATAATTCAGGTAAAGGGAATGTGGTTACTACTTCATTGAATGAAAAATCTCATGTTGGTGTTTTTCAGTAGTCCCTAGATGTATAAAGAGTGATAGATAATCTTGAGGATTTGTAAATTGATATGGAGGAATATGTTGGTAAATGTTACCTATAACATATTATTGTCTAATAATCTGTAATGCAATGGGTTGGTGAATCATGGTTTGGGGATCTTGAGGTGTTGGTGTGGATTGATCTTATTATCTATGTATATTCTCTTAATGAGTTTTTAAAGGATGAATAACATTAGGTGTTATTCATAGGGAAGATTTTTGTTCCATTGGTAGTGAATGAGGTGGTTCTTTATATGTTTTGTAACTCTCCCTTATCCATGCATCCCTGTAAATCCAAGATATACCATTGCTTGAAGTTTCAGTTCTAGTGACAAGGTATGAAGAGTTCTATAGTAGAGTTTGTATCTCATTTTTTAGTCTATCAACATGTGAAATCTGAACATCATACCCCTATAAGATTATTGTAACCATTGGATGCTTCTAAGTGTAAGTGAGAGTATATATCAATAAACTTATCCTCTAGATTGACTTGATCTTATAGAGTATGTGATGTTATTTTGGTAATTATTGATTAGTTTCTGAATTCATCTCATTTCATGGTAGCTAAGGATTCAAATTTGGAAAATTATTTATTAAAGATGTATATGGATGATATTTTGAGCCTTCATGGAGTTCCAATGTTGATCATTTCTAATCATGATATTTTATTTAACTAATTAGTTTGGAAAGGCTTCCAATATTCTTTGGGCTCTAATATATGTTTTATATCTACTTTTAATCCTCATATAGATGGTTCTTTTGAGTAAACTATCTAGAAATTTGATGATATGCTATGTGAATTTCTTCTATACTTTAGAGGATTGTGGGTGAATCATATACCTTTAGTAGAGTTTTCCTATAAAAATAGTCATTATTCATCCATTAGTATGGTTCAATTTGAAGTGTTGTATAGGAAAACTATAGATCACTATTATTATAGACCAAGGTTGTGGAGTCAATGATACATGATTGTGATTTCATGATGAGTATGAAATAGAAAGTGTAGATTATTCCTGAGAGTATGAAGGATACTCAAGAACATTATAATTATTATGTCGATTTCATGAAAATGACTTCAAAGTATGTGGTTGGTGACCATAAATTCCTTAAGGTTTCATCTCATGTTGTGTAGTGGAGGTCTGGTCAAGGTATTAAGATTATCTCTCTGGTTCATTCTATCTTTTGACATGTTGGAGCGTGTTGGAATAGTGACATATAATTTTGTGCTTCCTTAGTAACTAGATCAGATCCATGAAATTTTCCATGTGTTGTAGCTTTATCAATAGATTAATGACTAATCACATGTCACTGATGTGAGAAAATTAGATATTAAGTCAGATGAAATGTTTGTGGAGTGGCTTATTTAGGTTCAGGACTACCAGGTGAAGGTGTTTCATAGGCATGTTGTTCCCATGATTAGTGTTATGTGGAGGCATGGTGGTTTGGAGGAGTGTACATGGGAACATGATTCATGGGTGTGAGATCAATATTCTAAGTCATTTTGAATCAAATTTTGATATTTAATTATTGATTATATTCTATTGTGGCCGAATTTTTTCTATATTTCATGTTGTGTTATTCTTTTGATGATAGTAATATTTCTATTTTAGAGGCATCACATGGGGTGTTTTTTTTATTGATTTTGTATTCTTTTATTGATGTTTTCTTCTAATTATTAAGGAAAATAATCATTTTATAGGTATCAATATAAAGTTTCAGACTCACTTTGACCATTAATTTGTATTTTTTGGGTTTTAGTGGTGTTAAGAGGGAGTTTGGAGGTGATTTAGAGGATGAAGATTAAATTTCATCATGTTAGAGGAAAGAAATACAACTTTAGAAGATGTTTCAAAGGGTTTGGTTTATCAATGGGCATTTTGGGTATAGATGTTTTTGTGGATAATGGACTTAGGTTGTATAAAACCTATTTTGAGAAGGATGTATCTATTTCAGAAGTCATGATAGTGTTATGATCATAGTAATTTGATGTTTTAGCAGGATTTGAGTGATTGCGGTCATTTTTAGTTTTAATATAGGTGTTTTGAAGGTTTGTGGCATGAATCTAGAAAATTTTCAAGCTCAGAGACTAGAGAAACTTAGTGAACTCCCTATGTAAAATAGGGAGGGGTGAAATGCCCATTTCAAAAGGATTGGTGGTGATATATCATTGTATAGAGAGTTCTTTGGAACAATTAGTCATAGGGTGAATCTGAAATGATGGTGGAGATTCCCCTTTACTATGGTGGTACTTTAATAGGATTTAGGGTCAATGAATATATAAATATTTTGAGATTCATTTCACCATGGTTCAAATAAAAAAATAAAAAAAGTTTAAATGTTCATTGATTTTGAGGTAATAAAACTATTTCAAATAAATAGAAAAGTGAATCTAGCCTTGAATGGGGCTCAAATGCCCATTTTGGGGATCGATACACCCACTTTGATATCCATCCAGATTTTATTATAAATAAGGGTCAACCTTTCCCCAAAATTTGAAGTATTTTCTTTTCATTAAACCCTAGATAGACCTAAACCTTCTATTAGTGCTTCATATGTGACTCTTTGTGGATCAAAACCTCTAAATTTGTGATGTGGTTTCTTCTTTAATCCAAGATGATTTTCCTTATCCTCCTTTAATCATTTTTATTTTTCTAGTTCTTATTATCATGATGATATGGAATAATGGTTTGTTTTGGTTGGTCTTGGTTAGGGTTTTTATGTAGTTTTTGATTGTATTAGGTATTATGGTATATTCCTTTGAGTTTTTGGGGATTAATTTACATTTCTTATCTATTAATGTGCTAAGTTATTCAAATATTGATTGAGGTAGAGGATTTAAGAATTATCCTTTTTATATTATGTGTGAATATGGAATTGAAATTATTTTAATTACATTAGGTGAATGATTTAAATTTACCAAACAAGATAATGAACCAGATTAAATGAAATTGAAGGGGAAGTGATGGGTGCATGTTTTCTATATGATTTCTATGATTTTTCTAGTGTTATAGCCTTATTTGGATGATGTGTACTGCTATGATAACCTTCGATTATTTTTTTATTGTTGTATTTAATAATATTATATGGAATTTTAAAAATTTAAAGATGAAAATGAATTGGTAGCATGGAATCTAGAATTAAAAAATTGTTTCTTATGCATGAGGTATTTAATTGACATTGAAGCATGATTGAAGAAGGGTGAAACATGTAACGACCCGGATCTGGGTGCCGCCCAAAGGTTCCCTGAACCTGGTTGGTCACATGACCTCAAGCACATTTCCCCAAATGCTAGAGGCTACTAATTAGCAGCGAGGGACACTGTGTGATATTGGGGAAACTCTTCCCTCATTGGCAAAGTATACACAGTGGAAAACAAATAGTAAAAAAAAGTAGAAGTAGTAATACAAAAAAAGGAAACAACAAAAGACTAAATATAAATCCAACAGAATCCACAATATATATATATATATATATATATATATATATATATATGATTCATGAAATATGTATATAAGAAAACATCCAAACAAGTCACAGTGCTAGAAATCAATACAGAAATCAAAGTACAAAAGAAACAAATAAACTCCAGGAGCATCGCAAGCCTCAGCTGGGTCCTATGCTCTCCAGCTCTAACAACAATCAAGTACCTGATGAAGAAGGGATCTTTCCATTATCTATACTTGAAATCATATAATCTTCTTGGGTCCAAAACATGACCCAATCATGGCATGATATTAATCCCAATAGTCAACCACCCAAAGATCTGTGCCTAGATGTCAATGAATATATATAGAAGATAATATGCAAGAATAAAGCAATAAACTAGGTAGTACTCAAAAGTAAACAATCTTACAAATTTCAATTACATTAATTTAACATTTATTACTCATCCGTTGAATCATGTAACCCAGGGATCTAGCCTAAAATCTAAATCCCTCATGTAAGTAACTAAACAAGTGTCTCAGAAGACCATCCAAACAATCAAGTAAGAGTGAATCCAAGCTTGTGGTTTGGCTTGGAAGATGCTTCATAATCATTCAATTATTCACAGTGACCCTCTGGGAAATCTCTCATGGTCTAACCCATTTGGTCTAACAACATCAATTATTTTAAATAACAAACCTCTGGGAAAGCTCTCACGGTCTAACCCCTTTGGTCTAACAACATAAATTCTTTTAAAATAATGACCCTTTGGGAAAGCTCTCACAGTCTAACCCCTTTGGTCCAACATGATCTTAATTAATTAAATAACGAACCTATGGGAAATCTCTCAGAGTATAACTCCTTTTGTCCAACATGACATCAATCAATTTTAAACAACCACCTGGGAAAGCTCTCATAGACTAAACCCCTGGGTCAAACATTCTACACCAAGGATCTCACAATCCTTTATAAATAAACATAGAATTCCCTTCAGTCTTCCTAGTCCAAGGCTCTCATAGTCCATTGAAAAGAAATATAATATGGAATTACCCTCAATCTTCTTGGTCCAAGGATCTCATGGTCCATTGGAAAAATATAATGTGCATATCATATCAAGAATCTCATATAATCTAAAACTACTACATGTCTAAACATTCACAATGCATATCACAGGAATTTCATATAATCAAACAAACTCCATCCTAAGTAATTAAAGGCATGGAAAACAAGAGTACACCTCATAGGAAACCTAGAATAAATGACCATAAATAATAAATCAAGGGAAACACACCCATTGGGTGTCCCAAAAATAAGGTATCTAACATTACGCATAAGCAATATCCCATTATCAATCAATAAAATAATAATAGGTAATAAACATAGTTTAATTCCAAATCACACAATACCCCTAACGTGTTTATGCGACACTTTTAGCATATATAATCCAAATAAAAACAATGAAAGGAAAAAACCACCGACCTTGATGTTCTATGATCGATATACTTGAACGTCATTCCTTGAATCGGCCTAAAATATCACTAATCTACAAAAAGGTGAAAATTACTAACCTTTAATAATTCACAAGAGAGGATGAGTCAGGAAGAAGGGATCAAGAGGATTCAAGAACTCACCCATGGGATTCCAACACACCTAAAAGTGTCTCAATTAGAACTCATATGGAGAATTAGGAGATCGAACTTCTTTTTTCATTCCAGAGCACTCCTATATGAAACACATGATGAAGAAGGTTTTTTAATATACAAGACACAACCCCCTTCCAATATATAAATTAAAAAGAAAACTACATGGTGTGTTATTTAAAACTACACACTGTGTAGTAGCCTTAACCAACCTCTGACTTAAGTTGGTCTTCCAGGTCACGACCTGACCATGTACTTAGCCAATACATGGCTGTACGTGGAAACCGGGTACACAACGTGTACATGGAAGTACACGATGTATACTCATAAAATCCCCTGTTCTTCCTTTTTTCTAAAAAACTACCAAAATCAAGATCAATTCATGAAATGAAGATCCAGGTTCTTACAAAATTCCCCCTTAAAGAAATTCATCCTCGAATTTCCCTTCCAAGGGCGGTGAAGAATAACTTGCAAAAAAATTTGACCACTGAGATCACACATCAGCATCCCTCTCCCAAGTCTCGTTCTACACTCGCTCGTGCTGCCATATCACCCGTACCAAAGGAATAGACTGGCCATAGAGAACCTTAGTGATGCGATCCACAATCTGAATAGGGTGCTCCTTAAAGGATGTATCCAAATCCAAATCAATATCCTTGGGTTAAAAAACATGAGATGGGTCTGAAAAGTTATGCCGTAGCTGATAAACATGACAGACGTCGTGCATAGCCTGATACCTTTGAGGTAACAACAACCTATAGGTAACTGGCCCGACTCTCTCTAAAACCTCAAACAAACCGATGTATCTCAGTGAAAGCTTCCCCTATCTCATAATCCTTCTGTGTCTTAACCTCAGTGTGACACGTAGGAAAACCTAATCTCTAAATTTGAACTCCAGAGGTCATCTCCATCGATCATCATATGAATTTTGGTGACATTATTTAGTATCCATCCTCTTCTGAATCAACTCCACCTACTCAGTGGTCTCCTAGACAAGAAGAGGTCCCAACATAGATGCCTATCCTACCTCCAGCCAACATAGGGGTGATCAGGATGGACTACCATACAAATCCTCATAAGGTTCCATCTAAATCATTTATTGAAAACTATTATTGTTGGTAAACTACACCAGGGGTATGTATCTCTACCAAGAGCCCCTGAAATCTAGGATGTATGCTTGAAGAATGTCCTCCAAAACCTGAATTGTGCACTTAGATTGGCCATCTGTCTGGGGATGGTAAGTTATACTCAGAAGTACCTATGTACCCAAATACCTCTGTAGTCCTCTCCAGACATGAGAACTAAACCAGTAATCCCTATCTGAAATGATAGAGAGAAGAATCCTGTGAAAACGTACTATATCTCAGATGTAAAACCTTCCAAGATCATCAACACTGAAGGTTTTCTTAATTGGAAGGAAATTTGAAACCTTCATGAGCGTGTCGATAACTACCCAAATTGCATCATTCCCTCGAGGTGACCTCGGAAAACAAATCACAAAATCCATCGCGACATCATTCCACTTCCACTCAGGAATGGGTAACTGCTGTAAAATCCTTGATGGTCACTGATGATCCGCCTTCACCTACTGATAGGTAGAACATCTCATAAAAAAACTAGCTACATCCCTCTTTATGTCTGGCCACCAATACTGATGATGTAGATCTCGATACATATTGGTGAAACCTGGATGAACTTCCCATACTAAGGCATGAAAATATCACAATAGATCCTTGCGTATGTCTTATGACACCCATATGTTCCCTTGAAAATAAAAAGCCTCATCCTCACCAATGGTCTACCTAGGATTAGGGTCCTCTCCTGACACACTCTCTTATAGAAATAGGCCTTCGGAATCTGATAGCTGCCACATTATCACTCAATCCATTATAGTAGAGGTAAAAACTATAGAAGAAATAAAAGTTTTCCCCTATCTATCATGAACCTCTAAATGCATCTCACAGAATAGATCCATAAGCTTCCACTCAATATTGGCCTCCTGAACTGCCTATATCTGAGTCCACCAACACAATTCATCAGCCACTGCGTTGCCTTTACCTGGCGTATAGGCAAGATCAAAGTCAAAATATTGAAGGTACTCAACCCACCTTTGCTATCTCAAATTGATATCTCATTTAGTAAAGATATACTTGAGGCTCTTATGGTCTATGTATACCACAAAAAAATCTCCCAAAAGATAATGTCTTCAACAGCCCAAGTCATGCACAACTGCAGCCAAATCGAGATCATGAATCAGGTAATTCCTCTCATGTGGCCTTAAATACTGAGACCTATATTCAATGAAGCCTCCCCATACATAATCACTGATCCCATCTCGATACTTGATGGATCATATTAAACTGTGTAACTATTTCCTGGTTCCAAAAAAATAAATATTGGCGCTGAAGTCAATCTACCTTACAGCTCTTGAAAGGCTACATCATAGGAATCTGTCCATAAGTACTTTGAACCCTTCTTATTCAGGCCCGTCAATGGTGATTATAAGTGTGAAAAGTCCTGAATGAAATTCTTGTAGTATCCTGATAGACTTAGAAAACTCCGCACCTCAAAGACATTCTTCAGATTATCCTATAAAACCATTGATCTCACCTTATCTGGGTCTACTGATACTCCTGTCTCTGAGATTACATAACCCATGAAGTGAATTTGGTCCATCCAAAAGTATCACTTTTAGAGTTTAGAATATAACTGATGCTCTCTCAGTGTAATCAATATGATCTCAATATGGATGACATGGTTGTGTTGAGTGTGAGAGTACACCAAGATATCGTCCACAGACACTACCAAAAAATAATCCAAGGATGGAACACTCGGTTCATCAGTTCCATGAAAACTTTCGATGTGTTCATGAGACTGAAATACATAAAAAAAATACTCATATAGACTATAACTTCTCCAAAAGGATGTAAGAGGTATATCTGATGGTCTAATATGCAAATGATGATAACCATATCTCAATTCAATCTTTGAGAACACCCGGGATCCTCAAAGATGATCAAAGAGATCATCAATTGTTGGAAAGAGATATCGGTTCTTGAACATCAAATGGTTTAGCTTCTAATAATCCACACAAAGTCTAAGGGTACCATCTGCCTTATAAGAAAAAAGGACAGACAAAACCCAAGGAGAAGTACTGGGTCGACTGAAAACATTTGCCTGCAACTCCTCTAATTGCTTCTTGAGCTCCTGTAATTCTAGTGTAGCCATCATATATGGAGAAATGAACACCAATGCCACTCCCAGAACAAGATCAATATAGAAATACACCTACATATCTAGAGGTAAAACTGGAAAGTCATCTGGAAAGACATCTATGAAACGATCCACCACTGGATGAAAGTGTATCTGTGAAGTCCCCTAGTCATCCAGATATATACTAGTGATTTGGACTGTAATTCCTCCCAAACCATGTTTCTCGAGTCCATCTCTTCTCTCCTAGACATTACATTCACCCTTATGTAGAAAAGATCCACCCTCTAGTGATGTGAAACTCACCCTACAATGATAATAGTCAACAAAGGCCTGAAAAGAGACCAACTAGTCCATTATGAGAATGAAATCAAAGCCTGTCATCTCTAAGACATAGAGGTCCCATAAGAAGTGACACCCACCAACCTCAAGAGGGAACTCCTTGAACTGACTAACAGTAGTCGTCCTAATCCCCAACAGAGTGCTTATAATCATAACATCATTAGAAGTAAAGATACATATCACAAGGCTCTCCATAATGAAAACCGATATAAAACCATGGGAATCCTCTATATCAAAAAGAGCAGAAGGTAAAACTAAGGAAAATAGAATCGTACCTCTAAATATAGAGGTTTCGGGATCCTAATCCTATTGGGTTTGTTCCATCACAAAAGTATGACCTATACCGTGGCCCTACGACCCTACCCGGCTACCCTGAACTGATCCACCTTGCTATCGCTGAAAACCTGTCATCTGGCTACCATGGCCATGACCATCTCCTTGGCCTGAATGCCCTAATGAACTCCAGTTCCCTAATAGATGAGAAACTGGTAGCCCTTCTCCTGTATGTGGAGTCATAGCAGATCACCATTCACTAGATGTTGGTGATAACATCTTACAAAAATTCTAAAGATGGCCCATATTTCCGCAAGTTCAGTACTCAACTGGGCCCCCAAGCAATGTGGTCTCATGTGACCACTCTTCCCGCATTGGTAGCACCTCACATGGCTACATGAAGATACATCCCTACTACTGGAATCACCACATGAAGGCTCTCTGTGGCGCTTCCTACTATCACTCGAAGGAGTACCAACCCTGGATGCTGAACTGCCCTGGCTCATAGCTCCAAACTCCCTGAGGTTGTTCTTGGTAATTAATACCTAGTTTACTATAGTAGTAACCAAGGTCAACCTTAAAACATTCACCTATGATCAAATTTCATACATGAGACCATCCTCAAATTGCCTAGCCAGTGATAACTCATCACCTCCCAATACTATTTTGAAGTTCTGGAGATCTGTAAAACAAGAAGAATAATCCATCACTAAAAGAGCGCCTTACTCCAAATTCAAGAACTCATGGGATCAGTTGGACCTTAATGTCTCGAGGTAGAATTAATAATAGAAGGTCATCTAAAACTCTTCCCAAGTCATATCCTGATGATGTACCACTTGTGAAACAACATCCCACCATATCTTGGTGGAATCACGTATAAAATAAGTCGTGTGCTTCTACCTCCTCTTAGGAGGCATATCCGGATTCTAGAAGATAGAAATCATGGCCTCCAACCATGACTCTACAGCCTGTGGTCCTCCATCCCTTGGAAAAGTGGGAGGATGTTGCTGTTGGCACACCCAAATCAACTCTACCATAGTCGGGGAAAGATGTGGTGCTCCCTGAAAGTTCTGCATTATCCTCATAAAGCCTTCATAGAACTGTGCATCAGCACTTGCATCTGGTATAACAGCTGGTTCCAAGATAGGAATGATGGGAGGATCTGTTGGTAATACATGATCTAACATTTTTAGTGTCTGATCAGTGCCTTGTACATAATGTACAATCAGAGGATGTCTTGGTGGTATGAATATACAAGGTCAAACACACACCTTAGTATGATATTACTGAAAACTACAACTCAAAAGTGTACTAATGGAATATGTGAAGGAAAGAATTCAAGTTTTTCAAAAGATAGTTACACGGCATGTAGAACCACTAAACGACATGTTCCCTTAAGCCTTAACATGAGTGTGTACTCCTACCAACCTGGTCGTGTAACACCCCATACACACAATGTGTTCCTCCTGAGACACAACATGTACTTGAATATTACCTCCTACCCAAGTACTTATACACAACTATAACTACATGGTTCTGCTGGTGTAACACTACATGATGTGTTCACCCTAGACACAATGTGTACAATAAAGTTCCATCCACTTGTTTTGTTAGTAACATGGCCAAATACATGGTCGACTATAGCACAATGTGTACTCTCAATACACGTTATGTTCTACCAAAATTCTACCAACCTCATGTCTCTTCTCACATGGTCAACAACTATATGACGTGTACATATGGTACACAATGTGTACTTAATAAAAGTCATTTCTTCAAGAACAGAAGAACACATGGCGTGTGTTCATAACATCAGATGCCATGTTTTCTGGGTTTTCCAAATTGTAATCCTCTAAAACTTCTCCAAAACCCCAAAATATTAAAATTTGGCCAATAAATTCCAATTTCCAATCTGTGTGAGCCTATACTCCTTGCGAATCAAAGGTTGGCATCCTTATTCAAATCATATCTTAACAGAATTCAATTAAAGTTCAAACATGATGCACCAAATTCCAATCCAAGATTGGAGTCCATTCAAATGAAACTTTACATATACCAATACCCTATCAAAATAGTAGGTATTTTTATCACTACATCTGTCACAACAACATGCATATCTAGCACAACATCTATCACAAAAGCATTCAATCAGTAATGCACCCTACATAGCATGAAAAAAATGCATGACATGTGATATCTAGAAAGTTCCTATATGATGCATGTGATGGAATAACCTCATCTCACCGGGTTTCAATAGAATAAAACCTCAAAAAATATTAATGATAACAACACAAAACAAGTGTGTCCCCAAGGGTGAAACCGAATCAACTGTAATAACTCAAAATACAAAAATCACAATTCAATTCAAGGTAATTTGGATTTTCCCTATACACATGGTAGCTACTCCTAGGAAAATATAATTAAAAAACTCTATTTACTTCCTATCCTTTCTAATGTCCCCAAAAAGTAAGGAAAATAAAGAAAAACTCCTTTGATACCACTTTTTAATGACCCGAAACTGGGTGCCACCCAAAGGTTCCCCGAACCCGGTTGGTCACAAGACCTCAAGCACATTTCCCCAAACGCCAGAGGCTGCCGACTAGTAGAGAGGGACAATGTGTGATATTGGGGAAACTATGCCCTTATTGTAAGAGTATACATAGTGGAAAAAATAGTAAACAAAAGTGGAAGTAGTAATAAAAAAAATTAAACAACGGAAGACTAAATATAAATCTATCCAAAGACACAATATATATATGTATGATACATGGAATATGTATCTATGAAAATAGACAAATAAGACATAATTCTGGAAAGAAATTAAGAAACCAAAGTACAAAAGAAACAAATAAACTCCAGTAGCATCTCAAGCCTCATCTTGGTCCCATTCTCTCTAGCTACAACACCAATCAAGTACCTGATGAAGAAGGGCACTTGACCCTATCTATACCTACATTCATATAATATGATTGTGTCCAAAACATGACCCAAAAAGGGTGTGATAGGAATCCCGATAGGCAACCACCAAAAGATCTATGCCTAGCTGTCAGTGAATATATATAGCAGGTAATATGCAATAATGAAGCAATAAACTAGGAAGTACTCAAAAGTAAAAAATCCTATAGTTTTCAATTACATTCATTTAATATTTATTATTCATCCATTGAATCATGTAACTGGGGAATGTATTGTACTTTCATTTATGTAATTTTGTAAATGTTATTGACAAGTGTTCAAAAACAAAAATAAAAAAAAATCTAAAAAAAAGAACAAAAAAAGGGTTGTGTCTTGGGTAATGGTTGATCTAGGAGTTGGGAAGAATTTGATTATTGTTGCTGGCTCAGGTGGGATACAAGTTGACCGATTTGGGTTTCAATTTTTTTGAGGCTAGAACAGGTGAAGTAGGCAAGATCTTCCACTGCACTTTTCCATGGTTTCTTGGAAGAAGAGGCTTCTCCCAGATTGGTATTGACTTGATTTTGGTTCTTAGGATAGATATTGTATTAGTTTAGGAATTGGGAAGGCTCACTAGGATAGTGGAAGCCTAGAGGAGGAAGAGGTGAATTGATCCTTTAAGGTTGAGGAAAAAAAGGGCAAGGTTGTTGGAAGTTACCAACACCTTGACCATATTGGAATTGGTTTGGGTTTTGATGAGGGTATTGAGGGGGATGAGATATTAGATTACTATACCTCAGGCCTTGGTTATAAGAAGAATAGAAGGGATCAGAGTGAGGTTGGTTGAAGTTTCTAACAAACTGACCTGATTGTTGAGGGTTGGGGTTCTGCTGAGCATAGGCTGCATTGAGCTCCATTGGTCTGGATGAAATAGATTGATCCTCTTGAAGTTGTAGACATGTGTCAGTTAGACGAGATAGGGAGTTGCAGATTCCATAATTCTTGATAGGTCCAGGGAATAGAGATTGTGGAGAAGATGAGGTTGGGGCTTTGGTAGCCACATATAGTTGTCCCACAAGACCTATAAGTTAACTCATCCACTCTGTCATCTTGTTTGGCTCTATAGATTGATTATCTTGAGCTTATTTGACTTGAGCATGTGTTAGAGTATGGAATTTTTGTGTATTTGCATCCATGTTACTTATGAGATCTCTTGCAGTTGTGAGAGTTTTATCAACAAGAGCACCACCACTTGAGGCATCAATTAGGGTTCTCTCAATTTCCAATAACCCCTCATAGAAGTATTGGATCAAGAGTTGGTCAGGGATTTGGTGATGTGGGAAAGTTGCAACAAGGTTTTTGAACCTCTCCCATTACTCATGGAGTGATTCATTTGGGAACTGACAGATACCACTTATTTCCTTTCGGATAGAAGCAGTACGAGAATAAAGAAAGAATTTCTCTAAGAAGAGTCGCTTCATGTCATTCCATGTGGTTATGGAACCAGGAGGGAGGTAGTAAATCCATGACTTGGCAGAGTCAGCTAAGGAAAAAAGGGAATGCTTGAAGTTTGATTTGTTCCTCAAAAACCCCTTGAGTATTCATGGTAGAGCACACCACTTGGAACTCTTTAAGGTGGAGATGTGCATCCTCACTAGCTAGCCCGTGGAAATGAGGTAGAATATGAATCAAACCCAATTTGAGTTCGAAGTTAGCCTCTATGTTTGGATATTGAATACTAAGAGGTTGATAATTCATATCAGGGGCAAATTTTTTTTAAGAGTTTTCCCCTAGGATTATCCATATATAATTCAATTGGTTGGATGAGGACTGATTCTTGAATTATTTGATTATCCATAATGTTACTCCTAAGTTAGAGAAGTGTTTTCTCAATTTCAGGGTCTAACAAATATGAGGGATTATTTGGGAGCATACAGGACATTTATAGATATTTTCGGAGAAAGAGGAAGGCGGGTTTTTCTTTGTGTTTTTTCAGTTTATGATTTTTATGAGAAGGCGGGTTTTTGTGTGTGTTTTTTTTTCAATTTTTTCAATTTTTTGTTTTTTACAATAACCAGAAACTAATGACTACATAAAGAACCATCTCTAGTAATGGTTCCATTTGAACATGTGACTGATTGTCACCTATCAACCGATCAAGGTTCCTGTGATCTGCTAATGTGTATAGCAGCACTCGGGTCGAATCCTTGGCGATGAAACTTTTTAATAGTCAATTGTTTTTAGTTGATTGTATTCTATTTGGAGGGTTTGTTTATAGAGATTATGAAATAATTTATGGATGATGTTTGATTAAGATTGATTTACCAATTTGATAAATATTTGGGTGAGTTCAACACTAGGTTGTTAATCTTGTGATATCCATGAGCCTTGCTCTGTATTGCATTAAATTAACACCCATATCACAAGTTGACATTGATTGGAATTCCTAAGTGTTAAGGCTTTAATACAAGCCTCAAATTAACTATTATTATAATCTCAATCAGTACTTGAATGTGGTAGTGTATTTATGGTTCCAATAATCCATGAAATCCATACTTTAAACAAAATATTTCATTAATCTATGACATGTTAAGTCTAAGATACAAAATGTTAATTCAAAGAATACTCATCGAGCAAAAGCTCTCAATCGCTTAACATCCCTAAATTATAACTCACTCCAATGAGATATTTACTTGGCCATTTAAATGATTAGTAATGTGGTTATAATTATTATGATTATAAATTAATAAGATAAGAAAAATAAAGGGATAAGAAAAGAGTGGTGCGTCGAACACACACACAAACGATGATGATAATTAAAAACAAACTTTATATTGAATGAGAAAGAAAAATAAGGGAAGGGGATTCAACTATATTTAAACTATTTTAAGAACATAGATATTAAAATATAGAAGGTGTATGAGAATAAGAGATATTTAAGAAGAAACATGCATTAAAACAGAATAAAAAAAAAGACTTACAAGATTACAATAATGAAGAACACAAAAGTAAAAGAAAACAAAGAGAGGAGGAAGGGTATCTCAAGTGAAAATTTGAGTCTGTAAATTCCTCCAAAGCCCTTGAAAAGTCTTTGGTCGTGACAATATGTGCTCCTCTATTTTGAAATTCCAACCCTATTGAAAGGAGAGGAGGGGATGTATTTATAGCCCAAGGTGGCGGGATGTTTGCATTCCAAAACTACCCCTCCACTTGGATCGATGATGTGGACATCCAGACAGCCTAATATCAAGATATCTCCTTCTTCAAAGTTGTAAATAATAATGTTTTCTGACTACTCTCTAAATTTAGAGGCATTTGAATATATTTATCCAAAGTTATGGTGGTTTAAATAAAAAATGTTAAACTATCTGTTTCTATCCATGATTTTTCGATGGCCAAAATGTGAATGGATTTTGAAAAAGGAAGATGCCTTAAAATATGAATTCTTTATTCGAAAAAGTCTGCCTTTTATATCTCCTCTTTCACAATACAAAATATCAGCTTGATTTGATGAATATATCAGGAGACATGTCATGAATACTGTACTAATTTTAATTCTCGACCAGAATAGTGGGATGAGTTTAAATTAATCATTTGGGCCCCTAGTCTTTGGATTTGGGACTTTAAATTTTTATCCAAGACTCCTTAAATTTTCTCCAAACTTTGGAGGAGGATAAAGGAATTTGTACTTCCTTATTGAGCCCAGAAACTAAATCTTCATGGATGGTCCAGTTTCTTCACAGATTCTGTAGGTCTTCTTGTGTGGTCCATATGGCCATTCAAATGGCAGACTTGGCCCATGATATCTTCTAATTAAGTGTTGGATATTGAATTAGGAATCCTAAAAAATAAGAACCACATAATTTGGATCCTTATGGTGATAGTTATAAATAAAATAGTAAACTGACTCAATTGAACTACTTCTAAAAATGCTCAAAAATTATATTTAGTATTAAAACATTAATATTTCACACAAATTATGCACATTTCATATAAAATCAGTAAAGGGATTTTATAATAATTCATGAAAATATTAATAACATCAAGTCCCCCACACTTAGTCTTGTTCATGTCCTCATGTACAACAAATATAAAAAACATAAAAAAATAATTTTTACTCACCATCAAATATTAAAATTTTGTTTTCCCCAATCAGGGGAGGTTTAGAGAATTTCACTCATCCATATTGAATTCCAACACAAGTTGTTACAGAAACAATTTTCTAAAAAAAATTAATTTTTTCATACTCAAATTTAGAAATGGAAAATGGTGGCACACAAAACTTACTCCTCTCAAGATGATAAAATTAATTTATGGAGCTTCACTCATTCACCAACCAAAAGTGAAAATCTTAGAGTTTGTAAGAGCTCTCAGATTCCACTCCATATCCTAAAGTGATCAAAAACCAATATGTCTTTTTAGGGGGTTTTCTGTGGCTATAGGACGGTAGGAAGATGATATCCAAAAGATAGGAAAAAGGGGGTAAAATACTTACATGGAAAAAGAAATGTAATTTTTTTTTGAAATGAAACATGGAAGGAAATGGAAACACATATTTACAAGGGAATGATTGTATAAAGAAATATAGAAGAGAGGAAGAAAATTTTAGTGTAATGAGAAGATGGAATATTTACAAAACACAAAACTTCTCCGATTACATAAGTGTTCTTTTTTTTTTCTTTTTTTTTTTTTTCGAACGTTGAACTTGGAAAAGATCTTAAACTCATATCAAAAACCATGATTGATCTCCTCAAGATACTAATTTTAATAGTTATAATAATATAAAAGGTTGAGGAAGAGTGATTTTTGACCTACCCAAGACACAAACCATTTTTTGTTCCATTTTTGATTTTTTTGATTTTTTTTTGATTTTTTTTAACACTTGTCAATAAAATTTACAAAATTACATAAATGAAAACACAATAAATTACCCAAAACTCATTGAATTAAAACCTCTACCCCACACTAAAATGGATGCTTTCCCTCAGGAATATGATAACTCGTTTAAAATCAATAAAAGGGTACCCAAAATGAAATCCATTCCCCCACACTTCAAGTTTTTTAAAAAAAATATGCAATGCAAATCCATGTTGATATTGGGTGGGAAGAGGTATTGGGATTGTAATATGGATATCAAAGAAAAGGTTTTAATAGGATAAAAGGGGCTTTCAAAAGGAGGATTAATGTAAGGGAAATGGGAGTCTATTTGGCTATTGTGATTTTCATGCGGTTTAGAAAATTCCTCTATCATATTAATGCACACTAAAGTAGGAAGTTTAGCTTGAAGGTCCACAAACTCAAGACTAAAAAATGTGGGTGAAAAAAACACATTTCGAAAAGATGAATATAGGTGGACTTGGCATGAAAGCTAATGTTGTTCCTCAAGGTTGGGGAAAATCATTTTCCAAATAAAAAATTGAGCATTCAAAATTTGTTGGTTTTGACATAAGATTACTTATCCAAAGTCAGGATGAAAATACAATATTTTTTAGATAAAAAAATGTCTTTTGACTCCAAAATATGGTTGGAAAAAATTTCAAAAGTGGATTATGAGTAAGTATGACTCTTTTTTATGTTTTTTTTAGTTTTTTAGTTTTTAGTGTTTTTTTAAATAAACACTCACACAAAAGAGAAAGAGAAAAATAAAGGGTTTAATGAAGAAAGTGGTAAAAAAATGAGAATGAGGGAGGAAGAAGAGAAGAAGAAGAAGAAGAGAGAGAGAGAGAGAGAGAGAGAAATATAGAATATAAGTTAAAGGGAAAGAGGTGTCCCCTAGTTTGGATTTGGTGGGTTTCCATCTCCATACAGTGATGGGTCAACTACAGAAGTTAGGGATCTGATAAAAGTCTATGCGGTTCTAGGATTGTGTGTATTTATGGTTCCAATAATCCATGGAATCCATACGTTAAAAAAAATATTTCATTAATCCATGACATATTAATTCCAACATACCAAATGTTAATTCAAAGAATAATCATTGAGAAAAAGCTCTCAATCACTTAACATCCCTAAATTATAACTCACCTAAATGAGATATTTACTCATCCATTGAAATGATTAGTAATATGGTTATAATGATTATGATGATAAATTAGAAAGATAAGAAAAAGAGAGGGATAAGAAAAGAGTGGTGCATCGAACACAGTCACAAAATCATTTTCACTCACCAATAAATATTAAAATTTTGTTTTCCCTAATCAGGGGAGGTTTATAAAATTTCACTCATCTATATTTAATTCCACCATAATTTTTTTACAGAAACAATGTTCCAAAAAAAATTCATTTTTTCATGATCAAATTTATAAATGTAAAATAGTGGCACACAAAACTTAATCCTCTCAAGATGATAAAATTAATTTATATAGGTTCACTCATTCACTAACCAAAAGTGAAAATCTTAGAGTTTTTAAGAGATCTAAAATTACACTCCCTATTCTATAGTGATAAAAAATCAAGAGGTATTTTTAGGGTTTTTTCTTTGGCTATTGGATGGTAGGAAGATGATATCAAAAAGATAGAAAAAAGGGGGTAAAATACTAACATGAAAAAATAAATGCATTTTTTTTTGAAATGAAACATGGAAGGAAATAGAAACACATATTTAAAAGGGAATTATTGTGTGAAGAAAGACACAATAGAGGAAGATAATTTGAAGGGAATGAAAAGATGGAATATTTACAAAACAAAAAACTTCTCCCGATGACATAAGTGTTCTTTTTTTCTTTTATTTTTTCCTTTTTTTCAAAAGTTGAACTTGGAAAAGATCTCACACTCATATCCCAACCCATGATTGAAATACTCACAACAATAATTTTAATAGTTATAACAAGATCAAAGGTTCATGAAGAGTGATTTTTGACCTACCCAAGACACAACCCAATGTTTTTGTTCCTTTTTTTGATTTTTTTTGATTTGTTTGAACACTTGTCAATAACATTTACAAAATTACATATATGAAAGTACAATACATTCCCCAAAACTCATTGAATGAAAACCTCTCCCCCAAACTAAAATGGATTATTTCCCTCAAGCATATGATAACTCATTGAAAATCAATAAAAGGGTTCCCAAAATGAAATCCATTCCCCCACAATTAAATTTTAAAAAAAATATGAAATGAAAATCCATGTTGATATTGGGTGGGAAAATGTATTGGGATTTTAATGTGTCTCTCGAAGAAAAGGTTTTCATAGGCTCTAAGGGGATTTCAAAAGAAGGATTAATGTAAGAGAAATGGGAGGCTATTTGTCTATTGTGATTTTCTTGTGGGTCAGAAAATGCCTCTATCATATTAATGCACACTAAAGTAGGAATTCAGCTCAAAGTTCCACAAACTCAAGACTCACAAATGTGGGTAAAAAACACACACTTTGAAAATATGGCCATAGGTGGCCCTGGAATGAAAGCTAATGTTGTTCCTCATGGTTGGGAAAAATCATTTTCCAAATCAAAAATTGAGCATTCAAAATTTGTTAGTTTTGACACAAGATTCTTTATCCAAAGTTAGGATGAAAATAATTTTTTTTTTGTAGAAAACATGTCTTTTGACTCCCAAAAATGGTTGGACAAAAGTTCAAAAGTGGATTGTGAGTAAGTATGACCCTTTTTTATGTTTTTTTTAGTTTTTTATTTTTTTAGTGTTTTTTAAATACACACTCACGTAAAAGAGAAAGAGAAAAATAAAGGGTTTGATGAAGAAAGTGGTAAAAAAATGAGAAAGAGGGAGGAAGAAGAAAGAAATAGAGAGAGATAGAGAGATAGAAATAGAGAAGAGGAGTTAAAGGGAAAGAGATTCCCCTAGTTTGGATTTGGTGTGTTGCCATCACTATCCAGTGGTGGGTCGACTACAGAAGTTGGGGATCCGATGGAAGTCGATGTGGTTCCAAGATTATGTGTCCTCTCATGCTGATTCTTTAACCTATTTCCATTAACCGTAACTGCCCTTTTGGAATATGGGTCTTGGACTTGCACTGCACTAAATGGGTAGACATTAGTAATAACAAAAGGACATTCCCAATGAGAATTAATCTTACCTGGGTGAAGATGAAAGTGAGAGTTGAAAAGAAATACCTTTTCACAATCATGGAATACCTTTCTCAGGATGTGTTTGTCATGAAGTGCCTTATCCTTTTCTTTGTACAGATTAGAATTCTCATAGGAATCAAGTAGAAGCTCCTCTAGTTCAGCCAATTGCAACAATATTTAGTCACCAGATTTTTCACAATCAAAATTATAGGTTTTCACAGCCTAGAAAGACTTATGTTAGATTTAAACTGGAAAATGACATGATTTACCAAATACTAGCCTAAATAGAGACATCCCAATGTGTGTTTTATAGGTAGTGTGATAAGCCCAAAGTGCTTCACCAAGTCTTTCAGGCCAATATTTTCTGGTGGGTTTTACAATTCTCTCAATCACTCTTTTCAGTTATCTATTATAAAGTTCATCCTTTCCATTTGTTTAGGGGTGATATGCAGTTGAAGTTTTATGTACAACCACATTCTTTTTCAAAAAATATTCCATGGTTCTATTACAGAAATGGGTTCCTCAGTCACTTATCAAGGCATATGGTGTTCCAAATCGGTGGAAGATGTGTGTCTTTAGGAACTCACCAACAGTATGGGAATCATCCTTTCTAGTGGTTTTGGCCTCGAACTACCTAGAAACATAATCGACCGCAAGAATAATGTATGAGAATCCATTGGAAGGGGGGGATGGTCTCATGAAATCAATGCCCCAAATATCAAAGATCTCATAGAAAATTAAAGGCTTTTGGGGAATTTTATTTCTCTTTGAAATTTTTCCAAAATTTTGGCAAGTGGAACATGATTGACAAAACTCATGTGAGTCCTTGAAGAGTGCAGGATAGAAGAATCTAAATTCTAGAACCTTTTGGGAGGTCCTTTGTGGTCCAAAGTGGCCACCTCCAAGAATTGAGTGATAGAATTCTAAGATAGAGGAATGTTTATCTTCATCAAAACATATCCTAATTACCATGTAATCCCCAATTTTCCAAAGATTATTATCTTCCCAAAAATAGTATTTTGAATCACTTTTCAACTTCATTTTTTGTTATTTTGATTTTTTTTAGGAAAAACACCAGAAACTAGGTAATTTACAATTGGGGAATACCATGGTATTTTTGGAGTGAGAGATGAAAGGTAATCAGTGGGAAATTAAGGATTAATGATTTTTGAATGAGATGAATTAGAAATTCTACTCAGGTGACCAGCCACATGTTTTTCTTTTCCTGGTCTATCTTCAATTTCAAGGTCAAACTCCTGGAAAATTAGGATCCATCTTATTAGCCTCAGTTTGGAATTAAATTTCTTGAGTAAGAACTTTATAGAAGAATGGTCTGTGAAGATGATGATTTTGTAACCTAAGAGATAGGGATGAAATTTATCTAAGTCAAAAACCACTGCTAAATGTTCCTTTTCAGTGATAGTGTAGTGAGATTGAGTTTCATCCAATGTTTTTGAGGCATAATAGATGACATGAGGAATATTTTCTATTCTTTGACCAAGAACAGCCCCAACGGATCTATCAGAATCATCACACATCTACTCAAAGGGTAAGGACCAATCTGGGGGTTGGATTATCTGAGCAGATGTAAGAGCAGTTTTGAGTTCAACGAAGGCTCTCTTGTAAACCTCATCAAAATGGAAAGTGAAATAATTTTGGAGCAACCAAGTAAGTGGAAGGGAAATCCTACTGAAGTTATGGATGAATCACCAATAGAAACCAGCATGACCTAGGAATGAATGGATGTCTCGAACAGAAGTGGGTTCAAGAAGTTACTGGATGACTTCAATTTTGGCATGATCAACTTCAATACCATCTTTTGAAATTATGTGACCTAGAACAATCCCATTTTCAACCATGAAGTGACATTTTTAGAAATTTAACACAAGGTTACACTTGACACACTTTTGATGGACTAGAGAGAGTGAATGAAAACATGATTCAAATGGCTCACCATAAATGGTAAAGTCATCCATGAATACTTCCATGCAATGTTAAATGAATTCAAAAAAGATACTCATCATACACCTTTAGAATGTTTTAGGATCATTGGAAAGGCCAAAAGGCATTCTCTTATATGCATATGTTCCAAAGGGGCATGTGAAATTTTTCTTTTCTTGGTCCTGAGGTGAAATTGGGATTTGGAAGTAGCCTGTGCATCCATCAAGAAAGAAATAGTGTGACTTTTTGGCTAATCATTCTAGAATTTGATCAAGGAATGGAAGAGGGTTGTGATCTTTTCTTGTTTCTACATTCAATTTCTGGTAGTCGATGCACACAATCCATTTGTTCTTCACTCGAGTTGTGACTACCTCTCCATGTTCATTTGTGAAAACAGTTATCCCACCCTTCTTAGGTACAACTTGAATTGGACTAACCCATTCACTATCATAAATTGGGTAGATAATACCAGCTTGAATAATCTTAGTGATCTCTTCCCTAACTACCTCAAGTATGAGTGGATTGAGTATTTTTGTGGTGGTCTAATTGGTTTGGATGATTCCTCAAGATGGATGTGATGCATGCAAAGGGCAGGGTTGATTCTTGGTATGTCATCTAGGGTCCAACCTAATGCCTTTTTGTTTTCCTCTAACACCAAAACATGTTTTGACTCCTCGGTTTCGGTAAGTGAAGTGGAGATAATGACAAAATAAGAGTGATCATGGAAAAGGAATGTATATTTCAGGTGTCCAGGAAGAGGTTTCAGATCAGTCACATCTTTCATTTATGGGTTAGATAACTCAGGAATAGAGGAAGGGATTTCAGTTGCTTCAGATCCACTTTCCTTTATACTGTCCAAGGTGGATCAGTAGATATCAGAGTTGATGTGGGATTCAAGAGAGTTTTCAAGATCCTCTAGATTTATAGAGTTTATGAATGAGAGGTCCACATCAACTTCACCATTTATTACTTGGTTAATCATGGTGCAAATTTCACAAGATCCATTGTCATTAGAACATGAAGAACATGATGGATTGGGGTTCTATTTAATTTTATAAGTATCCTCAAAAGTATGGATTGAGAATGCATAGTGATCCTTAGATGGGTATCGCATGTCTTGTAAAATGTTGAAATTGACCAATTTGTCACCAAATTCCATGGATAAGATGCCTGAATGAACATCAATATTGGTTCTCACTGTCATTAGGAATGGTCTTCCTAGAATTAGGGGAGATCTAGAAGAGTTTGTCTCACCTTCCATGTCAAGGACATACAAATCAGTAGGGAAGATAAGATCATTAACATGAACATGGACATCCTCAATTATACCCTCAGGACTAGTAGTGATTCGATTGGCTAACTAAATGAAAACACCCATTGGGTGTAAGGGACCTAGACCAAGGTTGGAGAATAGAGATTTGGTCATGACATTAGTTGAGGCTCCTAGGTCTATGAGTGCATCATCAAAGTTGGAACTACCAATTTGGCATGGAACTGTAAAGGTATCTAGATCTTTGTACTTTATGGCAATAGACTGCCGGGTGGAAACATTTTTGAAGGTCCTAAGTTGCCTCTTATGGGTGCACAATTCCTTAAGAAACTTGGCGTACTTAGGGATTTGTTTTATGGCATCTAAGAGGGGTATGTTGACTTCAACATGTCTAAACATGTCTAGCATTTCAGGATCAGGTTCAAAGGACTTATTTGGATTAGCAATGTCTTGAGGAAAAGGAATTGGGTTCCTAAGTGGAATAGAAGGAGATGAGGGAATGGATTCAAGTTCCTTTTCAAGTTTCTTTTTATTTTCATTTTCTAGGTCAACATTTAAAGGTGCTTTGGATGACTTATCTTGAGGCATATAAATTTTCTTCCCCGATCTAAGTGCAATTGAACTTACATTACCCTTGGGGTTGGGTAATGGTTGAGCTAGGAGTTGGGAAGAATTTGATTATTATTGCTGGCTCAGGTGGGATGCAAGTTGACCAATTTGGGTTTCAATGTTTTTGAGGCTAGAACGGGTGAAGGAGGCAAGATCTTCTACATCACTTTACCATGGTTTCTTGGAAGAAGAGGCTTGTCTTAGATTGTTATTTCCTTGATTTTGGTTCTTGGGAAAGTGATTGTATTGGTTTGGGAATTGGGAAGGCTAACTGGGATAGTGGAATCCTAGAGGAGGAAGAGGTGGATTGATCCTTTGAGGTTGAGGAAAAAAAGGGTAAGGTTGTTGGAAGTTACCAACACCTTGACCATATTGGAATTGGTTTGGGTTTTGATGAGGTTATTGAGGGGGATAAGATATGGGATTACCATACCTCAGGCCTTGATTATAGGAAGAAGAGAAGGGACCAGAGTGAGGTTGGTTAAAGTTTCTAACAAACTGACCTGATTGTTGAGGGTTGGGGTTCTGCTAAGAATATACTACATTGATCTCTATTGATCCGGATGAATCAGATTGATCCTTTTGAAGTTGTGGACATGTGTCAGTTGGATGAGATGGGGAGTTGCAGATTCCACAATTCTTGATAGGTCCAGGGAACAGAGATTGTGGAGAAGATGAGGTTGGGGCTTTGGTAGCCACAACTAGTTATCTCACAAGACCTGTAAGTTCACTCATCCACTCTGTCATCTTGTTTGGATCTATTGATTTATTATCTTGAGCTTATTTGACTTGAGCATGTGCTCGAGTATGGAACTGTTGTGTATTTGCAGCCATGTTACTTATGAGATCTCTTGCAGCTGTGGGAATTTTATCAACAAGAGCACCACCACCTGCGACATCAATGAGGGTTATCTCCATTGACAATAACCCCTCATAGAAGTATTGGATAAAGAGTTGGTTAGGGATTTTGTGATGTGGGTAGGTTGCAACAAGATTTTTTAACCTCTCCCAGTACTCATGGAGTGATTAATTTGGGAACTGACGGATACCACTTATTTCCTTTCAGATATAAGCAGTACGAGAAGCAGGAAATAATTTCTCTAAGAAGAGTCACTTCATGACATTCCATGTGATTATGGAACCAGGAGGTAGGTAGTAAAGCCATGATTTGGAAGAGTCAGCTAAGTAAAAAGGTAATGCTCAATGTTTGATTTGTTCATCAGAAACCCCTTGAGGTTTCATGGTAGAGCACACCACTTGGAACTCTTTAAGGTAGAGATGTGCATCCTCACCAGCTAGCTCGTGGAAATGAGGTAGAAGATGAATAAAACCTGATTTGAGTTCAAAGTCAGCCTCTATGTTTGGATATTTAATACCAAGAGGTTGGTAATTCATATCAAGGGTAGCAAGTTCTTTAAGAGTTTGTTCCCTAGGATTAGCCATATCTAGTTCAACTGGTTGGATGAGGACTGGGTCTTGAATTATTTGATTATACCTAATGTTTATCCTAAGTTGGTGAAGTTTTCACTCAATTTTAGGGTCAAAAACATCTTAGGGATTGTTTGGGAGGATATGGGGAATTCAGAGATATTTTGGAAGAAAGAGGAAGGTGGGTTTTTCTTTGTGTTTTTTTTTTCAATTTTCATTTTTTTTGTTTTTTTACAATAACCAGAAACTAATGACTAAATAAAGAACCATACCCAGAAATGGCACCATTTGAATTCATGTATTATTGTCTCCTATTGACCGGTCAAGGTTCTGGTGCTCTACTAATATGTATAGTAGTACTCGAGTCGAATCCTCAATGTTGACACTTTTTAATAGTCGATTGTTTTTAGTTTATTTTATTTAATTTGGGGGGTTTATTTGAAGAGATTATGAAATAATTTATGGATGATGTTTTATTAAGATTGATTTAAAAATTTGATAAATATTTGGGTGAGTTCATCAATAGGTAGTTAAGCTTGTGATATCCTTGAGCCTTGCTTTGTATTGCATTAAATTAACACCAATGTCACAAGTTGACGTTGATTGGAATTCCTAAGTGTTAAGGTTTTAATCTAAGCCTTAACTTAACTAGGATTCTAATATTAATTAGTACTTGATTGTGGTAGTGTATTTATGGTTCCAATAATACATGGAATCCATACGTTAAACAAAATATGTCATTAATCCATGACATGTTAAGTCTAACATACAAAACATTAATTCAAAGAATACTCATTGAGTAAAACCTCTCAATCGCTTAACATCCCTAAATTATAACTCACCCCAATGATAGATTTACTCAAATTTTTAATTGATTAGTAATCTTTTTATAATTATTATGATGATAAATTAATAAGATAAGAAAAATAAAGGGATAAGAAAATAATGGTGTGTCGAACATAGTTACAAACGATGATGATAATTGAAAATGAACTTTAGATTGAATGAGAAAGCAAAAGAAGGGAAGGGAATTCCAATATTTTAAAACTATTTTAAGAACAAAAATTTTAAACTATAAAAGGTGGATGAGAATAATAGATATTGAATAATAAAATTTCATTAAAACAGAATTAAAAAAAAATACTTACAAGATTATAATAATGAAGAACACAAAAGTAAAAGGAAACAAAGAGAGGAGGAAAGGTCTCTCAAGTAAAAACATGAGTATGTAAGGTCCTATAAAGCCTTTTAAAAGGTTTTTTTCATGCCAATTGATGCTCCTCACTTCTGAAATGCCAACCCTTTTGAAAGGAGAGGAGGGGATGTATTTATAGCCCAAGGTGGTGGGCTGTTTGCATTCCAAAACTACCCCTCCGCTTGGCTCGATGATTTGGACATCCAGAAAGCTATATATCAAGAAATATCCTTCTTAAAAATTTTAGATAATAAAATTTTCCGACTACTGTCAAAATTTGGAGGTATTTGGATTTATGTAACCAAAGTTATGGCGATTTAAATAAACAATGTTAAACTGTCCATTTCTATCCATGCTTTTTTGATGTCCAAACTGTGAATGGATTTTGGAATAGGAAGATGCCTTCAAATACGAATTATTTATTCAAAAAGTTAGACCACCTATATCACCTATTTAACACTGAAAAATATAAGCTTGATTTGATAACTAGATTAGGATACATGTCATGAATATTGTATTGATTTTAATTCCCGTCCAGAATGGTGGGTTGAGTTTAAATAAATCATTTGGGCCTATTTTATTTTTATTTGGGCCTTGAAATTTTTATCCAAGACTCCTTAAATTTTACCTATAAAGTTGGATGGGAATAAAGAAATTTGTACTACCTAATTGTTCCCAGAAATTAAATCTTCATGGATGGTCCAGTTTCTTCACAGATTCTGTAGACCTTATCGTGTGGTCCATATGGCCCTTCAAATGGTAGAATTGGCCCATGATCCCTTCTAATGAAATGTTTTATATTGAATTAGGAAACATAAAAAACAAGAACCACACAATTTTTATGAGTAGTATAATAGTTATAAATAAAATAGTAAACTTACTAAATTGGACTACTTCTAAAAATGCTCAAAAATTACATTTCATATTTAAACATTAATATTTCACACAAATTATAAACATTTCATGTAAAATCAGTAAAGGGAGTATATAAAAAGTTATTAAAATATTAATAAAATTAGTAACCTTGGTATCTAGCCTAATCTCTGTATCCCTCATGTAAGTAACCAAACATGTGTCTCAGAAGACCATCCAAACAATCAAGTAAGACTGAATCCAAACTTGTGCTTTGGCTTGACAGATGCTTCACAATCATTCAACTATTCAGAGAGAACCTCTAGGAAAGATCTCATGGTCTAACCTCTTTGATTTAACAACATCAATTATTTTAAATAATGACCCTCTAGGAAAGATCTCATAGTCTAAACCCTTTGGTCTAACAACATCAATTCTTTTAAAATAACAACCCTTTGGGAAATCTCTCATGGTCTAACCCATTGTTCAACATTCAATTAATTCATTAAATAAAAACCCTCTAGGAAATATCTCATGGTCTAACCCCCTTGGTACAACATTCCATCAATCAATTATAAATAACCACCTGGGAAATCTCTCAAAGACTAAACCCTGGGTCAAACATTCTATACCAAGGCTCTCACGGTCCTTTGTAAATAAACATTGAAGTCCTCTTAGTCTTCCTGATCTAAGTATAAAGACCCGGCCTTAAACATTACATAATATTGAATTAAATGAATAATTCACATTGAAGATCTTTTCAGGTTTAGAGTTTTAGAGAATTAGGCCATAACTATTACATTACAACTTTAATATTACAAGTAGACACTACTACTCAGTATCCATTTTTTTCATAAAATAAAAACTCTTAAAAAGAAACATGTCTAGTTCCATGTTTTAGATAGCATGACTTTTCCATGATCCCATCCTTGACCCTATTCATCTTTAAGTCCTGTGGAAAAAATTTCAAAAACATGGGATGAGCATAAAAATCTCAGTAAGGGTTATAAAATAAGGAAGGAAAACATTAGCCCATCAATAAATAAAAATCAACGAAACCATACTTTTCAATTATAACATACCTTATGAAATCATAAGATTTATGAATAAAACACAAAAATCATAAATCATAAAGGTTACTTATGGAATCCACATCAAACTTACATTGTAGCTATCACAACTACATAGGGAGTTTGACTTTGAATACCCATCATAGAATATTCCCTAAATCTCTTAGGAGAAACATCATGTTCACCTCCGTCACGTTACCCAATGCATTAGAGAGCTATCAAAGGCTCACCCGCCCTAGGTTTATCACGGAACCACCCGTATACGTAAACAATTCCCAATAACCATAACATAATCATAACACATAACACATGTATAAAGGAAAGATAACATTTCCACATTCCAATATATCAAATAAAGATATTGAAATAAACAATGCTGTATCAAATCATTTTCAAAACCATTTAAAAGGAAATTTTTGAATCAAAGTGTCCCATACCACTTTGAAGATTTTAAATGAATTAACATTTTAAAACATTAATGTCCATATAAATAAATCCTTAAAAACTATTTTCAAAACATGGAAATTAATGAGAAATATTTATAAGAATAAATCTTTAAAACATTTAAAACAATATTTCAATTAAAGTATTTTTAACAAAATGAGAGACGCTTGAATACAAATAATTGAGGAATAGAATTTAATAAAAACGTTATAATATCATGAGAATAAAGGTATTCATGATATAATATGCCAAAAGACAGTATATACACCATATAATAGTGAATTGGTGCATAACAACAATGAAGTCTCAGTGGAAATGTAAATTGAGATGAAATCCCTTATAAAGATGGTATCCTTAAATTAAGGATAAATCAATCACATTATTATGTGTGAAAACTATAATCACACCCAATATAAGTGGATATTAAGTGTAAAACAATCATAGGTCATTCACACATATTAATAGGACGACATATTCAAGAAGTACAAGTTGAACCCAAAGAATCGAAATTGGGTTAAGAAGTTCCCTTGTAAAAATTCGACAACCTAACAACGTCACTTTAAAATTGTGAGAATGAGTTGATGAGATAAAAAGGGTATCTAATCACTTGGACATACATTTTACATCAATAAGGATATAGAAGAAAATATCCCAACATAATAAGAGGTAAATTAAAAGACATAACAAAAAGACGTCTTTTAAAAAGAGGAGGGTGAAAAGTTCCCTTGCTGATTTGATAACTTAAAAAACATAAGCCACATGAAAAAATTATCATACAATGAAGATTTAAATAATCATAAATGAAATTATGTTACACAAAGAGTACAATCATGGGAAGTACATACACCACACAAAAGGAAATAGTGGAAAATATAGAATGAATCTCATGGGAATAAAATGTGAGATTAAACCCTTTACCACGTTGTAACCAACTGAGTCGTATGACCAAAAGTTAATATCTACCAAATGAATCACAGAATACCATGAATATAATTATAATCATGATAATATATATATCAAATGGCAGTACACAATACACCACATGCAATGAATAAGTGGTGAACAATGGAAATCTCACGGAATTAAAAGTGAGATAAGAAAATCCCTTACCTTGTGTCCGACTTGACTCGACTGTTATTTAATATTTTGAATAATAAACTAAAGTTAATTTATACTTGCTTAAGAACCTTTTTAAAGTTTATTATTCCTTTTATATCACTAATTACTATGTTATAAACATTATGTAATCATTTAAGTTAATGACGTTCTTTTTGTCGATATTTGGTACTTGAGTAAAAAATGAACACCTTATATTTACAAGTTTTCCATGTGGTCAATAGTCCATTATATCAAGAATTATATTCATGATTTAGATATCATATATATCATATATCTCCAGTATATACATATATTTATAATAGTACATAACATTTGGAGGTAAGAAATAAAATGCACCGTTCATGGAGATGGTAAGTCGTACGTACGCATGAACGCTACTTTCATTTCTATTTCTTATTTTAATGGAATTAAAAAATAATTATACATAGGTATATTATATTTAAAGTATAATATAATATATAATATCATTAACTGTATCCTTTATACATCCCACATAAGGCATTAATGAGTCACATCACTTTAAGGGGGTGGTAGTCCGCAGTTCCTCAAATGAGATTATCGTATTTACCCACTATGGAAACCATAAAGGATTGATATAATTGGGAAGTACATAAGAATAAGGAAATAATAAACATAATATACATCATATATAAATATAGTTCCATCATAATGGCCACCATTAGAGGCGGTAAGATGTAATTGAACAATCATCGTTTCGTGAGGCATTAGTTTTCCATCCACATAAACATTAGGTTCTTCATCCATTGGATGGAGGAGTGTGTAAGTGTAGTTAGAATATTTCTCATAAAAAAATCCTAGTATATTGAGGATACTGGTGTTATTAAAAAAGAAATAAATAAAAAGATTTTAGGGGTTGGATAAGTAAAATAAAAGAAAACAATTTAAGAGAAACCATTACCTTTATTTTGGGTAACTCCCTTTGGTTTGAACCAAAGGACTTCTTGAAGTGTCTTATGCCTAAGGTAAGGCTTCTAGGTGGAGGATAGGGATTTAGGGAGCTTAATTGGGCAGATTTTGGATGAGTCAAATGGCTTGAGAGGTGTGAGGAATTGGTTAGAAGTGTTCTCCTTTTATAAGGGAGAGGAGGGGCTCTTTAGGAAAGTGTGAAAATATTATTTTATTATATAATGATATTCGGTTTATAAAGGTCCAAAAATCATTAAGGTCAAATATAAGATGACTAATATTCGAAATAAAATCATCCAATCATAATTTGACATTTTTTGGATAATATTTTAATAATTATAATCTTATTTATTTAAATCATTTATTAATGAGGTAAATACTGCATCAATATTGTGTCATGAATAATTTAAATTTTTTGATGCGTAAAAATTATAAAAAAATACCATGATGTATTAAATATTATCATATTTCCAATGAATATTTATAGAAAAAAATATTCTCTATATAACACCATATAAAAATTAATTTACTAAAAGATTTTTGTTTTTTTCAATTTTTCATTTAATTTAAATTAATTAATCTAAAGTGTCATTATCATTTATAAGTGGCTCCATGGGGTCCAAAAATCGACCCAAATATGCCCATGGTCAGACATGACTCAACCAATAAGGTTATTAGAAGTGTTAAAATAATTTGAAATTATTATAATATTCTTTTTACCTTGAATTACCCTATTTACCTTTAACCGCGGTAAAAAAAAGTCAAAAGTTACAATTCACCAAAAATTATTTTCATCTTAATGAACCACATTTTACTTCTTGATAACAACCATGTATGTCGGATTTTTTAAATTCAATTCATAGAAGTGGTAAAATTTCATTTAAATGAAAAAGTTTTTTTTTAACTACCACTAAGTGGTTTCACTATTCATCAAAAATTGAAGTTTTTCAGAAAAATACCAAAAATTAAACCGAAGATATATTTGATATTCTGAATTCAAAAATGATGTCTATTTTTCCAAATTCAAAACATAGAAGTGGAATTAATTAATTTTAAAATTAATTCCAGTTTTCAAAACAAATAGCGTGTTTTTAAGAAACACTAACTATCAAAAGATTGATACTTGTTTATGTCTAATTTCAAAGTGAAATTAATTACAATGAAAAACATTGGATTAAATGGTAAAAATATATTTTAATTTCACTTTAAAACCAATTAAAAGGATAATCTAACCATATAAATAAATTATATTAAAACATAGTTTTGAATTAAAATACAATATTTACACTATTCATTAAAAAATGAACTTTATCAGAAAAATTCCAAAAATTTACACAAAGTAAATTTTGATGTCCCCATTATAAAGAAGTATCTTATTTGGTCAAATAGAATGTATTAGAGTTAAAAAAAATTATATTTAAATAGGTTTCACCATTAAAAGGCGTTAAATCAGCCTTTTAATGTAAATTATACTTAAAATTAGATTCATTCACATTTTAAGCCTCTAAATTTTATTGGATAAATGTAAATACATTTAACAAACATGTATAATCATATTGTAGTTAGTTTTTTTCATTCCCGCCAATACAATGTCTAGGAGTTAACTGCCATTTAAAATAATAATATTATATTATTAGTGTGCAACATAAGATTTCAAAGAAACCCATTGTTGAGTATTGGGTACGCTATCGAACATAACATCCCTTTTAATGTAAAATTAATATTTAATTCACCAATATTAATAAATATGAAAATTGTCTTATTCTTTATTTATATGGGATGTTACATCCTTCCCCCTTTTGGGAATTGCATCCTCACAATTTTAAAACTGGGCATGGAAACATCATTAAAAGTCCCACATCAGAAAAGAGTCAATAAAACTATCACTTTAAAATAAAGGAAGAGAAGTACAAAGGTTACCTAAGACAACAGATACTAGGATTCCATGAAAACATGTATATGAAAGAGAGAACAAACAGTCAAGTTCTGATGGAGAGTGATAGAAAACATGATTAGGAGAAAGTTAACCACCAGAAAATCACAAACATGTGATGGGTTCAACGGTTCTTGATTCCCCAGTAGGAAAAGTTAACAGAAGAAGTTTTTGTTTTAAGTTACTTTTCATTGAGGAATCTATTTATGAGCTTAACTAAAAACATAAGGAAACACAATTACTTTTCGTGCAGACTTTTATCCTTCACTAGATTTCTAACACAAACTCATATTTCCTCCATACGATGAGTATTCAGGATGACTTGTTTACATTAAAAGTGCTATAATCAAATTTGAGAGAATAAAATAATCCACAAAAGATAAACTATATATTTTCCTTGTCTTTAGATATTAACTAAAACCAAAACGTTTTTTACAAGATCAGACAATCCCCCAAAAGTATAAACATTTACATAAAGAAAAACTACTCTTAATCTCCAAAATTTGTCTAACAAAACCCAAAGTTCAACAAAGACCATTCAATAAATAGTTATCCTTAAAATTCTTCAAAGTAATCCAAACTAAGATTGAAACCCAAATCTATGAAGGATTTAATCACATAGTCATCCAAGGTAAATCTTAACATATATATCTAAATAACATTAGTTACTCTTAAAGTCTCATACTAAAAAGTAATTAACCTAATCACATATCCTCTATGATAGGTTAATAATTTCTATAGATAACCCAAAATAAAATTATTATTGATTCATAAGATCATCTAACTAAAAATAATTAGTCATAACAACCAGGGACTTCACATAGTCCAGTGGTAAGCGATAAATACTAGTCGCACTTTGGTTGTAGGTTCGATTCCCACAGCTTCGTCCGACGCGATGGGTTGTCCCACAGTTTGCGTGTTTTCCCTTTTCAAAAACTATATAATTTTATAACATTCCCAAAAAGAGATAAATTCATCAAAAATAACCACAATATATTTTAACCACAAAGGTTATCCAATAAATTTCATTTTTCATCCCAAAATGTATTAACCGGTAATTGCCTCAAATTCAAGGATCATATAAACCCAAATGGTTCTTTATAAATACATCCACAAAAGTGAAGATAATTATTCCTTAAATAAAATTTTCATATATGAAACATCAGGGTTACACATACTATAAAAATTCTTCTAATGTAATCCCATCATCAGAAGAGCCTTAATAATTTTAAGCATTTCACCATCCTAAATTCTACCATAACTCTTGAATCCCTTATATGTTGAATTCTTACTCATTCAAAATTATTCTGATCCATTAACCATTCCTTTCCAACTTATTCTGAAATACTTATTTCCTATAAACAAAATCATGAATCATATCCTAATATTTCAATAATAGGAAAACATATGTTAATAAATAATCCATACCTTTCATTTGTCATTGTCAGTTTCTTCATCCTCAATCAGAATGACATTAGGTATTGGTAAACAAATATTTGTATGATATTGGTGATCCCATTCCCTAAATTTCTTCATAGGACATGTGTTTTCATAATGACCATGCTCACCGCATTTAAAACATTCAATTGATCCTTCAAAAAGAACTTCTTTCTCTTTCCTAGAGTCAACTAGATGCTTCCTTTTTCCATGGTAGGTTCTTGCTTTATGACCTTCATTTCCACATCTATAGAATCTTTCTATCCCTTTGAAACATTTTCCTATGTGTTTGTTTCCACATCTTTGACACATAGGTTTTTGAACAAACTTACCTTTATGATTATTACCTGAACATCCATAGGGATTTGTTTCTCACATATATGATGTCTTATAAAAATCACTAAGGTTCAGGTGGTCAATCATGACTCCAGATAGTTGGTTGAGAATAACCACAAGAGTTCTCATTGCAGCTCCCATATAATTCAGATGCTCGTTCAGAAAACCGTCATAGTTTTCTTCACATCCACTATTACTTGGTGCTTGCTGGTTCAGCCATTTACTAAAACCAAAAAGGTCAGTGTGAGTATATCAGTAAAATCATCATATAATATCTTATGAGGAGGGTAAACACTAAGATATACTTATTCATGTTATCTTAAACTCATTCACTTTATAAAAATAACTACGACTCTTTATAAAATCCTAACCATTATGGTAATGTCACTTATGATTAAATTGTACCCTAACCTCTAAAGTTATCTAAACTGACCTATGATACCAACTATAAGGACCCGGCCTTAAACATTATGTAATATTGAATTAAATGAATAATTCAAATTGAGGATATTTTCAGGTTTAGATTTAGAGAGAATTAGGCTATAACTATTACATTACAACTTGAATATTACAAGTAGACACTACTACTCAGTATCCATTTTTTTCATAAAATAAAAACTCTTAAAAAGAAACATTTCTAGTTCCATGTTTTAGATAGCATGACTTTTCCATGATCCCATCCTTGACCCTATTCATATTTAAGTCCTGTGGAAAACATTTAAAAAACATGGGATGAGCATAAAAAGCTCACTAAGGGTTATAAAATAAGGAAGGAAAACATTATCCCATCAATAAATACAAATAAATGAAACCATACTTTTAAATTATAACATACCTTATGAAATCATAAGATTTATGAATAACACACACAAATCATAAATCATAAAGGTTAGTTATGGAATCCATATCAAACTTAAATTTTATCTATCACAACTACATAGGGAGTTAGACTTGGAATACCCATCATATAATATTCCCTAAATCTCTTAGGAGAAACATCACGTTCACCTCCGTCATGTTACCCAATGCATTGGAGAGCTATCACGGGCTCACCCACCCTAGTTTTATCATGAAACCACCCATATACGTAAACAATTCCCAATAACCATAACATAATCATAACACATAACACATGTATAAAGTAAATATAACATTTCCACATTCTAATATATCAAATCAAGATATTGAAATAAACAATGCTGTATCAAATCATTTTCTAAACCATTTAAAAAGAGATTTTTGAATCAAAGTGTCCCATACCACTTTGAAGCTTTTAAATGAATTAACATTTTAAAACATTAATGTCCATATAAATAAATCCTTAAAAATGATTTTAAAAAAATGGACATTAATGAGAATATTTATAAGAATAAATCTTTAAAACATTTAAAACAATATTTCAATTAAAGTGTTTTTAACAAAATGAGAGGCGCTTGAATACAAATAATTGAGGAATAGAATTTAATCAAAACGTTATAAAATCATGAGAATAAAGGTATTAATGATATAATATGCCAAAGGACAATATATAAACCATATAAGAGTGAATTAGTGCATAACAACAATGAAGTATCATTGGAAATGTAAATTGAGATGAAATCCCTTATAAAGATGGTATCCTTAAATTAATGATAAATCAATCACATAATTATGTGTAAAAAATATAAAAACACCCAATATAAGTGGATATTAAGTGTAAAAAAATCATAGGTCATTCACATATATTCATAGGATGACATATTCAAGAAGCACAAGTTGAACCCAAAGAATTGAAGTTGGGTTAAGAAGTTCCCTTGTAAACATTCGACAGCCTAACGACGTCACTTTAAAATTCCAAAAATGAGTTGATGAGATAAAAAGGGTATATCATAACTTGGACAAAAATTTTACATAAATAAGGATATATAATAACATATCCCAATATAATAAGTGGTAAATTAAAAGACATAACAAAAAGACGTCTTTTAAAAAGAGGAGGGTGAAAAGGTCCCTTACCGATTTGATAACTTACAAAACATACGCCACATGAAAAAATGATCATACAATGAAGATTTAAATACTCATAAATGAAATTATGTTACAAAAAGAGTACAATAATGGGGAGTACATACACCACACAAAAGGAAATAGTGGCAAATATAGCTTGAATCTCACGGGAATAAAAAGTGAGATTAAACCCTTTACCACATTGTAACCAACTGAGTTGTATGACCAAAAGTTAATATCTACCAAATGAATCAAATAATAACATGAATATAATGAGAATAATTATAATATATATTTCAAATGTCAGTACACAATACACCATATGCAATGAATAAGTGGTGAACAATGGAAATCTCACGGAATTAAAATTGAGATAAGAAAATCCCTTACCTTGTGTCCGACTTGACTTGATCGTTATTTAATATCATGAATAATAAACTAAAGTTAATTTATAATTTCTTAAGAACATTTTTAAAGTTTATTATTCCTTTTATATCACTTATTAACATGTTATAAAAATTATTTAATCATTTAAGTTAATGACGTTCATTTTGTCGATATTTGGTACTCGAGTCAAAAATGAACACCTTATATTTACAAGTTGTCCATGTGGTCAATAGTCCATTATATCCAGAATTATATTCATGATTTAGATATCATATATATCATATATCTCCAGTATATAAATATATTTATAATAGTACATAACATTTGGAGGTAAGAAATGAAATGCACCGTTCATGGAGACGGTTAGCCGTACGTATGCATGAACGCTACTTTCATTTCTATTTCTTATTTTAATGGAATTAAAACATAATTATTAATAGTTATATTATAATTACAGTATAATATAATATATAATATCATTAAATCTATCCTTTATACATCCCATATAAGGCATTAATGAGTCACATCACTTTAAGGGGGTGATAGTCCGTACTTCCTCAAATGAGATTATTGTATTTACCCACTATGTAAACCATAAAGGCTTGATATAATTGGGAAGTACAGAAGCATAAGGAAATCATAAAAATAATATATATCATATATAAATATAGTTCCATCATAATGGCCACCATTAGAGGTGGTAATATGTAATTGAACAATCATCGTTTCATGAGGCATTAGTTTTCCATCCACATAAACATTATGTTCTTCATCCATTAGATGGAGGTGTGTGTAAGTTTAGTTCAAATATTTCTCATAACAACATCCTAGTATATTTAGGATACTGGTGATGTTACAAAATAAAGTAATAAAAAGAGTTTAGGGGTTGGAGAAGTAAAATAAAAGAAAACAATTTAAGAGAAACCGTTACCTTTAATTTGGGTAACTCCCTTTGGTTTGAACCAAAGGACTTCTTGAAGTGTCTTCTGCCTAAGGTAAGGCTACTAGATGGAGGAGAGGGATTTAGGGAGATTAATTGGTTTGAGTTTGTATGATTCAAATTTCTTGAGAGGTGTGAGGAATTGGTTAGAAGTGGTCTCTTTTTATAAGGGAGAAGAGGGGCTCTTTAGGAAAGTGTGAAAATATTATTTTATTATATAATGATATTCAGTTTATAAAGGTCCAAAAATCATTAAGTTCGAAGATAAGATGAATCATATTCAAAATAAAATCATCCAATCATAATTGTACATGTTTTGGATAATATTATAATCATTATAATCTTATTTATTTAAATCATTTATTAATGATGTAAATACTACATCATTATTGTGTCCTGAATAATTTAAATTATTTGATGTATAAAAATTATAAAAAAATACCATGATGTATGAAATATTATTATATTTTTAATTAATATCTATAGACAAAAATAATCTTTATATAACACCATATAAAAATTAATTTACTAAATGATTTTTGTTTATTTTATTTTTGCCTTTACTTTAAATTAATTAATCTAAAGTGTCATTATCATTTATAAGTGGCTCTATGGGGTCCAAAAATTGACCCAAAGATGAACATGGCCGATCATGACTCAACCAATAAGGTTAGGACAAGGGTTAAGGTAATTTTGGATTATTATAATATTCTTTTTACCTTGAATTACCCTATTTACCTTTAACCGTGGTAAAAAAAAATCAAAAGGTACTATTCACCAAAAATTATTTTCATCTTAATGAACCATATTTTACTTCTTGATAACAACCATGTATATTAGATTTTTTAAATTCAATTCACAGAAGTGGTAAAATTTTATTTAAATGAAAAAGTTAGTTTTTTAACTACCACTAAGTGGTTTCACTATTCATCAAAAATTGAAGTTTTTCAGAAAAATACCAAAAATTCAGCCTAATATGTATTTGATATTATCAATTAAAAAATGATTTCTATTTTTACAAATTCAAAACATAGAAGTGGAATTAATTAATTTTAAAATTAATTCCCATTTTCAAAACAAATAGCGTGTTTTTAAGAAACACTAACTATCAAAAGATTGATACTTGTTTATGTCTAATTTCAAAGTGAAATTAATTCCAATGAACAACATTGGATTAAATGGTAAAAATATATTTTAATTCAACTTTAAAACCAATTAAAAAGATAATCTAACCATATAAATAAATTATATTAAAACATAGTTTTGAATTAAAATACAATATTTACACTATTCATTAAAAAATGAACTTTATTAGAAAAATTCCAAAAATTTACACAAAGTAAATTTTGATGTCCCCATTCTAAAGAAGGATTTTATTTGGTCAAATATAGTGTATTATAGTGACCAAAATTATATTTAAAGATGTTTCTCTATTAAAAGGCGTTAAATCGGCCTTTTAATGTAAATTATACTTAAAATTAGATGCATTCACATTTTAAGACTCTAAATTTTATTGGATAAATGTAAATATATTTAACAAACATGCATAATCATATTGTAGTTAGTTCTGTTCATTACTTCCAATACAATGGCTAGGAGTTAACTGCCATTTAAAATAATAATATTATATTATTAGTGTGCAACGCAAGATTTCAAAGAAACCCGTTGTTGCGTATTGGGTACGCTATCGAACATAGCATCCCCTTTATTGTAAAATTAATATTTAATTCACCAATATTAATAAATATGAAAAGTGTCTTATTTTTATTAATCTGTGATGTTACACTAAGTCTCTCATGGTCTATTAAAAAAAATATATAATCTGGAAGTTCCCTCTATCTTCCTGGTCCAAGGCTCTCACGGTCCATTAGAAAAATATAATGCACATATCATATCAAGCAGATCATATAATCTAAAACTACTACATGAATAAATATTCACAATAATTTCATATAATCAAACAAACTCCATCACAATCAATTCAAGGAATGTAAAACAAGGGTACACCTCATAGGCAACCTAGACCAAATTACCATAAATAGTCAATCAAGGGAAACACACCCATGGGGTGTCCCATAAACAAGGTATCTATCCTTATGCATAACAACAACCCTTTATCAATAAATCAAACCATAAAAGGTAATAAACATAGTTTAATTCAAAATCAAACAATACCCCAAACATGGTTATATAGAACTTTTAGCATATATAATCCAAAGAAAAACAATTAAAGGCATAAAACACCTACTTCGATGTCCTACAATTGATATACTTGAACGACATCCCTTGAATTGGCCAAAAGCTGTATAGATCTACAAAAAAGGTAATAAATACCTAACCTTGAATAATTAAAAATAGAGGATTAATCAAGAATAAGGGATCAAGAGGATTCGAGATCTCATTAGTGGGATTCCAATGCACCCGACGATGTCTCAATCGGAGCTCAGATGAAGAATTAGGAGATCAAACTTCGTATGTCGTTCCAGAGTGCTCTTGTATGAAACACGAGAAGAAGAAGGTGTTTTCGAATATGATACGGGAAACCCTTTCGATATATCAATTAAAAATAAAACCACATGGCATGTTCTTTAAAACTACACACCATGTAGTAGCCTCAACTGGCCCCCCGACTTAAGCGGGTCTGCCTGGTCACCACACAGCCATGTACTCAGCCATTAAACGGCCAGTACGTGGTTGTACGTGGAAACCAAGTACACAACATGCACTTGGAAGTACATGGAATGTACTCAGAAAATACCATGTTCTTCCTTTTTCCTAAAAAAAAACCAAAATCAAGATCCATAACTGAAATAAAGATCTTGGTTCTTAAAAAATGTGTCATTTTTTATATTTTTTAGTGCGGCTTACCACTGTATTGTGTGGTTGATCTTATCATGGTTGGGTAATAATGTTAATGTTTTTATGATGGTTGGTCTTGGTTGATGTGGAATGGGTATAGATTGATGTCAGGGATATAATAGTGATGTTTTGGTGGATATTGGTTAAAGATATGTGTCGGTTAATGAAATGTTGGTTATGGTTTTTTATTAGGTTTTAGTAACCTAAAACCATGGTTGATACTAAATTAAATTAAATATTGAATGATTTTTTTAAAAGGGAATGGGCTGATGGTGTAATGTTTTGTTGGAAATATTAATGTTATGGTTGTGTAACGAAACATGAAATAGAATTTTTCAAATGAAATGATAATGGATAAAATAATTCTGGAAATAAATAATGTAACATTGATAGTAAATAAAAAATATATAATTTTATAATTATGTGATAAAATGTAAAGTTTTAATTATGGTGGGGTTGTTGTACTGTGTTACAGTTGTGGAAGTAGCTATCGATAAAAGGTGGTTATCTTGTTTCGGAATTATGATCTCATACTAATAAATGCTATCCTATTTGCGAGTCAATACTTAGTTTGGGTTTGTGTGTGGATACTATATTCATTATATTTTCCTTTTCATTTCTTATAAATCATCACCCAAGTTGAGTAACCTTACTTACACCCATATGGTTTTGGGTTTAGAGTGTTTTCCCTAATATTTACCTTTTATAGGGAATATATAACTAACTACTCCCTATTACTTTCTCTCTCTTATAGACATATAAATATTATGATGGCCAAAGGTTATGATTCATGGGATGTGATGACTAGATTTCATTTTTCTTATGTGGCATGGATTCATGGCGGAGGCATGCATGGAAGGAGGAGGGTATAAGTTCAGTATCTTTCATGTTCATGTTACCCTATTTTAATAAGGATGTGGTGTGTAGTTATGATGTGGTGGCATGGAATGTGGTTTTGGAATGAAGTATTTCATTTTCAATATATGTGTTGGGTATGATGTAGTTACGTGTTTGTGGTTACATTGAGGTTTTTAGGTTATATGGTGGGGATTGGAGTGTTAGGACGCATGTCATTAGGGCATGAGAGTGAATATATTAATGGGGAAGTAGTTATGAGGTACCTTCCTAATATATTCTATTAATACTATGTTATCATACTCAAATGTTTTATTGGGTGATTTAACTTTGGTGAGGATTGGTCATAGTTGACATAGTTTAGGTGTTGAGTTAGTTCTTTTGTTTATTCGTTGAAATATTAGTATACTTCTTCCATATTTTCATGAGATGTTTTAAGGATGATTCTTCTGAGTATAAGTGTATTATTACCCATTTATATATATTTATTTTATATATTTTTTGGATGTAGTTAGTGATCAAGCTGGATAGTACTAGCTCATGGTAATTGTCGTACTTCGTAGATGTTAGTGGAGTCACTGTCATGGGAGTTTCATTATGATATTATATTTCAAAGACCTTTGGTTTTTTATAAAACTTATATGAATTATAGATAAGGTATTATTTTATATCATGAAGATTTTATTTTTTGTCTTATTTTATATTCCTTTTTATGTGGGTAATGCCTTTTATGTGTTTGTTTTTAAACCATCGGTGCTTGTCTCCAACATATGGCCTATTGGATGTGGGATTTTAGGGTCACTCTCATATTCACTGTTGGACTAAGAAGGGGTTCAAGTAGGGGTCTATCATGAAACCTAACCTATAAACCACAACCCCCAAACATAAACCTAACCCCTAACCTAAATTTAAACCTACAATATAAACTTAATCCTTAAATTACACCCTAAACCCTAAACACCTAAGACCTAACTGATAACCCCTAACCTAAAAATGAACCCTATGTTAAATTTAATCATACAACTTAATTTTAATATATAAACTATACCCAAAACCTAACCATAAAACTTAAATACCTAAGACCCTAATATAATTTTAAACTCAACTCCTAATATTAATCCCTAAATACACCCTAAACCTAGCTCTAGAACCTAAAATCTAACCCCCCTACCTCACCCATTAAGCCCTAAACATAAATCCAACCACCCCAATATACCCCCACCCCACCCAATTTAAACATATATATAACCCTTAATCCTAAATATTAACCCTTTCCATAAAACTATACCCTAAACTATTAAAAAATGTGAATAATATTTCAAGTTCCAAAATATTTGACTAGATAGAGAATATTTCAAATTTATTATTTATCCTAATTAAGTTTAATAGTAGTGGAAATCTAGTGTAAGAAATCTTTTTGGAATGGGAATCTTCCAATAACTAGGGAGTGCAATGGTTAGTTTACCAGATGATGGAAGAGAGGAAGTTATGGAATATGTGAATTTCTTAGATAATGATACATGAAAGTATTTCCAAGATTTTTTTTGGAAAATAAAATGATACATAAAACTCATCAGATATGGAATTTAAGAGTTTCTTACTTCATTAACTTGAATTCAATATTCATATTTAGGAATGATATAGAAAATAAAAGTTTACCACAACCAATGGTGGGTCTTCTGCAAATATAAGAAGGTGGTGGAATCAATTAATGAGTTGTGACCAAATATAAAAGTGGAGTAGGAACACTTATATAAGTGTCTATAAAAATTACTATGTTAATCTAATATCAATGTAAATTGGTTGATTGTGATTCTAATCTTGTCACTTAAATGGAAAGAAAAGTGAAACAGTGTTCTCCCATAGTTGTAGCACTGATGCATGAACACATAATCCTTATTTTCTTTTATTTAATTGATTTAAATTTGATTTAATTATTATTTTTTGAGTTGTTTTGAGTGTTTATGAGCATAGACTCAATGAGTTAATTTAAGGTGTGGTGTGACTTCCAAATTTCTGGTATATCAAACTCTAGGGGTTCTTCTAGTCAAGGATGTTTTAGAGGTTTTTTCCATGCATTGAAGATTTTGGTGGTTTAACTTTTAGTAATTATGTGTGTTAAAACCCCCAAAAGTAGTATCAAATATTTTCTTTTCAACAAGGTTCATCAACACACTCAACCATAGACTTAGGTAACATTCATTTCTTGATGTTATTTTGATTCAGTAGGAGTTTACTATTATTGGTAGGTATGGTGTTAGAATAAGTCAAGGTTCTCATAGATAAGTTTGATGGGATGAAATTTATCTTTTTAAGGATGTAGATAGAGAACTATATAATTTAAAAGGACATTAAGGTTCCATTTAAGGGGTTTATACTAGATAAAATGGAACAAATGAAATGGGAAAGGTTTGACAGAAAGGTTTTTGAATTAATTTGGATGCCATTAGCATGGAATTTTCTCCTTTAACATAAAGTAGAACAAGACCACAGTGAAACTAATAAGGATTTGTAAGACATATATGAGAATCCAATAGCATTGAACAAGGTGTTCATGATGTGGAGGTTATTGGACATGATATTTTGAAAATTAAAACTAGTAACTAGTCTTGTGAATGACTTTAACATGACACAAAGTCATATAAGAATAGTTAAATGTTCGGGGAATCTTTTGGGGATTTTTTTCCTTTCATTACTACTAGAGGCTTGGGACACAATTTTAAATGTCATAAGAAACACTTTTGGTAAATTTGAAATTGTGTTTGAGGATGTTAGATATTTAATTTTAAATGAAGAACTTAAATGAATTGAAGTTCAAGAACCTACTAGAATCAAGTTGAACATAGAATTTAATGGAAGCTATCCTTGTCAAAAATCTTAAGGGAAATCATAAGATAGATATAATATTTTAGGAATATAAACTATCCTATACCTGAATATTGGAACTATGATAGGAGAGCACATCTCATGAAATATTATAGAGAGCATGGGGTGAATTTCAAAATAAAATATTCTATAAATTCAATTATCATAAATTTTATAGCTTATGGGAATAAAATTTTACTACTGGGTGTTAATTTTATAATAAAATTAGGGTTCATAGATTTTGGGGCTTGAATCCACTCAATAGATGAAAAAGGGGTACATAGAAAATTATGTATTTATAATTTTTTTAATAGTTAACTTATTTAATGATAAAGATCTTGAGATTGTGGGAAAGGGTGATATTAAAGTATATATAAAGATAGAAAATTACATTAACCTTCAAATATTCAAACACATTCTAGATTTACAAAAGAACCTAATTTCTATTTGTTATTTGGATGGAGTAAGATTTCAAACTAGATTCACTAATAGAGTATAGAAAATTACTCATGGTTCAATAGTTGTGGATATAGATTTCAAGGATGAGGAATTATATATTATAATAATTTTATATGAAAAAGTAATAGTCAAATTAATAATTTATAAAAGTTTGGAGTTATGGAACTATCATATTTGGAACTTAGTGATAAGAACATGCAAGTTATTGCAGAAAATATTGATTAAATAGATTTTGGAAATTGTTAGAGTTATATACGTGAAAATCAATTAAAAGTGTCTTTTAATTTGAATAGAAGGGCACAAAAATATCACAAGTTAGATCATATTCACATGGATTCTTGGGGGCTTACACCTGTCTGTTCTCATGGTGGATCATATCACTTTATGACATTCATTGGTGATTCAACAAGGAAAGTATGAGCTTACATCATTTAAAAAATATTTAAGGTCTTTAGAGTGTTAAACCAATAGAAGGATATAGTGGAAAAAGTGAAAATAAATTAGATGAGTTGTTTATGGTATGAAAATGGTAGAATCTATGGAAACAAGAGTTTCTAGAATTTTTACTGGGCAATAAGGAATCAATATCGAAAATATTATACTTTGGACACAAGAGAAGAATGGCATGGTTGGGAAATTGAAATGGATGTCAACTAAAAAGGTTCATAGCATGAGTCTACATTCCAAAATGTCCAAGGAAATTTAGTAAAAGGTAGTCAATGATGGGGCATATCTTATTGATAGTGGTCCTTTAGTACTGATGGGGTGGGAGATTCCAAAGTAGTTATGGACTAGTAAACTAGTGGAAGTTACCCACCTCAAAGTTTATGGAAGTCTTTGATATTTTTATATTGATGAAAATTATTTTAAAAAACTCAAATCTAAGTCCCATGCATGTTTTATTATGGGATAAGGAAATGAAATCTTTTGATTTTGTCTCTAGGATAATAATAATCATAAAATTATTAGAATTTAGAATGTTTTCTTCAATGAGGACTTATGGAAACATCAGAACTTGGTATAAAAATAATTTGAGAATATAGAATCAATTGAAAAAATAAAAATGGATCTAAATAGAATTTAAGAAAGGAAAAATGTTTTAGAGTTTTTAGAGTGTATGTAAATTTTAGATGTTAGTTTAGTAGAAGATTTACCTAAATGGTCTAGGACTGTGGAAGATCATTTTAGAGCTCCAAAAGTTAGAGCTCTAAAAGTTGAAGCCCTATAAGTTTTAGTGATAGAAATTGAATGTTCAAAATAAGTATTATAAAGATATACTAGAGCTAGATGACCAATTTATAGGTTTATAAATTACTTTAATTACTTGCCTTTAATGGATAGAGGAGATCCCAATATCTTGGGAAATTGGAAAGTCCCAGTAATTCTAGAAACTGAAAGCTAGCTATAAAAGGTGAGTTAGATTAATGGAATGAAAATTAAACCTATGAGATATAAGAATTACTATAAGGGAAGATATTTTTACAAAATAAATAGCTATTTTGATTGAAATAATAGGTTGGTGGCAGGAAGAGGTACAATGATAGGTTAGTTGTGAAAAATTTTCAATATAAAGAAGGAGTTGACTTCTCAGAAATTTTCTAACCAGTGGTTAAAAACACTTATCATACAAATAGAGTTAAGCATTGTTACTTCTGATAGATTATATCTAGAGTAGATGGATGTAAAAATATCATTCCTTCATGGTGACTTAGTGGAGGAAATTTATATGAAGAAACTGGATGGTTTCATAGATCAGTGGAACAATGACTCGGTGTGTAAGCAGAAGAGGATTCTTTAGGTCTTGAAACAGGAACTAAGATAGTGAAACCAGAAGTTTGAAACATTCATGAAAGATAACGAGTTTTTATAGGGAAAATTAGACCACTATTTCTACTAGAAGGAGTGGCACCCCGGACCTACACTCTCAAATCAGGTTCTATAAACACATACTTTACATAATTTATTCAATACCAATTATAGATTCTCAGATATAAATATCACATAATTACACGACTTATAGAAAATGATGCATTACATACTTTCCCAAGACCTTTTAGGTTTATATATTTAGTGAATTATGATATATAATAAACTTATAAATCCCTTGTATTTCTCATCTAATGGAAATTTTTTCACTATATAAAAAAATAATTCATCCGTAATAAGTCTTAAACATCCCAATTAAATCACCACACATTATATTCTTCTAGTCATATCATGTGTAGTACTTTTCTACATAACCTAGGAAAATGGATATATAAGAAGGGGTTAGCTTAAATGGTCAGTAATGGAAAACATACACTAAGGTAGTCATATCATAAATATCATAGGATGTTTAATAGATAAATGGAAAACCATTTCATAGTTAAAATATTTAAAGGGAATTTTACCTCTATACTTACCTCTTATGTCATGACCCGACCCATTAGGACTCCACCTAGGCCAATAGTAATCCAAGAGTGACACCCCAAGCCTACCTCCAATAGGTAAGGGGCTGGAAACAAGCACCGAGTAGGCATAACACTAAATTGGGAGGTCTTATCCTAAATTACATATACACACAAAAACAATTAGAACCATGAAACTATGTAGAGATATAGTAAGAAATAAACTATAGAGAGTAAAAAATGCATGAAAAGAACTCTAGGACACATATCAAAGTATAGAAAAGTAATAAAAAAATATAAATGGAAGAAATACATTATGTATCAGAAAATAGGTATCAACTTGAAAATAGCTAGAAACATGGAAAATTGAAGAGAAATCAACTCACGATCTATGAGTCTGACCAAAGAACACGGTCGATTCCTCCAAGTACCCTTATTCTCCACCATTACTAGGTCCTCCAATGTCACTTTCGATCTACTTTTCATCTTTATAATATATGGCTGCATGGGAATAGCCTATACCAGGGTGAGTATAAACATAGTCAGTTGGATTCCCCAAAAACCAAGATGGAAGTGATATAATAAAATAGTAATATCAACCTAAAGTCATAAAGGTAAAGGAAACCCAACACCAGATATTCTCAAACTGAAACCCCAATCATGAAAGGATAGAAGTCTCAATCTTCAAGGAAAACTAAGGATGATGATGAGTCTTCCTGTAACTCTAACTATCCCATCTATAATGTTAATAAACACGTGTAACCTCACAAGAACCAGAGTGGTGGTCCCACTCCTCACTACTACACTCCACAATCAAGGATGCACTAAATCCAGTGGAGGACCCACTCCCTACCAGAGATTGATTATTGGGGAGTAAAAATCTGTAGATAGAGGAACCACACCCTCTATAGTATAGGGGAGTACCGAATCTACATTTAAAGAAGTATGAGGGACCCATGCCTTGGTGCGATAAGGGATTTTCACCCTAGCATATCTATGATGATCAAAATGGATCATTTCCACCTATTAAGCATCACTGAAGGAGTTTCCCATTCATATCACCTCGTATCCTATCTATGATTCCATATCCAAGGCCATCACCATGTCCTATATAGAAAACTACTTAGGATGTGCCACTCATGGGTCTAAATATGAAACAAAAAATAGGATATACACAAGATAGAAGTTAATGAGAAAATTATAAGGCATGTACATAGGATCAAATTTCATGTGGCATCACCCATAAACTTGATCATGTCCTTACCTACACACAGATTGGGATTTCATGTCCCTCCACAGGGTGTGTCCCTATGGAGATACAATGTTTCTATTCACCTAGGCTCCTAGGCATGCTCCCTCAGAACATGGCTTGACTACCTAGGTAGAGTAATATAGAATGTGGGATAGGACACATGGCATGTGAAACATAACTTGGGCTAAAACCCTAGCCACCACAACAACATGATATATATGGCGTGTGATTCTCCAAGATACACAGTGTGTAATTACATTTTTCGTAGACATTGAAGCTTGATATTCAAGAGGTTTCTAGATCTTATATTCCAACTACTAATCACACCATTATTCGTACCCATAACCACTGAAAAAGTAGGAGAAACCCTATGATCATCGATTTTGGCCTTTGAGAGCTATAAATCAATATTTGTTTCTCCCTATTGGCGGTTGTCACACCTCACATCATTGTTCGAGGACCCATACCCTAGATACAAAACCTGTATTCGAAAATTTCACCTCAAACCATCCAAAAAACATAAATATCATAGTAATTAATACAATATCAATGATTTTTGGGGTTCAATCATACTCTAACTAATCCCATAATGTTTAATTTCTAACCCTGAGGGTCAATGATGAATAACAGTGGTGGAAGAAAAGCACAATAAAATGTTCAGATTATCATTGGATAATGAGATTTCATCCAAAAATCATAAATTATGGAAATAAATGTGGGGTGGGGGGGGGACATAGGTGCAACAAATATAAATAATTAGGTTTCATAACACTAATTAATTTATAGTCTCATGTGAAGAAAATAATTTGAATTAATATAACAGATACACATTCCATGATACAAAATCAAATACAAAGGGGAGGAAATACATAAAATAATGATACCTTCCTTGAAAATGGATCAATCATTGGTGAATAACATGTTCTATATAGATTAAGGTAAAGATATCATTGCATTCTTTGTTCGTCTCACAGATCCCTCGATCGTTTGTCATCAATCAAAGTTCCCAAGTTTTCAACACCAACGGAGCTCTACCTTCCTCCTCTTCAATCTCCTACGGTTATGTGGCTAACCCTGGAGATTTTTTTATTAAAAAATATAAATAGACATTGGATTAGATTTTTTGTCATTAAATAAAATACATAAATAAATTATTTAATTTATTTAATGTACCCACTAACTCTTACCTTCCATGGAACCTCTAATGCTAACCAAATTATATTCTGCCTAGGGTAAATATTGTTTTAGTAAAAACCGTGCTCTTTAATTTTCTATTCAAGGTCCAAATCAATGGAAAAAACATTTATTTCAAAAATATACACATTCATGATTTAATATATATTAATATTTTTATTATAGTAATTATGAGGTCCCACGACACCCAAATATAACACCATCTCTGAATAAAAATTTAGAGATATATAAATAAATATTCAAAGGATAAAACTATGGAAATTAGAGTTGTTAAATTATACCCTCCTTTAAGTCTTTTCACCCAAAAAATCACAATATATACAAATTTATGGGGGTAATGAGACCACATTTGGATTTCATGCTCCTAGGAGATCTTCTTCATGCTTCCATAATACAAAAGAACTCAAACCAGAGGAATATTGTTTCCATATAGGATCTTATATTATTGATCCTAAATCACCACTGGTTACTCCATAAAGGTGGATCTATCCTTGATGTTCATCTTTCCCCAATCAATAACATGTGGTGGGTTTTGAACGTGTCTCCCCAGTTGCAACACACAGAAGATGTCATGCAATCAGTCCAACTATGGGTGTAAGGCCAAGTAATAAGTAACCTCACCAAACCTCTAGAAGATATCAAATATCCTGATGAATCATGTGGAAAACTTGATTCCCCAACCAAATCTTTGTAAAACTCATCATGGGGAGAATTTCAAGAAAAAATGGTCTCCCTTATTGAACTCCAAAGGTATACGACACTGGTCCGTGTAATATTTATGTCAACTCTGTGATGTCCTCATATTCTCATTGATCACATGAACCCTCTTCATCATCACATTCACCAATTCTAGACCAACAAAGTATGTCTTTACAATCTTAGTTCAGCACATGGGTGACATGAAAGGTTTTCCATACAATTCCTTGAAATGTTCCATACTGATAGTGGAGTGATAGTGGTTATTATAAGTAAACTCCACTAATGATAAGTGATCCTCCAAGATCCAAAAAAAATTCCAACACATTAGCTCTCATAATATACTCCAAAACCTAGGTCGTTTGCTTAGTCTTGTTGTCTATGTGGGGATGAAAAATTGTACTAATACGCAATGGGGTACTAAAAGCCTCCTACACACCACCTCACAACCATGATATTAACCATGAATCAGGGTCAAAGATGATCATCATGGGTACCCCATGGATTAGGACAATCTCATGAACATACAATCACACTAAAATCTAAATCAAACTCTTCTCTTAGATGGAAAGAATGTGTGTGATTTGGTATGTTGGAAAACAATCACTCAGATAGTGTCATGGACTTTCACTATCCATGGAATCCCCATAAAAAATCCATTTATATTTTATCCCATTTCCATTCATGGATATATAGGGGTTAATTGAAACCAACTAGAACATGATGTTCAAACTTTACTTGATAACATGTAAGGCATTAAGAAACAAACATAACCTTACTCTTCCATATAATAGCCCACCAAAACTATCACTGAAGGTCTTTTTACATATTCACCACACCCAGATGTAAACCAAGGGGGAGGTATAAAATTCCGTAAGTACCTTCTCACACAATGTAACCAGGACCACCATCCATACCTATAAAATAATTAAAATATTTCCACCTTTATAAACCCATATGGTTCATCTCTTGAGGATATGTGGTCACATAAAAATTCACAATAAATGTCTCCCAAATAAGCTTCTCTCACACATTGAAGGCGTAGTGATGTCACCACCATCTACTAAAGGTAAGATTCACACTTCTACTCCACCAAGGTTAGATACAATGAGGAAAACTAATCTGGAACCTCCTCCACCAAGAGAGGATGGGATTCCATACTAATAGAATCTTACACCACATTTCCCTTTCATGGAGTGTATATTATCTTGATTTTTTATTCCAGTGGGAATTCAAACCAGGACCTCTATCTCAGGTTGATATATCTCGGGTTGAATATATACTCGATCTCTAATGGTCTAAGCAAACAATGAAATGATCACCCAAAAGATAATGCCTCCTAATCTTTAAGGAAAATACTATTGCTTCCAACTCTAAGTCATGGGTTTTGTAATTCTACTCATGGGGTATCAATTGAATCAATGCATAAGATATCACAAACTGCCTCTTTATAAAAATGTATATGATCCATCCTCTAAAGGGATAAAAAACATCACATACTCGATTAACTCCTATGGTATCCTAAATATAGGTGCACTAGTCAACATATTCCTTATCTCCTCAAAGGCTCCCTTACACTGCTCAATCTTGGAAAATGATGGCCCATTCTGTGTCAAGGTATTAAAAGAGGGTGAAATCATGGAAAAGTCTTTCATGAACCTCTGATATTACCATACCAAACCAATAAAGATACATAACCCTAACATGATCTTGGGTGGTTCCCAATAAATCACTACATCAATTGTCATTGGATCCATTATTATACCATTCTTAGAGATGACATTCCATTGGATCCAAAACCGATACTTCAAGAGCTTGCTATATAATTGGTTCTCCCAAAGTAAGTTCAAGACAATCCTCAAATGCTCTGTAATATCCTCTTCATATACAGAGTATATAATAATTTTTCTATTAAAGACAACAAAAAATCAGTCCAAGTATGGTTGGAAGATCCAATTCCCGAGTTTCATGAACACGGTGAGGTAATTAGTCACATCAAAAGGAATTATTAGGAACTCATAATACCCATAGTGATATTAGAATATTGTCTTTGAGATATCATCCTTGTCAACCCTCAACTGATGGTATTTAGGCCTGAGATCAATCTTTGAAAACCAATTCACACATTTCAACTAGTTGAAAAGGACATAACTACTCAGTAAGGGGTACTTGTTTTTGATCTTCACCTGATTCAGGTGATGATAATCAACAAAAATTTTCATATATTATATTTTTTCATAAACACTTAAGCTGCCTATGGGGACACACTAGGTCAGATAAAAAATTATTTTAAAAGGTATACTAACTGCATCCTCAGCTTTCTGAGCTTGGTAAGGCCCATCGAATATCCCACAGAAGATATCGATGATGTCCTAGGGTGAAAGTCAATATAGAAGTCAATCTACCTTCTTATAGGTAGTCCCAGATCATCTTTTGGAAATAAGTCCATATAATAATATATTACCACTATAATCTAGATGTTTGATTATCCTACTACACTAAGGACCCATCTCACCATCTGATGGGTGATTGATCATAGTTTCCTACTTTTAATCCCCACTTGATCATCCATGAGATCCTTTTAACCCATGAAAGAGAATCAAATATCATCAATATGTAGGAATATAAATCTCTTGCAGTGATATTATATCTATGAAAACACTAAATTAAAATATTCCATACCCAAAATGAAATCATAAGGTTTCATCACAATGACCATGAGGCCCCATAAGAAACTCTCTTTATTGAGAACCCACTTCCACTACTAGAAGATATGAAATATAGGTGAATCACTCCTTTTAGGAACCTCTAACCATAGGTGATGGACTGAAGAATCTATTGGAAGCTCTATCTCTCACACAAGGGATATGAAGATGAAGCAATAAGTCATTCCTATATATAGAAGCACTAAAGTTAAAATATAGAAGTCACAGATCGTACCTTGAATTATCTCATGAGTGGCCTAATCATAACCCTATATGTATTGAAAATATTTTCACCCTCGACCGCTGGCCCTATGAGACTAGAATGGGACAACTATCGATATTGGTGGAAGTAGTTCATAGTGTCACCCTAAAACTGCATCTCCTCCCTCAAGAGATCCACCAAATCCTCTATTAGCACCACCTCCCTAGGGGCCGTCCTGACCACACCTGGGAGATCTTGATCACTATGTTTCATATATCTTGGAGGTATATCTACTATCCATATACCATTTGAAGCATACTGGTTTTGGAAATCATGATCCATGTGACCTCTCCCATCATAAGAATAACATTTTCTCTCTCTAGGATGACTTGACCCTCTACATGAACCATGTGTTGCTGATCCATGTGTCTGAGTCTAGGAAAGAGTATAACTCCTATGACAATACCTTAATGAATAATTTATACTAGATACTATAGATGACTTAACCCCATGATGTTAATTTATAGCTCCAACTTCCCGACTTCCCACTGCTAGAAAGTTCTTTATAACCAAGGCCTACTTCTGCACTCCAGCATAAGTGAGAATGCATAAGGTGATCATGCTAGCTCAGATGTCTCTAAAAAGGCCATGCTCAAACTTCCAATCAAAGAAGTATCTTTATCAAACCATATTAAGATATTATTACATGAGGTTATTAAAATTTGAGGCATATTCAAAATAGACATATTTCACTATTGCATCTCAAGAAGCTCTTGAATCCATACAAAGCACAAGATCAAAGGATAATACTCATCAAGAAACAACTATTGAAAGTATAACCATGAGAGAATTATCTCATCATGTGTATGAGTGATCAAAACCCCTAGTTCCTTGATTCTTGATGAAGAATACTAGTTTCAAGTGCAACCATATGATTAGGTGGGGTCCGAACAAGCTGAAAAACTCTAAACACTACCTCGAGCCAATACTCCACTACTTGAGTGTCTGGATAACCATGGAACCTAATGGGTATCTATCACTTGAACCTTTTTAATATTCTAAGATAGATCACATCATTTTCCTAGCCTACAAGAACTATCAGCTACCCAACATGTAGTCGATATTCTACCTGGACCACTGGAGGTGGATCCATTTTCCACCCATTGGGTGGAAGAATTATTATATGATCACCTCGAGGAAACACCTCATTAATAGGTCCCTAAACTGATGTCTCATTGCTCAATTGGTCATTTTCATGACCCTATATCGGCATCCTAGATGGATTTCATTGAAGATTAATCTTGATAGTTAATAAGACATACCACGATTAGATAACCATTTCTAGGGTGGTGACTGAAAAAGGACATGAGAGTCAAAAATTCAAATTCTATATGATGCATGTACAATTGGTTTCTCCGGAACTGATCCCTTGATATATTGTTTCGAAAAATAGGTAGTTAGAGTCCTGGTGTATGGATACATCGGTCATCACACCAACAGTGGGTTCAATGGAATGATATCTGAACTCAACACACTCTGAAATCATTACCCTAAGTTCCTAAACAAATCCTCAAAATAGGTCTACTAGTAACACCAACCCTAGGAAAAAATTTCCTTTGATACCACTCTATCATGACCTGAACCATCAGGACCCCACCGGGGTCAGCAGTAAATCTAGCATGAAACCTCGAGATTTCCTCTAATAATATAGTGTTTGGTGACAAGAATCGAGTAAACATAATGCTAAAATGGGGGGGGGGGCTTATCCTAAATTTCCTACACACACACATATCCATGAAGCAGTGTTGAGATACAACAAAAAGTAACCTCTTGAGAGTAAATAATGCATGAGATAACATCTAGGATACATATCAAAGTAAAAAAAAATCAATAAAAAAGATATAAAGGGGGAAATACATTCCCATCTAGAAAATAGGTCCAAAACTAACCAAAACTAGAAAAATGGAAAACTAAATTGATTTAAACTCACAATATCTAATTCTAACAACTACACACAATTAGTTACACTAAGTACCATTATACTCTATTGATACCAGGTCCACTAAGGCTATCATTGATCTGTCTATCATCATCATAAGACATGATATGTGTGGGAATATCCCATGATGGGGTGAGTATAAATATACTTAGTAGGATTCCATAAAATACAATAGGGAAGAAATAGACTAAAATAGAAAACTCAACCCAAAGTCATAAAGGGAAAGGAAACCAAACACCAAATATGTTAAAACTAAAACACCAGTCATGATAGGAGAGATGTATCAATCCCCATAGTCAAATAAGGATGATGATGAATTTGTCTATAGCTCCAAAGGTCCCATATATGATGCCAATAAACACTATTAACATCACAAGAATCAGAGTGGAGGGTATATTCTGTTTCACTGGGATCTACAGTTGAGGGATCACTAACTCTAGTGTAGGACCTTCTCCACACCAAGTCTTGATGACGGTGGATTAATAATATTTTGATAGATGAAACATTCCCTCTATATTATGATAGATTACAAAATCTACCTATATTGGAGTATGGGGACTCATGACCTCGTATAACAGAGGGTTAGAACCCTCAAAATCTATCTGGTGATCAAATCCAATCAATACTATTTGATGCAAATCACTAAAGGAGTGTCCTTATTCCACATCAAATCATATATTTGATTCTATATAAAAGTCCATAATCACATAATACATGAAAAACTAATCAGTATGGGCTACTCATGTGACCTAATATAAAACCCAAAATAGGATACATGAAAAGTTGAAGTTCCTAGGAAAAGTATATGGAATGTACATATAATCACATGGCATGTGACATCACCTAGTCTCCTGGGCGTGTCTTTCCTTGGAAAAGGCTTCGATTTTCATGTCCCTCCACATGGTGTGTCCCTATGGGGACATGGAGTGTATGTTCACCCGAGGACCTGAGCATATACCCTTAGCACATAGATTGGCTACCTAGGTAGAGTCACACAACATGTGGACCAGGCCACATGACATGTGATACTTAACTTAGGATAAAACACTATCCACCATGAGAACCCTAGATACATGGAATGTGTTCTTTTTGGATACATGTAATGTAGTTGTATTTTTCACAAATAGTGAAGACTGGTCTTCACTCAGTCACCAAATCTACTATTCTTGCCACTAGTTGCTTTATTTTTCCCACCTGTAATTGTCAAAAGTGTAGGGGAAATATCCAATACTTTATTCTCAGCCTATGGAGTTTGAAAATCAAAATTCCAATCTCCCTATCAGTGTTCATCATTCCAACCTTCTCCATTTAGTGTCCCATACCCTAGATCGAAAACCCACATTCCACAAATGTTCCTTGATCTATCCACAAACTATCAATTATGTAGCCTTTCGTGAATCTAACATGATTTTGAGGGGTAAATCACATTCAAACCAACCCATAGATGTCAAATTCCCAACCCTAATGGCCAATGATGATGAACATGAAGAACAGTGGTGGGAAAAAAGCACAAAAACCAAGTCAAATTACCAATGGACAATGTGATCCCAGCCAATAAGTGTAAATTGTGAAAAACGGTGGGTAAATGGCCTCAATAAATATAAATAATTATGTTCAAGAACACTAATTAATTTATAGTCTCATGTTAAGAACAAAATTAAAAGTAATATAGAATATTTGAAATCTATACTAGAAAATTGAATACCAAGGGGTGAAAATCCATAAAATAAAAAGACTTACCTTGATAATGGATTGATCATTGTTGAATAATAGGTTCACTAGAAAAAATGGTGAATATCCTTCTATGTTCATCATTTTTCTCATGGATCCCTCGATCATTCATCATCAATCCATGTTCCCAACTTATCTATGCCAATGAAGCTCTCCCTTCATCCTCTCTAATCACACAGGGTTATGCGGATAACCCTGGAGATTCATCATAAAAATTCATAAATAGAGATTGGATTATGTTTTTAGTCATTAAATAAAATAAATAAATAAATTATTTAATTTATTTAATGCGCTTGCTAACTCCTTCCTTTCACAGAACCTCTGATGCCGATTGAACTTATGCCACGCCTAGGGTAAACTCCACGTTCAAAAAACTACCAAAGTCTTGGATTTTCCATTCGATATCTCAATCAATGGTAAAACCATTTATAATGAAAATATACATGTGAGTGATTTAATATATATTAATATTTTTATTATAATAATTCTAAGGTCCCATGAATCTAAAAAATCTACACCAACTATAAGGGAAAATATAGTGATATATAAAGAATTATTCTAATGATAAAACTATGGAAACTTTATTTATTACATATTCCCCCTCTTTTTAAATTTCTTGACATGAGAGAAAGTATCTTAGAATAATATTATATATTTTATTATTCATTTGAGTATCCTTGATTCACTTCAATATTCACACCTTTGAATGGTTTAAAGGAAATTTCATTTTCTTAGTTATGTTTTCTCCTAAGAGAAGGTCCTATTATCATTTCATAATTGAATAGAGTACTATGAAGTTCATCAATGGTAAATTCATTAGAATATATATATATATATTTAAGATAATATATTTTAACATAAAATATATCTAGTAGTATTATCATCAATTTCTTTACAACATTATAATCTTCAGGAGTTTCTCTAAACCCACTAATAGTAATCACAATCAGATTTACCCTACTAAAAAAAATCCATCAATGGGTTCACCCTCATGTATTATAACATATTCATAAAATTTTTTATTGATATTTATATTTTATTCTTTTACTATTTTTTTCCTTATCAAATAAAATGAAGATTCTTACAAATAAAATTAGAATTTATACACCCCATGAATTTTGTCTGTTCCTTTTCAGATCAAGATGATAAAACTCTCAGGATAAGGTGTTTTATGGGAGTGTTATAACTTTAGTATTTTTCCTATGAAAAAATAGTGGTTTTCAAGAGTTTACTTGTAAAAACGAGTTGCAAATTCGCACTCAATATCCCATGTTATTTAATGATTTATTTTTTGATATGATGTGTATGACCTTAACTTGACTGATGTGATGATTGATGATGTTTTGTGATTTTTGTTATTTTTTTCTCATTATATATGATTTTATTATTATATTATATTTATAAAAATATCTATATTTAAGAGGTATATCATGGGGATTTTATTCTTGGATTCATTTTGTTTCTTTCATAGTTTGGTTTTGATTCTTGAGAAAAAAGATAATTTAAGAGGTATCTGATATGAGGATCTAGATTTTCCTAAACCCTTAATTTGTCGTTTCTTAGGAGATAAGGTTTTTTTGGGGATTTTGGTAATGCTCTTAATCTTGGGGAATAGAGATTATATTTTTCTTATTTATTACTATTCAATTTAAACCTTAGATAAGTTGGGAATGAACCTTAATTTTTTATTTAGTTCCTGAAATTAAACTTTACATATGTGTCATAACCTCCAAAAATATAGGAAATATCCTTTAAATATTTCCTTTTACCTAGAGATGACCTTTATAAATTTCCTTTATCTCAAAATGACCCTTAAATATCACCTTTTAATACACTTGTATATCCCCTTTTTCTTAAAAAACTCTTATATATTTCCCTCCACTCCTAGAAAATATCATTATATATTGAGGATTTTGACAATTTTTCAAGACATAAGTCATTGGTTAATATGTAAGAGTCATTTATCAATATGTTAGAGTACCCCCTATGAAACATAAAAGAAAAATATTAATATGTAAATGTCAATACTTCATATATGAAAGTAAACACTTTATATGTAAGAATTATTTCCCCTATATGTAAAATCATTTCCCACAAGATGAAGAGACCTTTTTTACTTACATAATAGTCATACCTTAGTAAAAATTATCATTTTTCTTGGGTTTTCCTGAATCATATTTTATGAATGATAATTCTATTATCAATCATAAAACCTTAAAATTCAAAATTTTGTAATGAAAAAAAATGATTTTTCACCCATGAAGACTCATGTCGTAGATTTATGAAATTTAAATCTTATGAAGTGATGATAAACATCACACTTGATTTAATTATAATATTTAAATATATTTGACCATATATTAAATAGAGTTACACTCGAGATAATTATGAACTGATTTTGCATATCTGATTTTTAAATTCTAGTTACTCCTCCCTCAGTTCAATTTTTTCTATTTTTATTGAACCTAAATGACCATTGAAATGTCTATATATATTTTATGTTCCCTTAAATTTCCTCTAGACCTTATATTCCAGATATTATCTACTATAATCTAAGGCTAAAGTTCTATCATAGTTACTGGTTGTGGGAACATCTCCTTCTTTCTCTATTTATGTAAAATGAACTATTGAAGCTTTTAATTATGGTGTGATATTCAAAGCTTTTTTATTTATTTATGTATAAACATGGTATTATCATGATTTGGTTTCTAATTTATAAATAGTGAATATTAAATTGTTATGGTTAATAATATGAAAACAATAAAAATAAAGGGAGTTGTGAATTACATTTAGTTATGAATAAAAATTAACTTTAAGAGTTGTTATTTATGGATTTCAGGATATTTTAATACTATAATATAATATTTAAATACCACATCTAAATTTCTTAAGTAATTTAAATATAGAAAGATAAATAGGAAAAATAGATGAGGTATTTTATAATTAATCATTTTTTATTAAAATTATTGTGATGATTATTACTAGTATTTTATAATACTATATTAGTTTACTTGTTTACTAACAACTTGTTTATAATTAATTTATATATTAAATATGGTAAAGGAAAATGATGATTACATGACTTAATACTAATGGCTGAATGCATTCAGAACATGTTTTCTATTAGCTTGTGTGCATTTGTTGAAGAAATATTGATTATTATTTGATATTTGTTACTATTGAAATAATTATTCATTACCATTAATATATATTATAGAATATTAGATCCATTATTGTGAATTTTATGAAAAATTGGGATAGTGGGTTGATCTGGTGAGGGTTGAGCATTTTTAGTTACTGTTGTGGTGGTAGTTTGATGGAGATAAAGTCGATATAGTTGGCTCAGGTTGGGATCCTTGTAGAATTTTTGTTTTATAATTTGTATGTTTTTGATTGATCATTACATTTTGGGTATATCATTTTATTAAGTCGTTGTAATTTTGTTTATAACATTGAAATTATTGAATGGTAATTAAATGATGAATTAATTGAAAGGGGATGGTCTTTAATGATTAATTAATGATGACTTCATATTAATAAATACAGATTGAGTAAAATATTAAAGGAGCATATGTGAATAAAATAATGATTTTAATCTCCTTGGATTGTTGATTAATTTAAATTTTAATACATATTAATGATGTAATAATATAAAATTATTAGTAATTGATTAAAGCTTAATGGAGGGATTTAACATTAATGTTTGTATTCATAGAAATATATCAGCTTAATCATCCTTAATGATAGTGGTTGGGTCATCATGTGGGATGTTATCTATAGATTGTGTCCTAGATGGGTTATTTTACCCTATGATGGTTGTGTGTTATTATTGTTCTATTTTATTATTTCTTATGCTCCACCACCCAAGTCAGATGGAGCAGTTGATTCCCATCATAGACTTGAGTTCTAGGTGTATTCCCAAAATATAGGATTTTTAGGATTAAAATAATTTAATTCTTCCCATACCCTTCCCTATCTTCCAAGTATAGATTGGTATGCAGACATGTCTAGGATATGGTGGCTTACAGTTATAGGACGTGTACCCATATAGGCTGTAATGACTCTTGATTATGAAATGCACGTATATACAAGCTGTGGAGGCTTAAGGTTATAGAATATACTTATATCTAGGTTATAAGACATTAAATTTATTCTATGTATAATTATAAATGGGCTATAATGGCTTTATTTATAGTATATATTTACACGTCTTATGATGGATCTTGGTTTTACTATGTGATTATGGGGATGTGTTTATGTGGTTGTGGTTATAATGTATTTTCACATATGTGTATTATAACTTATGGAGGTTATGAGGGACCAGGATGTAAGACATTAGTATTTAGGGTGATTGTTTTAGTGGGAAAGTAGATCTGGGGTACCACTATTATATAAACGTTTTTTGTATTATTTTACCTATTTTTGTGCATTACTTAGTGATAAAGCCTTAGTGAGGATGGGAATACGGTTAACCTGGTTTTGGAGATAGTTTGATTTCTCTATTTATTCATTGAGGATTTAGTATTCTTCTTCTACAATTTTAAAATAGATTTTTTAGAGGATCCTACTAAGTATACTTGTATACTCATACCTATATATAAAACTTTTTTCCAAGTCTGTTGGAGGGAGTTAGTGATCTAGTTGGGTGTTACTAGATCTTAGATATTTCTCAAGGAATTGTTTCTACTCATGGTCACTACTATAGGTGTTATTCATGGTATTTTCATTCAGGCATTTCATTGTATGAAATTTTATGTATTGGGATTAGTTTATTTAGTATTATGAATTTGATTAGCAATTTATTAATCATTTATTGGGAATATTGAAGTTAATGACTCCTATATTTATGTGTTTTATTCCATGGGTTATAGTCATCGACTCATGGACTATTAGAGATGGGATTCGAGGGTCACGCCCATTTTAACAACTAGCCTAGGAGGGTTACTAATGAGGGTGGATCATGGAAGCTCTCTCATTACTCCACGTATAAGTGTATAATATTCTTATAGTCTCTTAAATTTTCAGTTAATTTATTATTTCTTTCATTCAAAGAAAAAAATTATTTTAATTTAATCAAATAGTTGAAGTAAATAAATAATTTTGGGGGTCTAGACATGGAAAATACTATCATAACTAGGCCTCATAACCTCAATTTAGCTTAAAAAATACTGAAAATTAGGTTATGTTCTTATAAATTCCCATTATCATGATCTAGAGATCAAAATAAATATTCATTTAGTTTTTAATTAAAAGAATCCATTTGAGTGACCATTTTAAATTATAACATTAAGGATTTTTAAAATTGATGATTAGATTAAAATATTTATCCTCTTTACATATCTTCCTAGCCATTAATAAATGGTTTGATTTTATATAAATACATCAAAAATATAAAATCAAGAGTAGTTCCCAAATTGAAGTTTCATTATCACCTCATCTTAATTAGTTATGGTACTATTATTTACTTCCCCTAAATTTTAACAAAAATTATAATTTTCACTTATAAAAAACCTTTAATTTTTTCACACAATTAAGGTCATAGATATTCATGTTTCCTTACAATCACTCATTTTGGATTTTCAATAATTAATTACTTATTAGTAAATTGAAAATTTCTGGAACTTTCTTGATCTTGTTGAGGGGTTAAAACTACCTGCTTTGGAATCTTCTGATCTTGATAAGAAAAATCTAGTTGTTGATTAGAGTGTTAATGAAAAAATTTATATTTATTATACCACCACAATACTATTGACACAATTTCTTCCTTCCAAGGTTATAATTTGGACTCCCATGTTAGTTATTTTTCCTTTTTCATAAAATTTATCATTATATTTTTCTTTCATATAAATATTTATTATAAATAAATTTAATTTTGGTTTCTAATAGATCCCCATTTTCTTTCATTTTTTCCCACATAAAATATTTTTTTGTGGCCTATGATATTTATTCACATAAAAATTTCTGAAAAGGATTATATTTATTAGCCAATGTCATTATTATGTTGATAATGAAAAATATCACAAGGATAACCCATAATTTTCAATTTTCAACTTTCAACTTTCAATTCGTTTATATCTTAGTGAAAATATGAAATACACAATACACCTAATTTTCATTTCATTTTAATTTTCTTCTTTTGGAAATTTTATTTTTGTTTTCACATTAAAATGTGAATTTAGTGTATCTCAAGATTTTAAAACCATGATACATGAATGTTATAGAATTTATATTATTAAATTATCATGAAAAATATATTTTTATCTTTGTTAACAATCAAAGGTTGAGATTTTATGATAAATGTAAAAATATTTGGATGATCATGAAGTATTTTTCCTCAAATTTAATGAGAATTTAGTCACTATCCCAATTGGATTTATTTACCTTTAAATATAGAGTTTTAACACGAATTATTAAGGAAAAATTGTTCGTATCGTCTCTATTATTATTAAATTTTCAGGGAAGTGATAATATTCATCTTGTATTCAATGTATGGATCCTCATATATGATATTTACTTGTATATAATACTTGAATATTTTGGCAATTATTTAATAGATTTATATTATCTTCAAATCTTTATCTTATATTTTCTTAGGGAAAATGAAATATAGAGATAAAAATTGAAAGTTTATTCCAAATAAGGACCCATACTATTAATTTTAAGAAAATTTTTATAAATAAAAGGGTATTTAATGGGAATAGACTTATATATTTATTCCATGAATTTCATTATATTATTTACTTAATATTGTCCTTTATAATTTTACAATATTCATTTTCTTATATTTTCATATTAAATTTTCATTTTTTTAACATCCTATTACTTTTTTCTGATATTATTAATCTGTACATTAAATTTTTATATCTTTGATATATTTATTTAATTTTTTCTACAACTATAGAATTTACACAACACTTGGTTATTAAATGTACATGTTCTCTTTATTATCACTTCTCCTTTTAAAAATTCATCTTCAAATTTCATATGTTTATGGAATTATGATAATTTATACCTCAAAAATTAAATTAAACAATTTATTTTGCTAAACATGAAGTTATAAGGTGTTATTTGTTTTATAATATCTTAAAATGAGTTTTTTAAAATATTTGAAACAATGATTACAAAGTTAGAAACAATGTATTATATGTAATTTTATCAATCCACTACTTCCCAATATAATGAAAAATAGTCTGTTACATGGTTATTATTCATATTAATGAAACCCAAATTTATTATTATTACTAAAATCATTGGATTATACATAATTTTATTATTCCATTTAACTCATTTATTTTGAATATTTAAAAATTAATTCTCTTCAAAGATGTTATTAGATATGTTAGCCATATATCATGAAATTAAAACTTTGGGAAACTAATATCAAAAGGATAAAATTAATTCTATAAAATTAAAGGTTCATTATATTTTCATTAAGTTAAATTTAATAATAAATCACTATAGGAAACTAAAAAAAATATATTTAATTCTATATAAATTTTTTTTAATAATGCTAAACTTAATCACACTAAAAATTCTTAAAACATGATTTTTGAAACTTATTCATATTTTTTCATCTTACAAATACATTGTTTGGATAGCTTGAGATTAGACATAATTTAGAGAAACCACTTGGTTATGGGTCTTTCTTTTATGATATAATGATAAATGCATAATAATGAAAGTAGTTACAAACCAACTAGAGATAAATTTGTACATTGTCCAATTATTTTCATTTCATTCTTTCTTTTTTACTTACTCAGTGTTCTTATTTTATATTGAAGTTGATGAAATCATGAGGAAACTATTAAATTAGGATTATATGACAATTATACATTTATTTTCTTGACTAAAATTAGAATATTGATTTTTTAGCTAAAGCCACTATTATTATGTTCATGTGAAAAGGGTGGTTATAAATAAAAGTATTAGATACTATTTTGTGGCATTGGTCAAAGAGAATGTAATATAAGAAAGGATGGTTTTATTCATTTAGTCATGTTTGATTAAAAACAGATGTTTTCATGGAAACCTCAGTCCCATTCCTATTTTTTCTTTCTCTCCATTTCCTATTATTTTATATCAACCAAACAGGTCCTATTCATAGTATATCACCCACCATATATAGTTTTGACTTTATGATAACATACTTTATTTGAATCAATAAATGATGTTTTGTGAACACATGGTAAAAATATGAGTTATAATAAAAATTACAATGATGTGTTTTATGATTAAAAATTAAAAAATTGATTAAGGAATATATAAATAGTTTTCAAAAAAATTGATATCAAATCTATATTTTATCATTAATTTAGTTTTTTAATTATGAATACATACACCATGTATTGTGTGATAAAAAATATGAAAATAAAAAGAAAAAAATAAGAATCAAATGATGAAAAATTAATACATAACATATGTTATACCATTAATTTATTTATAATATTACAAAGAACATGTGTAACATGAAAAAATATACATAAAAATGAAAAATATACAAATATATAATAATTGAAAAAATAGATACATATATAATTCAAGTTTTTTCATTATTTTTTATTTTATGATAAAAATACAAAAAAATAGTAAAGGAATAGGATAAATAAACAAATATATCACAAAAATATCTATAAATGAATACATATACATATATCTGTCATTTTTTCTTCTTATTATGAAATAATAATAATAATGTGGACGACATAATGTCCTCTAATTCCCAAGGTGATTATGTTCCCTAATTCTCAACAAAGTCTCTTTATATAGCCAATCTTTCAATTTTCCAAACCATTGGTATACAAACCATTGGATTTGACATAGGAGAACGAGATTGATCTCATTTGTTGATCATAATATAATGAACCCGATATATATGTGCCACTATGGAAATGGAATGTTAACTTTTTCCCTATATATTTTTCCTCCATACTTATTATTTACCTATTTTATATTATCATTTCTATTCACTATATTCATCATGAATATTTGATGTCACATTTCATCAATGTTACTCTTCACCAAAAATCAATCATGAATATCTGATTTTTATATTACACAAGATTTTAATCAGAATTAAATAAATTTTACAACACATTATTAACATGTGCTTCATTCATTAAAAAAGGTGGTAAGAAAATTTTTACATGGTGAGTATTGTAAAGCTTGGTTATCACCCTCTTGAAATTTCTGGAAAGAATTAAATATAACGGAGTTTGGATGTTGAGATGCATATAAATGAAAAAATATTTCCGAGATGATAAAAATTAGTCATCAAGATTTCAATAAAGAGAATGCCTAATTCATGATATTTTTCACCACCACCTGCACATAGATTTTAAGAATGATCACCCAATGATAAATGATCCACTAGTGTTATATAAAACCTCAAGGTGAGGTATGACCACCTTTGATTAGAAATTTTAATAAAAATTTATATATGAGTGGAGTCATATAACTAACCATACTAAGTTAACTTGTCACATTACATGAACCGATCTTCTATAAGGAATCGAATGCATTTTTGGTCACTATGGGATGGAAATAAGCACCAGGGATTCAAATAATAACCAAGTGAGAATGGTTTCACACTAAAATAACAATAAATAATTAGTAGAAACTTCATCAAGAACTATTTATAGTTTTTCTAAAATTTTAACTTCCATGTATGTGAAATAAATAGTTATAAATAATAACTCCAACCAAACATGGAAAAAATTAAATGAATTAATTAAACAAGATATAATCAATAATAGTGACTAATCTAATATTTAAAAAATAATCAATAGTAAACAAACTAATTTTACTTTTTAAAATCACCATATCAAAAGGGATATATAACAAGTACCACTATAAAGAAAAAACATAAATATAATAATACTAACTGAAATGGCCCATACAGAAACATCCCATTATAGTCTGATGATTTGAACCACCACATAATCAACTCCATGAGATCAATGGTCACCACCACATCTAATACATCTATCAGTGGATTGACATGAACATAATCTAATAAGGGATCAAAATATGGGTGTCTATATGAAAACATAAGATATATATACACATTAAGGTGTGCATGTAAGTTGTGGGCTAAACGTGCTTGGTAGGATTTCACCAAAGTGTCTATATAATTCCTTTTATAATTTTTTTTACAAATTATAGTTTGAGAATCATGTAGAGAGTATGTTTTCACATAGTAAGTGTAAATAAAAAAAGTAACAAGCCTTTATACCTTGTATAAAACATGAAACTCTTTTAAATAAATTGATTGGAATCACCCCTTAGAATGTAAAATCTTTGAAACCTTTAAAAGATAAATTTTGAGTTTAATAAAAAAAAATAAAGTCATTTTCATTATTTCAAAATTTTTTTCACAACCCCATTTAGAAGCCACATGGTAATTTTTTTAAGTACATAAAGTATTATAATTTCATTTTAAATAATTCTTTAAAACACACTTTTGAAAACTATTTAAAAATTAAACAAAGCCATGAAAAAGAAGATATAAATTCAAGTTTACACCATGATATCAAAGAAACATAACATACATAAATAATGAAAATGTAAATGATTCTATACAACCAAAATGAGAACAAGATTATGCTGAGTGTATTTTTTCCACTTTGGTTATGTTTTAATATTTACTAATCTATCTTACTTTTCTTATGATTTTATTATTATTTGTTATTATTTTTTATTCACTGTTCATTATTAGTAGTTTAGTTTTATTATTCAATAATCCTCATATTTCATGTTGGAATGAATAAAGTATTCCATGTTTGATGTTTTTACTACTTTTAGAAGAAAATAAAGATATTGATTATGTGTTGAAGAATTTTCCTAAGTCCATATTCTTATGTATAAAGCATTTTCTTACTTATGAAGCTTTGGAAGAAATATTACACACTGTATTTTTACAAAGAAAAGATATTTATACATGGAAAAAAATTTATGAATGGGTTGAAAGTATTACATACTAGAATTTATAATTTATAACTAAGCATAAAACCTAATGTTAGAATTTTATGATATTATGTATTAAGATATTTCTTACATACTGGGAAGAAAACCTTATATTCAGATATTTAGCTAAGTTAGAAACCTCACATATGTATTAAAGGATATTGCGTATCATTTAAATATCTTACATATTGATAGTTACTTAAAATAAAATATCCTACTTATTTATTGGAAATATATTACTTATTTAAGGATATTATTTATAAAGTTAATGATTTTACTTATTAAATAATTTTATATGTATTAATTTTTTAAAGGATAAATATTACAAATTTCAATTGAATATTTATGAAGTTATGTGTTTGGAAGATAATTTTTGAACTAAATGGGGAATTATATATCATTATTTATGATTGAATTATCTATCATTATTTATGGATGATTATTGGAATTTAAATATTTAAATTTAAATTGTTAGGAATTTAGAAGGGTCATTTCATGTGATTATAGGGATTAGTGAAGTGATTAAATGTCAATTATTATGGGAGGATTTAATAGATATTTTTAATGAAGTAAAGTATTAATATAGAGAATATATGAGGTATATTTTTGGTAATTTTAGAAACATCGGTATTTATATTATTTAAATATTTTATATTTCAAACTATTCTGATTTCAGATCCTAGATATAATTAAGGAGGATCTAAATGAAGTATTTTTTTGATAATTAAAGGATGGTACTGGAGTTTTGACTGAGGAAAATAGTAATTTCTATTTCATCAATAAAATATAAAGCTAAAATTAGTGGAAAATGAGACATGACTTGATACAACTTGAAATGTTATAAATTTCAAAGTTAATTTTTTTTTCACTCTCCCTTAATAGTTTTTCTGATCTTCATCATTTTATTTTTTTAAATATTCAAATATTCCTAATTCTAAACTAATAACTTTTTCCTTATCTTTCACTGGTTTAATTGTTTTATTCCTTTATTGGTCTATATTATCTACACTGTAAAGTAATATCTTGTGTCTTATGCGCTATTTATACCTCCATTAAAAGGTATTTCCATGTCATACTAACAAATATTAAGAATAAAGACACTGATTGTTTCTTTTTCTAGATAAAGGCAATGATGGTTGTTTCTCAACATCAAAAGGAAAGGCTGTAGGTTAATATTTCTCATATAAAGTTTTATTTGGGTCCTCTACCATAAAAGGCTGGGTTACGTCTGTACCCATAAAAGTTTTCTTTGGGTTTTTATCTCTAAGTGTGAAAAAGGAATGTTGTAAAGATTTTCATTATCCTTCAAAAGTGATGTATTTTGGTGTATACCATACCTCTCAAGAAGTATAGGGGTTTGGAAAGTATACATAGTATCTATGTGATCTAAACTACTATAAAAAACCCTATTCACTCTTGTTTATTTTATATTATGCATACACTTTTCACATTAATTGCTTATTATTATTTATCCTTGAATTGTTTATTCTTATTTTCCACTATATTACATATTATTATTTCAATTACTCTGATTTTTTAAGATAAAATATTCACCACTATTATCTCTTGAAATATCTATCTTGAAACATTAATTAGTATTAGATCCATTATCTTTTAAGAGTTATGCTCCACTATTTCTTTTCCAAATACCAAAAATTGGTATAGGAGTAGGTCCTTATACGGATTATTGTGTTATGTTGTTTTTAGTGTATTGGTTATTTAAAATTATATTTTTTTATTAAAGATTTCCTAGAATTAATAGTCTAGGGGTAAGATCATTTTATATAGAAGGCTGAGGATATAATAATGGATAGATTCTACAAGGGCTACCATTTTCTAATAGAAATGACTATGGTTACTGGAAAGCTATGATGGAAGCTTATATTAAGAATCTATGAATTGATCATTAGACTTTAATTGTAAAAACATATAATCTTTTAGAGGAGGACCCTAATTTTATTATTATTAATGATGCATCTAAGAATGTTCTAAATTATAAAGTTGTGAATATTTTTTATTATGATATTAATTTAAATGTTTTTAGGCATGTTTCTACTTATAATATTGTTCATGATATTTGGATAATTTGTAAAGTTACACATTATAGAATAGATAAGTTGAAAATAATTAATCTTGGAATGTTTTGAGATGAGTATGAGAACTTCAAAATTGGTGAAAATGATATTATCAATAAAATTTTCCATAGGTTCACTGGTATTGTGAATATAATGAGATCACCTAAAGAATCATTGGAAAATAATATTATATTTTAAAGAGATGGTATATCACTATACAATAAGTGTAATGCCTAGAAAATTTTCATTAATGATAACAAGAACTTCAAGGAATACACTTTCAATGAGTTTATTGGTTGGGTTGAAAAATATTTACAATGAAACTAGGGAGAAGAAGAAATATATTGCTTTAAAAACTATTTTTAACTCTTCTAGTTACTCTAATTATGATTCAAGTTCATAAAATGATGGAAAAGAGTGGATAAATAATTTTTTTAAAAGGGTATACAAAGAGGTTGTGGAAAAAATATAGAAGAGATGGTAAGATGTTTAGGAAGGAATACATAAGATATAACAATAAAGATAGTTTGAATATAAATTCAGATCTTATTATGAGTGAAAAAATAAAGGACACATGAAACCTGACCATCCAATACTAAATAATCAAATGAAAATAATGATTTCAAGAAGAAATAAAATAGATCTATGGTTTCTGGGAGTAATTATGAAAATTTAAATTCAACTGATAAATGTGTAATTGAGTAGGAAACCAGTAATCTTTATTTTATAAATAAATATGGAAACAGATCATTTTTACCTTCCCACTAATATTATTAAAGTTTTTTGGGTGATCTATAGTGAATTATAGAAATATATTTTTGATGGGTATCATAAATTAAGTTAGTAATTCCAGTTATGATTTTAATTATGATTCTAACCATGATTCTAAATGTAATAAGCCTGGTGTTAATGAGTTAGAAAAAATATTGATGAATTAGAATATAGTGAAGTCACTATTGGAGATTCCTACATGAAATTAAATAAGGAACAACAAGTTTTAGTATAGGAGAAAAATAAAATATATTCTAATGTTTTGTGCTCAAAGAGGAAAATTAGAAGCTTAAGGAAGAGAATAAAAATATGAAGAATACTGCTTCTAGAGATAAGGGAAAGTTTTGTGATGATTTTATAGTTTTTCAAAAGTAATATATTATGCTGAAAAATTAAATAAAAAAGTTTTAAGGAAGATTTATCTAAATTATCTATGGGAAGAGAAAGTTTGGATTAATTAATGAGAATATAAGGGATGACTTAAACAAACAAGAGAAAAGGTGGTATGATTATGATGGGAAATCACCCATGATATACATAAACTAATTTTTGAAAAGTAAACCTGAAGTTATTTATTATATTAACTATTCCAAGTGTGGTGCTTTTTGTCATTATACTTGTGATTTATTTTTAAGATGTGTTCAATCTATTATTAAAATAAATATTGTTTATCTAAATCTTATTTCAATATTAAAATGTTAAACCCTTTATAAGTAGGGGTTTTTAGGGGTTCTCATTCAAATATTATGGGACCTAAACGGGTTTATATTACCATGTAATGTTATTTATTTTAGACAACACACAAACCCCTTTTTTGTTTAAATTTATTTTATTTGGTCATGATATTTATTTTTTTTAATTTCTATTTTGGATAGTGAGTATGTATTTATTATTTTTATAATTTTTATTAATGGAATGTGCCTAACTTTTTTTTAATTTATTGCATATATTTTATTTATTTATTGAATATCATTAAATTATTTCATGTATCCTTATATTTTCTTTATTTTTATTCAAGAGGAGTCCACACAATTATAATTCATTATCTTTATAATTTAAGATGATAAAGATTGTATTAAGGGGGAAGTTTTTTCTATTTATTATTATCTATTTATTTTTTGACATTGGGTATATTTTCTTAATTATGCATGAGTTTGGGGTGTTATTCTTTTAAACTATTGATATTTTGGTTGATCATGTTTTTTATAGTGATTTATATTTTTAATTATTAACATTTAATCCTCACGTTATAATTTTTTATTTTCCATATTATTTTTTTTATAAATGTTTATTTTTTGGGGGAGATTTTTTGTTTTTTAATTATATATATATATTCATTTTTATATTACCTTATTTTCTTGATATATTTCCTATCTTTTTTATTCTTACAAAAAATGGGAGTGTGTTTGGGTTTAGTAATTATTAAAAAGGGGGGAGAATGTTGAGTGGATCCTCGAAACTTTGTAATTTTTTTTTGATAATTACTAATCTATATATTTTTTTATGGAAACCCCAAAACAATTACCAACCATGAATTTTTGAGTCATCACGAGCCTTATTTCCAAAGGTAAGAGGTCACTGGGACTTACAGCGATAACAATGTAGAATGTGAATTATTCAAGAGGGTGGGATTATAATCTCATAAAATCCTATATTGGAAATTATTTAACACTCCAATGATCTCTTATAGATTTAATATATGTTCATGAATCTTTTTCATGACCTAGTGCATTAATTTTTACCTCCATACTATTGATTTGATCAAAACCATGCATTAATGTGAACATTTTTACTTATCAAAGGTTATACTTTGATGGTTCCATTTGTATATATAAAAGGTTCACCATAGATGGTACCATATGTATATATCACATGTTCTCCATGTTTCTATTATTGATTAATGATACTTAGGTTTAAAGACCCAGAACATGGCACTTTAGAGTTTATCACCATCTAAAGAGGTAGCAAGTGTTGTGGAGTTGGGATCGGGACCTTGAGAGGTGATTCCTATATATCCCTATGAAGGGAATTAAAAATAATGCAATATGATGAAACTTAATAGGACACATTGTACCCTTTAAGTTTGGGTGATAAAGACTATCATGTTTCCTTTTAAGGATGTGTATCCATGATCTTTTCCATATAGTTAAAGGTCATGAAAAAGTGGACTATTAGGTGAAGTATTCCTAGAAATGGTTTCTATGAGAATTAAAAATTAATGGGCCTTTCTAGATTACCATTTCTATTAGTAAATAGACAAGATATGGTGAGATGGTCAATCTAGGGAATATGGACCCAATGAGAATGAATTATATGGATCATTAGGGAACATTCCCCAATGAGAATGAGTGGTATGAATCAAAAGGAATATTTCTTAGTAAGGATATGGGTTTCACAATGATTATGGCCTAGGGAAAATATAGTATTGGTTGTTGGGTTTGAACCTCATAGAGGTATCCCATGTATCTTGATTAACACAAATCTAATCACATTTTGTTCAAGTAACATGGGTTAAGGTCACGTGATAGGACTGTATCATATAGTTTAATACCACACGTTAAGGATATTAACATATAGTTTTTCATTATGCAACTAGGATGTTTCTATCATGAAAGGGGTGGAAATAGAATATTGATTGAGGATTATTCACGGGAAGCCCATGTCCTACCAAGGGAATGGGAAGGATACATGTGGGGATTATGTATATGCTACCCTAAGATATATGACATAGTTGGAGACTTAGGTGATGATAGGATTTTAGGGATTACACCTAAGAGGAGGACCTTCGAATATGGGTTAGGGATTACACCTAATAGTTGGACCATGAAAGAATATACCTCATAATAGCTGATGTTATGATAAAAGGATGATTGGACTCATAGGGAATATGCCCCAATTGGGAAAAGGTTGGGGATCACACATACATTTTACTTACATGGATGTCTCTAGATCATTAATTCCTCCTGTGATGCAATCATCAATTAGAACATGGTTGATAAATATATATAGAAAATATTATCATGTAATCATGAGTCATTGAGTAGACTAGGTCAGAAAAATCAACACTACATTTGCTAATATGAGTGTCCCGAGCCAGGGGAATATTAACCAATATCCTCACAATAGAGGCCCCCATTATCAAGGGAGTATATGATCATAACTACCTTAAGGTTCCTATCGGACTGGGAGGAAAACCTAGGAGCCTCATTTTATCAAGGGAATATATGATTGATGGGTTTTACACTATTTTTCACACAATTAGGCACAACCTATTCATGTAATTCAAGAGTCCATGAAGGAGGAATTGGTTAATAGGATCTCAAGTAAGTGACTTTGGAAATGGTGGAACCCAAGTAACATAACTCATCACAAAGGGTTCTCATAGGTGAGTACCTCAGCGAAGGATCACACTAGCTGGGTTCCAAGGTGAATGTAGATCTCATAAATGAGGACCTGAGAAAAGGCTCTATTGGTATCAAGTGTGCAGTAGAATCATATAAATAGGTAAAACTAAAAAATTTACATTGAATCGATGTTGTAACATCATTTATATGATTTAATCATTTGGCGATCAACATCAGTATCTAATTTGAAATAAATAATCACAAATAAATCAAAATTAAACCTCATTCTATTTTAATCAAAAATATGTTTCACTCATCATAGGCGATCTATGGTTGAATTAAATAAAGTCAAAACCCTTTAGATCATATTAAAACACTTAGAAATATTGTTGGGGTGTCTTTATTTAGTTTTAGGTGATTAAATGGAGAGATAAAGGAACTTATATTGTCCTCTCTATTGTATCTTTCTCTATTTCATGGTGTTTTCATGATCATAAACACTAATATATATTTCTAATGATTTTATTTAAGTTATTTATTGTTAGTCTTGATAAAATAATGTTATATTATTTTAAGTACCTTAAAATATTATTAAATATGTCTTAATTAGAGTTTTTGATTCTTAGAAGAAGGATAGATGAACTATTCAGGATCATTAATGTAATTGGAGGAACGAAATTCTTGAAGTTTCATATAATCTTTCTAAAATGGCTAGTTTCAAGGAATTGTGGACCCTCACTAAGGTGTGTTACTAGCTATTTTGAAGGGTTTTAATGAACAATAGCCAAGAAGTTTGTACTGCAGAATGGTACAAACCATTTCATCTAGTTATGGACTCAAGCTACATTTAATGATAGTGAAAACTCTCTTAAATATGTTCCTTAGATTATAAATTTATTTAGAAAAATTATAGAATATTTTTGAAGTTATTAAGGCCATAAATTGAGTCCTTGGGTACTAGGATCACAATGAAAAACTTCTAAAACAGTCTCTTGATCATAATCAGTGATGAAGTGACATATTTATCAATTCTCTCAAATATCCAATGTCAAGTTCTCAATTCCTTCAATGTCACTCACCTTACCTTAAAATATATCATCCTCTATTTTAATTAATCTATCAAATATATTTTTTATTAGCTTGTAATGAGTTTTTCTTAAGAAAATATCTCTCTTCACAACCTTCATTCTCCAATGGCTCACATTCTACAAAATTTTGGGATGGGACCCCGGCTTTCACCGAAGCTCAAGAGGGTGCTCACAGACCACAATTTTGAGGAAAGAGTTCTTGGTCACTATTGAGACTAAGATATTAATAACATTGAACTCCTGATTTAAGGGATGGAGACTAAACTCCTTATAAATTGGGTTTTTTCCCTCTTTAATTTTATTCATTTCATCGTTTAACATCGGCTCACACACTTTAATGAATTCAGTTTTTTTAGCTTTAATTACTTTGATATTTCCTTTATAACCATGAATCAAATTTATCAACTATTATATATCATATTTCCCACTTTATTATTTCAAAATCATTTACTTTTTAAATTTAAATTTTATTTTTTCAATAACTTATAAAAGGGAAAATTCACCCCCTTTATTTCATAATCTATGATCAACGATTAATATTAAAGGGATTTTTTATTTCTTTTCAAAATATTTTTTTTTGAAATTGTGTTCATTTTCATGTTTTTAAATATTTAACCAATTTCATTTCTTGAATTTATTATGGATTCTAATTCCAATTTTCATGGACACATTTATTATAGCATCGATTACTCCTATTAGTGGAATCAAATGTTCACTTTCTTTGGTAGTATTTTTTATCCTGTTTGAAAAATTGTAACACATGAGTATATTATCACTGAAGAATATGAAGAAAAATAGACAACTGAAGATATTAATAATTTTGAATTAAATAAAAAAGTTATGAATTTATTACATTATGGTCTTGATAGGAATGAATTCAACTATGTTTCTTCTTGAAAGACTTCTTATGCGATTTTGAAATTGTTAGAAATCACACCTAGAGGAACAAATAAATTAAAGGAAACTAGATTAGATATGTTCCATAAATATTTTTTTGCATTAAAAAAATATATTATAACAATTTTTATAATATTTATGGACATATACAATTGTAAAAAGTCCCTTATTAATGAATTATCTATAGAAATTTTCTTAAAAAAATATTATTGGTGTTACCTAACTATTGGGATCCTTATGTAACAAATATCCAAGAATCCAAACATGTGAAAAAGATAGCAGTAAAGGAACTAATCAAATACTTAATGAAATATGAAATGTTGAAGAAATTATAAGTGGAAAAGGATTCCAAAAAAGATAAAGATGTTAAGAAAACCATCACCTTCAAAGAAAACAACAACGAATAATCTAGAGGTGAGGTTAAATATTATTATCTTCTTACTAGGAACATGTTCAATAACTTCCAAAAGAAAAACTTCAAAAAGTGATCAAAAAGTCAAATAAAAAGGTTTAAACTGAGGTAATGTACTATAAATGTAAAAAATAATGGTCACACAAAACTAGAGTGCCCCATCTTCCAAAAAATTTCAAAGAAAATAATAAATGTAAAAAATAATTTTAAACTATCTATGTTGATTAAAAGTGATGATTCCATGGACTCATCTTTATCATCCATGTCAAGTGACTCAATCATGAAGTTCCTCATGGAACATGTTGATGAAGGTGTATAGGTTAATACTCCCTTTCTTATTTACTCATCTTCTTCTTCCTCTCATTATTCTCCTATACCTACTTCTTCTTGCTCCACCAATCACCTAAATTATGATGCTTTGAAATATACTTAAAATAAACTCAAAAATAGATATGACCAACTTGATTCTTTATATTAATAAATATAATATAAATATAATCAATTCATTAATGAAAAATGTAATCTTAAAAAATAAAAGGATTATATAATCTAGGAAAAATAATATTTCATAAAGAAAATAAAAAACCAATCAAATATAAAAAAACTCAAAGAAACTATTAAATATCTCAAAAACTACCCTTTCAAAATCACTCAATGTAAATAAAAATTAAATATAATTTTTGGGATACAAAAATAGGAAAATATTAGGTCATTTATGGTTACTCCAATCATGATATCACTTCTAATAATCAATCAAAAATTACTTTTATAAAAGGTATTTCACAATAAAAAATTTGTAATTATTTTAAAATAATTGTTCATTTAGTCATTGAATGTGATTTAAAAAAAATATGGAAGAAAAAATTAAATCCATATTTCTTCCAATATTCATAAAAGAAAACCTACTAAGAAAAATTTAGATTTATATTTTTTTTATTGGCTAATATAAGCATACCCAAGTTTATGTGGGTATCGAAACCGTCAATTGCTTAATTTTGTAGGAAATTTGTATTTCAATAAAAAATAAGAAACAATATGGTACCAAGATTCTAGTTGCTGAAGAAACATGTGTGGAAAACTCTTTGAATTCAATCACATCAATAAAATTGAAGGAGTTCATGTCACATTTGGTGATAATTCTAAGGGTAAGATAATCAGTGAAGGTACAATCAATTTTTCTAACTCCAACCCTTATAAAAAATGTTTTATTCGTAATATTATTGAAACAAAATATACTGTGTATTATTCAATTTTGTGATATCTATTTTAAAATATATCTCATAAATTATTTTTTATTTTTTTAATTTAAAATATAAACCCTTATTTATTGCTTCAAGATTTCAAGATTTCAAAATAATTAATTTAAAGATTTTTACTAGCCAAAATGTAAACTTTTTGAGTTTATAAGTGAATGAGTTGTGGGTTTATAATAGAAACATAATTAATTTTATATTACATTATCTTGTTAAACTCAACTGTTATGAACTAGTAACGTATCTTCCCAAATTCAATTTCAAAGATGATGTGGGTTGTGATGCATGCTAACATGTTAAACAACGAAAATCCTCTTTTAAATCTAAAAATTGTATTTCTTCTTAGAAATATCTTTAAATGATTCATCTTGACCATTTAAATCCTAATAAAATTGAAATTTTAGGAGGAAAATACTATAATTTAATAATTTTTTATGACTTTACAAGATTAAAATGGTATTATTTTTTGATTCATAAAAGTGAATCTTGTAAATAATTTATCAATTTTTTCAAAAAGGGATGCAAATAAAAAATGTATTAAAATTATTTTGATTCAAAATTTTCATATTGGATAATTAATTAATAATAAATTTAACAATTTATATTCTTCTAAAGGCTATAATCGTTATTTTTTTACTCCTCTAACCCCTCAATAAAATAGGTTAGTATAGAGATGAAATCAAATAATCAAAAAAATTTCTCAAACTATTTTAAATAAATTGTATATATCAATTTTTTTGTAGGTTAATTATATGAATATTATATTTCATTTCATTAATCATGTTCTCATTAGTCCCTTTATAAAGAAAACCTTTTATGAACTTTGGTTTAATAAAAACATGAACTCATTTTTTTCAATGTTTTTGGTTGAAAATGTTTTATTTTGAACATTAAAGAAAAACATGGATAATTTGACTCTAAATATGATGAAATTATATTTAATGGGTACTACAACTCAAGAAAAATATTATTGTGTATTTAAAAAAAGGGATAAAACATTGTATGAATCGATTCAAATTAAATATGATGAAATTTTTAACAAATACTATTATCATGATATTTTTGAAAATAATATTTTAAATAAAACTTTTCAAAATAAAAAATATTCAAAAGAATAATAATCTCCTCCAAATTATCTTCTTGAAGTTTAAAATAAATATAAATATCATCCCCTTGAAAATATCATCGGTGATTTACAAGTGGGAACTCATACTTATAGATCAGTCTTAAATAAGGTTGAACACCTCACCATTGTCTCTCACCTTGAACCCCTAAACCTTAATAAAACCATTAAAAATTAAATTTGGGTACATTTCATGCCAAAGTAACTTAATCTATTCACTCGAAATAATGTATGGACTCTTGTGGAAGGACCTTATGTTCATTAAGTTATTGGATCTAAATGGTTTTTTTCGAAATAAACTAGATGAATATAGTAATATCACTAGAAACAAAGCTCATCTAGTAGAAAAAGGTTATAACCAAGAAAAAAGTATTGATTATGGTGAAACCTTTTCCCCTATAACTTGGTTATAATCTATTGGAATCTTGTTTCCATTTTCATATCATCTCAATTTCAAACTCTTTAAAATTGATGACAAAAGTGATTATCTAAATGGATTTATTTGAATTTTTTTAGAATAACCACTTAGTTTTAAAAAATAATATTTTTCAAAACTATATTTTGAAATCATCAAAATCTATTTATGGTTTAAAATAATCCCCTCAAGCTTGGTATGAATGTATTTCAAACTCTCCTCTTTCAAATGGTTTTAAAATGTGAAAACTTTACTCAAGTATCCTTTTAAAACACATCTCAAAATATATTTAATCATTCAAATTTACAATAATGATGTGATTTTTGACACTAAAAATGAATATTTATATTTTTAATTTTTTTATTTAATGAAAAATGAATTTGAGATGATATTTATGGGTAAACTAAAATTATTCTCAGTTTTCAAATTTCTTAAAGAAATAATGGTATCATTTTAAATATAGAAAAATACAACAATGAACTCTTAAAATTGATTTTTAAAGGACCATGATAAGGAAATTAGTAATCCCAAGAGTATGAATTGTAATCTTACATTAGATGAAGCTAGTGAAACAGTTAACAAAAAGCTTTATAGAAGTGTGATTGGTAGTCTACTTTACCTTACTGAAACCTGGTCTGATATCATGATCTCCATTTTTCTCTATGATTTTTTTCAATCAAATATGAAAGAATATAATTTCAAATCCATCAAAATGTTTTTTTACTTAAAGGGTTATTAAAATATCAATTTATTTTATCCAAAAGGAACCTATTTTGAATTAACTTCTTTTTCTGATTTTGATTTTGGTGGATGACAACTAGATAAGAAAAGTAATAGTAAAAATTTACATCTACTAGAAAAATCTCTCATATTATGGAGTTTTAAGAAGAAGAATTAAATTACATTTTAAATTGATATAGAAGAATACATATCCCTTGGGTTTTGTTGAGACCAAATCTTATTGATTCAATACACACTCATGTAATTTTTGAAATCATTTAACCATATCTCAATCAGGTACAAAAATACTAGTTCCATCAATATCTCTAAAAATATTATCTATCTCTCTCACACCAAGCACAATAATATTCATCAATATTTCTAAATAGATCACTTTCAAATAGGTGATATCTTATTAAAATATTTCCTGAAATAATATCAAATCGTTGTTATTTTTACCAAACCTTTATCCCTTGATCATTCAGAATTTATAAAATTTGAATTAAGAATGGTTATCATGTGACATTATTCATTTTACCTATTTATATGTTGAATCTTTTTATAACATTTTCAAATATTTTGTTATCTTTTTTTTAAATATTAAATTTATTTCTTAATTTCTTAATTTTTTATTTTTTTATTATCTATCATGGCTATGACCCATTTATCTCACATGTGTTATCATTTTAGGGGGGGGGGGGGTCCCTATCTATTATTAATTTTGAAATTTTCTTTATGATATATCTTTTGTTTTCAAAATTACTTGTTTACAAAATCTTTTCTCTTATTTTCAAAATCTCAAAATAATAGGTACTTTTAAAAATATTAGTCTTATTTCAAAAATATCTTACTTTCTATACCTTTGATAATTTTGATTTTAAAATTTCATTTTCTAAACTCTTAAATGTATGTATATATATACTAATTTCAAATAAAAATTATTATTTTTATCTCTCTTAAATAATATTAATGATGAGTAAAAAATATCATATATTGTTTCTCTAACACTCCTCTTGAGTTGAATTTTATGTAATGGAAACAAAAAGTACTCTTCCAGTTTCCAAAGGAATTTACCTCCTTAATATATTTCAATAGATAATTCAATAAGTGGAGGTAAAGTCAATCCTTGTAGAAAAATGATGTGATGGTAAAGGTATCTAAGTAATTTTTTTCTTTATCTCTTCTTTTATTTATTTATCATTTCTTATTCTCTTGGAATTTAAAATCTATATATAAAATAATTATATTATTTTCAGAGTTTTGGAAGTTAGAAAGTGTTTTTAAAAATTTTATTATTTTATATTCCTTTATTTTGATACATCTTTTTCCTTTCTTCCATTATTTTCCCCCTCTCTCTATCTATAATGATTATATTATTTGGAGAGTTTCAGAAATTAGAAGGTATTTTAAAATATTTTTCTTCATTTATTTTTTCTCCTTCCTCTTCTTGTTTTTATCTTTTCAATGTTATTCTCTTTTTATTATCATAGTGGGGGAGAAATATCTTAAAAAGTGAATGGGAGAAAATTTCTATTTTTTTCAAAAGGGGAGATTTCAGAATCTCTTAAAATTCTTCTTTATAATTGTCAAAATCATGCTATATAAGTTTATTTCTAGAGATTAATAAATATCTATTTAAATCATGAATTTATTTTATTTCTCTTTCATTCTTGACCTATGATTATTATTTTTATATTAAGTGTATGTGATCATCAAAAAATGGGAGACTATTATACCTCTCTCTTTGATGGTGTTTTCATAATCCAAAACACTGTCTTATATTTCTAATGATTTAATTTAATTAATTTGTACTTATTATTGATGATATTAGGTTATATTATTTTAAAAACCATGAAATATCCTTAAATATTTATTAAGTTACGTTTTTTAGCCTTGGAAGAAGGATAGAGGAATATTAAAGGATCATTCATGCAAGTGGAGCATCCACCTTTTTGAAGTTTCATGAAATCTACCCAAAATCGCCAGTGTGAAGGTGTAGTAGGCCTTCACCAGGATGTGGTGTTGGGTGTTTTAATGTTTTGGAAGGAAAAAAACTGGGAAGTTTAAACGAAGGTGTGGTGAAAACTATTTCAGCCTATGACAGACTCAAGTTTCATTTAATGATTGTCAAATCTCTCTTAAATTTGGACATCAAATTTTTAATTGATCCAATAAAACTCTAGAATATTTTTGACGGGTTTTAGTGCTATAAATAGTGGTATTGGGTTCTTGGATTATAAAAAAAACTTTTGTAGCACTCTATTAATCTAAATCACTGATGAAGTTCTAGAATTCTCAATTCCCTTAATAAGACAACTTCAAGTTCTTAATTACTATAAATTCTCACACCTTTCCTTAAAATATCTCATCCTCTATTGTAACTCATCCATCAATGATATATATGAGAATATTGTAATGAGTTTTCCTAAATAAAACATCTCTTATCTCAACCTCAATTCACCAATGGTTCACATAATGCAATAATCTCATATGGGTCACTTGGATAATAGATAAGCTCAATAGAGTTCTCACAAACCTAATTATGAGGTATGAGTTCTTGTTCACTATTGATACCAATGTATGTATACCATTTACCTCTCAAGTCAAGGGGTGGAGATGTAGGGGATAATATTAAGCTTTAGCCAATCTACTTATCAATTGTGTTTGTTTCCTATCAACTTTTATGCATTTCATCATTTAACATTGACTCATATACTTGGATAAATTTGGTTCCTTCATTTCAATGATTTAATTACTTTGATATTATATTTATAAACAAGAATCAAATTTATCAACTATCATGTATTCTATTTGTCACTTTATTATATCAAAATAATTTAATTTTGAAATTAATCTTTTATTTTTTCATTAATTTTTAAAAGGGTAAATTGACACCCTCTCTTTCTATAATCTCTTACAAACACTCTCAATCACTGGAAAATAGTTACTTCAATCTTGGAATAATTTCTTGGATTTTGGTGCTTGGAACACCTCTTTATCAATCAAGGAATTCATAGAGGGTTTATAGAAGCTCTCAAATTCTAGGGATTAATATTCAACTCAAATTTTAGGCTTTTCATGGATTATATAGGTAGGTTTAAATACACATAAATTTCACTTTGTCCCCCAAACAAGTTTAACCTTTAAATAATCCCTTAACAATACTTAATACTAATAGAACATATCAAATATGTCATAAATATTTTATCACTTACTTATAATATCAAAATCATGTTTCATGATAAAATATGAGTCATTGAATCTACTTGTTTATCTCCTAATAAAATATTTAATTAACCTTGAATAATGAATGTTCATTTATAATTTTTTTCCTTGTATTCACTTAATAACTTGTTAATACACTATGTTAATAAATTAAAAATTTATTAATCTAAACTTGAATAAAGTTAAATTATATATTTCTTATGATTATTCAAACTTGGACATTTCCTGAACCTCATCATGGGGTCCACCTTGACCTAAAATCCAATTCATTAGAATTTGAAAATCTTATGAATACTCTTTATATGTAAGCCTATAGGCTGTTGTCGCAATAGTATTAAGTATCACTCATGTAACATCCTAGGTTTTAAATAAATTTATTTTTTATCCCTAACATGGATTCTGGTTGATTTGGAGGTTTTTTGAGGCTTAAATATGGGTTTTGGCTATTTTAAGATACATAACGAGCAGGAATACATCCTGGTGTATGTCGTTTTATGATTGGGAGTTACTTATGTGAAATGGGATATATGAAACACCCATGGTAGCACATAGTCTATGGCATGTAGCACTAAGGGACCCCTATAGACAATAAAAAAATTGGACTCACCATGCTATGGTGGAAGGCATGGTGAGTCCAAAACAACCAAGGTTCTAGCACCATTCCCTAGTGGTATATGTGTTGGTTTCCCAAATAGGTGTTTTTGAGGCTACCATGGATAGTTTGGAAATCACCATGACATTGTGATAGCAGTTTTAGATTTTTAAATGGGTGATATAATTACTGATCTCTCAGGAGGAGTTATGATCCTTAATTGAACCACAAGCATTCTTCAATAAAGGATGTTTAATTACCTTTGACTTGGTTTTCCCTATATTAATCGATTTATCCCCATCCTATTATGAGTTACTCATATCGAAAAATTTTCTTGATGAACCTAGGGTGAGATCTCATCAATTATTTATATTTACTTAGGTATTCTTATTCATATAATCCCTATCATTGTTTGACCTTGTTGGAAGATCATACCTCTGGAGACAAAGAATTGATGAGTTATTTTCCTTCAATTAAGACTAAAAATACCATTTATGGTAGTTGATATCATTGGTTAATTTTATGTGGTTCTATCCCATTGTCTTGATTCCTTCAAGAGTCATTTTCTAGATCCCTTGTAATGTTGATGTGGAATTTGTTCTATGGACCCTTGACATGTGAGTTTGATCCAAGTGGTGTGTGCCAAGATTTAGGAATAAACCCTAATCAAATCCTAAAATTTATGTTGTCATTCTTAGGGTAGGAATATCATTACCATATATATCCCTTTTATATGATTGTTGTCATGGTATGACAATATGTAATTGTGTGCATTGACCGATGCTTGATTTTGATTGCACGTGTGTGTGTATCCCCTAAGCCCCATGATTATTATTGGTTAAATGATTGTGCATGTGTATCCCAAGATAACCATGCTTAATGTTTATATCATGTGTTTTTTTTCTGTGGATATTGATACTCATTCTTGATATATGATGTTGTTCTTATATATTTTATGCCCTTTGTGTGTAATGGTATGAACTTTATAGGATTTTATTATGGTATCAAATGATAGGTGGAAAGTTGTAGTTGGTTATACCTTAGAAGGGGATCATGTGCAACATGAGATGATAGAAAATATTGAGCAAGACATAGGGATAGGTCATGAGAACCTTGTGGCCTGACCCAAGGCAATGATGGGATATGATGGTCTTGTGGCCTAATCCGAGGTAGAGGAAACAACACGACAACCTTGTGGGCTTACCTACAATAGATATGGGACTTGATATCATTATTTCCTGACTCAATATTCATTTTAGTTGTAGATTATAAGAGGTAGATGAGGTGAACTTATGTTCAACCCATGATCATGACTACTTTTATGATTTTTATTCCATCATGGAGCTAAAGTAGGTACGATCAGGGTTCATAGTGGCTTGGTTAGCATGGGAATAGTAAGTATATGATTGATTGTTTCTTGATTTTCTATCTCCTTATTATCATTTCATACACCTATTATGCATGTGTACTTATGTTAATAATTCATTGGTGGTGTCTTATTAGGATATATTCACACCCTATAAGGGAATTTTGATGCATGTGTAGACTTCATGATCAGGGATCCAGGAAAGTGAAAGGGACCAATGATAGGAATTTGAAGGGATGAAGCTTGGTGTTCAAAAATGGCACTAGGATAGAAATCATAGTGTTTTAAAAATTTCCATATTTACCTTCGTATTATTTCTTATACACTGGTTCACCTATCACTTTTGGGGTCCTTGATTTTATTACTTTCATTACATGAGAAACTTCCCATGTTATATATTGTAGCATTGTTAATACTCTTTTTCGTTGTGTTAATATAGGATATTTATTTATAATTATTCATGAGTATGATATTGAACTTTGGATACTGAGGGTATAGTCTCCCCATTGATAACTTTTAGACTCTCTCTTATAGTTGGTAACCTCTTGCCTGTGGGGAGGCATACATGGGGTCATGTGGCACTCAGGTCTGAACCGAGAGATTTGGATTGAGGAATTAAAAAGTGGTATAAAAGGAGTTTCATCTTTGATTTTATTCTTTATTGTGTTTGGGGGATGGTAGAAAGAATTTTGTCTATGTATAAACTGGGTATGTGAGTCACATAATTACCTATCCAGATCTTATATGATGGGCCTCTAAGTTAACAGTGATGGAACTACTATTACAATTGTGGTTTTATGATTTAATTTCGATCCATACATTTTTTGTGTTATTAGCGTTTATAGGATTTAGGTGAGTTCATGCATCATGACTAGATATAGGGTCAAAAATCATATAAACTTGTTATCTTCTATTCATGGTAGTTCATTTAATTAAATTTAATGATTCGTACTTGTAATTTTGTGATATACTATACTTAAATTTAGATTATTTGAACTACATAGTGCTTATTGTTATATTTATATAATTATGACTAATATGTTAGTAAAAATAAATAGTATTGATCCTTGAATAGTAATAGGTGGGTTATTCCTTATCATTGTGGATAGCCTTCTAGGATAGGTTTTCCATGGAAACCCTTGTGTGTGCCAATAAACTGCTTGGGTTATTATTGTAGGTAACTACTATAGATGTTCTATGCATATGTTGGAATTAAAATAAATTCCACCTAGAATAATCCTGATAGGACCACCAATGGAATTAGTTTAGAATACTGCCTTTTTGGAGGCTACTCCTATTCCACCACCAGAGGGACTGAGGGATGAAACTGAGTATACCATTATTACTTCTCCAGTGGTTTAGGCAACATAACTACAATATCCTGGAGTCTTCCAAAAAGTCCATTTTCATGGAAGTAAAGTCTCTAGGATAATGATATATTATGTACAAGACTTCTAGCTCAAACATACACCATCCTTATAGGGTATTATAGTCCCTTAGGATACTAAGGACTGGATTTAAATCATTGAGGGGATTTTGATCTGGTAAAGAACTCAAAAGATCAATGGGTAAATTTTTCCACTTTCATGCTTTAGGGAGCCTATAGGAGGTGGTGGTGTATCATGAACTAAGCTACGAGACATGAGGGTATTACATGGATGACCATAAAATACATCTTATTAGATGAATTATTTATGGTTATACTAAAGTTGGATTGATGATTGGGTTCTCTGATGCCATAGTGGGTGACTCTTTCGGTATCCAGAAGAGAAGGATGAGGAAATGAAGAAGTGCGGTGGACTACATCAAGTTGAATTAGGTGGCCATAAAGAATTAATACCCATTTTTGAGGATCAAAGACCTGTTTTATCAATTACGGGGATCCAAGTGGTTTGCCAATATTGTCTTATGGTCATACTACCACCATCTTTGGGTCAAAGAAGTGAATATTTCTAATACAACATTCAGGAGTATATAAGAACTGTATAAGCATCTTGTCAGACCATATGGGATGAAAAATTCACTAGCAATGTTTATTGATCTCATGAATAGGATCTTTCATCAATATCTTGAATCCCTCAATGTGGTGTTTGTTGTTGATATTCTCATATACTAAAAAAATTTAGAAATGCATGATAGACACCTGGATATTGTCTTGAGTACACTTTGAGTACATCAACTCTATCCCAATATCTCAAAGTGTCACTTTTTGATCTAGTAGGTATGTTTCTAGGAAATATGATTTCTGAGATGAGAATTTATGTGGACCCAGAGAAGGTATAGGTTTTAATGTCTTATATACATCCTAGAAATGTGTTTTAAAATAAGAATTTCTTTGGTTTGGAAGGATAATATCATTGGTTAATGAAATACTACTCCAATTTGGAAGCACCTATAAATGGACTAACCAAGATGGGGGTGAAGTTTGAATGGACATGCCAGTGTAAAGAGGCCTTCCTGGAGCTAAAGAGAATGTTGATGATATCTCTGATTTTTACATTACCAGAGCTTGGGATTGGTTACGTGGTTTACATCAATACCTTTTGTGTTGGTATAGAGGGATCAGATAATGGCTTATGGGTCTCACCAAATATGACCCCATGAGTAAAACTACATTATTCATGACCTAGAGTTGGTATTTGTGGTTTACGCTCTAAAGTGTTGGGGCCATTATCTCTTTGGTGATATATTTATCATATATACAGACTAAAATATATTGTTTTATATATTCTATTAGAGAGATTTGAATCACCAGCAAGGTTTTTGGGTGTATTATCTATAGATTTTTTACTTTTAGATAACTTATACTCTTGGGAAAGGGAATTACATTATAGATGATCTCAATAGGAAGTTGCATGTTCTTGGAGAGAAAACTTCATAGGAGGAATGACGGTTGATAAACTTGTTAGATATGTGGTTGGTGGATGCATATAAGGAATGGGGGGGGGGGTAATAACTTATGATCCCTTGGTTATCACATCAACATTGGTGGACCAGGTAAAGATCATCTAGGAATTAGATCCCAAGGGCCTAGTGATGCAGGAATGATTATAAAGAAGTATCCCAATTCCAAGATGGTCTATAGATAGTGATGATGTGATCTTTTTTCATTTAAGAGTGGAAGTTCCTACTTCCATGAGAAATTATTTGATGAGGGACTCCCATTACTCTCATTGGGTAGTACACCCTGGTTCAGAAATGATGTATTGGTATATCAGGAGACACTTCTTATGGTCGGGAATAAAAATAGACATCATAGAATTTATCTCTTGTTTCATAACCTATAAGAGGATCATGTCAGGGAACTTATGACCCAAAGTTTTACTTCAATCACTTCCCATGCATGTGTGTAAGTGAGACAAGATAATGATGAACTTTATGATAGGGTTTCCCAAAACCCTTAGAAGTTGAGATTTTGTTTGGGTGATAGTTGATCACCTAAAAAAATTGGTGAACTTCTTATTGATTTGAGAGACTCACTCTATTTATGAGTTGTGAAAGATTTATGTGTGGGAGATTTTATGATTGTATGGAGGTACTTCTAGTATAGTATTAATGAAAGGATTACATAAGGATTTGGGGAATCAAGTAAAACTGAGTACAACACATCATCCACATACTGATGGGAAGGTGGAGAGGATGATCTAGATCATGGAGGATATGGTTTTAGAATGAATCCTAGAATTTGTTGGAGTGTGGTGTGATTATTTAGACTTGGTAGAGTTCATTTATAATAATAGATTCCGGTATTAGATTCAGATCATTCCATTTGAGGTACATTATGGTTGATCATGTCTCCCACAGATGTGTTGGCATGATATGGGTGAGGTAGTAGTTTTTGGGTCAAGTGTGGTGTAAGAGAACTATGAGAGAGTGTAGTTAATCAAGAAGTGTTTTCAAACTAATAAGAGTATAAAATGATCATATTTACATTTAAGGAGACAAACCTTGAATTTTTTTTATGGAAGATCGAGTTTTCTTGTGGGTGTCACCTCGAAAAGGGAATCATAATTTGTGGAAATAAGGGAAATTGGAACTATAGTTTGTTGGACTATTCAAGATCACATAACGCATGAGAATGGTGGAATACTATTTGGGACTTCTTTCTTGAAATCAAGGTATTCATAATGTGTTCCAAATTTCTTAGATTCAAAGGTATAATCCTTATCCTACAAATGTGTTTAATTATGAGGACATTGACTTTGAACCAAATACATAACTTATGGTGCGCCCAATGTGGATTGTGGTCCAGAATGAGAAGGTGTTATGGGGGAATATGGTTAAACTTATTTAAGTTTTATAAAATCATGGATTAATTAGAAGGAGAAGTGGGAGTAGGATTCTAATGTTTAAGCTCAATGGACTAAGTTGTTAAAGTAGGACCACTAGAGGAGTTTTTTCAGGATGAGAAGATGTTATAGGGGATATTTACTGTATGTTCCAGGCACAACGGAATCACGTTGGTGGGTGTACCCAACTTTAATTTTAGTGTTAACAATGATCAATCTGAGATCCGTCATGATAATAAAATGCCGGATCTTAAAATAGAACAAATAATGAAAACGAAATAGGGGAGTCCTATAACTAAATATAGGATCATCATATGTTGGTTATAATTAATTTAATTAATTGACAGAAATTACCTTGATGGAATTATTTCTTTGTTGATGTTTACAGTCATGATCCGATGTGATCTATCATTGTGTCATAGAATCCAAGTGTAGGATTCCTCTAGTGGTGATCCACATGTGCTCCACATATCTCTGGACGTCACCGAAGGGATCTCCGGGTGCCAGCGCGGAAGAGACTTCACTTGCGATGTCCGCCTTCGATCGCCTTGATCTGGTGGAGGTGGATCTCTCTCTCGTAGATTGAGAGCATTCTTTGTGGAAAAATAATTCTCTCTTGGCTTGAGATATTTTCCAAATCTGTTGTGCACAACCACAATAAAATGACTACGCTAATGATAATTATATAAATTTGATTTTAATTACATATACTAATAAAATGAATTAATTACCCAAAAGCATTTATTCATTTCATTAAATTCTTAGTAATAACCCATGTCTAATAATAATAGTTGACTATTATTATTACTTGACATGTGCCCATCGAATTATACCTAATATTATTTAATTAAATAAATAATATTATTTCTCATAAAAGCCCAGAAAAAAATACACAGCGTGTACTTTTATTTTTCCATTTTTTTATTTCCTCCACCAAATTTATTAGACCTTGAATAATGGATATTTATTTCTAAAATAAATATCATAGAATTAATCGCTAATAAATATATTATTTCTCCCACAATATATTCTCTCTAATAACTAGTGTCGAAATATATTTGATCAGACATCCTAAAATAATTATTAAACCAAAATCAGGAATAATATTTATTTAACTTGTTGAATTAATATTTAACTGAGATACTTGGACACACTTAGTGTGTGACCCTCTAGGCCTATTTCTTAGTGGAATTAGGTAGAACCTACCTAAATTCCAAGGTTAGTGTTTAGAAACACACCAAGGCACCCATAGAGAAAGAATTTAATGCCACAATGATGTGTCACCTCCTACGAATGCTTACTGTGTAATATAATCCCTTTGTCTCGATATATCGAATCAAGCGGGTTTCATGCTAGTTCCATCAACGCATATTCTAGATTATTATTTCTTTGACTTCTTGGAATTGAATTTGCGCATTCATCACCATAGACATGGATTTATTTATCCTATATCAATTATATCAAAGGTTCTGAAATATCTACTTCCGTTATGGAACAGAAGGGACAAATCCTTTCTCGCATTATCTATTAATGCAGTATTTCTCATGACACACCCAACATATCCTACCTCACTGCGAACTGTGTGTCATCATAGTTTTCATCAATACATTTAAGTGTGTGATTTTTAATCCCAATTAATAATTATCTTGAAGTCTAGAGACCAATACACACATCCGTAGATAGGAACATCCAATGAAACAATGAAATATCTATTTTCTACCGGCAGGTCTCTTTCTCATAATATCCTCCTAGATATTACCAAGGGTGCACACCATGAGAAGGTTCCTAAAAGTTTTATGAGTCCTCACGCCTAATGTCCTATATTATTTTTTCCCTCAAATAACATCATCCTACCATAGAACATATATATTCAAGAATAGTGTTATGGCACTTTCGGGTTCTCATCATAGTAGGGATCCGCTATGACCCTTTAATGCAACAGCTATCCTTAGGAAATTATCACATGCATTTTCACGTACAAGAACAATAAAGATGTGATACGTTATTTATTAATGAATAAAGTACAAAGTAGTTGGTTCTAGGCCACCAACACTAAAAGACTCCCACTTGAACTAGAGCCAACTACTAACAACCTTTAACCCGCTAGCTCTCACATGATATTCATGCTTCTACTGAGATAATCCTATAGTCATGGGGTCCACTACGTTCTCTTCCATGGACACTCTTCTCGCTACAAATTCACCCCTTTGATATAAATCCCTCAAGAGGTGATAATTTTGGAGAATGTTCTTTGTCCGTTGATGTGACCTTGGTTCTTTTGAAAGATACACCACTACAGTATTATCACAATATAATTTGGTAGGATCTTTACTTCTAGGAACCACATCAAGATCCTAGATAAATTTCCAAATCTATATGGCTTCATGGGATACATCAAAAGCCTCTATATATTAGAACTCTACTGTAGAATCAGTGACAACTGGTTGCTTTGAACTCTTACAGCTCATAGCTCCTCCATTGAGACATAAAACATATCCAGATTGGGACTTTAGATCATTCTGATTTGTCTGAAAACCATCATCAACATACCATTTGATGACAAGCTCCTTGTCTCCTCCAAACATCAGAAACATATCCTTAGTTCATCTCAGATACTTAAGTATAGTCTTAACAGCAGTCCAATTCTATTCTCCTATATCTTCAAGATATCTTCCTACCAGGATCAGTGCATAGGAAACATCAAGCCTGGTACATAACATGACATACATGATAGATCCTATAGCCGAAGTGTATGGGATCTTATTCATTCTATCTTTATCCTGTTGTGTCTGAGGACACATTTTCTTAGAATGACGTAGGCCATGTGACACTGGAACCAATCCCCTCCTGGATTATTCCATACTAAATCTATTTAGTATCTAGTCAATGTATTTACCCTGACTTAGTCCAAGAAGCCTCTTGGATATATCATGAATGTTCTTTATCCCTAGAATGTAGGTCACTTCACCCAAGTGCTTCATGGAGAAACACTTGTTCAACCAGTCCTTAACTGACTGTAAGATAGGTACATCGTTTCCAATAATAAATATGTCATCAACATATACTACTAGGATAATGATAGAATTCCCATTAAATAGATTATAAACACATGACTCACATTCATTCGTAATGAAACCAAATTCTTTTATGGATTCATCAAATCGAATGTTCCATGACCTGGATTCTTTCTTTAATCCATAAATGGATTTTTGAAACTTGCAAACCCATTTGGATTCACCTGGTGTCACAAACCCTTCTGGTTGTGTCATATAGACATCTTCCTGAAGGTTCCCATTAAGTAATGCTGTTTTGACATACATTTTCCAAATCTCATAGTCATGGTAAGCTATTATGGAAAGTATGATTATTATGGATTTAAACATGGAAACTGGAAAGAAGGTTTCATCATAGTCAATTCCTTGACGTTGTCTGAATCCTTTAGTCACTAGACTTGATTTATAGGTTCTAACATGACCTTCCATGTCCTGTTTTCTCTTGAATACCCATTTGCATCCAACAGGCTTTACATCAACTGGATCATCGACCATAACCTAGATTTGGTTATGATACATTGAAACCATCTCAGAATTCATATCTTCTAGCCATCTTGCAACTTATAAGCTTTTTACTACTTCTTTTTAGGTGATAGGTTCATCATTGTCCAACAATAATGATTCACCATCCTCAGTGACTAGGAAACCAAATCTCTCTGGTTCCTTTACCTCTCTTGATCTCTTACACAGTACTTGTGTTTCTGGAACCTCTTCCACGAGGACCTATGGAACTTGTTCCTGTACCAACTCCTATATATCTTGAGCATCAACTTCATCAAAGTCAATCTTACTCCCACTATACTTTTTGAGGATGCACTCCCTCTGAAGAAAGACGGCTTGTTTGGTGACAATCACTTTCTTTTCTGAAGGGTTATATAGGTAATATCCTTTCGCTTCATTAGGATATCCTATATAGATACACTTCGTGCCCTAGGGTTCTAGTTTTTTACTTGAGAAGGCCTTATCAAATTCCTCACATCACCATACATGTGTGTGCAACAAAATGGATTTCTTTCTATTCCATAACTCAAAGGGAATTCTATTTGCTTCCATCATTGTTACTCGGTTTAATGTGTATAATGTAGTCTGTAATGCATATCCCCAAAAGGATAATGGAAGATCCACATGACTCATCATTGACCTCACCATGTCCAACAATGTGTCGTTCCTCCTTTCACTAACACCATTCCAATGTGGTGTATAAGGAAGAGTGAGCTGAGATAGAATCCCAGACTCCCATAGAAGATCGATGAACTCTTGGTTCAGATATTATCCACCTCGATCTGATCAAATATTCTTTATCTTCTTACCAAGATGATTCTCTAATTCATTCTTGAATTCCTTAAACTTCTTTAAGGACTCTGACTTATACCTCATTAAGTATACATATCCATATATACTCAAATCATCAGTAAAAGTAATGAAGTAATAATATCCACCTCTAGATTCTACTGGAAATGGTCCAGACCCATCCATGTGCACCAATCCTAGAAGCTCTATGGCCCTTTCACCCTATCCACCGAAGAGCGGCTTGGTCATTTTACCTTGTAAACAAGTGTGACATCTATAAAGTGGTTTTAGATTAGTAGAGTCTAAATAACCATCTTGGAAGAGCTTTGTCAAGCACTTCTTGTTTACATGACTGAGGTGGTGATTCTAGAACTTGGTGATGTATGAGTCATGTGAGTTTGTTTCATTATCGATTGCCAACACTTGGTTTTCATAATGTAATACATACAAACCATTATTTAAATGCTCTATACCATAACATACATTGTTCTTATAAAAGAAGCAACACTTATTTCCAAACATGAAAATAAATCCATCCATATCCAAACATGATAAATAAATTTTGTTTTCGGTAACACTAGGCACAAAATAATAGTCATGTAAAACCAAAATCATCCTAGTCGGAAATGAGATGTGGTAATCACCAATGGCCAATGTAGCCAGCCTCATGCCATTGGCAGCACGAAGATCCACCTCTCCTCTAGAAATATTTCTAAATATACCTGGTTCCTACATTTGAATACAGATGTGATCCTCACAAGCTATATCTAATACCCAATGTGTAGAAATGGAAATATTACACTCGATAAAGAACACACCTTTAGAGTACCCACACTTTTGGGTTCAATTCCTCTTACAGTGTCCTAGATTTCCACATGAAAAACATACCACCTAACATTCCTTTCCCACCTCCGGATCTTACCCTTCTTGGAGGGATGGCGCTCGGGGGATTCAGACCGTTTGTAAGTCTTTGGCCCCTTTTCCTTGTCCTTCCTTTTCTTATTCACCATAAGTACTGCAGGTTTTCATGCCCCATGTCCTCATCTACGTGGAGAATTAAGCTCAGAAGTTCCGATAGACTCTTCTCATTATTTCTCATGTTATAATTAACAATAAAGATAGATAAGGTATAGGGAAGTGATAATAGGATGAGATCTGTACGCAACTCATCTAGGAACTTAATCCCTACGATGTCCATGCATTCAATGTAGCCAATAAGATTGAATACATGAGGACCAACTGGAAAAAAATCTCCAATATTAGTTGTACACAAATCTTGGGATATCTCATATCTCTCATGTCTCGCCTTCTCTTGGTAGAGATCCTTAAGGCGAGACATCATGCTATACAAATCCATGTTTTCATGTTGCTTCAAGATCTCATTAAATGTTGGAAATATGTGGAATCATCCATATGTTTCATATAGAGAGATAGTTCCTCATCATTAGCCTCTTTCCTAGGCACAAATGGAACAACCTCTTCCAGCACAAACAATTTCCTCTCACGGCGAAGGATGACGCGTAAACGCCTCTATCACTCTTGGAAATTGGTGCCGGTGAGAAGGTTTTTTTTATCGAGTATGGTTCGAAATGATATGTTTGAATTAATTTTTCTTTATATTTATACAAATTAAGATGATAAAAGGTTTAGTAATTTATTATGATAAAACTAAGACAAATAAATAAATTAATACTTTTTAGTCTCCCACTATTTTATCGAAATCCAATATCCCTCACAATTGACTTTGGAATATTCTGTTTCCTGAATATTGTAGTGGAAAGGATCCATATTAACCTTCACATTACCCTAACTAGGGTTGGTCAAACAACATTAAGGGTTTTAGGCAGGCATTCTAAATGCCAACTGCATTAACTAGCAACTCCTTGATCAGCGGAGTGGACTCCCCAATCCTAAAATCCTTTTATTTTGGATTTCCTCAACCTTTGCCTCTTGGTCACACCAAGTCCTTCTGTGGTAGTCAACCCTTGATGTGAACCAAGTCAAGTAAACGCATAAAATTGAATTATAATTCCCCAATAATTGAAAGAACCCCATCTAGGGTTGGTCAAGCACTTTGAACTATGGTTCGATTCTAACCATGATTATGGAAGTCTATACCGACTTAATATTTGTTTGATGGATTTTATCCTTATACGTAAATTTCCATTTTATTATCTTTGATTACATGCTTTTTAATATTAATTGGGATATTCGTAAGTGATTAACCATGTCTAAGACAATATTTTACGCATAATCCAGTCTTATTTTAGTTCCATCTTGCATGCTTGTTTAATTCATTAATTTAATGATCATGACAACACACCCAAAATAAATAAACCATGAAGCTTACATAAATAAAATAAATGGTATGATCATGAGATTATTCTAATGGTTATTTTATCTAGCAGTTGATAAACTAACCCAAGACCTAGGGGACAAACACCTTGAACCTTTTGGGTTCGTATTTACAGCTTTCCACCTATCCACCATTATATCTCCTTGGATTGGTTTCACCTTGGCACCTAACTTGAGCCACCTCCACCATCTTGGGAGCTTCATCCATTACATATGATTTTATCTAACACAAAGGTGAGGGGTAAAGCATGGTTTTACATAAAATAAACCTTGGGTGCACAGGCCCTACATATTAATGAGGAGAAGGCTTGATGGCCAACAAATTTAATTTAAATTAATAAATTAAAAGAAACCATTAACATACAAAGGTCTTGGTCTAGCTCATGATAATCCATTCACGCAACAATATTTACCCATAAATAAAACTATCATTCAATTCTTTAATCATTATTGTTTAAGATAAATCACGCCCGAATCAATTAATTATCTTTAATTAATCAATCCTTTTATCGTAATCCATTTTTCTGAATTTCCTTGAGGTTCTCATCCATCTCAATTTTAAAAAAATAAATTCATTTAAAATTATCTTTGTATGTAACTTGTACCTTGGAGGTAACCCGGTGAATTCTCGTTCATAACTACCCAATGAATATAAATTAACATTACACATATGTAAAATTAAACACATATATATAAAATACCTATCACGTGTTGTGCCTCAGCTTTATGCCTGCACTATGGTATATCTATCAAGGGTCTGTATAATATAATAATAAATTTTAATAAATCTGAATAATTTGGATGAGTACACGGTGTGTAGTTCCTACTACATGACATGTAATTTTGTTCACCGTCCATCTGAAGTACACGCCCGAGGACATGGCGTGTAGATTTACTTCAGAAATTTTTGAAGTCTACGGAATATTCAATGGGACACATGCTGTGTAGTATCCGCGTTACATGGTTTCTAGCTGGACAAGCCATGAAAGGGGTACACGATCCAACCCTAATTCAAAGGGACTACATGCCATGTTTAGTGTACCACACGGCATGTAATCCCGAAACAGTGTTCCACATGTTCCTAGTCAACACACGGTGTCATTTATGACTTAGAAGTACTCCAATACATGACCTGATTTAGCGGACCAATACGATAAATTGAACCTAGACTACACAACGTGTACTTCCAAATAAACACCATGTATTCTGGTGTTGTACATCCAAGAAAGTTTGGAACCTCCAGATGAGATCCTCTATTTTATTTTAATAAAAATTAAAAGAAACATTTGTTTTTATAAGGTGAACGATAAATGAGAGAGGAGGAAAAGATCTCAAGATTTAGATTTTAAAGAACAATCAACTTGAATTGAAACAAATAAATTATTAAATTTGTAAATCACCAACTAAAAACCAAATAATTATAATCACCGATATGACCCCTTTGATACCACTTGTAGGTTCTGGGTGCAGCGGAAGCGTGTTGGTGGGTATACTCAACGTTAATTTTAGTATTAACAATGATAAATCCAAGATCCGCTACAATAATAAAACGTCAGATCTTCGGAATAGAACAAAGAACAAAAAATAAATAGGGGAGTCCCAAAACTAAAGATAGGATCATCATATGTTGGTTATAATTAATTTAATTAATTGACAAGAATTTCTTTGATGGAATTTATTATTTGTTGATGTTTCCAATCATGATCTGATGTGATCCATCATTGTGTCGTAGAATCCAAGTGTAGGATTCATCTAGTAGTGATCCACATGTTCTCCACGTATCTCTGGACATCGCCGAAGGGATCTCCAGGTGCTAGCATGAAAGAGCCTTCACTTGCGATGTCCGCCTTCGATCACCTTGATCCGGTGGAGGTGGATCTCTCTCTCTTGTAGATTGAGAGCGTTCTTGGTGGAAAAAGAATTCTCTATTGGCTTGATATCACAATCACAAAAAAATGTCTAGGCTAATGAGAATTATATAGTTGGGATTTTAATTACATAGAATAATAAAATTAATTTATTACCCGAAAGCATTTATTCATTTCATTTAATTCTTAGTAAAACCCCATGTCTAATAATAATAGTTGATTATTATTATTACTTAAAATGAACCCATATAATTATACCTAATATTATTTAATTAAATAAATAATATTTTTTCTCATAAATTCCCAGAAAAAAATACACGGCGTGTATATTTAATATACACAGCATGTACTTTTATTTTTCTATTTTTTAATTTCCTCCACCACATTTATTAGACCTTAAATAATGGATATTTATTTCTAAAATAAATATCATTACATTACTCACTAATAAATATATTATTTCACCCACAATATATTCTGTTGAATAACTAGTGTCGAAATAAATGCGATCAGACATCCTTAAATAATTATTAAACCAAAATCAGGAATAATCTTTATTTAACTGAGATACTTAGACACACTTAGTGTGTGACCCTCTTGTCCTCTTTCTCATTGGCATTGGGCAGAGCCTGCCTAAAGTCCAAGGTTAGCATCTAGCAACATGCCAAGACATCCATAGAGAAAGAAGTTAACACCGCAATGATGTATCACCTCCAACAAATTCTTACTGTGTTATATAATCCCTTTGTCTCGATATCTCGAATCAAGTGGGTTGCATACTAGTGCCATGAACCCATGTGCTCGATTATTATTTCTTTGACTTCCCAGAATTGAACTTTACCATTCCTCACCATGGAGATAGATTTATTTTGGCTATATCAATTCCATCCAAGGGCCTGAGATATTTACTTCTGTTATGAAACAGAAGGGAAAAATCCTTTCTTGCACTATCTATTAATGCTGTATTACTCGCGACACACCCAACATATACTACCTCACTATGAAAAATGTGTCGTCACAATTTTTGTCAATAAATCTAAGTGCGCAAGTTATAATACCCATTAATAATAATCTTAAAGTCTAAGGACCAATACACACATCTGTAGATAGGAACATCCAATGATACTATGAAATGTGGATTTCCTACTGGTGGGTCTCTTTCTCATAATATACTCTTAGATATTACCAAGAGAACACACCATGAGAAGGTTCCTCAAAGTCTTATGAGTCCTCACCCCTAATGGCCTATATTATTTGTGTCCCTCAAATAACATCATCCAGCCATAGAACATATATTCAAGAACAATTTTATCGCACTTCTAGGTTCTCATCGTAGTAGGGATCCACTATGACCCTTTAATGCAACAACTATCCTTAGGACATTATTACATGCATTGTCATGAAGAAGAACAATAAATATGTGATAAGGTCTTTATTAATGAATAAAGTACACCGTAGTTGGTTCTTGGCCACCAAATCTAACATTTATAACATCTCCATTTTTTAACAAATGTATTTTGGATCTATGTGATTTTTTTAACTTGGATCTGTTTTGATTTGGAGGTTTTAGAGACTTAAATAGGGTTTTTTACTATTTTAGTGTACACCATGGGCAGGACCATGTTGCAGTGTAGGTTTTTTAATGCTTGGGGACCACTTATATGAAATAGTAATTCCAAAACACCCATAGTAGGTAGTGGTCTCGGGCATGTAGTGCTACGAGTCCCAAATAAACATGACCAAATTGGCCTCACAATTACATGGTGGAGGGTGTGGTGAGTCCAAAATATAAAAGGTTTTTACACCATACACTGGTGGTTTCCATGTATATTTCCCAGGCTGGGTGTGCTCTAAGCCACCATGACCATGGTTTTCATCCCCATTTCATGGTAATAGTAGTTTTGGTTTTTGAAATACTCGATACAACTATTGATCTCTCAGGAGGAGTTATAATTATTAATGGAATACTATATGATCTTTATTAAAGGATTTTTAATGCCATTTGACCATATTTTCCCTCTATTAATTGATTGATACACCTCTTGTGAGTCCCTTAGATCCAAACATTTTTTTAGAACAATGTAGGGTGAGATTTGGTCAACCCTTTCTTATGCCTAGGTAATTCTCATTCATCTTGACCCTATCGTTGTTTGAATTTATTGGAATATCAGAACTTAGGAGATGGATACTTTATGGATTATCTTCCTTTATTTAGACCTAGATAAACAATTGATGATAGTGTTTTTTTGATGGGTAATTGATGTGGTTATACCCCTTTAGCTTGATTCCTTCTTTAGTATCATTCTAGAACCCTTGTTATTCTGGTGTGGAATCGGTTTTAGGGGAACTTAATGTGAGAGTTTAATAAAGGTGGTACACAGTGAGATTTCGGATCCATACCTAAGAAAATCCTAACATCGATATCGATGTTCTTGTGGTAATAATCTCATTATCATATATATCTATTTCATATGATTATTGGAATGGTATAGCTATATGTGTTTGTGTGCACTGATCTATTCTTGAGTTTCATTGCATGTGTGCATGTGTGTAGACCATGAATCCATTAATTGATATTGATCAAATGTATTTTTGTAGCCCCTGAAACCTATAATTGATGTTGATCACATGTGTGTGTGTGGGTGGCTACAGATACTCATGATTGATATACTATGTTGTACCTAAATATGTTACACCCTAGTGTATTTGAAGGTGAATACTTTAGAGATTTTTCTTCTAGTATCCAATTATAGGTGGACCATAATCACATTGTTATCACTTAAATGGGGATCATGTATGACATGTGATGATGCATTTGATGGACCAAGACACCAAGAAGGTGTATTATGGCCTTATGGCCTCACCTGAGGTAGTGTTGGGAGACAACAACCATGCAGCCTGACCTGAGGTAGAGGCAGAGGCACGATAACCTTATGGCCTAAATCATGATAGATATGAGGCTTGAGATACTTGTAGAATGAACCTAGACTCATTGGAATTATAGAAACTTAGAGGTATATGAGGTGACCTTGTGTTAACCCCCTGACCATGACTTTCTTTATGACCATTATTTCAACATGGAATTGAAGCAGGTACGGTCGGGGTTTGTGGCCAATTAGCTAGCAAAGGACTGCTTGGAACATGATTGATTTTATATTAATTATGAATCTATATATCATCATGAAATGAAACTCTTATTAATGTGAACATATATTAAGAATGTAATGGTGGTTTCCTACTAGGCTATACTCACACCCTGCATGAGCATCTCGATGCATGTGCAGACTTCAAAACCAGGAATCCAGGAAAGGGCAAGGTCCTAGAGACAAGGAGTTGAGGATAAATATCTTAGTGTTTATAAATGAGACTAGGATATACATCAATGTGTTTCTGAAATTTCCTTAATTACATTTATGTTATTTCTTATACATTGGTTGGACTACCAATTTGGGGGTTATTGATTTTATAATTTGCATGACTTGAGATAATTTTCATGTCATATGTGGTAGAATTGTTTCTATTATTTTCTATTATGTTATTCTAGGATGTTTATTTATACTTATTCATGAGTATAGAGTTTGAATTTGGAAACTGAGAGTATATCCTCCCCACTGACGACTTTCAGACACTCGATGCAAGTTAGAAACCTTTTTCATATATGGAAACATGAATGTGGTCATGCAGCACTCTGACCAGGACAAGGTGATTTGGGTTGGGGTGTTAAAACTCAAAAAACGAGATCAATGTTTAAAGATACATAAAAACCTCTATGTAGATACGGTTTAAACATAGTTTTGACAACCTTATACTAGCATTCTCTATGTAATATAATCTATTTTCATCATGATATATTATAAAAAAGGATGCATACTTTGTATCGTCTTCCTTGCATGTTTTATTTATATTTTAATAACCATACTGAACAGAATTTTTTAACAACCCAATATTCTAAAATAAGAACATTTTATCTAATAATTTATATGACATGAAAAACAAATCTTAAACAAGCCATGAAATATATTTCTTTAAATTTAATCACTTTTATAGCTTGCAGAACATGCAACCACAGGTCTAAATAGACTGTAATACAATGTATCATTATAACCAAACCATTAAATTGGTGAGTATGAATATAAAGAAATAAATTCTTAAAATTATGGTAATATATTGATTAAAAATAAAATAATAATCATTGAAAATAAAAATAAATGTTTTCTAAAAAAAATATATTTTTTTCTAAAAGATGATTTAGTCACACTTTTCGCACATACATTAAAATTAAATTTTAAAACTTTTAGAAAATTTATTTTATAAAAATATCTTAATCTTTGAAATCATCATATCAAAATTAGTATAGATTGTATTTTTGGTATTTTTCTAAAATGTTTCATTTTTTTTGATGAATAGTGAAAAATAATGAATTTTAATCGAAAAATGTCTTTTCGTTTAAACTATTTAAAAACTTAAATTACATTTTTAATTGATTTTAAAGAAAATTTGTCCAATTATATATATATTAATACAATTTAATTTATTTAAATAATTTAAAAGTTTAATTTTTATATAAAAAAATTGTAAACATTTGAACATTTTCTCTTTGAAAACTCGCTTTCTCATCTTGTCCATGGTATTAATTTTAACTTAAATTTTTAACACTTATGTTAATGGAATATATTGAAAAATGGATTAAATATTTGGAATTATAATAATTTATATTATATAATATGTTCAAAATAATTTTTGTTCATTGTAATTAGTAAAGATAATAAAAATTATTTACCGCGGTTAAGGTGAAAATGGATTTACTAGGGGTTAAAATAAAAATATATGGGTTAAAATGACCTAAAAACTTGACTAATATATATTTTATAGACATATTTAGACCTAATAATGTCTAGGTATCAATAATACTATATGTTTTACCGTTTTTTTCATGTGAATAATGTTGTACCAATTTCTTTCAAAAAATTACAAGTGTTCCACTCACTACACTTATAAAGGACACCCTCTATCCTCCCTTCTTCACACTTTCACACCCTTTTGGTTTAGAAAATACCAAAATAAATCACTTCCAAAATCCCCTAATATTATACTAGAAGACTTATTTTTTGAATATATCCATCCTAGGAAGTCTTTTGGTTCAAACTTAAGGAGGTTATCTGAAGAGGAGGAAACGTTCTTCGACGAGCATTTTTATTTTATTACTTCCTCAACCTCCTTAAATTCTTATTAAAACATTATGATATAATGAAATTAGTATATTTAATATACTAAGATGTTTCTAGGTTAAGTTAATGACCTATAACTATCCTCACTTTCATCCAATGGGTTATGAAATCATTATTCATGTATACAGCGGACTACTGCGTCGCGAACTAATGTCATTCATTTTTCCATTACCACCTCTCACGGTTGAGTATGATAATAGATATAAAGTATATATAATATTTTTATAAAATAATTAAAACTATTTAGTCATTATATTATATATATCTTTTTTACTTTTTATTTTTTAGTGGATACGATAACTTTTCACGTGTGTACGATAGACTACCGCCTCACGAAGCGACGCGATTCATTTTTCACTAACGCTTTAAATGGAAGGTAATAAGGATTAAGTTAATGAATATATGTGGTATAAATAAAATAAATATGACATTAATTACATAATTATAATACTTAAAAGATAATATATCATTTTTTATTACACTTTAATATGATAACACCATTCATGTATATGTAGACTGCCACCTTTACGAAGCGATAAGACAATCTTTTCATCACCAAACCTCATGGATGATATATATAAGTCTATTTAAATAAATTATATGGTTTATATGATTTTATGATCATTATTTAAAGATACAATATTACTTATCTCCTTTCCATAACGATCTTTAAAAAAGGAAAATGTTATTCATGCGTACGTACGACCTACCGTCTCCATGATTATAACATACTTCATTTCTCAAAAAAATCTTTCACAATTGATATTAAAAGAATAATTGTTATATATATATGATAATTATTATATGATAATTATTCTGGATATGATATAACTATATAATATTATCAAGAACCTGAACTTTCATAACAAATCATAAATGATAAAACAAGGCAATTAACTCCCATAGCAATGAAAATAATGAAATAATATTAACATATGGGTGATAAGATGTTATAAAAGAAAGATATATGATACTATAAATATTAATATGTTTTTTTGATAAGTTAGTAATAAGTTTAAAATTACTATAGAGGAGGTTAAAGTACATTTAACAAAAAAAGCGTAAGAAAAGAGACTTCATCATAATTTCCCTTCATTGATGCATATTGTAATATTGTGCACCTATTTTCTTTTATATGGGAAAAATACCAATTTTAAATGTAATATCATGATTTATTAATAATTTATGGTATTTTAAGTTTCAATTTTAATTATTTCAAGCAGTATTTTTTGACTTAAAAGTTACCAATTAGTAATGAATTTCATAACTTGGTTTCATTTCATTGGGTTAGATTACTTATTCATTGTTTTTAATATTCTAAGATTATGTGTTTAATGAATTTTGATTATCTTAAATTGTATTTAAACTAATTTTATAAAGATTTACATTTAATGCACATAATCTATTCATTGGTTAATTCTCACTTTAATTTTATGATCAATGTATGGGTTTATTTTACAATCCAATATAGTCAAGATTATTTACTCTTGAATTTCATTCAAAGGAAATTATTTGACAATTTAATAATAAACCAATTTAAAATTTTTTAACTCTATTTATCCATGATATTTTAAAGTAATAGTACCATTTTCCCACTCTTTGGTACTTAAAATGTTCGATAAAACGTTTTTAAGAAAATTCAAATTCATTTCTCTCTTCAATTGAGAATCTATATTATTCCAAAACCATATTTTCGAAACTGTTTTTAATATTTTAAAAATGATTTATTAAATACATGTTTAACCATTTTTTTAATTTTTAAAAAATATTTTTAATGGAGTCTTTATGTCATTTTCAAAACAATGACTATTTGGATTTTATAGAAAATGTGAAAGGAATATTTGTTTTAATGTATACGATATGAAAAAAATTTCCATCCATCATGAACCCTCAAATGTATTAGCGATTATTTTATAAGATTCAAAGTTTATTTTTAAATAAATTTTTTTTTAAAATTTTTTGGGATATTTTATTTTTGAAAGGATATTTTCAAAATGAAATGGATATTTTCCTCGAGAAAATTTTAAAAGTATTTTTATGGTATTTCTATTAATCAATGAAAAAACCATTTATTATTACTATAATGGGTATATTTTTTGTTTCTATCATCCTTATTATTATTATGAATGGATTTTGATCACTTTAACTAAGGAAAGTATTGACATTCACTTTTTTGATTCATTTTTGTCACTAAATTTCCATTAAATTATTCACTTTCCTATGATCATTGGACATTAAATTTCCCTCATATATCCATATTATTTATTATGGATATGATTATTTCCTAAAACATATACCATTATTACATATGATTTTTTATTTTTAAAGTTATTTATTTATCCATGGGAATATTTATAAATCTATATTCCTTAATCAATATGAATGCTTGATGATAAGGCACATTGATTCATGAATTAAATCAATCATTTGATATTGGAGGATTTTTTTGGACATGTAGACATGGGTGGGGGAAAGTTATAGATAACCGCTTGATGCATGAATATTTTTAATTAGAATAATCAATTGGAAAAACTTGATAAGTTTGTACTCAGTAGTTTTAAATCAGTTATTCATACCAAATGAGTTTGTACCCAATAATTATAAATCAGTTGGACAAACTAGATGAGTTTTTTACTTAGAGGTATTAAAAAATATTGTGGATAAATCATGATGGTAGAGGTATTATGTTCCTGAGACATGAAATAAAATAATTAATAATTTCCTTCATTAATAATTTAGTTATTATTATTCATGATATTTTCACAATGATATTATCTTTGGATGATTTTTTTTCTTGGTTTATTGATTAAATGACATCTATTTTTAGTTATTTACCTCGCCACATTGATTACACATTATCTTATAATGATATTCAAGTTGTTTAAATGGAATATGTTTTTAGTTATTTACCTTTCCATATTGATTATGCCTTATATTATCATGATATTCATGTTGTTTAAATTACATATTTTTTAGTTATTTACCTTACCATATTGATTATTCCTTATCTTATCATGATAGTAAAGTTGTTTAAATAGAATGTGGTTTTAGTTATTTACCTTTCCATGTTGATTGTTCTTTTTGATTCAAGATAGATTCAACTATACTTAACCCTTAATGATCATTTTATCTAAACTTTATTTTGTTTCCTTTACATAGGATTCCATGAAGTGTACTATGATTGATGTGAAAGGGTATTCTAGATAGAATGATGATATACTTGAAAACAATTATGTTGTAATTTGTGTTTTCAAATGTAATATAGGAATCATGTATGCATTTAGTTTACCAAGACTACTAAACTATTCGTCCCTTCAAGAAGTTATTCCTTGTATCATATGCCATTGTAATAAATAATACATTGGCTTTAGGTTACTAGGGTCGGGGTTGCTAAAGTTGGTATCAGAAGAATTTAATAGAAAATTTTGGAGATAGATTTAGGAAAAAATACATTATGGATCATAACAAAATGATAGAATTTGAGGATAAGTATATAGTAAAATCCTAAATTTTTGATAAGGAAGATATTATGAGATTATTAGGATATTTTATTAACCCTTTTATGATATGGGTTTTTCAATAATGGCATTTCCAAATGTCAAACCCTTGATTACCAAGATCAAGTTTAATTTATAAGGATGAAATTTATTTAATATGGGTAGAATGGAACACCTCAATATTCTAAAATAAGAAAATTTTATCTGATATCATATGTGACATGATACACCAAGGTTAAACAACCCATGAAATATATTTCTTTAAATTTAATCTCTTCGATAGCTTGCGGATCATGAAACTCTGAGTCTAAATGAACTATAATATAGTATGCCATTATAAATTAGACAATAAATTAGTGTTAATAAATGGTACTAACTAAATTTTTAATTTTTTTTACATATTGATTAGAAATAAAATAATAATAATTTAATAGAGAAATATTTTGTTTTTAAAAAACTTTAATTTTTTCAAAAGATGTTTTAGTTGCGCTTTGAACACATAATTTAAAATTAATTTTTACCAATTTTTTAAAATTTATTTTAAAAAAAGAAATTAATTTTTGAAATAATCATATAAAATTTATCTTAAGGTTAATGTTTTGAATTTTCTAAAATATTTCATTTTTTATGAATTGTGAAAAATAGTGCATTTTAATTGAAAAATTATTTTTTGTTTAAATTATTTATAAAGCTAAATTACATTTTTAATTGGGTTTAAAGTAAAATTAGTTCAATTATATATATATATATATTTGTCCAATTTAGGTCATTTTAATCATTTTCATATTGAATTTTGGTATATAAACATTGTAAACTTTTGAACATTTTTGCGTTAAAAACTTGTTTTCTCAACGCGTCTGCGGTATTAATTTTAAATTAAATTTTAAAAATTATACAAATGGAATATTTAAAAATATATTAAATATTTAGAATCATCATAATTTATATTATCTAATAATTTTAAGTTATTTTTTTCATAATAATTTGTAAATATAATAAAAATTATTTACCACGGTTAAGGTAAAAATGGATTTATAGGGGGTTAAATTAAAACGATAAGCGTTAAAATGACCTAAAAACTTTCCTAAAATATATAATATTTTCATATTTATACCCTATAATCTATAAGGAAATATAATAATCCATTTTATACCCTTGTTTCATGTAAAAAATGTGGGTACAACTTTGTCTTTCAAAATATTACAAGTTTGCCACTCACCTCACTTATAAAAGGTCACAAAATATACTCTCTTATTAATAACTTAACACCATTTCGGTATAGAAAATATCTACCTAAATCACTTATCAAGTTTCCTTATATCACCTTAAATTCCTTTTTTGGGAAGAAATCCAAACTAGGAATGGTTTTAGTGTAAACCTAAGGAGGTTACCCGAAGAAGTGGTAACATTCTTCAACGAGTGTTTTTATTTTATTTCTTCCTACACCTAATTAAATTATTATTAAACCATTATGATATAATAAAATCAGTATATTAAATATATATATGTTTTTATGTTAAGGTAATTATGTAGAACCATCCCCTCTTCCATCAAATGGGTTGCAAAATCTTCATTTGTGTGCACAACGGATTACCACCTCACGAACCGTTGTCATTCACTTTTCCATAACCACCTCTTAGGGTTAGATATGATGATGGATATAAATTATATATATATATATATATTATATTATATTTATGAAATAATTATACCTATTTATTCACTATATCATATATATATTTTTACCTTCCATTCTGTAGGGGATACGATAATGACACTCGTGTGTACGGTGAACAACCACCTCACAAAGCGATGTGATTCATCTTTCACTAATGATTTATATTGAAGGTAATAAGGATAAATTTAATGAATATATGATATATAAATGAAATAATTATGATATTAATGATGTATTTATCATTATTAAAATATAATATATCATATTTTTTCTTACACTTAAAGATGATAACATCCTTCATGTATGTGTAGACTACCGCCATCATGCAGAAATGTGACTCTTTTCATCACCACACCACATGGATGATGTATATATATAAGTATATTTAATGAAATAATATTTTATATATGATATTATGATCATTATGGAAATATAAAATATTACTTACCTCGTTTCCATAATGATCATTAAAATGGAAACTTTACTCATGCGTACGTACAAACCACTGTCTTCATGATCATAACGTACTTCATTTCTCAAAACCATATTTATTGATTGTTCTTAAAAGTATAATTAATATTTAAATATGATAATTATGTAATTATTATTATTATTATTATATAGTTGATGTAAATATATAATATACACTGTAACAAACTAACCCGGGTCAACCTAACCATACAACCAAGCCGACCATCACATGGTGAGGTGAAGAAAAGACAACAGAATGAGTCTTGAATATAACCAAAAAAAGACATAAAAATAGGGTAAAAAGAGGAATAAAAAGATATAACCAGATACATAGAACCAAGAAAATGGGATAAACTAGAAAAGCATGAATCAGATCAGACCAACCATTCTCCCTACGACAAATTGTCACCTCCAAACCATCCTGAATCAAAGGCAGTGACAACAAGAGAAGCCAAGATGCTACAAGATGCCCTTACCTTTAACTGAATACTAAAATAAAACATCTAAAATATCCCAAATAAAAAATTAGTGTGTGATAAAAAATCATAATAGGATATAAACATAAAGTCCATACGAGGTCTAATATCAAGAATGTAATAGATCTAGATTTTAAAACAAGACAGTTTTACAAAGAATTTTCATAGATCCAAACTCATTTATAAATCATTTTCCACTTGGTTTTAATAAAATAATATCATATTATAAATAACCATAAATATGAAAAGTATAATTGATAAAACAAGAAATCATATACATGAATCATAAGGTAAGAAAGTAAGTACACATCCCTAAAATATCATCATATGAATCCATGTGATACAACCTCATATAAATACATATGAGAAAGAATTCAGGATAAAAACCATCATGTGATAAAAATATATAAATTATCAAGAAAACTATCATTTGGGATCCATGATATGAGAAAAAAACATACTAGGAACAAAAGAACCTAAACTAATCCAAATATTGGATCCAATCGATATTGCGTCTTGCCACAATTTGTCGATATCAACAAAACAACCACTAGTGGGGCCACAAACACTAAGGATTCTTATGTCTATTTCTTAACACAGCCAAGGATCCCAAAATTATTAGATTATAAAATTATATTTTAAAACCATGTTCAAAATTTTTAATTTTTTTTTCAAATACAAGAAAAACTTCTTTAGTATTTGAAAAACCCATTTCTGAATCAGAACAAATCTATTTTTAAAGAAAACATCTTTATAAAAATTTATATTTCCAAGAAATCATTTGAAACCACAAATAAATTATATTCAATGAAAAAAAAGAAATATATCAATAACTATAAGTAATCATCGAATTAACCCATAGTATATACACACCTACCTCAAAATGGTAAAAACCAATATGTCTTCAACAACGATGATTGGAAAACATTAAATCAGATTTTAAAGACAAGGTGTAGAAAGAAACTAAAATAGATCAATAAAAAACATTTTACGATCACAAATCTAAACCAAAAATGCAGACACCATAGTTTCCATGACCAAAGGAATGAAGAACCCGAAGGAAGACTTACTCAGAGAGGCATAAACCAACAATCCTAATGATATATCATTGAAAAAATATCTTGGAAAGAGTGGGTATCTCCAAAATCACCTATGGTGAGCTTTGGGTCAAGAAAGGGAGGTGTCATGGTTGAATGAAATAAAAATCACTCATATGAAGCCCTAAAACCACAGCTCGTGATAATTACATGATGTGTAATCCCATTACACTATTTAAATTCCATGAAGGATTAAAACATTAAAAAACCTATTGAATTTTTATAAAAACAGAATTTTATCCATTACACGATGTGAACTCCAAATACACGGTATGTAAACTTCACGCCCTAAACTAGATTCATGAAATCTTCCCAGCGACCATTACATGGTGTGAAATTAATTTACATGAAATGTATTCTCCCTAGAAATAGAAAATAGGATGGTTCTCAATAGAAGAACACCAAATCACCTAGGGAGTTCTCCAAACATGGGGAAAACCCCTGAAATCCATTAATACATTTATACCCTGACTCCATTAATTCAAACAAACAAACATCCCATAACTTTAGGAATTTTCCCCAGAAAACGATATCCACCCCCAAGAATCCCACAAATGCACAAAAACAAGGAAAATAAAAAATAATGAACACAATATTACCTGAAATTCATAATGGGGTGTTTCATAAACAAGAACCAAAACTTTCATAACAAATCATGAATGATAAAACAAGTCAATTAACACTCCAAACAAGGAAAGTAATGAAATATTATTAATAAATGGGTGATAAGATGTTAAAAAAGGATCATATAATATATTATAAATATTAATATGGTTTTTTAATAAGTTAATAACATGTTTAAAATTACTATATATGAGGTTACATCACGTTTAACCAAAAGGAAGGGTGATGTAAGGGACTTCGTCTCAATTTCCCTTCATTGAGGCATATTGTAATGTTATGCACCTAATTTCTATTATATGGTAAACATTATTCCAATTTGAAATATAATATCATGATTCCTTAATAATTAATGGCATTTTAAGTTTTAGTTTGAATTATTTCATCCAAGGGGTTTTGAATTAAAAATTACCAAGTGGTAAATAATTTCATAACTCAATTTTGTTTCATTGAGTTATATTACTTATTCATTGTCTTTGATATTATAAGATTATGTGTGTAATGAATTTTGATTATATTACATTTTATTTCCACTTATTTTATATTTATTTACATTTGATGCACATAATCTATTCATTAGTTAATTCTCAATTCAATGTTATGATCATTATAAAGGTTTATTTTATAATCTCATTCAAATCAAGATTATTTATTATTGAATTCCAGTTGAAGGAAATTATTTGACTATTTCATAATAAACTAATTTTACTTTCTTATTCTATGATTATTCATGATATTTTAATGTAATAATACCATTTTTTCACTCTTTGGTACTTAAAGTGCTCGAAAAAATGTTTTTTAGAAAATCAGACTTCATTTATCTCTTCGGTCAGAAATATTTTTTTTTTCAAAAACTATATTTGAAAAGAATGTTTTATAAAATATTTTTAACCTTATAAAAAATTATTTAATAAATTATGTTTTACCCTTTTTCACTTTTTAATTTTTTTTAAATTAATCTTCATATCGTTATAAAAAAAAATCCAATTTGTCTTTTACTAAAAATGTGAAAGGAATATTTGTTTTAACATTTACGAAATGAACAAAATTTCCAACCATTATAACCAATAAAATTTTTAAAATATTATTTTATAATTTTAAAAGGTTATTTTCAAAGAAAAACATTTTCAAAATATTTTATGAAATTTTAGTTTTTCAAGGTGATATTCAAAATGAAGAAGGATATTTTCCTCAAAAATGTTTTTAAATATATTTTTATGGTATTTATATCCATAAAAGACAAAAACCCTTTATTTATAATCCAATGGGTATATTATACTTCAATACCATCCTTATTCTTTCTATAGATGGTTTATGATAACTTTAACCAAGGAAAGTATTGACATTAACTTCCTTGATTATTTTTTTGTTGTCATTAACTTTCCCTTGAATTATTCACTTTCCTATGATCATTGGACATTAAATTTCACATAGATATCCATATTATTTATGATGTATATGATTATTTTCTAAGTCATATACCATTTTTATATAAATTTTTAAACATGAAAGTTATTTTTTTATCTAGGGAAATATTGATAAATCTATATTACTTACTCAATATGGATATTTGATGACAAAGCACATTGATTCATGAATTAAATTAATTATTTGATATAAATGGAATGATTTGAAAATGATGAAATTGGCAGGGAAAAATTATAGACATCCCCTTGTTTAATAAAAAAGTCTCACAAGAGAAATCAATTGGCCAAACTAGATGAGTTTATACCCAATAATTTGAAATCAGTTTTCCAGACTAGACGAGCTTTTACCCTGTAGTTTTAAATCATTTAGCCAAACTAGACGTGTTTATAATCATCAGTTTTAAACTATATTGTGGATAGATATTTATGGTATAAGTATCATATTCTTGAGTCATAACATCCAATAATTACATGTTTCATTTATTAAGAATTCATTTATTATTATCCACGAGGTTTTCACAATGATAGTATTTATGGATGAATTTCATTCATAGTTTATTGATTAAATGGAATGTGTTTTTAGTTATTTATATTTATATATTGATTATGACTTATCTTATCATGATATTAAAGTTGTTTAAATGTCATGTGTTTTTAGTTATTTATCTTTCCATATTGATTATGTCTTGTCTTATCATGATTTTCAAGTTATTTAAATGGCATGTGTTTTTAGTTATTTACCTTTCCATATTGATTATACCTTATCTTATCATGATAGTAAAGTTGTTTAAGTGATACATGTTTTTATCTATTTACCTTTCCATTTTGATTATTCTTATTTATTCATGACATATTCCATTATACTTAATCCTTACTAAGCATTTGATCTCACCCTTATTTTTTCCTTTCCCCAGGATTCCATGAATTGTACCATGATTTATGTGCAAGGACACACTTGAGGGAGTAATGATACCCTAAAAAAATGATGTTGAAATTATTGTTTTCAAATGTAATATGGGAATCATGTATGTATCTGGTTTACCAAGACTACTAAACTATTCATTCCTTTGATATGTGATTCCTTGTATCCTATACCAATATAATAAAGTACACACTGGCTCTGAGATATAGGGTTCAGGGTTTCTATAGGATTGCATTTCACAATCATGGACATAGATTTAATAAAGGTTCTACCATCATAGTCAATTTGGCTTGAGATATATATTCCTATACATGAGTGAATATTCCTATCATGATTATTCAATCAATTTCATACTGCCAATGATGAAACTGATGCAAAATACCTCACCAAAAACATAAATGCTATGGTTTTTATCCTTGATCAAAGTATGTCATCAAATGATACTCATTAACAATGATATTAAGTAAAGAGTTCAATACACATGCCAATATAGGAACATCAAATGGAACCCAATACATATTTTGTTCCTATTGGCATGTCATTCATCATGATCTCATTTATTTCCCATTATTATAATCCCCCACCACATAAAAATCAGATATCATATGTTCCCCATTAGTATGATGCATTTAAACCATGAGACATATATTTAAGATTACTATCATAGTATCTTGGGGTTCTCATTATATATGAGAACTAATATAACCATTTGATATGAAAAATAATCCAAGGAAATTAATTCTTAAGTTATATCTAGGTGTGACGCCCTGATCTTAGTCCACTCAAAAGTGACCCGATCCGATGACCACATGGCCTCAAGTGTGCCTCCCCATATGCTAAAGGCTTTCGACTTGTAGTAAGGGTATATGGTGGTTTGGTGAGGTGACTATAACCACTTTTATCAAAGGGTACAACATTAAATGATAACAATAAAAGTGAAAATAATATAATTAAATAGTGGATTAAATATTTCAATAAAAATAACTGATATAAAGTAGTAAACGTATCATATACAAATGATGTTATGTCAATAAAAAAGGGAAACAAGCATACATGGAAGTAGGCGTACTAAATAATAAATATACGAAAAAAGAAACAAAAAGACCAAAATTCTATTCTATGAGAATCACAAGCACTTTCTCAATCTTCTATTACCATGATTCCACCCTTACAGATATCAATCATTTATAGTTGGATGCTTTCATTTATCTCTACCTACACCCAAGAAGTCTTCCTGTGTGCCAATTAGCGGCCTAAAAAGGGTGTGAGTAAAACTTAGTAGTCCACCACCAATGGTGTCTGTAACTAATCCAATCGATGAATATAAAATAACCAGTGTATAGGTTTAATAAATGTTAATTAGAAATGTAAATATTAACCCTACAGAACACATGCTACTCATGGGATATGTAACAACTCTTGTTTTATTATATTTCTCCTTTTAATATTTATTTATATTTATATGGATTTATCAATGGATTCTACATTATGTTTGAGTTTCTAGGGACCCATAATTAATAAATTTTAATACATGAGTGTGCATAATTTTAGTGTAAATGGATTTTAAATTTTTTTGGTACCTTAAAAGGAAAATCCAATACCATGGTTGATTATACAATTCAAGGGTTACCCTATGAATGACATAACATTGTTCGACATCAGGATTTTTGTGATGGTTTCTCATTCACGGATACATTAAATAATATAATATAATTATTTTATTTTATTTACCAATCAAAATTACTCTATAAATACACTACTATAGAAATTATTTGGGTTATCCACAAAACCATGAGATAATTGAGATCCTTGGATGTTCTTCGTTAGTGGATCATAATTGGAGGATTAAAAATGATCTAATCGAGGTGTATCGAGAGGTAAAAAATGTAGTGATACTTCTTCATCATTTGAAAATGTGTTCTTCACCAATGATCTATAAGGACCCAACCTTAAACATTACATAATTTTGAATTAAGTTAATAATTCACATTGAGGATCTTTTTAGGTTTAGAGCTTTAGAGAATTAGGACATAACATATACATGACAACTTGAATATTACATGTAAAAACACATACTCGGTTTCAATTTTTTTTTCAAAAATAAAAACTCTTAAAAAAAGAGTCATTTAAAGTTCCATGTTTTAGACAACATGACTTTTCCTTGATCCCATCCTTAACCCTATTCCACTTTATGTCCTATGAAAAACATTTAAAGAACTTGGGATGAGCATAAAATGCACAGTAAGGGATACACAAAGAAGGAGAACCATAAGTTTTTCAAAACAAAAAATAAAACATGAATACTTTATCATAAGTAATACTTTCACCTTTATGAAGTAGTAAATACTCTTCACTGAATAAAAGATCATTTCTTACCCTTTTGTAACCAAAATATTACCATAAAACCCATATAAAGAACACATAACATATAAAGGTAACTTGAGACATAAACATTATTAAATGGAATAACCCTACGGTCGAATGACACACATATCACTAAATGGAATAGCCATATGACCGACTTCCATACCCAATGCATTGGAGGTTATAACGTAACCACCCATCCTAGTTTATCACGGCACCACCCGTCATTTGGTTTATCACATAACCACCCGTCAAATGTCCAAGTACCATTATAAAATCATAACACATAAAATATTGAAAATATAAAAATTTCACTAATAACATTTAATTTGAAATCACAGGAAATCATTTCAAGATATTGAAATAATCAATACATTTCAAAAACCATTTTCAATACCAAAACACCCAAAAATAGTATAAGGGATTTTTATTTATTTTTGAAAACATTATGGATTATAGAGGAAGGAAAATAATGATTATGGTGTCATAGAGGCCATTGTCACTACAAATGTTAAAAACATTCCTTTTTTAATTTAGAAAAACGATTCGTAGAAAAAATATTCCCTTTGATTTAAATGAAAAGTCAAAGGGGTTTATACACCGTATAAAAGAAAGTCATGTATAGAAATATTCCTCAATAAAGGAGATTGAGACGAAGTCCCTTACAAATATCATTTTGTAAATAAAATAAATCGATTATGTGTATTCACTATAGGTACACATATTTAATGTAAAAATACAATACATGACCTCAAAAGTTATTTCATACATAATCATATCACGACATAATTTAAAAGTAGAATATTAACCCAAAGAATGGAAATTGGGTTAAGAAGTTCCCTTACCTCGTGTCCGACTTGACACATTCATTCTTTAACTTCATGAATAATAAAATAAAGTTAATTTATACTTTAATAACCTTTTTCAAGTTTATTATTCCTTTTATATCACTTATTACCATGTTATAAACATTATGTAATTATTTAAGTTAATAATGGTCGTTTTGTCGATAGTTGGTACTTGAGTCAAAAATGAACACCTTATAATTACATGTTGTCCATGTGGTTGAGATTACATTATCTACAGAATGATATTAATGATTTAGATACCATATATAGATTATTTATTCAGTATATATATGTATTTATAATAGTATATAAATTTTGGAAGTAATAAATGAAATGCACTGTTCATGGAGACGGTAAGCCGTACGTAGACATAAACGCTACTTTCATTTTTATATCATATTTAATGGAATGAAAACATAATGATAAATAGGTATATTATAATTCCATTATAATATCATATATAATATCATTGACTCCATCCTTTATACATCCCACATAAGGCATGAATGAGGCACATCACTTTAAGGGGCGGTAGTCCGCACTTTCTCAAATGAAATTATCGTATTTACCTATAATGGAAACCAAAAAGGTATGATATAAATGAAAAATACAAAATCATAAAAAACATAAACATAATATATATCATATATAAATATATTTCCATCATAACGGACACCATAAGAGGTGGTAGGAGATAATTGAACAATCATCGTTTCATGAGGCGTTAGTTTTCCATCCACAGAAACAATATGTTATTTACCCATTAGATGGAGGTATGTGTAAGTGTAGTTTGAATAATTCTCATAAATAAATCATAGTATATTTAGGATACTGGTGTTATTATAAAATAAAGTTATAAAAAGGTTTTAGTGGTTGGAGAAGTAAAATAAAAGAAAAGAATTTAAGAGAAACCATTACCTTTAATTTGGGTAACTCCCTTTGGTTTGAACCAAAAGGACTTCTTGAAGTGCCTTATGCCTAAGTTAAGGCTTCTAGGAGGAGGATAGGGATGTAGGTATATATTTATATTAATTGGGTAGTGGTTGGACGAGCCAAGGGGCTTGAGAGGTGTGAGGAATTTGTTAGAAGTGAGGGCTTTTTATAAGGGGGAGGAGGGGCTCTTTAGGAAAGTGTGAAAATATTATTTTATTATATAATGATTTTTGGTTTATAAAGGTCTCAAACTAATTAGAGTTGAAGATAAGATGAACCATGGTAGAAATGAAATCATCCAATAAGAATTGGAAAGGTTTTGGATATTGTTTTAATCATTATAATCTTATTTATTTAAATCATTTATTAATGAAGTAAATACTACATCAATATCGTGTCATAAATAATTTTATTTATTTGATGTCGAAAAATTATAAAAAATTCCATAATGTAGTAATTTTTTTATCTTTCCAAATAATATTAATAGTAAAAAATATAACTTATATAACCCTTGTAAAAATTTATTTACTAAAAGATATTTGTTTATGTCATTTTTTCCTTTACTTTAAGTTAATTAAAATAAAGTGTCATTATCACTCATATGTGGCTCCATTGGGTCCTAAAATAGACCCAAGGATGGAAATAGTCGGTCATGACTCATCCAATAAGGTTAGTACAAGTGTTAAAGTAATTTTTTATTATTATAATATTCGTTTTACCTTAAATTACACTATTTACCTTTAATCGCGGTAAATAAAATTCAAAAGTTACTATTCACCAAAAATTATTTTCATCTTATTGAACCAAATTTTACTTACTAATAACAAACATGTATGTAGGATTTTCGAAATTTGATTCATAGAAGCGGTCAAATTTCATTTAAATGAAAAAGTCAGTTTTTTAACTACTACTTAGTGGTTTCACTATTCATCAAAAATTGAAGTTTTTCAGAAAAATACCAAACATTCATCCTAATATATATTTGATATTTCGAATTAAAAAATGATGTGTATTTTAAAAAATTAAAAACATATAAGTTTCATTAATTAATTTGAAATTAATTCCCGTTGTCATAACAAATAGCGTGTTTTTAAGAAACAATCTCTATCAAAAGATTGACACTTTTTTATGTCCAATTTCAAAGTGAAATTAATTCAAATGACCACCATTGAATTAAATGGTAAAAATATAATCTAATTACACTTTAAAACCAATAAAAATATAATCTAACCATATAAAGAAATTATATTAAAAATCAGTTTTGAATTAAAATACAATATTTTTCACTATTCATCAAAAAACGAATTTTATCAGAAAAATACCAAAATTTTACCCAAAGTAAATTTTTATGTCCCGATTCTAAAGAATAATTTTATTTTGTCAAATAGAACATATAAAAGTGACCAAAACTGGATTTAAAGAGGGTTCTCCATCAAAAGGTGGTAAATCGAACTTTTAAAGAATATTAGAATATTTTTGCTTAAAATTAGATTCATTCACATTTTAAGCCTCTAACTTTTATTGGGTAAATGTAAAAATATTTAATAAACCTATATAATCATATTTTAGTTAGTTCTGTTCATGCTGCCAATATAACGGCTAGGCGTTAACTACCATTTAAAATAATAATATTATATTGTTAGTGTGCAACGTAAGATTTCAAAGAAACCCGTTTTTGCGTATCAGGTACGCTATCGAACATAACATCCACTTTAAAGTAAAATTAATATTTAATTCACAAATATTAATAAAAATTAAAATGTATTATTTCTTTACTTACCTGGGATGTTACATGATCGATCCTTAAACAAGGTAGGGTTTTTTATTTTTGGATTTCACCCTCATGATTAAATTGTTAAATCATGAATTTTATCTAATTTATTTTTGGTTATTGATCAAACATTATTCTCAAGATCCCAATATGTGAATTTAAAATTTTAAACTAATTTAATCTTCATATGTTATGATAAAACCTTAGAAATTCATAATCTGTTATATTTGGTTGAGAACACTCACTAAACGATCGATTTACATTATTTTCATGAATTTCCCCCCAATATTCTCAACTTTCTTGTTGATTTTCTTGTATGCTCACAATTTGACTTTTTGAGCTTGATTTAATCTTGATCGAACCCCTAAATACATGAAATTGATGCGAATGGTGGAAGGCATAGCGATATAGGGATGGATCATGGAGGATTAATGGTTATGAGGTATGTATTTGGATTTTTGAACCTTGAATGAAGATGGCTAGAGTGATGGGGTCCATGTGAGTGATTATATTTTGATTTCCGGCCCCCAAAAGTTGGGAATTAACGACCGGAGGTGACCCATTCAATTTTGGGAGGTTAAATGGTGGGATTTTCAGAAGAATCAGCATATCAGGAAACCATGTTAAGGATCTAGAAATTTTATAAAAAGCACAACTACACACCATGTAGTGAGGAATAACATGTAGTGTGTTCTTAAAATTTCATGGAAGCTATGGTTTTTAGTTGAGTCAAGGATTACACGTTATGTGGTCGGGACCACACACCATTTGACCCTACCATAGAAGCTAAACCATGTGCCGACTACACATTCCCAAGACCCCATGCGGTGGGACATGTCTCATGATTCTAGAGGACAAGAAAATGCCCAGGGGTACATGTTCATGGCTGGGTACATGGCCATGTACATGGTCAGGGTCTGAAGTACACGAGCATGGCTAAGAACACACGAGAAGGCCTCAGGTGCCTGAGACATGTCATGTACCACCTATACATATCTTGTAGTATGAAATGGATTACTAAGATATGTCTATAAGATAACACGAACAAGCGATGAGATGGGGTCACATGCCACGTGGACCCCTATACACATTGTTTATTCCCAACAGAACTTCTTCTACTCATATCACCTTCTTTGAGACTCGGATTTATTACCCCAAGTAGCCTCTGTTGAGTGTTTTTTCACATAGAACACAATACTGACATTATTTTTTGGAATATGTGATGTGATGTGAGGTTTTATGAGAATGATTCTTCTTTAGGTGACACTTGACAATACTAGTGATTGGGCATGATCATCAGAGAGATGCTGAGGTTGGTACTCCCCTGTTACACCAAGGCACGAGGTCCCCATACTCTTTATATATGTAGATTTGGTACTACCCTAAACTATACATGGGTCCTCTATCTATGGAGTGATACTCCCCCAACATCGAGATCTGGTGGCATGTGGGTCCTCCATGGGTTTGTGGGTCCCTCAGTTATGCGGTTGAGTAGTGAGGAGCGGGTCCCTACACACATATTCTAGGGAGGTTACGTTTGATGGTGGGAATCATAGATAGAATTTTGGGTCTTTATATGGAATCATCAACTTGGATGGGATATGATATGAAGATACCATTTTCTCTCTCTACTAGGTTTCTTTACAAGAACATATATATGTTAGTTTTTTCATATCCCAATTATTATGGGTTGAGATGACCTGTATTGTATCCTTATATTGCTTCTTTTAGGGGTTTTGGGGTGTCTTACTTGGTATTTATATACTCACCCATGTATGGTATTTTATTGCATGTGTCACGACTTAGAAAGATGATGGATAGATTATCAGTTACTTTGGTAGATATTAGTGATACTTGGGTGCATTGATAACGTGTGGTGGTCAGGAATTGGAGATCAAGAGCTGGGATCTCTCAAATTTCTTTTATCCCAGTTTATTTCAGGTTGGGAAATAACTGCTGGGTTTGTGTGTATTTTTCCCCCTTTTTTACTTTGGTTTATACTATGGTACTCTGATGTTTTTCCTATTGGTTATTTTATGCATTGTTTTACTTTATATGTTACAATATTTATTATATTTATATACATTGTTGCGTTAATATGGTTGGGTGTGTACATATAGGTACATAGGGAAAAGGTCTCCCATTAAGTTATGCCTTCTCAGTGCTTGTTTCTATCCTATAGTCTTTTAGAGGCAGGCTTGGGGTTGTGGTAGCTTGGCTTCCCACTGGCCAAGTGGGCCCTAACGGGTTGGGTCAGTACAAGATACCTAGACAAACATACATGCTTCAGCCTAATTCATAATTTTTAAACCATATATCATTGTGATCTCATATTTTTAAATGGGGTCACTTCATGTATCCCAAAAGGGGATACATGATGTTATGTCCAATAATCCCAATCAATGATGTGGAGCATCATGTCCTAAATCATAGAATAAATGGGAATAGAGAGTCATGTCCAAAAATTCCAAATAAATGATGAGGAGTTATATATCCAACATCCTAAATCAAAGGGGCATGCAGATTCTTGTCCAAAATTTAAAATAAAATATGGGGAGTTCCATTTACCACATACCAAACCAAAGGGGAAAGGAGCTTCATGTCTATAATTCCAGATAAAATATGAGGAGAGATATGTAAAATATCTCTTAACCATTTCACTACAACTAACTGCCAAGGTCCCATAATAATGATAAAGTATTACAGTAAACACTATCCAAGAGGAAAATCCATCTCATTTAAGGATCAAACCATTCCTTTAACTATCTTATTAATCAATTACCCTCAAGTGATAAAAATGGACCAGGTGGAGTATTTATGTCAATTAAACTTTCATTTAATATCATTTATTCATGGTCATAATTGAAAATTTAACAAGGAAAAAGTGACATGGTCTTACCATTCATATCACATTTAATTCATTTAATCATTCCATTAGCAAGAGGCAAATCAACACACCGAAAAGGTGGTTTAATCACAAGGTAACAATGGTATCCAAATATGATTTAATCGAACCCACCTAAAGGGGATGGTTTAGGTTGAGGTCATTATCCTCAAACCATTTAAAATGGATCATAAGACTTTTAGGATGATTCTTAGATAAAAATTTAAAATGAATTTTAATTTTAGAGGCTATACATGGAATACCCATTATCTGGCATAACATTTCATGATATAAATGACTATAATTTTAAGGAAAATCACTAGACCACCTACCTAACATGGTTAGTGGAATCATCATCCAGTATAGACCTTTGATTAGAGTTGGAATGAGAGAAATAAGAGAAACTAGACTAGTTCCCTAAAAGTTGATCAAATTGGATCGCATGGAAATAATATCCAAAAAGTTAAGAGAAAACCACAAAAAAAGAAAGACGAAAGGAAGAATAAACAAGGGAGATCCAATATGATGAATGATGTTTTATTCCAAGATTGGATGAAGGATATATCATAAATCTTAATAATATAAATGGAGGATCTCTCCCATGGGTGGACGCTGCTACACGTTTGAAGAAGTAGGATATGGGTTAAAGGGTTAATGAAAGAAGGGGAAAATAATAAATTCACCCTTTTAAAGAGAAACACGGTTTTCCCACATGGATATCCAAACCCTGAGAAAAAACTACCCAGGGTGACACACCCTTCATATGGCTAGGTGTATAGTTAGACAAACTCTCCGTAACCCAAACATGCTCACTGTCTAAAACCCACACATCCTCGCATGCTAGGTGCATGGTTAGGATAAACCATGCACCAACCGTGATAACTATACCTATAATAAATTGAAGTATTTTCATAGCCATGCAGTCTATGTTTCACAGTTAAAATAATTGTTCTCCTCCTCTTTGGGCCACACAGTTAGTACTAATCAGGCGCCAACCATACGTCTCTCTCCATTTCTATAAAAACTATAAATACAGGCTCTAAATGAGACCAAACTCTCCCAAATACTTCTCTAATATATTAGGAACTTTAATTAGAGAAAAAATGGATTTATTTTTAAAATTAAAGGATTCATACCTTATAGAAAAATTGGCATCTTAAAATCTCCCCTCCTTAAAAAAACATGTCCCTGAGTTTCCCTCTAAGGGTGGTTAAGCATCATCTGAGAATAATTCAGGTCACTGAGAATGTATGTCAGAATATCATTCCTAGGACTAATCCTATACATGGATGTGCTTCCATATCACTTGAACTAGAATAACTGACCATCCTCAAAGATCCTTCATGCTTTGATCAATGAAATGAATAGGATACTCTTAAATAATAAGCATCAACATCCAACTCAACCTCATCGGGATGAAGAACATGAGATGGGTCTGAATAGTAAATATAGAAAAAAACATGAAATACATTAGGCATAGCCCTGTATATCTGAGTAATATTTATGTGATATTTCACTGGTCTATCCCTCTCCAAAACCAGAAAAGGTTCAATGAATCTAGGTAATATCTTACCTTTCCTCTTAATTCGTTAATAACCCAATCTAGGAAAAAAGTGCAAGAAGACCCGGTCCCCAACCTCAAAATCTAGAGGTCCATAATGGAGATCTACATAAGATGTCTACCTATACTAAGTTATATCTATATAATTACTGATCATTTTTACCTGCTCTGATGTCTCCTAAATGAGACATTGTCTTAATATCATTGCATCCCCTACCTCTATCTGGAATAGAGGTTATCATCACAACCTACCATATAAGGACTTTTAAGGATCCATTTATATAGTCACATGAAATATATTATTATAATAGAATTTATAAAGAGGTAAATATTTATCCCAAGATCCTCCCAAATCAGGGCACATACTCAGATCATGTCCTCCAATACTTGTATCATATTCTTGGACTGACCATCAGTTTGTGGGTGATAGGTTGTACGTAGAAGTACCTGTAATCCAAGAGCCTTAAAGAATCCCTTCTAGAACCATATTTTAAATGAGAATAACCATCTAATATGATGGTATGTGGAACCCTATGAAGGTATAAAATCTAATAGATATGTAGCCTCCTAATCTCATCCATTGAGAAGGTCTCCTAAATAGGTCAGAAATGGGTGACATTCATGAGTCTGTCCATGATCACCCATACTATGTCACTTCCTTGAGGTGATTTCGACAAGCCTTTCACAAAATACAGAGTGAATTCATATCATTTCCAATATTTAATGGGTAATGGTTATAAAATACTAGCAGGATTCTGGTGTTCCGCCTTCACCTACCAACAGGTGGAACACTGAGTAAGGAAACCTGATATTTCCTTTTTCATCCTCAGCCAACAATACTAGAATCATAAGTTGTGGTACAACTTAGTGAGTGTGGGATGTAATTCCAAACTAGAGCATGACATTATCATATCAAATACTCTTGTATATTTTTAGGTACCCAAAAACTCCCATGAATATGCAAGATATCATCCTCATCAACAAGCCATCCAGGCGGCAGGTCCTAACGTAAAATGATTTACCTTAAGAATAAGACATTGGGGACTGAAATCCACCTTATGTTCACTCAATCCAGAAGTTATGAGGTCACTAATAAATCTATAAGAATAAGCTACTATTGATACTCATGAATCTCAATATGCATCTGAAAAAGAGAGCCAACAATAACCATTCACTATTTTCTTCATGAACCACTTGTGTCTGAGTCTTATGAGTCAGATAATCAACCACTACATTACGTTTACCATATATATAAGTAAAATAAAAATCAAAATATAGAAGTTATTCAACCCATATTAATTATACGAGGTTTAAATCATGCGGATTGAATATGTTTTCGAGGCTTATGGACCATGTATAAAACAAACCATTCTCCTAACAAGTAATGACTCTAGTAGTATAAAGCATGAACAACTACTACTAAATAGAGATAGATTGTTAGGTAATTATGCTCATGAGGCTGTAACTAAAAAGACCTATATGCTATGACTCATTCCACTCACACCAAAACATCCTCTATCATGATTCCAAAGGCATCGAAATAAATCATGTAGTCCCTTTTAGGATCAGGTAAAACTAAGATTAGTGCTACATTCAACCCTCATTTAAACTCCTGAAAGGAATTTTCACTAGCTTCAGACAACGTAAATATGATACACTACTTGTTCAAGATTATAGGTGGTGATTCAAGTCATGAGAAATCCAGAATAAAATTTTGATAATAACTATCTAGCCCCAAGAAACTCAGAATATCGAATATGAACTTTGGATGCTCCCAAGAGACCAAATAATTTGTATGAGATGTGAAACAGGTAGGATGATTCTGATAGGTTCCATGGAAATGTATGGAGAGGTTGATTGATGAAGGTGGTATTGGTCTATATAGTGTATTGGGAACCATGCATTCCACACAAGAAATATTGGAATGGGACATCATTGAAGGTAATTCTTTATGGAAAAAATTCATGAGAAACAAGTATGTGGAAGAATAAGAGGAATAGAAAAGATAAATCGGGAGATTATCAAGACTTATATAGTGAATTTTATATGAAAATGAGGATCTTAAGGAAAAAACATGGTGTGTTGTGGGTCATGCATATATTAAACATTGGAAGGAGAAATGGGCTAGAGAAACGTAGTAATTTCAGGGGTACCCAGTTCTAAATATTTCATACATGGAGGCCGCATGATTATAGATTTCCTCAAATTCACAATCAAATTAAGAATAACATTTAAAAGAGAATTTTTTTTTGGTTTATGAACTAGAAATATGTGTCTTTTCAGGTTTTACTTTAGGATGATTCAGTGGTCGTGGTTTTATAAATATAGTACATGTGAGAATTCAGATGGATGGATGGTTATCAAAGATTTTGTTCAAGGAGATAGCAGGTAAGATTAAATTTCTATTATGGAGAATGATAAATCAAGCACTTCTTATGGATGATAATTTGTAGAAGAAGGGTGTGGTCTTGGTTTCATGATGTCAATGTTGTGAATTACTGCATCGGGAATCAACATGGCACTTATTTTTTAATGGTGATTAGGTGAAGGGAATCTATAATTTTATGGGGAAGGGTATGAATATACATGGGTTTGTGGATTCAATTCAAACCTAGTCAGGTTCTATCCAGAACGATTTTTTACAATAATTTATAATATTATCATGGAATATTTAACAAAAAATAATATATATATATATATATATATATATTAAAAATAATTTTTTTGTTTGGTTTCTAAAATCCTTCACATAGGCTTTGAAAAATTGAGTGATGGCGGTGGTTATTTTTCTTCCCTTGAATGTTTTTAATAAAAATACACACACACATTTTTTAAAATCCTAACTTTAGACTTTAAGAAAATGTGAAAGTCCAAAATAAGGGGCTCATCTTGTTGGCTAAACAAAAAAAAAATATCAGAGGCTAGATTCTAGAGGAAACCATCATCGACCAACCGCATGCTAGACATTGCCTCCGAAGGCCAGTCAGACCCTCTCCCTTCATCTTCCCTCAATCTTCATGGGTCATCGTAGTTGGGTCAAGCCATACTATGATGGTAGCCCATGCAAATGGCCTCTCATGGTTGTAACACACACCCAAGGACCACCACCAACCTCTTGTATATCTTGTATTATTTATTTAAATATTTATTACAACTAATTGTGATGTCTACAATAATTATTTATATATTAACAGCATGTGATTATCTCTTTTTTATTTAATATGTATATGGGTCTTCACATCTGTTCATATCTATATGTATATTATGCTTCACGAAAACCCCTTGCCTTCATGCTAGTATACTTGTATTTTTGATGATGAAAAAAGTAATACATAGACCATGCCAATATGAGATGAAATCCCAGATGAGACATGGACATAGTGGACTGGGGGCGAGCTGTGATACAATTTAATGTTTGACTCAGGTATGATCCCCCTATATCATGGTTGATCCATTATGTTTATTTGGATCAACTATTATTAGGCTCTCAAGATTAATTGGGTCATTTATTTCCTTTATGATTTGTTTATTATTTTATGCATTTGAATGTTTACAGGAAAACATAAAATAATAAACCTATAAAATAAATAAAGATGTAATAAATGTATTCTATTAAATGAAAGTTCATTTGTGAGCGGGACAACATAGTAATTAATATTTAATAGAAAATTATTACATTCATTATAAATAATAAAACCCCATCAAATAAATATTAAGTCTCAAAACATATTCCATCATTTGAATTTAAACAAAATCGGGTTTTTGGGGTTCTCTTCATCCCTAGTTGAGGGAACCTCCTACTACTGGGGAGTTCTTATGAGACTGGTGGGTGGACTTAAATAATGACGGAAGTAAATAATTAATCGTAGATATCATGTTGTATATTTAGATTCAAGTGTTGAGTAAATTGAGTTTATGATTTTAGAAGATGAGAATTCACTCCACCGATCAAGGAGATGTGAGTTAATGCATCTGGTTAGTAAAATTCCTATCATGAAACTCTCTGAGTAGTGGTGTAGCCATAACTTGTAGGATTTGAGGAGAGGTTTTAAGGATGATTTCTACTAGAATACTCAAATAATAGAGTATTCTAATACTAGTAGTTAGGGATGCAAGAGTTTGATAAGATAGTGGGAGACATTCAATGGTTAATTAATTAATCAATAATGTCTAAAAGGTAATCGAGATAAATTAATAATTGATAATTTTTTTAGAGAAAAATGGAAATTTCTAACACTACCAGTACATTATCATTACAATAAATACTTTATAAATAAAATACCAAGACTGAACATAACTTCCAGGAGTGGTACAGGTGCTTGTGCATAGTACTACACCAAGAAATGAATATTTATATACTAAAGTCCTTAATTACTACTGATCCCCCTTGGGGAACAAGAAAGGAAGATAATTAATAATATAAAAGTCATGTAAATGATTCACTAGATGTACATTGTATAATATTGTCATATATGTATAGTAAATTGTAGAAAATAAATGTGGATGATGATGCTTGTAAGATGCTAACTCATCTCCAAGTATTATATCAGGAGAAATAAAGTCCATAAATGTATGATATATCTAGTTCACTACATAGGTGCAGGCTAGAATAATGGAATCTTGTAAAACCTCAGGTATTCAAGATGATCAGGTACATTGGGAGACTTGAATCCTATGGGTTCAAGATGAACTAAGAACTAGAGACTAATATCATTATTGTCTCTTTACCACCAAGATTCTCAAATTTTCTTTTCAATTATAATATAAAAAACCTGAAGAAGTCACTCCCAGATCTTATGGATTTTGTTTTCCAAGATGACAAGGATATGAATAATACCAATTCTTCAGTCCTTATGGTGAAAAAGATTAGTAAGTTCATGACTAAGAAATCTAAGGCTATATCCAATTTGATTATGCATAAGCATCATCCTTTCAAAAGACAAAGATATAGAGAAAAGGAAATGAGAAGGAGGATTTCTACTTTTCATGTGGCAAGAAATCCCACTGGAAGAGTAATTATGGAGATGGAAAGAAGAAGTAATGTGAAGCTTCTATTTCAAGTATTTCATCATTTAATGAAGTATATTCTTGTCAAAAAGTTTGGTATTTGATACAGTGTGTGGCTCACATATTTATATTCATATAAAGGAACCATGTAGATTTAATAATATTGAAAAATGTGCGAGTCTAGCAGCCTTGGTAGCAGGAGATTAGCATCTGAATTTGCCTAGTTGTTTGGTTGTTGTATTTAATAATTGTTATTATATTCCTTTAGTTACCAAAAATATAATCTTAGTGTCTATTTTATAAACAATGGTATTTTATTTAAAATTTGGAAATAAATGTTGTCATTTTTAAAAATATAACAAATGTTATGGTATGAGGCATCTTAAAATGGATTTCATACTTGAACTTAAAAACCCTGTAATGAAAATAAATGAAAAAACCAACAAACATGAATCACATAACACCCACCTATGTAACTTTAGTTTTGGTCATGTAAATGAGAATCATCTACAGAAATTACATCAAGTAGTATATTTAGAATTAACTATGTTAAAACCCTTGGATATATGGAATGCTTGTTTACAAGGGAAAATGACCAAGCACCCTTCTTTTTCAAGGGAGTATGAACCATAGAATTACTATAATTGATTCATATTAACATTTTTCATCTGTTACTAGTTGTAGAAAGGGGTGGGTTTTCATACTTCATTACTTCTACCAATGAATATAATAGGTATGGTTATATCGACTTAATGAGGTGTAAGTTGTATTACTTTTGGACGTTACAGAATATCATCATGAAGTCAAAAATCAGTTTGGTAAGAAGATTAGAGCACTCCACTCAGAGGGAATTAGATAATATTTTAACCAAGCTTTCACTGATCACTTAAAGGAAGTGTGAGACAACATCCCAACTCACTTCTTCTTATACACCATACTATAATGGTGTTTGTAAAAGGGTTAATCATACCTTTTCCTAATATGGTCATATCAATGATGAGTTAAGAAACTATTCTATTATCCTTTTGGGGATACATGTTTCAGATAGAAGAATATACCCTTAAACAAGTACCAACAATTTAAATAGATTGGATTCCATATGAGTTATGGTATGGAATGAAACCTAGTATATCACACATATGTGTATGGGGAAGAGAGGATTTTTTTCAATACTATACATAGTGAAAAATTAGCATCCCAAAGCATGAAATGCATCTTTATGGGTTATCGTAAAGAAAATTAAAGGTTATTACCTATATAAAACTTCAAATAAAAAAGCTATTATGGTAATAGATACCATATTTATATAATGGGAACATATTGACATTGGAAATAGTGAGACCAAGATTGAATTCGATGAATTTGATGCTCCAGATGCACAAGAGTTGGTATAAGAACCATCTCCACATGACTTAGTGAGAGATGAAGATATTCCCAAGACACAAGTACTTCATAGCTTAACTCAATGGTCTATATAACTAAAGATTTATGGTTTTCTAATCACTGAGTTAGGTGAAAAATTACTCCTTGATAATGATGAACCTGTAACCTACATAGAAGAAGTAGAATACAAGGATGCTTCTAGATGGAAAGAAGCTATGCATTCTAAGATGGATTCCATGTACTAAAATCAAGTTTGTATTTTGGTATACTCTCAAACAGAAGTAAAAATCATTGGTTTCAAATGGTTATTCAAGAAAAAGTCAGACAAGGATGGTAAAGTCAATACCAACAAGGCATAACAAGTAGTGAAGGATTTCATACAATATCAAGGCATAAACTATGATGAAACCTTATCACCAGTAGTGATGCTGAAACTCATCAGAATATTACTTGAAATAGAATCCTTCAATGATTATGAGATTTGGAAAATGGATTTAAAAAATACTTTTATAAATGGGAAGTTGGATGAAGACATCTATATGACTCAAAGGGTTTGTTAAGTCAAATAATACCAATAAAGTATTCAAATTGTAGAGATCCATTTATGGGTTAAAGAAGGAATCATGATCATGGAATGTTCATTTTGAAGAGGTGATAATAGAATTTGATTTCATCAAGAATGAAAGTGAGATATGTGTAAATATAAATATTAATGGTAATTTAATTATTTTCCTTATATTATATGCTTAGGACATATTAATTATGGGAAATGTAGTACAAATCATACAGTTAGTTAAGATTTGGTTATATGAATGTTTCTCAATAAAATACTTAGGTGAAGAAAACTATATTCTAGGGATAAATATCTATCAAGATATATCTTAGAGACTACTTGGGATAATTTAGAGTTCATATACTGAAAAGGAACTTAAAAGGTAAAATATGGAAAAATTCAAGAGTGGGTTGTTTCCAATGTCACATGGCATAAATATCTTTAAGAAAATGTGTCCAAAAACATGGAAGAGTTTAGAAGAATGATTGGAATACCATATTCCTTGGTAGAAGGATCTATCATTAATTTCATGATATGTTCTAGGTTTGATGTTTCCTTTACTTTAAGCATGGTGGGTAGATATAAAGCTAATCCAGGTGAGCTTCAATTAGAAGTAGTACAAACTATCCTAAATTACTCAAGACATACAATGGATATTTTCTTGATATATGGAGGAGATAAAGAACTATTAGTGAGGGGATACAATTATTCTAGTTTATAAAAATATCATACTGATATTAAATCCTTTTTAGGCTATGTATTTTTCTTGAATGGTTATGCAATGAGCTGGAGAAGCTCAAAGAAACCTGTGGTCACTGACTCTATAATTGAGTCTGAGTATATAAAGACTCTCAATGTAGCTAAGGAGGCAGTTTGGATATGCATTTTTATCTGATACATTAGTGTTATGCCTAGAATTATAGACCATGTTTTATTTTATTGTGATAATACTGCAGCAATGGTACTTTTTAAGGAGCCCAGGTCATACCAAAGGACAAACCATAAAATTCAAAACTTTTAACTCTCGAGGGATTTTACCTATAGAGGTAAAGTCATAGTTAGCAGAGTATCCAAAGAGGATAATGTGGAATACCCCCTAACTAAAGTTATATCTCAACAGAAGAATGATTCTCATGTGAGAGTTAGTGGGTTGAGACTTGTTATCAATTGGATCTAGTGAAAGTGGTAGTGTTGAAAGTGGGTTCCCTATACCCAACTTATATATGTACTTTTATTTCAATTACATGTATAAAGTTTGATATATACATGTTATTATCTTATAAAAATAGAGTTGATACTTTTATATCCACTATATTTACGGAAAATCCATAAATTAATTATCATATCAAAAGGTTATAGTAGTTCCCAGACTATAATAAGAACCTCTAGACACTATGACATTAATCTTGAACATATGTCATTTAGTCTAGATATATCATACTAACTGGACAGAATTGATCGCTGACTATCATATTCTAGGGGATCATAATCATTGAGACTTATTCTCATGAAGTAGTAACTTGGTGATCTTTAGTATGTGAGATCATGAGGACAAACCCACCATTATGAACACCAAATTTTGGGTTTTCATTGGTTGTTCATATCTATGAACATGTGTATTGGTCTCTTAATTTTAGATCTTCATAAATGTATATCATTTGATTAAATAATTTGATGTAATAAAACACCATGTCATTGAAGTTATAGTGAGGTATCTTGTGTTAGGTGCATCATCGGGGGTATAACATTGTTTGAATGATCAAGATAGAATTTTTCACTTCTAATTTAAAGAAGTGACATCTTAGGTCTCTTTAATGAGGATGGTAGTACCTTTATAAATCCATGGTCATGTTCATTGAAGGTAATTCCATCTTGTTAGATCAATAAATAAATAAATAATGAATGATGACAAAATCCGTTCATCCTACATTATGAGATATCCTAAGACAAAGAGATTTTATTACACAATGCATGTTTGTAGGATGGTTTTCATTATTATGACTATTATTTATCTCTTTAGGGTCATTGATGGGTTTTTAGACTTTTCTCCTGGTTGTGAATGGTATTCACTACTATCGAGATAATGGCCTAGAGGGTCACACACAATAGCATACTGAAGAGTATACCCTATTCTAGTGAATTGGTGTACAAGACATAGTGGGACCCACCATAGGGTTTTATTGTTGTCCATGTATTAATAATCACTGATAAATAAATAAATAAATTATTATTCTAGTACAAAATAATTCGGTTGAATTTATTTATATAAATTATTTAAAAGCATTTAAGTAAATAGATGGGAAAATATTATATAAAAAATATTATTTTAATATTCATGGTCTTTTTAATATTGCGGGAATTTAAAGTCTAGTTAATAACTTGGTTTTATCACATAATATATTTAATATATAGTACAATTATGTGATAAAAATATAAATTACATTACGATGCAGTTAGTTCATTATAATGTGTTGTTTATTTATTATTTAGTGGGTGTTACTTATACAAGAATTTGATGATCCACATCTGCGTGGATTCTTAAAGTGTATGTGTATGATCTCGAGGGGTTCAAGCTCAAATCCTTCAACCAATAATTTCTGGTGGAGTGTGATAGATGAATGCCTCTTATATCCATACAATGTAATTTTTCATTTAATTTTTGTGCTTTGAAATATTCATACAATATTATCAGATCTCTATTGGGTCTCAGATTTCTAGAGATATTGTTGTTACGTCTCTCTAGTTATGAAAATTTTTAAATCCCCGGCCCACTGGCTTCCATAGGCTACCCTTGTACCTTCAAAATCTTGGTTCCTTTTTTGTAAAATAAAATTTTGGTGGACTCTTAACATCTTCTTCTTCATATTATAATTCTCATCAGCCTTAATAGAGTCTCTAGTAGTAGCAATTTTTACATAAAAGTTTTATTTCTAATAAAATCTTGAATTCTAGAGTTTTATTATTTTATTTAAAACATTTTCCCTTTGAATTTTTTCTTCTCATGCTTGTTATAATAATTTGAAGATGATTTTTGTTGAATCACTTGAACTTTACCTTTCTTAGAGAATTCTCCAACTTCATGATTTGAATTATAGAAGTTATAATTCTCCCATTCATCTTCAATTTTTTTCTATTGAAAAAGATCAAATTATTTAGCCTTCACCTTCCTTTTTTATTCTAACCTTCTGTTAATAATTTTCTATTTATCAATAAATTTATTCTAATAATCATTCTCTTTTAAAAACCTAGTTTTTTATTCAAGCATTGATTCCAGATTTTTTGCATATTGATCTTCTTTCTTTATCTTCTTGTTCACTTTATTGAGATTTGTAATTTTTTAAAACATTATTTCAATTATATTTTAAGTATAAAATCCATATGATTTTCCTCCTCTTCCTCTTTAGAGAAACTGCTTTCATCACTAGTAAAACAATCATCATTAACCTTTTCAATAAGAAACTTTTTAGCACCTTCATCACTGTAACTTTCAACATCCACTTCTTCCCCACTATTATCACTTTCTCATGTTTAAATAAAAAATATATTTTTATATTTATAGAACCTCTTAATCATCCTGGGATTTTTTTTCTACCTTCTTCTTTAGAGATCTTCTTTTACTTTAATCTTCTTCATCACTATCCCCATCTTTATTTAGTGTTATAAAGTTTTCTATGAAATTTACAATGGATCAACAGTAATGAAAACTTTAATTTTACTAATTTGTTCCCCTTTTAACTTTTCATGAATATAAAGACAAGAATTAATTTAACTTATTACTCTCTTTATAATCAGAATCAGATTCATTAGCTTCTTTGTCAATAAAAAATTTCTTTGAATTTTCTTGATCAGTCGCTTTGAAAGAGATTTCATGATCAATATTTCTCTTCCTTTTAATTAAATTCTATCTTCTCATATAATATGTAATGAGAATACTATGAAAATCATCCAAATAGATAGTTTTAGGTTCCATATCTATAAGTGATGACACTTTGGATTCAAATCTGTTGTAAATAATTTTCAAGATCTTCTCCACAACTGTAGTGTCTTCCAATTTTTCATGAAATATTTTTATTGTGGTTACAATATCATTGACCCTTGTGAAAACTCAATAATAGATTCATCATCTCCTATTTTAATATCTTTATATTTCAATCTCCAAATTTTTAACATGGATTTTTTCAATTTCATGTTCCCTTAATAAATATTCTATAACTTATACCAGATATATTTAGTCATTCCAATTTCATTAACCCTCAGGAATTCACTTTCTAAGATATAAGAAGGTATAACATTTTTTTGCTCATCCATCATTCTATAGATTCTTATTATTTGTATCTATTAAGGTATAACCTTACATACATGGAATAAAACCATCTGTAACAACCATATAAACTTCATAGCCAATGGAAAATAGATAGGGTACCATTATGTCCTTCCATATATGATATTTATTCCCATATAATATAGGAATCACCTTATTATTAACTGAGATCTGAACATCCACAAGAATCTTATTCTTATTAAATATTCAAAAAGTGGAGCCAGTGAAGGGTCCTTGGATCTAATACCAATTATAAGGTACAATTAGGATATGTGCGACCAATAAGTGGGGGGGGGGTGAATCAATGGTTAGATATTTTTATGCTTTCTTATTTTAAAACAAATTTCTCCTTTGGTTTGAGAGAAATGAATCTTCTTAAACACAATAAAAAATATCACCCACATGAACACCAAAATTTATAAGGTTCACTACTCAATAATATTATCTAGTCTTTGACATGATTTGGAAACAATCTAAGACCACACGATCCACTAAAAAAATACTTATTTTTTACAATAAGTAGGGTATACCCATCACTTATGTTTCACTAGATTCATTTGAAAAAACACGTGTTTCATGCACATTTTATATACTAATAAAGATTTTACAACAATGGAATATCCCTTCACTAATAGGCTATAACACATTGTCACAATAATTCTTGGATTATTCACACTTTCACTTCTACAAGTAATTTCTTCTTGTTCTATGATTTCTTAAAAAGTAGTGAGTAAGAAACACCCATTCCTTCTTGATATTTCTTATATTTAAAAACTATATTTATAATATCATGTGAATCAATTGTTTTTAAATTACCAAGAATCTAAATAATTCTGAGATCCAAAGAACTTACCTTTTAGACTTTTCATTTAAAATTTCATATATGTCTTTCTTTTAAAACTTCCACAATCATCAGTTTCCAGTCTTTAATATCTTAATAAATTCTCTGAATCCCTAGACATCATCGTTTATTTTATTTCAATATATATTAAATTTTTCTATAGAATCTAATTCAAAATCAGATTCAAAAATCTTGTATCTTGAAATATTTGTGTATCCATATATACATGTTTAATATGTTGGGGTTACTTGTGTGACACCCTTACTTCGGGGCGTATAACATGTAGTTCAATTGCATATATTGAGATTCAATTATATTTGTTACACTTTTCACTCTAACATAGAAAATTTACATCTATGAATTATTCTCATATGTGTTCCATTCGACTACATGACCAATTTAACCATGCAACTCATTTATGTTTCCAAGAATCACGTATGAAGAAATTTTCCTCTGTAGAAGAACATTTGGGTATGTAGATTATACTATATAACCAATCACATATCCAAAATTTGTGTATATGGAGATCATCTTCTGTGCATATTCAAACACACAGTAGTGCATTTATCTTTTCAAATTTTACTATATATAAAAACCCATACGTGAATATGCAAATTTGTATATGTGGTTCTGCACTTCCTCAACCAGTAACCAAACTTCATCTTCATCCATTTTCTAACTTATGTATTCTTTAGAACATCACTCAAAAGGTCCTTTATAATAATCATGATATCCATTATCATGATATTTAAACCTTAGAAGATTTCCTTACTTTAAATTATCAAATTTAAGAACTCTAGATGTAAAACTAATCGATTATTTTGTTGAAAAAAAAACAACATGAAAATCTAAATTCTTGTTCATCATCTTTTTCACCAATTCAAAAACTACTCAAAACCTATTGGTCTCAAAAATAACTTTATTAAATCGATGTTCATGATAAAATAGAGTATGTTCATCTAGAATGATCATTAAAAGAATAAATAATGAAATTAAGGATTGTGACACAAGTGTTTGTAAGAGGTTTTCATTACTATGAATAAACTATATCTCCTTTGGGTATAGGATGTGTTTTGTGATGCTGCTCAAGGTTTGCGAGTATAACTCATTGCTATCAAACTATGGGCCTGGAGGGTCACTCAAAAAACATATTCAAAATCATGTCTAACTCTAATGAATTGGAGTTTAGGACATGGTGGTTCCCACATCAGGGTTCAGGTAATGTATAAGTTTAAAAAATCACAAAAAATAAATAAAATAAATATTATTCCAGTTTAGAATAGTAAGTGTTAAATTTATTGACTCAATTTATTTCCAATCTATTGAGTGAATACCGGGGAAAAAAGTTATTGGTGTGTAATTAATTATTTAAGGTCTGTAAAATATTATTTGGAGAGATGAGTTTATTTAATGACTCATATATTATCATGTCACAATATTTTAATGTTAAAAGTATGTGATCAAATATTTATGATGTTTTTGACTTGAGTAGTAAGTCATAGGTTTTGTTTATGAATTATTTAGAAAGTTATTTTTATTCTGGATCCAAATAAAAATTTTAGTAAGTATTAACTGATATTTTTAAGCAAAAGAAAGCCTGAAGTTGTGGTACTATTCATCTCATGAGTTTGAGATATCCTCTTTCATATCTCTTGTATCCTATAGATATTGGTATTTCTGAGCATCCTGTTCTATGTTCTCTTTCCTAGATTAAAGGAAAAACATTGCGATAATTAACAGTTTGTCAAAGGCATCATTGATTCTCCAAGAGAGATCTTGTAAATCTTTGATTGACATAACAACAAGCTTCTAAATCATGTGTGGATTATTTTAAGGGATCCAATATTAATTCATTTGATAAACGAGCGAAACACACATTTGAATGAAATCAAAAAAGGTAGAAATTCAATTTTAGGTTTTCTAATTAACATTAATCATATGAGATCCTCTTATTGATCACCATGTGGTGTTTTTATATACAATAAGTCATGATTTTAAATAAAATAATAAATTTTTTAATTTCAAATGATTTTCCATTTCCATTGCACACTTGGTACCAACAGAAAATCCTTGAAGCCATGGAAGTCTTCAATGTCCTAAAGGAATCAGAAATCAAAAACAAGAAATTTGTCAATGAAACATCACAAGTTTTTCATGGCTGATAGATCACTTTCATGGGTAAAATATACATGTCTGGTGCACTATTCTGTTTCAGGTAGAAACCCTAATGCACTTCCCAGTCATTATGTTTTTAGTTATCACAGACCAGTTTTCTAAAATCAATCAATCACTGATACTTACTAGTGTCATTGTGGAATGTACATTAGTTTAGATGATTGGAGGTTCATCTCATTACACTATTTAGTGGAAATTATTATCTACTATAAGACTCTTATAAATTTAAGATATGTTCATGAATCATTCTTAAGCCCTAGTGTGGTACTGGTTAAGACAATGCTAGTGATTTGATCGAAACCATGTGTTAATGTAGGCATATGTATGTATCATTGGTTATTTATTGACGATAAAATTTATATATATATCATAGGATCTTAAATGATGATTCCATTTTTATATATCATAGTTTATCCATCATTCTATTTTTGATTAATGATTCTTTGGTTTAAAGCCCTAAAGATGGGAACTCTAGAGTTTATCACCATCTTGAGAGTCAATAGGTGTTATGGAGTTGGGATCGAGCCCTTGATAGAGGATTCTTATGTATCCCTATGAAGGAAATAACAACCCATTTTGGTCAGTTCCACTTATCAAGACATCTTATACCCTTTATGGGCATGTGATAAAGACTATCGTGTTTTCAAATAAGGTTGTGCATCTGCAAATTTTTTCAAGTAGTTTAAAGTCAGAAAGAGTGGACTATTAAGATCAAGATTCATATTAACAATTTGTGTGAGGGTTACACATGAGAGGCCCTTCCTAACTTACCATGTCTATTAGTGACTAGGTAGGATAATTTGTGATGGCGTCATAGGGGAATATGGACCCAGTGAGAACAAATTATATAGTTGATCAAAGAATATAGCCTAATGAGGAGTGGTGTGTCTCACAAGGAATATGGTTTGGTGAGGATATTAGTTTCACATGGAGTATACCATAGTGAAAATATGTTCTTGGATTTTGGGTTTTAACCTCATAAAGGCATCCTATGTATCTAGATTAACATAAATAAAAGCTCATGTAATTTGAGCTTCATAATTTTAGGTCATGTGACAGGACCATACTGTGTAGTTTAGATTTCATGTAATAAGGATGTTATCATATAGTTTTTCATCATACTAATAGGGTGTTTGTTTCATGAAATCCTAAAAATAGAGTATTGAATGGGGATTACGCTTAGGCGACCCATGTTATACTAGGGGAATAAGAAGGATAAATATGGGGATTACGCGTATACTGCCCTAAGATGCATGTAAAAGTTGGTGACTCAGGTGACAATAGGAATTAGGGATTACACTTAGAAATAGTCCTTTTGAATATGGGTTGGATATTAAACCTAAGAGAAGTCCCATACAAGCATCTACCTCCTATTAACTGATGGTTGGATGGAAGGATGACTGAACTCATAGGAAAATAAGCCCCATGGGGAAAATATTGGGGCTTACACACGGGCTACCATTATATAAATTTCAACAAATCATTCATGTCTCTTGGTAATGAAATCATCAATGGGAACATGGTTGAAGATTATACATGGGAAGGAGGCTCATGCAAGAATGGAATATTGAGTGGACTCGGTCAGCCTAATCAATACTACGGAAGCCAAGATGAGCATCCTGCGATAAGAGAGTATTCCCTGGTATCCTCATGATATGGACCCCCATTATCAAGAGAGTACATGATCATGAATAATATGAGAGTCATATCAATCTGGGAGGAAAGCTTGGGGGCCTCCTTTTATCATAGAAATACATGATTGATGGGGTGTACAATAGTCTTCATGGAACAATCATGTAATTTAGGAGGTCGTGAAGGAGGCCTTGGTGATTGAGATCCCAAGTGTGGGTCCTAGGTGATGGTGGTTCCTAGTTAGAGGACATGGGAGAGGGTGAGGCCCAGTTAGGAGACCTGGGAGAAAAGGGTTCTCATGGTAGAGGACTTGGAAGAAGGCCCACTCTATTGGGGTACTTAAGCAAACATATCATCCTAGAAAGAGGTTGGGAAGAGTGTTCACCCTATTATGGGGTAGGGAGAAGTGGTCACCCAGATATGGGGTAATGTAAATAAGGATCCCAATTAAGGGTCTAGAAAAAAGTGTCACCCTAGTGAGATCATAGGGTGAATGGGGTACTCTAGTGGTAGGCAAGGGTGAATGGATTCTCTAATTGGGTTATAGGGAGAATGGGGTTACTTAGTTGAGGTATAGGGAGAATGGTATCCCTAATGATATCCTAGGTAGAATCAGGTTCCCTAATGGTGGACTGGGGAGAAGTGATTAACCTAGTGGAAGGTTGGGTGAAGTGGTTGCCCTAATGTTGTACTCTCAAGGTGATCAACCTTAGTATGGCTTGAACATGAGGGGTACTTCTCCCTAGTGTTGGAGGACTAGGGGTGAAGTGGTATTCTACAAAGTTTTAGTGTATCAATCCTTTGGGTGACATAATTACCCTATTTTTTTTATTAATTACTTTAGGTTTTAAGCTTAGTTAACCTACATAAAGGGGGTTTAGAAACAAGGGCATGTAGGGGATTGATCTTTCAAGGTACCCCTCTTCAAGTGTCCAAGTGTATTAAATAAGTACCCATGGGGGTATATTTATAAAAATATAAGGGAACCAAAGTACATGATGGTGGGGAGATAAGGTGGTTCGCATAGGTGACCAGAGCATGAAGCACGAGCATGCAACATGGGCGTGCGACATGAGTATGTTGGTGCGCTAAATGCTAGTCATTAAGGTGAGTAACCAAGGTGCATGACTGGGTATCATAAACTAGGGTTCATAAGGTCCATGCATGGGTTGGGTGAATGTCACCAGGGATAAATGACCTAGGTGACCAGACTCAGGTACATAGACCTAGGTGCATTCTTGGACTAAAAACACTTTATTATAAAATTCCAAATTGAAATGGTTATAAATTTTTATCTGGGTTCCTTTTTTGGATCTAGGGTAGTAAAATCAAATCCTATGAAATTAACTATGCCCCAAAATATTTATTTCCCCCATAATATTTGTTTTCAAAGTCCAAAACGTACCAAGAATGTAACAACTATGACTTTTGTAAACAAAATTCCATTTTTGATTGATTTAAATTCCCTATTATGGTTATAGAAAACACATGAACTTATTTGGTTTTATTATATCCTGTAAATTTTAAGAGACTATTTAGAATCATAAACATTTATAAAATATCCATTTAATAATGGTCATATTATTTTTATAAATATAAGGTTGTGATAAATCCAATTGACTTGGAAAAAAGATTTAATGGCTGCAACAAGTAGGATCATACCCTACGACGCCCATTTATCAGAGCTTCTAAGGAAAATAAAATCACCATGATTTTTTCCTTAACAAATACAAATATTATATACAACAACTAAAGTGTGATCGAAACAATTTATGAGATAAGTTCAAGCTCATCGAGATCACAACATAAACCATGTACGCTGAGCCAACCCATAAAAATATCACCATTACGCACCTTACCCATAGGGAATTTTTTGGTGTAATAAAGTGTTATGTATCAAGATCATAATAATATGAATATTTACAGTGTATTTTTAATATAAAAATGGTTATATTTAATTCTTATTATTGTTACTTTATGAATTATTTATATTTTGATTCAATAAAACACAAATTGTATTTTTGGGTAATATGAAATTTCAAACAAGACGTTACTTTTGATGAATTAATGGATTACTTAAATAAATTATATTTTAATAAAATATTATTATTAAATATTTGTTTAAATATAAATTATAATATAATTTTTATAAAGTCAAATGTAATTTTTATAAGGGTTCAAAAACTATTATTGTAAAAAACCTAGAATTTCTCAATAAATGCCAATTCTTATTTTATAAGTAAAAATTAACATATTTAGAAAATAATTTTGATAAAATAAATATTATTTTTAGAACCATCCTGTCTAAATTATCCAACAGTTATTTTTTCAAAATTTTCTGAGACAGTTAAATTTTTGGGTAAAAATTAAATACGGTATAAATATACCGTGTTCATTATAACATCATAATGACCCAAAAGTGATGTGATGAATACTGTAAAGGGTTTAAACACCCAAATATATGTTTCATATTTAAAATAATTTAATTTTTTGGTTATTTTATTAATTTTATAAAGCCTTCAGGAATCCTCCAAAACCTATATTATATATTAAGGTTTTAAAATCAATTATTCATGAATATGACTCACTTCCACACCACCAAGGATATTATTTTAATGAGTTAGTCCCTTGAAATTATAAAATAATTAAAACCAATCCTATTTTTCATAAACCTTGGTAAAACCCATGGGAAGGTTTGTGGTTTTTATTACTTTATTATTTAGAGTCCAAAACCTAAGTTTGAGAAATATTAAAGAACTCCCCTATCTTTTCCTATATAAACCCACACAAGCTCCCATTCCTCTTCACTTAGAAACCTTGGATCAAATCATTACTCTTACATACCCTATCTACAGTCCTTAAAATATTCCCCTAATATCTCAAGTAGCTCCTCCCAAGATTTTGGAATCACACTCTCAAGGTAAGGGATCATTTCCTTCTTCTCTTTATTCAAGCATGTTCTTCTTTTTATTCCTTTTATTTCCAATTACTAATGTTGGGATATTTTTTTCAACATACCTATTAGTTTTTATTTTATTTAAAAGTGATTATATACCCCTTTATCTCTCATTAAACCATTTTATGAATATTTAAGTACTGTCGTTATGATGCCAAAATTTCACTACGATTTTTCCATGACAAACATTTGTATTGTGAATTCCATCACTATTTCCACTCTAGGGTATTAACCTAGACATACCTATACTACATTTATTGGGTAATTAAATTTATTTATTCCATAATACTTGATTTTTGGATTAAATATGATCCAATGTTGAATGATCTATGTGGCACACTTATTCATGTACATGATATGAAAGCGACAGGTGTTCCCAAAATTATATAGTGCTCTAATGCATTGGTTAATATTTCAGTCTCATGAGAAAGAATTAAAGGGATTAAAGAGTGAACCTAATCCATCATTGGACTTTTCCCAACATGTTATGATGTCTTGGAAATTTTCATTGACCTATGTTTATGGTGTCATGTTTAAAGTTGTTTCCACATTTCCCATGTTGCCTTTATGTTATCATGCTATATCATGAATATTTTTTCATGTTTATGATTCCCACCTTTTTATGAAACATTTAATTACCTATTTTATAATATGATTTTTTTTTGATGTTATGATTTTTTATCCCCTTAATGAGATTTATAACTCACCCCTTTATTATGTATGTCCAGGTTATCCCATACAGTTTTAAGAATGATGGAATATTATGAGCATGTTAAGGAAGTTTTCAATAATGATGATGTACCCCCTATTTGAAGTTATTATTTGATGTCCCTAATTACCCAAAAACACTATACTTATTGATCTTATGGTTTGAAATATGTGTTTTCTTATGTAATAAATTGTTAATTAATGGGTAATAATGACAAGGGTCATTATAGTATGTATCAAACAAAGGTTTATTTATATTTGGGATTAGGATTATAAAACCCTAGTGAAAGCCTTAGGGAAAATAATAAATATAATAAGACATCCCTAGAATTTGGTAAATTATATAGTAAGTGGATTCCAATAAAATTCATTCCTATTAGGATACTACAAGTGGATGTGGCTCTAGAATAGATATACCAAGCGGTAACACCCAAAATTAACTTATTGAGCTCGAGTCAATCGATAATTAGGGTACAACAATAGACCTCTCTATATACCTAGTTTGATACTCTTAGGGGATATGTTTTGGTAAATTCGTAAGATCATTAAAAACCATTTTTATGGAAACAAAAAATTCCCATAAGAGTCTATGTTAGTAAATAGATCATGGATAACTTATATTGATGCCTATAAACTCATAAGTTAAGGGATAAATGTCATTTATAAGTTATCCCTTTAATTTTATTGTCTTCCCATTTTTGTATTTAATAGTTTTAAAATTATCATCCCTAAGACTATTTTGGATGATGTAAATAGTTAGAACCAAAATCAAAAAGTGGAAGGTATGGTTATCATTAATAGCTCTATGCATTCTTTCTTGTCACACAAGTTTAGTAGATATATTCAAACACCCCAACAATTCATGGAAGTAGAGACATTGGTGAAAATAGAAAATGGGGAAATTATTACATACCAAGTATATAACTCCACCCCTATCAAAATTTTTGATCATAACTTCCCATTGAACCCTGTGATATTCCATTAGGTGGAATTTAAAGCAATTCTATGTATGGATTGTCTTTCCTTATATATATCCAACATAAATTTTCATGAGAAGGAAACCACTCTACATATTACGAATCATCCTCTGATTCTATATAGGTGAAATTAGGAGGATGGATCTTATTTAACACCAACATCTCAAGAATGGATATTATTTCCTTATGAGAAAGTATATTTATCTCAAATAATTGACTTGATGAAAAATATCATCCTTGAAGAAATTCCCATTGCAGGGGAATATGCTGCAGTGTTTCCAAAAAAATTGTATGTTTTTCCTCCTAGCTGAGAGGTTGAATTTTCAATAGAGATTATACATGGGGATTTTCCAATATCCAAGACTCCAAATAGAATGGTTGTCATGGAAGTTGAGGAGATAAATAAATAACTACAGTAGAATCTAGATAAAGGGTTCATTTTACCATGTGCTTCATTAGGGAGTGAACCACTACTCTTCATCTAGAAGAAGTATGGGTCAATGTTCTTTTTCATTTATTATCGTGAGTTTAACATGATCTTGATAAAGAACAAGTGTCCTATTTTATGGATTTATTACTTGTTTGATCAACTACATGAATCCCAATACATCTCCAAGCCAGATCCTTGGTTAGCGTATTATCAAATAAGGATGAAGAAAGAGTATATCCCCCAAAATGCTTTCCGTACAAGTTATGGGCACTATGAGTTTATAATAATTCCATTTGGACTCACTAATGCTCTTGAAATATTTTATGTAATTTATTAATAGAGTCTTTAGAGATTACCTCAAAAAAATTATGGTAGTATTTATAGAAGATAATCGAATATACTCTAAAATAAAGGAGGAACATGATGAGTATCTAAGAACTATGCTAAGGATCCTTAGAAAGGAGAAGATTTGTGAAAATTATAGAAAATGGGAGTTCTGGTTGAAGGAGGTCTCATTATTGGGGAACATTATCTTAAGTAATGGGATATTTGTGGACCCTTTAAAGACATAAGCAATTGAAGGATAGTAGAATCCAACATCTGTGATAGATATATGTAGTTTCATTAGATTAGATAGGTATTATTAGTTATTTTTAAGAGATTTCTCTTAATTTTCAAACCTTTTAACCAAGATAACTAATAAGGGATTAATTTTTTTGGAATAATTAATATGAAGAGAGATTCATTGAGTTGAAAAAGAGGCTTCTCACAGCACTTGTAATTATGATATCCACAAGTGGAGAGCTTTTTATAGTATAGAATGATTCTTTAAAGAAGGGATTGGGATATGTACAAATGAAAAATTCAAAATTGATAGCCAATTCCTCAAGGAAATTGAAATTTCATGAATAGGACTTCCCAATGCATGATCTGTATTTGGGAAAGGTAATCTGTATGTTGAAAATCTAGTTGAATTATCTCTTTAGGGATAATTTTGAAATATATATGGATTATAAGATCCTCAAGTATATATTTAAACAGAAAGAGATGAACATGCACCAGTGAATATGGTTAGAGATGATTAAGGACTATGAATGATCAATACATTACCATTCCAAGGAATAAAAGAAGTGGTAGATTCTCAAAGTGGAAAGATTCCGTTAATTTAATCATTAATTATAATTGAGAAGGATTCAATTTTTTTAGACATGAAAAGGATAGACATGGGAGTCATAAAGTAAGGAACAATAAAAATACTTTCACAAATGATTTATCAACAATCCCTTATAAATAAGATAAAGGATGATTAAAGAGATGATGTGGAAATTTAGAAGATAATAGAAGCTATAATAAAAGGTAAATCCTAAGAGTTCAAAGTTAAGGAAGAAGGAGTTGTAATATTTTGGTCACAACTATGTGTACCATCAAACCATGAGTTAATGAATGAGGTGTTGGATGATGCACATAGATTTACCTTCTCCATCCATCCATGGACCACATAGATGTATTGAGATCTCTGAGAGCACTATTGGTGGGATAATATAGAGAAGGAGACCATGGAATATACATTAAGGTGTCTTGTATGTAAGAAAGTTAAGGATTAAAAGAAAAAAATCCAAGGGGATGATACGAACATTACCCATACCTACATGGAAATTAGAAAACATAAAAATTTAATTTTTCACTGGTCTTCTGAATACATCATGGGGAAATAATTTTATATAGTTTGTGGTGGATCATCTTACAAATATTGCTCAATTCATTGAAATTTGAGAGGAATTATCACTCAATCAACTTGTAAGGATATACATTAGAGAAATGGGGAGGTTTTATGGAACACCACTATTGATTGTATATGATTAAGATCCAAAATTTACTTCCATGTTCTAGAAGAGTCTCTAACATGATCTAAATACTAAGTTGAACTTTAGCATAAATTATCACCCACAAACTGATGGAAAATCTATGTGGGCTATTTAGACACTTGAGGGCATGTTGAGAGAATACTCTATGGACATAAAAGGAGGATTGTGTTGGAGTTGGTTCCCTAGAACCAAAATATTTGTAATTTATGATAAACTTATATTCACTGTCTTGAATATTAATAAACTACTTATCACATCATGATTTTTCTTCTGCATAACATAGTATGTGATAATGTCCTAAGAGTAGCTATCACACTAAAAGGTTATATTAGTTCCCCGCTATGACAATAACCTGAATGTTCTATGAAACTATTCTTGAATATATGTTCTATAGTCGGATGATATAATTTGAGGGGAAAAAATAGTACAAGATATCCAGAGTAGAGACTCATAGGACTTTGAGGAACCTTCTCATGGTGTACACCCTTGGTAATATCTAGAAGGATATTATGAGAATGAGACCCACCAATAATAAATCCACATTTCTATGTGTCATTGGATATTCATATCTATGGATGTGTATATTGGTCCTTAGAATTTAATATTATTATTAATGGATATTATGAGTTGTACACTTAGACATATTGTTGAAAACCGTGATGACATATGTTCACGGAGAGGTAGGATATGTTGGGTGCATCATAAGTAATATTTCATTAATGAATAATGCGAGAAAGGATTTATCCATTCTATTATTTAACAGAAGTTAATATATCAGACCCTTTGATTGAAATGACTTAGCCTAAATAAATCCTTGGCCATGGTTATCAATATACAAGTTCTATTTCTATAAATTCAAAGAAAGATATATTGAGCATATAGGTTGATGGAACTACATGAAACTTCCTTGATTTGAGATATTGTGATAAAGAGATTTTATTAAATGGTAAGTGTTGGTATGATGTAACATGTCATTATGACATTAACTTCTTTCTCTATGGGTTCCTTGGGGTGTTTCTAGATGCTAACCTTGGAATTTAGGCTGGCTCACATAATGTCATTGTGAAATAGGCCTAGGGGGTCACACACTAAGTATATTAAGAATATCAGTTAAATAATATATTATTATTTATTATTTAATAGGTTGAATAAATATTATTCTCATATGTGGTTTCATAATTATTCATGTATGCTTGATCACATATAAATATTTATTTTCTATTTAGTGAATATGATATTTATTAGAAAATAATGTAGTGATATTTATTTTATAAATAAATAGTCATTATTCATGGTCAGATACATATTGTGGAGGAATGGTGGACCGAGATTAATGGTCCGATGAAAAATAATAATATTGAATATTATTTTATTAAATAATATTTAATTTTAATATGCATGTTAACCAAATTTCAAGAAATAATAATATTAGTATTATTATTTCAGACGGGGATTTTCTAGGATTAAATAAATAAATAAGGGCACTTGGGAAATTATTTCATCTTTAACCAAGAAATATAAATACCCAGTTATATTATTTTCTCAAGAATCCAATTAATTTTTTTTTGTTTCTGAACAATGAATTTGTAGAAAAATCTCTCAAGACTAGAGGGATTTATTCTCCATGAAATCTCCCAAGAATAGAGAGCAATCCTCCTCCACCAGATCAAAGAGAATGCTTTGGAAGTGATTATTGAGGTGATCAAGTAGAAAGATTTAAGCACAAGGATATTATATTCTAGCACATAAAGACTCCTTCAATGAAGTACGGAGATTCACGGAACATGTGTGGATCACCTTCGGAGGAAATATACACTTGGTTTCTATAATGCCATGGTGGCGCACCACAGATCTGTCATCGATTCATCAATGATGAAATAATTCCTTAGAGGCAATTCTTTTCTTTGAATTAAATTGATTATAACTAATATGTGATGATACTCTCTCTAGTTTCAACATAATTATTCATAGTTTATTTTCTTTGATTCAATTTTTTGGATCACAACATTCATAGTTTCATAGATCCCGAATTGATATGTGATTATCGAAAAATAAAAGTTGGGCACCACCCATCGCCACGCTTCCTCTGTACTCAAAACCTACAAGTGGTATCATATCAGTTGCATAATTATTTATAATTATTTAAAATCATTTATTATTTATTCATTTATAATTTTGTTTTTCAATCAATTTTAATTGTTCTTTTAATCTGAATTATGACATCTGCTTCTTCCTATATAATTTATCATAGATTAACGGAAATGATTAATTTTATGATTAATATAAAATTGAGGAACACATCTGAAGGTGAAAATAATTTTTGGCCAGATAACATAGGATTACTTTCCATGTAATTGGAATTAAACATCATGTACTTGTGGTCAATGCACGAGGAATTAGTTTACCAATTAATCAAGCCATGTAAATTGAGGACACACAATGTAGTTAATTCTTACACCATGTGTTGACTAGAATTAAATGGTGTGTGGCCAGCCGGACTATATGCCGTTTGTCCCATTGGACATGGTGTGTAGTCACTTTGGGTCAAAAATGGGTTGTGTATTCCTTACACTTCCTAAACTACCGATGACCATGTAACAAGGAGATAACATGGTGTGTGGACCATTAGGCACACCATGTACTCCAAAAATTTCCAAGGTATGCTTCACACGCCATGTCCCTAGTAGTTCACCTCAGATGGATGATGAGGGATGTACAAACCTTGTAGATCTAATATACACACCGTGTGATTTTTCCAGTTACATATATATATAATTTATTTACTATACAGTATAAACCTTGAGACATGTACTTGTGTATGGTCATAGATATTGGAGATTCTATGTGATAGGTTTTAATATAATTATATAAATGATTAATTAACATCTACATAATGTTCAGATCTATATATCATATATGAGTTATATTAAAATTTGTTACTCTATGTTCATTGAAGCATAACATGTGATCAAAAAATCATGTAATTCATGTAATCATATGTGAAGTACACATTGTGAAAGTATGTGATAAATCATGTATGCCATATGTCAAAAATTTCAAAACAGTATATGAGAATAATACATGTTGGGTAGATTTTGATGGGTTTTCACTGGGTTACCTCCAAGGTACAAGTCATGTACACAATTAATTTTAAATGAATTTTTTTATTTTTTTTAAAATTATAATGGATGAGAATATTAAGGAAATTCATACATGGATTAAGATAAAAGGATTGATTAATTAAAGATAACAATTAATCAATTTGAGCATGATTTATATTAAAAAATAAAAATTAATAATTGAATACTAGTTTTATTTAATGTGTAATTCATTACATGCAAGTAGATTATCATGATCTAGACCAGACCTTTTATATGTGATTGGTTTAATTTAATTTATAATTAATTTAAATTGTTGGCCTGTGTGCCTTATCTCCTCATTATTATGAAGGGCCGATTTTCCCATGGTTTCTTTCATGTAAACCATCCTTTTCTCCTCACTTTTGTGTAAGTAAAATTCATATGTAATGGATGGAGTTCTCAAGATAGTGGAGTCGGTTCAAGTTTGGAGTTGAGGAGAAACTAATCCAAGGAGATACATAGGTGGAAATGTGGAAAGATGCAACAAAAAACTCAATGGCTTAAGGTACTTTCCCCTAGTTCAATAGTTAGTTTATCAACCACTAGATAAACTAACCATTAGTATAAGCTAATGATCATACCCTTTATTTTATTTCTGTCAGTTTCATGGTTTTTTCATTATGGTTTTTTTATGATCACATAATTAATGAATTAATAAGCATGAAATATGGAACTAAAATAAACTGGATCATGCATAAATATTATCTAAGACATGGTTAATCACTTAAGTTATCCCACTTAATAATAATAAGAATTTTATAAATATAATAATTTTCAATTTACACATAAAGGATAGAATAACTCAATAAAATATTAAGTCAGTATAGCCTTCCATTACTTCAGTTAGAATCGAAACCTAGTTCAAGGTTATTAACCAACCATAGTTAGGGTGCTTTCAATTATCAGGGAATTCTAACATGAGGTTTTGGGTTGACTACCAAAATAGGAATTGGTGCAACTGATAGGAAAAGTTTGAAGAAATATAAATTAATGATTTTTGGATTGGGGTGTCCACTCAGTGGATCAAGGTACTATGATATAATGAAACTATAATTTGGAATGCATACCTAAAACCTTTCAAGTTTCTTGAACAACCAAATTTGGGGAAATGAGAATGGGAATATGGATCCTTGACACTAGGATATCCAAGAAATATGTTATTCTGAAGGCAATGGTGTGGGTTATTGGGTTTTGATAAAATAGTGGGAGACTAAAAAATATAATATTTATTTATTTGGATAAATTTTATCAGATAAAGTATTACATTTATTCTTATATTATTTGTAGGAATGTAATTAAAAATGAAATCAAACATATCACTATGATCCATACTTGATAAGGAAAACCTTCTCACCGATACAAATTTCCAAGAGTGGAAAAGGGGCCTACGTGTCATCCTTCCTCATGAAATGAATTTTTATGTGATTAAAGAACCTTTATCAGTTACACCTATAAAAGAGTCAAGTGATGAAGAATTTTTCTATATGATAAACATCTAAATAATGCTACATATGTACAGTGCTTCATGCTATCATTAATGTCCAATGAGATTTTAAATCTACATGGGGATATAGATTCCTATATCATGGTGTCTTAAATTTGGGATCTCTGCCAAGAGAATTAAAGACAAGATATGTACAAGATCTAAAATGATTTTTTTACAACTAATCTTGGAGGGTCTGTTCAAGCTAGGCCACATTTAGTCAAGATTATCCACTAAGTTGAACACCTGGACATATTAGGGATTAAATCCCTAGATGAGTTGCATACAGATATCATACTTTAATCACCTCCTAATAATTTCTCTAGTTTTATTGTGAATTATAATATGAGAAATTATGATATTAGTCTTTCAGATCTTCTGATCTTAATTAGCTAAGTGGATAAGGACATGGGGTGTAACAAACCAGGAGTCTTTATTGTGAATAATAAATGGAAGGAAAAGTAAAAGGGGCCCAAGAACTATAAGAAGTCAAAATCTCCAGAGAACTATCCTTCCAAGAAGGGAAAGATGTAGAGGTAGAGTAAGGAAAATGAGGAAATATGTTATTTCATGTGGAAATCTAGGACAATAGAAGAATAACTGAATCGAAAATCATGAGGAAGCTAAAGGTGTGTCTGTTATCGGGTTCAATCTTTACATATATACACATTGGGTATTAGATAAATCTTATGGTGCTCGCATCTGTATCCAAATATAGAAACCAAGTAGATTCTAAAAGATTTCCAAAGGAGCGGTGGATCTGTGAGCTACCAATGTTGTGAGAATGGATACTCTAGTCATTGGTGACTACCACATTTCATTGACAATGGGAATGATTTTAGTTTTAAAATATTGTTATTATGTACCTATAGTTACCAATAACATAATTTTTGTATAATTCCTAGATAAAAATGGGTTTATTTTCATTTTAGGAAGTAAAAGTTGTTTCTTTTATAAGGAAAACATATGTTATGGTATGGAACATTTAAATAAAATTCTTTATGTATTAAATTACAAAAACCAAGTGTTGGAAATCAATAAAGAATCTTGTTCACATGACTCATATAACACCCAGTTTTGGCATCAACATCATGGTCATGTAAATGAGAAGCATTTAATAAATCTCTATCAAGATTGTTATTTAGACTCTTCTGAGCTAAAAACAATTGATAGATGTCATTCTTGTTTATTAGAAAAAATGACCAAACCACCATTCAGTAGATAGGGTGAAAGGGCCATATATCTTCTAGGATTGGTACACACTGATGTGTGGGGACCATTTACAATAGAAGTTATAGGTGGATATTCTTACTTCATAACTTTTACTAATGACTTGAGTAGATATGTCCATATCTACTTGATGAGGTATAAGTATGATTCCTTTGATAAATTCAAGGAATTAATGAATGAAGTAGAGAATCATCTTGGTAAGAAGATAAAAAAGATTCGATTGGATCGAGGTGGTGAACATCTTAACCAAGAGTTCATAATTTTTTGCAGGATTTTGGGATTCTATCTTAACTCACTCTAGCTTATACACCACAATGGAATGGTGTTAGTGAAAGGAGGAACCATACCTTATTGGTCATAGTAAGGAAAATCAATGATGAGTCATAAAGATATTCCATTAACGTTTTGGGGCATGCATTACAAACTACAGAATACACATTAAATGGAGTATCAACTAAAGAGGCAAATGGAATTCCCTTCAAGTAATGGAGAGGAAAGAAACCCATTTTGTCACATACACATGTACAGGGTTATGGGGGATTTTTTAAGGCTTTAATAGGAATCAAACTAGAACCCAATGGCACTAAGTGTGCCTTTATAGGGAATATCAAGGAAACAAAGGGATACTACCTATACAAACCCTCAGATGAGAAAGTGACTGTCACCTGAAAAGCCATATTTCTTGAGAGGGAGTACATACTCAAAAAGGATAGTGGGAGAAAGATTGAATTTGATGAGGTTGATTCTCAAGATACATATGAGTTAGTATAGAAACATATTACATAGGTCTCCATGGAATAATTAGTTACTAAAACACAAGTAATGAGTATAAGTGTAAGAGAGGTAAGAGAACTAGAGAGACATGGTTTTTTGGTCACCGAGGATGGTGAATCATTATTGGTAGACAATGATGAACCTCTATTCTACAAGGAGGAAGTAGAGAGCTCAAAAGCTGCAAGATGGATAGAAGCTATGAATTCTGAGATGAATTCCATGCATCAAAACCATGTTTGGGTTCTATTCGATATGCCAGTTGATGTAAATCCTATTGGATTCAAATGGGTATTAAAGAGGAAACTGGACATGGAAGGTAAAGTAAGTACCTATAAAGTGAGGGTAGTGTATAAAGGGTTTAAACAACACCAAGTAATTGACTATTATGTAACCTTTTAACCAATTTCCATATCTAAATCTATCAAAATCATATAAGTTATAATAGCTTACTATGACTATGTGGTTTGGCAGATGGATGTCAAAACTAAATTCCTTAATAGGAACCTTTAGAAAGATGTCTATATGACATAACCATAAGGGTTTTTAACTCCAGGGGATTCCAAATATATTTTCAAGTTGCACAGATCCATTTATGGATTGAAGCTAGCATATAGGTCATGGAACATTCAATTTGAAAAATCCATAAGAAAATTTGGTTTCATTAAGAATGAATGTGAGCCGTGTGTTTACAAAACGTTTAATTGGAAAGTGTTAATTATCATAGTAGTGTATGTTGATGACATATTACTTATTAGAAATGACATACCGGTCTTACAATATGTTAAAGACTTGTTAAAAAAGTGCTTCTCCATGAAGGACTTAGGTGAAGAAACCTACATTCTAGGGATCAAGATCATTTGTGATAGATACAAGATGTTTCTTGGACTATGTTAAAGCACATATATTTACCAGATACTGAATAGATTTGGTATGGAACAATCCAAGTGGGGATTGGTTCTAGTGTCACATGGTTTACATATTTCAAAGAAAACATGTCCCTAGACACACTAAGAGAGAGATATAATGAGTAAGATCCCATAAGGTTCAGCGATATCTTCAATCATGTATTACATGTTATGTAATAAACTTGATGTTTCCTATAAATTGAGCAGAGTAGGAAGATATCAAGAATATCCTGGAGAACAACATTGGGATACTGTTAAGGCTATCCTTATGTATCTAAGAAGAACTAAGGATATGTTCCTGGTGTATGGAGGAGATTTGGAGCTGGTTATCAGGGGATGTACTGATTCTGGTTTAGAGAAGGAACAAAATGGTCTGAAGTGACAATCAAGATATGTTTTCTATCTCAATAGAGGATCTGTGAGATGGAAGAGTTCAAAGTAGATAGTTATTGCTGATTCTACAGTGGAGTACAAGTATATAGCATCTTTTGATTCGTCTAAGGAATCCATTTGGAATCAGATCTTTTTCCAAAATATTGATGTGGTACCGAGTAGTAAAGACCCTATTATATTGTATTGTGATAATATTGTAGTGATGGATCTTAAAAAAGATCCAAGGTTACACCAATGGAAAAAAACATATACCTCAGAAGTATTACCTCTTGAGGGGTTTTTTATCAAAGGGGTGAAGTTAAAATGAGAATATTTCCCATGGAAGATAACATGGTGGACCCCTTTACTAAAGTCCTATATCAGTAGAAGCATGAGTATCATGTGAGAGTCAGTGGACTGAAGTTTGTTAGCAGTTTTCTCTAGTGAAAGTGGGAGTCTGATGTAGTTTCTGCCATAGAAACAACTTCTTTGTACTTTATGATAAATTTATATTCATGGTTTTGAATATTAATAAACTAATTACCACATCATGATTGTTATTATTTATAGCATTGTATGTGATAATGTTCTAAGAGTAGCTGTCTCACTAAAAGGTCATAGAAGTTCCCCGCTATGATGAGAATCTGAAAGTGCTATGACATTGTTATGGAATATATGTTATATAGCCGAATGATATCATTTAAGAGACAAAAATTATATAGGCTATCATAGGTGGATAATCATAGTACTTTGAGTCACATTCGCATGGTGTACACCCTTGATAATATCTAGTAGGATATTATGATAACGAGGCCCACTAATAGGAAATCCATATTTCTATGTGTCATTGGATGTTCCTATTTGAGGATATTTGTATTGGTACTAAGAATTTAATAATATTATTATTGTATATTATGAGTCGCACACTTAGATGTATTGATGAAAACTATGACGACAGATGTTCCCAGTGACGTAGGATATGTTGGGTGCATCAAGAGTGATATTTCATTAATGAACAACGTGAGAATGGATTTACCCCTTATATTATTCAATGTAAGTTAATATCTTAGACCCTTTTATGGAAATGATATAGCATAAATAAATCCATGTCCATGGTGATCAATATTCAAGTTCTATTTCTAGAAAGTCAAAGAAAGAGATATCGAGCATATATGTTGATGGCACTGGTATACAACCTGCTCAATTTTAGATATTTATATAAAAGGATTATATTACATGGTAATAATTCTTATGAGGTGACATGTCATTGTGGAATTAATTACAGTCTCTATGGGTACCTTGGCATGTTTCTAGATGCTAACCTTGGAATTTAGGCTGACTCGCCTAATGTTACTGTGAAAGAGGCATAGAGAGCCCCTTTGGCATGAATTGGGAAACCAATTCATGTCACTTTCAAAAAAAAAGAGGCATAGAGAGTCACACGTTAAGTGTATCTATAATCTCAGGTAAATAATATATTAATATTTATTATTTAAGAGGTTGAATAAATATTATTCCCATACATGGTTAAATAATTATTCATGTATTCATGATCTCATAAAAATATTTATTTTCTATTTATAAAATATAATATTTATTTATTTATGGGTGTATAATGCAGTGATATTTACTTAATAAATAAATAGTTATTATTAAAAGCCTGATAAATATTATGGAGGAATAGTGGAATGAGATTAATGGTCTCATGATAAATAATTATATTGAATATTTTTTTATTAAATAATATTTATTTTTAATTCACAAGTTAAGTGCATGTCAATAAATAATAATATTAGTATTATTATTTGACATGGGTTTTAGTTAGGATTAAATAAATAAATAATGGCTCTTGTGAAATTATATTATTTCTAGCCTAGAAATATAAATACCTAGTTATATTATTTTCTCAAGAATATAATTCATTTTTTGGTTTTTCACAACAGATTCAGAGAAAAATATCTCAAGCCAAGAGAGCTCTATTCTCCAAGAACGCTCTCAAGAATAGAGAGCAATCCTCCTCCACCGGATTAAGGAGAACACTTTAAAGGTTATTCTCAAGGTGATCAAGGTTGATGATGTAAGAATAAGGATATTCCTTTATAGAACCCGAATACTCCTTCAACAACATCCATAGATTCATGAAACACATGTGGATCATCTCTAGAGGAGATCTACACTTAGTTTCTACAATGCAATGATGGTACACCCAAGATCTTCCACTAATTCATCAATGAAGAAAACAATCCGTAGAGGTAATTATTTTCTTTTAATTAAATTGATTATAAATAATATGTAATGATCCTATCTCTGGTTCTGGAATAATTATTCATAGTCTTTTTTCTTTGATTCAATTCTGTGGATCATAATGTTTTTCATCACATAGATCCTGGATTGATCTTTGATTATGGAAAAATAAAAGTTGGGCACCACCCATCGCTGCGCTTCCACTGCACCTAGAACCTATAGATGGGATCAGCATCTTCGTTTGGTCGAGTCCTCATAAAATAATATTTTCTACTCAAGAAGCCAAATGGCTCCCTATTAATCCATTTATTAGAAGAGGTGAAGAACACCAAAATGTTGTGATAAAGTTGGTGAATGCAAACTACTAGACCCATAAATGGTGTAAATGATAAAGACCATTCAAAAAAACATTAAGGATGCTCAGAGTCGATAGAAGAGTTATGATGAAAATATTCAATGAGACCTAAAGTCTGAGGTTGGAGATAAGTTATTCTGCATTTCTCCATAGAAGAAAGTCATGGGATTTGGGATGAAGGGAAGTATTATTCCAAGATACATTGGCCCCTTTTAGATCCTTGATCGTATCAGAGTGGTGGCCAATCGACTGGAACTACCACCTAACCCATCACAAGTAAATGATATGTTCCATGTATCCCTCTTAAGTAAGTATACACTAGACCCCATACATGTACTGAATCTAGAGGTTATACCATTCGATAATGATCTTTCATATGAGGATCAGTCAGTGAAGATCTTAGATCATAGATACAAAGTTCTATGAGATAACAAAATTCACCTGGTCAAAGTGCTATGGAGAAACCACATGTTTAAAGAAGTGACATTGGAATTGGAGGAGATGATAAAATAGAATTACCCTTACCCGCTTTAGTGTTTGAAATGAAAATGTTGAGGGTAAAATTTATGAAAGGGGGAAAATTGTAATGACCCCGACTTTTATAAATAAAATTCTAGTTGTGATTGAACTAAATTACCTATTATGGTTATAGTAAGCACATGAAATTATTTGGTTTTATTATGTCCTATTAGATTTAAAAAACTATTAATCATTATAAAATCTGATAAAATAGCTATTTAACAGTGATCATATGATTTTAAAAAATACAGGGTTATGATAAATCCAATTGATGTAGACAAAAGAAGCAATGGACTCAACTAGAGGATCAAAACCTATGAAGCCCATTTATCAAATCTCCCAAGAGAGATATCATAATTGGAATTTTCCCTTGACAAGGCACAATCTGATATCCAACAACTAAAGCATGAGAAATTTTTTAAGAGAGAAGTTCAAGATCGTCAAGACCATGGCCCAAACCATGTATGTCGAGCCACCCCATCAAAATATCATCATCCCGAACCCTACCCTTAGAGAGTTTTTTTGGTACAATAAATTGATATATATCAAGACCCTAATAATATGAATATGTATATTTTATTTTTATTATAATAATTTTTATATTTACTTCTTATTATTATTACTTTATAAATTATCTTGATTTGGATTCAATGAAATACAAATTGTATTTTTGGGTAATATGCAATTTTAAATATGACATTTCACTTGGTGAATTAATTATTTTTTTGAAATAAATTATATTTTAATAAAATATTATTATTAAATAATTTTAATTAAATATAAATTATAATATAAGTTTTATGAGGTAAATTGTAATTTTTATAAGGGTTCAAGAACCGTTATTGTCAAAAAACCCATCATTTCTCAATAAATGTCAATTATTATTTTATGAGTGAAAATTCACATACATAGAAAGTTATTTTTATAAAGTAAATATTATTTTTGAAATCATCATCTCAAAATTATGCAATGGTGAATTTTTCACAATTTTCTCAGATGGTCGAATTTTTGGGTAAAAATTAAATACAGTATAGACATATGGTGTGTATTATGACATCATAATGACCCAGAAGTGATTTAATAAATTATATAAAGGGAATAAATGACCCAATATATGTTTTACCTTTAAAATAATTTTATTTTGAGGTTATTTTATTAATTTTATAAAGCCATTATGAATCATCCAAAACCTATATTTTACATTAAGGGTTTAAAATCAATTCTTTATGAACCTGACTCAATTACACATCACCAAGAATGATATTTTAATGAGTTCAGACCTTGGAATTATAAAATAATGAAAACAAATCCTATTTGGAAGAAAAAATTGGAAATAACCATGGGATGTTTTGTGTTTTTTATTACTTTATTAAATAGAGTCCAAAACCTATGTTTGATAAATAATAAAAAATCAAGTCTCTTTTCCTATATAACCCCATAAAAGATCCCATTCATCATAAATAAAAAAATTGGTAAATGTAATTACTCTATAATCCCCTCTCTATAGTCCTCTAATGGTTACTCTATGCTCTCAAGAAGCTCCTCCCATGCTTTTGGAATCACCCACTCAAGGTAAGGGCTCTTTTCCTTCTCCTCTTTATTTAAGCATCTTCTTCTTTTTCTCATTTAATTTCCAATTAATAATATTGGGATATGTTTTCCACATCCCTCTTAATATAATATTTATTTATAGATAATAAGAGACACATTTTTCTATCATTAAACTATTTTATGAATCTTTAAGTACCATCATTATGCTGCTGAAATTTTATAGTGATTTTTTCATTCCAAAGCTTTGTATTGTGAATGTCATTGCTATTTCCACTCTGGGGTATTCACCTAGACATACCTATAAAACTTTTATTAGGGAATTACATGTATGTATTCAATAATCCTTAATCATGTAATTAAATGTGATGAAATATGATTCTATGTTGAATGATCTATGTGGCACACTTATACATGTACATGATATGAAAGCGACTGGTGCACCCAGAAATATGTAGGGATCCAACACATTGGGTAATATTTTATTCATGTGAGATGTCATGAAATGGTGTAGGGAGTGAACCAAATCATTCAATATACTTTTCTAAAAAAATATTATTTATTTTTAGTTAGGCTTGACCTATGTTTATGATTTCATGTTTAAAGTTGTTTCCACATTTCCCATGTCGCCTTTATGTTATCGTGTTATATCATGCCTTTTTGTTAATGATTATTATTATCACCTTTTTATATCCCATTTAATACCTTATAGTCTAACATTAAATAATTTCTTCATGTTATTCTTTGTTTATCCCCAAACTAGGATTTATAGATCACCCGTTTCTTATGTACATCTCTAGGTTATCCCATACAGTTTAAAGAATGATGGAATATTTTGAGCATGTTAAGGAAGTTTTCAATAATGCCAATATACACACTACTTTTAGTTTTTATGTAATACACCTAATTACCCAAATATAGTAGACTTATCAATCTTATGGGTTGTAATATTTGTGTTATTAGGTAATAAATCATGAATTAATGGGTAATAAAGACAGGGGTCATCATATATGAAGCCCTCAAAAATGGATTTTATAGTTCTGACAGAACATTTCATCCGTAAAAGATGAAATTCATTGCCTACTCCCAATGGGAGGTTCTCACCACAACATCCTCAAACTAGGAATCCTATTTTACAGGTCTCTACCCCTCGATACATGAACAGTCTTGTGCCGCATAGATATCCCATTTGTGTCTTCTTTATTTAGAAAAATACATTTATTCTCACACTTGACTTGTGTTATCTATGTGAGGATCAAGTCATTGATTATATAATGAATTGCATGGAACATATTTTCCAATTTCAAAACCATCTCATTTTTTTATTCTTTGATTATTATTTTTTCATATTATTTATTTATTATGCATTATTATTATTATTGTTGTTTTATTATTTTATTATTAACATATTTCATGTTGGAAGGAATAAAGGATTTTTTGTCTGAGTCATGAACTTCTTGTAGAAGAAAAGAATGATATTGATTATATATTGAATAATATTATTAAGTATAGAATCTTATGCATAAATATGTTTCTTACATGAAGACATGGAAGAAAAATTATGTGATGGATTTTAACAAAGTATAAATATTTAATCATGGATGAAATCCTTATGCATGGAATGAAAATATTGTCCACTAGAATTTAAAATATCTTATTAAGTGTAAAATACCACATATGATGTTTATGATATTGTGTATTAATATATTTCTTACATATTGGGAAGAAATCCTTATGTTTGGATATTTTTTTATGTTCAAAATGTCATGTATGCAGTACATGACATCAAATATCATCCGAATATCTTACGTATTGGTATTTACTCAAAGGAATATATCATTAGAATTGATTGGAAGGGTATTAAATAATGATAGATATTATATAAGAATTCAAGAATCATACATACTGAATAATTTCTTACATTTTTATTTTTTAAAAATGAAATATGTTACACATTACAGTGGAAGATTTTGTAAGTTATGTGTTTAGAAGATAAGTTCAAAACTAGAAGAATAATTATTTATTATTGTTTATAATTAGATTATCTATCATTATTTTCAATACATTATCTTGATTGTGATATTAAAATTTAAATTGTTTAGAATTTTATAGGGTTGTTTTGTGTGATTATAAAGATTAGTCAAGTGATTAAATACCAATTATTATAGAGGGATTTCATATATATTTTGAATGAAGTGTGGTATTAATACCAGGAATCTATGACTTTTATTCTTGGGAATGCATGAAATAAAGATAGTAATATTATTTATATATTTTATATTTATAACCATTGTGATTATATATAATGGTGATAGTTAAGGACGATTCACATGAAGTATTCGTTAATAATTAAAGAAAGATAATTGTGGAATTTTGAATGAGGAAAATATTTACTATTATTTTATCTATAAAAGTCGAAGATAAAAGTATTTTAAAAAATGAGACATGACATGATACAACTAGAATTGATACAAATTTCTAAGTTGAATTGTTTTAATACTTCATTTCTGGTTTTCTATTGCTTCATCATTCTATTTCTTTGAAGGATCAAAGCTCGTTGATTCTACACTAGAAGCTTCCTCCTCATATTTCATTTATTTAATGGTTTTATTTCTTCATTAGGTTGTGCTGTCTATATTGTAAAGTATTATTATATGTATCACAATCTGTTCATACCTCTATTAAAAGGTACATCCCAATTATGCTAACCAGAAACTTCAAAAGGAAATGGTATAAGTTAGGACTGCCCTTACAAAGTTCATGTTGGGTGTGCTCCTGCAAAAGGATGGGTTTAGTCTGTACCTGTAAAAGGATTTTTTTTTTGGTTTGTGTCTCTAGGTGTAAAAAAGGCATTTTGTAAAGAGTTATGCCTCTACTTAAAAACTGGATACTTTTAGTGTATACCATATGTAACGACCCAAAGTATTTCAATAGAAAATTCCCTTCTTATATCTATTTCATAAAAACACAAAATAATGAACTACTAAGTGATAAATGACCTTTAAACATAATTTTGTCACCCCTATGTTTGGAATTTTAAAAATCTGACATACACGGTTGTGTTCAAGATAGTTTTTGGAGTCTAATGAAACAAAAATAATTTTTGGTGAATAGTAACCTACCCTTATGAATAGTTACCTACCCTTATGAATATTAATATGACCCTTATGAATAGTAAATAAGAGTAACATTACCTATGAATAATAAAATAAAATTTAGACATATTAGAAAGTGACAATTTGACCTTAGTAAATGTTTTTGGTATTTTATAAGTCATAAATAATTAATTATAATTAATTAATTAATTTAAAAGAATATTTATTTTCCTGTAATGTATTCATAAATTATTGAATCAATGTCTAATAGTTTTTAGATAATTTTATAGGACCCTACGTAATTTTTGAAAGAACTATAAATTCAGTTTTAATCTTTATAACTGTTTTTTTAAAGTAAATTATGATTTTTATTAATTATTAAATTAATAATATTTAGAATATTATTTTTGAAAAATGGACTTCATTTTTGGATTCTACACATAGAAAAATGGTTGGGGTAAATATTTGGGATTTTTCTGAGAAACTTGAATTTTTTGTGAATAGTAGAATACATTAATTTACCATATAAATACATTTTAATTAAAACCCACTATTCCTGACATCACAAGTGATGTAAGCACCCAAATCCCGAAATCACATGCCTTTTTTACTATTATTGGTCATCCAAGACTCAATATTCCTTGTCTTAGGTAAAATTAATAAACTAATCAATTTTATATTAAGGAAACCCCTCTCCCCTCCACTATAAAAGCCACCCTTCACTCCCTCTTTTCCTCACACATCTCAAGCTCCAAGACTTATCTAAACTCTGCCCAAAAACATTCCCTAGATCATCCCCCACATCCAAAAGCTTCTGGTCTCATCAAAAGACCAAGCCTAGCTTCCTTAAAGAGGATCTCAAGAGGAGGATTCTAAAGGTAATTTATCTCTCTCTTCTCCTTTAATTTCCTTTCAAGTTCATGTTCCTTTCTTGATCTCTCCCTACCTATCTTCATCCAAATTGTACTGTAAATCCAGTATTATATATATAATGTAATATTATGATTATAATGTTATATTATATCACCCCACACCCTTTCCCTCTTCCATTTATTTTATTAAAGAGAACGTTGTTCATGAGGTGTTAAATTTATCACCTTCAAAAACGACATGTTCTCTTATTCCATTTCTACCTTCAATCTAGTCATGAAACCATTTTATGGTTGAACCAGAATATTTTATATGTATTATGTTCTATTTTAAGTTCTGGAAATAACCTATTTCCTTATTACTAAGTTAAATGTTAAAACAAGATCGTTGTGATCCAAAAACCGCCCAAATTAACCCCAAATAACCATCATTAAATTTTTATATAATGATTCATCCACTTGGATATAATATAATTAACTATAAAATTATTAAAGCTACTATAATATCATTAATAACATGTAGTATCAGTTCTAGATGTTTACCCATGATCTACCCAAACATCAATTTAAGAATACAAGTGGACCGCTCAAGAAAACCATAAAAACGAACATCCCCGAACAATGTTTTTAAATTATATAAGTCATCCAAAGGAACACAATATGAAATAATGAAACCATAATGAACCCTATTAATTTATAAAAGATTCTGTAATTTCTAATTAATGAATATAATGTCATTATACAGGACATTAAAGAGAAGGAGGCATTCGAGTACAAGGTAAGGGGAAATCTCGAACCCAATTTTCTTCCTTCGGGTTCTCCCCCTTTCAATCCATTTTTGATATGGTTACTCCTCAAAGATCATTTTTTCATCATTTCATTTACTTTTCTGGGATATACATATTTGTCACTGGTTTTTATGTCCATAAAAATGTTTTACAAAAGAACTCTTCTTTCAAGATCTCACCTTTTACCTCTCATTCAAGGTTGATGGTTCTTGTATCAAGTATGTTGTTCCCTCTTTCTTTTGGGAACCCAAAACTTATGAATGTGTTATTATGAGATGAAACCCATTCCTTTCAATTTTTTATTTATGTACATGTTTTATATGTGTTCTATGTGGCAATCATGATATTGATAATGTTATGATGTGACATGTGCACCCATAATTATGTAGCGCAATATGAATGTTTAAATGTGATGGGTGTGCCCAGAATTATACAGCGCTCCAATGCATTGGGTAAATTGATTAATCTCATGAGTAAATGTGAAATGATGTGTGAACATGATTCTAGCTTTGTTCACAAGTATGTGTGGTAGTTAACCACTAAGACATGATGTTTCATTTTTATGCATTGCCACATTTCAAGTCTTTTACTTATGATCCTCTCATGATCATGATCTTTTGCCTATGTTATGATTATGCTCACCCCATGATGTATTGTTCTTATCTATCCTCTTACTGGGATTTTAGCTCACCACTTTTGATGTATATCCTCAGGTGGCTACATGTACTAAGGATAGGACAAGTTCCACTAAGAAGCTAGTGAAGAAGAAATTAAATAAATGTTTATGGTTGATGTTGTATTTGTTATGTATGGTCCTAGTTTGCCCAAGACACTAAACCTTTGGATCCTCCATGTGTAATACTATTGTGTTGTTTATCTTTAAAATGATGTAATAGTAATGTAAGAAAAGTCCGGGTCGTTATACCATACCTATTGAATAACAGAGTGTGAAGAGTATACATATGATCATTGTGACCCAAACAACTATAAAAAATTTATTTTTTACACATTTTGAGTTCTCTTATTTATTTTATATTATGAATACAAAATTAAAATTCCCTACAAAATGTTATTTATTCTATAATTGTTTATTCTTATTTTTCCACCATATATCACATTATTATTTCAATTACTTTGATTATGTTAAGATAGATAATTCACCCCCTCTTGTACATTTTCATATATATTTGTGACCAATGAGAGATAAAAAAAATTATTAAGTGGGAATCCACTATATATTTTCATCAAAAAATAAATAATCATCATGAACAACTCACTAGATCCTAACATGTGACAATCCCAAACATACTCAAGGGGAACCAACTTTCGGCCTATGTTGTGTTCCTAAAAGTCATAACCACCCAACTTACTCTCAACTAGCCTCATAACAGGAATTGACCTAGAAAGGGAATAATCTACAATATGGGACACTATTAATTATATTAATATAAACTATTGCATCATGAATATTGATCTTTGACTTAGTAACCTAGTATTACCATGAAATCAATCAAAGTGGAGGTGATAAAACAAGTAAATCATATGATCAACACATTTATCAATAATAAATCATAAAAAATAATTTTTCATCTCACCTCCAACACTATATCAATAAATATACTCTTTCTTCTATATACAGGCATTAAATAATAATTTAAATCATCCAATATAGAGAAAAATTCTAAACATGACCTTACATAAAGGGCCTCAAAACAAGGGTATCAGAAGAAATGTAAAAACCCTTTTTATAGTGTCTATTGAGACCATTTGACATACTAGGAATACTAAGTCATAATATCATATTATTTTAAAGTTCAACCATGGAAACAACATTTTGAAAACATTTGGAAATTAATAATTTCTTTTGAAATATTATACAAACCATGATTTAAACATCATAAAAAACAACAACAACTAACAAGTCCTAAGAATAATTTATTAATGTCCAAACATGGCCGTAGTTTTGAAAGAACTATTTGAAAGCATGGGTTAATATCATTATAAATCATAACACAATAAAAACACCTCTTTAATCTTCAAATTATTTTAAAAAAATTGTCTCATACATTTAAAAAAACACTTAACATGCATAAATAATCTTTTTAGAAATCAAGTACAAGAAACCCATTTAAAACACTAAAATTCAATCATATAAGAAATTGAAAACATTTTATAAACCCTTAAATGGTATAACATATAGGTATAACCCTATAGGAAATGATTTTATAAATCCAAATCATTTCATGCCATGTAAAATAAATTAAATTATATAAAAAAACCTAATTTAATTGTTGGAAACAACCCGCGTTCGATGGAGAAAGCACAAACATGGAAGGAAATAACTTCTAATATCCCTAGAAAACAAAATCCCAAAGATTAGACCATATGAAATCCTAGGTTAGACCACCATGACCATTATGATTCATGTGAGGAATAAACTAAGAGTAAATAGTGGGGTGAATGAGAATAAAAAAAAAATAGGACCTTACCTTCGAAATCCACATGAAATCCAAGAAGGTATTTTTAATCTTGATGAAGAAGGTAGATAAATTCTTAAATCTCTCCCATGTACAACCAATAAAAATTAGTGAGGTATGGAGCGGAGTAGGGATAAATCAAATAAGTTTATATGAGTAATTTTATTATATTTTAATTCTGGACATCTCACATGGTTTGGTCACATGGTTTTCTAAATTGGGTGCCAATTATACATCCTCCACTAGAACTGCGTTGCAACCCCTCACACAATTACCTCATAGGGTTATCCAAAATTTGTGCATCCCATGTGATGGTCATTAAAGGAATACCCCATATATATGATGTTTCATCACATAGTTTCCCCTAACTATGTGCAAACCATGCATCGTATATGAACTAGGAATCTCATTCAAAAGAATTCGTCTGCACAGTTTCCTCTTATGTAAGGTTTTCTACATAGTTTAACAAAAACAATGCGACACTAATGAATTGTTCACTGAAGTAAATACTTACATATTAATAAGAGTTAATGGTTTCCCATATGCAATAGTTACATTCATATTTTCCTTTTTTATAAAGGTTATATATACAATTACTTATAAGTGGGTGGTGACCATATAGTAACTGTGAAACATGGAAAATTCTTAAAAATTTCAAAGTTTGGATTCAAAAACTCCAAAAAATTCAAAATAAATTATTTTTATATAATATGTTACACAACTTAACACGAGGGTGTCATAGTTCTCTCCACTATGCCATTAACCTCTATAAAGTTATCCGTAAAAGTAGAAAGCAAAGAATAACAAAAAAACCCATTCACGTAAATATATGAGGTGGGTGGGTGGGAAAAAACAAAAGTAACTTTGAATAAGAAGGAATAGTGAAATAAAACTATTCCTTGGGACCGACAAGTATTCCTCAAATATCACCAAACAATCTCAAATATACCTCAAGTCACAATCAAAATATACAAATCTCAAAGAATACAGAGACTTTCAATAGGTCTCTCCACCATTAATTATCTACAAACAAAAAACAACCATTAGAGATACTGATTCAAAACTCAAAAAATTACAAACCCCAAATAATTCCCCAAAGACCATAAGATCATGTAAAATAATTCATCAACATATTTTTAAATAAGGGAAGTGATACTTAAACTAGAAATATGTCTCAACCTATAACAACATGGGATCTAACCCTAGGTCAGGAAACTGAAAGAGAGGGTAAACCAAGACCTTGCTCACGAAACACCAACCGATGGTGAATTAATAGAAAATAAAAATTTTCTTACCCTTAGGGCCTTGCTAGGTGACATCCCCTAGTTAGTTCATGAACTTCACTAGGGGAATTATTCAGTGCATAATATAAACTAGTGTATCACTCATACCAGTTACCCAAGTACACACCCAAGGCTTCCCATAAACAACTCACCAAAAATAGAATCTCATAAAATATCTAATATCATATATAAAACTCTAGGATCATTATCAAACAGTAATACATGAGTATATAGAAATAATCACCACTCATAAAATAATAATCAAAGTTGTTCCCAAAGAATTCACTAAGCAATAATTACCTTAAAAGATTCAAAATGATCTAAACTCATCAAGAATGAATCCCAAAATAGATTATCATCCAAATTCAGGTTACACCCAAGAATTATTCTTCCATTGATAATTAAATTTATAGAATATATAAATATAACCTAGGATACCACATTAAAGATAGATCTTAAGATCTTTTAATTAAGAGGGATTATAATACCCAAGTCTCTCACACTGGAAACACACAAGAGATCTATATTTCTTATAAGGAATGTGAACTAAGACATTACCCATCTCAAGTTGATTCATATGATTAAATTCCACCAATACAACCATTTAAAATACTTATATAAGTTGAGTATAGATTCAAATAAAACAAATTCAAGGTTTTAGTGGATACCTCCTTAAAATAATTGAGCTTTCAAGTAGTCATTAGTGACCTAATCAAGAGATAAGAACACCAAATCTGTGAAATGATCGACATAATCTTTCACTGTTTGATCACCCTTATGAAGACTCATAAATTCGATTACATTATCCAAATTAACATCCTTAGGATAATTCTATTAAATAATCATGGTCAGGAAAACTTTCTAGGAAATGTCTTCATACAACTAATATGGGATAATAGTTTCCCACCACACAATACTTGGACAGTCAAAAAATCCAAAACAACCATTACCATTGATGTTTCAGGTGTTTCTATGGAAATGAAGATTCCATCAATCCTATTAAACAAATCTATCACCTCAAAGAGAATTTTATCACCATGAAAAGAAGGTAGATGTTGATTCAAAAAGTCTTGAATATGGTTCAAGTGCATAGAAGATTTTAGCACCACCACTCTATTCAAAGTTTGTTCAGTATTGAGGGATGGAAAGGTCATTCCCAAGAAACAAGAGGAATCACACTAAGGATAATCCCTCGAGATAAATTTCCACTTTTCATGGATACCTTTTATGGAAATACATGTGATTTACTATTATAAAAGGCTCTTTGATGCTCCTAGTACCCACACTAAATCCATAAAATAAATTATTCAAAATCTTGTTACCAAAGAGAACAATTATAACCTCTCTTCCATTCCTCTTTCTTTTTAAATCAATGTCTTTGGTATCAGCTCTAGGAGTTATCCTAGCCCAGATGGTTTTAAAAATTATTTATGTCAAACTTATTAGGATATTATAGACAATGATGTCTGCATACTGGTTAGTCTTTTTTTCAAGGGAGGCCAGCTTACTCATGGAATAAATGATCAATTCCTTTACCTCATACCCAAAGTCTAGAAAACAAATGAGATACATATTTTTAGGCATGTTGCGCTTATCAATACCATCTATAAAATTATTTGGAACATTATAGAAAATTGATTGGCCGGAATTTCCAATAGGATTTTATCTTCAAATAAATTTGTCTCCATCAAAGTAATAACCATACAATACTATCTTGTTATGGCCACTGAATGTGTTAATATTTTCAGTATACCTACTAGAGGAGGGAACATTGATATTAAATTAGATGTCAAAAAATCATTTGACACTATTTATTGGGGATTCATCTATGATGTATTAAATAGGTATAGCTTCAATGACATCTTTGTTAGTTGGGTTAAAATCATACTTAGCTCAGATCATATATCAGTTCTGATAAATGGATCTCCTAATGGATATTTATCATGCTCAAGAGGTTTCAGACAAGGTGATCCCCATTCATCCATTATTTTCTCTATTATTGAAGACTATTTGAGTAGGCTCCTCCTTAGACTAGTATATGAGAACAATATCACTCCCACCAGGGTAGGTAGAGGCCTTAATACACCCCTGAATCTTTTATAAACTGAAGGAATAGTTCTTTTCATCCAAGGAAAAAAAATAAACATAAAAACATAAAAAATTATCCCCTTCACTATGAAAAAGTTTTAGGTCAGGAAATAAGTTGGATAAAATATTTTCTGCACTTCAGTAAAAGAATAATAACTACCAGAAGGGTGAGTATCTCTATTGAGTTGGGGATCAAAGAAGGATGTATTCCATTTATTTATATTGGTGTACTAATATTTTGGGCAAAATTTTGAGCCTTCCAATTCTCTCATATTGTGAGTTAAATAAGGAATTATATTTCTTCATAGAAAGGAAAAATGATTTCAATGGTAGGAAAGATTAGTCTTGTTAAATCCAGAATTGTCCGCAAAATAATTTTTTATGGTTTAAAAATGTCCATATTTCCTCATGAAAAGTATTAGAATAACTATAAAAAATTTATTTGGAGTATAATAATTCGATAAAGGAAAATTTACACTATTCCCTAGAAATAATGATATCAACCAATTGACTATAGAGGGCCAAGAATAAGGAATCTCAAAAATTTCAATCATGCTTTATAAGATAGTTTTTTTGAGGAATATTAGTGGGAAATATAATGGTATTAACTTTATGATATAAATATTTCTTGGTAAAAAAGGTAATATATGTCAATTATTTGTAATCCTATACATGTAATACTTTCAAGAAGTTATATTCCATTACCATGATGGACTCTAATTGGATTGGGAGCACGAAATCATCTCTCAATTTTTAGATGAACAATTGAATTGGGAATCCTATAATCAATTATTATGTCTCATGAGACATGTATTTGGATACCAATATCTCAATTAAGGATCAAATAGAGAATTATATTAACATCCTTATTGAGGAGATTAAAGAGACTATTTTGAATTATAATATCACTGGTAGAGATGACATCCTTATTTGGGATCATGATGTTAATGGAATTCCATCCTCAAAGGCTTTCTCCAAATGAAAACTCTAGATCACATTAATATCTAGAGAAAAATACTTAACAAGACTTGGATTCTTCCTTCTAGATTTACTCTTTCCTAGAGATTTTTTTATTCTAAAATTCCCACGGATGATTTTATACAAATTTTTGGAATTAATCTCTATTCAAAAGGTGTTTTATGTAATCATAATAGGGAATACATCACTTATCTTTTTCTTAGTAGTGTTATGGCCTCCTAATTGTGGAATGAAATTTTGAATTTTTTATAGATTCAACTTCCAAATGTAGTTAGATCAGAGAGCATATAATCTTCCACATGTGTGTGCAACCTTCTATGAAACTAAAGAACGTACTTCATGTGAACTTCCTGGAATTTTTCATATAATATAGACTTGTAGAAATCCTATCATTAATGGTGGAATTTCATTCTTCCTATAGTATTCTCTTTATCACATTTTCAATGTTTTTAAATGGGAAAATAACATTCAACATAGCTACTGTGATAATTATATACATGATTTATCTATCCTTAAAGGTTTTGGTGTTATGGGTAATTATCCTCCTCTTCATGGAACCTTGGAAGTTTTCTGGATTCCTCCATTTCCTAGATAGATCAAATGAAAAAAGATTGTTCTTTAAGAGGTAGCTCAGTTCCCTTCTGGTATAGTGCTATCTTCAGAGACCACACAGGTAGTGCAAGAGGCAGAATCTATGGTCCTCATGGCTTCACCACATCTTTGGATGTTGAAATTCTAGGGTCATCAATACAGTTGAGGCATCATGACAAAAAGTATTGACCAACTTATGGATTGAGTGTGACTCTACCACAGTGGTGCATATGATTAGAAACGACACAATTCATCTTTCCTAGAAACTCACTACCAGATGGATTAGTTTCTTGGAATCTCTCTCGACCATTAATTACATTATCACTCTTTACATTCATGAATAAATTTTTTTGGATCATGGATTTGCGAACAAAGGGCTGACAGTCGATGGATTAACATAGAACATCAATGTTCCTAGCGATATTTTTCCTTTTTGGAAAAATGAATAATTTAAAAAGATACATTTCAGACTTCTATAGCTTTGTTTTATTTTAATAAAGGAGGATTAGCCTTTGGTCAAGTCCTCATTCTACAAAAAAAAATGAAAATTTCCTTTTTAATATAAAAGGGGATAAAATAAAAAATGTTTGGGGCGGTAACATGATTGTGCATTTTTTGGTTTCAAAATTTGGAAGACCATGCGTCAACTATATAATAGTGGCTGAAAGGTGTAACTACTATAAAATAGTCCTTTAGTTGTGCTAAAATTGGTTATTTTAAGCGCAAAACAAGCACTGACTACTAGATAAAGATTAAAAGCCCTAATATTTTATCAGTTCTAGAAAATTACTGATAAATGAACCCCCTTTATTAGTGCCTTTGGTATCATTGATAAAGGGGAATACTACAATGTGCTGCTTATTTTATAGCACTCTATAATAGCAAAATCACCAGAAAAAACAAGTCACAAATATAGAATATAAATGAAGTAAAATTTAAAACAAAAATAAAAGAAAAACACTATATTATAGACATTTAAAACATTAGTTTGTAAAATTTCATGAGTAAATAAAAATTATTATAAATATTCAAAAATATAAATGTTTTTTTTGTCTTTAGCCCCACCCCTGGTCATGTTATTTTTGAACAACCCCCCCCCCCACTCGAACAAAATAATGAACCTGTATATGAAAATAATTATTATGTTAGTAATAATATAAATAAATAAATTAAATATGAAGTTTAAATTTTAGACTAGAATATATACTTTGAGTCATACTGGGAACAACGTGTATTAGATCGAGTTGCAGTTGATTCTTGCACATCACACCATTTCTTGTTCATCCTCAAGAATTATTTTAGTAAAAAACAACTCAATATGTATAAGATAAAAATGATATGGAAATTAATTAAGTAAATGTAGATAAAATGATGAGAAAAAAATCTAACCTTTTTTTCTTAGTTTTGGCAATTTGATGAGTGTTTTATACTAAAATGGAACTTATATATTGAAAACATGCAATTCGAGTCATACTAACCACATCGTGTGTCGAATTGTTAGGTGGTAAATATATATATCAAAAATGAATTATGGATCATTTTCATAAATTATAAAAACAATATGATTTTTTTTATTCATTTTTGAGTATGACACTTTTGTTTTTTTACTAAAATGTCATTTTAAACTTGAAACACGCACTTTGATTCATACCGGTCACATCATGTGTCAGTTTGGTGTGAGACTTATTCTTACATGTAAAAAATGTCTTATGAATCATTTTCCTAAATTATAAATACAGTTTGATCATGTTTTATTCATTTTCAGTGAGTGATGCACATTTTAAACTAAAATGTTAATTTTAAACTGAAATTAGACACTTTGAGTCATACCGGGAACATTTTATATTTGATTGAGGTGAGGATAATTACTACACATTAAAAATGACTTATGGATCATTTTATTAAAGTATAAAAACAATATAAATTTTTTTATTGGTTTTGACTATGTCGCATTTCTTTTTTACAAAAATTAATGTCAATTTTAAATTAAAAAGACACACTTGGAGTCATATCGGTCACACCATGCATTGGATTGAGGTGAGTCTGATTCCTATATTTCAAAAATGACATGGATTATTTTTGTTAAGTATTAAAAAAATATGAGTGTGTTTTATTAGTATTGAGTATTTCATTGGTGATTTTTACTATAATGTAATTTAATCTGGATACATGCACTTTGAGTCATACCAGTCACATCGTGTGTTGTTTTGATGTAAGAATAATTCCAATACATCCCAAATTACTTATAAAATGTAATCATAAATTATCAAGACAATCTGAGCATGTTTACTTAGTTTTTAGTGAGTGAAACACTTTTTGAACTAAAATTTTAATTTTAAATAGACAATGGACACTTTGAGTCATATTGGGCACAACATGTGTCAAATTGAGATGCCTCTAATTACTATACATAAAAAATGACTTATGGATTGTTTTACAAAAGAATCAAAACCATAAAAATACATTTCATTGGTTTTGAGTATGTCACTTGTCTTTTTTACTAAAATTAATTTCAATTTTAAATAAAAAGTCACACTTAGAATCATACTAGTCACACCATGCATCAGAATGAGGTGAAGATAATTGCTACACATCAAAAATTACTGATGTATATTTTTCCTAAATTATCAAAATAATATTAATGCATTTTCTCAGTTTTGAGTATTTCACTTGTATTTTTTACTAATATGTCATTTTAAACTGGAAACACACACTTTGAGTCATATCGGTTACATCATGTGTCATTTTTACATGAGAATAATTCATTGAAGTCACAAATGAATTATGAATTGTATCCCTAAATTATCAATACAATCTGATCATGTTTGATCAGGTTTGAGTGAGTGATGTACTTTTGGAACTAAAATGTCAATTTTAAACTGATAACATGCACTTTGAGTCAGACCAGGAACATCGTGTATCAAATTGATGTACAAATAATTATTACACATCAAAAATGATATATAGATCATTTTACTAATGAATAAAAACAATATAAATGTGATTTCCCAGTGTTTAGTATGTCAATTTTCATTTTTATTAAAATCAATGAATGTTTAAAAAAAACACACATGGAGTCATACCGGTCACACCATGCATCCGATTTAGGTGAGGATGATTCCTACATGTGAAAAATTACTTATGAACCATTATTATGAATTATTAAAACAATATGAATGTGTTTTCTTTATTTTTATTATTTCACTTATATTTTTTACTAAAATATCATTTAAAACATGAAACACACACTTTGTGACATATCCTTCACATCATGTGTCAGTTTGATGTGAGACTGATTTTTAAAGATCAAAAAGGAAATATTAATCATTTTTCAAAATTTTCAAGATAATATGAGAATTTTTTATTAGTTTTCAGTGAGTGGAACACTTTTAGAACTAAAATGTTAATTTTAAACTGATAACAGAAACTTGGAGTTATACTTGACACACCATGTATCATATTTAGGTGAGGAGAATTACTATATGTTATATGTGACTTATGGATAATTTTCCTAAAGTATAAAAACAATATAAATGAGTTTTATTATTTTTGAGTATGTCACTTGTCTTTTTTACTAAAATGAATGTCTATTTTAAATAAAAAGACATGCTTGGAGTCATACCAGGAACACCGTTTGTCAAACTGAGGTGCGCCTGATTCTTAAATGTCAAAAATGACTTGTGTATAATTTTCCTAAAGTATAAAAACAATTAGAAGGTGTTTTCTTGGTTTTGAGTATGTCACTTTTCTTTTTTACTAAAATATTGTTTTAAAATGAAAACACACATTTTGAGTCAAACCAATCACATCATGTCTCAATTTTATGTGAGACTAATTCCTATACATCAAAATGACTTTGGAATTATTTTATTAAATTATAATGGTAATCCAAGTGATTTTTCTTGGTTCTTAGTGAGTGAAACTTTTGAACTAAAATTTTAATTTTAAAATGAAAATGAAAACTTTGAGTTATAATAGGAACACCGTGTATAATATTAAGGTTTGTCTAATTACTACACATAAGAAATGACTTATTGATTTTTTAAATACAGTTTAAAAATAATATGAATGCATTTACACTTTTTCTAAGTATGTAACTTGACTTTTTTACTAAAATTAATATCATATTTAAATAAAAAGACATACTTGGATTCATACTAGGTACATTGTGTATCATATTGAGGTGAGGATGATTCATACATGTCCCAAATGACTTATGAATCATTTTACTAAAGTATCAAAAAAATATGAATACATTTTATCAGTTTTGATTATGTCACTTATAGTTTTTACTTAAATTAATGTCAATTTTAAATAAAAATACACACTTGGATTCATACTGGTCACACCATGTGTCATATTGAGGTGTAGATGATTTATACCCATCACAAATGATTAATGGATTGTTTTCCTAAAGTATCAAAATATTCAAAATTTATTTTTTTGATTTTGAGCATGTCACTCGTCTTTTTTACTAAAATTCCATTTTAAACTAAAAACACACACTTTGATGGTTTTTTATTCATTTTTATAAAAGACTTAATAGTTTTAAATATATAATATCACATAAAGAACATATAAATTTTTATCAAAATAAATAACTTTTATCCTTGATAAAAGGTGATTCAAGGTATTTTCATCTAAAGAAATAACTTTTACCCTTCCCCTCCCATCTCACATCTTCATAATCTTTCATTTTATTTTTCATGTTATATTTTATCTAGGGATTAAATGTTTTAATATCAGATTGGAATTGTGAAATATCATTGTGACCTAGGGATTTCACTTTAATTGGAAAAGGAATCCCAGTAGAGTGGTTTTACCTCCCTCCATCACTATTTTCATCTAAAATTATTCCAATATGGTTTCTACGATGGTTTTATTATTTCAAAATGTAATTTGATTATGAATTAGTGGTTTTAAATGGGGATTTAGTCTATTATATTATTATATTAATTTTAATGGTAATATACATCGATTTTCTTCAAGGATTAATATTATATTAAATTATTGATTTGTGTTTTTGGATTTAATATTTATAGAATATTCCAAAATGGTTTATAAGGTATATTTTATTACCATTAAACCATAAATTAAGGATAGTTGGGTTAATAATTCTTGATTAAAAATAAGGTTGGGGGTTCTCAATTCTTTAGTGAATATTCTTTCTTTTACTGGGATAAGCCTACCACACGTTTTTCAAAAGTAATTAATAAATCCTAAATACTCTTTAGGAACTATTAATTGATATTTTATTGGTATTTTTAATTTTAAAGTGGAGAAATTATATTGGAATATTTATTGATGATTAATAACGGTTTTCAATAAATTACATAAGCCTATGGTTCATAGTTTCACTAAGATATGGAATTTGATAAAGTCATAGTTGTGAAATAATTCCTTGTATGCATAGAGTACTATAATTTAATTATATTCTAATTTTTTAAAGAATTTTTTATTTCATTATTTCTAAATTTTCATACACCTAGGAAAATTGAATATATTTTTTATGACTTTTATACATTCTTTCAAATTGATTCAGAGAATGAAAAGTTATAATAGTCTTTATAGGTAGTAATACATAAATAGTGTTGACCATGATATGACTTTATAAGTTCCCAGTTTTTAATATACTTTTACCATGAAATTATGGATCAAATACCTATTCCAAAATGTGTATAGGAATACCTAGGTTTTCCTTTATTATGTTTTCTAATAAGGATACTTAATCTCAAACATTCTATAAGAGGAGATAAATATATGTGTGAATTTTTTTCAATATATTAGATATTTTTCTTATAGGTTTTAGGTGTAGTGGAAGTGTAGGATGGGAATGTACCCAAATTTAATAATTTTTATAATATATTATTAATTCGAGATCAATATGATGATTAGTGAAAATATCCACAGAATTCAATCAAAGATAAAAGAAAAAGTACATAACCTATAACCAAGTAGAGATGATCAATGTATTTTATTTATAATTAATTTAATTAAATTATATAATTTTCTCCAAGTTTATTCTTTCTTCATTGATGCATCAGACCATAGGTTTGAGGTGCTCTCATTACGATGTAGAATCCAAGGATAGGAATCACCTTGCAGTGATCCACACATGCTCCATGTATCTCCAGATGTCGCCGAAATAGTCATAGGGTGATAGCGTAGAAGATCTTTTCACTTATGATTTCCATCTTTGATTTCATTGATAATTGATTGAAAAAAATTCTCCTTGATCTGGTGTAGGGGGATCTCTCTCATTATTAAGAGAATTATTAGAAAAGGAAGAGTTCTCTAGGCTTGAGAACTATTCTCTAAGGATGTTGTGCACACAATGATTGGTTAGTCAGTGGAATGACCCCTTGGATAATTAAGAAAATAATAACATAACATGGAATTTAATTCACTAGGAAGTAATAAATCACTATCATATAGTCCATTACTTAATTTATTATTCCATGTAAAACCCCATGTCAAATAATTATAACAATGCTATTATTTCCATGACATGTTCTTAACTTACACATTATATTTAAATATTATTTAACTAAATAATATTTAATATTATTTCTCACTAGACCCATAACATGCTCCTATGATCCTCCTCAATATTTACCGGGCCTTGAATAATGACAATTTAATTATTTAATAAATATAACAACATTATTCACCGATAAATAAAAATTCTGTCCACAATATATGCTCTCAAAAAACTAGTGACGAAATAAATACGATCAAGAATACTTGAATAAATATTAAACCAGAACTAAGAATAATATTTATTCAACCTGTTAAATAAATAAATTATTTAATTGAGATACTGGATACACTTAGTGTGTGAGCCTCTAGGCCTCTTTCTCATTGGCATTAGGCGAGATTGCCAAAAGTCCAAGATTAATGTCTAGAAACGGGTCAAGACAGCCAAGAGAAAGAAGTTGATGTCACAATGACATGTCACTTCATATGAATTCTTACCATTTAATATAATCCCTTTGTCATGATATCTTCAATCAAGCAGGTTTCATGCAAGTTCCATCAACCTATGTGATTGATTTCTCAATCTTTTACTTCTTGGAATTCAACTTTCCTAGAGAAAACCATGGCCATACATTTAGTTAGAAAATATCATTTCTATCAAAGGGCTAGATAAATATACTTCTTCATAAGTGTAAAAACCTTTCTCGCATTATTCATTAATGCAACATTACTCACGACACACCCAACAAATCCTACCTCACCGCAAACACCTATCATCACAGTTTTTGTCAATACATCTAAGTGAGTGAGTCAAAATACCCATTAATAATAATATTAATGTATAAGGAACAATTCACATGTAATAATATAGAAACATCCAATGAAACTTATGAATGTGTATTTCTTACTGTCTGGTCTTGTTCTCATAATATCCTATTGGATATTACCAAGGGTGAACACCATGAGAAAGTGCCTCAAAGTTTCATGAGTCCCCACCCCTGATATCTTGTATCATTTATTTCCCTTCAAATGACATCATTTGGGAAGATAACATATATTCAATAATAGTGTCATGGAACTTACAGGTTCTCATCATAGTAGAGATCTGCTATGACCATTTTGTGCAAAAAATATTGTTAGGACATTATCACATACTATGTCCCATATAAGAACAATCATGATGTGATAAAGAGTTTATTAATATTAATCAAATGAATACATGTTTATCATAAAGTACAAATAAGTTGGTTTCTAGGGCACTAACTCCAACAGACTCCCACTTTCACTAGAGACAACTGTTAACAACCTTCATTTCTCTAACTCTCATTTGATATTCATGCTTTTGCTAAGATATGCCTTTAGTCATGTGGTCTGCCACATTATCTTCCATGGGCACTATGCTCAAAACTACTTCACCCCTTTGATATAAATCCCTCAAGAGTTGATACTTTCTAATTATGTTCTTTTTTCATTGATGTGACCTTGGATCCTTTATAAGATCCAATAATATAGTATTATCCTAATATAATTTAATGGGATCCTTACTCCTATGTACCACATCAAGATCCTAAAAAAAGTTCTGAATCCAGATGGGTTCCTTGGCTGCATCATAAGCCACTATATATTCGGACTCCACTATAGAATCAATGAGAAATGGATGCTTTGAACTATTCCAGCTCACATATCCTACGATGAGATAGAAAACATATCCTGATGGTGACTTTATATCATTATGATCTATCTGAAAACCAGCACCAACATAACCTCTAATGAAAAGATCCTCACCTCCTCCATACACCATGAAGATATCCTTATTTCTTCTCAGATAATTAAGATAGTATTGACAGTATTCCAATTCTGTTCTCCTGAATCTTCTTGATATCTCTCTACCATGCTCATTACATAGGAAACATCAAGTTTGGTACATAACATGAAATACATGATAGATCCTATTTCTTAAGCATATGGAATCTTGATCATCTTTTCTTTCTCATGTTGTGTCTGGGGACACATTTTCTTGGAAAGATGTATACCATGTGACACTAGAACCAATCCCCTCTTGGAATGTTCCATACTAAATCCATTTTGTATCTAGTCAATGTATATACTTTGACTTAGTCCAAGAAGCCTCTTGGATCTATCATGAATGATCTTGATCCCTAGAATGTAGGCTAATTCACCTAAGTCCTTCATAGAGAATCACTTGTTCAACTAGTCCTTGAATGACTACAAGACTGATATGTCATTTCCTATAAGCAATATGTCATCTTCATACACTATAAGGATAACGACCACATTTCCATTAAACCTCTTGTAAACACATGGCTCACATTCATTATTAATGAAACCAAGTTCTCTTATGGCTTAATCAAATCGTTTTTTTCATGATTTGGATGTGTTATTTAATCCATAAATAGATATCTACAACTTTCATAACTTTTTAGCATTGCCTGGTGTCACAAACCCTTATGGTTGTGTCATATAGACATCTTCTTGAAGGTTCCCGTTAAGGAATGCAGTTTTGACATCCATCTAGAAAATATCATAGCCATGGAAAGCTGCTTTATAAAGTATGATTCTTATGAATTTAAACATGGAAACTGGTGAAAAGCTTTAATCATAGTCAATTACTTGATGTTGTTTAAAACCTTTATCCACTAGACTTTATTTATAGGTACTAACTTGAACTTCCATGTCCAGTTTATTTTTGAATACCCATTTATACCCAATAAGATTTACATCAACTAGTGCATCAACCAAAACCCAGAATTGGTTCAAATAAATGGAATCCTTCTCAAGATTCATAGCTTCTTTCCATCTTGCAGCTTCTGAGATCTCTACTACTTCCTTGTAGGAGATAGTTTCATCATTGTATAACAATAATGAGTCACCTTTCTCAGTGAAAAAGAAACCATATATCTCTGGATCCCTTACCTCTCTTGTGCTTCTACATAGTAATTGTGTTTCAAGAACTACCTCTTCCATAGGGACCTATGTAACTTATTACTGTACTAACTCATATATATCTTGAGCATCAACTTCATTGAAGTCAATCTTTCTCCCATTATCCTTTTTGAGGATGTGATCCCTCTCAATAAAGAAAACATATCTGAAAATATAAAACTTCTTATATAAGGGGTTTTATAGGTAGTAAACCTTTGTTTACTTGGGATACTCTATAAAGATACACTTCATGCCCCAGGGTGATAGTTTTTTTTCCTAATAAAGCCTTAAAAAATGTCTTGTATCCCCATACACATGTATACGATAAAGTGGGTTTCTTTCCAATCCATATCTCGAAGGGAATCTCATTTTCCACATTATTTGGTACTTAGTTTAATGTTTATGCCGTAGTTTTCAATGCATATCTTTAAAATTATAATGAAAGATCTGCATGAATCATCATCAATCTTACCATGTCTTATAAGGCATGGTTCCACATTTCACTAAAACCATTCCATTGTGCTGTATAAGGTGGAGTGAGTTGATATAGAATCCCAGACTCATGTAAAAGGTGGATAAACTATTGGTTAAGAGATTATCCACCTTGATATGATTGAATCCTCTTTATCTTCTTACCAAGATTATTCTCTAATTAATTCTTGAACTCCTTTAATTTCTCAAAGGACTCAAACTTATACCTCATTAAGTAGGCATTTCTATATCTACTCAAGTAATCAGTAAAATTAATGATGTAAGAATACCCACCCCTAGATTCTACTATAAATGGTCTACACACATCACTGTGTACCAATCCTAGACACTCTTTGGAACTTTAACCGTGTACACCAAATGGTGGTTTGGTCATTTTCCCTTGTAAACAAGTATGATATATATCAAGTGGTTTTAGCTCGGAAGAGTTTAAAAAACCATCTTGACAGAGATTTGTCAGACACTTCTTGTTTACATGACAAATGTGGTGATGCTAAAACTAGGTTCTCAAAGTTTAATACATACAAACCATTATTTAAATGTTCCTTACCATAAAATATGTTGACCTTATAAAAGTAACAACATTTATTTCCAAACATGAAAATAAATCCATCTGTATCTAAACTCGATATAGAAATTATGATATTGGTAACACTAGGTACATAATAACTACCATGTAGTTCCAAAATCATTCCCATTGACAATGTGAGGTGGTAGTCCCTAATGGCAAGAGAACCCAACCTCACACCATTTGTAGCTTGCAAATCCAACTCTCATTTGGAAAGATTTCACACAATAATGAATGAATCTTTGGCTTCCCCTTTCCTCTAGGTGCAATTCCTCTTCAATTGGACTTAATTTCCACATGCAAAAAATATTGCCTCCTTTTCCTTGCCCTACCTCTGGATCTTCTTCTACTTGGTCAGGCGGTGCTTGGAGGTTGTAGATTGTTTACAAATCTTAGGCTATTTTCATTTTCCTTCCTCTTCCTACTCACCATAAGGACTGTGGGTTTTTCACACCCCATTTCCATATCAACTTAGTGAATTAGGGTAATATGGTTCGATAGACTCTTCTCATTATTTATCAAATTATAATTCAAAATAAAACTAGAGAAAGTCTTAAGTATAGATGACAATATGAGATATGTACACAACTCATCTGGGAATTTAATCTCTAATATGTCCAGATGCTCAATGTAGCCAATAAGCTTGACTACATATAGTCCAGATGGTGCAGAATCTCCATGATTAGTAGCGAACAAAGTGTTGGAGTTATTATACCTCTCATGTATCAACTTCTCTTGATAGAGATCCCAAACGTGATAAATCATACTAAAAGCATCCATTTACTCATGTAGCTTCAAGAGCTCATTCTTCATGGATGATAGAATGAGGCACTGAACATCTATAACATCATTCAGATGTTTCTCGTACATAGAGAGTTCCTCATCACTCACCTCATTTCTTGGTGCAACTGGTAAAGGCTCTTCCAACACATAACGTTTCCTCTCATGGCGAAGGATAACCCGAAGGCGCCTTTTCCACTCCTGGAAATTAGTTCTGGTGAGAAGGTTTTTATTATCGAGTATAGATCACAATGATATGTTTGATATCATTTTGATTCTTATTTCTACAAATTAAGATGAACAAAGTTTTAATACTTTATCTTGATAAATATACAAAAATAAATAAATTAATATCTATCAGTCTCCCACTATTTTTTCGAAACCCAATAGTTGTTACCATTGGCTTCAAAATATCCTATTTTCTGGAAATTCTAGCGGAAAGGATCCATATTTCCCCCCATATTACCCCAAATAGGGTTGGTCAAGAAACATGAAAGTTTTTAGTTAGGCATTCCAATTTCCTACTGCATTAACTCATAGCTCCTTGATCTATTGAGTGGACTCCCCAATCCTAAAATATTTAATTTTGGATTTCATCCACCATTGACACTCAGTTACACCAAGTCCTTTTAGGGTAGTCAACCCTTGATGTAAACAATGTTAATTCAACCCAAAACTTCAAATTAGAATTCCCCGATAATTGAAAGCACCCCAACTAGTCTTGGTCAAGTACTTTGAAATATGATTTGATTTTAACCGAAGTAATGGAAGTCTATACAGACTTAATATTTAATTGATTAATTTTATCTATTTTGCATAAATTTACACTTATTATCTTTTCACATTCTTGTTAATATTAAGTGGTATATACTTAAGTGATTAACCCTGTATAGATAATATATATGCATAATCCATTTTTGGTTACATATTGTATGCTTATTAGTTCATTAATTATGTGATCATTGCAAACATCCATAATAAATAACCATAAAAATGATATAAATAAAATAAATGGAATGATCATGAGATTTACTATTGGTTAGTTTATCTAGAATTTGATAAACTAACCTTAACCTAGGGGAGAAACACCTTGTACCGTTTATGGTTCGTGTTTACAGCTTTCCACCTGTCCACCTTTGTATCTACTTAGATTGGTTTCACCTCAACTCCTAACTTGAACTACCTCCACTATCTTGGGAGATCCATCCATTACATATGATTTTAACTCACATGCAGTTGAGGGGTAAAAGAGGGTTTACATAAAAGACACTATGGGCATGTAGACCCTACATATTAATGAGGAAAAGGCACATTAGCCAATAATTTTAATTTAAGAAATAAATTTCAAAAGGGAACCAATCACATACAAAGGTCTGGTCTAGCTCATTATCATCTATATACATGCAATGAATTATGCATTTAATAAGAATAGAATTCAATCTTTAATCATTATTATTAAGATAAATTATGCTAGAATCCATTAATCATTATCTTTAATTAATCAATCCTTTTTATCTGAATCCTTTTCTAAATTTCCTTGAGATTATCATCCATAACCTTGTACATAACTTGTAACTTGGAAGCAACCCAATGAATACCCATCCAAAACTACCCAACATGTATTTATCCTTATATACACTTTATTCATTGTGAAATGTAGCATTCATGTAGAATTATAATTTTAATACAACTCATACATGATGTGCAGATCTTTGAACATTACATAGATGTTAATTAAACACACACACAAAAACACACACAGACACACACACATATCAAAATACTATCAGATGTTGTGTCCCAGATTTATGCCAACATGAAGGTACATGTCTCAAGGGTTACATAATATAATAATAAATTTTTTAAATTTGTGTAATCTAAAAACAGTACATGACGTGTATATCTGACTAGATGGCATGTACCCTCCTCACCATCCATCCGAATTACATGCCTTGGGAAATGGCATGTGAGGTGTACTTTGGAAATCTTCAGAGTACGCGGTGTTTTCAGTGGGACACACTCCATGTAGACTCCATGTTACATGGTCACTATCTAGGAAGACATGTATGGGATACAAGACTTGACCCTGACCCGAAGGGAAAACGTCGTGTCCAGTGGGCCACACGGTGTGTAGTCCAGCTGATCATGCGCTAGTTTGTCCTGGTCAACATGCGGTGTTGGAATTAACTACATTGTGTGTCATTAATGCACATGGGTTGAGTAATTTCCAAATTACTCTTGATTTATTAAACACAAATACACAACTTTTAGATCTGACTACATGGTGTCTATTTTGTGTAATCTAGATAGAACCTTCAACACCTCCTGATGAGATCCTCAATTTAATTTTAATCATAAAATTATTCATTTATATTAGATCTGTGAGAAATGATAAGGGAGGAATATGTCTAAAAATTAAGATTACAAGAAAGATTAAACATTAATTTACAAAATAAATTATTAATACATAAATCATCAACGAATTATTTAAATAATTATAAATGAAAATATGACCCCTTCGATACCACTTATAGGTTTCAGGCATAGCTGATGTTCATGATGGGTGTGTACCCAAATTTGATAATTTCCATAATCGATGATTAATCCAGGATTAATACGACAATGAACACAAATATCCACATAATTGAATCAAAGATAAAATAAATAGTATAGAACTCAGAACTGAGAAGTGTGGATCGATATATTTTGTTTATAATTAATTTAATTCAATTATAGAATTACCTCCAAGGTTTTTTTAATGCATCCAACCACGAGTTTGAGGTGTGGATTCATTGTGATGTATAATCCAAGGATAAGAATCCTCAATTGGTGATCCACACATGTTCCACATATCTCTAGATGTTGCTGAAGGATTCTTCATGTGCTAGTGTGGAAGATCATTGAGCTTACAACATCCACCTTTGATCAACTTGAGAATCAATTCCAATATGTTCTCCTTGATCCAATGGAGGAGGATATCTCTAATTCTTGAGAGCATTCTTAGAGAGGGAAGAGCTCTCTAGGATCAAGAGATTTTCTCCATGGATTTTCTGCACACAATGATTGGTTATCCAGTGGAATGACCCCTTGGCTAATTAAGAGAATAATAACATAGTGGGGAATTTAATTAACTAGGTAATAATAAATAATTAGATGATCTGATTTTATTTAATTTATTATTCCATGTGAAACCCCATGTCAAATAATAATAGAAATGCTATTATTTCCATGTCATTTTCTTAACTTGCACGTTATATTTAAATATTATTTAACCAAATAATATTTAATATTATTTCTCACCAGATCCATAACCTGGTCCGCCAATCCTCCTCAATATTTAAAAGGCCTTGAATAATGACTATTTATTTATTAAATAAATATAACCACATTATTCACTGATAAATAAATATTACATCCGCATTATATTATATTGAATAACTAGTGATGAAATAAATGCGATCAGGCATAATTGAATAATTATTAAACCACAAATGGGAATAATATTTATTCAACTTGTAAAATGAATAAATTATTTAACTGAGATACTTACTAAAATTAGTGTGTTACCCTCTAGGCCTCTTTCTCATTGGCATTAGGCAGGCTTTCCTAAAGTCTAAGATTACTGTCTAGCAATGGGTCAAGGCGCCCAAGAGAATGACGTTGATGTCGCAATGAAATGTCACCTCATCTGAACACTTACCATGTAATATAATCCCTTATTACCGATATCTCAAATCAAGTGGGTTGAATGCAATTTATATCAACCTATGTTCTTGATTTATCATTCTTTGAATTATTAGAATTGAACTTTCCTAGAGAACACCATGGCCATGGATTTAGTTAGGCTATATCATTTCCATAAAAGGCCCTGAGATATCTACTTCCGTAGAAGTGAAAAATCCTCTCTCACATTATTCACTAATGCAGTATTAATCGTGACACACATAACATATCCTACCTCACCATGAACATCTATCGTCACAGTTTTCATCAATACATCTATGTGCACGAGTCATAATACCCATTAATAATAATCTTAAATTCTAAGGAAAAATATACATGTCTGCAGGTAGGAATATCCAATGACACTTATGAATGTGGATTTCATACGGGCAGATCTTGTGCTCATAATATCCTTATGGATATTACCAAGGATGAACACCATGAGAAGGTGCCTCAAAGTTTCATGATTCCCCACCCTTGATAGCATGTATCATTTGTGCTGGTTCAAATGAAATCATCCAACCACAGAACATATATTCAAGAATAATGTCATGACACTTCTGGGTTCTCATTATAGCAGGGATCTACTATGACCTTTTTGTGCGAAAGCTATTCTTAAGACATTATCACATTTTATTTCATGCAAAAGAAAAATTATGATGTGATAAAGAGTTTATTAATATTCATCCAATGAATACGTGTTTATCATAAAGTACAAAGAAGTTGGTTTCTTGGGAACCAACTCCAATAGTTTTTTACATTTTTAAGAACTCATTAAACATTCCAAAATTAATCTCACATCCACCACAATAACCAATATAATAATTTAAAAAGTAATAATAAATTTTTTTAGTTTAAGTATATCAACTATGAAAAAGGATCGTACACTGATGATGTGTCATTATTCTAAAATCTACTATCCTATGTCAGTATAATGGATATAATTTTTTTATCAATGTTAAATAATTTAAGGCTCACTACTAATATAATTTACTACATGGAGTATCACACTCCATCCATTGGGACACTCCAAACCACTTATATATTACTCAATGAATCACATAGATCTCTCTTTAGTTTACTAAAATTAACGTTTCTTCCATATCATCAACAATGAGTACTATTATTTACATCATGAATTCCATAATATGGTGCTCCAATAAAATCCATGATCTCAGCCTATAACTTCCCCATAATTGACCTTTTGTGTGATTTATTTTCATCAAAATACCTTGAAAATATGTTATTATCAACTTTCCCTTCATGGTTTTCCTTCACTGTACTTCCTTTCAAGAAAAACCTTCATAGTTTTTCTTTCTCACGAAACTCACTTATGTCATTTCTATCTTATGAAACTCTTTCAGAGACTTCCCTATCATGAAACTCATTAATGGACTAATCACATGTATATGATTCTACACTTCTACAAATTACTCTAATTCTAATACGATTCTTCTTATTGAACAAATATTCTTTCCATGAATGAATCTATTTTCTATTAGCAAATCTATTAACCATAGTCAAAGTGATTAATTACAAATAATATTATTAAATTAATTATATAACTTAATGAAGATATTAACACCAATAAAAGTTACACTACAAAAATGTAAAAATGACATATCACAAACCTCAACCATAATATGGCCCATATATATCAACACATCATAATAAACCAACTTATTTTAAATGCATTTTCTAGGCTCGTTTATGAAATCTCTGACCCATTTTCTTAACACTAAAACCTTTTTTTAAAATACTTCCAAATTCTATATTGAAATAAACCACTTTAAAAAAACTTTTCAAGTGACCAAAACCTTTTAAATTACCCCATATTAATTTAAAATTAAAAATATAATCTCAAAACCAATTTAAAAATTCAAAAGGATACTTTTTGAATATTTAAAAACTTTCTTGAAATTTGTTTTTTAATTCCACATGAAGATCAACCATTTTTTTCAAAACTATTAAAAGGATATAATCCCAATTTTCTATAAAAAAATTAACATCATATAAAATTTTTTAAGATGATATTCAAAATACATTAACAATAAATTAAATGTTGAAATATATTTCCTTCGAAATATGTACACTTTGAAATGTTTACAACTTTACAAGTTCACTTTGAAACCACTTCATGAGTTTCAAAACACTGAATCCATTTTAGTTAATTTTAAGGTGAAACCTAGTTTTTTCATTTCAAAACCCACTTTAACATTTAAAACCAAGTTTTCTTTTTAAGAAATTAAATTTAAAATAAGTATGAGCATAAAAATTATAAGTAGACCACCACTTAGTCTAATGAAAAAATTGATCGTTAATCATTTAATAAACATTTTATAAAGATGGAATGAATAAAACATTTTTCTAAAGACAAGAGTAAATTAACAATTTAAATACTAGAACCATGGTGAAGGATTCATTGGGTAAGTTAGGTCATGGATCAAGGATCCTCACACTCTCAGTGGTCATGGCTACCTGGTGCACACATTACCCTAGGGCTACATGCCTTGGGTCTAGGACTCCACCACTATAAGTGCCTCCTACCTCACCAATGTTAAGTTAGTGTTGCTATTATATATTCCATTGTGAGGTAGATCTAAACATGAAAAACATGATTGTACTAGACTACCCACCTATATAATGAAGTTACCATGGAATTCTTTCAAAATTCAATCAAGGGAATATTTATTTTTCCAAAACCAGTTTCATCAAATATGATAAAACAAGCCACAAATAAAATCTTTCACATATCATATAATTTATTCAAGAATAAAAAACAAGAAGGTTTTAAAAAAATTCATGACATTGAAAAATATTTTCAAAAATATCATGAGCCATGATTTTTAAAATAATTCGAAAAATTATTTGAGAACAAGAAATCATGAAACATTCTCTTTGCAATCCCTTTTAAGCATCACCCAGAATACCTTATTAAAAAAATCCTATTTTATGAATAATCATTAAAAGTGCCAAACAGGCCTCGTGGTTACATATCATAATAACTATAAAGGCTTTATACTTCATTAATTAATTTATCCCTTGACCCAAATGGGGTTTAAACCATTATTAAACACAAATTTTATTTAAAAATTATCCTGAAACATTTTCACATTGCTTAGAATTCCAAGTATCACTTGAAATTCCAAGAAAAATCTTTATAAAAATAAATTGCTAACCCAATAAATCATTTTAAATTGAAAATACTATTTTAAAGTGCCAATCAATAAATTTGACTGGTGGGGAAATTGAAACCATATTCAAACTATTCTTTAAAGACAAGAAAACCAATTTCTATCTATTAAAACCATGTAAAAATCCAATTTCTTCCCTAGAAACTCAGTGAGAATAATTAATACTATTATTAAGTAATAAAAACACCAATATAAGAATCAAGAAATAAACTATTCTGAAATTAAAGAGTAAAGAATGCGGAAAAACAATATGGACCAATAGAAATGAAGAAACCCCGAGAACAAAGAGAGGAGGACCACAAGGGAAGATCACATGCCCTAGAAAACAAATCTGCAACAAAAATCACAATCCATAACCCCCTAGGGTTTAGCCTGGTGTGTGAGCAATGAGAAAGAGGGTGAAAAAAAGTAGGAAAAATAAATAAAAGGAATAAGAGAAGAAGAAGGAACTTGAACTATTCAAATCTGATCAAGAATCACAATAGAAGGATGAAGATCGAAAGTAGAAGAAGATATGATTCCAAGCCTAAAATTCATAAAGAAAGAAACCAAACCAACTGCAGGGGGCTCATTGAACTCGAAGGGTGAGGTTTAGATCATCTAGCCTTGTAAAATTAGAAACCCAAACAAGCAAGAAATGAGAGAGGAGGAGAAAAAATAACATTCCTTAGTTTTGATTCTTGATTTGTCTGAGAGAAAGTTGAGGAGGAGCACTAATAATAGTGGAAATCTAAAAAATCTTGAGAATCACAACTAAAATGACTATGATTAGGGTTCTTTTAAAAATATTAGAGAGTGTTTTATCAATGCTTCCAAAAAAGTACTAATAAAGATACATTTTATCAGCGCAAAAATGACAAGTGATGAGAAAAGTCATCTTTATTAGTGCTAAAACATTAACAATAATATAATATTTATAATTATAATTATAAATGGAAATATTTGTAAATATTTTTATAAATATTTTTATATGATTACAAATTTATTTATGTCATTATATATATTTAGAAAAATCTATATATATATATATATTAAATATAGTAAATATATTTATTATAATTTTACAATTATTTAAATATGTAATTTTTTATTTATAATTATATAAATAATTTTTTATAATTTTTTATTTATTTATTGATAATTATAATTATATTTATATCATTGTATATATATATTAACTAAATATATATAAATATAAATACATATATAGTAAATTCATTCATTATTTAAATATATTTATTATAATTTTATAATTATAAATATATTTATTTCATTGTATATATTAATATAATTATATTTATTTATTTAATAAATAAATAAAAATAAAAATAAAAATATAGTATATATATTCATTATTTTTGCAACTAATGCATGGACATGTAACCCCTTATTACACCCACAAATTCCCTGAGATTAAGGTGTGCGGTGGTAGTAGTTTCATGGGGTGCCTTAGATAACATCATTTGAGTGGTAATCTCCACTTACATGAACTTCTCCCACATGCGATTTTGTTCAAGATTCACTTATTACAGCTCGAATTGGGCTTAGTGAAGGGTGAACCCCGATGATGATACCTCCCTCCCATGTTCTGACAAATGGGCTTCTAATGACAAGACTCTATTAGTTGAGGCCATCAATTCTTCTTTCTATATCAACTATCTTTTTTTTATTACTTATATTCACTAAATTATAATGGTAAAATTATTACCAAGAGTATAATTTCCAATGGTCATATTGGACATCAATCATATTTGACCGATGGTCATATAAAAGTCGAATCCTAATGGTCACATTTACCTTTATACTCTATAAATACTACTTCATTATTAAAGATATATGGTTTTATTGTGTATCATATAATTTAACACACATTTTCAAGAAACATATATCATTTAAAAATTTTGGGTTGTTAATTTCTTCCCCCCTTTGGAAATTTTGTCCCCAAAATTTCAACTCATTATTCCAGTTGAAAAAAGGTGTGGGTACTTCTGTCTCATTGTTTCATCTAGTCCTCGCATTGATTCTTTGTATTTATGATCCCTCCACAACACTCTGGTGTGGTGGATATTCTTGTTTCATATAACCTTGTCTTTATGATCTAAGATCTCCACCGACTGCTCTTTATAATAGAGGTCATGTTCTAGTTATACCACCTCTAGATTCCGTACATGTTATGGGTCATGTATTTACTTCCTCAAGATAGATACGTGGAATACATCATGAACATGAGCTAAATTTGGTGGATTTTCTAGCCGATAAGCCACTGCTTCTATGTGATCTAAAATTTCACAGGGGAAATGTACCTAAGGCTAAGCTTCCATTTTTCTCAAACCACATGACTCTCTTCCATGGTGATAATGAATTGAATAGTCATAGTCTCTAAGAAGTTCCAACCATCTCCTTTGTCTCATGTTAAATTCATTTTGGGTGATAATATAATTAAATCTTTGGTGGTCGGTGTATATATCACATTTCTCACCATAAAGACAGAGCCTCCATATTTTTAGATAAAAAACAACCAAAACTAGCTCTAGGTCAGACATTAGATAATTCTGATAATGAGGCTTTAAATGTGGAGATGCCTAAGAAATTACCTTTTCATTTTCATGGGGACACAACCAATCCATTTCAGAAATGAATGGATAAAAATAATAAATCCTTCTCTAATGGAGGGTAGAGGTAACATTGTTTTAGTAACAAATCTCTTATTTTAACTTTGGAAACATTCATCACACTCCTTTTCAAGATGAAAGTATCCCACTTTCAAGTTATCTTTGTTCGTGGATTACAAAATTTGAAATTTCTTTCACAAACCACATCTAATATCTTACTAAACCAAGGAAACTATGAATCTCATCTAATGATCTAGTATAAGGCTACTCCTCCACAATATTTTTCTTTGTAGGGTCAATCTAGATTCCTTTATTGGTTATAATGTTCTAGAAGAAAGAAAATTTTTGTAGCAAAAATTCACATTTTTTGAATTTTTCAAATAGCCTATCTTTCCTTAGAGTTTTCAATATAACCCTTATATGATCCTCACGATCCTCAAAACATTCATAATATATTATAATATCATCAATAAAAACTACCATAAATATTTCAAGATAGTCTTTAAATACTATATTCATCAAATCTATAAATATAGCAGGGGAATTAGTCAAGCCAAAGGGCATAATAAAAAACTCATAATGAACATATCTTTATTTGAAGGTGGTCATTGAAATATCTTATTTCTTCACCCTCAATTAATGATAACCAAATCAAATATCAATCTTGGAGAATAATTGAGCCCCATAAAGCTGCTCAAATAAATTATTAATCCTTGGGAGAGGGTACTCGTTCTTCACTGTGATCCCATTAAGTTCTCTATAATCAATGCATAGTTGCATTGATATATCTTTATTATTCCCAAATAGAATAGGTTCTCCCCAAGGAGACACACATGGTCAGATAAACCCCTTCTCAAAAAGATCTTTAAGTAGTTTATTTAACTCCTTTAGCTCCACATTTTCCAATCCATATGGGGTGATTGATATCTTCTTGGATCTAGGTATGAGTTCATTGGGGAAATCTACCTCTCTTTCATGGGGAGATCTAGGTAAATCTTCCAAAAATATGTCAATGTATTTCTGAAAAATAGGAACATTTTCTATTCTTATACTTCAATTTCCACCTTCCTCTTCAATGATACTCTCTGTAAAGAGGGATATGGGAGGTGCTTCTAGAAAAATATTAGGCCGTGATATCTCTCCTTTGAAAATATCTATAGGTTGTACATTCAAGACTACTAAGATTTAATTTCTTCTGTAGTTGATCTTAGAATTGTATTTTGTGCTCCAGTCCATCCCTAGTATATTTTTGAATTCCACCATGAAAATGAAAACTATATTTGTGATGAAATTTTTCACCCCAAATTCAATACTAGAGTTTCTACACACTATTGATTCTTGGATAATCCATCCAGGATTCTTTACTGATAACTCTAATTCTATCAGTTTAGGGATTGATTATATTTTATTTAAAAATGTGGAGGATATAAAGGAATGTGTAGCACCAGAATCATACAAATTACTTTCTAGATTTGAGAGAACAACTGGAATACCTTCCACCACATCATTTAGAGATTCCACTTCATCCATCCTGATAAAAAATGACTGAACTTGCTCCCTTTTTATATGATGAGGTTGATGGTAATTTCCATCCATTATCTTCTAATTTGGAAAGTGATTATCAAAGTTCCTAAGATGTACACACTTGAAGAATTGGTCTTTAGGTTGGGCTTGTACCATATTCCCTTTGTAATTAGTGTTGAGAAGTTGAGGCTTCAGCTAACCATTATAGTTCTGAACTATATGGCCATATCTTCCACACCTATAGAATTTTCTACTCCTGAGAAATAAATTCCATGAATGCTTCTTCCCATATTTATTTCCTATAGGAAGTTTCACTTTCATTCCTCCTCTTCCATGATAAAAGTTGTTCGCTAAGTTTGGATTCAAAGATCACTTCTTTTAATTCGATTTTTGTGACCATTCTCTCTCTGAACTCTCGTTCAACCTTCATAACACTGTAAACTATATCTTTATAGATGTCATAGTCTCATTTTGATAGATTCCTCTATATATGGGATCTTAGTTCACTGAAGAAAATATCATCATTTCCATTAGGATCCATAACAAAGATAGAGGTGTAATGATAAAGACTTGTAAAGTGTATCTCATTCCTTCCCACAGACCCATTTTCATTCTACTTCAGCTCTTTTAATTCCTTATACATTTTTGTTCTCATCGAGCAAGGGAAATATTTATTAAAAAAGGTTCCCCTAAACTCTTCCCACTCCATAGAATCAATCTCCTATCTGCGATTCAAATTTTTAATCATTTTCCGCCACTGATTAGCTTCTACCTCTAAGTAGTATATAACTATGGTGAATTTATCTTGTTCTGATCAAATAAATATAGAAAATGTCTTTTATATAGAGAATATCCATTATTTAGAAATAAATGGGTCTGTAGAAAAACTAAAAGAAGGTGGCCATTGATGCCTAAAGGGATTAATTCAAAGTTGTTCCTTTGAGGTGAATCTAGTCTCTCAGCCCAATTCAAGTTATTGTTCCTAACTCGAGTTAGTTTATCCATAATTCTCATAAAGTTTTCCATTTGAGCTTCCATAGGAGGGCCGTCAGTGTATGGTCCATTGTGCTCATCATTTTTGTGGTTCCTACTATTTTCTTCTATTTTCTAAAAGAATAAAACCTTAGTGAGAAACATGTTTCTTTTAAGAGTATTATAATTCTAAAAGAGTTTTATATCTTAATAGATCATTATTAAATATTTTGTTCTTAAGAAAAAATAAATTTATATAAATCCTTCATAACGCTTTATAAAAGGCTTGTGATTAATAAACCATATCCCCTAGGAGTGTCAGATAATTAATGTAGCAAGGACCATTGTTATGCACCAGTTTCTATTCAAGTCTAGATAAAAGTAGTGTTTTGGGTGTTATCCATAGATATATCTATTCCAGTTCTGTATCCACTTGTTCGTATCCAGATAGAGACTTTACTGCTCAAAAACCACTTACTTAATATTTCACCAAAATACTAGGATGTTTTCATATATTTACACAATTTTATTAGGTTCTTATTAAATTTTTATAATATTAATTTCCCTAAATAACCAAACTGTTATTTGATAACAACTATGGCATCCTTGATTTTTATTATATAACTTTTCATTACATTGTACAAATAAAGGATCTTTTTAATGTTTTTTTGTAAATATGGTACATAATACATGAAAACATAAATATTATTATAATATACTAGAAATGATTATTTATTGGGTTTTCCTATGTAAATTTATTGTATCTCATAACATGGGGACATACATCAAAGGAAATGGGGAGTATAGGTCCTAGTAAGGTAATATGCAAGGGGAACAATTTACAGGTGTTCTTGAGGAATATCAACAAGAACACGATGAAATTCATTAAGGCATAATGAAAGGAAAATAAGGAATATCATAATAAAAAAAACATGAATAATAACAAGGAAATGCCGATAGAACATTTAAATTATACATTCATAATCATATCACCAAGGTTAATCACCAAGGTGTTGTAAATGAAAATTACTAATGTTATTCATCAAGGTATCATAAAACATGTCATCTCTACAAATTAGATTATTTAACAAATAAATTGGAGTTCTACAAACAACACCATTCATATGTATTAATTATTGTGAGACACATATATCATTATAAAACATTTCACAAATAATCCGTGGAGAAAAAATGGGTTTCATGTTAAAATCATCACGTTTCAAAAGTGCTTAAAAACATGATCATTATGTTATTTCCAACCCACTAAAATAGAATAAGGGATTCATGTATGTAATACCAGAATAAAATAAATTATTTTTACATTTAGGTTAATACTATATGAAAATAAATAGTCCTAGGATTTCACAAGAAGAAAATAAAAGAGAATTTATTAGGGAGAAGAGTGAAATTTTGGGAAGTAAATTTGACATCTAAATAGGTATAAAACACAGTTTTAGAAATGAGAAAAATGAGATGGGAAAAGGGTATCCCATTAATAAAAAAATTGGAAGTAAGTGTATGAATAAAAGGGTAATAAAATATATTAATCTTTACAATTATAATACAGATACAAAAATAGGTTCTTGAATTGGAGAGAAAAGAAGGATAATTCCCTTACCTTGAAGAGTAACTCCTAAAACATGAGGTTTGGGACCTTGAGGGATTGGGAACACCATGAGAGGACTCATTGGGAGGTAAAAACATATAATATTCATGGAGGATAGATTTTTATAGATAGGAAATTGATAAATGGGTGGGTATTTATAAAAAAAGTGGAGGATTTGTTTAATAATTTTCAAATATCGGCCTTAGAAATCTAGGTTGTGAAAAATGTAAAACCATGGGCTTTCCCATGGTTTTTACCATTGTTTTACGAAATTAGGAACATATTTTATTTTATTTAACCCAAAATAACCTTTAATTATATTATATTACTTATTTTGAAAATGAAAAATAAAGTTTCCATAAAATAATATTTGTAATGTTAAAGTTTCTATTTAAAACTTTGGAAAGTAACTTATAGGTTTTGAAATTGATTAAAATCTATTAAAATATTTCATATTAATAAAATAACACATTTTGGGTCATGTATCATGGTTAATTAATTATTCGATAATTATTATGTAATTATGAAGTCATTACATATACTGGAAAACCCAAACTATATTTTTTACTATTCACAAAAATAAAGTATTTTAGAAAATTCTTATAAATTCACCCCAACATAATTTTGATTTTATTATGTCATAAATGATGTTTATATTATCATAATAATTATTTAATTATGATAAAATTAACTTCTAAATATAAATGAATAATTTATTTTAAAAACTAGCGGGTTTAAAATACATAGTGAACTTTCTAACACTTAAAAGTCTTCAAGGACATAATAAAATTATTTTATAATTTATATTTAAATAAGAGTATTTTATAATATTATTGAATTTAAAATAAATATTATTCATAATATCTTATATTATTGAAAATTATTTACAACCTTTCTAAAAATTACAATTTGTGTCTGAAAAATAAATTTATCAAATCTGTCATATTTAAGAAAAATTATTTTTAAAATGGAATTTTTTGAATAAAAATTTTATTTATACAAAGTAATTACACTTTAAGTAAATAATTCCTAGAAAGTTAACTCATTATTACACCTACATATTCCCAAATAGTAAGGTGTGTGATGGTAGTAGTTTCGTAGAGTGCCTCCACTAACATCGATTGAGTGGAAATCTCTACTAACTTGATCTTATCATGTTGGTGATTTTAAAAAGGCATGACTCTAATAGTTAATGCCATAAATTATTCATTGTGTATCAATTATAATTTTTGATTATTATTTATAATAACATAATTAAAATCATAAAATTATTACCATGATTGTAGTTTCCAACAATCATATTGACCAACATTCATATTTGACCAACAATCATATAACGGTCGAATCCTGATGGTCAAATTTCCCTTTATAATCTATAAATTACACTTTATTATTAAATAGATATGATTTTTTTAATGTATATTATCATTTAACACACCTTTTTAGTAAACAATTTTTATTTGAAAATTCTAGGTTGTTACATAGATAGGATGATACAATGTCTAAAATAAAAATGTAGAACACACACATTTTGATAAAGAGTTGAAAAATAGAATATGAGGTGACCATACAACTACAAACCTAAAATTGAGAGATATATACTCATACCTTGATTTTAATAGAGATAAAGAACCAAACATACCTTACCTTTTAATAGAGATGGTAAGAAACCAAACTTCCATTTCTTTTTAATGAAAATATCTAGAAACCAACTTACCTTATTTAAAATGAAAATATAATGAAACTAAAGGTAGAAGGAATATTAAGAAGTGAATATTTCCATGGTAAAAATCCATTACAATTGTGGTCTCATATCTCTCTAGAAACATTAAAAAATTTTGAGGAGAGAGATAAAGAGAAAAGGTGAGAGCTGTTTAGATTTGAAAATGAATAATGGATCTTTGAGAGGAGGGCTTGTAGATTTATAGATATCCAGTGTTGAATCATTTAAATATCATTGTTGGTAATCAAGTGTATCTTACAAGCCACCTAAAATATTTTTCTATAGGCACCAAAAGGTGATATAATCTTATGGAATTATTTTAGGGGTAATGATGCCCAAGAAGACTAGAATTATGGTGTTTTGACCACATTAAATTTATCCTCTAACTAGGTGTCTCAATCTCACTAAACACCTTGTAGACTCCATCGGGTAGTTGGTTTACCACCTGAAGATCACTACTGCTAGAATTTCCCCTCTGGTTAGTCAATTATCCTACATGAGTTCTCCGGTGGACTCTTGGATATTTTAGGAGATATTGCCTTCACCACTAGATGGTCAATGGGTCTTCTATACATCTGACCTTCTTGACAAATGGCATTGACTGGAAGGTGCCTTATACTAACAAACTAGTGTATCATTTATATCTTCTCCTTTAACTAGATCCACTTATGATTTATTTAAAGGTATTCAATGTAAATTCTAACTTGATTCCATGGTATTAATGTATGAAAAGATATTGAGCAAAGTATTCATCATGACCATTATATTTCCTTTTAATTGTATTTAATATTTCCATTAATACTATTAGTGATATGACTAAGAGGCACTCAATAAAACCATTTGATACATAAATGATTTTTTAGATCATTAAAACACTATTAAAGAGAGAGGTATAATAACTTAATTTTACCTTCTAATTTTTTTTTGAATTTGATGAAGTAAATGATAAAAATGTTCAACACCCTCAATATATAAAGGATTTATAGTATAATCATTTTTATTTCAATGATAATTTACCCCATCAAGATCTCGTAATAAAAATTATTATCCAATTGTTCCATAGTTTCCTAAAAAAATAATAGTAATTAGAAATATTACTTATAATTAATCCAATAAAAGGAAGAGATGATTTGAGGAAAAAAATAAAAAAATAGAAAATTACTTATTACCTATAATTATTACCAATTATTAGTAATGAATAATTATTACTAATTACAGGTAATAATGGGTGATTATTTTTATGTATTTATAGTTATTTCTAATTAATAATAATCATTCACAATTATTGGTAATTATTGATAATTATTACTAATTACTGGTAATTGTTACTGATTATTTTTAACACCCTGATATTTTTTGAAATATATTTTTTGAATTAATTTATCTTTTTTTTATTTACCATTTCACGTGACACTAGAAATAGTTTTATATATATATATATATATATTAAAACATTAATTAAAAAATTCCTTTCACACGACACCAAATTAGTGAATGTTAAATGCAACACTGACTTGGTGTACATTACATGAAACATAAAATTAGAGTACGATACATGCAAAACCGACTTTTCGTACATCACACGCAACACATAGTTTCTAAAAAACAACATTTTAATGTTATAATTATTTAAATGAGATAATTATAACATAGACATTAAACTATGTTATATTAATAGTAATAAATAATTTTCAAATATTGGATATAATGTTTTTATTTAAATATAACATATTGATAATGAAATATATAATATTTTACTAAAGTCCATATATGTTTAAAAAGACTATTTTCTCAAATAAACTTCTTTTTATTTCCTTATTTGATTAATAATATAATTAATTTTATACACATTTAGAAATATAATTTGATAAAATATTATTAATTCTTTAAAATAAAATATCAAAATTATCTTAGGGAGATTTTTTTGTGATTTTTATGAGAAACCTCATTTTTGGGTGAATAGTAAAAAATACTGCATATTAGTTAAAAACTAGATTTTTGTTTAATTAATTATTGATGTTAAATTATATTTAAAATTTTTTTAAGGTCAAATTAGATGAATTATATATATATTAAAAAAAATTAGTTCATTAGAAAAAATTTCACATAGAAATTGAATATAAAATCTTAACAAACTTTTGAACATTTTCTACATTAAAAACCTGTTATTTCATCCCGCCTGTGAGATTAAAATTTATCTTAATTTTACTTATTATATGAATTGAATTTAGAAAAATGAAAATAAAAAATTATAAAAATTATAATAATTATATTCTAATTAGGTCATTTTAATTTTTTACCAAAATGATCAGTAAAAGTGATTAAAATTAATCACTTTGATTAAAGTCAAATTAAGCTTTATTAGGGATTAAACCTTAATCTCAGGGCCCAATTCATTGAGGAACTTGTACAACACCAATTTTATGTCCTTATTTAATCCATAAACCTTCCAGTATTTATTTTGGGTGGTTTTGTATGAATTTTATTAGGTAATAACATGTGGACACCTTACTTTTTTTCACAAATTCCAAGTGACTGTTTTTCCTTTCCAATAATAACCACCACCTCACCACTTCTTTATTCCTCAAAAAACAATTAAGTTTGGAAAATCTGTACCCAATATACTTCCTAAAATCCCTCCCTTCCTCCTTGAATCCCCCCTTTTAGTAGAAAGTCTTTCAAGTAATCCTTTTGTCATAAACCAAAATGAGTTACCCGATTAAGAGGAGGGTTGTATGAGTACGAAGAGAGTAAAGTCACAAGATAAGGGGATTTCATCTCACTTTTTATTTCCATGAGATACATGATTTATTCACCACCCATTCCTTTTGCATGGTGTGTATACTACCAATGGATAAATTATAAGATTCTTATACTTATATTAATGGATTTTTACATACCCATTTTATGATCTTTATTTCTTGGGTATTAAGTTTAAAAAGTTACCAAAACGGTAAAATAGTTTTCTCTCAATTTTACTTCTTTGATAAACTTGTTTTTTATGAATAAAAATTCTTATTTTAGGTGTATATACTTACATTGTAAATATTATATCATTAATCTCATTATTTCCATGATATTTTAAGCTTCATGTAATTTTATATTCTTACACAGAGAGTATGATCCCATGTAATCAAGTGGTAAGAGTTTATTTGAAAAATCTCATTTCTTTATGATATTGTTAATTATTATTCCCCTTTTGATAAAATTTTATGATCTATCTCTAAATAACATTGATGAGCTTCCTCATCCATGTTTTATTCAAGGTATATCTATGTATTAGTACTATTTTCCACTCTTTGGTACTTAAGATAATTAATAAAATGTTTCTTTGAAAAATCTTAATGTATCTCTCCCTTCGTTCGGAAATATATTTTATTTCAAAACCATGTTTTCAAAAATGTTTTCAAATGAACTTTTAAGATCGTTATCATGGAAAAATGATTTTAAAAAATGTTTTGTGTTTTTAAAGGTTTTCTTTATAAGTTTTCAAATTTATTTTGAAATAAATGGTTTTCAAAATGTTTTCATGATTTCTTTATATTTTTTCAATGTGTATACAAAGAAAAAGGTTTTTAAAATGTTTTGAAGCTTATTTCATAAGTTTTCAACAAAAAGGGTTTTCAAAATTATTTCAAGTATTGTTTATATGTTTTAAAGGTATTTTCAAAGAAAATTATTTTCAAATGTTTTTATGTTTTAAAAATCCATTTTTAAAGAAGAAATGATATTTTCCTCTAGAGGCGTTTTTTAAATATTTTTCAAAATTTTTTTCCATCAAAGATGAAATATATTTATGTTACTCATTCCCTTATATAAAATGATCTAAAGGTTTACTTAATATTATTTATATAAATGGGTTGTGGTTAATGTCATGGTCTTTATGAAACCCATTTCTCTATTATGGGTTAAATATTTATGAAACCCATTTATCTTTCATGGGTTATATGTTTATGAAACCTGATAATTTTGACAGGTTATGATTTGATGAAATGGTTATTAAACTTATCTATTTTCTATAGGTTATGATGTGATGAAATGTTAACGACACCCCTTTCATCTCATTGGTTATGATCTGATGTTTATAAAACCCATCTTTTATCATGGGTCATGATATGAATAATGTTTTTGGAACATATTTATATGATTTTATTATGTGACGGGTGGTTTCTATATCTCTCTCCAATGCATTGGGTAACAATGAATGAATCATTCGTATAAATATTATGAATGAACCAAATTACATGTTCAAAATGTTATTCATGGACTTTGTTTCATGTCCATAATTTTATACTTGAACCTGATTACGTGTTCACAATGTTATGAGTAAACCTTATTACATGTTCACAATTTTATGCATGGACCTGGTTGCATGTCCATAAGTTTTACATGAACCTGATTACATGTTCAAAATGTTATGAGTGAACCTGATTACATGTTCATAATGTTTAGAATGGACCTGGTAGCATGTACATAAGTTTATGAGTGAACAAAATTACATGTTCAAAATGTTATGAGTGATCTTTATTAAGTGTTCACGATATTATGCATAGACCTAGTTGTATGTCCATAATTTTATGCCTGAACCTAGTTATATGTTCACAATGTTATGTGTGAACCTAATTACATATTCACAATGTTATGAATGGACCTGGTTTCACATCTATAAGTTTATTTGAGAACCTGATTACATGTTCATAATGTTAAGAGTGAAACTTATTACAAGTTTACACTGTTATGCATGGACCTAGTTTCATATCCACATGTTTATGCATGAACTTGATTACATGTTCACAATGTTATGCATGAACCTGATTTCATGTTCAAAATGTTATTCATGGACCTAGTTTCTTGTCCATATAGTTATGTATGAACCAGATTACATGTTCGAAATGTTTTTCATGGACCTGGTTTCATGTCCAAAAGTTGATACAGGGGCCTGATTTTATGTCCTTATCTTAATGAATGAACTTTTTTCTACTTATTCATGTTCACAATGTTATAAATTAATGTGCATGACCCAAATACCATGCCTTTTTTCTATGTTATTATTTCATGACTTATGCTCTTAATTATCTTATAATCCATGTCTTATAAAATTCCAATCTTTATAATGATCTCTAATATGTTGGGTATGATCCTCAAATGTTATACTCATGTTCTGTACCTTTTTTCATGTTATGCGTACACATTTCCTTTATTTACCCTTACTGAGCATCTGAGCTCACCCCTTTCTCATGTTTCCTTTCCCTAAGTTATGGAGAAAGGTTTGAGGTAGAAATAAAAAAGCTGTAGATATTCATGGGAGATGTTGCAGATCTTTCACCAGGTTAGAAGAGTTCATTTACAAGTTTCCAAAGACACTAAACAATTATGGTCCTTAGGTATATATTTTTGTAATGTACTGAATATTCATCTAAAATTATGTATTATCTACATATTTAAAGCCTATGTCGCTATATTATTACTAATTATTTGTAATGATTTGTAATTATTATCAATTACTGGTTATTATTTCTAATTATCCATAATTATTACTAAATATTGGCAGTTATTGCTAATTATCGACATTGATTTTTAATTACCAATAATTATTTCTAATTAGCAATAGTTATTTCTAATTACCATTAATTATTGCTAATTAACGGTACTTATTGCTAAGTACTGGTAGTTATTACTAACTACCTATAGTTTAACTAATTACCTATAATTATTGATAATTTCTACTAATTACTAGTAGTTATTGATAATTACAGGTAGTTATTATTAATTTTCTATAGTTATTATCAGTTACCAATAGTTAATAATAATTAGTAGTAATAACTAGTAATATAACTTCCTAATTATTTGCAATTATTTATAATTATTATAAATTATTCTTAATTACCGATAGTTATTTCTAACTTTTAATAAGTTTTGATAATTTTTACTAATTTTTACTAATTTTTGGTAATTATTACTAATTATTACTAATTATTAGAAATTATTATGAATAATTACAAATAATTACTACTTATTTGTAATTATTACTAATTACCAGTAATTATTGGTAATTATTTGTAATTAATAACAACTATTACTAATTATTACTAATTACTAGTAATTATTTCTAATTTTTGATAATTATTCATACTTATTACAAATTACCGGTCATTACTAGTAATTATTTCTAATTATTGGAAACTACTAGTAATTTTTACTAATTAATGGTAATTATTATTGATAATTGATATTTATTAATAATTATTATTCATTACTAGTAATTATTATAAATTCTTGGTAATTATTCTTAATTATTAGTAATTACTAGTAATTATTACTAATTATTAGTAATTTCATATCATTATTACTAATCACTGGTCGTTATTACTAATCATAGGTTGTTTTTTTTTGAGAAAAATATATATCATTAATGAAGAATATCAGAAGACGTACATATGAAAATCCACGAAGGAAAATTTTCCATCCACAGCTGGTTGGCCTCGAAGGGGATTGATGTCGCCAACTGGTGGGCCACATTGTTACCTTCCCTTTTGGTAAAGGAGAAGGTGCATAATGAAAAGCATTGGCATAACGAGAGAATTCTTCTGATGATGAGGCCAAATGACTAGAGTCCACCGTCATTGTGGTTAATGGCATCGATCACGGTGAGCCAGTCAGATTCAATGCTGATATCAACCCACTCACATTCCAAAGCCAGCATCAAACCTGCCAGGATGGCATTAGCCTCACCAACAACAGGTTCTGAAAAGGCATGATGTGATTTATACTTTGCAGAGATGATTTTCCCCAGAAGATTTTTGGCTAGGAGACCGAGGGAGACAAGTCCATCCTTGGGGAGAGACGCATCCACGTGGATCTTAAGAGTACCTTCCATTAGGGGGTTCCAATGAGGGGGCAGGAGGGGGGAGCATCAGGCATTTTATGTCCATTCTGGTGATTCCATCCCTCGTTCCATGAATTCGCTTGTTCTATCTAGAATTCAGGAGGTTTATGCATGTGAAAGAAATCGGCATCGTTACGCCGAACCCAGATGATCCAAGACAGGGTACAGAATGAACCTGCATTAGCCGATGAGAGAGAGGAGTACCATCACATCATGAGAGCGGGGAGGTCAGAAGCCGTGTCCAGTGATGCATCTGGGCTCGGGTCCCATTTATTCCAGATTTACTTAGCTCCTGGGCAGTGAATGATGGCATGCAAGGGGGTCTCTAGGATATTCGGGAAAAACGGGCAGGAAGCAGAATTAGACATATTTCAGTAAACGAGAAGGCTCATTGTAGGGAGGGTGTCCGTGTAAACTTGCCACCAAAAGTGGCGTATTTTTTGGGGGACGTTGAGCTTCCAAAGCGATTTCCATGGTCCTTTGTTTCGGTCGGCCGGGTGGTTTCCAAGAGAAAGTCTGTATCCAGATCTCACCGTGTATTCGCCTGACATTTCATTGCTCTATAAGGGATGGTCGGGGCCTGCGTCAGGGACCCATGGGATGCTTAGGATAATTATTTTGTCTCTTTAATTAAACCATTCATAAATCTTATCCAAACACCACCCCGTCCCATGGTCGGAAAGGAGGATTCTGACAGTGGCGTCTTCAAAGCCTGGTTGAGCGTGGGATGTAGCCCGCATACCTTCCGTATCGATCAGCATGGGTCATCCCAGATGTTTTCAGATGAGCCATCCTCAATCCTCCATCCCAGTCCTTTTTGCAAGAGATTTTAGGCCCCCCAAATGCTTCTCCAAAGGAATCTTGGATGCGAGCCAAGTGAGGAAACATGGAAGTCCGTGTGGGGAAAGTACTTATCTCGTAGTATCCGTGCACAGATAGATGATGGATGGTTGATAAGGCGCCATCCTTTCTTGGCCAATAGTGCGTCATTGAAGAGAAGAAGATTCCAGAATCCCATCCCTCCCTCCAACTTGGGGATGAAAAGTTTCTCCCAGGCCATCCAGTGGGGTCTATTCCTTCCATCGTTTTCTCCCACCAGAAGTTGGCAGTACGTGTATGGATCTGGTTGAAGATGGTTGCCGAGAGCTTAAACAGGGACATAAAATATCTTGGGATAGACTGGATGACAACTTTAATGAGGGTCTCTTTTCCTTCTTTTGAGATTCTTTCTGGGGTCCGACCTTGAATTTTCTTCTCAATCCTGTCCACTAGAGACTTCACAACCTACTCAAGAAACCCCCCATCCAGTTTCCATCTTTCCATGATTAGAGCCACTCAAAGAGAGCTGGACGCGACCCTGCACGTGAAGGAAAGCTTCTGGGATATGTGGGCGCGGGATACCCACATCTTAGAAGGGGATGCCAACACTCGGTATTTTCACCAGAAAGCATCAGCTAGGCACTGGAAAATTTTTATCAATTGCATCTCACAATCAGATGGAAGCAAAGTCTTTTACACTAATGGAATTCATGAAACTTTGACATGTTACTTCCAGAACCTCTTCAATTCAAGAACTCCTTTTATTTCAGCTGAAGTGGAAGAAGGTATCGGACCAGTGATCACCGATGAGATTAATCGACATATTTCTAAAGATGTGTCGGATGAAGGGATACGCCTGGCTCTGAAATAGATTCACCCCACTAAGGCCCCGGGACCGGACGGGTTCCACACCCTGTTCTTTAATAAATACTACCACATCATCGGTCCCGACATCTGCAAAATGATTAGGAATATTTGGACCGGGAAAACAAGCATTTCCACCATCAATAAAACTGTCCTCATCCTCATTCCAAAAATTAAGAAGGCCCAGGCACTCCCTGAATTTAGGCCTATCAGCCTATGAAATGTCTCGTACAAGATTTTCTCTAAGATCCTTGTAAATCGGCTGCAACCGTGGTTGCCTCATATTATCTCAGAAAACCAGAGTGCCTTCGTGGCCAAGACGCTGATCACTGATAATGCAATTGTGTTCCATGAAGTGTTTCACTCTATGAAAACACGCTCCACTGCAAAAAGAGGAACCATGGCCTGTAAACTGGATATGACTAATGCTTATGATAAAGTGGAATGGAATTTCCTCAAAATTGTGATGCTGAAAATGGGTTTCTATACTAAGTGGACAGATATGGTCATGCAATGCATCTCGACTATCTCCTTCAGAATCCAGGTCAATGGGGAGCTCACTCGAGGATTCGTGCCATCCCGCGGCCTGCGACATGGAGATTCCCTCTCCCCTTTTTTGTTCATCTTAGTGGATGATGTCTTTTCTAACCTTATTTCCAGGGCTACATAAACAACTCATAGGTCGTTATTACTAATTAACAATCCTTATTTCTATGTTTTGGTAATTATTACTAATTACTTGTCACTATTACTAATTATCATAAATTATTACCCATTACTAGAAATTATTATTAATTATTGATCATTATTATGAATTACTAGTAATTATTATGAATTACTGGTAATTATTACCAACTAGTGGTAGTTATTAATAATTATTACTAATTATTTCTAATTATTACTAATAATTAGAAATTATTATAATTATTAGTAATTATTACTAATTATTGAAAATTATGACTAATTAATGGTAATTTTAACTAATTATTGATAATTATTACTCATTATTGATAAATATTATTATGTATAACTAATTATGACTATTATCACTAATTAAGACTAATTATTACTAATAATCAATAATTACTATTAATTATGACTAATTATTAATAATTATGACTAATAGTTACTAATTATGAATAATTATCACTAATTATTGCTAATTATAATGAATTAGTGCTAATTGTTACTAAATATTCGTAATAATTACTAATTGTTGGTAATTATTACAGTTTTTTATTAATTATTTATAATTATAAGTAATTATTTAAAATTATTGTAAATTAATAATAATTATTCAAAATTCTTACTATTTATTTCTAATATAAAATAAATTAAAAAAATTAATAACTAAAAGGGTGTGAAATAAATACATTGGAATTAAAACTTGTACTAGAATAGTGATATTAATGAGCTTCTAAAAATGTTCTTGCAAAAATTTAAATGTATGAAGTAGAGAAAATTGAAAAAAGTGGAGAGAATTTGAGAAGTTAAGAGTAATGGATGAGGTGATCCTTGGGGCCTCATATAGGTTAGATTATTTGTGACAGACTATTAGTGATGAAATTTTCATTAAAAATAATAGTATTTGTGATAGAATTCATCATAAATGTTGACAATCATAAAAATTAAAGACATCAAATGAAAAAGGCTTTTGCAGCAGATCTAGAGATCCGTCAAAAAAATGCTACCAACTATATTTAATTTTTGTTTACTTGGATAACAAAGTAGTTTTGATGGATATCCCTATCCATCATAATACTTTGTTTGGAATATAAGATTATTTTTGATGAAATGAGGTCTTATATTGCAAATAGTCTTTCCCTGCCATATAGAGCATGTTATTTCCAAAACTATTCGTGGAAACATTCTCATTCAATCACAAATAAGTTGAGATCCAATGTTATCTGTGATGAATTTTTTTATTCATCACAAATAAGTTGATATTTTTATTATTTTCCACATGTGCCCATTCCATCACAAATAACATGTTGCAAAAACATTCTTTTCTTGTAGTGAATATCCTTTGAAATGATATTCAAACAATGAGAATCATGAGGTGACCAATAATTGTTTTTATATTTCTATTGAATCAAATCGTCGTAGAATACATAATTAGGCATTGTTAGTAGCCACGTGCATAATGTTTTTTGAGCCAACCCACTCAATAACCTCATAAAATAATGAAAAAAGTCTACATGTCTTTAAAAATGTATGAAGCATTAATATATTTTATGAAAAATAATCCAATGGGAGAATAAATCAAAAAATTGATCAATTATATTCATTTTTTCATAGTTGTGACAAATCAATTCTTGATTCATGAAATAGAAGACCTTTTAAATCAGTTTCAACGACAACAATTTCATCTATATTTGATTTAAAGTGTAATTCACCATCCTGATTCACTAGGATTGAGCTAGAGTTCCACATAGCCTCAAACACGTGTTCCCAAACATAAGACCATGTCAATTTTCAGTAAGGGTCCAAACTATACATTAGGGAGTCTATGTCCTTGATATCAAGTAGCCATCAATCACAAAATCAGAAAACGTTGTAATAACCAATAAAATACATCATGTAATTACATGGGTAAGAAAACCATACAAATAACACCAGATGTTATAAAAAAATGTACCATGATAGTGATACAACTAGTCAAAAGAGTTCCCCACATGCAATGTATCAATATACATAATACATATAAGAACAAAATAATGCATTGGCACAACTATGATAGATCTTGATAAACATCTTGGAATCACCTCTATCCATACTCAAATTCACCTACTCAAGAACTCAACATGGGGCCCTTACCCTTGTATGGATCCCCAACAAAAAAATGTACATGCACATTGGGGTGTCATGTGGGATATGAGTAATAAACCTAGGACACCCCCAACATATCTTTAGCATAAGTGCAACAAATATATTGGAGTCTATGAACTAAAAAAATAAATATTCAAGAAATTATACATCAATATCAGGTCATCGTGTGACAACCAAGCCTCCATGAACCCTGAATATACCTTCTTTAGTTCAATTCCATATGAAGAGTCATCTCATGCCATAGGTACTTCTTAGCACATGAACGATACTTTCTTACTCAAGGCATGGTCCCGCATCGAGTCTAGATTAAAACCCTATCACTCAGGGGAGGTCATAGATCATAATTCCAACACCAAAAACCCCTTACTTAAGGTGGAAACATACTCACAATCCCATTCCAACACCCTCTCACCTAAGGTGTGGTTACATAACCAAATCACAAGCCACCACCATCTCACTCAAGATATGTTCACAAAACCTTATCAGAAACCACTATCCTCTCTCCCAGGATGTGGTCACAACCTCATCATGGGATACCATCCTCTCACTGAATATTTGGTCATAACCTTATCTATTCTACATGAAATACAACAATAATAGTGTTACTAACTTGTCACTCAAACCCCTAGGCTTAACCACTAGCCTCAACAAGTCATCACATACACAAGGATTCCAAAAGGATAACCCATTGGATACTCTTATCTCAACCCCTCAAGGTCACTCACACTAGTTATATTCATTCATTAACACCTTCATGTTGATGGAAGTGGTCTCCCATACCCATAATCCAATCGATAAGATTATCCAAAGCTCAACTAAGCTAATAAAACTCACACTGAGCCCAACCAACCCAAGAAAACAACCCTACATCAATCCATTCTATAAGGAATGGTTTCACTATTCCAAATTCATTCCATCCATCTCTACCATATAAGGTGTAAATTATAGCAATTTAAACTCAATCAACCACTTTGATTCTCGAAGCATAACAATATTAGAAAAATTCATGAACTTGCATGCATGAAAACTCATAAAACCACATAAAAATGTTGAGACATGTCAAGTACATTCCACCCCAATCTTTTGGAGGAAAACTTTCCATGCCATTCCACCCGAATCAAGCACAATCCTTTGAAATCCAACCCCCCCAAAAAATACTACAAATTAAGTATTAGACATGGTGGAAGAAAAATAGTGAGAGGTATGGCTCCATGGCATTAGAATTACCAAATATGAATGATTTCAATAGAAGAGGTTCCAATAAATAAATAAATGAGTTTAAGGGTTTGAAGAATCAAGGAGGGAACCAAAAGGGAGGGCCAACTAATGCTTGGTTAAGGGACAAAGAAATAGGGTTTAATATGTACCCCTATTTAATTAGTCCTAAAAAAATTAAAAAAAATTATTTAGGAGGCTGGTTGTGGCATGAACATGATGGTCACGATGCAAAACCCCCAAGCCATGTTGTAGTGTGGACATTTGAATTATGTCACAACCAAAACCCCAATAGAGGGGATATACCCCCCATGAATCAATATTACGGCATGGACTTCATCTCCATGCCACAATGGTATACACCACAACTGCTTCACGGTGTAACCCCCATGGTTGAATCCTGACTCTTCCCAGCTCTAGATCATCATGTTATAATGCCATTCATTGTACCTAGACCACTTTCCTATAGTAATATTTCTATCCCCAAACCACCCCAACTCCTCAATTCTAGACCCGATCCACCACCAACACTCCCAAAAACCAAAAATCATTAAAATACATAATACTTAATAGAATTTAATTAAGACACAACTTGAAATCTGATCACTAATCAGTGATTTTAAATAGGGATTTATTATATCATCTAATTAGATGAATTTTAATAGTTATCTACATCGATTTTATTCTAGGATTAATATTTTACTATTTTAGTGATTTGTGTTTTTTATATTTCCTATTTATAGAATATTCATAAAATTTTTATAAGGTCTATTTTATTACCATTAAACAATTAATTGTGGATTGTTGGGTTACTAATTATTGATTACAGATAAGGTAGGGGGTTCTCAACACTTTGGTGAATATTGTTTCTTTTCTTGGGATAATCCTACAACTATTTTTTCAAAAGTTATTAATGAATCCTAAATACTCTTTAGGAATTATGAATTAATATTTTCCTAATATTTTTCATTGTCAAGTGGAGGAATTTTATTGGAATATCACGAGATGATTAATAATGGTTTTCAATCAATTCCATAAACCTATGGTTCATAGTTTCATTAATATATGGGATTTCATAAACTCATAGTTGTGAAATCCTTCATTTTTGGCATTTAGTACTATAGTTTAATTATATTCTAATTTTTTAAAGAATGTTTTATTTCATTATTTAAAAATTTTAATACACATAAGAATGTTGCTTATATTTTTTATCTTTTTCATACATCATTTCAAATGCATCCAGGTCATCAGATGTTATAAGAGGCTTTATAGGTAGTAATACATAAATAGTGTTGACCATGATATTCCCTCATAGGTTCATAGTTTTTAATTTTGTTTACCATGACATTGTGGATTGAATACCTATTATATTTTATGTCTAGGAATACATAGGTTTTCACTTACTGTGTTTTCTAATAAGCATACTTAATCACAAACATGCTATAAGAAGGGATGGATTTACCTGTGATTTTTTTGTTATATTATATCTTGATCTTACATTAGTAGGAAATCATTAAACATTCCAAAAATAATCTAACATCCACCACAATAACCAATATAGTAATTAAATAATGGAATAATAATTTTTCTTAGTTTATGTCTAGAAACTCTGACCAAGGATCAAGCAGTGATGATGTTTCATTGTTCTAAAATCCACAAACATATGTCAGTATAATGGATATAATTTTTTGATCAAAGTTAAATAATTTAAGGCTCACTACCATTATAATTTACTACATAGAGAAGCACGATCCATCCATTAGGACACTCCTAACCACTTATATATTAATAAATGAATGACACAGATCACTACTTAGTTTACTAACATTAATGTTTCTTCCACATAATCAAGAATGAGTACTATGATTTACATCATGAAATCCATAATATGATAAGATAATAAAATCCATGATCTCGGTCTAGTAATTCACCACAATTGACCTTTTTTTATTTGTTTTCATCAAAATACCTTGAAAATTTGTTCTTCTCAACTTTCCCTTCATGATTTTCCTTCATGGTGCTTCATTTCATGAAACAACTTTATAGTGTTTCTTTCTCACGAAACTCCTTTATGTTGTTTCCATATTATGAAACTATTTCAGAATATTCCCTATCAAGAAACTCATTCATGGACTAATCACATGTTTATGATTCTAAACCTTTAAAAATTACTCTAATTCTCAATATATTCTTCTTATTTAATAGATATTCTTTCCATTAATGAATATATTTTCCTTTAACAATGTTTTTAACCATAGTCAAAGTGATTAATTAACTCTAATATTATGAAATTTATTCTATAACTTAATGAAGATATTAGAACCAATCAAAGGAACAGTATAAAAAATTTCATATCACAAACCTCAACCAAAATCTGGTCAATCCATATCAATGCATCAAAATAAACCACCTTCATTTAAATGCATTTTCTAGGTCTGTTTATGAAATCAATCACTCATTTTTTAACACCAAAAACATTTTTTAATTTTTTTTCTTCCAAATTCCATATTGAAACCAACCACTTTACAAAACACTTTTTAAGAGACAAAAACTTTTAAAATTACCACATATAAATTTAAAATTACAAATATCATCTCAAAAACACTTTAAAAATTCAAAAGGATGCTTTTTATAATTTTAAAACCCTACATGAAATTCATTTTTTTAAATTACACATGAAAATAGACTATCTTTTTCAAAACACTTATTTGGATATGATCCCCCTTTTCTATAAAAACCATTAGTATCTAGTGAAAAAATTTATGATCACATTAAAAAACATCAAGAATATATTAAAAGTTTTAAAACTATTTCCATAGAGATATTTACAGTTTGAAATGTTTAAAACTTTACAAGTTCACTTTGAAATCACTTCATGAGTTTGAAAACGCCGAATCCATTTTAGTTCATTTTAAGGGAAAAACTGGTTTTTTCATTTCAAAACCCACTTTAACATTAAAAATAATGTTTTCTTTTTCCAAAATGAAATTTAAAATAGGCACGAGGATAAAAATTCTAAGTAGACCACCACCTAGTTTAATGAAAAGTGCAATTATTAAACATTTCATAAGAATTTTATAAATATAACATGAATAATTTTTTTATCTAAAGATAGGAGTAAATTAATAATTTAAACCCTATCACCATGGTAAAGGATTCATTTGGTAAGTTAGGTCAAGGGTCAAGGATCCTCACACTCTCAGTGGTCAGGGCTACATGGTGTGAATACTACCCTAGGGCTATGGGCCTAGGTTCTAGGATTACACTACTACAAGTGCATCCTACCTCACTAATGTTTAGTTAGTTTTTTCATTATAGAAACTATTTTTAGGTAGATCTAAAATTTCATAACATGACTGTTCTGAAATACCCACCTAAATACCGAGGTTCCCATGGGATTATTTCAAAATTCAATTAATGAAATATTCATTTATCAAAAACCAGTGTCATCAAATATCACACAAAAATAAAAAAATCTAATCTTCCACATACCATAAAATTTATTCAAGAATCAACATCAATAATTTTTTTACAACTATTCATGACAATGAAAAATATTTTCCAAAATATCACGAGTAATTCTTTTTAAAACAATTAAAAGCATTATTTGAGAACATAAAATAATGTAGGATTCTATTAGAAAGTCTGTTTAAGCATCACCTAAAATACCTTATTCCAAAAAATCATATTTAAAGAATAATCCTTAAAAGTGCCAAACTTTCCTCATGGTCACATATCATAAAAACTCTAAAGGCTTTATACTCTATTCCTTAATTTATACCATGACCTAAATGGGTTATAAACCATTATTAACCAAATAATTTATTTAAAAACTATCCTAAAACATTTTCACATTGCTTGGAATTTCAAGTACCAATTGAAAAACAACATGGAACCATATTAAAGATATTCTTTAAAGATAGGAAAACCAATTTTTATCTATGAAAACCAAGTCAAATAAAATTTATACTTTAGAAACTTAATGATTATAATTTATACTATAATTAAATAACAAAAACACCAATATACACATCAATAAATCAAATGTTCAGAAATAAAAGAGTCAAGCATGGGAAAAACAACATGGAACAATAAAAAATGAATAAACCCCTGAGAAGAGATAAAGGAGGACCCCAAGTGAAGATCACATTCCATAGAAATAAAATTCACAACAAAAATCAAAAGAAAGAACCCCTTAGGGTTCAGTCTGGTGTGTGAGAATGAGGAAGAGGGTGAAACCGTGAGGGAAAAAAGAAATAAAAAGAAGAGTAGGAGAAGAAGGAACCTAGCCTATAAAAATCCAATCCATAATCACAAGAGAAGGTTGAAGATTGAAGATGGAAGAAGATATGATTCCAGGTCTAAAATTAATAAGGAAATAACGCAAACCAACTATAGTGGGCTCTTTGAAATTGAAGAGCGAGGTTTCAATCATCAAGGCTTGTGAAATTAGGAACCTGAATAAGCAAGAAACGAGATAGGAGGAGAAAAAACATACCACTGATTTGAGTCATGATTTGTCTTAGAGAAAGTCATGGGGGGGAACCAGTAGTAGTGGACTTCTGTGAATGGTTGAGGATCATGACTGAAATGAGTGTGGTTAGGGTTATTTTAAAAATAATGGAGAGGGTTTTATCAGTTCTTTCAAAAAAAGTACTAATAAATACATCTTTTATCAGTTCTAAAATAATAATCACTGATAAAATTCATCTTTATCAGCGATTACATTTTAGCACTGATAAAATATTTATAACTATAATTATAAAATGAAATATTTGAAAATATATTTCTAAATATTTTATATGATTATAAATTTATTTATATAAATATATATTTTTATATGATTATATATATAATAATTATATTAATTACATTAAATATTTAAATATATTTATTATAATTTTCTAATTACTTAAATTTATAATTGTTTATTTCTAATTATATAAATACTTTTAAAAAAATTATATTTATTTATTTATAATTAGAAATATATAATGTTATAAATATAGTAAATATATATTTATAAATATATTTATAAATAAATACATTTGTAAAAATATTTATAATTATAAATATAAATAGTTTTTATAATTTTATAATTAGAAATATATTTATATCATTATATATATGAAAAGTTTTAGTTAGAAGTAGAAAATTTTGGATATTTATTAAAAATAGAAAAAAACGTAACAAACAAGATGGATGGAGGAAAAAGACACACAAAAAACCTCATCCAAAGAGGAAAATCAACAAGGCATCACTCCCCATAACAAAAATCAGAATTACCGCCCTCGTTAGAAGATTCCCAGTTAGATTATGAAAGTATTAGATTATGAATCATAGAGTACTTCTTTAGGTGCCTATCTTTCTCCTACATGATCTGGGCCTTTTAGGAAGACCTAGTGGACACTTCACGCCCACATGCATCATCACGACCATGTCAATAGCCACGAACTTTTGCATGCCTCCAATAATTCCAAGTCCATTGAGGATGTTACTTCAAAGGATGTTTTGGAATATCCTGCACTTCATCATATCCCCCATCTAGAATGGAAGGCCCCCCTACCATCTTAGAAGGGGGAGGACCCGAATGTACTTGATGCTCCATGTCAATAAAATAGGAGGGGTCTGTCCATAAAAAGATGATATGGAATTCTTGTACAAAACCAATTGAAAACCATCTGTATCCACTAAATTGTATAAGGATGATTTCCTGCCTTCCTCAGATAAATTTACATGTAAAGCTTTGTCAGAACGTGAAGTATTACCCATTGTTTCCTTCAAGTCCATAACAGAGGAGGCCATGATCATCCTAGATTTCCCTTTTTTGAGGAGTTCAGGGCATGTTCCTATAGAAGTTCTCTATCCAAATCCTATTGAATTGAGAATTCAATTTCTAATTCATTATTTCTATACTACACTACAATAATGTTTGGCCATGTTCTCATTGGCAGCATTGGAGAAGAAGCATGCCCCTCAGCCACCGCTTGCACACAGGCACTTGAAAAATTCAAAGTAGGGTATTTTACCTTATCATAGGATTATCTCATATGAAACAACCTTTATTGAGGTGATGCCAAAATAGATGTTCCATCAATAACTCCTCTATCCAAGCCAGAAAGTGGTGAATCACACACATGCACCTTCTCTCTTTCATTAAAATCAAACTGCTTCATAGAATGAATGGGTTTCCTAGATATCTTATTGAAAGACTACTCATCATGGCCGCGAGTAGAAAGAAATTTCTCACAAGAAATCTCTTGTAGGTTGAGGAATCATGTCCAATCGCAATACAATATTAAGAGAAGTGTAACATCTTCTCATATTCAATTTTCAGACTAATCTCATCAATGTCTGCAAAAAGAAAGACTGTGTCAACTAGAGTATAACAAAGGTCTAATTCTACCAAGAAGAGGACGTAATATCCAAATCTAAGCATATTAGTCTCTTTTTTCAGATTAATGGGAACTCTAGTAGCTAATGCAATGTCATAGAGTTTTTTTTGGGTGCCACAATATCCAATTCAGACAAAAAAACTTAACCTAGACTTGCACAAAATAATTTCATACCTCTGTGGGATTGAAGTTTAGATCCCACTCATGAATGTTCTTAACACCCAGCTTTATGGAGACCGATCCAAGTCCCCACACCTTCATTTTGAGGTCCTTATAGGAAAATAGGATGTGAAAGAAGCCTTTTCCTAGAGAAATAAAATTATAATTTCTAAAACCCCAAACCTCCATCATCCTAGAAACAATATCATTCATACTCCATGGCTTAACACTTTTCAGTAAAATGACACGACTAATAATAGAGTGTCAACCAAGTTGCTACCATTTTGAAACAACATCAGGATCAGCCTTAATGTGGAAAAATTACCCTTTTTGGAGAATCATACCAGTGGTGGAATATTTGTAGATAGAGAATCCACTTCCTTGACCATCCAAACATGGATCAAACACACTATGAGGATGCGAAAAAATGAGATCTACAATGAAAACCAATGTATAGAAACCTACAGCATGACCGTAGGAATCAAATTGTCCAGAATCTAAGAATTTCTCTACCATTAGAGGGGGTGGGGACTAAATTGCTAATAGAAAGGGTGAATCGTGCGAGAGATCATGACTAAATCTTCCCTAAAACAACAAAATTGGGTCACCTCATGATGGAAATGAAGGACAAAAATGAGGAGCGGTGACTGTAACACCCCAAGGTTTTGAAAATAAAAATTAAATGCATGAAACACTGAGTCCATACAAAACAACACTTTTTATAAACTATCTATTAAAAAAAACATTTCCTCTAAAATATTTAGAATTTCTAAAAATAGTCATCTACAGTTGAGATCAGTAAGTTATTTAGAGTCTAATAGAACCAACTTGATTTTTTAGTGAATAGTAACATACTATTATGAATCGTAATATGAATTGTAATATGACCCTTACGAATACTAAATCATATTATTTTTTTATTTTCTTTAGTATATAATATAATTAAATCCTGATTAATTTTTCAAGGTGATATAAAATGTGTTATAGTTATAAAATTGTTAATATTTGAATAAAGTATGATTTTTTAAAAATTAAATTAATCATATTTAGAAAATTATTTTCAAAAAATAGAGTTCACTTTAGAATTCTAAACATCACAAAATGTTTAGGGTGAATTTTTGGTATTTTTCTGAAATTCATGATTTTTTGATGAATTGTGAAATATAGTAAAATACTATATATAAAACTTATTAGTTAAATGCACTATTTATGACCTTGTGAATGATGTAAGCATAGTTTTTTTTGAACTAACATGCATTTATTACTATTATGGGTCACATTAATCAACACTATTTTTTGTCTTGAAGGAATTAATAAAATAATGAAGAAAATATTCAAAATTCACTCCTCTCCTCCACCTTAACCCCCCCCCCCCACTCCTTCTTCTCTTAAATACTATAAGGCCTTTTTCCTTGTATATGTTATTCAAAAATACCCTTCCTTAGTCAATCCCCATGTCTATGATATTTTTTTCTTGCAAAAAGACCAAAACCCCTTCCCTTAAGGAGGTTTTCAATGGAGTTATTTCAAGAGGTAAAGCATATTTCTTTTTCATTTAGTTTCATTCCAATTTATCTTATTTTCTTATTATCTCCTAACATAATCTAACCAATTAACCTTAAAAATAAATAATCATCTATATACTATAATTATACCATGTCAATGTAATAACCATTATCAATCTTCTTACTCTCTCACTTTTTAAAATGAAATCATCATCTGTGAGGTTCCAATTTACAACCTTCGTGGACGCCGAAGTTTCATTTTTCATTTTGTCATTAATTAATGGTCATGATACCATTTTGATGGTTTAAATAGACTATAATTTATTTATTATAACCTACTTAATATTCAGTAACCAGCATATGTACATAATAATAAATCATATGACCAAAGTAGTTCCGAATAATCAAAACACCTTTAAAATAATCTACATGATTGTCATTAATATTTCACCAAATAATTCATCCTAATGCCATGAAAACAGATAATAAAAATAAAAATTAACACCTATTTATGATCATAAATAATATTTAAATTCAATTCTGGAGAATTACATCCTTTCCACTTGAACATCCATACTCATATACAAATATACCGATTAGGAAAACCAAGGAAACAAACACTCCAGAATGACAGAATTCAATATTATAACTTATCAATAAAAAATTATAATAAAATAAATACATTTATTATAGATTATTAATTGAGTTATTAATGATTCTAATTTCATATTCAAGGACCATAAGGTCAATAGTGAAACATTCAGACTTAAGGTAATGATTTTTCTACCCGAACCTCCATTTTCATTTGGGTTACTCTTATTTTCTACTTACCCAAATTAAATTATTATTTATTAATAATTACTCCTCATATATTCAGTCATAATTTTCTATATATGTGTACCAACCATAATCCTACTTTAATTTAAGGGGAGTTATATGTTCAAAAAGGATATTTCAAAAATTCTTCATAAAATACAAGCCCGATTAATGAGAATTTCTCAAATTCTTACCTATTTTAAAGGGCACTCTATAATATATTTTTGGGAGACCATTATATGTATAAAATCACTTATTTAATTTTTAAAATACTATCTTACCTCACTTATGGTTTTATACAAATACTTTTCCAAAAGAACTCTTCTTTTTAAAGTAAAAGAGTATTTATCTCAAGAATTACTTGATGATTCTATAAGAGTATCTTCACCAATTTCAAAACTCTTATTGACTATTATGTATGATATCATCTTATATATTTAATTTAATGGTTTATGATTTTTTTAATGTGGATTTTATATCCTAAAACCATTCACCAATTTTCTAAAAATGATTAGTGTTTATGCTTAATGTTCGGGGAAAGTTATTTACATTTCATATGTTAGTTTCAATCTGAATGTATATGTTGTTTATTATTATCCACAATCATATGAGGACTACATTGGAATTATTATGTGATGGGTGGGGTCCACTATAGCCCCTATATGCATCGGTAGGTCTTAGGTGACAAATAGACATGGGCTTGGGTGAGGCCTTGCCCATTTTTGAGATATGGTTTTGCTGAGGTCCTAATCTTTTTTAGACATCTTGGCCAAGGCCTTGACTGTATGTTTCAGAATGTCTGACATATGAATTTACCTCATTATGAAGCTATAAATTAAATGTTAATGAGGTTATAACCATGATTTTTTTTATTATGGCAATATTTACTCAACTCATATTCCTTCCATATTATGTTCACATATTTTTTAAAGGCATGTGTTTTCAATTATTCACCATGCCTAATTTTTATGTTATCTTCTTCTAGATTGCGTACTCTTTCTGAGCATTTGATCTCACCCATTTATTATGTTTTATTTTCCTAGGATATAAAGAAGTAAATTATGAATGACTTTCAGGCATAATCTTGGAGGCGTGGATGTTTTTATAGGAATAAATTAGTGTTGTATTTCCTTTCAAGATGTAATGTTGATATTATATATGTATCTTGTTTCCAAATCTAATAAACTATTCATTACTTTAGGATATTAATTTCTTGTAATCTGTACAATGTAATTTAATAAGGCATGGGCACTGGGAAAATGGGGTCAGGTCTTTACAATGACAATAGATCACCTCAGCACAGGACATGATGACAAGAAGGCCATATCCAAATAGAGGCAAAGACAGATGAGACGGTAAGGCCAGATTCAAACGACGGTGATGACAGATCACCACAACATAGGAAATGATGAAGAGAGGTCCAGATACAAATGACAGTGATATAACTTAGTGTTATGAATTCATGTGATGATGTAAAAAGCCACAAACAACAACAACCACCTTTTTAACAGCAGATATGAAGAAGCAACAACGAACAACAAGCGACGAAATCTAGATGAACGAAGATCTGGGCGAACAAACCCCATCCACCATGGGATTTTAGATAGAGAAATTCTTTCATAGTTCGAATCCTTCTTATCAATAAGAAACTTGTATTCGGGTAATGAGGTATAGGTGCGGCCTCACCACATGTGCGCTACACGTGCCCGGTGAGGCCCAATGTGGCCAACCTTGGTCTAAGGCCAGTTTCCAATGGGGTAGAGGGGCCCATGAGAGGTTATAATGGCATATAGTGTAGACTACCAAGTGAGGGACTCAAACCCGAAACTTAGTGTTTAGGACGCCACTGCCAATAACCAACTCACTAGTGCCCCATGAGCAAAAACATGTATTCGGGTAAGGAGGTATAGGTGCGACCTCCCCACCTGCGTGCCACACGTCCCGAACAAGACCCATGTGGGCCAAAATTGGGCTTAGTCCAGTTTCCAATAAGGTAGAGGGGCCCATGAGAGGTTATAATGGCATATAGTCTGTGTTGCCTTGTGAGGGACTCGAACCGGAAACATCGTGGTTAGGACGCCATTGCTAGTAAACAACTCACTCGTGACCCACGAATGATTTATATTATTATATATATTAATATATATATATATATATATATATTTAATTAATACACATAAATATAAATATAAATATAAATATAAATATATATAAATATAAATATAAATATAAATATAAATATAAATATTAATATTAATATAAATATAAATATAAATATAAATATAAATATAAATATAAATATAAATATAAATATAAATATAAATATAGATATAAATATAAATATAAATATAAATATAAATATAAATATAAATATAAATATAAATATAAATATAAATATAAATATAAATATAAATAGAAATAGAAATAGAAATATAAATATAAATAAAAATAAAAATAAAAATAAAAATAAAAATAAAAATATAATAAATATATTCATTATTTAAAAAAATTTATTATAATTTTATAATTAATTAAATATATAATTATTTACTTATAATTATATAAATACTTTTTTAAAAAAATATTTATTTATTTATAATTATAAATATATAGATTTATAAATATAGTAAATATAAATTTATAAATATTTATTTACAAATATATATTTAACATTATTAGTGAATATATAATCATAAATGGAAGCATGTTAAAAATTAGTGAAATTGAATAACTAAAAACGAGTACACTTTAAAAATATTGAAAAAATGGATACGTTTTATTAATTAAATATAAATTATTAAACAAATTTGTATATATATTAAAATAAAGATGAATACTTATTGAAATATTAAAACATAGTAAATAAATAAATATAAATAAATATTAGAAAATGATAAAATTCTAAATAAAATAGAAAAATATTAAAAATGAATAAATAATACCTATATATAATAATATTAAAAATAAATAAATAAAATTTAAAGACTAAAAACATAATATACTAAATATATTATGTTACTTAGTGAAATTCAAAAATTAATAATAAAATTTGAATAAAATATATAAATATTAGGTGTATATGTTTCTATATAAGATTTCATTAATTACATAAATATTTTTCTATGTTTGTGTGTTTCATATAAAATGTATTGCTTGCGTATATGGTGGACTAAGGCCCACGTGGGCCCATGGCGGGATCATATAAGTGTGTGCAGTGAAAGCGAGAGCCAATCCCCACATTAAACATCCGATGATTGGATGTGGCAGAATGATATATAAAGAAGAGGTCTCTCATCTACTGCTTCGATGTGGGACTCATCAGTAGATCCTGACCTTTGACAATTTTTTTTAGCATTGATAAAGGACACATTTATCAGAACTTTTGGCTAGTACTGATAAAGGTAAATGCTTTATATAACATGTTTTGTAGTAGTGTGTCTAAACCCATCCTCACATGATGTGCATGGTTTTTTAGATTGTGCACACCTAATTCCTTCTATATATTCATCTTGAAAATCAAAGAAACTCCAAAATAACTTAAAAAATTTCATTTAGGATCAAAAATCCATTAGTTCAATTCAAAACATACTAAAAATAATCAAAAATGAAACTAAAATTTAATGATTCAAATCCCCACTACTCATGGAAACTCATGTTTCATCACGAACGGTAGTAAATAAGAACCTATTGGTGACCTACCAATTGTGTTTTTAAAATCATATCTACATCAATCAAACTCCAAAAATAACAAGAGGATTTTGATGCAATTTATAATGAATCAGAACCAGTCAACTTTCCACATCACCTGAAGTGTGTTCCCGATCACCATGGGACAATGATATTCACCAAGACATCAAAAAATAACTAAGTGGAAATAATAACACCCTTATATAATAATAAAAAAGAAAAAAATTATCTACATCGAATCCGACACAATTCAACCATACTTTATACTTCCATGTGTGTGACAAAAACAATTATAATTAATAGAGCCAACCGAACATGGAATAAATGAAACAGAACAACCAAATAAGACATAATCAATAACAATGACTCATATCCTCTTTGAAACATAATGATAATAAACCAAAAATTTCCCTTTTTAAAAAACACAATATAAAAATGAAAACACAAATAATACCATTGTAAAGGAAAACCCAAATGCAATAAAATTGTCTAAAATGGTCAATATAGGAACATCCCAAAATCAACTGATGACTTGAACCATTACATAATAAACTCCATGTGACTCAAGGTCACCACCACATCCAATATGCCCATCCCTAGACCAACACGAGAATCATTCAAGATGAGATCAGAACCTTGGTACCAAAATGAAAATATAAGAGCTATGTACACAAAAAGGTGTGTATGTAGAGTGTAAGATAAACATGCCGAGTAGGATTTCATCAAATAGTCTATGTAATTAATTTTATAAAACATTTCAAAAATGAAATCTGGAACATCATTTAAAAAGTAGGTTTTCATACAAGAAGTGTAAAGAAGAAAAGTAACATCTCTTAACCCCTTAGAGAAAATATTACTCCCTTTTATATAAATTTAGTTGAATCACCACTTAGAAAGTAAAATATTTGATACCTTGAAAATATGACTTTTTTAGTTCATGAAAGAAAAAAAATCTTTTTTACTTTCAAAACCATTCTCACAACCCCATACACAATACATGTACTATTATTTCCTATTAAATCATTCTTTCAAACCCATTTTTGAAAACTGTTTTGAAAATAAAGTAAAACATAAAATAATGAAGATATAAATTCATGTTAGTACTATAATATCAATGAAACATAAAAAAATAAACTATGAGAATGTAAATGGCATCATGCAACCAAAATGATAACAAGGGGATACAAAGTATGAAGTGAGAATCCCTGGGATAGAATCACCAATAATGAAAAAACCATCATAGGAAACTCATGAGGTCATAATACATGAGATGATCCTATAAATACTCAATGGGAACTAGATATTGGCCTATGTTGTGTTTGTCAAAGTCATAACCACTTGAATTATTCTCCAAATATCATTATATAGGGTACACCTATAGAAAGTGAATAATCTACACATGGGGACATTATTCAGTGCAATATTCTATGTTAGTGAAGCATACATCTATATCTCCCACTTCATCACTCAGGGTTCTCATGAAATCAATCAAAGATGAGGTGAGAAAACAAGTCAATAATTTGTTCCACACATTTATCAATAATAAATTAGAAAAAATTAATTCTAATCTCATCGCTAACACCCTATCAAATAGTAACATCTTAATCATCCATAAAAGCATCAAAAAATATTTCAAATCATCCCACATGGGACAAATTTCAAAAAAAAAAGATCTAACATAAATGGGTTCAAATCAAGGGTGTCACAAGCAACATATAAACCCTTTCTATAAAGAGGAAGTTGATCCTTTTGAACAAACCTGAAAAAAATATTAATAATATCATCATTTTAAAGTTCATCCATGGAAAAAACCATTGGAATTTTTTTTTAAAACAACTATTTCCATTGAAATATTATACAAACCAAGATGTGAACATCATAAAACACAACCATGACTAATAAGTCCCAATAATAATTTTGTAATGTCGAAACATGACCTTATTTTTGAAATAACTCTTTGAAAATAGGGGTTAATCCCTTTTTAAATCATAATAGAGTTAAAACACCTCCTTCATCATCAAATTTGTTTGAAAAAAACTCTCAGTCATTTAAATAAACAAATATCATTAATAACCAATCATTTTAGAAATCAATAACTAGAAATCCATTTAAAACCCTTAATTTCAATCATAGAAAACATTGAACACATTTTTAAAACAATTATTGTGTGTCATATATAGGTATTACCTGATAGGAAATGATTCTATAAAGACTAATAATTTCATGACATGTCAAATAAATGTAATTACAAAAATATACCTACCACAACTGTCATAAACAACTCACCTTAGATAATAGAAGCATGAATATGGAAGGAAACATACTCAAAAATTCCTAGACACCCAAATCCTCAATATTGGATCATCTCAAATCCTAGGTTCTTCCACCATTTCCATTAGGGTTTATGAGAGAAGAAGAAACCAAGAGGAAATGGGAGGATGGAGAATAAAGATAAGAAGGATCCCTTACCTTCCAAATCCACTTGAAATCTAAATAGGAAGGGATTTGGAATCTTGAGGAAGAATGTATAGAAGTTTATAGATATATATTATATACTCTTGAGAAAAATTATGGAGGTGAGGAAGGGTAATAGGGTAAAATCAATCAAGGGTGTATGTGTAATTTTACAAAATTCTAATTTTGGGAAACTCACATGGTTTACCGATTCATGCAGCCTCTACTAGAATTGAGCAGTAATCCCTCACACAGTTAGCCTACATAGTTATATAAACCATGAAAAACTCATGGGTAGGTTACTAAAGTAATTTATCATACATATGATGGTTTTTTAGTGACTTCCCCTGGTCTTGTATCAATCATGTGCCACAGATGAATTTGGAATCACATACATAAGAATTAGTCTATATAGTTTACCCTTAAGTAAAGGGAATCTATATGCCCTAGATTCCCAAATCCCTAATATAAGACCATATCAAATCCTATATTCTACCAACATAATTATTAGGGTTCATGAGAGAGGAAGAAACCCAATGAAAATGGGAGGAAGGAGAATCAAAAGAATAAAATACCCATACCTTCCAAATCCACTTGAAATCTAAGAGTAAAGAACTTTGGGATCCTGAGGAAGAATGTGGAGAAGTTAATAAATCTCTCCAATGTATGCCTGATAAAAATGAGGTAGGATAGGAGGGGTAATATAGAAAAAATGATTAGGGGTATATGAGTAATTTCATAAAATTTCAATTTTGGGAAACTCGACGTTTTACCAAACTATGTGCCAACCATGAAACCTCAAGTTGAATCGATCTCTAATCCCTTGAATGGTTCTACAAACCATGTGAAACCCATGTGTAGGTTAATAAAGGAACATCTCATATATATGAAATTGGTCTATATATATTCTCCTAGTAATCTCATATGTAAGAATTAGTCTTCATGTTTTTCCATTAAGTAAGGTTATTTAGACAGTTAACTACAAATTGTGCATTGATAATTCATCATTCACTAGAAAAAACTCCTTACATGTGAATAAGATCACATGACTAATCCATGTGATTTCTCAGGCATAAGAGCTACTCACATAGTTTCTCCCTATATAATGGTCAATGACACTATTACTACTATGTTCATGGTGACCATGAAGTAACAATAAAACATATAAAAGTACTAATCCGTGTGATTTCTTAGGCATAAGTGCTACTCACATAGTTTCTCCCTATATAATGGTCAATGACACTATTACAACTATGTACATGGTGACCATGAAGTAATAATAAAACATAGAAAATTCTCAAAAATTTAAAAGTACAAATTCAAAATAACTTATATTTACATAAATATATGAAACACTAACATGAATGTGGAAAAATTCATCAGTGATTCCAAGATTTTAAATCGATAAGTGAATATAACCTTGCATCGTTTAAAAGTAAATCTCAATTAAAATTATATGGTGAAAATATCACTGAAACATATATGTTGGAATATACGTTTTCTACCTTCCATGACTTGAACATAATTATACAACAACAATATTGTGCGAAAGGATTCACAAACAATTCTAAATTACTATCATGCCTTCTTCTTGCAGAAGAAAACAACTACTGATAAATAATCATGTTTTCTAGACCATTGGTGCAACTATATTCCCTGAAATTAATGTGATTTCTTATAATCAGGGTCTTGGAAATAATCAACATAGTGGAGATAAAAAAAATCATTGTTTGAGGTGGTAAGACACGTATTGAGAAGAGTGGTGAAAGTTAATGTTTTTGGAAAAGCAGGAGAAATGATTGTGTACTATAATACTCTATATTTTGTTTATCTTTATCAATAATCAATCAACGGGAATAAAATATCATCAAAGAAAACCTTTCAGACCATAATCCCCATGATGGAGAAATTTTTATCGTTGACATCACCACGATGCAAATAATTTATATATATGAGAAATATTTTATCATCCTTAAAATGGAAAGTGCTCATGTAAGTACACTAAATAGTGGTGAAAAACTAATAGATTAATCCAAAAGAACAAAAATATATTCACCTAGTGGTACACAAATTTTAAAATATAATGTTTTATTTTCTCAAAAGTCTTAATTAAATTTATTAAATTTTAAGTATATCTATGAAAGTTGATATCACATTGAGATTTTATATGAATAATATGTTGAATTCCTCTATATAAAAATAATTAATAAGGACCATTGGTTGATTTAAAAGAAACATCCAAGACTTTTATCTAGATTTTACTTTGTCAATATATGTACAATCAAATCAAATTTGGTAAACAATATGTTTATCAAATCTAGTATATTTATTGTATGGTATAACCATTTGGGTCATCCATGGTCAATAATGATGATGGAAATAATTAAATGTACACATGGCCATCTGTTGGTTGATAAAAAGGTTCTTACACCTAATGATTTGTCATTCGCTTCTCATTTACTATGAAAATTGATTATAATTCCATCACCATAAAAAATTAAAACAGAATCCCCAATGTTTTTGGAAAGGATTCATGGTGACATATGTGGTTCAATTTATACACCATGTAGACCATTTATATACATTATGATCATGTCTGTGGTGTCAATGAGATGGTCTCGTGTGTACTTATTATCCACTCAAACTTTATGTTTTCAAAGTTGTTTTCAAAAATAATAATGTTAAGGGAAAAATTCTCATATTATTCCATCAAGAATATTTGATATGATAATGGTGGAGAATATTCATTGCATGAATTTAATAATTATTGAATGTCCATAAAAATAAGTGTTAAATTTAGTGTAACTCATCTTCACATTCAAAATAATCAAGTGGAATCATTTATTAAGTGATAAAAACTTATCAATAAACTACTTTTTATGAAAACACAATTGCCCGATTCCACATGGGCATGCAATTTGACATGCAGCAACACTGATTCAAATAAGACCATTGAGTTATCATGGATTTTCCCATATACAATTAGCCTATGATCATGAACCAAAAAATGATAGTTAAGAAGATTTGTTTGTATAGTATATGTGCCAGTAACACCTCCCAAAATGAAAAAAATGAGTCCCCAAAGAAGATTGGGGATTTATGTTAGATTTGAGTCTCCCTTGATCATGAAAGTATCTTGAAACAATAACAGGAGATAATGAAAAACAATTTTCAATATTAAAGGGAAAAAATAATCGACATCAAAATAAATTACATAAAAAATTATTTCATTGTTACGTATTGATCCTTGTATAAATATTAGCAAAATGGAAGTTCAAAAGATCATTATTTGAAAAATTTGGAAAATCAATAACTAAATGATTCAAAGAGGATTACCGAATAATATATGTTTTCCTCAAATGGACCAAATAAAATAGATTTCCTTGAAGGACAATATAATAGTAAATTTGACAATGCTTCTAATCCATGTATGATGTATGGTAGACCGAATGGTTCAAAAGATAAAAATCTTCATCTAGGGAAAGGGAAAAGACACATGTTGATTGAAGAAATAAATGAACCTAGGGATAATAGGGATAATGGAGAATAATTTGATCATGACATTCCTTAAGAAAAAAATGCACTGGAAATATATGATCATTATCAAGATTAAATTTTAATAAATTTTAATAACACTGGAAGATGTTGGAATAGAGTGGAGACCATTGTTAATGGAACACTTTCATAAAATAGAGCTTGATATTATTAATTTGGTTTAATAACCTAAAACAGTCAATGAAAGTCGTGATAGATCAGATTGGAATTAATGGAAATTTGCAATCCAGTCTGAAATAGTATCACTTTCTAAACATAATGTTTTTGGGTCAATTGTGAAAACCCAAAAAGGGAAACCTTTTGGATTGTGAAAACCATGAAGGGGATTAAACTTGTTAGTTATAAGTGGGTATTTATATGAAAGAGAAAAGAAAAAATAATGTTGAGGGATATAATTCACAACTAGTTGTGCAAGGTTTCTCACTAACCCAATAATTATTTTGATGAAACATTCTCTCCTAAAATGTTTATGATAACTATTCAGTATCTCATGGAAATTTTTATAAATTAACATTTTGAATTACACATTATGGATGCTGTGAATGCATAATTATATTGTAATATTGATAATGATATTTATATGAAAATCCCAAAAGGATTCAAAATATCAACTATATTTTCTTGATTTTGATATCATTGTTTTATTATGTAGAATAAATCATTATACAGATTAAAGAAGTTATAGCGTATGTAGTATAACTAAATATTTAATGAATGAATGTTATAAAAATGATATAATTTTTTCATTAAGAGGAATGAATATGAATTTTTCATCATTTGACTATAAGTTTATGATTTAAATATAATTGGAAGTCATGATGAACTTTCAAATGTAGTAGAGTATTTAAAGAAATAATTTTAAATAAGTCTTTGAAAAGAAAAAGTTTTGTCTTGGATTATTAATCGAACATCTCGAGGATGGAATTTTTTAAATTTATTATAAAGGTTTAATACTGAAAAATTGAATCCCTTAAGTAAACCAATGGACACAAAACTAGATATATTATTTTCTATGAATTTATTAATCAAGTACAATTCTTCTATTACCTATCAACATTTGAACACTATCAAACGTATATCATGATACCTATAAGGATCTATTAATCAAGGATTATTTTATTCTAAAAGTATAGAACAAAAGATGGTTAGTTATGTTGATGATGGATATTTATCTAATCCACATAAAGTTAGATCACAAACTAGGTATTTATTTTCATACAATAGAATGGCCATTTCATAATGTTCTGCAAAAAAATTCATTTTTATGACTTCCTACAATCAAGTTGAGATGATTGTGATAAATGAACAAAGTCGAGAGATTTTTTTATTGTGATCAATTATTCATCAGACCATAAATAATTGTATATTACATGTTATTAATGAAATTATCATCAAATTATATGAAGATAATGTTTTTTGTATAACACAACTGAAGGGTGAGTATATCAAGGAAGATAGAACAAATCCTATCTCACCAAAATTATTTTTCACTCATGAAAAATAATAATGTGATTGATATCTAGTAAATAAGGTATTATGATAATATTTTTTATTTATTCACAAATTCATTACCAACTATAAATTTTAAGAAATTGATTTATAAAATTGGGATGAAAAGGTTGAAACTTTTATTAAGAATTTTTAAGTTTTCCTAATAAGGATTTTAATAATATATCATGGCATGGAATTCAATTATTATGAATTCATTTATTTTTCCCACAAGGTTTTTTTAATTTAAGATTATAAAATTCCATAAAATTATGACATTAAAGAGAGATATTATGATATAATAATAATTATGTGATTGTCCCTGAATTATCAAGGTGATTATGACCCCTAATTCTAAACTCCAATCATATGAACATTTCATCTATCAAATTCCAACATTTGGATTTGACAAAGGAGATAGAGATTGATCTCTATGTTAATTACAATATCACGTTTCAGATGTGTGTGTGTGTCACTATGTTAAAGAAATGTGAACTTTTGGAAGTATTTATTCCCAATTTTTTTAATTTCCCCTTACATTATCATCTCTATTTACCATCGTCCCAGGTTTCATAAACATTTTCCCCCCAAAAATCACCCACATATTTCTTATTTCAAAACTTTTGGAGTTTCAATCAGCAGTCAATAAATTTCACAACACTTATTTACATATAATGACCAGGAACATGGTTTAAAAATAGAAAAAATATTGAAAAATTAAATAAAATTGGGATATAAAATATTCCATGTCAATTTAGATGTCTTAATAAATATTTTAAAATAAAAAATAAATAAAAATATATCAAATTGATTATGATGAAACATTTTCTCTTAAAATACTTCTGCTAACTTTTTAGTATCTCATGATGTTTGGTATACATTAACATATTAAATTATTCCTGATGGATTTTGTGAATGCATACTTATATATATTTATATGAAAATACTAGAAGGATTCAAAATGTCATCTATATATTCTAGATTTTGATATCATTATTATATTAAGTTAAATAAATCATTATATAAATTAAAGCAGTCAGGGAGTATGTGGTATAACTCAATATTTTATGAACTAATGTTATAAAAATGATCTAATTTGTTCATGTGTATTCATTAAGAGGAATGAATATGAATTTTTCATTAGGAATATATTTATAATTTAAATATAATTGATAATTAAGATAGAATTTCCAATGTAGTAGAGTATTTAAAGAAAGAATTTAAAGTAAGACTTTGGAAAGACAAATTTCTGTCTTGGATTATGAATTGAACGTCTTGAATATAGACTTTTTGAAATGTCATGAAAAATCAAATCAATTGAGTATACCAATGGATATATGACCAGAAATATCATTTTTTATAAATTTATTGATCAAGATAAATTCTTCTATTACCTAAAGACATTGGAACAATATTAAACATATATTAAGATACATCCAAGGATCTATTAATCAATGATTGTTTTACTCTAAAATTTCACAACCAAAGTTGGTTAGTTATGTTGATATTGGATATTCATATAATCCATATAAAATTAGATCTCAAACAAGGTATTTATTTACATATTTTGGAACAATAATTTCATAATTTTCTACAAAACAAATCATTTCTATGACTACCTTCAATCATGATGAGTTGATTTTGATCAATGAACCAAGACTGATATTGTGAACTATAAAATAATGGTGAGATTGATATCCAAAAAATAATATCTTATGATAATTTTTTTTATTTGTTCACAAAGTTATTACCAACTGAAACTTTAAGAAATTTATTTATAAAATTGGTATGAAAAGGATGAAAAATATATCATGGATTTGTAAGAGTGTTGGAAACATTGTACTCTTTTTTCTCTTCATCGGTGTTTTCTCACCAAATATTTTTTTTAACTTCGTCCGGTTTTCTCACTAAGTTTTCCTAATAAGGTTTTTAATAAGACATCATTGAATGAAATTAAATTATTTTGACTTCATTTATTTTTACCTTGAGTTTTTTTAAACTGAGATTAAAAGATTCCATTAAATTATGGAAATTAAGGGGAATGTTGGGAAATAATAATAATGATGTGAATGTCACCAAATTTACAATATGATTATGACCCCTAATTCTTAACTCACATTATATAAAAATTCCACTTGCCTCAATCATTGATATTCAAACCGTTTTATTTCACAATGGAGATATCGATTGATCTCATATATCAATTTCAATCTCATGTATCATATGTGTGCATGTGTTCTCCCCTATAAATTTTCCCTCCTCTTATATTATCATCTCCATTAGTCATCATACCACATTTATTCAATGTTTTTATTCACCAAAAATCAACCACATATTTCTTATTTCGAAACTTTTCAAAATTTTATTTAGTTGTCGATCAATTTCACAACACTTCTTTACAGAGACATGGAACATGGGTTTTTTAGAAAATAGACAAAAATAATGAAAAAATAAATAAATAAAATATGTATATGACATATTCGATGTCAAATTATATTTCATAAGAAATGTATGAAAATAAAAAATAAAATAAAATATATAAAATTGTAGTTGCAAAATTATTATCAATTTTCATTCAAACCTACCAAACACAATATATTGTATTGGATTTATAAATGAAAAATATCATACATAAACACCTAAAGAAGTAAATAAATAAACAAAACAAAAAAAAACATATGATTCCCCAATGATGATGATGGTGGTGATTAATGAGAACATGAAAAATCAATCCATCTCTATATCAGATACTTCCTTGTCCCTACACCTTCTTAATGCCACACAATCTTGGAAAAAATTGAGCATTTTCTTGGGTTCTTGAAAATAAAATGAGAAATAAGTTACATGAAATGGTAAGTGGGTTGGGGAATTTATTCCCATCCTATATTGAGATGAATCCCATTAAATCCTTCCCTATATTAAATCCAAACACACATGGATAACCTGGATAACTGGAGTAAAGTCAAGAACCACTCCCCCTAGATTATAGAGGTGCACAAGCTAGAAAACCGAATCTAAGACAAAAATTACCAAGGTTTCCATGATTTATTTCTCCTTTGGATAAGGGTATGACAATATTTTATTCTTGTGGAGAACAAATGATAAAGAATAGGGTTTTTTTCAATGTGAGTTTCCTCTTCTCTTTATTCACTGGATCCTCGTCTAATTTTCCCAAAATCCCCTTTGGTGCTACCACAATTCTTCCAGCATCATTTAGAGAAACTATTAGGATTTTCACTAGAACCCATATTCATTATAAGGGGATGATGTTGAGTGTGCACTTATCATAATATATTTGGCTCAAAATGTCTTAGCATTCTTATTTGTGATATATAATGAAGAATGAAAATGTGAATGGGTGAAATTTTTACAATGGGATAATGTTGTAGCCATTGAAAGTAACACAACATCAAAAAGGGTACCATCAATATCCAAACAGTATATATCCTATGAGTGAAAAAAATTATGTTACTCTAAAAAAATTGGAAATAAACCATTTGGGTTGTGTTTAGTTAAGTATAGGTTTTGAATATTCAACAAAAAAAAATATTTAAACCTTTATAAATGAGAAAAGTTACATGGATCAAACATCGTTAGTTATATCTATCAAAGATCATATTTTCATTGAGGCCATTAACATAAATATCATTTTGGATGAATATATTTAGTTTTATTTTTTTTACATCAATAAATTTTATTAATGGGTGCATCCATCGACCTTTTTTACATCAATATTCTTAAAATCAGACTTACCGTTGAACCTCAGAAGGGAGCAGTTCGTGGTCGGACCAATCAGATCAATCAAAATAGATGATTTAATTGATTTTATTATTTTATTTATTTTTAATATTATAATATTATTTTATCATGTATATATATACAAAACAGAATAAAAAATAAAAAATATATATAAGAGAAACAAAACCCATCCACTCTGGTCATCTTCCAAACAATTCGAATGGGTTTTTTCATCAGTGTGAGGTGACCCAATTTAGTACAACTACTAAATGAAAGAGTTGAGTTAAAAAAGTTTATAAAAATGACCGCGAATTGGTACAAAAAATAGGACCATATAACCTGATCTAGTTTTTATAATTCTATTAATTAGAACACTATCTTTATGTATCCAAACCATTTTAATGTTGTCTAGGTCATATTTTGATAAATTGGGGCCGCTCCAATTTTCTTTTGTATACATTTATTGTTACCCAATATTTTTAATAAAATTCATATTCATACATTTTGTCTTGCCTCAACTTAGACAGAAACCCATAAATTTGTAAGTCTCACTACATGACTCTGACCACCCATTTACAGTCTCTTCGGATATTGCAACAAAAAATATATCATCAATGTGGAGAGTATAATTTTGCGAGTGTATCAATGACCAAAGTAAATAGGTATGGTATTAATGTTGAAACTTGATTCAATCCTACCATGAAAATTGATGTTTCATGAACTGGATATATAACTCTTGATATAGCCCCTTCATACATGTTTGGGAAAGACATGATATATATCACCCAAAATCCCTTTAAACTAATTCTTTTCACAAAACAACCTGATGAATTTTGACATATACATTTAACAAATCAGTGGAGACTATATGAGATTTTTTATTTTTCTTAGATAATTCTCTATAAAACCCTATCATAAAAAAATTGAATCTAAACGTCCATGCATAAAACCTAATTGATTCCATGGAATAATTTTTTCTCTTTAGAAAATTTCCTACATTCACTCATTTTTTCCTGATGTTTTGTTGTATGACTCATAAGTTCATTCTCTAGAATTTCCTCAAATTATAATGTCAAAATTATTTTTGTGTGGGTATACTGATGTATTCTTTCTCCATTTTGCATGATTTTTTTAATTTCAATGTCTTATTAAATAACAGAGTGTGGAAATTTATTCTTGTATTATATTTCAACATTTTGATGCAAATGTAATTTGATATAGTTGCTTTATGAGTGGACACTTTTGCATTATTTCTCTATTTATCATGTATTTTCTGAAATTTAAAAATCTTAATAAATAACCTAGCGAGTAAATTTATGCTCGTCTCCCTATATATTTCCAAATTTCAATGAAAATGTAATTTGATCTAGTTTCTTTTTTTACATTATTTATCCTTTTCGAAGCTTCCTTAACCTAATATGGGAAAAATTTTCACTATAAGATATAATTGAGGTCCTCCTTGTTAATGATTATATTTTCTAAATCTAAACTAAAACCCTAATCATCATTAAATAGTTTATCAAACTACTTCTCCTATATTTTCATAATGTATTTTTCTTAATATTTCATGCATCATACTTGATTAAAATATCTTGAATTTATCTCCCTTCCTCTATTTAAATTGTAGATCTCTCTTTCATCCTTATTATTTTGTAATAGATGGAAAAACTCCTGAAGAACATGTGATATTATCTCACCAACTATTTTCTTAGCTTATTTTCATGTAGCACAATATCTTATCCAAGTATCTCCATTACTAAAAATATGTGAAGCTTTAAAAAAATACCGTTTAAATTATTTTTATGTAGCACAATATCTTACCCAACCATTTTTGTTTAATTAAAATTCAATAAATAATCCTTTTTTTCATTCTTAAAAAATCTACCATTTTAATTTTCATTTTAATTATCTATAAAAATATTTTTATTTGAATAATTTAATATATTTTATAATAAATCTTTAAAATATGAAAAAAAATAAGCTGGAATCAATAATTACCAACTAAAATTAATATTTAACAACATCCATAACTTACCACACATGAATGTAATAGAAAAATAAAAAAATAAATGTATTTGAATTTGAAGGCACTACAATATTCTTAGAAATAGAATGAAATAGAGAAAATAAAAGGCACAAAAAAATTACCAAGTAATGAATCCAAGAATATTTTCCATTAAAAAGTGATAATTCCTTCAAATCAACCCTTCAAGAGATAAAAAATGACTAGAATTTCAAAACACAACAAAATCCCCTGAAACAACATGGTAGAGCACACACAGATAATAGTAAAATTCATAGAACACTTTGCAATTTCAAATCTGAATTAGAAGTGAATATTATCCATTGGATTATGCAATTTTCATCTCTATAAAAACTCATATAATGATTATATATGCTCAATGTATAAAAAAATGAGACATAATAAGGAATAATATGAAACTGACACATTAACATGCCTTAAAATGGTGTTTGGAAGCTGTTTTGAAACCACTGTTGCTACCTCAGCTGGACTACCAGGACTAAAAAATATGGAACAAGTTGGAGGCATGTAGAAATAAGTAGTTGGAAATATCATTTATTTTTTTAATAATGTAAATGGAACATGAAACAAATTGAAAAGTGGATCTAAAAAATAATACAAAACCTACACATCCTTCATCTGCTGAATCTATATAAGGGGTCGTGACTTCAATTTTTATAGTATCCAACATAGTCTTCTTAAAAGAAATTTTTGTATCAGATATAACTCATCGACTACAAAACTGTAACCAATTACCAAGACTCAACTAACCATGTGTGCATCAAAGTTAACAAACAAAGACGAGGTCATAGAGAGTATTACTCTAACAAGATTAGAAAGAAACATGTGATCTCATGATCTCAACATTACAATTGAAATCTCAAGAAACATTATTGAGGATATAATGATCTTCCAACCTCAATCTTATGAGTAGTATCATGAATAGAACAACCAAAAGAAAAAATTAACTAAAGAAAGAAACACACACTTCAATTCATCACCGTGCATATTAGAGGGATGTACTAAAAAATGCATAAAATTTATAGGCTCGATAATTTTACATAAAACCAAATATCTCAAAAGTTTTAAAGTATATTATTAGGTATACTTTTGATTCCTTATATTCCAATACACCTATTAATATGTTCCTAGTATATATGAATATATTTTCAAAGGAATGGTATATTCAATCACTCATTGTGAAACAAATTTTTTCCATAGCAGAACCAGTAGTAGAGGAACCAACTTCTAGAAGGGAAAAAGGGCACATTGATTTTTCATATGAAAACAAATAGAATAAAATGTAGAAAATAAAAAAACAAAAAATACAAATTTGAAAAAAAAAATACAAAAAATAATCAACTAACTTAGGGACAGAGTGGTTTATCTGGATCTTACTAGAGGTCTAACATTAGGCCATATAGATTCAAGAAGATTAAGCTCATAGTATGATTAGGGAAGAGGGGTATAAAGTAATCTACCTCCATGTCTAATGACAAATCCCCAATAACATCTGTTGGAACTTTAATTCTCTATTATGGTGTCAAAGTCAGATCTGAAACTAAATAATTGTTCAATGGATATCCATATGATAATAGGGGATAAAAATTAATTATAGGAGTATAATAAACAACTGGAAACATAAATTTAAAAAATCATCAATATATATAAATACTAATTAAATATAAAATCATTTTAATTAAAAAATCTACAATATGTATAAAATATAAATTAATATAAATAAATATAAATACATTTTAATTATAAAATAAATAGTATCTATAAAATATAAATAAATATTAATACATATTAATACATATTAATTAAATAAAAAAAAGGTTAATAATAGTGTTCATGAACATTTTGATCAATTGGTCAGATTCATGGTGAACTGCTCAATCACCAGTAGTGTTTGTTCATCAATTTTTTCATCAGAGCCATACATCTAAATTTCTTTCCAACTGAACATGTCAATATATTAATATATCAACTTTATGTTAACAAAAATTCATTCCAATTCCCCTTCCATATATTAGTTGGAAGTAAAACGTTCAAGTGAAAATGGTATTAATTAATAAATAAGAAATTTTTCATCCATTATTTCACTCTAAGTCAACATGATCCATACCTAGTCTAGAAAAAATAGGATTTGATTTGGGAAACAAGGTTGTCCTCTACAAACTGATCATGATATCACCTGAAATGAGAACTCATGTACTTATCATCAAGGGTAATCCAATTTTATTTCAGGATGAATATATTAAATGATATATGAAGCTTTTATTAGAAAAATAAACCTAAAACTCTTGCACTCACTTTAACAATATATCAAAAACATTTAACTAAAATAAGAAGGATAAGTGGCCTTTGAGTGCATCCATACTCTAACTTTTATTATGTTATAGATTAATTTAATTACAACCCATTTCTGTTGAATTTATTTTTTGTTAACAAATGAAGAGAGATTTTGAAAAATATACCTCTTTTAATAACATGATCTTCATGAATATTCAACAATAATTGGATTTGATTCTAATTAATATGATAATTATTGCAGTTTCTACACATTTTTTCATTTACCTCATCCTCAATAGAAACAATTATAAGCATCTTTATAATTTTGGATCACTTTATTAATAGTTTTCAAAATGTTTCAATATAGAGAATACACTAGAATTCATCTTCGACTTATGACTGTCCAGATTTGAAAACTTATATAACTTCACCAAGGATGATCTTCTTCAATAATTATTTTTTAGGATTCCAAAAATATGATCAAACCATGATGATATAGTCTTTATAATTATTTTATTGGATATGCTAACACGTTCTTAAATTTCATCAATGTTGAACCTATTTCTTTTTTATTTTTGAAAACCAATTTATGAATCATTCAAGGATGATAATTTCTTTATATTTGTGATAAATAATTTATTGTAATCATTACTTATAATGTTCTCCCCATGAGAACTTGTTTCTCTATCAATTCCTTATATCATAAGAATAGATAAAATAAACAATGATTAAAGAAATATGGTGGATCTTCCTTACTTCTTAATCTGAATGGGAAGGTTGAGTTTTTTCTCACTGAAGATGGTCCAATTCCTATAGTATTAATGATTTCACATCTAAACATCTGTCTTGATTTATATTGGGGTAGTAGAGATCTCTTCACATTACATTATGATTTTTGTGGAGATCATTTTTCCTTATTAGCCTTCATAGATGATTCAATCTTAACCCTCTTAAGGATTTTTTTTCTTATTTTGGAAGAATATCAAATCAATATTTTTCATAATTTTTATAATTTCGTCACATGATGATGATATTTTAACCTTAAAGTAATATAATGAAGATTATATACCAGTATAAACTAAATCCTTCTTTTATAAAGTCTGATTATGCATCTTCTCAAAATTTTCCAAATGAACTTATAATTCCATACATTTCATATTATGTTTTTTTATGATCTTCAATCACAATAAACTAGTCTTCAAAAATATACACTATTATTTTAAATTATTCTTCATGAAACTTAAGTTTTTAAGAAAGATTCATGTTCCATGATCTTCTAGGATTTTAAATCCAACTTCAAACCATTGTGATCAATAATATTTTTCAATATTTATTCATGTTCATAGATCTTTTCATCCATATTATTTCTGAATTCAAAATAATTAATGTTACTTATATTTATTAATAAATTTAAGAATATTATTCATTATAATTATATAGATAATAATACTAAGTATTAATATAGACATCAAATAGTAATTATTGATTTTGGTAGATAATTTGATAACAGTACGACACTTATTGAAAAAAGAACAAAAATCGATAAATGTTGACATTTGGGCACATACTACATGCATCATAAATATTATATGAATATAATCTACACCCATGTCCTGGATGCTCCTCTATCACATAATCAGGAGTATATAGGAAGTGTCGACACCGTTTCTATATATGTCTCCGATCTGATATACACTGCTCCTGTATATCATCATTGGAAGCCACCTTCACATCCTCCTATGTGATAGGTGGTGGATGTATAGTCTCACCACCTGTACCCTGTCCTGCCTCTAAGGATAATGGTTTCTAGCTTAAACTCTCTCCAACATATGAAGAAGATGGCTGTTGTGTTATGAATGTCTAAAAATCAGGGAAAAATAAAGCATCCATCTTAGACCAATAAATGTTTATATCTACCTCTGTCTGTGACTGAGAATCATGAAGATCATCTAACTGATCATGATGAACCCCCTCCTCCGGTGCAACATCAGCATCCATAATAAAGTTCTCACCCCTGTCACATCTATATCAATCTCAACAACCTCAACATCATGTGGCGGATCAAATAAAATTCCATGATAAATCTCATCCATTTAGGGAAACAACTCTGTCCCCTCCATATGAAAATATGTCCGATCAAATATTACTCCCTCTACAGGATCAGAGATGTGATGGAGATGAGTGATATGAGGATCCTGCAAAAAAAATCTCCTATTATGTAATGTTAATAAAATATCTGTTCAATAGTGGAATAAAGAATGATTACCAAGTCATGAAAGCCCCATCTGTGTAATTTAAGAAATATAACTGGGGACCTATAATACCAGGACACATAATCTAGCTGATCAACTAAATGAATACGTATTGTCCCCGCCCCTTGTAACTGAGACTCGCATCGTCTGTAACATAGATCAATATATCCTGCATGATATCTCCTATAATCAAAGTCTCTCTTCCCTAACATCTTCATGTAATGAAGTGAAGTTAACTAACTAGACAGGTCAAGAATGGGATGAAGGAATCTAAACTACCCATAACTCTATCGGTCTAATGCCACATGAAAATATGAAAATGAATCAATGAAACCACGCAGGAGCCGATAACAAGAATTTTCGTACAATATGATGGAAGAATTTGTATGATTTCATCAATATATGACATCCATGTAATTTGAATAAATAATAATAACCTATTAATAGATAAAGATATATACAATAAATAATAAAACTTTAACAATATAAATATTAATCACTTACATCATGTTCCTAGAGGCTATCCAATATAAGTATGTAGTTGTGGACATCATGTCCAGCTTTATCTGAATGCTGATGTTCCTGACTCCACCAATAGATAAAATTAATATAGTTACATTTCATAATATAAAGTTATACAATTAAGTAAGACATTACAAGGAAGGAATAACATACCATCATCTATGAGGATACTCTTCTACAATATATGTAAGTAATGGCGCACAAACATGTGGATCTAAACGATGGATGTGCTCCCATACCCATATATATTGAAGAATGACGCATCCTATGATTCACATCTTATCAATGTGAGATGCGCTGCATAGTTCCCTGTATGTATATGCTAGAAAAGAAGACCCCCAGCTATACTGGCCTTCCTGGTCCAAATCCTCCAGTAATGGTAAATGCATCAGATGTACAAATTTAATAGGGTGATCAACAATAAATCATGCCACCGATCATCCTCAAAATATAAGCATGTGAAAATCATAGCACAATGATATCATCGACATCCTCTGCTAGATTCATGAAGTGACAGTCTCACCAGGGAATGTGTAGTCTTATACCAATGACAGACCTACCATCATCATTGACCTCTATGGCCAGAAATCAATGAACAAGCTCGAAAAAATCTACTCCAACTCAACTTATCATAACAAAACTGTCAATAGTGAGGCCCAACATAATGGACACATCTTGCAGTGTAATAGTCATCTCCCCCTCTAGAAAATGGAATGTATGTGACTCTGGACTCCATCTCTTTACGAGCGCTACAATGAGATGATGGTCAAAAAAGGGGCAGTCTCATATCACTATGCCATATAACCCAACATGAAGAAGATGAGGGATGATAGCAAGAGGTGGTGTAGAATAATAGAAATGATGAGATCTCCATATACTCAAAGGAGGCACTGAACATCCCTCTAAAACTATCCATGAAACATGAGTAGCCTGAGATGTGAACAATGTAGGACCTTCCATCTACATAAATGATATCACCGTTAATTTTTTTTATAGTGAATTCATTAAAAATTATTATATTTTCTTAAAAATAAATACAATAAGTAAAATAAGGTAGAAAAATATATATGGGTGGGGTTGTTAGTTTAGTTTATGAATTCCTCATTTTATTGATCTCTAATGAAGTTTAATTTATTCTAATTTTCTTACATAAATTATCAGTGATGAGAAACCCACATTGAACTTGTGGATTGATGATATGTTAATTTTCATTATGTGTTTATTTTTTAATGGTTATAGTATCCGAAAATGTTTTCTCATAGAATCTATAAATGAAACAAACCAAAATTAAAATAGGTTAGAAATGGAGGAAGTCATAAATAAAAGGATTTATTATTAAAATGTCCACATATGAAACAAAATATACACATTTATGATAAAATATATAGAATTGATCATGGATTATGGGAAGTGGATCTCTATCCTTCTACATGGGGATATTTATTACAAGTATGTGCTTTTGCGTAATAGATACTACATCATAGCCCCCCTCCTCATTTTTGAGTCCAATCCATCTCAATTCTGATTCGAGTAGACTTTGGTATTCCTCGGGGGGGGGGGGGCAAGTAGTATGAGGAAAATAATTTAAAAAATGATAGAAATTGAAACAAAAACATAAATGAAAACAAAACCAACTTACAAAACTTGAAATTACTTGGGATGATAGTGAGTTGATCAACATGTAGTGTTATAGAATGAAAGTCACCAACCAGAATCCATGATGTACTATAATAGTTAAACAAAGTGGTAATGTGATACACAAGGTCAGCATAGGGAATCCATGTTATATTTTTTGAAGCACATGATGCAACAACATGTGCACATGGATATCTCAATGCCTGAAAGTTGCCCCAATCACATTACCTATTCTCCAACATGACCACAAGAACTTGACCACTGGTAAAAGTAACCTAGTCATAACACTCTCTTACTTGAAATACTCTCTTTTCCCAATCAAAGGTTAGAACTATCTATCTTTAAGCCTCATGTAGAATCAAATCAATGGAACTTTGGAAATGTTGAGTAAAATGAATTACATTTTCCATCCCCTGACAGGCCTTTTGGGACCAGTCAAAAAATAAGTGCACACTTCTATAAAATTATTCTTACACTAACCCTATGATCAGGAGTTTGTGTACACATTTGGGGACCCAATTTTTGCACTCTACTATATTAATGTTCATATGGCCATAACTTTTACCACTATCATATGCTAATGAACTTTTTCCCTTTGAAATATGCATCATATATTCATACACATCTTTATTAGCCCTTCAAATATCCTCAATACATTGATTAAAATATTCTTGGTGGGGATCATATGTTGAAACCATAAGAGAATAATATATTAAAAGGATTTTAAATTTTCTTAAAAAAAATTATGTTTAGAAAAACATACCCAACATGAGGATCACCTTCTTTATTACCTCATTTCTGAAAAGGTTATGTATATTACTTTCAATATATATAATGCAATATAAATGATATGAATTCAGCTCAGTAAATGAAACCCCATCACTATTTACTACCTCTATAATTGCTTGATGACATTTAGATATCAAACACACTCCCTAGTTTTGTGTGAAATGAATGCGTAAAAATGCCAAAAACCAGCTAGAGGATTCAAAATTATCCTTCTCAATAATAGAAAATGCAAGTGGTTGGGGAGAAAAATTACCATCTTGTGTGGAATAAATGTGTAATACATTTTTATAATTTCAATAAAGGAAAGTTCCATCTACTTGAATGAATTATTTAAAATAGGTAAAATCAGCGATACATGGCTTGAATTCCCAAAAAATCATATTGAACTTTACCTTTGATCAATCAAATTGGTTTTTGGGGGACACATACTCAACAATGCCTAAATTATAAATAATATAATTGTTTAGAAACAAGAATAGAATAAGTTGTGACCACATTTCATAAGATTCGTCCCAATCACCACACTCTTTTATAATTAACTTCTATTTTTTATTCCAAGATTTGTTGTAGGATATCTTGTAGTTAAAAAAATATTCAATTATTTCCTGAATAAGGGAAATGGGAATGTATTGACATGTGCATATCATATCTAAAATAATAGTTGAAATAATCTCTATCTCAAGTGAAGAGTGATCATGTGAGAATCTTGGATGCACACAAGTGTGTGGACCTTCTAATTTTGTTATCTTCTAACACGCAAAAAAATTATCATATATTTCCCTTAATAATAATTTATATTCTAGACCATATTTTTCACATAGAATGAGATATTTTGTCTTCATAGATTCATCAACCATAAATGTACAAAGTCACTCTATATGGTATTTTTTTATCACATTTCCTATGAATTTTACTTTCAATCTCCTGCCCAACATGGATGACATTATCATTTGATGAAGATATATTGCCTATAAGGCCAGATAATTCATAAGATGGTGTAATGAAATCCCAATAAAAATATTGTTCACATGACATTGCTTCAACTAAGGAACTCTATAATAAAGGATGATTACCACTAACCGGTGGATGTTGTGGATGCCTATATCTCATAAGAACCTCAGAAGGTTCATTTGATACATCACCCTACCTTGGATGCTTGTCTCTCATAGGAACCTCAGAAGTTTCATTCCCCACATCACCCTCACCCAAAAAATATCTTAATACCTTAGTAGATACATTATACTTAGATAAAATTTCATTCACTATATCAGTAGTACACAAAGGGATGTCCCCTATATTTCCTTCCATATTATGAACATCTTCTTCATAATTTGGCTCTATTGTAGGAGTCATATGAGGAGGTAATGGATAAGAGTGTTGTGAAGGAATGAATTCTATGGAGCTCACAAAAAATGGTTCTGTAGTAGTAGGTTGCACCACATCAATATCAGAAATCACCACATACAATTCCATCATACCATTACAACACTGTTACATGAATAAAAAAGATGCATCCATAAATCTATATCATCGACTGGAGGGTACCCAGTGTGCCATAAACGTTCATGATATTCTAGATGTTGATGTGTTATTGAATTAATTGATTGATCATCCCTTATTTTTAACCAATTATGAATCTTATTGATAACTTCATCCAATTCCAGACAAGCATGAAGAGTTTCTACTCTTGCTAGTGGAAAACTATGGATAAAATCCTACTTAGTATAAATTACCTCACCGTTGCAATATATTTATGCAGACAGGATTACCTAGAAAAAGAATAATTAATAAAAAATATACACAACATGAAAATTTTAAATTGGTTATGTTTGAATAATTTAATTTATATTGAGACTTTTTTTACAGATTAGTTTATCACTATTGAGGTATAGTGATGGTGATATTATTACCAAAGCAAATTTAAAAAACGTTATATATTTTTATATGAAATCATAAAATGTTTCATAAATTTTAATTACTTATGAATAAAAAACCATGACTTGATCTTGAGACTTACTATGGATTAGTTTATCATTATCAGATAAAATAACCAAAACCTATGGGTGAAAAAACTCCTAGAATCTTTGTTATCAAATATTTCAGCAACAACCAATCTCCTTTCAAACAACAACACCTCTTGTGGAATGCCTCTTGTGGAATTCCTGTTCTCGAACGCCACTTCAATAAGGCCTCTTTCCGATCACCTTTTTATTACAAACTTACCCATAAGCATGTGATAGAGTCTAGGGGTATGAAATACATAACATTTTTTTTAAGCATACACGCTGTTCCTTACGTACTTAGTGAGGGATGACTCTCAGGTCTCCAATGTAGAAAAGAAAAATAAATTATTAAAAATTATATAACCACATACACAAAAAAGACATGAAATTTTAATTACGCATTGGTCGGTCATCTCAAGATCAGTCATCATACAATACTTTTACCATTTTTCAGAATACTTGTTATATAAATTTTCCTATTACTAGAGTAAACATATATTAAATATCTACACCTGTTTTCAATAAATTTAACTTTTCAATGTGTACGTATATATATATATATTTAATAATAAAATTTAATAAATTTATTTAAAATTAATATAATTTAATCTTACATAATAACCATTATAGTACTGAAAAGTTAGGTTATTTTCAATTTTATAAAATTTCACTTTTATATTTAATATTTTTTTGTCATTCTACTACTTTCCAAAATATAAATAATTATATTTTAAACTTTATTACATAAAATAATTATTATTTATACTTAATATAATTAAAATTTATTGATTAAAATTATTATTAGTATTAAATAAAAGTTATATAATTTACACATAAATAAAAAATATTAAAATAATATAAACTTATGTTGTTTTCAATTTAATAAAATTACATGTATATAACTTTTTTTCAATTTTCTACTGTCCAATATTTAATTTATTTTATTTAATACTTTATTACTTAAAATAATAATTATTTACAATTAATATAATTTAAAATTATTATTTATAGGAAAAAATTTTATTCCATTAGAAAAAATATTTTTATATATATTTTTAATAAATTATATAGCTACGATATAGAATATTATAATTTAAATTTATATTACTTTAAAGATAAAATATTTTATATACATATAAATTTATTCAACTCTCTATTTATATTCAATATATATATATATATATATATTTAAAAAATATTTTATTCCCCTAAATATAAATTACATTTTAGAAACACCATATTTAAATTTCCTAAACATTCAATATGAATTATATCATACAATAAATAATAACTCATTCAGAATTTAAATTATACAAAAGACACTTATTTACACATTCATACATGGAACAATACAAAATAAATAAATAAACCATATACACAAAAACTAATTTATACATCTATAAATTCATGCATTACATATTAAATAAGTAAACCAGATAGACAAAACAAATAAACAAAATTAAACAATTAAGTTTTTAAATAGAAAATTTATCTTCTTAAAAGATGAAAATATATGTTGAGAATGATTTTATGTAGGTCCTCCCAACAAAAACCAGAGGTGAGAAATGATATTTGGGGGGGGGGGGGGGGTCCTTTTATAAATTTTGGCCGATCGGATGCGTGAACTCCAATCATGCATCTTGTTACAATTTTTGCAAAGGATGTGCGAACAAGGTTCATGCTTCCTCTACCACACTTAAGAAGCATGAACGAGGTTCATGTTTTCAGGTCCCCTTTTAAAAAAAGTAGTTCCCTTATCTTCTTTTATATTTTTTTAAAAACCCATTAAAAACCCAAGAAACACAGTGTTTTATGGTAAATAGGAGCATAATAATTAATTTCAATGTCATTCCGAATAACAGAATATTGAAATCAATTTTCAGCATCATGGAATCACAATATAACCAGTTAGACAATATAGTAAAATCAATTTCAATACAATGGTAGAAAACACATCTATTGAGTTATATATATATATATTATCAGTGCTATGCCCTGATTTTGTTGGTTAAATGCAAAGTAAATATACAATAAAATTAGCAATTAATATGTGAACTATCTTCTTACAAGATGTGGAAATAAGAGACACCTGACTAGAATTTTTTTCCTTCAAATATAGATGAAAAGAATTCAGGTGAAGAAGTTGCAGCATATTTTAGGAGGAATGTTGGGGTCTGTGCAGGTGGACAAAATAGTCTTGCTTATATTATACTACTTTTCACCTAGAAAGGAGGAGGTTTATTAGTCCTTAGGAAGAAAATCAAAGAAAACTAAGGTTGAATACATGGATTTCGAACTCTCAATAAGTTTGGGTCTCATCCTTGTGACATGTTTAAAAGATGCATGACCTCCCACGAAGCATGGGAAATGACTTGAGAACCCAACCAGAGGGACCAGTTCAAGGTTGTACAACTATGGATGAACCATGTTTAAACCAGGTGATATTAAAATAATAAATCTATTTTAAAAAATATATACTGAATATATTAAATAAATATATTATCAATTATCTTTCATATATTAAATAAATATTAAAAAATCCATTCTAATATAAATATAAACCAAAAGAAATAAATAAAATGTAGATACCCAAGCTTGAAGTACATAGAAATTACATTACTTTTTCAGAATACTTAATATATAACAAAAACAAACGCCTAAAGACTGTATTAGTTTAGTGTCTTTGGAAACTCGAAAAATAATCTTCTAATCATGGTGAAAGATCTTCAACATCTCCCATAAAGATCTTCCCATTTTGTTTTATTATCTAAAACCTTTCTTTAAATATTGGGGAAAATAAAACATATAAATGGTGAGGTCAAATTCTTAGTAAGGTTAAGCATGGAGAAAATAAAAAAACATATACATTTGAACTTAAAAACATGAAAATAAAGTTTAAACATCAAAATTTTGAGCCGTGAAATAAATCGTGGCAGTGTGTAAGGCCTGGATCACAAAGGAACATTAATAATGATAAAATATCATGGGAATAAAACATTTAATTGTGGAAAAACATTAATCACAGGATATGATTTCCATAGTAGCCAAGGCATTGCTTCCAATACCATCATAGTGGACAAAGTCCATTACTGAACTGGGTTTACTTGCCATTCCAACCTTGTATTACTGAACAAGATTTTCTTGTCGTTCTAGCCATGTATACGTCAGGCGATATAAATCATTACCCAATGCATTGGAGGGAGATATAGGTCCCACCCATCTAATAATGAAATCATTCTTACATGTGCCACAAAATAAACATAAATCATTCATCATGGATGACCCAAATCATTCTTAACACACAACATTTTCAAAACACAAGGATACACCACGCAACCATCAGTTACTAAAGCACCATTTTTTTTCATTTAACAAAACCTTTCGAAAATAAGAAAACACAGCGGGTTGCACAAACACCAATAGCGTCCCATGAGCCTCGCACATGCATGTTCTCATGCCGCACCGGCACCCACCTCATGTCCATCCAGGCACTCATTCGCTCGTGCCATTAACCATTTCATTTTCCCATATACGCTCATGCATGTGGTTACCCACGAGAACACCAAGGGTCAAAACCAAACCTTTCATCTTTTCAAAACCAAAACATCCAACCCACACTTTTCAAACGTCACACTCTATTTCAGCTTAAAACGCTTCATTTGAAAACATTTTCCAAGACCAAAACATTTTTACATAAGAAACCAAATTTCCACGAATCCAAAACAAAGAGATAAGAAACAAAGCAGGAAGAAACTAGGGACAGTGGGTGATTGGAAAAATATGGTTGGCGGCCATACGCCGATCACGCCACTGGCCACAGAGAGTATTTTAGGACAGTGTCTCCGGCTCCACATGGCTTGCCAGACCCTGCGAGCTCACTAAGACCACTGACCTTACTCCCTTTTCATTTCCCTTGGACACGATCATCTGCAAGGACCAAAAACTCAGACAAACCTCAACACACTTTGGTAACCCGAGTCCCACCACGAGGTGTGCTGGCCAGGCACATTGCTCGTAGTCAGGACGTCGAGTCCCAACAACCTTAACTCAAGTCTATCGTGACTCTATCCCAAAAGAAAACGACCCAAGAGAGCAAACCTTGCCCTCTGATACCATTTTGTCACGAACCAGGTCGGATCGCCATCAACGCGACACCCGACCCAGTCCGCGGCAAGGCCCGAAGGGCGTTCCCGATCCCCACGGGCTGGCACAAGTGCCTGGGTATCAAAACTAACACATGGGAACGATTTTACCCGAAATAAAAGACAGAAAAAAAAACAATTAAGCAGATAAATAACTGAAACTAGAAATAGACAACCAAACGTTACTTTAAACTATGAATAAGTTTAAAGTCTACAATTCAGATAAAAAAAATAAAATGAAAAGACAACAGGAAACTAAAACTCATACTCAAACCTCCCGGAAAAAGAGAGGCCACAACAGCAACACTCTGCAAGAAAAGACCAGTTGCAACATGAACCAACACCGCTGAGCATGACGCACAACCTGAAACACACAAGAACAAGGTCTACATACACCCGAAGGTGTATGCAGGGTGTGAGAGAAGGGCCCAGTAGGATGCCACCGAGAAATGGTTCCATGCCACAACATCAAAAGACAATTTAAAGTGCTTATTCAAAATTATACTTTAAAAAAAATGCTTTTAAAGAAAACATTTACAAGCTAAATGCTAAATAAAAACACTAAAAAGAACTCATTTCATAGACACAATTTTAAAGAGGATAAGAAAAGTTCATTATGGGCACACACACACACACTCTCACACACGCACACACACATACTCACACACACACACAAACACTCACACATACACACACACGCTAACACCCAAGTGGTCCTCCATATACCGACGGAAGGCACCACGACATTGATGGTAGAGCACTGTGGGTAAATCCCCTAAGGTTCATCTAGCTCGAGTGGGACCCTAGAACCTCGTGTCTCGGTGAAACATGGCTTAGAAGGCCACGACCCTCAGAAAACGTGGCTTAGAAGGCCACGACCCTCAGAACACGTGGCTTAGAAGGCCACGACCCTCAGATATCATGTTTTGTTAGTGTTGAAATCGTCAATCCAGCTAAGTGAAACAGGGACGACACCCATCCGGTTCACTAGTGCACTAGTTCTAGTCTGCCCACCTAGATACCCAGGGTTTTACCTTGTGCTCAAACATGTTTCACATTCAAATAACACACCACTTTCACATTTCACAAACCAAGCATGACATTACACAAAAGGTCACCCCTTTCATACCAAAACACCATTTCAAAGACACACGCACACCAAGGACATGTCTCATTTTATAAAAATACACCACTTTAAAAATGAACGCGCATTCAACTCCTTCAAAATACCCTTTTCACGTCATATAAATGTACCAAATGTGATTCATATACTTTGAAAATGTCTATTCAAATACACAAACATCTAAAGCGACTTGAAAACACCTCTTGCACCTACCAAACATCCCTCAAAACCTTCCAACCATGTTTGGAATCCCAAATACCGCTCAAATAAACAATCGCTCAGTTCACAAAACATACCACATGTATACCATAAAAACCTCACTGAAAAACACACAAATATTTACATAAAAAGAACATTTTAGAATCAATTGAACACTCAACTTTTCTAAAACCTCATTTTCACCATTTGCACAATTTATTAGACACCTTTAAAATTTACCACAACAAGGTCGGGAAAAAAACCATTTCAAAAGAGAGTGCAATTTTCTTCAGGTACGCATGTCAAACAAATTTATAAAACGCATTTTGTGCCACTTACAAAACACAACCATTCATTTATACAACAACACATATAAATAATAAAAGGGTACCATTTCGGAAATACAATTTTCATCAAACAAGCATGCCAAAGAATTATAAACATAGATCACATCGTGTAATTATATCATGGAACATATTAAGTTTAACTAAACAAACAAATTAAATTATCTAGATGATGCAAATGCATGGAACCACCTACCTCAACATGTTCGTGAAATGACACGGCGCAAAACTCCCGTTGCGCAACGATCGCACCGTATCGAGCCGTCAAACAGGTCCTAAAACAGCAGGTCGTTAAACCGGTTCAATAAAAATGTTAACAGAGTATTAATTATAATATCAGAATAATAATTACATAACATAATAATAATAATATAATAGTAATTATAGTGATGATATAATAATTAACATATCATTAATAATAGCAAAAGAAAACAATAATATATTATTAGATAAGATAAAATAATAAAATAAAATGATAAACAAACAACCAAAAAAAAAAACAAATCGGCGGATAGGGGAGCAGGAGTGGGGAGCCGCGGGAGGGGAGATGCGGCTGAGCGGGGAGGCGGCACGCCGGCTGGGCGGAGGAGGAAGAAGTGCGGCAGGGGGCGCCGGCTGGGCAGAGGGCGGATCTGGTGCGGTTTCGAAGCCCGGCGAGAGGAGGGTGGCCAAGCGGGGAGGCGCTGCGAAGGGATGTGTGGCTCGACGGGGTTTTAGGGGGGCGGCGCGGCATGGTTAGCTGGAGGAGGTGCGAACAGGCTGAGGAGGAGGCGGGGAGGTCTCGGCCGGGCGATGGCTCCGGCGAGGTGAGGTCGTGGCTGGGACGATCCTCCGGAGGGTGGGGTTCGTCGGGCAAGGCCAGGAGGGCCAGCGGCTTGGGTTTTTCGGGCAATACAAGGGGGAGCAGAGGGGCGGTCTGGCGAAGGGGGGGTGTTCATCGGATCGGGGAGGGGCGGCGGCCATTGCTGGGGTGCGACGCTGCAGCGGGAGAGAAAGAAGAAGGAAGAAAAAAAACATGGGGGAGGAAGCAGTGGGATGCGCCGCACAGGGAGAAGGGAAAAAAGAAAAGGGGGTGGGGGTCCGCCGAACCCTAACCAAGGAAGAAAAAAATGAAAAGAAAATAAAAGAAAAGGAAAACTAAAAATAAACTAAAAATAAAAAAATAAAAAAAACATTAATAATAGAAATAATAATATTAAACTAAAACTAATAATAAAAATAATAGTTGAAGTAATAATAATAACATAAATATTTTTTTTCCATCCTTAGAACCAATAATAAAAATAAAACTAAATCAATAATAATAATAATAATAATAATAATAATAATAAGAATAATAAAACTAGAACATGAATAATGTTGTTAGTATTAATTAAAATAATAAAACCAAATTAATAATAATAAAACCAAATAAAAAGTTATATCAATTAGAATAATAATTATTATTATTATAATAATAATAATAATAATAATAATAATCTCAAATGACATTATTACAATTATTATCATTAAAACAATTTTTAATTCGTTTTTATTTCATTAATTAAACATCGGCACGACGTGCGGTGAATCGGGCGGGGCCGCGCGGCGACCCAAGCGAGGCCGTGCAGCTTCGACCGCGTTTCACTAGACGCAAACACGACCAAAACACAAAGGACTCGAAATCCTGAGTCGTGTTTTGACCCGAACTACTTGACGCAAAGAAAGAAAAATGAAAATTAATGAAATAAATAAATTAGAAATGATGGGTGTGACAATTCTCCCCACCATAAAGCTTTCCGTCCCCGGAAAGCCACAACTAAGGCTGAGACCAAAAGTAAGAAATGACATCCCCTTAAGGTTTAAATAGGATCACTATGAAAATGAGCGAAAGGAGGAAAACATATCGTGCTCAGAGGAGGTGACTAAAAAGACAGCCTAAAAAAACTCGTAAAAGACCTTCTGATATGCATCACCCGCCCCAAAGAGGTGAAACAACTCCAGTTGATTAATCAAGGAAAGGAACTCTCGCACTCATGAGAACCAACTTCACAACACGAAACATAACGAACACCATTGAATGAAGACCACGCCGTTTGACTGGAATTAACAAACAAGACCAAACACGTCCAAGGAGCACTCTTATCACCTATCGCCAACTCGTCTTTAGAAACAGAACCAAAAGGTCAACATGGGGAAGCCCGAAGGGCTCGCTACCATTAAGAACTCACTGAAGCTTGAGATGAGATTGGAAAACCAACACGGGGACGTTCAAGCGGACTCCCCGACATTAAAGAAAATTCCAGCACTGATTCATTCTAGAGACATTTGTGCGAGACCCAATGTGGGTCTCCCCCCATTTAGAACCAACCAGCGCCCAAGATGAGACTAGAAAACCAATATGGGGAGGTCTGGGCGGACTCCCCACCATTAAGGAAAGGCCATCACCAATTTATTTCATAGACCTTTGTGCGAGAGTCATCGTGGGTCTCGCCGCCACTAGAACTAACAGAGGATATAGAACATTGAAAAATCCTCGATGCTGACCAAACACCCCACCACAAGGGGCGGGGAGGGAGGCCCCCCGACCACTGGGGCGTCAACAGCATGACCCAAGTCAAACCGGCATCTCCCCATCCCTGGATGATCCCCATTCAACTTTGATACTGACTTAACCAACATACCCCATAAAGACCCCTAAAGCGACTACATCCAGTGGGACACAACCCCCAAGACTTAAAGGCGACGCGACGAACACGCCTCCATCTAGTCACGAAAACCTTACACAGCCAGATGGTTTATTTGGAATGGAACAACCATAGAAACAATATAAACTGCCTCTACTTTCCACACCGATGACAGAAATAAGGTTGAGTCCCGTACACTCTCGGGGTTCCTGACCACGCGCCAGCTTCACTCCGAGACCTATGGCTGGAGCCCTGATGTTTGAAGCATCTTCTACCGCGTAGTCAGGCATGGAAAACTCCCGAACGGAGCTTCTCCTTTTTGGTGTCACACGAAATCCTATTGCACCTGAGGATACAGCATCAGACACAACACACCATGACATCCAACTGATCATACACAAACCATTAACCAACATAAGAGCTGCAATGGTGCATGCGAATCACCCTTTGTCACACTGGATGAGAACACGACACCGAAAATCGTCACCGAACATGACCATTACTGTTGAGAGGAACATTATGCTGAGAAAGACTTTAAATCGTGCCTTGAACAACATGTGATTCCTGCAAACGACCATAGCAGCCTCATATGACCGGGTCTGCCAAACTAGTATTCTAACATGAACCTTTTCTTAAACGAGGCAAACCAAAGACCAGAGGTCATTTAGAACGATAGGCTACACCGACGACTTAGGGTTGCTTCCAAACCACTGTTGACTATCAAAGAGGTCACACGCTGCAAGACGTCACCAAACATGACCCTTGAGGCTAATGTAAACACTACCAACCATTCAAAACATCAATAAGCACTGACAGCTCTCAATCTCCTTCACCCTTCCCCACTGGAATCTCCTACACCATTTCCAAACACAACATTCATGTTAAAGTGGCCAAACTTCACCCTTTACTATCAAAGAAAACTCATACTGCAAGACGCCACAAACATGACCCTTGCAGCCGAGGGCAACACTACAAACCTTTCAAGACATTGGTCAGCACAGATAATTCTGAACCGCCTTCAACCTTCCCCGCTGGAATTCCTTTCACCGTTTCAAGGGGGAAACCTTCAGACACGACGACATCAAACATTATACCTGATGACTTAGACAACTCAAAAAGACCAAAACTCCCTTCAACTCCCCTCGCATCTGTCATTCTGCTGCGAGAGGATCCGCTTAACTGAAAGAAAAAGGAATAGACTTAGCATTGTCACTAAAAGAAAGAGTCCTTACTTTAGTCAACTGGAGGGTCGACCAATGGCGAACCATCTGTGATCGCACGTCATTCGCACATTAACTCTTTATTGGGGGTGTACACTAGCCAAGAAAGAAAACCATGGACCCAACCGAACTGGTCCAATGGTCGAGACGTACCACAAGTGAACGCTACACATGCAGGGGAAACCACTGCAAGGGCTTACTGAAGCACTTTTCAAAAGAGACCATTAACCACGCGCTTTCGCACCAACTGACCAACTTACAAATAAGAATTCAAAATCAAAACACAAGTCAGTTCAAAAGGATCCTCGCCTCGAAACTCTTAACACACAACATTTTCAAAACACAAGGATACACCACGCAACCATCAGTTACTAAAGCACCATTTTTTTTCATTTAACAAAACCTTTCGAAAATAAGAAAACACAGCGGGTTGCACAAACACCAATAGCGTCCCATGAGCCTCGCACATGCATGTTCTCATGCCGCACCGGCACACACCTCATGTCCATCCAGGCACTCATTCGCTCGTGCCATTAACCATTTCATTTTCCCATATACGCTCATGCATGTGGTTACCCACGAGAACACCAAGGGTCAAAACCAAACCTTTCATCTTTTCAAAACCAAAACATCCAACCCACACTTTTCAAACGTCACACTCTATTTCAGCTTAAAACGCTTCATTTGAAAACATTTTCCAAGACCAAAACATTTTTACATAAGAAACCAAATTTCCACGAATCCAAAACAAAGAGACGAGAAACAAAGCAGGAAGAAACTAGGGACAGTGGGTGATTGGAAAAATATGGTTGGCGGCCATACGCCGATCACGCCACTGGCCACAGAGAGTATTTTAGGACAGTGTCTCCGGCTCCACATGGCTTGCCAGACCCTGAGAGCTCACTAAGACCACTGACCTTACTCCCTTTTCATTTCCCTTGGACACGATCATCTGCAAGGACCAAAAACTCAGACAAACCTCAACACACTTTGGTAACCCGAGTCCCACCACGAGGTGTGCTGGCCAGGCACATTGCTCGTAGTCAGGACGTCGAGTCCCAACAACCTTAACTCAAGTCTATCGTGACTCTATCCCAAAAGAAAACGACCCAAGAGAGCAAACCTTGCCCTCTGATACCATTTTGTCACGAACCAGGTCGGATCGCCATCAACGCGACACCCGACCCGGTCCGCGGCAAGGCCCGAAGGGCGTTCCCGATCCCCACGGGCTGGCACAAGTGCCTGGGTATCAAAACTAACACATGGGAACGATTTTACCCGAAATAAAAGACAGAAAAAAAAACAATTAAGCAGATAAATAACTGAAACTAGAAATAGACAACCAAACGTGCCTTTAAACTATGAACAAGTTTAAAGTCTACAATTCGGATAAAAAAAAATAAAATGAAAAGACAACAGGAAACTAAAACTCATACTCAAACCTCCCGGAAAAAGAGAGGCCACAACAGCAACACTCTGCAAGAAAAGACCAGTTGCAACATGAACCAACACCGCTGAGCATGACGCACAACCTGAAACACACAAGAACAAGGTCTACATACACCCGAAGGTGTATGCAGGGTGTGAGCGAAGGGCCCAGTAGGATGCCACCGAGAAATGGTTCCATGCCACAACATCAAAAGACAATTTAAAGTGCTTATTCAAAATTATACTTTAAAAAAAATGCTTTTAAAGAAAACATTTACAAGCTAAATGCTAAAGAAAAACACTAAAAAGAACTCATTTCATAGACACAATTTTAAATAGGATAAGAAAAGTTCATTATGGGAACACACACACACACACTCTCACACACGCACACACATATACTCACACACACACACACACACACTCACACATACACACACACGCTAACACCCAAGTGGTCCTCCATATACCGACAGAAGGCACCACGACATTGATGGTAGAGCACTGTGGGTAAATCCCCTAAGGTTCATCTAGCTCGAGTGGGACCCTAGAACCTCGTGTCTCGGTGAAACGTGGCTTAGAAGGCCACGACCCTCAGAAAACGTGGCTTAGAAGGCCACGACCCTCAGAACACGTGGCTTAGAAGGCCACGACCCTCAGATATCATGTTTTGTTAGTGTTGAAATCGTCAATCCAGCTAAGTGAAACAGGGACGACACCCATCCGGTTCACTAGCGCACTAGTTCTAGTCTGCCCACCTAGATACCCAGGGTTTTCCCTTGTGCTCAAACATGTTTCACATTCAAATAACAAACCACTTTCACATTTCACAAACCAAGCATGACATTACACAAAAGGTCACCCCTTTCATACCAAAACACCATTTCAAAGACACACGCACACCAAGGACATGTCTCATTTTATAAAAATACACCACTTTAAAAATGAACGCGCATTCAACTCCTTCAAAATACCCTTTTCACGTCATATAAATGTACCAAATGTGATTCATATACTTTGAAAATGTCTATTCAAATACACAAACATCTAAAGCGACTTGAAAACACCTCTTGCACCTACCAAACATCCCTCAAAACCTTCCAACCATGTTTGGAATCCCAAATACCGCTCAAATAAACAATCGCTCAGTTCACAAAACATACCACATGTATACCATAAAAACCTCACTGAAAAACACACAAATATTTACATAAAAAGAACATTTTAGAATCAATTGAACACTCAACTTTTCTAAAACCTCATTTTCACCATTTGCACAATTTATTAGACACCTTTAAAATTTACCACAACAAGGTCGGGAAAAAAACCATTTCAAAAGAGAGTGCAATTTTCTTCAGGTACGCATGTCAAACAAATTTATAAAACGCATTTTGTGCCACTTACAAAACACAACCATTCATTTATACAACAACACATATAAATAATAAAAGCGTACCATTTCGGAAATCCAATTTTCATCAAACAAGCATGCCAAAGAATTATAAACATAGATCACATCGTGTAATTATATCATGGAACATATTAAGTTTAACTAAACAAACAAATTAAATTATCTAGATGATGCAAATGCATGGAACCACCTACCTCAACAGGTTCGTGAAATGACACGGCGCAAAACTCCCGTTGCACAACGATCGCACCGTATCGAGCCGTCAAACAGGTCCTAAAACAGCAGGCCGTTAAACCGGTTCAATAAAAATGTTAACAGAGTATTAATTATAATATCAGAATAATAATTACATAACATAATAATAATAATATAATAGTAATTATAGTGATGATATAATAATTAACATATCATTAATAATAGCAAAATAAAACAATAATATATTATTAGATAAGATAAAATAATAAAATAAAATGATAAACAAACAACCAAAAACAAACAAACAAACCGGCGGATAGGGGCGCAGGAGCGGGGAGCCGCGGGAGGGGAGATGCGGCTGAGCGGGGAGGCGGCGCGCCGGCTAGGCGGAGGAGGAAGAAGTGCGGCAGGGGGCGCCGGCTGGGCAGAGGGCGGATCTGGTGCGGTTTCGAAGCCCGGCGAGAGGAGGGTGGCCAAGCGGGGAGGCGCTGCGAAGGGATGTGTGGCTCGACGGGGTTTTAGGGGGGCGGCGCGGCATGGTTAGCTGGAGGAGGTGCGAACAGGCTGAGGAGGAGGCGGGGAGGTCTCGGCCGGGCGATGGCTCCGGCGAGGTGAGGTCGTGGCTGGGACGATCCTCCGGAGGGTGGGGTTCGTCGGGCAAGGCCAGGAGGGCCAGCGACTTGGGTTTTTCGGGCAATACAAGGGGGAGCAGAGGGGAGGTCTGGCGAAGGGGGGGTGTTCGTCGGATCGGGCAGGGGCGGCGGCCATTGCTGGGGTGCGACGCTGCAGCGGGAGAGAAAGAAGAAGGAAGAAAAAAAAACATGGGGGAGGAAGCAGCGGGATGCGCCGCACAGGGAGAAGGGAAAAAAGAAAAGGGGGTGGGGGTCCGCCGAACCCTAGCCAAGGAAGAAAAAAAATGAAAAGAAAATAAAAGAAAAGGAAAACTAAAAATAAACTAAAAATAAAAAAATAAAAAAAAAACATTAATAATAGAAATAATAATATTAAACTAAAACTAATAATAAAAATAATAGTTGAAGTAATAATAATAACATAAATATTTTTTTTCCATCCTTAGAACCAATAATAAAAATAAAACTAAATCAATAATAATAATAATAATAATAATAATAATAATAATAATAATAATAATAATAATAAAACTAGAACATGAATAATGTTGTTAGTATTAATTAAAATAATAAAACCAAATTAATAATAATAAAACCAAATAAAAAGTTATATCAATTAGAATAATAATTATTATAATAATAATAATAATAATAATAATCTCAAATGACATTATTACAATTATTATCATTAAAACAATTTTTAATTCGTTTTTATTTCATTAATTAAACATCGGCACGACGTGCGGTGAATCGGGCGGGGCCGCGCGGCGACCCAAGCGAGGCCGTGCTGCTTCGACCGCGTTGCACTAGACGCAAACACGACCAAAACACAAAGGACTCGAAATCCTGAGTCGTGTTTTGACCCGAACTACTTGACGCAAAGAAAGAAAAATGAAAATTAATGAAATAAATAAATTAGAAATGATGGGTGTGACAAAATGAATTCTTTAGGAAAATATCCTTTCTTCTACAAAATCATTTTATTTTCTCAAAATGCCATGAAATTTTTAAATAAAATAATTTGTTGAAAATAATAATGAAATATTTTAGAGTAAGATTCATGGGAATAAGGTGTTATTAAACCATAAAAATCCATTCATTCTGTATAAGTTAAAATAAAATTCTTCTCATACTTTGGCTGGAAAAGTAAAAAAGTATCTCATACTAAAAACAAAAAAAGATTCCTTTAATATATTTTACTAAAAATTAACCAATAGGTAAAATTGGATTTAAAAATTTTTAGGAGGATAGAAATAATATTACATATTAGGGAAACATGGATGTTGATGATAAATATGCCCCAGTAAATACTAAAGTATAAACAGTCTCGGATAGAAATGAGATTGCGAGATCTTCCCTTACCATTTATGATCGGTGAAATCATACATGTCCTAAAATAAAGAAAATTAATGCATATTTAAATATCATATCCTTCATAATAAAAATCATAAAACATTCATGTGAAGCATAAACACCTTAAAAAATAAATAGATGGTGATTAAGGAATATGTCTCACAGAAATAAAAGTTAGAAGAAATAATCCCTTACCTTAGGTATGATTTCTTCCTTATGTGTATGAACCTCTTGTATAATAATTTAAATAATTTCATTAACTTATTAAAGAATAATATTAATTTTTATGATATCATATATGATTAACTTATGACTTTATATTACCCGTTCATTTGTCAATTCCATGTTGAAGTAACATTTTGGGTAATAATCGTTTCATTTATCATACGTGTTTAGACATGATATTCTTGATATTATTACTTATATAATTATTTAATTACTTATATAATGTAAAAAATGATTTATATAAATATATATATTAATTATATATATATAATAGATAGATAAATGAAATTGAATACACCGTTCATAGAGACGGTAGGCCGTACGTACGCATGAACGCTGGTTACATTCCTTATTGACTTGAATGGAAGTAAGTAGATGATATATATATGTCCAATAGAATTATTATGTCATATATCTCATTATTATTCCTTATATATACTTTATAATCATTCTTGAATGGTTGACATGGAGAATAAATCTCATCGCGTTGTGGAGATGGTAATCCGTACGTACGTACGAGCGATGATATCATTCCCATAATTATTGAATAGAATTAGAGTGGATGATATAATATCACATAATTTGTATAATGTTATAATAATCATATATAGTTATTATTTCCACCATTATACCCATCCAAGTAAGGTGGTGGTGGAAAAACAGATTACACCATGGCATGGAGACGGTAAGCCGTACATACGCACGCATGATGATTTCGTTTTTTGTAGAATGTATAGAAGGTGAAATATGGTTGTTTAAAATTCATAATAACATATAAGTATACAAGTGATACTAGAGTTATTACTTAATAATGAAACAAATAATATTGATGAAGTAGAATAAGGAATAAGTTTGAAAGAATCTGTAAAGGATATTACCTCTTCTTCAACACGCCTCCTCTAAACCTCATATTAGGGAACTAAAGTTTGTATTTGAAGAAGACAAGGACATCCAGTATGTTTATAGATAAGTTGGTAAGGGAAATGGGAAATTTTTGGCCGAGTTTGAAAGCTCAAAATGGAGTGAAGGGAAGATGGAGGAGGTTCCCTTTTATAAGAGAGTAGAGGGGCACTTTTGGAAACATCCAAAATATTAATTTATAATAAACTCAAACCCCACTTAAAAACTTCCAAAGTGACTCAAATTAGAAGATGAGATAATATATGGTTGTTATCCCATCAAAAAAGAAAATTTAGACATTTTTTGATTTTTTTTAAACCTTATCATTTTGATTTATCCTTATTTAATATATTTAATTTTATTTTTGGTAATAATATTATAAATTTTAAATGGTTATAAATACTTACTTATGTGTCGTGAATTGTCAATAATTGGATAGGTTATTAAATTTTAGACCATATAAATTTAAATTTTTAATTTTTAAATATTCTTTTGATTTTTAAAGAATTTAATAATATGTTATTTTTATAAAATATCAAAAGTGTAAATTTTGACACTATTCATTTATTTGATTTTAAATAAACTCCAAACAGATTATAGAGTCATAAAAAAATATTTAATAGATTCATAACATGTCATATGAATCTAGAAAATTCATGGAGCACATTTATTAGATCAAATAACATCTATTTTAATATTTTTAAAACCATTTATTTGATATTTCTCTTAATAAAATAATTACTACAACATTTTTTTATAAATATTTAATATACTTATTTGTTGCATAAAAATTAAAAATAAAATATTATGATGAATATAAATATAATGGATTTAATAATAATTCTTTTAGTAGAATATATATTCTAAAAAAACCAACTTTTAAAATGTTATATTTATTAAATTATGAAAATGACAACTTTGACATCATTTAAAATAAAATAATATAAAAGTCATAATCTGTTTTATATTGATCTAAATGATCCAAAAGTGCACCCTTGCATGCTTATGGTTTTGATATAATTGACCAATAAGGTTTGGTCAAGTGTTTGGTCCTTTTGATGGGTATTATTATTTTAATAAAAACTATGTTATTGATTTTTCACTAAATAAATAATTTCTGCATCATTAATGTATAAGATATTAAGGTAATTATATATTTCTTAAAAATTACAAATAAACTACCATTATGAATAAAAACATTTCATATTTCAAAGGAGTATTTATATTCGAATTTATATTCTGCATAACCTTATATTAAAAATAATTTAATTATTAATGTTTGAGTGAGACATATTTCACTTTCCGTTAAATAAAAAAATTAAAGGTCTTAATCTCATCAAAGTGGGTTCCAATAGATAAAATTTAAACCCAAGTATATTTTAGGAATAATATTATCATAAAATTATATTAAAACAAGTTTTAAGGTAATTTTATAATATTATTTTTACCCTTAATCACCTAATTTACCTTTAACCATGGAAAATAAAATATATCGTAGTTACTATTCATAATGGAAAAAAATAAAAGTAATATATTAACATAATCAAGACCTAAATATTTGAAATATGGAATCCATTTTTACAAATTCAAAACACAGAAGTTGCAGTAATTAATTTAAAATTAATCTCATTGTTGAGAAAATGGGTTCTAAAATTTAAAACATTGAAAAAGATTGAAATGTTTTTACCTATGAATTCAATGTAAAATTAATGATAATGACATAAATTATATTAAATGGTAAAAATATATTCTATTTATACTTTAGAACCATTTAATATTATAATTTAACCATATAAATTATCTCGATGAAAAAAGTTGTTTTTAATTAAAATTTTCCATCATTTTACTATTCATCAAAATATGAAGGTTAACGAAATAATGTCAAAATTTTATCCAATGTAAATTTTTATATCCTGATTCAAAATAAATAGTTAAATTTTTCAAATTGAACTTATAAAATTTTCAAAAATTAGATTTAAAATGGGTGCGCCATTAAAAGGCCACAAACCTGCATTTTTTGAAAAATAATTCTTTTATCCGAAAAATAAATTTTGTTATCATAACATGTTCTAGAAAATATGTAAGATTAATGATAATGTTATAAAATTCAAAAAAAATTTAATACTATTCATAATGGCTAGTTCATAACAATATTATAATAATGTATTCTTGTTTAGTGAAAATTGGTATTGCGTACAACGCAAGCCATCGAGGAACGTCGCTTTTGCGTTTAATGAAAGCCGAGTCATTGTTGCATGAAATATTCATTTGGTGTTGTGTATAACATAATCTAATATTATTTCATTGAAAAAAATCTATATTCAGTGCTTAATTCTATCAAAAGAACTTGAAATTGTGCATAAAATAAGCCAATAACAGTGTTGCGTATACTGCAAGCTAATACAGTGTTGCATATAGTGCCAGCTAATCTTGGTGTAGCGTACAACACAAGACATCAATAAAAATAAAAATAATATTTCTCATAAAATTTAGGGGTGTTACATAAAACTACATAACAACTATTCAAAAAACATTATCATCATAAATTGGAATTTCATCACCAACTATCCAATATAAACAACTTAATTAAACACATTTTAATTAATGTTTTATAATGTTATTCCATCCATACCAATTTGAATAAGATTTACTACATCATCACGCTAAACCCTAACATCATCAAACGAATCCATTGGAAAAGGCTCTTGAATATTTGTATCTTCTTTACCTAATAAAATGTTTTTAAGAAAATATAATCACACACACACTCATATATATATATATATATATATAAGTAATAATGAAATTATAGGATCCTAAATTTAAATGTGTTCCTTTATTACAACTCAGTTCAAAAAATGAGTTAAATTCCACTTCTTCATAACTTTTAAGTTCATTGGTATCAAATTCAATCCTTGAAACATATTTAGACATTAAAAACTCAATGTCATTTATGGATTCATAGTCAATAAAATCATAGTTTTCATTCTTCATCATTAAAATTTGATTGATGAAAGAAAACATAAATCTTACCAAATCCAATGTAATGAAAACTTGAATACTAGAAAAATATTTTTGACTACCTTTATTAGAACAAAAATTATAATTAACAAAAATATAATCATTATGTCGTTGATGATCTGATTTTTTTTATATGAATGTTATTAAACAAACAATAATTTATCTCCCATGCAGACAATTAATAAGTTTGATCAAGAATGAAAATAACAAGTGTAACGTCCCAGGTTTTTGAGCGGGTTGAATTCCTCAACCTTTTTGTATTTTTTTGTTTAGTGGGATGAATGACCTTTATTTTGGGTTTTGAAACCTAGTAACAAGAGTCTGATTGAGACATGTCCTTGAATTCAGGAAGAGTTTAAGCCTTGACACGTGCCTCAAGGTTTTAGATGATTTTTGGGCCTATCAGGACTCGAAAACTCAGTTTCAGGAAAGTGCAGACCAATACACACACTTTGATCAATCCGTGCAACCTGCAAGGGGAAACTATGTGGCCCACTTCGGCACTGGACATGGTTTTTAAAACCTTGCAGGTGGGGGTGCATAACCATGCAAGCATATGGTGTTTTTAATAGATTTTATACGCATGATCGGCACATAGCTTAGAAAACTGTAGATACCCGAAGCTTGACTTACATGGACATTACATTACTTTTGCGGAATACTTAGTACATAACAAAAACACACACACAAGGACCGTAATAGTTTAGTGTCTTTGGAAACTCGGAATATAATCTTCTAATCGTGGTGAAAGATCTTCAACATCTCTCATAAAGATCTTCTTTTTTTTATACCTAAAACCTTTCTTTATATCCTGGGGAAAAGAAAACATAAAAGGGTGAGCTCAAATGCTCAGTAAGGGTAAACAAAAGAAATATCAATCACATCATATACATAAGAACATAGCTTTTGGAAATCTTAACCTGCAAAAAGAGAGCTCATAATATCATAACATGGGATAAATCATAGAAGTGAAATGTAATCCCAATAATCATAACATAAAACATGAAACTTTGTGGCATACACACATAATCATAGAGAATCATTTCTTGTTAGTCAAGACTCATTGCCAAGACTATCTTAGTGGACAAAGTCCCTTTCTGAATCGAGTCACCCTCGTTTCAGTCCTGTTTCACTGAACCGGTATAACCTACCATTCCAGCCATGTCTATCTCATGAGATATAAAATCTTTACCCAATGCATTGGAGGGAGATATAGGTCCCACCCATCTTATAATGAATCCTTTCTTATGTGTGCCACATAATCATAAATCATACATCATCGCATAACACATGTAACAAAAATGGGATTCTTGAAACATCATGACATCATAAAACAAATCATATAAGGTAAATGACTTCATAAAAATAATTCCCTCAAAACATAATCAAATCAATGTAATAATAGGGATAAAAACAGAACCCTATATTATCTTAGATGGAAAATAATTTTGATAAAACACTTGAACTCCATTCTTGAGGAAAATATCCTTTCTTCTTCAAAAACACTTTTCCTTTCTTAACATGTCAAAAAAATTTAAAATAAAAGAAGTTGATTAAAAATAAACATGAAAACTTGTAAAGGAATCTTTTTGGAAATAATGTTTTAAAAATCCATTCATGCCGTATAAGTTAAAAAAAATTCTTCTCGTACTTTTGTCGGAAACGTCAAAAAAATACCTCGTATGAAAAATGACAAAAGATTCCTTTCATATTCTTTACTAAAAACTCACCGAAGGGTAAAATTGGATTTAAACTATTGTAAGTGGATGGAAACAATATTAAATATTTAGGGAACATGGATTTGTATGATAAAATACACCCCAGTAAATACTTACGAATAAAAAATCTCGGATAAAAATGAGATTGTGATATTTCCCTTACCTTAGGTCCGAATTGCTTTGTAAGTGTCCAAACCTCCTGTATAATGATTTAAATAATGTTATTGACTTATTCCAGAATCATATTCATTGTTATTATATCATATATGGTACACTTATGACTTTATATTACCCGTTCTTTTGTAAATTCATGTTAAAGTAGCGTTTTGGGTAAAATCATCTCATTTGTCATTCGTGTTTTTAACTTGTAATTATTCATATGATTACTTAGATCATGATTACTTAATTCCAGAATATAAAACATGATATATATATATATATATATATATATATTCAGAATATACATATATAATAAATCAGTAAATGGAAAGAAATACACCGTTCATGGAGACGGTAGTCCGTACGTACACATGAACACTGTTTTCATTTCCTTATTGAATTGAATGGAATTAAGTAGATGACATACATATAAATATAAATATTTCCAGTATCATTATTATGTCATATATTTCATTATTACTTATTATATATACTTTATAATCATTCATGAATGGTACATCATTGAGAATGAATCTCATCGCGTCGTGGAGACGGTAGTCCGTACGTACGCACGAGCGATGATATCGTTCCCATGGTCGTGGAATTGTGTTGAAGTGTATGTATACTATTTCAGTATAAATATCAATTTATAATAATCATATATAGTTACTCATTACACCATTATACCCATCCTTGTAAGGTGATGGTGGAAAATAGATTACACCACGGCGTGGAGACGGTATTCCGTACGTACGCACGCGCGGTGATTTCATTTTTCTATAGGATGGATAGAAGGTTAATTAGGGTTGTTTCATATTTATAATAACATATAAGTATGTAAGTAATACTGATGTTATTACTTTATCATGAAACAACTAAAGAAGAAGAAGTTGAAGAAGAAAGAAATTGAAAAGATCGGTAATGGATATTACCTCTTCTTTGGAACGCCTCTTTGAATCCTCCACTTAGGGAACTAAGATTGGTCTTTGAAGAAGACCAGGACCTCTATTATTATTCTAGGGAAGTGGAGAAGGGATTTTGGCAGGGGTTGGCCGAGCTTGAGTGCTCAAATTGGTGGGAGGAGGAGGGGGAGGAGGTTCCCTTTTATAAGGGAGGAGAGGGGCACCTTAGGAATATCTCAAAATATTATTTTATATTAAAGTAAAAATCGGTTTATAATGGTTCCAAAGGGTCTTATTTTGAAGCTAAAGTGGGGATGGGTCGAAATCCTATCAACCAATAGGATTTAGAAAAGTTTATGGTATTATTTTAACCTTATCAATTAGATTTAACTCTAAGTTAAATAATTTAACTTTTACCGTGTCTTTTTGTTTTCTTTCACTATATGGTTAATACACTTACTATAACATGCCAAACGAACCCCAAATTGTTTATTATTAATATATATATCCTTATCTAAGTCATTTGGCCGAACCTTAGATTTTTAGGAATAAAATAACAATTAATAATATAATATTTTATTTAGAAACTATTTTGTGTCAATTTTGACACTATTTGATATATGATTTTTGTGAAAGTCATAACAGAATTATATGTTCTAACCAAGTTGATTAAATCAACACTAATATATCATAGTAACCTAGAAAATTAGTGGTATTCATAAAAAGTCTCAAATTAAATTTATTTTGGTGTTTATAACATCAATTATGTCAATATTTCATTAATAAGATAATTAATGCATCATCATTGTGTCATACATAAATTACATTATTTAATGTCTAAAAATTATAAATAAAATACCATTATGTAGGAGATCATTTTATCTTTCTAATGAATATTTATAGTCGAATTTAGCTTATGTATAAACCCATATTAAAAATGATTTACTTATTAAACTTTGATTTTAACTATTTTAACCCTTCTTTAAATAAATTAATAATAAATGTCCTAATCTAATCCAAGTGGGCCTAAATGATAATATTTTACACTTAAGGTTGTTTTTGGTCGAGATAAACTTGTCCAATAGAATTAGGACATGTGTTAGGGTAATATTAATATCATTCTTACCCTTAATTACCCTATTTACTTTTAACCGTGGTAAAAAAAAGTAAAAAGTTACTATTCACCAAAAATTATTTTCATCTCATTGAACCATATTTTACTTACTGACATCAACCGTGTCTCTCGGATTTTTGAAATTCCATTCACAGAAGCGGTAAAATTAAGATTTATGAAAAAAAATAATTTTTTAACTTCCACTTAGTAGTTTCACTATTCATCAAAAATTGAAGTTTTTCAGAAAAATGCCAAAATTTCACCCTAAGCTATAATTGATATTCCGAATTCAAAAATTATTTCTATTTTACAAAATTCCCAACATATAAGTTGCATTAATTAATTTTATAATTAATTTGCGCTGTCACAACAAATAGCGTGTTTTTAAGAGATAATAACTATCAAAAGATTAACACTTGTTTATGTCTGGTGTAAATGTGAAATTAGATCCAATGACCAACATTGTATTGAATTGTAAAAATATATTATAAATATACTTTAAAACCACTCAAATTAATAATTTATCACTATTAATTATTTCGATTAAATTTTTTTTTAATTAAAATTTAGTAATTTTCACTATTCATCAGAATATGAAAGTTATCCGAAAAGTACCAAAATTTCACCTTAGGCTAAATTTGATACTCCGAATCCAAAAATGAATTCCATTTTGAAAAATAGAATTAAAAATTTTCAAAAAGTGTTTATTACTATTCATAACGGCTAGTTTTAATAATATTTTAATAGCGTATTGTTGTTTAGTGAAACTCGTTATTGCGTACTACACACGCTATCGAGGAAGGTCGCGATTGCGTGTAATGCAAGGCAAATCAAGGATGCGTGTTGTGCAAGCTCCTTTTGGTGTAGCGTACAACACAAGACATTAATAAAATTAAAAAAGAATAGTTTTCATAAAATCTCGGGCTGTTACATTCTACCCCCCTTAAAATGAATTTCGCCCTCGAAATTCGTCGGGGTTATAAATAGTTTACTATTCAAAAGTTTCTTTAATAGAAACCCACATCGTAAAAAAGAATACCAAAACTTGGCTTTAAAAACTAAAGTATGAAATGTAACGATTACCCAAATAAACTAATCACTAGGTTTCCACATAGGTGAAAATATGGATATGGAAGAGAAATCTAACCATCATGTTCTGATGGAGAGTGGTAGAGAACATGGCTATGGAAAAGCCAGTAATCACAAATCCATAGATTTGTGATGATATAAGGTACCATCTGATTCATCAGGTATAAGATCACTAGGACAACATTTTTGTTTTTCAAGATCATTTCCCTAAAGTTGAAAATATGAATTAGAATAAATACTTACTTTATTTTGGTACAATCTCACTGTTGTTCGTGCCTTGAACAATTTCCACTTCATCTCTTAAATAAATGAAGTTGAATTTGTTATTCATGAAGTGTTAGCAGATCATGTGATAGAATGACGGGTCATTCCATCTGTCTCAAACAAAAGGTTACCAAAAATTATATACATAAGTCGATCTATAGTGAGATTAATCATATATGGTTCCTAAAATGGACTTATACTTCATATATCATACTGCTTAATATAATAAAACTAGTTTCTACTAAACATGGACTTCCTGTAGGCCAGTGGTAGGCGATAAAGGCCAGTCGCACTTCGATTGTGGGTTCTATTTCCACAGCCTTGTCCGACGCGATGGGATGTCGCCCGTCCTGCAGGTTGTCCTTTTTCTAAAACTATATTACTATAACATCCCATCAATAATATCGAAAAAAACTTCTATCCTTAAACAATACTAACATATATCCAACATAATCCATTCCAATCTTCAGGCTTATCCATAATACTGCAGTCCACTCTCATAACATAGTGAAAACGATTACCAGAGATTTAACACCATCGTCGATCCCCATATATCATAAGATATGTTTTTTTGGTCACATTCCAAACATTCAAAGTCTTTAATCATGTATTCTCTTGAATACCTTAGTGAAAACATGAATGCGGTTAAAAGTTAACACCTTCCACATAACAAAATCCTCAAAATTCTATATACTCAAACCATGATATCACTTAGTCCTTATATCAATCATGAGCTCATGAATACTGTTAAACATTTCATTTTCTCGTTTTCCCTTCATTATGCGCATATCATCTTATTTCCAAAAATATCTCAATTACATTGAATACCACATTAGACCAATACATAAATATTCCAATACTCCATGATACAACATTATTTTGGAATCCCATTACATAAACACTTAATCATTCCACCACATTGTTTTCATATTCAACATCGCCAATAGTGATCGCATGTGACTTCCCTTTGTCCTTTGCCTTCAGTGGTTGCTCATGTTTATCATCACTAACCCTTGGATTAGGGAATTTATTAGCATAATGCCCCATTTCCTTGCACTTGAAGCATTGAAGTGTTGGTGGTGCGTTCTCTACAGTGTTTGCTTTATTCACATCATTAGAATCCCTTTTTCCATTACTTCGACACTCAGCTGCTCGATAACCTTCTTTTCCACACTTAAAACATTTTCTAGTCCCTTTAAGACAATCTCCACCATGCTTCTTTCCACACTTTGTGCATAAGGAAACATTCATCTTCCTTTCACCATTATTCTGAGATTTCTCCTTGAACTCCATCTTTTGTTTCTGGTCAAAACCATGAGATGGATATGTAACACCAAATTCCATTTCTACCTTGATAGCACAACGCACAATTTCTTCATAGCTACTGAAGTCTCTTATAGCTAATTCCCTTCGAAGACTTGGTTTTAAGCCACTAAAAAATTGATCAACTTTACTTTCAGGTTGGATGATAATGCCAGATGCATACCTTGCAAGTCTTGTAAAATTCGCTTCGTATATACCAACAGATTCATCATCCTTTTGCTTTAGTTCAATAAACTCCTTCTCCATCTTTGTTCAAAGAATACGAGAGAAGTACTTACTGAAAAACAAGTTCTTGAACTCGTCCCATTCCATGGAATCAATTTCATCTCTTGGCCTCGTATTCTTGATAAGATTCCACCATTGATCAGCTTCACCTTCCAAACGATATACTGCTAAGATGACTTTATCATGTTCAGAACATTGAAGAACTGAAAATATCTTTTCAGTAGTAATGATCCATTGTTCAGCAACAAGTGTATCGGAAGACCCACTAAAAGAAGGTGGATGTTGCCTCATGAAGGACTCAATAGAATATTGTTCCCTTCTCTGCTCATTTGGAAGTCCAGAATGATTCATATATTGTGTAAGTATAGCAATAAGATTTTTCACTCCATCTCCCATAACATTTGTTTGTTCAGGAGGACAATCATTGCATTGTCCATTGCATTGATCAACACGGTTCCTTCGGGTTCCAGCCATCGTCTAAAACCCAAAAAGAATAGTGTGAGAGGCAAAAAAATCATGCTAGGGAAAACAACATAATAAAGGGGGAGTACCTTCAATATCTAACATCTTAGGTTTAATTCTATGATCATTAGCGTAGTTCTAGTACTATAACCTATACGTATACTTAACCTTAGGGACATCCCTAGACATACCTTAGAAATATCTCTAGGGATCTCACTAACGTTTTCGCATCCTAGTTTCCAAAGGTTGACTAAACCTTTCCTCTGATACCAACTGTAGAGACCAGAAGCTTGACTTACATGGACATTACATTACTTTTGCGGAATACTTAGTACATAAAAAAACACACACACAAGGACCGTAATAGTTTAGTGTCTTTGGAAACTCGGAATATAATCTTCTAAACGTGGTGAAAGATCTTCAACATCTCCCATAAAGATCTTCTTTTTTTTATACCTAAAACCTTTCTTTATATCCTGGGGAAAAGAAAACATAAAAGGGTGAGCTCAAATGCTCAGTAAGGGTAAACAAAAGAAATATCAATCACATCATATACATAAGAACATAGCTTTTGGAAATCTTAACCTGCAAAAAGAGAGCTCATAATATCATAACATGGGATAAATCATAGAAGTGAAATGTAATCCCAATAATCATAACATAAAACATGAAACTTTGTGGCATACACACATAATCATAGAGAATCATTTCTTGTTAGTCAAGACTCATTTCCAAGACTATCTTAGTGGACAAAGTCCCTTTCTGAATCGAGTCACCCTCGTTTCAGTCCTGTTTCACTGAACCGGTATAACCTACCATTCCAGCCATGTCTATCTCATGAGATATAAAATCTTTACCCAATGCATTGGAGGGAGATATAGGTCCCACCCATCTTATAATGAATCCTTTCTTATGTGTGCCACATAATCATAAATCATACATCATCGCATAACACATGTAACAAAAATGGGATTCTTGAAACATCATGACATCATAAAACAAATCATATAAGGTAAATGACTTCATAAAAATAATTCCCTCAAAACATAATCAAATCAATGTAATAATAGGGATAAAAACAGAACCCTATATTATCTTAGATGGAAAATAATTTTGATAAAACACTTGAACTCCATTCTTGAGGAAAATATCCTTTCTTCTTCAAAAACACTTTTCCTTTCTTAACATGTCGAAAAATTTTAAAATAAAAGATGTTGATTAAAAATAAACTTGAAAACTTGTAAAGTAATCTTTTTGGAAATAATGTTTTAAAAATCCATTCATTCCTTATAAGTTAAAAAAAACATTCTTCTCGTACTTTTGTCGGAAACGTCAAAAAAATACCTCGTACGAAAAACGACAAATGATTCCTTTCATATTCTTTACTAAAAACTCACCGAAGGGTAAAATTGGATTTAAACTATTGTAAGTGGATGGAAAAAATATTACATATTGAGGGAACATGGATGTGGATGATAAAATACACCCCAGTAAATACTTACGAATAAACAATCTCGGATAAAAATGGGATTGTGATATTTCCCTTACCTTAGGTCCGACTTGATTTGTAAGTGTCCAAACCTCATGTATAATGATTTAAATCATGTTATTGACTTATTCCAGAATCATATTCATTGTTATTATATCATATATGGTACACTTATGACTTTATATTACCCGTTCTTTTGTAAATTCATGTTAAAGTAGCGTTTTGGGTAAAATCGTCTCATTTGTCGTTCATGTTTTTAACTTGTAATTATTCATATGATTACTTAGATCATGATTACTTAATTCCAGAATATAAAACATGATATATATATATATATATTAAGAATATACATATATAATAAATCAGTAAATGGAAAGAAATACACCGTTCATGGAGACGGTAGTCCGTACGTACGCATGAACGTTGTTTTCGTTTCCTTGTTGAATTGAATGGAATTAAGTAGATGACATACATATAAATATAAATAATTCCAGTATCATTATTATGTCATATATTTCATTATTACTTATTATATATACTTTATAATCATTCATGAATGGTACATCATTGAGAATGAATCTCATCGCGTCGTGGAGACGGTAGTCCGTACGTACGCACGAGCGATGATGTCGTTCCCATGGTCGTGGAATTGTGTTGAAGTTTATGTATACTATTTGAGTATCAATATCAATTTATAATAATCATATATAGTTACTCATTACACCATTATACCCATCCTTGTAAGGTGATGGTGGAAAATAGATTACACCACGGCGTGGAGACGGTATTCCGTACGTACGCACGCGCGGTGATTTCATTTTTCCGTAGGATGGATAGAAGGTTAATTAGGGTTGTTTCATATTTATAATAACATATCAGTATGTAATTAATACTGATGTTATTACTTTATCATGAAACAACTAAAGAAGAAGAAGTTGAAGAAGAAAGAAATTGAAAAGATCGGTAATGGATATTACCTCTTCTTTGGAACGCCTCTTTGAATCCTCCACTTAGGGAACTAAGATTGGTCTTTGAAGAAGACCAGGACCTCTATGATTATTCTAGGGAAGTGGAGAAGGGATTTTGGCAGGGTTTGGCCGAGCTTGAGTGCTCAAATTGGTGTGAGGAGGAGGGGGAGGAGGTGCCCTTTTATAAGGGAGGAGAGGGGCACCTTAGGAATATCTCAAAATATTATTTTATATTAAATTCAAAATCGGTTTATAATGGTTCCAAAGGGTCTTATTTCGAAGCTAAAGTGGGTATGGGTCGAAAGCCTATCAACCAATAGGATTTAGAAAAATTTAGGGTATTATTTTAACCTTATCAATTAGATTTAACTCTAAGTTAAATAATTTAACTTTTACCGTGTCTTTTTGTTTTCTTTCACTATATGGTTAATACACTTACTATAACATGCCAAAAGAACCCCAAATTGTTTATTATTAATATATATATCCTTATCTAAGTCATTTGGCCGAACCTTAGATTTTTAAGAATAAAATAACAATTAATAATATAATATTTTATTTAGAAACTATTTTGTGTCAATTTTGAAACTATTTGATATATGATTTTTGTGAAAGTCATAACAGAATTATATGTTCAAACCAAGTTGATTAAATCAACACTAATATATCATAGTAACCTATAAAATTAGTGGGATTTATAAAAAGTCTCAAATTACATTTATTTTTGTGTTTATAACATCAATTATGTCAATATTTCATTAATAAGATAATTACTGCATCATCATTGTGTCATAAATAAATTAAATTATTTAATGTCTAAAAATTATAAATAAAATACCATTATGTAGGAAATAATTTTATCTTTCTAATGAATATTTATAGTCGAATTTATCTTATGTATAACCCCATATTAAAAATGATTTACTTATTAAACGTTGATTTTAACTATTTTAACCCTTCTTTAAATAAATTAATAATAAATGTCCTAATCTAATCCAAGTGGGCCTAAATGATAATATTTTACACTTAAGGTTGTTTTTGGTCGAGATAAACTTGTCCAATAGAATTAGGACATGTGTTAGGGTAATATTAATATCATTCTTACCCTTAATTACCCTATTTACTTTTAACCGTGGTAAAAAAAAGTAAAAAGTTACTATTCACCAAAAATTATTTTCATCTCATTGAACCACATTTTACTTACTGAAATCAACCGTGTCTCTCTAATTTTTGAAATTCCATTCACAGAAGCGGTAAAATTAAGATTTATGAAAACAATAATTTTTTTAACTTTCACTTAGTAGTTTCACTATTCATCAAAAATTGAAGTTTTTCAGAAAAATGCCAAAATTTCACCCTAAGCTATAATTGATATTCCAAATTCAAAAATGATTTCTATTTTACAAAATTCCCAACATATAAGTTGCATTAATTAATTTTATAATTAATTTCCACTGTCACAACAAATAGCGTGTTTTTAAGAGATAATAACTATCAAAAGATTAACACTTATTTATGTCTGGTGTAAATGTGAAATTACATCCAATGACCAAAATTGTATTGAATTGTAAAAATATATTCTAAATATAATTTAAAACCACTCAAATTAATAATTTATCACTATTAATTATTTCGATTAAAAAAGTTGTTTTTAATTAAAATTTAGTAATTTTCACTATTCATCAGAATATGAAAGTTATCCGAAAAGTACCAAAATTTCACCTTAGGCTAAATTCGATACTCTGAATCCAAAAATGAATTCCATTTTGAAAAATAAAATTACAAAATTTCAAAAAGTGGTTATTACTATTCATAACGGCTAGTTTTAATAATATTTTAATAGTGTATTGTTGTTTAGTGAAACTCGTTATTGCGTACTACACACGCTATCGAGGAAGGTCGTGATTGCGTGTAATGCAAGGAAAATCAAAGATGAGTGTTGTGCAAGCTCTTTTTGGTGTAGCGTACAACACAAGACATTAATAAAATTAAAAAATAATAGTTTTCATAAAATCTCGGGCTGTTACAAAAACCGTGCATAGTTTGGTGCTTGGGAAATGAGTACCGCATGGTTGACGCATGATTAAACAAACTATGTGGCAAAACCATTTGGGTCATTTAAAAGTGTGAAATAACCATATCACCTCTCCCTCCTTATTTTATTTATCCTCCTACCTTTTCTATTTCACACACAACAAAGGGGGATCCACCATTTATTATACACCCAGGATTTTCCCTCCTCCCCTCATTCGAGCTCCAAATCAATCTCCATTGGTCTCATTGGAAGCATATTAGTAAGGTATTTATTCATATTTCTTATCTTTATTTTTTATCTCACCATACAGAATGTTAAATTTGTGAAATGCGTTTTTCCCTATCTTTAGGGTGTTTTTCTAAATATCTTATTTCTCTCATTTCAGCTCGACTTAGAGGCCAATATCAGACGAGAAAACACCTATGAGTATAATGGAACTGGTTCTTATCATTCTCTTTAATTTTACAAGTGTTTGGGTGTGCGTTCCAAATTATGCACATTGACTTGTCTGAGTGAGACCCTTAATTAATTCATTATTACTTTTAACTGATTAATTGAGGTTGTTCGATGTTGTTGAACATGCCTCGACTATTTATGTATATATATACGATGTAGTGTAAGGGTATTTTCACCATTTTGGCAGTTTAGGATGGTCAATTTCTTTTAATTAATTAAATTGTTATACAATTACTATAGTTTTGTGGGCACATGTGGTTCATGGCTTAGATTCACTTGGGTGATGTTGATAACTGGGATTGAGTTGACATGGTTGTCAGGATTTGAGGTCATGATGTCATTGGGATGAGGTCATGGATCTTAGGACATGGGATGGTGTTACCCATCAGGATTTTAGTGACATGGTCCGTAGCGACCCTGAATTCTATCAATACAATTTCCCTTATTATAACTATTCCATATATTATAAATCACATAAAATCACTTATAGAACATAATAAAAACATTATATATGAAGAATGAATTAAATAAAAGGTATTTCTAGAAGCTAAGGAACCTATACCGAGTAAATAGTTACTTGATCATAGGAATAGTAATGTGACCCTTATGAATAGTAAACCATCCAATAGAAGATTAAAATAATCTATAAAAGTATAAATAAAACATGGGAATATTATAAATAAAAACATTATATATCTATATCTTGGAATAAGTAAGTAAATGTTTTAGAAATAACAAATTAAGTGTTGGAATTTTTATAAAACATACATGTTTATTTGAAATTTTATAATTAATATAATGATTTTAAAGAAAATTCATTTTCATAAAATATATTCATAAATTAATATTTTGTTTTCTTAATATTATAATATAATTTTATGAGACCATAATTAATTATTCAAAGTGTAATAAAATCAGTTATAATTTTCAAATCAGTATTTTCCATGTAAATGATGATTTTAATTAAAAATTAAATTTATCATATTTGGAAAATTATTTTTAAAAAATGGAGTCTATTTTTAAATTATACACATCAATAAATGGTTATGTAATTTTTTTTATTTTTATAAAACAATTGATTTTTTGGTGAATAGTGAAATATGGTAATTTACGGTATTTAACAAATACATGAATTATTGAGTCATAAATGATGTATAACTGATGTAAATCCATAATCTCAAATAATAATTTATATTTTAATATATTTAGTGATAATTCTCAATCTATTCATAATATTGAGTCAAAATAATAAACTTATGAATAATATAATGAGAAAAAACCCTTCTCCGACACGATAAATACCACCCCTCACCACCTCTTCTCCTCACACCTTTCAAAATTTTAGCCTCATCAAAATTAGACCAAATACTATTCCCAGTCTTCTCCCCTACTATCAGGATCCCTTGGTCTAAAAAAAACTAAACCCTTTTACATAAGGAGGTTCTCAAGGAAGATAAATTCAAGAGATAAAATCCTATTTCCTTTTCTTTTAATTTATTTTAAAATTTAGTTTATTTTCTCATTCTCCACACCTCCCCTCATACAAGTGGAATGATAAATAAATTATATTATATATAATTTAATTTTATTATTTTAATGGAATTTACTTCATAAAATCTCTTCTCCTCTCTCTTTTATTATATAAATGATAACATCGTCCGTGAGGTGTTAATTTATCACCTTTAAGGATGATTTTTTTCCTTTACTACCTTCAAGGATGATCTTAAAACCATTTTAATGTTTGAAATAGATTTTAAAATTAATTTTATAACCTTTTTGATGTTTTGTAACAAACATATACAAATAATATCAAATAATAAAACAAAAACAAGTTGGTTGTGAGCGAAAAACTGCCCAAAAATAATCCAAACGACTATCAATAACGTCTTGTCTAATGATTCATCCTCACCCCAAATAACCAAAGGAATTATATAACCATTTAACCTTATGTATTTTAATTAATAACATATAACTTAAATTAGGGATATCTTTTCCCATTTTATATGATCTTTCATACACATATAAAAGCGAACCAATCATGAAAACCAAGAAAATGAACACTCCCGAGCGACAAAATTGAATCTTATAACTCATAAAGAAGAAAATAAATAAACTTAATACAATTATACTAAATAAAATAAATTTATTAATGGTTATGAATTAATTAATTAATTTATTTAATTTGATTACCTAGGAAATTAAGTATAAGTTTAGAACCATTTCAGACATAAGGTAAGGGATTTTTTCTGAACCTCCATTTTTCATTCGGTTACGCTTACTCTCTCTTTACCATAATGTAATTCCTATTTATTTTATTTAATTATTCTATATTATATATATATGTCCCAAAATCATGTATCCATATTATATAAACCTTATTTTTTGGGGAAATACATGTTGTTAAGATTCTATTTTCAATTCCTCTCGATGAGTAAGCCCGATTAAAGGGAACTTCTCAAAACTCTTACTCATTTTCAAGTACCATCCATAATCTGTTTTAATCCCATGATATTATTATAAAATAAATAATTTTATCATGAAAATATATCTTGGTTAATTTCTGGTTTTATATCATATATTATTCCTTTTACTCTTTAAATTTTCTTTAACATTTTTTCTTAAACCACACTAAAAAGTTTTATTTAGAAAATGACTTAAATACTCTTTTTACATGTTATGAATTCAGTTTGACATAACCTATCATGATCTATTCCTATGTTTCATTGTTAATGTACATTTATGATTTAAACCCATTCTTTCATGGACACCATTATGATATTCCTTTTTTATGCCTTTTGGCTTGATTATGATACCCAATTCTTTTCATGGGAAACCCTTATGTTTTTGTTTGATTCGTTATGAATGATTCTTCATGTGGAACACATATTCATGGAAATTTTATGATGTTAATGACTTGATAGAACTCCAAAGCATTGGTTAATAGGCCCATGATACGTCTTTTTGGGACAAAGAGTGAACCTGGTTTCTTTATGGGACTTTGTCCACCATGTGATATAATCCTAACAGTTATCCTTGAATCATGTTTATGTCATGTAAAATGTTGTTTTCACATTCCTATGATTCCATGATTATATGTTATCATGTTATGTGTGTTATAATTACTTATATTTATTCATGTTTCATGCCTTTTGTGTTATCATGTTATGTATTCTAACGCATATGTTATGTTTATTCTTATACTTATTCCCTTACTGGGATTTGTTGCTCATCCATTTGGTTCTTGTATTACCCAGGTTATCCAATACATATATAATGGCTAAAATGGAGTTAATATATCATTATTAAGATGATTTTATAAATATTATCATGACTTATTATATACTCCTTTTTCTGATTTTATATGAAGTGTGCATAATTTGTGTGAAATATTAATGTTTTAATACAATGTATAATTTTTGAGCATTTTTAGAAGTAGTCCAATTGAGTAAGTTTAGAATTTTATTTATAACTCTCATCCTACCAATCTAAATTGTGTGGTTCCTATTTTTTAGGATTTCTAATTCAATATACATCATTTAATTATAAGGGATCATGGGCCAATTCTACCATTTGAAGGCTCATATAGACCACACAAGAAGGCCCACAGAATCTGTGAGGAAACTGGACCATCCATGAAGATTGAATTACTTGGCTCAATCCAGAAGTGAAAATACATTAATTCTCCTCAAACATTTGGATAAAAATTCAAGGAGTAATTGATAAAAATTTCATGGCCCAACTCTAAGAACAATGGGCCAAACTAATGATTTGAAGTCCAGCCCACCATTCTGGCATGGAATTAAAATCCGAACACTATTCATGACATATCTCATGCTGTATTCAGAAAATCAAGATGAGATTTTGTAGTGTAAAATAGGAAATATAGGAGGCCTCCTTTTTTGAAGAAATAATTCAGATTTTAAGGCATCTTCCTATTCTAAAATCCATTCACATTTTGGCCATCGAAAAAGAATGGATTGAAATGGACAATTTAACTTTATTTAATTAAACCGCAATAACTTTGGATCCATTGGTTAAAATGACTCCAAATGTTGAGATAAGTCAGAAAACATTATTATATACATCTTTGAAGAAGGAAATATCTCTAGATTAAGATGTCTGGATGTCCAAATCATCAAGCCAAGTGGAGAGACAGATTGGAAATGCCAACAGTCCACTTCCTTGGGCTATAAATTCATCCCCCTCATTTCCTTCAAAGGAGTTGGAATTTTAGAAGAGAGGAGCACATATTGGCATGACCAGAGTCTTTCCAAGGGCTTGGGGGGGGACCTCCCATACTCAAGTTTTCACTTGATATACCTTTCATCCTCTCTTTGTTTTCATTTACTTTTGTGTTCTTCATTTTTGTAATCTTGTAAGTCTCTTTCTTTGTAATTATATTTTAAAGAAAGTTTATTATTCAATATCTCATATTCTCATCCACATTTTTTAGTTTAATATTAATGTTCTTAAAATAGTTTAAAACCAGTAGAATCCCCTTACCTTCTTTTTCTTTCTCATTCAATATAATGTCGGTATTTAATTCCCTTCATCGTTTGTGAGTGTGTTCGACGCACCACTCTTTTCTTATCCCTTTCTTTTTTCTTCATTTATTAATTCATCATCATAAAATTATAACCAGATTTTTAACCACGCAAATGGATGATTAAATCTACCATTAGGGTGAGTTATAATTTGTGGATATTAAGTGATTGAGAGCCTTTGCACGATGATTATTCTTTCAGTTAATATTGTGTATGTTGAACTTTATATGTCATTGATTAATGACATGTTTTGTTTAATATGTGGATTCAATGGATTATTGGAACCAAAAATACACTACCATAAAAAATTAATGTTATTTATTAGAACACTAAGTTAAGTTACGGCTAGAATTAAAGATTTAACACTTGGGAATTCTGATCAAAATCATCTTGTGAAGTGGGTATTAATTTAATGCAATATAAAGCAAAGCACAAGGATATCACAAGCTTAACTCTATAAAAATGAACTCACCCCAATATTTATAAATTTTTCAAATCAATCTTAATCAATCAATCATTTCATAAGCTTTTCAAACAAACCCCCCCAATCAGAATACAATCAACTAAAAACAAATGATTATTAAAAAGTATCATCACCGACGATTCGACCCAAGTGCTTCTATACACATTATCAGAGAATTAGAACTTTGAATGGTCGATAGGTGACAATAGATTTCACTTTAAAATGGTTTCGTTGCTGGGGATGGTGCTATATGTAGTCATTAGTTTCTTGTTATTGTAAACAAACCCCAAAAAACAAAATTTGTAAAAAAAATTGAAAAAACACAAAGCAAAACTCACATTCCCCTTTCTTCCAACATCATTATGAATGCCCTGTAGCCTCCCAAACAATCCATAAGATATGTTTGAACCTAAAATTGAGCAAACGATTCGCCAAATTAGGAGGAACTTAAGAGATAATCCAATCAATAAAGAACTAGTCCTTGTCCAACCTGTTGAATTAGATATGGCTAATCCTAGGGAAGAAACACTTAAAGAGATTGTTGCCCCTGATATAAATTACCAACCTATTGGTATTAAATATCCAAACATGGATCCTGAATTTGAACTCAAATCAGGTTTGATTAATATTTTTCCTCATTTCCACGGGCTAGCCGGTGAGGATCCACATCTCCACCTTAAAGAGTTCCAAGTGGTGTGATCTACCATGGTGCCTCAAGGGGTTTCTGAGGAACAAATAAAACTCCAAGCATTACTTTATCCCTATCTAACACTGCCAAGTCAAGGCTTTACTACCTACCTCATGGTTCCATAACCACATGTAATGACATGAAGTTACCCTTCTTAGAGAAATTATTTCATGCTTCTCGTACTACTTATATCCAAAAGGAAATAAGTGGTATCTGTCAGTCCCCAAATGAATCACTCCATGAGTACTGGGAGAGGTTCAAAAAGCTTGTTGAAACTTGACCACACCACCAAATCCCTGACCAAATCTTTATCCAATACTTATATGAGGGGTTATTGGCTATGGAGAGAACCCTCATTGATTCCTGAAGTGGTGGTGTTCTTGTTGATAAAAATCTTGCAGCTGCAAGAGATCTCATAAGCAACATGGTTTCAAACACACAACAATTACATACTCAAGCACATGATCAAGTACAAAAAGCCCAAGATAGTCAGTCAATAGAGTCGAACAAGATGATAGAGTGGATGAGTGAACTTATAGGTCTTTTGCGACAACTAGTTGTGGCTATCAAATCCCCAACTTCATCTTCTCCACAATCAATGTTTCCTGGCCCTGTCAAAAACTATGGAATCTGCAACTCTCCATCTCTTCCAACTGAAACATGTCCAAAACTTCAAGAGGATCAATCTGATTCATTTTGACAATGGAGTTGAATGCATGATATTCTCATAGGAACACCAATCCTCAATAATCATGTCAGTTCATTAGAAACTTCAACCAACCGCACTTTGATCCCTTCTCTTTTTCCAATAACCAAGGCCAGAGGTATGGTAATTCTGTCTCTCATCCCCCTCAATTACCTCATCAAAACCCAAATCAATTCAAATATGGTCAATGTGTTGGCAACTTCCAACAACCTTATCCTTTTATTCCTCAACCTCAAATAAACAATACTCCTCCTAGATTCCATAATCCTAGTGAGGCTTCCCAATTCCAAAACCAATACAATCTATTTCCCAAGAAACAAAATCTAGGTAATCCCAATTCGGTATAAGCCTCTTCTTCCAAGAAACCATGGGAAAGTGCAGTGGAAGATCTTTCCTCCTTCATCCATTCCATCCTCATGAAAATTGAAACCTAAATTGGTCAACTTATATCCCACCTGAGCCAGCAACAACAATCAAATTCTTCCCAAATACCAGCTCAACCATTCCCCAACCCCAAGGGTAATGTAAGTGAAATTGCACTTAGATAGGGAAATAAAATTTCTATGCCTCAAGATAAGCCCTCCAACCCCCTTTATATGTTGACCTAGAAAATGAAAAGAAAAAGAATCTTGAAAAAGAATATGAAACCATTCCCTCACCTCCTTCTATTCCACTTAGGAACCCAATTCCTCTTCCTCAAGCCGTTTCTAAGCCAAATAAGTCCTTTGAACCTAATCCTGAAATGATTGACATGTTTAGACGTGTTGAAGTCAACATTACCCTCTTAGATGCCATAAAAAATCCCTAAGTATTCCAAGTTTCTTAAGGAATTGTGAACCCATATGAGGAAACTTAGGACCTTTTAAAATGTTTCCACCCAGCAGTTTATTCCCATAAAGTGCAAAGATCCAGGGGCCTTTACGGTTCCATGCCAAATTGGAAGTTCTAACTTCGATGATGCACTAATAGACCTAGGAGACTCAATTAATGTCATTCCCAAATCCATATTCTCCAACCTTATTCTAGGTCCCTTACATCCAACGTGTGTTGTCATTCCATTGGACAACAAAATCACTGTTAGTCATGAGGGTATAATCAAGGATGTCCTTGTTCGTGTGAATGATATTATCTTCCTAGAAGACTTCTATGTGCATGACATGGAAGGTGAGAAAAATTCTTTCTAATCTCCTCTGATTTTAGGAAGACCCTTTCTCATGACATCTAAAACAAATTTATGTTCATGCTAGCATCTTATCCATGGAATTTGGTGACCAACTAGTCAAGTTCAATACTTTTCAATCCATGCGATACCCATCAGAGAATTAATATATATTCTCTATCCATGATTCTGAAATTCCCTCTGAGAGTGTCTTGAATCCAAATCCATCATGTTCTTCGTGTTCTACTAATAGAGAAGTTTGTGAATATTGCATCCTCATTAACCAAGTCATAAATGTAGAATTTGATGTTGATATTACAAATGAAAAATTCATTGATCTAAAGGATCTTGAAAACTATTTGGAATCCCATCTCACCTCTGGCCTCCACTGCTCCAACTTGGATGGTAATGGGGAAAATGAACAAGAATATTCATTTTTTGATTCAAATATTATTATCCAACATTCATCATTTCCTATCCATGATTCTGAAAATTATTTTATATGTGAGGTTAACCCTAAACAAATGTGTTTATCTTGTCCCAATGAGAGTGAAGGTTGTGAGATTTGTCCCATAATTAATAAAGTGGTCACTGGTGAGGTTGAAATTTACCATTGTTTCGTGAAAAACATTGATATAAAGGATATTGAAAATTTTATTCAGTCTTATTACACTACTGATCCTCATTACTCTACATCGGTAAGTGATGAAATAAATGAGTCGAAAACATTTAGGATCTCATACTCTGGTTTCATGTTATCTGAACCATCAAAATTAAGACATCTTCCTGAATTTCCAAGCATAGAAAACCATCAATTTGTAGATAAAAGCATTCCTCACGTTGAAGACCAAAGGGGGGATAATCATATTCTCTTTCCAACCCTGTTGAATTGCAAGCACACAATCAAGGAAGGGGAAAAATTATCCAATGAAAAATCAGGAATCCCAAAGTGGAAGTCTTTATGGAAGCACTCTAGAGTTGAGAAAATACGGTGGCTACCATCGGACTATGGGTAGTTTACTACAACTATCTAGCTGTAGAAAAATAAATGCAGCTCTTCTTGGGAGGCAACCCATTATTTATTTTACTTTTTTGAAATTTTAATTTCTTTTTAGTTTTTCATTACATGAATAATGTTTTTTCTTTTTCAGGTAACATCCCACAATCTTGGAACAACATTGACTTCCATCGGATCTCCAACTTCTGTAGTTGACCCACCACTAGATGGAGACGGCGACCCACCAAATCCATATTAGGGGGAACCACTTTCCCTTTAACTCTTTCTCTATCTGTTCCTCTCTCTCACTCTATCTTCTTCTTCATCTCTCTTTCATTTTTTACCACTTTCTACATCAAACCCTTTCTTTTTCTCTTTCTCTTTTGTGTGTTTGTGTATTTTAAAAAACACTAAAAAAACTAAAAATAAAAAAAAATGTAAAAATAACCAAAAGATTTATACTTACACACCTTCCAATTTTCAAATTTTTTCCAACCATTTTGGGGAGTCAAAAGACATAATTTCATCTCATAAAATGTGTGTTTTCATCATATATTTTGATAAAGAATATTGTGTCAAACCCAAAAAAAATTTAATGATCAATTTTTGGTTTGGAAACTGATTTTCCCCACCCATGAGGAACACTATTTGATTTCATGCCAAGGCCACCTAGGGCCATCTTTTTTTAATTTTTTTACCCCCATTTGTGAGTCTTGAGTTTGTGGACCTTCTATCTGAATTTCCTACTTTAGTGTGCATTAAAATGATAGAGGAATTTTCTGAACCACATAGGAATCACAATAGCCAAATAGCCTCCCATTTCCCTTACATTAATCCTCTTTTTGAAAGCCCCTTCGAGCCTATTAAAACCTTTTATTTTTTAACCACATTACATTCCCAATACCTTATCCAATACAACATCAACATGGATTTTTCATTGTTTAATTTTTTTGAAATTTAATTGTGGGGGGAATGGATTTCATTTTGGGTAACATTTTTTTGATATTCACCAAGTTATCATATGCTTGAGGGAATGCATCCATTTAAGTGTGGGAGAGAGGTAGTAATTCAATGTGTTTTGGGGAATGTAATGCACATTCATTTATGTAATTTTGTAATTGTTATTGACAAGTGTTAAAAAAAATAAGAAAAATATCAAAAACCAAATTGGGTTGTTTCTTGCATAGGTCAAAAATCACTCTTCCTCATCCTTTTATCTTGTTATAACTATTACAATTAGTGTCATGAGGAGATCAATCATGGGTTGGTATATGAGTGTGAGATCTTTTTCAAGTTCAACTCTCGAAAAATGCAAAAAAAGGAAAAAAAAGAAAAAAAAGAAAACTTATGTCATTGGGAGAAGTTTTGTGTTTTGTAAATATTTCATCTTATCATCCCCTTAAAATTTTATTCCTCTATTGTGTCTTTATTCACAAATTCATTCCCTTTTAAATATGTGTTTTCATTTCCTTCCATGTTTCATTTCAAAAAAAAATTGCATTTATTTTTCCATGTTGGTATTTTACCCCCTTTATTCCTATCTTTTGGATATCATATCCCTACCATCCCATAGCCACTGAAAAATCTCTAAAAAGACCTCTTTATTTTTGAGCACTTTAGAATAGGGAGTGGAAGCTGAGAGCTCTTACAAACTCTATGATTTTGAATTCTGGATGGTGAATGAGTGAAGCTCCATAAATTAATTTTATCATCATGAGAGGAGTAAGTTTTTTGTGCCACCATTTTCCATTTCTAAATTTGAGCATGAAGAAATGAATTATTTTTGGAACATTGTTTCTATAACAACTTGTGGTGGAATTCAATATGGATGACTGGAATTTTCTAAACCTCCACAGATTGGAGAAAACAAAATTTTAATATTTTTTGGTGAGTGAAAATGATTTTTTTCATATTTTTATATTTATTGCACATGAGGACATCCACAAGACTAAGTGTGGGGAGTTGATGTTATTAATATTTTCATGAATTATTATATACTCCCTTTACTGATTTTATATGAAATGTGCATAATTTGTGTGAAATATTAATGTTTTAATACTAAGTATAATTTTTGAGCATTTTTAGAAGTAGTCCAATTGAGTTAGTTTACTATTTTATTTATACCTCACCCCCTACTGATCCAAATTGTGTGGTTCCTGTTTTTTAGGATTTCTAATTCAATATCCAACATTTCATTATAAGGGATCATGGGCCAATTATACCATTTGAAGGCTCATATGGACCACACAAGAAGGACCATAGAATATATGAGGAAACTGGACCATCCATGAAGATCGAATTACTAGACTCAATCCAGAAGTGAAAATTCATTGATTCACCTCAAAAATTCGGATAAAAATTCAATAAGTAAGCGATAATAATTTCATGTCCCAAAAGCAAGAAAAAGAGTCCCAACTAATGCTTTGAAGTCCAACCAAACATTGTTGTTGGGAATTAAAATATGGACACTATTAATTACATATCTCTTGTTATAATCATCAAATAAAGATGAAATTTTTTAGTGTGAAATAGGGGATATAGGCAGCCGACTTTGTTGAAGAACTATTTCGGATTTTAAGGCATATTCCTATTCCAAAATCCATTCACATTTTGGCCATTGAGAAAGAATGGATTGAAATCGACAGTTTACCTTTGTTTAATCAAACTGTCATAATGTTGGCTCCGTAGGTTCAAATGACTCCAAATTTTGAGAGATGTAGACCAACATTATTATATAAAACTTTGAAGAAGGAGATATCTGAAGATTCAGCTATATGGATATCCAAATCATTGAGCCAAGTGGAGGCACAGATTGGGAATGCCAATAGTCTACGTTCTTGGGCTATAAATTCATCCCCCTACTCTCCTTCAAAGGAGTTGTTATTTCAAAAGAGAAGAGCACATATTGGCAGGACCAAATCCTTTAAAAGGGCTTGGAAGGACCTACCATATTCAATTTTTCACTTGATATACCATTCCTCTTCTCTTTGTTTTCATTTAATTTTGTGTTCTTCATTTTTGTAATCTTGTAAGTCTCTTTCTTTGTAATTATATTTTAATGCAAGTTTCTTATTCAATATATCTTATTATCATCCACCTTCTGTATTTTAATATTAATGTTCTTAAAATAGTATAAATATAGTTGAATCATCTTCCCTTCTTTTGATTTGTCATTCAATCTAAAGTTGGTATTTAATCCCTTCATCATTTGCGTGTGTGTTCAACGCACCACTATTTTCTTATCCCTTTATTTTTTTATTCACTTATTAATTCATCATCATAAAATTATAACCAGATTATTAACCACCCAAATGGATGAGTAAATCTCCCATTGGGGTGAGTTATAATTTGGGGATATTAAGTTATTGAGATCCTTTGCTCGATGAGTATTCTTTGAGTTAATATTGTGTATGTTGAACTTTATATGTCATGGATTAATTATATGTTTTGTTTAATATGTGGATTCCATGGATTATTGGAAGCATAAATACACTACCATAAATAAGTAATGGTAATAATTAGAACCCTAAGTTAAGTTACGACTTGGATTAAAGCTTTAACACTTGGGAATTCCGATAAAAATCATCTTGTGAAGTGGGTATTAATTTAATGTAATATAAAGCAAAGATCAAGGATATCACAATCTTAACTACCTAAAAATGAACTCAACCCAATATTTATAATTTTTTTAAATCAATATTAATCAGTCAATCATTTCATAATCTCTACAAACAACCCCCCAATCAGAATACAATAAACTAAAAACAAATGACTATCAAAAAGTATCATCGCCAAGGATTCGACCCGAGTGCTGCTATACACATTAGCAGAGCATCGGATATTTGAATGGTCGATAGGCGACAATCGGCTACGCTTTCAGAAGATTAAATAAAAGATTTTTTATTTCATGATGTTAAATTATATACCTAATCTTCGAAATAAACTAGACTTTATGATCCTTGGTTGTATTTTATGGTTAATTATGTTTAAAATAAAGTATAAATATGTGTAAAAGGATAAGGACATTACAGTTGGTATCAGAGAATGATATACTTATTTTCAGAAATTAGGACTAGATAACTTTAGTAAAAACCCTATGGAAAATTATATCACCATGGATAACCTAGATTGAATCTTAGTGTATCAAAAGTTATGATATAATTTTCCATTTCAAGTTCTTCCTTCTATGTTCAATGTTATCTTTCCATATGATTATTAAATAAGTATTCAAGACCCATAATTACACGTTACTTTTTTTTGTTAATGGCTAAAAATAGAAGAACACCTGCCAACAATCAATGTGATAGGAAATGTGATGATTTCCCAAATGTTATGCCAAATATAATGGGAACGGGTGCTGGAAATTTCATGGAAGACTTGGTCATCTAGATCAAGTTATGAAAAATAATTTTAATTGTATGGAACAACCACATTATCCCAAGGGAGAAAAAGTTAGAGGTGAATCCTTTATATGAAATGGCCCCCCATGTTTAGTGGATCTTATGATCCCCTCCCCTCAGAAAATTTGATTAACTACATTTAAAAGATATTATATATTATCCAATGAATAGAAGAAGAGAAAGTTGTGAAACCAGTCTATAATTTTGATTGGGAAGCTGATTAGTGGTGGACACTGATCAAGAACACAAATTCCAAGGATGGAATTGATTCCATGGAATGGGAATATTTCAAGAAAATATTTTTCAATAAACATTTTCCCCAAAACCTTCATCTTAAGATGGAAAGGGAATTCCTTGGATTGAAGAAAAAGGAATACGAGTCTATTGGAGCATACGAGGAAAAATTTACAAGGATTTCATGATACAAATCTAGCTTTATCATCAACATTGAAATTGAGGTGGGTAACTTCTTTAGTGAACTAAACCCAAGTCTATGAAAAGCATTGGAAATTAGAGACTTTTATAGCTATAAATTATTGTCTATTATTCCCTCAAGGTTGAAATGGATATTGGAGACTCTCAGTGGTCTTGTGGACTTGATGAAAAGAAGTGGGAAATGAAGTTTAATATAGTTGGATCAATAGATAAATCCCATGATGTAATAAAGACCCAACATCCCACATGTTAAAAGTGCGGGAATGAGTATCCTGGAAAATGAATAAAGGGAACCAAGAGATGCTTAAAATGTAAAATAGAGGGGAATGTGGCTAATAACTACTGAAGGGATATAAAGATTCTCACTAATTTTGAAGAATAAAAGAAGGTTCAGAATAATCTCAACCTGTAGTATAGTGTTTAAACTTCAAGGAACATGGGAATTATGCAAGATATTGCCCTAAGGCAAGGGTTTTTTGAGGCAATCAACAACAATAACCTCCAAATAAAAAACGAAAGGAATATTCTATCACTACTATTGTGGTGGAGCCTAATAATGATGTGGTGATAGGTATGCAAGCTATTCATTCAAGAATAGTGAATGTACTATTTGATTTTGGTTATACACATCCTTTCATATAATTCATGTTTAGAAGGACTATTCAAACACCACCTTAAAATATAGAGTTTGAGTTATCTTTGAGAGTATAAAATAGAGAAATTATGTCATCCAAAGTATATAACTCCTCCCTGGTTAATGTTTGTGGACTGAACCACCAAGAAAATATTGTTTTTCGTCATTTTCTGGTGTTTCATGCTATATTAAGTATGGATTGAGTATCTTTATGAAAATCCAACATTGAATTTTGGGAAAGGGAAATCACTCTTCACATCTCATGGAATCCTCCAATCCTGTACATGTTTATGGAGGATATAATGACTCTACATTTTCTTACATAGCTATTATATCATTTTTAAGATAAACAAAATAAACAGTTAATGACCAAGATCCAAAGGTTCAGTGTCTTGGGAAAATTAAGACCATACATTAATTTTTAATAATAAAACACAAACATTTATTTAATTCCTTCTTCTCTAGATTCTTATTGGCCATAATATTCTACTCAGTGCAAGTATTCACTTGAGGACATACATCAAAATAAGGGGTGAGATAAAAGCCTAATAAGAGGATACATAAGAGACATGTAACATGGGTGAGCATAATCACCATCCTCATAACATAATAATAGGATAATCATCATAATAATGGGAGGAAACATTAGATAAAGGCATGGAATGTGGCAATGAAAAAAAAATTATGTCTTAGTGGTCTAATACCACACATAGTTGTGGACAAAGCTTGCATCACGTTCACACATATATCACTTTATCTCATGAGACACATCACATTACCCAATGCATTGGAGTGCTATATAATTCTGGGCCCACCCATCACATTATGACATTTTCATGAACTATATAATTCTAGGTGCACCCATCACATCACAACATTTACATTATCATGCATGCCACAAAGAACATATATCAATCTTAGACATAAAATAACCCATGAAAAGAAAATGGGTTTCATGAGAAATTCATAAATCATACATTCATGGATAAACAATGGGGTTCCCCAAAATAAAAAAGGGAATAAAATACTTGGTATAAGAATAAAAAATCTTTAGTGAAGAAGAAACAACATCAAAAAAAGTAAAACATGTGTTTTTAGAAGAAAGGGTTATTTTGGAAAGATTTTTGAATTTTCCATAAAACAGGATTGGAAATATGTATATCCCAAAAAAGAAAAGGTAAGGATAATAAATTATATTTATGGAACATTAATGGAAAATTCATATTGAAAATGGAGTGAAATAGGGAAAAAAGGAAGAGAGTTGGGTTCGATAATCCCCTTACCTTATGTCTGAATTATTTCATTACTTTAATATCCTCTTGAATCCATCTCCTGGAGAACCTCATTAGGGAATTAGTTTTGGTATTTTGTTGAGACCTAAAGATTTTGGAAATGGGGAAGAGGCTTGGGGAGTGGATTGTGTAGAATTTTGACTAGGATCAAAGCTTGAGATGTGTGAGGAGAATAGGTGATATTTATAGTGGAGGAGAGGGGTGTTTTCTCATTATTTTATTCATTAGTTTCTAATTTTTGGATAAAGACTATGAATAGATTGATAATTATCACTAAATATATTAAAATAATTAAGGAGTGTTTGAGATTAGTTTTCATTCATCATGCATGATGTTTCAATTAATGTATCTGGATTATAATTTAAATTCCATAAATTACTCTATATAACTATTCACCAAAAATTCAAGTTTTTTGGAAAAATCCAAAAAATTTACCCTAACCATTTAAAAACTTACAGAAATAAAAAATGTACTCTATCTTATGAAAATAATTTTCTAAATATGGTATTTTTAATTTTTAATTAAAGTCATCATTTACTTGAAAAATAAAGATTTTAAAATTATAACTGATTATATAACACTTTGAAAAAATAATTAAGGTCTCATAAAATTACCTTATATTCTCTATAGAAAACTATTAATTTAAGAATACATTTTATGAAAATAAAATTTCTTTTAGATTATTAAATTAATTATAAAATTGTAATTAATTAATTATGACTAACAAAAATACCAACACTTATTATTTTCATTTTTAAAACATTTATTTACTTATGAAATGAAATAAATACATAATATTTTCATTCATAAGATACCTAAATTTTATTTATACTTTTATAGGCGAGTTTACTATTCTATTGGCCAAATTACTATTCATAAGGGTCATATTACTATTCCAAAGGTCAAGTTACTATTTCATTGGTAAAGGTTCCTTGACTTCTAGAAATACCTATTATTTAATTAATTATTAATTTATAAAGTTTTTATTGCCTTCCCTATGTGATTTTATGTTACTTATAATATATAATATATATATAAGAAGGTAATTTTCATTGATAAATTTTTGGGTTGTTACATTCTTCCCCCTTATGAAATTTATCCCTCAAAATTTTATTTTACATTCTAAGATGAAAACAAGTTAGGGTACTTATCATTCATCTCTTCCTCTAGTATCCATGTTGCCTCTTTGTACTTATGGTTCCCCCGTAGTAATTCAACTAGGTGAGTAGTCTTGTTGTGTAGAACATTATCTCTACAGTCTAAGATCTTCACTGGATGACCCTCAGAAGAGGGATCATTTTACAAATATACCACCTTGGGATTCATTACATATGATGTATCTTGTATCTACTTCCTTAAGAGGGATATGTGGTATAAATTTTATACTTGAGACATGGTTGGTGGAAGTTCTAGTTGATAGGCCATAACTCCAACATGATCAAAGTTCTAAAAGGGGATGATGTACCTGAGACTTAAATTTCCCTTCTTTCCAAATCTCATGATCCTCTTACATTGAGATATGTAGAGGAATACCATGTGTCCGACCTCAAACCCCAAGTCTTATTACTGATTGTTTGCATAACTCTTCTATCGACCTTGGGCTTCCTTGATGTGTTGATACATGATTTTCACCTTCTCCACCATTTCATTAACCATTTCAGGTCCTACCAGCTTACGTTCACTGACTTCATCCCATCATAATGGTGTTATGTATCTTTTCCCCTAAAGGGATTCATATGGAGCCATTTGGATGCTTGGGTGTAAACTATTATTCTAATAAATCATTTCTAGGGGAAGTTATTGGTACCATCCTCATTTGAAGTCCATATAAGATGATCTCAACATGTATTCTAATGTATTAATATTTCACTTATATTAGATATCTGTTTGAGGATAATAATTTATACTGAAGTTCATCCTAGTGTTTTGAGTATATTAGAGACTTTTACAGAACTTTGAGGTGAATCTAGAATCTCGATTAGATACAATAGATAGTGGTACTCCATGAATCCTTACCGATTGTTTGATGTATATCCATGAAAGTTGATCCAGTTATAATTCCTCTAAATTTGTGATAAATTGAGGTTTCTTTGTGAGATGATCCAAAACGACTCTTATATCATTGTTTCCTCTAGATGTATTTAGATGTCTGATGAAAAAGTCAATGGAGATGTTTTCCCATTTCCATGCTGGTATAGGTAATGGTTCCATCATCCCATTATAATTTTTACTTTTATCCTTCACTTTCTAACATACTAGGCACTTCGATGTATATTAAACAATCCCCTTCTTCATATTTTCCTACAAATAGTTCTCTTGGAGATCTTGATACATCTTTGTTCTCCCTTGGTGAATAGAGAAGGTTGAGCTATGTGAATCATTTAGAAGATCCTTCTTTATATTTTGATTGAATGGTACACATAGTTGTGACCCAAATCTCATGAATTCTTCCTCATTAATTTTGAACTCTGAGGATTTCCCCTTTCTCATGGATTCCACCTTCTTCTGAATTTCCACGTCATTTCTTTGAGAATCATTTTTTTTCACTAAATGGGATGGTTGATAAATAATATGAGAAATTATTAATGATGTTCCTAAGATAATTATTCCCATTTCCATCCTTTGAAAATATAATAATATTGGATCCTTCTCAATTCTCATCATTGATAATGTTGAAGGATCCTTTCTACTTAGAGTATCCTGCACTTTATTTTCCATTACATAAAGGTATTGGATTGAGCATTCAAAATCCTTGATGATCTCTAACCATCTTCATTGGATCATATTAAGATCCTTCTATGTGAATATATATTTTAGTATCTTATGATCAGTATATATTTCACCCTTCTCCCCATAAAGATAATGTCACCATATTTTCAATTGAAAGATCATAACTTCCAACTCCAGATTATGCACAATATGTTTTCTCATGAATTTTAAACTGAATCAAGGCATAGTTTATCACTTTATCATTTTTCATCATTATATATCCTAATACCTTCTTTGAATCACCACATTATTCCACAAATATTTCGCCACTTGTTGGAAGTGCGAGTACTGGCATAGTGATAAGCCTTTTTCTCAACTCTTTGAAGTAGTCTTCACATTCAATAGTCCAGAAATTTTTTTCTCCCTTTTGAGTCAAATTGGTTAGTGGGTTTGACAATCATGAGAATTTTGTCAAAAATAATCAGTAATACCTATTTAGACCAAGGAAACTATGAATCTTCATTACTAATGTTTTACTAGTACACTCTTTGATTGAATTTGTCTGAGAAGGGTCCATAGATATTCCTTTGCTGGTGAACAAATTCCCCAATAATGAAACTTTATCTATACATAAATCAAATTTACTATACTTAACATAAATTTTATTACTTCACAAAGTATTCAACACATTATTCAGATGCTCCTTATGTTCCTCCTTGTTCTTGGAGTATATCAGAATATCATCGATAAATACTACCACAATTTTTTGAGGTTATCTTGAAAGTTTATATTCATTAAGTACATAAATATTGTAAGGAATGTTTGAGTCTGAAAGGAATCACTATGAACTCATAGTGTTCTTACATTTGTTTAAAAGGAAGTCTTTGTAATATATTCCTTCCCCACATTTAATTGGTGATATCCCAATAAAAGGTCCACCTTTAAGAAATACTTGTCCATATGTGATTGATCAAACAAGTCATCTATCCGTATATAGGGATACTTATTATTTATCATGATTTTGTTGAGATCATGATAATAAATGTATAGGTGCATTGATCTATCCTTCTTCGTTGACAAAGAGGACTGGCTCACCTAATGGCGAATCACTTGGGAATATAAAACCCTTGTGTAGATTCTATTGTAACTACTTCTTAATTCCTCCAACTAAATGGTGGCCATTCTATATGGTGTCTTTGATATAAGAAAAGATATATGAATAATTTAAATTGAGAACTCAACCTCTCAGTCAAGAGGAAGACCAAAAAACTCTTCAAGGAACACATCAATGTAGTCCCTCAAAGTTGGCACATCTTCAATCATGTTTCTATCCTTTTTATGAATCATTTGAGCTTGATATAGTTTCCCATAAGGAAATAATGTCCAAAATTGAGATGATGATTTAAAAGTAGATTCATCCTTCTCCTTACAGTTGTACAGAATTGGAGGATGCCTCGGGATGTGAATAGTGATATCCCTTTCATGATAGTTGTTGTAGGCTTTGTATAAATATTTCCAATCGATGACCAAAATAGCATCAAATTCCACCAAAGGAAGTAAGAATAGAGTTTCAAGGAGGTTCAGTCCAAAAACATTAATTGGGGAAAAGTTAGATACTTTGGAAGCAATAATTTTCCCATTTTTTGTTCTCAATGATAACTCATCCTTCATATTTTGTGTTGGTGTTTTAATAGTTCTACTAAACTTTGCAGATATGAAATAATGTGTAGAAGCCAAATGAAATAGTATGTTCACTATTAATTAATGAATAACTAGTGTTCCTTTCATCAAATCATTTTCATGTTCCACCATGGTTGTAGTGATGGCATAAGCCTTCCCTTTTTTCCTTTGGATTTGGTGGTTGATGACACTAATTACCCTTGAGGACTCGAGGTTTAGTGTGATGGATTGTATAGTTACCTTGATCTCTATATTTGGATCATTGAACCATGGGTGGTTACCTCCTTTCCTCTAGTATATCAGCTAGATTCTTTATTTCACTTGGACATTCATGATATCAGTGGCATTATCTCCCACAATTATAGAATTTCCTCATCCATTTGAGGCAGTTCCCATGATGCTTCCTCCCACATTTTTGACATTTGAATGGTTGGGAATTCTTTCCACCTTTTTCATTAGATACTATACCTTGAAACTCCATTTTTTATTTCTTCTCACCATATTCATTGGACTATTAACCAAAATATATCTCTACTTTGAGATCACAACGAACAACTTCTTTATAACTCCCAAAGTCTCTAATTACTAGACCCTTTAGAAGGCGTGGTTTTAAACCACTAAAAAATTTATCAATTTTTCTATAATTTTTATAACAAAACCGAAATTATACCTTCAATGCCTTGTGAAATTAGATTCTTAACCATGATAGATTCACCTTCTTTTTTATTTAACTATGATAATTCTCTCTCCATTTTTTTGAAGAGTTTGAAGGAAATAATTGTTAAGAATTTTTTTCTTAAAGTCTTCCCACTTAATCTCTTAAATTTCATCCTTAGTCTTCATGTTATTAATCAAAACCCACCATTGATATTCCTAACTATCTAAATGATAAAAAACTGGAGTCACTTTCTTCATCTTAGAATAGTGAAGCATATAAAAGATCATCTCCATTGAGTTAATCCACTGTTCTGTAACTAGTGGGTTGGACGATCCACTAAACATTGGTGGTCATTGCCAAATAAAAGACTTGATATCCTGTTTCTCTCTATTAGGGGAAGTTGAATGTTCCACATTATTTATGGTCAAGTTTATATCCCAAAACAACTGTTTAAGCATCACCATGACATTTTGAACTCCACCTCCCAAAGCATTGGGGATTCATTCAGGAAATCGCTACATTGTCCCTCACATGTGTTTTTTTGCATGGTTTCTCATAGTTACCATCATTTTCTGAAATATAAAACATTAGAACATAATTTAACAAGTTTTGAATAATATATTCCATTGTAAAAATAAATCCAAAGGCATATCTTATTGGATCCCTATGATTATATTTTTTTTCTAAAATAATGATTATCGAGTGCTTACTTATACTTAGTCCCATACTAAAGGTTTTCACTAAGGTTCTATAATACTAATTCACAAATTAACTAAACTATTATCTAATACCAACTAGAGATACCCTACTTTTTCTTATATAGTTATCGAATCATTTTAAAGATAAACAACACAAAGAGTTACATGAACAGGATACAAAGGTTTAATGCCTTGGGAAAATTAAGACCAAAGATAACGTTCACATAATAAAACATAAGCATTTATTTAATTCATTCTACAATAGATTCATACTTTCCCTCATCTTCTCCATAGTGCATGTATTCACCTAAGGATACACATCAAAAGAAGAGGTGATCTAAAAGCCCAGTAAGAGGTTAAATAAGAAACATGAAACATGGGTGAGAATAATTATCATCATCATGACATAAGAAAGGGATCATAATCATATTAAAGAGATGAAAAATTAAATGAAGTCATGTAATGAGACAATTCAAAATAATGAAATATCATGTCTTAGGGGTCAAATACCACAAATAGTTGTGAACAAATCAAGCACCATGTTCACACATATATCACTTTATCTCATGAGATAAATCACATTATCCAATGCATTAGAGTGAAATATAATTCCAATAGAACCTGTCACATCACAAAATTTTTATGTTCTATATAATTCTGGGTTCAACCATCACATCATAACATTATCATTATCATACATGCCACATAGAACATATATGAATCATAGACATAAAATAACCCATGAGAGAAAATGGATTTCACAAGAATCTCATAAAGAATACATTCATGTATAAGAATTAGTTTTCAAAGAAATAAAAGTAAAATACCATACTTGGTATAAGAAGAATCAATCATTAGTGAAGTGGAAACAATCTCAAAAGAAGTAAAACATGTATTTTTTGAAGGAAGAGTTATTTTTGAAAAATCATTACATTTTTTATAAAACCATATTGGAAATATATATATCTCAAACAATATTAGGGAAGGATAAGAAATTATATTTATTAAACATTAGAGGAATATTCATACTGAAAATGGAGTGAAATATGGAAAAACTCAAAGGAAGAGAGTTGGGTTCGAGAGTCCCCTTACCTTATTTCTGGATGCTTTCTTCACTTTAATATCCTCTCAAATCCTTCTCCTTGATAACCTCTTTAATGGAATTGGATTTGGTATTTTTTTGAGACCAAAGGATCCTAGAGGTGGGGAAGAAGGTTAGGAATAGGACTGGTAAGAACTTGAACAAGGTTCAATTCTTGAGAGGTGTGAGGAGAAGAGGCGGTGAGAGGTGGTATTTATAGTGGAGGAGAGGGGTGTTTTGCCATTATCTTATTCACTAGTTTATAAATTTTCTTTAATATTATGAATATTTTGAGTATTTTCACTAAATATATTAAAATAATTAAACGTATTTCAATATTATCATGAAATGTTTTAATTCATGTATTTGGATTATAATTTAAATAGAGTAAATTATTGTATTTCACTATTAACAAAAAATTCATGTATTTTAGAAAAATCCAAAAAATTAACCCTAACCATTTTAGGGAATGTATAATTAAAAAAAGAAGTTAATTTAATGAAAATAATGTTCTAAATATGGAAAATTTAATTTTTAATTAAAATTAGCATTTACTCAGAAAATACAGATTTTGAAATTTTAACTAATTTTATAACACTTTGAAAAAGTAATTATGATCTCTTCAAATTATCATATAATAATAAGATAATAAAATATTAATTTATGAATATAATTTTTCTTTTAAATTAGTAAATTAATTATAAAATGATAACTAAATAATTATGACTTACAAAAATATAAAAAAAACTTATTTTTTCATTTTTAAAAATATTATTTAGTTATTTCATGAGATAAATACATCATAATTTCATTCCTTAGATACCTAAATTTTATTTATTCTTTCATAGGTGATGTTACTATTCAATTGGCCGAATAACTATTCTTAAGTGTTATATTACTATTCCAAATGTCAAGTTACTATTTCATTGGTAAAGTTTGCTTGACTTCTATAAACATGTATTATTTCATTAATTATTCATTTATAAAGTTTTTATTGTGTTATCTATGTTATTTTATGTAAATTATATTATATAACATAATTATTAGAATAAAAATTCCATTGATAATTTTTTTTCTCATTACAGAGGAGGATTAATCTCCTTCAGAATTACTGTTCAATTGTAGATATTATTTCCTTACGAGCAAGAATATCTAGATCAATTGATTGAGATAAAAGAGAGAATCATGTTTTAAGAAATTCCCCATCGTTAGGTATTATACTAATATATTCCCTGAATAATTTCCTAGTCTTCCTTCTAACCAAGAGGTTGAGTTATCAATTGAAATTATTCCCGTATATCTACCTATGATAAAGACACCTTATAGAATGGCCACTGCCATGTTAGTAGAACTGAAGTAGTAGTTATAAAAAAATATGTACAAGGGTTTTATATGCCTGAGTGCTCACCATGGGGTGCGCAAGTTCTATTTGTCAAGAAGAAGGATAGATTAATGTAAATCTACATTGATTATCACGAGCTCAAACAAATCTTGGTAAAGAAAAATTATCCCCTTCCATAGAGAGAGGGATTTTCTGATCAGCTTCACATGGCCAATTATTTCTCTAAGGAGGACCATCGGCCATGAAATCACCAATTAACGGTGAGGAAGTAAGATATTCCCAAGACTTACTTTCAAATGAGGTATGGACATTATGAGTTCTTAGTGATTCCCTCCAAACTCACTAATTCCCCAACAATAATAAATGACTAAATGAATATAGTATTTAGAGATTACCTTAACACATTTATAGTAGTCTTCATTGATGATATTCTGATATAATCTAAGAGCAAGGAGTAACATGATGAGTATTTTAATAATGTGTTAAAAACTATTCAAAGGGAGAAAATATATTAAATGTACAGTTAATGTGAGTTCTTTATGGAGGAAGTATCATTTTGGGGGCATATTATCACCAACAAAGTGATATTTGTGGACCCTTCCAAGACAAAGACAATCGAAGAGTGGCCCAAGCCAACATATGTAATGGAGATATTCATTTTCCTTGATCTAATCAAGTATTACAAATGTTTTTTTAAGAAAATATTGAAATTTTAAAACCCACTAACCATTATTACTCGAATGGGGGTAAAGTATTTATGGATGCAGGAATATGAGGAAAACATTAAGGATCTCAAAAAGAGGCTTGTCACTACACTAATACTCACACTTCTAACAAGTTGTCACCTCTTTGTGGTGTACAAAAATGCTTCAAAGACATGATTTGGCTATTTACTGATACAAAATGATAAAGTGATATCCTATGACAAATTATAGTTTAAAATTCATGAGAAAAACTATCCCATGCATGATCTGAAGTTGGAATCTTTGATCCTTGCATTGAAAATATGGTGACATTATATCTATGGTGAGAAGTGAAAGATATATACCGATCAAAAAAGTCTCAAATATATATTCACACAAAAGGATATTAATATGATCTTTTGAATATTGTTAGATCTCATCAAATATTATGACTTCTCAATCCAATACCATCCTGGTAAGGAAAATAAAGCATTAGATGCTCTAAGTAGAAAGGATACTACAACATTTTCAACAATGAGAAATGATAAGGATACAATCATATTATATTTTAAAAGGATTTACATGGGAATCATTAACTATAAAACATCATTAATCTCTTCTCAAATGACTTCTTAACCATCAATCATGGAGAAAATAAAGGATGCCTCAAATAAGTGATGTGTAAATTAAGAAGAAGTTGGAGGAAATGAGAAATATGAAATCCTCAAAGTTGAAAATGGATGAAGAAGGATTAGTTATATTTGGGTTATGAATATGCGTTCCATATAATCTAGAGATAAAGAATGCACTTATGAGTGATGCACATAGCTCAAACTTATATATTCACCTATGGAGCACAAAGATGTATCGAGAAATTCGAGAGCACTATTGGTGGGGAAATATGAAGAGGGAGATATTTGAATATACATCAAAGTTCTAGGTATGTCAAAAAGTGAAGGATAAAATACAAAAGTCTAAGGGGACGATGCAACCATTACCTATACCAGCATGGAAATGGGAGAAAACCCCCATGGAATTTATTATTATACTTCTAAATACATCGAGAGGAAAGAATTCTATATGGGTTATTGTGGATCTTCTCACAAAGATAACATAATTTATTCTAATTCAAGAGGTATTCTCACTGAAGAAACTTACATGGATATAAATTTGAGAAATGTTAAGGCTACATGGAGTACCAATATCAATTGTATCTGATCGAGATTTGAGATTCACCTCTATGTTCTGGAGAAGTATCCAATATTCTCTAAACATTGATCTAAACTTCAGTACGAATTTCCATCCTCAAAATGATGGCCAATATGAACTAACTATTTAAAAACTAGAATACATGGTGAGAGTATGTTCTATGGACTTCACAAGAGTTTGTGACCAACATCTACCTTTGGTTGAGTTCTCCAACAATAATAGTTTCCAATCAAGCATCCAAATGGATCATATGAACCCCTTTATGGGAAAAGATGAAGAACAATGGTGTGATTGGATGAAGTTAGTGAACCTAAGCTACTAGGACCTAAAATGGTCGATGAAATGGTGGAAAAGGTGAAAACCAATCAGCAGCACATCAAGTAAGCCCAAAGTTGACTAAAGAGCTATGCATACAATCAATGATAGGACCTAGAATTTAGGTTGGATACATGGAATTCCATTACAAATGTTAAAAGAAGTGGATAATGAGATTTGGGAAGAAATAAAATCTATGTCCTAGGTATATCAACCCTTTAGAAATCCTTGATAGTGTCGGAGTAGTTTCCTATCGACAACCACATCCACCTACCATGTCTCAGTTATTGTGCATGTTATATATATATATATATATATATATATATATATATATATATATGGTGCATTGGAACTGGGATTTATTATTGGCATCATCTTGGATGTGTGGCCTTTATGAGGTGCACAAGCATTGGGACAATGATGGGAATGTATATGCATATATGATGCATGGTTATTTTAAGCATCTATTAAGATTCAGGATTTATGGTAATATGATGTGATGAGGGTTTTGATGAGTATCATTTATGGAATAGGTATGAAGTGGGAACATGATGATATGAAATACTTAATGGTGTCATTTATGACATAAACATGAATTGAGAACCTGATGAGGTACATGAATGGTAATATAATATCCTGAAATTTTTGGAGTTTTATTACGATTCATTTTAGGTACTTTTTTTCCCATGTTTTAGTAATTTTGGTTTAGGTTATATCATGAGAAGTTTTTGGGGGAAATTTGGGAAAATTGGAAGGGATAAGGGTAGTGCACGGTTGCTGCACAATTTTCCCTAACCGTGCGCCCCTCCCAAAAAACGTGCAACGTAAGACAGAGGGGGATTGAATGGTTAGCACATGAGTTTTCAAATCGTGTTCCCTCTTAGAATTAACAGTGCAGCCCTATATAAGATGCATGCATTTTAGGTGCATGATTAGGGAAAGCTGTGCACTACTCTACAGCAAACCATGCATGAATTTTTAATTCACTATAAAATTAGGTTTAAAATTATACAAACCCCTGAAACTCACCGTAATCAAACCCCATTAACCCAATGATTCCCTTTCACAATTTTAGAGACTCTCGAATGGATTCCAACCCTAGAAACCTCCATTCTTGGTGGTTTGAATTCTGGATTGAAGATCTGCAGCCTCTTGGTAAGAGGATATCTTCCCGTTTGTTTTCTCATTCTTATCCCATTATTCCCTCTTTTTTAAGGGAAGTTGTTCTCTGTTTTGGTTATATCTAGATCTAGTTTTATGGATCTAGATCAATATTTAAGATATCTGGATTTATTTTCTATCTGGATGTAGGTTTTAGATCCATATCTTATTCTATGTCGTTACTCCACTAAAATTGGATATTTATTTTGGGTGATTGTTTGTCAATGAATCAAGGTAGGTGGTTTATTATTCAAATCCCATAGCCTTTATATCAATTACATTTATGTGAATGTTGAATTTATAGGGGTTTTTTTAGCAATTTTAATTCCTAAATTGAATTAATTAATCTGGAAAATTAATTAATTAAGGAATTTTGGATTTGATTGAAGAATTTAATTATGGAATTGGGATAATAAATCAATGAATTAATTATAAGAGTATTGAATTATGGAATTACGGATAATTTATTTTTGATTTAATTATCAAAATTTTGAATTTTGAATTAAGAATAATTAATTATTCAATTAATTATTGGATTATTGGGATTTTTCATTTGATTAATTAATGAAATGAATGTGGTTAATTAATTATTGAATTAATTAATAGAATGGATATTATTAATTAATTTTTAAATTGAACAATTATATAAATGTGATTAATTAATTATTGAATTAATTAATGGAATAGATTTTATTAATTAACTATATAATTAATTATTGGTATGAGTGTGATTAATTAATTTTTGGATTAATTAATGAGAGTTATTATGATAAGAGGGTTAATCTTGATTAATCTTGATTTATGTGATATAGTTAAGAATGTGACATTAAGATACATGTGAAATTTTGATATATGCGATATGTGTAATTGATTGATAAACAAGTATGGGACATGTACTGACACTCCAAATACCCATAGTGTGTCAAAGTGAATGCATGAAAATATTTGTATGGGGAAGAGAATTATGCTCCAAATATCCATCAGGTGTGTGACATGGACTGATGTCCCAAATACCCATGGGGTGTGAGACACAATGTTCTACAGCCATGAGATTGATATTGGAATATGGTTCCAATTATCCATGATAGTAAATTGAAATAAAATGGATAATGAAATCCCATTTGTTTAATGAATTGTGAATTGATAATGTGAAATGGTTCAGACTTTGGCATGAGATGAAGTATGTATTGAGGTTCGAGTGTCCTCGGGAACTAGGGGGTTTATGTGGTTAAATAAAGAGTAATTGATAATGTGATAACTGTTTACTTATGAATTGTGATTGTATATTTATACAACTTCATACACTATTATTGTCTAGATATTGTTTTAGATGCTGTTGGTGGTGACCTACTGAGTTGTTCTCACACCCTACTCAGGATGCCTGATCAGTACCTGAATAGATTTCATATTTTCAGGATAAAATAAGGGAAAATTCCATTTGTTGGATGATTCATATGGGATGGATCATAGATGAGGGAAACATACATGATTCAAGACCCACATGGGGGAGTCGTTGGTGTCTTTATTTTGTGTTTTCATTGAAATACTTGGCACATACTTTTGCATGGCATGTCTACTATTTAGTTTGGATTCTGTATTTCTAGTTTTGGTCATATTTTGATACTGACACTATTTTATTTATGGTTATGTATTATTCAATTTTTGTTTCTTATTTTCTATTGGTGTATTAAATTGATAAAAGAGGGTGTAGTCTCTCCTTAATTGATATTATACCTACACTAGTATTTGGTAGCTTCTAGTGTACGTGGATGTGCGACTGTGTTCGTGTGGCAGACCGAATTAGGTCACCAGTGTATGGCACCCAGGTCAGGATGTACAAAGTAGTCATTAGTGAAAAACCATGATTTAACATCGGTTTTTAACCAACATCTATAAAGGTTACGTAAAAAAATGTTTTTGGTGTTTATTTTTCAAAAATCCACACCGAATATGTTTTTTGGCTTGGTTTTCAACATCGGTTTATGAGAAAAACTGACACCAAAAACTAGTGTTCGGTGTTGGTTTTATAAAAAATTAACACCAAACACCAAACCAAAAATCATTTTTTGCATCAGTTTTTTAAAACTAATGTGAAAAAATGATCAGTTTTGTTTTTAGTGTTGGATTCTTATAAAAACTATCACTGAAAACCATGTTATTTTTTGATGATTCGACTTTGGTTTCTTTGAAAACCAACTCTGAAAGATAATTTTTTATAAATATTTAAATATTACATCCCCATGATAATCAGAATCCCTATAATAGAAAAACAATATGAAGCAATGAAAAAATATCTATCATAGACTAAAAATCTATAAAAACCTACATAATCTTATCTAGTTAATAAAAAAATTATCTATACATTTGTATTATAAAGTTGAACTAAAAAAACACATACCTATAATTTAAAACATGATCATTATTGGTTATTGTTAAAGCCTTCATTTTATCTCATTATGTTCAAAAACAGATTTTAAAAAAATAATTATTTTTTTGAATATATTTTATTAGTAAAATTTAATTGTAATTAGAAACATTAGAATATACATACATTAAATGATAATCATAGTAAAAAATAGTTCAAAAACAAATATCAAAGATGGTTAAGCTATTCTTACATGTATGAATCGACATCATTGAACATCTACAATGACGTTGAATGAAATAAGATTAAAAAATAGAATACTATGACAGAAAATATAAAATAATTAATATGACTAACCTGATCATAATCAGTTGTTACCCTAGTTATTATTATATCATACATGAATTGGAGAACATAAAAAAAAATTCAAAATATCTTTGTTAATGATGAAAATATAGTTAATAAAACATTTTCTTGATAATAAAATCCATTATATATATATATATATATAACCAAAAATCAAAATAATATATAATATAAAAATTAATTACCTGTACTTTCACATAGTTGATTACATTTGGCTTCTATATTGACAAGTGATCTTTGTTAATTTTTTTCCCTGACCTGAATTTTCATATATATCTACTAATAAAAAATGTATAAACAATGACAATTACACATAATGAGCATGTAAAAAACAAAAATAAACTTACTTGTCTAACAAGGTGGAAACTTTTCTACGAACACCACCTAATAAAGAGAAGAACAAATATAATTTGTTTTCAATTGGGCAGAATAATCCTAACATACATGCCGCCTACAATAAAACAATTTCACATTTAATGAAATTATAATGAACATTAGTTCATAATTATGTTTTTTATCTTACCCATCAATAAATGGCATAAACCAACACCCAATATCCATTGTTGATAACCTCTCACATATATATGCAATAATATATTTAGTCGACACATATTTTACAACTGTTGAAATGTATTATAGATCTATAAAACCATAAATGCATGTGTTTTCATTTTGAAGATGTATCATGTGTAGATACCTAATTTAAAAAGTAATATAGTTAGTCAATTTAAACCATATATAATATAAAAAAATAAAAAATAAAATGTAAATTTTCCTACATGGAAAGAAAATACAACAAAGGTTTGATGAGCTCTTGAAATCAATTAGATCTATGATATCTTTTTGGAATATTCTCAATGTATAGTCTCTTTTTCATATATTAGATGAAATCTGAAATTCAGAGATAGTAGCTAAGGAATAAGAAACATGAGATAATCTTTCTATCCCATTATAAATATCTGAAGTATCTAAAGTTTGTTCCTGATCCTTTTGTTTCCTTTGTGCTATTTATTTAGATTTCAGATACTCTTATATAAGTTAAATGTTAGAAAACATTATAAGTTATTTTCCATCAGATGTAATTAATATTTAAAAAAGCACATAACTCGTATGATATATGACTAAGAAGGATAGATTAGCAATGTAAAAAATGACCCATACAATCCCTAACTCTGGTAATCTCCACAATTGGGAATGGTAGTATAGTATTAGGGTTAATAATATCTTATATGAATACTCTAACATGACCCATCTTAATAGGCTTGTGATGTAAAGTTTGTGTGGGATGGGAATGTTGGGCGGTATGGGAAGGATGCGCAAAATGTGACTGTATTTTCATTTTTTCTAACATATCCTACTACATAGCTATTGAATTTGATCTTCCATGTAATGTTTCATACCTTTTAGCTGAGATTTTAGTGATTCCACTTCTAGGTCTCTTGATTATTTACTTTGATGACCAAAATATTTTTGAATACTAATTCCTACCTCATATCCTCTTATACAGCTGGGGTGTTCAATCTTTCCTAATTTAGCGGATATGATTTTTATTCTACCCTCTTGGTTAAAAGTTCCTTGTATCTATTTCTCCTAAAGTTAATCCTAAAATGAAATATAAAAATGGTATATTACTATTGTAAATTTATAAATTACAAAAAATCACAAAATATTATAATTATTTACTTATTATTATTTCAGCTACTTCCTTATCTTTCTCTATAAGATACTTTTCATTTTTTTTCTATCTCTTTTCCATTTGTCAAGGTAAATGGGTAGAGATGGATGACCGAATTATACCTCATCAGAACCACTAGTGGAGTGATCTCTTAGTGATTCAAATGTTTCCTCAATCATTTTTTCTCCAATAAATGATACCCTCCATGTGATAAAGTATCATGGTAAACATTCTGTAACTGGATGTCTTGATGGGATTTCCTAGAGACCTATTATATAAAAATTAAAATAATAATTAATTATGTACATATATAATAAATTTTATAATATAACAAAGTATAATTATCATACCTACAATGTTTCATTTTGTGAGGTGGAAACAAATTTATTCCATGTATCTTCATCTAAAAATAGATACTTGAGGAATGTGATTTCATTTTGTCTCTTTCCAAACACATAATTGTTTGGAAACATCATTTTGAAATCCCTCTATCGAACTAATGCTAAAGTAAGACATATTTTCTTAACTGATTTTTTTTTCAAAATTAAATGTTATCGGTAATTTACTAACATAAATATTATTCATTTAAAATATATCATATTTGAAATATGAGATAAAATAAATCAATTAAGGTATTTTACCTTCACGATCTCTCAAAGATGATCTATCTCCATCTTCTCGATAGACTTCTAATAAAGATATAAAATGCTATTCATATAATGGCTCTGCATGCTGATATAGTTGATAAACTAGGTTTAATTTGGGATCGTTGCATTATTATTATCATTAAAATGAATATGTAATCGCTCCTCTCCTTGAGAAAGTGACAGTTTTGGTAAATGTTTAATGCCATGATTACCAATGATAGAATTCGATTTTCGAATACTAAAATCAGAAGACTCCCTGGATGAAGTCTCATCAGTAGTCCTGCAATTATTTTTTATAAATTAAATGTTTTATTTCATTAACTAATTGTATTACTATATATTTAATAATATGAAAAAGGAAAAATACCTTGGTAGATGTTACACTATCTCTATATCTGTATCTGTCATTGTAGTAGGAAAAGGTAATGAAATTCTTGTGTACCTGAATATTATTAGATAATTTAGTAATTATAAATTAGGAGAACAAAAACATGTAAGTAAAAAAAGTCACACACCTGTATATGTTTTGAAAATAATAATGATGTTATGATTATTAACCCAAAAAGTATGTAAGGTGAACTATTAAATATAAATATTACTTCTGAAAAGATATAAACATTTAAAAATTTAAATATCAATGTTTGAAAAGGTATTCTCATATGAGTAAATTTAACCAAAATATAATATTTTATGTCTGATATTTCAATAAAAAATGTTTAACCATAAATTGGGAATATCAAAATTTAACACAAAAAATCAAATAAATAATCAAATATATATGATTATATATCCAATAGTTATTAAATAATGTAGTTTTTACAAATGAAAAATTTTAAAAAATAAATATAAAGTAAATAATTACTAGATTAATTAAGAGTTTAATTTAGTGTTTTCCCATATCCCTTTAGCATGATCATTTCTTATTTCATGCACTATGTTCGTGTTATAGTCATTGTTATCCAAAAATTGTGTAATAGAAGATGAAGCCTCATATAAATCAATAACATTATCATCATCCTCATCAACCAAATGGATTTTTCCTTTGAAAAATAATGGACCACTAGTCATTCGATGGATCAATGACATAAAATATTTTCTTTTCATGTGGGGCCATGATAAATGGTTCCTCATTGCTGATAAATCTTTTCAAATCAACTAGTTTAAACCAATATTCTTCATTTTTAACACCACTATTACTTGAAACCCAATTACATATAAACACAGAGACTTGAAATTTAATATAATAAATTTACCATATGTCTTAAAGAACTCCAAAATATGGCATTGAAGCAGAAATTGTGTTTTTTTATCTTTTTTTTAATTGAAAAATGCAGCCCTTCAACGATGATCATTACACTAATATTTTGAATGGTACACTTGTCATACATATTCTTTGTGTACAATTTGTACCCATTAATGTTAAAAACAGACCATGTGATCAAATTAAGATATGGTCCCCTTCCAACCATTTCGATGTTTTTGATGCATATATATCTTTGATGAATTTATCCTTAAAACATGAAACAAATGTTTTTTTCTATGCTTAATGATCAACTAATTTTCATTTCTATTTGGATTTTGTAACTTTAATTCCAAAAAATGTGATGATATATATGATTGAACCTCATTTTTTGTTCAAAATGTATAAATGTGACCACATCACTTCATTGCGTGGAATTATATTTACCTTTAGGAATTGAATCCCTCTACCTTCATTATCAATTATAGGGAGAGTAATATGATCCACTTCATTCAAATATCCAATACAGAACACAATCACATCTTCTAATACATATTTTTCAACAATAGAGGCCTCTGGTCGATAAGGATTTTTAATATATCCCTTTAAAATTTTCATATATCTTTCAAAATGATACATCCATCATAAATAAATTGGTCCACATATTATTATCTCACACACCAAATGAATCCCCAGATGAACCATTATATTAGAAAATATAGGTGGGAAATACATTTCTAGTTGATAAATAATAATATTTTCTTCATCATTAACACATCTAACAAATTTGGATCAATGAATTTTCTACAATTGGATTTGAAAAAATTACATAACCTAATGATAGTATTTTTGATAGATGTCGGTAATATACCATACAGTGCGACTGGTAGAAGTTGTTTCATCAATACATAACAATAATGATATTTCATACCTATTAGTTTAAAATCCTTCAATGAAACAAAATTATTCACATTTTAAGAATAACCACTAGGTACTTTAATAAAATGAAGACACCAAAAAAAATTTACATTCTCAGTCTTTCTTAATGCGTGACAAGATGAAGGTAAATATGTTCTCTTTCCTTTCATAGTCGGTGCTAAACCCAAACATATTACCACTGATATCAAGTCCAATATATCATGAAATCAACACTTTATCCTTCCTTTTATGTCTAGAAAATTTCCAATCAAAATATCACATATATTTTTTTCAACATGCATAACATCGATGTTATGTTTTATCTATGAAAATCTCGAATAAGGTAGTTAAAAAAGACAGAAATTTCCTACAAATATCTTTTTGAAGAATAAAACTTATTTTATTTATAAATATCAAATCAATATTTTTCACCCTATCATAATATTATTCAACATAAAATGGTCACGGTGGGAGGTTTTATTCCTGTAATCTATTGAATGACTTATTCATTATTTGATAAGTATGATCAATTTCAAAAATCTTTGATGTACCATGTACACTATATTTCTTCCATTCTTCAATTTATAAAATGAAGTATCTTCTTCAGAAATTGTACATGCTTTATGTCTCTTAACACTATATCCTAATAAGATACTATATGTGGGAAAGTTGTTTATAGTGAACATTTTTATAGAAAAAAAAGAAAATACTCTTTCTTTTATGCATCAAAAACATTAAAACTTGTCTCCCATAGTAGTTTCAAATCACCAATAAATAGTGAATGATAAACATCAATATAATTTTGAGGATTTTTTGGTCCTAAAATCATCAAGCTCATCATAACATATTTTTTATTCATATATAGATGCGAGGAAAAGTTGTAAACTACCAATAAAATAGGCCATGAACTATGTTGGATACTTAGGATATGATATGGGTTCATTCCATCAGTAAACAATCCCATTATGAGATTTTTAAATTCACTTCCAAAATAAAGAAATTTTTTATCAAATCTCTTCCACTATACTGAATGAGCAGGGTGACGTAAGTTACCATAAGATATGTGGCCATCTGAATTCTATCTTAACCTTTTTTCATTAATTGAATTTGACAAAAGACACTTCAAATGAGGAATTATTAGAAGGTACCAAATTGCTTTAGAAGGACCTTTTATTGTGGTACCTAAGAATGAATCATAGATGAATTATCATAATTATAGGAAAGAATTATTGGATGATATCATTAGAGAGTACAAAATTGATTTTTCATGAGGAAAAATGTTAGTACCATAGAATGAATCTGAGTTGACTTTTTCATCCATCTTATAGAATGATGTCCCACATGTAGGACAATTTGATAAATACTCATATTCTTTCTTATACAATACAAAATCATTGGGAAAAAATGTATCTTTTTATACCCAAATACCATTGGAAATAATATTTTCTTCACCTCATAATTAGAATCTGGAAGCCCTATGCCTTCTGGAAGTAGCCATTTTAAAATCTCAAGTATGTTGGAGAAAACTTTTATCACTCTCCCAATTTCATGCTTTCATGTTAAATAATCTCAAAACTGCTGATAACACTGTATATTTACTTCAACCTTAGAACACTAGTTTATCATAATCTCTATAAAATCAATCAACAATTTCAATTTTTTTGATGGTTTCAACACCTAAATCATGAATTAATTCTTTAATATGATATACTGTTCAATTATGAATATTTTCATCAACATTGGATGTTGGATTTTCAGTTCTCTCACTATACCATATCCAACATGCATAATTAAGTATAAAACCATAAAAAATGAGATGATCCTTGATTTCTTTAGATTTTAAATTTTTAATATTCCAACACTTAACACATGGAAAGAAAATAAAATCTATATTTTAAAGCTTTCATTTAGAAATTTCCAAGAATTCATCAAGTCATTTTTCATTTTCACTAGTGGTTCTTTGTAAATTTATTCAATTATTATCCATTCAATTACATATATAAAAATTGTAATTTCCCAAAAATTACATGTAATATTTTTTGAAAAATGCATGCGATTATTAAAATACTAGGTGCTTAGAAGACATGTGATTCTGAGGAAGAGTGATCCAAGAATAAATAATTGAACTTTTTCTTAGTTTGTTTAAAATAGTGTGCTAGCACGGTTTCAGAAACTTCTAAATGGGTTACCAGATTAAAAATATGAGTGCACCATTTCATCCAGAACTGTAACTTTACCAAAGGATGGAACTGACTATTATCGGTGTGGGTTTAGGGAAAAAGTAATTTTTTGCGCATTTTAAGGAAAAATAAAATAAATTTAAAAGAGTTTATTTTATTAAAAAATGTTTCAATGTGATGTAGCGATGGGGAAACTATTTTATTTCATAAATGAAAAATCATAACGATGCAAAGACTCAATGTAACAGAAATGATGAAATGTGTTTCATCAATTAATATCCTAACATGGGTTTGGGAATCAGAGCATGATTGGGGAGATTACACTGAACCTCTGGAGAAATTTCATTGAAAAATGAATAACTACCCATGATGATGAACACCGTCCTTCCTTTCTCTTAGAAGGATATCCCCATCGACGATATTTATGGATCTAATAATGACAACAAAACAACTACATTATTCACTGAAAAAATATGATTCCAAGTAAGGGTTTTTTGTTTTCTCTGTGGCATCCCTTCCCTCGTTCTTCCTTTCTAAACGAAGAATGTGAGTCAATTCACTAACAAATTGACCCTAAAATCAATCTTCCTTATGGGAATAGGATTTTTACATGTGGGTATTTAAGATGGAATTATATCATAATAATAATTTGAATGTGTCTCCTTTTTTTTAAATGCAATAAACATTGACCAAATGAACTAGGCCGACATTCTTTGCCTTGGGTGTTCTTGGTGATCTCTATACCTCCTCACATTCTTCATTGAAAGACCCCTATGGTTGCTTCATATTATTTTTGGGAGGTTCCAAACATGGTTTTACCCTTGGATTGATGGAAAGATGGCTTGGAGCACACTGAAGTGGAGGCAGAGATCCGAGGAGTGCAATGGGATTAGCATATTAGAAAATGGACCGCCGGAGAGAGTCTGGGGGGGGGGGGTGTGCGGGAGGCAGAACACTGTAGTGGAAAAGGAGGCCTAAGACATCCTCCAAAAGTGGTGATTAGAGGCCTTTGGTGGTGTAGGTAGACATAGGAGCCACACCGCATTATGGGGTAGAGGGCTGTGATCCAGCTGGACAGTAGCGGCGGAACCTGCGGTGACATGTGGCTTGTTTCATATACACAAAACCCGTCACATCTCGAGTGGAACAGATCGGCCTCCTCAAGCATTACAGGTTGGATAGGCGGGCCGAGTCGAACCACCAGGTCTGGTCTGACCTCGCAGGCTTGGTTGGACCCCGTGGGCTGTGTCAGACTCGGGTCGGGTCGATCTGGCCAGATCGGACCAAACCCAGAACTAACAAGCCCATTTTTACTAAAAGTATCATAACATCCAAATCACATGTCAGATTGAAGACCTTTTTGTGGTATTAAGACCCTCATGATGAGGCGGTCCTTTTGATGTACTATATTTGGGTTTTCGTGGAAGTTTAGATATGACTGATGGCTCGAGGAGTACATTCTCCCGAAATTAAGAATGCTACGAGCAAGAATCCTATGACTGGTTGGGACAAGAAGACTGTGAAAAGCAGATATAGGTTCCCCAGTAGGCCTAAGTGATGAGCGGGTATAGGTTCACTAGTATGCCAAAGGGACAATCGGGTCTTGGTGTGGCAACATGCCTATGTGATGAGTGTGTTTAGGTGACCCAACAGGCATAAGTGACTCATCATGGATGAGTGTCTAGATAATACAAGGTGTTCAACATTTATGACTGACATTATTTCTTTTCATAATTTAGACTTATATCTGTGTGAGATGACTCTAGTCACTCTCTCTTGAATTTACTTTTTAGAGGCTTCACTTTTTCTACCTCTTTGGTAGTTTACTTTGTGCATACATTCCTTTGGGGTGTTACCTTTATCTTTTGTGGTCTTTACTGAGTATTGTGTTACTCACCTCTACATGGGCTCCTCCCATAGGTGTCGTATCTTGTGTAGACCACATACGCTTCGACAAGGACCTTGGTGGTTTGGGGCAAAGTAGCTCCTAGTGAGATCCGACAAACAAGGAATACCTCTACAGCTTCTGGTGGCACCCCCTTCACCTACCCTTTAGGTAGGGTTTACTGCATATAGACATCAAGATATTTTATTTGTCTTTTGTTTGGATTATATTCTAACCCCTTTACTTTCAGTTTTTTACTGTTACTCTTAGTGGTTATCTTAATGGAATGAATGTTTACTTTTCATCATTGTGGGTTGGGTATGTGTGCGTGTGTGTATACAGGTACTTAGAAAAATGCCTCCCACTTGTGGGATAATGCCTTCGATGCTAGTCGCCAGCCCATGGAATTTGAGAGGTGGGCTTGGATTAGTCACGACACAGGCCCCGGGGGATGAGTCGTGATAGAGTGGTATCAGAGGTGCCCAATTATTCCTTAAGGATCGAGGGTCAATGAATTTGTTTTGGGGAAACAATGTTGAATGTTTCGAGTTCAACTTTCAGACTTAGGGAGTCCAGTGTTCATGTGGCGGCTAACGTATCCATACATCCAGACCCTGAATTATGATTTTTGACTTGGTACATGAAAACACCGATTGGATGATTCACATAGAAATTTAGAGTGTTCTTGTGTCCTTCCAGAGTCATAGTTAGATCACCAAGTATAATATATTGACTGTGGTTTATCTTAATCTATTTTAGGATGCCTCCACGCAGACGACCAACCAGAACTTCAGTGTGTGACCACAAGGATGGTACACCTAACAATGAGAGATCAATGCAGGGACAAGTATTGGAGATGACCACACCAGGTGGTTAACCAGTTCTACCACCACCCATAGATATGTAGTTCCTACCATCATTAATGATAGAAGATTCATGTAGGTTCAGTTCCTTATATGAGTTCTAGAAGAAAAGACCACTTTAGGTTCAGGGATGAGACTGACCCCCAGATAGTTGAGGATTGGCTGGAGGTGGTCACCCACACCTTCTATCTTGTGAGGACACCTCCCGACCAGATGGAGATCTTAGAAATGAGCCTTCTTAAGGTCTTGGGGGGGGGAGACGGTAGAGCTTGAAGATCTAGATGCATTATAAGGATACCATCAATTGGACTGATTTTGAGAACCTCTTTAGGGAGGAATTATTTACAGCGAATCTGTGATTTGTATGCATCCAGGATCTACTACACCTACAGTAGGGTAGCATGACAGTATCATAGTACTCATCAAGATTCAATGAGATTTCTCTCTACTCTATAGACATGGTGTGAGACCCATTCTTTAGGGATTGAGATTTTGAGTAGGGACTGTGCCGAGAGATTAGGGAATCCATGGTATTTCTTATCATCCCTAACCAGGTTGGGGTGTTGGAATGATATCTTCTCATGGAGATCTTCCTAGAGGAGTGGGTGCCAGCAGTAGGAGCTACCAGTTGATATCAGGCAGTGGAGTCTTCAGTAATGAGTAGTAAGAAACATAAACAGGGACCCAAGTGGTTTAAGTCTTTCAGGGGACAACCCCATGACACAAGGTCAGCAGTAAGAGACTCCCAGGGAATAGGGAGTCAAAAGAGGAGTAGGGTGTGCTATGCATGCAGTGGGCAGGGACACATAGCTTGTGACTTCCCAACTCGCCATATAGACGATCAACATATGGTCGAGGGACCACTGAGGAAGAGGAAGAGGGTCAAACAGGGTGGTATGTAGGGAGGCAAATATGGCAGGGGATCAGGTAGAGTGGTAGGTAGTGGGCAGAGGTTTGAGTTACCACCACCACCACCCCCAGGCGGTCCACCATAGGATCCAGGAACAGGTGGACATGGGAGGGCCCAACTATTGGAATTAGAGGTCTATGATCTCGATGCTCTAGATATTATTAGTAGTACGATCTATGTCTTCTCTACCTTAGCTACAGTTCTAATAGACATAGGTTCCAGTCACTCTTTCCTTACCCCAGACCTTATTTTGACCTCGAATATTCCAATAGTGCAGTTTTCTTGATCCTTATGATTAAAGACTCCTATGAGAGGGGATTTTATGATAAAACACTGATGTTGATAGTGAGAGATTAATATTGGAGGTGAGAGCATCAACTGGGATCTCCTAGTAGCAGTGTCGAGTCCTTATGATGTCATTCCTATTATGGAATTGTTATCCAAAGTCCATGATCATATTGACTGTTTTAGGTGTAGAGTGAGGTGTGTTTATAAAGATGGAACTAGGTTCTCCTTTACTAGAGAAAAATAAATTCTTTAATCACATGACAGACTTTCTTAGAGGAGGGTGAAGCCGATTATAGACTAGTTAACTTGCCTTACCCTCGATGCGGTGGACGATAGGAGTCCTTAATTTATTGCAGTTCTGGATGAGTATGAGGAAACCTTTCCTAAGGATGTTTTGAGATTACCTCATCATAGGGAGGTTGAATTATTCATTGAAATGTACCCCATGACGTCACCAATATCAACACTAGCATATCAGATGTCTCCCATAGGGATTTGTGAATTGAGGGTACAACTCTAGGATTTGCAGAGGAAGGGCTTTATAAGGCCAAGTTTTTCACCTTGGGCGGCCCCAGTTCTATTTTCCAAGAAGGAATACTGGAGTTTGAGACTATGTTTGGACTATCAGTGCCTGAATCAGGTGACCGTTAATAACAAATATCCTATAATAGGAATTGATGACCTCTTTGACCATCTAAAGGGAGATATTTAGTTCCTGATGATAGACCTTAGGTCTGGCTATCATCAAATTTGTGTATGATATGAGGAGGTACCGAAGATAGCCTTTAGATGTTAGTATGGACACTATGAATTCTTGGTGATTCCATTCAGTGTGACCAAATTAGTTTCCACGAGACTCATAAAAAAGATCTTCCACCCTTACCTTGACTGGTTCTTCATAGTCTTCATTGATGACATCCTTGTATACTCGGAATTCAAGGAGGAGCACATGAAACATCTACGAATAGTTATGGATACATACTGAGAGCACCAGATTTATTGGAATCTCTCGAAGTGTTTGTTCTAGATTCCTGAGGTCCACTTTTTGGGACACATCATTTCAGAGGCTAGAGTTGCAGTGGACTTGATGTAGATAGAGGTGGCGCTTTCTTGGGATCCACTTAGGGGCATGATAGAGTTGTAGAGTTTCTTAGGTTTGGATAGATAATACTGAAGGTTTCTGCATGAATTTTCAAGGGTAGCAACACCCTTATCATCTTTGACATGGATTGGGAATCCCTTCGTGTGAACGGAGAAGTGATAGAATATTTTCCATAAGTTGAGGCGGAGACTGACGAGATACTCTATCTTGAGACTACTATAAGAGTGTATGGGGTATGCAGTGTTCTATGATTCATCAGAGACCAGACTGGGTTGTGTCCGGATGTAGGAGAATGCAGTGATTGCCTACGGTTCGTGACATTTGAGGAAACATGAGTAGAACTATGCAACCCATGATCTTGAGCTAGAAGCAGGGGTCTTTTCTTTGAATATGTGGGGGTAGTACTTGATGGGTGAGTGGTTTACCATCTACTCTAACTAAAAATTATCATATATATCTTCTCGCATAATGATCTGAACCTAAGACAATGGTTGTGTCTATATTTCCTCTAGGACTACGAATTTGATAAAGTCTACACTCCTGGGAAAGGGAATGTGGTGGATGATGCGCTCAGCAGGAGAACCAAGTTGCAGTTGTTGAGTGAGGCATCAGAGTAGTTATCCACGATATAGATATCCATCGTAGATGGTGATAGAGTAGCTTACCTTTAGTCTATGGTTTTACTCCCCACTCTTACAATGAAATAGGGAGGAAAAAATTTGGGATGTTAATTGTGAGACCTGATGTTCTCAATTATCCATAGGGAATTCCCCTAATTGATATTTGATAGGTGGGGATAAAATCATCCTTTTTAAGGGCACACTATTTTACTAGTGATGTTGAGAGAGGAGATTCTGAGGGACTTCCACACTCCCCCTTGGCAGTGCATCCAAGAGTGGAAAATATATACCAGGATCTCAGATGTCTGTAATGGTAGCTGGGGATGAAGAAGGCAATGGCATAGTTGGTTTATCGATGCCTCACTTGTTAACAAATAAAGGCAAAGAATCAATCTCAGTAGACTTGGCTCAGCTACTCGAGGTACAATAGTGGAAATGAGATGGTATATCAATGGAATTTGTTATAGGTTTTCCATGCATTTCCAAGGGACACAATACCATCTGGGTGGTCATTGAATTCCTCACTAAGTTATCCAACTTCCTACCCATTCGGGAGCATAGTTCCATAGAGGGATTGGGATGGCTATACCTTTAGGACATAGTTTAGCTTCATGGGGTTCCTCTGATGATCATTTTAGACCTTAATGCTCACTTCATGTTGTGGCTATGGAAGGTATTGTAGGAGGCATTTGGGACACAACTACATTTGAGCTCATAATTTCATCCGCAAACAGATGTCCAGATAGAGAGGACTATCCAGGTTTTGGAGAACATGCTTCGTGCTTGCATCCTGAAACTTATTCATAGTTGGGGTGACCATATACCACTAGTGGAGTTCACAAAAAACAATAGTTATCACTCCACTGTTGGTATGTCACCATTCGAGGCACTGTATGGGCGACCATACAGATCATTGTTATGTTGGACAGACCCAGGGAAGTCAACACTCATGGGTCTAGAGTTGGTATGGTCCACCACCAAGATGGTGCAGATCATTTAGGAGTGTTTGAGAACATCACAGATAAGGCATAAATCTTATGATGACTAGAGATGGAGGCCCTTGGAGTTCTAGGAAGGATACCATGTGTTCCTTCAGGTCTCACCTCAACAAGGATTGTAGAGATTTGGGTTGGGCGAACAGTTGTCTATGATATTCATCGGACCTTTCCATATTCTGAGCAGACTTGGTGAGGTGGTGTACCACCTAGATCTTCCCCAAAAGATGCATTGGGTGTATAATGTCTTTAATGTGTTTCATCTGAGGCGGTATGTGCATGACCCATGGCACATCATGGACTGGGGTGAGATTGACATTGACGATGGAGTTTCATTTGCAGAGTTTCTGGTGGAGATTGAATATCGACAGGATCAGGTCTTTCACAGGTGGTTGATTCCTTTTATGTCCATTCAGTGGCATCATTATAATATCTAGGAGATTACTTGGGTGAAATAGGATCATATTCACGCTTAGTATCCCCATTTGTATGTTTATCCCTTATTTTGGATTTTGAGGATGGAAATCCCTATGGTATAGGGGGAATGTAATGTCCCGAAAATTCCAGGTAAAATTTTAGAAAAATTTAGATGATTATTTTGAGACTAGGAACTCAGATGAAAAGTGATTTTGAGGTCTAGTGATCATGGAATAAATGTTCTAACTTTTTTTTTAGTTTTTTTAAATAGTGTGCATACGCGGTTATGGAAACTTATGAATGGGTGCCCATATTAAAAATACAAGGGCACCATTTTATCTAGAATGATGATGTTACCCAAGGATGGATATAATCTAGACTGGTGCGGGTTGAGGAAAAAAGTTAATTTTGATTGTTTGATGGAAAAATAATATAAACTTAAAAGAGTTTATTTTATTCAAAAACGTTTCTCTATGACACAGTGACGAGACAACTGTTTAATTTCATAAATGAAATAGCGTTACAATGTGGAAACCCAACATAATAGAAACACTAAAACATGTTTCATAAATTAAGATCCTAACATGGGTATGGGAAGCAGAGCACAATTTGGGATATTTATCTGAACCTCTGGAGAACTTGTGCTAGAAAACGATGAACCACCCATGACGATGAACACCTTCCTTATTTCCCATCTCTTCAAAGCATATCGCCATCGACGAGAGTTTTGGATCAACGAACGATGATGGAATAACTCTTTTCTTCACAAAAAAATTATCTAAATCCATTTAAGGGGTTTTTGTTTTGTGTGTCCTCCCTTCCCATGTTCTTTCTTTCTAAATGAAGAATGGAGGTCAATTCCCTAACAAATGGACCTGTAGATCAATCAACCTTGCTGGAATGGGATTTCGACATGTGAGGATTTAAGAGGGTATTATATCATGGAAATTATTTCAAAGTCACTCCTTTATTTTCTAAAACAACAAATGAAGGATAAACAAACAAGGCCTACATTCATTGCCTTTGGTATGCATGGTGATCTCTCTCCCTCCTCGCGTTCTTCACCGACGAACCCCCGTGGTTGCGTCAGATTCTTTCCAGGAGGTTCAGAACGTGATTGGACCCCTGGATTGATGGAAAGAAGGCTTGGAGAACACAGAAGTGGAGGCGATGACCCAGGTATCATAGTGGTACTTTCAGATCATAAAACAGACCACCAGAGTGAGTCTCGTGGGTCACAGAAGTGCCCGGTGGCACGCCACAACGACGAAGTAGGCCCGCAACATCCACTGTGGGCGGTGGTCAGAGGCCACCAGAAGGTGGATGACGATGGTGTGGGTGGATGTGGAAGCCACACCACATCACCTTTCTAGATGGTCATGGTCTAGCTGGACCACAGGGGAGAACGCCGCGGTAACCTGTGTGGTGTTTCAGAGATGTGGTGCCCACCGCTTCTCATGCGGAATAGACTAGACCACTGCAATAGGCAAGGTTGTACAAGTAGCTTGACCTCATGCCCGGCCCAATGGTCCTAGTAAACACACTGGGTAGGGTCAGTAGACCTAGGTTGGGTCGGTGGACACCCGACAGGGTTGGAGTGGGCTCAGATCCAATCGACCCCTTTTTACTAAAAGGCTAATAACTTCCAAACCGCACATCCGATTAAGGAGATGTTTCTGTATTTGGGACCCTTGTGATGAGGCTGTAATTTTTATATACTCTAAGTGGTTTTTTTGTGGATGTTGAGATATAACCGATGGCTTGAGGAGTAGATTCTCCTGGAATCAAGCATTGTATGAGTGGGAATCCCATGGATAGATGTGATGAAAATACTATGAAGAGTGGATCTAGGTGCCCCAGTAGGTCTAAGTGATTAGTGGGTCTAGGTTCCCTAGCATGCCTATGTGATGAGAAGGTCTAGGTACCCTATCGGGCCTAAGTGGTGAGTGGGTATAGGTGCCCTAGTAGGCCTAAGTGACGAGCGGTTCTAGGTGCCCCAACAAATCTAAGTGAATCATTGGCGATGAGTGTCTCGATTGTACAAGGTGTTCACCATTTATGAGAAATAGTATAACTTTTTAGACTTTATATATATACCTGTGTGAGTTGACTCTAGTGACTCTCTCTTGACTATACTTCTTAGAGGCTACAATTCATGTACCTCTTTCGTAGTCAACTTCTTGTATACTTTCCTTTGTGGTATTACCTTGTGTTTTGGGTTCCTTACTAAGTATTGTGTCACTCACACCTACACGGGCTCCGCCCAAACTTGTCAATTCTTGTGAAGACAATAGGTGCTTCGAGAGAGACATTGGTGGTCTGGGGCCAGGCGATGCTTAGTGAGATCTGATAGATGAGGCGTAATTCTACGGCTTCAGGCAACACCCCCTTCAACTACCCTTCAGGTAGGGTTTATATAGATGGAATTTAGGAGCTTTTACTTATTTTTTTTGGTCTTGAATTCTGGACCCTTTACTTTTAGTTTTGTACTCTTACCATCAGTTGTTGTATTAGTGGCATGTATGTTTACTTTTCAATATTGTGGGATGTGGATGTATGTGTGCGTGTGTACAAATACTCAAGAAAATGCCTCTCACTTGTGGGATAGTTCTTTTGGCGATATTCTCCAGCCCCTCACCTTTGGGATGTGGGCTTGGGGTAGTCACAATATGGGCCCCAAGTGATGGTTCATAACAGTAATACAATTAGTGAATATATTAAAACTTATAACCATTTAAATATATATATATATATATATAAACAGATAAATTTTAAACATAAAATCACAGAATAAAAATAATTGGTATTAATACATGAAATAATAATGATTATTAGGAATAAAATAAAAACTAATCTTCTCTAGGAATTTAATTCACATGATATGTCGTGTTGATCCAAAAGTAGATGATTTGTTTAGAATAAAAAATAAAAAATTAGAAATATCAAAACTAATTTCAATTTATATATATAAACATATAAATATATATATATATATATATACATATAAAACATATAAACACTTAAATATATATATATATATAAATAGATAATTTTTTTTTAAATAAAATTTAATCAAAAAAATTTCAGATTTGGTGAGAGACATAAAAAATAATTGGGAATAAAATAAATAATAAATTATTCTAGTTATTTATTTTATTTAAATAAATAATAATATACTATGATTGATGTCCATAATAAGGGAATAAATATATTTCTATCAAGTTTAGATAGTTTTTTTTAAATTACTATTAGACAACATTGCTTTCGTTCTACAAAGATTCGTCAAATTAGAAATCAATATTCCTCTTAGTTATAACCTAGAACAAAAACATTATATAATTCCATAAAATTATTTATTTATATAATCAAACAAAATTTAATGAAAATTTATAATTAAACCTCAAATGCCTACAAACAAATGATGGAGTGAATCAAATTTATAACTAACAGATAACATATTTATCTTCAAATTTTTTACAAGCCACTTAAAAATTTCAGAGTTTTACACTAAAAGATTGATCCTAAATATAGTTATCATCCTTTGAATTCATTTGTATGAAAAACACTAAAATAACCTATTAAAACATTTTCAAAAATAAAAACAGACAAGAAGAAAGAACAAAAAAAACCTCCAATCGCAATGTCGCTCAACCATAATAGGGTTACCAGAGATGAAATATATCAATAATATTCCTTAAATCTGTTGATAATAAAATAACTAAACTGAACAATTATCACTTTTTCAAAACAATGAACAAGAAAAAACAACAACAAAAAACATACAATTTGAGTGCAAATCGATCATAAAAGAGTTATGAAGATGAAATAAATACCTCGATCACAAAAGGAGAAATGATTGATAGTCAAGGATCATGAAAATATGATTCATGTCAAAAACAATCCACCATAATACTTGTAACAATGGTGTGGGTCACTTTCGAGAGTGTCATCGGTTGATAGGAAAACGATGTCTTAATATACGAAATAAGGGTTCTGTGTTTGGGTTATTTTTTAAAATGTTTTAACGTTGTTTTTTTACCAAAACCAAAGTTATTTTTTTTCTAGTGTTGGTTTTCCATAAACCCAATTCTAGAATTCTGAGATTCCCTATTTTTTACATAAGTTTTTAGTAAAACTAACGTGAAAAAAAACATTTTTGGCATTGGTTTTTTTGGAAAATCACTGCTAAATACTAATTTTCAGCATCAGTTTTATTAATAACTAATGCCTAAAATGTAAGTATATATATTTTGTTGTTAGTTATTATAATAATCGATGCTGAAATATAAATTTTTTACCAGTATAGTATCATTTATGTAGAACTGATGATATAAATACAACATTAAAATTACATTTTCTACTAGTGGATATCAGAGATAAGATTTCTTTTCTTCACTTTTGTATTACTATTTGGGAAATGTAGACATGATATTAGGGAGAGTCAAACCTTGGACATGAGCTCGTGCATGGGATTTGCAAACCCATATATGCGGGAAACCCCAAGTACCCGGAGTAGGATTTTTTTATTACTGTTTTTTGTTACAGTTGAATAACATTTCACATTTGGTGACACACTTGTGGTGTGATGTGATAAATATTTCATAGATTTGTTGAGATTTTACTCATGGACTAGTAAGAAACAAGAGATGAGTATGAATGAATTAGTCTAGGCACTTAGGATTATTTTTTGACATATACCATTTTAGGCACACATGGGAAAACATGTTTTGGGTAAGTTGTTAAACTTGAACCATTTTTCCTTTCTTGAAAAATTGAATTGAAAATGGTTCCTAATATTAAATTAGAAGTGGTAAAATGATGAAATAATGTAGATAATTGGGTTTATAAATAAAAAACTTGAATAATGAGAATGTGTTTACCCTTTTTGATCATAACCTTGATGTAATATTGTTAAGGGTAGTGATAGAGCCTCGATTGTGACTATGTGGCGATGGTTGGGGAAATGTATTGTTGTGAAATATTTTGTTTCCTATAATTATGTTATCATTGTAAATTTTTTACTAATGTGCATTTTTGGAATTGTAGAGATATACCTCCATGATAACACTTGTTTAGAGGGAAAAAAGGACATATATAGGGGTGATCATCTAGTGGTGGAACATGAGGCACTGATAGTCTTATGTGGGGATGTTGGAGAGTAGTTACCAGAGAAATTTACATGATTCATGAAATTTATGTAATAATACCTACGGATGGTTTTTAAAATAATTTTTGATATGACAAGTCATTTTTAGTAGCAACACCATATAATATTTATTAGACATGGTGGACTAGAGGTAGCTGGGTTCTGGATTGATTCTATCCAACCTATACTAGACCACTTGGAGACTCCTGCTGAGAAGAGAGTCAAGCTGGATGCTTACATGTTGTGTGGTAACATGAAGCGATGGTGGAACATTCAGACTTGGGATGGGTTGCTGGAGACTATGGAATGGAATTAATTTTAAGGAGAAGTTCTTAGAACACTTATATAATGAGACACTTAGGTAAGAGAGAGAAATTGAGTTCATGGGATCGACTTAGGGAGCATGTACATGATGGACAATGCGATGGATTTATAGATTTATAGTTCTTTGTTCCATCGTTGGAAGGAGATGATGTTACTGTAGAAAATAGGTTTCAAATGGGCTTGTATGTGAGATTAATTTTTAGTTTGAGGAAGTTTACATAAGTGGTGAATTAGGCTCTCATATCTGAGGGGAACCTAAAGGAGGCTTCCAATTGTGGACATGTGGATTCAACTGGATGATTAAGAGATGTGTCTTCGAAGAGAAGGAAGCATCATTATGAGAACATTAGCTACAATAGTGGGAAGAAAAGTTTCCATCCAGAGGGATTATTTATTCAAGATCATACCTAAGTACTTTTGCACCAGTGCAGTAGGTCAGGACTCTTTGGGAAACATTATCCCCAACCACCAATGGAGTGTCAATCATATGAAAAGATAGTAAAACTATATTAGTTCTATCGGAACCATTGGCGGACAAGTAGTGATGATGGAGATAGAAAGATCCAGGGTGTGGGAAGGGGTTCTTATGCACCATATCAGTCTGGTAGTTAGATTCCTAGTGGCTGAGGTGGTAGAGGTAGTGGATGTGGTGCTTTTGGGAAAGAGTGCCCATATCGTCAAGGTGGTGAAGCACATGGGATTCAGACTACATAACAGGGGATAGGGATAAGATAGTTTCATGCAGTGCATCCTACACTTGTGGATTGTGAGTAATGACTTTCAACAATGAGAGGAACTAATCTCATAGATTCTACATTAGCTAGTGCCTTATTTGATACTAGTACCTCTTATTCCTTCATATCTGCAAAACTTTTAACGGTTTGATCCTAGTGGTGGAATTTATGAGTGGGGTTTTTTTGATAGATACATCACTGGGAGTAAAGTATAGATATATCTATTTGTGAAAGGGGTGTTCTCTCAATATTGGGGAGTATCGTTTTCTGTGGTATCTTTATATCCTTGACATTGTAGGCTTTGAATTGATTTTGGCTATGGATTTTTTGGTAGAATTCCAAGACCACCTTGACTTTTACTATAGGAGAGTGACTTTTGTGTCTCCTATGGGTGAAAAATATATCCACTGTGGAGAGTGGGATATCCAGGAAGGATGAGTGGGTCCAATTATTCTACAACTAGGAGAGCTCACAACCCAAGTTGAGAGTTTATTTCTAGATGATGGGGGTATGAAGAACGATGTTTTTTCACCTAAAGTGGACAGGTTTCAATATGTCTTTCCTAAATATTTCTCAGGGATGCCACCTGAGAGAGAATTAGAATAAACTATTGATCTCATGTTGGGGGCTGACCTAGTTTCTATTCCACCATATTGAATAACATTGATAGAACATCAAGAGCTCAATAATTAGCTAGAAGAGTTATAGGATAAGGGATTTAGCCATCTTAGTACGTCACCTTGGGGTTCACTAGTGTTTATTGTAAATAAGGATAATGAGATTCTATGCTAGTGTGTTGATTACTGGAAGATGAATCTAATGAAATTGAAGAAACTGTGTCCATTATTGTATCAATGATCTTCTTGACTAATTTAGGATAGCTCGTGTTTTTTAAAGATTTAAATGAGATTAGGGTATCATCAGTTGAGAGTTTAGACTTCTGATACACCCTAGAGTACTTTCATAATTAGGTATAGAATGTATAAGTATATCATAATTCAATTTTGTTTGATTAATGCCTCATAATTGTTTATGGATTTGATTAATAGAATATTTCATACTTAATTTGATTAGTTGTAGTAGTATTTGTGGATGACATCTTGGTGTACTCCAAGGCACATGACAATCATACCCAAATCCTTAACATCATTCTGAGTACACTGAGAGAGAAATTACTATATGCCAAGCTATCTAAGTGCTAGTTTTTGATTGATCATGTACACATCTAGGGTCACATCATATCGGAGGAAGGTGTGTTAGTGGACCTAGATAAAGTACAAGCAGTTGCATGTTGGGAGAATCTCAAGAATGTTTTCGATATCTGTATCTTTCTAGGGTTGGTAGGATGTTATCAGATATTCTTCCAAGAATTTTATAGATTGGAAATTCCTCTTACAGTCTTGACCAAAAAAGGGATAATGTTTTAATGGTCAGAAGCATGTGATAATGCCTTCTAGGAGATGATGAATTGTGTGAGATTGACAATGATATTGATCCTACCCAAGACAGGTGAGATGTATATGGTGTATTGTGATGCTTTTGGGATCCTACATGGAACAATGTTGATATAGGGAGATCACGTTGGGGCATATGGGTCTCAACAAATAAGGCCACATGAATGAAATTACCCTACACATGATCTTAAGTTATAAGTAGTGGTTTATGATTTGAAGTGTTGTTTTTATTATCTTTTGGGTGAGAATTTTATAGTTTATACTGACTATAAGATCTTGAGGTATATATTTTTGTAATGAGAATTGAATCTCCAACAACAGAGATGCATTGAGTATATGCAGTCAATTGATTTTGTGCTCGCATATACGTCTGAAAAGGGAAACATTGTGTATGATTATTTGAGTAGGAGAACTCATACTGAAGTGATTCAGGAGTGTAGTACATAGTGGGAGATGATGGATTTTCTGGATGAGATGCATGTTTTTGTTCATGGGAGTAAGGATCAAATGAATCTCATATCATTTTTAATGGAGTCTGCACTTTTAATCCAGATTAGAGATAGAAATTATGTGGGTCTAAAATGTCTATCATTGAGGGAAAGTCATAAATATGTGAAGACACCTTCATACTAGAGCATAGATGAGGTTGTGATCATCTATATTAGGAATCAGGTTGTGGTACCTATGAGCATCCTAGAGGCGTTAATACAGGAACTTCATTCCTTGAAGTGGGTGGTACATCTGGGTGTGACAAAAATATACCATAACCTATGATGATATTTTTGTTGGCCAGGCATGAAAAAGGAAATAGTAGGATTCAAGACACGATGCCACACATATCAATAGGTGAAGGTGGAGCATCAATGACCTATAGGTTTACTATATCCCTTTTCCATTATAGAGTGGAAGTGGGGTGACCTGACTATGGACTCTGTGGTAGGTATCTAAATAAATCCTCAAAATAATGATTCTATTTGGGTTATTTTTTACTGAGTGATGAAATTAGAAAATTTATTTTCATTACGGGATAATTTCTAAGTGGAACAATTTGGGGAGATGTATGTTCGGGAGATAGTCAATCTATATGGGGTGCCACAGAATATAGTTTTAGAATATGTATCATAATTTACATTGTGCTTCTTGTAGGTATTACAGAAGGTTCTTGGTAAATAGGTTCTATTGAGTATGAATTTTCACCCACAAATCGATGTGCATTCAGAGCATACTATACAGGTGCTTGAGGATATACCACAAGCATGTGTTCATGAATTCATAGGGTCTTGGGAGAAACACCTAGATTTTATGGAGTTTTTCTATAACAAAAATTATCAGGCTATGATATAGATGGAACCATATGAGGATATTTATGGTAGGATATGTAGATCACCTCTATGCTAGATAAAGGCAGCTGATTCAGAGTTGTTGGGACTAAGTCACATGCCAGAGATGTTGGAGCTGGTTCAGTTGATTTAGAAATGAATATTTATGGATCAAAGTAGGAAGAAGTTGTATGATGATAGACATCGAAGACCCCTAGATTTTATAAAGGGTGATTGTGTATTCCTTCAGCTGTCTCCTTGGTTGATTCATTGCAGGATACAGAGGTAGAACAAGCTGGAACCCATTCTCGTTGGACCTTTTGATTTTATGGAGAGGATCAAGATGGTGGTATACGTGTTGAATCTTCCATATATATATATAGTGATATATAAGATATTTTCCATATATCAAAACTATAAGGCTATTGACCTGACCCTTCTCTTGTGATTGAGGTGGATGATGTTGGGCTTGACACTGATGCATCATTTGAGGAGAATTCAAAATGTGTACTAGTTCACAGTGAAAAAGTATTGCAAGGAAATATCATTCTGATAATTTGTGTGTAGTGGAAACATGGGCGTGTGAAGGAGGATACATGGGAAAGAGAAGAATATATGTAGGATCGGTGGCCTGATCTTCTTGACTTGGAATCTTAGAGATGCTAGGGAGTGCAACTCGAGGATGGGATAATGTTGGGAGATTATAAGATCCCAATATTTTCTGGAGTTTTCTCACATTGGATTCCAAGAAATATTTTTTCCATTTTTGAGTACATTTTGTTTGGGATATATTTTGAGGAGTTTTGGGGAGAAATTTTATAAAATCGGAAGGGAGAAGTGTAGTGAATGATTGGGGAACAATTTTCCTTAACCTTGTGCCCCATCACAATAAACCATGCAACCCCAGAAAGAGGGGGATTGAGTGGTTGGTGCATAGGTTTTCAAACCGTGTTCCCTCTTTGTAGTAACCATTCACCCATATATAAGAGGTGAATGGTTAGGGAAAACCATGCACAACTTTTTAATTCACCTAAAAATTAGTTTTAAATTACCTGAACCCTCAAAACTCACCCAAATCAAACCCCATTCAACCAATAACATCCTTTAATGATTTTAGTGACTCCTGAATGAATTTCAATCCCTCTTGACCTCTTTTATTAATGGTTCAAATCCTGGATTGAAGATATGCACCCTCCTGTTAAGAGGATCTCATCCCAGTTGTTTTCTCATTCTTCTCCCATTCTTATCCATTTCTTTAAGGGAAGTTATTCTATGTTTTGGTTAAATCTATACCAATTTTTATGGATCTAGATCTAGGATTTTAGACCTATATCTATATTTAACAGATTATGAATTTTTATCCTGATTTATGTTTTAATCCTAAATCGCGTTCTATGTTATTACTCTACTAAAATTGGGGATTTCCATTGCGTGATCTCTCATCAAAGAAACAAGGTAGGTGGTCTATTATTAAAATACAAAAGTCTTGATATCAATTATGTGTATTTGATTGTAGAACTACAAGAGTTAATTTATAAATTGGAATTCCTAAATTGAATTAATAAATGTGTTCAATTAATTAATTGAGGAATTGGGGATTTGATTGAATAATGAAATTATGGAATTGGGATAATTAATTGATGAACTAATTATTAGATTATTTAATTGTATAATTAGGGATAATTTCCAACGATCTTATAACCAAGCGGTAAAGGCTCCGACTTGGCATCCAAAAGACCTAGGATCAAATCTGGGCCGGGAAATATTATTTGGTACTGTAGCCGCAATGTAGATGGTCACTGTAAGAGTACTATCGTAGTGACATAACTATATCAGTGGTAGCACTGTAGCGGTGGAGGAACTGTAGTAGGAACTGTAGTGATAGTGATACTATAGCAGGGACTGTAGTAGTCGGGGTACTGTTGCAGTACAATTCACCGAAGGTCCCTTTGGGGAAAAAAATGGGATTTCGGGTCTTGTATTCAGACCACTTGGTTTGGGCCTTCAGAATATGTAACAGGTCTCCCTCTGCCCTGTTTAAAAGAGGTCTTTACTTTAAATAAAAAATGAGGCTTCGGCCCCAACCTTAAAAAAATAGGGATAATTCATGATTGATTTAATTATAAAAATGTTTAATTGTGAATTAATAATAATTAATTATTGAATTAATTATTAGAATATTGATATTTTTCATTGGATTAATTAATTGTTGAATTAATTAATGGAGTGAATTTAGTTAATTAATTATTGAATTAATTAATATAAAGGATGTGATTAATTAATTATTAAATTAATTAATCAGATGAATGTGATTCATTAATTGTTTAATTAATTAATAGAATAGACCAGATTAATTAATTTTAGAATTAATTAATGGAATGAATGTGATTAATTAATTATTTGTTTAATTAGTGAGAGTTATTAAGATAAGAGGATTAATGTTGAGTAATCTTGATTGATGTGATATAGTGTAGCATGTGATATTGATATACACATGAAATTGTGATATATGTGATATATTTCATCTATTCAATGGATTTATAAACAAGTGTTTGACACATGCTGACATTTCAAATACCCATAGTGTGTAAAAGTGAATGCATGTGAAACTTTTAATGGGACATGGATTGATGATCCAAATACCCATGAGGTGTGTCACATGAATTGAAAATCTAAATACCCACAGGATGCTAGACATGACATTCTACGACCATAATATTGGCATTGGAATATGATTTCAATTTTCTATGATAGTAAATTGAAATGAAATGGATAATGAAATCACAATTGTTAAATTAATTGTGAATTTATAATATGAAATGGTTCATACTCCAGTAAGGTTTGAAGAAGGTATTGAGGCTCTGGTGTCCTTAGGAACCCATGGTTTATGTTGTTAAATAAAGAGTAAATGATAATATGATAACTTTTTTACTTATGAATTTTACTTATTTAATTATACATGTTCATACATAGTTATTGAATGGATATTATTTTAGATGTCATTGGTGGTGTCCTATTGAGTTGGACATACACCCTACTTTGGCTGCATGATCGGTACCTAAATAGATTTCATATTTATAAGAAATGATAAGGGAAAAGGCCTCATGTTATATGGTTGATACATGATAGAGAATGGATGAGGGAACTAGACATGATTCTGGATCCACTTGGGGGAGTCTTTACAGTCATTATATTGTGTTTTCATTGAGACACCAGGCACGTTCTTTAGTATGACATATCTGTTGTTCAGTTTTGATTCTATATTTCTAGTTTTCATCATATTTTGATACTTTTATTGTTTTGTTTATGGATATTTTTTAATAAGATATTGTTTCTTATTTTCGACTGGTGATTACATTGATAAAAGAGGGTATAGTCTCCCCATGACTGATATTAGACCACCGCTACTAGTCAGCAGCCTCTGGCGTACGGGGAGTTGTGCTTAAGGTCATGTGGAAGACTAACTATGGGCACCGGTGTGTGGAACCTGAGTTAGGATGTTAGAGACAATATGTCATGTGGGGATGTGTACACCCAAATATAGTGGTTGGAGCCATCAGTATGTTTAAATTTTGGGTTGATAAGCGACCGAGTAGGTAATTACTAAGGTAGGGAAAACGATAAGGGGAAATAGCCTATGGATATGACTGAGGTATATTGGGTTGATTTAAATTAGATGGTTATTTTTAGTAACATCTTTTTGTGAAGAAAAAATACTCAGTTATGAGCTATGTTAAGGTGGGGATACTGTAATGTCTTGGGTTTTTGAACAGGTCGAATTCCTCAACCTTTTTTATTTTTTGTGTTTGGTAGTTAGAACAACTTCTTTTGGGTTTCAAAACCTAATTATGAGTGTTTTATTGACCCAAGACCTTTTTTAAATATTTTTAATTCCTTAGAAGTTCCTTGGGGTTTTAGATGAGTTTCTTGACCATTGGGCCCAAAAATCAATTTCCAGAATGGACAGACATAGGCGCACAGTTTGATCAAACCATGTAGCCGGCAAGGGGAAACCATACAAACCACTTAAACACTAAATTTGTTTTTTCAAATAATATAGGTGGGGTAACATGAAAATTCGAGACTCTATATTCTTTTGAGAGATGTGATACACATGATCTGTGCACGGTTTTCCAAACAATGTTCTGAGCAATGCACAGTGTGGTTCTTAGGCAGTGAGCATCACACAGTTACTTCACTGTTAGCCAAACCATGTTGTTAAACCATGTGGGTCATTTAAAAGTGTTCAATGAGCATATTTCCCCTACCTGATTATTTAATTTCTTGTCCTCCTTTCTCCTCCATTTCACGCACAACATCGGGGGCTCCTCCATTTCTTCTCCACTTGGGCTTTAGCCTCCTATTCTCATTTGAGATCCAAATCAATCTCTTCCAGTCTGATTAAAATCATATTATTAAGGGATTTAATTCCATTTATTCCCTTTATCATCTATCTGTCCATACATAATGTGAAATCTGAGCGAGATAATTTTCTATATTTTCAGGGTGTTTGTCTAATTATTTGATTACTATAATTTTTTTTCCTGATTTAAAGGTTGATATCAGATGATAAAGAACCTCTGAGTATAAGGTAGTTGGTTCTTAGATTTCTACATTATTTTATGGGTGTTTGGGGGTGTGTTCCGAATTTTTTACATTGGATAGTCTGAGTGAGACCCCTAATTAATTATTTCTTTCTATTTAATTGATTAATTGATTTTGTGGGATGCCATTGAGCATGAACTCTAATATATATATATATATATATATATATATATATATATATATATATATATACCTCTCCGGGTAAGGGTATTATGAACATTTAGGAATTTTTGGCCAATTAATTTATTTTAATTTATTTATTTGTTATATTACTCTTTTGGTTTCAAGGGAACATGCGGGGCGTGGATCAGATTCACATGGGTGATGTTGATTATCAGAACTAAGGTGGCATGATTGTCAGGCTGAGGGAACGTGAAAATAGATATGAGGTGATTAGGATCTCTAGGTTTAGGCGACATGGTCAAAAAGATTTTATGTGATGAGATTTTCATGATGAAGGCATGGATATTAGGACTTGGGATGGTGTTCTCCATAGGGATTTTAGCAACATGGTCATAGGGGAATGAGGTGATAGATTATGTGGCTTAGGTTATGTTGGTGATTTCCACTCACCATTATGGGTCAATGAATCATTGGAGTTGTATTCAAAGATATAGGACTGAGTTGAGGTGGTGTTTAACACTCTTTATGGGTAGAGGATTCTATAGATATTGAAGGTTAGGGGCTGGTGTTGACCATCAGCTATGTTGGAGGTACTCACTGTTGAAATCTATAGTGTAAGGAGATGGACCATCAGGTGATGGTGTTGAGACCCTCAGTTGGGGGTTGGGGCTTGCCACTGTACATAAGGTCGATGGTGCAGGATTATTGGAGGATTAATATCACCATGTCTCAGGATGTCAGGTTGTTTTGATGATGATGATTTATTTATTAGAGGAAGAATATCATCGGGCCACAAGACATCAAGTTGTTGAGTTGATTATGAAATTATAAGGGGAGGACCTAGGTAACTAAGACTTATTTATTTTGTGTTCCATTAGGATTCTGGAAACTTTATTAATGACATGAGCTGTTGAGTTACATGCTTATCGGTGGATCCTAAGTGTTCACATGATATGACCTTCTTTCAGGGGATGCCTTGGGAAGTAATCCATGGGTCCTCACCACTAAAATTTTATATTTTAAATATTCTGTGGTGTTCCAAATATAAATTTTAGGGCACATATCATAGATATACATGTGATGGATGAAGAGGAAAAACACTTCCTTGTATCTATTGAGCCCAAGGGAACCATTTAAATTATTAAATTTGTGTGTCTTGCCTTTTTATTTATATTGTGAATAGAGTTGTATAATTATGGATGTAAGATAATAACACATTGGTGGAGGCCTACAAATTTCATACTCACCCCCTATATAGGCCCCTTGGGATGCATATAAATTTTATGTCTTTGAGATTAGGTAAGGGTTTAGGCTCTGGAGATGGACCTTTGTGATGAGAGTTGTAGCTTTTTCATGGGATGGATGGCAGTGGACCACGATGGTTACTTAACCGAGATGGAGTTCATTCTTAGCTCTTACATGGTTTAAATATATACTTATATTGTCGATCATAGGTGACCCTTCTTGTCTATTATTTTGTATGACCTGTTATGACTAGTATTCAATTCATCTACAAATAGTATTATTCCTTTAGGCTTAATTATTACTACTACTGTTTATTATTCTTCCACTATGTTGTTATATTTCTTCTTTTACGTTATAGTACTTATTTCATTGTATTATATACATATGTACAATTATTATTATCATCACCTGAGGGTATAGTCATTCCACTATCACCTCATCAAATCATCACTGCTAGTTGGTAGCCTTTGGTGTATGGGGATGACTTCTTAAGGCCCAGTGGCCAACCGGTCTGAGCATTGTTGAGTGGAAAACTAGGTCAGGATTCTATAGTAAGCTTTTACAATGATTTTTCACTACCCCAAAACCATTTTATCCAAATATTTTAAAAGATAATAATATTTATGAAATAATAATAATAATTGGTTTATGTAATATAAAAAATTTAGTTACTCGGTTTCACTTATTTTGAAACATCTATGGATTGTGGGATTCCATGATAATTCCAATGATCACTATACATATCCATTTCAAAAATAATTCGAATATAATTAACACCCATACATTTCATCTCAAACAAATATAGTATTGATTCCACCATCATTCTCTTGTCACATTAGTATTTATTATACAAAAAATGAAGTATTCAAAAAAAAGGTATCATTTCATGAAGATTTTACTTCAAGTGTTAATACCTTCAATCTTTAATGATATTTTTATAAGGATTATATTTATCTTTTCTTTCATGGAATATATTTTTTATTCCATTTTTTCCTTTTTATTCCTTAGAAAACCCATCATAGAGATGGGTTTTAATCTGCATTGATAATTCTCAATAATTAAATAATGGGTGACACGATTCATACAGTAGGAAAGCAGTTGATCCAAGATATGTTATATGATATAATGGTATTAAATAAATTTCCAATAGTAGTATCTAATAACTTTTGAGTTCTAAAATTCTTATCTACAACAAAGGATTACAAGTCATTCTTATGATCACTTATACATTTCAATGTAAAGAAAGTAGTAGCAAACCCAATTTCACATGGATGAATAATTTCTTTCAAATAATCTCTTATACCAATCCGTGATAAGAAAAAAATATGATTTCATACAAAAAAAGTAACAATTGAAGATCGAATTGAAAGATAAAACATATGAGGCATGATCACAATCACTTCAAAATTTTAACATATTTACGACATGTAAATTGAGATAGAAGCCCATATCAAATAGTTAATTACAAAAAAAATCCATCACAATTGACATGTAGTGTAAAATGGAGTCACAAAAACATTGTTTTATTACAGACATATTACCCATCAAAAAATAGAAAGAAGTTATCATTAGCAACAAAATTTCCTTTTCTTCAAAAATAATTATTTTTAATGGAAATGAATATCCATTAGAAATACGAATTTGTAAAAAAAATGAATATTCATGATACTTTACTTTTCATGAAGAAAATACATTTCCATCATGAAAAAAATAATGAAACAAATTATAAAAAACCAAATATATAAAAATTTTCACATATAGATAAATCACTATTTTACATATAATGTGTCCATCAAAAAATTATCATAATATGTTTATCAAAAAAATATCATGGATTACTATGGAGGAGGAAGACCAGCTGAAGGATCGAGCATAGGGAACTCCATCCTTAAACCTTGTGTAATTAATCACACCTACTCCATCATCTGGCCATGTTGTTACTCCTACCATTGACATTTACCATCCATCTCATAATGTCAAAGTTTCTCCTCCTACTCTCTACACATACTATTTATAATATTATTTTGAGCTCACAACCTCTCCTCATACGCTGAAAATGACGATGACTCTACACGAGCTTCCTCAAGCCCGATGATGACCTTGAAATAATACCACAATAACTGGCATATCAAGAACCAACCTGGATTACCAAACCAAACCATAACCCAAATTAGTACTGACACAACCTGAAGGGTGTTCCTAACCCCCATTGGTGGAATAATAACACCTGAGAATCAAGAATTACCTTTGGGAATGATTTTTCTATAAAGAACCTGAATCAAGGTGATAAAAATATAAAATATGTTAGTGTGGCAAAAAAACATGATAATAGTAGATAAGTAAAACCAATAAGAAAAAAATTCCAGATACATAAAAACAACCAAAGTTCTCAAGAAAGACAAGTCTAAACTTAATGTGACACAATGTCACCTTTAGACTCCCACACCCTACTAACAGAAAAACTCATCACCTCCCTATGACTCATTTCTCTTACCTATATTATATAAGACCAAATATATATACAACCAAAGGTGTGTTCAAGGTTTGAGAAAAATAGCTCAGTAGAATCCCACCAAGTGTTTCATAATAATAATCTATAAAATAAATTAATTACGATCATGTAAATAAAACCAAGGCATGAGTTACAATTTAACACACAATATGGATAAATATTTGGTTTCATAGTTTATAAATCATAATTTATAGCGACCATATCCTTTTATATATAACATTACATGATTTTATGCCTAATTATACAACAGAGTACAGGCCAAGGATCATTAATTCTAGCGTCTTAGAGGACTAGGTACATAAAACTAAAAACATGAAACTAAATAAAAAATTTATTTATTTAATAATAAAATTGAGATCCTAACTTCCATTGTTCTCAAACATCTTCATATGGTACACTGGGGAACACATGAATAAAGGGATGATCTAAATAGTCTAGTAAGGGAATAACCTTAAGAACAAATCATTAACACATGGGATAAAAGGCATGACATGATGATATAAAAAGGAATGTAACATATGAAATCATAACATATAAACATGGAATCATATAAAAATGTAGTCATAATAATGTGGAAGAAACATAAAATATGAATTTATCATTATTTAAGGCCAACCACTAAGACCGTTGCACAAGCCAAGTCTAACTGCCAAGACCGTCACATATGGTAGCACAAGCCAAGGCTAACCACCAAGACCGTTGCACATAACATCTCATGAGACTCAACTTTACCCAATGCATTGGAGATCTATTTGGGAACACCCATATTATGTTTTCATGAATATTTTTTCCACATAAATAATCATATTTAATTAATCTTACATAAACATAAGGGTTACCCATGGAAGGAATTGGGTACCATAATCATGTCATAAAGCATAAAGAATGGGAGTATCATAAAAGTGTCCATGAAATATTGGAGCTAAAATATACATGGACATTAATAAAGAAAAAATAGGCATGTATCATGGTTTGTGATTTTATGTATAAGTGACAATATTTATTAAAAGTTTTTAATAAATTTTAGCATTAGAACATTTTTGTGTGATTTAAAGGAAAATACTATAAAGCCTTTAAAATAAAAAGGGAACAATCCATTATATAAAACCAGAAGATAACTAATAAGTATTTAATAATAAAAAATAATAATTTTATAAAGACAATGGTGGCTTAAAATATAAGATATAGTGCACTTGAAATCTGGTAAGAATTCAGCAAGTTCCCACAAAACAGGTTTTCTTATCGGGAAGTATTGAGGAGGGAATCACATAAAAAATGTATATAAATGAAAGAGAATGATGAAATGGTCTTGATAACTGAATTTGGTACATGTATACAAAATTTTTAAGATTCACATAAAAATATAAGATAACAACATTTTGGTAAATGGGATATAAGGCAACCCGAAGGAACAAAGGAGGTTCGGGTAGAATCCCTTACGGATTATTGGCATAGTATCAGGTTTACTTAACAGGGCTTAAAGAGAGATAAATGGGTTAAGATAATTTTATAAATTATGAGGGAATTATGAGGGAGTTTTGAAATCATACCCCGTCATTAGGAACTATACATACAAGGACATAACATAGAGGACATTCTTAAATAAAAGTGAAATAGAGAGGATCCCTTACCTTAAGCCCGATGATGTTCTCCACATGATATTAATGACCTGAATAATCAAATTAGGTTCATTAATTAATAATTACATAACATATTTTATATGTAAAGGATTTATTATAACCTTTCCGATTTCATTAATGAACTCTTTGATGGGTTAAGTGGTTCAATTGTATTGTTTGGGCCCGTTTGTTTTCTTGGTTTTTATGATCAGTTTACTTATTTTAATGAATGGATAATCATGTAAAATGAAGAAATTTGTCCAGAATTGGAGATTTATTTTATTATTTAACATATTAAATTATAAATGGTTATAAGTTTCATTTTTTTACTTGGAGTGAAGTTTATATAAAAAACTAATGATAAACACTTGGATTGATTTGGTGAATTTTCTCATAATTAACTTGTTTTGTATTATTACATTACATCATGTGTGAATAAGGGTTAAAAAACATTAAATAAGTTATAATAAATATATAATAGTTTGGTTAAACCATAAAAATGGTTTCATGACCAGAACAGAATATGGTAGTAGAAATTCATAACTCGTCATCCAAGAATGTGATAAATTAGAACATCTCAAATAGTGTTTTCATTTATATCGTAAAAAAAGAGGGAAAGGGAGAGATAGTGATGAATTATCTCATTATAATGACAAAATTATAGTACATGTAAGGTATTGGAGTTATAACACCATTTGGATAATTAGAGGTTAGGAAAGAAAATAGAATAAAGGAATATGAAAGAAAATAAAAAGAAAATAAAAGAGGAATTTACCTCTTGAATTAACAATCCCTGAGAGCCTCGTAAGGGGTGCGAATTTGGACTTTTGAGGAGAAAAAGGGATACTGGATGTGGGGAATAATATTGGGGAGATATTTGGGTAGAATTTATTTAATCCTTGAAGCCTGAGAGAGTGAAGAAACGTGGGTGTGAGGTGTGGTATCTATAGTGTAGGGGATGAGGGTTTTCATAATATTTAATTCTTTAGTTTATTAATTTCCATCACGACCAGAAATAGTGATGAATCAATGAACAAAAATAGTAACGTGAAAATTTGATTTCAAAACAATTTGTCTTAAATCATTAAAACATCATCCTTGACTCTATAGATCATGTATTTATCTTAATTGCAAATTATCATATTTTACTATTCGTAAAAAAAATCAAGTATTTCTGAAAAATACCAAAAATTCACCCTAACCATTTTTTGATGTGTAGAATCCAAAAATTAACTCCATTTTTCAAAAATAATTTTCTATATATTGTTAACATAATAATTTTTTAAAATCATAATTTATTTGAAAAATACAGATTTTAAAACTATAACTGATTTTATAATGATTTAAAAAATTACATAAGGTATTATAAAATTATGTTAAAACCATAAGAAATAAACTTTTTAATTTATAAACATCCTTTAGGAAAATATATTTTCTTTTAAATTATTTAATTAATTGTATTTAATTATTTATGACTTACAAAAATAAAAATACTTTTACCATGGTCATATTTTCACTTATAAGATGCCTAAATTTTATTTATTCATTCAAGGGTGAGGTTACTATTATTTTGAAAGATTTACTATTAATAAGGTTCATATTACTATTCATAACGGTAGGTTACTATTAACTAAAAATTAAGTTTGTTACATCAGACTCTAAACATCTTACTGATCGAAACCGTGTATGTCATATTTTCAAAATTCATATCACAGAAGTGACAATATTATGTTTAAAGGTCACATAGTACTTATCATTTCATTGTGTTGTGATTTCAAGTGATTATATGACATAATTATAATATGGTAATTTCTATTGATAAAACATTGTGTCATTACATACTTTAATTAATTGGGTTTCAAAGCATTTCCATAAACGTTCCAATACACATTTCAATGATATACAATAGATAAAACAAACCCGAGTGTATCAGAAAATTTAGTTCAATCAGGATTCTCATTCAATTTTTGTGATCAATAGGCAACCTAGTATGCACGTTAACCTAGAAAAAAAGTATGTGGGCGAGAATATGCTCAAAATAGTGGCTTATTTCCACTAATTAGAAATCCTTTTGCACACATTACCCTAGAAAAATAGGTCCATGGAGAGAGAGTTCATCCCAGAGGATGGCTCTCTACTTCATCATTGATCATAACTATGTTTACCACAATAATATAATTCAAGGTAATTTTATATTAAAAAAATAAATTATTATTCAAAACAATTTCTGTTAAATATACAAGGGTTGATTCTGTTTTCAAGGCCACATTTTTCATAGAATCCATTTTCACGTCTATAACAAACTTTAGAAATCAATTTAAAAGAGGACAAAAACAAGGTTCATAACATAAAGATGAGTGATGAGAACACCTAGAATGAAAAAAATTGGAATAATAAAACCCATGGAAATCAATAATATAAGAATATTTGGGGGCCTTAAGAATCAAGGTGGGATCCTAGTTCAAGAGTTATTAATCATAAATCCCCAAATTAACATGTTTTAGAATGAAGAAAAAACAAAAGGAGCACATACCACCACAATTCCTAATCAATGAACCACAAATGTTGAAAACCTAATGAAGATCCCTCATTTCTAAAATAAATATATAAATAATAATATCATAATCAATAATTCAATGATTTCTACCATCGAAGATGTAAATCCATAGGGAGAAACAATAAGAATTTTAAGAATAAGGTGATCCATGGTTAAAATGGAGAGTAACATACCAAGAGAGGTCAAAAACGTCATTTAAACTTTAATCCACTAGGGAATTGGGTTAAAAGAGCCAAATATGTCTCAATAGAGCATCCATATTCGAATGAGTTGAATTAGGGTTGAAGGAGGTGGATTAAGAAATAAAATGGGAGTTTCTGGTGTGAAAATTATGATAATGACAAAACATCCCTAGCCCAGATCAGTGCCACCGACTGGTTGGCTACTTTTATAGATATGCAGAAGATACAATCCATCCTAATGGTAGTCCAGTGGGATTACTATAGTAAATCATTACAACCAGCCTCCCATCGGCTAGTTGGTGGCCATCACTAGTATGTCGGTGGATTTCCTATAGGTCTTCCATCTACAGGTTCACATCCACACCTTTAGAAACCAACCAGGACACCTCTCGAGCACCCAAAAAAGAGTCAAATCCACACCCCATCCCTTATATCCACTTTATATCAATAGTAAACATAAGCAACAATCCATAAGTGTCCAAAGTAAAGAGAAAAAAAATAAGAACATGGGTAGTGTAGTGTAACACCCTGATATATTAAAAGAGGAACATCATATTGGATAGAATATATGACACAAAACAACAAGATCAGAAGGTAATGTAAATACCAAATACTTTATGATATATTTATTTGTTTTAAATCAATCTCTTTGATATATTGTGATGCATTCAACAACTAGGTTAAACGAAACACGATAATTTATTAAAATATTATTATTTAAACATAGTCATTGTAACATAGCCATTAAGTTGACAGGTATGAACAGAACCAGATAAATTATAAAAATTTTATGCTTTAGAAATGTATAAAATAAATTCAATTATTATATATTGTTTTAAAATAAAATAATAATCATTTGAATGAAAAATAATTATTTTCTGAAAAACATTATTTTTGTAAAAGGCGGTTTAGTCACACTTTGTACACAAAATGTAAAAATAATTTTAACCATTTTTAGAAATTTTATTTTATAAAAATAAATTCATATTTTAAATCATCATATAAAATTTATTTTAGGATTAAATTTTTTTATTTTTTGAAAGTGGTTCATTTTTCGATGAATAGTGAGAAAATACTAATTTTTATTAAAAATTACTTTTCGTTTAAAGAATTTTCAAGAATTTTTTTATTTAAATGTGATTTTATAATTAAAATTAGTAAAATTATATATTAATTAATACAAATTAGTTTATTGGATTCAATTTCACATTTAATTTTGATATAAAAACTTATTAATATTTTGAATGTTTTTCTTTTGGAAAACAGGTTTTTTGACAAGACTATGGGTTTAATTTTATATTAAATCCTACCACTTGGAAGAGTTGAATTTTGAAAATTGTATTCCATATTTTTGATCATACTAATTTATATTATCTAATAATTTGAAATTATTTTTTAACCATAATTAATAGTGGAAACAGTAAAAATTATTTACCCTGATTAAGGTAAAAACGAATTCATCGAGGGTTAAATTTAAATGACAAGGTTTAAAAATGACTCAAAACATGTCTAATTACTATTTATGGTAACATGTTTACTTTATATCATAAAATGTTCTAAAATGTTCCATTTTGTGCTTTTATTATATTAAAAATTGTGGGTGTAATTATTTATTTTTAAAAATACCAAATTTGTCCTCTCTCTCACTTATATAAGGCAAAATCTTCTTCTCTCCTTTCCAAAAATTACAAAACCCCTTTGTTTCATCCAATAACTACCCAAATAACTTACCTAATTCCATCATATCATCATAGAATCCGTGGTTTTGTCATAAAGATAACCTAGGAAGGATTTTGGTGCAAAAAAAGAAGTTGTCTAAAGAAGAGATAACATCCTTAACCAAACATTTTATTTTATTTATTCTTCCACCTCTTTAAAATATTATTAAAAACATATTATAAAATAACGGAATTATATTACATATTTATTTATGTTTTTATGTTATTTTAATTACCTAAAACTACCTCCTCCCCCTCAAATGGGAAACAAAACCATTGATCATGTGTACAATAAACTACAGCCTCACGAACCGACATAATTCATTTTCCATCACCACTTCTCACATATAGATATAATGATGTATTTAAGGTTTATATATGATATTTATGATATAATTATATCAATTTAATTTTAATATCAAATATACCTTCTTACTTTCCATTCTATAGTGAATACAACAACGCAGCTTGTGTGTACAACGGGCTACAACCTCGTAAAGCATTTCGATTCATTTTTAACATACAATTTACATGGAAGGAAATAAAGATTAATATTATGTTTATATATGATATTAATAAAAATTATATAAAATAAATATATCACATACTTTCTTACATTAACTTCTATTGAATAAATGATAACGTCATTCGTGTGTACGGAAGACTACCCCCTCACAATGAAATGCGATTCATTTTTTCACTAACACATTTCATGGAAGGTAGAAAAAGATAAATTTAGTGAATATATGAAATTATATTGATTCTTTAAAATTAATATGCAATCCAATTTCTTACCCTTTTCTATGTTAAGGAAACAATAACGTCGCTCGTGTATATGTATGACATATAGCCTCCACGAAGCAAGGTGATTCATTCTCCATGCTCAAAAATTAAATAATGATTAAAAATATGTATATAATGAAACAATTATATTTATAATATTAATATCATTATTAATATTATGTAACTATAAAATATGTTTATGATCTAGATCATTCACGATTAAACATGCATAATAAAACATGGAAATTAACACCCAAAACAATAGTGATATTGAATGATTATTAATGAACGAGTAATAATATGTGATTAAATGATCATATATGATATTATAAATGTTAATATGGTTCTATTATAAGATAATAAAATCTTTAAAAGAACTATAAAATATGTTAAATACCTCTCAACTAAAATGAAACTTGAGGTAAGGGGTTTCTTAACTCAATTTCCATTCATTCGGTTATACAACTACTTCATTTATTATATTATTCCCAATTTTTTTTGTGAAATTACTTTTGATTAATTTATTTTGTATTTACACTTTTATTTATATGTATATTCATGTTTTACAAATAATAACCCCATTTATAAACTCTCACCTCAATGATATGAAAATTTTAAGGGTTTCATCTCAAACTTCCTTCTTTGAGACACATATTCTTTTATGAACCTAATTTATTTTTAATGGTTTATATAATTACACTTTATATAGTATATCAATAATACTTACCATATCATGATATTTTAAGTTTAAAATCATCTACTTCATTCATGGGAAGTTATGATTCAAAAGTTACTAAAGCGGTAATAATTTATGTTTCAATATCATTTTAATCGGGATTATTTATGCTGGAATTTCCATTGAAGGAAATTATTTAATAATTTTATAATACACCAATTTAATTTTCTTATCTACTGTATATTCATGATTTTTTCAAGTAATAGTACCATTTCCCTCTCTTTGGTACTTAAAATGATTTAGAAAATATTTTTATGAAAATCCAACTTCGTTTTTCTCTTTGGTTAAAAATCATTTTTCTTCTAAATCCATGTTTTTTTAAAAAAAAATTAAAAAATGTTTTACAATAATATTTTAAATTCATTCTCAACCTTAATTTTATTTTTAAAGAAATAATTAAAAGTAATCTTCCTATCGCTTTTTGAACAAGTCACTTTTTTTTACTTTTCATATAAAAAGGTGAAAGGAATCATTGTCTTTTTTAACATATTTTTCATGAATGAAACAATTCCATTATCTAGACCATTTAATGTTTTAAAGATTAATTTTTTAAGTTTTAAAGTGTATTTTCAAAAAAAATTATTTAATGTTTGAGAATGTTTTATATTTAAAATAAATATTTTCAAAATGGGAAGGATATTTACCTCAATAAATGTTCAAAGTGATATTTCAAAATCATTTTACATATAAGATGGAATAATTTGATCTTACTTAAAGTGAAAAGGTTATTTTCCTCAAGAATGTTTATAATATTTTCAAAAGTGTTTTCATAAGTGAAAACAACCTTTGATGTTATGGATTACTTCTAAATTATATATAATTTTTTCTCACATATATACCTTGTTATTCTCTCTCCCATTAATGGGGGTAATACATGCTTTATTATAATTTATAAAATTCCTTTATCATGAAATTTCTTTTGAATATGCTACAAAGAAAGACTAGAATATGAAGACGGAAAAATGAGGACCTCATAATCCTCCTTGGTTCGAAGTTTTCAACACAATGTTAACCATTTCTGGATTAGATCTTGTGGATAGATTGATTTACTCAATCTAGAGTTAGAAAGATCATTCCCAACTCATCAAAATGACCTTCAAGATGGGAAGATTTCTCTCATTCACTCTAGTAAAGTGGTCTCATTCACAGAAGCACTTGCAGGATATTCTTCTAGAGAGGTAAGTCACTCTAATCCCCTAATTATAAAGCGCTCAGGTGAAGGATCCATTACGGTGGTAGCTAATCCGGATTCCATCAGGCAGTGAATGGAATCCATCAAATTCTCAGTGCTAGGTCGCATTTACTACAAAAGAGGGTCAAAGACTTGGTCCTATTAAAGTCTCACTGTGGGAACCTCTTCAATTTGTGGCTTATACTAGTTGGAAAGGGATATTTTCACCTCATATTGCGCAGTCAAGAAGATATTAATTTAATATGGTGTTTGGGCACCCTCAATCTGAAATCAAGGATCCTACTACTCTCTAAATAGGATACGAATTTCAATCCCTTCATGCAAAATCATTCCATCGTGCAGGTCTGGGATAGAATTGATGGCTCCCATGGAACTAATGGCACCCAAAAATTCTAAATGATCTGGTCTCTGGAATTAGAAATCAATTGAAGATTGAATAGGGAACGTTGAATGGTGACCTTGGTCTCTATGCTCAAGTTCTCAATGAGATCGATATAGAATTGTCTCCTCCAGAACGTGTATATCTAGATGTGAATGAGCATCCTATAGATGTAATAATTGAATTCAAAAACATACCAAAATACTGTGAACATTGCAGGATGATAGGCCATGCCATTGACAAGTGTAGAGTTGTTCAGAAATTCTCTAAGCCATCATCTCATAATACTTCAGTGAAGGGATCTTAAAAAGGGAAAATGATAATACCAAGAAATATGTGAGAAAAGAATCCAATAATATCTCTAAAGGGGTCACCTGTGATAACACTGCTAGGACAAGTATGTCCTGGGAAATCTTAGTAGAAGAAGAGGAATCTCAAGGACGTGCTCATACGAAACTGGTATCTCAAATGATACAGAAATACTGAACAATTGTGCTCAAGAATCTCTTGTTTTTCTGGAGTTATCGGATGACATTTACTCCTTGTCTTTTAGTCTGCAGTCTGAATCCTTTATTCTAGATTTTATTACTTTAGAATTATTAAATACAGTGTATATGGATGACATACTTGCATCTGGAGTTTCTCAGGATGCTCATTCAATGCAAGGGTCTGTGCACGTCCCTTCTTAGCCTATAGACATTAGTATAATAGATTCATACCCTATGAAGTCAAACTCACGGAACATGGAAGACCCAGTTAAGTCGATGACTGAGTACACCCCAAAGCAAGAAATTCGTACCAACCAGTCCAGCAAGAGGGAGTTGATAAGATCTCATAAAAACTAGGAAACTATGAAAAAACAGAAAGGGGGACTTTCCCCCACTTCGGAGCAATAATGTGTACCCTCTTTTGGAGCTACCAGGGGCTGGCCAACCCTATCACTTTATGTTCCCTCAGGCTTCTTATGAGTAAACATAAACCTGATTTCTTTGGTATCTCTGAGCTAAAATCTAATAACATCACTTCCGAAATCCTGCTTACCCGGAGTGGATATTCTACTCTCAGTTCTATGCAAGTCATATCTGGTATTGATAGACTCTATTTTCTTGTACAACATTTTGTTAACAATCCTACTGTTGTTTGTGTGGAAAACCAAATCATCACTTGCATCTTCCTAAAGGAGGTGCATCTCTATTTTTACTTAATGGTTTATTTTTTCAACTGCTACATCAGTCCAAGAACTCTTTGGAAACACATAAAAGAGCTTTCTACAGTCATTTCAGACCCTTGGGTTATAATGGGTGATTTCAATTCCTTTTTACTAGCAGATGAGAAGATTGGGCTTGTCTCTAATGCCACCTCTTTGAAAGAATTCAGAGATTTTATTGATGAATCAAACCTTATTGAATTCAATATGATTGGTTCCAAATACACCTAGTATATGAGGCATCTAAATGGAACCAGGTCCAGTAGAATTGATCATGCCTTTGGTAATCACTCTCTCCTTGGGGTTGGAAAACCATCTCTTTTGTCACACTCGTAAAGCACAACTTTGATCAATATCAAATTCTTACAACCTTCACTACCAGGGGAGACAAGTTGCCAATCCCTTGTAGGTATAATAATGCTTGTACGACTCTTCCCGAATGATCTCAGCTAGTGAAGGACACCTTGAACATGGTAGAGCATAATAGTGCCGATTTTTCTTGTATTTCCAAGCTAAAAGCTATAAAGATTAACATGAAACACTGGAGAAAGAAAAAATTCAGCCTCCTTGACCAGAATATTGACTATCTGGAATGCCCACTTCATGATCTTCAAGAGGAAACCACTAAGTCCAACTTTACCAGTGATACTTCTCAGTAAACCAGCATGTCCTCCCAAATCAATGTACTCCCCAGACTTAGAGACAATATCCAAAGGGAGCTCTTTAAAGTCAAGTGGTTCATAGATGGGGATCAAAATACCAAGTTTTTCAATACCCTCCAAAGAGTTAAAAAGGTTCAAAGGCCTCTTTACTTAATAAAATATGGGGACACAATTCTAGATGATCGACAAAGCCTCTCCAATCATATTGTTTCCTATTATATGAACCACTTCAATGGTCCTGCAAGAAATGAGGTTATTAAGGATGAAATTATTCCCAAACTTGTCAATGAGGTTGAAAACACTTTTCTTACTTCTATTCCTCTAGTCACTGAGATCAAAGTTGATTTTTTGGTCTCAACAATGGGATTTCTCCAGGATCGGACAGATTCACTAATCACTTTTTTCAATTTTATTGGGAGGTAATCAACTCAGATGTTTGTAAACTTGTTAAACACTAATTTACCAAAGGTTCCCTCTCATAATATTGAAATGCTCAATTAATTTACCTTATCCCAAAGGTGGAAAATGCAAGTGAAATTGCTCAATTCAAACTAGTAGCCCTTGTCAACACCATCTACAAGGTCATCAAAAAAATCCTGTCCAATCGTCTTGCACATATCTCTGAAAAAATCACCTCTGGGAACCAATTTGGATATGTCAAAGGGAGAAAAATCAAGGATTTACTTCTCACCACCTCTGAATGTGTCAACTTTCTACAAAATTCAACTCTAGGGGGAAATATTGCTCTCAAATTGGATATCAGAAAGGCCTTTGACACAATTGATTGGAACTTCATTGGGTGTATCCTCCATGAATTTGGATTTCACATGAGGTTTATTAAATGGATCAAAGATCTTATTAGCTCTGTGAACATTTACATTCTCGTTAATGGTTCCCCATAGGGTTACTTCAAGTGCTCAAGTGGAGTGAGGTAGGGTGACCCCCTCTCTACCATTATTTTTGCAATTGATGAAGACTATCTGAGTAGAATTCTCCTCCATATGACCTGTTTGGGTGAACTCAAAATGGTCAGAGCATCAAGAGGCATCTCTTCCCACTCTCACCTTATCTTTTCTGATGATATTATTATCATCACCCAAGGTGACAAGAAAAACATTCAAATCCTCAAGAAATATTTACTCCATTATGAGACTGTCTTGGGCCAGGTGGTTAATTGGGGCAAGTCGTTTATTTATTTTGGTAAAAACATACCTGCAATAAAGAAAATCCTGAATTATGTCTGATCTTGGAATTCATGAAGGGTCTCACCCCTTTACCTACCTTGGGGTTCCTATGTTCTTCGATAGACCCAGGACCTCCCACTTTTTGGAGGTTATGATCCAATTTAGAAGGACCCTCTCCTCCTAGAAAGGAAAATCACTCTCAATGGAAAGCTGACTTTGCTTAGTTAAACAAGTTTCCACCTCAAAACTTGTCTACTCCTTTATGGTCTACTCCTGGCCTGCTTGGTTGATTAAAACTTTAAACACCTTGATAAAAAACTTTGTGTGGAGTGGAAGTATTCTGGAATGATGGGTAATTTCTGCTCCTTAAAAGCGGTGCTATATGTTGTATGTTAAAGGTGGGCTTGGAGTCAAGAATCTGGAGTCTTTCAATCAGGCCTTGAAAGCACAGTTCATATGGAGGATAATTAATGACATGTCATAGTCATTGGAATTCCTCATATCCAAGCTCCTAGAAAGACTTATTGAAGGGAACATGATCTACATTCAATCCTCAATCTGGCATGGGCTGAAAAAACATTTCCAGCATATCAATAGTAAATCCCGCTGGATTGTCAGTGCTCAATCCTCTCTCAGTTTCTGGAAATATAACTGGACAAGGTCTCCATTAATCGACAGTGTTGACATGAGGGATCCAAATACTGATTATGACTCCTCCATTAAAAATCATCTTGATCAGGGCATTAATCTCCTCCCTCATATTGTTTCTAGGATTGAAACTTATTCCATCCTCAAAAACAAGGATATGCTTATATGGGAACCAAGTATTAATGGAATCCTTGATTATAAGGGATACTAAAATCACCATATCCATGGGTAGAGCACAGGAATTGAAGCCTATCACAAAAAATAGCTACTACCCACACGTTTTTCTTTGATATGGAGACTTCACCTTGGCAAGATCCCGATTGAGGTGAATCTACAATGAGTGAGTATCAATATCTATTCCAGATGTGTAGTCTTCCAAAAACATTGAGAAGATGTAAATAATATTTTCCTCTCCTGCAAAACTTCTGCATCTCTCTGGATTTATGTTTTCAAACTCTTTGACATACAATCTCTTCTAGATACTAATATCACTCAATTCTTGCTGGATTTGGCTGCTATAAAGCTCTACAAACAGGTGCGTGCTCTCTTCCTGGTTGCCTATTCTTAAGTTATACATACAATATGGACTTTCTGCAACAACAAAAATGCATGATGAAGCTTCCCCCAATCACAATATTTCACTTTATATCATCTTGCATGCGGTTCAAAATGCCAACAATCTGCATTCGGAATGCTGCAATAATTCAGTAAATGACCCGGTTGTCTTGAGAAGGCTCCGAATTCCTTGTAATTTTCCAAAACCTCATAGAACCATGGATGTGTTATGGGTTCCCCCATTTACAGGTTGGATTAAGTGTAATACGGACGACACCTCAAAGGGTAATCCGGGACCTTTTGGATATGGTTTTGTCTTCCGAGATCAAAATGGTAACTTTTTAGAGGTAAACAAGTGTACATGTAAACATGCCACGACACTTGAGTCAGAGATGCACAACCTCATTAAATCAGTTGATATTGCTCGACAATGAAATTGGGACTCAGTTTGGTTTGAAAGTGATTCAATGGATATGGTGCAAGCTATTTGGATGGGCCAGATTCAACTTGTTTGGAATCTTACAACCCAATGGAACAAATGCTTGAACAATATTTCCTCCATGAACTTCCTCATCACGCACATCTATCGTGAGGAAAATCAACTTACTGGCTAGCTTGCTAATAGTGGAGCCTCTGAAGGGAATTGCATTCATTACACCATAATACCTGGTGAGCTCATGAATATACTTCAATGTGATAAATGTAAATGTTCATCTTTATGTCTTCTGTAACCCTTTTTTAATAATTTGAAGCCTCGTTGCTTTATTTTCTAAAAAATGGTTCAAAGTAAGATTATGAAACCCATTTTTGTTTCATGGGTAATTATTATGTCATTACATAAGATTTATTTCCTTTATGTGACACACATAGATCATGAACTTGTTATGATGGTGCTCCCAGACAACACTTCAATGCATTGTGTAAAGCTTTAGTTTCATGGGACATCGGGTATGGGATTAGGGAGTAATTATAATCCATTTTAGGACTCTATCCACCATTTAATGTTTTCTTGGTAGTTATCCTTGAATGATGTTTATGTCATGTTTTGTGTTTCTACCACATTTCCTATACTTCCATGATCTTATAATACCATGTTCTATATGTTATAATTCCATGCAATTACTCATGAGCCTTCACTTTATGATACCATGTTACACTTTTGACTCACACATTATGTTTCCTTATCATTTGTATTACCTTACTAGGATTTTTAGATCGCCCTTTTGATTATACATTCCCTAGGTTATCCCATTCTATTTAGAAGCTTGAAAGGATTTATGAGCTTTTTATGGAGAATAAAATAAAAAGTTCTATTTTTAGTCTAAATTTATGTACTATGAACTTAGTCTTCCAAAGATAATGGGCCTTTATGATTCTGGTATTATTTTAATGTATTTTAATGACTAGGATTCATGTAATAAAATGTGTATAAGGAATGGGTATCCATATTTTAGTACCTAAAAAAATATGGGAAAAATATATTTAAGTCATTAATCGAGAACCAATACCAATAAATTGGCCTTTCTTGAAACAATGCAGGGTCAACTGCATCCAAGATGCCTCATCAAAAGCCAACCCACGTATGTCTCGACCCACATTCTCTGCTTGAATCTCATGTGTGTGATAAGTTTCAAACTCATAATTATCTTTGAAATTTAATTAGAAAATAAAATAGTTAAAATATCAATTTAACTTATTTTTAAAAATCAAAAAATTATAATAACCAAAATCTAATGTCGTGGGTCACTAGTAATATCTAAAGTGGTAGGATCATTGTACATTTTCTTATAAACATTGAATTCCCTATCATCAGGATTCTCAATTTCCAATATGAATATAACATAAAATATTTAAATTTAAATTATATATCAATTATTAAATAAAATTACTCCTTATATGTCGTTGATAAAGACTAAAGGTGCGACTCTCAGCTCAATTTGCGACCTAAGGTATCCCTCAGTTCTAAAAACCTGATGATGATCTACTTTGAAAACTATTTTCTGTCTAGTATGAGTTCAATATATCCAAAACCTGGGATGATATTTAATTAGGTCAATGACTACAATAAGACTAATAAAAAATAATGACTTCAATTCTCACTGTGGATCTCTTTCTCATATTGTGTAAAAACTAATGACAATGCTCAAAGATACAAATTTTACATGACTCCTAGATTGAGACTCATGTTATCATCGATGAGATACCATAAACCCTACAAATAACTAATAATAAAAAGTAAATAATTAAATAAATTTCTAAATAAATATTATTTATGTACCAAAAAATAGTTAAACATGTGATGAAGAACATCAATTAGAATATTATTTCACTCTACCCATGGTCTGAAAAAATAATTAAATATAATCACACCCATATGTCCATTATCTATATGAGATATATTGTTGAAAAAAAGAAAAAATAATAAAATAATTAGTACATAGATAAATTAATGAAAATTCTTTAAAATACATGACCAAACATAACTCTACAATCATATATTGAAATGAAGAGGCAAATATTTCTTGGGAATATGATCTAGAATCATCAATATGGATAGACCACAGTGGGTTTATGATGTAGTGGAAGAAATCAATAGGTCATGTGAAAGGTCATCAAGTTAACCACCAGGAAGGACCAAATCTATGATGGCACAAAATAAATCATTGATATATTCTACATCCCTCCAAAAAAATCTTTACAAATAATTTAAAATAGACACTATATACTAATTAAGATTATAACCAACATGTAATTATGTCATTATCCATCTTCAGCCTCAACTTCATATTCATCAGTGTCTATATCTTAATCTTCCTCTTCAGTATCATCAATTTCAATACGATCTTAAACCTCATCATCCCATTTTACTTTAAATTCATTAGTTACATCATCAACACTATCAACACCATTGAACCATAACTATGGGATGAGATCATTGAAATTTGTATCTCTTTGAGTAAAAGGTGTATTTGTTGACGTCTCTTGAAAAATTTTAATTTCTTTCACATCAACCGAACCAATTTTATTTCCCATAAATGGATTTTCATAAGATTTAATTTTTATCAAACTCCACTGGTCAACTAAATATCTTAAACCAACACAATAATTTTTATAAAAAAAATTATGTTCTTGATAAGATATAATAAATGGTTCATTTATCAGAATAAGGATTTTATATTTAATTTCAATGATTTAATATCATGGATAAACATACAACCCTCTCTTAGTATCAAACCAATGACATTTAAATATTGTTACATAATTCTGTCTCATATAATAGAACTCAATTATTTTATCCAATATTCCATAAAATCCAACTTAACTTTCTTTATTGTGAGATCCTTTTAAGTAAACACCATCTTTCATTTTTTTATATGATTCACCATATCTGTGTGCATGAAATTGAAATATATTAACCACATATGCATTATTATATTTAACTAATTTGTATTGTGGCTTACTTAATACACATAATTAATTATCAATTCTACCCACCTGTTGTGATACCTGGAAAAAGAAAAAAATAATTAATAGTATAATAAATAATAATTGATTTCATATGTTCAACAACAAACAATTTACTTTACGAGTCTTTGAAACCATTTGGAAATTTTTTTGTTAGGTATCGTCAAGATTAGTTGGTATAATTTTCAAGAACAATTTCATTATATGATCATCATATAATCTACAGATGAATTAATACTAATTTACTTATAAAAAAATATAAAGAATAGGTGAAAGCAGCACTCACTGTACAAATCATGTCATTTCTTCACAATAGAGTAGAACATATGTATGAGATTTATGTTTTCCATCATAGGAAATAAATTTTTCATGAACTCCACTAAAACCATGTTCAATAATGTAAAATACTGATAATTTATAGTCCATTACATAATCAATATTTCCCAAATTACAAACCATTAAATTATGTTTTGAAGAGTAGATGGTAAAATTTTCATGAATAGTTTCTTTATAAAATCATCACATAATCTAAAAATTAATTAATACTAATTTACTTTTAAAAAATATAAAGAATAGGTGAAAATAGTACTCAATGTAAAAATCATGTCATTTCTTCACAATTGTGCAGAGCATATGTATAAGATTTGTGTTGCTCATCATTTAAAATTCATCATTAATAAACTCCACCAAAACTAAGTTCAAGCTACTTAAATACAGATAATTTGTGGTCCATTACATTATCATCATTTCTCTTATAATGACCCATTTGATTATGTTTTGAAATATATTTAGATTGAAAAAAACAAGAGCATAAAATTGAAATTTTCTCTTGAAAATATACATATGTAATTTAATCATCAATGAATTATTTGTTATATAAATTTTCATTTATTTATACATGTGTCACTCATATGGGTACATCTATCATAAATATACTGGTCCTCCACATTTTCTTCATGTTAAAAATTTAATATCAATTGTTCCACTAAATCAATGAAATTTGGTGGATTTTATCCAATTTATATAAAATTAAAACAACATCTTGTTGCAGACTACATAGTTCATTATAGTATGTTGTTATTACATAAAAGTATAAAAAATATGATATTTCTATCTGCACATCCCAAATCAAATAAATCAACAAAACATTAAGGCTAATTAATATTAACATTTCGATTATAACATGATAATAATGACCTTTTAACCCAATAATATGACCATTTATGAAACATCGAGAAAAATTGAATAAATAACCTTCTGGTAACCTCAAATCTTCAATCCAATGAAATAATAATAAATTATTTTATTTAGAAAGTAAATAATCCACTTTTTTTACTTCCTTATTTTTTTTGTGATTTTTCATTTTGTAATAACACACGTTATGGGTGCCTAAAAATTTGGGATATAAATAATAATATCTAGAAAATATCTCTAGTCTTACTAGGTGTGTCCCAAATTATATAAATTATGTTATTAAAATATTTATTCTATTAATAATCCCAAAGGATTGAGTTGGATTTGTTGAAAATATGTGAGACTATTATTTATTGGTTATTGTGTTTGATATGTTATCCATACAAAGGAAGGAAGGATATTCAGTGCCAATCTGGAAGTGTGACAGTATTTTAGAAGGATACTTCATGGTCAAGAGAAGGTACAAAGGAATCTTGGATAAGGAAGAGGAGGACCATGACTTAGCACAAGGCACCATGTGTTGAAGTTTCCCAACATGGGAAAGACCACACCCTTATCAGTGGGCATGGAGAAGATGAAGAAGAACCCAAGTGTAGCCATGACTAGAACATATGGTGTGTTGATAAGGAATTTACCAACATGGAAAAATGGATAGGGACCACACCATAGTGGTCCCTATGGTTGAATTGCAAAGAACCTATGAAATGTAGTCAATGCTAATATGGTCACAAGTTAGGCTGTGGTTGAGTATTACAAAGTCCAAAAAGAACAATAATATTCCATGGATCTTGGCATGTTGTGATGGAGGTGTTCCTAAGTAAAATGGACACAAGGAGACCATGGTGGAGGGCACGGTTGAAGTGAAGTGTTGAGTTGAAGACATGTAGTTCAAATAAATCCAACAAAGGATGGACCACACCCTAGAGAAAAGTGTAGTGGTATAGGAAGATACCATTGGAATATATAGAAGCCCATTATGGTTATGGTGGTGTTATAGAGTGGTCATGGTCATTAGGTGGGGCTATAAGTGATAATGGCCAATAGAAGATAACCCTACCATAGTGTCCAATGTTTCAGAGTCAAAATAGATAAATGTTTTTCACTATGCTATGGTGAAGGGAGTGTGGAAATGTAACCCATATATTTTTAGAGAAATGATTGTGGTGATGCTTGATAATTTATTAATTTATTCATACATCATGGGCCTTGATTTTAGGCCATGATCCAAGTGTGACTCAAAGGGAGATTGCAGTATTCATAAGGTGAATTAATTGAGAATTAATTCACACTGAAAAATGAAAAAGAGTTGATCATAAAGTAGTTATGTGGACTATAAGTATATAAAAGATCATTTATGTGTTATGAAGGAGTTATGAATGGTTTTATTAATCCATTATTATTCTAATAGGTTTATATTTATTGGGTTCATGATCATCTTTTTCATAAGGGATCGAATGGAAGAAAGAAAAAGGAAAGAAAAAGACCCAATAATATTTTATATCTAAATATTTGTGAGAAAGATGAGTTCCAGGAGAGGGGATGGAATGAAATACAAGGAATTGTCACATATTGAAGAATCCACTAAAGAATAAAAGGTAATTTTTGTGCAACCGCAAACAGAAGAGTAGTTTCGTATTTATTCTAGAAGAAGAATGTGATGCAAGGAGTTATTCATAATTTGTTAAGAAGCATCCCATTAGGACTAAAATACAGAAACTAACTATTATTGAATATAGAAACCAAGAAAGTGACACTAAAAAGGGACCTGCATAACCATACACTATGATGAGGTGATCCTTTCATTTACAATGAGTATTAGAAGGAAATATTGAGGGAGTGACCCTTTGGAAGTAGTGACTTTTCCCTAAACCTTTGTAAATGGAAGTAATCCCTATGAAGATTAGTGATCTTTATAGTGATTTGGGAGTCAAAACACAGCCAATTCATGCTCCTTGGACATATCCCAGTGAGGGAAAATCATGTAAATTATTGTGTCCTTATTTACAGTATGCATGTAAACAAAAACCAATCAAGAAATATAAAGTATATCTGGTAAAAGAATTTAATGTGTGACCCTCAAGGTTGAGAGGAAAATATCCACATATGGTATGTGAGACATTAATAGTAACATGTGTTTCAATTGTTTAATACATTAGAAACCTAGATTCACCCCTCCCCTCTCAAGTAAATATCACACTAAGACCTTATTGAGGGATAATCAATTGGTATTAGAGGGATATGTTTATTTATCTTGGATTTTTTGTTTCTCTAACTTTATGTAAATTTTTATGATAAATGGAATCTATAGTGAAAGCTCTAATTTTTTATGGAAATCAATTTTAAATAATGGAAAAAAGAAGTTTATTTTTTACATGGAAGATTCATGTGGAGTTTCATGACAATTTGTGGTAGAAGGAATTTTTATATTTAGTATACATAGAGTTATCTTTTAAATATATCATAGAAACATTGAGATTGATGTCTTTGTGAAAATGGAATTAAATGATACCCTTGGAGAAGAAGAATACAAGGAGGATTCACATAGAAAATTTTCAAAAGATATGTGGTTGAAATCAAAGTAATTCCATGGAAATGATTATGGATATTGGATTATATTAAAAGGAATGAAGAATAAAATAGATTCCAAAAATAAATAATTCTCCTACCAAGGTAAAAAATTATGAAACTAAATACATATCAGATTCTAAAACTGGTTTGGAGAAAGTGTGTTCAATTTCAGAAACTATTTCAGTTCTCGAAAGAATATGTGATAAAGAAGTGGAAACAACATTATGTTTACAAACAATGAGGTGTTAATTAAATGAAAAAGATAATATCTTTTCATTATAATAGAAGGTGGAATAATGGAAATTCATTCATGAATTTTATTTTTTCATGATTGATGATTTTTTCATGGGAAACAAAAGGAAAAAGAGAGAAGATATTTCCTTGAATTTCAGTATAAAGAAAATGGTAATAAAGATAAAAGAAAAAAGTGACATGATTGAAGATATTTCCAAAGAAATTTTGAATTTATTGGTATTGGATAAGGATTTGAAGATAAATATCATTCCCCTCAAAAAATTAACATTAATGAAGACGAAAAATATGAATGGATTTGGCTTTAATTTTTAAGGAAATGTCTACTGAATTGAAGAAGAAATATGAGAAGATCATGAAACATAAGGAGAGGATACACACCTCATCTGAGAATATTAAAATGCCTCCAAAAGTTTCCTCAATGGAAAGAAAGATTCCAAATTTTGAAATCTAAATGAAAAGATAAACTCCATGAAATAGAAGATCCAAAAAATAATGTGGTGCATAATTGATACTATTGTGGAATATTTGGGAGCATAAATAATATATGTTTTGAATCCAACAAGCCTAAATATGTGAGAAGAACTTTAGCCATGCCTATATCTCAATCAATTAGAGACCACATGAGGTATGATTCTTATGGTATATGTGTCATCTATTCTAAAATCATTCAAATTTAAAGGTATTTTAATTGGATGAATTCATGTAAAGGTAAAGATTCTATAAAGAGACACTACACTCCCATGACATACAAATAAAGGGTATATCCAAGGTAAAAGCCTGTTAATCTATAAAATTGGTTTCTTTTTTAGAGAGTAATCCTCAATGAAGGGTTCATCAATCACTGAGATCAAGATACAAAAAATAACTCCCTTGGAAGTATACGATGAAAATATGAGAGAAAAATAAAGAGGTTGTGTGGAAGAAAAAAAGAATAAGAATCCACCAATAATGAATAATTATTCCAATATATCACTCTTGGATGACAATGAATAAGTTTTCCAAAGTGTCCTTTCAAAAACCACTAAAAGGGAAAAAATATAAAGATGTAATGGAGAAGAAATCCATAGGTGAGACCCTATATTGATACATGTCAAGAAGATTCTTGTTGAAGTGTGATGGACTCCATAGTTGTGGAAAATACCAAGATAATGAAGGATAAAAATGCTCATATCCATAAAGAGAAGTGTATATGAGGTATTTTAGAAGGTATATCCTTTGGAAAAATGTTGATTAGTCCATATGTAAGTAATATTGATTATGAAAAGGTTTAATAAATGATGAAATTCCTTTCCCAAAAGTTTAAAAATGGAAGAGGAAACATGTAGGTCCAAGGGTCAATCTATCTTGACCAACCCCAATGATCTACATGAAGAGGTTTGAGGTACCCCTCTCCCCATATGATTTATTGTTTATATCCATTTGTAAATAGGTGAAAAATATATAGGGAGATAGGATCCATGGAATGATTATGCTAGAAAATAACATGTGATTGGAGTTGAAAAGAAGATTTGATAAGGCGACAAACTAAGTAGTTTCTGGCCATGATAGGAAGATAAAATGAGAAATAACAACAACCATAAAAATTAAATTCACATATTTTTTATCTAACAAGATGTAATATGTTTGATATTATTTTATGTTTTTAGGATATCCAAAAGCCTCTATTTTAAAATATTTATTACCAAAAGTGGTATGACTAATTTTATCATCAATAATTTGAATCAAAATATAATATTTTGGGAGGAATGGTTAACAAAATTAAAATTCTTCTTATCCTTATTTAGAATTTGAAGATTCCTATGAATATTTGGAAGGGAAAGGTTTCAATTGGTATCAATGTGTTTCACAATTGAAAAAAGTTTTTAACATAAGGTATGATTATCACAACCTATGATTTAATGTTTATCCATTAATGGTTTAGTGTGAATGTGTGTTGGAGATCACATGTTGTTTTTGATAACTGAAATAATCAAATTTCTTTGAGCTTTCATTAAATTTTAGGAGTGAAAAGGAAAACTTTGAGGATATTTTCAAAGTCTCTTATTTCCAACATGTAGATTATTCTTAGTGATTTTAGAGTATTTTTTGACAAACCAAATGTTAAGTGGAAGTCTCACTCAATGTATCTCTTAAAAATTATTGTTGTTATAAAAACTGTATTATGTAAGTTTTCTAGAGATGGTCATTCGAACCAATTTTTTTTTCATTTTCCTTTATAGGATTGGGATATTCATCATATTGTTGATTCTAAAGTACTAATATGTTTTGAAACATTGGATAAGACATAAGATGAGTAAGTTCCCCATATTATATCATAGGAGGAGTTAAACCCCATGAGTAATCCCTCTTTAAAGTTGAAGATAAAGGGGGAGTTGAGCTTTCTTGGAGTTTCTTACCACACATCAAGGGATGAATCGTTTAAAAAAAAGAAAGGAAATAAACCCATTCAAGGGGGGGGATTGTGCTTGAAAATAAAAATTCACACATTTTAAGGAATAACAATATCTAATTTAATTTAACTTCTAATAAGGTAGAGACATATTTAATATTGTAAAGAATATATAAAGGGGGGGATTGTTAGGAATCTCAAAGGATTGAGTTTAATTTGTTAAAATATGTGGGATCATGCTTCATTGGTTGTTGTGTTTTATACATTATCCACAAAAAGGATGTAAGGATGTTTAGTGAAAATATATAAGTGCTAAGGTATACTACATGGAGACTACATGGTCAAGATAAGGGTAAAAAGAATCTTGGATAAGGAATAGGAGGATCAAATCTTAGTACGAGTCTTGGTGTGTTGAAGTTTACCAATATGGTCAAGACCACACCCTGGTCAGTGGGCATAGTGAAGATGAAGAAAAACCCTGGTGTGTCTACACTAATAACATAGGGAATGTTGATAATGAATTTCCCAACATGGGAATCTATAAAGATACCACACCATATGGGTCCCTATTGTGGAATTCCAGAGAACATGTGAAAAAGTAGTCAAGGACAATACAGTCATGGGGTAGGTCATGGATGATTATTATGAAAGAAAAAATTACTTGTACTAAATTTTTTAGCTCTGTGTGGTGTGATGGAGGTGTACTTGAGAAAAAAATACACATGGAGAAAATAGTGGTTCATATAGTCAAAGTGAAGTGTTATGTTGAAGACATGTAGTTCAAAAATGGAAACATAGGATGAACCACACTGTAGAGAAAGGAATAATGTTCTAAGAGGATCTATGTAGAACAAGAAAAAGTTCATTATAAGTGTGGTGGTATTCAATGTTGGTCAAGGTCATCAGGTTGTGTTTCAAGCAAAAAATGGGATACATAAGTTAACCATGTCGTAGTGCCCAGTGTTTTGGAGTAAAAAAGGATGATGTTTTTTCACCAGAAGATGGTAATCCAATTTGTTGTTTGTATATTTCATAAGTATTCCTTAAAAAAAATCCCATGTATTATGAAATAATTCCTTTTCATCCTAGGAAAATATTGGGATTGTATGTCTAACCACTATAGTGGTATTAATAGGATTAAATTTTAAAATGAATGAATTGAATAGTTGGTACAAGGTATCAAAGATCTCTTCATCCAAATTTTAGAGAAAATCCTATATTTTACCTTGATGCATAATGGGAAAACCCTAAACCTATTATCCCCATCACTAAAACATTGGAAAGGCTACCACGTCACAACAATATGAAAGTCTCTAGTAAATTATAAGGAATCCTCAACGAGATTTCCATTGAAAGAGGGAAACACCAAAAGATAATACTATTTAGTTTCATTGGTCATAGAACTAGGAGTGATCCTTATGCACGAAGGGTTTCTATACAATATTGGGAGAGTCCCATTTTAGAGATAACCAATTATGGTATCCATCCATAAAGGGATGGATATAGGTTCATCATGCTCCGGGGTGGTGTTGACCTAATTTATTTCTTCCATATCGTAGATGAAAACCAATGAGACCATTATTTGATGTGTTATATAGAAGGTTTCTTCCACTTGACCAAGGTCAACCAAGACTATGGATTCATTATGCAATGCATCAATGTGAGAATTCTGTGATTTGGGAACATTATGCAACATGAGCTTAAAATGGAATTCTTCCATTAGTTCCCTATCATTGTAAGTGAGAGGTTCTAATTCTTCCTTTTTATGGAATATTCACTATTGATCTTATTTATCAATAGATTAAAATACCCTATGATATTCAGGTAGGCTATTTATAGCTCTAGGGGAAGTTCTAAGACAGTGATGAGGGATTTTTATTTTTCCATGTTATTTATGTAGCCATCAGATAGTGAGAAAGAGTAGGGAAAATTTTATTTGTCCATAGAAGCAAATACAATCCCTAATACATCCCAATTGAGCTTTGGGTTTTTCATCCTTTTGTCAATAATACTTTAGGAGGCACTATGAAATTCATCTCCCATGGCTAGGGAGTGTCATGGGCATAGGAAAACTCCTAATCTGGGAGTTCGGAACCCAATGGTGTACTTTCTGGTGCAGGATGTTCTATGAGAAAATCATCCAGGTTATACCATTTCACTACATTCTGTGACTTGAACAGAATTTCATACTGTTACAGAATGACTTCCCATCCAGAGAAGTTCCTAGACAACATGGGATATCCAAGGATGTACTTGAGTAGTTAAATACAAGAGACCAAATGGAATTCATGTTTCTTCAAGTAATACCTCATCTTCTACAATATAAAGATGAGTGTGATACAGTTCTTCTCGACATCCAAGTGTCAAGACTCTGTACTTAGTATAATTAGACCGAGGTAGTGGAGATTTTTATCACTCCCTATATCATTCTTCTGTATGAGGAGGGTGAAAAGTGATCACTACATGGAGGCCTCATATATGTTAAGTGGATTTCCCTACACTAGTGCCATTAGGACTAGTGGGTGTAGCGTGAACTTCTTGAGACTTTCAAAGGATTCTTGGAAGTCCCCATCCCATTGATATAAGATTCCGTTATTCATTAGCCGGGTGAAAGGGAGATATTTTCTATAAAAGTTGGTTATGAAACACTGAATATAGATGAGGTTTCCTTAGAGTCCCCTCAGTTCATTAAAATTTATGAGGGGTGACATTTGATAAAATAGCAGTATTATTTTATGTGTCAACATCGAGTCCTTAGAGGCATACCACAAAGCTAAGGAACAACCATGATGTTACTCCAAAAGACCATTTTGGCAGATCATCTTCATATTGGGTTGTCACATCTTTTTGAAGAATTTTGAAGATCCACGAAGTGATTTCCACACTATCATAATTTTACCACCAAGTCCTAGACAAAACATTAAACTATCCTTACCAAGAAGGACTTAAATATATGATACATTGTGAATTGATATATGGAACCAACATTCTATAAGACATAAGACATGACATGTTAGGAAAGGATCCCTTAGGGTGCTCTGAAGGTAGTGTCTTCTTCATCTTTAGGTTCTATATTGATTTGATTATACCTTGAATTCCCATCAATGGAAGAAAGGTCTTGTAAGCCAAAAGTTTCATCGATCAAGAGTTATTTGATCGAAAAATGGGAAATTAAACTTTTTTGAAGTGTCGATTATGGTCTCTGAAATCGATGGAGACCCTAATATGTCTATTCCTTTTCTTGATGGGGAAAATATTAGAAAACAATAATGGAAAAATTTTCCATTAATCAAAATTTTAAATTAGGACTCTACATTAGTAGCATGATAGGGGTGTATCCTTATGGATCATTTCTTGGAGACTCAATGTAAATTTGGTAAGATGAGATAATATACATCCACATCTAGATTCAATCTGTGAAATTATATACAATTCCACATGAACACATATTTGTGTTACTTTTGAACTGTGATTTATATATATTGCTCATTGGGGGAATGGTGGAACTTATCTATTTAGGTTTTGGATATTCTTATATTCCTATATTTACATTATTGATCTCAACAATGGTGGGGGAGATTTGTTCCTTATATATAGGATGGGAATTCCTATGGTCATCCTCTTCTACTTCCACCTCTGAGTCTGTGGAGGAATTTTTAGATAAAATTGGAAATATGGGGGAATATATATCACTATTGAGGCGAGAGAGGCCGTGAGAAAGCACATTATCATACCCTACATCCAGATTCATTGTAGATAGATTCCTAAGATGATTGTTTTATACATTTTTGCTGGGGATAGAAGAGGCTTGGACCTCTTGAACCAAGTCTATTACATCAACTAGATTTATGGGGAGGAAAAATTTGGTGTTGAGAATATTCCAGGGATTTATAGGGGCAATATCCAATCCTTTAGAGGATACAACAAGTATATCTCTATCCACCATTGATTCCTTCATTCCCTTTTGTAGAAACCTACCCTAAAAAATGTGGCTTCACAAGTTTTGAAGGGGTCACTATCACTATTCTGTATGAAAAAATTTCCATCGATGGGGTATTTAAAACATTTATGGTATGTTGAAGGTATCACCACATGGCTATAGATATATTGCCTTATAAGTAGGAAATTATATGAAGTGTCTTGATAGATAACCATAAACTTCGTTTTAGATGTGATATCCACAAACTGATCTTTGAGATTAATCTTCTAGAGAGGTATTTGATCACTCTTATCATACCCTTTAATGGTTATTTTTATGGGAGAAAACCCCCCTTTGCTATACCAAAAACATCAAAGGTTTCGAATTAGGACAAGGTTTATCTTGGAACCATTTTCAATCATATACCTTTGGATTTTGACATTATTGAGTCTACTAGAAACATATATGGGTCTGATGTTTCCTTGGATGGACTCTTTATAATCTTTCCCTATGAATGAGATGACGACAAAACTTTTTATTGGCATTGTCTCGACTCAATAGACCTCATCTATAGTGACTTTTGTCTCAAACACCCATGGGATCTGGAGGGCTTCAATGAGTGGCTCCTTGAGTTCTTTTGAAATATAGGGAATTTCTAGGATTGAGAGGTTGAATGGTACAACTACCAACTATTTTAGAATTTTTTACTTTTATAATAGAGTTCAGTGGTTCTTGAGGTGGAGTTGCTTCTCATTATATGGATCATGATCTAATTCATTCAAGGTATATGGGCTCAGTTCTTATGTAGAGGTCAAGGGAGAATATTTAATTAGTGGTGTGAGTCATGCCGACCTTCCCTGTTGCCTAGGATGGTCAGTAAATTTCTCCCCTTCTAGGTAGTCATGCAAGATGAATGGGAGAAGATGACCACTTTAGGGTTCTGAGACACCTCCATGACTTTTTTAGTCTTTCTATATTTCTTTCCCATGGGTCTCAACTATATATATGTCCTCTATGGGGACATGACTGAAATATTGGGTTCCACCATGCCTTTTTTGTCCCATGTATCCTCAGTTACTATGCATCCAGCCTCTTATTCCATAGTTAGGTATAGGAAACTCATACTGAGATTCATATTCATCATTGAATAATGAGGGTTTAATTTTATGGGGTGGTTCCTATACTTCATATATTGAAGGAATAAATCTGAAAAATTCATAAATTACATTGGAGTAGAAGATGGATCTTATTTTTATATATCTTATTCTGTCTGATGGTCACATGAAACTTTGGGAGACATATATGATGTCAGTTCCTTGGGTGGAAGAACTATTGTGGGTCTGTGCAACTATTCTTATAGGGTGGAATGAGTTTAGTCAACTGATTTCTGAGTCATCCAATTGTTGAACTTCTATCCACGTGTAGCGGAAAATTTCTTCCAATAACCCTCTTCTTCTGACTGGGCAACATTTATTAAATTTACATACATTGGGTATTTATCCAACATCACCTATCAGAAATGAAACATTCTTTGAAGAACATATTTGAAGATGAAGATATCATGGATATTATGAACCATCCTTCTATGTAAAGGGAAATAGTTAGGATGAGCAGTGAAGTTGACCTCATTGGGATTCCTGGGTTGTGGTAACTTGAGTAGGTTATTTTCTATTAATACATGGAAATAACTGTGGACCTTTTCATTTTAGAAGGGTTATGTTTTATTCATATATTCCTCAAATCTTTGGTGACATTGATTTTTATGGGATTTCTATCGAGGGTGATTCTATGGTTGTTCCCACTTTATAGGAGGTACTGGGTGGTTTGGGACTTAATTAGGTGATTTCATAGGCACTACTACTTGTTTAAGAGTAAAAATGTCACTTTATGCCTTGATGAGCCTTTTCCCCTTTGAGGAAGGCATGAGATGAGATTTATCTTGGGTCCACTGAATGATGTCTTCCAAATGTTGGTCCATTTTTGTGAACTCACAGAACCAATATGGATACTTCTTTGGGATCAAAGGTGTCTATAACTCATCTTAGATATTTTCATCATAGAGTTTCAGTAATTGTTCCTAAGAGAGAGATGATGATAAATTAGGTTGAACCCCTCCATCTACGTATGAAGTCATCCACCCTTTCATTTTTTTCATTTCATGCAGTTCTTCAGGTTGATGATTATCATTCTCCTCAATATGGAGCTAAAATAGAAATGGAATTGATGAATAATCTCTTCCCATACCACAAAAGATCCTATTAAGAGGTTGTTGTACCAAAAAATTAGCCTTTTCAAATTATATAAAAAACACATGATATTGTTCACCTCCTACTGATATTAATGTCCCATAAATAGACCACTTTGGGATATGAACTGTGAGAGATACTATACAGGGTCTTTTACACTGCCAAAAGTAGATAAGGTAGGATTTATGAAATTGGGTGGGGTAAAAGTGTCATCCACCCACATGGGATATGAATTTATATCAGGCTGCATAGGTGCACATCACCATTCCATGACTTCCATTTGAGTATCTAGGGACTCAATGACAATGATAAATTTTAGAGTTACTATTGCTTAATCTGCATCACATCAAAAATGAGTTGGTTTTTCCAAATTATGTGGACCTATTTTTATCTCTTAATGATCCTCAATTCATGCGAATACTAAATTATTGACCATTATAAGGAGATGATGTCTCCGTAATAGGAAAAATTCAAGATCGTTTTCTTCTTCCTCATTTAGGTAGACTGGCTTCCTAGATGTGAATATGGTTTGATGCTCAGATGCTTCTCTTTCTAGAATATTGGATCTTTCCAGATGTATAGGAGGACAAATATTCACCTTTTTCTAAATATGATACCTAGTGGGAATTTTTCCTCTGACTATCTCCTCAATGAGTTGTTTGAGATATTTTAACTCATCCTCATATTGTGTCACTCCTTACTCCAAGGATATATCTTTGAATCATTGGGGTCATGATTGTGATGTAGCTATACCTACCCATGTATCTTTATTAGTGTTCTACCATATAAGTGGAAAATCAATATTTGGAAGTTCCAGGTTCGGGATCCCCCTTTGAATCTGAGTACATGCATCCTTAGTGGGTGCATCAAGATCCTCCTCTAGAGGTTTTTTTTATGCATTTTTTCTATCTAAATCTATGTCTTAATCCACATTATATTTTGTATTAACAATGATGACATTCATAGAGGTGCACCGGGTAAGTGTTTGTGTACCAATACTTTTAGCATAATAGGATGATTCTGCACTACCTGAATTAGGATTATTTCTCATACCCTTGGACATATTTGGTAGTTTTTTCTAGTGACCCCAATGGGGTTTGATTTCCTTCATCATACACTATTTTCATCTCAGCATATGAGTAGTGACCCTGAGGGAGTTTCTATACATGATTTACGAACTAACCTCGAATAATAGAAGTTTTTTAAGGTGGGAGGAATAGATGGGATGTAGACCATCTATATTCACATCACAATCTGGAGAATATGGGTTCCCTATATAGTGATGAAGATGTGAAAAATACCCCCATTCCTACAATATGGGGTTATCTGAGGACACATTTGACATTGATTTATCCTTTTGCTGAGGATATGATGATTTTTGTCAAGGAATTAATGATTCCTATGATGGGAATTGAGATATAAATGCCCCCATCCCAGAGGGATAGATTTTAATAGAAGCCTCCATTTATTTCCCTAAGACCCTCTTAGAGGATGATGAACCTGGTGGTGGTGATAAAAATATAAATACCCTCAGCCCAATGTGTTGGGGTTTATTTAGAGATGCTACTGACATGTCCTAAATCCTATTACGAATTCACTATTCGATGGGTGGAGGCAGTGATTGTTATTTACCCAACCCAAATGGAATGGATTATCTCTTAGATGGATTCTATAGATGATACTATTGCGTCCGGTTTGATATGGTATGACTGTGATCATGTATGAGGTAAGTGTAATATCAGCCGATTATAGGAGTCTATTTCTACGAGATATCATTGGGATGATTAAAACCGTGGATTCCTTGTTTAAAATTCATTCTTTTTTCTTTTAGGGGAACAATTAAAATATCTATTGAAAATTCACTTTCTCCATTTGTGGTGTCTTAGAACCATTAAAGTTGTAGTATTTCGTTGTAGTGACCAACTAACTCGAGTGTTACCTAGTCCCCTGATTTAACCAAAGGCTATTACATTACATGATTCTATATCTATAGGTTTATATTGTTCTAGAGGTGATGTAGAGTGTAATTTTCCATACATTTTACATCCTCAAATAAGGAAATATGATGTAGCTTCGACTATCAATTTTTTAAGAGTTTTGATGAAATGATGATAAGAGTGTTGCAAATTTGTATTATTATTTTCCAGTTTTAAATCTCAGGATATAAACACATCATTTAGGTTTGATAACAATAGAGTATCTTGATGTCCTGAAGGGGACCCTTTGATCCTAGATAGGGGAGGTGTCTAGAATTCAGTCACTAATGAGTTGTCCACATAATTTTTCAGAGATAAGGCATGAAATCATTTTATAGATCATATGGGATCTCAAAATCAGAATTAAAAATTGGGAAGAACATGTTGGAGAGTTTTTTTTTGAATAAATCTCTCTACATTTCAATGTTGGATTCCATTTTATCATACTTACATGCCTCCATCCAATCAAACCATAGATGTTGATTCTTGGAGTCGCCTGCTGACCAGAGCGAAGTGTTGCTGGATGTTAATGGGGAACCATATATGATTGATCTTGATGTTTCATTAACCTAGATATATGAAGTCATACTTGTTTTTAAAACCCCTCTATATAAAGGTTTCAGGGTAAGGGGAGGATTTATTTCTCTCTGGGGGATTTCATCATGTGGAGGTTGAACATGATGAATATTAGGAGAAGGGTCCCTACAATCCATCTCCTCACTACCAAGAGGAGGACTATCAAAGTAATGATCATGTTCTAATATAGTTGAGGAGTTAATGGACCATATGGGTGTTGGGAATGTGTCTTAAACAACCTCAAGGACATTGACATTCAACAAATTAGGGATGTGATGCTTATTTTGTATTGAAGTTAGAATATGATATCCCACCTTCTAGAATTTTGCAGGGATATGAGCGTGTTGTATAACTATTTTCAAACCTTATTTTTAAGTGTATGGTACTACGAATGTATGATCCCACTATTTAGAAGGTTTCAGAAAATTCCAATGATCTTCTTTATTATTGACAAGAATAGGATCCAATCTGGAGGCATGTGCCGCTCTCACTTGGTGAGCCCCAACTAGAAAATGGATATGAACTTGATCTTGGGCCTTTGGAATATGCGTGTAGGATTTTACAATAGGGATATGATCCTATCTCTAAGTATATGACACTATCACTTGGTGCAAAATCAGTTGAAATATGAATATGTTCCCATTCTGGTGCCTTAACCTTTACCCTAATATGTCGATAATCCTTCTAGATGGGATCTTGAATATGCGCTTCCTCCAAAGTAACCAATTTTTCATAATGATTAAATTTTTGTTCCTCCTTTACTCTAGGGTAAGGAATATGAACCTATCTTTGTATATGTACCGGTTCTAGAATATCTAGTGGAGTTCTTTGGCTATTGATAAGATGTAATAGAAATTTATTAAAGTGTTTACAAGAATGTAAGTCTGCACATTTTTGACTCCACTATATAGTGGTAGATATCTTCAATTAGAGTAGGGATATGAACCTAATTTTTCCTCCTTGTACCAGCAACATATTCTTATGGACTTCATGCATGTGGTTAGTGATATGTGTCTCCCCCATGAATTCTATAGGGACATGCATGTAGACTTATTCCAAGTGAGTAATAATATGAGCATGCTCACTTGTTACTATTAGAATATGTCTAATGACATCATCAATGGGAGTGGGGATATGATCCCACTCATGATTATCTAGATACTAATGCACCTAATTTGTCTTATTTTTTTCCTATTCATGGGGATCAGAGGTGGCACTGTGTCATGTGTCAACCTCAGTAGGTGACTAAAGGGCACCGATGGGATGACGCTCATGATGAAGGTTGATAAGATCCCTCCTCAAAGGCTAATTAATCGAAATTTAGTCGTAGTTGGATCAATGAACCACCTTTTCATATATTTAAGGTGATTATTTTCATGATTCGGGGATAAGACTCTAAATCAGTAGGTTGTGGTGATGAGTGCCACTTGCTTTACTACATCTTTCATTGGATGTTGCAGACTCATAGGTATCGGTACTTGAAAACCCTCACAGGAAGATTCAACAATCAAGATCATACCATTTTGATGGTATTCCCATACCATTTCATTTTCCAACTAATGGTGAAGGTGTCAGGAAGGTGAGTCCATTCTGAGGCCCTCTAGTGTTGCAGTTGCACCTGATTTTATAGAACATTTATTGGATAAAGGTATGTGAGATCAAGGTGTTGTTTGTGAGAGAAATTTATACAGTCACAAAGAAAAAAATCAACAAGTATTACAATCAATTCCACATTTTAGGCATGATTTGTGCTCAATAATATATGCATGGGTGAAACAAGTGTCCAATTGTTCTTGATCTAGCCATTCTGCACGCATTGACTTATCAAAGAGAGAATGGACATAATTCATGATAACCCCTACAAGAGAGAATTATTTATAAGAGGAAGTTTATGGAAAACTAATCATTTTTATTTGATATTTTCATGTGAGGTTCACCGTTGTTTTCTTAATAAATGAAAAAATGTCTCAAAAAACAATAACCCAATCATTTTTTTATTTGAGAGATACATGTCAGGTTTACTATTTTTGGTTCATTCTAATTGAGGATATTGAGTATCCATGTGAAAGGAACTAAATGGTCTGACAAGAATTGGTTAGTCTATTATTTTTATCTTGTGAAGTAGATGTCGTGGGTAAATGATTTCTCATTTTTCTGACCACATTTGTTTCGTCAAAAAGATATTGTTGTCCTGACCTGACAATTTGACTATGTAGGGTTTAATGTCTTTGTACAATCATTAAATTCATCATTACAATTCTTTTCATCAATAATGGAAACTCCCAATGGCTACCACATCCATAACTAGGTATGGAACCTCTTTCCAAAGGAAGGTTCTCCTTTGGGGTTTCAGACCCAATGATGCTTAGGAAATCACATTAGTCAAGAGGATGGGAGATTGGGCTCACCACACCCTTTGGGGGGAATTGTTTTATACTCCATGAAACTATTTAAATTTAAGATATGTTCAAGAATATATTCCTAATCCTGATACATGACCATTTACCCTAACAAAATGATCATTGGTTTGGTCCTCCTATTTGCAAAGGGGGGATCTTATTAGTGAATCCATCTGTATGTATATGAGGTTCTTCATCTATTTCCCATTGGTGGGTATCTTATTATATGTTGAATACATATGACTAGGAAATCTGGAGTTTTTTTTCATCTAGGGAAGCAGTTAATATTTTGAGTATGGTATTGAGACATTATGAGGAATCCTATGTATCCTATTGTATAAATAGAAATAAATCCCATTTATTTAATTAAAAATGGTTATTTTAATTTCTTACGAAAATGACATATATATGGGCACATAGGTACCCATTATTTGGGCTTGAACCTTAAGGAGACATCCTACATATCTTGGTTGTGGAAGGAATAAGAGTTATCTTATTTCAATTACCTTCCTTATCCCCTGGTGGAAGAGTAAGAATGACAATATCATGGTAATGGTTGGGTCTTAATGGTTAGAATGTCGAAGACATGAAAATACATACAGTGAGTTAGATTCCTATTTGAGATCAATCCTTTAAGAAGACATCCTATGTATCCTAGTTCTGGTCAAAATCATAGTTCTCAATGTTCAGTTGGATCAGGTCTTACACACCGAGGTTTCTCTTGTATTCAGTAAATATAATTTTATTCCGCTGATTGAGGCTTAAACATTGAGGGATCCTTTTCATGGGAGAATATCTAACTATTTCACTTATATAATCTAACACATTGAGGTATCCTTGACTTGATAGAGGCTTATGATGCAAATGATATGATCATTGGAACTCCCTAAGACCATGTGGGCTATGCTCGGTGTGAGACACAAGGGATATAAAGTAATCAGTATCACTACTTATGGATGTAAGACTTATGTTCTAGGACAACCCATTTTGATGTTTAATATAGAGATCAATCCTTAAGAAGGTGTCATATGAATCCTAGTTATAGTAGGAATTAGAGTCATTATAGTACAATTGATCAAGTCTTATACTCTGATAATTCCATTTTATAGGGTGAATATCACATTGTGCCATTGACCAGGGAATACAAACTAAGGTTTCATTTATATTACCACTGGACAAGGCTATTTTATCCCAATATATCATCATGACATGGCTTGGTTGTCATTTTTACATCTCTATTTGTCTTCCTGACATGGCTTAGGAACAATCATTTGATCCAGGTTGTCATGTATGGATGATGTCGCAATACCTGGATGCGGATGTTTAGAGACAATTACATGATCAGAGATGACATGTCCGAGGGACATCACGAGACATGGTTGACTTGTCCTAGAGGACACCCTATGATATTGGATGGACTTTTTTGAGGACATCACATGATCTACATTGGCATTTCATGGTGTTGTTATGGGATTTTTGTGGGGAGCCCTGAGGGTTTCATGATACTTAGGTGGAATGTCAATAGGGAATCACAGAAGCTAGCTAACATGATTGGAGGGTTCCATGGTGTATGGATGGAAGGCCCAAAGAGCTATGAAATACCTAATTTATATATACTGGTGTCACTAAATAACCTATCTGATATATCTAGAGGACATCATAGGACTGGGATGGTGAGCCCGGAGGGATTCACAAGAATTAAGTGACTCTCTTGAAGGGCAGCATGTAACTTGCTTAATGTGTTTGGAGGATATCGTATGATCCAAATGGTATGTTAAGGAGAAATCTCATGACCTGAGTGGCATCCCCTGGCGATGTTTCATGATCTGGAGGACTAATGCGATGTGAATAAGTATTAATTAATCTTTCTTCACATAAGTATTCTGGCTTTAATCTTTTATTTCTAGATTTTATTGCATATGTTCCGTAGATTGTTTCAGAGTCATCTTGTTTAGGTATCACATGATCCAATAGATATGTGGGATGTTCCTTTCATAACCCATTAGTGGACCTTCACTTGATCTCATGTGATCAAGTGAAGGACCGATGCATTCTTTGTGATCTCTTATGTTGTTCCCTAGACTTTAGATAGCAGAAAACCATTATGAATGTGAAATTGGACACTCCACAGATTCTGCTCCGATTCTTGGGTGCATCGATGTGAGGATCCAAATATTTTTTTCATGTTCAGGTGGGGTATTTATAGGCCTATATTCCATGATTATATTCCACATTTGGTGACATGTATTGAACAAATATATACTGGAGTAGGTGAAGGGATTTGGTGTCATGCATTTTGTGAGATATCTCCATAAGTGTCAAATGGTTTTCAATGATCATGATATCATCCCTTAAATGCACAATTTATTGTATTTTAACAAATAAAAGTAGTATTTCCTAACCATGTGGTCAACCCAATGGTATTTCACAATGTCAGTGTTGGAGTTGGTGCCGTAGAACCGGCTTTTTTTTACTTTATGATAAACATGTATTCATTAGATGGATTTTCATAAACTCTATATCATATCATGATTGTTATTATGCAAGAAATTGTATGTGATAATGTATAAATAGTATCTATCTCACTAAAAGGTCAAAGAGGATCCCTAATATGATGAGAAATAGGAAGTACCATGACACTATTCTTGAATATATATTATATAGTCGGATGATGTCATTTAAAGGGACACAAATGATATAGGCTATGAGGGGTGTAGACACACATGACTTTGAGGAACCTTCTCATAGTGTACACCCTTGGTAATATCTAGGAGGATATTATTAGAATGAGACCTACCAGTAGGAAATACACATTTATAAGTTTCATTGTATGTTACTATTTTCATATGTGTGTATTGGTCCTTAGACATTAATATTATTATTAATGGGTATTATGACTCACACACTTAGATGTATTGGAGAAAACTATGATGACATATGTTTTCGATGAGGTATGATATGTTGGGTGTGACATTAGTAATAATGATTTAATGAGTAATGTGAGAAAGGATTGGTCCCTTCTGTTCCATAACAAAAGTTGATATCTCATGCCCTTTGATGGAAATGAAATAGCGTAAGTAAATCCATGGCCACAATTTTCTTTAGGAAAGTTCAATTTCCAGGAAGTCAAAGAATTATAAATTGAGCACATGGGTTAATGGAATGTTCATGAAACCTAATTGATTATAGATATCGAGAAAAATGGATTATATTACATTGTAGGTGTTCACATGAGGTGACATGTCATCGTGACATTAACTTCCTTCTCTATGGGTGCCTTTTCATGTTGCTAGATTCTAACCTTGGACTTTAGGCAGCTATGCCTAATGACACTGAGAAATAGGCCTAAGGGGACACGCACTAAGTGTTTCTAGTATTTTAGTTAAATAATATATTATTTATTATTTATCAAGTTGAATAATGATTATTCACAGTTGTGGTTTAATAATTATTCATGGATGCATGATCAGATTTATTTTGACACTAGTTATTCGAGATAATATAATATGGGAGGAATAATTTATAAATATTTATTTTCTATTTAGTGAGTACAATATTTAAATACTTATTGGTGAATAATGAAGTGATATTTATTAAATAAATAAATAGTCAGTATTCAAGGTTCAATAAATATGGCCAGGGATTATCAGACCAAGTTAATGGTCTAGCGAGAAAATAATACAAAATATTATTTTATTAAATAATATTTAATTATAACTCACAAGGTAAGAGCATTATAGGAAATAATAATGTTGTTTTTATTATTTTACATGGGGGTTTCATTAGGATTAATAAAATAATTAAGGCACTTGTGAAAATAATTTATTATTATCCTAGTGAATTAAATACCCTGTTATATTATTCTCTTATTAGCTAAGTGATAGCCAAGTGACACCTATAGAGTTATGCACAATAAATTGCAGAAAAGATCTCAATCCTAGAGAGTTCATCACTCTCTGAGAATGCTCTCAAGAACAAGAGAGATCCTCATCCACCAGATCAAGGAGAATGCTTCAGAAGAAGTTCTTAAGGTGATCAAAGGCATACATCACATGTATAAGGATCATCCATGTTAGCACCCATAGAGTGGTTCAGCAACATTTGTAGATATGTGTAAGAAGTGTGGATCCCCACTAGAGGAGATATACCCTTGATCTCTATAATAAAATGATGGTACACCTATAGATCTATGGAAGAACACATCAACTAATAGAGAATCACTTTGGAGTTAATTATTATTTAATTAAATTAATTATAATTTTTTTGATTCCATCTATCGTGGTTTCGGGGGGAATTATTCTTTGTTTAAATACTTGATTCAATTCCATGGATACTGGAACTCATCATTATATTGATCCCAAATTGATCGTCGATTTTGGAAAAAATCAATGTTGGGAACCGTCCCTCCCGCGCTTTCGATGTGCATGGAACTTGCAAGTAGTATCAGAGGGGGAATATTATTGTTTATAATTATTTAAATAACTATTAGATGATTTATTCTTTAATAATTTATTTTTTAAATTCAATTTTAATTATTATTTTTAATTTGAATTAATATATATGTTCTTAATCTATCGTTTCTCACAAATCTAATAGAAACAATTATTTTTTTGATTACTATTAAATCAAGGATCTCATCTAGAGAAGCCAAGGATTTTGTCCAGGTAATACAAAACTACAAACTGTGTAATTGGAATTACACACCATGTAGTTGTGTTCAATGCCTTAGGATTAGTTCAACAATTAATCAACATGTGTGCATTAATAACATGCAATATAGTTAATTAGTACACCATGTATTGACCCAGACAGACTGGCTCAAGGTAATCCAGACTACACGTCATGTGGCGCACTAGAAATGATGTGAAACACCTTTCATGCTAGTGCTGGGCCATATATCCCATACACGGATTATTCGACCGGTGACTGTGTATCGTGGAGCAAATACAACATGTTCCCCACTAAAAGCACTGTGTAATCCAATAATTACTAAGTATACCTCACACGCTGAATTCCTAGGCATGTACATAAGATAGATGATGAAGGTAGTACACATCATGTACATCAGATCTACAAGTTGTGTACTATAACCAAATTGTACCAAATTAAAACTTTAATATCTTTAAAACATTAAAATGTTCATATCATTTATAATTTTTATAATAGTTTGTTACTCTACGTGTATTGAAGAATAAAACATGTCCAAAAAGTCATGTAATTCATGTAATCATCCATGAAGTACACGTCATGAAAGTACACAATAAGGCTTGTATTCCCTATGTCACAATAGTAAAACAGTATATGAGCATAATACACGTTGGATAGGTTTGGACATGTATTCATTGGGTTACCTCCAAGGTATTAGTTATGTACAAGGTTAATTTTAAATGAATAATAATTTTTTTTAAATTATAATGGATGATAATCTCAAGGAAATTCAGAAACGTTTTTAGATAAAAGGATTGATTGATTAAATATAACAATTAATCAATTCGAGCATGATTAATCTTAAAATAAGAATGATTAAATAATTAAATTATAGTTTTTGAAATGTGTAAATTTGTTTCATGCATGTGTATGATCATGAGCTAGAAAAAAACTTTGTATGTGATCGGTTTCCTTTTTTAATTTATTATTAAATTAAATTGTTGTCCTGTATGCCTTCTATTCTCATTAATATGTAGGGCCTATGTTCCCATGGTTTCGTTAGTTTAAACCCCTTTTAACCATCTCATATGTTTTATTAAAATCATATGTAATGGATGGATATACCAAGCTAGTGGAGGCAGTTCAAGTTAGGAGCTGAGGTGAAACTAATCCATGGAGATACAAAGGTGGATATGTGAAAAACTATAAACACGAATGTAATTAGTTCAAGGTGTTTCTCCCCTAAGTCAAAAGTTAATTTATCAACTGCTAGATAAACTAACCATTAGAGAAATATCATGATCAAACCCTTTATTTTAATGTTGTCTGTTGTATGGTTATTCATTATGGGTGTTTTTTCACGATCATTGAATTAATGAATTAAGAAGAATGGAAGATGGAACTAAAAAAAACTGGCCTGTGTGTAAATATTATCTAATACATGGTTAATCACTTAAGATTATCCCACTTAATATTAACAAGCATGTGAAAATATAATAAATGTAAATTTATGCAGGAAGGATAAAATCTATCAATAAAATATTATGTTGGTATAGCCTTCTATTACTTTAGTTAGAATCAAACCATAATTCAAAGTGCTTGACCATCCAATGTTGGGGTGCTTTAAATTATCGGGGAATTCTAATTTCAGGTTTTGGGTTTAATTGAATTAGTTTACATCAAGAGTTGACTGCCAATGCAGGACTTGGTGGAAGTGAGAGGAAAAGGTTGAGTAAATCAAAAATTAAGGATTTCAGGATTGGGGAGTCCACTCAATGGATCAAAGAGCTACGGGTTAATGTGGTTGGCATTTGGAATGCCGACATACAACCTTTAAAATTGAATGAACAACCAATTTTGGGGTAATGAAAAGGGAAATATAGATCCTTAACACTAGAGTGTTCAAGAAAAATGGTATTCCGAAGCCAGTGGTGATAGATAATGGGTTTCAATAAAATAGTGAGAGACTAATGAATATTTTTTTTATTTATTTGTCTTAGTTTTATCATATAAAGTACTAAAACTCAATTAATATTATTTTTAAAATGAAATTAAAAATGAAATCAAACATATCATTAAGATCAATACTTGAGAAATAAAACCTTATCACCAACAATAATATCTAGGAGTTGAAAAGGTGTATTCATATCACCCTTCTCTGTAAACGGAAACTATATGTGCTATAAGAACCTATACTAGTTGCGCCTGGAAATGAGGCAACCGATGAGGAGATATTTGTGTACAAGAAACATCTAAATGATGCTACAGATGTTTAGTGCGTCATTCTATCATCCATGACCAATATGCACTTGAAGCAAGATGAGTAAATGGATTCTTATAGCATGATGTCTCAACTTCGGAATCTCTATTAAGAGAATGCGAGAGAATAGAGGTATGAGATCTCCAACACTTTGTTCACCACTAAGCTTGGATAGTCTATGCCAGCTGATCCACATGCAGTCATACTTATTGGCAATATTAAGCATTTGTACATCTTAGGGACTAAATTCCCAGATGGGTTGAGTATAGATCTCATACTGTCATCACTACCCAAGACCTTCTCTAGTTTTATTGTGAATTATAATTTGAAAAATAATGAGAAGAGTCAATCAGAACATCTTAAATTAATTTGATAAGTGGATAAGGACATGTGGTGTGAAAAACTCATAGTTCTTATAGTGAATATTAAGAAGAAGGAAAGGAAAAGGGGCTTAAGACTTATAAGTAGTCTAAATCCCCAGAGCACTATCCGACCAAGAATAAGAAGATCCAAAGAAAGGGAAATGAAAAGGAAGAAGTATGCTTTGAATGTGGAAAGTCAGGACACTAGAAGAGGAACTACACCTAGAGGAATGGAAATCCAAAGGTTCCTATAGCATCCTGCCTTTTTATCACATAAACTTTCATTACATTTTACAAAATCTAGGATCTGTAAGGTTTAGTGTTTTGGAAACCAGGAACATAAAACATGAAAACCTAAAAAAAATTCTTAAACAATTGAAAGGAATCTTCTAATGTTCATCCTAGGTCCATTACTGCATCTCATAACCTGGGGACATACACCAAAAGAATGGATGAGCATAAGGCCCAGTAAGGGAAACAAGGGGAAACATTTAACATGTGAACATGGGATACATCAACAATGTCATGAAAAAGAACTTTAAGGCATGAGAAAGAAATATTGAGGCATATCATAATAAAAATAAAATTTTTCATAACTTGAATATGTGGCTAAAACATTTATTATTGACAATCATTCCATTTCACCAAGGTCCATCCCCAAGGTGTCATTAAAAATTACCAAGGTTATTCACCAAGGTATCTGTCTAAAAGTTCATCTCTAGAGATTAAGTCTTTACCCAATTCATTGTAGCTCTATTAGGGAACACCCTTGAAATGTATTTATTATCATGTGATCCACATATATCATCATCAATAATTTCATAAGAAACCCATATAGCATAAAATAAATGGGTTTCATTTCATAATCATAACGTTTTAAAACTGCTTTAAAGACATGATCTTTGTGTCACTTTAAAACCCACAGAAAAAAAGGTGGGTCTCATGTATGTAAATCCCAGAATTTAAAACAGAACATTATGGTATATATGTGAATACCCCTATATAATAGAGTGATTTTAGTATTTACTTAATAAAATAAAATAACTTTAAAAAAAGATAGAGACATTTGTGACAGAAATTCTGCAGCATAACGACTATGTTTCGGGGTTTTAGAAAACATTGAAAAGAGAGCGGACATGGGTCAAACATTCATAAATGACCCATAAAATAGTATAGGGACAGAATATAAAGTATTTGAGAACATGGTAATGAAATTTTAAAGATATACCATATGAAATGAAGAGCATTAAAGGAAGACAAAAAATAAGATTTCTCTTATGAAAATTCTGCAGCCTAATGGCATCAATTAAACTTCAACAAAAAAGAATTGACGATATCAAATAGGGTCTCTCATCATATGAACATAAAAGTTAAGTATGATAGATATAGAGATCATACCACAACATAATAAAAATGAACTTGAAAGACTTGACATGAAAGTAGGACTTTGGAAAAAAATGAGAAGGGTGAAAGAATCCCTTAAAAATTCGGCAGCCTAACGGCGTCACTTAAACTTCAACAAAAAATGAATTGACGAGATAAAATAGGGTCTCTAATCATATGAACATAAAAGATAAGTATGATAGATATATATATCATAACCTAACATAATAAAAAGGAACTTTAAATACTTTACAAGAAAATAGAACTTGAAAATGAGAAGGGTGAAAGAATCAGTTACAAAAATTTCGGCAGCCTAACGGTGCCACTTAAACATTCATAAAACGAAATGATGAGAGTAAGAAGGGGTCTCTCATCATATTCACATAAATAGGACAGTATAATGAATATAAAAGAACATCATCTAACATAAGAACATGGATCATAAAAGAAATGACATAAAAGAGATCACTTGAAAAGAAAGAGAGGGGTCAGATCCCTTACCTTAAAACGTAACTCTTAAAACTCAAAGGTTGGGTCCTTGAGGGATTGGGGGAACCTTGGGAGGACTCCTTGGGAGGTAATGATACTATATCTTAGTTGGTGGAGAGTTTGGAGTCGAATGGATGAGAGGATGACTTGGTATTTATAGGGAAAGTGAGGGGACAAGGCATTAATGGCCAAGGGACACCTCATTGGTGGTTTTGGGAAAACCATGGGCTTGCCCATGGTATTTTCCCATTGTATTGGCCACTTGGGACACCTCATACCTTATATTACTATTCATAAGTCTACCATATTGATTACATACTTAATAAATCATTTAATGATGTCATTAAACACCCATAACTTAAAAACTGTATTTTCACTATTCATTGAAAATTCAACTTTCTCAGAAAAATCCCAAAATTTCACCTTAACCAAATATAGATGCTCTGACTTCAAAAATGAACTCCATTTTATAAAAATATTTTTCTAATTATTTTTAATTTAATTTTTAAATAAATACACTATTCACTGAAAATTCATTTTTTTCAGAAAAATCCCCAAAAATTACCTTAACATAATATCGATGCTCTGAGTTCAAAAATGAAATCCATTTTATAAAAATAATTTTATAAATGATTTTAATTTCATTTTTAATTAAAAAACACTATTCACTCGAAAAAACTAAAACTTGACTAATAATTTATGAAACCGTCATTTAACCATTTTATTGAATCTCATTTCTTAATCAAGGTGCCTAGATTATATTAATACTTTCTTTAAGTGATATTAATAATCCATTTGGTCACATTACTAATCCAAAGCATATAGTCACTATTTATAATTTAATATTCATCAAAAATCAAGTTGATCTTATTAGACTCTAAATTTCATACTGAACATAATTGTAGAAGACAATATTTTGATAATCATTACACATTTTTAATTATTTAAGGTGTACATAAACATTTTTAAAATATCATTTTTCTAAAATTCATCAAAAATATGTATACTATATTTATCCGGTCATTTGAAAATTCATAAACTTCATCATAAGAAGAAATCCCAATTTTCATTTAAAACAATGAATTACACAAGGCAGTTACGGTCTCTTTACATAGCCCCTTATCACACCAGCAAAGGACCTAAGTGTAAGGTGTGCTAAGGTGAGAGAATCCGAGGGAGGCTCGGCCAACATCGCATGAGTAGTAATTTCTATCATTTTTAACTTCTCGTGAAGGTGATTCCGTTCTAGCTTCACATGATGAAGTTCAGCTTGGGTTTGGTCCAGCGCAAAGCCCCGTGGTGCTACCTGCTTCCCAAGTTCTGTTAGATGGGCTTCGATCGGCCCAAGACTACTGGGTGAGGCCATCAAATCTTCATTCTATATTAATTAACTAAGATTACTTGTATTTAGAGACAATAATTGAAACGTTTAGTTTCTAGTGGTCATATAACAGTCAAACCCCAACGGTCTCATTTGAATTATACTCATGTTATCAAATGAAACAGTTTTGTTGAGTATAAAAAATAAAATAACCCACAAAATTAGGAAACAAGATTTATTTAGAATTTCGGGTCGTTACAATCTTCCCCCCTTAAGAAATTGCGTCCTCACAATTTTTAAAATTGGGTTTTGAAATTTCATTGAAAGTCCCACAGCGGAAAAGGAGTTAGTAAAACTATTACTTTAAAAGAAAGAAAGGTAAGTACAAAGGTCACCCGAGTTAACCCACACTAGGATTCCATGTAGGAAAACATAGACATGGAATAGAAAACAAAGGGTCAAGTTTTGAGGGAGAGTGATAGAAAACATTATTAGGAGAAATTTAACCACGATAAAATCCCAAACTTGTGATGTGTGTAAACGGTATTTGATTACCTAGTAGGAAACGTAAACCAACAACATTTTTGTTTTAGGTTCCTTTTCATAATTTTGAGGAATTCATTTACTACATAGAACAAAAACATAAAGAAAATATACCTACCTTCAAGTAGAGTTTCATCCTTTAATAAGTCTCTACCAAAACTAATCTTTTCTCCAAACGATGAGAATTCAAAAACACTTGGTCTCATCAAAAGCACAAGAATCATCTTCTAGAGAATCACATAATCCACAAAAGATTAACTATATATTTCTTCTATCTTTAAACATTATACCGAAAACAAAAATGGTAAGGTAAGAAAACTCTTAAAGAAGAAAGAATCCCATAAGAATGGAAACTACTTTGAAATCTTCAAAGTTCCATGGTACTACCCAAAGTTCATCATAGACCATTCCATAAATAACGGTCCTTAAAATTTCTCAAAATAAACCAAACTAAGATTAAAACCCAAATAAAAGAAGGATTTGATAACATAGTCTTCCAAAATAAACTTCATTGTTCATCTCCGAACAACATCAAACACTCCTAACATCTTATAACAAAAGTAGATAACCTAAACATATTTTACCCAAGATAGGTTAATCATTTCAATAAGTAACCTAAATTACTATAAGTCTACCTTAAATTCATCGATTCTTCAAAATATAGGTCAACCTTACTCCTCAATGAAAATACCATAGTAATCTATTTACCTCGATCATATAGGGTCCCCAAAATAGTGAACGTCTTCCAAAATAATAATCATCTTTTAATCCCCTAATCATGTCTGTCATATTAATACGATAATCGTCGCATTTCCTATCACATTGGTTGTTGGGACATGTTCTTCCATTTCCCACCATTAACTAAGAAGAGAAAGTATAATTAGGGCTTTAAATACATAGCCAATAATCATGAAAAGGAACTTAAATCATATAAGGATAACTTGTAGAAGAAAAGTATACCCTAACTTGTGATCCCCTAGGTTTTAAACTAGGTTATCCATGATCAAATATTCTTATGTGAATCTGTAGTTTATTTTATATTTGTTCCTTTAATAATGGTTCATACTAAGCTTATGAATTTTCCAAAGCATATCCCCCGGGAGTGTCGCAACCAAGAGTGCAGCAAGACCCATTTTCATGTACCAGTACCTGTTCGAGTCTAGCTCAAAGCGGTGTTTTTGGGTTTTACCCCTATGTACATCTGTGCCAGAGCCACCTGTACCTGCTCGTATCCAGACAGGGATGTATTTTCTTGGCAACCCATTACTAAATACTCACCAAAATACCAGGAATATTTCCTATATTTAAACTTTTCTATAGGGTTCTTCCTAGAGTTTTCATATCCTAATTTCCACAAATAACTAAACCATCCTTTGATACCAACTATAGAATCCCACCTTTTTATCACATAAACTTTTATTACATTTTACAAAATCGAGGATCTTTAAGGTTTAGTGTCTTAGAAACCAGGAACTTAAAACATGAAAACATAAAACATTCTTCTTAAACAATTTAAAGGATTATCCTTATATTCATCCTAGGTTCATTACTGCATCTCATAACCTGGGGACATACACCAAAATAAAGGGTGAGCAGAAGGCCTAGTAAGGGAAACAAGGGGAAACATTTAACATTTGAACATGGGATACATCAACAATGTCATGAAAAAGAAATTTAAGGCATGAGAAAGAAATATTGAGGAATATCATAATAAAAAATCATTTTTCATAACATGAAGATGTGGCTACAACATTTAATATTGACAATAATTCCATTTCACCAAGGTCCATCCCCAAGGTGTCATTAAAATTACCAAGGTTATTCACCAAGGTATCAGTCTAAAAGGTCATCTCTAGAGATTAAGTCTTTACCCAATGCATTGGACCGCTATCAGGGCGCACCCTTGAAATGTCTTTATTATCATGTGAGCCACATATATCATCATTAATAATTTCATAAACAAGACATATATCATAAAAGAAATGGGTTTCATTTCATAATCATAACATTTTAAAACTGCTTTAAAGACATGATCTTTGTGTCACTTTAAAACCCACAAAAAAAGATGGTGGGTCTCATGTATGTAAATCCCAGAATTTAAAATAGAAAATTTTGGTATATATGTAAATACCCCTATAGAAGAGAGGGATTTGAGTATTCACTTAATAAAATAAAAGAACTTTAGAAAAAGAGAGAGACATTTGAGACGGAAATTCTGCAGCATAACGACTATTTCTCGGGGTTTTAGAAAAAATTGAAAAGAGAGGGGACATGGGTCAAACAGTCATAAATGAACCATAAAACAGTAGAGGGACAGAATATAAAGGATTTTAGAACATGGTAATGAAATTTTAAAGATATACCATATGAAATGAAGAACATGAAAGGAAGACAAAAATAAGATTTCTCTTATGAAAATTTGGCAGCCTAACGACGTCACTTAAACTTCAACAAAAATGAATTGACGAGATCAAATAGGGTCCCTCATCATATGAAAATAAAAGTTCAGTATGATAGATATTGAGATCATACCCCAAAATAATAAAAATTAACTTGAAAGACTTGACATGAAAGTAGAACTTTGAAAAAAATGAGAAGGGTGAAAGAATCCCTTAAAAATTCGGCAGCCTAATGGTGTCACTTAAAATTCAAAAAATAATGAATTGACAAGATAAAATAGGGTCTCTCATCATATGAACATAAAATATCAGTATGATAGATATATTGATCATACCACAACATAATAAAAAGGAACTTGAAAGACTTGACAAGAAAATAGAACTTGAAAGTGAGAAGGGTGAAAGAATCTGGTACAAAAATTTCGGCAGCCTAACGACGCCACTTAAACATTCATAAAACTAATGATGAGAGTAAGAGGGGGTCTCTCATCATATGAACATAAAAAAGGACAGTATAATGAATATAAAAGAACATCCTCCAACATAATAACATGGAGCATAAAAGAAATGACATAAAAGAGATCACTTGAAAAGAAAGAGAGGGGTCAGATCCCTTACCTTAAAACGTAACTCTTAAAACTCAAAGGTTGGGATCTTGAGGGCTTGGGGGCACCTTGGGAGGACTCTTTGGGAGGTAGTGAGACCAGAGTTTAGTTGGGGGAGAGTTGGGAGTCGAATGGATGAGAGGATGACTTGGTATTTATAGGGAAAGTGAGGGGACAAGGCATTAATGGACAAGGGACACCTCATTGGTGGTTTTTGCAAAACCATGGGCTTGCCCATGGTATTTTCCCATTGTCTTGGCCACTTGGGACACCTCATACCTTATATTAATATTCATAAGTCAACCATTTTGATTACATACTTAATACATCATTTAATGATGTCATTAAACACCCGTAACTTAAAAACTGTATTTTCACTATTCATCAAAAATTCAACTTTCTCAGAAAAATCCCAAAATTTCACCTTAACCAAATATAGATGCTCTGATTTGAAAAATGAACTCCATTTTATAAAAACAATTTTCTAAATATTTTTAATTTAATTTTTAAATAAATACACTATTCACCGAAAATTCATTTTTTTCAGAAAAATCCCCAAAAATTACATTAACATAACATCGATGCTCTGAGTTCAAAAATGAAATCCATTTTATAAAAATAATTTTCTAAATGATTTTAATTTAATTTTTAATTAAAAATCACTATTCACTCGAAAAAACTAATACTTGACTAATAATTTATGAAACCATTATTAAACCATTTTATTGAATCTCATTACTTAATCAAGGTGCCTAGATTATATTAATACTTTCTTTAAGTGAGATTACTAATCCATTTGGTCACATTACTAATTCTAAGCATAAAATCACTATTCATAATTTACTATTCATCAAAAATCAAGTTGATCTTATTAGACTCTAAATTTCGTATTGAACATTATTATAGAAGACCATTTTTTGAAAATCATTACACATTTTTAATTATTTAAGGTTTACATAAATATTTTTAAAATATCATTTTTCTAAAATTCATAAAAAATATGCATACTATATTTATCCGGTCATTTGAAAATTCATAAACTTCATCGTAAGAATAAATCCCAATTTTTATTTAAAACAAAGGATTACACAAGGCAGTTACGGTCCCCTTACATAGCCCCTTGTCACACCAGTATAGGACCTAAGTGTAAGGTGTGCTAAGGTGAGAGAATCTGAGGGAGGCTCGACCAACATCGCACGAGTAGTAATTTCTATCGGTTTGAACTTCTCACGAAGGCGATTCTGTTCTAGCTTCATATGATGAATTTTGGCTTGGGTTTGGTCCAGAGCAAAGCCCAGTGGTGCTACCTCCTTCCCAGGTTCTGTTAGATGGGCTTCGATCAGTCCAAGACTACTGGGTGAGGCCATAGAATCTTCTTTCTATATTAAATAACTAAGATTACTTGTATTTAGAGACAATAATCGAAATGTTTAGTTTCAAGCGGTCATATTGACCAATGGTCATATAACAGTCAAAACCAAACAGTCTCATTTTAATTATACTCATGTTATCAAATGAAACAGTTTTGTTGAGTATAAAAAATAAAATAACACACAAAATTAGGAAACAAGATTTATTCAAAATTTTGGGTCATTACAGTGTGTTCATTATTGAGTTCAATATTTACATTTCTACACATTGGGTATTAGATATATCTTTTGGTGCTCAAATTTGTATTAAAATACAGGAAATAAGTATATTCTAGAAAATTTCCAAAGGAGAGGTGGATATTCTAGCTTTTAATGGTGCAAGTATATATTTTCATTCCATTGGGGAATAACACCTCACATCTCTAATGTGGATAATTTTGGTTTTACATGGTTGTTATTACGTACCTAGTGTAACCAAAAACATACTTTCTGTATCATGTTTTGATATTGATGGTGTTATTTTTATGTTTAGAAATAAAAGTTTTTTATTTTAAAAGAAGAAAATATTTTATTTTATGGAAAATTTAAATAATGGTCTGTATGTATTAAATTATGAAAACCAAGTGTTGGAAATCGATAATGAATCATGTTCACATTACTAATATAATACCCAGTTGTGGAATCACCATCTTGGTTATGTAAATGAGAAGCACCTGAAAAAGCTCTATCAAGATGGTTGTTTGGAATCTTGAGAGCTAAGACCACTTGGTAGATTTCACACTTGTTTACAATGGAAAATGACCAAACCACCATTTTATGGATATGGTGAAATGGCCATAAAGCTTCTAGGATTGGTACACATTGATGTGTGTAGACCATTTCCAATAGAATCTATAGGCGGATATTCTTACTTCATAACTTTTACTGATGAATTGAGTATATATGGATATATCTACATGATGAGGTATAAGTCTGAGTACTTTGATAAATTCAAGGAATTAAAGAATGGAGTATAGAATAAGCTTCGTAATAAGATAAAAAATCTTTGATTAGATCATGGTGGAGAATATCTTAACCAAGAATTCATCAAATTTTTATAAAATTTTTGGGTTATATCTCAACTCACTCCACCTTATACACCACACCGGAATGGTGTTAGTGAAATGATGATCCATACCTTGTTGGAAATGGTAAGGTTGATAATGATTCATGAAGATTTCTATTATCAATTTGGGGATATGCATTAAAAAATGCGGCATACACATTAAACCAAGAACCAACTAAGGTGGAAAATAGAATTTATTTAGAGTTATAGAGTGTAAAGAAACCCATTTTGTAGTATAGATGTGTATGGGCATGCGAGGGATTTGTTAAGGCTTTCTTAAGAAACAAAATTACTCCCTGGGGCACGAGGTTTATTTTCATAGGGTATCCCATGGAAACAAAGTGATAATACCTATAAAAACCATCAGAAAAAAGTAACTCTCACAAGACAAGACATATTTATTGAGAGGGATAACATCCTCAAAAAGGATACTGAGAAAGTGATTGACTTTGATTAAGTTGATTTTAAAGATACACAGGAGTTGGTACAGGAAAATTTCCACAGGTCCCCATAGAAGTAGTAATTCTTGAAACACAAGTAATACGTAAGAGCGTAAGAGAGGTACAAAAATTATATAGATATGATTTTATTGTCACCAAGGATGGTGAATAATTATTGTTGGATAATGATAAAATCCTCTCCTACAAGGTGGAATTAGAGAGAAAAAAAGCTAAAATATGAGTAAAAGCTATGAATTCTGAGATGGATTCCATGTATCACAACCATGTTTGGGTTCTGGTCGATACACCAATTGATGTAAATCCTCTTGGATGTAAATGCGTATTTAAGAGGAAACTAAAAATGGAAGGTAAAGTAAGTACCTATAAATAAAGGCTAGTGGATAAAGGGTTTAAACATCATCATGGAATTTACTACGATGAAACATTTTTTTCCAGTTTTTTGGTTCAAATCAATAAAAATAATATTTTCCAAAGCAGCTGACCATGGCTATGAGATTTGGAAGATGGATGTCAGAACTGAATTCCTTAATGGTATCCTTTTGGAATATGTCTATATGATACAAACAGAATTTTTTTTGACACTAGATGATGCCAAAAGGGTTTTCAAGTTGCAGAGGTGCATTTATGGATTGAATCAAGAATCTAGGTCATGGAATATTCAATTCGATGAAGTCATAAGGGAATTTGGTTTCATTAAGAATTAATGTGAGACATATTTTTACAAAAGGTTTAATGGTTATGCAGTCCTTATCCATGTAGTATATGTTGATTATGTATTACTTATTAGAAACTACATACCAGACTTACAGTTAGTTAAAGACTAGTTGAACAAGTGCTTATTCATGAAAGACTTAGGATAATCATCCTAAATTATAGGGATAAAGATCATTCATGATAGACCCAAGAGGCTAATTGGAATAAGTCAAAGTGTATATATTAACCATATACTAAAGATATTTAGTATGGAAAAATCCAAGAGAGATTGGTTCTAGTGTCACATGGTTTACATCTTTCTAAGAAAATGTTTCCCCAGACAAAATAAGATAAATATAGAGAGAATAATATCTCATATGCTTCATAAATAGGATATATCTTGTATGCAATGTTATATACTATAATTGATGTCTCCTATGTACTATGCATGGTAGGAAGATATCAAACAAATCTAGGAAAACATCATTTGAGTTATATTAAGACTATCATTAAGTATCTGAGAAGAACTAAGTATATGTTCCTGGTTTATAGAGGATACAAGGAGATTTTCATTAGAGGGTATGATGATGCTGGTTTTTAGATAGATCAGAATGATATGTAGTCGTAATCAGGATATGTTTTCTTTCTCAATAGAGGAGTTGTGAGACATAAGAGTTCAAAGCATCCTATTATAGATGATTCTACAGTGTAGAATGACTAAATAGTGTCTTTTGATGCATCCAAGAAAGCCGTTTGGATTTGGAACTTTTTCTAGGAGATTGATGTTGTGCCTAGGATTAATGAACCTATCTCATTGTATTATGATAATATTTTAGTGGTATTTATAGAAAAAGAGCCAAGGTCACATCAACAAACAAAGCACATACTCTGGAAGTATCACCTATTGATGGATTTATAACAAAGGGGTGAAGTTACAGTGAGAAGAGTATCCATAGAAGAGAACGTGGAAGACCCCTTGACTAAAGGAAATCTCAGCAAAAGAATGAATATCATGTGAAGGCTAGAAGAAAGAAGATTGTTATTAGTTTACTCTAGTGAAAGTGGGAGTCTATTAGAGTTGGTTCCCTAGATCCATCTTCTTTGTACTTTATGATAAACATGTATTCATTGGATGGATATTAATAAATTCCTTATCAAATCATGATTACCTTTCTTCATGAAATTGTATGTGATAATGTCTTAAGAGTATCTGTCACACTAAAAGGTCATAGAGGATCTCTACTATGATGAGAACTTGAAAGTGCCATGACACTATTCTTGAATATATGTTCTATAATAGAAAGACATTATTTGAAGGGACACAAATGATACAGGCTATCGAGGTTGGAGACTTATAGGACTTTGGGGAACCTTCGCATGGTGTACGCCCTTCGTAATGTCTAGGAGGATATTAAGAGAATGAGACCCACTATTCAGAAATCCACATTTATAAGTGTCATTGGATTTTCCTATCAAATGACATGTGTATTGGTCCTTATACTATAATATTATTATGAATGGGTATTATGAATCACACACTTATATGTATTATTGAAAACCATTATGACATATGTTTTTGATGAGGTTGGATATGTTGGGTGAGTCATGAGTTATACTGCATTAAAGAATAACACGATAAAGGATTTGTCCCTTCTATTCCATAACAGAAGTTGATATCTTAGGACTTTTCATGGAAATGATACAGACTAAATAAATCCATATACATATTGTTATATTGGAAAGTTAAATTTCTAGGAATTCGAAGTATGACAAATAGGGCACATGGGTTTATGGTACTTTCATGAAACCCGTTTGACTAGAGATATCGGAAAAATGGATTATATTACACGGTAAGTGTTCGTATGAGGCGACATATCATTGGGACATTATCCTCTTTATCTGTGGGTTCCTTGACATGTTTCTAGATGCTAACCATTTACATTAGGCTGCTCTACCAAATTCCACTGATAAAGAGGCCTTTATGGTCACATACTAAGTGTTTCTAGTATCTCAATTAAATAATATATTATTTATAATTTAAAAAGTAGAATAAATATTTTCCTAGGTTTTGGTTTAATATTTATTCATGTATACCTAATCGAATTTCTTTCGAGACTAGTCATTTGAGAGAATATTAAGTGGGGGGAATAATTTATAAATATTTATTTTCTATTTAGTGAATATAATATAAATATATTTATTTGAGAATAATGAAGTGATATTTATTTAATAAATAAATAGACATTATTCAAGATTTAATAAATATAGTTGAGGATTGGTGGACCAAGGTAAAGGTCCAGTGAGAAATAATAATATTGAATGTTATTTAAATAAATAATATTTAATTATAACCCGCAAGATAAGCACATGTTAAGAAATAATAATGTTGCTATTATTTTTTGACATGGGGGTTTCACTAGGATTAATAAAATAATTAAGGCACTTGTGAAAATTATTTATTATTACCCTAGTGAATTAAATACCTAGTTATATTATTCTATTACTAGCTAAGCGCTAACCAACCGATACCTATGGGGTTATGTGAAACGAATTGGAGAAAAGATCTCATGCCTGGAGATTTCATCACTCTATAATAATTCTCTCAAGAATGAGAGAGATCCTCATCTACTAGATTAAGGAGAATGATTTGTAATTGGTTCTTGAGGGTATCGAAGAAAGACATCATAAGCACAAGTATCATTCATTCTTCCACACAAGACTACTTCCACAATGTTTGTAGATATGTGGAACACGTGTGGATCACCACTAGAGGAGATCAAACCTTGGTCTCTAAAATGCAATGATGGTACACCTGTAGATATATGGTTGAATGCATCAACAAAGAAAGAATCAGCTTGGAGGTAATTATTATTTAAAAAATTAATTATAAACAAAATATGTTAATCCTCTCTCTCTTGATTTTGGGGGAAATTCTTCTTTGTCTAAATCCTTGATTTAATTCCATGGATATTGGAATTCATCATCGTATTGATCTTTTATTGATGGTAGATTATAGAAAAAATCAAAGATGGGAAACATCCCTTTCGTGCTTCCACTGTGCCCGAAACTTACCATAAAACAAAATTTTTATGGACTTTTGTGAGATCAGGATGCCTATTGAAAGGCCTTCACATGATCTGAGGCAACATAACTAGGGTCTTCTCCAAGAAAAATGTGTCTTACCAGAGGGTCTTCACAATATCATGCTGAATTTCAATGGATTATTTTCATGGTCAAGGATGATTGTCCAGGGTGTATGACCTCATTCACAGAAGTCAATGTATCTTCCCCTTTGAAAAATATCCCATAATTTTCCTTTTTATTTCCTTATTTATTTACCAATGGTTGGGGATCTCACGAGTTGGAATTACTATTATTGATGAAAATCACTCATCCCATTAGTGATGTGTCATGTAACTAAAGAGGGTACTATGGTGATGTTTTAGAATTAACATAGACCAACCTTTCTGTTTTTATTTGGAGTTGGAGGTGGAGTAGAATATCTTTTGGACATGTCTGAGGCCTGTCACATAATGGGGGTGATATGCCAGAGGGATCTTGCACGACTAGGAGGAAATTTCACTAATTCTTCCATTGTGTCTTCAAACTTCATGTGTGCATATCAATATTTTCACAACCTCAAAAATCTCCCATATTTTGGATATTTTTTCCTTTATTTTCAATGATTTTTTGTATCGATTTTCAAGAATCCACCAACTAAAAAGTTTTGTGATCTGGAGGAACTATTCTATTAGTCATCCCATGATTAGTGAGGGTATTCATACACCTTCTCAAGAATGAGTCTTTTTATAAGGGGATTCATGTGATATTATAGTAGGCTATGTACTATGTATGACCTTTCAATGGTCAGTTGATTGCATTGCCATTGGAGGGTTATACAATCCGTGAGTTTTGAATACCTTCTTCTTCCTTTACTTTGTGGGTAAAATATTACCCATATTAAGGTATTTCTTCCTTTTTGAAATTTCTAATACTCATTCATTAGGTTTCAACACTCCTATTGACCTGAAACAAAATCTCTCCCCAAAAATCCTAAACACATTACCCCATAAAATAACATGTATCCCCTAATTGAATCTTAAAGGTAAACTCGAAACCAAGACCTACCAAACCACATATCCTAACCCCTAACAAACTAAACCTTTTCACTAAAACTAAACCCTAAACCCAACCCCAAAATACTTATTCCCCTATCCTAACACCTGAATATAACACTTAACCCATTTTATCCTAACTTAAATATAAACCTCTCTTTAAAAGTATTCCCCAACCTACACTTAAAACTAAATCTTAAGTCCCAAACACTAAATACTCTAACCCCTAACCTATAAATACCGAATATAAACCCTAAATCCCTTATATAATCCCTTAAACTAACCAATTAACCTAATTTGTATCCCAGAACCCAAAACCTAAATATAAATATACACCTTAAACTTAATCCCTAACCTATACCCTAAACCTAACCTCAACACCCTAAACACATAACCATATATTCCCTAACCCAAAAACATATAACCTAAAACATATAACCCCTAACCTAAACTAAAACCTACACCTTTAATGTAAACCCAAGAGACTACCACATACATTTAACTCTTAAACAACTAAATCAACCTTTTAGAAAATAATTTTATTTCCTACACCCTAATACTAAACTGTACACACCATAAATAAAATAACCCCTAAACAAATACACATAAACCCATAACATGAAACTAAGCCCAAACCACTCAAATCACCTAACCTAAACCCTAAAACCTAAACCAAACTCCAAACATAATCCCTAATCTAAAAGAATAAATATAACCCCTAGAAACCCTCTCTCCCGCCCTAATTTAAACCCAACCATTTATCCAAAATCTAAATATACCCTCTAAACCTTAAACCCTAAATAAATTAAATCATGAACATACCACTAAACTAAACTTATGTAACCCAACCATTATATACATAAATATTACCAAATTTTAAATTTATATGTAATATATACATTCCCAAAAACTGAAATGGTGTAGTGTCTTTATAGACTTTATAAATATTCAATTATTTTTGAAATATCATCAATGAATCCCATAATAATTCTTCATGTTTATTACCCTTTTAGAAATATCATACCTATAACCTTTCTTTATTATCTAGGGATGGGAAACAAAGGAAAGGGTGGGATAAAATTTTTATGAAGAGTAAACATGGTACATATGAATCATAAGTGATAAAAATATGATCATTAGTATATGGTAAGGTAATCAAATTTATATTATCATTTTAAAAGATTAATACCAAGAAAATAATAGATCATTACTCAGAAACCATGTCATCTCTATATGTATGATTAATATGTGTGTCAAATCACAAATCATTATTCATGATACATAACTTACGCATGTGGAATCATAATCATAGGAAATAATTATCTTGTGAATGAAGATATTATCAATCATATGAACCCATAATATTGTGAACATAACTATTAAAAATCATTTCCATGCATAATATCTTGAGCATAAATAGCATCAATCATACTCACACATCAAGATGTGAACATAATTATCCAAAATCATGTACGTTTCTATAATCATCATCCCATGACATATCTATAACACATTACCTAATGAATTAGTGGAATATACAAATTTATTCCAATACATCACATAATGAAACTCGTACATAAGTTTTATATAAGATCATAAAAATATTCCTCAATTTATCAGTGGATAAACCATGGAAAATAAATGGGTTTCAAAAATATTTCATCATAAATTAATTAACCCATGGGAAGGAAACATATTTCAAAGAATCATCATTAAAACAGAATCATTAAAATCCATATAGAGAAATAAAGTGAATGATATTATAATATCATAACCCTAGTAAAATCTAAAAATCCTTAATGGGTGTTGACAAAGATGAATAATCTCTTTTATAAAATCATTTAAAATACACTTTGAAAATCAATACAAAATATCCCATTGATTTTGTGGAATTTTAAAAAAACTAAAATTTCTAGAAAAAAAAGAATATGATTTTATTTTCAAAACCTTTAAAAATTTTAAACTAAGATTTGTGATGAAGGAAGTACATGATGGCAGGAAAATCCATTACTGTTCGATACATTAAAAATAATCTTTTCACACTTTTATGAAAATTCAAAAGTGTGTCTTATAGAAAAAAATTAAAAATATTCATTTTAGTAATTTATATTGAAATTAAAAGTTAATAAAAATAAAATTTCTCAAACATTTAAATTTAGATAAAATGATCCATAAAAGTTTTAATAATGTGGACATGGATGAGAAATAATATCAACTCAAAAAGAAAGAATAAGGGTGGATATTATTAAAAAAATTCTCAATAATTTTAAGTACGAAAAGAGGAGAAAATGATACCAATACTTGAAAAAAATAAGGAATATCTATATTAAAAGGAATTATATAGTGTTTATAAGATAATTATTTTATAATTTCACTCAATATAAATTTATCATAGGAAATCCCAAGATGAGTAGAGATTATAAGATAAACCCTTACCTCATGTCCCGTCTTTCTTCGTACATGTTCAAACCTCATTTTTAATAAATATAGGTTTATTATTAATCTATTATAGAACAATATTAGTTAATATATTAAAATATACCATTCCATTATAATTTCTAATTATTCATTAATTAAAAATTATTTATTTATATCATTATTTGTGTGAAAAATATTCTATTTTCCATGCATGTTTTGGTTCAATGGTTCTAGTATTTGAAACTTCATCATGGTTTCATCAGCTCTAGAATAATAATAATGTAATAATTATCATATTTATTCATTAAATACACTTTAATAACCTTCCATATAAGGTGGTGGTGAAAAATTAATTACATCACTTCATGGAGACAATAGTCCGTACAGATGCATGAGTGATGTTTCTACTTTTAGATAGATGAAATGAAAGAAAGGTAAATAATAATTAAAATTTAAAGAATTATATATATATATATATCATAAATAACATATATTTCCATTTAATAAATCCTTTTTACCATCCATGTGAAATGGAAATGAAAATGGATCACATCATTTCATTGAGGTGATATCCCACACGTACAAACGAGTGATGTTATCATTTTCCAATGGATATCCAAGTAAAACTGTTGATGAATTCTTTTCATTAAATAATAATAAAAATTTATTAAAATAAATATATATTCATTAAATTCATAAAAATATACTTCCATGATATAGTGAATAAATACTAATTACATCTATACGTGGAGATGGTAGTCCATACATATGCACAAACAACACTTTCGTTTCCCATTGGATGGAAAAGAAGATGAAAATTGGTTGTAACAATAAAATAATAAAATTTAAATACATTTAATTTATTTATTTTATTATATAATCATGGTTAAATAATATTTTTAGAGTATGGAAGAATGAATATACATGAAAACACTCAATTAAGAGTTATACATCCTCTTTTAGAAACCTTCTTTTGTTATCTACTTTTATACGCATTGGGTTGGTTTTTTGAGAAGAAAAAAGCCTTTGGATAATGTATAGGTAAGTTGATAATATATTTGGTTGGATTTTGGTCTATCTAAGTCACTTAAAAAAGCATTAATAAGATTTGAGTAAAGGTGCCCTTTTATAAATGAGGTGGGTAGAAAACTTATAAATATTAAAAAACATTAAAATATAATAATGTGACACTCATGGGAAACTGGATCAAAATAGGATCAATTTTGAATATGGGATGATATAGGGTGTAAATACATACAAAATATAGGATTTATAAATGTTTTTAGGTTATTTTAAAACTTGTCTCTTTAGTTTAACCCGTCATTAACTCTTTTAACCTTTACAGTATTAAATTGTTTTTACCTAATTTACAATTCATTATGACCAAAAATTAAAATAAACTATTTTCCAAATATATAAATTATGATTTTAAATATGGAAATCATTTTATCAAATTCAATTCCAATAAGTAGAAGAAATTAGTTTAAAAATAAAATATAAAATATGACGAATTTTTTTATAAAAGAAAAAACATTTCAAGTATAAAATGATCTTAATATTATTATATTTATAGTAATAACCATTATATAAATGTAAATTTATTTAATAGAATATATAATATAGTCATTTCATTAAAATAATTTATCAATATATTATTTTATATTATTAAAATAAAAATACATTGTGCACTTAAAATGTTTTTTTAAAAGTCCCTTGTACACTAAAATGATTTTGTCATTATTTTTATAAAATTGATAAACAAATATATGAATTATTATTCACTATATGCCAATATATTTTTTGAAAATAAATTTTTCTTAGTTATTATGATTGATAATGTAAAAAAAGACTACAAAATATTTAAATATAGATACTTTAAAATTAAATTATTTTATTATTGAAATTTAAAATTGAGTAATCATTTTCCTTGAAATTTTCCAATAAAATTGTATTAAAGAAATATTTTATTAATATATTTATTAATTTATCTTTTAATATTCATACCCTCCAATCTAACATCTAGGTTAAATATAATATAATATATAAAATTAGGTTCATTTAAGTTTATTAATTCGTATAAAGAAAGCTATCAAAGACATCAAATTTAATAAAGAGAAATATGTATTCTAAAATCATAGGGTGTTACATTCTACCCCCATTATAAAAAATGATCCCTTGAATTTTTTCTACTCTAACCCAAATAATCAATAATACTTATTCCTCATTTCATTCATTGGTTCCCACATGACTTCCTCAAATTGATGGTTTTAGCCGAAAATATTGACTAAGTGAATGGTCTTGTTTCACATAAAATTCTCTCTATGATCTATAATATCCATCGGTTATTCCAAATAATAAAGATCATGCTCAAATATTATATTCTATAATTTTAGTACATGGGAATAATGAAATACATACTTCCTTAAAAATGATATATGGAACACAACATTAATTTGCGAGAGGTTTGGTAGAAACACCAAGTGGTAAGCTTCTTGATGAGTTGAATGTTTTACTTTATACAATTTTTATCATTTGATTCAAAAATTACAACAAAATTTCTTGAAAATTATGTTTTACTAAATTTATATTTCTCAAGTCTTTTAGAATGATTTTGTAGAAATTTTTTTATTCTACTAGATGTAGTAATATTTCTAAACTAATGAGTATAAACATTATTTTCCAAGTTCTTCATTAGAATGACTAAAGTATAATCTATCATACTGAATAAATATAGTCTATCATACTAACAAATATGAGTCCATCATACTGACTAAGTATATTCTATCAGACTCAGTAAGTATAGTCTATCATACTGACAAAGTCTAGTACATCAGACTTTCAAAGTTTATTTCATATGATTGGATGAGTTTATTACATTAGACTATCCAAGTAGGATCTATCATACTAACATATTTTGATTCATTATAATAAAAACAATAAGTTACATCTAAATAAATTTTATAATCAAATGGTTATATTTTTTTCTACCATATGGAATTATTTTTACAGCATTGTAATGGTCTTGTCAAAATGACATCGAATGGAGATGTACTTGTTAAGATATCAATAATACCCTCATTCAAGTCAATTTAAACCAACTACAAGAATCATGAAATATAATTATTAGATATATGAATATAAATAGAAGGCCAGTCAAGGACTTATGAGTTAATTTTTTTATGAACTCAACCCGTATAAACTTTTTATCTTCCTTAATCTCTCATTACTTTCACTTTATAAAATTTTCATAATGTTACATTCTAAGAAATATGATTGAGGGTTAAAAATTTCTTAAAAAACTTAAATTTTATTCACTATTTATGATTTGGGTTTAGATTGAGTGCTTTTGGGGATATAAAGACTACTAACTATGATCTGAATGATCAAGGGATTTCAGGGATAGGATGAAAAAACTAATTATTATATTTTAGATCAAGGGATTTATTACTGAAGAAAGACAAACCATATCGTTATATTTAAAACTAGGGATACTCAATGTCAGATATTATGTCTTAATTAAATCTTAATGTTAAAGATCTTAAATAAATTTATAAATATTTTTGTAATTCATTCTTAGTTTTACTTTAAAGAAATATTTTACTTGTTTATACAAGTTATTATATTTATGTTGTGCATTATTATAGAATGTTTATTTTATTAAACTACTAAACTATAATTTATTGGACTTTCTATGTTTATGATATAGTTTCACTGATTAACGAATGAAAACTATGTTTGATAAACTGTGATAAAGAGGACTGGGTTTTAAAATAGTTTATGTTTTTAAACTACAATTCACTATGACCCCCTCTTGTAGCCATTATTAACTCTAAGATCTAGAAATACCTTCTAGATATGATCAATAAACATGAAGGTACTAATATAAATAGGGATAAAAGTTCCTTTATTTAAAATTTAATGACCTTATTCCATATATATATTCTTAGGAATACCTTGTCAAAAACATTGAGAACGAAATTTCATAAAAAGATTTCAGCATAATATTTCTATTTACTATAATCTATCTCGATGTTCTATTGAATAGATTTTAAATTCTATATAATTTCCTTCACTATATTTTCATTACATAGATTTACTTCTCCATATTCATCCCAACATATCGTAGTTCGACACGCTGTTCTATAGAGGGATTCATATGGAGCCATCTAAAAGCTTGAGAGAAAGTCATTGTTGTAAGAAAATTCATCCACAAAGAGGTGTTTATCCCAACCACCATTGAAATCCATAGAAAAATCTTTCAACATATCTTTTTTTTGTTTGAATGGTCCTATTATACTGAACATATATATGAAGATGATATGTGATTATAAAGTTTAACTATGTGTTCTAAAGATTTTTAAGACTTATATAGAACTTTGAGGTAAACCTTGGATACTGGTATGATAAAATAAAACATGGCACTCTATGAAACCTTAAATATTCCATAATATATATCCTAGAAATAATACCAAGAGATAAATATTATCTAGTTTCAATAAAATGAATTTACCTATTAAGGTGATCAACTATAACCCAAATAGCATTACAACCTTTAGAAGTTTTGGGGACCCAATGATGAAATCCATTGGAATGTTTTCCAATTTCCCTTCTGATATGGATAATAGTTTTAACATACCCTTTAGACTCTATCTATAATATTTAATTTTCCAGCATACTAAGAAAACATATATATACTATATAATATAACTTTTCATATTGTCCCACTATAAATACTCTTGGAGGTATCTACACATCTTTATACTTCTAGGATGAATAGAGAATGATAAACTATGAGCTTCCACCAATAAATCCTTCAAGTATGGAATTAATGGGACACATGCCTGGTTATTAAGCATTATCATTCTATCTTCATCATGGTTGAACTCAGGAAAATTCCTCACCTTATTATGAAGTCCTATATCCTCCTTATACACCTCTTTAACCCTTATATGGATAGACGGTAAAACATTAATATGATAAAGATAAAATCATTAAACTATCCTCATGATTTAAAGGTCGATATTTTGTAAATACATAAGTATTTGATCTATTTCAATCATCATCATAGATAAACCTTCATGGTACTTTAGATTCAATGCATCGGTCTCCTTGTTCACCTTCCAATGGTTGTAATGTTTTGAGTAGTCATAATATTTAATCAACTCCAACCATATCCTTTTCCACATATTCATCTCTTTCTATGTGAAGATTCATTTCAAACTTTTATGATCAGTATATAGATCACATAGTTCACAATAAGGATAATTAATTCATATCTTCAATGAAAAAATAATATCTTCTAGCCCTAAATCATGAGTCAGGTAATTTTACTTAGTAATTTTCAATTGGATTGAGTAATAAGTTATCACTATATCATTCTACATAAGAACACATCCCAATCCCTTATTTGATGCATCCCTATAGAGAAGAAACCCTTATATAAATCATGGGAGTGTCAGCATAGGTTCACTGACCAACCTTCTCTTCAACTATTTTAAATTCTATCCATATTCATATATCTAAGGTAACTTGGCTCATTTCTCACCCAACTTGGTTATTATATTTGATATCCTTGATAAATTTCTCACAAAGCATTGTTAGTATCCTACCAACCTAAGAAAATTCATAATATCAGTCACCATGGTTTGTCTAGGACATTTTTCATTAACGTATATATTTTAATTATTCACCAATATACCCTCTCTTGTGATTTTATAAACCAAGAATTATACTTTATATAGCCAAAATCCATACTTGGTAAATTTATAATATAACTTCTCATTCCTTAGGGTCTTTAAAAAAATAAAAAAAATATTTATTCCCTTCCTTACTAATTGAATATATAAGAATATCATAAATAAATACAAACACAAATTAGTTTGGGTAATATATGAAGACTATATTCATTTGATCCATGGAGATGGAAGGGGAATTGGTAAGTCCATGTGTAATAACTATAAATTCAAAATTTCCATACCTCATAGAAAAGTATTTGTTCGGTATATACTCCATTTCATCCCTCAACTAATGATATCTAAATTGAAGATAAATCATAGAATATTATTAATATACTCATAATTAATCAAACAAATCATTGATACGGTGTGTATGATACTTGTTATTATAATTGATCATGTTATTTTCATGATAATAAATTCTTAGACACATTATCCCATAAAATAATTAATAAAAAGTAATGGATAACCCCATGGTAACACAATAGGTCATAGGAATAGCCTTTTCAAATTCTCCTATTGTTTCTTCTTCAATTTCTATAACTCAATTAGGGTCATTCTATATGGATTATTTGAAATAGTTATATAACTAAGTATGATTTAAATTTAAAAATCATCTACATTAGGGGAAGACTAGGAAATCATTCAATAAATTTATCCACATATTTAGGAATTATTGGAATATCATCAGTGTTGAGTTTCTCCACAATGATTTGAGATAAATATACCTCATGAATATGTAGTAAAACCCACACAATGGAAGTAAACTCTATTTTAATTTTATGTTCATCCTCACACTAGTATATGATCATATTTTGATTTGGGATATTGAATGTAATTTACTTATTCTATAAATTTTAAAGGGATCTATATAGGGATAGAAAATAAATTCTAAAAATCACATAAAATTACACAAAAAAAGAAAATAATAATATTTTAATAGGTAACATTCTAACAAAATATAACATGACAACCCCAAATCAAGAGTATTGGAAAAGTGTGTCAAAAGCATCATAATACACTTCAGTGATTGGAATAGCATATAGAATTTCTTGGTGTAAGAGTTTTCCCTTGAATTAGGGATTTGTCTTAGATAATTCCCATGTTTCCCACATATAAGACATTGAACTATTAGTGGTACCTTAGGATATACTTTATTTCCCTTAATAGAACTCTCTTATTTTACTTAGAAATTAATTTCTTTATTACCTTAATTTCCCCACATAAAACATCCTCTTGTTACTTTGATATATTTCTCTAGTCACTTTTTCCTATATTCTTGACATGTAAGAAGTTGAATCTTATTCCCACCATAATATTTATCATGTGAACTTTTCTGAAATTCCATTTTTCTTCTATATATTACATTAAGAATATAACCTAGGTTTAGGATTTTATTCATAATTTGAGATAGATGATTCTACTTAATCATAAAGTTTCACTCTCCAACTTCCATTTCATTTAGTTGCTCATGAGGATGGTCGTTTCATTGGTTGTTGTATTCATTGGTCACACTATTACTTGTGGTTCTAACAATTGTCTAAAACCAAAAGTATTATTGTGAGTATCAAACATCAATAATCAATGTAAGAAATTAAATAATTATGAAAATCCTTCTTATGATGTCTTAAATTATGAAACCTTCTTTCAAACCTCAGAAATTTAAGTTCATACAATATCACTATGGATTATAATAAGTTATCATAGATTAAATCCTCTCATTATTCACAATAGTCTATAAATAGAATGTTAATTAACCAAATCATATCACTAGTATTTTCAAAATTGGTTTGTAGTTAACCTCCTTTTCTTACACAAGTTGAAGATCAAGTTGATTCCTAACTAGTATTTTAGGTATATTACCCCTAGGTGAATCAATTATAGACCCTACATATTCTTATTTATATCTAGACAATGATTTAATTTCTAGTAAATCACACAATATTTACTTTACCCAAAATTTAGGATGTTATCATATACTTAGCATTATCCCTGTATTTTTCACCATGTTTTCCTAAAACTAATCTCCATAAATAACTAAACACTTCTCTAATAGAAACCATGGAAACTAATGTAATACATACATAAATATTACTTCATTTTAGATGAATATTTAATATATACATGCCTTATAACTCAGAAGGTTTGGTGACTTTGAAGAATAGATACATAATAAAATTAGTTATGAAAAATCATCAATATCTAACATAAAGAAATTATATTTAGAACCCTTCTAGACATATCATTCTTATAACATTACTTCATAAACAAGGTAAGGTGAACATAAGAAAGGGAGAAATCATATTCTTAGTTTTGGAAAACATGAGGGATATAAGTCATAATTGAGCATAAGTTGATCATAAGGGTACAAAAACATAATCAAGTACATTTTCTCAATATAAAATATTCATACTTAGAAAACCATATATCATTACTAAAAAATAATGGTATATACAGAAGCATTATTCATAAGAGTTTAAAATCAAAAATAATAATTCATGATACAAAACATAAGAATGTGGAATCATAAGCATAAGAAATCATGATCTTATGTCCATAGAAATTCAAAATCATGTTTGTGCATAATTTTGTGAACATATCCATTCAAAATAATTTCCCCACATAATATTGGGAGCTTATCTAGAAGTAATCATTCTCATGCAGCAATATGAGAACATAGCTATTCACCATTATTCCCACTCTTATCATCGTCATATCAAGATATATATATATAAAATTACCCAATTCAATAGAGGGATATATAATATTGGATCCACTAGTCACATAATTAATACCATCCAAAAATGTTTCACAATATCATAACATAATTTATCAATATATCATCACATAACCTATGGAAAAGAAATGGGTCTTATAAATATTTCATCCTAAAAAAATTAACCAATGGGAAAGAAATGAGTTTCATGTAATCATATTTAAAAAATCAAAATCATATATATATAGAAAACATGGATGGAATCATAATACCATAAACGCAATAAACCATAAAAATATTGTTGAGCCAATAAGGTTTCCTTATGAATTTTTTCATTCCTCTATGTTTTGAAAATCATAAACACTCTATTTCAAGGAAAATTTTATTTCCCATAGGATGTATTTAAATAAGGAAGATTTTCCTTCCTCAAGGAAATTTTCTCCTTAACTAGATTTTCCTTAATAAGAAAAATTTTCCATCCCCACGGAAAATTTATCATTATATATTTTTCATTGTTCATATTCTACTTTTTATAAGATCTAACTCATTTTATTTATAAGTGTAGAATTTGGTTTCATATCTAAAATCTCAGAATTCTATAAATACTTAGATATAGAGTTTTATTTTGAGACTCCGAATTATCTGAAATTTAGACTCCGAATTCTCTAAAATTCAGACTCTAAATTCCTCAGAATTCAGACACTGAATTCCTCAGAATTCCAACACTGAATTCCTCAGAATTCAGGTTCTGAATTCTACAGAATTCCAATTCCGAATTCCTCAGAATTGAGACTCCAAATTCCTCATAATTCAGATTCGGAATTCCTTAGAATCCAGACTTTGAATTCATTAGAATTTGGACTTAGAATTCAATATAATTCGGACTCCGAATTCAATATAATTCAGGATCCGAATTCTTTGGAAAATAGAATCTAAATATCCATGCATTTTAGACACTAAATGATTTTAGACTTTGAAGTTTTATTTTTCCTTAGACTCAAAAAAATGGATTTGGTTAAGAAACCATATTTTTCTTAGCCTTGTTGTAGTTATAAAATGATGTCTTACATTATGTTTATAACCAACCATTGTTTGAGTGATAAGTGTTTAGGTCCCTCTGTGATACAAGGAAAAATATGACCGTTGGAGGAGGGAGCCAACTATTAGAGAAGTGCCTCTAAATAAGAGCTCATTTGAACGAGATCACAACTTCAGATGACTGATGTTGATCACTCTAAATATTTCATGACGTTGAAGTGATTTCTAGTGAGAGAGACTCTAGTGCTTTGTGCGTACAAAACATCTTGTTCAGCTTGATTTGTGTGACTCTGATTTTTGCTGTGTACAATCGAGGGCTTCCGGGGATTGGAAAACAGAGGGGCCGACTACCTGAAAGTTAGAGGGCTTCCAGGGATAGGAAGACAAAGGTTCCTACTACCTTAAAGTTATAGGAATTCCTTGATAAGGATGAAAAATATTTCAACTACCTTAATGTTTGAGGGATTGCAGGGATAGCAAGACAGATTCCAATATTCTTATTGAGGGCTTACCCTAGTGTGGGTAAGACAGACTTTCTTGAAAGTATAAATCAAGGGACATTTATCTAAGGTTTTTGGATACCCTGATCTTTGGGTTAAATGATTTCATACTTGTTACTTGTTTGGTTTCAAGTTTATTTATACTGCATTTTGATTAATAAGGATTGTATAACTATCTTATACATACTTGTATTTGTATACTCTGATTAATAAGATTTTATATGCTTTAAGGTAGAATCTTTTCCTTGTAAACTTTTCTTAAGTTTTATTTCTAGAACAATATTTCCATAACATAGAAAGTTTGTATAACTAAGAGTTCTTATTAATTTACCTTGTTTAACCTTGTTAAAACAAGATTTCTTTAATGGATAAAAATAGAGGTTTTATACCAACTTTAAAGGTTCCAAATGAATTTTTAATGTATACAATTCACCCCCCTCTTGTATATTGAGAATATAAATTAATATTTAGATCCTACAATTGGTATCAGAGCCGGTATTTGGAATACTTATATACACATATATGTTTTTTTGCTCAAGTTTTCATAGTTCAATATTTTCCTTGCTTAGGAATTTTTATCATTGTTTACAAACATTTATTATTTACAAGTTTTTTTTTGAAAGATATATTTTCTATAAGATGGAAGGAATGAATATTGGTTTGATTGAAAATCTAAATCCTACTAGACCACCTATATTTGATAGAAAAGATTATGAATATAGGAGAGATTGAATGAAGAAGTTTGTTATTAACACTAGAGTAGACAATTTTGTCATGCTTACTGGAGGATATAAAATCCCTAACAAGGAAGTTAGTAATTTCACCAACCAAGAAAAGCATGAATATCAACTAAATTACAAGGTACATAATACTTTTATTTGTTCTATGACTAGAAACATATATATCCAGATTTTATCTTGTGAAGCAGAAAATTGTATTTGTAAGAATCTTGAAGTAACTCACTTTGGAACTTCAAAATTCATTGAAACTAGAAGATCTATGCTCATAGATTAATATCATGGTTTTTTATTTCATTATGGAGAACCCATATGTAAGGTACAACAAATATTCATGACTATTGTTAATGTTTTACAATTTATGGGTGAAAAAGGATTAGATAATGAAACTCTTGTAGACAAAATCATAGACATCATGCCTAACAAATGGGAATCTAAGAGGACAACTATAGATGAAAATAAGAAAGTAACCCAGATTTCTCTTGATGGTATTTTCGGAACTCTTCTTCAACATGAGACTAGAATGAAGAGATATGGTGATATGAATAAGAAGAAGAATGAAAATGGTAGTGTTTCTTTTATAATAACTTCAAACATATGAAATCCAGGACTCATGAGAGAGTTACAAGATCCAAATCTAAGAGGATTGTTATACAATACGAATATAGTGGAAGTGAATCTTTAGAAAACGAGTTAGCAAATCTTTCCCGAAGGATGAACAAGATTGTTGGACAGAATAAATTTAAATATAAATACAATAAAAAAGAAATAAAATATAATAAAGACTCAGAAGTCACTTGTTATGAATGAAAAAGAGAAGGGAATATAAGGGGGGATTCTTCTATGCTTCAGAAAAAAGATATAAAGGAAAATCATTCTGAGAAAAATAGAAAGAAGTATTACAAGGATAAATCTAAGAATGTTTTGAAATCCAATGACACCTGGAGTATCAGTGGTGGTGACTCTTTGATGAATCCTCAGAGTATGAATCTTCTGGATAGAAGAATTTTGGTCTATTATCCAAGCTACCTATTGAAAATAATTATCTAATGGCTAAGGTACACAATGATAAATCCATCACCAATGTATCTTTGAATTCAAATTTTAGTAATGATAAATACTATAACTCTTTAGATGAAGAATATTCTTCTATTAAAGATAATACTTTACATTCTTATGAATAATTTTCTAGGTTTTCTAAAATTATTGAGAATGAAAATACTAAACTCAAGAAAAATATTGATAAGGAAAACTCTAGAAATATTATTCTTACTAAGGAAATATCATACCTTTCTAAAGATCTTGATAAGAAAACTTTTGATTTTGAAAGTATTCCCAAAAATCTTGAGGAAGCTAATTATGATAAAGATAAACTTTCTAAGGATCTTGAAAACGTATTTTTTAAGAAAAAAAAATTTAGAGACTAACTCTAGTCCTAAAACTAATGTTTTTGAGGATACAACTTTGGTTATTAAACTAAAGTTAGAAATATTTTCATTGAGGAAGTTTTTGTCAAACTTTACCCTAGGTAAGGAAAACATTGATAAAATGTATTCTCAATTTCGACCTCTAAGGAATCGATTAGTTTTTGGTTATACCAGTTCAAAACCGGTTTTCAGTAATAAATATTTTGTTTCTTAAAGTGCTCTATTTTGCACTAAATATAAGTGTGGTGGACATTGAGAAAAAAAAATTTCTTTAAAAAAACTCAGTCTTTAGGTTTTCATAAATCTTATTTTTCTAAGAAAATGTAGATACCTAATATTTTTCTTTCTGAAATTTCCGGACCCAAGAGAGTTTGGCTTTCGAAAGTCTAACACTCTAATTTTTAGGAAAATAAAGAAAGTACCAACAGTAATATATGGTAAATGGATAGTGGATGTTCCAAGCATATGATTGGTAACAAAAACTTATTTGAAAAGATTATCAAGACGAAAGGATGAAAAGTAACTTTTAGATATAATGCTCAGAGAGAAATTATTGGTATATGTAACATTGTTCTTCTTGTAAAAACATTGATTTCAAATGTTTTATTTGTTAAAGGTTTTAAGAAAAACCTCATTAACATAAGTCAATTATTTGATGAAGGTTACCTTGTGAATTTTAGGAATGACAAGTGCTCAGTAAACAATTCCAAGGAAGAGTTTATTCTTTCTGCCAATAGGCAAGAGAATGTATACATACTAAACATAGAAGACCTTAGGAGCCAAGATATACCTTGTCTAAGTTCAATGAAAGACCAATATTGGTTATGGAATAGAAGTTTAGGAAATTGTAACTTTAGGAACCTATGTAAAATCTCTAAGAAAAGACTAGTTAAGAATATACCAAATCATAGACTTGATTATTCAAAAGTATGTGATCCTTGTCAATATGGAAAACAACATAAATCAAGTTTTAAATAAATCTGTGAAGTCTCAAATACTAATTCATTATAGTTAGTGCATATGGATCTTTTTGGTCCAACACAAATTGGAAGAATTGGAGGCAAATATTATGTATTTGTTTTAGTTTATGATTACACTATATTCACATGGGTCTATTTTCTTGCAAATAAATCTGAAACTTTTTCTTATTTCAAAATTTTTAGATCCAAAGTTAAAAATGAGAAAAAAACTTCCATTGATAACTATTCATAGTGATCATGGAGGAGAATTTCAAAATTCTGATTTTGATACTTTTTGTAGTAAAAAATGTATTATTCACAACTTCTCAGCTCTAAGAACTCCTCAACAAAATGGTGTTGTTGAAAGAAGAAATATAAATTTTCAAGAGATAACTAGAACCATGTTGAGTGAATATTTGATATCTAAACTTATTTGGGATGAAACTGTAAGTACTGCTTGTTATACTATAAATAGAGTTTTTATTAGACCTTTTCTTAATAAAATAACTTATGAGTTATGGAATTGTAAAAAACCTAGACTTTCCTACTTTAAAGTATTTTGATGAAAATTATTCATCCTTAATACTAAATATAGTATTCATAAATTCTCACCCAAATATGATGAAGAAATTTTCTTAGGATACTCTACAACTTCTAAGGCTTATAATGTTTTCAATAAAAACACTTGTAGTGTTAAAGAAATAGTACATGTCAAATTTGATGAAACTGATCCTTTTTTTAAACAACCTCAACCTACATCCTCAGATGTTTTTTCAAAAACTGATTATCAACCCTATATAGAAGATCATTCTTATAAGAAAAATGTTCAAGAAAATGTTTCTAAAGCATTTACCCTAGAAGACTTTCTACCATATGTTGATGAACAGGTCTTACAAAACCCATACCAGTTGTTTCTAAAGAATCATCCCTATGATAGCATTATTGGTGATGTAAATCAACCTTTAAGGACTAGAAGTTCCTTAAGAAATAAATTAGAACATCTATCATTCCTTTCTCAATTAGAAAAAAAAAGAACTGATGAAGCTTTAGTTGATGATGATTGGATTAAATCCATGCAAGATGAGATAAATGAATTCAAAAGAAATAGAGTCTAAACCTTAGTTGAAAGGCCTAAGGAAACTTCTGTTATTGGAATGAAATGGGTCTTCAGAAATAAGTGTGACCAAAATAGAGTCATTATAAGAAATATGGCTAGATTAGTTGCTAAAGGCTATAATCAACAAGAAGGAATAGACTATGAAGAAAGCTAGGCTTCAGTAGCTAGACATGAATCTATTCATAATCTACATGACTTTGCGGCATTCTTTAATTTCAAACTCTTTCACATGGATGTTAAATGTGCTTTCCTTAATGGTTATGTTCAAGTGGACGTTTTTGTTGAACAACCACATAGTTTTGAAGATAAAAAACATCCTAAACATGTTTTCAAACTTACTAAAGCTTTGTATGGACTTAAACAAGATCCTAGAGCCCTGTATGATAGGCTTATAGGATTTTTGGTTCAAAATAATTATGTTAAGGGGAATGCTGATCCAACCCTTTTTATAAAGAAATATAATAAAAATGTTCTTATTTTTCAAAATTATGTTGATGACATTATATTTAGTTCAACACCGCAATCTTTAACTGATTCCTTTGTGAATCTAATGAAATCTGAGTTTGAAATGAGTATGATGGGTGAGTTAACATTTTTTTAGGTTTTCAAATTTCATGAAAACCAGAAGGAACTTATATATCTCAACATAAGTATATTAAATATCTTCTTAGAAAATATGGTTATGAAAACACTAAGAGTATAATTACTCCCATCGGTACCTCAAATTCACTTGATCTTGATGATGCTAAGAAACCAATAGATCAAACATCATTTAGAGGTATGATATGAAGCTTACTATACTTGATAGCTGGTCGACGAGACATAATGTTTTAAGTATGCTTATGTGCAAGATATAAATCCAATCCTAAGGAATCTCATTTAAATCCAGTGAAAAGAATTTTTCTCTACTTAAAGGAAACAATGGATTTAAGACTCTTTTATTCTTCTAGAAATGATTTAAAAAAAATCAGATGCTGACTTTGGTGGATGTAGAATGGATAGGAAAAATACATCAGGAACATGTAATTTCTTAAGATATTCATTAGTTTATTATCATGAAAAAATCAACACTCAATACCAATTTCCACTACTGAAGATGAATATGTAGCAACTGGAAGTTGTTGGGATCAAGTGTTGTGGATGGAACACACACCCACAGACTATGGTATTCATTTTACCGAAACAAAAAACTTTCTGTGATTATACTAGTGCCATCGCCCTAAGTAAAAACCATACATATCACTCTCATGAAAAGTACATAGATATTAGGCATCACTTTCTTAAGGATCTCACACAAAAAGGAGATATCATTCTTCAATTTATCAAAACACAAGATCAACTTGATGATATTTTCACAAAATTATTACCCTCTAATAGATTTGAAGACATTGAACAGAAGTTAGGAATGATAACTGTAAGGTATTCTTCCATATTATCTTCTTGTTAAATCAATCTCCTTATATTAAGAAACTCATTTTTCATAGGGGGAGTACATTTTCTTGTTAATCAAAATTTTTGTAGTTAAAATTTTCGTAATCAAAATATTCGCAATCAAAATATTCGTAGTTAAAATTTTCTTAATCAAAATTTTCGTAGTCTAATTTTTTTTCATAGTTTAATTTTTTTTATAATCTAATTTTTTTTCATAATCTATGTTTTCATTGTAGTTTAAAAATTTTTCATAAACTAAAATTTTTTCGTAGTCTAAAAGCTTTCATAATTGTAAATTTTTTCTTCGTAATTAAAATTTTCTAAATATAATGTTCTTCAAGAATAATTTTCCTCATTGAGAATAATATTCCTAGCAATCCTAAAGGTATGTTTCACTTCCTAAATTTTCGTAATCATATTATACTTGTTGGTATTATCATTTGGTTTTAAAATTTTCGGATTCACCTTTTCCTTAAATCTGAATGTTTTTCTTAAAAAACATCAAAAGATCGGAACCTATCAAAATCCCTTCTTCGGTTATCATCTCAACCATCCGATCTGATCAGAAGGTTTTCAATTATTATATTAAGTATGGAAGATAAAATGTCATATCAAATGCCTATATAAAGCCTCCCTAATGCTTTTCCCACATCTAATTTTAAACCTTCACGTGCTGAATCTATGCCCTTATTTTTAAGGCCATTCCAGATTTTCAAAAGTTTCCTCAGTTCAGAATTTCTACTGAAGCCTCTCCTCAGAAAGAAATGTCAACTGTTAAGGAAATCTATGAGTGGTAGATATACAGATAATGGTTGGTTGATCCAAATTTTTATACCATGTATGATACTATTATATCTAATAACATCATGTTAAATGGATGGGAGAGTATAGTTTTATCTAAATCCAAGGGAGAGGATCCTGTAATTCTGGAGATGCTAGTGGAATTATATGAATCCGTATATTTTTTCAATCAAGGAGGAAAAGAAAAATTTTCTTTCAAGAGTTATGGTAAGACTTATTCTCTTTCTTATTCTAAGGCAGTTAGTCTAATTGGAATCACTTATGAAGGAGAAGCTGAATTTTGTTCACATAAGTTACCCAATGTTGAAGGAAGCTTTGATAAGGAGAAGACCATAGTGTGCCTTGGTTTGGTTAGAGTTAAGAATTAGACGATTCTTTATCTTTCATCAAATTTCTGGATTCTTGAACTTTGGGTTTAAGGATTTATCGTTATGAGGAAAGGAGATAAAGATACTTTGATAAAAAGTGATATATATGTTTTGGATTTCTTAGTGAACCTCCAAAAGCTGAATCTGGTAAAGTATATTTTGGTTACTATTCAGAATATCAAGAATGGGAATATGAAATATCAGATTATCATGTATCTAGAAATTCTATCAAATATCATTGTTTCTTGTTTTTAATCAATGAAAATTTCCTTCAAGTCGATGTTGAGAAATTACAGGGTATTGTTGCTAAGCGATGAAACTATAAGGAGAATGAAAATTGTATTTTCTCATGAATCTGGAAAATTATATAATTTATAAGAAGAAAAAGTTCAAGATTTAGCAAAGAAACCAGTAGCAGCTGAAACTTACAAGAAGGGTAGAAGGAAGAGAAAGGTGAATGAAATTGAAGAGAAAGGAAAAAAACCAATGGATAAGGAAATTTAGTCTGCACCCCCGAATCCAAAGAAGAAAAAAACCTACCCTGATGAAGTAGTGAATAAGTGGAGAGAGGATAAGAAAAATATGGAGGAAGGGGAGCCTAAGTTTTTCTTGGATCTTGAAAATGCAAAAGCCTCAAAGGAAAAGGCTGTTGAGAATCTTGAGAAGCAAGATAAACAGAAGAAGCATAAGATGAAGAAGATGTTTGAGACAAAGATAGTACAATCTCTTCTTAAAGATACTGAGAAAGCATCTGAGAAAATTCTGGTACTAGAATATTTTTTAAGAGAATCACTCCCAGATACTCCAGGAAAGAATTTGGTGATTCCAGAATAATATCAAGAATAAGTAGTGGAAGAAGAAGAAGAAGAAGTAGGGAGTGGTGATACTGAAGATATGATAAAGAAAGTAGAAGATTATCGTGAGAAGGATAGTCCGTTTGAGAAGTTATCAATCTTAACTTCTGAAGTCGAGTCTTCAAAACATGCTACCCCAAGAAAAGATGAGATAGATGAGGAATAAGTGAACAAACTATCTGAAGAGGAAATATCTTATCATGATTTCATCCATCTAGGGGATGTTGAGGCAGGATCTGAGAAGGATGAAGTTGATGAAGATAAAATTGTGAAGTTATATGATAGTGAACATGAATCACCTAAAAAAAGAAATCATTCTAAATAATGATAAGGGAAAGCAGGTGGTAATATATACACCTACTAAATCCGTAGTAAAAAATAAATAAGTTGGTGAGTTTTTAAAGAGGAATACTTCTGAGATATAAAAAGAATGCTCACCAACCAAAGTCTCGGATTCAGAATCATCCTCTCTTGGACATGATTTTGTTGTTTATTCTATAAAAAATCTTTTTGGTACTATTACTTTATTCCCAAGTATTTATTCAAGGTGTCAAATTCTTCATCATATGTTAAATCAAAAATAGGATTCAGTTTCTATGGTGATGGATAATTGTGTCATCCTCGAGGTAGATTTCAAATCATTTCTAATTGGTTATGAAGCTCATAAAAGATATTGTAAGAAGATGACAAGATGGTCAAGGAAGAAAATATAATAAATGATAATATTTGATGAATTTCATGATAGTGTCAACGATTCTTTTGACATAGAAGATGTGAAGATCAAGGACCTTACTAATAGTTTTGAGGAAAAGCTAACCCTTGAAAAGACTTCTCGGAAGCCGGAAGTTAATGATTTGAATGGAAGGCTTGATTCTGTGTCCATGAATAGGAAAAGGGAAAGGGATATCAGAATAGATATTGAAGAGAAGCTCGCTAAGTAAGAAGAAGTTCTGAAGGCCAAGATAGAATCTATTAAGGCTCAAGAAGAAAAGAAAAAATCCTTAGAGAAGAAAAGTGAAGATCAGGATCAGCTTCTCAAGCTTGCATAGGAGGATCACAAAGAGTTAAAGAAGTTGAAAAACATTGTGAAGAATCCATTGTCGAAGGAGAAGTAAGGATAATCTTTTCCAAATGCGATCTTTTGTTTATTTCCTTATTGTACAAATTTTTTCAATCTTGATGACATTTTCGGTGCATTTCATATTTTTGGTTGATTAGTACTAATCTTTCAGGTACCATATTTTCTTTTACATTCCCTTTATTCCTTTTTGAAAATCACAAAGGGGAAGAAAGGAATGTTAAAAATAATAGTAAGTAAAGAATAAATTTCTCTAAGTAAGGGGGAGTTCATCTGAAGGGGAGTTTTTATCATGAAGATTTTCCTATGCAAGATAATGAAAAATCTCATTCATGAAATCAAGAATACAATCCTTATTGATTTCAAAGACTAAGGGGTATTTAGTCATATTAAATATGATCCATATGTAAAGGGATATAAGTTTTTATTTACAAGTCCATAAAATATTTAAGCCCTTATATTCTTTTTCATAAGGAAGTTTGTGCTTTCCAAAAAAGGGGGATATTGTTGAGTCAATAAGGTTTTCTTATGACTTTTCCATTCCTCTATGTTTTGGAAATTAAAAACACTCTATTTAGAGGAAAAGTTTATTTCCCATAGGATTTATTTTAATAAGGATGATTTTCCTTCTTCAAGGAAATTTTCTCCTTACCATGATTTTCCTTAATAAGGAAATTTTTCCTTCCCCAAGGAAAATTTATTCTTATCTGTTTTTTATTGTTCATATTCCATATTTTCTAAAATATAAATCATTTTATTTTTAAGTGTAGAATACAGGTTCATATCTAAAATATCGGAATTCTATAAATACTTAGATATAGAGTATTCTGTTTTAGGACTCCAAATTTTCTAAAGTTCATACTCTAAATTCTATGAAATTCAAACTCCAAATTCCTCATAATTTAAGATCCTAATTCCTCAGTATTAAGACTCCGAATTCCTCAGAATTCAGAATCCTAATTCCTCAGAATTAATATTCTGAATTCATCATAATTAAAAATACAAATTCCTCAGAATTCAGATTTTTAATTCCTTAGAATTCAGACTCTGAATTCTTTGGAATTCAGACTCTGAATTCATTATAATTCAAACTCCAAATTCTATAGAATTCAGGGTCTAAATTCATTGGAAAATAGAATCTGAATATCCATGAATTTTAGACACCGATTGATTTTAGAATTCAAACATTTATTTTTCCATAAGACTCCAAAAAATAGATTTGGTTAAGCAACCATATTTTTCTTACCCTTTTTGTTGTTATAAAAATATGTCACACATTTTGTTTATAACCAACCGTTGTTTGAGTGAAACTTGTATAGGTCCCTCCAAGATTCAAGGAAAATTATGACCATTGGATGAGGGATCCGACCATTTGAGAGGTTCCTATAAATATGAGCTCATTTGAATGATCTCAAAAATTATGATGACTGATGTTGATCACTCTAGAGATTTCATGCTACTAAAGTTATTTCTAGAGAGGGAGGCTCTCATTATTTGTGCATGCAGATCATCTTGTTTAACTTGCTTCATGCGACTCCGATTTTTTGCAGTGTACAATTGAGGGCTTCTGGGGATAAGAATACAAAGGTGTCAACTACATTAATGTTCGAGGGCTTCTGGGGACAGGAAGACAGAAGATATGACTACCTTAAAGTTCAAGGACTTCCTTGATAATAAAGATAAAGGTGCTAAATACCTTAAAGTTAGAGGGATTTTGGGGATAGCAAGACATATTCTGATATTCCCATCGAGGGCTTACCCTGGTGTGGGTAAGACAAAATTTCTTGAAAGTATAAATCAATGGACCTTTATCCAAGGTTGTTGGATACCCTAATCTTTGGGTTAAAAGATTTAATACTTGTTACTTATTTTGATTCAAGTTTATTTCTAGTGCATTTTGATTAATAAGGAAAGAATAATTATCTTATACATGTATTTTTATACTCTGATTAATAAGATTCTATATGGTTTAAGATAGAATCTTTTCCTTGTAAATGTTTCTTAAGTTTCATTTTCGAAACCATATTTCTGGAACCTAGAAAGTTTGTTGAACGTAGTGGTCTTGTGAATTTAACTTATTTAACCTTGTTAAACATATTTTTCCATGAAGGTTAAAAAAAATTATACTAATTTTAAAGGTTCCAAAGGAATTTTTAAAGTATAAATTTCACCCCCCTCTTGTATATTGAGCATGTACATTCATATTTCAATCCTAAAAATACATATATGATGTTGACATAGATGAAAAATCTATTTTATTCAGGAATTTAAAATACGGATTGAAAATCAAGATAAAACATCCCTTTTACTTTAGAAAATTTAAAATACATGAAATTACCAAACTAAATGGAAATATGGTTTTCTTTTTTAAAATAATATAAAGGAAGCTTCATGATTAAGGACATAATGGTAGAAATATCTATTCATACCGTATAAATTACAAAATATATTCTTTTCACACTTTTGGAAAAAATAAAGAGAGAGCCAAAGAGAAAATATTTAAAAATATTCATTTAAAAAATTAAATTAATGTAAAATATAGTAAAAATGTACTTTCTCAAGTTTAGATAAAAAATTCCATAAATCATTTCTAAGAACATGGACATGGATGAGAAATATTCCCCACCTGAAAAGAATAAATAAGGTCGACCTTCCTAAAAACAATTCTCGATCATTTTAAGCACCAATGACTAGGAAATTATACTAACACTTAAAAACATCAGGAATAGCTAGATAAAAAGAAATTATATGGTATTTATAATATAAGAATCAAATAATTTCCCTCAATGTAAATTTAACATCGACAATACTAAAAATCAAAGAGATGGTAATATAAACCCTTACCTCAAGTCCCATCTTACAACGTATAAGTTAAAACCTTTTGTATAATACATATTGATTTAATATACATAGATTCCAAAACAATATTCATACATATATTACTATATTTCATTCCCTTATAAATTAAAATTACCCTTCAATTAATAATTCTTTATTAAAATCATTATTCGATGAATATTGGTTTGTTTTCCATGCAGGATTTTATTTGATGGTTTTGGTCATTGCACCTTGGTAATAATTAATTACATCTATAAATGGAGATAGTAGCATGCATATCATATTTTTGATAAAATAAGTGGCCTCAAAAGTTTTATAGAATAGAGGACATGAGGTTCCATTTTATAAGTGATGTGGGTGGAAAACTTGTAAATATTATGAAAATAAAAATATATTAAAGTTTATATCATTTTAATGTCCCTCCTAATTGGATTAATTTAGAATATGGGATGAGATGATGCTGAAATAGATTCAAATAATAGAATTTAGATAAGTTTTTAGGTTATTTTAACCCATATCTCTTTAGTCAAACCCCATGTTATCCCTTTTAACCTTTACTATAATAATGAAATTTTTCCTTGGTCATTATTCATTATGATGAAAAATAAAATTTACCTATTTAATATTTTTTCATGTGATGATTTTAAATATGGAAACCATTTTATCAGATTCATTTTCTATAATTGGAAGAAATTAATTATAAAATGAACCCATAAAAGCGATGGATTCTTTAGAGAAAAGTATTTTGCAAATATTAAATGAACTTAAACTAATTATTTACTTATTATTAATCATTAGATAAATTTAAATTTAGTTAGTTAAATATATAATCTACTTATATTATTAAAATAATTCATCAATATGGATTATTTTAATTAATTAAAATATAATTACTTTATGCACTTTAAAACTGCTTTCTAAAACAATTCCCTATTACCTTAATTTTTTTAACTTTATTTATATAAAATTTAAAACCAATGTATGAACTATTACTCATTAATTTCCAATATATTTAATCAAAATAAAATTTCTTTAGTTATTATGATACATATTGTATAGAAAAAATACAATATCGTGAGAAATATAACATTTCAAATTGAGTACTCAATTTACTTATCATATTTCAATGCATTTTAATTAGTAAAATATACTATTTATTAATTTCATAATTTGGTTAGTCCAATTCATACCCACTGATCAATGGCTAGGTCATATATAATACAATTTGTCCATCGAGGTTCATTTAAGTTATGTTTTGTGTGTAAAGTAGGATATCAAAGACATATAATTTAGAGAAGAAAAATTTATATTTTAAAATATTATGATGTTATATAAACCTAACCCCTAAACTGAATTTAATCCTAAACCACAAATTCAACCCATAAACCTAATCCCTGACCCTTTAACATATCCCATAACCCCTTAACCTAAACCCTACCAAAAACCTAAAATAATCTCTAAACCTATCCCAACCTTCTAACCCCAATCGTAAACAATAACCTAACTTAATTTAATATTGAACCATAATAATAACCCTTAATAATAAACCATAAACATGTCATATGAAACTAAATCCTATAAAACTAACCCCTAAATATAACCCCTAAACATAACCCCTAAACCTCACCCAACCATTTAACCCCTTAACCTAAACTTAAACCTAATGTAAATATAAACCTACACCCTAAACCTAACCCCTAAAACTAAACCCTTTTCCTAGACCATAAAACTAATCCTGAAATAAAAACCCCCCAAACCCAAACCCAATCCCTAACCCATAACCCCTAATAGAAACCTAACCCCTATACAAAATCTATGAAGGAACCCTAAATATAAACCTGTAAACCTAATAAAAAAATGTATAAATTTACCCCTTATTACCCTAACCTAAACCCTAAGAATGCACACTATATTAATCGAACCCATAACCCATAAATATAAACCTTAAACCTAACCCCTAAAACTAAAACACCTAAACTCTAGAACCTAATTCTAAACCCAAACTTAAACCCTATTCATAACTCTTAAATCAATTCAGAACCATAACCATAACTTAAACCTAAACCAAAAATAAATATAAATACACACTAATAACATAACCCCTTACATATACCATAATACTAGACCCAAAAAATTAAACACTAAATACCTAACCCCTAAACATAACCAATATACCCAAACCCTTAGCTCATTTAATCTAAAATAAACCTAACCCCTAACCAAAATCTAAATATACTGCCCAAACATAATCCCATAAGACTTAAGAACGTAGTTTACATCCTAAATCTAAATAAAACCCCATATCTTAACATAAATTTAAATTTATACCCTAAAACTAAACCCTATAAACCTATCCCAAGGACCTAAATATATGATTAAACACTGATCCTAATGTAAATATTAATCTTCATAAAAAACTTTACCGTAATCCTAAATGGTAAACCCATAATCCCTAACCCTATACCCCTACCAAAATCCAAACCTAAATGATAAACATAACCACTAATCCTAAACCAAACCCATTACCCCATAATATAAACCTGAACAAAACATAATTATAAACTAACAATCTAAAACTAAACCCTACACTGAGACTCTAAAACTATACCATAAAATCATAACACCATAACCTAACCCCAAAAACATAACCCCAACCCTAAACATAACCCCTAACATAAATCTAAATATACACCCTAAAAATAATCCCCAAAATACTTTAACTTTTGACCTAAATTTTAAAAAACCTATTCTTAACCTAAATGTAAACCTACCAATTTTAGGTATATTTTAATCACCAAACCCCTTAACCTAAACTTAAACCCAAACATAAATCTAAACCTTTATGTAACACATTGATATTTTAAAAGAGGAAAATCATATTTGATAGTGTATATGGAATGAAGCTCCTGTGTTAGAATAGAATATAATAAATTGATACTTTAATATATATTTATATTTTAAATAAATTCATTTTCTTAAATAGATTTTGATTCACACAACACCATGTTTAAATGAAATGAAATACTCTATTAAAATATCATTAGTTAAACATGTTCCTTATAAACCCGCCGTGATGTTGAAGGGTACGAAAAATAATACCTAAATTATGAAAATTATATGGTTTAAACATGTATAAAATAAATTCAACGGTTATATATTTATAATAAATAAAATAAGAACCATTTAAAATAGAAAGAAATATGTTCTAAAAACTATATTTTTCTGAGTGGTAGATTAGTTGTACATTGCACACAAAATATAAAATTAATTTTAACCACTTTTAGAAAATTTATTTGAAAAAATAATATTCATTTTTTAAATATATATGTCAAAATTATCTTTGGGTTTGTTTCCGATGCTTTTGCAGGGGTGCGCGTGTCTTTGTCTGATTTGGGGATGACGACACTGTTTGTTTCCCCGCATTCCTGCCTTCCAAAGGCGGGTGACATCCATTCCTTCTTCAGGGACATTTTCTCCTTGATCGAAACGGGATGATGGGATGTCATTTCTTCTTTCTATGGATTCCTCCTCGAAACTCATCACCTAGTCTGGGTCTCCCTTATAGAATTAAGATATTGTTTGTGAATCTCTTCTCAGTGCCATATCTTTATGGATGCTGGTTAATTACACTGCTTCTGTCAAGACATTCCAAGAGGTCCAGTCAGGGTAGCAACCTTCGGTCAGGCGAGTAGTCACGTTGGACATCACTTTCATGTTTGGATGCTAGAACACTATCTCTTGTGGGTTTCTTCCCCTTATTATAGGGATTGTCAAGGGAACGGAAGCCCGAGGCATCCCACATTGAATGCAGGGAATTATATGACATTGACATGTATATAAGGTTTTCCCTAGCTTCCTATGTTTAACACAGGGTATGCCAAAGGTTTAACATCATTCAGAGATGGATCGGACTGGTCGTAACACTGACTAGAGTGGATCATATGGGTGAAACCCCTGGGGGGGGGGGTACACCGATGTTGGGGATAAAACGTATTTAGTTACCTAATTACTGCTAGGGTCAGTGAAGAGGTGAATTGACATGATCTCATCAGGATGTGGCAGCCCGGGTAAGAATCAAGATGGATGATAGATGATTAAGTGAAGTGGATGGAGAAAGAAATGGAGTTGAATCGGGGGCGATGATGATGTTGGGATGGAGCCTCGAAGATACCTCCTATGTATCCCCATGGCAGGGAATCGTAGTCCACATAGTTTAGGATTGTGTATAGGATTGGGGTGTGCATTGTAACACCCTGAGATTTTATGAGAAATGTTATTTTTAATTTCTTTGATGTCTTGTGTTGTACGCTACACCATGATTATCTTGTACTACACGCAACACCGTATTATCTTTTAGTATACGCAACACTATTCTTGGCTAGAGTTACACGCAAGAGCAACCTTCCTCGATAGCTTTTGTTGTACGCAATACCGAGTTTCACTAAACAACGATATGTTATTAAAATATTATATAAACTAATCGTTATGAATAGTAATACCCACTTTTTGAAATTTTATAAATTTTACCTTTCAAAATGGACTTCATTTTTGGATTTGGAATACCAAAATTATCCTAGGGGGAATTTTTTGTTTTTTTCTGAAAACTTTCAATTTTTGATAAATTGTGAAAACATGTTTTTTGGTTAAACCCGAATTTTTGTTTAAATAATAATTTATTTTATTTAAATTTATTTTAGGTCCAAATAGATACATAATACATATTTATGTTCAATGTAATTCATTGGAGTAATTTTATATTAATTTCAAATATATAAAAATTTTATTGAACTTTTTACCGTCTTTTACCCACCCCCTAGGAGCATTTGCAAATTTACATAAAACTTAATTTTACCACATCTGTGATTTGAATTTCAAAAATCCAAGAGACATGGTTGATATTTTTAAGTAAAATTTGGTTCAATGAGATGAAAATAATGTTTGGTGAATAGTAAGTTTTAACTTTTATTTACCACGGTTAAAAGTAAATAGAGTAATTAAGGGTAAAAATGATATTATTATTAACCTAAAACATGTAAAAATTCTATTGGATAAGTGTAATTCTACAAAAAACAACATTAGGAATAAAATATTATCCTTTAGGTCCACTTGGATTAGATTAGAACATTTATTATCATTTAATTCAAAGAAGAGTTTAAAGTGTTAAATTCAAAGCTTAATAACTAAACCGTTTTTATTATAGTTTTATACATAAGATAAATTATATTATAAATATTCCTTAGAAAGATAAAACTATTACATACATAATGGTATTTTATTTATATTTTTTAGACATTAAATAATTTAATTTATTTATGACACAATGATGATGCAGTAATTACCTTATTAATGAAATAATAACAAATTGATATTATAAACACCCAAATAAATATAATGTGAGACTTTTTACTAATTAAACTAATTATATAGGTTATTATAACATATTAGGGTTGGTTAGATGAATTTTTTTAGAAGTAATAATTCTGTTATAAATTTCAAAAAAACAAAATACCAAATAGGGTCAACATTGACATAAAAGAGTTTAAAAAAAATATTATATTACTAATTGATATAATGGTCCTAAATATCTAAGGTTCATAAAAAAGAATTATATAATAATATATATGATATTAAATAACAAATTGGGGTTAGATTGTCTTTCTATAGTATGTTTATTAAACATATAGTGTAAAGAATACAAGAAGACACGGTAAAAGTTAAATTATTTAACATAGAGTTAAATCTAATTGTTAATGTTAAAATGGTAACCTAAACTTGTATAAAACCTATTGTTTGAATGGACTTCGACCCATACCCACCCTAACCTCGAAATAAGTAACTTTGGATCCATTGTAAACTGAATATGAATTTATTATAAAATAATATTTTATGTTTTTCCTAAGGTGCCCCACACCCCTCTTATAAAAGGGCACTCCACCTTCTCTCTAATTCACACCTCCAAAGCAATTTGGATCAGAAAAACCCTACCCAAATACCCTCTCAACTTTCCTCTGTTCATCCTATATGCCTTCCTTTAGTCATAAAACCACCCTAAGGAGCTCTTTTGATCAAATCAAAAGGAAGAACCCGAAGAAGAGGTAAATATTTCACCACCTATTTCAAGTTCCTTTCTTCTTCCACTTCCTCCTTCCTTGGTGTTTCCATTATAAAATAATAACTACAGTATATTATCTATAATATGATGTTATTATAAAAATTGTACAACCATATTAGTTATTTTATCCATCCTATGAATGAAAAAGTCACCACACGTGCGTACGTACGGCTTACCGTCTCCACGTCGTGGTGTTGTTTGTTATTCAAACATTTCATCATTTGGATGGGTATAATAATGAGAATAAATGATATAAATAATAAATATAACATTATTATGATTCTTTATATATGATATACCAGCCAATTATATATAATTTTAATATCAAAAGAATGATATTGTTGCTCGTGCGTACGTATGGACTACCGTCTCCAGGAATGCAATGAGATTCATTTTCCATGATTAACCATTCAAGAATGGTTATAAAGTGTATATAATAAATAATCATGAAAGATATTAAATAATAATGATACTGGATTTATTTACATATATTTTTCATTTACTTAATTCCATTAAATTCAATAAGGAAACGAAAACAGCATTCATGCGTACGTACGACCTACTGTCTCCATGAACGGTGTATTTCATTCCATTTATCAGTATATCATATATATTTAAATTCTTAATATATATTATATATAAATCATGTTTTACATTCTGTAATTATGTAAACTAGGATATAAGTAATAATATCATGAACAACAAGTAAAAACACATATGATAAATGAAACAATTTTACCCAAAACGCTGCCTTAACATGGAATTTACAAAAGAACAGGTAATATAAAGTCATAAGTGAATCATATATGACATCATAAATATTATTATGGTTATGATACAAGTTAATAATATGTTTAAACTCAATATACTGGAGTCTTGGACACATACGAAAGAAATTTGACATATGGTAAGGGATAATTTTTCAATCTCATTTTTATCTGAGATTTCTTATATGTAAGTATTTACTAGGGTTATATTTTTTATCCATGCCGATAAAATGTTTTTCATAAAGTGTTTAATATTCTCCCATGTATTTTTAATATCATGTTTACCCCTCTTTGACATTTACTTTGTGTTATAGAAGGAATCTTTCTACTGTTTACCATACGTGGTACTTTTTTGACTTTTCTGTTAAAAGTTCGAGGACAATGTTTTTTAACTTATACGACATGAATGGATTTTTACGGTTTCATAACGCCTTATTTTCATGAATCTTACTCTACAATATTTCACAATTATTTTCAAAAATATATTTTTCTTTTAAAATTGCATGGCATTTTGTGAAAATAAAATGATTTTCAAGAAGAAATGATATTTTCTTCAAGAATTCATTTCAAGTGTTTTATCAAAACCATTTTTCCATCAAAGATGACATTATTTAATATGTTTATATTTAAAGTATAATGTCTGCATTATTTACATGGTTTAATTTTTCTTATGATGAAATTATATTCATTTATTTTATATGGATTATTTTATGATGGGATGGTGTTTATGAAACCCATATTATTCTTTGGGTTATGATGAATGATTTATGTTTATTTTGTGCACATGAAAGAATGATTTCATTATGAGATGGTTGGGACCTATATCTCCCTCCAATGCATTGGGTACAAATTTATATCTGATGAGATAGACATGGCTGGAACAGAAAGTGAATCTGGTTCAGTAATCCAGGGTTGGAATGGCAAGTAAACCCAATCCAGTAATAGACTTTGTCCACTATGATTGTCTTGGAAGCAATGCCTTGGATAATATGGAAATAATAACATGTTATTAACGGTTTCCACAATTACATGTTTTATTTCCATGATATTTTAGCATGGTTAATGTTCCTTTATGATCTATGCCTTATGCACTGCCAAGATTTATGTCATTACTCATGATTTTGATGTTTTATGTTCATGTTCTTACATTCAAATGTTCAGGGGTTGTTTTATGTTCTCCATGTTTACCCTTACTGAGAATTTTAGCTCACCCTTTTTATGTTTTCATTTTCCCTGGATATAAAGAAAGGTTTTAGGTAAGAAAAACAAAGTGTAAGATATTTATTGGAGATATTGAAGATCTTTCACCCTGATTATAAGATTATGTTCCGAGTTTCCAAAGACACTAAACTAATACGGTCTTTGGGAAACTGTTTTTTTCATGTATAATGTATTCTGAAAGAGTAATGTAATGTCTATGTATATCAAGTGTGGGTCTCTACAGTTGGTAACAGGGCGATGGTTTAGTTAACCTTTTGAAACTTGGATGCAAAAACGTTCGTGAAATCCCAAGAGATATTTCTAAGGTATGTCTAAGGATGTCTCTAAGGTTAAGTATATGTATATGTTATAGTCCTAGAATTACGGTAGTGATATTATAATTAAACCTAATATGTTATATATTTAAGGTACTCCCCCTTTATTATGTTGTTTTCCTAGAATGAGTTTTTCCTCTCACACTATTCTTTTTGGGTTTTAGAAAAAATGGCTGGAAACATGAAGATTTATGATAATGGAGAATATGATGGATAGTGGAATGATATTTTTCATGAGCAACCAAATGAAATCAGACCTGGAAGTCCACATGTAGTTATTATTCCTAATCATAAATCTTATAATATGATCAATAATCTCAAATTTGTTAAGTTTCCTGACTCAACTAATAAGGGAAAGATGGAGTTTTATGATGATCATAGAGAAAAGAAAGGTCAATTTCCAGCATATAAATCATGTGGGAAGAGGCATCCTGAATAATTTTTCAAAGGCACTGGAAGATGCTTTGGGTGTGTAAAATAAGGACACAAAGCCAATAAGTGAAAAGGAAAAGGTTCAGTTAACACAATGGACAAGGATAATGGTATTTCTAAGACATCAACAATTATTAAAAGTTTTAAATGTGGAATGTATGGGAATTATGCAAACTAATTCCCTAAGGGAAAATCTCTTGAAGAGAATCAGCATGGTCGTATGAGTAGTATTTATGTTGATGATGATGAAGAGACTAAAAATGATATATGATATGAAAGAAGTGTTGAGGAATAAAATGATGAAGCTCAGTCAATGGTTTAAGAAGGTATTGGAATGATTTTATGTTTATCAAGAGTTATGTTGTCTGGGTAATTTAATGATACTATGGAATAAAGAAACATCTAAGGATTGTTACACTGTTGTTTTTCATAAATTATTTGAATATATATATTGAATGGTACCAGTAACCATGAAAGTTTATTCAAATATTTTTGGAAAGTATGTTATATGCACATAATGAAGGGATAAATAGATAATGATATGTTTAATGGTATTAATGAGCTCATGAATGATATAAGGACAAAGTGATATCTTGGTTTGAGTATACAAAAATTTTGGGCTTTTGGTATGTGAAAAGAGTTAACTTCTAATATCATTCATGTTTTCTCAAAGATTATTTGGTAATTCATGTTTGAAGAGGATAAATGATTAAGGAATTCACATATTTGGTATGTGACCAACAAGATATATCTTAGGATATATGGGGGATAAATGATGGTATTCAATACTAGTTAAATGACCTTTCTAGTAGTTATTTTCTTTATTCTATGAGATTGGACAGAAGTATTTTTGATAAGCCTAAAGGTTGGAATGTATAAAGTTGGACATTAGATAGTATGGTTTAAGGCTAGAACTTTTTCGATATCATTGTTGGAATGTTATAATCGTATAGTGTTAGAAAAAAAGGACAACCTGCAGGACATGTGACAACCAATCACATCGGACATGGTAGTGGGAATCGAACCCACAACTGAAGTGCGATAGGTCTTTATCTCCTACCATGGCCTACAGGAAGTCCATGGTTAGTAGAATTTAGTTTTATTTTATTAATCGGTATTATAGATGAAGTATAAGTCCATTTTAGGAACCATATACGATTCATCTCACCATATATGGACTAATGCATATTTAATAACTTTTGCTAACCTTTTGTTTGAGACAGATGGAATGACCTATCATTCTATCGCATGATCTACTACGAATGACAAATTCAACATCATTTCTTTAAGAGATGAAGGGGAAATTGTTCAAGGAACTACAAATGGTGAGATTGTACCAAAATCAATTATGTATTTCTTCTAATTCCATTTTTTCAACTTTAGGGAAAAGATCTTGAAAACCAAATACATTGTCCAAGATGGTACCTTAGATCAACACAAATTTATGGCTTTGTGATTGTTAAATTTTTCATAGCCATGTTCTCTAACACTCTCCATCATAACTTTACGGTTAGATTTCTCTTCCATATCCATATTTTCACCTATGTTCTTCTATGTGGAAACACAGTTATGAGTTAATTTGGGTAATCGTTACATTTATTTTTTGAAATTTAGTTTTATTATTCCTTTTTATGATGTGGGTTTTTATGAATGAAACTTTCAAGTAGTAAAACATTTATAACCCTGATGAATTTCGAGGGTGAAATTCATTTTAAGGGGGTTAGAATATAAAACCCTGAGATTTTATGAGAAATATTATTTTTAGTTTCATTCATGTCTTGTGTTGTACGCTACACCAAGATTATCTTGCGCTATATGAAACACCATATTAGCTTGTAGTATACGCAAAACTATTTTTGTCTTGCGTTACACGTAATAGCAACCTTCCTCAATAGCTTGCGTTGTACGCAATACCGAGTTTTACTAAACAATGATATGTTATTGAAACATTATATAAACTAGCCGTTATGAATAGTAATACCCAGTTTTTGAAATTTTATAAATTTTATCTTTCAAAATGGACCTCATTTTTTATTTTTAATATCAAAATTAGTCGAGGGTGAATTTTGGGTATTTTTTTGAAAACTTTCAATTTTTGATGAATAGTGAAAACACTGAGTTATTAGTTAAAACCGACTCTTTATTTAAATAATAATTTATTTTATTTAAATTTATTTTAGTTCAAAATAGATACATAATTACTATAGATTTTCAATGTAATTCATTGGAGTCATTTTATAATAATTCTAGATATATAAAAATTTTATTGAACTTTTTACCGTCTTTTACCCACATCCGAGGAGAATTTTCAAATTTACATAAATCATAATTTTACTACTTTTGTGAGTTGAATTTCAAAAATCTGAGCGACACGGTTGATATCAATAAGTAAAATGTGGTTCAATGAGATAAAAATATTTTCTTGTGAATAGTAACTTTTAACTTTTATTTACTACAGTTAAAAGTAAATAGGGTAAATATGAGTAAAAATGATATTATTGTTACCATAACACATGTCATAATTCTGTTGTATAACTTTAGTTAAACTAAAAACAACCGTAGGAATAAAATATTAACCTTTAGGTCCACTTGGATTAGATTAGGACATTTATTATTATTTTATTTAGAGAAGAGTTAAAATAGTTAAAATCAAAGTTTAATAACTAAAACATTTTTAATATAGGGTTATACCTAAGATAAATTAGACTGTAAATATTCATTATGAATTTAAAAAGATTTCCTACATAATGGTATTTTATTTATAATTTTTAGCTATTAAATAATTTAATTTATTTATGACACAATGATGATGCAGTAATTACCTTATTAATGAAATATTAACATAATTGATATTATAAATACCCAAATAAATGTAATTTGAGACTTTTTTTAATTACACTACTTTTATAGGTTTATATAACATATTAGGTTTAGTTTTTTGAATTTTTTGTGAAGTAATAATTTTTTTATAAATTTAGAAAAAACAAAATACCAAATAGTGTCAAAATTGACATAAAAGAGTTTTTAAAACAAATATTATATTATTAATTGATAGAATGGTCCTAAAAATCTAAGGTTTGGAAAAACTACTTATATAATAATATATATGGAATTAATGATCCAATTTGTGTTCTATTGGTAGTTTATAGTATTTTTATTAACCATATAGTGTAAGAATAGAAGAAGACACAGTAAAAGTTAAATTATTTAACTTAGAGTTAAATCAAAATGATAAGGTTAAAATTGTAACCTAAACTTGTATAAAACCTATTGGTTGAGATTATTTCGACCCACCCCACCCTAGACTAGATATAAGTAATTTTGGAGTCGTTATAAACCGAATATGAATTTATTATAAAATAATATTTTAAGATTTTCCTAAGGTGCCCCTCACCCCTCTTATAAAAGGGCACTCCACCTTCTCTCTAATTCATATCTCCAAAGCCATTTAGATCATCCAAACCCTGACCAAATACCCTCTCAGATATCCTGTCTTCTTCATATAGTCCTTACTTTAGTCATAAAGTCATCCTAAGGATCCCTTTTGATCAAATCAAAAGGAAAATCCCAAAGAAGAGGTAAATATCTCACCACCTATTTCAAGTTCCTTTCTTCTTCCACTTCCTCATTCTTTGGTGTTTCCATTATAAAATAATAAATCCAGTATCTTATATATAATTTGATGTTATTATAAAAATTTTACAACCATATTAGTTATTTTATCCATCCTATGAATGAAAAATTCACCACACGTGCGTACGTACGGGTTACCGTCTCCACGTCATGGTGTAGTTTGTTATTCAAATATTTCATCATTTGGATGGGTAAAATAATGTTTATAAATTATATAAATAATAAATATAACATTATTATTATTCTTTATATATGATATAACATCCAATTAAATACAATTTTAATATCAAAAGAATGATATTGTCGCTCGTGCATACATACGGACTACCGTCTCCACGAACGCAGTCAGATTCATTTTCCATGATTAACCATTCAAGTATAATTATAAAGTATATATTATAAATAATCAAGAAAGATATTACGTAATAATGATACTTGATTTATGAACATATATGTTTCTTTTACTTAATTCCATTCAATTCAATAGGGAAACGAAAATAGTGTTCATGCGTACGTACGACCTACCATCACCATGAACAGTGTATTTCATTCCATTTATCGATATATCATATATATTTATATTCTGAATATATATTATAAATAAATCATTTTTTAAATTTTGGAATTAAGTAAATCAGGATATAAGTAATAATATCAAGAACAACAAGTCAAAACACGTATGATAAATGAAACGATTTTACCCAAAATGCTTCCTTAACATGGAATTTACAAAAGAACGAGTAATATAAAGAAATAAGTGAATCATATATGATATCATAAATATTATTATGGTTATGTTACAAGTTAATAATATTTTTAAAACCACGATACAGGAGTCTCGGATACATATGGTAGAAATTGGACATAAGGTAAGGGATAATTTTGCAATCTCATTTTTATCCGAGATTACTTAACGTAAGTATTTACTAGGGTTATATTTTTAATCCATGCCCATTAAATGTTTTTCATAAAGTGTTTAATATTCTCCCATGTATTTTGAATGTCATTTTACCCCTCTTTGACTTTTTATTTGTTTTATAAAAGGAATCTTTGTTTTGTTTACCATATGTGGTACTTTTTGACTTTTCCTTTAAAAGTACAAGGAGAATGTTTTTTTAACTTATACAGCACAAACATATTTTTACTGTTTCATAACGCCTTATTTTCATGAAGCTTACTCTTCAATATTTTATGACTATTTTCAAAAAAATAATTTTCTTTTCAAATTGCATGGCATTTTGTGAAAATAAAATTATTTTCAAGAAGAAAGGATATTTTCCTCAAGAATTCATCTCAAGTGTATTATCAAAACCATTTTTCGATCTAAGATGAAATTATTTAATATGTTTATATTTCAAGTATAATGTATCCATTATTTAGATGGTTTAATTTTTCTTATGATGAAATGATATCCATTTATTTTATATGGATTATGTTATGATGGGATGGTGTTTATGAAACCCATATTATTCTTTGGGTTATGATGAATGATTTATGTTTATTTTGTGCACATGAAAGAATGATTTCATTATGAGATAGGTGGTACCTATATCTCCATCCAATGCATGGGGTAAAGATTTATATCTCATGAGATAGACATGGCTAGAATGGAACATGAATCTGGTTCAGTAATATAGGGTTGGAACGACAAGTAAACCCGGTTCAGTAATGGACTTTGTCCACTATGATGGTCTTGGAAGCAATGCCTTCGCTAATATGGAAATAATAACATGTGATTAATGGTTTCCACAATTACATGTTTTATTCCCATGCTATTTTATCATGATTAATGTTCCTTTATGATCTATACCTTATGCACTGCCAATATTTATGTCATTGCTCATGATTTTGATGTTTTGTGTTTGTGTTCTTATATTCAAATGTTTAGGGATTGTTTTATATTCTCCTTGTTTACCCTTACTGAGCATTTTAGCTCACCCTTTTTATATTTTCTTTTCCCCAGTATATGAATAATGGTTTTAGGTATGAAAACCAACGTTGAAGATCTTTATGGGAGATATTGAAGATCTTTCACCATGATTAGAAGAGTATGTTCTGAGTTTCCAAAGACAATAAACTCATACGGACTTTGGGCATCTGTTTTTGTCATGTATTAAGTATTACCAAGAAAGTTCAGTTAGAGATAAGCCCTTGACCATTTATTAATAAAAAATAAAACGTCAACCAAGTACAGTAGGGGAGAAAAGATAGGTACAAATCATACAAATCACACCCATCACCACATCCACTATAGATTCTGTCTTCTGTAGTAACAGTTTCCCCCTCGAAGCTTTCATAATTCTTGAGGGCCTTGGCATATTTTCTTCTTAGATTCAACTTGTCCAGAGACAATAATTCCTTTGAAGACAGCATAACACCACTTTCCTTCGCAACTGAAGATCTGGTAAGCACCGGCCATGGAAGAGAGGAGTAATCTTTCCTCGACCTCCTCCATGGTGGGGCAGTCATAACATATTCATTCCTAGGCATCTTCATCCCCACACCCTGAACCACATCACTATAAGAAATCTGGACCACACCATTCTCATTTTCCTTTTCATTATCAGAAATATCACCCCACTTTCCCTGGATTTTCACTTCTTGATACTTCAGTCCCCATTCGTGCTGATTTTGATTGTTATACTCAATCATGGAAAGACATTGTGGCTACTCCACAACATCCTATATAATAGTATTTCCAATTTCCACACCCTCAGAGGAGAGATCAGCCTACATCAGTCCATCCTCATGCCTTGTATCATCTTCCTCTTCTTGAGATAGTTCCAGAAAATGATTTCTAGTGAAGACCATGATTGAAATTCCTCAAGCAACATCCTCTCGCCCTGCCCACCTCTTAGCACAGGCATCCACTGCCCTTATTTCAGAAATAGTAGAGTCCATCTGTTGTTCAGTCACAAACTCCTTCCGTCGGTCACATGAATCCAGGTTATCCACTGTTATTGCATTAGGAATACCAAGATCACTCTTTAAATGTTCAAAAATCTGACTAACAGTTGGGTCATGTGGCCTCTCTTACACCTCCTTCTGATAATTCCCCTGCATTTTGGGGTCAAGACTAGAGCTCCCCGTATCCTAAAGCACAACAACCCAAGAATCATTCACTGCCTATGTAGAGGAAGTCACCAGACCTTGAGCACCCTCATCACGCTGTGACCCAAAACTCCTAGATGGCTCCTTCACCACCAGCGAGGCTGAACCAAAAGGGATAGAACCTGAACTACCCATTCTCAAAACCCCCGATGAAGCCCCAACCAGACCCTTACTTCAACAAACCGAATCAGCATGTCAAAGATGACCACATGCAACAAAAAATGACATCCAAGACTAAAATTTGACATCCTGCTTCCACATAAACTCCTTCCCATCTGTAATCCAAAGATAATCGATAGGTGACCTCACGAAATGAACTTGTACACAAATCCGTGGACAAATTGGATGACATACAACCTCCATCCGATGATCAGAGCATAGGTATCGGTCGATCAAATTTCCAATGGAACACAAAATAGAGGGATTTTGAAAGGAGAGCGGGAGGCCAGGAAGACTCTCCCAAATCACCATCATCGAGTGGTCACATCTCATGTGGAAGTCAAAACTCCATCGAAGAAGGAAAAAGGAATCTCCATTGCAGCTTCGAGGGGAACGGGACCAGGTAGTAATTAGGTCTTCTTCCATCTCAAACCGGATCATCAGATGCTTCCTATCAAGTAATCTGACTACTACACACTCTTGAAGATCCCATGAATTGAAGATAAAGTGATCAAAATCCTCAACCGAAGGGCACTAATGATGAAACCGAGACACCAACATAAGGTTACAGTGATCTGTTGGACCATTAAGCTCCGCTGAGGAAAGATCAAGTTAAGGTGCTCCTTGGAAAAGATTAGGATATTTTTGAGAGAGATTAATCCTCGAGAAAGAAAGAAAAAACCTTGGATTTGTGAATGGTATGAAGGCCTTGTCTCGTCCATGAGATTTCAGGCCTCCCCCCTACGATCGAGAGGGGGGAGCATGGTTTCGTGACATTAGGGTTAGGGAATTGTCGAAAGAGAAGGCTTCCTTCCCATCATCAATCACCAGCCTATCCTCATGTATTAAGTATTCTACAAAAGTAATGTAATGTCTATTTACGTCAAGTGTGGGTCTCTACAGTTGGTATCAGAGTGAAGGTTTAGTTAACCTTTGGAAACTAGGATGCAGAAACTTTAGTGAAATCCCTAGAAACATTTCTATAGTATGTCTAGGTATGTCTCTAAGGTTAAGTATATGTATAGTTTATATTCCTAGAATTACGGTAAAGATCATAGAATTAAACCTAAGATGTTATCTATTAAAGGTACTCCCCCATTATTATGTTGTTTTCCTAGAACGATTTTTTCCTCTCACACTACTATTTTTGAGTTTTAGAAAAAATGGCTGGAAACATGAAGATTTATGATAATGGATAATGTGATGGATAGTGGAATGATATTATTTGTGAGAAACCAAATGAAATTGGATCTGTAAGTCCACATATCGTTATTTTTCCTAATCAACAATCTCATAATATGATCAATAATCTCAACTTTGCTAAGTTTCCTGACTTAGCTAATAAGAGAAATATGGAGTTTTATGATGATCATAGAGGAAAGAAAGTTAAATTTCCCTCATGTAAATCATGTGGGAAGAGGCATCTGGGAGAATGTTTCAAAGGAATTGGAAGATGCTTTGGGTGTGGAAAAGAAGGACACAAAGCCAGTAAGTACAAATGAAAAGGTTCAGTTGACACCATGGCCAAGGATAATGGTATTGATAAGACATCAAAACTGATTAAATGTTTTAAATGTGGAATGTATGGTAATTATGAAAACCAATTCTGAAAGGTAAAATGTCTTGAAGAGAATAATCATGGTCGTATGAGTAGTATTTATGTTGTTGATGATGAAAAGACTACAAATGATATTTGAGATAAAAGATGTGTTGAGGAATAAAATGATGAATCTTGGTAAATGGTTTAAGAAGGTTGTGGAATGGTGGTCTGTTTATCAAGAGTTATGTTTTCTGGGTAATTTAATGGTACTATGGAATAAAGAAACATATAAGGATTGTTACACTATTTTTTTCCTAAAGTATTTGAAAGTATATGTTGAATGGTACCGGAAACCATGAGAGGTTATTCAGATATTTTTGGAAAGTAGATGATATGCACATAATGAAGGGATAAGGAGATAATGAGATGTTTTATGGTATTAATGAACTCATGACTGATATAAGGACAAAGTGATATCGTGGTTTGAGTATATATAAATTTTGGCCTTTTGGTATGTGGAAAGAGTTAACTTTTGATAGCATTCATGTTTTCACAAATATTATTTGGTAATTAATATTTCAAGAGGATACATGATTAAGGAATTCACATATTTGGTATGTGACCAACAAGATATATCTTAGGACATATGGGGGATAAATGATGGTATTCAAAGCTCGTTAAATGACCGTTCAAGTAGTCATTTTCTTTATACTGTGAGATTGGATAGAAGTATTTTTGATAAGACTAAAGGTTGGAATGGATGAAGTTGGACATTAGATAGTATGGTTTAAGGATAGAAATTTTTTGATATTATTTCTGTAATGTTATAATCATATAGTTTTAGAAAGAAAGGATAACCTGAAGGATAGGCGACAACCCGTCATGTCAGATAGAGTAACAGGAATCGAACCCACAACCGAAGTGCGACAGGTCTTTATCACCAACCGCTGGCCTACAGGAAGTCCCCGATTAGTAGAATTTTATTTTATTTTATTAATTGGTATGATATATGATGCATAAGTCCATTTTAGGAACCATATACAATTTATCTCACCATATATGGACTTATGCATATTTAATAACTTTTTCAAACCTTTTGTTTGAGACAGATGGAATGAACTATCATTCTATCACATGATCTACTAACACTTCAAGAATGACAAATTGAACTTCATTTCTTTAAGATATGAAGTGGAAATTGTTCAAGGAACTACCAATGGTGAGATTTTACCAAAATTAATTAAGTATTTCATCTAATTCCAATTTTTTTTTTCAACTTTAGGGAAATGATCTCGAAAACCAAAAACATTGTCCTAGATGGTACCTTAGATCAACAAAAATTTATTGCTTTGTGATTGTTGGAATTTTCATAGCCATGTTCTCTACCACTCTCCATCAGAATTTGATGCTTAGATTTCTCTTCCATATCCATATTTTCACCAATGTTCTTCTATGTGGAAACACAGTGACGAGTTAATTTGGGTAACCGTTACATTTATTTTTTAAAATTAAGTTTTAGTATTCCTTTTTACGATATGGGTTTCAATGAATGAAACATTAAAGTATTAAACCATTTATAACCCCAATGAATTTCGAGGGCGAAATTCATTTTAAGGGGGGTAGAATGTAACAGCGAGAGATTTTATGAGAAATATTATTTTTAATTTCTTTGATGTCTTGTGTTGTACACTACACCAAGATTATCTTGTGCTATACGCAACAAAATATTAGCTTATAGTATACAAAACACTATTCTTGGCTTGCGTTACATGCAAGAGTAACCTTCCTCGATAGCTTGTGCTGTACGCAATACCGAGTTTCACTAAACAATGATATGTTATTAAAATTTTATATAAACTAGCCATTATGAATAGTAATACCAACTTTTTGAAATTTTATAAATTTTATCTTTCAAAATGGACTTCATTTTTGGATTCTTAATATCTAAATTAGCTTAGGGTGAATTTTTTGTATTTTTCTAAAAACATTCAATTTTTGATGAATAGTGAAAACACTGAGTTATTGGTTAAAACCGACTTTTTATTTAAATTATCATTTATTTTATTTAAATTTACTTTTAGTCAAAATAGACACAAAATACCTATATATGTTCAATGTAATTCATTGGAGTCATTTTATAATATTTTTAGATATATAAAAATTTTATTGAACTTTTTACCATCTTTTACCCACCTCCTAGGAGCATTTGTAAATTCACATAAAACATAATTTTACTGCTTATGTGAGTTGAATTTCAAAACTCCAAGAGACCTGGTTGATATTATTAAGTAAAATTTTGTTCAAAGAGATAAAAATATTTTTTGGTGAATAGTAATTTTTAATTTTATTTACCACAGTTAAAAGTAAATATGGTAATTAAGGGTAAAAATGATATTATTATTACCCTAACACATGTTCTAATTCTACTGGATAAGTTTAATTATTCCAAAAAAATCCGTAGGAATAAAATATTACCCTTTAGGTCCACTTGGATTAGAGTAGGACATTTATTATTATTTTATTTAGAGAAGAGTTAAAATAGTTAAAATCAAAGTTTAATAAATAAAACATTTTTAATATAGGGATACACAAAAGTTAAATTCGACTATAAATATAACTTATAAATCTAAAATTATTTCCTACATAATGGTATTTTATTTATATTTTTTAGACATTATATAATTTAATTTATTTATGACACAATGGTGATGCATTAATTACCTTATTAATGAAATATTTACATAATTGATATTATGAATACCGAAATAAATTTAATTTGAGACTTTTTATTAATTTATCTAATTTTATATATTAATATAACATATTAGGGTGGGTTAGATGAATTTGTTTCGAAGTAATAATGATGTAAGGAATTTCGAAAGAACAAAATACCAAATAGTGTCAAAATTGACATAAAAGAGTTTTTAAAACAAATATTATATTATTAATTGATATAATAGTCGTCAAAATCTATGGTTCAGAAAAAAGACTTATATAATAATATATATGACATTAATAATCCAATTGGGGTTTTATTGGTAGTTTATAGAAAGTTTATTAACCATATAGTGTAAGAATACAAGAAGACACGGTAAAAGTTAAATTATTGAACTTAGAGTTAAATCTAAATGATAAAGATAAAATGGTAACCTAAACTTGTCTAAAACCTATTGGTTGATAGGATTGCGACCCATACCTACCATATCCTAAAAATAAGTCACTTTTGAGCCATTATAAACCGAATATGAATTTATTATAAAATAATATTTTAAGTTTTTCCTAAGGTGCCCCTCACCCCTCTTATAAAAGGGCACTCCCCCTTCTCTCTAATTAACACCTCAAAAGCCATTTGTATCTGCCAACCCCTGCCCAAATACCCTATTAACTGTCTTAACTTCATCCTAGAGGTCTTCCTTTATTCATAAATCCAATCTATGGAGCCATTTTGATCCAATAAAAAAAAAGAACCCGAAGAAGAGGTAAATATATCACTAACATTTTCAAGTTCCTTTCTTCTTCCACTTCCTCCTTATTTAGTGTTTGCATTCTAAAATAATAAATACAGAATATTCTATATACCTTGATGATATTATATAAATTGTACAACCATATTAGTTATTTTATCCATCCTATGAACGAAAAAGTCACCACACGTGCGTACGTACGGCTTACCGTCTCCATGTCATGGTGTAGTTTGTTATTCAAACATTTCATCATTTGGATGGGTATAATAATGAGTATAAATGATATAAATAATAAATATAAAATTATTATAATTCTGTATATGTGATATAACATCCAATTATATACGATTTTAATATAAAAAAAATGATATTGTCGCTCGTGCGTACGTACGGACTACCGTCTCCACGAACGTGTTGAGATTAATTTTCCATGATTAACCATTCAAGTATGGTTATAAAGTATATATAATAAATAATCATGAAAGATATTACATAATAATGATAATGGATTTATGTATATATATGTTTCATTTACTTAATTCCATTTAATTTAATAAGGAAACGAAAATAGCGTTCATGTGTACGTACGACCTATTGTCCTCATGAACGGTGTATTTCATTCCATTTATCGATTTATCACATATATTTATATTATAATATATATTATATATAAATAATATTTACATTATATAATTAATTAAATCATGATATAAGTAATAATATCAAGAACAAAAAGTTGAAACACGTACGATAAATGAAATGATTTTACCCAAAAGGCCGCCTTAACATGGAAATTACAAAAGAGCGGGTAATATAAAGTCATAAGTCAATCATATATGATATCATAAATATTATTATTGTTATATTACAAGTTAATAATATGTTTAAACCCACTATACAGGAGTATCAGACACATATGAAAGAAATTGGACATAAGGTAAAGGATAATTTGGCAATCTCATTTTTATCCGAGATTGCTTATACGTAAGTATTTACCGGGGTTATATTTTTCATCCATGACCATAAAATGTTTTTCATAAAGTGTTTAATATTCTTCCATGTATTTTTAATGTCATTTTTACCCCTCTTTGACTTTTACTTTGTGTTATAGAAGGAATCTTTCTTTTGTTTACTATAAGTGGTACTTTTTGACTTTTCCTTTAAAAGTACAAGGAGAATGTTTTTTTAACTTATACGACATGAATTGACTTTCAAAGTTTCATAAGGCCTTATTTTCATGAATCATACTCTACAAAATTTCATGATTATTTTCATCAACATCATTTTCTTTTAAAATTGCATGTCATTTTGTGAAAAGAAAACGATTTTCAAGATTAAAGGATATTTTCCTCAGGAATTCATATCATGTGTTTTATCAAAACCATTTTTCCATCTAAGAAACCATTATTTAATATGTTTATATTTCCAGTATAATGTCTACATTATTTACATGGTTTTATTTTTCTTATGATGAAATGATATCCATTTATTTTATATAGATTATCTTATGATGGGATGGTGTTTATGAAACCCATATTATTCTTTGGGTTATGATGAATGATTTATGTTTATTTTGTGGAACACAAAAGACTAATTTCATTATGAGATGGGTGGGACCTATATATCCTTTCAATTCATTGGGTAAAGATTTATATCTCATGAGATATACATGGCTGGAATGACAAGTGAATCATATTCAGCAATACGGGGATGGAATGGCAAGTAAACCCAGTTCAGTAATGGACTTTGTCCACTATGATGGTCATGGAAGCAATGCCTTGGATAATATGGAAATCATAACATGTGATTAATAGTATCCACAATTACATGTTTTATTCCCATGATATTTTATCATGGTTAGTGTTCCTTTAAGATCTATGCCTTATGCACTGGAAAGATTTATGTCATTACTCATGATTTTGATGTTTTATGTTCAAATGTTTCAGGATTGTTTTATGTTCTCCATGTTTACCCTTACTGAGACATTTATCTCACCCTTTTATGTTTTATTTTCTCCAAGAAATAATGAAAGGTTTTAGGTAAAAAACCAAAGGGGAAGATCTTTATGGGAGATGTTGAAGATCTTTTACCATGATTAGAGGATTATGTTCAGAGTTTCCAAAGACAATAAAATAATACGGTCTTTGGGAATCTGTTTTAGTCATGTATTATGTATTCTGCAAAAGTATTTTAATGTCTATGTATGTCAAGTATGGGTCTCTTCATGCATAGAGGATTGCAACCCAATGATATATTGAGGCTTACACATGGTTAGTAGCCCGAGGTTGATCTGACACCACTGAGACAGAAAAGAGATATGGGTTCTGAAAAAGGGGGTGATAATGGCTTACCATTGGGATTAGGTAGACAACATCTTAATGATGACTGAAGTTGACAATGGCTTACCACATAATAGGGGTGGTAACGGATTACTGCTGCATGAGGTTCACAACGTCTTACCGTTGGGTAGGGGATCACAAATAATTACCGCTCGATGGGGCACAAAAGGGGTATATAGCTTGACATATTTCTAGATGGGGGGTGGACCGACATGGAGTGTCTGGGACCAGTGGTTGTTGGTTTTGATCCTTAGGGAGGCTTCCTACGTACCTTTCCTTGGAAAGGATCAATGACCCTGCAGTTTGGGATAGTGTGGGTTAACCGACGTGAAGGGGGTTGGGATGACCGAGTGTTGGGCTTGAACCTCAAGGAGGCTTCTTATGTACCTTTCCTTAGCAAGGATCAAAGTCCACATTGTTCAGGATGGTCTAGAGCTTAAACTCTAGGCTTCCCAGAGAGGATGCCATAGTTTATTCTTACTCTAAGACCATGTGAGTCATGCTCGATGTGAGAAACAAGAGGTAGCAAAGACCTGACGATCATGTCACGAAAGGTACGTCCATGGGAAGTGGAGTGAGGATTACACATGTTTAGTGTCCCAAAATGGAAACAGGGGCTTACGCATGGTCCGCGACCCAAATAGGAAACATGGGATTATGCTTGGAGAGGCCTTGAGAGCAGGGAATTACTCTAGGATGGAGGCCCATGGTGATAAATCCTAAAAGAAGAGGGATTTGGCACTGATTAAAGGAGGGATCCAGTACCCATCCCCCACCCTCAGGTCTTCATCTAAGAAGAAGATAGGAGGATCAGGGGTGGTACCTCTTGTGAGAAAGGCTTGGGCTTACACCAAGGTGGTTTCCATTTCCCCATGGACAAACACCGCTCTTATAAATAGGGTCTCATTCCATGTGGGGAATGGTCACACTCCCATTGAGACCAGTGGAATGCAGAATTTCCAAGGTGTGGAACCCCGCGTACTACGCACAGGGCGAGGTCACAGTTTAACCTCATCTGCTGGGGACAAGGGTGTTGGGCAGTTTAACGTTCTGCAGCTCGGACGAGGTGGGTTCACTCTGCACCCTTAGGACATATATAACCGGCACCCCCTACAACTTGGTGATGGGAAGTGACCGACAATACTGTAGTGAGGGGTTGTTGTGGATTGATCCACTGAGGGGTCCATGTTATCATGGATATGTGAAGAATCAATAGCCATTAGCGTGCTTATGCGAAAAATTTGGTGGCGAAGCAATGTGATGGGAAGTATCATCCAAGGGACTTTTAAATTGATTTTTTCAAATCTATAAGGTTGCACAATAAAAGGGGGTGTGATGTAGATATTTTGGGTGCTATAAGTTCCTGAAGATGATGTCCGGAAGTGGGACATTGAACACATATAAAATAAGGTATATGCAAGGAGGGAGGCTTGTGAGAAAATGGAGAACTTGCACGGAAATGGCAGGGTGAGTGGTCCCAGGGGTTTTCATGCAATTAGAGAGGGTTTCATGCAATTGATGTGCAATTGGAACAGTTGTGTGAAAGAGACTGGGTGTGAACTCAACCGGAGAGATTTGTGTGAGAAGGGGAGCCATGGTTTTCCGCGCCAAATAAAGGGATTGCGCACAAGGTTGGGCGCACAAATCAAAGAAATTGCATGCAGAAATTGTTCGACTTTTGTGAAAAAAGTAAATTCATTCCGTGCAATGGATTGTGCACAAGGTAAAAGGATTTCACAAAAGGGTCGTGACTTAGAGGGATTTGGGTGAGGGTTCCGCCCGAGTGGCCCTGTACGAAGGCAGTCCCCTAGGAGACCTGTCATGAAAAATACCATACCAGAAATCCATTTTTTATGCACTGAAGAGGTTGATTTCGTGCATGGGAGTTGGTCCATATTTTTCATCCATTTGAAGTTGGAGGGGCACCCTTCTATTTATAGGCATTCAGGGTCCCTGCATACATGCGGAAGTCGGCCTTCGTGAAAGATTGGGCGCCCAGGTTGGAGACGCGAAATATTGCGCACCGGGGTGGTCGGCGCAAAAGATGGTGAACCTGGTTCAGCGGTATGAAAGATTGCACACCGGCCTGGAAATATCACTCAGATCCCGTGGTTTTCCACATGAGAGAGAAGTTTTTTTTCGCGCACCTCTTGGATTTTTCGTGTGTCCCTTCCGGCTCTCCTGGAATAAATCACCGAGTCAAAATATGTCTTCGCTTTGATTGAAAAGACACCTTTCCTAGGACTCGAGATTTTTTCTGCACCTACAAAATAACCTCTCAGAATCAGATTGGTGAGGGTATGAAATAGTCAAATTCCAAGGGAAAAGTCGAGATGCACAGCCTCCTGGGGTTGGTGCACGCCAAAAACAGCTTTGGCGCGTAAAAGGTCGAAATAGAACGAAAACTATTTTTCACACACACGAAAACCCCACATTGTGCCTATAAAAACTCTTTTGGGTCCCTCAACCCATACAGATGTTTCTCGCATGATAATTCCTGAGCTCTCACACACGAAAAACTTCCTTTCTTTTCATGAAAAACACTTTCGTGTTGCATAATTCTCTGAGTCTGGCCACTTGTTTTACGCGCAGGACCTGGGTTTTCACGCTAATGCCTCAGTTTTTCATGCCACCCTATGATTTTTTGCGTGTCGTAGAATTCTTTTCACACCGACTCTTGGACTCTTTTGGACCTTGCTGGAAGAATATGTCTTCTAATCGGGCTGACGCTTAGAGAGAAGCTGCGTTCACCACTCAAATGGTAGATATGGTTGCCAATCCCGAGGTTTATGGCACCCAAAATATCGTATCCAGTAACCAAAATCTCTTCAACATGTTGAACCCGACCCAAAAGAAGTATGCACTATTTGACAACTTACCAATATGGGACTTTGGTATTTTAGAGTAGGTACCCATGCCAGGATTTTAAGTCGACACACCGCGGTGATGGGTGACCCGCGAGGATGACCTCCATCGGTATAATATCACTAATAATGGACATCCTACCAGGGAAACTAGAAATATGGATGTTAACATCCTGAACCCCAGGACCAGAACAATTTCAGGAAGTGACCCAATCATAGAGGATTCTCTGACCGATTACGGAAGTACTTTCCAATAGAGTGTCACTGATGAAACTAAAGGTTGGCTGCAGGATTGAGAACTGCAGTTTGGAGGCAATTACACAAGTGAATGGGCCTGGGCATATTGGGTATGCCAGATGTGTGACCAGTTTGGGGCCGAACTACGGTACATAGGACTGTTCAAGGCAGTGTGGATGTCATAGTTTCATTTCTACCATCAGCATGAATTCGGGCTAGAGCTGTTTACCTGATGGTCCCATGATACCAATACCTTCCATATTCACAATGGGGAAGTTGGTATCAGCCTATGGGATATTCATTTCATAGGAGGTATCCCTTTGGATGGGCATCAGTATGATGAATTATTTCAGATGAGGAATATCTGGGGAGACAGATCATGAACTCCCATCTTAACATGGCATCTATTGGAGATGGCTACGAAGAGGTTGGGGGTCAAGGACTTTTTGAAGGAAATCACCTATAAAAAATGGTTTATTTTGTTTATGCAAAGAAATCTGAAAGTCAAGATGTTGGGGCTAGGAAGACGGTGTCTGACCGCATCACAGATGAGAAAACCAGATTGTACTGGAAGATCCTGGAGGCACGGGAATATCAATCATGGGGCTTCAGTATTAATGAGAGTCATGACCCGAATGTCCAGTACACAGATTTATTACAACCTTCTTGAGTGGGTGTCTCATACCAGTGAGGCACACAAGGATGGGAGTTCATCCAGCGATATTGGTGATGTCTGGCATCAAGCCCGCTAATCAGAGGTTCAATCTGGGAGTCCCAATATTAGCTCATTTGTATGCCATTCTGGGGAAAATTTTGAGAGGGGGCTCACCGAGGAGGATCTATGGCCCCTTCCAGATCCTTCATGGTTTGATTGTGGATCATTGTGGTGGATATACATTTCCAAATTCCTTCCATCCTCCAGGTAATGGCATAAGACCTTCATTGATGAATATTTTCAGGGTCATGTCTTTGATGCTCAAGGAGGAGGGGGTAAGGATCAGAATCAGCACTCATGCTAATTTAACATTTAGTGTATTCCCCACTCTGACTAGTCAAATGATAGGCAATGGTTAAGGCTCACTAGATCAAAGGGAATACTTCCAGAGAATCAGAGGTGGGGTGATTGTGGCCCGTGTTGATGGGAAGATCCTTTGTAAGCCCTACATGCCGTCAAAATTTTCCAGGCAGTTTGGATGCCTCCAGCGGATGCCAAAGAAAGTGTATACAGATGTTCAGGAGGAGAGGTATACCTGCATTCTTCTCCAAATTTGGCTGACGTTCACAAACAATGGCTCAAGTGATGTCATTACCCTTCCCCCAACTGGACTTGATGCTGGCCTCTCGATAGAATATGTCAAACATTGAGCCGTAGCATACCCTGATGGGATTTTTCGGAACTGAGTTCGGAAACTCATGGTAGCCAGTGTAGAACCTGGGTGGAGAGAGAGTAGATAGGGCGTTGTTGGGGAGGAATGGCTAGAAGCTAGTCGGGCAACTGGGCCTGCACAGGCCGAGACTACAGTAGCGAGAACATCGCATGGCGTGGACGTGACCTCATCGCCTAGGGGGAGAGAGTTTCACAGAGCGGTCAGGGAGATTCCTAGGAATAAAATAAGGTATCTGCTTCAACCTTTCGATGATGAAATCCTCCCAGTACTGTGATCGGCCTGGTTGACCCTATGATAGTCGAAGGCATTGAAGCCCTTTAGCAAAAGATAGTATGAGATGGATTTCAGCTGCCAGAGGTTGGACTCAACCAGGTTAATGACAGGGTGAACTTCCATCAACAACACGTGTACTTGATGACCATGGATGTGTATACACATCAACGAGGTCGGTGTGAGGAACCACCTTTCTTGGTGAAGGTAATGCTTTTCCAGGATCATGATCTAGAAAAGATGTTATCTGAGGATGATTACAGTGACGAGAAGCCATAGGGAAGTGAGTCAGAAGGGGAGGGGGAAGAAGGAGAGGGTGAAGAAGTGGGGGAAGCTGAAGAGGATATTGGAGGTGGAGGGTCTCAAGGGGCGGCCCGCCAAGGGAGCCTTCTGGAGAGTGGTGAGATTGTTGGCTCTGATGCAGACATAACTGAGCTACTTGAGGTATGCCTCATTCCTTATCCATCCTTCCCTTCCTTTTTCTTCTTCTTTCCCCCTTTTTTGTAATTTAAATCGGATTTATTTATCCTACTCAGTTTCATATTGGCGCTGATTGAGAATCTCTATCCGAAGGGGGGGGGGGAGGTTCCAACAGAACAAGGTGGGGAGTTGACACACATTATTTAGCTAATGAGTGCGGAGGGATCCCCCACCGTGATAGCTCCTACGGTGACAAGAATGCCATATGCCAATGCACTGAGTTCTTGTATGTTTTATCACTTAGACTCTTATATTGGATATTAGAGAACCTAGATGATCAGGGTGTTCACTGTTTGTGCAGTAATCAAGGCATTGGAGGCTCGGTAGGCCTCAGAATCCAGAACATCCATGAGTGATTTGATGTAAAATGTGCCAGACCATTCAGGGCACACTTCCCAAACCAAGCCGGCCCAAGCACTTGATGAGAAAAAAACTGTGGATATCAGTGGTAACAATGCCGAGGCAGGGCCTGAAGTTGGAAAAGGAGCTACCAAGACTGAGGAGAGAGAGTAAGGTCACCTAGACATTGAAGAGCCTAACCCATTAAGAGAAATACCCAAAGAAGACCCTACCGTGGATCTCTTGGCCATTTTACCAGACTATCACCCTGTAGATCCTAAGGAGATAGATGATTCTGATTCAGAGGTGGCTGATGAGATCCATATGATGCAGCACAAAGGTTAGAAGTGTATCAAGCGCTATCTCAGTTAGCCTCAGAAAGAATGGATAAAACGGATAGGATAACTCTACACCTGGCTGTGCTTTCTCTGTGCTAGAGGGGTGGATGCTCAACGTATTCATTTGATAGTCCACGAATACATGGACGAGAAGCTACATGAGAGCGACCGATGCTCCGATGTTGCTCGGTGTCAGAAAGAGTCAGGGAGTACCCAAGCATTTCTAAAGGTGGAACAAGAGGTTCAACTCCTTGAAGAATAGGTGAAAGAAAAGTAGTAATTCGTTGCAAACTGTTCTGATCTTGTTGAGCAATTTTGGGCCCAGCTAGTGGATGCCCAAGAGTAGCTAGTGGAAGCGGGTCACCAAATAACTGCACATCAAACTAAATAGGTGCAAGCATGGGCTAGGTTCAGTGAACTACACTTTGCAGCTGCTGATGTAGAGAGGTTTCTCAGGGGGCAGGAGGCAATCCTAGAGGCCATAAGGAAAAAGGTAGTGGTGCTAGAGTGATCTATCACAAATGATGATCCTTAACGGCCTTGCTTTGGTCAACTCATAAAACCATTTTTTTACTGCCTCTTGTTCAGAACTGCATGTATGAATAGATTTATTGTCTTGTTTGTTTGGTTTAATGCATTCCAACCACAATCATGAAATAAAAAGCAATCCATTCCTAAACTCACATGGGTCATGATTGAAGTGAGAAACAAGGGATTCCCACACTATTACCTCTTTTGAAGGTAGGAGTTCCAAAAAATCTTCGGGCATCCGAGTTTTGAACAACCAACTTGGGTTTATGGGAAGAAATAAGAGAGGCCTGATTGGAGGACATGGACCTTAGAAAAATTGTTGTGTCGTTCTTCTAATGTGCTCAAGAACACATCCGACGTAATACCAAGGGCATTTGAATTAATCCGGACATAGTGGAGAGGAAAGTGTGAATAAAAATACCCCAGATTCAGAACACTATTGGGTGGCATGATAATAAAGGATCACTGCTGACCATGTTCAAAACACGTTATATGTATTTCATTAGTCTGAAACAGGGATAAAAATCGAGGTCCAAACACTGGCAATGTTCTAAACATGGGGCCTGACTCAGAATTTCATCCATTAGTCTTCCATAATGTTGGTCCGGGACAGTAGGCGAGCTGTAGGCTGAGCATCTATACAGGTAAGGGGTTATTTTAGATGTGAAATAGGATGAGGGTCTAAATAAAGGGCACGTAAAGCATGGAGTGTGGAGTGGTGGTTTGTTCGAACAGAACCCAACAATCTTGACATTATGCCACCATGGTGGAAGCACATTAAGTGGGTGCACCAGTATGATCTGGGGTCTTAAATACTTCTGAATGTGATAGAAATGTAGTTTAACGTCGTATGGTAAAGACGGTGGGAGAAAGGTAAGATCCTAGGAAGGGAGTATGCGGTGAGGTAGTTAGAAACCCAACATGAATAAAGACAAGGTCCACATCACATCACAAATCCCTGGAGGAAGTTCATCCTGTCAAGGGACAAAAGGTGAAAATTAGGCTGGGCCCAAAGCACAATGGTCTAGCATTCCTAAGTACCCCATTAGGATGGGAATCAAGCCGTACGTAGTTCTGAGAGAATAGTTTAATGTCATGTGGGATGACTAAAGGTATGTGTGGCATGGCTGCACCGGTACACATCCTACCAAAAACTAATAAGCTCACGTGAGTCGTGCTCGATGTGGGAAACAAGAAGTAGTGGTGGGACTTTTTTGATGTGGGAAGGAATAAGTTAGGGGAGAGGGGACTGTAAGTGAATGACATCCCAATGATGCTGATACATCCATAGAACACACCTAGATGCAAGAAGAAATAAATCCGAGTATGTCAGAATTCCAATTGAAAATAATGATGTGAAAATATGTTAATCATGATGCTCGAGATCTTGACCACAATGATGGTGGTGTGATGATAGGGGATGGTTGTTGACCGTGTTCAAAACATATCATCCTTATCGCATTAGCCTGATATGGGGATAGACATATGAGGGTCGACCACTGACCATGTTCAAAACACGGGACCTGTCACAAATTTCGTCCTAGGTCTTTAGGGATATTAGCCCCCCCAAGACGGTAGGTGAGACGAGGCAGCATGAGACCAGGCCGTGAAGGGGATCCCTTAGGATGTGGAAGAGGATGAGGATCCAAATAATGAGCTCACAAAGTGTGGACATGGAGCGAGGAGAATGTCCCCGAAAAACTTCGCACTTCCGGTTCTTTATCAAAATACATTTGAATATGACCACAGGACGTATCAGATAGAGGGTGTCGAGTCCTTTCCCAAGGACAAGGGTCCTAGGGTCGCACGGTTCCAAATTAAGGTCCGAAGGTGGATCATTAATGGGGTACTTGATTTAGTGGACTATGTGAATGGTGAAAAAATAGCGAATCATGATGCGCAGTTCCCATAGGGAGATCTATGTTTAAGGTCCTAGAACTTGTACCAAGGAATGGGAGGCACATGGTGCGGATATTTCAAAACCAAACTTTAATGAGAACCCAATAGGAATTATCCACACCACATGTTCCCATAAGTGATTGGGACAAGGGGATGAAAAAGCGGGGGGTGGGGGGGGGGGTGGGGGGGGCAGGATTGTAGATTCTTGGGGCTAGACCCGAAGAGAAGATGCATGGGCATTCCTACATATCCCATGAGAATGGGAATCAAGCCATACGTAGTTATGGAAGATGTCATGCAGTTTAACATCTTTCAGCAATGACGTGGAGTGGTCTTAGTTTATGGTCATAGGGCTCAGACAATGGATGGTAGGAAATTTGGGACACACGGCGATGTAAATAAACAACCCGACGTGAATGAGGACCTGGAGCCCGGTTCACCATGCACTTCTTGGGGGAGGTTTTAAGGGACCGAAAACGAAAGTTAGGTTGGTCCTGAAACAAGGTGCACAGGCGTTTCGACATATCCCATGAAGATGGGAATCAATCCATACATAGTTCTAGATGATGTCATGCTAAGATTCCAGTTCCACGGATAATAAAGTTGTGTGGGTCTATCCCTTACACCAAAAGAAGAAGTATTTGATAGATCTTGTTTATACTTTAGGATAAATGAGTTTGTTTTTTTGTGAAGTGACAAACCTAGGATTGAAAATCCAGGAATCACCACAAGAATAAATCCATGTGCATGCGTTGATAAATGGTATTGTGTGTGACCGATACCAAACATGATGTCCCCTTGAGTGAGGACACTACGATGTAGTGCCGTTTTCCATCGTGTGGCCAGGACGATAATGTCACAGTTTAGGGTCATGTGGTTGGACCAGGTGACATAGTTTAACTTCATATGGATTTGATGTATATAGGAGAGATTAGGTTCAATATGGAATGTGCATGGTGTGATAAATCATATCTTACATGAATGAGGATGAGGTCCACATCACACCGTGCACAATTCTGTGAGAGAAACCTTAGGCCGAGTGGCGAGAAAAGGTTAGAGGATATGGGACAGGAGAGGCTAGCTCTTAGTTGAGATGGACCTGAAGAAAAGATGTTCGGGTGTTCCTACATATCCCATGAGGATGGGAATCAAGACATACATAGTTCTTGAAGGTACCATTTAACTTTATGAAGGCCGACATATAGTTTAATGTCATGTGGGATAGGAAGTAGGAAGGACTAACTATTGTAAAAGGAAGTATGTGGTGCAACTATTGAAAACCCAATGTGAATGAGCGAATAATCCCACACACACCACACCACGCGGTCCTATAAGGGTCAGATCCCAAAAGGTAGAACATGAGAGAGGAACCATAAAGAGATCTTAGTTTAAGGTCTTAGAACTCAGACCATGGAAAAGCCAAACTCTTCCAAATAGGCTCAAACCGAGGTCCAATCCCAAAGCCTATGAGAGTTGAAATCAGTGTAGGAAACAAGGGCGTAAGAGAACTTCATAGTACATGGAATGCACATAAAGGGGAAGTCATTGTAGATCCTCAAAGAATGCCTTACCACGGCTTTGTCCTCCTAACGTGTAGATGCGTACTGATGGATAACACCAGGAGTGTTGAGATTCTATTTGGTCATGATGGGGTGGAAAATGATGTGAATCATGTGACCAAAATTTTTGGCTTAATGAGGTTGGTGTGACGATGGAGGATGACTATTTACCATGTTCAAAAGACAGTACCAATATTATGTGACCTGAAATAGGAACAACAAATGAGTGTCGATTGCTGACTGTATCCGCAATGCGGGACATGTATCAACTTGATGTTCAAAACCCTCAAGGACATTATCCCGTAGTGGTAAGAGGGCCCTTGGGATGAGCATAGATTCCATTTGGGGGTCCCTTAAGATGTGAAAGATGATGGAATCCCTAATGAAGGGAAACACAAAGCCTGGAAGGTGGGTGAGAATATGTTTGGATAGAATTATACACACTAGGTGCTGGACCAGAGTACTCTTGGGCACATTGGAAAATTAGCAAAGGGGGCCCAAGGACATGTATGAGAGGCATCCAAGTAAAAAAGATGATTATATGGTGAGGGAGATAAGGCCACTCAGAAGAGAGAGGTATGTAGCGTGGTTGTGGTAAACCAGTCGTGAATGGGGACATAAGCCCTTACCACACCGTATATCTCTCTTCTGGAAGAACGCATGCCAAGGGACCAAAATGATTCGAAGATTTACAAGAAATAGGGACGAACCCAAAAACTAGGAATTATGGAAATCCTACGTACCCCCTAAGGATGGGAATGAAGCCAAACATAGTTCTAGAGGATTTCATGTGGTTTAACATCTTGCGGTAAGGACATGGAGTAAGGAAACAAATAACCTAATGAGGGATGTGTACGGAATGAGTAACCCGACGTGAATGATTACATAATCCCATACCACACTATACAGTCTTAAGTGAGAACTTGGACCAGGGGCCCAAAATGGTTGAGGGACCCAAGGATGGGCCATAGACAGAAGGTCACAACCAGCTTGCATTTTTAATGCCTTACAATGAGGATGATAGTGATCTTAGTTTGAGATCATAGATCTCAGACAATAAATGCACATTTTAATGTCATATACATGGAACAAGAGAATAAAAATGGAGAATCATTATGCCCATGGAAGACCATAGGGTGGAAACAATGATAGAGGACAACTGTTGACCAAGTTCGCCAAACAACATCCCCCCATTGCATGACTGAGGCAAATAATTGGGCATTGGCCATTGACCGTATTCGCAACACGATACTTGTACCAATTTGTCTCTCAACATCTCTGGGGAATTTAGCTCAAAATGGTAGGATAAACCTTAGGCTATGTATCCATGCCATTAGAGGGTCCTTTTGGATATGAAAGATAATGGAAACCCAAATGATGGGGCTCATGAAACATGGAGTGGTCATGATGAAATTGACCTGAATTAGAGAGGAAGACGAAACCATACCATGTGTTCTGACCCGATGGTAGATTCTAAAGTTTGGGCTAGGCTGATAGAAAAAATGTCCGGGAATTGCTGTGTATCCCTTGGGTATGGGAATCAAGCCACGCGTAGTTCTAGAAGGATGTTGTGTAGTTTAACGTCTGGCAGAAAGGAAGTGGGAGAATAGTAGAACGAGGAGGGAGCACGTGGTGAAACTGTCACACTGCTGACATGAGTGGAGCTAATGAAGACTGCACTACACCATATAGGTTCCCCAGAAAGAAATACACCAAGGGGGGATAGTTGAAGAAACAAGTTTGGGGGCTAGACTCAAGACATAAAATTTTAGCATTCCAACGTATTCCATGTGGATTGTAATCAATCCATACATAGTTCTTGAAGGGTATTGTATAACATCTTGCTGGATGACATACAGTTTAATGTCAAGTGGGACATGGCTATTTAAGGTCTCGTGGGACCAGTAGTTTAGGGTCATGTAGGACCAGGCAGTTTAGGGTCATGCAGGGCCAAGAATTACTTGAGCAAAGTATTTCTTGAGGAACTTGGAATTGGTGGGAGTAGTTATACGCTCATCATCCATGGTAACACTGGAGTATGCTCCGTTGGAGTAAACCTTGTAAACAATGTAAGGTGCTTCCCATTTGGGCTCCAACTTGGATGTTTTTTTGTCGGGTATCATTTGTGTCCTGAGTGTCAGTACCAAGTTTCCCTACAAGAAGAAGTGGAGGTGAACTTTCTTGTTGAAAGTTCTTGACAACTTTTTATGGTGCCTTTCTATATTGTGTAGGGCATGAAGTATGTTCTTGTTGAGCACTTCTATCCCAACCAGGTGTCTTTTAGCTACCTCATCTGGCACTTGCAAATCGTAGATAGCAGTGTGCAATGAGGCAAATGGAATCTTCATGGGTAGAACGGCCTCCGTTCCACACACCAGGGAATATGGGGTAACCTGGGTGGAATTACGAGTCATTGTCTAATAAGCCCAGATGGCATTGGGGAGCTTGTCTGACCAACTCTTCATATTCTGACCAACCATTTTCTGTAAAATGATATAGAGGGTATTGTTGAACACCATGATATTTAAATTTTTTTTATGCATGATAGCTGGAGGTATGGTTAGAATGGATGTTGTACGTAACATATAGTTTCTTTAGCTCAGCTGCATGGATGTTCGTTCCGTTATCGGTGAGGAAGACATGAGGGAATTCGAATAGGTAGATGATGTTGGAGATCACAAAGTCAAAAACGGCTTGGGCCTTGACCTCCTTCAGTGGAACCACCTCTTCCCACTTAGAGAAGAAATCTATAGCAGTCAGGATGAATCTACACTGGTGAGATGTCGTCGGTGGGTAAGATCCCACAACATCGAGTCCCCATATCACAAATGGTCAAGAGTACTTGGTAGTGTGGAGAGGCTCTAGTGAGCGATGATTGAAGTTGGCATGAATTTGGAATGCATGACACCTCTTGGAGAACTCGATGTAGTCATGGATCATGGAGGGCTAGAAATATCCTTGTCTCTAGATCTGGTGAGAAAGCTCTGACCCAATCTGATGAGCCCCGCAGGAACTGGCGTGAACCTCTTGCATGACCTGAGAAATCTCGACTCCTTGAATGTAGCAGAGGAGAACCCCATCAAACTCACACATGTAGAGGATCTTCTCATAACCCGAGCCATCCTAGAGGGTGAACTATAATGTGCAGCGTTGGGTTCACTCACACTCGGCCCGATCTTTTGGGAGACAACTTTTTGGAGGTACTCAACAAAGGAGGCTCTCTAATCAGGAGTCACTTCAATCACTACATCCTAGGGACCAGGGGGTCCGGGTGTGGAGGCGCCAGTGGTAAGGTGGCTTACCTGTGGACTTTCATTATCATCAGGGGTGATAGGAGAAATGACTCTTTGGTGTGCCACATGGATAATCAGATCGTCATATTCAAGCTTTGCAAGTGATGCAACAAGGCTGGCTAGGGCATCAGCCAGATCGTTCTGGGATCGAGGGATATGAGAAACTTCGGGCCAAGATGGGAAATGGGTCATTAACTGGAGAGTGCGCTTAAACAATGGTACGATCTCTGACTTTTTGAAAACATAGTCACCATTAATCTTCTTGATAACTGGTTCAGAATCCCCTTTCACATGAAAATGGGGAACATCAATCTCGAGGGCTAACTCGAGGCTAGTGACGAGAGCCTGAAACTATGCCTCATTATTAGTGAAACTTTCTGACAATAGGAATGAGTATGGAGGAATGACTTGTGTTGGGGTAATAAAGATGATACCCATGCCTACTCTGTTGAGTCTAGGATCATTGATCCTCCTGTCGATGGGGCTTCAGGAAGCACCATCGAAGTGAATCTTCCAGTACTGTATGTCTCAGTCTACTGAGAGGATCTCCTCATTTGGGAAATTGAAGTCCAGGGACTGGTTAGTAGAAGCTGTATGGGAAACAAGGAAGTATGCCAATGCTTTCCCTTTAATAGCCTTTTGAGGGACAATCCTGATATCAAACTGCTAGAGGATTACCCCCCCCCCCCCCGAGCTAGATGACCTTTCAACATGGGACGGTTCAAGATGTACTTCAGTGGATCTACCCGGGACACCAGCTGTACCTCGTGGTGCTACAGGTAATGTCACAAATTCTTTATTGTGAATAATAGCACAAGGTAACTCTTTCTTATAGGGGAGTATCTAGTCTCCCTATCGAGGAGCATGCGGCTGAGGTAGTAAAGGCTTTTCTTCATCCCCTCATTGTTGTTCTGGGTGAGAAGGTTGCCGAGAGATCATTCCAGGGTGGTCACATAAAGGACTAGTGGATTTCTGGTGATCGGTGACATTAAGACCAGAGGCAAGAGAAGATACTTATTTATTTCCTTGAATGAATCCTGACATTATTCTTCCCACTCATAGAATGTGTCTTTCTTCATGAGATGAGAAAAGGGATTACACTTTCTGGAACAATTCATGATGAATCGGTGTGTGTATCTTAAGTGGCCTTGGAATCCTCCATGTTCCCAAATGTTTCTCAGAGGAGACATTTGGATGATGGCCTTGATCTTTTATGGGTTGATCTCAATGCCCTAGTACCTGACAACAATGCTGATAAACTTTCCAGAGGTGACCCTTCAATGGGTTCATCTTTAGGTGATAGGAACGGAGAAATCCGAACACTTTCTCATGATCCTTGAGATGGTCCTGGAACTGGTGAGATTTGACCACCAGATAATCCACATTAAATTCCACCAATGTCCTGAGGATTGTATTAAATATGTAATTCATTCCCAGTTGATAGGTGTAACGTTCATTATTTAAGCCAAAGGGCATGAATTAGTAATATAAAGTACCTTGTGGTGCTCTGACGGTTGTAAAATCCTCATCCTCGAGGGCCATTTGGATCTGGTTGTAGCCCGAGTACCCATCCATGATGGAGAGTGCTTGGAACCTATCTGTGGTGTCAATTAAGAGTTCTGTCAAAGGAAGGGGAAATAATCCTTCGAATAGTGACGGTTGAGATCCTGGAATTCTATGCAGACACTGATTTGTTTGTTCTTCTTCCTGACTGGCATAATGTTGGCTAGCCATTAGGGGTACTGGACATCCTTATCGAAATTGGATCTGATGAGATTATTAACTTCTAACTCAACCATGGCACCATGAGAAGGTTGCATATTTTTGGAAGTCTTCTTGAACCTGTGATGATTTACTGGGAGACTGAGGTGGTGGATGACTACCTGAGGATATAGTCCCGACATCTAATTGTAACTCCAGTAAAACACATCACAAAGTTGTTTAAGGAAGTATACAGACCATTTTTGCTCCTCGGGGAGAATGGCCGCACTGATCAACATGGGTCTCGGGTCTTCCTCACTACCGAGGTTCACTTGTACCAATTCATAGACTATGGAGGAGACACCCTATTCATACATGGGAGGAGCAACCTCTAAATCATCTTCTTCACTTATGGAGGAGGGATCATTAGCGGGTGTAGTTTCCTCTGAGTTGGAAGCTTCTGATGGGAGGCTGGTACCAGCCTGAGCGGTAGTGGATGCTACATCGGGGGACTCCTGTGTTGCTGCAAACATAGTGATGAAGGCTATAGATCTGATACTATCCGGTCTTCAGCCCAAGGGACCACGTTTGATGATGTCAAAGCAATAATGGAGAATCGGCTTGAGCTAGTTTATCCCATCCCAATTAAATAAGAAAGTATGATGTATTGTCATTGCCATGGGGAGGACATCATGATATCTTATGGGAGTTGGAGCCTCTAGGATCACCTGATCCTGATTTGTATAAAAGTATGAGGTGATTTTCCACCATCTCTTACACATGGGAAAATGTTTCCCCCTCGTTCGAGGCACAAAGAAGAATTGTACCATGTCGGGGTTGTAGCCTCAAATCGGTAGATTGGAAAGACATATGAATCATCCAGATCTGTCCATGAGTTCGTCGCAACCATGGCATGCTCAATATCCTTTGTCTGAATCTGATTGTCCTCGCTCTTATAGCAGTCAGAATCCAGATAGCAGGATTCACAAGATGAAAAGGGAGATGTGTCACCTTGAAGCACTACCACTTGACCATTAAGGGAGTACTTGAGGCACTGGTGATATGATGAGGGAACTGCCACATTCAGGTGGATCCATGGTCTTCCCATCAATGCATTGTAGGCCGTGTCCTGGGAGACAACCATAAATTCAGTGCTGGCGACTAGGCCACCAAATTGGGTCATCAGGTGGATCTTACCGACCGATGTCTATTCTATCATGTCATAACCTTGGATTCTTAGGTCAGAGGGGCTTATATCATCTTCATACAATCCCAGTGTTTTCAATGTCCGAGTTGGGATTAGGTTGATCCTAGAGCCCATGTCAACAAGACAACGGTGAACCTCTACGCCATTGAACCGGCTGGTGATGTATAGTGGGAGAATGTGACCCTATATGGGAGAACCTTTATCTACTCTAGAGAACGAGATAATGGCCTGGCATTCAACATTCTCGATTGCCTCAGTGTGAAAGCCTTCTGTGGCTGCTATTTCCATCTCAAACTGGTGGGGGCTTCTTAAAGTCTCGGTGAGGGCCTTACACATGTCCAATGATAGGTGAAGAGCCTCAAGGATGGAGAGCCTTTCCGGAATGCTATCATGATGTTTGAGAACATCATACTTCCATTCTAGGTGTGAACTTTGGCCTACCGAAGGTCACTCAATGAAAGGAGTTATGGTGGGACCTGTAGACTTGATTGGAGGTTAGCTGGTGATAGGAATATCCCGCTGCATACGAGTTGAAGCCTACAGAGGGAATACCGAAGGAGGGCCAAATGACTGAGACCAGCCTGTAGTAGGGCGTGGCTAGTCACGATGAGGTCTGCGTGGCTCTTCCTAATCTAGTAGCACAAACAGTGGCGAAGGTAGACCTGATGTCACTAGATGAGAAGGTTGCACCTGCTGAGCTCTATGATGTGCCTGCTGCCTAATTTCTTTAACATGTATGGTATGGATGGACATGCTGACCGAAGCACTCCAACGACCCATATAGCCACTGTTCCGCTGATGCTGAAGAAGGCCGGGGATGTTGGGAGGATTCACTTGGTGGTCCTCATCATGAGGAATCATGTAGGGGTTTACTAGCTCTACGGTATTAACCGAGGCGTACCCATGGCTATAACTTGAAGAGTCATCTGGTACTGGGAAGATTCTGGTAGTAATTTCCTTATCAGGGGGAATGAAGTCACTGAGAGTATGGGATGATGATGAAATCAATGGGGGACTTTTTTTCCCTTGCGCCACTGATGATTGCTTTTCAGAGATGAGGACAGTTTAAATGACGATGCAGAAGAAGTGGTTGTGGATTCTGAAGGCTCTAGCCAATTACGACCTGCACAGATAAAACCATGGGTGTGCGATACCATTTTACGATCCATCTAGTTGTCATAATTCTAGGATTCCAGGTTAGAAACCTGCTGCCACTCGGCCTCGCTGTCACTGCTGTTGTCCGGCCTCACGAAGATACATGCCACCTATGTCAGGGATGGGCATAACTAGAATATGTTGTTATCCACATGGTCTTGGAGCCAGTCTTTTAACACATAATAATTTTTGAGAGTGTTCTCCAGGATCCGGTGATAAGGTCAGTAGTTAGGGTGAATAGTGAGTATCGCCTCTTCTGGCCTACTATAATCAGGAAAACGTACAATCCCTTACTCCAAGCAATTGTGGATGTAACTGGGGACTTGAGACTCATTGAACAAGTAGGTGCAGTTTCTCTTGTCTAGAAACGGGCCCCTGGTATCTTGACCCTGACGAGGAGCTGGGAGAGCCTATTGAGGTGGCGGAGCTGGATTTTCCTGCCTGGGTGGTGGCGTCGCATTACATGGTGGAACCTACGGATTCTGATGTGGGCACCGCTGGGCCGAAGGCTGTTCCTGAGGTGGAGGGCCTCTGCAAGGCTGCAGGGTTGGATCCATTGGTAATAATTCTAGTTTCCTGGGGGCCTCTATTTGGGCCACTACTATGGGTTTTTCTCTGGTGGCCCTTCTCGTGAGGATTGAAGGAGGCAACAAACGTGACTGCTTAGCCTGCTATAGGGATTCTTCTAGGTGATGTGCCTTATCAGAGAAGTCTCAAAATCCACTAGGGTAGTTTTTGGTGATCAAGGAGGGGATAGGTTCAGTCCTTACATTTCCTACAAACATCGTTTGCCATTTCTTCTGAGTCGGCGACATGTCAAGGGAGTATGTGTGCCCTTTCCACCGGGCCACAAAGTCTGTGACACACTCATCAGGACTCTGCAAGCATTTGAAGAGGTCTACGATACTCATCTTCTGGGTGGTGGAACTGAATTGGTATATGATTTGCCTACGGAGGTCTTCCCAGCATGATATTGATTCGATGGGGAGCTGGTTGTACCAGAAGAATGTCGTTCCTTCCAATGTTTGCACCAAACACCGATGTTTGGAGGATTCCTGAGGCACTAGGGTTTCCAAAAATGGCGCACACCTTTAGATGAAGTGGGACAGGTGCTACGACGGGTCCCCTATCCCGCTGAAAGGGGAAAAGGTGGGATTTCCAAGACCCGGGAGTACTAGCATATCATCAATCGACGTTGGATATGGACTTCCATCAGGTGGGAGCGCCACCTGTCGTGTTTCCAACACCTTGAGGTGAGAAATGAGATCCCCCATCGAATAATCTGGGTAGAGGTTCCTATCTTGATGGGGATCCCTAACTACCAGTGCATTGGTGGGTTCTTCAACATGATAAGGTGCCCCAGTGGCTCATGGGGCGGCTAGTGGAACGACCTGTGGGGCAGCTGGGGGAACCTGAGTCGGATCTCGAGGGTTGTTACGCCGTTCAAGAGGATTTGGCGATATGTACTAAACCCTCTTTCTGTAAGCTCTATCCCCAACCCTATCTGCGTGGGCAAGATGATTAGGGCCACCTGAGGGTAGCTCGCCAAGGGGAAGTTGTGCCTGCCCCTTCTGTCCTGGCCGAGGATCACCGTAGTCTGGCCATTGTTCCGCAACGCATTCAGTCAGGAGGTTGTCGACTAAATAATTCTGTTCGGCAAGTTGTTGTCACAACATAGCCTTTTGGGGGTCTTCCTCTGTCTTCAGCATTGATCCATAAGGGTCGGAGGGTTTAGAAAATTTGATATTCTCTTTACCCTTACTGTGATTCGGGCTAAGTACTAATGCTTCGGTGGGCACAGGGAGACCTAATAGATTTCTCTGTTAGTGAGTAACCCTTCCTGATGGATCCAATAGTGGTGGCACGCCCTCAGGGGGGAGTTCCCCGTCAAAGAGCTCAATCTCATTCTCCTCTTCTGATAAGCTGTCCATGTTGACCGTGAATCTACCCGGGGGAATGTCCTCGATATCACTTGTCATGTCAGGTTGCTTCCAGATAGGACTAAAGAGGAGGGTAGCATACTGGCCCCCATCCATGGATCTGCATGTGGGGGTAAGCCTCCTTGATAATCTTGCGTAGTTCCTTAAAACTCTAGATGCATCTTTGCTGGAGGGCCTTAAGGTGGTGTGGCGACTCATGGCACTATGCCCTAGGGAGTACGAACAGATTAACCAAACGGCATTTCTTTCCAATGTTTTAAAAATTCAATTGGCTCTTTGGATAGGCCACTTTCTAGTGATGAAGGAAGAAGTGCGTCGCCCAGAGGGTTTGACGGAAACACTCAACTTCCTCGGGGGTGAGGGATTATGGCGCACAAATCATTCAGCGCTGCCACATGCCAAAACATCTCAGGGAAGTGGTCCACTGCAAGGATATTCCATAAGCTTATTGGCTTGGATTCAGGGCCCAAGCCTTAATTTCCCCACTTTCCAATCGGAGGTTGCTGAGGAACACATAGTGGTACCGAAGCAGACCGCTGGGATGGTCGGCTGGCCAGTGGAGAATACGGAAAGCGAGCTAACAAACCGCCGTATCTCGGGCTATCCTCCGAAAAGTGTAGTGACTTAGCCACCACATCGTTGTAAGAAGGGTTAGTGGCTGTAGTTCCCAGTGCAGGTACTAGGGCTACAGGAGAGGGACCCTGCTTCTTCTCATCCACCATTGGTCCCCATAATAGCTCTATGTGATCTCTAGTCGAGGTAGAGAGTTCTTATGGTGATGAGGGTGGTGATTGCATGACCGTAACCTGCAGGATTACCAAATTTTTGTCCTCTTGAAAATACCTGTGGAGGGAGGTGGGAATCTGATGGACCTCGCATTCTTGGAGTATGAGGATGATGTGCCTCATTCTTGCCCTGACCCCTGACATGGAGAACCTAGCCGAGGGTTCCATCGTTGATTCGTACTCTGCTTCGGAATCTGAGAATTGGAATAGTTTTATCTCTATCGAAACCTTCCCAGAATTCTTCTTGTGGAGGCGATGACCCACCATCCTACCCATGGATGTCTCTTTAGGAAATGGTAGATTTCTGACATGAGGAGGACCTTCAGTAGTACTAGTGCTGGGGCCTGTAGCACTCCTGCCTGAGTAAGCCAGGGTGGGAAGAGCACCAGGATAGATATCAAAGGGGACATGGGGAGGACCTCCTTGGTAAGTGCTAGAGTGGGTAAGACCTCTGTTGGAGCTGACAGGAGCATCGGTAGGGCCTCCATGCTTATTTCTCCCGGGGAAATCAGCATGAGGAAGGCCCTCTTACTGGTCGATCCAAACATGGGTATGACTTTAGTGGTGGGCACTGGTGAAGTGTAGCTGACCTCCACCCCTCTGATTTCCAGGATGAGGAGGAATTTCGCTTGTTTCTATGATAACATGGGGATGGCCCCCCTTTGAGAGTGACTAGATGTGCAAAGTCCCTACCCTGGTGGTCTATGGGAGGAGGAATGACTCCATAACTGGTGTAATGAGCGTAGGAGAGACTCCCTTACTAAGTGTTTTCGTCATGGGGAAGACCCTCATTTGGGTTGAAGTTGGCACTAGGCGGACCTCCATGTCGGTCTTGGAAGAGGGGAGAACCCACACTCTCCGTGGGAGTAGTATGGGGAGGACCTCCGTACTGGGTTTCGTCGCTATAGATTAGTCCGCAACGGCCACTGTCTGTGCTGGTGACCAAGTGAGTCGACCCAGCCTGCCCATGGGGCGGTTGGGGCCTTGATCTGGGTTGAGCGTACTGTAACACCCCAAAACTTATGTCTCATACAATGAAAATTTTAGGCTTTTATTTTGGTAATCATTCTTGTAACCGAACAAAATTTAAGAGATAAAAACAAGGATTTTCATTTAAATAAGAATACCATAGTGTTTATAATACACTGAGATCAAAACGGTAATCATGGTAACCAAACATACCTACTAAAAAACCTATTAATGCCATGATAATACCCCCAAGTAAAACTATGAGGCCCAGTAAATAAAGGATACCCCTTAGGTTAGTTGAAACAAAGAACATCACCACCATGACCATGAAAAATGTAATGAGTATTAGGGATACTACATGAACCATCCTCATCATTTTCCTTACGCTTAAGACACCCAAAGACAAGGTTTTATAAGGAAACCACCCGACCATTTCCTTTGGTGACCGTTTAATTCCAATGGCTATAATTATAGCTGTTTCCCTTGTGGTGAATTAAATAAAAAAACAATTACGTATCACTTAGTTTCCCAAAATTTACATTATGAATTGGAAATTATAAGATAACCTCTAACTATGGTATAATGTTTTGAATTAAACTCAAGTGACTCTAGAGATGAGCATTTCAATCACCTTGAAGATATATCAAATATAATGTAAATATTTTCATTTGTAATGCTTAAGAAATGTTTTAATTAAACTATGTTAAATTTCTTCTAATTAAATTATGTTTTTATTAAACTATGTTTTTACTTCTATAATATTATTATAAAAAATTTCATGTGGGTATACAAAATTCCATGTAATAACCATGAATGTTAAAGCTTTTGTATTTATAAATAATTTTAGTAACACTATTAGACAAAGTATAATGGATATTCATTAACCTTTTTATGTTTAAAGTCATGTTTAGTAAAAATATTTTCTATAGAGATGAAATAGATTTTCCTTATGTTTTTGTATAATTTTGAAAGTGGGGTTTTATAGTAAAATAGACCAACTAGGGCCATCGCTTTTAGCTATGCCGGGGGAGGAAGCTCACGCTATGTGGCTAAGCCTAACCGTCATCCCAAGACAAGGCTGGCCCGAGTGTGGGCATAGGTTCCTCGAAGGGTCACTGGAGCACAGAAGGGCACAAGAGTTCATGAGCACACCACCATGGGCACGAGGCCACGACGAGTCAGGGGTACACCAATGCCTGCAGGGGTGGGGGCCCATGTATAAGGCCCCCTTTTTGCGTGTTGTGTGTTTTTCTGAGCTATATTTTAAAGGCATATGATTATAAAGGTATGCGTTTTCTTCCACCGTTTCTATGTGGGATGGTTTTTTTGGGAAAAATGGGATCTGGTCTGTTGGATCATGTCTCGGGAGATCTGGGCAGTTGATCCCAATCCCACATTCAACCTTCCGCAAATGCGGAGCACCACTGCATTTTGTGGGTCGTCTGATCAAACTAAGATTAAATATGTTCCTCTCAATTCTTTTTAAAACCCCAGATGCGCCCCATCCTTTGGATCAGAGACGGATTTGATCATGGTCGTCCAATCCACCTTTGGTCTTCTCCTTCCCGTGTCGTCTTCTTCTCCTTTGCGTGTTATTGCACCAGTAACCCTACACCTACAATGCACCTTTTTTCTTTCTAAACATATGACCGTCAGTGTACCCTCCTTGTTTCCCCTTTTATAAAAGTTTTTCATCGGACTTTTTTAGTTTACTCGATGGTTTCATTGAATGTTTTTGTGTTTTTTAGTTAATAAGTTAACCAGTTGCACTAAAGGAACTCTCAGTTCTTCTCCCCTCTCAAACCCCCAGCAAGTTCCTTCCATCCTTCCTCGAGTTCTCCTCCTCCTCAGATCAAAATATGGGATTTATATTTCCTTGTATTTTTAGTTGAAGATGTATATTTATGTACATACTCATATATATAAATTTATATAAATCTTGTGGTTTGTACTTAAACTCTTCTACACCCAATTCAGGACTTCGGGATTGTTGAGTTTATAGGGTATTAATGGATTTGAAGCATGATTACATCATAAAACTCATTTTCATGCCACATATAGATACTATAAATATATATATATATATAAACACTTATATACATCCCTACGGTTTTTCTTAAAACCCTTATGACCATATTTAAGTTTGACTAAAAACATTGAGTTCAATGTTAAAGAAGTATTATATTTTGTATAAAACTTTTTAATCAGTCATGTATGTTCTTATATATATATATAATTATATACCTAAGGTTATACTTATAGGTTTTTATCATAACCCAGAATAAGTTTTCATAAAACTGAGTTTTCGTGATAAAAAAATGCTATGATGTATTCTATAATGGTCAGAGTTTACTTTTTTTCTTTGTCATTATTGTGAGAAATCATATATACACATTTTATATATATACGAATATTTATATGTTCATACATGTATATATATATGTGGTTTCCATCCTAAAACTATTCTGATTTTCTAAAAGTTGTTCAACAATGTTTAACCAACATGAGCAGTACTTGTTTTGGTTGTGAAATGAAAAACCCATACCATTAATTTTATTTATATATGGTTTGTATATATATAACATCTCTACGTAAATCCATGGTTTTTTTAAAGGTTAAAGGTTTGTATGTATTAATATCTCTGAAGTCAATAATTATAATTGAGTTTGTTTAATATGGGTGTGAATTAAAAAAAATGGACATACACTTTTTATATATTCAGACACATACACATAATTCAATATAATTCTTTTTTGTGTAATTAAAAATGATTTATAGTCATTAAATAAAGTCATGGATGTGACTAAAGTTTTGGGTTCATATGGAATTGTAATATTATAAAAAACTTTAGTTTTTATATTTGTATGTACTATATCTAACTTGTTTAGTTAAAGAACATTTAATGATTTTATCATTTGTATAATTTCATTTAGAAAACCCTTTTCATCCATTACTTGATCTTCTTTAGTATTTTATCAGGTGAAAAGGATACGTAATAAGCCATGAATGCCTTCGATGAACTATCATTTCTCTATTGTCAATGTTATCATTCATGTTGTGTATTTTGGATTAAGTGGTTCTATTTTCCATTTTATTTATATTTTCACTCAATGGTGCATGCATGAGGCATATCATAATAATGAGATAACAAATAAAATTACTCAAAGCGGTATGGGAAACCTTGAGTGATATGAAATAAAATTTAATTATTCAAGGTGGTATGGGACCCTTTGAATAATTTGAGATGTTTAAGTAATTATTAAAGTGGTATATGAAATTTTGAAAATACGACCTGTATTGGCATATGAGGAATGTATTGGACTAGTATGTTCTGGGTTGGGGACCGGTAAAAGTAAGCCCTACAGGGTGGAGTCCAGTTACAGATGCTCTCGGATATGGAGTCCGGTTACATATATTCTTTGTCTGGGGGTCCAGTTATAGTTAGCCCCTAGGTCTTGGCACGAGGCCTTGAGACAGAAGTCCAGCAATATGCATTCCCTCATAATGTGTAAGACAATTAATTAACCAAATGGATATTTGACTAGTAGGATGTCCATGGTTAAGATCCAGTACTTATGAGTATGAGAAAAGTAAAAGCTTATTGTGTGACTTGTGTTTTCCACTCAGTGAATTAGTATTCAATGTATGAAATTGAAGTTGTTTCCTTTACACGCAACTCTGATTATTCATTACTCTCAACTGTTCAATTTGTGCTTAAATATTCATATGTCATACATGTTTAGATCTTTTTCTATTTGTTACACCAAATGATCATGCCTATAAATGAATCATGAATCCTTGAAATTTTGTTAGAGTGTTTTTAATTGATCATTTTTTTGATATGTTACATGTGTTACAGATTTTCTTTAAGAGAAATGTTTTATGGAATGTTTTAATGAATGTTTTCAAAGGTTTTGTTGGTTTATTTTTTTAAAAACCCCTTACTGGGCATTCATATGCTCACCCTATGTTTTTTAAATAATTCTTTTTCAGGTAACATCTTTTCATAGAAGAAACATTTCAGAAGTAGCTAGTTTCTCAAAGATTGAACCGAATTCGATCCTCTACAGGGGACATGATGTGTAATTTATCAGTGCATGTTTTTGTTTAAAATGACACATCATGTTCTAAAGGCACCGACACCGGGTTTTCTGGGGTTGGGTCTTCACAGTTGGTATAAGAGGATTCAGTTTGGATAACTTTGGAAAACCAGAATTGAAACATTGAGAATTGTACTCAAGAATTACTAAATATGATGTTTTCCCTTATTTTTAGATGGAAAATGAAGGTACTAGTCTTCTGTCTCTTCCCAAATGAGGCCTTAGAGACCATAATTTCCATAGCCATCCCTGAAAATTTTATAAATTATTCCCATATCCTAATGATATGTAAACACCTCTATGACATATCCAACTCTCCCCGAGCACTTAAACTCCACCGAATAACAATTATGGATTACATATTTATGATGCAATCCCAATTTCCATCCTACGCACAATAAGGAAAGTAATACGAGGGAATTTTTAGATACTTCACCATAGCGGGAAAGCATGCAGTCCCTCACGTCCTTCCAAGAAGCTATAACCACATGATACCTCCATGCAGCATATATGTGTCAAGTGTTGTCCTATGGCCATTTTGGTCAGCTAATAGACTTTGACGTCCATGAATACAAATCCTTCCATTCTATGTACAGACAACAAGTACATACGTATGTCTCAAATTTGTACACCCCACATGTGACACTCTGTAGACAACACAAGTGCCCCCACGATATCGAACCCGACTGCTCAGGTTTCATTTGGTTTAGGGAGATCGAGAGTTTCGAAATTGATCTATGGATTCATGTATTAGGACACTGGGGAAACCACTAGCCATTCCATTTTATGTTCAAGTGGTTATATGAGAATAAAATTTGTTATCTCTTATTTCTATAATCTTTACACTATTTATATTTCTGAATAGGTAACACCAATTGAACATTCGTAATTAATTTTTAGATGGAAGGAAGAACCCATATCCTATCCCTTTCCATTTAAATACTGGAGGTTATCATGGTCAAAAAATGCTAGGAAGAGTATCTACCTTTCGCAAACTTTTGAAAAACGTGAAAGGAACTTTACAAAGTGTCAAACAGTATAGACATTCTCCATTACTATCAAGAGAATACCTACATCTACCACCGTATAGCCAATGCTCAACTTTCTGAGTATAAGAGAAGGGGAAAGTACCAGGAAGGCATTTTCCTATGTTTCACCCATTCCTGAAACTTCATGGACATGATGAGGTTCCAAGATGGTGCTTTGGAAGGGGACGTACACGTAGCTTACATGTACTAGATCCTAAGCATCAGTATGTATGACCATGCCAATATCATAATCATTTTCATACAAGAGTCAACCTGACGGGTTCTCATGTAAATTGTCCATTTAGACATTTCTAAACTCTCCACCTTTCAAGCCTCTCTCTAGAAGCCTGAGTGCACACGACATGAGTTTAACCCTTAATATCTGAAGTGTGTTTGGGCCAGGGAAAGAGAAGAACTGAACACCAACTTGGGTATTCATCTAGTCTTACCTGAGGATCCCCCACGATGGATAATGTTGTAAAGATTATGGGGGAATCTTTTTCTTTAGGTGGTTATGTAGAATGAATTGTGAGGACACAATTCTTTGAAGGGGGGATAATGTAACACCCCAAAACATATGTCTCATAAAATGATAATTTTAGGATTTTATTTTGTTAAACTTTCTTGTAACCGAACAAAATTTAAGAAATAAACACAAGGATTTTCATTTAAATAAGTACATTGTAGTGTTAACAATACACCAAGATCAAAAGGGTAATCATAATAACTAAACATACATACTAAAAACTCTATCAAAGACATGGGAAGACCCCCAATTACAACAATGAGGCCCGATAAATAAAGGAGATCCCTTGGGTCAGTTGAAGCAAGGAACATCACCACCGTGACCATGAAAACCGTACCGAGTATCAGGGATACTACAAGCACCATCCTCCTTAATTGCCTTAGTATTAAGACACCCTAAGACAAGTTTTTATTATGCAATAACCCAACCGTTTCCTTGGGTGACTGTTGTATTCATAAAACTATAATTATAGTCATTGGCCTTATGGTGAATTAACTAAAAAATTAAGTAAAACATAGTTTCCCAAAATTTACTTTATGAATTAGAAATTATAAGATTACCTCTAACTACGGTATAATGTTTTTAATTACACTCAAGTGACTCTAGATATGAGGATTTCAATCACCTTGAAGACATTTCAAATATAATGTAAAAATTTTCATTTCTAATGCTTAAGTAGTGTTTTAATTAAACTATGTTTAACTTATTCAAATTAAATTGTGTTTTGATTAAACTATGTTTTGAATTATATAATATTAATATAAAATATTTCATATGGATATACCAAATTCCAAGTTATAACCTTGAATGTTAATGCTTTGGTATTTATAAATAATTTTAGTAATACTATCAAACAAAGTATAATTGATATTCATTAACCTTTTATGATTAAATTCATGTTTAGTAAAAATATTTTTCAATATAGATGAAATAGATTTTCCTTATGTTTTTGTATAATTTTGAAAGCAGCTACATTATAATAAAATAGGCCAACTAGGGCCAGCCCTTTTAGCAAGGCCAAGGGAGACAGCTCACGCTAGGTGGCTAAGCCTATCCCTCATCCCAAGCCAAGGCCGGTCCGAGTGTGGGCATAGGTTCCCCGAAGGGTCACAAGAGCGCACGAGGGTACAGGAGTGCATGAGAGTGCCACCATGGGCATGAGGCCACGGGAGACAGGGGTAGGTCGAGGCCTGTGGGGGTAGGGTCCCATGTATAAGTCCCCCTTTGTGTGTGGTGTGTATTTTTCTAAGCTACGTTTCAGTTGCTTAGGCTTATAAAGAGCCACGTTGTTTTCCACCGTTTTGATGTGGGGTGGGTTTTTTCAAGCGAAACAGGATCTAGGCCATTGGATCGTGTCTCGTGTGATATGGGTTGTCGATCCTAATCCCACGTTCGACCTTCAACAAACGAAGACCACCACCACATTTTGTGGGCCATCTGATCGAACTCGGATTAAATCTAAGACACCAAATTCTTTTTAAACCCCTGGATGCACCCCAGCCTTCGAATCTGAGCCAGATTTGATCCTGGCCATCCAATCCACCTCTGGTCTTCTCCTTCCAGCATAATCTCCTTCTCCTTCATGTGGGATTGCACCAGCAACCCTACACCTACAATGTACCATATTTCATTCATCAACTATGACCACCGGTGGACCCTCCTTGTTTCCCATTTTATACAAGTTTGTCACCGGCCTTTTAATGTGCCACAAAGGGTTCAGTTTACTCGATGGTTGCATTGAACGTTTGTGTGTTTTTTTTAGTTTATATGTTAACCGGTTCCACTGAAGGAACTCTCGGTTCTTCCCCCCACTCAAACCCCCAGCAAGTTCTAGCCATCCTTCCCCGAGTTCTTCTCCTCCTCAGATCAAAGTAAGGGATTTATATTGCCTTGTACGTTGAGTTGAAGATGTATATTTATGTACATACTTGTATATATAAATGTATATACATCTTTCAGTTTGGACAAAAACTCTTCTACACCCAATTCAGGGCATCCAGATTTTCGAGTTTATAAGGTATTAATGGATCTGAAGCATGATTACCTCATGAAACGCATTTTCATGCCACCTATACATTCCATATATATATATACATATATATTTATATATACACATATATACACACCTATTTTTTTTCTTAAAACCCTTATGACTAGATTTATGTTTTACTAAAAACATTGAGTTTAAAGTTAATGAAGAATTATATTTTGTATAAAACTTTTTAATTAGTTATGTATGTTCTCTATATATATAAGTATATACATAAGTTTATACTTATAGGTTTTTATCATAACCTGAAATAAGTTTTCATAAAACTGAGTTTGGGTGATAAATAAAATGCTATTAAGTATTCCATAATTATCAGAGTTGACTTTTATGCTTTTTCATTCTTATAAGAAATAATATATACACATTTTATATATATATAAATCTTTATATGTTCATACACATATATATATGTGGTTTTCCATCATAAACCTATTCTGTTTTTCTAAATGTTGTTCAACAATGTTTAACCAACTAGATCTGTACTTGTTTTGGTTGTGAAATGAAAAACCCATACACTTATGTTTATTTATACGTGTTATATATATATATATATATAACATCTCTATGTAAATCCATGATTTTTGAAAGGTTAAAGGATTGTATGTATTAATATTTCTAAAGTCAATAATTATAATTGGGTTTGTTTAATATGGGTGTTAATTATAAAAAAAATGATATACACTTAGTATATATTTAGATACATGCACATAATTCAATATAGTGCTGTTAAAAATGATTTACAATAATTAAATAAAGACATGGATGCTAATAATATTTTGGGTTCATATGGAATTGTAATATTATGAAAAACATTAGTTTTTATATACGCATGTCTTATGTATAACTTGTTTAGTTAATGAACCATTAAATATAATAGACTTGTTATAATTTCATATAGAAAACCCTTTTTATTTGTTACTTGATGTGCTTTAGTAATGTATGATTTGCAAAGGAAGCGTAATAAGCCATGAATGCCTTCGATGAACTATCATTGCCCTATTTTCAATGTTATCTTTCATGTTGTGAATTTTGGATTAAGTGGTTCCATTTTCCATTTTATTTATAGTTGCAATCAATGGTGCATGCATGGGGAATATCATAATAATGAGATAAGAAATCAAATTACTCAAAGTGGTATGGGACACCTTGAGTAATATGAAATAAAATTTAATTATTCAAGGTGGTATGAGACACCTTGAATAATATGAAATGTGTAAGTAATTATTCACGTGGTATATGACATTTTGAAAATACGACCCATATTGGCATATGAGGAATGTATTGGACTAGTATGTTCTGGGTTGGGGACTGGTAAAAGTAAGCCCTACGAGTTGGAGTCCGATTACAGATGCTCTCTGGGATGGAGTCCGGTTACAAATGCTCTCCAGGTTGGGGTATAGTTACAGTTAGCCCCTAGGTCTTGGCACGAGGCTTTGACACAGAAGTCCAGCATTATACATTCCCTCAATTTGTGTATGAAAATTAATTAACCAAATGGATATTTGATAGTAGAATGTCCACGGTTAAGTTCCAGTACTTATGAGTATCAGAAAAGTAAAAGCTTATGGCGTGACTTGTGTTTAGCACTCAGTGAATTAGTATTCATTGTATGAAATTGAAGTTGTTTCCTTTATGTGCAACTCTGATTATTCATTACTCTTAGCTATTCAATTTTTCATTTAATATTCATATGTCATACATGTTTAGAACATTTTTTTATTTGATACTCCAAATGAGAATGCATATAAATGAATCATGAATCCTAGAAATTTGGTTAGCATGTTTTTAATTGAGAATTTTTTTGATATGTTACATGTGTTACAACTTCTCTTTAAAAGAAATGTTTTCTGGAATGTTTTTATGAATGTTTTGAATAGTTTTGAATAGTTTATTTATTTTAATAACCCCTTACTAGGCATTTTTTTGCTCACCCAATGTGTTTTAAATTTTTTTAATGTAACAACTTTTAGCAGAAGAAACATTTCAGTAGTAGCTAGTTTCTCAGAGCCAGAACTGAATTCAATCCTATGAAGGGGATATGATGTGTCATATATCATTGCATGTTTTTGTTTAAAATGACATATCTTGTTCTAATGGCACCAGCTCTGAAATTTATAGGGCAGCGTCTTCACACGTACGAAGGCCCCTGCTCAGCCTACACAGGGGTCTATTGATATACGTCGACGGTGGCTTGGGCCATAGTAGCTGTCAACGTTGATGCCCTTTGTTGGGTCTCCTCCTCAGCTTGTGCACAATACTTGAACTAAGTTAGCAAGACTGGGGCCTGCGGTGCAGGTACATAGCGTACCTGCTCTTCAGATCGAGAGTCCGGGTGGCAGCACTGGCACGACCTAGTGGGGGCCCTCCTCGGGGGCCCCCATGAGGAGATCCCGGTCGGAATGGCCCAGAAACCCCCTACCTTGTCGGTGCAGGGGAGAGAGTCATTGAGGCATTCTAGGTAGAGGCTCCTGAAACGATTGTATGGTGGAGTGGGGTGCAGTGGGTCCCTATGTAGCTCTTGGTGGAAGCGGTGATGATGAGGCGCAAATGCCTCTAGATCCTAGCGGTCCATATCCCGAGTTGGGATAACTCCCTCCTCCTCTTATCGGTATACAAGTTCATTGATCACCCTTCTCTGGATGAATTCAGAAGGGGAGATAGGGCATGGGCGCCTTGCAGCAGTAGTTGTGGAAGTCAACGCAGAAGCGGTGGAGCTATGTGGGGTTGCTGCATTGACGTTGCCCTTACCCCAGTGTCGGTGGGTGGGTGGTGATCGGTCTCCCAGTACAGCAGCTTGGTTCCTAAAAAGTAGAGAGATTGAACCATTAGTGCTGAAACAAATAAATCGACATACAATTCCCCAGCACCATTCCGTCTTCCATTGTTGGTAAGAGGGATCCATGCTAACAATGTCGTAGACCGAGATTCCCAACATTTTGACTGCCCCAACTTCTGGGGAGTTTCATGCCAGGACCTATTTTTGATTGGTAGGACCTGGCACCGGATAACTGGATCTGTTGAGAAGATAGTCCACTAATGTCTCTAATTGTACTAATCTCTATATTGAGGAGAATAACATTATGCAAGGATCACCATTTTTTTATGCTTTCATCGGGGTGCACGTGTGTCCATCTAATTTGAGGATGACGATGCTGTTTGTAGCCCTACATTACTGCCTTCCAAATATGGGCAGCATCCATTCCTTTTTCGTGGACTTTTTCTCCTTGATTGAAATGAGATGATGGGATGTCAGTTCTTCCTTTCGTGGATTCCTCCTCAAAACTCGTCACCTAGTCCGGGTCCCCCTTATAGACTTAAGACATTGTTCGTGAATATCTTCACAATTCTATATCTTCATGGATGTTAGTTAATTACATTTTTTTGGTCGGGACATTCCATGGGGTCCATCCAAGGCAGAAACCTTCGGTCGGGGGAGTAATCACGTTGGACATCACAGGCATGTCTGGATGCTGGAACACTAGCGCATCTGGGGTTCTTCCCCTTATTATAGGGCTTCTAGAGGGTGCGTAAGCCCATGAAATCCCATGTTTAATGTAGGTAATTATATGTCATATGCATGTATCTGGGGTTTTCCTCAACTTCCTATGTTTAACACAGGGTATGACGCAGGTTTAATGTCCAGCGGAGACAGATCAGATAAATCAACACACTTACTAGAGTGGATCAGATGGGTGCAACTCTTGGGGGGCACCGATGTTAGGGCTAACACGTAGTCAATTACCCGGTTACTGCTAGGGGCAGTGAAGAGGTGAATTGACATGATTTCACTGGGATGTGGCGGCCTGGGTAAGAATTAATATGGATGATGGATGATTAAGTGAAGTGGATAGAGAATGAAATGGATTCGACTTGAGGGAGACGATGATGTTGGGCTTGAGCCTCAAAGCGACCTCCTATATATCCCCGTGGATGGGAATCGAAGTACACGTAGTTCAGGATGGTGTATAGAATCGGGGTGTGCGCAGAGGACAGTGACCCAATAATATACTGTGGATTACGCTTGTTTAGCAGCCTGAGGTTGATCTGACGGCACTAGGACAGACCAAAGATATGGGTCTCAACAAAGGGGGAGACGACGTATTACTGATGGGCTTAGGTTGAAAATGGATTACTGCTGACTGAAGTAGAAAATGGATTACCATTGGGTAGGGGTTTTAATGGATTACTGCTTCATGATGTTCACAATAGCTTACCGTTGGGTAGGGGATCATGATGGCTTCCGCTGGATTGGACACGGAAGGGGAATATAGTTTTACGTCATGATGAATGGGGGTGGACTGACGTGGAGTGGTCAGGACCAGTGGTCTTTTGGCTTGAACCTTAGGAAGGCTTCCTATGTACGTTTCCTTTGCAATGATCAAAGTCCTCATAGTTCAGGATGGTGTTGTCGAACTGACATGAAGGGGGTCAAAACAACTGGGTGTTGGGATTGAACCTAATAGAGGATTCCTACATACATTTCCTTAGCAAGGATCAAAGTCCATGTATTTTGGGATGGTGTGGGTCTCACAATTTAGGCTGCCCAGAGAGGATTCCATCATTGGTGCTTAATCAAATCCCACAAGATTCATGCTCGGTGTGAGAAACAAGAGGTAGCAGAGCCCTACCGATCACATCGCGAAAGGTGTGTCCATGGGAACTAGAGTGGGGCTTACATGTGGTTAGTGGCCCAAAATGGAATTAAGGGATTACGCGTGGTCCATGGACCAAAGAGGAAATAGGGGCTTACGCGTGGAGTGTCCCCGAGAGCTTGGAATTACTCTAATATGGAGGCCCATGGTGATAAAGTCCATGGGGAGAAGGATTTGGCACCAAAGAAAGAAGGGCTTCGGTGCCATCTCCCCCCCTCTCTGGTCTTCGGCCAGGAAGAAGATAAGAGGAGTGGGGGTGCTACATCCTATGAGAAAGGTTGGGGATTACGCCAAGGTGATTTCCCTTTCCCTAGAGACAGATGCCGCTCCAATAAAGAGGGTCTCATTCCATGTGAGGAATCATCACACTCTCGTGGAGACTAGTGGGCGTGCAGAATGTCCAAGGTAGGGAACCCAGCGTATGACGCACATGGTGAGGTCACAATTTAACATCATGTGCTGAGTACGAGGGTTCTTGGAAGTTTACCGTCTTACAGATCGGACGAGGTGGGTTCACTCCGCACCCTTAGGACTTACATAATTGACACCCCCTATACCTTGGTGAAGGTAAGGGACTGACAACACCGTAGTGAGGGGGTGTTATGGAGTGATCCACTAAATGGTCCATGTTAGCATGGATATGCAAAGAATCAATAGCCATTAGCATTCCTATGAAAAGAAGCATGAGGTGAAGCAACGCGATGGGTAATATCATCCAAGGGACTTTGAAATTGCTTCGTGAAAATCTATAGGGTCGCATGGGAAAAGGGGGTGTTATGTAGATATTTTGGGCACCTGAGAAACTCGATGATGATGTCCAGAAGAGGGACATAGAACACGTGAAAAATATGGTACACGAAAGGATGGAGGCTCACGCGCAAATGGATCACTTTCACGGAAATGGCTAGGTGAGTGGGCCTAGAGGTTTGTGCGCAACTAGAGAGGGTTGCACCCAATTGATGTGTAATTGGAATAGTTGCGTGAAAGAGACTGAGTGTGCACGCAATCAGAGATATTTTAATGCGAAGGGGAGTAGTGGTTTTTGCGTTGAAAATAAAGGGATTTCACGCAAGGTTGGGCGCACAAGTCAAAGCAGTTCTGCACAAAAACCGGTCTACGTTTGTTTGCAAAGGAAATGAATTTCCCGAAATGGATTGTGCGCAAGGGAAAAGTACCTTTCACAAGGGTCGTGACTTTAAGGGATTTTAGAAAGGGTTCTGCTCGAGTGGTCCGGCATGAAGGCAGGCCCCTGGGAGACCTGTCATGAAAAATCCTATACTTTAAGGACATTTTTTCATGCTGAAGAGGATGATTTCGTGCACTGGAGGCGATTCATATTATTGATTCATTTGATGTTGGAGGGGCTCCCTTCTATTTATAGGCGTTCAGGGTATTTGTGTCCGCGAAGAAGTCAGCCGGCATGAAGGATTGGATGCCCAGGTTGGCGGTGTGAATGATTGTGCACTGGGGTGGCTGGCGTGAAAGATGGAGCACCTGGGTTGGAGACATGAAATATTGTGTACCGACGTGGAAATATCCCTCAAATCTCACAGTTTTTCTGTGCAGGAGAGATTTTTTTTGTGCACCTCTTGGAGTTTTCGTGCGGCCCTTCCCGCCCTCCTAGAATAAATTTCTGAGTCGAAATATGTCTTCACTTTGTCCGAAAAGACCCCTTTCCTAGTACTGGAGCATTTTTCGACGTCTATTGGGTTATTTTTGAGATTTTTATAAAAAGATTAATTTTTTTGATGAATAATAAAAGGTACTGATTTTTCATGAAAATCACCTTTTCATTAAAATTATTTATATAGATAAAATATATTTTAAATTGATTTTAATGTAAAATTAGTCCATTAATATTAATATTTATATTATTTAGTTCATTTTAATTCATTTCATATAGAATTTTTATATTAAAACATTATTGACTTATGAGAATGTTCACTTTGGAAAACCTCTATTTCGTCGCATCTACAATTTAATTTTAATATGAATTCTGAAAATTTTATGAGATTAATTTTAAAAAATAGATTAATTATTTTAATTATAATAAATTATATTATCTAATATGTTATAATTAATTTTTTACACTAATTAATAATTAAATTAGTAAAAATTAATTATAGTGGTTATGGAAAAAACGGTTTTCTAGGGATTAAACTAAGAAGATAAGGTTTAAAATGATCTGAAACTTATCGAACACCCATGTTATGACCATATTTAGACATTATAACCTATATTGTTTTATAATCACCCAATTTTTAGGCATTTAAAATAAAAAAACTTGGGTATCACTTTATCTTTTTTAAATGATCCAAGAATATTCTCTCCGCCACTTATAAAAGGTATCCACCTCTCTCCCCCCCACTTTACACTTCCAAAAAACATCATTTTGGAAAAAACCTGCCCAAAAACCTTCCTTAATTACCTCAAAATATCCTACAGGTATTAATTTTATTATTAATCCCTCATATGGAGGCTTTAGGTATAAAATAAAAGATCATCTATGAAGAAGAGGTAAAATTCCTAAACGTGCATATTTGTGTTATTTATTCTTAAAAAACCTTAAAAACTTATTAAAATATTATAATAAAATAAAATAATTATTTAATATATAATTATATGTTGTTATGTTAATTTCATAACCCATATCCATCTCCACTTCCATCAAATGGGAAGTGAAACCGTTGATTGTGTGTACGACAGACTACCACCTCACGAACCAATGTAATTCATTTTCCATCACCACCATCAAAGGATGGATATAATGATATATTTAACAAATTTATATTATATTTATGAAATTATTAAAATTATTAAATTATTATATTACATATACCTTCTTACTATCCATTTCGTGGGTGATGTGATAACATTGCTTATGTGTAAGGCAGGCTTTCGCCTTGCGAAGCGAGGCATTTTTTTCACATACTCTTCACATGAAAGGTAGTATGGTTAAATTTAATGAATATATGTTATATTTATGATCTAAAAATAATTATATAAATATTATATATTATATAACCTATTACCTATTAATTCATTTTAAAATAATAATTCCACCCACGCACAGGTGTGGATAACTGCCTCCACGTACAAATGTGAAATGTTTTTCATTTTATTTATTTATGGATAGTAATAATGATAAAATTTATTAATATAAATAATATATAAAAATAATAATGACTCTATAATGATGAATTAATATTTACTTTCCTTTCCTTCCATCTGTCGAGAAAAACGGAAATAGTGTTCATGTGTACGTATGGCCTACTATCTCCATGAACGGTGTAATCCATTTTCTATCTCTAATTTTAATTGATTTATTTAAATACTTATATAATGAATATATATTATATTTATATAATGGTTAATTTTTTTGATTATGTAACCATTATTCAATTAAAATGACCAAAATTACCGAACTAAAATATATATGAAAAATGAAGCCAATATAACAAAAAACAGTGATTTTAACAAAGAAGTGATAATAAATAGGAGATAAAATACTATATGTAAATCATATATGGTATCATATATATCATTATGGTTCTATAATAGATGTAAAATAAATATATATTTATTTTATATGAGATTTAGACACATACTAAGGATTCTGAACCGGAGGTAAGGGTTTCTCATCTCACTTTTACTTTCAAGAGACATATACCATATTCACCACTTATTATTTTTTTGTGGCATATATATTTAACATTTTTATATGTTATATCGTGAACCAAAATATCTTCATGGTATTTAATGTTTCATTTTATGTTATTTATTTCACGGGTCTTATGATCCAAAAGATACCAAAGTTGTACGGATTAAATTCACAATCTCACCATTATTCAAGATTGTTTTTATTTAAGTCTTCTTGGGTGAATTATTTTACATTTATATTATAAACACAATATATTTTATTATAATAAGGATAATACAAAAATTAATTTAGTTTTACTACTTATATATTTTTTGGAACTTAAAATGATTAATAAAATGTTTTAAAGATAATCTGACATTATTTCTCACTTCGATCGAAAATCCAATTTCATAAAAATCCATGTTTTCTAAATTTTTAGCCTTTTATAAATGATTTATTAAATAAAATTTTACCCATTTGTTAGTTTTTACAAAAGTAATTAATGTTTTATTCATTTCATTTTCAAAACAAGACCCTTTAAGAAATTACCAAATATGTGAAATAACCATTGTTTTAACATATACATGATGAACAAAATTTCCTCACCTCATGAACAATCAATGTTATAATGATTACATTATATGTTTCAAAGATTATTTTAAAATAAATGTATTTTAAAGTATTATTTTAACTTTTAGATCTAAATAAAATTTATATTTTCAAAATGAAAAGGTTAATTTTCACAAAAATGTTTTTAATGACCTTCTTATTGTATTTATATTCATTAAAAACATCATCCCTTTATTGTAATTATGATCAACATAGGGATATTTTGTATTCATATCATCATTATTATTTATTTGGATGGTTTATGATTAGTTTGACTGGGGATTCACAGTTTTATTATCATTCACCGTATTAATATAGATAATTTATGATTATGTTTACTTGATTAGGGTAAGTATTAACATTTCATATGTTACTTTTAAATATGAATGTTTAATTTGATTATGTTTTACCCCTTTAATATGAGGAATTAATTATACTTAGTAATTTATGTTTGTGGATCAATTATATATAGCCCCTTGATGCATCAACAATTCGAACGAGACAAATCAGTTTTCCAAACTTGACGGGTTTCTACCCACAGAATTAAACTATCTTGTAAAAGGCCTTGACCATATTTTTAAGATGTATGAAATTATGAATTTCAAATTTATAATATAATTTATTTATTTCCATTTAATTATTTTATTAGTTATAATATCCATGGAAAAGTTTATATATTTTTGGATTATTTATATTGATTTATTTAATCAATATTTATTTCTTTTATTTTATGCTCAGTTCATGGATTTAATGGAACGTGTTTCAGTTATTTACCTTTCCATATTGATTATTATTATTAATTAATGATAGTTTCTACTATACACATACCCTTATTGAGCATCTGATCTCACTCCTTTCTTATTTTTTATTATCTCTAGGATACTTGGAGGTGTTTTTTGATTGATATAGAGGGATAAAATATGAGTAATAATGTATTTCTCAATAAAATAACTTTGGGTATTTATTTATTTAAAATATAATGTTAATTTCAATTATGTATCTATTTTACCAATTATATTAATATATATGGTCCTTTGAGATTAAATTCCTTGCATCTAGTTCCAATATAGTAAAGTAACCACAAAATTCAGGTTACTAAATTAGTGGTCCTTATAGTTGGTATCAGACAATGTTTTTTATAAACCTTGATAAATAGATTTAGGAAAACATTTATTAGAAAACATAACCCTATGATACTCATTAAGGGTAAGTATAGAAGAACATCATAAAGTTTTTATAATATAAATATTATGTGGCTATTCTTAGAAATACATTCCTATATGATAGTATAAGTTCATGTGGTTCTAGAAAAGATGTACCTCGGGGTAATAACATTGAAAGAGGAATTTCATGATTGAATCAGGAATTACCTGGTATAGGAAAACAATCCTTACTGTGCACAAGGTTTATCCTAAGAGAAATTATTTAGTCAATTCCTATTGCAATCACAAACTGTCATAAAGAATTTGAAGAGATGATGCCTATGAATAACCTAGGTTAAACCATAGGTGTCATATATTGAAAATAATTTGTCATGATTTATATATCCTATAAATTATTATTCATGAATATATTATTTTACATTATTATTAGTGTCTATTACACTATTATTTTTGGTTTTAGACAATAGTTAGAACCAGATGGAACTAGGTTAACATTTAATGTGACAGAAAATGTGTTGATGAGAAAGAAAATGGCATGATTATTGGGGTAAAGGATAATGTTATTATGCCAAATTTGTTATCATGATATATGATTAAAAAATTTCAACTTAACAAAATCTCGGACTCACCAATCAAAAGAAGGATAGATTCCGCTAAGATCGTGAATAGTGGATACCATGGAGGAAAGAAGGATCAACTTCCTTCATGTCAGATCTATGGAAAGAGACACCCAGGTGAGTGTGTACAAGGATCAGAAAAATGTTTTATGTCTATAATATAATGACACAAATCAAGTAATTCTTAAGGAAAAATTTAAATTTATATTAACATAATGGATAAAGATAGTGTTATACCAATGGAATTGTTGATAGTTGAATGTTTTTAATGTGGAATGTATGTGAATTACTCAAATTGATATCCTTAGTGAGAATCTCATGGAGAGTATTAGTATGTTCGTATGATTAATGGTTATACTGGTGATGATTAATACTCTATAAATGACATATTAAAGGAAGGATGTATTAAGTAAAAAGATGTTGCATCCTAGTTAATGGTTTAATAATGAAGTGGAATGGTTAATTATTTTTTTGGTATTTAAAAAATATATTATAGGAGTATTTTATCAATGATATTCTTTTTATAATAATTATGAAATTTATAAGGTTTGTACTATATTACTTTTTCATTAAGGATTTGAGAGAATATGTTGAATGGTACTAATGACCAAGAAAATTGATTTAGTGGGTAGTTGATAATTTTACAAACCACATGATGGAAGGAAGATAACCCATAATTTCTACACAATGTTGAGGTAATAGTGATAATGACATGTTTATGGGATAGTATTGGTTATATTGAGTTTTTTTAATGATTTTATGGTTTATATTACATTATCTAGAGTTTACAACATTTTTGGATTTATTAAATATATTAAAAAAATATTTTTATTGTATTTTTGAAATCATTCATGTTTTCATTATGATATTATTGTGATCCTGGAAGTCAGATATTTTTAATGTGACATTAAGATCTACTTTATTTTGTCTAGGGAATATAATGTTAATTTAATGAAATCCATTCTAAATTTTTGTACATTGAATTTGGAAAGACATGTTTTATATGAGTATTAAGGTTAAATATTTATGGAATGTATTAAGTTGAACTTTGGGTGCTATTGGATAACTGTTACAAACAATTTTGGTTTTAGTAAAGATATGAGGAATAACTTGTTACACTTTTATGGATATTTTGATCCATTAAAAGATAATTTTAGTGATTCAGTTATATATAACTATTTGTGGATATTAATTTATTAGAATAATATATAAAGTAAAACCAATAGATGAAATTATTTTTACAAAGATATTAAGTAATTTTATTTTCTGTTATTATCTATCATTATAGTAAAATAATCCCTCAAATTTTGGAAAAGGACATTGAAACAAAAATATTTTCTTATAATCATCATATATGATGAATCAAATTTCATTTTAACTCATTATAGATTTATTTTTTCCATGTCATTAACTTTCCATTCATCATTTACTTTCTTATGATCAATTATCTCTATCACTCTTTAAAATTATTTACAGTTTTCTTCTATGTATATATCTTCACTTACCAATAATGTTATCATATTTGGATACCTAGTACATGTTATTCTATATAAACATTTTACTTACCTTTATCCTTTACCATGTCGATTTTTTGTTAACCCGGATCACGATATGATATTTGAAGAAAGGTATTTTCAAATTTCAATCCCTTGATTATTGTGGTCAGGATTAAATTGTGTGGATGTAATTTATTTAATGGGGTAGAATGTAACACCTAAAGATTTTAAAAGTTGAAAATCATATTTGATAATGTATAAGACCTGAAACCATATTATTAGAAGAGAATATAATACAATGACACTTTTTGAATAATTAATTTTTATGTAAATTAAAACTTTTTGATAGCTTGTGATGCATGCAACACCGAGTTTAAATGAAACATGAAACATTATTAAAATATTATTATTTAAACATGATCAATATAGCATTATCATTATACTAGAGGGTATAAATAGTAGTGACTAAATTATAAATATTATTTGGTATATACGTGTATAAAATAAATTCAATGTTTATATATTTAATAGAAATAATGCACGAACCATTCCAAAGAGAATGAAATGTTTTATGAAAAAAATGTATTTTTATAAAAGGAATATTAGTTGCCCTTTTCACGGAGAATTTAAAATTAAATTTTCCCAATTATAGGTAATTTATTTAAAAGAAATTTGTTTTTGAAATATAAATGTCCAAATTATCTTTGGGTTAATTTTTGAGTTTTTTCTGAAAAGAAATGTTTTTTGATGAATAATAGAAAATAATGTTTTTTATTGAAATCTTCCTTTTAATTTAATTATTTAGAAATTTAAATTATAGTTTAAATTGGTTCTAAATTAAAATTAGTTTAAATATATTAAAATTTGACTAAGTTACATAATTTTAATTAATTTCATATTAAATTTTTATAGTAAAACATTCTATACATATGAGAATTTTCACTTTGTAAAACCTCTATTTTATCGCTTCTATGGTTTTATTTAACATTAAAATTATTGAAATTATGTGATTTGATTTTGGAAAAATGGATTTCATATTTTTAATTATAAAAATTCATATTTCTCAATAAGTTATACTTAATTTTTTACCATAACTAATAGTGAAGCAGTAAAAATTAATTACCACAATGAAGGAAAAAATGGGCTTATTAGGGGTTAAACTTAGAAGATACTGGTTAAAAATGACCTAAATATTTTCCCAAATCCCAATTTATAACCATATTTCAACTTTATATTTTTTATATTTATATAATTACCCTTTTTTTTCTTGTGCAATGATTATAACGTGGGTATCACTTTATCATTTCTGAAATTCCATGTTTTCCATATCCACCACTTATAAAAAGCCACCCATCTCCTCCCCACTTCACACTTCCAAAAAACTGGTTTAGAAAATACCTCCTTAAATAAATTCCTTAATTCTATAACCATATACTAGAGGACTTATTTTTATTATTATTCCTTCCTAAAAACTCTTTATGTATGAACCTAAAAAGTCTCTCTGAAGAAGGGGAACAATTATTAAATGCGCATATTTTTTTATTTATTCTTACACATTATTATAAAATTATTATAAAATTATAATATAATAACAATTTTATATACTATATATTTAGGTTTTATCATGTTAATTTAATAACCCATATCTATCTCCACTTCGATAAAATGGGAAACACAATCATCAATCATGTGCACGGTGGACTACCGCCCTGTGAACCGATGTAATTTGTATCCATCACCAGCTTTAAAGGTTGGATATAGTTATGGATTTAACATATTTATGTCATATCTAATAATTTAATATACTTATGGAACTGTGAAATCACATATACATTCTTGCTTTCCATTGTATGGGGGATACAATAACATCACTCGTGTGTACGGTGAACTACTGTCTTGCGAAGGGATGTGATTTGATTTTTGATTAAGCTTTAAATAAAAGGTAGTAAGGTATAATTTTATAAATATATGTTATCTTTATTAAATAAAAATACTTAAATAAATATAATACCTCATCTAACTTCTCACCTTCCAATCCATTGGAAAACATTACCATCGCTTGTGCATGCGTGTGGACTACCGCCTCCCCATAGCAATACAAACAATTTTTTATTTTATTTTTACATGGATGGAAATAAGAAACTATTTGATTAATATAAATTATATATATAACGTAATAATTATTATATAAATATTAATTAATATTCATTTCCTTTCTTTCTATCCGTCATGAAAAAATGAAATAGTGTTCATATGTATGTACGGTCGACCATCTCCGTGAACGGTGTAATCCATTTTTGATCTCTAGATTTAATAGATTACTCCAAATAAATATATATTGAATATATATTATATTTATATCATGTCTAAAATTCTATATATTATCTAACCTAGACCAAATTAAAATGAAAAAAATTACCGAACTAAAACATACATGAAAAATGAAGTAATTATCACTCGAAACTGAGATTCTGACAAAACAATGATAATAAAGGGATGTTAAGAGACTATATTGAAATAATATATGGTATTAGATATATTATTATGGTTCTATAGTATATAAATATATAAAAAACTTATATTTTATTATATAGGTGTTTTGGACACCTTTGAAGAAATTCAAACCGGTGGTAAGGGTTTCTCGTCTCACTTTTACTTTTGTGAGACATATGCTATATTCACCAGTTATTCCCTTATATTGTGAATATAATTTCATTTTTTATATGTTATGTAATGAATATATTTGTATTCATGGAATATTATGTTTTATTTTAATTTAATTCATTCATGTGGCATATGATTCTTAAGATACCAAATTGTTAAGTGTTTATCTCACAATTTCATCATTATTCATGATTGTTTTTTATGTAACAATTATAAGAATCATTTTTTTATATCATAAAACAAATATATTTACTTACACAATAGTTATTATTGAGATTTTAAAGTAATACTATAATTTTTACACTCTTTTGTACACAAAATTACCAAGAAAATGTTTTAAAGAAAATTCCACAATATTTCTCTCTTTAGTCAAAAATCATTTTTCATCAAAATAAATTATTTATAAAAATGGTATCAAAATGTTTTTAAATTTTTAAAATTATTTATTAAAGAATTATTTTTACAATTTTTACTTAAAAAAAATTAAATCAATCTTCTTGTCATTTTCAAAACAAGGCATCTTTCACTTTTAATAAAAATGAGAATGGAATATTTATTTTAACATATACCTCATGAACAAAATTTCTTATCATCATGAAAACTCACCCTTTTAAATATTAATTTATAATTTTCAATGTTTATTTTTAAAGAAAATAATTTTCAAAATAATTTTTGAAATTTAGTTATTAAAATATTTATTTTCAAAGTGAAAAGGTTATTTTCTGAAAAATTATTTTTAATGACATTCTTATGGTATTTTTATTCATAAAAAACATCTAAACTTTATTCTACTTATGATTAAATTGGGTTATTTTGTATTGATTTCATCTTTATTATTTCATTGGATGGTTTATGATTAGTTTTACTGAGGGCGTACAATTTTTTTACCATTCCCCATATTACCTTGGATTGTTTATGATTATATTTATTTGATTGGGGCAAGTATTAACATTTTTTTGTTAGTTTTTTATAGAAATATTTATGTTAATTGTGTTTCAAAACATTTATATGAGGAATGAATTGGACATAGTACGTTATGGGTGGGGACCATTTATTGATTTTCCCTCGATGCATTGATAGGTCTCATGAGACAAATTGGTTGTCCAAATTATATAGGTTTCTACCCATAGATTTAATTTATCTTATGAAAGGTCATAAAAATATGTTTTATATTTCCATAATAATTTACTACTTCATTATTATATCAGTTATTTATTTTGATGTGATTATTATATTAGCTATAATATAAATGTATATGTTTCAATCTTATGTGATTATTTATATTGATTTATTTCATTATCATTTTTTTCTGTTATATTATGATCTGTTTTTTGAATTAATGGAATGTTTTTGAATTATTTACCTTTAAATATTGATTATTATTACTTATTCATGATATCAACCACTATACACTTTACCGTACTGAACATCTTAAATCACCACATTCTTATGTTTTATTTTCCCTAAGATACCAAGATGTGTTTTGTTATTGATATGTTGGGATATGCTATGAGGAATAATTGATTAATAAAAGAAAACACTTTGGGTATTTTATGTTTTAAAATATAATGTGAATTTCATGTCTTTATCTAGTTTATCAATACTACAAAACTATTCATTCTTTTAGGACTCAATTCCTTATATTTAGTTCCAATGTAATAATGTAACCATTGGATTTATCCCACTATAGTTGGTGACTTTACACTACCCCTTAAACATCATACCAAACCCACACAATAAGCCTAACCATTAATGATATCCTAAATATAAACTTATAACCCAAAACTAGTCAATAAACATAAACTGTAAACATATAACACCTAGACCTTAACTCCCAAACCTAAACTTAACCCTTTGTTGAAATGTAAATTCAGATTATAAACTTAATACCTAACCTAAAATAAAAACCCTAATCCCTAACCATTTAACCGCTAAGTTAAATTTAAATTCCAATACCAAATAATAATCCATAACACTATATATTTTCCCAAAATACAAATATATATATGATATATATTAGCATATATCATATTGTCGAATATAGGGATGTCTTATGGTACAACATCCATATAATCAAGATGAATCATATTCCTCATTACGGTATATCATTTGGTGTGATATAGTGGTATCAAACCACTTCCTTTATCCCATAATGGTTAATTATATGTATATATCATAATATGATGATATATCTATCATATATTATGATTGATATTACATTTATTGTTAAAATTTAACACTCAGTTATTCTTCTATATAGGCTATCATTAATCATTAATGTTTCATATAATGAAACATTTGGTAAAATAAAATGAATTAATTTAAAAGTTTAACTTGTTTATACATACAAAGGTGACAAATTTTTTATAACAAAATTAATAACTTGAATTCTTCATAACATTCGTGTAAATTCCAGGACGACTTGTGAATCATTTTTAGGGGATACATAAATTAAGTTGATATCATTAAGATGATGGTACAATATATTTTATGTTTATTATCCCTATACTTGAAGACATCTTCTAATTATTCCTTTACCTTAGAGAGGTAATAGAATATCATGGTTAAAAATAATAACTTTCCCAATAATTAGTTGATTCATCAACCTATATATACCAAAACAAGAAGGATCCATTTAAAAGATTCTTAGTTTTCATTTTCAAACATGTGGTGGAAGAAGAGAGATTGACGATATTTCTTTTATAGTATATAATTATTATATGTTATTCCTGGATTTGGTTTCGAAGAATTTATAATCTTGGACACACTGTAGAATTGTATTTGAAACCCAAAGTGTTGAAAGATAGAATTAAATATTCTACAACATCGTAACCTATACAAAGTAACATGAGGTATACTTTTTTCATTAGATGTTTTAGTTATGATATTAATAAGTATATGGAATGGTAAAATATCTTGAAAGGTGTTTAATATTACATTATGAAATTCACCCCTCCTATACTAATGTATTATAGAATATATATAGAATAAAAAATTATTATGGAATATAAATTTACTATACTAGAGTAAAGTAACGTTGGAAATAAATGAATGAGTGTACAATATATTCCATTGGTTATATTATTTCAATAATAATCATAGAGAGAATGAAATAAAATAAGGAATATGGGAATAATTTTACCATTTTGGAAAAAATAGGGAAGAACACTTAAATAAAGACACACCTAAGATAAATAAATTTTAAGAATTATTAATGGATAGTGAAGATAATAAGAAAAAATATTTCTTTAATAGTTTCTCATAATACACTTAAATGGAAAACATTATCAGCTAAGTTCCACTAATATAGACAAATAATCATTGTTAGATATGCAACAAAAAAACATGTATTGGGGAAAGGTGTACATGGGGTTTTACTCTCATAATAGATATGTGTATCAAGAAAAAGAAGATAGAGGATGTGAATGTAAATATTAGGAATGAGGCTTGTACAAGTGGTATCACTCAATAGGTATAACATCCCTATCCTAAATTGAAAGTGGTGTTGGAGTGTTTCAAGAATATTTAGTCCTTACCTAAAAATCAAGTGGTTTTAAATTATAAATTTAATTTTTCAAGCGTGATCAAGATAAACACGGTAGAAAATAGGAGGAATTAGTGCTTATAAAGAGGTATCTAACCTTAAATAAGATATAATACAGATTTATAAAAAGGGAATAATGATTATGGAGTAATTTATGATATTTTTATTATTTATATAGTAAACTAGTATAATTTTAGGGGAATTTACATTTAATATTAGAAGGCCACATTATTTAAATTATCAAATATGTAGTACCTAGTTAGGGATAAATATCATAGATATAAATTGGCATCATAATATTACACAAAAAAGTGGTGTCAATTGATTCAACATGACACATGAATTGAAAAAATTATACAATAAAGTTTATTTATTAAATATCTTGTGTAATTTTTATTGAGATCACATTGATACTTTTTATGAATGAAGCTAAAACTCTTGTTTCCTGAATTTATAGAGGTGGGTGAGTATAGTAGAAAACATTGTGATTATTACCTTAAACTCATGTTTCCTACATCAATTTATGACATTGTAGGCGTAGAGGTTTTATTCATAAGTATTTTCAAATAGGGAAGTCACTCAAAAAATATATTTAAGAGTGAAATTATAATTGGATATGTTTTCGACTATGAAAGATAAATTTGAATTATTCTGAAAAAGTAGTGTTATATCCCTCAGAAACATGTCATGTGGAAGTTCTTAAGCATAAGGGAATTCTAATATGAAAAGAATTAAATTATAATGTTGAAAAAAATAGATTAAGGACAATAAGAACAATAAAAATTATAGATAAAATGATATTTAAATATTTAGAAAATCATAAAGGTTGTGAGAATGAAATTGGTCAAAAGAACTGGAGGCAGTGATGGATTCCTGATACATTGGGTATTTCAAACACTCTAAATCTATATTATAAGAAAATTGGTGATAAATATAAAGTTAAATATATTCTTGAAAGAATTTATTATTGGAGGAATGAAAGGAAAAAATAGTGAATTTTTTCTTTTTATTTTATTAACAAAGTAGAGAAAGGTGTTCCATAAATTCACAAGGTTATTGGTGTAGCTCCCTGATATTTTATAATATATTTCTCTTTCAATAAAGTTGATTTATTATATATCTTGCATCACAAGAAACACTATTTTATTGAAACCATGTTATAATATTAAAATGTCATAATTTAAGGTGATAGTTATAACCTAGATGTTAAATTGGAGTGTATGAATATTACTTACTAAATTATGAAAAGTATATGGTTTTCACATGTATAAATAAATTCATGTGTTATGAATTGATTATAAAGGGAAAATGAAATCATTTGAAAATAAAAAAAATGTTTTTTTGGAAAAAGTATTTTTATGCATGAAATGTGTTTGTATCTTAATAAATTCAATTAATAACTATTGCTAAATTATTTTAATTATATTAATATAATATACAATCAATAATATTTTATATTTTATCTAATATTTTTTTGATAACGGGATAAGAATAAATCCGGTTTTATTCTTAAAAATTATATTTTTTTAAAAAGTGTACCTGCCATGCACTTATTTTAAAATTAATTTTTACCAATTTTAAGAAATTTATGTGAAAAAATATAATTTTAATTTTTGAAATCATCTTTTCATAATTATATTTGAGTTAATTATTGATAATTTTCTAAAAAGTATAATTTTTTATGATTAGTAAAAAATGCTTATTTTTATTGAAAAATTTCCTTTTCAATTAAAGAATTTAAAACGATCCATTTTGTTATAATGTTTTTAAAAGTAAAATTATTAAAATAATATTATAAATAAAACAATTTATATCATTTTAATTAATTTTATGTCAAAAATTTGATTTGAAAACTATTTCTACTTGAGGAAACTTTTCTTTCAAAAATTGCATTTTCTTCATAGTTCTAGGTTTAATTTTAAAATAAAACTTTCAATTTTGGGAATTTAATTAGGTAAAATGTGTATAATATATGTAATAATAATAATTAATAATGTAATTAGGTCAACTTAATTTTTTTTCATTATTAATAGTGAAAAAATTGAAAAATTAATTACCGCGATTTAGTTTGAAATTATGTTTTTCGCATTACAGCTGCCTATGTTAAAATTAGTTTTCCACACACATAACCAATTTATTTGATGAATTTGATTTCATATTTATAATAATTGGTTATAAATTATCTAATAATTATCATTTATTTTTACGTTTAAATGATAAATTACTTAGGTAAATAAATAAAAATCCAGTTACTGTGGTGGAAACTAAAATGGTAAAAGTAAGTAAATATAGAGGATAATGGAATAAGTTTTTTTAAACATGTTTCTTTTTTTAGGTGCACCACGAACTTATCTTCTATACACTCCATTATTTATCAACTTTTTTATCACATGGGTTGAGAGTGACATCCCATTACTAAATAGTTTTGGGTATTTACAAGAATGTCACTCCTCAATTATAAAAGGGAACATCCTCCCCTCACTTATTAATATCTCTTAAGCCATTTGTAATGACTAAAACTTCCCAAAATATCTCCCAAAAATATCATTAGACATATTTTATATCCTCTTTCTTCATAGAAGACCAACCTTAGGGTCTTTAATAAGATATCCAAAGGATATTTTTCTAAGAGAATGTAATTGTCTTCACTATACTATTTCTTTTTTACTTATCATACCAAATTCAATTACGCCTTAATAATTAAAATATGATAACACCAGTATCTATCATATAATAATTTTTTATTGTGTTTATTACATAAAATATATCCATCGTGTCTTCCATCAAATGTGAAATGATATCGTCAATCGTGTGTATGGTTTACTACCAACACACAAACCGATATTATTCATTTTCCATCACCACCTCTCACTGTTGGATATAATGATGGATATAATGTATATATAATATATTTATGAAATTATTATTAATATTTTATTATAATATAACATTTATCTTCTTACCATCCAATCCTTTGTAAGATGATAATGTCACTTTTGTGTATATGTGGACTACCGCCTCTACGAAGCAGGGTCACTCGTTTTTCATTTATATTTTACATGTATGGAAATATGGAATGATTTTATAAATTTATATGATTTATATGATATAATATTAATTTTATAAAGTGGAATTATTTTTTTCCAATATTTTGTTCCATATGTCAACAAATAAAAACAATGTTCATATGTTCGCACAACTTACTATCTCCTTGAATTGTGTTGTTAATTTATCAATATTTAACATTTATAAATGACTAATAATATGTATACAATGAATATATGTGATATTTATATCAGGATGAGTTTTTTATATGATGGTAACATGATCAAATTACATGTAAAAAACTACCAAACCAAAACATTCATGAAAAATGAAGCAGCTATCACCCGAAATAGTGATTTTAATAATGAATTGTTAATAAATAGTTGATAAAAGGTTATAAGTAAGTCATATAAGGTTTTATAAAAATGAATATTTTTCTTCAATATATGTGAAATAAATATATATTTATTATAAAGGAGGTTTGAATGTGTACGAAGGAAGTCAGACCCAAGGTAAGGGATTTCTAGTATCTCTTTTATTTCAAGGAGACATATACCATTTTCACCACTCATTTCCTTTATGTTGTTTATATACTATGACTTTTAAATGATATATAAAAATATCATTATTTTAAAAATATTTAAAGAATTTTTTATTTTTTTCTTTAATGGATCTTATGAATTAAAAGTTCTCAAAGTGGTAAGGGATTTTCATTGCACATTTATTTCTGTGAGACACATTACATATTCACCACTTGTTTCTTTTATTTTGTGAACATTATATCAATGAATTTATTTAATGATTCTTATTATAAAAATTATTTATATTTAAATGTATATTTAATGTTACTTTATTTATGGGGATTATGATTCAAAAATTACCAAAGCTGTATGGATTTTGTTTAACAATCTCATTATTTATCAAGATTGATTATGATTATGCTTTTGAGGATGAACGTTATCGATCCAACTATCAATAATCTCATGAATTCTATTATACTCTAGTTATTTATGAATATTCCATTTTTTTCTTTTCATCTTCCTCCCTTTATGTATTTTGAATACCAAAAGAATGTTTTTACGGAAAAATTACTTTTTATCTCTTTTGTCAAAAATCCTATGTCTTCCCTACATATATTTTCTAAAAATGATTCCAAGAATTTTTTTAATTTCATTCAATTATTTTTTATTATAATTTTTATCTTTTTTTTTAATTTTTTTAATTTTTTTAAAAAAGGATTCTTCTTGTAGTTTTCTGAATAAACTACTTCTGACTTTTTACTGAAAATGAGAAAAGAATATTTTTTACATGTACAAAATTAATGATATTTATCATCATTATGAATTCTCAATGAATTAAATATTAATTGAAAATTTTACAATTTTGTTTTAAAGTACTATTTTTTCATTAATATTTGAGAAAGTGTTAGATTTTAAATAGCGATTTTCAATGTGAAAATTGAATTTTCCTCAATAAATGTTCCAAGTTATAATTTAAAATAATTTTCCACCTAAGATTAAATCATTTGATGTATCATAACCATTAATAAGTATATGATCCAATTATACAATCCTTATTCTTTTGCTCAATGGTTTATCATTATGATGAAAATATGTTTATGAAACTCATTTCTTTTCCATGTGTTATCTTATGAAGAAATAATTAAATGTTTATGAAACACATTTCTTTTCCACACATTGTGTTATGAGGAAATACATATAAAAATCATTTAATTATTATAGGTTATTCTATGAAGAATTCTCTATGATCATGTGGAACCCATATTTATGATTTTCATATGTGATGGGTGGGCTTGGAATTATATACACACCAATGCATTGGGTAAATATGGATAACTCATGTGGAAAATATGTTATGTGTGAACCTGATTTCATGTTTAAATTTTCATGCATGGACATGGTTTTCATGTCTATAGGTTTATATATAGAACAAATTTCCATGTCCATAAGTATATTATAAGGCCAAATTTCATGTCCTTAACTTAACGAGTGAACATGTTTCTATTTTTAGATGTTCATAATATTATAATCTTACATTTTTTCACATTCCTATGTCTATATTATGAGCTCAAGGCTCGTGATCATTTATTTTGGTTATGATTCATTACTTATGAACTTACAAGATTTATTTCATGACTCATGTTTATGATCTATGATATGTAGGGTGTAGTTTTAAAATATTGTTCCCATGCTCTCATACCCTTATGATCATGTTATGTTGATATCTCCCTAGATTAATCTTTCTGAGCATTTGGTATCACCATTTATTATGTTTCTATTCCCTAGGTTATGAAAAAATGTGTTATATATAACATGTATAAAAATGATGATAGTTAATAAAAACTTAATGGGAGATGATTTAGCTCACTTATGAACTAGTTGTTTATATTTATATCTTTTCAAAGACACTAGACCAATACAATGTTTGTGCGGATAATTATGTTATGTAATGAATATTCATTTATTAAGATGTGATATCTATATATGAAAAGTATGAGTTTTTACAGTTGTTATTAGAGAAAGGTTTAGTGGACCTTTGGAAACTAGGGTGAGAAACATTTAGTGATAACCCTTAGGATAATCCTAAGAATTAACTATGTTATGGTAAATAAAGGAATGTGGTTTTCATGGAAATTAACTCAATATCTAGATACTAAAAGTGGATGTGAATTTAGAATAATTTTACTTAGGGGTAATAAATCTGAAAATGGATAATTATCGGGGACTCAATTTTTAATCGATGCATAACAATAAAACTTTTTACACACCTAGTTTAACACTCTAGAGGGATATATTTTTTTCATCAACATTTTCTTTATGAAAACTCAAGAAGTATTTGAATAGATGATGAGAATGGAATATCTAGGTTAAAACTAAGGTTTCATGTCTTAAAAATATGGTTTTATGATATAGAAATCCTATAAATGACTATGATTATTGTTTCTCACACTACGAAATTTTATTTTGGAAAGTGGATGAAACCCAATGGAACAATGTGAACAGTAAAAGTGAATTCCAATGAGAAGAGAAAACTCATTACAAACCAAATGGATTAGAAGCCTAGATACAATATTTTGTGACAATTCTCCCTCAACATTCTCATGTTATAAGTGGTCAAATTGGTCATGTTGAACTTCTAGATTTACCAAGTAGGGAGAAACATGTCATTAAATATTTTATGTGATAACGTGCACCATCATTATATAGAACTTCTGATATACTGGTTTTTGATAAATGAATCAATGTTATTGGAAAGATATATTTCATTCTTTAGTGATAAAAATATGAAAAAATTATCCTAGCCCTTTATTTTTTAGAAGAAGAACGAAATCAATGGTGGAATCTTATTTAGAATAAAATAAAAGAGGATTAAATTCACTCTATGGGGTGGTGTGCATTTAAGAGGATTTTTTTAGTATGTAATTCCCTCATATTTTACAAAAAAAAAAATAGAAGTAATTTATTGAGCTTATATATATGTATGATTAATCCATTAGTACCTATGTGTAAAATTTTACAATAATTTTATGGTTTTATTCTGGTTTAATCATCATCCTCGAATGAAAAATTCCAAAGTCATTAGTGGTTTGAAACCATGTATTTTAAATACATTAGATATAAGGGACTTTCTAATATAATAATAAATCATTCTACGTGAACTCAAAGTGGAAAAGGAATCTAGAAACCCTTATGTATTTTGTGATAAAAAAGGAATATTGAGTTTCATTGTAACTCCATTGGCATATCACATGGAGGGAAGAAAGTATTTCAACCTACCAATTTCCAAAAATTTGGGGAGGAACACACAAGTGAAATTCTTAAAGGAATAAGAATATGTTTCAAGTGTAATAAACCTATCCATCAATAAAAAGATTATAGAAGTAATTTGAAGAAGCTTTATAGTGAATGGAATTAAGGGAGGGATGAAAAAAATACACCATCCACACTTCAGTGTTATAAATGAAAGGATTTTCAAAATTATACCAATAAATTCCTAGTTTGAGGGATAATGAGGATAATAAACCACAAAATCCTCTAAAGATAAAGGACAATAGAAAATACTATGAAATCATAATAGAAGTGTGAATCATGATAATTAGAGAACACTTGTCATCCACTATAGAGTTGGAATGTTCATATCAGATTTTGTATAAACAATTCCTATGAAAATATTATAATTTATTCTTTAGTGAAATTTTGTTTGATTTTTAGAATTTATTATCTCCAACAACATATATTATCGAATAATAAATTCAAATTTTATATTATAAACCATCATATGATCATATATTAGTGAAAGTATGAAACCAGGCTTGCAATGGAAATTTTTTTCATTGAGGATATGGGATTATTTAAAGAATAATATGTGAATGATCATATGGAAGCATATCTGATTTTATTATAACTTTATTTTTTAAAATAATATGGTATATACATTTCGATATGAGACTTTATGAGTGATAAATATTATTTAAAGATAATTGTTAAGTTAATCATTGAAGAATGTGAGCTCAAATCATTCCAATATTTCAGAATTAATTTTGGTCAGACATATTTTGGAGGAGAGTTAAGGATAACTATTTATAGAATGGTTTAAATTGATCTTCGAGTGTTATCGGTGATGTTTTAGAATTTAATTGTAATGACCCGAAATAATATGAATAAAATTCCTTTTTTATTTAATTAAATGTATTATGGTTATAGAAAACACTTTCACTTATTTTTTTATTACATCCAATTGAATTGAAATGATTTTTAATTTTCATTACCATTGATAATATAGTCATTTAACAATGATCACATGACTAGTATAAATATAGTGTTTTAAAAAATTCTTTTAACACAGACAAAGGATGTGATGGACATAACCATTAGGATCGTACCCTATGAAGCCCATTTATTAGAGATTCCTAAGGAGATAACATTTATTGGTTTCTCCCTTGACCAAGCCCAAGCAGAGATCCAACAACTTAAGAATGAAAGAAACAATTTACGAGATAAGTACAATCTCATTGAGATCACAACCCAAACCATGTTCACCGAACGACCCCATGAAATTCCCACCATCACGAACCATACTCTTTGGGAATATACTAGTGTATTAAAGGGATATGTGTCAGGACCCTTTAAATTGGAATATGTACATTATTTTGTATAATGTAATGAATATATTTTAATCCTATTATAGTTACTTTGTAATTGATATTTAAGAAACAAATTGTATTTTTGGTTAATATTCAAATTAAATTAATTAATTAATGAATTAATGGATATTTTTGAAATAAATAATATGCTAATGGAATATTATTATTACATAATATATATCAAATATAAATGATCATATAACTTTTATGAAGTCAAATGTAATTTTTATAAGGGTTATAAAATTATTTTCTTGTTAAAAACCTTTCATTTTTGACAAATATCTATTATTATTTTAAAATTTAAAATTCAAACATTTATAAAAAAAATTATATTATATTATTTTTATTTTTAGAATCAAGACACATCAAAATATTTTAATAATGAGTTTTTCATAATTTTCAAGGACAGTCGAATTTTCAGGTAAAAATTAAATACCCCAAAAATATACTTTGGGTTTTATGACATCGTAGTGACCCAAATGTGACATAATAATAAATATAAATGAGATCCAACAAAAAATATATTTTTTTACCTTTAAAATAATGAAAATTTAAATATATTTGATTTATTTTATAATGCCATTATGAATCTTCCAAAACATGTAATATATTTTAAGGTTTCAAAATAATTTCTTTAAGAGTGTAACTCACCTACACATAGCCAGTGATAATATTTTAATATGTTCATATCATGGAATTATATAATAGTGCAAACCAATCCCATTTGGTAGAAACCATGGGATTAAACCATGGTATATTTTGTGGTTTTTGATATTTTTTTATGTATAGTTCAAAACGTAAATAATAACGCAATTCCACAAACATCCTATATAAACCCATGAAATATCCCATTTGTCTTATTTTAGACTCATTTTATCACATCCATATTCTGAACTCCACACTATAGAGTTCTATAAAGGTATCCCCATTCTCTAAAGAAGTCTCTCAAAAGCCTTTAGTGTAGGATCAAAATAGTAAATGTAGATGCTCAAATACAAGGGGGGTGAATTACAAGTTTAAAAAATTTTATTTTTAACCTTAAGGAAAAAATGTTTAACAATGTAAAACAAGGTAAATTCACAGACCTTATAATAGTTATATGATACAAAGTTGTTTAGCGTCTGGAAATATAGTTCCAGAAATGAAACTTAAGGAATGTTTACTTAGGAAAAAATTATACCTTAAAGCGTATAGAATCTTATTAATTAAAGTATATACAAGAATAAAAAAAGTATAAGAAATATATAATTTATTAATTTATCAAAATATAGAGGAAATAAAACATGAAACAAAATAAGTAACCCGTATGAAATCTTTTAACCCAAATAGTAGGGTATCTAACAACCTTGGATAACGGTCCCTTGATTTATACTTTAAAGAAAGTCTATCCTACCTACACCAAGGTAGTACCTTGAGAGGAATATCAGAATCTATCTTGCTATCCTCATAATCCCTGAAAATTTAAGGTATTCAGAACCTCTATCAGCCTTTCCTCATAAGTCTTTTAACTTTAAGGTAATCGACACCAATGTCTTCCTATCCCTGGAAGTTCTTGAACATTAAGGTAGTCGACACCTCTTTCTTCCTATCACCGGAATTCCTCAAATGTACACAACAACAATCAGAGTTGCACAAAGAAATCTGAACAAGACATTCATTCCACACAAAGAATGAGAGTCTCTCTCTATAGAAATCACTTCATATAATGTAATCTCTAGATCAATGGAACGGTTGTTGAGCTCTTTAAAAAGAGATCCTATTTATAAAAAAAATCCTACAGTCATGTCCCTCCTCCAACTATCATATTTTTATTTGAATCTCAGAGGGACTTGTACACATGTCACTCAACCAATGGTTAGTTAGAAATAGATTGTACAATATTGTTTCATAACAATAACATGTGTAAGGAAAATGAAGTTTTTTTAACCAAATATGAATTTCCAGAGTCTAAGGAAAAATAGATTTCAGAGTCTAACCATATAAACATTAAACATCTATAAGAAATGGATATTTTGATTATGTTTTACATAGAATTCAGAATATGAATTATAAAGATTCTTGGGGTCTGAATTCCAATGAATTCGGAATTTGAATTATAAGGAATTCGGAGTCTGAATTTCAGAGAATTGGGAGTATGAATTTTACAAAATTTCAGTTTGAAATTCAGAGAATCCGGAGTCTGAATTTTAGGGAATTTGGAGTCTAAAAACAACATACTCAATATCCAAAGAATTATACGATTCCGAGGTTTTAGATATGAATACTAATTTTTGACTAAGTTATAATATTAGTTTTATTTAGAGAGATTATAAAATGAGACAATGAAAACAAATGTAAGGATAAAAAGTTTCATATAGAAGGGAAGTTTTCCTTATGGAAATAATTCTTAGGAAAAAATAATTTTCCTTACGATAATGCGTCTATGATTTTTAAAACATATAGGAATAGAAAATTCATAAGGAAACCTTATTTAATCAACAATCTCCCCCTTTTTGGAAATCACAAATATCCTTACGAAAAATAATATAAGGAATAATAATTTGGTGAATATTGCTTTATGAACTTAAAATAAAAACTCATCTCCCTTTACTTATAAATCATGATGAACACAACTAACTCCCCATTAGGTTTTGAAATCCCTTAGGATAATATTGATGACTTACTTAAAGAGATTTTTCTTTTTATTGCATAAGAAAAGTCTTTCTTGAGCCAAATCCACTTAGTTAAACTACCCCTTACATAGTTCATTCTCTTCTTTACATAGTATTATTTTTTTATCATTACATTCTCACCCTTTGTTATTTTCAAAAAGGAATAGAGAGAATAGAAAAAAAATATAGCACCTAAAAAATTATAACTATAGAACCCAACAAATGAAGAACCATAAAGAATTTTCATTAAGATTGGAAAAATTTGATACAACAAAGTAAAAAAAATATTTGATTTGGAATGAAAAAAATACTCATCCTTATTTTTACTTCGGCATGAATTTCTTCATGATGGTCTTCAGCTTCTGCAACTCTTTATCATCTTACTCAAAGCGCTTAAGTAACTATTCCTGATCCATATTTTTTTTCCAAAGCCTTAATATTTTCATCCTGAGACTTAAGTATTTTTGACTGAGATTTTAGAAGCTCTTATTTCTTACAAAAAGTTTCCCCAAACTCTATTCTAACATCCCTTTTCCTATTCAAATTCAAAGAAACTGAAATCATCTTCCCATTCAGATCGTTTTCTTCTTGATTTCCTTCTACTTGTTTGAGATTCAGTTTTTCTGTAAAACTTTTTATAAGATCATTCATCCTCTCATATACTCTATCAAAAGGATCTTTTAATGAATCTTGAAAGTCATCAAGAATTCTTAGATCTTCAATCATTTTCTTAGACCACTTAATAATTTCCCTACAGGATCTCATGTGAGCATCATAACAAATGTTGAAGGTTTGGAAATCAGCCTCAAGCTTAATGAATTTTTCCATTAGCATGCTAACTAAATCTGATTTCTGATTGAACAAATGTTGAAGTATCTGTCTCCTTGAGTCAATACTCGGAAACAAGGTAATGGTATCTACTAATTTCTTGAGCGACTACCACAAATCACTAGCCCATAGAGGATGATTTTGAATCTAATTCCCTTATAGGTGAGGATTCATTTTCTATCTCAATAGCCTTTATTTTTGATGATCCACCAACATCTTTCTTGGATATCAAAAATTTCTCAAATGTATCAAATATCATATGTTTTCCTATATCAACTCTGGAAATGGTCTCCACAACCTTTGGGGATTCATGTTCACTATCTGATACTTGGACGATTTTATCTTCGTCAACCATTTCCTTCTCAACACCTCCCACTAGATCCTCAGGTTGAACAAATTCCTAATTGCAACTTTCATCATTACATGGTTCATTAAATTTTTCCTAATCCTCATCATCTTTTCCTAGGGAGAAAATATTCTTTGATTCATCCTTGGATGTACAGATCGATAGTTTTTTAGAAGTGATTTCCTTCTCATGATATTATTCAACTTGCCTTATCACATCATCACTATAATCTCCTTCTTCCTCTTATTACTCTTCTTCTTCCTCTTATTGAACAATTTCTTCCTCCTCTTTAGGTTGTGTAATTATCAACTTCCTTCCCTGAGTCACTAGTACTGATTATTGTAGAAAGTATTTCAGAACCTGGATTTGTTCGGAATCTTTCTCAGTATCTTTGAGAATATCTTGAGCGATTTAATCCTCATACATTTGTTTTATTTTTATTCGTTTTCTTTTCTTGTTTTTTATACTCCTCAGCAGGTCAGATTTTTAATTCTTTTTCCTCAGCAGGATCTAGGCCAAATCTAGGATCTCCTTATTTCTTATTATGCTTCTCTTCCCTCAACTTGGAAAAAACTTCATCAGGGTAAGATTTTTTCTTCTTCGACTTTGGGGGTGTTGACTGTGTTTCCTGAACTGTAGGATTCTCTATCACTTCAGGTTCCTTATGATTTCTCTTCTTCTATCCCTTTTTGGAAGTCTATAGTAATTCTTATTTCTTAGATAAGGCATATATTTCACTTTCTGATAATTCATAACATTCTCCCGAATTGATATTGAAACTGATTTTCATCCTCCTTAACGTATCATCACTCAGCAGCCAAATCATGAATGTTCTTGGCTTAAATCTACAAGGGATTTTGAATGACTCTTGGAAAATGAATATAATCCTGGAACAGATTTCCAAATACATGATAATATATTAATTAAGAGTCCCATTCTTGATATTAGTGACTATAAGTAATATATACTATACTAAGTTTATCTTCTATAAGTTTACCAAAAAATCCAGAACAAAAATATCACCCTTCTTCAAGGTGTCCTTATCTCCTTTTATCGGAATGAGAAAACCCTGAACCCATAAAGACAAAAACATAAATATAGTTAAGAGATATGTAATCTTTGGTTACATCACCCCTTTAAAACCAAGGCACTCTATGGCCTTCTCATCAAAGCTTCCTGACTCATCCAGTATTTTGTTGGTGTAGAAAATAGCTTCACCTTCATAAGATATTCCAATGATACTTGTAGCCTTTTTGGAGGAACGGGAATATGTTTTCCCATAGATCATGAATGAAAATTTATCTCTCTCTCCTTAATTATAAAAATTTACACACTCATAAAATTCAAAAATTATCTCCAGATAAACTGGATCCAATCATTTTGGTTTAGCTACACACAAGCTTTCCCATCTTTTCATCTTGATGTTTTTCATAATGAGAGAATTATAATTATTGAAGAATATCAGATCTACTAAACTCTCCCTATAAATTGTCCATTATAATATTTCCTTAATGGAATAAAGTTTCTTCTGAGGAGTGGCTTCAAAATACATCCAAAGTGATAGTAAAATCAGAAAGGCGGAATTACCCTTTTGAAGTGAGGAAGATGTTCAGCACAAAAACACTTGAAAAATGATGTGGGACAAAGAATGTGGTGGAATTTATATAGGTGTTGAAGTGATGACTAAAATTTATGAATTGATCCAATAGTTGGAACAAGAATGATCTAATATGATGGTTGAGAAGAAAGATGAAGAAAGATTTGGTAGGTTCTGATATTTTGAGGTTTCTAAAGTAAAAAATTCAGATTTAAGGAAAATTTAATCTGAAATTTTTTCTTAAAACAAGATAAAAGTACTAAAAAGTAAAAAATTAACTTAAGAAAACTTATGTAAGGAAACATACCTTCCAGATTACTAGGATAATTTTCAGTAACGAAGAAAAATATTCTTAAAGAAGTTTGGTTCCATAAATTTTTATTAAGTAAATGAGATTTTGGAAACAAGAAAATTTAGCAGGTAAATAAAATTGGGTTATGAAGTTTTGAGTTCCAGAAAATTTTGACTAAAAAAATTGGTTACCAAAGAAAAATTATTAACAAAATTTCTTTTAGGAAAGATTTTATTAGAAAAAAAATTCATTAAGTGGAAAAAAATTTGGTTAATCAAGAAAATGTACTCCCCCTATGAAAAAGAGTTTCTTAATTTAAGGAGATAGGTTTCAAAAAAAAAAATTTAATATAGAAGATTAACTTATGGTTATCATCCCTAACTTTTGTTTAATGTATTCAAATCTATTAGAGGATAATGATTTTATAAAAATATCAAAAATTTGATCTTGCGTTCTGATAAATTAAAGAATGATATCTATTTTCTCTATGTGATCCTTAAAAAATTGATGCCTAATATCTAGTTTTTCACAGGAGTGATGTGCAGGGTTTTTGATAAATGAAATGGAACTAGTATTATTACACAATATCTGTGTTTTGGTTAAACTCATGTCATAGTCTCTAAGTGTGTGTTGCATCCACAACACTTGGTCACATCAACTTGCAGCTGCTACATATTCAGCTTCAGTAGTGGAAAGTGCTACTGAGTGTTTCTTTTAGCATGAACAAGACACTAATGAATCTCTTAAGAAATAACAAGTTACAGATATACTTTTTCTATACATTTTACTTCCACCAAAATCAGCATCTGAAAAACTTTTGAAAATAAAATAATTTCTAGATGTATAGAAAAGTCCTAAATTCGTTGTTCCCTTTAAATATCAAAAAATTATTTTCACTTCTTTTAAATGAGATTCCTATGGATTAGATTGATATCTTTTACATAAGAATACTGAAAACATTACATCTGGATGGCTAGTTTTCAAGTATATTAAACTTCCTATCATACCTCTAAATAATGTTTGATCTACTAGTTTCCCAACATCATCAAGATCAAGAGAATTTGAGCTAATGATTGGAGTACTTAGTGTTTTCATATCCATACTTTTTAAGAAGATCATTAATATACTTATATTGGTATATATAAGTTCCTTCTGGTTTTTGGGAAATTTGAAAACCTAGGAAAAATTGTAACTCACCCATCATACTCATTTAAAACTCAGATTTCATTAGATTCACAAATGAATTAGTTAATGATTTTTGAGTTGAACCAAATATATTGTCATCAACATAAATTTTAACAATCAATTTTTTTTCTTATCTTTCCATATTAAAAGGGTTGAAAGATAATTTCTCATAACATAATTATTTTGAAACAAAAATCCAATAAGTCTATCATTCTAGGATCTAGGGGATTTTTTAAGCCCATATAAAGCTTTGGTAAGTTTGAAAACATTTTCAGGATGTTTTGTGTCTTCAAAACCAAGAGGTTGTTAAACATAAACTTCATCTTGAACATATCCTTGAAGAAAAGCACACTTCACATCCTTTTGAAAAATTTAGAAAATGAAGAATGATGAAAAGGAAAGTAAAATGTGAAAAATTCAAGTCTAGCTAAAAGAGAATAGGTTTCATCATATTCTATTCCTTCCTGTTTATTATAGCCATTATCAACTATTATAGATTTATTTCTTACTATGATTCCATTTTCATATCACTTATTTCCGATGACCCACTTTACTGTAATTAAAAAAATTTCTTTAGGTATTTTAACCAAGGTCGAGACATTGTTCCTTTCAAATTCATTTAGCTCATCTTGCATGGCTTTAATCCAATCATCATCACCTAAAGTGTCATCAGAGCTTTTTGGTTCAAATTGGGAACGGAATGTTAGATGTTCTACTTAAATTATTAAGGAAAAAGTTGTCCTTACAAGTTGATTTACATCACCAATGATACCATCACTAGGATGATTCTTATGAAACAACTAATTTGAGTTTTGTAAAACATATTCATCAACATATGGTAGGAAATATTCTAGGGTGAATAGTTTAGAAATTTTTTCTTGAGAATTTTAATTATTTGAAAATTCATTAGTAAAAGGTTGATAATTAGTTTTTGAAATCACTTCCGAATATGTAAGTTAGTGTTTTTTAAAAACAAAAGGATCAGTTTAATAAAATTTAACATGCACTGTTTCTTCAACAGTACAAGAGTTTTTATTAAAAACTCTATAAGCCTTAGAAGTTGTGGAGTAGCCTAGGAAAATTTCTTCATCAGATTTGGGTGAAATTTTATGTAAATTATCTTTATTATTTTGGATTAATACTTTGAAACCAAATACTTTAAAGTAGGAAGGTCTAGGTTTTCTACTAGTCCAAAATTCATAAGGTGTTTTGTTAAGAAAATGTCAGATTAAAACTCAATTTATAGTATAAAAATAAGTACTTATAGCATTAGAACAAAAGTGTTTAGGAATATAATATTCACGAAACATGGTTCAAGTTATTTCTTGAAGATTTCAATTTCTTCTTTTAACAACACCATTCGGTTAAGGAGTTCTTGGTGCTGAGAAGTTATGAGTAATGCATTTTTTACTATAAAAGGTTTCAAAATCAAAATTTTGAAATTATCCTCATGATCACTATGAATAGTTATCAATGGAAGCTTTTTCTCATTTTTAACTTGGGCTCTAAAAGTTTTGAAATAAGAAAAGGCATCAGATTTCTTTTCTAGAAAATAGACCCACATAAATATAGTGTAATCATCAAATAAAACAAATTCATAATATTTTCCTCGAATAATTATAGTTTGTGTTGGACCAAAAAGATCCATATGTACTAACCTGTAATGAATCAGAATTTGAGACTTCAACGACTGATTTAAATGTTGTTTTATGTTTCTTTCCATGTTGAGAAGGATCAGAAACTTTTGAAGAATCATATTTATGCTCTGGTAGATCATTAATAAGTATTTTCTTAGAAAATTTGTATAAGTTACTAAAGTTATAATGTCCTAACCGTCTATTCCAAAACCTATATTGATCTTCCATTTCACTAAGGAAAGGTAGATATAGGATACTATGGTCTTCTAAGATTAGTGTGTGAATATTCTCTTGCATATGGATAGAAAGAATAAACTCTTTCTTGGAATTGTGCACTGATCATTTATCATTCCTAAAATTCATAAGGTAACCTTCATCACATAATTGAATTATTCTAATTAGGCTGTGCTTAATATATTTAACAAATAAAACATTTGAAATTAATTTTCTTACAAGAACAAAAATGTTACCTATGCCAAAAATTTCTCCCTAAGCATTATCACCAAAAGTTACCTTTTCCTCCTTTTTTCTTGATAATCTTTTCAATGAAATTTTTATTACCAGTCATGTGACAAGAAAATCCCATGTCTATGTACCATGTATTTTTGTTGGTAATTTCATTATTTTCCTAAAAATAAAAGATTTAGACTTTTGGAATCCAAAATATCTTTGATCTAGGAATTTCAGAATGTAAGATTTTAGGAATCCAAATTTTCATAGAAAAATATGATTTATGAAAACCTAAATACTGATTTTTATTAAAGAAAATTTTTTATACCAATTTATACCACATTGACATTTAGTATAGAATGAAGCACTTTTAGGAACAAAATAGTTATTACAAAAAACAGGTTTTGATTGGGTATAACCAAATTTAGAAAAAATCGTTAAAGGACGAATTTGAGAATACATATTGTCTAAGTTTTCCATACCAGAGGTAAAGTTTGAGATACATTTCGTTCAGGAAAATATTTCTGAATTTAGTTTAATAATAAAGTTCTTATCTTCAAAAATATTAGTTTTAGAACTACATTAAGCCTCTAAAATATTTTTCATAGAAATTACATTTTCAAGATCCTTAGAAAGTTTATACTTATAAGAATTAACTTCCTCAAGGTTTTTAGAAACACTTTAAAATCAATTTTTTTATCATGATCTTTATAAAGATCTGATATGTATTTATTTATAAAAAATATAGTGTTTTTTTCTCTAACTTCTTTTTTAATTTACAATTTTAATTTTTAAGTAGTTTAAAAAATCTATAAACTTATTTAAATTAAGGTTATGTATTATATTCTGATGAGGAAGATCCATCATCTAAAGATTCATAATATTCTTCACCAGAAAAAATTTCATTTAAATACATATTGGTTAGGGATTCTACATTATGTACCTTGGCCATAAGATAATGATTTTCAATGGGTACTTTGGCTAAAAGACCAATATTTTTCTGCCCAGAAGATTCATAATCTGAAGATTCATCTGAAGATTCGCCACCACTGTCACTCCTAGTGTCATTAGCTTTCAATACTATCTTAGCCTTAGTCTGGTAATACTTCTTCATGTTCCTATCATACTACTTTTCCTTCTTATCTTTTCTTTTAAGCATTGGACAATCAGGTTTGATATATCCTTTTCTTTTTCATTCATAAAAAGTAACTTCAGAGCCTTTCTTATCCTTTCTATCCTTATTCTTATATATATACTGGAAGTATTTATTTCTTAAAATCATGTGCATCCTTCAACCAAGATTGGACCATTCATTCTAAGTATGTTTACTTTCACTAGATTCAGATATAACAATAGTTTTCTTAGTTTTTGATATAGTTGCCCTTTTCAGAGTCTTTCCTTTAGTAGTGAAAGTTACACTTCCATTACCATTCTTCATTTTATTGAAATATGTATCTCTATTCAATCTGTTTTCATGTTTAAGAAGAGTTCCAAAAATCCCACCAAGATTAATTTTATATACTTTCCTATTCTCATCAAAATCTATCCATTTATATTCCAACTCATTTGGAATAATATCAATTATCTTATCCACAATAACTTCACCCTCAAGACGTTTTTCACCCATAGACTGTAGACTGTTGACAATGGTCATAAATATTTGTTGAACCTTGCATATAGGTTCTTCATAAGGGAATAGAAATCGATGATATTATTCTCTAAGAATTTCTCTTCTAGCTTCTATATCTTTAGATGTACAAAAATGTGTGACTTCCAATTTATTCCAGATACAATTTGATGCTTCAGATGATGATATCTACAAATATATATTCTTGGTCATGGAACACAACAAAGTATTATGTACCTTGCAGTTTAATTGATATTCTTATTTCCCTAGATTGGTAAAGGTTCTGGCTTCTTGTTCGGGTTTTTTTTACTCTCCAGTAAGCATAATAAAGGTTTCAAGTCTAGTCTTAATGAAAAATGTCTTCATTCAATCTCTCTAGTACTCATAATCATTCCCATAAAAAAATAGGTGGTCTAGTAGGATTTATATTATCAATTGATCTAATATTAATTCCATCCATTCTATATTAAAATAATTTCCCACAAAAACTTTTTAATATAAAGAGTTTATAAATAATGAAAAAAATATCTAAAAAAACATAAACAAGAAAAGTTAAGAAAGATGAATTTAGAACAATGAAAAAATGAGCAAGAAAACTTATATGTTAGTATAATTATTTAAAATATCTCCTTTGATACCAATTGTAGTATGGAAATAGGAAATTCATATGTGAAAATACAAGAGGGGGGGTCGAATTATAAGTTTAAAAACATTCATTTTTAACCTTAAGGAAAACTATGTTTAACAAAGTTAAACAAGGTAAATTCACAAACCCTATTATTTTTCTATGATACAAACATTCTTAGGTTCCAGATTTATGGTTCGAGAAATGAAACTTAAGGAAAGTTTACTTAGGAAAATATTTTACCTTAAAGCGTATAGAATCTTATTATTAATAGTATATAAAAGAATAATAAAGTATAAGAAATATACACTTTCTTCCTTTATCAAAATATAGTAGAAATAAAACATTAAGTAAAACATGTAACATGTATGAAATATTTTAACCCAAAGAGTAGGGTATCAAACAACTTTGGATAAAGGTACCTTAATTTATACATTCAAGAAATTCTATCTTACCCACACCTGGGTAATCCCTTGATAAGAATATCAGAATCTGTCTTGCTATCCCCACAAGCACTCGAACATTAAGATAGTCATCACCACTGTCTATCCCCAGAAGTTCTTAAACATTAAGGTAGTCAACACCTCTGTCTTCCTATCCTTGGAAGTCCTTGAACTTTAAGGTAGTTTTCACCTCTTTCGTACTATCCCCATATGTCCTTGAATGTACACATCGAAAATCAGAGTTTCATTAAGCAATCTAAACAAGATGTTTAGTATGCACAAATCATAGAGTCTCTCTCTCTAGAAATCACTTCACAACATGTAATCTCTAGGCCGATGGAAATATTGTTTAGCTCGATCAAATGAGCTTCTATTTATAGGGAAAAAATCCAATGTTCAGCTCCATCATCCAATTTTAATAATTTTACTTCAATCTCAGAGGGACCTATACATGTTTCACTCAAACAACTGTTAGTTAGAAACAGATTGTATGGCATTTTTTATTAACAATAACATGTGTAAGGAAAATGAGGTTTCTTAACCAACTCTATTTTTTTGGAGTCTAAGGAAAAATAGAATTTAGAGTCTAACCATATAAAAATTCATAATATATAAGACATGGTTATTCATATTCTATTTTACATAGATTTTGGAATCTGAATTCTAATGATTCCAGACTACGAATTCCAATGAATTAAGAATATGAATTCTAAGGAATTTGGAGTATGAATTATGAGGAATTAAAATTATGAATTATGGGGAATTTAGAGTCTAAATTCCAAGGAATTATGAGTCTTAATTTCATAGAATTTATATTCTTAATTGTATAGAATTAAGAGTATGAATTTTAGAGAATTCAGAGTCTTAATTTCAAAGAATTTGGAGTCTGAATTTCACCGAATTTAGAGTCCGAATTTCAGAAAATTGGGAGTCTGAATTTCAGAGAATTTGCAGTCTGAATTTCAGAGAATTCAGAGTCTTAAAACAGAATACTCTATATCCAAGGAATTATAAGATTCCTAGGATTTATATATGAATCATAATTTTTAACTTAATAACAAAATTATTTTGATTTTGAGAGATTATAAAATGAGATAATGAAAAAAATGTAATGATACAAATTTCAATAGAGAAGGGAAAATTCCCTTATGAAAATAATCCTTAGGAAAAATTAATTTTTCTTTAACATAACGTGTTTTTGATTTTTAAAATAAATAGTAATGAAAAAGTCATAAGGAAATAGTATTGACTAAATACTTGGAATCACACATTCAAGTAAGGTTTCTTTCCTTTCTTCTCTCACTTCATGATTCTTTATTATGTTATGCAATCTATGTATAATTCCATATGTTAGAAAATGTATTTCCATTTCAATATTACTATCCATTTAATGTATACATTATTATAGACCCATTTCTCTCTCATCAAACCATTTTATGATTTTTTATGTGATTTCATTATACTGCCAAAATTGCACCACAAGTTTCCATTCCAAAAAATCATGTAGTGAATGCCATGCCTATTTTCTATCATGGGTATTAACCTTTATACATATAAACTTATTTTATTGGGGTAATCTTTTCTATTTATTCCACACTTTTTGATTTTGGAATAAATTATGATGATGAATGAATCCATGTCGATTGATGTATGTGGAACACATAAGAATGAGAATGAAATGAAAGTGATGGGTGCACCCAAAATTATGTTGTGTTCCAATGAATTATGTAATGGTTAGTGTCATGATATGTCTTGTTGGGATATGGTGTTTACCTAATTCCGTTATGTGAATTTTTCTACCATGTTGTCTTGGAAAGTTTAGCCTTGACCTATGATTATGATGTAGTGTTTTAAGTTGTTTCCAGATTTCCCATGTTATGATTTTCATGCAATATCATTCTTTATTATTCATATATATTTTTTATGACTCATTGATATTACCATATCTAACATTTATTATTCACTTCATTTTATACCATGTTTATTCCCTTACATGGCTTTATTGCTCACCCCTTTCTTACTTATGTCCTCATGTTATACCATGCATTGTTACGTTCGAAGGAACATTTTGATAATATTGAATAAGTTTTCAATAAAGATAATATTTTTTCATGATTTATGTTGTTATGTAATGTACCTAATTTGTCAAATATAGTAGACCACTTGATATTATAAATTTTATTAAGTGTAATTTTATATAATAAATCATGATTAAATGTGAAAAAAATAATTGGGTTGTTATATTAATGAATTGTATTTATCCATATTGTATAACTTTTACTAACAATTTTGGTCTTGTAAACATATTGAGACAAGAGTAATAACTTTCCTTCATTTTATGGATCTTATGATCCATTAAATGTTAATTTTAGTTCTTTAGGCATGAAAAAATCATCAGGAATATTCTTTTCTTAGAGTTAGAGATGAAGTGGAAATTGATTGATGAACAACCAAAGGATGATATTGTGATTATGAAATGGAATGAAATCATGTTAGTATATTTTCTCAAAAAAATTTATCAAATTTTGGAAAATGATCTTGAAATTAAAATTTATTCTTATTACCTTAATTTCTTATAAATTGATGGTATTTGTATCACCTCATTGGTTTACAGATTTAGGGTCGTTATCTTTCTCGTAATCATTCAATTCCTTGTGATTAATGTTCTATGGACATTACACTGCCAAAAATTCCATATTTTCACTTCCCGCTAATGTTATCATATTTTGAAACCTAGTTATGTGTTATTCCATATGACCATTTTAAATTACTTTCCCACTTTTCAAGAGGATTTTTTATTAACATTTTTTTTATGTCGGTTTTCCTCAAAGGAATTTTCAAATATCAAACCCTTAATTACCAAGAAAAAGTTTAAATTTTTATGAAAACAGTTTATTAAATTGGTGAGAATAAAACTATTAGATATTTTAGAATATATTTCTCTTTAAATAAATTTTATTTCTCTGATAGATTGTGTTACAAGTAACACCGAGTTCAAATGAATTGTGATAAACAATACAAATCTTATTATTTAAGATGACAATTATAAATTAACCATTAAACTGAAGGGTACAAATAGAAAAAAACTAAATTATAAAAATTTTATGAAATGAACTTATAAAAATAAATTCATTGGTTATCACTTTATTATAAATGGGAATTGAAATCATTTAAATGTACAAGTATTTTTTATGAAAAACTATTTTTATACATGAAGTGTGTTCTTATCTTCATAAAATACATTAATCACTATGGGTGAATCATTTTAAGAAGATTTATATTTTATATATTCAATTAGATTATTTATCATTTATCTAATAAGTTTTCTAAGCATGTGATAAGAAGAGATCCAATTTTATGCATTGAAACTGTATATTTCTACAAATTGGTTTCATCGTGCACTTAATTTAATGTTTCCCCACTTTTATAAAATTTATTTAAAAAAATATATAATTTTTTAAATCAACATTTAATAATTATCTTAGAGTTAATTTTTTTTACTTTTCTGAAAGGATGAGTTTTTTGTTGAATATTGAAAAATTCAGATTTTTGTTGATAAATGCCTTTTCATTTAAAACATTTTATAAATTATATTTCATTTTAAAATATTTTTAAATGTAAAATTAGTAAAATTATTCAATTATAAATCCAATTTATATTATTTTATTCAATTTTATTTTGAAAATTGTAGATAATTTTTTTTTATATTTAAAGAAATGTATCTTGAGAAAAACTAGATTTTTCTGGTGCTCGGATGTTTAATTTAAATTTAAATACTACCACTCTTGATAATTGAATTTGGAAAAATTTATTAATTTTTATTAATAAGAATAATTAATATTATTTAATAATTTGAAATTAGTTTTTGGTCAAAATTATTATTGAAAATAGTAAAAAATTAATTACCACAATTTAGGATAAACCTTGTTTTGCGTGTTATATATGCCTATGTTAAAATTAATTGTATATATACATAAGAATTTTTTTTGTTAATTTTAATTTGATATTTATAATCAGTGGGTCCAAAAAATCTAATAATTATCATTTTTTTATTTTTAAAGGATAAATTATCTAGGTAAATAAATAAAACATTTGTTACCAAAGTGAAAACTAAAATGGTATAAGTAAACTTAGAGGATAAGTGAAAAAAAATGTTAAAAATGATTATTTTCTATTATGGAGATTTGGATCAACCTTCAATTCCATACAATCTAATATTTATCAATTTTGGAAGCACTTGGTCTGATGGTGACATCCCATTATTGAATAGGTTATGATATTTACAAAAATGTCGATCCTCATCAATTATAAATGTGCACCCACTCCCATGACTAGAATATAAATATTAAGAAATAAAGTTTAAAAAACCCAAAACTAATCTATCATAAAAATAATTATACTTTTTATAGATATTATTTTCTTCCTAAAATATAAACCCTAGGGTCTTTAGTTGGAGATCCAAAGGAGATTTTTCTAAGCTAAGGTAATTGTCTTCATTAAGCTCTTTGTTTTTTACTTATCATTTTTCCACCTTAAATTATGCCTTAATTATTCTGATATTATTAAAAAAATATCTAAAATATATTTATATGGTATTATTTTTAGGTAATAACCTATATAAATCTCATCTCCCATTAAATAGTAAATGAAACCTTCTATTGTGTGTATGAAGAACTACCATCTCGCAAACAGATGTAATTTGTTTTCCATCACCATCACCAAAATTTGGATATAATGATTGATTTAATGTATAAATATATATGATATTTATGATATAATTATACTTCTATAATTATGATTTCACATCTACCTTCTTACCTTCCAATCTATTCGGAAACTCTAATTCAGTCTGTGTGTATGTGTGGACTACCACATCCACAAAGCGATGTGACTTGATTTTAATTTTAATTTTACATGGATTATAATAAGGACATATTTTATGAATCTATATTATTTATTTGAAAAAATAGCGATTCTTGGAAGGTGAATTATTATATAACATTCTTTTTTTTCATCTGTTAAAAAATGAAAACAACATTCATGTGTACGTACGACTTATTTTCTCCATGAATGGTGTAGTTTATTTTTATATATTTAACTTTGATGGATGAAAAAAATATGAATATAATTAATATAAATGATATTTTTATCCTCATTAACATTATATATATTATGTAACCATGATTTAAATATGAGGACCAAAGCTATCGAACCAAAACATATAAGAAAAATGAAGCAATTATCAGCCAGAATAGTAATTTTGATAAATAATTATTAATAAAAAACTTATAAAATGTTATAAATAAATAATATATGGTATGATATAAATGATTATGGTTTTGGAATAAATTTACTATAATTCCATATTTATTATACAGGAATTTCAAACATTTATGAATGAATTTAGACCTGAGGTAAGAGATTTCTAGTCTCTCTTTTATTTTTGAGATACATATGAAATATTCACGATTAGTTTATTTTGTGGGGGTATATACTACCCCATATATATTTTATATAATTAATATTATTTTTAATGATATTTATTATTTTATTTTATGTTGTTATTATATAGGGATTATGATTCAAAAGATTCTAAAGTCATAATGGATGTCTATCTCACTTTTTAGTTTTATGAGATACATGCCATAGTCACCTCTTGTTTCTTTTATGTGGTATATATTATTCCCATGAATTTAATTTAATATTATTATTATAAAAGTTATGTGGATTTACGTATCCATTTATTGTCTTTCCATCATGGGGAATATAATTCAATAATTACCAAAGTGGTAAGGGTTTTATCTTAGAATCTCATTATTTAGCGGGATTATTTATGATTATGCTTCTGATGAGTAAAATTAATGATCCACCTCTCAATAATCTCAGTAATTCTCTTATAAAATTTTTATTTATGGAAATTACATGTTTTCCATTCATTTTTGTGTCTTTATGTACTGAAGATACATACAGAATTTTTATAAGGAAAACCAAATTTATCTCTCTTCAGTCAAAATTCCTTTATCTTTCATGTCAATGTTTTCTAAAAATGTTTTAAATAATATTTTTTCTACGATCAAATGACTTTTAAAATTAATATTTACCCTTATTTGACTTTTTATAAAATGGTTTAAATAGATTCTTCTTGTAATGTTTTTGAATGAGGCACTTTTAACGTTTTGTCAAAAATGTGAATGGAGTTATTGTTTTAATTTATATGGCATGAATGTTATTTTTCACCATAATGAATACTCAATGATTAAAATATTACTTGAAAATTTTCAAAGATTTATTTTAAAATAAAATTTTTATTTAATATTTTGGAAATTTAAATATTTTAAAAAGTGGTTTTCAAAGTGGAAATTGATTTTTCCTCAATAAATGTTCCATGTAATATTTTAAAAGAATTTTAGATCTAAGTTGACATTCATTGATGTTTCTCTATATGGTTTATTATTATGATGACAATATGTTTATTAAACAGGTTTCTTTTCCATCGGTTATGCGATGAATTGATGATTTTTTAATGATTTTTTTTAACAAGTTTGTTTTAATATTATTTTTATGATACTTATTTAACTTAAATGGGTTATGCTAGGTTGAGTGTTTTATGATCATGTGGCACACATATGTATTCTTTTTATTATGTGAAGGGTGGGTATAGAATTAAATATCCCTCTAATGTATTTGGTAAGTATGGATAACCCATGAGATAAATATGTTATATGTGAACATGATTTCATGTTCATATTTTTTTGCATATACCTAGTTTTTATGTCAATAAGATTATGTATGGACCATGTTTTAAGGTCTATAAGTATATTAAAAGTCCCAATTTCATGTCCTTAACTTAATGAATTCACCTATTTATATTCATACACGTTACTAATGTTATTATCTTTTTTTACAAATTTCTATGTATATGTTATGCTTTTATAGCTCATATTCATTGATTTACTTTATTATTATTGTCTTGTTAGCTTTATATATTTATTCTTGGACTCGAGTTAAAGATTTTTTATATGCAGTGTATGGTATTCAATTGTTATTCTCAGGTTCGCATACCCTTATTCTCATGTTATGTAGATATCTCCTTGGTTTACCATTACTGATCTTATAATCTCTCCCTTTCTTATCATTCCTTTCCCAAGGATATAAAGAATGTTATTATTTATGATATGACTATGAAGGATGGTAGTTATAAAGAGCATATTAGGAGATAATATAGTTCAGTAATGAACTAGTTTTCTATGTGACCATGTTTCCAAAGATACCAAACCTATACAATATTGGTGTGGATCATTATGTTATGCAATGAATATTCATCTATTAATATGTTTTATCTATGTGTGAATATTATGGTTTTGGTTTGAAATAAAAAATGGATATAAAATATCTAATTCATAGATATTAATTGATTTATATAAGTGTTGTTAACCAATTCAAAAGTGGGAGAATATTGAAACCAAGGGGTTGAATTTTATATTATAGAAAAATCAACATTTAAAATGATGGTTTTAAATAAATATAATAGAGGATAAAAATAAATTTTATGATAATTAGAATAGAAGGATTATTAATGATATATATGGAATTGGTAAATGTATATGAGAATGTAAGGAATTTGGATATCATGTGAGTATTTTTAAAAGGATATGTCTTGGTTGCTTATCAAGGAATGATTTGATATAGTATAGACGGAGGTAACATGAGAAGCTTTAATATTAGTGAATCTAGATCAGATAGATGTTAGATTTAATATTATATCTTATTATGGGTTTTTAAAAAGATATAGCTTTCATGGAATCATTAGGAGTAGTTTAGAATAAATTTGACGAAGGATGGGAACACCAATCCATAATGGTGATATGACCACCCCATAATGGTAACATATTGTTACTGGTATTTAGGTACTCCTCAACCCTTCTTTTGAACATGCTTTGTTTGTAGCCTATCTCATTTTATTTCTGGGGAATTTTAGAAAATTTTAGACGTTTTTGGGCTATTAATGATTGGTGTATGGTTTTCCAAAACCGTGTGCGCCCTTAGTAAAAACTATGAATCCTTGGACAATGGGGGTTTTAATGGTTTTTTCATGGTACAAAAGACAGTGCACCCACCTAGTAGAAACCATGAACCCCAGTAAAAGGGTTCATGGTTAGGGTTTATGGTTTATCAAACCATTCGGACCTACCCAGCTAACCATACACACAAGATATTTTAATTCTAGAGATTGTTAGAAAAATTATTGAACACCTATTTAAGCCCCATATTTACCCTATATTGACCTAAATCAGATTCAAAGGTTTTTAGGCTCTAAATTACCAATTTTGGCCCCTCCAAACTCCTTCATTGGTGGATCGAAGTATAGTGGATGTCGTTTTATGTCCTCTAGGTAAGTGAATCTCCAATCATATGTATTCTACCACTCTACCTTTCTCTTCTCCTTAGAGAGTGTTATATCATCTTACTATTGAGGTATCTAAACTATTTTTTTTGGAATCATGATTCTAGGGTTGATTTCTTGTGATTTTCCCCCTCATTCATTAATGAAAAATCATGTTGTGGGTTATGTTTGTTATGATATCCATGATTAAAGGTATGTGGTTTTATTTCAGATTGGAAATATGAATAAAAAGAATTTTATAGACTTTTTAAAGTATTTTTATTTAATTAAGAAAAATCCAAATTGATATAATTTGGAATGGTGATTTTAATTCGCATGGAATTTTTGGGAAAACTCCAAATTCCAATGGAATTGGAATTTGGGGCATATTTTGAAATTTAGTGAATTGATGAATTGATTTGGTAATTATTAAGAGAAGATAGATTATATTGAAATGATTAAATCCAAATATTGGTTTGGAATAAAAAAATTCATGAAATTATGAAAAACTCATGTTTTGGTTTTGAATGTGAATTGGTATTTTGAAAATTAAATGTGGGAAAATTAATTGTGAATTATGATTAATTTGAAATAAGATGATATTAAATTTTTTAATTGATTGATTAAGAACATTTGAACGTAGGTAGTTAGTAGATTATTTTGGAAAAACATGATAGGATTATTATTCCACAACAACTAATAGCTGATTACAACTCTAAAAAAACCTATACGGGATGATTTTATCCCTGATGGGATTTAAAGAGTCCTATTTGGCTTAAGCCTAAGGGACATGTGTACACATATTTCCATGATCACTAATATGAGATGATTGATGATCCTATAACTAGAAACTATAATACCATAGGGAGAATGATTATGGTTCTTATTGGTATTATTTTTCAATATATGTCATTGGTTTTAAAAATGTTTTATCCATACGACTATATTTATATAAACTATTTGATATAAAATGTTTATTTAAACCATATTTGAAATGATTTCCATCGTTTTGAAAATAAATCATGTTTTTTAATTTAAAAATATATTTACATGCCCTATTTTATTAAAACTGAAAGAATTGTTTGGTTTATTATTATGGAACATTTTTAGGGAACACTTGGTGAGATCCTAGTGGGCTCTATGGCTCACACCATACCTTTTCCTTTAATAATTTAAATATTAACTTCTTATGGGTACAAGAAAAGGTAAAGCACCTCATGGAGGAGGTGGGTGCTCATGATCCTTTTGGTTTGGAGTAATGTCTCCCTTAGGACGTTTGAGTATATCTTTTTTAGATGATGAGTTCTATGATGATGTACCTTTTTGGGTTTTGATATAACTTTTTGGTTCTGAGTACTTTCTCCTTATGGAGTTTTAATTGTATTTACATGTTTCTTTTATCTATGTTTTTTAAGGAAAATTGTTTCCCTCTTTATCTTGTATGATTTCAGGTTCTAGTCACCAACTCACGGGGATCAGGAAATTGCTTCAACCCATGCCTGTTTTGGATTGGGTAGCAAGGTATTTATGTATCTAGGCAGGTTCATGACAATATGGTATAATAGGTATAGTTTTATCATATTTCTTTGATGTTAGTATTCTTTTTGGAATTTATTTTAGAGACTTAAGAGGTAGTTATGAGAGATTCGTCATCATAATGAGCCTTAAGTGACCTTGGGAGATTTAGAAAGGTTGGATTGGGGAATAATTTTATCTAGTTCTTTTCCTCTACCTAATATTTATTTTGATAGGTTGAAATCCAAATCTTGATATCATATCTGATGGAATTAATTTTACATATTTATTTTTTTGAGTTTCTGATCTGGGTAACCATGTGATGTCTTAAATATTGTTTTTGATGTTGTGAAGAGTCATACCTATGAGAAGATGTGTGAATAAGCCCTAGGAGGGAGCTACCAGTGAACCATATTAATTGAATACTCCCATGGACCAGAAACTCATTGAGATTATTGTGTACACCATTGAGACATTGGGACAATCACCTATTCCCATTTCCATTTTGGTACTAGTTGTGGAACCTCATAGGTATGAATCTCAAAGTCATGATCAAGAGTTTCATTTCTATAATCCACCATTATTAAAATCCTCAAATGATCCTTAAGAGGATGATGATTATTTGAGTAAGATTGATCTTCATTTCATGTATTTTGAAATACCTTATTTGATTAATGTGAAATGTGCCACCTCCAAGATAGAAGGACCTAACAGGAGATGGTGGGACTCAATGGTGAAAGTGAATAAGCATGAGGGTTTAGAGTGGTAGGGATTTAAATTCATTTTCCTCAGTAAAATAAATCTAGGGTCTATGGTTCCAGCTAAGGCTGTGGAGTTTTTCAAACATGAGTTGGCTAACAGGACTATGAAAGAATATGAATATTGTATTACTTAGCTTATAGAGACCCATGATTTTAATACATTACTATTACTTTATTTTAAAGATAAACAACATAATATTATTACACATAGATGATACAATGGTTTTGTGTCTTGGGAAAACTAGGACCATACCTAACAATCAAGCATAAAGAATAATTTAATTCCTTCTTCTATAGATTCTTATTGGATCTTGACCTCTCCAAAACACATGTAATCACCTGGGGATATACATGAAAAGGGGTGAGCTCAAATCCTAGGAAGTGGATAGATAAGAACAATATAACATGAGGTGAGAATAATCATAACATTGGAAAAGGAACATGAACATGAGAGGAATCATTAATAAAAGACTTGAAATTTGTAAATTCATAAAAATAAAACATCATGTCTTAGTGGTTAACTACCACAAATAATTGTGAACAAATCTAGAATATTTTTCACACATAATTTCACATTAACTCATGAAATTAATCACTGTACCCAACACATTGGAGTGCTGTATAATTCTGGGCACACCTGTGACACCATAACATTATCATTTATCATGAATTCCATAATGAAAATATATAAAAAATGTACATAAATAACCCATGAAAGGGAATGTGTTTCATCTCATAAGAATACATTCATAATCATTAGGTTCCCAAAATAAAGAGGGAATAACATACATGTTACAAGAACCTTCAACCATGAATGAGAAGTAAAAAGTGTGTTCTTAAAAGAAGAGTTCTTTTGGAAAACATTTTTTTGACCGAAATACCATTTAAAAATATTTATATAAAAAAAAGAATTAAAATGACTAAAAAATGATTTATAAGGAGTAACCATATCAAAAAAGGAGTGAAAGAGGGTGAACCTGACATATGAATGTTGGGATAGAGAATTTCCCCATCCCTTATATCTGAACGCTTCCTTCACTTTAATTTCATGTATAACCACATTAAATTCATTATGAAACTATTACAGAACCTTTTTACATGAATATAGTTCACTATGGTTTCATTAAGTTATTTTATGTGCCTTTTATGAGTTATATAGTTTAAAAACATTGTTCGGGAATGTTTGTTTTTATGATTTTTCTTCAGCAGTTCACTTGTATTCATAAATTGAAGTTCAGTTAAAACATGGGTAAACGTCCAGAACTGATATTACATGTTATTAATGATATTCCAGGAGTTTGAATGATCTTATAATGAATTATGTTATATACCATGTGGACTAATCGTTAGATAAAAATTAAATGATGATTGTTTGGGTTAATTTGGGCGGTTTTTCGACAATAACAATCTTGTTTTGTTTAAAAATTTAGTAATATGTACATAAGTTAGTTATATAACTTTAAATTGGACATAATAAATATAAAATATTCAATTTCAACCATAAAAATGGATTCATTACTAGTTATGAAGGTAGAAATGGAAAAAGAAAACATGTCATTCTTGAAGGTGATAGATTAACACCCCATGAAAAACATTTTCTTTTATAAAATATTAAGAAGAGTAGAAGGGGGTTGGATGGTATAATATCCCATTAGTATCATAAAATTAAATTATATGTATCATTCTAGAGTTAACATACCATTTGGAATAATATGGGTGGGGAGATAATAAGAAAAGAACTCGAAATTGAAATGTTATTAAAGGAAAAGAGGGAGATAAATTACCTCTTGAATCCTCCTCTTGAGATATCTCTTAAGGGGCCTAGGATTGGTCTTTTGATGATACAAGAATCTCTTGGACATGGGGGAGGGGATATGGAATATGATTGGGTAGTGTTTAGAAAGGTCTTGAAGCTTGGGAGGTGTGAGGAAATGAGGGTGCGAAGGGTGGTATTTATAGTGGAGGGGAGAGGGATTTTCTCAATATAAAATTAGTTTGTTATTTCCCCACAAGACAAGAAATAGTGAGTCTTAAAAGACTAAGAATATTAATTGTATCATGTTATCCTGAACCAATTGGTCTCACATCATAAGAACATCATACACGACTCTATAAGTAGTGTATTTTTCTTATTTTGTAAATTATGATATGTCACTATTTATAAAAAATTCAAGTATTTTTGAAAAATCCCAAAAATTCACCCCAACCATTTTTCAATGTGTAGAATTAAAAAATGAAGTCAATTTTTCAAAAATAATTTGGTAAATATTATTATTTTAATATTTAATTAAAATCATAATTTATTTTCAAAAACATGTTTTAAAACATTCATTTACTGATTCTAAAATATAGGTATATAGTACTTTCAACATTAATTTTATTTATATATTATCTTAGTTAAGGTTACTATTAAGTATGGAATATAACTATTCATAAGGGAATGTTACTATTTAAAAGGTTAGGGTTCTATTCACCAAAAATTAGGATTTTCTTATTGGACTCAAAATAACTTACTGATTTCAATCGTGTATGTAAGCTTTTCAAAATTACAAACATAAAAATGGAAAATATATGTTTAAAGGTTACTTACCACATAGAAGTTAATTATGTTGTGTTTTCATGTAATTTTATGACATATTCATATGAAGTGAATTTCTATTGAAAAACATTGTGTCGTTACATTCTTCCCCCCCTTATGAAATTTCGCCCTTGAAATTTCACTTTACAAAAATAGGTGAGGGTACTTCTCCTTCAATGCCTCTTCCGGTTCCCAAGTAGCTTCTTCAAACTTATGGTTCCTCCACAAAAAATTGACATGGTGGGTTGTCTTGTTGCGGAGAACCTTATCATTTTGGTACAAAATTTTTATTGGTTGCTCCTCATAAGAGAGATCAGCATCCAGCTGTACCACCTCTGAGTTTAGTACATGTGAGGGGTCCAGTATGTACTTTCTCTAGAGTGATACATGAAACACATCATGAAATTGAGGTATATTTTGTGGCTGTTAAAGACGATCTGCCATGAATTATATGTGTTCAATGATCTCAAAGGGGCTAATGTAGCTTTGGATTAACGTACCTTTCTTTCCAAACCACAAGACTCTCTTCCATGGTGATATTCAAATGAAGAATTTATCTCCAACATTGAAATATAATTCCCTTCGACAGTTGTCATCATAGATCTTTTGCTGACTCTGAGTAGCTTTTATGTGTTTCTGGATGACTTGAACTTTCTATGTCATCCCTTTCACTAGATCGGATCCAAGTATCTTTCTTTCTCCAACTTCATCCAAACAGGTTAGAGTTTTACATCGGTTTCCATACAAATCTTCATACAGAGCCATCAGAATACTTGATTTGAAGTTATTGTTCTATAAGAACTCAACCAAAGGGAGATGCTGATCACATCCACCTTTGTATTCCAGAGAGAAGGATCTTATCATATCTTCAAGAGTCTGAATAGTCCTTTCAGATTGGATATCAGTTTTGGGGTGATAGGTTGTGCTGAAATTTAATTTAGTACTCAAATCATGTTGAAGGATCCTCTAAAATTTAGATGTGAACCATCGATCATGATCAGAGACAATCGGGAGTGGAACTCCATGATGTCTCACTACGTCCTTCACATATAACTTTTCAATTTTTTTTAAGTGAGAGATATTCCCGAATAGAGATAAAATGGGCAGTCTTGGTTTGACGGTCAAACAAAACCCATATCACATTATTTCCCTTCAACGTCTTTGGGAGACCCGTTACAAAGTCTATAGTAACATTCTCCCATTTCCACATGGGTATAGGAAATGGTCGGATCATCCCTTTGGACTTTTGTTTCTCTTCTTTAACATACTGACATACTAATCACCTAGAGATATATTCCGCGATCTCCTTTTTCATGTTATCCCACCAGAAGTGTTCTCGAATATCACGATACATCTTGGTACTCCCAGGATGGATAGATAATGTTGAGCTATGTGCATTTTCCAATAGCTACTTCCTTATCCCTAGTGATTAAGGCACACAAAGCCACACTCCAAACCGAATCACACCATCATCGTCGATATGGAAATCCTGAAACTTCCTTTATTTTATAGCATTCACCCAATTTTGTATCTCCACTCAATCCCTTTGTTCTTCCGTAATCATCTATTGGCTGCATTTTTGCGCAATCATTTGGTCACGGTAGGATGTATCCCGTGCCCGTATGATTTTTAAATCCATCATTTGCATATCTAAGAAGATTGGGTCTTTCTCAATCCATTACATGGATAGAGTAGCAGTTTATTTTCTGCATATATCATTATTTACATTGTTTTCCTTTCTAGGATGTTAGTGAATAGAGCAATCGTAATCCTGGATTAGCTCTAACCATCTCCTTTAACGAATGTTGAGCTCCTTTTGTGTGAATATATAATTTAGGCTCTTGTGGTCGGGGTATATGTCACACTTCTCACCATAAAAGTAGTTCCAATAGATTTTCCAGGTAAAAATCAAGGCTACCAGCTCAAGATCATGTGTCGGGTAGTTCTAATCATGGATCTTCATCTACCGTGAGCCTTAGGCTATCACATTATCATTTTTCATGGGTACACAACCCAAGACTTTCTTTGAATCATCACTGTATATCACAAAACATTCTCTACATTTCGGTAGTGTGAGTACAGGTATAGTGATAATATTCTCTTTATCTCCTTGAAGCTTCCCTCACATTCTTCTGTCCATACATACTTCACCCCTTTCATTGTTAACTTAGTTATCAGGCTTGAAAATCGTGAGAAATTTCTCACAAAACATCGGTAGTACCCAGCTAAACCAAGAAAAATATGAATTTATGTGACACTAGATGGCCTAGTCCATTCCTCAATCACCTTTGTTTTCTAAGGGCCCATAGAAATTCCCTCACTTGTGGTCACATGTACCAAGAATGTGACTTGATTCATCCAAAAGTCACTCTTTCTGAACTTGACGTATAACTTCTCCTTTCTCAATTTTTCCAACACAAATCTTAGATTTTCTTTATGTTCCTCCTTTCTCTTGGAGTAGATTAGTATATCATCAATAAACACTACCCAAAATTTGTTGAGGTAATGTCTAAAGACTCTATTCATTGAATCCATGAATATTTCAAAGGTATTAGTAAGTCCAAATGGCATCACCAAAAACTCATAGTGCCCATACCTTGTACGGAAGGCATTCATCTAAATATCTTCCTTCTTCACCTTTAGATGATGATATCCAGAATGAAAATCCACCTTTGAGAAGTATTTAACTCCTCCTAAATGATTTAACAAGTAATCAATCCTTGGAATAGGATACTTGTTCTTTATGGTGATCTTGTTGAGTTCCCCGTAATCGATACACAACCACATTGTTCCATCCTTCTTCTTCACAAAGAACACTAGAGCAATGCAAGGTGATGCACTAGGGAATATAAAACCTTTGTCCAGATTCTCTTACAACTTCTTCTTGAACTCCTATGATTCTATAGGATCCATCCTATAGGGACACATTAATATAGGATTAGCTCTGAGTATGAGTTCAATTGACTACTCTACCTCATGATCTGGGGGAATTCCGGTTAACTATTCGGGGAATACACCACCATATTCCTTCACGATGGGCATTTTCTCAAGGTTTGAACTTTCCTTTGACTAAACCATTTGGGCAAGGTATGCTTCTTCATAGGGAATCAACACCCACACCATTGAAGAATTTTTCAAAGGAGATTCATGATATTCCTTGAATTTGTAGAGGAGCATGGGATGGTTCTGATTATGAAATGATATTTTCTTTTCCTGATATATGATATGTTCTCTATATAACGAGAGCCAATACATTCCCATTATAGTGTTGAATTCCACCAAGGGAAGTATTACGAGATTCGCTGGAAGAATCTTCCCACATACACCAACATGAGAAGAGTCAAACACTTGGGTTACAATGAATGCACCACTTGGTGTTTTTAAATATATCTCTACTTCAAGGTTTCAGGGCTTCAATTCTATAGTTATAGAAAACATTCAAGAGATAAAGGAATGCATAGAACTAGAATCAAATAAGACTTTTTCCATTTTCGAGTGAATAGTAGGTGTACCTTGTATGACGTCATTATCTTGTTCCACTTCCGCAGTAGAGATGGAATAATCCTTCCCTTGTTCCTTTGGATTTTTTGGTTGCTGACATTGATAAACCTTGATAACATGAGGTTTAGTGAATTGGCTTGCATAGTGCCTTAGCTCCCTACAGTTGTAGAATTGAACCATGGGTGGTTCTCTCCTTTCTTTGACTAAATTATCCATAATTTTCATGTCATTTCGACACTCTTGAGCATGGTGTCCTTATTTTCCACACTTGAAGAACTTCCCCATCCCTTTGAGGTAGTTCCCATGGTGCAACTTCCCACATTTTTAGAATGTGGGTTATTGAGTTTTCTTCCCACCTTTGTCATTAGATCCTCCAGCTTGAAACTCCATATTTTGTTTCTAATCACCATTTCCATGGGACCATTATCTAAACTCTATATCCACTTTGAGAACACATCGAACAAATTCTTCATAACTCCCAAAGTCTTGAATTTACATAGACTTTGGAAGGTGTGGTTTTAATCATCTAAAGAATCTATCAATTTTTCTATCATACTTGATAAAAAAACCCGAAGCGTATATTCAAAGACTTGTGAAATTAGCTTCGTAGGTTTTGACAGATTCTCCTTCCTTTTACTTGAGCTCTTTGAATTCTCTATCCATCTTCATGTGAAGATTTATTGGGAAATACTTGTTAAGAAACATTATCTTAAAGTGTTCCCATTCCATCTCTTAAATTTCCTCCCTTGGCTTGGTGTTCTTAATCAAAGCCCACCATTGATCAGCCTTCCCATCTATATAATAAATAGCTAGTGTCACCTTCTCCATCTTAGAATAGTAAAGCACAAAAAAGATACTCTCCATGTAGTACACCCACTATTACACAACTGGTGGATCAGAAGATCCACTAAATGTCGGTGGTCGTTACAGCATAAAACATTCAATAGCCAGTTTCTCCCTCTTTGGTGAAGTAAGAAGTTCCCATTTATTATGGTTATTGTTCATTACCCGAGATTATTTGGTAAGAATTTCCATTATTTTTTTAACTCCACCTCGCAAATCATTGAGGATGTCATTCGGGCAATCGTTGCGATGTCCCTCGCACGAGTTGTTGGCCTGGTTTCTCCTGGTTCCCACCATTTTCTAAAATAAACTAGGTTAGAACAAAACATAACTCACCAAGTCATGAATAATATATTAATTTAAACAATTTATACAAAAAAATAACACATGGTATCCCTATGTAAAGATTTTTGTGTGCATATTTGTACTTAGTCTCATGCTAGAGGTTTTCTCTAGGGTTCACTAATCCTAATTCCCAAATTAACTAGTCCTTTCCTCTGATACCAACTATAGTGACCCAACCTTTTCATACATTACTATTACATCATTTTAAAGATAAAAAACATAATAGTATTGTACATAAAGGATCCAAAGGTTTAGTGTCTTGGGAAAACTAGGACCATACATAACAATCAAGTATAAACATTCATTTAATTCCTTCTCCTCAAGCTTCTTATTGGAACTTGATCTATATTTAGTACATGTAGTCACTTGAGGATATAAATCAGAAGGGGTGAGCTCAAATCCTCGTAATAGGATATATAAGATCAATATAGAATTGGGAGAGTATAATCACAACATAGGAAAAGGAACATGAACATGAGAGGAATCATTAATAAAAGACTTGAAATGTGGAAATGCATAAAAATGAAACATCATGTATTAGTGGTTAACTACCACACATAATTGTGAAAAAATGCTAGAATATTGTTCACAAATAATTTCCCATTAACTGATGAGATTATTCACTTTACCCAATTCATTGGAGCGCTGTATAATTACGGGCACACCTGTCACATTGAAACATTCATATTTCTCTATATAATTCTGGGTGCACCCGTCACATCATAACATTATAATTTATCATGATTTCCACAATGAACATATATAAAAAATGAACATAACTAACCCATGAAATGTAATGGGTTTCATCTCATAATAACACATTAAGAAACATTGGGTTCCCAAATTAAAGAGGTAATAACATACATGTTACAAGAACCATCAACCTTGAATGATAAGTAAAATGTGTGTTCATAAAAGAAGAGTTATTTTGGAAAACATTTTGTTAGACATAAATACTAGTGAAAAACATTTATATCCCAAAAAATGAAATAAAATGATGAAAAAATGATTTTTAAGGAGTAACCATGTCAAAAAAGGAGTGAAAGAGGGAGAACCCGAACGATAAAAGTTGGGTTCGAGAATTTCCCCTTACCTTATATACAAACTCTTCCTTCGCTTTAATTTCCTTTATAACCACATTATATTCATTAATTAACAATTACAAAACCTTTTGTAGATGAATATAGTTAACTATGGTTTCATTAAGTTATTTTATATGCCTTTGGATGAGTTATAGAGTTTAAAAACATTGTTCGGGAATATTTGTTTTTATGGTTTTTCATGAGCGGTTCAATTGTATTCATAAATTGAAGTTAATTTAGAACATGGGTAAACGTCCAGAACTGAAATAACATGTTATTAATGATATTCCTGGAGTTTTAATGATCTTATAATGAATTATGTTATATAACATGTTGATGAATCATTAGATAACAAATAAATGATGATTTTTTGGGTTAATTTGGGCGGTTTTTCGACCACAATGATCTTGTTTTGTTTAATCATTTTTTAATATGTACATAAGTTAGTTACAAAACTTTAAATAGGATATAATAAATATAAAATACTTTGGTTAAACCATAAAAATGGTTTCATGACAAGATATAAAGGTAGAAATGGAAAAAAGAAAACATGTCGTTTTTGATGGTGATAGATTAACACCGCATGAACAACGTTTTCTTTTATAAAATAAAAGGAATATGAGAAGGTGGTTGGATGGTATAATATCCAATTAGTATCATAATATTATAGTATATGTATGATTCTATATTTACCATACCATTTAGTCAAAGATAGGTGGGTAGATAATAATAAAAGAACTTGAAATTGAAAGGGAATTAAAGGAAAAGAGGGAGAAAAATTACCTCTGGAATCCTCCTCTTGAAATTTTCCTTAAGGGTCCTAGTATTGGTCCATTGATGAGACCATAAGATATTGGACTTGGGGTAGGGGCTAGGTAGGATGATTGGGCAGAGTTTAGACAATGTTTGAAGCTTGAGAGGTGTGAGGAAATGAGGGTGTGAAAGGTGGTGTTTCTAGTGGAGGGGAGAGAGGTTTTGTCAATAAAAAATTCATTAGTTTATTATTTCCCCACAAGACAAGGAATAGTGAGTCTTACATAACCAAGAATAGTAATTTTATAATGTGATACCGAAAAAATTGGGATCACATCAGTAGAACATTATACATGACTCTATAATTAGTGTATTTTTTGTATTTTGTAAATTATGATATTTTACTATTAATAAAAAATTCATGTATTTCTGGAAAATCCAAAAAATTCACCCCAATAATTTTTTGACATGTAGAATCCAAATAATGATGCCCATTTTTCAAAAATAATTTTGTAAATATTATTATTTTAATATTTAATTAATATCATAATTTATTATCAAAAACAAGTTTAAAATCATTCATTTAATTATTCTAAAATATAGGTATATCGTACTTTCAACATGAATATTATTTATATATTATCTTAGCTAAGGGTACTATTCATTATGGTAGATCACTATTCATTAAGATATATTACTATTCATAAGGGTTGGTTAATATTCATCAAAAAATAAGTTTTTCTTATTGGACTCCAAATAACATACTAATTGCAATCGTGTATGTCAAATTTTCGAATTTCGAAACACAAAAGTGGAAAACATATGTTTAAAGATCACTTAAAACTTTGTAGTTCATTATGCCGTGTTTTCATGTGATTTTATGACATAGGATGTCATTCAGTGTGATTTCGGAATGTATTGTACAAATGATATTGAAAAGTGTTCAAAAACAATTCAAAAAAATCAAAATAAAAAAAAATCAAAAAAAATATTTAAAAATGGGTTGTGTCTTGGGTAGGTCAAAAATCACTCTTCCTCAACCTTTGATCTTGTTATAAGTATTACAATTAGTGTCTTGAGGAGATCAAACATGTGTTGGGATATGAGTGTGAGATCTTTTTCAAGGTCGACTTTCGAAAAAACAAAGAAAAAAAGGAAAAAAAAGAACACATGCATTATATTCTTATTGGGAGAAGTTTTTTGTTTTGTAAATATCCTATATTCTCATTACCATCATATTTTATTCCTCTATTGTGTCTTTCTTCACACAATCATTCCCTTTTAAAAATTGTTTTTCATTTCCTTCCATTTTTATTTCAAAAAAATGTGCATTTCTTTTTCTATATTTGTATTTTAACCCTCTTCTTCTCTCTCTTGGACATTATATTCATACCGTCCCATAGCCACATAAAAGACCCTTTAAAATACCTCTTGATTATTGTTCACTTTGGATAGGGATTGGAAGCTGAGATCTCTTTTCGAACTCTAAAATTTTCACTTTTGGTTGGTGAAAGAGTGAACCTCCACAAATTAATTTTATCATCTTGAGAGGTGTGAGTTTTGAGTGTCCACATTTTCAATTTCTAAATTTGAGCATGAAAAAATGAATTAGTTTTGGAACATTGTTTCTGTAACAACTTGTGGTGGAATTAAAAATGGATGAGTGAAATAGTCTAAACCTCCCCTGATTGGAGAAAACAAAATTTTAATATCTGTTGGTGAGTAAAAATGATTTTGTCATGTTTTTATATTTGTTGCACATGAGGACATGAAAAAAACTAAGTGCAGGGGATTTGATTTTATTAATATTTTCATGAATTACTATATTCCCCCTTTACTGATTTTATATGAAATGTGCATAATTTGTTTGAAATATCAATGTTTTAATATAAAGTATAATTTTTGATCATTTTTAGAAGTATTCCAATTGAGTCAGTTTAATGTTTTAATAATAACTATCACTATACTGATCCAAATCGTTTGGTTATTATTTTTTAGGATTCTCAATTAAATATAAAACATTTCATTAGGAGGTACCATGATCCAATTCTGCAATTTGAAGGGTCATATGGTCCTCACAAACAAGACCAAAGAATCTATGAACAAACTGGACTATCCTTGAAGATTGATTTACTGGGCCTAATCCAGAGGTCCAAAAACATTAAATCTCCACCATAATTCTTTGGACACTACATTTCATCTTGGATAAAAATTTTAAGGCCCCAATCTAAGTACAAGGGGCCCAAATTAAGCTTTGACGTCCCTCCCACCATTCTGGCTGAGAAATACAATCAGTATAGTATTCATGACATATCTCATGATATAAGCGTCAAATTGAGATGGTAATTTCCAGTGTGAAAGAGGGGATATATGCGGACGACTTTGTTTAAGAAACCATTCGTATTTGAAGGCATTTTCATATTCCAAAACCCTTTCACATTATAGACTTTAAAAATACTGGATTGAAATAGACAATTTTACTTTGTTTAATAAACTGACCATAACTTTTGATCCTTAAGTCCAACGGACTCCCTATTTTGAGAGTAGTCGTAAAACTTTTTTATCTACAACTTCTAATAAGGATATTTCTCGAGATTCGGCTGTCTTGATGTTCATATCTGCGAGCCAAGTGGAGGGTTATTTCTGGAATATAAAAAGTCCACCACCTTGGGCTATAAATACATCCCCTCCTCTCCTTTCAAAAGGGTTGGCATTTTAGAAGAGAGGATAACATATTGGAACGACCAAAGCCTTTACAAAGGCTTGGGAGAACCTTACATACTCAAGTTTTCACTTGAGATACCTTTCCTCTTCTCTTTGTTTTCACTTACTTTCCTTTTATTCGTTTTTGTAATCTTGTAAGTCTCTTTCTTTGTAATTCTGTTTTAATGCATGTTTCTTCTTCAATATATCTTATTCTTCTCCACCATCTATAATTTAATATTAATGTTCTTAAAATAGTTTAAATTCAGTTGAATCCCCTTCCATTTTTTCCTTCCTCATTCAATCGAAAACCCGTTTTTAATTATCATCAATGTTCGTGTGTGTGTGTTCGACGTACCACTCTTTTCTAATCCCTTTCTTTTTCTTCTATTCTTAATTTATCATCATAATTATTATAAACATAATATTAAAAACCCAAATGACTGAGTAAATATCTCATTTGGGTGAGTTATAATATAGGGATGTTAAGTGATTGAGAGTATTTGCTCGATGAGTATTCGTTAATTTAACATTGTGTATGTTGGGCTTAATTTGTCATGGATTAATTACATATTTTGTTTAGCATGTGGTTTCCATGTATTATTGGAACTAAAAATACACTACCATAAACATGTACTAATTGAGATTAAAATCCTAATTAAGTTAAGGCTTGGATTAAATCTTTAACACTTAGGAATTCTAATCGACGTCAACTTGAGAAGTGAGTGTCAATTTAAATGCAATATAATGCAAAGCTCAAGGATATCACAAGCTTAACTACCTAATGATGAACTCAACCCAATATTTATCAATTTGTTAAATCAATTATATACAATCAATCATTTCAATTAAGATCTGCAAACAAACCCCCTTAATCAAAATAAAATCAACTAAAAACAAACGACTATTATAAAGTATCATCGCCGAGGATTCGACCCGAGTGCTAATATACACATTAGCAGAGCACCGGAACTTTGACCGGTCTATAGGTGCCAATAGGAACGCACAGATGATTGTCACCTATAGACCGGTCAAAGTTACGGTGCTCTGCTAATGTGTATAAAAGCACTCGGGTCGAATCCTCAGAGATGATACTTTATAATAGTCGTTTGTTTTTAGTTGATTTTATTTTGATTAGGGGGGTTTGTTTGCAGAGCTTAATTGAAATGATTGATTGTATATAATTGATTTAACAAATTGATAAATATTGGGGTGAGTTCATCATTAGGTAGTTAAACTTGTGATATCATTGAGCTTTGCTTTATATTGCATTTAAATTAACACCCACTTCACAAGTTGACGTCGATTATAATTCCTATGTGTTAAAGCTTTAATCCAAGCCTTAACTTAATTAGGATTTTAATCTCAATCAGTACATGTTTATGGTAGTGTATTTGTAGTTCCAATAATCCATGGAACCCACATGCTAAACAAAATATGTCATTAATCCATGACAAATTAAGTCCAACATACACAATGTTAAATTAACGAATACTCATCGAGCAAATACTCTCAATCACTTAACATACCTAAATTATAACTCACCCTAATTAGATATTTACTCAGAAATTTGGGTTTTTAGTATTCTGTTTATAATAATTATGATGATAAATTAAGAATAGAAGAAAAATAAAGGGATTAGAAAATATTGGTACGTCGAACACACACACATGAACAATGATGACAATTAAAAACAAATTTTCGATTGAATGGGGAAGAAAAAAAAAGGAAGGGGATTCAACTAAATTTAAACTATTTTAAGAACATTAATATTAAACTAAAAATGGTGGATAAGAATAAGATATATTTAAGAAGAAACATGCATTAAAATAGAATTACAAACAAAGAGACTTACAAGATTACAAAAATGAAGAAAATGAAAGTAAGTGAAAACAAAGAGAGGAGGAAAGGTCTATCAAGTGAAAAACAGAGTATGGAAGGTCCTCCCAAGCCTTTGTTAGGGCTTTGGTCGTGAAAATATGTTATCCTCTCTTCTGAAATTCCAACCCTTTTTAAAGGAGAGGAGGGGAAGTATTTATAGCCCAAGGTGGTGGACTGTTTACATTCCAGAAATAACCCTCCACTTGGATCGCAGATATGGACATTAAGACAGCCGGATCTCGAGATATAGCCTTCTTCAAAGTTTTATATAATAAAGTTGACCTACTACTCTCAAATACGGAGTCATTTGGACTTAAGTATCAAAAGTTATGGCTGGTTGATTAAACAAAGTAAAACTATCCATTTCAATCCAGTCGTTTTGAAGTCCATAATTTGAAAGGGTTTTTTAATATGAAGATGACTTCAAATCCGAATTGTTTCTTCAACAACGACGGCCTTCTATATCCCCTATTTGACACTGAAAAATCACATCTCTATTTGATGCTTACATGATGAGATATGTCATGAATACTATACTGATTTTATTTCTCGGCCAGAATCGTGGGCTGGAATTCAAAGCTTCATTTGGGCCCCTTGTACTTAGATTTGAGCCTTGAAATTTTTATCCAAGATGACATGTTGTGTCCCCTGAATTATGGTGTAGATTTAATGTTTTTAGACTTCTGTATTGATCCTAGTAAATCAATCTTCAAGGCTGGTCCAGTTTGTTCACAGATTCTTTGGTCTTGTTTGTGAGGACCATATGACCCTTCAAATTGCAGAATTGGCTCATGGTACCTTATAATGAATTTTTTTATATTTAAATTAGAATCCTAAAAAACAAGAAACACACAATTTGGATCGGTATCGTGATATTTATTATTAAAACATTAAACTGACTCAATTGGGCTACTTCTAAAAATGCTCAAAAATTATACTTAATATTAAAACATTAATATTTCACACAAATTATGCACATTTGATATAAAATTAGTAAAGGGAAAATATAATAAGTCATGAACATATTAATAACATCAACTCCCCCACACTTAGTTTTGTGAATGTCCTCATGTGAAACAAATATAAATACATGACAAAATCATTTTTACTCACCAACAGATATTAAAATTTTGTTTTCTCCAATCAGGGGAGGTTTAGACTATTTCACTCATCCATTTTTAATTCCACCACAAGTTGTTACAGAAAAAATGTTCCAAAACTAATTCATTTTTTCATGCTCAAATTTAGAAATGGAAAATGTGTACACTCAAAACTCACACCTCTCAAGATGATAAAATTCATTTGTGGAGGTTCACTCTTTCACCAACCAAAAGTGAAAAATCATAGAGTTTGAAAAGAGCTCTCAGCTTCCAATCCCTATCCAAAGTGAAAAAGAATCAAGAGGTATTTTAAAGGGGTTTTTTTGTGGCTATGGGATGGTAGGAATATAATTTCCAAGAGAGAGAATTAGAGGGTTAAAATACCAACATAGAAAAAGCAACACACATTTTTTTGAAATAAAACATGGAAGGAAATGAAAACACATATTTACAAGGGAATGATTGTGTGAAGAAAGACACAATAGAGGAAGAAAATATGAAGGTATTTAGAAGATGGGATATTTACAAAACAAAAACCTTCTCCCAATTAGAATATAATGCAAGTGTTCTTTTTTTCTTTTCCTTTTTTTTCGTTGTTTTTTCGAAAGTTGACCTTGAAACAGATCTCACATTCATATCCAAACCCATGTTTAAACTCCTCATGACACTAATTGTAATAGTTATAACAAGATCAAAGGATGAGGAAGAGTGATTTTTGACCTACCCAAGACACAACCCATTTTTTCATTTTTTTTTTGATTTTTTTTGATTTTGATTATTTTTTAATTTTTTTGAACACTTTTCAATATCATTTGTACAATACATTCCCAAATCACATTGAATGAAAACCTCCCCCCCCCACACTAAAATAGATGCTTTCCCTCAAGCATATTATAACACACCATAATGTAAGGAAATGATACCCAAAAATAAAATCCATTCCCCCCCCACACTTAAATTTCAAAAACTTATGCAATGAAAATACATGTTGATATTGGGTGGGATAAGGTATTGGGATTGTAATGTGGCTATCAAAGAAAAGGTTTTCATAGGCTTGAATGGGCTTTCAAAAGGAGGATTAATGTAAGGGAAATGGGTGGCTATTTGGCTATTGTGATTCCCAGGTGGTTCAGAAAATGCCTCTATCATATTAATACACACTAAGGTAGGAAATTCAGCTCGAAGGTCCACAAACTCTAGAATCACAAATGGGGGTGAAAACACACATTTTGAAAAGATGGCCTTAGGTGGCCTTGGCATGAAAGAAAATGTTTTTTTATCAAAGTTGTGGAAAATCATTTTCTAAATAAATAATTAGGCATTCAAAATGTGGTGGTTTTGACACAAAAATCTTTATCCAAAGCTATAATGAATATAAAAAATTTTTGAGATGAAAACATGTCTGTTAACTCCCCAAAATGGTTGTACGAAATTTCAAAACTCGATAGTGAGTAAGCATGACTTATAATTTTTTTTTATTTTTTAAGTGATTGTTTTTTTTTTGGTTTTTGTTTTGTTTTTTAGGTTTTTATTTTTGTAATGATACACCCACACAAAAGAGAAAGTGAAAAATAAAGGTTTTGATAAAGAAAATGGTAAAAAAAAATGAAAGAGAGAGGAATAAGAAGAAAGAGGTAGAGAGAGGAAGAGATAGAGAGAGTTAAAGGGAAAGAGGTTCCCCCTGGTTTGGATTTGGCAGGTCGCCTTCTCCATCTAGTGGTAGGTCGGCTAGAGAAGTTAGGGAGCCAGTGGAAGTCGATGTTGATCTAGGATTGTACATCCTCTCATTGTGATGCTTTAACTGATGTCCATTAACTGTGAATGTCCTTTTGGAAGTGGGTTCTTGGACTTGCACTGCACCAAATGGGTAAACGTTAGTAATAATAGAAGGACCTTCCCAACGAGAATTAAGCTTACCTGGGTGACGCCGAAATCGAGAATTGAAGAGAATTACCTTTTCACATTCATGAAATACCTTTCTCAGGATGTGTCTATCATGGAGTACCTTAGCCTTCTCTTTGTACAGATTCAAATTCTCATAGGATTCAAGTCGAAGCTCCTCCATTTCATCGAATTGCAACAATATTTCTTCACCAGATTTTTCACAATCAAAATTACACATTTTCACAGCCCAAAAAGACTTATTTTGGATTTCAACTGGTAAGTGACACGTTTTACCAAAAACTAGACTAAAATGATACATCCCAATGGGTGTTTTATATGCAGTTTGATAAGCCCAAAGGGATTCATTAAGTCTCTCAGGCCAGTCTTTTCTGATGGGCTTAAAAATTCTCTCAAGTACCCTTTTCACTTCCATATTAGAGAGTTCATCCATGCCATTTATTTGAGGGTGATATGCAGTTGAAGTTTTATGTACAACCCCATTATTTTTCATAAGAGCTTTTATGGTTCTATTACAAAAATGGGTTCCTAAGTGGAATGGAAGGAGGTGATGGAATGGATTCATATTCCTTTTCAATTTTCTTTTTCTTTTCATATTCTAGGCCAACATTCAAAGGAGGGTTTGAGGATTTGTCATGAGGCATATCAAGTTGCTTCCCTGATCTAAGTGAAATTGCACTAACATTACCCTTGGGGTTGGGTAATGGTTGAACTGAGAGTTGGGAAGAACTTGATTGTTGTTGCTGGCTCAGGTGGGATGCAAGTTGACCTATTTGAGTTTCAATGTTTTTAAGGCTAGAACGAGTGAAGGAGGAAAGATCTTCCACTGCACTTTCCCATGGTTTCTTGGAAGAAGAGGCTTCTCCCGGATTGGGATTGCCTTGATTTTGGTTCTTGGGAAATCAATTTTATTGGTTTTGGAATTGGGAAGGCTCGCTAGGATAATGGAATGAAGGATGAGGATTGTTCCCTTGAGGTTGAGGAACAAAAGGATAAGGTTGATGGAAGTTACCACCACCTTGACCATATTGGAATTGGTTTCGGTTTTGAGGAGGGAATTGAGGGGGGTGAGACATGGGGTTACCATACCTCAATCCTTGGTTAATGTTAGAGGAGAGAGGCTCAGAGTGAGGTTGGTTGAAGTTTCTAACAAACTGACCAGATATTTGAGGATTGGTGTTACACTAAGCATATGCTGCATTGAGCTCCATTAGTCCAAATGAATCGGATTGATTCTCTTGAAGTTGTGGACATGTGTCAGTTGGATGAGATGGAGAGTTGTAGATTCCATAGTTTTTATAGGTCCAGGAAACATTGATTGCGGAGAAGACGAGGTTGGGGATTTAGTAGCCACATCTAGTTGTCACACAAGACCTGTAAGTTAACTCATCCACTCAGTCATTTTGTTCGGCTCAATTGATTGATTATCTTGGTCTTGTTTGACTTGATCATGTGCTCGAGTATGGGATTGTTGTGTGCTTGCAGCCATGTTACTTATGAGATCTCTTGCAGCTGCAGGAGTTTTATCAACAAGAGCACCGCCACTTGCAGCATCTATGAGAGTTCTCTCCATAGCCAATAACCCCTCATAGAAGTATTGGATGAAGAGTTGGTCAGGGATTTGGTGATGTGGGAAGGTTTCCACAATCTTTTTTAACCTCTCCCAGTACTCATGGAGTGATTCACTTGGGAATTGACGTATACCACTTATTTCTTTTCAGATAGAAGTAGCATGAGAAGCAGGAAAGAATTTCTCTAAGAAGAGTAACTTCATGTCATTCCATGTAGTTATGGAACCAAGAGGAAGGTAGTAGAGCCATGACTTAGAATTTTCATCTAGGGAGAAAGGGAAGGCTCAGAGTTTGATTTGTTCTTCAGAAACCCCTTGAGGCTTCATGGTAGAGCACACTACTTGGAACTCTTTAAGGTGGAGATGTGGATCCTCACTGGCTAGCCCATGAAAATGATGGAGAAGATGAATAAAACCCAATTTGAGTTCGAAGTCAGCTTCTATGTTTGGATATTGAATACCAAGAGGTTGGTAATTCATATCAGGGGAAGAAAGTTCTTTATGTTTTTGTTCCCTAGGATTGGCCATTTCAATTTCAACTGGTTGGATGTGGACTGGTTCTTGAATTATTTGAGTATCTCTTATGTTCCTCCTCTATTGGTGAAGTGTTCGCTCAATTTCAGGGTCAAACAAATCTGAGGGATTGTTTTGGAGGCTACGGGGCATTCAGAGAGATTTTGAAAGAAATAGGAAGATGGGTTTTTCTTTGTATTTTTTTCCGTTTATGATTTTTAAGAGGAAGACAGGTTTTTCTTTGGTTTTTTTTTCAATTTTTTTTAAATATTGTTTTTTTGGTTTTTTTTACAATAACCAGAAACTAATGACTACATAAAGAAACATCCCTGGAAATGGCGCCATTTGAAATGCACAGCCGATTGTCGCCTATCGACCGGGCAAATTTCCGGTGCTCTACTAATGTGTATAGCAGCACTCAAGTCGAATCCTCGGTGATGATACTTTATAATAGTCGTTTGTTTTTAGTTGATTTTATTTTGATTAGGGGGTTTGTTTGCATAGCTTAATTGAAATTATTAATTGTATATAATTGATTTGACAAATTGATAAATATTTGGGTGAGTTCATCATTAGGTAGTTAAGCTTGTGATATCCTTGAGCTTTGCTTTATATTTCATTTAAATTAACACCCACTTCACAAGTTGACGGCGATTAGAATTCCTAAGTGTTAAATCTTTAATCCAAGCCTTAACTTAATTAGGATTTTAATCTCAATCAGTACATGTTTATGGTAGTGTATCATTAGTTCCAATAATCCATGGAAATCACATGCTAAACAAAATATGTCATTAATCCATGACAAATTAAGTCCAACATGCACAATGTTAAATTAACGAATACTCATCGAAAAAATACTCTCAATCACTTAACATCCCTAAATTATTACTCACCCCAATGATATATTTACTCATCCATTTGGGTTTTTAATATTCTGGTTATAATAATTATGATGATAAATTAAGAATAGAAGAAAAAGAAATAGATTAGAAAAGAGTTGTACGTCGAACACACACACACGAACAATGATGATAATTAAAAACAGATTTTCGATTGAAGGAGGAAGATAAAAAAATGGAATGGGATTCAACTGAATTTTAACTATTTTAAGAACATTTATTGTAAACTACAGAAGGTGGATAAGAATAAGATATATTGAAGAAGATATATGCATTAAAACATAATTACAAACAAAGAGACTTACAAGATTACAAAAACTAAGAAAACGAAAGTAAGTGAAAACAAAGAGAGGAGGAAAGGTCTCTCAAGTGAAAACATGAGTATGTAAGGTCCCCCCAATCCTTTTTCAAGGCTTTGGTCATTTCAATATGTTATCCTCTCTTCTGAAATGTCAACCCTTTTGAAAGGAGAGGAGGGGATGTATTTATAGCCCAAGGTGGTGGACTGTTTACATTCCAGAAATAACCCTCCAATTGGCTAGAAGATATGGACATCAAGACAGCCGAATCTAGAGACATATCCTTCTTCAACGTTGTAGATAATACAGTTTTTTGACTACCCTCAAAATGTGGAGTCATTTGGACTTAAGGATCAAAAGTTATGGCCGATTGATCAAACAAAGTTAAACTATCCATTTCAATCCAGTCTTTTTGAAGTCCATAATGCGAAAGGGTTTTTGAATATGAAGATGCCTTCCAATACAAATGGTTTATTCAAAAAAGTCGGCCTCCTATATCCCCTTTTAACACTGAAAACTCTCATCTCTATGTGATACCTACATCATGAGATATGTCATGAATACTATACTGATTTTATTTCTCGGCCAGAATGGTGGGCTGGACTTAAAAGCTTCAGTTGAGACCATTGTACTTAGATTTGGGACTTGAAATTTTTATCCAGGATGACATGCAGTGTCCCACGAATTATGGTGGAGAGTTAATGTTTTGGGACTTCTGGATTGAGCCCAGTAAATCAATCTTCAAGGCTGGTCCAGTTTGTTCACAGATTCTTTGGTCTTGTTTGTGAGGACCATATGACCCTTCACATTGCAAAATTGGCTCATGGCACCTTCTAATGAAATGTTTTATATTTAAAGGAGAATACTAAAAAACAAGAACCACACAATTTTGATCAGTATAGTGATAGTTATTCTTAAAACATTAAACTGACTCAATTGGACTTTTCTAAAAATGCTCAAAAATTATACTTAATATTAAAACATTAATATTTCACACAAATTATGCACATTTCATATAAAATAAGTAAAGGGAGAGTATAATAAGTCATGATAATATTAATAACATCAGACATATTTATAATAAGGGAATTTACATTGAAAAACATTAGGTCATTACATAGCTTATGTGGTTTTCACTAAAGATTATATCAAACGAGAATTAAATATGTGCCTTCAATATGATATTCTTTCCCAGGTTTTCTTACTAAATCTATCTTCATATGGTAGAATTATATATAATTAATTTACTATAAAGCTTGACCTGGCTGGTATGTTAGGGTTTATAGGAGTTCATTTTTCTGGTAGTGGAAGTTCTATGAGTTCCTATAAATGGAAGAAGAAGTATAATGAGTCGTGTAGTTGTTCTCGATAGAATGATTCTTCAAGATCTCCTCTAGTTCCCCCTTTTTCATTCTTCAAATGTGGAAATCTTGTGCATTCAAACTGGGTTTGAAATGAGATACCAAAGAACTTCAGTTCCTATAGTCATTCAAGGAACTTATAGAAATTATATTATATACTTTTTCCCACATAGTGGCACGACATCATTAGCTCCAAAAATTAAATTGTCAAATTTGGATGCTTCACGAAAAAAGGTTTTTCAACCACAAAGATATGGAATGAAGCTTATTTACATGGTGTAATTGTATACATATGAATTAGATTTAGCTCCAGTGAATTTGAGATGTACCATCACTATAGATTTATCCTTATTGACCACTTTATTTTCTATTGGTGCATATAATTCATTTATATCAACTCATATTGTAAACCTGCTAAATCTTCTTATGAATATTTTATCTTATGTGATTGATATTACTATACCCCTTGTAATGAAGGGATATTATGTTATGTTGACCTCACCTGTTTTGATAATCTCAATCATGTATTCATATGTGTTGAAAATCCCAATTATGTTTTCATTCTCTATGATATTTTTTAAGTATCATTGATCTATACTTTAATTCTTTCAAATATGTGATCAAACCAATAATAATTTTTAAAATAGTCTTTGGAATATGTTAATCCTCATTTATCCATGTTCATACAAGTTATAAATTGATTCTAACACAATCGGATGTGTTTTGCATAAAACAGATAAGTAATCTGCCTATAGCTACTGATAAAGAGCTACCGGTAACCAGTCTATCGATAGACTTAGTCTACCGACAGATAGCTACCGATAGACTTAACACAGACAGCTACCGATAGACTTAACACAGAGCTACCGATATAATTAACACAGAGCTACCGATGTGCTTATAAATATAAGCTACTGACTTACAGACAGCTACCGATACAAATATAGAGCTACCGGTGTAAGTATAAATAGCTATCGATGGAATAAGAGTCACCGATGGACGAAGCTACTGTCAGACTCACCGATCCATCAGACTCACCGATCCATCAGACTCACCGATCCATCAGACGCACCGATCCAAGGACTCACCGATGCAAATGAGTCACCGATGCAAATGACTCACCGATCAGATGACAGACCGATGCTGATCTATCTGAGTCACTGATCATTACTCTAATACGGATGACCCACCGATCACTTAAATAGTCATAAACAACTGTTTGAATTTCTTTATCTTTATCTTTATTTATTCTAACCAACGGTCATATTAGTTATATTTTAATACCCTGACAATTAATTAATAAAGGTTGTCGGATGTCAGGAAACCGTACCTCGTACCTGCGGAAAGGAAACCTCTTCTGTCCTACGGAGCACGTGACATAAATACAAGAAGACTCTGCTGAAGAGATGAGCGAGACAACACACACAGAGACAAGGAAGACACACGACATACTCAAGAAGAGATCTGTGCATACAAGAAGAACCAAGCAAGACAGAATCACATATATAATCAAGCCTACTCAAGAAGAGTTCTGTGCATACAAAATAATATCGAAGAGCTTCATCGACTACATTCTCACTACCTGCGAACCTGGAGCATACGACACTCTGTTTCTCAAACAGAAACGAGAAGAGGACTCAGACTCACTTCTGATCGAATCCAAAGGAGTCCAGAGCTACACTGAAATCACCAGAACCATCTCTAAACTCTACATCTCTTGTTCTGTGATTTATTATCATTAATTTCGAGCAGTGTGTGTTATCTGCTGTATCTAACACATACACTGTCTCCTGTACTCAAACTGAAGGATTTGTAAATCCTTACCAAACTCTTTCATTCTTTCTTTCCCACGAATAACAGTGGTAGAGGTCGTGTGTGACCTGGACAGCTGGTTGCTATTGTACTGTTTCCCATGAAGAACAGTGGTAGAGGTCTTGGACCTGGACAGTTGCAAACTGTTGAACCCCGATCCACGGTGTGGATCATTTTTATATAAACTTTTGAGAGGACTAAGTCTCGGCTTGAGACTGAACCTCTTGGTTACATTTTCTGTGTCATCTCTTTCAAAGTTTTATTCCGCTGCTAATCACTTTAAAACTAATACTGTTTTTAAAGTTACTTTGATAATTAAATTAGAAAGTGTTTATGTTAAGTGTAGATTAGTAAGTTAGTTTCAAAAGATAATCACACACTCCTGTGTTGATTAACTGGGAATTAATCAATCCCTTGAGAATCTGACAGAACCTCTACTTTAATATAAATTCACTACAGTTTAATTTATTATTTTATTTGGGGGTCTTTAAGACACTGTTTCAAATACAGAAATTTTTAATTGGTACTCAATTCACCCCCCTCTTGAGTGTCCACTCCGACCAACACTTGGTATTAGAGGATCGAAAATACTTTCTAAAAGTACTCTGCTTTTGAACTGTGATTTTAGTTGTATTTTAAAGGTCTTAAAATTTCTGTTATATCTAAATTTTTATCTCTTTAAAATTCTCTCATTATAGACAATAGACTTGAGGGTGCTGCTACTAACCGGCCACCTTTCTTCAATGGAACCAATTATGCTCAGTGGAAACTGAAAATGAAAATTCATCTAGAAAGCATAGGTTTTGATATTTGGACTGCTATTGAATCAGAATACAAAGTGCCTACTACTGCTAGATCTACTTGGGATGAACCTACAAAGACTGCTTACAATAACAACTGTAAAGCTATGAATGCCTTGTACTGTGCTCTATGAGATGAAGAGTTTAATAGAATTTCTGCATGTAAAACTGCTTTTGAAATTTGGGATACCTTAGCTGTTTCTCATGAAGGAACAACTAATGTTAAGGAGATGAGATTGAATACCTATACTATTAAGTAGGATAATTTTAAGATGAAGCCTGACGAACCCATTTCTGATATGTATCTCAGGTTCAATGAAATTGTCAATACAATGATCTCGCTGGGAAAGGATGTTCCAGCAAAGGAGCAAATCATGAGAATTTTGAGATGTCTACCTGAAAGATGGAGAGGAACCTCTGTCTCCATTAGAGAATCCTGTGACATTGGAACACTGCCTGTCAAGGAATTAATTGGTAAACTGATGATGTATGAAGAAGAGCTTAAAGTAAATAAAGAAGAAGATGATGAACCTAAAAGGAAGTCTATTGCCTTCAAGACTACAACCTCAAAGAATAAGGATAAATAAAATCCTCAAGCTATCAATGGAAGTTCAAGCAGTGAGGAAAGTGAGAATGATTCTGACAGTGATGCTGAGATGGCTCACATTTCTAGAAGATTTAAGAAGTTTTATAGGAAAAAGAAATTCTTTAGGAAACCAAATTACAAGGGAAAGTATGACTAACAAGGAAAATGGAAAAAGTATTGGAAGAAGGCTGACAGAACTGATGAAGTTGTCTGTTATGAATGCAAAATAAAAGGGAACATAAAAACAGACTGTCCAAAGCTGAAATACAGAAAGAAGTATGAATACAAGGATAACAAGTACAAGAAAGCCATGAAGTCTACTTGGAGTGCTTCAGAAGACAGCACAAGTGAAGCTGAATCTTCGAACTCTGAAAGGAATCGAGCCAACATGTGCTTTATGACAAACACTTCTGAGGTAACTGCTGAAACTCCTGCTTCAAATTCATATTATTCTGGAGATGATTCTGAAGGTGATAACATGTCTAAATCTGAACTGTTTGAATACTGTGATATGCTGGAAGAGACATGTAATGAACTTAAGGATAAATACAAGTCATTAAAGAAACATCATGCTCTCACCACTACAGTTAAAACCGAACTCACTATTGAAAAAGAGAAAAATGCTCAACTGTTAAAGGAGAACACTGAACTGAAACTATCTAATGAACAACTCAGAAAAGACTTAGAGAAGTTCACAAATGGAAAGAATACTCTAACACAGATGCTAGGAAAGCAAGTTGCACCTAAATATACTACTGGTATAGGATACCAACCTGGACAAAGGAAAGTTTCCAAAACTAGATTCATTTCTAAATCTGGACAGAATGAAGGTAATTCTGGAACTTCATATGCTTCAACCAGTTATATACATAGCTATGGATCTAATAAAGTTTATCTTTCAAAGCATGTCAATTCTACAAGTTATATGAGACCCATTAGACAAATATGGGTACCTAAAGTATTATTGGCTAACCTGTCTGGACCCAAGAAGATCTGGGTACCAAAATCATCTCCCATCTAAATCTGTTTTGTAGGGAACTTTCTTGAAGAGATCCTGTAAAGAGACCTGGTATTTGGACAATGGATGTTCAAGACATATGTCAGGAGACTTCTCTTGTTTCAAGAGTTTAATAAAAGTTGATGGAGGCTTTGTCACCTTTGGTGATAATTCAAAAGGTAAAATCATCGGCCTAGGCCAGATTGGTAACACTGATTCAATTTTGATTTCTAAAGTTTTATTTGTTGATGGCCTTAAATACAATCTATTAAGTATTTCTCAGTTATGTGATGATGGTTTTCATGTTAAATTTGAAAATGATTCTTGCAAAGTTTTTAATTCTAAGAATGTTTTGGTATTTTCTGCCTTAAGAAATGAAAATGTTTATGCTGTTAATCTGAATTCTTTAGCTAAGCAGAATATTACTTGTTTGAATGCTTTTCATAAAGAATCTTGGCTATGGCACATAAGATTGGGACATTGCAACATTCACTCACTTAGAAAATTTTCTAGGAAAAACCTAGTTAGAGACCTACCTAAATTAGAATTCCCAAATGATAAAGTGTGTAACCCCTGTCAAAAGGGAAAACAATACAAAGTTTCTTTTAAATCAAAGAAAGAAGTTTCGACTTCTCAACCACTTGAATTGGTTCACATGGATTTGTTTGGACCATCAAGAGTTTCTAGTTTAAATGGGAATCACTATGTTTATGTTCTTGTAGATGACTTTTCTAGATATACTTGGGTATATTTTCTAGCTCAAAAAAGTGAAGCTTGTTCTTACTTTATTAAATATTCCAAGTCTGTAGAGAACCTTAGTGGACTTAAGATTAAAACCTTGAGGAGTGATCATGGTCGTGAGTTTGAAAATCAAGATTTTGAATCTTATTGCTCACACAATGGGTATACTCATAACTTTTCTGCCCCTAGAACACCCCAACAGAATGGTGTAGTAGAAAGAAGAAACCGAACCCTTCAAGAAATTTCTAGAACCATGCTCAATGAATATGATCTGCCTATTTATTTTCGGGCTGAAGCTGTTAATACAACTTGTTATGTTATTAATAGAGTCTTAATCAGACCTGTTCTTAAGAAAACCCCTTATGAATTGTGGAACAATAGAAATCCTAAGGTTAATTACTTTAAAGTTTTTGGATGCAAAGTATTTATTCTGAATACTAAAGATAATCTGGATAAGTTTGCATCCAAAAGTGATGAAGGAATTTTCCTAGGTTATTCTATCTCTAGTAAAGCCTATAGAGTATTCAATAAGAAAACCAAATGTGTGGAAGAATCTGTTCACATCAAGTTTGATGAAACTGATCCACATGAGCCTAAAACCTCTCTTGAGAATCATGAAGAAGATTTGTCTATTCTGGACCTTAATGATAAATCTAAAGAACCTGTTATAAAAGCATCCAGTTCTGGACTTTTTCCAGAATCTGCTTCTGTTGAACCCGAACCTATAGATGAACCTGAAATTTCTAGTCCAACCTTTACCAGATCAACGAGGATTCTAAAGAATCATCCTTTAGATGCTGTTGTAGGAAATCTTGATAGAGGACCACAAACTAGAGCTTCTCTAAGAAACCAGGTTGAACATCAAGCTTTTCTTTCACAGCTAGAACCTAAAAATATCAATGATGCTATCAATGACGAATTCTGGGTAATAGCTATGCAGGAAGAATTAAATCAGTTTGAAAGAAACAAAGTCTGAGAATTAGTTGAAAGACCTAAGGAAACCTTAACAATAGGCACAAAATGGGTTTTTAGAAATAAAGTAGATGAATCTGGAAATAGAGTTAGAAACAAAGCTAGACTAGTTGCACAAGGATATATTCAAGAAGAAGGTATAGACTATGAGGAGACTTTTGCACCTGTAGCTAGACTAGAAGCCATTAGGATCTTACTTGCATATGCTGCACATCTGGATTTCAAGTTATATCAAATGGATGTGAAAAGTGCATTTCTAAATGGTTTTATAATTGAAGATGTTTTTGTAGAACAACCACCTGGATTTACTAACCCCCAGTTTTCAAATCAAGTTTTCAAACTTTCTAAAGCTTTTTATGGTTTGAAACAAGCTCCAAGAGCTTGGTATGATAGACTTAGCAATTTCCTTATTTCAAAAGGTTTTACTGAAGGGATTGCTGATCCAACTCTTTTCATTAAAAGAATTTCTAAAGATGTTTTAGTTGTACAAATATATGTTGATGATATTATTTTTGGATCTTCTAAACACTCTTTATGTACTGATTTTTCAAAAAGTATGCAAAATGAATTTGAAATGAGCTTAATGGGAGAGCTTAAGTACTTTCTTGGATTTCAAGTATTTCAAAATGAAAATGGTATTATTTTGAATCAAAGTAAATATACAAAGGATCTTTTAAAACGTTTTTGTCTGGATAGTATCAAGGAAAGGGAAACTCCTATGAGTACTACCTGAAAATTGGATGCAGATGAAACTGGGAAACCAGTTGATCAAACAAATTACAGAGGTATGATTGGTAGTTTACTTTATCTTACTGCTAGTCGACCTGATATTATGTTTAGTGTGTGTATGTGTGCTAGATTTCAAGCTAATCCAAAAGAATCTCATTTGCTTGCTGTTAAAAGAATTTTTAAATATCTCAAACACACGGTTAACTTAGGTTTGTTTTACCCAAAAGGACAATCCTTTGAGTTAATGAGTTATTCAGATGCTGACTTTGCTGGTTGTAAGTTAGATAGAAAAAGCACATCAGGAACTTTTCATTTGCTTGGAAAATCCTTAGTTTCTTGGTGTAGTAAGAAACAGAACTCAGTTGCATTATCTACTGTCGAAGCAGAATATATAGCTGCTGGTAGTTGCTGTGCACAAATTTTGTGGATGAAACACACTTTATTAGACTATGGATTTGTTTTTAAACATGTTTCAATCAACTGTGATAACACCAGTGCAATAAACATCTCTAAGAATCCTGTATCTCACTCTAGAACCAAACACATTGATGTAAGACACCATTTCCTAAGAGATCACTATCAAAAAGGTGATATTTCTCTTGAATTTATTGGCACTGAACATCAATTGGATGATATTTTCACTAAACCTTTACGTTCGGATAGGATAAGTTACATAAGACACGAATTGGGAATGTTTAATCACAACCGGTGTGAAAAGCCTCACTGATGTGAAATTCTCACCGATGTGAAATTCTCACCGATGTGAAAAGCCTCACTGATGTGAAATTCTCACCGATGTGAAATTATCACTGATGTGAAAAGCCTCACTGATGTGAAATTCTCACCGATGTGAAATTCTCACCGATGTACAATTCTCACCGATTTATTTTTCTCACCGATGATTAACTCACACCGATGCAAGGTTTTAAAACTTCTGTCTGCCGCCAAGAATACGAATCGTTTTATTTTATTTTATTACTCTATTTTAGTTGTCTATTTGGAATTCCTAAATGATAAAACTCAGTCTAAGACACTTCTTACCTCACCAAGCTGAAAATCTCTCACCTTCGAACCTTAGCTCCCAAATCGCCCAAGAACCCTAAACCCGCGATGGAAAAAACCAAGCTTCCTATCGTCAGAGATGAAAGTGTAGAACCAAATGCTAAGAAGTAGAAGACACAGCATAAATCCAATGTTAGTGAAGTCAGAACTAGATCGGGAAGGCGACCAGTGAATCCTCACTTGCAGAATAGTGACATAGTAATCGAGAAGGAACTGTGCATGGAATGGATACTGCCTAGCAAATCCTTAGTACTCGAGATTCTGGAGGACCAGAAATGGGTGGATTGTTTCTCGAATAACAATGTCCCATACTACCTGAAGTTGGTAAAATAGTTCTACGAGTTTGTAACCTTCGAGAAATCTGAAAATGAAAATTGGGTAAGCTCTTTTGTAAATGGAAAAGAGATGTCTTTTTCTTCAGTAGAGTGGGATGAGAGTTTGAAAGTACCACATGAAGGTGTCTCTGGGTATGTATCACGAGCAATTCCACCTAGCAGTGACATCTTTGATTATGAAACCGCCTTAAAAGAACTGACTGCTAATGGGAATCAAAGGCAAGTGGTTGTTGCTGAAATGGATGGAGAGAATCGACTGCTTTTCAAGTTTGTTCATCATGTGTTGATACCGAGGCGAGGAGATTTTGCAAATCTGAGATATCAAGATATCTATCTTCTTCATTTTCTAAGACATGGTGTAAAAATCAATCTATGCAGATTGTTAATGCTTCAAATGGAAGACATGATTAGACCAAAGTCAAAGACTAATGCTTTGTTCTTTGCCAACCTGATTTCAGTGATTATAAAAGTGAAAGGAATAGCTGAGTCTCAGGATGAGACAGTTGTAGTCAAGAACAATTTTTGCATCACCTCGACTGTGTGTAAGTACATGAAAATTAACTGGAACCCATGGAAGGGAGAATGGGTCAGTGATGATCAGAAGATCTATGATAAGTTTAATCCTGTGGATCATCCCTCAAGACGAAAGGATATGAGAGATCCGAGTCTGAGACCTGATGAAGAGGAACCTGTTTATAGTGATGAAACAGAATAAGAAGAAGAAGAAACTCCTATGGATGTTGGAGGAGATCCAGACTTGCCCCCAAGTCCTGTTGCAGAATTGGTTTATTCTAGGAAAGGAAAGGTAGAGGAAATTTTGTCTATTTATGAGGAAGACCAGTCTGTACCTCACCAAGAAGAAGAGGAAAAGGAGAATGTATCTGAATCGCCTGCTTCTGGTAGGTTAAGTATGAGTCCTTTGATTGGAAACTCAGCTATGCCTGCTGATGAAGTAGAAAGAGTTACAGAAGAAGCTGTACCTGTATCAGAAGATCTTCTAAATGCTGCACCTGTGGAACTTGTATTAGAAGATTCTGATGAAGAGAATCCAGCACTGAATGCTGTTGTGATACATGAGAATGCACCCATTGAGGGGGAGCATCAATCTGTTCTTGGAAATGTTACAGTAGCTGTTGATCTTGGAGACTGGGTAGAAGACCCAGAGTTTATAGTCTGTGGATTGGATTATCCGGATTCAGATAATGAGATGTCTGAGAATAGACCGAAGACCAATTATGATCTTTCTTCTGAGTTGTTTCCAGATGATGTGGTCAGATTTCATGATCTGAATAAGCTGAAAGAGGACCTCAAATCTAGTTTTGTTGAAGAAGTGAAGTTAATGGAAACCTCTCTTGCTTCCTCAATTAATTCAATAATGACTGATTCTGTAGTTAGTTTGGCCTCAGCAAGAGGATCTGCTGCAGTTGTCTCAAATAATTTTGTCGCTAAATCTGATCTTGAATCCATGAAGAATGAGCTGAAAGAATCATTCAGTGCATCAGTTGCTGAGATGAAGCAAAGATTTTATGAAGAAATGAAAATGTTAGAGAGATCCTTCGAGCTATCTCTGGCTTGTAATTTATCTTCTTTTATGTCTGAGTTTATGGAAGAAGTGAAAGAGTTCCAGACTCAGTCTTCTAGAATCGAAGCTGATCTTGAAGCTCTCAAGACATCAGTTGCTGCTTTGGATTCTTTTATGAGCTCCAAGTCTCAAGCTGACAAGGACCTAGCTTATGTGAAGAGTGTAGTAAGCCAGTTTGTCTCAGTGTTTGAAAGTTTCAAAACCTTCACCTGAATCCTCACCACCCGAGCCTTCTTCTGATCCCAAAGGAAAATCTCACGTGGAAGATGTGGATTGATCCAGTGGCTAGGATTTTTGATAGGAATTCCTTTGTATTCTGTTTTTTGTACTTTCTGACTGATCTACTACAGAGGAACTCTTTTTACTTCTCATGTTTTATTTTTCTCCTATATATGCTTTCCCACTTTTTGATTATCACAAAGGGGGAGAACAATAAGAATAATAAGGGGGAGAATAATAAGGAGGAGAACAAAATGAGAGAATGAGAAATATTTTCAATGGAGAAAAATAACCTTTTTTTTCATGTTTACCTCTGATACCTTATGTCTATATAGTACCTTATGATTGTTACCTCTGATAACTTATGTCTATATCATACTATTTCTATTATCTCTGATGCTGTTTTCTCTGAGAAAATTGAATTCAATATTATACTCTTTACTATTATATATTCACTATGTTAAATGCTCATATCATAAATTGTGATTATCAAAAAGGGGGAGATTGTTGACCTCACCTGTTTTGATAATCTCAATCATGTATTCATATGTGTTGAAAATCCCAATTATGTTTTCATTCTCTATGATATTTTTTAAGTATCATTGATCTATACTTTAATTCTTTCAAATATGTGATCAAACCAATAATAATTTTTAAAATAGTCTTTGGAATATGTTAATCCTCATTTATCCATGTTCATACAAGTTATAAATTGATTCTAACACAATCGGATGTGTTCTGCATAAAACAGATAAGTAATATGCCTATAGCTACTGATAAAGAGCTACCGGTAACCAGTCTACCGATAGACTTAGTCTACCGACAGACAGCTACCGATAGACTTAACACAGACAGCTACCGATAGACTTAACACAGAGCTACCGATATACTTAACACAGAGCTACCGATGTGCTTATAAATATAAGCTACTGACTTACAGACAGCTACCGATAAAAATATAGAGCTACCGGTGTAAGTATAAATAGCTACCGATGGAATAAGAGTCACCGATGGACGAAGCTACTGTCAGACTCACCGATCCATCAGACTCACCGATCCAAGGACTCACCGATGCAAATGAGTCACCGATGCAAATGACTCACCGATCAGATGACAGACCGATGCTGATCTATCTGAGTCACCGATCATTACTCTAATACTGATGACCTACCGATCACTTGAACAGTCATAAACAACTGTTTGAATTTTTTTTTCTTTATCTTTATTTATTCTAACCAACGGTCATATTAGTTATATTTTAATACCCTGACAATTAATTAATAAAGGTTGTCGGATGTCAGGAAACCGTACCTCGTACCTGCGGAAAGGAAACCTCTTCTGTCCTACGGAGCACGTGACATAAATACAAGAAGACTCTGCTGAAGAGATGAGCGAGACAACACACACAGAGACAAGGAAGACATACGACATACTCAAGAAGAGCTCTGTGCATACAAGAAGAACCAAGCAAGACAGAATCACATATACAATCAAGCCTACTCAAGAAGAGTTCTGTGCATACAAAAGAATATCGAAGATCTTCATCGACTACATTCTCACTACCTGCGAACCTGGAGCATACGACACTCTGTTTCTCAAACAGAAACGAGAAGAGGACTCAGACTCACTTCTGATCGAATCCAAAGGAGTCCAGAGCTACACTGAAATCACCAGAACCATCTCTAAACTCTACATCTCTTGTTCTGTGATTTATTATCATTCATTTCGATCAGTGTGTGTTATCTGCTGTATCTAAAACATACACTGTCTCCTGTACTCAAACTGAAGGATTCGTAAATCCTTACCAAACTCTTTCATTCTTTCTTTCCCACGAATAACAGTGGTAGAGGTCGTGTGTGACCTGGACAACTGGTTGCTGTTGTACTGTTTCCCACGAAGAACAGTGGTAGAGGTCTTGGACCTGGACAGTTGCAAACTGTTAAACCCCGATCTAGGGTGTGGATCATTTTTATATAAACTTTTGAGAGGACTATGTCTCGGCTTGAGACTGAACCTCTTGGTTACATTTGTTGTGTCATCTCTTTCAAAGTTTTATTCCGCTGCTAATCACTTTAAAACTAATACTATTTTTAAAGTTACTTTGATAATTAAATTAGCAAGTGTTTATGTTAAGTGTAGATTAGTAAGTTAGTTTCAAAAGATAATCACACACTCCTGTGTTGATTAACTGGGAATTAATCAATCCCTTGAGAATCTGACAGAACCTATACTTTAATATAAATTCACTACAGTTTAATTTATTATTTTATTTGGGGTTCTTTAAGACACTGTTTCAAATACAGAAATTTTTAATTGGTACTCAATTCACCCCCCTCTTGAGTGTCCACTCCGACCAACATGTTCTTTGTTTTCATGTTTGTTCTTTCTCTTTATTAGAAATCGAGCTTCTTTGGGATTTTCTGGATCTTGAAATGAAACCTATTGATTTCATATTTAGTATGAATTGGTTCATTTCTAATAAGTCCTGAATTTAATGTTTTCTTCGATGGGTATCCTTTATCATGACCGGTGGGGTGTGTTGTATATTTTACGGAGAATGGGACCTAAGGTTGAGTAGAGCTAGGCCATCTTATCTAGAGTTTGGAAAATTAATAACAATGATTTCATTTGACCTTAATTAGGAATCTTTGAGTGATGACCACCTCCATTTTTTCTTATGATTCATGATGTTTTTCTTTCTTACTTCTAGGGATTTCCACCAATAATGAAGGTATAGTTTTCTATTGAATTAGTACATGGTACACATCTAGTATCTATACCTTCTTACTATATGGAACCAGATGAAATCAAAGAGTTGAACACTTAGTTGGATGATCAGTTTGATAATGGATTTATACACCCATGTGTGTAACCTTGAGCGGTTTCCATCCTATTTTCTATGAAATTCAATCGAATACTGCCCCTATGTGTGGATTTCAATAAACTCTACAAAGTTATGGTAAAGAACCAGTTTCTATTTCCACCGATCAATTATATTTTTTACTAGTTGAAAGGGGAGAAGTGATTCCCAAAGATTGATCTTTGATATAGTTTTCACTGATTAATGGTAAAATAACCTAACATTCATAAAACCGATTTCTAGAGAAAGTACAGTGATTATGGGTATCTTTTCATGCCATTTTTTCTCTAACTCTCTTACAATCTTCATGTATTTGATGAATAAGATCTTCTATGAGTATTATATGTTCATGGTGGTCTTTTTGGAGGAAAATATAGTTAAAGTTTTGTACAATGATGATCATGTGCGTCATCTGAGAGAAGTTATAGAATTATTGAGAAATCACTGAATTTATTCCATGGAATAGTAACTTTATTCCTATATTAGGGAAGTGATGTTCTTCAGACATGTGGTCTTAGAACATGCTATCTCAGTTGACCCTGAAAAGGTTAAAGCTATTATGACATGGTAAAAACCGAGTAATGTTTTTTATATTCATAGATGATTGGGTTTAGTGGGTAATTATCACTAGTTCATAAAGTATTTCTCAAAGTTGGATTCTCTGATGACTTTGCTGACTCAAAAGGGGTGAATCTTACATGGAATGAGAAATGTTAGTGTTATTTTTTTATTAGAAGATTCTTTCACTTATGTAATGGTGTTGACCCTTCAAGAGGTAATGTTGTGCTATGTGGTTTTCAATGATGTATCAAGTTCTGGTTTGGGTTGTGTTATTATGAAATGTTATTATGTTTTAGTGTATGAATCTTAGAAGATTAGATCACATGATAAGAATTACCCAACCCATGACATTGAACATGAATCCATGATGCATAAAGTTAAGATTTGGCACAATTAACTTTTCATAGGAGGGTTTACTATGTATTCAAACCATTATATCATGAGTTATACATTCTCTCAAAAATATTTGAATTTCTTCCAGAGGAGTTTGGTGGAATACTTACAGTCTTTTGATTTAGACATTTCTTATACACCATGAAAGGGGAATGTTGTTGTTGATGTGTTGAGTAGGAAACCTATAACCAATATGATGAAAGAATCATCAAAAGAGTGGAAATTGAGGTATTTTTTTTATAGTTTCATATAAGAGTTCAAGAAATAGGGGTCGAGGTTTTCTTGGCTAGTGTTTAGTTGAACTCTTCCCTTCTCGATATGATTCTTCAATTTCATCATCTTCATGATGAATTCCATAGTATTAGAAATTCTCTTTATAAAGGGGATATTGTTATTGATTGGTCATTCTTCATGGAGTGTATCCTATTTTTCGGGAATCGGTATGTTTTATCGTTTCCAATGAGAAAATATATTATGAGATATTTCCATAATTCCCAATGGTTTGTGCATCTATGATCCACGATGTTTTTTTATGATATGCAACATCAATTTTGGTGTCCTGGTATGAGACAAAACATTTTTTATTTTGTTTCTCATTGTTATAATTTAAAACATGTCAATTCTGAATACCAGAGATCTTCATGTTTACTTCAGCCACTTCCTAAGACGACTTGGAAGTTGGATGATATTTTTATAGACTTTGTGGTTAGGTTTCTACGTACAGTAAGGGAGAATATTTCAATATGGGTTGTGATCAATAGGCTTATGAAATTGGATAACTTTATACCCATTTTATATACAATCAATGTTTAGGATCTAAAAAATCTATATGTGTATGATATTGTTCATGTGCATAGAGTTCCATCTTCCAGAGTCTCTGATATAGATCCTCATTTTACTTATCGCTTTTGGAGAGGAATTCAAGAGGTGATTGGAACCCATGTACATTGGAGTATAAAATTCCATCCCCAGACATATGGAAATAAAAATAGAGCTATATTGATTTTTGAGGACATGATTCATCCCTATGACCTCAATTTTGATGGATCTTCAGATAACCATTTGCGATGGTTTGAGTTTTATTGTAACAATATATACCATTCCTCAATCATAATAGTTCCATTTGAGGCATTTTATGGAAGACCATGTTAATATCTATAGTTTTGGTTAGATATTGGAGAAAAATCCTTGGTTAGACCAATTTTGGACCAAGATACGATAGGGAATATTTAGTTGATTCATTGGATAATTTTGATGGCATAGATTCAATATAAATCTTATGTTGATCATCATTATAGATCATTGGAGTTTTTAGTTGGTGACTAGTGTTCATGAAAGTTTAACCTCTTTTAGGTTATCAACAGATTGGGAAGAAAGGGAAGCTTGCACCTTATTATATGGGACCATTTGAGGTTGTTGAGTAGGTGGGGAAAGTGGATTACCATTTTTCACCGACATTGATACATAATGTGTTACATGTATCGTAGATATGTAAATATCTTTTTTATCCATCTCATGTTTGGAGTTGGAATGATCTTTATATTGAGCCTAATTTATCCATGACTAAGAATCCAGTCAGGATAGTAGATTTTGATAGAAAGGTACATCATGGGAGGATTATATCATTGGTCTATGTGTTATGGTATCATGATTCTGATATTCATGAGACTCAGGAGAGGGGGAGCCTAATGATAGGGTAGTGGCCTTATCTTTTTGTATAGAAAATTATTAATGGGATTTGTAGGGATAGAAAGTTTCAATGTTTTGGAAGTTTTATCATCCTATTATAGGAATTTAGATACTTATTGACCCTTATTATTATCATGCTTTGTATGGGTCTTGTCTATGATTTTTTTCCAGATAATTTTCAAAATTTTGGATGTTTCTAAGCTATGCACGGTTGGTGCATAGTTTTCCCAAACCATGTTCCACTTAAATTAAAACCATGAAACCATGGATAGTATGGTTTTCATAGTTGGTAAATGGTTTCAAAAACCGTTCACCCACCTATTTTGAATTTTGAACTCCAGTAGTGGAGCACACAGTTAGGGAAGACAAGGTTTCTAACCACGCGGCCCTACCGAGCTAACCATGCATGTGTGATATTTTAATTCCAAAAAATGTATAAAAAATTTAAAAACCCCAGTTTAATCCCCCTATCAACCCTATTTTGACCTAACTCAAATTCTTAGGTTTTGAAGGCTCTGAACGACCAATTTTATCCCCTCCAAATCCCTTCACTGGAATATCGTAGCTTGGAAGAACGCATTCGATCTTTTTTGGGTAAGTCAATCTCCTCTCATGTGTCTTCTCCCTCTCTCATGTAGTATCCTCCTTAGTGAGTGTTATATTTTTATGTTTTTTATGGATCTAAACTCCATTCTTTTGAATCTTCATTCTTGTCTTGATTTCTTGATCTATGATTCCCTCATTCCTCATTGGAAAATCACATTGTAGGTGTTCTGCATTGTGATCTCCATGATTAAAGGTTGGATGTTCCATTTGAGATTATCCATATGATTATACCTTGATTTTACTAATTGTTTGAAATATATTTAAATTAAATTACGAAAACCCAAAGTGATATAATTTGGAATGGGGATTTTAATTGGCATGAAATTTTAAGAAAAACACCCAATTCCAATAGAATTTGACTTTTGGGTGTATTTTTAAATTTATGGTATTAATGAATTGATTTGATAATTGTTTGGGTAAAATGGATTAAATTGAAATGATAAAAACCTATGATTGTGTTTCTATTGAAAAATCAAGAAATTATGAAAAAATAGTGTTTTGGTTTTGAAATTGAATTTTCATTTTGAAAAGGAAAAGTGGTAAATTTATTTGTGATTGATGATTTATTTTAAATAAAATGATTTACCCTTTTTCAATTGGTTGATTACTCACATATGAACCTGGGTAGTTAGTGGGTTATTTGGGACCATCATTCTAGGATGATTTTTCCCAAAAAAAAAATTGGATGATTATAACTCTAGAAAAAACCTAGTTCGTCAGATCTTATCATCGATGGGATGTTGATGTGTACTAATTTTCATGAGCCTTAAAGACATATGTACACATTTTCCAAGATTATAGATAAGATATGCGTGAGGATCCTATAACTAAGAACTATCATACGATAGGGAAGATGACCATGGTGTTTTATTTTGATTATTCTGAAATATATTCCATTGATTTTGGAACAATTTTGTTCACAACACTTGATTTATATAATTTTTTTATATAAAATTTTTATCTAATCCATGTTTGATATGTTTCCATCATTTTGAAATTAAATAATGTTTTTATAAAATTTTAAAATTTATTTCCATGCCTTGTTTTGTTGAAAATTAATGAATAATTATGTTTGTTATGATGAAATATTTTTATATAACACGTGGTTATACCCTTCTAGGATTTATATCTCACACCCTACCATTTCCTTTGGGAATTTGTAGTTTTTGTTCTTCTAGGTACGAGAAAAGGGAAAGAGCCTCTTGTAAGAGTTTTATGTTCCTAATCCTTTGGACTTAGAGTGATTTAACCCCTAGGATGTTTGAGTTCATCTTTTCTGCTTATGAGCGCTTTGATGATGTACTATTTTGGGTATTAATAAAAAATTTGGTTTTTGGTACTTTCTCCTTATGTAGTTTTAAGAATATTGGAATGTACCTTTTATATTCCACTGTTTTGAAGAAAATTTGTTCCTTCTTTATCATATATTATGAAAGGTTAGAGTTGTCAACATGTGGGGATCAATAACACCCTTCAGGCCCTGTTAGTTATGGCTCATGTATCAATTATCATGGTATCTGAGATGGTTCTTGACAATAATATAGATAAAAATGTTTATAAGCTCATGGTGGAAAAAATATGTGGTCATGGTTTGATCATATAGTATTAAATGGTTTTTTCAATTAAAAAACACCATAATATGTGTTTTGGTTCATTTGAAAAGATATGGAGTAAGTGAAACAAGATATTTATCTTAAAGATGATTGTAGAATATTCCATGGTAGTTTATAAAATTATTATATAATATAGGAAGTCTATAAATGTATATTAATTAAGTCTTAAGGATATTTGTGTATGATTAAGTGAAACATGGAGGATAAATTAGGTTATATTATGGTGAATTCCATGGTGAGTATCATATTTTCAAAAATGAACTAGAAATGGGAAACATTTAAAAAGTAATGACGTAAGAAATTTTAGAGGCGATGATAACTATTTCACGGTTATGAGTGCATCATTCTATAGTGGATTAGGATAAGAAAAATTTTCATCTTCAAAACAACCAGGTTTATTAAGATTTTAAGGCTTGCAGGTGATGGTTCATAGATTCAAAGTGAGGACTAGACATACCTATGTCCTAGAGGATGAGAAAAAAAATTCATGGTGTTCATGATTTTTATTGATAAGATATATTTAGTCTAATTTTAATTTAAATAAACTTATAAATATATTTATGATAGTTTCAATTTACATTTTTAAATTATTTTAAAGACCCATTTATAGGTAACTCATGATGATCTAACTTATAGAAAAACATGGAGTTATTTTATATAAAATCAAGGAGATAATTTAAAGTAATTCACAGTGATATTTTGGAAAACAAATTCGCATTAATTATTGCTAAATATTTTACAACATTTAATTGTGGTCTAAAATTGACTTATGTAAGAGGAAGTAGAATATATAGATTTAAATATTATGGATATATCTTTGAAAAATATTTATTTTATCAAGTATCGAAATCTAAAGATATTAATTGGCATAAAATTAATGTTTGTTCAAGGAGAGAGAAGGTTTATATATTTAATTTTAACATGGAAAATTTGTGATATAATCATTATGAAATATTTGAAAATATATTTTTGGAGATATAATTAAGGATCCATTGATAGAAAGATTTATTTTTGACCAAGATATGTTTAACCATTATAGAAGGAGATATTATTGTAATATCTATATCATTATGTAAATGAAACAAGGAATGATGACTTAGTGAAAATGTATCCTTTTATTCTAGTTTTATAGAGAGCATAGACTATATATTTGGAAATTACATAAAGGACAAAAAAATAAAGAGAGTCGGGTGCATACTACACATATCTAGTACTTTGATAAAAATGATCATTAATGGGATATCAATAACATATTCATAAAATTTCAAAAGGGTGAAAAATTTTATATATTAAATTAGATATTTTCATTTAAATAAATTGATCTAATATATATTTTTAAATGAGAAATAAAATTCTTCTATAAATATAGTCTGGAGGAAAATGATTGAACTGTATTAACAAAGAGTTGATTATATCCAGCATAGAGAGTGAGTAGGTAGAATGGTGGTGGACATTGAATTGTCAAAACTTGAAATTGTTTATGTGTTCACATATATTTACTCATGATTATAAAGGGGAAAACTTCATGTCTTTAAATAGATCCAACACTCATTTAAGTAATACATTGAGTGAGAAAAAGAAAAAGATATTCTTGGATGAACATTGAACTTTCTCTAAATTTATTATAAGGGTAGTGAACCAAAACATGGAGTGACTATAAAATAAAAATTATATCCACAAAAATGTTGTTATAATGAATTTTGGTACACTTAAACATTGTCATGTGTATTGTCCTTAGGTTTATTTGGGTCTCACTTCATAAATATATTTTACAAATAAGTGGTATTAGAGGCTAAAGGTTTTGACTCGATTTTGAATACAATAAATATATTGTATTTATTTTGTGTACACATAGATTCAATTCTAAAGCCTCATGTTTTTAATGGTGATCACTTTAATGGCTGGGTGAAGGGGATAGTTTGTTATCCAGAGGCTTGTGGTGATTATTTCCAAACATATATACACAATGATGGTATTTTTAATAAATGTATTAAATGTTTTTATGATGGAAAGATAGAAAATTTCATAGTTTAATTAATTACCAATGTGGTATATAAGAATTTTGTTAATTATACTACAAAATTTTAGATATATAAGAAATCTATATAAAATTTTAGGAAGAAAAGGATAGTGTTATATCCTCCTCAAGAGATGGTGGAGATTATAATAATGAAGGGACTTTCTTGGAAAAATATTCATACAATTATCTTATAAAAAAGGTAAGAAAAAAGTGGAAAAATTAGAATAATTATCCATAGAATATGGGTCTCCAATAAAGGTTATTAATTTTGATTCAATTTACTATAATGATTCTAATGTTGTTGTCTAATTTTTGTTATAAATTTTAAAATATTTATTCACCGTTGTAGATTGAATAGAGAGTGATTTCATGGAAGAAGGTGAAATTAAACTTAGTAATCAATTTAGAGAATATTACTATAGAAATCTTAGAAATATACAATCCTTATATGAGAAGTTAGATAAATTTAAAATTATACATGAAGTAATATATGAATTAATAGTAGAATTAATTTTAGATAATAATATATTGATGAAATATGAATTTTATTTGAAAGAATTAGTCACATATATGGACATAAAAATTGAAGGGAAAAGTGATTTACTTGATAAAAATTAACTTGAAGTGGAATAAAATTAGAGAAGGATAAAGAGATTATAGCCTATTTTATCCCTATCAATACCCGGCTTGATGAAAGGATAAATTTTGAAAAATAATCTTGTTCAAGAATGAAATTGGTATATTTTCAAATAACAGATAATTATTTGAATACTGGAAGATTAAAACAATGTTTATATCCTTAATTAGAAAGGGAAATCTGGGGATCCCTCCTATACAGTCTCTACAAGTGTTGCATTCCAGGAATAAAAATCTAAAATTAGATTGTAAATTGATGTTTATTGATAAATAAAGAAAAATTCGTTATTATAGTAAAATTTCATTGAAGTGATACTTTTTTAGAGTTTTTGGACACACCATGGATTTATGTTTGAAATCCAAAGAGTTTGAATATGGAATGAAATTTATTATTTCATCATAATCTAGATAAAGATACATGTGGTATGAATTTTCATGAGATGAATTATTTATGATAATCATGGGAATATTTAAAGGTATTTTAAATAGAATAGTATTGGATGTTTCATGAGTTAATACACCACTATATTATAATAAAATGGATAATAATTTAAATTGAGAAAAACTATTCGAACAACAGATTTATTTTGTCAAAGGAAAGTGATGTTTAATATTGATGAAGGGTTTTAAACCATCCATCATTTGTTATTTTCATTTTGATACCATCATAGATATAATAAAAAGAATATGAAGGATAAGGAATGATGTTTTTACTATAGAAAAAATAGGAATGAACCCCTAATGAAAGACTCAACTAGGAAAAATAAATTTATGGTAGTGATAATTGTTATTGAAGAGGTGCCACAATAATTTTTCCTAAGATTTTTCAAAAACTCTACTATCTTCAAAGAAATTAATATCGGTGGGTTTACTCACATATACATAAGGAAACATGATTAAGTATGCATGAAATAACAATATATATATAGGAAAGAATCATAATTGGGATCATTCTCATAATAAATATGGGTGCCAAACAAAATAAGATAGAGGATGTGAATAAATATAACCATAACAAGGATTATATAAGTGGTATCACGAAAAGTATAATCCATATTATGTATTATAATAATGATTGATGAAAAGGGTTAGTTCATCATAACCAACCATATTCCACTACATGATGATGTTCAGGAAGTACCCCTCTTTCCATGATTTTAATTGTTTTAACTATTGTTGGAGTGATATATTTTTTAAGGGGGAGATTTCATCCATGGGATGAGTATATTTTAAGGCATGATGAATCTATTATTTAAATTGGTATAAAATCCGTATCTAAAATGTCAATTGGTATCATCTCGTTTCGGAAATATTTGATCCTGAGTTGAAAATTAAGTGGTGTTAAAGCCAAATATAAATTTTTTAACTAGTACCAACTAAGATTGGTATCCAAAAATAAATATTAGGCAATATCTAGTGGAATAAAAACATAAATATGGAAGATAATATCTTTATATAGAAGCAAAAATATTTACATAGGAATTTATGTTCTTTTTTCTAGATTTAATAAAGTGGTATAATCTAATTGATATTTATGATATCAAAATATGTTGAATGGAGACTGGTCTAGCCCAAATTTACCCAAGTTTTAAGGGTCAGGGGGTCGCTTGTAGTGTAGCTTGGGTTGTCGAATCCTCAAATACCTAAGAAGAACCTTTAGACACTCAATAAAAAGAGATGGATTTTTGGATATGAAGTGGCCAACTTGGGTTGATTTTAGATTGTTTTGAAAGAGCACTAAAAGATTTATGTGAATTCAAATTATGAGAAAATGAGTTGATCCTAGGTTATTGCTCGGGGTGGATTGAATGAATTCCTTTTTTTTATGATTTTAATTTCATTAACTCGAGAAAGATTCATGCAATGAATTAAAACTAACCTCATAAATTACTGATTAAACACCTTCAAAACATATGATACTCACCTATACACTTGTAGGATCATTTTCATGAGCACTCCAAGGTAAAGGATGTAATTAGCACATGAAAGTGGGGTGAATAAATTCAATAAGGAAGAGGAAGAATAAAAATTATTGAATGAAAGAAACTCAATTAAAAGAAATTAATAACATTTAGGGCATGAGAAATAACATTCAATCCAGCCCTTTTCTACTCCCTTGGATCAACCCATAAAAGAGCTAGCCCTCCATTGATGACAAGTTCTCAACGGAAGCGGAAAGTAGACTTATGAGGGTGGAATTGAAGAAGTAAAAACAACAAACATAACGATCACTCCACCGTTGTGTGAACAAAATCACAAGGTTTGGTGTGAATAAATTCACACCTTGAGGAAAAGGTATCAATGTGATAAGGATAAGAACAGAACAAGAGAATATAAAGAACTTTTATTGAAGACTAAGGTGATTCGAACAACTTACATGAGAAGGAAGAACATTACAAAGGCAAATTGGCATAATAACATTACAATGAAAAGAAAGCACCCAACATCCATAAATCCACCACCAATCCTTCCTTAAATAGGAAAAAATGAAGCCTTGGCCGAGCCCCCATCATCCCATATTCTTTTAATTAATTATGTTGGGGAAAGGTGGGTGGAACATTAATGATGAGAGACTTTTCCACTTCTTGCCCCGAAGTTGCAGCCAGCTTGCATCCACCAGAAAGACACGCCTAAAGGACCTTCTCGAAAGCCGAATTTGAGTGGGCCCTAGAATACTTAAATGAAGCCCCTGATTTCCCCTAACATCATGTAAAAGTTCAGTCCGAAAAACTGTGTGGTTATGGAGATATGATTGCAATGGTGGGATGTTTTTCTGGGCCGCAGACTCTGGCACAAAATTAAATCTTCAACTTGGACCGCCTTAATCACCACCATTGAGGACGAATTAGCACTGGATCCAGAAGAATTATTTGTTCCCCTATATGTATTATATCCTTCCATAACTTTTGGGCTTATGTGGGCTTGTATTGTGGGCCCCATAGTCCGATCAGTGGGATGATATACAATCTGCCTTCTACAGAATTGTTTCCTTTAATCGCCAAATATCTCCATCATACGTTATTAATAATCCATTGATCACTGAATAAACAATGTTCATAATTAAGTGAATATACATTTCCAAAAATATAAAATTAAAACATGTATAGTTACATTCTTTAAAATCAGATGAAACATTGGGCCTAAATTTGTGCACATTAGGCATGAAGTGCAGAAATGATGAGAATGATTGTTCAAAATGTAAAATGAAATAAAATGGTATTTATGAATAGCAAGGAACATGAAAACTACATATATTAGCAATGAATATTAGACTCTTACGGTGGCTAATCACACCCCCCAGCTTGAGTTTTTCTAGTCCTGAGCAAAATATATCTCACAAAAATGAAATTCAAATGACCTTTTCCAAAAACATTTTAATACACATTTCTAACCCAAAGATCACAAATCAAACAATTATCAAACCCATAAAAATCATTTAAAACAAGCTATGTCCATAGGCATATCTCAAGCCCGAGCCCATTCCTTTGTTCAAATTCATTTCCATATTTCATCCAAATTCAATTAAGCATGATGAAGTGTTGTGTGTCACAATAGACATGGGGGTTCATTTTCATTCGAGGGAGAAAAGATGGAAGCGCTAGGAGAAATGAAATTTTAATAATAAGATGAGTACTCATTTTTTGTTTTCTTTTTTTTGGGTTTTTTTTGCAATTTTTTCATGGTAATTGAAATTGAACTCAATCGAGTCAACCCATGTAGCAAGACTTTGCCGATGACTCACAGGATCAAAGACCTTAGGGAACCAAGTGAAGCTCACATACTCGGACATCATCTCGAGTTAACTCAATCAAAAACAAATTCAAATTACCACAAATAGAGATAAAATGCCCAACTCTGGGCTAGACAACTATGGAGTCGCGATCCCCAAGTGTCGAAAGCAACACATTAGGTCAATTCATTGCTCTACGTGCATTTTTTTTTGAATACTCATGTTAAAATTAAAATGATCGCCAATCCTATGCTATTTATTATAGGTCCCCAAGAACTCAAACTAAGACCCCACAATCTAGAGGACGTGCATTGTGTTATTTTTATTAAATGGATGAAAATATAACAGTGAAAAATCACATCGGACAACCACACTTTCCAATAACTATGCACATGAACATAAAATTGCATTAAAATCAGAATCAAGGCAAGCAAAATTATTTGATATCCAATTTCAGAGTTTGGAATGTGTGTTATCATGTTCAAGGTTAATGGAATTTTTCCTTCCACACATTTTTATCTCCCCCCCAACTTGGAATACACAGTCCCCAGTGTTTAAATAATTGAAACATAGAAGTGGCAAGATAGAAGTTCAATGAAGACATTGAAAATGAAAATTATTGAATGAAGTCACCTGGTGGTTGATGTTGAAAATGCATTCCCATGTCTCCCTTCAGTTCTGGTTTATCTCCCAATGGCTTGGACGGTTGTGACCAGCTTTTCCCAATGACCTATGACATGCCTTAAAATTTTTTTTAATATATATATTTTTTGTATTTTTTTTAACCTAAAAAAAGTATAAATAACATAAACTGATGATACATTGTCTTCTTTATATTTTCTGGGTAAGGTATTACTCAGGGATCACACCGCGTGACACGGATGAATACGGTGCTCCCCTTTCATACCCATCCTTACTCATAAAATAAGAACAGGTCAACAATCTATTTTTTTTAAATACCAACAAAAATATAAAATAAAATAAAATAAAATAAAATAAACTAATGATACATTGTCTTCTTTATATTTTCTGGGTAAGGTATTACTCAGGGATCACACCGCGTGACATAGATGAATACGGTGCTCCCCTTTCGTACCCATCCTTACTCATAAAAGAAGAACATGTCAACACTCTATATATATATATATTTTAAATAACAAAATGAAAAAGAAGGAAAGAAATAAGAAAAAAAATGATTCACAAAGATTAAAAACATGAAGACCACGGGTTGCCTCTCATGCAGCGCTTTTGTTTAACGTCGTTAGCCCGACATGGATCCTAAATCTATCAATTTTTTCCTGGTTCATAGGTTGGCTCTGTTAAATCTACCTCTATTTCCTGTTTATTGAATGATTCAATGAATGGTTTTAACCTATGACCAATGACCTTAAAAATGTTACCACTTGTGGGATCCTGAATCTCTACAGCCCCATGAGGGTACACATGATGCACTATAAATGGACCTGACCATCTAGACCTTAACTTTCCCAGGTGTAAATAAAGTTTTGAATTATACAAGAGCAAAAGTTTTCCCAGTTCAAATTGTTTGACTTTGATATTCCTAGAATGGTAGGCTTGAACTCTAGATTTATTTATCCTTGAATTTTCTTACGCCTCCATCCTAAGTTCCTCATGTTCATTAAGATCTAACTTCCTCTTTTCTTCGGCTAAAGAAATGTCGAAATTCATTTTCTTGATTGCCCAAAATGACTTATTCTCAATTTCAACAGGTAAATGGCATGATTTTCCATAAACTAACCTATATGGTGACATTCCTAGGATAGTTTTGAATGTTGTACGATATGCCCAAAGAGAATCCAAGAGTTTCTCAGACCAATCTTTCCTAGAGGGGTTGACAATTTTTTCAAGAATTTGCTTAATCTCCCTATTTGCGAACTCAGCTTGACCATTGGTTTGAGGATGGTATGCAGTGGAAACTTTATGAGAAATTACATACTTAGACATGAGTGAAAAGAATGGGCGATTATAGAAATGGGTTCCACGATCACTGATTATAGCCCTCGGAATTCCAAATCTAGAAAAGATATGCTCTTTTAGGAATCAGATCACAACTTGATGATCATTAATCTTGGTGGGAATGGCCTCAGCCCATTTTGAGACGTAATCAACATCTAATAGGATGTAGAGGTATCCCTTAGAGTTTGGAAAGGGTCCCATGAAATCAATTCCCCAACAATCAAAGATTTCAACGACTAGAATGGGAGTGAGGGGAATTTGATTTCTTTTGGAAATGGATCCTAATTGCTGACACTGAGGACAACTTTTTCCGTATTGGAAGGAATCCTTAGTGAGGTTCGGCCAGTATAAACCACTTTGGAGGACCTTTGCAGTGGTTTTCTTTGTAGAAAAGTAGCCTCCACATGCCTCTCCATGACAAAATTTTAGAATGGACTCTTGCTCAGACTCGAGAACACATCTCCTAATTATTTGATCAGGACATAACTTGAAGAGGTAAGGATCATCAAACACGTAGTGTTTGACATCAGAAAGGAATTTCCTCTTAGCTTGGGTCCCCAGGAATTTTGGAATGTCACCCGTCACCAAATAGTTTGCTATGTCAGCATACCAAGGGAAATCACTCACTGAATAGAGGTGCTCATCGGGAAATGAATCAGACACAGAGAGGTGGTGTGAGTTGTCTTTGAATTCCATCCTAGAGAGGTGATCATCTACAACATTTTCAACACCCTTTTTATCCTTAATGGTTAAATCGAACTCTTGAAGAAGAAGGACCCACCTAATCAATCTAGCCTTGGCATCTTGTTTTTGGAAAAGGTATTTTAGGGCTGAATGGTCAGGGAAGACAATGATGGGTGATCCTAAGAGATAAGACCTGAACTTCTCTAAAGAAAAGACAACAGCAAGCAGCTCTTTCTTAGTGGTGGTGTAGTTTATTTGTGCATCATTTAAAGATTTGATTTCATAAGCAATGACACATGGAGTTTTCTCACACCGTTGTCCTAAGACTGCTCCTACAGCGAAGTCACTTGCATCACACATGAGCTCGAAAGGAAGTTTCCAATTTGGAGATTGCATGATAGGTGGAGATATAAGAGTTGACTTGAGTATAGAGAATGATTCCTCACAGCATTTTGTCCATAAAAATGGAGTATCTTTTACCAATAGAGCACAAAGTGGTCGAGAAATAGAGCTGAAATTCCTAATGAACCTTCTATAAAAACCAGCATGTCCTAAGAAGGACCTTACTTCCTTAACAGTTTTAGGAGAGGGAAGGTGATGAATTATTTCAACCTTAGCTTTATCAACTTCAATCCCTCTACCAGATACTAGATGACCTAGAACATGTCCTTCCCTTACCATGAAATGGAATTTTTCCAAATTTAGTATGAGATTCTTATCCTCACACCTTGACAAAACCTTTTTAACATTTAGAAGGCATCCCTAAAAAGTATCCCAAAATATGGAGAAATCATCCATGAAGACCTCTAAACAATCCCCCACCATTTCCGAGAAGATTCCCATCATGCACCGCTGGAAGGTACGAGGGGCATTACATAACCCAAAGGGCATGCGCTTGAAGGCAAAAGTGCCGAATGGACAAGTGAAGGTCGTTTTTCCTTGATCCTCTAAAGAGACTTCGATTTGATTATTCCCTGAGAATAAATCTAGGAAGTAGCAGAATTGATGACCCGCCACTCGCTTGAGGACTTGATCAATAAAGGGCAAGGGGAAATGGTCTTTCTTGGTACAAGAGTTGAGCTTCCTATAGTCAATACAGACTCTCCATACACTACTAACCCTTGTTGGAAGCATCTCTCCATCATTATTGGTTATTACTTTGATTCCAACCTTCTTTGGAACCACATGGATTGGGCTAACCCACTCACTCTCAGCTATAGGATAGATGATACCAGCTTTTAACAATTTCAAAAGTTCTTTTCTCACTACTTCCATGAGATTAGGATTGAGTCGTCGCTGAGGTTGACGACATGGCTTTGAATCGGATTCTAGAACAATTCTATGAGTCCCGATAAGTGGGATTATCCCATGAATATCTGATAGAGTCCATCCAATGGCTTTCTTGTGTCTTCTAAGGACATCTAGAAGCATCCTCTCATGATTTGATTCAAGAGAGGAAGAAATGAAAACATGAAAGGATTGATTGTCCCCTAAGAACGCATACTTGCGTGATGAAGGTAAAATCTTAAATTCAAGATCAGAGTGGTTATCACTTTCCAAGAAAGGATGAGACTTTGTATTGAACTCAGTTTCTTTGTTTACATTTCTTGACAAAAATGGTTCCTTGTGAAGAGAATTTTCATCCACTAAATTAGCTAGAGTAGTTTCATGAAGGGATATGGACTCGATGTTATTGATTTCACCCATGGTATCATTGATTGGTGATTCTAGAAAATCATCAATAGAGCAATCTGAAAGAGATTGAAGCCAAGGAGACAAATTTCCCTCATGTGAAAAAAGAAAATCAATCTCTTTTTGACTTAAACATCCTTCGGTAATTTGTTGATGTTCCTTGAGTTCACTATCAACACTACCTATCCAATTAACCTCATTGATCTCTTCATCATCCCCAATTTGAGAGTTTGCATTGTAGATGTTCAAGTCTAGACTCATGTTTCCAAAGGTGATGGTCATGTTCCCATTTCAGACTCGGATAATAGAGTTGATTGTTGCAAGGAAGGGACGACCAAGGATGATTGGGGTTTGCTCCCTAGTACCTAATCTTGGGTGATTGTCTAGAACAATGAAGTCAGCTGGGTAAATGAAATTTTCAACTTTCACCAAAACATCCTTTAAGATCCCCTTTGGAACTCGAATACTACGATCAGAAATTTGAAGAGTGACAGATGTGGGTTGGAGTTCTTCGAGCCCTAACTGACAATACATAGCATAAGGAATGAGGTTCACACTGGATCCTATATCACACAAGGATTTGACAACTTTTTTCTCTCCTAGTTCAACATTTATGTAAGGGCATCCCGGGTCTTTCATCTTTGGAGGAAGGTTTCCTTGGATTGTTGTGCTAACACTTGCTGCCAGAAGGACTTGGTTCTTATGTGAGAATTTCCGTTTAAATGTGCAGAGGTCCTTAAGGTATTTTGAGTATGCAGGAATGGTTTGAATGGCATCGAGGAGTGGAATGTTCAACTTGAATTGTGAGAATATTTCCCTCAATGTTTCACTCAATTCAGGCTTGGTTTTCCCCCTAATGCATTGAGGAAATGGGGCAGGTTGTGGGGTTGTTTTTTGAAGAGTTGTTTCTTTCACATTTTTATTAGTATCTTCAGTTTGTTCATGTGCTTCAATTGAATTTTCATTAGAGTTTGAATCTTCAGGTGGGTTTTGAACTATTTGTTCAGGTTTCTCAATTGATTTCCCACTTCTCAAAACTGTCACAGCCTTTAGTTGTTCATGAGTTGTTTGAGTGCAACTTGTCTCCCCCCTTGATGTTTGTTGTGGAATGGAATGTGTGGGCATGGGTTCCTTTCTAGTTTTGATGGTTTGAAGTTCCTTTTTAAGGGACGAGACTTCTGAGTTCATCCTTTCCATTTTTTTGCACAGTTGTTCAAGGATTGGGAGAGGGACAGATTGGGAAGGGGTTTGTGTTGGTTGGGTTATCCCAGGGGGTTACTTTGGTTGTTGGATAGGTTGTTGGTATTGGACTGGATGATGTTGGTATTGGACTGGTTGTGGTTGGAATTGGTTATGGTTTTGAAAATTTTGTGTAGGGTAGGGGTTTGGTCCTTGTGGTTGGCTCGGTTGTTGGTTATCTTTCCATCGAAAGCCTGGGTGGTCATTATACCTTGGGTTGAATGTGTTTGGGTATTGAGGCTTTTGAAAGTTTAGGGAATTGACTTCAATAGGTGGTCCTCCTAAAAGAACATCCTTGATGGATGGAATGGTTGGGCAGTTTTCCGTTTTTTGGTCATGTTTGTCACAGATTGTGCAAACAATGTCTACAGTTTGGATTTAATTGATTTTCCTATGGTCTATCTCTTCAACCTTCCTAGAGAGTGCTGCAAGTTTCTCCCTAAGGCTTTCCTCTTCCCTAAGTGTATAAATTCCAGTAGTTCTTTGAGGCTTTTCAGAATAAGGTGATGTTCCCCATGTTTGGTTTTGTTCAGCAAGGATTTCTAGATACTCGTAAGCATCATTTGGTGATTTGTTTTTAAAGGTCCCATTACACATCATGTCAATGAATTGTTTGTTCCCCGGGCCCAAACCTTCATAGAAAATTCTTACCTGTTCAGGAATAGAAAAACCATGGTGTGGAACCATGTTTAGGGTGTCTTTGAACCTCTCCCATGTTTGATAAAATGACTCTCCCTCTTTTTCAAAAAAGTTTTGGATGCTCTTTTTAAGTGCAATTGTTTTGTGACGAGGGAAGTATTTTTTGTAGAATTCTCTTTGCAGTTGGTCCCAAGAGTGGATTGATGCAGGTCTCAAGTTGTTTAGACAATTTTTAGCTCGATCCTTTAATGAAAAAGGAAAGATCCTCATCTTAGCAGATTCTAGTTGATGTGGGGGACACATGGTTTCAACAATGTCGTTGAACTCTTTGACATGAAGGTATGGCATTTCTGACCCCATCCCATGAAAGGTTGGAAGGTGGTTTAGGACATGGGGTTTGAATATGTAGTTGGTGTCTCCTATGGAATTGTGTCTAATGCATGAGGGGGAATTGGTCCAAGCAGGAGTGAGGTAGTCGTTCATGGTTTGATCAACTACATTCCAAAGTTTGGAGCTTCTTGGTTTTGGTTTCCCATTTGATTCCCCCCAGGGATTACAATTTGATTTTGTGGATGACCCTCCATTGGACTTGTTTCAAGTTCTGACTTTGGGGTTTCAAGAATATTTGGATCTTATTTAAACAATCCCCTAGGTGCACTTGACTCCCCTATCCTAGGACTATCCACCCTAACTAGTCTGTTTGAGAAATCGTGGGTGTAGGCGGACATGCGCCAAAAAAAAGCAAGAAAGGGACAAGATAAGAGATCTTGGGTGAGAGTAGAAGAATAGAGGTGAGGAAAGAAGGTTTTTTTGGATCTAAGGTACTTACTTGGTCCCCAGCAACGGCTCCAAAATTTGGTCTCGCCCAAATTTACCCAAGTTTTAAGGGTCAAGCGGTCACTTGTAGTGTAGCTTGGGTTGTCGAATACTCAGAGACCTAGGAAGAACCTTTAGACACTCAATAAAAAGAGATGGATTTTTGGCTATGAAGTGGCCAACTTGGGTTGATTTTATATTGTTTTGAAAGAGCACTAAAAGATCTATGCGAATTCAAATTATGAGAAAATGAGTTGATCCTAGGTTATTGCTCGGGGTGGATTGAATGAATTCCTTTTTTTATGATTTTAATTTCATTAACTCGAGAAAGATTCATGCAATGAATTAAAACTAACCTCATCACTTACTGATTAAACACCTTCAAAACATATGATAATCACCTATACACTTGTAGGATCATTTTCATGAGCACTCCAAGGCAAATGATGTAATTAGCACATGAAAGTGGGGTGAATAAATTCAATAAGGAAGAGGAAGAATAAAAATCATTGAATGAAAGAAACTCAATTAAAAGAAATTAATAAAATTTAGGGCATGAGAAATAACATTCAATCCATCCCCTTTCTACTCCCTTGGATCAACCTATAAAATAGATATCCCTCCATTGATGACAAGTTCTCAACGGAAGCGGAAAGTAGACTTATGAGGGTGGAATTGAAGAAGTAAAAACAACAAAAATAACGATCACTCCACCGTTGTGTAAACAAAATCACAAGGTTTGGTGTGAATAAATTCACACCTTGAGGCAACGGTATCAAGGTGATAAGGATAAGAACAGAACAAGAGAAGATAAAGAACTTTTATTGAAGACTATGGTGATTCGAACAACTTACATGAGAAGGAAGAACATTACAAAGGCAAATTGGCATAATAACATTACAATGAAAAGAAAGCACCCAACATCCCTAAATCCACCACCACTCTTGCCTTAAATAGGAAAAAATGAATCCTTGGCCTATCCCCCAACATTCCATGTGTCTTTAATTAATTATGTTGGGGAAAGGTGGGTGGAACATTAATGATGAGAGACTTTTCCAGTTCTTGCCCCGAAGTTGCAGCCAGCTTGCATCCAGCGGAAAGACGCGCCTAAAGGACCTTCTAGAAGGCAGAATTTGAGTGGGCCCTAGAGGACGTAAATGAAGCCCCGGATGGTCCCTAACATCATGTAAAATTTCAGCCCGAAAAACTTTGTGGTCCTGGAGATATGATTGAAATGGTAGGATGTTTTTCTGGGCCACAGACTCTGGACCAAAATTAAATCTTCAACTTGGGCCGCCTTACTAATCACCATTGAGGACGAATTAGCACTGGATCCAGAAAAATGATTTGTTCCCCTATATTTCTTCCATCCTTCCATAAATTTTGGGCTTCATTGGGCTTGTATTGTGGGCCCCATAGTCCGATCAGTGGGATGATATACAATCTGCCTTCTCCAGAATTGTTTCCTTTAATCGCCAAATATCTCCATTATACTTTATTAATAATCCATTGATCCCTGAATAAAAAATGTTCATAATTAAGTGAATATCCATTTCCAAAAATATCAAATTAAAACATTGATATTTACATTCTTTAAAATCAGATGAAACATTGGGCCTAAATTGGTGCACATTAGGCATGAAGTGCACAAATGATGAGAATGAGTGTTCAAAATGTAAAATGCACTAAAATGGTATTTATGAATAGCAAGGAACATGAAAACTACATATATTAGAAATTAATATTATCCTCTTACAGTGGCTAATCAGATACTCCCATTATATGTATCAATATGTCGATCAATTTAAGAATATAAATAAATAAAATGGGTCTTTTGTATAATTAAATAATAATTGTTTTAAATTATAAATGGATAAACGATATATAAAGGAACATAAATAATGGTATTAATGTTTAAAATAATGTTAAAGGTTTAATAAATGGTAGACAATAGATATTTAAAATATGTAAAAATAATAGAAAATTCCTAAAGGCTTTGAGAAATAAAGAGTTTGAAAGAGATAAAATCTATGATGTAGTCATCATAAATTGGCGAGTTAAAACTATAAAAATATTCATTGTAGGACTAGTGGTGATATAGTTAGATTTAAATATATCTTTAAAGTAATTTATGAACTATGACATTAAGATAGAAAAACCTCTGAAGATTTACTTTATAATTTTTTCATAAAGTAGGAGAAATGTGTTTTATAAATATAAGTTCTTATTGGATCTTTGATTAAATAAATGGGTACAAAATATAAACTTATAATATATGTATGGATTTAAAGAAGTATGGTCAAAGAAATACATATGGGTATAATTTTTAAACCAAGAGGTTGAATGTTGGATTTTTTGAAAATGATGGTTGGATATCAATGTTGAAGATGTTTAAAATAAATTTTAATAAAGTGGTTGTATCGTTATGATCATGATGATTATTGGAATGGAAGTGTTATCAGTGATTTAAATGGAATTAGTGTATAGAGATAATAATGGAACAATATTGTTGATTAAGAGAGTATTTTCCAAAGGCAATGTGTAAGTGGGTTATCATGGAACACTCAGAAATAAGATTTAATTAATTAGAATGAGAATATTATAGACCAGTGAATCTATCTTTTAAGGATGTTAAATTGTTTAATCTATCTTATTATGTTGTTGGTAGAAGAGAGAGATTTTATAGAATAATTTGGATAAATTAAGAAGGTATTTGGTGAAGGAAGAGCACACTACTCATTAATAAGAAAATGAACACACCATAATATATAGAACAATAGTGAGGGTATCATATTGTAAGATATTTATGGTTATAGCTAGATCATCGAAGACAAAATAGGTTTTTGTGTTACACCATGCCACAATCAATTTAATGGTGTAGTCATGAAGATCCAGAGCAGGTGAAACAATATATTGATCCTAGAGCTAACCATAACATATTCCACGATAGTTTCCAAAATCCATATATACAATAAGGAATATTAAAATTGGAATAAAAGAAGTTACCATGTTCCCCATGTATGATTATGTGAAATGGGGAGTTTAATAAAGGGTATTACATAGTGTAATTCATGGAAATTATCATATTTCATGAAATTAATTGAAAAATGGAAACTGGAAATAGGTCACAGAGTAAGCCATGATGCATGTAATCTTAGAGATGATGATAAAAATGTCATATTTAGGAGGGATTAATTTTGTATTATCTAGTGATAAGGAAACTTTTTAACTCTAAAATGATATTTTTTATTAGGATGTTAATGTTTCTAAGAATGGGTTTTTGAATCCAAAGTGTTGATTGGACATGCCTATGTCGTAGAAGGCGAGAAAAATGTCCAGGTCTACATGATTTATTGGGATATGATAAATTTATTCTAATTTTAATTTATAGAAACTTTAAGTTATATTTATGAGAGTTTTATTCAACTTTTTTAAAATATTTTGAAGAGTTATTTATGAGTGACTCATGTTAGCATAACTTAGAGAAAATCATGGATTTTTTTAAAGAATGTTGTTGGGATATTTTAAAGTAATACAAGGTGATATTTTAGAAATAATTCATTTTAATTATCAGAAATTTTTAATGTAATTTGAGTATGGAGGAACTTTGACTTCGTGGAAGAGGAAATAGAATATATAGATTCATGTTTTATATATCTATCTTTGAATAAGATTTATTTAGTCAATTCGGTAAAGTCACGGAGATTAATTAAAATAATATTAAAGCCTGACTTAGAAGGGATAAATTTTCCATATTTATTTTGGACATGGAATATTTTTGATCGAGTCATTGTGACATATTTTATGATATATTTTAGAGATATTAATATAGTCTACATATAAATAAATGGGTGGTTTTTTACAATATATGGTTGACCATTAAAGGAGGATATATTGATGGAATATCTATATCATTACGGTATTGAAAGACGCAATGATGACTTGGTGGTAATATAGATATTGATTCTAGGTATTGAAAGTGGGTGTAAAATATATATATGGATATTATGGAAGGGATTAGAAGGTTAACAAAGTCATGTACATACTTCACATATATGTTTTTTTTGAGAGAGAATCTCATTCATGGACGATCATTGATATATTTTATAAGTTTAAAAATATGAGAAGAAGTTAAAGATTGAAATAGAAAATTACCTTAAAAAAATTAATTTAATATGGATTTTTTATAGAGGAAGAAAATGCAGATGTGAAGGTCATGTAAAGAAAATATACTCAAATCTATTGATAAATAGTTGATTATATTTGACTTGGAGAGTGAGGTGTAAGTAAGGTGGATGAAATCAGAGCATCAAATCTTAACATTGTTGATATTTCCACATTAGCTTACTTATACTAATCATATAGATACTTCCATTTTTATAAACTAATCCATGTTTCCTTAAATCAATGAGTATAAAGATAATAATACAAAGTGATCCTTGGGTGTGTGGAGAAGGTTTCCTAAATTTATTTTTATGGTAGTTCACCTTGGTAAAGAGCGACAATAATATAAAATTTGTAACCACCAAATATAGCATGATAGTATATTTTGGTACTTCATCATGTCATCATGTTTATCCTCCATAGACAGATCCCTTTTGGGTAAACCATGTACAATCATATAATCCTTGTGTGACATTTTTATTTATATGTTTTATATATTTCGTGTGGTTTCTCTTGAGGGAAGGAGAGGTTAAAGCAAGTTACTACTAACATGATAATAAGATATGATAATAATTTAGGGTTAGAGAGGAAATATTTTAATTGGTAAGCACCCTTATGATAATAATTTGGAGTATTTATTGTATTTATTCACTATATTGTTGGTATCTATAGATACCATGTTGAAGAATAATTATGTGAATAAAAATTAGTTTAAGATAATAGATTACTTAAAAAAGATATTTCAAGAAGAAGCTAATTATGAAAGGTATGAGGTTTCAAAGGAATTATTTAGATTCAATATATATATATATATATATATATATTTATTTATTTATTTAATCTTAAATATCTATTCATATTCTCAATATGATTAGTTGAATTACCGACTTAGATAGTTTGGGGTCTCTTTTAAGGCATTATCTAGCTATAGACTTCATTATATAATCACTTTCAAAAATAATCTAAAACTTTTTTTGAAAACTATAATATGAATAAGTTAAATACCAATAATGCTTCTTTTAGTAATAAGTTAAATTCATTGAAACCTAATGGTCAAATTAGGAAGGAGGGTAATTTATTCTATTATGGAAGGTCTATTCATTTGGGGTAGGAATTTATTATAATTCCTAAAGGGATAAAATTATCCCAATGTATAGCTAATATTATGTATTAATGTCATGAAACAAATTAATATATTTTAAAGGGTATATAATACCAGTTTATATTAAAAAATTATTGTGAATACATAAATTAGTTAAAAAATTAGTGAATAATTTATGATTAAATCATAAATTATGCATCAATGTGATGGAGAAAGAGTTTCAATATCATGGAATTTTATGTAATTGATTACCAAAAATCATGGATGAATATACAATAAATAATGTGTGTTTTGATCCCATTTCTTTTATGTCATAAGAAAAGTTATTTATAAAAAAATATTTGTCATAAATAAAATTAGATTATGTTTTCATACAAATGGTTTAATATCCATTATATTATAGAACATGTTTTGAAAAGAATATGTGGATAAAAGGAGTTTGATCTATGAAAAAAGTAGATTATCTGAGATAAAAGAGTTTATACAATATAAATTTTAGAATATGAGGGAATATTTTAAAGAATAAAGTCTTCTTTTATGAATATTTTTCCAAGAACACTGAAAATTATGTAAGATATATTTTTTCATAGGTTTTTTTAGTATTCCCATTATAGAAAATTAGTGTTATTTCCTATAATAAATGAATTTATATATATTAGAATGATATTTTGTATAACATATTGTTTCTAAGTGTATAATGGAAGTATGGGAAAACATTAATATGTTCAAAATATAACAAGTAAAATATTAAATCTATCAGGTTCAATGTGAAAGTCAATTAATATCATAAAAAATTTTAATATATATTATTAAAGGTAGATATTAATGTAATGATTTACATTTTGTTACCAAATGATCACAAAGAAATTTTTAAATTGAAAGGTTACAATAAAGAAGAAGATGATTAAATAAAAAAGATTTATATTAATAAAATAGAAGTTATTAACATCATAACATTGTATTTTATGAGGTTAATAAGTTAATGTATTTATTAAAAGAGTTAAACATTAGGATTATGATTTATAGTCTCATCATTATTCAAAAATGTTCTTTATAGATGTTAGTCACTAAATGTTTTTAGTGGGATGTATTATCATTTGTTCAAATAAATATATGATGATAATTACAAAGTGATATAATGAGTTAAAAAAATCCCTAAAATTTATAAAACATAAGTACTCTCTAGATATATATCATACATAATAATATTAAATTAGTGACTTTTTATTTTGGTTGTTAATATTCCTAAAGTAGTTTAATACTTTGAAATATAATGTGTTATACAAAAATCACTGTCTACTTTTATCATCATTTCATCTTGTATGCATATATTCATGAAGTGAAATAATGAATTACCTCTTGAAGAACGAGTTTTTGTTATCCTTAATCGATGTTCATTGTGTAATATTATAGATTATGATAAAATATAAAGGTTAGTACGGGTAGGATTTTATATCTATATTCAAAATAGTTTAATGAGACATAGGATTAGTTTTTTGTGTTGGGTAAACTATGAATTATTCTACGTGGAGTTTAATACACTATGTAGCTGGTATACGAGGGGATTGTATTATATATATATATAGATTTCCCCAATACCTAAGGTTGGAAAATATACCAACTATGAGAACCTCCATACTTTGATACCTTTCCTCTTCTAGATTTTGGGTTGAGCCAGTCATGGGGTGGTTAGGTATGTTATTGATAATTTAATTTTATGAGCTTAGTTAAGATGATGTTTTTAGTCTCATATGATGAGTATAAAATTTAGGCCCCCGATTGAGATAGTATAAATGAGTGTATTTTTATACATTGATAAGTGAAATGTGGTTTGGTTGTGTATTTCATGAGGCACATGTGAAGTGTTCATCCATTAGGGTGAATGACTTGTTATGTGTTCACCCATCTAGAAAATATATACTTGGAGAATCGAGAATTTATGAGTGATTATAAAATATTTACATTGTATTTGTACCATGTTTACTTTATATCGTGGAAACAATTATCATATTATTAAGCGTATTTGTATATGATACAACTGGTGGATACAATTTTGGAGATATATTTGTTTAATATAGATCATGCTATATCTATTTGTATCTATAGTAGCACTGATGTTTTTCTAGATCCCACACATTACTTATATTTATGGATTGTAGAATTAATAATTTTTTTCAATGATACAAAGACCCATGGGATGACACTATTTTTTATTGAATGGGGATTAATTTTTATGAAACATTGAGAGTTTTTATAAAAGTGTTTTAAAGTTTATACAAAAGGTGATTCAGATGAATATTCAAAAAATTATTTCATATGATGTGATACATGGTACAATTGATGATATCTTTATGCAATTATTTTTGAAATATTTAGAATTAGGTTCAGATATTATTTCATAATTTATTTCATATAATATTATATAATGTGAAACGGAACTATGCCTGTGTAACCTTAATGTATATTGGATATTGGTGGTGATATGTCCAAAATAATAATGTACATATGATATATATTTTCATATATCATATTTTATAATATAGGTATGTTGTATGGTAAAACATCCACATATTGAAGACATATCATATTCATCATTGATATATATCATATAGCGTGATATGTTGATATCACACCACTATCTTTGGAATATCATAGTCTACATTATGGAAAATTTTCTATTTTTGATATATACATATCATAGTTTGATGATGTATCAATTATATACTATTAGTGATAAAGAATAAAAATTTTAAAATTTATCATCTAATCATGCATTCATGTAAGTGATCATTAATCATTAAGATTCATGTGATGAAATGTTTGGGAAAGTCATTTAAATACTTCTAAATGTTAAATAAAAGGATACAAAAAATGTTGCAAATCATTTGTAAATAAATCCATTTCTCAAAAGTTTTTTTAAAATTCTAGTAAATATCATGAAGGATCAGGGAGCATCCCTGAGACCTATATAAAGTATTTCAAAATCATTTTGATGATGTTCCAAGTTCTTTGATCATGATTATCACTATGCCTGAATCACTCTTCTCCTGATTCCTTTACCTTTGAGAGGAATTATCATACCTTAATCAAAATGAGAATCCATCCCCATGGTTGGGTGATTTTTTGACTTATGGATACCCTAATAGGAAGGATCTGTTTCACTGCTTCATACTATTCCTCATCAAAACTTTGGTTGAAGAAATATTCCTTATTATCTTAATTATATAGTATTTTTTCAATTATCATATGTGGGTTTTTATTTTCAAATCATTTATGACTGATATTTATGATTTAGTATCATCTTTCACTATATGAATATATGTTATTTGAACCAAATAAACCCACCACCCATCACCCTAAACCATAAATATAACCATCCCTAACAAAAAACTAAACCCTAAACCAAAACCACCAACTTAAAAGTAAATGAAAACCTAAACCCTAAACCAACCCCCTCCAACCAAAACATAAACCTTACCCTTAATAATAACCTAAATCTAAATTTATTCCCTAGAAGTGAACTATAAAATGAAACCCTAAACACCAAAACCTTGAACCCAAACCTCATAACCTGAACTCTTAATTCATAAACATTTTCCCCAAAATTAAACCTTACCCCACAACCTAATCCTAAATAAAAAACCATAAACTACAAACGTAACCCCTAAAACAAATCCAAAGAATATAACATAAATATAAACCTATATCATAAAAATAAAACCTAAAAATAATCCTTAAAACTATCCCCTAAATATAAACCCATTACACTTAACCCCTAACCAAACCTCTATTCATAACCACTAACATAAACCTTTATCCCTAACCTAATCTTAAATATAATCCCTAAATCTAATGCCCAAAATATAATCTCCTAGATATATAAACCCATAACCTAAATATAATCATATCCCATCATAATTATAGCCTAATTCTAAACATAAAAAATATATCTAAACCCTAAACACCCAAACCAAAACCTAATATTAACACCCTAAAAAATATAAACCCACACCATAATCTTAATTTATAGCCTACATCTAGAACATAACTCACAATCTTAACTAAAATATAAACCTATAACACAATACTAAACCCTATAAACCCTAAACACCAAACCCCTAAATATAAATTTGACCTTCCAACCTAAAATTACTCTGATTTTTTCATGAATTAAATTCCGATATTATATGGACTATTTTTTGATCCAAATGGTTAGTTGGTGTGAGATTCTGAGGCCCAGTGAGCCTGGAATTAGTATTTGAAAAATATTGAAAATATTACTTACACGTGAATGAAGTATTCCTAAAAAGTTGAATAAATATTTAATATAGGATCATAATGTAAATATGAGTTCATTGTTAACTTCAAAGCATGGGCTTTACCCTAAGCATGACACAATCCTTTTTCAACATTATGCATTTTGGTAAACCCCAGTCACTGGTAAAATGAATAAAATAAATTATTATATATATTAATTTATTTATGTTTGGTGTAGTGACCCATTTTAATCTATAAATACATGGTTATGACTAGATCTTAGGGTTGGAAACATAACCCTGAAGATATAGATGACTATTAGAGGAGATGACTCTTGGTGGATAACATCAGATCATATCAAGATTGAGGATTGTTGTGCCATAAGAGTCCGTGGATGTTGGAAACAATTACAATGTAAGATCATTATTAATCATTGATTGATATAGTATCTAGGTATAATGTTTCAATTTTTTTATTTCCATATTTTTCTTTTATCTTGAATGGGTGTCGATCAATTCCATGAATAATAATTTATTTAAGCATCGATGGTGGATTTTATTTACGGTTGATTTATTCATTCATATTGTTTATTCCCTCTTCATTTTTCAAATTATTAAACAATAAATCAAGGATGAAAACAAAAAAAAAGGCCGAGGTTCATTCCACACATTTCTTAGTTTATGGATTTCTTCCCCATTTCTTCACACAACCATCATGGGTAATTTATTTGGCTCGCAGTTTGATGAATACCAGGTATATAATCATTGTTTGACCATTATTCAGGGTGATAGATCAATAATATAAGTGTGTTTCATGATTAATGGTTTGATCGATGTGCGATCGGGATGGAGGATGATTAGATATAGATTAGTTATACCGAAGGTACCTGTTCTTCCAGGTTCGAAATTTGATGATGATGGCTTGGCTCAAAGATTCATTTCCGAGTAGATCTAAGCTTGGATCTCAGCGATCAGTGATCATAGAGTTCATATAAAATTAGATCCACGATTCCCAACTAAAATCATGGGGGAAGAAGTATTGATGGTGATGTGGAGAAGAACCCATAGATTTTTAAAAATATCACGTTATATGGTTTTTAATATATAGATACACACCATGTTGGACCCTCTTTGTATAACTAGGGTTTATATAGAGAATCAAAAGATCACACCATGTGTTACCAAGGCTGGAGGCTTGGCATGTATCTCAGAGGATACATGAGAAAGGGTAGGTTGGGATACAATGACATGTCCAGAGTACACAAGATTATCCATGTACTCAGACACGACTAGGTGTACATGGGAAAAACCAGGTGTACATGGGTTGGTATAGAAGCATGTTCATAAGTAAATGATAATGGATAGAATACATGACCAAGGTTTCAAAAGAACTTTACATTTCATTTATACACAGTTACATGTTTTTTAATTTTTGGGTTACATGTTGTGTGAGGTAGTGAGACACGAGTAGACTAAGGGTTGTCTAGACACGTTATGGAATCCCTATTACATGTCATTCACCCCATTTGAGTGTGTTTGGATACCTTCATTTCTTTAATTCAGACCAAATCTATTGATTGTGTTCTCTAGGTCTATCCCCTCAAGGGTACGGTGTGAAATTACATATTAAACTCTTTATTGTTGTCCCCTTTATATGATGAGTTACAAATATATTTTGTGGTGTCCCTCGGTGAGATCAAAGTGTAATCCTCTATCATTCCTTATTATACCCAATGTGGGGTTTGTGGAATTAATGTAACCTCCTTACATATGGTTTTGATCCCCTACACAGTAGGAAATTTAAAAAGGGTTCATGGTATCATTGGCATACAATCCCCTACATAGCAGGTTGATCAAAATTGGATTTGTGGTGTGTCCCATTGGTCTTGGGTGTGATCCCATATTAATGGATCATTATATTTAGAGATTAGGGTGTGTTCTTGGGTGGGTAATAGTGATATGGACCTCTTTGATTAGTGTCTCTGGTTATATAATGGATTGTGGTGTGGATTCTTTAGAAATTAGAATGTCTTAGAAGCTTCTAGAAGAATCATAGGGTTGGAAGTTTGGTTGTGAACGGATGAGTAGTTTCCTTCCAAAGTATATATAATAGTTTCTAGGTTAATATTTTTATCCTTTTGGAGCTAATTATTATTTATGGTTTTTGTTTAGTGTTTTCAGGGTGTCCTACTGGGTATTGATATAATCACCCCTATATGGGATCTTCCTGCACGTTTCATGTATTATGTAGACAAAAACTATTTTAATGGTGTCCTGGGAGGATATGGATCCAGAAGACGATACATTAAGATAGAAAAACCGAGTTTTATTCTGATCAATTGTGTTTAATAGTAGTCCCAACCTTCTTAGTAGGTTAGACTCTCTAAAGTTTTTGTTTTGCATGTATTTTTCTCCTTTATCACATTCAATATATTATTTTCATACTATGACTATGGGATTATATATTTATTCATGCATTGTTTTTTTTAATTTCATAATTATATGGGATTTGAGATGTGTGTGTTTGTGTGTGTCGGCACATTAGGGTAATGAATCCCATGTGTGTGATATATCTACTCGACATTGGTATCCATCCCCTGGCCTATTGGAGTCGGGCTTGGGGTAGTCATGGATTGAGCAACCATAGGTCAAGTCATTATAGAGTGGTATCAAAGGAGTCAGTTCTAACTTACGGTAATACTCTATGAGATTGGTTTGGGTTTTTTGGTAATAGGGTTAAGTGTTTTAAGTTTTTCTTTTAGGCCAAGGACTCTATTGTTTGTGTTGTGGCTAATGTATCCACACCCTAGGACTCTAATCACCTATCATTCGACTCGGTACATGTAGACATTTGTTGTAGATAAAACATTGGTATATTCATCATATAAGAATGGGATGGGGTTTCCTTTTCCATTATGAGTCATCTCCATAGATATAATCTTTGACTATGATGAATATTGTTAATTTTTGAGGCCTTCATGAAGATAGGAATCCAAGATTCCACTGCATGATCATGAGGATGATCCACCCAGTGATGAGGATTTAATACATGGTATTGTATCAAAGATAACACCTTGTAGTGATTTACTAGCTATACATCCACCCATTGAGTAGAAATTAGAACCATAAGTACTTACTGAGGACACATGAAGACTGAGTGTGCTACATTAGTTCCATTGGTGGAAACCTCCCATGTTTTAGGGTGATCCAAATCCCTAGGTGGTTGAGGATTGGCTAGAGGCAGTCACTTGAGTTTTTTCCTTTTGAGGAAACCTACTAAAAATATGGAAATATTTACGGAGAGTCTTCTTTTGGGATTTGCTGGTTGATGGTGGTGTCTGGTGACTCAATCACCTGACAAGACAACTATCTCCTAGTAATACTTTGAGTGTTTCTTTTAGGATAATTTTCATCTATCAACACTGTGATTGGTGTGAATCATGGAGCTTCTACACCTACATCTGGGTAGTATTACCATGGAATAGTATTTAGTGAGGTTCAATAATCTCTCCCGGTAGTCCATAGATATGATATGGGATCAATTATTCAAAGATCAGACCTTCGAGTAAAGTTTTTTTCTAAGATATCATGGATTTAGTGATATATCTTTTCATTCCCAGCTATGCTAGAGTACTTAGAAGGATTTAATATTGTCGAGATTCTTAGAAGAGTAGATGCTGATAGTGGGTGATTGCAGTTGGAACCCAAGAGATCATACCTTAGCAGTAGGTAGACTATGGAGTTCATAGAGATCCTAGTATGTATGATTCATTAGGAGATGATCCCATGAGAGAGTATTAGTATTGAAAGGATCTTAGGATGTCTTGGATCAACCATGAATGAAGTGGTGTTTCTCCTATGCCGTTCTGGGAAACTTTCTTGTGATTTCCTGACCAGTAATATAGTTGATCAAGAGATGGTCGACGGACCACCATGGTAGATATATAGGTATTATTAGAGATGTATGTAGGGTCATAGATGTAGAAAATGAGTAAGTAGAATAATAATAAGTGGTAAAAGTTTTGATATATTTCCACCACTATCCCTTGGTGGCCAACACTAGGCTAATGGAGCCTATGGTTAGGAACAAGGACAACTATATGCTATGGAGGCCTACAGACCTAAGGATCTAGGGATGATATGAGGTATGATATATGTCTTTTCTACCTTAGTTGTAGTACAGATAGATGAAGGTGAAAGTAATTTCTTTCTTTCCACTTTTCTAGTTTGGGATTTAAAAATTCTAGTTGAGCCATTGGCTTGAGCCTTGTGCTTCGAGAATCTGATAGCTGGTGACTCAGGAATTCTACACTCCATTCGACAATGTTATTTTACACTTATAGGTAAGAGATTCATATGGGATATCTTTTTTTCAGCATGACTTGTTTTTTCATCATAGTTATGGATTACCGATCTATAGTTCAACCCTGAATTGAAAATTTTGAGGTGGAGGATGTGGTGTGTCTATAGTTATTGAATGAGGTTTTCTATTGTTACTAAAAAGGAAACCCTAGAAGAGTAGGATGGGATCGGGAATAGGGGAGTGTAGTTTATTACTTCCCATTTGACTTGAAAGAGTCGCAGAATAGTAGATTCTAAGGGCTACCAGTTCCCTATGGAAGTGGAAAAGTATAAGGACGTATTTGTAGAGTAAATTCAAGGATTAACTCTTCCCTAATAGCGAGACTTATGCATTTAAGTACACCCAAGGATGGCCCTAATATATATACTATAATTTTGGATGGTTCCCACAGAGCATAGAGAGTTGAGGGTGTGGTTGGAGGACTTGTAGAAGAAGGGATTCATGAGACCCAATGTTTCCCCTTGGACATCCCTAGTGTTGTTCACCAAGAAGGTATATTGGAGCATGAGGTTATTTTTAGATTATAGATTCTTGAACCAGGTGATTGTAATGAATAAATATCCACTACTGAGTATTGAAAACCTATTCAATCATTTGAGACGGGTTTCATGGTTCTTGATGATTGACCTCAGATCAGGATATCACTAGCTACGAGTACATGATGAGAATATACCAAAAATGGTATTCAAATATCGTTGTGGTCACTATGAGTACATGGTGATTCCTTTCAAAAAGACTAAAACCTCAGTAGTGTTAATGGGACTCATGAAAAATATCATTTATTCTTTATTAGAACTTGTTATGGTGGTCTTCATTGATGATATCCTATTGTACTCGACATCAAAGGAGGAGCATGTGAGACAATAGAGAATGGTCTTGGATGCACTCCAAAAGAACCAACTTTATCATAATATCTCAAAGTGACAATTTTATATTTGATAGGTCCACTTCCTGAGACACTTCATCTTAAAGGTAGGAGTGTTAGTTGATCCAATGAAGGTTGAGGTAGTTCTAGCTTGGGATCCAACCAAGTGTTTTACTGAGGTACAATGTTTACTTGGGTTGGTAGGGTAAAATTGAAGGTTTGTAACAGATTTATACATAGTTAAATCCCCCTTAAAAGATTTTATATTAAAGGGTAATACTTTTTTGTGTGTGTAAAAGAGCCAAAAAACATTTTAGGAGTGATGGATAGGTTAAAGAGTACACCCCATGTTGAGATTCTCAGAGGAACGTGTCGAGTACATAGTGTTCCGTGATGCCTCTAGAAATAGAATTAGTTATTTTATGATTAATATGAAGAGAGTGAATGCCTATGGGTGCATGAAATTGAAACTACATGAGAAGAAATATGAAAACCATGATCTTGATCTAGTGGTGGTAGTCTCCACCTTAATGATTTGGTGACACTACCATATAGAAAAGTGGTTTATCGTCTACTCTGACCATAATAGTTTCATGCATATATTCAATTATGAGGATCATAACTTGAGATAGAGGATATGACCATAGTTCCTCTAGGACAATTACTTATAGATTGTCTATACTCTTAGGAAGAGAAACATGGTGGTAGATTCTATCACCAGGAGATCTTGTTCTCAGATGTTGGATAAGGCATTAGAAAAGATAGATTTATTACATTTCTACATTGTGGATAGGTATGATGATTCATATCATTAGTTTATGGTTGTTACGTCACTTATTCTATGGAATCTTATGTAATTTCAACATGGAGATACCAATTGTGGGAACTTATGTACTCAGATATCAACTGAGTGTGCTCTTGATGAATTTTATGAAGGTGAGGAGGATGTTATATTTTTTAGAGGATGGATGATTATACCATTGATGTTGCAGGATTAGGTGATTATGAAGTTTATACATACCTTTTAGCGGTACATATAGGTGTGGAAAAGATGTACCAAAACCTTTGAGATCAGTTTTGGGGGCCAAGAATGAAGAGTTGAATTGAAGAGTTTGTCTCTCGATGCCTCACATTTCATCAAGTGAAGGATAAGAAACAGGTTCCAGTAGGTTCAGCTCAACCACATGAGGTTTTGAAGTGGAATTGGGATAGGGTATTCATGGATATTTTGATGGGGTTACCGCATATTTCTATGGGATATGATTCCATTTGGGTGATCATATATCAACACACCAAGTCAGCCAACTTCCTATCAAATTGTGGGAAACATTTAGTAGAGAGCTCATGATGCTTATGAATGTAAGAGATAGTCTACCACCATAGAGGTCCCCCAAAAATCATTTTAGACGATTATTTTCATTTCCCTTCATGATTATTCATAGGATTGTAGGATCCATTTGGGAATTAGTTGTGTTCGACCACAATGTGTCTTGCTCAAAATAAAGGCTAGCCTGATCAAACCATTCACGTATATGAAGAAATTATTTGGGCATACATGTTGGATTTTGGTCATAGTTGTGAGGATCATCTACCCTTTGCTCATTTTTTATGAAACAACATCTACCATTACACAATTGGTATAGTACCATTTAGGGACCTATACCGGTGACCCTGAAGGTCACTACGTTTTGGGATTGATCAATGTGAGTTAGCACTCATGGGTATAGACTTGGTGAGAGCTATGATAGAGAATGTTCAGATCATCCAAGAGAGGATGGGGACTACACAAGCCATCATAATTCATATATAGACCAATTAAGGGGGCCTTAAGAATTCGAGGTGGGAGAACATGTGTTCTGAAGGTTCTCACCTTGACTTATATTATAGAGATTTGACGAGGGTGATAATCTATCTATAATATTCACTATCCCTTTCGAGACACTATGTAGAGATGGTGAGGTGGGTAACTGCTTTGATCTACCACCACAATTAGACCAGGTACATGTTGTCTTCCATGTGTTGTAGTTTAGGAGGTATTTACACGACCCACCACATGTTATCCACTAGGGTGATCTGGAAATTGAGGATGAGGATAACTTTACTGAGTACTTGGTAAAGATATTGTATCAGTAGGAGATGATCATTCATGGGTGATAAATTTTCTACTAAATGACTGGTGGCTTCATATGAGTCTTCAAGAGAGAACCTAGGATCAAGATACGCAGATGTAAGATCATTTCCCTCATCTTTTATAGTTGATTTTTACTTTTTGGGAAAACAATACATAAGTTGGGGAGAATATAATGACTCTGATTTTTCCATTTATTACTTTAGAATATAATATGAATTATTTTCGAATCCAAGAACTAAGACAACATGATATTTTTAGGCGAACTGAGCCCAAAATTGAAATTTGAAAAACATTAAAAATATTAAGTATCACCCATGTGTAGTTTTCTTGAAAAAGTTGAATAAATATTAAAATGAGTCTCAAATTGGAAATCTAAGGCCATCATTGAGTTCATAGGGTGAGATTTAACCTCGGATTGATATAATATTTGTCCGTGTCGTGCATTTTGGTAAATTACAATCATGATAAAAATCAATAAAATAATTTTATTTATTAATTAATTTTTATAATTTTTGATGTAGTGTCTAATTTTCCTCAATAAGTTCCTAGTTATGATATGATCTTACTGTTTTTTTAATAACCCTAGAGATATATAGAGTTTTTAGAGGATGAATCTCTTAGTGGATGACATCGTATTAGATCAAGATCAATGATCATTGCACCATCAGAGTTTTTGGATCTCGCCAACGATGGTGATAATGGGGTGTTATTCATTATCAATCAATCTTAGATCTAGGAATTATGTTTTATTTTTGTGAGTTACATCCCGAAATTTTATCCCAATCGAATAAAGATCAATACCATGAACAAGAATTGATTCATGCATCGATGATTTATTTTATTTATGGTTAATTTATTTTTTTCATATTGTTTAGTCTCCATTCATTTTTAAAATTCTTTGAAAATGGGTCGAGAACAAAAATGAATAAAATTTGGGGTTCATTCCTCATATTTTCTAATTTATGGATTTCTTTCTTATTTCATAACCCATTCATTACAAGAAATTTCTTTGGACCATAGTTCGATGAATACTGAGTATATAATCATTTAATTACCACTATTCAATGCCATGATAAATAACGTGGGTCAGGTTCATGATTGTGAGTGTGAATGAGGTGTGATGATGAAATAGGATGATCATAGGTATATCAAATAGACTGATGATACCCATTATTCCTAGTTTGACATGAGATCGTGATGGCATGGATTGAGGGTGCGTTTCTATGTAGATATGAGCCCAGATCCTAGAAATCATTGATGGAAAAAATTGGATGACCTCATATCCATGATTCCTGGCTACAATGATGCAAGTGAAAATGTGGATGGAAATACAAAGAAGAACCTATAGGTTCTAGAAAATCAATGTTTATATAGCAAGTAATATGAAGATACACGTTGTGTGGGACCCTCCGTGTAGCGCTAGGGTTTTCACAGATAAAAAAATATCACACTTCATGTGGAACATATAAAACACTTTATGAACCATGTTCATGGATTAGCAAACATCTTAGATGATATATGAGAATGGGTAGGCCTAGGTAAAAGGATAAGACCAAAGAATACAGGTTGAAGCATATAATTGGATATGTCCAAGTGTACATGGTTATGGCTAGGTGTACGCAGATAGGTACCAAGGAACAGATAGAAGTACATGGACATTTAAATATAACATAGAAAGGGTTCTAATAGACCTCTACATGTGTTTTATATATACATACTGTTTAATTTGAGTTTTTTTCATGCTATGTGAGGCAGTGACACACGGGCAGAATAGGGATTGACTAAACATATCATGTACTCCCTAGTACACACCATGTACCCCCTTTGTTGGGTTTTGGAGCCCTTAATTTTTTTTTCAGACCAGTATTGGTTGATTATGTTCCCCTATTCCATCACCTAGAGGGTAAAATGTGGAATTACATCTATAGCTTTGGATTTTTATCCTCTCTATAGGATGTGTCTCCGAGAGAGTTGGTGGTGTCCCACCATGAGATCTGAGTGTGATTCTCTATCATTCCTTCTTATACCCTTGGTGGGGTTAGTGGAATCATTATGACCTCCTTTCATAGGTAATTGATCCTACATATATCATTAGATAATGATATTTAGAGGCTACTAAGATTTATTGGGTGGGACCTAATGATCATGGCCTCTTGGATGAGTGCCTCTGGTGATAGTATGGATCATAGAGTGGGTTCTCCTAGAATGATCATGGAATAGAATATTTGAGTAGAATCTTTTGGATGGAAGTTTGGTTAAGACCACATAGAGGAATGGTGTCCTTCTTGAGTATATCTTGGTTTGTTTTCATATTAATCATTATATCCTAGTTATGATCTGACTATTGTTGATTATTCATGTTTAATGTTTTCCTAGTGTCTTACTGGGTATTATTATACTCACCCTTGTATGATATTTCCCTACACATGTCATGTCTTATGCAGATGATGACCCTTTTAATTGTTTCATGTGAGGACATTGAGTTGGTAGAGCCTAACATGAGCTAAATATATTAAAGTTTTTTCTAGGTGGTGTCATTTGATAGTAGTCCCCACCTTTTGAGTAGGTTATAATCTCTATATTTTTTGGGTGGACTTGTATTTGACAACTTTATCACTTTCAATAGATTACTGTCAAACTCTAAATATGAGATAATAGATGTATTAATGCATTGGATTCAGTTGTTTTACATACCATCGTTACTTGGGATTAGAGATGTGTTCATGTGTATAGGTACATTAGGATAATTCCTCCTAAGTGTGTGATATGTTGACTCAGATCTAGTCACCCGACCCTGGCCTATTTGAGGTGGTCTTATAGTTGTTGGGGTTCAGGCCCCAGTGGTTTGGGTTATGACACAACCAAAAATCAAACATGCACAATAACATAATCCTTAACCTACCTCATAAACCCTAAACACCAACACCATAACCCTTAAAACCTAAGTTAAACCTAACACCTAAACTATAATTAATCCTATATCATAATCTTAATTACTAACTTATACATTGAACATAATCCTAAACCCTAAATACCTAACCCCCTAATCAATATATAAAACCACCCCTAAATCATAATCCCTAACTATAAAGTAAACCCAACTCCTATACGAAAACCTCATACCTCTATTATCACCATTATACCCTAAACATAGCCCCAAACCAAAAACCAACCACCCTAAACCTAAACCCACCCCACCCCCACCACTACCACCACCAAAACATAAACATAACCTCTTATCATAATATAAATTTCAAACAATGCCCCAAAATTAAAACCAAAACCTCAAACCCTATAACCTAAATGAAATCCCATGACCAAAATACCTAAAACCAAAACATAATTCATAAACTAAAACCTAAACCTAACATATAAAACCTAAACATAACACCTAATCTAAATATAAACCTATCCAGCCAACCCCGAAACACAACCCAAATCCTAAACCCTTAACTAAACCCTCCTCCCCAACTCCCACAAAAAAAACATAACACCAAACCCTACAACCCCAAACCAACCCCATGATCATAAACCTTAAACTAAACCCTAAATAGAAACTAAAAATTAAACTTAGACCCCTAATTAAAAATAAATATAACCATAAATCCTATAATAAATCATTTCCTACATCCTAAAACTAAATCCTAAACTTTAACCCTAAAAACACAATCTCTAAATTATAACCCTCTAACATAAACCCCTCAATCCTTAACATAACCCTTATACCAATCTAAACCAAAAACCCAAATCCCTTATCTTATAACCACACTAAATTTTAAAATAAACATAAAACTTAATTCTAACCCCTAAAACTAATCCCTAACATGTAACATAAATCTAAAATTACACCCTTATACAAGTATAAAAAAATTAACCCTAAACACCCAACCCTATAACGAAACCTCTAGAACTAACCATTATCATATTACTGTTAAACTAAACCCACCCCTAACCTAAATATAAACACACACACTAAACATAATCCCTAAAATTAATAATCTAAACACCTAAACCATGAACGAAATATAATGTAAACACCACATAATACTAACATAAATATAAACATATACCTTTAAACTAAATCCTAATACCGATCCCTAAATACCCGATCCCTATCCCATAACCTAATCCTAACCCATAAAATAAATCAAAACCTATAACCTAAGCTTAATTACTAACATAAACCCCAAATATAACCCATAACACTAACATAAATTGAAATATATACCCTAAACCCAACTCATATAAACCCTATACACCTAATATAAAGTTTTTCAATTCCCTAAATATTTTTTTTGATGCATTAAGAGAGAGTTTGGAGGTGATCAAGAAGAGGAGGATAGAGTTTCGACATGTTGGAGAAAAAATGCCGATTTTGGAAGGTTATTAAAAGGTTATGGTCAAGCTATACGTGATTTAGGCACAGTAGTTTTGGTTCCTAATGAACTCAAGGTGAAAAATACCCATTTTAGGAGTTTATAGTTGTTTTATAAGTTTTTATGGCACTGTGAGTGTAGTAATTTGGTGTTTTGGTAGGAGTTGAGTGGTTCTGGATGTTTTATGTTTTGGTATAGCTATTTTGATGGTCTACATAGTTGAGTTATTTTTTTGTTGAGTGTGGTTCTTGGGGAATCTTGGTGAACTCTCTATATAAAATAAAGAGGGTTGAAATGCTCGTTTTAGAAGTCTTGGTGGGTTTTTATAGTGGCATAAAGATTTTATTTACATGGTAAATCATGTGGTGAATAGAGAATAGTGAGTTTTACGCCCTCATGGAATCGTGGTTCTTCAATAAGAGTTAAGGACAGGGTTGATAAACCTATTTTGAGAGTCCCTAGACCATGGTTCTAGTAAAACTAGTTTTAAAATGTCCTAGGAATAAATCGTTTTTAAGGTCATATATTCATTTCAAACAACTGGGAAATAAGATCAAGATTTGATTGAGTCAGAAATGCCTATTTTTAGGATTGAAATGAGGGTTGTAAATGGGTATAGATATAATTTTCTTAAACTCGTACCCTCCAATGTGTTAGGGGTACCAAATACAAACATGAATCCTCCAACTCTTGAATTACATGACCTAGAACTGGATCCTCTAGTACCAGGTTAACGTCTAAGTAGAAACATATTTAGATATTAATATATATGAATATATTAAATATATAATCTTATATAATATTGTTAATTATAAAATATTTATAATGAAAACATAATGTGGTGACCAGAATTACACATCTATATTTAAAAAGTAAGATCTGGTGGGTCCATATAGAAACAAATTTAAGTATACAAAATTGTATTAAATATATAATATTACTAATTATTAATAATTTAAATGTTTTTGGATTTAACGGGTTCCAAATAAGTAATTCCAAAAAAAATTCTAATTAGGAGTGTCTAAACAAGTTTGATTTTGGGTATGGGTTCATGGATAGAGATATCTCACCAAACACATTTAAATGGTTTTGAAAATGAAATAAATATAAATCTAGACATTTAAAATTTACATAACTAATAAAAATGATTATTTTGAGGTTCTACATGATTTTATTATAAATTTAATTCTTTATTTCCCCTTGATTTGAATTCCTTTCTCTACCTTAAACCCCAGCTGACCCATGGCATTCTCTTGGTTCACTTTAGGCTACACCTTGTGGATATAGACCTCTCAATTCATATTATTGTTTATTCTTGAATCTGAGGTGATTTAATTTTTCCCATTAGTTAATATTTTCCATTATTCTTGTTCTTATTCTTCTCATGGGGATATGAAAGAATCGTTTCTCTAGATCAGTTGATATCGGTCAAAGTTTTTATGAGGGATTCGATGTGATTAAGTGTTGTGGTGGAATCCTTTATATTTTTACAGATTAGTCATGAGTTCTTCCCTATTATTGTGATTCACTCTTGAAACATTTTATTTAAGTAGGATGTTATATACTTATCATTTTTATATTTTCTTTGAATGTCAAATCAATATGCATTTTATTTTATTAGGTGGATGGTTTAAATTAACGTAACAATATAATTTTATGTATTAATGGAAATTGAAGAGGAATATTTGGAAGCATGTGATTTATATGATTTACAATATTTTTCTAGTGTTATTTCCTACTTTGGATTATGTGTGTTTCTATGTTAAACTTTTCTTGTTTCAATTTTAATGTTTAATGACATTTTAAAAAGGTTAAAAACATAAATATGGTAATGAATCAGTAGCATAAAATTTAGAATTAAACAATGTTTCTTATGCATGATTTTTTTAAATGATATATAATAACAACAGAAAAAGGGGATGATATTTCATTTTTTGATGTGTTATTTGGTGTTTCATATTACTATATTGTGAGGTTGATCTTATTATGGTCTGGTATTGACGTTCTAGGATGATGTTGATGTTGTGGTGGTGGTTTGGATTGGTTTAGGGGGTATGGATAATGATTGATTTCATGGTTGTGGTAGTGATTTTTAGTGGTTGATGGGTGATGATTTTTGGTGGTTTATGTAGTGTTGGTTATTTTTATTTTGGATCAAGTTGTATTGGCTCGGAAACATGATCGATGCTGAATTAAATTAAATAATAAATGAAATGTAAAAATCTTAATGGGGTGATGCATTAATTTTTTACTAGAAATATTAATGGAATTTATAGTTGTGTAACAAAATATGAACTAGAATGGTTATAATGAAATTATAAGTGATGAAATAAATCTTATCATAATGAATATAACAATGATAGTATATGTTATATTTATATTTTGATATTGATATGGAAAAATAAGAATTTATAAATTTAGTTGGGTCATTTTTTTTGTGTTGTAGAATTTGTATAATATGTTAATATGACGTGGTTAGCTTGTTGTAGAAGATACAAGTCATAGTAAAATATAAAAACCTATTTGTGATTCAAGATATAATTTGTTCTTATGTGTGGCTATTACATTCACTATATTTATATTTTTATTTCTTACACACTACCAGCTGAGTTGGTTAACCTTACTGATTCCCATATGGTTTTGGGTTTTGGTGGTTTGCCAAGAATCATGGATACAGAAGGAACGAATGGAAAACTACTCCTTATTATCCACTCTCTATTCCAAAAATTTAATAGTTTTAATAGTTGAAGGTTATGATGAATGGGTTTTGATAGAAAGATTTCATTGTTCTTATGTGAAATGGTATTGTTGAGGATACATGGTGTGGGACGTGCATGGAAGGATGATGGAATGATTTTTATGTCCTTTATGTTCACATTAACCTACTATTATGAGGATTTTTTTGTGATGTGGTGGTATACAATTTGGCTATTTTAAGAGGTATGTGGTTTTAGATATATGGTTATAGTGTGATGTCGATAAGTAGTTTTGGTTACATTGAGGTTATATGGTTATAAAAATGGTATGAGAGAACTATGATGTATGTAGTTGGGGAATAAGAGTGACTAGATTAGTGGGTAAGTTATTAAAGGGAACCTTATTTATATATTATTTTGATATTATGTTATTATTCATGGATGAATTATTAGGTGAGTGAGACTTAGTCATGATGGTTGATAATTGATTTGGTTAGGTGATTATTTGGTTTTGTTCTTTACTCATTAAGCTATTAGTATACTTCTTCCACATTTTTATTAGAGGTTCTGAGGATGGTAATATTGAGTATATATGTATTATCACCCATATAAATATATATATTACAAGTTTATAGGATGGATTTAGTGATCAATTTGGACTGTACTTTCTTGTGGTCAACATATGAGTTTCTATATTTTATTGGAGTCACTACCACAAGAGTTTCATTTAGATATTCTATTTAAGAGACCTTTGTTTTTTTATAAAATTTTCATGAATTATATATTAGGTTTAATTTTATATCCAGAGGAATTTATTAGTTGTATTATTTTATATTCTAAGGATTATAATGGTAGTTACTCCTATGTGTGGGTTTTTATACCCCTAGAGCTAGTCACCAAACTGTGGCCTATTTGAGGAAAGATTCATTGGGCATTCTCATTTTTAGTATAAGACCAGTAGGGGTTTTAGTGGGTTTAGGTTGTGATCGAGTAATATCAGATCTTTTTTTAATAGATAATAAGAATATTGGATCTAGTCACTGGGGAGAGTTACATGGGTTTGGTAAGGAAAAATATTACATGATCCTAGTTGAGATATAGGAAATGGAAACTGGCTGGGGAATAGTTGTTTAGGTCCTCCCTATGTTTCGATACAAAGACCTTAATATTAACAAGCATACTTCATGATATGATATTTATTATGGTGTAGAGACCTACTCTACTAAAAACTGGACCTATCACAAAGTTCCTATACCAACGGTTCGGAAAACCATTGGTATAGGTACCATAAAATGACCCTATTCCAATGGTTTGGCCAAAATAATTGGTATAGGTACCATAATATGACTTTATACCAACAATATTGGAAAAATAATGGTATAGATCATAGTTATGCAAACAGTTTTAGAGAAACCATAGGTATAGATTAAATAAAATGAATCTCTACCAATAGTTTTGTCCAAAATATTGGTGTAGGTGATGGTTGCACAAATAGTTTGGCTAAAACCATTGGTATAAGTCACAAAATTCTTGGTACCTAGACCAACTTACTAAAAAATAACTTTTTTGATTTTCAAAAAACATCTTTATGGGTGAACAATAACAACATCATATCTAGGATACAAATTCAAGAAGCCAAATGATGTTCAAATTTTCAAAACACACAAATTCCAAGGAGTCCTCAAGCCATGAGTTCCCATATCAATCAGATTCAAGACACTGCACTGAATATCGTGATGAGACCCATTATTACTATAGTCATCCTATCACCGCTATCAACATTTCCGACCTATCACCCCACTAGTTACCGACCGACAGCCAAAGATCATCCTCACAACCATAAAACACCAACACATTATACCACCGATCATCTTTTACCATAACATCAAAACAATTTTAGAGTGAAATAATTGCATCAAATAAAAAAAACCCATTGATATATACTTTCAGGAAAAACATCAATGACCACCATAACTACAAATCTAGAATACCAACACCAGAGGCACAAACCATACCATTCAACAAAAATCAACTATAATGAATTTACATCGAAATAAAAAAAACAATTAGCACTAATTTGAGGGGGGGGAGAACTGATAAAAAAAATCACCATTTTCAATGTCCTTGTGAGCTTTGAAAGTCACCAAAGATGAAGATGCAAGAAACCAGCTCTTCCTCAAAGGATTAATCGACTGCAGTCAGTCAAAGAACATCGTTGGCCACCAAATACCATTTCCCAACATTTATTTGGTACCCCCACTACAAAGATGACTGGGAGAGGAGGATAGGAACATAAGACCTCAATGGGGACATGAATGGTTGAGGTCTCCAGAAGTCGATGAAACTAGAACCATAAGAAGAATAAGATCAAGATGACATGAGATCACCTTCAAAAACTATCGACCGATAAACCCCAAATACCAAAAAACACTTTTTCACCCCCACTCTAGTTAAGAACTTTAGAGTCCCAAAGTAACGTTAGGTGAGACCAGGTTTGAACATCTAGGGTCTCTTGTAGAAAATAATCCCAAGGAGACTATCAAAACAACCCTGTAGATATTCCACAAATAAGAACAACACTTTTTTGAAAGAATGTAAAGGTTCCATCCATGGAGAACCAATGACATATAAAAACCAAAGAGAGATCCCAAACTCAAAGTGAGTTGAAAGGGAAGGAGAGGTCAAGGATAAGGTAATGAGAAAATAGGAGGGGGTGGGGGGAAGGCACTGGTTTGGAACCACTATAGATGCCGAAAAAGTTTGTAATTACTGAGGGAAGTTTCAAAATGATGAAGCGAAGTCATATTCAGACTCGGAGGCCTGGTCCGAAGGGCCCGGAAGTATTGCGCAAAATTAAGGATGGTTTTCACAAATAAATGTTGTCTGCGCAAAAGGAGTCCGGGATTCGCGAAAGGATCCCAGTGCCGGCGTGCAATTTTGCACGCCCGCACCCGCGCGGTTCCCTTTTGCGCTCCACCATCCCTGGAACGCAATATTTCACGTGCCGCTTGGATTCCATGACATCAGGATCCTATAAATAGAAGGATACCCATTTTATTTCTGGGTTGCATAATTTCAACCGGCTCTCGTGCGCGAAATAGGACTCCCACGCGCGTAATATGACATTCAGGTATTGACTCTTTTCGTGGAACCTTGTCCCGGGATCCGCCTTTACGTGCAATCCCACTAACTTAGATAAAATCTCAAACCCCTCAGGGTTCCTCTGTTCCACGTAATCTATCCCATTTCGCGCAAAACGTTCCAATTGCACGCAATCCCTCTTCCCAGTGCGGCCTTTTCTTAGGATTCGGTCGTTGCCACTTGCACGCAATTCACCTGCTTTGCACGCGATCCTCCTAGCCGTGTGCAATCCTCCTGCCCCAATTACATGCAATCCCAGTGTTTTGCGTGAAAAAATTCTCTTGGTGCACAATCCCCAAGACCCCTCACCTTGACCCCCTGGGCACCTCCCTGTATAGACGCCCGATGTCCTCCATACCGGGCATGCATGTCATGGGATGTTTTCTCGTGCGGCCTTCCAGGCTCGTACAAAGTAACCTCAAGGTACCTTGGGCGGTGTTTCCCGTTGTGTTGCTCTGCCTCATGCTCCTTTGAATAGGCACACTAACGGCTATTGCTTCTTCGTATATCCAAACTAACCTGGAACCCTTGATGGTTCGCCCTGCGGCCCCCTTCACTATGGCCTTGCCAATGCCTTCCCTCCCACAAGGGGTATAGGGTGACAGTTATATAAGCCCTAGGGGTGTGGAGAAAACCCACCTCATCTGAGTTGCAGGATATTAAACTTCCAAGAACCTCTTCCTCAACACATGACGTTAAATTGTGATCCAACCTCGTGCCTCGCATGTAGGTTCCCCCTGGCTTGGACATTCTTTACACTGCTTATCTCCACGGGAATGGAATCATCCAAACATGGAATGATATCCTCCCTCTAAGAGTGGCGTTTTTCCACGGGGGAAGGGTTTCCTCAGAGCGTGAGCCCATGGTCTCTCTTGCGGATGGTTGCACCCATGCACCTCCGTACTTCCCCACCGCCAAGGCCAGGTGAGGTCATGATAGGGAACGAGGAATCTCCTTTGTTCGGTCCCAAATCCCTCTCCCTCTGCGCTTTGTCACACCCCGGGACTCCATCCCAGAGTAAGTCCCAGCACCATGGGCCGCTCAATGCATAATCCCCTCTCCGCTTCTCACGGACGCACCCTTCGCGACGTGATCATATGGTCCCTACTTCCTCTTGTTTCTCACACCGAGCATGACTCACATGGGCTTAGAGTGAGAATCGACCATGACATCCTTTTATGGGACGCCTCAGAGCATAAGCCCCATCTCAGTGAACTATGAGGACTTTGATCTGTGCTAAGGCATGGTATGTAGGTAGCCTCCATGAGGTTCAAGCCCACCACCCAGTCGTTCCGACCTCTTCACGTTGGTTCCCCAACTCCTTGGGCCGCCTCTGGGCATAAGCCCCAAATGTTGTCCTGCATGATGTTAAACTGTATGCCCTCCTCCCTCATGTCGTTAAACTATATGGCATCCCGCATGATGTTAAACTCTATTCCCTTGTCTCGCATGACGTTAAACTGTATGCCCTCGTCCCGCATGATGTTAAACTATATGCCCTCCTCCCGCATGACGTTAAACTATATGTCGTCCCACATGACGTTAAACTGTATGCCCTTATCCCGCATGGAGTTAAACTGTATGTCGTCCTACAAGACTTTAACTGTATGCCCCCGTCCCGCATGACGTTAAACTGTATGCCATCCAGCACGACGTTAAACTATCTGCCTCATCCCACATGACGTTAAACTACACCACCTGAACTACGTGGACTTTGATCCGTGCTAAGGCACAATACGTAGGAAGCCTCCACGAGGTTCAAGAACACCACTCAGTCATTCCTACCCATTCACGTCTGTTCGCCAACATTGTCCACCTCAGAGCATAATCCCCATATCCACCATTGTGGGCCACCTTAGAGCATAATCCCCATATCCATCATTGTGGGCTCCCTCAGAGCGTAATCCCCCCCCATATCCATCCATTATGGGCCGCCTCAAAGAGTAAGCCCAAAATTCCCCCGTCCCGCATGAAGTTAAACTGTATACCTGAAATATGGGGACTTTGATCAATGTCAAGGCATGGAATGTAGGAAGCCCCCATGAGGTTCAAGCCCCCTTCAATTCATCACCCATCCGGATTCTTACTCGAGCCGCCACATCCTGGTGGGATCATGCCACCTCATTCCAATCCACAGTATCCGGGAAGCCACCCACGTGCTAGCCCCAACATCATAGTTCCCTTCAGGGGGTTCTTCAATCTGATCCACTCTCAGTGTTCCAATCAGTCCGATCTGTCCCTGTTGGACGTTAAACTCACGACATACCCCGTGTTAAACATGGGAAGCTGAGAAAAACCTCATATTCATGCCTATGGCTTTCCAATTCCCCGTGTTTGATGTGGGATGCCTCGGTATTCCAAACCCTCGAGAAGCCCTATAATAAGGGACAAAGGACAGACATGTTAATCCCCCAGCATCAAGACATGCCAACGATGCCCCTGCATGAACATTCTCCTCACCGAAGGTTGCTGCCCCGACCAGACCCCTTGAAGCGTCTCGATGGAAGCAGCGTAATTAACTAGTGTCCATGAATATATGGCACCGAGAATGAGATTCATGAATACGTCTTAAATATGTGAGGGAGACCCGGACTAGATGACGAGCTCTGAGGAGGAATCCCCGGAAGGAAGAACCGACATCCCATCATCCCGGTTTCTATCAAGGAGCAGACATCCCTGCACAAGGAACGGATGCCGCCTGCCTTTAGAAAGCGGGAATGTGGGGCCACAAGCTGTGCGTCCTCCCCTGCTTGATGGATGTGCGCGTGCACCCCTGCGAAAGTATCGGAAACAAGAAATGGTGAACCCGACGTGAATCTCTTCTCCTCAATATGGAGACCAGTAGCATTTGGGGTGTCAGAAGATTATCATGTCACCAGGTCCAGGAACCCAGCACCAGGATGTGAAACCCACGAGGGGTTGGGGCAGTCAGGATGTTGAACACTCTGTTCTGCGATGTTGTTAGTGTGGATCCCTCTTACCGACCATGGAAGGCTGAATGGAACTGGACTATTGGTTGTCCATTGCTTTTCCTGTTTGTGTTAATTGGTTCATCTCCCTGCTTTTAGGAATCAGATCACTGCATCCGAAGCTCGATCACCATCTACCCACCGGCGTAGGGCAGGGGCAGCATCGACGCGGCCACCCTATGTGGTCCCGCCTTTTCTACAGCTGATCCGATCGCCGCGACTGTCGGGCGCTCACGCCCCCTCTCCTCGTCAGAGATTATCCAACGAATGGTGATCAATGGCCTTGTGCTTAGGTACGAGGAGGAAGGGTTCATCCCCACCAGTGATATGGCCCATTTGGATCTCGAGGTAGCTGCACCTCACTGCCATCGCCACCCCTCGAGGTCTGCACAGGGATCCGCTGCTTCCCACCCCGACGTTCAACCGTTTCCGGAGTTTATCCCCGGAACGCCTCGACACCTCCCTTCCCTATGCTGATGAGGTAGGGGATGTCCAGGTTCACCCGATCGGGGACCCGCTCGATCGGTTCACGAAAAGGGTCCACACCAGTCTGCGTCGATGCCACCGCTAGACTCCCCGGGCCGAGGATCAGACAATCCATGTGCCCTCACCACTGACTCCAACCCCTCTGACCCGATTCCAGTGTCGGGCACGAGAGGAAGAGGATCCCCGCCCTGGGGCATCAATGTCAGCAACCAATGTGGCCCGATCCACTACTGACTCCTGTCATCAAACCCTCGCACACATTGAGTAGGGGCCGTTACATGCCTGACCCGGATTGAGGCCCTGAACTCCCCACAGGCTAGTTGGGTCGACTCTCCCGGTTGCCAACACATGCAATGGCCGCCAAGGACCAATTTGCGGTAGTGCCATCCATCATGAAGGAATACTCCGTGCCACCATTATGGAAAGTAAAAGGCTTCCCTGTGACAGCTACGCTCATGGTGGGGATCTTTCCAATGCTCACTACACTGGGAACGAGGCCACTTCCCCTACCACTGGCCACAAGTATGGAGCCATTACATATCTGGTCACTAACCCACATGGATGTCCTCCCCATGTCCCTTTCGACATCTGCCCCAGTGCTCCTCGCACCCCGTCCTTCGATCCTCTACGCCCCAACACCATTGCGGCCAGAGGACTCCCTGACGGAAATCTGCCCTGCCCCGAAGAGCTACCCAGGGGAAGGAAGGCGGGATGTCGTCGCCGCAAGAGAAATGTCAGGGAAGGCCGGACGGAAATCAGACCATCCTGTTTATCGGACTCTGCGGTGGAGTACGGCTCTGCGATAGAGCCCTCCCCCCAGTCCTATGAGTCAAGGGCAGGGATAGGGACATGACGCATCAGCCTCGTACTCCCTGAATGTGAGATCTGTATGATCCCCACCTCCCTTTGAAGGTATATCTAGGATGACGAGGACTTGGCGTACCCCTAGGGATCAAAATTTCAGTTACCATTGGCCTCTCCGGAAGCAACTTCCACCTCGGTCAGAGAGGGTTGACAAATTTTATGGGGACCAAAAGAAGAGTCACGACATGGCACACCCTTAGAAAGCACCGACACTGTGACAGGAGGCCCATTCGATGACCCATTCTATAGTGACGTGGCAACCATGACACTGCAACCCTTGGAGGGAGACTTAGGATTCGGCGGCCAATCGGCCTGCTCACCGTATTCCTCGCCAGCCAGCCCACTGGCCCAGCAGCCTTCCTTGGCACCGCTGCCAGTTCCCCAGCCATTCTCAATTGATGAGAGGGGCCAGTAAGGGCCACATCCTGAACCTGAGTCGTGGAGCTTTTGGACCATCCTCATAAGAGGACACTTCCCTGAGAAGTTTTGGCCAGTCGTAGGATCAGATTTTGATATACCAGAATCGCTCACCCTGGAAGAGTTTGAATATTTCTGCCAGACTCTCCAGGCGACTCACTCCTGTCTTCACCATTAGAAAGCGCCTTATCCCGGGAGTCAAGCACATATCGAGGATATAAGTGAGAAATTTTGTTGGGTTGACCTGGCTACACTCCCCGTGGTTCGGCATCCCGAATCACTGAGCCACCGCAGGACCCTCCAACAAAAATGTGTTCAGAGTTATCAAGTACTCTGCAAAGTTATCGAGGCTGCCACCCCCTACGCGCACATCTGTGGATTGGGGCAGTATGCTGTCCTTCTCTTCAGTGCGATTCGTCGGCAGCCCGACTCACCGAGCGGTTTTGAGGGCTTGCCCTCGAGGGCAGCAGTGGTCAACATGGCCGACCTGTAGGGAGAGTGGAACGGTTTGGAACATATTGACGGGGACTCACCCCCTGAGGACAGGCCACTACTGGACCCATCCTGGAGGATTACTCGCCAGCAGAGGAACCTCCCAGGTCTCCCCGCACCCACTGAGGCATTAACACAGAGCCGGAATATCGGAAAGGGTAAGGAACAGGTTGGGGCTCTCAAGCTCTCCGACCCATCTGCCTTAGTGCATAAGGTAGAGGAAGATCCCGAGAAGGCCATGTTGCGCCAACAGCTTTCTGAGTAGAAAAGGCTGGTCGATGAGCTCCTGGCTGAAGGCATTGTAGAGCGGCAACCCGATTACGGTGAACCTAGGCCGGGGCAGTAGAGGCAGGAACAACTACCCCTCGATGAGATTCTCCCGGGAAACCGCGATCATGCCGTGTACGCAGATAGTGGAGAAGCCTGTGCTCATGGAAAGAGGGCACGATATGTTTCGCCAAACCCTCATGAGCGGCGTGATCACCCAAGAGACCCCGCTCGGCTTCTTCCCACTGCCCCAATGGTCGCTCCACCAGCCTCCCCACGAGCTGCTGATCTTGACTACCAGAATAAATAGATAGGCAATGAGCTTGTGGTTAGGGATCCCCATTAGGATAGGAACCCGCATCTAGATGATCCTATAGCAGAACTCATCGCCTGCTTAGAGGCCTTGGAAACTCGGCGGGTGACAATCTCACTAGACGGAAAGCCATACCCAGCATGGGTGGATGATATGCCGGGATTCGGGGAACCCCACTTTCGCACCCTTTAACAGGACAAGAGACCCGCCATAGAACCTTTCCTACATCAACTCAAGGTGTGGTCCTATGTTAGGAACTCCGACGCAGCAGGAGGCCACCAAGCTCCGTTGCTTCGTTCAGACACTAGAAGGGCCAAAATTCATCTGGTACAGCCAGCTCCCTGTTGGATCTGTGACTAGATGGGAGGACCTTCGAAGGAAGGTCCTCTACCATTTCAGTTCCACAACCCAGAAGAAGAACATCACCGACCTCTTTAGGTGCAAGAAAAGTCCCGATGAGCTAGTCGCAGACTTCGTCGCCCGGTGGAAGGGGCTCACACATTCCCTTGACATGCCTCTAACTTAGGAGAAATTACTGACAATGTGCGTAGGAAACATCAAGGCAGATCTGGTTCCTTCTCTGATCACTCAGAATTACCCTGGAGGGTTACGGGACTTCTCAGACAAGGCTCAGTGCCTCTAAGAAGCCCTGCAACAGGCCAATCAGGCAAGCCCACTGCCTCCTGTAATCCCTGTAAGGAGAGCTGCCAGAGCCGAGCCTGCTGTTGTGGGCCAGATAGAGGCCCCCAGGTAGCTAGAGTTTCTACCAGTGGGGCCAGCTCTTTATCCTCATAGGGGTCCGCCGTGATGGGCATAGCTTCCATCCCAGCAGCGACCACCTCAAAATAAGATAGCTCCTCCACGTAACACACCGCCACCACCTAGGCGAGATAATCAGGTTCCACGTCCTCGGCATGCTCCTCCGGCCCCTCGTCAGGGCTAGCCTCCAAGAGCCCCATTTTTGGAAAGAAGGAATCAGAATTACTTGTTTGATGCGGCCCAGGTCCCCGGTTACTTCCGTAGTGCCTTGGATAAGAGAATCGTGTGGCTGCCTGAGTGCCGGAAGCCAGAATAGGCGCATCTGACTGATCACCCCAACAACTGCCCATATCACCGGACCCTAGGGAACATTATCCAGCAATGCTACATGTTTAAGGACTGGCTCCAAGACCAGATTGACAACAATATAGTCAGGTTGGGACCAGCCCTGGAACAAGTGGCAGGTGTCTTTGTGAGATCAGATGGCAGTAGTGGCGATGAGAATGAATGGTACCAGGTTTCCGACCGTGGGTTCCAGAAGTATAGCGACTGGATGTCCTACAAGATGGTCGCCCGCACCCATGGCATCATCCATGAATTCCTGAATCAGCCAAATCCCTCAGAAGATGTGATTGCTACTTCGGTATCGTCGTCCCAACTTGCCTCTTCCCAGAAGAGCAAGCAGCGGCGGTGGAAGAAGAAAGAACACGCCCTAACAATGTCATCTCCATCCCGCACTCATGACGAATTCATGCCCTGAGAAATGGGGATCCCTATTAGACTTCACCTGGTAGTGGATGAATCCTCGAGTGACAGTCAGGGGTACGCTTTGGTTAACACCGAAGTGTTGGTAAATACCTTTTTGACTCCCGATGATGAGGAACACCAGGTGGAACTTCCCAATGTCCCCAGCTGTCGCCAACGTCGGCAGAGCCGTTGAAACATGAATCACCAGGGTGTGGCAGTTGGTACCTCTAGTTAGGTCGTGCATGCCACTAAGACCAGGCATCAAGCCCAGTACAGAGCTCATCACATGTGTCCCCTTTATCCGGTGTCGACAGGTTCACCTCCGCCACCGTTTGTGTTGCTGGATCAGGAAGAACCACCTCAGTCGTGCCGCGACCAGTTCTGCCCTGCCACTAGCCGACCCCAGCCTTCTGGTCCTAATCCGGTAGCCACTCTCTAGGATTTGACTAGTGAACAGTGTGATGTGCCTAGTACCAGTCAGCCATCGGTCCAGCCGGCATGGCCCGTCATGCCTCCAATCACAGAGTGGCCTCCTGTAAGCAGAGGCTTGCATTTTTCCCGAAAGTACGATGTTCTGAAGCACCTGGTCGGCACTCCAGAAAGTCTCTCTATCCATGAGGCTCTTAACCTATCATCTGAGATGTGTGAGGTGCTCACCGAGGCCCTACGGAGCCCCCTCTAGTTTGAGATGGAGGGAGCAGCTGTAGATTCCTTCCATGCTGAGGCAATTGAGAACGCCAAATTCCAGGAAGTTATCTCATTTTCCGATGAAGATGAAGACCCTCCCATACGGGGGCACAGTCTCCCATTGTACATAAATGGCCAGTTCAATGGCGTGGAAGTCCTCTGCTGTCTTATTGACATGGGTTATGGGATTAACCTAATCCCAACTTGGACACTGCAGAAGCTTGGTCTGTCTGAGGATGATTTAACTCCCTCCGACCTCAGGATCCAGGAGTATGACAGGACCTAGAAAACTCCAGTCAGAATGATTCACTTGAAGACCCAGTTTGGTGGGCTAATTTCCAGCACTGAATTCATTGTTGTTTCTCAAGACACCGCCTAGAACGCATTGATGGGAAGGCCGTGGCTCCACCTTCACACGGCGGTCCCCTCATCATATCACCAATGCCTCAAATACTCCATTAATGGTTGAGTAGGAATTATCCAAGGAGATGCGTCCCCTTTTTCTTATTTTGAATCCCGTTATTTGGACGCCAACTATTACAAGAGAAAGGATAAGTAGATTCTGGCAGTTGAGGTTGAGCCCGCCATTGTCATAAGTGATCCCTGGGTAGGTTTGGATGATGCTTATATCTTCCCAATCCATCGGTTAGAGGACACAACCCCCGACATGGGGAAATACTTTTTTGTTTCGGGTACAAGAGGAAGGTATGTTCCCAGGTCCAAGCGATGGTGGAAAATCACATCATTCTCCTACACCAACCAGGCTCAGGTGATTCCCGAACCTCCTACCCCTGTACGGTATTAGGGAGTCAGGCTCATGGAAACGGTGATACATCATACCTATCTCTTCCACCGGGATGGAATTAACCAGCTCAAGATGACACGCCACTACGGCATTGATGTCATCAAGCGTGGCCCCTTGGGCCAAATACCATATGGGATTGGATCGACTGCCTTCATCGCTTTTGTCTGAGTGTCGTACGAGTCTCCTAATATGATGACCAATGCCACCCAAGCCGGCACCAGCTTCCCATCAGGTTATGATAGCCTTGAAGAAGCTCCCCCCATATATTATCCCTCTACAAGTGGAGGGGAGGACATAGAAGATGCACCCCCCACCTTTGAGGAGGGTGTATCCACCACGATCGATGAGTTAGTGCAGGTGAACCTCGGTAGCGAGGCGGACCCAAGACCCACATTAGTCAGTGCTGCTATGCCCCCCGAAGAGCAGAAACAGTATGTAGACTTTCATAAACAACACCCTGACCTATTTTCCTGATGTTACAGTGAGATTCCAGGACTAGATCCTTAGGTTTCCATCTACCGCCTTGGCCATCTTGCAAACCATCGCGGGTTCAACCAGCCTCCCAGAAAGCACCCTTCTCAAGGTGCAATGGTTGAGACTGAAGTTGACAAGATTATCAAGGCCAACTTCTTCAAGTAAGTTTAGTACCCCAAGTGGCTAGCCAACATTGTTCCAGTCAGGAAGAAGAATAGACAGATCAGGGCCTGTATCGACTTCCGCGATCTCAATCGCTACTATCCTAAGGATGGTTTTCCCCTTCCAGTGACAGAATTTTTGATTGATTCCACAGCCGGGTTCCAAGCCCTCTCCTTCATGGATGGTTATTCCAGGTACCACCATATCCCAATTCCCCCCAAAGATGAAGAGTTCACTGCCTTTAGGGCCCCCCAAGGTACTTTCTGTTACCAGGTTATGCCTTTCGGCCTAAAGAATGCGGGTTCCACCTATCAATGGGCCATGCATCGCATATTCAACCCAATTCCCAGGAAACTAGTGGAGTGCTATGTGGATGACCTGGTAGTTAAATATCTCCACTTCCAGGACCATCTCAAGGACCTTGAGAAAGTGTTCGGTTACCTCCGTTCCCGCCACCTGAAGATGAAACCATTGAAGTGTGCCTTCGGAGTCACCTCCAGGATGTTTCTTGGATTTGTTGTCAGATACCAAGGCATTGAGATCGACCTGGAGAAGATCAAGTCCATTAGCCAGATGCCTCCGCCGCACAATATTCTGGAGCTTCGAGGTCTCCAAGGCCACTTAGCCTACATACTCCGATTCATTTCGAATCTGGCGAGAAAGTGTAAGACCTTTTCCTAGATCATGAAGAAAGGCGCCACCTATGAATGGGATGAAGAGTGTCAGACCTCCTTTGAGGAAATCAACCAGTATCTGCTCCAACCTCCAGTATTGATGCCACCCATCTCTGGGAAGCTGCTGGTCCTATAAGTGACTACCCTGGAACAGTCCCTCATCGCACTTCTTTCCCAGAAGAACAATGAGGGAACAAATAATAGCCTCTACTACCTTAGCTGTATGCTCCTTGATACGAAAATTAGATATTCTCCCATTGAGAAGAGATTCCTGGTGCTCGTATTTTCCGTACATAAATTGTGGCACTACTTACTTCACCACGAGGTACAGCTGGTCTCTCAGGTAGACCCGTTGAAGTACATCCTGAACCGACCTATGTTGAATGGACAACTAGCACAGTGGGAGGTGATCCTCCAGTAGTTCGACATCAGGTTCTTGCCTCAGAAGGCTAAAAAGGACAGGCATTGGCAGAATTTCTAGGTGCCCACCCAACCTCCGCAGATCCGCCACTAGATCTAGGTTTTCCTGATGAGGTAATCCTCTCAGTGGATCATGTCATCCCATGTTGGCAGATACACTTTGATGGTTCCTCCCAGAGCCCCACCAGTAGAAGAATCAATGATCTTGGTCTTAACAGAGTGGGCCTGGGTATCGTCTTAATCACCCCATAGAAATCTGTTCTTCCATATTCATTCCTATTGTCAGAGGGATGCATCAACAATGAGGCCGAATATCATTCCCTCATCACTGGCCTCGAGCTGGCAGAGATTGGAATGCCCCATCTTCATGTGAAAGGGGACTCCGAGCTGGTCAAAAAGCAGGTCAATGGTGACTATGTTGTCAGAAAGCCAGAACTCATGCCATTGTTGGAGTGCACCATCCATTTAATGGCTCAGTTCCCCTCTCGGCCAGAGGTCGTTCATATTCCCCGGTCGTAGAATAGTTGAGCAGATGCTTTGGCCATCTTGGCCGCATCACTTGCATAGATCAAACAGGACGACCTGACTATCCATGTGGCACACCGGAGAGTCATTGCTCTCATTACCCCGGAGGATGATCGTGGCCCACGGGTGAACCATCTTACCGCTGGTGCCCCTACGTCAGGAGCCCCGGGTACTTTAGATGCGGTGATCAAAATAGTTCATGATTAGAGGAAACCCTTGGTTGAATAACTTCAACGTGGTAATTTTCCATCAGACCGGGCCGAGCGCGAGCGAATCCGATGCAGCACGCTGCAATTTACCCTTCAGAGTGGTCCCATCCTTGAGTAGATCCTTTACATACACGGATTTGATGGTGTTATCCTCCATTTCCTTCAAGGAGTTGAGATCCCTTAGGACATGCAAGAGGTTCATGTTGGTTCATGTGGCGCCCATCAGGCCGGGTCAAAGTTGTCGCACCCGATTCAGAGGCTGGGGTACTTCTGGCCCTCCATGATCTATGACTACATCGAGATTTCCAAGAGGTGTCATGCATTCTATGTTCATGCTAACTTTGTGCATCGGCCACCTGAGCCTCTCCACACTACCATGTATTGTTGGCCCTTTGCAGTCTGGGGGATGGATATATATCGTAGGACCATACCCACTGGAGATGGATCTCCAATTCCAGTTCATTCTAACCGCTACAGATTTCTTTTCCAAGTGGGCAGAGGAAATTACACTCGAGGAATTCAAAGCCCATTCTATCACTGACTTCGTGAGTTCCAACATCATCTATCGATTTGGAGTGCCTCACGCTATCCTAACAGATAATAGAACCAAATTCCAAGCAGCCGAGCTGAAGAAATTATACACCAAGTACAATATTCTCTCTAACCATACCTCCCACTATCATGCGTAGGTGAATGGACAGATCGGGGTGTTTAACAAAACCATCTCTAACATTATGCAAATTTTTTTGGTCAGAACAAGAAAAGTTGGCTGGACAATCTCCCCAACTCCCTCTGGGCTTATTGGACGACGACTAGTAATTCCACCCAAGTGACCCTGTATTCCCTGGTGTATGGATATGACGTCATCCTTCCCATTGAGATTCAGCTGCCCTCATTACACATAGTGGTATATGAATAGCAAGAAATAGATAGAGTTTCTGAAATCCGCCTAGCTGAATTGGAAGCGCTGGATGAGAATAGGCTTCGAGCTTTTCACAACCTAGAAAGGAATCAGAGAAGGATGGCTCGATCTTTCAACAAGAAGGATCGCGTCTGCTCTTTCCTGCAAGGTGACCTGGTACTGGCCCTCAGGGCTCCAATGATTCTCGGTAGGAAACCACCCTAGTTGAAGCCCAAATGGGAGGGCACTTTCATCATCCATAAGGTCCATCTCAATGGTGTGTACTCCCTCGTGACCATTGATGGCAAGCTTATCACTCCTCCCTCCAATGCCAAGTTCCTCAAGTAGTACTTTTCCTGAGCCTTGAGGTCCTACATGACCCTAAACTATCGGGTCCCCCATGACCGTAAACTGGATTGCAGTCCTACATGACCCTAAACTTTCATGTCCCCTATGACTTTAAACTGGATTGCGGTCCTACATGACCCTAAACTGTCGGGTCCCCCATGAATTTAAACTGAATAACGGTTCCGCATGACCCCAAACTGCACCCAGTCCTTCATGAACCAAAACTTCATATGGTCTAGCACGACCTTAAACTGCATTTGGCCCTACATCTGGGCCCCTTTGGTTTGATTTCTATGACCTTAAACTAAGATCCTTGTGGTCCAACATGACCTTAAACTGCATGCTCATCCGCACTGCAAGACGTTAAACTGCAAGCTGGTTAGGCCTTCTTGACTGAGGCCCAGAGTCAGGCCCCATGGCCTTCTCAGGCCCCTTAGCCTCAGTCCATACCCAGAGTGTGCGGTGTCGTATAAGATTATGTCCTCATTCACAATGGGTTACCCATCACGCTGTACACATTCCTAGATGAAATGCCTCTCATCGTCCAACATGACATTAAATTGTTCTTCTAGAACTACGTGTGGTATGATTCCCATATTTATGGGATACGTAGGACCACCTGAATTTCTAGGTTTTAGGTCCAGCCCCATCTCTTAGGAGATCCCACGATCTCCTGGTCACCTCGGTCTCTTGGCATGTCCCTCCCCACAGGGGGATATATAGGTGTGGTACAGGGTTTTTGGCACTATGCCCCCTTCTCCTGGGAATCCGCCATCTTTTGGTTGCTCTCAAACTAAGCCCTTAGAACCTTTCCAATGGTTCGCTAATGTGCTCAGAGTACTCTGGTCTAGGGCCTGGAGTGTCAGATTCGACTTAGGCAAGTTTTTTCCTCTTGGAAAGCTTCATGCTCCCTTTCATTCGGGCCCCCGTTATCTTTCACACCCAGAGGGACCCCCAAGAACGGATTGGATACAATGACTAAGGGCTCTCCTACCGTCACGGGCCAACGACCCCGAGAGTTTCAGAACAAAAATTCATACAAATCCCGCATTGCGAACATGGTCAGCGGTTGATTCTCATTTGTTTGTCCCATTTTAGGCTAACACGACAGGATGATGTGTTTCGAACATGGTCAGCAGTAATCATATATCGTCACACTGACTCCTCCAGGCCCTGAATGTTGGTTTCATGATTTGCATTGTTTTCCACACCATCGTGTCAAGGTGGAATCTCAACACTCCTTGCACTAACCCTTAGTGCACCTCCACACATCAGGCGGACAAAGCTGCATGACGGCGTCTCTCGGGGCTCCCGCGATCCGAGCGCTAAGATTATATGCTTGGGTTATCTCTAAGGACCATGCACAGCTTGACCCTCATCCCCATGGGAAACGAGGAGTCACCCATACATTGCATTTCGGGCCCAGCTCAGCTGGAATCTAGTGTCTCCTGCCCCCTGATTGTTGGACCCTCATAGGATCTTTGGCCAGAGGCCCCTCTCCCGGAATCACGCGTGGTGACGGTATGAGGATATGTCCTCATCTACATCGGGTACGCCTTATCACTTCATGCATGTTCCCCCAGGTCTAAGCCATATGACCTTAAACTGTGTTGGTTGGTCCTACCACATGACCATAAACTGTGATGATATCGTCCCGGTCGCGCGACGAAAAACGGAATTGCATTGTGATGACCTCTCCATAGGGGACATCACATTGGGTATCGGTCAATTACCATACCATTTTTCAACACCTGTTATGGCTTGATTATTGTGGCGATTCCAGGAATTTCTACCCTAGTCCGGTCGCTCCACAAATGAAAAACCCCCTACCTTCATAAAAAAACAAGATATATCAAATACCGCTTCTTTTGGTGTGAGGGATAGACCCGAACACCACTTTCATCCTTTGCGCAGATACCATTTCGTGTTGTGCCACCCCTTCAAGAAATATGTATGGCTTGATTCTCATCCTTCTGAGATTCGTAGGAGTGCATGGGAACTTCCCCAAAGGCCCAGCCTAACTTCCGTGTTCGGTCCCTCAGCCTATACACTTATCCAAGGATCACATGGTAAGAGGACCCTGTTCTCATTTACGTTGGGTTTTGCAAACGCTTTACCATGTTTCTCCCAATTCCCTTACTCTTTGGTCCGAGTTCTAAGAACTTAAACTAAGATCCTTTCCAGACATACATGTGGCTTGATTCTTATCCTTATGAGGTACGTAGGAATGCCCTGACATTTCGTCTTGGGTCCGACCCCCGGGATTACCAAATCCCATCCTCCTCACTATTATCCCCCTGGCCTGGCTTCTTGGGGAGTGGTGTAATTGCGAAATCTACCATGAATAAGTTCGGGATGCCCTATAGTAATGTCTGGGAAGCAAGAATTCTCTCGCCAGAGAGGTCCTGTCTGAAAATTGAGATGATCCGTGACCTGATTAATAAGTCAGCCAAATGCATCTCCACCACGGTGGCACAATTTTGGGAGTGTTGGATTCTGTTCGGAAAAACCACCACTCCACATTCCATGCTTTTCATGCCCCATTATTCGGATCTTCATCCTCTTTCATGTTTGATGGGACCCCCTAATAGTATGGAGGCTTGACCTGTGGTCCACCTACCGTAACAATATGGATGATAGACCTTTGGTCCGCCTATTGTGACAGTATGGACGATTTACCTACGGTCCTCCTGGTGTCCTGGGCCAACGTTCCGGAAGACTGGTCATGTTTGATAGGACCCCTAACAGTATGGATGCTCGACCGGTGGTCCGCCTGCTGTAACAATATGGATGATATACCTTTGGTCTGCCTATTGTAACAGTATGGATGATTGACCTACAGTCCACCTACTGTCCTGGGACAACGTTTCGGAAGACTGATCGGCGATATTTGAGTTAGGCCCCGTATTGAGAACATGGTCAATGGTCATCCCTCATTTTTTGTCCCCATTTCAGGCCAATGCGATATGGATGCTTCATTTCCTCCATGGTTAACAGTTATCCTCCATCGTCGTGCCCCCATAGTGTTCTGAATTTGGGTAACGTGATTCACCTTTTTCATCTCCCTATGTTCAGATGTATTTCAATGCCCTTGGTGTTGCCCCCGCTCATGTGTCAGAACACATCGAGGAGACGGTATATCGATTGGTCTGAGGTCACTTCCTCATAATTCCAGGCCCGCTTTCGGATTCATAAATCTTAGTTGACACCCCATAGTCGGACGAAATGATAACATGAGCATCCTTTGTTTCTCACATTTGGTGCGACCCACATGAGCTTAGGGGTGAATTGTTATTCATTTCAGGATTATGGTTGAGCATATTAAACCAAAGATACAGATAAAAATATTGGTCCATACATTGTATAGAAATGTTGAGCAGTGAAAGAAAAAAGTTCATGAGATGGACAAAACAGAGCCCTTAAGGATCAGCATGCTGTATTGATCTTTCCAACACTACTACCCGTTGGCTGGTGGCCTCCATTACTACTTCTCACTCCCTGAAGACTCTCTCTTCATCAGAAACCATGGAGCATAGTTCACCAATCCTAGCTTGTGCCTGAACCCACTCGGTTTGAAGTACGTTCATCGGGTGACTCACCTCCATGAATTGTTCTTGGGCGTTACCCAGCTGGGCCATCAGTTGCTCCACGAGCTCAGAGCATGTTGCAATTAAGACCTCCTTCTTTGCTGCCTGCCCTTCGAGGTGTAGGACTTCCTGCTCCACCCTCAGAAACGCTTGGGTACACACTGATCTTTCCTAACACCGAGAAACGTTGGTACGCCGACCTCTCTCACTTATCTTCTTGGCCATGTAGTCACGAACCATCAAATGAAGGCATTGAGTGTTAGCCCCTCCGGAACACAGGAAGCACATCCAGGTCTGGAGTGCTCCCATCTTCCTTAGCCAATCCGTCCGAGGCTGCCTGAGAAAATGCTGGATACACTTCCACCCTTTTCATCGTGTCATCCAGCTCTCCTCAGCTTTTTCCGAGTCGGAATCATCTATCTCCTCGAAATCAGCGGGCTGGTATGCGGGAAAGGAATCCAGTAGGTCAGCAGTAGCATCTTCCTCGGGGATGCCTTCATGGGGAATAAGATTAACGACGTCCGGGCGACCTTCCTCTCTCGCCCTGACAGCGGCGGTGCCTTCGTCAGCTTCTGGCCTTTCTCCAATGACATCACCGCTGATGTCCGCCGCCCCCTACTCATCAATTGCGGGGCCGCCTTAGTTTGGGAGGTATGTTCTGGAGGAGGTGGTACGTCTGCCACTGGTCCACTCATGAATGGCCTGTGCTCAGTAGCCTGATGAGCCTCCAACGCTAAGATCATTGTACAAGGAGCATCCTGATTAATTGGGTTTTCTGATAGTAATCACCAGTAGAAAATCAGGGAACTTACAGGAACCTAGAGCGTCATCCTATAGTGTGCTGGCCGCTATAGGAGCTGTCATGGCAGGAGACCCCTCTACACTTTTCATTTCGATAATGGGTGTTGGAGTCCCATCCTGTCCCACCGATGGCTCTCCTCCTTCCTCTATTAGGGATGCCTGATCAGTGCCCATGTGCTCTTGAGTGAGGTAGGGAAATGAATTAGAAATTGCAGAAGAGAATCGATGAAAAAGGAAGGTGAACAAGGATAGAGACAGACCTCGAGTGTCTCGGTTCTGTCGAGATCAAAGATGACAATCTCGCCGCTCTCCTGGAGACTCCCTTGGTTGGCCTCCCCTGCGATCCCTCACCTTTGGGTTCTCCTTCTCCTTCACCTTCTCCTTCATCTTCTCCTTTGCCTTCATCTTCTCATGTTTACTCCTCCCCCTCTGACTCCTCATCACTGTCGCCTTCTCCTGGAAACATCACTTCTGGATCATGATCTTAGACGACCATCACTTTCACCAGAAAAGGTGGCTCCGCGTGCCGACCCTATTGGCACGTGTTTGTGTCCATGGCCGTTAGATATGCATTCCACCAATGGAATTTTATTATGTCAGTAACTCAAATAAGCCCGGCCTCTGGAAAATGGATCCCTTCTGGCATTATCTTCTTCCAGATGGATTCAACGCTCATTGATTGCCGCATAGTCATCTAGGTCGACCGCAATGTTGGAAGTATGGCATCTTGGGAAGGTTTGAGCAGGTATCTTATCTGCTTTCTGGGAAGCTCTATGGCTGCCTCGTGTGACCCCCCTCTGGGAAACGAGGTCGCAGCGACACCATGTGATATCCCTGCAGCTGAGGTCCTGGCCTGTGCAGGCCTCGCTGCCTGGCGCGCCCCTGGTTCCCCCTTCTAGAAGCACCTTGCCTACTCCCACGTCGCCCAGTTTCCACGCGGGTAGTTTCAAGTTTCCGAACTCGCTTTCTTAAAATCCCCTCAGGGTACGCGATAGTCCAATGCTCGGCGTACTTGGTTGATAGGCCAGTGTCGACCCCAGTATGAGGAAGGGTAATGACGTCACCAAAGCCATAGGTGGTGAACATTAACCACATCTGGAAAAGGACACATGGGTTCTTCTCCTCCTGGATATCCGTGAATACCTTCTTCGACATTTGATAGAGGCACCCGAACTACCTGGCGAATAGGGATGGCATGTATGGCTCACATATGATCTTCCCATCAATCCAAGCTACATGTACCCCAGCTCAGATGCTCTGGAAGTATTATTGCTGCTCCTGCGAGCCTTTCCCATTTTCCACCATCGGGCCGACCGAGGTGGGGAATGAGCTGAAGTTGAAATTGGCATGGTTACCAATTCGGATCCTTACGCCCTCCTTGTTGAGCGTCATCGGTGCAACCCAGACAATATTCAGGAGACATGGCTGCAGGCCATTTCCCATAGGACAAACGGTGTTTGGGAAGGTGTACCCGCCAATATGAGCCACCACCCAGCTGTGAAAGATCTGAAAGGGGCCACACACCCTCTGAGGAGACCCCCCTCATGAGATTTGTACCAGGATGGCATACAACCTAGCTAGCACAGGGACCCCCAGATTGAACCTTTTGTTGGAAGCCATGGTGCCCTGCATGACTAGAGTTGCTGGATGGATGCCCATCCTCGCGTCCCGCAACGACAGAAGCCACCCGCTCACAAAGGTGGCAAGGAAGCTGGAAAATCAAACGTTCGGGTACCAGGCCCCAATGATACGGTAGCCCCACGATTGGTATTTCCCCACCTCTAGGGTCCTACAGTAGGATCCATTCTTTCTCCACTATGCCACAGTTTGGAAATGTTTTCCCCATCCCGGCATCTTAACAGCCTGGTCCTTCTCCAGGAACTGGCTGAACCAGTCCTTGTAGGCGATGTCCTTCAGTAAATCCTTGACCTGCAGCCTCTCCTTGGCCAGATCCAGTACGTAGGTGCTATTTCAGCATGAGAGTCTATGACCTGTCTTCCCAGGTGTTCATAGGAGGAATGAACTCGTCCTATTGGTAGCCCTCCAGTGGGATACCTCTGATGTAGTGAACGTCCCAGAGGCTGATGCTAACTTCCCCATGGTGAAGAAGGAATGTGTTGGTATCAGGGGACCATCGGGTAAACATCTCCGGTCCGAGTTCAGGTTGACGGTAGAAGTGGAACTGCGACGTCCACACCACCTCGAACAGACCAATGTGCCATATCTTGACCCCGAATTGGTCTCATATATGGCGAACCTAGTACAACTAGGACCACTCACTAGTGAATTTACCTTTGGACCACAAGTCCCAATCTTGCAGCTAGCCCTTAGTGTCGTCTGTGATGCTCTAACAGAATGTGCTCGCATAGAGAGTTGGGGAGATCTCTGCAATAGGATCACCCCCATTAATGGTCCTAGTCCTCAAGTTCAGGACATACACATCCATGTGTCTGGTCTCTCTGGTAGGATGACCATTGTTGGTGATGTTGTAACGGGAAAGGTTGTCCTCCCGGGTCACCCATGACCGCGGTGTGTCCACCTCGAAGCCCGGCAGTGGAACCTCCTCCAGGAAGCTGAAGTTCCAGAGCGACATGTTGTTGGATAGGGGATACTCCCTCTGGGCAGGGGTCAGCAGGATGAACAAGGTGATTTGTCAGAAAAAACCACCTTGGAACCATAAACCTATTCATTGGCCTCTATTTCAGCTCTACGAGTGGTGGCTTCCCCCTCATCGACTTGGTTCACGACCATCTTGAGTTATTTGAGAGTTGCACGAAATCCGGATGGGTTGCATGAAATCTGGATGGGTTGTGAAAAATCTGGTTGGGTTGCGCAAAATTGGAAAGAGTTTCATGAATTTTGGATATGTGGTGCGCAATTCCGGAGTAAGGCGCAAAATCAGAACCATCGGTGCGAAATATCTCAAGTTTGTGTGTAAATGTGGATGAAATTCGGAAGGAATTACGCGCTAAAACCACGTGTTTTCCACGCCATCTCCAAGGTAATTTCACGCACGAGATCTCGGAGCCTATCGTGCAGAAAATCTTGAGTACGGAACATGGGACCCAGGGCGCCTTTTTATAGGCGAGGTCGGGGTTCTGCGCCATGCGGAAAGTGAATTCCGCACCGAACCGGAGTTTTTCACGCCCCGTTGGCTTTTGCGCGCAATGTGCCGATGAAATCCACCACTTTGGCGTTTTGGTGTTTTCCTCAGAATATGATCGCTGCGACCTCTCGCCGATCCAATTCTGAGGGGGGGGGGTGGGGAATTTGTAAACACTGAAAAAGTCTGTAATTCGTAAGGGAAGTTTAGAAATGATGAAATGAAGTCATATTCGGACTTGGAGGCCCGGTCTGGAGGGCCCGGAAGTATTGCGTGAAATTAAGGATGGTTTTCGCGAAATTTTTTTGCCCAGGTGAAAGGAGTCCGAGATTCGTGAATGGATCCCAGTGCCAGCGCTCAATTTTGCGCGCCCGCACCAGCGTGGTTCCCTTTTGCACACTGCCATCCCTGGCGCGCAATATTTTCCACGATGCCTAGATTCCGCGATGCCATGATCCTATAAATATATGGAGACCCCTTCGGTTTCTGGGTTACGGAATTTCAACCGGCTCTCGGGGTGCAAAATAGGACTCCCGCGCGCATAATATGACATTCATGTATTGACTCTTTTTGCGCAACCTTGCTTCGGGATCCTCCTTTTCGCGCAATCCCACTAGCTTAGATAAAATCCCAATCCCCTCAGGGTTCCTCTGTTGCACGCAATCTCTCCCATTGCGTGCAAAATGATCCAGTTGCGCGCAATCCCTTCGCGCAGTGCGACCGTTGCTTAGGATTCGGCCGTTGCCACTTGTGCGCAATTCACCTCCTTTGCGCGCGATCCTCCTAGCCGCACGAAATTTTTCTGCCCCAATTACATTCCATCCTGGTGTTTTGCGTGCAAACCTTATCTTTTCACGCAATCCCCAGGACCCCTCACCTTGACGCCCCCCCCTCGGGCACCTCCCTGCGTAGACGCCCGATGTCCTCTATACCGGGCATGCATGTCATGCGCTGTTTTCCCGTGCGGCCTTCTAGGCTCGTACGAAGTAACCTCAAGGTCCCTTAGGCGGTGTTTCCCGTTGCGTTTCTCTACCTCATTCTCCTTCGCATAGGGACACTAAAAGATATTGCTTCTTCGCATAGCCACGCTAACATGGACCCCTCGATGGTTCGGCCCGCGGCCCCCCTTCACTACAGCCTTGCCGATACCTTCCCTCCCACAAGGGGTAGAGGGTGCCGATCATGTAAGATCTAGTGGTGTGGAGAGAACCCACCTCGTCCGAGCTACACGACGTTAAACTTTTAAGCACCTCGTCCTCAACACATGATGTTATACTGTGATCCAACCTCGTGCCTCGCACGCAGGGTCCCCCCGCCTCGGACATTCATTACACCGCTCGTCTCCATGGGAATGGAATCTTCCTCACATGGAATGATATCCTCCCTCTCGGAGTGGAATTTTTCTACGGGGGGAAGGGTTTCCTCAGTGCGTAATCCCCTAGTCTCTCATGCGGAAGGTAGCACAAATGCACCTCCATACTTCCCCACCGCCAAGGCCAGGGGAGGGTGTGATATGGAATGAGGCATCTCCTTTGTTCGGTCCCAAATCCCTCTCCCTCTGCACTTTTTTTCACCCCAGGCCTCCATCCCGGAGTAAGTCCCAGCACCATGGGCCGCTCAACACGTAAGCCCATCTCTGCTTCTCACAGACGCACCCTTCGTGATGTGATCGTCTGGTCCCTGCTGCCTCTTGTTTCTCACACCGAGCATGACTCACGTGGGATTAGAGTGAGCATCGACCAAGAAATCCTTTTATGGGCCTCCTCAGAGCATAATCCCCATCCTGGTGAACTATGAGGACTTTGATCAGTGCTAAGGCATGGTACATAGGTAGCCTCCATGAGGTTCAATCCCAGCACCCAGTCGTTCTGCCCTATTCTCGTCGATTCACCAACTCCTTGGGCTGCCTCCAGGTGTAAGCCCCAAATGTCATCCCGCATGATGTTAAACTGTATTCCCTCGTCCGTCATGATGTTAAATTGTATTCCCTCATCCCACATAATGTTAAACTATATGTCGTCCGGCATCACGTTAAACTATATGCCCTCATCCCGCATGATGTTAAACTGTATTCCCTTGTCCCGCATGACGTTAAACCGTATGCCCTCATCCCACATGATGTTAAACTGTATTTCATCCCGCATGACGTTAAACTATATGCTCTCGTCATGCATGAAGTTAAACTGTATACTGTCCCGCCTGACATTAAACTGTATGCCCCCGTCCCGCAAGACGTTAAACTGTATGGCATCTAGCACGATGTTAAACTGTCTGCCTCGTCCCGTATGACGTAAAACTACACCACCCGAACTACATGTACTTTTATCCGTGCTAAGGCAAGGCACATAGGAAGCCTCCACGAGGTTCAAGCCCACCACTCAGTCGTTCCGACCCCTTCGCGTCGGTTCTTCAACATGGGCCACCTCAGAGTGTAAGACCTATATCCACCATTGTGGGCCACCTCAGAACGTAAGCCCCATATCCATCATTGTGGGCTTCCTCAGAGCATAAGCCCCACATATCCATCCATTATGGGCCGCCTCAGAGTGTAAGCCCCAAATTCCCTTGTCCTGCATGACGTTAAACTGTATACCCGAACTACGGGGACTTTGATCCATGTAAAGGCATGGTACGTAGGAAGCCTTCACGAGGTTCAAGCCCCCTTCATTTCATCACCCATCCCGATTCTTACCCAGTCTGACACATCCTAGTGGGATAATACCACCTCATTCTACTCCACAGTATCCGGGAAGTCTCCCACGTGCTGGCCCCAACATCAGAGTTCCCTTCAGGGGGTCCTTTTATCTGATCCACTCTCAGTGTTCTGATCAGTCTGATCTGTCCCTGCTGGATGTTAAACTCGTGGCATAACCCGTGTTAAACATGGGAAGATGAGGAAAACCTCAGATACATGCCTATGGAATGACAATTCTCTGTGTTCGATGTGTGATTCCTCGGGTTTCCGCGCCCTCGAGAAGCCCTATAATAAGGGAAAGAAGACAGACATGCCAATCCCCCAGTGTCAAGACACACCAACGACGCCCCATCATGACCATTCTCCTCACCGAAGGTTGCTGCCCTGAACAAACCCCTTGGAGCGTCTCGACGGAAGCAGTGTAATTAACTGGTGTCCATGAAGATATGGCACTGGGAACCAGATTCACGAATACCTCTTAAATCTATGAAGGAGACCCGGACTAAGTGACGTGCTCTGAGGAGGAATCCACGGATGGAAGAACCGACATCCCATCATCCTGGTTTCGATCAAGGAGCAGACGTCCCTTCACAAGGAACTGATGCCGCCCGCCTTTGGAAAGCGGGAATGCAGGGCCACAAGCCGTGCGTCCTCCCCTGGGTGATGGATGTGCATGCACGCCCTAGCGAAAGTGTTGGAAACAACCACAAAATACTCCACCTCTAGATCACAAGTGAGGAGAGAAAAATATGGCAAGAGGGAGATAAACTAATTTCATTCAGAGGCTAACATATGTTGGGGTACCTATACCTATGTTTCTCAAAATAGTTGGTATACATATCTAGATTTTTGATGAATTAATTTTTAAAATATCATTAAATAAACCAATATAAAAAGTATTTATTTATACATATATATATATATATATATATATCAAATTATATTCAAAGAGATAATTGTAGCATAATGGTTAGGTATTTTTTATATAAGTGGGAGGTCATGGGTTCAAACCTTAGTTGCATATTTTATTTAACATCACCTATCCCAATGGTTTTGGGAAAATTGTTGGGATATACCTATACTAATGGTTTAAACCAAATCATTGGTATAGGTCTATACCAACATAAAATAAACCAAAATCCCTCTAAATCAATAGTAAATTCTATTTATCCAATAATTATCGGTGTGGTATTTATATCATGATTTTTTTCAAGATTCATTTGAATTGGATAAACCTTATGAGAATTTAAATAAATCTAATTAAATGATCATAAATTAATTTTATGTTTCTGGGATTAATATTTTTTCATTATGTGTGGTAGATATGGATAGTGGGAATCATTCACAATAAAATTTATTCACGAGTGGTGATGTAAGATTACATAGTTGGTCAAGGGAGGTTTCAACCAGTACCAGAAGATAATTTTTGGAGTAATATGGTCTGTGACTGTCAGTATCAAAGACTGGTGAAGTATAAATGCACTCTCTATGGTAAATAGACATAGTTTTAGTTTAAGGGGTTTAAGATTTATTTTTGTCTAATATGTTAATGAAATGAGAATTGGATCTTTTCAGTCATATATTTATTAAGGGGTACTACTCATGAATGGTATATATTATTCGTGGATGAGTATAAGGTTTCTGCAGTTTCCTAGAATTATTTTAGTAATAAATTTATCAAAAACATTCTCTCCATGACATTGAAGGCAGATAGGTGGCAAGATATACCATTTATTTGATATGGGTACATGAGTTTATGAGTGTTTCGTGTTTTTTTCAAGAAAATTCTTCACTTTTCTGATAATATGATATCAAATCAGGAGGCAAGGGCCTGCCATTTTGAGGAGGTTCTCTACCCCAAGAACAATCACTAGGTCACCCCATTTATATTGAAAATATATTTAGAGGCACTAGTTATGGTTAAAGTGATAGAGAATACATATGTATGGGTATATTCATCTTGATATAGAAGTCAACAAAACTTTCCAAGGAGTAAGTAAGCTGATGGAGGCTCTCATTTATTTAGGATGTCATGGTTTCACTTGATAGGTAGTGAGTGTATACCTTCTTCTTTCAATTTCTCTAGAGATGAAATCTTATGGGCCTCCACTAGGAGTTTCATTACATTATATTTTCTTATGGATTTATTAGTAATCAGTAGTTTTAGTGCCGGAAAATTCTTAGTGGCTAGTGTAGAGTAGGTGGTCAATTCCATGTACATCTTCAATAATAGTTTCCCCTAAGTCATTAATAGTAATAAAAATATGTTTATGGGTACTTTAATTAGAATAAGGATGGTGGATAATTAAAAGTACATTCATTTGACATTCCTTTTCCTGCAGTACAAAGGATTGATTTTTAATAGAGGTAGAGGAACCATAGATCATTCGATATATTTTCATTATATTTTCCAAGAAGGACATTAAAGTAGTTGAACAAGTCACAGTTTATTGTATTCCATTGAATTTACAATTCCATGTGGATCACATATGGTATGTGGTTCCATTTTTATTATTTTCCACCATCACTTATGCATTATTTAATATTGGAGATTATTACTCCTTTGTCGCGCCTACCTTGGTCTGAGCTCTAAGACTCAAGATGTAGAGGATTCAAGTGCCCTTAGTGGTATCTACACTATTTAGAGGTCATAGTAAATTCTTTTTAACACCCCAATTTTCCACGGTATGATTCTCTTTTATTAATAGAGTAGCGTGTGTTGTACGCAACTTCGAGTTCTAACACACCACAACTAATAAAACTAGCCTTTATGAATAGTAATACCCACTTTTTGAATTTTTATAAATATTATATTTCAAAATGGACTTCATTTTTGTATTCCTAATATTGAAATTATTTTAGGGTGATGTTTTTGTATTTTTTTGAAACCATTCAATTTTTGATGAATAGTGAAAAACACTGAGTTGTAGTCTAAAACCGAATTTTTATTTAAATAATTATTTATTTTATTTAAATTTATTTTAGGTCGAAATAGATACATAATACCTATAAAAGTTCAATGTAATTCATTAGAGTCAGTTTATAATAATTTTCGATATATAAATATTTTAATGAACTTTTTGCCGTCTTTTAACAACCTCCTAGGAGCATTTGCAAATTTACATAAAACTTAATTTTACCACTTCTGAGAGTTGAATTTAAAAAATCTAAGAGAAATGGTTGATATCAGTAAGTAAAATGTGATTCAATAAGATGAAAATAATTTTTGGTGAATAATAACTTTTTACTTTTATTTACCACGGTTAAAAATAAATAGGTCACTTAAGGGTAAAAATGATATTATTATTACCCAAACACATGTTCTAATTCTATTGGATAAGTGTAATTCGACCAAAAACAACCTTATGAATAAAATATGATACTTTAGGTCCACTTGGATAATATTCGGACACTTATTATTATTTTATTTAAAGATGAGTAAAAAGAGTTAAAATCAATGTTTAATAACTAAAACATTTTTAATATAGGGTTTCACATAAGATAAATTCAACTACAAATATTCATTGTAAATATAAAAAGATTTACTACATAATTATATTTTATTTTAAAAAATTAGACTTTAAATAATTTAATTTATTTATGACACAATGATGATGAAGTAATTACCTAATTAATGAAATATTAACATAATTGATATTATAAATATCCAAATAAATGTAATTTTCGACTTTTTATGAATTAAACTAATTTTCATGGTTAATATGACATGTTAGGGTTGATTAGATGAATTTTTTTCGAAGTAATAATGTTGTTATGAATTTAGAAAAAACAAAATACCAAATATAGTCAAAGTTGACATAAAAGAGTTTTTAAACAAAATATTAGATTATTAATTGATATTATATTCCTAATAATATAAGTTTTGGAAAAAAGACTTATATAATTATAGGTGTATCATTAATGAACAAATTGGGGTTCTCTTGGAAGTATATAGTAATTTTATTAACCATATAATATAAAAATACAAAAATTCATGGTAGATGTAAAACTATTTAACTAAGAGTTAAATCTAAACGATAAGGTTAATATAGTGACCCAAACTGTCTAAAACCTATTGGTTGAGTGGTTTTAGACCCATACCCACATTAGACTTTAAATAATTCATTTTGGAGCCATTATAATATGAAAATTATTTTATTATAAAATAATATTTCTAGCTTTTCCTAAGGTTCCCCTCACCCCTCTTATAAAAGGGCACTCCCCCTTCTCTCTAATTCACACATTAAAAGCCTTTTGGCTCGGCCAAAACCTAACCAAATACCCTCTCAAGTGTCCTCCATTCTACATAGAGGCCTTACTTTAATTATGAATCCAACCTAAAGATCCATTTTTATCAAATTAAAAGGAAGAACCTGAAGAAGAGGTAAATATTTCATCACCTCTTTCAAGTTCCTTTCTTCTTCCACTTCCTCTTATTTTGTTGTTTACATTCTAAAATAATAACTCCAATATATTCTATATACTTTTATGTTATTATGAAAATGGTACAACCATATTCATTATTCTATCCATCCTTTGAATGACATGTCACCATACGTGCATACGTATGCATTACCGTCTCCATGTCGTGGTGTAATTGTTATTCAATATATTATTATTTGGATGGGTATCATAATGATGTGTAATTGATGTAAATAATAAATATAACATGATAATGATTCTGTATATATTATATACCATCCAATTATATATTATTTTAATATCAAAAGAATGATATTGTCGCTCGTGCGTACGTACGGATTATTGTCTCCAAGAATGCGGTGAGATTCATTCTCCATCGTATCCATTCAAGACTAATTTTCATTTGATGAATAAAAATAATGTTTAAAGACTTAATATAATTCTTAATATGAATAAAATACATCATATCCACAATATAAATTACTTACATAACAAATAATATAAAGGAAAACGAATCAGTTAACACCCGAAACAATGATACAACTAAGATATTACTGACAAAGCAATGTTAAAAGATAATATATGATATCAAATTAATATATATGATTATTTTATAATTTAATAACAATTATTTAACAATTATACAGGTGGTTAACCTACCCCCAACCAAGGAAAAGTACATGGTAAGGGTTAATTTCATAATATCTTTATTATTCGAGGTTGTTTTTACGTAAGTATCAACTGGGACCTCTTTATCATCCACATCCATGTTTCTTAAAAATGTATTTCATAACATTCTTACTATTTTATAGACTATGGGTTAAAGTAATTTATACCCTTGTATGACTTTTTATAATATTTTTATAAATGAATCTTTCCGTCGTTTTCCAAACAAGGTCCTTTATAACCTTTTCGACAAAATTATAGTAAGAATGTATTATTTTAACTTTTATGGTGGGTGCAGCTAGTTTCTACCATTATAACATCATCAAATACTATAGTAAAAGATTGTAAGAATATTTCCAAAGTAAATTTTTTCTTTTATAATTATATGAATTTTAAATGATTTCAAAATCGAAAGAGATATTTCTCTAAAAAAGGTTTTGATTTCATATATGTCAACATCCTTTGATGGATTTTAAGTTTTATTTAAAGTTGATTTATTATGATACAAAAAATCCATATTGTATTTAAGGTTTTGTGATATGTTTGACTATGTATGTATTATTTTTATACCATTCATGGTTTATAGATAAATGTACTGATATTTCATATGCTAGTTTAAAAACTAATGTTTATGTTATGTTTAAACCTTTTAATATGAGGAATACATTGGACTTAGTATGTGAAGGGTGGAGCCCGATATAGCTCCTCGATGCATCGGTAGGTCTCATGAGACAAACTAGCTTCTTGGAAAATGGCCTTGAGAAGATCTTATTTGTATTCTTGGCACAAGGCATTGACTATGTTGTTATGAAAGTCTGGAATTATGCATTCCATCATTATGAAAGTGGCTATTGATATTGCACGTGATTATTTGACTAGTATAATATCCATGCGAGTAAGTAAATGGAATGATTTTGATTTATATTTTCCATATTATCATTAAGTATATGTTTAAAAAGCTTTTGTTTTAGTTTTATACATTACCTTAAATGTTTATGCTTATTTATGAAAGTATCCACTATATTGTTATCCTTACTAAGCATCTATGCTCAACCCTTTCTATGCTTTATTTTTCCTAGGATGCAAAGAAGTATATTATAACTAACCTGTAGGGAGAGTCTATGGGATCTAAGTGTTTTCTATGGAAACAATTTTGTGGTAGTTTTCAATTTTATGATGTAATGTAAGCCTTATGAATGTATCTAGTCCTTCCAAGGCTATTAAACTAATCTGTCTTTTGAGACTTGATCTTTTGTGATCATGCCAATGTTATGTAATAATGCAACAACTCTAGGTAACTGGGGTCAGGGCATTACATTCTTATGGTGTGTGAGTATTATGAGATTATTAAGGGGTAGCCTCAGTCATTGGTTGATCTTTTCTTGTTATTGATACAACTATATGATTCCATCCTTAGCATGGAAGGTTGCCTCATTTGTGCATGTTATTATTTATTGATTGGAAATGAAGGTCATTTTATTTGATATGGAAGGTAGGAAAATGGTGTTCACAGGTGAAAGGGATCATTATATTAGTGATATTCATATGGAACCCTTATCTTCTTAGCTAGAAGATTTTATATTTTGATTAGTAGAGGTTTCAATGGCATTACTCTAGAGATTTGTTTTGAAGTTCCCAAATGTTTTTACTCAAGTGGTTTTGAAACCTCTACTGTGAGGTGATAACAAGTTAATGACCAATTTATAACCACTATTCTTGCTTATTTTGATAGATCCTTATTATATGGAACCTTATAAGTTTTAAAAGATATATAATAAAATTGATGATATATTTCAGAATAGTTTTATCTGACCTAGTGTGTCCCCGTGGTTGATTTAGTTTTTCTTTCACAAAGAAGGTAAATGGAAGTCTAAGGTTGTGAAAAAATTATCAGAGGTTAGACCAAGTCATGATGAATAACCATTATCTAATCCCATAGATAGATTATTTATCCAATTAATTTAAGGTAGCTAATTGGTTTTCAAAGGTCGATTTTTGGTACAAGAATCATCAAATGAGGGTGAAGGAGGAGGATGAAAAAAAAATCTTTAATTATCACTATATGTACCTTTAGTTCATGGTAATGTTTTTTAATGTTTCAAATTCCTAAGATGTTTTCCTAGTATTGATTAAATCCATGTTCTGTGAGTTATTGGATCATTTTTGGGATGTCTTCATTGATGACATACTCATGTTCCCAACATCAAAGGGGGATCACGTTGAGAATTTTTGAGTTATTTTTGTTTTTATTTGGTTTTATTAGAAATATGTGAAATTATCTAACTATAATTTTTTGATCCAGGAGGTACACTTCCTGGGGTATGATGTGTCTTGGAAAGGGTATCAGTTGATCCTTCATGATTAAAGCATTCATTACTTAGGAGTCACCCAATAACTTCATCGAGGATCGTAACATCCTCTATCTTGAAGGTTATTATAAGAGGTTCATATATTATTTATCTCACATCAAAACTGCTTTGATAGCCTTGGATAGGATGTACTAGGTTTTTTTGAACTAATAAATGTCACACATTCATTCCATACCTATAGTAGAAGTGGATCACTTCTCTAATCCACTATCTATGAGAGGAAAGATTTATGTACAAGGTATTTTGTAATTCTTCTCATCCCTGTTTGGAATTTTTAATGTATCAGAAGATAGTGTTCTATAATAGGACTTTTTATTTACTTCCTTGTCATAATAAATATGTTATAAATGATATTGAGTTGGTTTAAAGGGTATTTTCCTTACTATTATATTGGAATTACCTCATTGGTTGACACTTTTTCATCTTCACTCATCCCAAAATCCTGAGGTATATATTCTCTTATCAAGATTTTAATTTTTATCAACAGTGGTGGATAGATTCTAAGAAGTAATATAGCTTTGATATATTCTATAAATTTGGTAAAGGGAATGTGGTTACTACTTCTTTGAGTGAAAAATATCATGATGGTGTTGTTATTGAGTCCCTAGATATATAAAGAGTGATATACGATCTAGAATATCTGTAACTCGATAAGGAGGAATAGGTTGGTAAATGTTATGCATAGCATATGATAGTCCATTAATCCAAAATTCATTGGGTTTAATAATCATGGTTTGGGGATCTTGAGGTGTAGGTGTGTATTGATCTTATTATCTATGGAGATTCTCTTAATGGGTTTCCGAAGTATGAATAGTATTAGGTGTTGTTCATAGGGATGATTTTTGTTCCATTGGAAGTGCATGAGGTGGTTCTTTATATGTTTTGTAACTCTCCCTTATCCATGCATCCCTGTAAATCCACGATATACCATTTCTTGAATAGTTAGTTCCTGTGACAAGATATAAAGAAATATATATTAGATTTTGTATCTCATTGTTTAGTTTATCATCAAGTGAAATCTGAGAATCATACTCCAAGAGGATTATTACAACCATTGGATGCTCCCTAGTTAAAGTGGGAGGATATATGAATAAACATATCCTTCAATTTCTTTTACCATCGAGATTATGTGATTTTATTTTGGTAATTATTAATTAGTTGATGAATTCATCTCATTTCATGGTAGTTATAGATTCAAATTTGGAAAATTATTTATCAAATATGTATATGGAGGATATTTTGAGCCTCTATGTATTTTCAATATAGATCATTTATGATCAAGATATTTACTTCAAAAAATTATTTTGGAAAGGCCTCCAACATTCTTTGGGCTATAATTTATGTCTATATATACTTTTTATCTTCATATATATGGTCCTTCTGAGTAAACTATCTAAAAATTGGATGATACATTGTGTGCATGTGTTATGTACTTTAGTGTAATGTGGGTGAAGCACCTACCTTTAGTGGTGTTTCCCTATAAAAATATTCATTATCCATCCATTGTTATGACTCAATTTGAAGTGTTTTATAAAAAAACCTATAGATCACTATTATGCTAAACCAAGGTTGTGGAGTTAGTGATAAATGATCATGATTTCCTGATGATCCTGATAGAGAAAGTGTATATGATTTGTGAGAGTATGATGTATACTAAATAAAATTATATGTATAATGTTTATTTATTGATAATGACTTCAAAGTATGTGATTGGTGGTCCTGCATTCCTAAAGGATTAATCTCATGTTGGGTAGTGGAGGTCTGGTCAAGGTAGTAAGCTTCTATATCTGGTTCATTATCTTTTTTTATGTGAAGTAATGGTGGTTTGGATGAGTGAACATGGGAACATGATTCATGGGTGTGGGATTAGTATTCTAAGAGGGTTAGAATCAAATTTTGATATTAAATTATTGATTCTATTCTATTGTGGTTGAATTTGTTCTATATTGCATGTTGTGTTATGGTTCTGAGGTTTGTGAGATTTCTATTTGAGAGGTATCACATGGGGTGTTTTGTTTTATAGTTGTTGTATTTTTTTATTGATTTTTCCTTTTATTATAATAGAAAATAATAATTTGATAGGTATCAATATAAATATTTGGACTCCCTTTGAGCATTGATTTGTGTTTTTTTGATTTTAGTGGTTTGTACATGGAGTTTGAAGGTGATCTAGAGGAGGAAAATAAAATTTCTATATGTTGGAGGAAAAAAATACAACTTTAGAAACTATTTCAAAGGGGGTGGTTTAGCAATGGGCATTTTGGGTATTGTTTTTAGGTGGATAATGGACTTGGGGTTTAAAAAACCTTTTTGAGATGGATGTATCTACTTCAGAAGTCATGATAGTGTTATGATCATAGAAGTAAGATGTTTTAGAAGGATTTTAGTGGTTGTGGTCATTTTTAGTTTTAGTCTAGGTGTTTCAATTGTTTTAGGCAGGGATGTAGAGTTTTTTTAAAGGTTGGAGCCTAAATAATTTTTGTGAAATCCCTGTGTGAAATAGGGAGTTTTTAAACACCCATTTTGAATGTCATGGTGTTGATATATCAAGGTATAGAGAGTTATTTTCCACAGTTAGTTATAAGGTGAATCTGAAATGATGAGGGAGATCCCCATATGCTATAGTGGTACTTCAATAGGATTCAGGGTCAACATATATATGACTATTTTGAGAATCATTTTAGCATGGTCTAAATAAAAAATTAAAATACATTAAAAGGTAATGTATTTTTAGGAAATATAGATGTTTCAAATAGATATAAAAGTGAATATAGCCTTGAATGGGGAAGAAATGCCCATTTTCTGGATCAATACACCAACTTTGAGATCCATTTAGATTTTAGTATAAATAATGTTCAACCTTTCCCCAAAATTTGAATTATTTTCTCTTCATCGAACCATATCTAGCTATATACCTTATCTTAGTTCTCCATAGGTGACTCCATGTGGATCAAAACCTCTTAATTTGTGATGCAATATCTTCTTCAATCAAATCTTATTTCCTTATCATCCTGTAATCATTTTTATTTTTCTAGTTATTCATATCATCATGATATGAAAGAATGGTTTATCTAGTTTGGTTAGTATTGATTTGGGTTTTCATGTGTGTTTTGATTGTATTAGGTATTATGGATGATTCCTTAGTGTTTTGGGGTCTAATTTCCATTTCTTCTCTATTTCTGCACTTGGTTCTTCAAATATTTGATTGAGTTAATGGATTTAAGAATTATCAAATTTATATTATGTGTAAATATTGAATTGAAATTATTTTAATTTCATTAGGTTGATGATTTAAATTAACACAACAAGATAAAATACTAGATTAAATTAAATGGAAGGGGATGTGATGGGTACTTGTGTGTTACATGATTTCTTGGATTTTTAGAGTTTTACTCCCTTATTTGGTTGATGTGTACTTCCATGATAACCTTATTCATTTTTTGTTTTTGTTGTTATATTTAATCACCTTTTTAATATTTTTTAATATTTAAATATGTAAATGAATTGATATCATGGAATCTGTAATTAATAATTTGTTTCTCATTCACGAGGAATTGAATTGATATTGAAGCATTATTGAAAAGGGGTTAAACATGTCATTTATTTGTGTTTTTTAGTGTGGATTGACACTGTATTATGTGGTTGATGTTTTCATGGTTGGGTAATGATGATAGTGTTTTTATGCTGGTTGGTCTTAGTTGAGGTGGCATGGTTATAGATTTATGTTAGGGATAGAATAGTTATATTGTGGTGGGTATTGGTCAAGGATATGTGGTGGTTAATGAAATGTTGGTTATGGTAGTTATGGATCAGGTTTTAGTATCCTAAAAACATGGTAGATATTAAATAAAATTAAATAATTAATGAATTCCTTAAAAGTGAATGGGTTGATGGTGTAATGTTGTGTTGGATGTATTAATGTTATGGTTGAGTAATGAAACATGAAATAGAATTGTAAAAATTAAATGATAATGGAAGAAATAAATCTTGAAATAAAGAATTTAACATTCATAGTAAATGATAAATCTCTAATTTTATAATTATAAGATAAAATGTGATGTTGTAATTATGGTAGGGTTTTTGTGTTGTGTTATATTTTTGGAAGTAGCTATCAAGAAAAGTTGTTTATCTCATTGTGGAAGTATGAGATCATATTAATAAATTCCAGCCTCTTTGTGAGTTAATCATTTGGTTGGGTTTGTGGGTGGCTACTATATTCATTATATTTTCCTTTTCATTTCTTATGAATCATCACTTAAGTCAGGTAACCTTATGAACATCCATATGGTTTTGGGTTCAGAGTGTCTTCCCAATATTTAACTTATAGAGGGAACAGATAGCTAACTCCTCCCTCTTCCTGCTATCTCTTATAGACATAGAAATATTATGATGGACAAAGGTTATGATTCATGGGATGTGATGAATATACTCCATTGTACACATATGGTTTGGATGCATGGTAGTGGTGTGCACAAAAGGAGGAGGGCATAAGTTCGGTATCCCTCATGTTCATGTTACCCTAGTATAATAAGGATGTATTGTGTAGTTGTGATGTGGTGGTATGAAATGTGGTTTTGGTATGCAGAATGTGATTATCAATATAACTTTTGGGTATGGTGTAGTTATTTGGTTGTGGTTACATTGAGGTTTTGAGGTTATATAGAGGGGATTAGAGTGCTAGGGAAAATGTCATTGGGGGGGGGGGTATGAGAGTGATTAGATTAATGTGGAAGTGGTAATGAGGTACCTTCCTAATATGTTCTATTAATACTATGCTATCATACTCAAATTTTTTATTGGATGAGTTAGATTTAGTGAGAATGGGTGATAGTTGACCTAGTTTAGGCAATGAGTTAGTTCTTTTGTTTACTCATTGAAATATTAGTTTGATTCTTCCATATTTTCATGAGATGTTTTAAGGATAAATATATTAAGTATAAGTGTATGATTACCCAATTTTTCATATATTTTTTTTATATTTTTAGGATGGAGTTAGTGATCAAGATGGATAGTTCACAAGATGATGGAAGAGTGGAAGTTATTGAATTTGTGAATGTATTTGATAATGATACATGAAAGTATTTCCAAGTGGTTTTGTGGAAAATGGAATGATACATAAAACTCATCAGATATGGGACATAAATATTATTTACTTCATTAACTATAATTCAATGTTATAGTTAGGAATGATAGAGGCAAATAAGTTTACTATAACCAATGGAGGGTCTTATGAAAATACAATAATGTGGTGGAACCGATTAATGATTTGGGACCAACAATAAAAGTGGAATGGCAACACTTATATAGGTGCCTATAAAAACTGCTATGTTAATCTAATATCAATGTAAATTGGTTGATTGTGATTGTAATCTTATCACTTATATGAAATGGAAATTGCAACAGTGTTCTCCCGTAATTGTGGGACTGAGGTAAGAACTATATAATCCCTTTTTTCATTTCCTTCCTTGATTTAAATTTGATTGAATTATTTTTTTGAGATTTTTTGAGTTTTTAAGAGCATAGACTCGATGATGTGATTTAAGGTGTGGTGTGACTTCCAATGTTCTGGTATATCAAAATATGGGGGTTCTTCTATTAAAGGATGTTTTTGAGGTTTTCTTGCATGCATTTAATCTTTTGGTGGTCTAAATTGTAGTGATTGGGTGTGTTCAAACCCCAAAAGGTGGTATCAAATATTTTTATTTCATTAAGTCTCATAAACACACTCAACCATAAACTTAGGTAACATTAATTTCTTGATGTTATTTTGATTCAATAAGAGTTTAGTATTATCAAGAGGTATTGTGTTGGAATAAGGAATCTTTTACATAGACAAATTTAATGGGATGAAAGTTTTCATTTTAAGGTTGTAGATATAGAACTATATAATTTAAAAATGATATTGAGTTTCCCTTTATAGAGTTTATATTTGAGAAAATGGAACAAATGAAATGGGGAAGGTTTGATAAAATGGTTCTTGAATTAATTCAAATTCCATTAGAATGGATGTTTTTCTTTAACATCGAGGAGAAGAAGATGATACTTTAACTAATAAAGGATTTTGAAGACATATATGGGAATCCAACAGCTTTAAATAGGGTGTTCATATTGTGGAGGTTATTCAGTGTGATAATTTTAAAAGTAAAACCAGTTAATGGTAATGTGAATGACATTAAAATAATTCGAAATCATATAAAATTAATTAATGTAATGTTTGTAGAGGATTTTTGGGATTTTTTAGTTTTCATTACTACTAGAGTGTTGGGACGTGATGGTGAATGTCATTAGAAACTCTTGTGAGAAATATGTCATTGTGTTTGAGGATTTCATATAGTAAATTTTAAATAAAGAACTTAAATGAATTGAAGTTCAAGAACCTACCAGAATCATATTCATAATAGAATTTAATGGACATACTCCTGGTAACAAAGTTTAAGGGAAATTAGAAGATAGATATAGAAATATTATTTGAGGAGGATCAACTAACTAATACCTGAATATTGAAACTGTTGTAAGAGAGTGCATCTCATGAAATATTATAGCGATAATGGGGTGAATTCCAAAATGGAAGATTCTATAAATTCAATTTTCATGAATTTTATATCTTATGGGAGTAAACTTTTACTATTGGGTGTTAAATGTTTTATAAAATCAGGGTTCATAGATTTTGGGGCTTTAATCAACTCAACTAATGAAAATGGGGTACATAAAAAGTTATGTATTTTGAATTTTTTGAATAATTAACTTTTCCAATGATAATGATCATTAAATTGTGGGAAATAGTGATGTTAAATTACATATAAAGATAAAAAATTACCTGAACAATTAGAGATCCATACAAATTCTAGGTCTAAAAAAGAACCAAATTTCTATTGGTCATTTGGAGGGTTTAGGATTTCAAACTTTATTCATTAATGGAGTATAGAAAATTACTCATGATTCTATGGTTGTGGCAAGAGATTTCAAGTATGGATAATTATATATTATAATAAGTTTAGATGGAACAATAATAGTAAAAATAAAAATTTATGAAAGTCTTGAGTAGTCACACTATCATCTTGGGAACTCAATGAGAAGAACATGCAAGTTTTACTAGAAAATCTTGATCAAATAGATTTTGGAAATTTTATGAGTTTTATAATTGTAAATCAATTAAAATTTTCATTTAATTTGAATAGAAGGACACAAAAAATATCATAATTTAGACCATATTCACATGGATGCTTGAGATCCTGCACCTATATATTCTCATGGTGGATTAATTCACTTTATAACATTCATTGATGATTCAACTAAGAAAGTATGGTTTTACATCATTTAAAAAAAATTTAGGTCTTCATAGTGTTAAACCAATAGAAGGATATAGTGGAAAACGTGAATAAAAATTAGATGAGTTTTTTAAGGTCTGATAAAGGTAGATTCTATTGAAATTATAGTTTCTAAAATTTTTACTAAGATAAAGGAATCAATATGTAAAATATTATACTTAAGACACTAGAGAAGAATGGTGTGGATGATAAAATGAAATGGATATTAACTAAAATATTGAATTGAAATAAGAAATATTCCATAATGTCCAAGGAAATTTTATAAAATGTAGTTAACTATGAAGCATATGTTACTAATAGTGGTCCTTTAGTACTGATGGGGTCAGTGATTCCAAATTAGCTGTGGACCAGTAAACAAGTGGAAGTTAACCACCTCAAAGTTTATTGATTTCTATTATATGTTTATATTGATGAAACTGATCTGGAAAAACTGAAATATGCATCCCATGTATGTTTCATTGTGGGATATGGAAATGAAATATTTTTATTTCATATCTAGGATGATAACAATAATAGTATCATTTAAATTAAGAAGATTTTCTTTAATTATGACTTTTGGAAACATCAAAATTTGATATAAAAAAGAATTTGATAATATAGAATCAATTGAAAAAATCCAAATGGATCCAAATAGTTGTTATAAAAGGAAAAACCTTTCACAGTTTTTATAGGGTCTGTAAATTTCATATGTTTGTCTAGAAAAAGATTTACCTAAATCATTGAGGAATGTAGAAGGTCTGTTTAATCTCCAAACATTATAGCTCTATAAGTTTCAGTGATAGAAAGAGAATATTCCCAACAATTATTAAGAATATATACTAGATTCATATGACCAATTTATAGGTTTATAAATTACTTCAATTACATTCTTCTAATGGATGGAGGAGATCCCAAGATCATTGAAAAAGTGGCTAGTGCTAGTAATTCTATAAAGGGGGAGCTAGCTATGAAAGGTGATTTGGATTAATTGTCTGAAAATTAAACTTATGAGATATAAGAGTTACCACAAGGTATGAGATTCATGAAACATAAATCACTATTTTAATTGAAATAATAGGTTTTTGGTAGAAATAGGCACAATGATAGTTTGGTTGTGAAATTTTTTCAATTGAAATAAGGAGTGGGATTCTCATAAGATTTCACACTAGTGATCAAAAAAATTATCATACGAAAAGTGCAGAGTCGTGTACCTTATGATATATTATATCTAGATTATATGGATGGGAAAATATAATTCTTTCATGGTGGATTGGTGGAGGAAATCTATATGAAGAAACTAGATAGTGTCATGGATATGTTGAACAAGGACTCGATGTGTAATAAAAAGAGGAGTCTTTAGGTCATGAAATAAGCATCAAGACTGTGGAACCAAAATTTTGACACATTCATGGAAGAGATTGGGGTTTTCAAGGGAAACTTGGATCACTATTTCTACTAGAAGGCGTGGTGCCCTAGACTTACACTCTCATATCGGGGTCGATAAACACACACTTTACATAATGGATTCAATATAGACTATAGATTCATAGAAATAAATATCACATAATTACATGAATTAAAGAAAATAATACAATACATATATTACCAAGGCCTTTTAGGTTTAGTTATTTTGAGAATTTAGATATATCATAAACAAATAAATCCCTTGTATTTTTCATCTAATGAACATTTTATCAATATATAATAAAATACTTAATCCATAATAAGTCTTAAACAACCCCATTAAATACCAAAACATTATATTCTTATAGTCATATCATGTTTTGTACTTTTATTCATAACCTAGGGAAATGGATATACAATAAGGGGTTCACTTAAATGTTCAGTAATGGAAAAACATACAATAATGCAGTCATATCTTAAATTTTATAGAAGGAATAAGTAATCATCATAATGTCATAATCAACTGAAACTGGGAGCATAATATATCCATGGAAAGGAATGAATATGAGTATATCACATAGATAAAAATATCTGAATTCATGTTGATGGAATGCATAATGTAAACATTTGATCTTACCACTGAGGCCTCATCTAAGACAATTTTATTTCCCACAAGGTCGTAGCCAATAAATCATTCTTACCATCAAGACTGTAGTGAATACATCTTGATGAATTGGTTAGGGATACACCAAATAACCAAACATGTTTGTATCATGAGACCAACCAATGCATTGAGGGGCTATATAATCTTGGTCCCCACCCATTAATTATTTATTTTCAATGCATTAATCATAAGAGATAATGAGTAAACAATAGTTAAAAATATTCTAAAATAATCATAAATATGGAAATAATAATATATGGAATGCCAACACTTTTCATCATGTAAATAAAATGGAAAAAAAGATGATAAAGCATATAGAAAATGAAGGTGGATGATTAAACAATACCTAGTCAACTATCCTGAGTAATTAATAAACATCCATATCAAAATAAAAAATATATAGTTTTCCAATTGTTACCAAATCAATAAATTGAATTGTTATATATGTAAGAATCCCTAGAGATAAAACCATATGAAGTAATGGTATATGGTTTAGTTATCAATTTCCTCAATCAATAAATATATGGAATCTAGGTGAACACCCATCAATAAAAATAATAGAAAAAATGGTATTCAAATATCAAAGTCGTTAGAATAAAATTTATGGCTATTCATGGTGGACAGTTAGGAAAGACAAAGGCCGTAATAGATCTTATATTTAATAAAAAATCACATTTCTTAAGTCATCCATAGAAATAATGCGTATTTTTTTAAATGAACATTTAACCTTTATAATAAAGGAAACTCAAAATGATGTCAAAGTAGATAAAAAACAGCCTTGTAAAATTATTCCTCGAATGGTATCACAGAAGAAGGGATCAAGAATAAAATTATTTAATATAATGAGTTAAATCTATTAAATTATAAATTTATGTTTATTTATTATATAATAAAAAATGTAATATAAATCAAATAAATGTAAATCCTTTAGAATATGAATTAAAAAATAAAGTTGAAAACATATAAGATGTTTTAGAAAACATTATTACCATTCATGTAAAATAAAAACATACATGTTAGTTTCAAAAATAAATTTCTAAATAGTGAAGTGAAATATTTTTAAAACATTTTATTTTAAAAATAATCTATAATAATGAATCCTTGGAAATGACATAAAATTTTCAATAGGAAATGTGTAGCCAAAGATAAAACATATTAATATAAAAGGAACCTTTTAAATAATTTAAAATTTATTAATTTTAAAAACCACATAGAAAAACATTATTTTTTCTAAAAAAATATGTTTCCATAATAGGACTATAAAATAACTTATAATAAATATTTGGGTGGGGAAACCTAAGAAAATTTCAAGATAAACCATTATAACTCAATGAATGAAAATTAGTATATTAAAAATACCTACTACCAGGGTAAAAATTGAATCAACATTCCTATGAAGATGGGAATATTATTTTCTTAGTAAATATCATGAAATACCAAAAAAATATGATAAAACGCAGTCATGGGTAGTAAATACACAATATATGGAAAAAAATGTATTTTTTAAAGACCGTGACCATACAAGGGCCTGCAGCACTCTTGAGATCTGATGTCACATCACCCTCCCAGACCCTGCTGCACGAGTCATCTTTTATTCTCTACTAGATCTGTCGGCACATGGCATGTCTCCACCAGCCTTCGTCCTGACTTTTTTCGACCCAAGAATCTTTGACCAACCTTGCCGTGAAGATGTTAGAGGATACAAATTTAGATCCAGGGTTCTCCATGACCAGTGGTGTTGGGTTCCCCAAACCCGAACCCGCCACAGATGGCTGATTAGACCCAATGTTTCATTGAATCATCTTGGAATGACCAAGATAATGGGTTTTGTAGTTGTTCTTTCCTTTTTTGTGGGTTTGTTGCAGTGCCAATGATTTAGTTTCATTGGATTCATATAGTGATAGGGAAATCATCAAAAACCTGGGCCTATATATAGACACAAATGAGCATTGTAGGTACGCTCAGGTTGCTGGTATCTTGGAGGCGGGTGCATTGTTTTTTTTCCAGAGTTAGTATGCATATGCGGAGAAAAGATGTAGGAAATATTGGTACCAATGATTTCCTATCTTCATAAGTTCATTTTTTATTTTCTTCTGGGTCAGAACAGGCAGGGAAAATGTATTCTTCTAGGTCATTATGAGGTCACAGAGGGAGACCTCAGGAACTCTCGGTGATTGAAAAATTTTGTCGCCTATTATCCCCTATTTTTAAATTTTCCCTTTTATGGTTATGTTTTTTTCTAGGGTCTGGTATCATCATTTTACAATTCTAATCTTCTCTTTTGGCCTTACCCTTTGTGCACACTTCCATTTTGGGATAGCTCAAAGGTTTGTTTTTCAAATTGTGATGGTGTTGGAAGATCTGATGATGATGTTTAAGATCTTGGAGGATCTTGATTTTGGTTCTCACTTTGCCACAAAGTTATGGTCTTGTGTGTTTTTGTGCCAAATTGGGTGGGTTTGGTCTTGGATACGATTATTTTACCAGCCCGTTAGTGGTTACTTGTGATGTAATGCTAGTTCCCACTTAGCCTTGAAGTGATTTGTATGGTGGGTTCTCACTTAAACAAAAATTTGTTTCAAAAATTTAAAAAAAATTAATTTTTTTTCAGTATCCCTGCATAGAAATCACAAAATACTTCCATCTACCCTATAAAAAATAAAACATAACAAAGGGGTGATCTCATATTCTCAATAAGGATAATTATACAGGGTAATATATCATGAATAAAAATTAATAATCAATATGGAAAGGTAAATAACTAAAAGGTATTCCAATTAATCAATAGTACAATAATAATATGAAAATAATAATGGATGATCAAATAAATCCATATATATAATAACATTTTCTTAAAACTTATCCATGGATATTCTAACGAATAGAATAATTACATGGACTTAAATAGTTGATCTCATGATGTTGGAATTCGTAATGTCGGTAATTTGAACCATACTTTCAAGACCTTTCACAATATTATTTAAATCTATGGGTAAAAATCCATCTAATTTTTCCAACTAATTTGTCTCATGAGACCTGTCAGTGCATGAAGGGGTTATCTATAAATTAGAACCACCCATAATCTACTAATTATATTGAATTAATCATATAAAAAGGGTGAAGCATAACCATCATAAACTTTTCTATTAAAAAGACAACTTACAAAATGTTATTAATTACCCTAATCATTAAGAATAATCTTAAACCATCCAGATTAATATGAATGGTATCAAACTATTACAATCGTAGAAAACTGATAATAAACCCTAAAGATAAATAATAAGGATTGTATCATTACAGTTTATCCGAAGTGTATAATAAGTACAATAAAGGGTCTATGTCATTGATGAATAGAAAAACCAAATGAATGTAATTAAATGTTTTTTGAAGAAAACAATCTTTCCACTTTGAAAATATTTTCTAAAAACTAAAAGTTCAAAAAATGGTTTCAAAATAATTTTATTTGAAAATAACATTTAATACCTATATATTAAACTTTAAAATATATATTTTCCATGATGATAAGAAATTCCATTCATTCCATACACATTAAAAAAATGATTCCTTTCCCAATTTTGGAAAATTTCATATGGAAATTGTTTGGAAACGACACGAAGATTCCATTTAAAAAAAATTATAAAAATTCAAAAATGTGTAAAATTTTATTTAATAAATAATTTGAATTGTTTTTAAAAACAATTTCTAAAAAAATTTTATAATCCAAGGTTCCATAAGAGAAATGATTTTCAACCGAAAAGAGAAATTATGTCACCTTTTCTTAAAAACATATTATCAGTTATTGTAATTATAAAAAAGGAGATAAATGGTAATATTACATGAAAAGTTGAAGAATATATGTAGGATATGTAAATATGAGGATTTTAAGATATAAATATAAAATACTTCCCCCAAGGGAGACAAATAAAAACAATCCAGAATAATGGTAAGATTTTGAAATAAACTATTACCGCTTTATAACATTTGAATACAAAGAAAAATGAATGAAATAACAAAAAATTAAACTTCAAATACCATGAAGTGAAATATATTAATGATATATAATATCAAAAAGTTCAGTATATACACCACACAAAGGAATAATTTTTGAATTTGGTGTATGTATCACGAAAGTAAAAAGTTAGACAATAAACCCTTACTTTAGGTGTGAATTACTTTTCACGTGTCTGAACCTACTATATAATAAATATTATTTTATTATAAATATACTATAGAACCATAATAATTTATCTCAATCCATATATTATTTAATTATAGTCTTTTATCACCTGTTTATTAGCAATTCTTTGTTAAAACCATTTTTTTCAGGTGATAATTGCTTCATTTTTCATGTATGTTTTTGTTCGGTAAATTTGGTAATTTTAATTTGATAATGGTTAAATAAAATAAAGAATTTTAACCATGATATAAATATCATATATATCCATTATATATTTATTTTTATTAATCAAATAAAATTAGACATAAAAAATGGATTACACTGTTCATGGAAATGGTAGGCCATACATATGTATGAATGTTGTTTCCATTTTTCTTGATAGATGGAGAAAAAGTAAAATAAATATTAATTAAAATTTATAAAATTATTATTATTCCATATATATCATTTATATTAATCAAATACATATTTATTACCATCCATGTAAAAATAAAATGAAAAACATTTCACATCGCTACGTGGAGGCGGTACTCCACATATATGCATGAGCGATGTTAGTTTTTCAAAAGGATTGGAAGGTAATAATTTTTATATGATAATATATTTACATTAATATATTTTAATAATAAATTTCATATATATTTATTATTATTAACCTTACTATATTATATGTAATGTATAAGAGAAAAAAAATGAATCACATCGCTTTGTGAGGCGGTTGTCCACGATACAAATGGGAAATGTTATCGTATCCCCCGTGAAATAGAAAATAAGAAGATATATGTGATAAAATATTTCCATTAGTATAATAATTTCATAAATATAATATAAATACGATAAATCCATCATTATATCCATCCTTTAAAGGTGGTGACAGAAAATCAACTATATTGGATCGCGAGGGGGTAGTTCACCGAACACACGATTGATGGTTTTATTTCCCATTTGATGGAAGTGGATATGGATATGGGATATGTAATTAACATAATAATATCTCATTATATAGGATACACTAGTTTTATTATATTATGACATTTTAAGAAGGACTGAAGGAGGTGGGAGAAGAAATAAAAAAAATATGCACGTTTAAGAATTTCACCTCTTTTTCAGAGAGCCTCTTTAGGTTTATACATAAATTCTTATTAGAAGGGATTAAAAATAAAACTACAGAATATAAGATTTGGTTAGGAAATCACGTAATGGATTTTATCAAGAATTTTTTTGAACCAAATGGTTTTTTAAGAATGAATATGGGGGGGGGAGGGGTGACCTTTTATGGTGGGGGAGAGGACACCCATGGAATATTTGAAAAGAAAAAGTGATACCCATGTTTTAAGAATTTTAAAAGCCTAAAAAATGATTAATTAGAAAAAATAATAGATTTTAGGGACTAAATATAAACATGAAATGGGTTTTGGAGAAGTTTAATGTCATTTTTAGCCTTATCTTCTCAGTTTAACCCCCAGTAACTCCATTTTTAACATAATCATAGTAATAAAGTTTTGCTGTTTTCAATATTAATTATGGTAAAAAATTATTTTTAATGTATAAGATAATATAAATTATTATAATTATAAACATGAAATCGATTTTTCTAAATTCAAATCGCATAAGCAGAAATTTTTAATTTTAAATTAAACTGTAGATGTGACGAAAGAAAGGTTTTCCAAAGAAACATTTCTCATAAGTATAGGATGTTTTAATATAAAAATTAAATAACAAATTGATTGAAATAACATAAATTAGTTTAAATTTAAAATATTTGAACTAATTTTAATTTAAAATGAAATTAAAATATAATTTATCAATGTAAATAATTAAAATGAAAAGGTTTTTTTCAATAAAAATCAGTTTTTTCATTATTAATGAAAAAATTATTATTATTTGAAAAATATAAAAAATAATACAAATATAATTTATACATATAGATTTTAAAAAATGTGTTTATTTTTTAAAATTATTTTTATAAAATTTGTAAAATTTAATTTAAACTTATGCGCAAAATATTTGAATAAATCGCCTTTTAGAAAAATATTATTTTCAGAAAACATTTCTTTTTCTTTCGAATGATTCTTATTTTATTTATAACAAATATTTTACCATTGAATTTATTTTATAAACATGTAAACCAAATAGTTTTCATAATTTAGTTACTATTATTCATGCCCTTCATCTTAATGACTAAGTTATCATTGTTATGTTTAAATAGTAATATTTTAATAATGTATCATGTTTCATTCAAACCCAGTGTTTTTTACATTACAAGATACCAAAGGGATTGAATTTATTTAAAAATAAGTATATCATAAAGTCTCATAGTGTTATATTATCTTATAGTTTTTTGTTATGTGTCATGCATGCTGTCAAACATGATGATCCTCTTTTAAAATCATGGGGTATTCATTCTACCCCATTAAATAAATTACATCCTTGGAATTTAATATTGATCTTGATAATAATGGGTTTAAAATTTGAAAATACCTTTTTTGGAAACCCACATCATAAAATGGATTAATAAAAAGCCTCTTTATAAGAGAGTAAGGGATATATAAAATTCATTTACAATAACATATACAAATTTTCTATATAGTAGTACATTAGTTGATGGTGGAGATATAGACACAGAAAAAGAATAAATAATTATGGAGAGCAGCGTATATCATTGATCCCAAGAAAGTGAATTATTTATAAAATTTAATGACCATAAAGCCATAGATATTTGATGTGATCAGAGACCATTTGATTCACTGAAAATTAAGAATCTAGGATAACATTTTTGTTTCAATATATTTTTCTTGGATTTAAGATTTCCATTTCCATCTTGACTGATAACATAATAAAAATATAGTTACTTTATATCATTATGTTTTATATTAATAATTTAATCTTTTTGGGGGATTCAGTAAATTACTACTTATTCACTTAATCTGAAAAATGAATATCCAATAGAGATTTTTATACATGAAGTAATAAAATTAACATTTAACAGATCACTAGATCAATAAAAGAATGAAAATTAATTCCTCCTATATCTAGATGTTTTCAAAAAAATGTGTAGAAAATTTTATACATTAATATCTAATGAATCAATAGTAATCTACAAAAATTCAACTTAATTCATTTAATAAATGGTTAACCATAATAATCATCCAAAATATGTCTCACAAAATTCAATGTCGATAAATTTTGAAGGAAGGGCACTAAATAAACATATTCCCTTTGCAATATGACATGGATCTTAATTTAAAATTTCAAATATATTAATACCTTGATCACCATAAAACCATAATGAAAATATACAAGATTTCGAAAATAAAAATCTCATACTTTTGAGTAAATTCCATAAATCCAAAAAATATTATACTCCAAAAAAGTTAAAATATACAATAAAATCAATAATAAATTTCAAGGTCACTGATATTATCCTGTAAACATATATATAACATTATCTCTTTGTATTGATAACATATTAAGGGTATTATTACCTCAATCGCGTGTTTTACAAAAATATCAACTTGACACTGTATCACTTTTCTTTGTACCATTCAACATATGCTTTAAAATACTAATATAGAAAGAACTACAATATAATCCTTATAAATTTCATAATTCTTATCACCAGAATATCATTGATAATAACATTCCTATATTATAATTCTAGAATCCAAATTCATGAACATTATATTTCCACTTTTTTAGTAATAGCATAATATTTACCTTGATCCCTTATCTTATTTTAAGGTATATTCACTTGATGCTTGTGGTATTCATTTGTTTAGTGCTCTATAATCTTATATTTGATGCATTGAACATTGGAAACTAATTTATTTTCATTGAAATCATGAGCATGGTGGCATTTCTCTCCACAATTATAGAAAATTCACATTCCCTTAAAGTAAGCACCATGGTGTTTCATTTGATAATTATCACATTGGGGGGAATTATTGTTCAGATTCTTCCCTTTATCTATATTTTTATATACCAGCCTTCGAAGCTATTAGACTTGGAGAATAATTTCTATATCTTTATAAAATTTGATACTTTTTCCTTGTGTGATGGGAAAGTTTGGGAGACTTGTTCTATTCAAATAATTAGATTAATCCCATCCATAAAACTGTCAATATTTCTCTATGGATTCCATACATAGTTCATAGAATGCCTTAATAACCTTGAAATTATGCATTCATACTTGGAAACATTTTCGTATTTCTTTTTTCTTAGAATTGTGTCTCCATATCTATTCATTTCTTACGAGGGAAATAATTTTCCAAGAAGATTTACTAAAAATCTTTCCATTCCAAGTTTATTATTACTTCATTACCCTTAGTGTGTTGAATTATTGACATCCATTGGTCTATATCTCCTAGTAGAAGATAAAATTCCATGAAACATTTCACAGTTACATTTATTCCCAATGTGAGAAATATATTCTCTAATAAATATATCCATTGCTCATGTACAAATAGATTTTAAGTCTAATCTAATGATGGTGTTTGTTGATGCATAAAGCGGTGTAAAATTGTAAGGTAACATGTTGGATCAGTAGGTTAATCCATACAATAAAGGTTATTTCTAACAACATGAGTCAACTTCCACAATATAGCTACACTATTGGAAAATGGGTCTATACCCACGGTTTGCCCAAAAACTGTGGGTATAGACTCAATTATTCCCATGGTTTCCCTGAACCATGGGTATTGGTGGAATTTTTTGACCTATACCCAAGGTTCTTTCTAAACCGTGGGTATAGGGAACCCACGTAAGCAGGAAAAGACAAAATATTTCACGGAAAAAATGCATGAAAACCTATACCAACGGTTTACATTGAACTGTGGGTATATCCTTTAGTATATAAGCCTATACCCACGGTTTTTATAATCCATGGGTATAGATTCTACTTATACCCATGGGTTTACTAAACCGTGGGTATATCCTTTCATATTAAAGCTTATACCCACGGTTTTACTAAACCGTGGGTAAAGGGCCCCTTATTTTTTAAGTGCGAACAAATATATAGAACACAATAAATCTATATGTTATCGAAATTACACCCAGTGTAGTGGTAAGTCGGTCCTTACATTAGAAATGTAGGTTTGGAACTTCTGAAGGTGGTTTTTTAATCATATTATATATATATATATATATTATAAGATATATAAAAATGTTGGAATAACTTTATGTAGTGTAGTGGTACAGGATTTACGGCTCATCCCTGGAACGCGGGTTCGAAATCCGGCATTAATTTTTTTCTAAAGGTTGTTAAAATTAATATTATTAGATAGATATATAAATAATGAAAAGCAATTAATCCATCTGAGTTGGTGAGATGGTGTTGTTTTGCGTAGAAAGTCGCGGTATCAAAACTTGCTGGAAGAGTTTTTTGCCGGCTGGATGATATATATTAATATATATTGGGAGATGCAGACATATATGTTCAAAAGTTAAGCAAATTAGTTGGTCCGGTTATAGGATCCCAACATTCTGATCATGGGATCAATATTAATCGGATGTTTTTAATTGATATTTGATCCATTTTTGTAATATTTTATACCCACCGTTTAGGCCGTGGGTATATGTCTATGACACGGTGGAAAATAGCTATATCCACGGTTCTATAAACCATGGGTATAGGTCAGGGACCTATCCTGGTGCCTCGATTGCCCACAATTTCTAAAACTGTTGGTATAGCCTATACCCATGGTTTTGGGGGCTATACCCACGGTTTTAAACCGTGGGTGTAAATCTATTTTCCAGTAGTGCTATAATTTCATCAATTATAGTTGTATCTCAATCTCAGGCTTTATTAAAATTTTTATGAGGGTAATCTCTACATGGGGTAAGATAATTGATATGGTGCTCATTCCTCCCAACATGATCCATTTATAGAAAATGGTATAAACTAGATTAATTCATAATATTATAAAACCTAATTTATAATCCCAATAATAGTGAAATACTTAACATAAATTGTAAAATTTTTGCATAGCTAAACTCATAATCATAATCATGGTTTCTTTGTGAAAATTTTCAAACCATAAAAATATTCCCAAACCATTCATAATGTTTTTTAAAGGAAATGTGAATTAACCCATGCATACCACCTAGGAGTTTCAAACCAGGTGTGCAGTAAGGCCCATTTTCATGTACTAGGTAATTCTCAAGTTAATCCCAATTTTCTTTTTCACTGTCATTACCCCTATATATATATATTCCATAACCATATACACTTTTTGTATCTATAAATGTATGTATTTCAAGGAAAAATTACATAATCACTATCTTAACAAAATGTTAGGATGTTGTCCTATACTTAGTCCTATCCATAAATTAATTCATAAGGTTATGTTTCCTAATCTAAATTTTCTTAAATATAGTTCCCAAGGTTTCTAATAAAATTTCTATGATACCAACTTTAGTGATCCCAACTGTAGTATCTCAGAGTCTGTGGTTACTTTATTAAATTGGAATAAGATACATGGAATCAAGTACTGGTTGTGGTTGACTAAATAGTTTATTATTCTTGTTAAACTAGATACATACATGAAATTTACAGTAAACAAAATAAAATACAAAAATTATTTTCTTTTATAATTCCATTATTCCTTAGAGTGTATCCTTGTATATCATTCTCAAAATACTTCTTGGTATCATTTGGAAAGTAAAAAATTAGAAAGGGGTGATATCATATTCTTAGTAAGGGCAGCAAAATCTATCATAAATAAATAATAATTATCAATACGGAAAGAAAAATAAATAAAATTTATTTCATTTAAATAATAACTTGATAAAAATATGGTAGGAAAAAATGATGATCAAATAAATACATACAAATTATCACATGAGATTAAAAATTATCCTGGGTTATTATAACTAATTGAACAATCACACAGACATAAATAAATTATCTCAAAATGATGGAATGCATAGTTCTAGACATCTAAAATATAATTTGAGGACCATTAATAAGGCAGTTTATATCTATGGGTAAAACCCATCCAATTTGGCCAACTAATTTTTCTCATGAGACCTATTGGTGCATCGAGGGGCTATATATAAATGGACCCCACCCTCCACTTATCAATTCAATTTCATTAATCATATGAATGTGTTGAAAAATAATCAATATAAAACTTTGTATTGAAAAACTAAATAATGAAATGTTAATACTTACTCTAATAAATATACATAATCATAAATCATCAAGAAGAATATGAATGGTATCAAACGGGTACACACCCAGTCAAACTAATCATAAACTATCAAAATAAATATTATGTATTGTATGATTACAATATATCCCTATTGCATCATAAGTACATTTAATTTTTTATGGCATTGATAAAAATAAATACTATAAGAATTTTATTAAAACCTTTTTGAGTAAAACAACCTTTTCCCTGAGAAAATATTTCATTTCAAAACTAAATGTTCACAAAAAAAATTAAAATTAGTTTTCTTTGAAAATAACAATTTAAACTTATAAAATAATATTTAAAAAATTTATTGGTAATTAAGGTAGAAAATTTTGTTAATTCTATACATGTTAAAACAAAGTTTCCTTCATGTTTTGGAAAAAACCCAAATGGGTATTTTTTCGGAAAATGACATTAATATTACTTAAATAAATATTGTAAAAATTAAAACACGGGTAAAAATGTCTTCAATACATCATTTTTATAATGTTAATAAAATTTTTGAAAACATTTTTTAAAAAATAGTTTCGGAAGAAAAATGATTTTTGACCGAAAAGAAAAATGATATTGCCTTTTATTAAAAACATGATTTAAAATATTTTAAGTATCAAAGATTGTAAAATGGTAATATTAATTTAAAATTTCATGAATAACCAAATAATAAGTTATTAGATTGATTTTATGATATAAATATGATATAATTCCCCAAATTATGCTTAAAGAAAAACAATCCTGAACAATGTGAGATTGTAAAATAAAACCTTACCACTTTAGTAAATTTTAAATAATAATCCCCATAAAATAAATTAGATCAAATGAAACATTATATAACTTTAATAGAAATATATTCATGAAATATCATATGAAAATGAAAATTATATACACCATATAAAGTAATAATTGGTGAATATGGCGTATGTTTCACAGAAGTAAAAGTGTGACGAGAAACCCTTACCTCAGGTTCGAATTCCTTCATATGTTTGTGGACCTCATATATAATAAATACATTTTTATTATAAATATGTTAAAGAACAATAATTCTATTTATAATACCATATATTAATTACTTTTAGTATTTTGTCACCCATTTATTAAAAATTATTTATTAAAATAAATGTTTCTAGTGATAATTCCTTTGTTATTCATGTGTGCTTTAGTTCTCTATTTTTGGTCCATTTAATTTGATCATGGTTACATAATATTCATAATGTTAAACATTATATTAATATAATATAAATTGAATATATATGTATTTAGTGTAATGTATTAAATTTAGAGATATAAAATTGATTACACTGTTCATGAAGACGGTAGGTCATATATATGCAAGAATATTGTTTCCATTTTTCTTGATGAATGGAATGAAAAGAAAATAAATTTTAATTAAAAATTAAATAATAATAATAATTTATTATATATAATTTATATTAATCAAATACATCATTATAACAATCCATGTAAAAATTTAAATGAAAAAATGTGATATCACTATGTGGAGGTTTAGTCAACACCTACACACAAGAGACTATTTATTTCCATAGAATCGCAATTTAAGATGTTAGATGTAATATTATATTATAAAAAGCCTGGTTTGATCATAAATATCACATATATTCATTAATTTTAACCTTAATACCTTTCTTGTATTTCGTAAGTGAAAAATGAATCACATTGCTTCTAGAGGTGGTATCCCTTCAAACAGACGAGCAATATTATCGTATTCCCCATGGAATGGAAATTATGAAGGTATATGTTATGTAATAATTAAATAAGTATAATAATTTCCTAAATATAATATTAATATGTTAAATAAATCACTATATCCATCCTTTAATGGTGGTGATCGAAATCAAATTACATTGGTACACGAGGCCATAGTCCGTGGTACACATGATTTACAGTTTCATTTCCCATTTGATTGACGTTGACATTGATATAGGTTATTAAATTAATATAATAACATCTAAGTATATATTATATAATATTTTTATTATATTATCATATTTTAAGAAATTTGGAAGTACTTGTAAGACGAAATAAAACAAATATGAATGTTTAAGAATTTTACCTCTTATTCCCAGAGCATGTTTAGCTTTATACCTAAATCCTTCTTAAGAGGGATTACTAATAAAATTAAGTCCTCTAGTATATGATGATAGAAGTAATGAATGTATTTGGATATGTATTTTCTTATCCAAATTTATTTGGAAGTGTTAATAGGGGAGGAGAGGGTGTGTCCTTTTATAAGTGGGAGGAGGACACACATGGAATTTTTGAAAAGATAAAGTGACACCCAATTTTTTATCATTCCAAAATCATAAAAATGGGTCTTTATAAAACCATTGATATTATATGGAATACACACGGACATAAATGAGTCTTTTAGAAGTTTTATTTCATTTTTAACCCTTATCTTCTTAATTTAACCCTCGGTAAACCAATTTTACCTTAACCACTATAATTAAATTTTAAAGTTTTCACTATTCATTATAGTAAAAATTAAATTTGAGATTATTATATATTATAAACTATAATTATTACTAACATAAAGTAAATATTTTCCAAATCAATTCATATTATTAATATAATTAAATTTAAAATTAAACAACACATGTGCTGAAAGGGCGATTTTCCAAAGAGAAAATAATCATGACTTTAGAATGTTTTAATATCAAAATTCACTATAAATATGAATAAATTTCCTTAATTAGTTAAAATTTAATATTATTTAACTAATTTTACTGTATAACAAATTTAAAATATAATTTAACTTTGTAAATAATTTAAACGAAAAGGATGTTTTTAATAAAAATCAGTATTTTCATTATTCATCAAAATATTAATTTTTTCAGAACAGATTAAAAAAATTAACCCAAAGATAATTTTTACAAGTATAGTTTAAAAATTACGTTCATTTTTAGAAATAATTGTTCTAAAATTGTTAAATATTAATTTTAAATTATGTGTGTAGAACATGAATAAACCTCTTTTTTGAATAATATAGTTTTTCAAAAAATATTTTTTTATTTAAAATGATTATTGTTTTATTTCTTATCAATATATTTCCATTGAATTTATTTCATACATGTGTAAACCATATAATTTTAATTATTTACTTTTTTACTATTCATACCATGCATCTTAACGATTAGGATATATTGGTCATATTTAAATAATAATATTTGTGTAGCCACCTATGATGTATCCACATACTTAGAATCGATAGAGATTAGTGTCACTGATGTTTTAAATTTGAATTATAAGAAACAAAACTATATCAAATGAAAAATAATCCATCATATGTGAATTATTGGTCATGAACTGCTCCTACCCAGTCTACATCAGTAAAACCCTTTAATTCTGGTTCACCAACCTTCTTATAAAATATCAAATACTTTTGTGTGTATGAGATGTATCTCAATATCATTTTTGGTTCCAAAATGTGTTTCCTTAGGATTTGATGGATATAAGAACTCAAGGGAGATGAAATAAAAAAAAATTAGGTCTTGAAGATATAAAATACATAGGACTTCCAATAATATTTCTAAATTGTTTCTCATTAACAACTTTCCTTATATCACCGTGGCTTAGGTTCATACCCACATGGATTTATGTGGAAACTGCACAAGAATCTTGCATGTCAAACCTATTTAATAGCTCTATTTCCTATTTTTCTTGTGAAATAATTATGTACCCTATTGTTTTCAGATTTTAAACCCCTACGAAAAATCTAATTTCTCCTAGATTTTACATTTGAAAACATTCTTTGATGTTCCTTGAGAATACATCGCAAAAACAAATTCATTATACGAAAATATTATATCATCAACAACCATAATAAAAAAGACTTATGTGGTGTTGGTATTTTTTAAATATATATTTTTTCCACCTTCTATTTCAGAAACTTCATTCCTTTTAGACATTCTACTGAAAAATCATTTTTTTATTTTATTCTTAAAGAATCCTCTTTTATGGATGAGTGGTAACCAACAGGTTACAAATATGATCGATTCAAAATTTGAAAATCAAAATTGATAGAAACCGAGAAGTTCACGACCCAGGATCACATGAATCAACCAAATCTCATCACCTAAAACCATAAAATTCAATCCACGGTCACCATTTCTATCCAAAAACTAGTTTATGTCTCTGATTGAGTACCACACCCAATTGCCAGAAACTGCTGGAGTCAATCAAGTCACTGTAAAAAATCATCACCATGTCATTGTATTCCCCCATCGACCCATAAAAAACCAAAAAATCATAACATAATGGGAAAACCACATCAAATGCAGAAACAAAATCAGACCAACACCATCATGAACAACACCGACTACTGCTAAACAATTGGACCATAACCAAACCCAAACAAAACAAAAAAAAATAAAACAAAAGGGAACAATGTTCTTGTTATTTAAACCTTTGATGTCCACCCTGCAACATGCACAAGGATAACCGCTATCCACCAAACCCCACATCCCAAAACCACTTTTTACCAATAACCCCAGATCCAATAAGTAGAGGAGTATAGGGATTAGAGGTTAGGTCATGGATAAGAATGGCCAAGGGCTCCGAATGAGACTGAACCATAAGCCGAAACCAAGAGCCAACCGACTCAAGAGTGCCAGAAAAACCATTGACTACCCAACCAAAAAACCCAAAACCTTAAAGGACCATCCCTCCAAATATTAATTAGATATGTGTGGTTTAACATGTGGTAGAGTGGGATTGGAGTGGCCAGGGTCTTCAACAACCAACAGGCTTCATCATGGACATCCAAACCACCCTACAAGACTTCCACCAGAAAGAAGCACCACGTAAAATAAGACCCCATCCAGGAGAACATATGAAAGACAAAACGAGAGAGAAGTTCCAGACTAAAGGAGAGATAGATAAGAGGAAAAATAGAGGAGGGGATAGAGAGAAATGAGGTAGGAGGAGGAGGAGGAAGGGGAAGGCATCAGAGAAACCTCCCCCTCTGAATCACCACTGAGTTATATCAATTTGTATTAAAGAAATATGATTTAATATCAATCTAAAATATCTTGATTCTTTTTTAAGCTATTATTACAAGGGATATTTTCATTGATTCATGTTTTTCTAGAGAAAAAAAGGTTTCATTAAATTCAACCCCTTAAATTTTTTAGTATCCTTTATATACTATCCATGATTGTTTTCTAACTACATCACTATTCTCATAAATCTTGTTTCAAAAAACCCATTTCGCTCCAATCATAATATTTTCTATGGATATAGTAATAAGTTCCCAAGTTACATTTTTTTTAAATTTGATCTAGTTCTTCATTCAGGTCTGGAACCCACTCTTCATGTTTAATGTATTCCTCAACAGTATAAGCTTTAACCTTCATAAAATACTGGTATGGCTAGTTTCCGTGATCTTCCTTCTTATCTACACAACTTGGTTCTGATGCCCAATAATGTTGTCAGTGTTAATATGTTTTATCATCCATTCATTTTTCTCCTTAGTATTCTCTTTTCCATAATCTTTACTTGAAATTTTATAATTTTTATCCTCATTTGGATTTGTATAATTTTTATATTTTCTTCAATAGTTATAAAATAATTACATCATCCCCATATTTTATAATGTTATTATTTCTAGTCCCTTATTCTATGTCAAAGACTATGATATCATCTATATAAATTATTATTTTATATTTATTATTTTAACACTTATATTATTTCTTATTTGATGTGTACCCTAGAAAAATTCCATCTTCATCCATATTAAAAAAAACGTTTTAACACCTTTTTACTTTCTATTGATCAAACATAGACTTCCAGAAACCCTAAAATGTTTAGCATTTGGATTCCTTTTAAATCAAATCTCATATGAATTCATGTTTTATTTTTTCCTTAAAATAAATCTCTTCTAAATTATTCATAAAGTCATGATATACTAAATCTAATAGTACCTCGATGTGTTATTCTCTAATAGCATAGTCCAAAACATGTAAATTAGGATTATATTTTTCCTTCCATACAATGAATTTTTTGGGGAGTAAATGTATCACTAAATTTGTGTTTGATTCCATTCTTGATAAGATAATCATCAAATAATTTTTAGGAATATTTACTTCCATTATCTTACCTTAATCTCTTTATGTAAAATCTTTATTGTTTTTATGCATGTCTTATAAATTACATGAATCGTTCTAGGTCTTGCGATTTATTATACATAGAATAATTCAATCCATACCTATGAAATAATATATGAATTTTATGAAATAACATTCTACCATTATTGAAATTTTTTCCATCGGTTCACAAACATCAAAATGATTTATTTCTAGAGGCATTAAGGATTGAATTATTACTCCCTAATGATTTCTAGTTACCATTTTCCATTTCTTGAAGTTTTAAAAATTAAAATTTTTTCGTCATTTAGCAAAGTATTATTTCTCAAAATTTCTTCTTGATTCAATAAATTCCTTTTATTTTTTCCAAGGTGACCCAACATTAAGTTCCATAACTCATTTTTATCATTTTTTCTCAAGTAACAACCTTTTTTTCTTCCCCCATCTAAAAACGTTTTCATGGGGTTATCTAACCCCTTGTAACCATACACCCATATCTCATTCATTTTACTATGCATAGATTCTCTCTCAAGATAACCTTATTTACAAAATCAAAGAGTTATGATACAATAAACAAGTTGTATTTTAGGCTATCCACAAATAACACACTATCATGAATAATTTGACTTTTACCAATGTTTTTCATCCCAATACCATTAGTTTTAAGAGAACATGAATTACCAAATTTTATAACTCCTCCTTCATATTTCTCAAAATAAATTAATCTGTTTAGTTCACATTTCAGTTGAGATAAACACTAGCTATATATATCCAATGCTTTTCTTCATTAAATATTTAAATGAAACCTTAACAATATTTTCTTGTTACATCAATTGGAATTTATTCAGGTCATTTCTAATCTTATGATAAATTCTCAAATGAAGAATGATTAATTGTACACATGCATATAAAGTATGTTAATCTTGATCACATATTCCACGTAGCACTTTCAAGTATTCAAAACTAATTTTCACTGCAACATTCTTTTCATACTATTGAAGTCTTGGATGGGTTCTCACTTATACCTTTTACTCACCTTGGCTCCTTATCTCTCCTCATTCTAAGAAGAGACATATTGTACCAATAGTTAAAATACTAGTGGATAAACATTCCACAACACTAATAGTATCCTATATATCGTCCATTTTGATAAGGATTATGTTGTTCAATGGGTTGTTATATTTCTGTATTTTCTTCCCTTAGTGAGTATATCTCTCAAGATAATTTCATGGAGTTATTTCTTCAATATATGTTACTGAAGAAAGATGTTTTTTGAATTTATTTCCTTCAATATTTAAGAATATTGGAGTCTTTCTTTATGGAATTCAGCCACTCCATATTTCAATCGATACTAAGTGTCTTTAGTCATACTAATCTCCTTTTGTACTAAATCCTATATAGACTTTACTTTTTCATATCTTGCATCATTCTTAGAGTAGCTTTGTGTTATAGCCATCTTAAAACATAATTACATTTCTTCAACAACCATGTTCTTAATGCATTTTTTTATATATTATTATTATTGGTTTTATCATTCTGTCTCCTGAGTTAATCAATTTCAATATTTACTAGGAAAATAGTGGATTTCATATCTTCAATAGGTTTTTACTTCTTTAAAATACCAAGCATCAATATCAATATTTCTTTTACAAGATTTTATTTTTCATCCAGAAGTTTCATTTTCTTTTATAACCCTTTTTAATTTGTGTATTATCTTCTCTCAGACCGTAAATTTCTTTTAAAACCATCTTGATCTCCATTATCATGGTCTATTATTTGGATGTCTCTCATTAATCTACTACATATTCTCCATTTTATTGTGATTCAAATTCAAACGGGTTTTTATCTTCTTATCCATATGCTATGAGCAAACTTTGAGAAAAATCACTAAGAACTTACATGTCACCACTTTCTTCACTCTAAAAAACACATTATTTGATTGATATAAAGTTCCTTATGATGGATCTTGGGGAAAAATTCTTCTTTAATTTTGATTCGGTAATTGAGTGATATTTATAAATGGATTTTCTAGAAGATTCATAATTTTAATTTTCACTTTAAAATCTCATTATATGGTTGGTAGATAAATGGAAATACATTCCATATTTAAAACATTTAATTATAATTTTATCTCTATACGTACCTCATATGTTATGACCTGACCCACTATGACCCCACGTGGGCTAATATTAACCTGAAAGTGAAACCCCAAGCCTACCTCCAATAGGATAGGGTCTGGAAACAAGCACTGAGTAGTCATAAAACTAAAATGGTAGGTCTTAGGCTAAAGTACATCTAAACACAAAAGCACATAGAACCCGGAACATTTATAGAGATATAACATGAAATGACCTCTAGAAAGTAAAAAATACATGAAATAACCTTAAGGATAAATATAAAAGTATAGAAAATTAATAAAAATATATAATTGAAAAAATACATTCCCTATTAGAAAATAGGACTTTACTTTAAAATAGTTACAAATTTAGAAAATTGAAGAGAACTCAACTCAAAATCTATGAGTCTAACCAAAGAGCATGGTCAATGCCTATAAGTACCATTTTCTCCACCAATACTAGGTCCTTCAATGTTACTGATGATCTAATTTTCATCTTTATAAGACATGACATGCTCATGAATAAACAATTCTAGGGTGATAATAACCATACTCAGTTGGATTCCACATAATCTAAGAGAGATGTAATAGAATAAAATTGTCATATGAACCCAAATTTATAAAGGTAAATGAAACCCAACAACAGATATTCTCAAAATGAATATACAATCATGAAATGAGAGGATCCTCAACCTCTAAGGAAACCTAAGGATTATTATGCTTCTTCCTATATCTCCAACTATCCCATCACTAATCTTATGAAACACGTGTAACCTGACAAGAATCAGCATGGTGGTCCCACTCCTTGCTAATACGCTCCATAATCAAGGATGAACTAACTTTATTAGAGGACCCACTCCCTAATAGAGCTCGATGACGGGGGAGTACAATTCCATAGATTGAGGAACAACACCCTCTATAGAATGGGGCAGTACAAAATCTACCTATAAAGGAGTATGAGGGACCCATTCACTGGTGAGATAGGGATGTCTGAACCCTAGAATCTCTATGATGATCAAACGCAATCATTTATATCTATTTATCATCACATAAAGAGTGTCCCATTCATGTCACCTTGTATCCTTTCTCTGATTCCATATCAAAGGTTGTCACCATGTACTATTCTGAAAACTATATAGGATTGGCCATTCATGGGCCTAAATCTGAAACCTAAAAGAGGTGATACACAATATAGAGGTTCCCAGGAAAGGAATAAATCATGTATATAGGGTCAAATGTCATGTTCCACCACCCATAAACTTGGGAATTTCCTTCCCTACACATGGATTGGGATTTCATGTCCCTCCACATGGTTTGTCCCTATGATGACACGATGCATCTATTCAACTAGTCTACATGGAATGTGACCTCAGAACATGGATCATATACGTAGGTAGTGTAATATAGGATGTATTCTAGGACACAAAACATGTGATACTTAACTCAATATGAAACCATATCTACCACAAGAACCTAATATATACGGTGTGTGTTCCTCTAAGATACAAAGTGTGTAGTTGAATTTTCAATAGACATTGATGCATGGTCTTCAAGAAATTTATAGATCCTCTAGTCACACTAATAATCACACCATTTTCTATATCCATAACCATTTAAAAATTTAGGAATAACCTATTATCATCAATTCTAGAAACCAATATCTAGAAATTAGAATTCTGGACCCCCTATTGGTGGTTGTTACACCTCCCATCATCGTTTGGGTCCCATACCCTAATGAGAACACCCATATTTATAAATTTCACCAGAAACCATCCACAAACCATAAATATCATATTAATTTGTACATACTATATGATTTCAGGGGTTTAATCATACACAAACCCACCTAAAAATGTTGAATCACTGACCCTAAGTGCCAATGATGAATAATAGTGTTGAACAATAAAAATTATTGATTACCATTGGATAATGGGATATCAGAAAACAAATATAAATTATTTAATTAAATTGGGGGAAATATGTTCAACAAATATAAATAATTACATTTCATAACACTAATTAATTTATAGGGTCATGCAAGAAAATAGTTCAATGTAATATAACTGATATGCAATCCATGAAAAAAAATGAATATAAAGGGGAGGAAATACATAAAATAATGAGACATTCATTGATAATGGATCAATAATTGGTGAGGAACATGTTCTATATAGATGAATTTGAATATGTCACAACATTCTTTGTTTATCTCACAGATCCCATGATCATTTGTCGTCGATCCAAGTTCCCAAGTTTTCAACACAAAGGGAGATATCCCTTCCTCCTCTTTAATCTCATGGGGTTATGTGGTTCACCATGAATATTATTTATAACAACATATAAATAGAGAGTGGATCATTTTATTGGTCATAAAATAATATAAATAAATAAATCATTTAATATATTTAATGCACCCACTAACTCCTACCTTCCATGGAACCTCTAGCGCTAACCAAATAATTTATTTCCAAGGTTAAATATATTTTTTTAATAACTATAGTCTATAATTTTATATTTAAAGTAAAAATCAATGGTAAAAACATTTTTTTCAAAAATATACTCCCACATGCATTAATATATATTAATATTTTTTTTATTCTAATTCTCAGTTCTCGCAACACCCAAAGCACAACACCATTTATGAGTAAAAATAGAGATATATAAAGAAATATTGAAAGGAAAAAACTATGGAAATTGTATTTGTTATATTATGTCCTACATCAATTATTTTCACCCCAAAATCACAATCTACAATAAATAATATTGTGGTACTGAGCCCCCATATGGATTTCATTCTCCAAGGAGATATTATTCATGCTTCCATACTACAAAATAACTCAAACTAGATGAATGGTTTCTCCATACAAGACCTTATCTTATCGATACTAAATCACCATTAGATAATCCATGATGCTGGCTTCATCCTTGAGGTTCATATTTCCCCAATCAATAACATTTTGTGGGTTGTGAACATGTCTCCTCAGCTGCAACACAAGGAAGATGTCTTCCACTCCTTCCAGCTGTGGGTGTAAGTCCATGTAATAAGTAACCTAAAAAAACCAACATAATATCTCAAATATCCTGATAATCCTTGGGGATAACTTTATTCCCCAACCAAATCTCTACAAAACTCATCATGAGGAGAATTTCAACAAAAATCAGTCTCCCTTATTAATCTCCAAAGGTCTATTATGTTGGTCTGTGTAATATTTATGGCAACTATGTGATGTCCTAACATGATCATAGATCACATAAAACTACTTCATCATCACGTTCTCTAATTATAGTCCAATAAAGGATTTATTTCCAATATTAGTATAGTATAAGGGTGACCTGCACGGTTTCACATACAATTCCCAGAAGGGTTCCATACCGATAGTGGAGTGATAGTTGTTATAATAAGTAAAATCCCCTAATTATAAGTGATAACCCAATATAAAAATGAAGTAAAACACATTTCCTCTCATAGTTTCCTTTAAAACCTAGATTGTATTATCAATATAGTTATCCATATGGGGGGAAACATTGTACTAATCCATAACCAGGTCCTAAAAGCCTCATGTACACCACCCCATAACCATGATATGAACCATGCATCATGGTCAGAGATGATCATCATGGGTTCCCCATGGAGTCAGATGATATCATGAACATACAATCACACTAAACTCTCAATCAAACTCTAATCTCGTACAGAAAGAATGCGTGTGATTTGGTAATCCGGTTAACAATCACTCGGATAGTGTCATGGACTTTCACTCTCCATGGAATACCTATCACAAAATCCATTGATATTTCATCCAATTTACATTAATTGATCTTAAAGGGTTAATTTAAATCAACTATAACATGATGTTCAACATTTACCTGAAATCATGTGAGGCATTAAGAAACAAACTTGACCTTAATATACCATATGCCAGCCCGCCAAAATTGTTATTGAAGGTCTTTGTACATATTTACCACAGTAGGATGTAAAACTTAGGGGGAGGTATGAAACTCCCTCATAAAGTCATCACACAATGTAACAAGGAACCCCATGAATCCCAAGAAAGTAAAGAAAATCATTTTACCTTTAGAAAACCTATATGGTGCTTCTCGTAAGGATATATGGTCACATAAAACTTCATAATAGATATCTCCCAACTAAGATTCTCTCACAAATTTAAGGATTAGTGTTTTCACCACCATCAACTGAAAGTAATATGCACATTTATACTCTACTGTAGTTCGCTATAATGAGGCCAACTACTCTAGTGTATCCTCTCCCAAGAGGGAATGTGATTACATACTAAGAGAATTTTCCACCACATTTCCCTTACTTGGTGTGTATACTATCTTGAATTTTTAGTCATGAGGGAATTCCAAAAAATGTCTCTATCTCATGTTGATATATCTCTGGCTGAATATGTACCTGATACTCTAGTGGTCTAAGAAAACAATGAAATTATTTCTTGGAAGATAATGTCCTTATGCCTTTAAGGAAAAAACTACTACTTACAACTCCAAGGCATGGGACATGTAATTCTATTCATGGGGTATTAATTTCTTCAATGAATAAGTGATCAAAACCTGCATATTCATCCAAATGTATCTGATCCCAGCTACACAGGGATCAAAAAACATCATATACTTGATGCCCACATCTGGTTTCCTCAACACAGGAGCACTAGTTAGCCTATTCCCCATCTCCTCAAAGCAACCATAACAATGCGAAAATGACTACCCATTCTGTTTCAATGTGTTAAAAGGGGGTGAAATCGTGGGAAATACTTCCATGAACCTCTGATAGTACCCAACCCAATGAAGAGAACTCCATACCCCTAACATGATCCTGGGTGGTTCCCATGAAATCACTACATAAATCCTCACAGGATCCATAGTTTTACAATTCTTAGAGATGACATTCCATTAGATCCAAAAATAAAACTTCGATAGATTACCATATAATTAGTGGTCCCAAAGTAGGTTAAAGACAATACTCAAATGATCTACAAGATCTTACTAATATATATATTATATAAGAATGTCTTTGATAAAGGAAAACACAAATTAGGTAAAGTATGGTTGGAATTTCCAATTCATGAGTTCCTTGAACATGGTGAGGGAATTATTCACATCAAAATGAATTATTTGGAACTCATAATCCCATAGTGATATTTAATAGACATCTTTCAGATATCATCTTTGTGAACCCTCAAATGATGGTACCTAGACCTAAGATCAATCTTTGAAAACAAACTCACACCTTTCAACTAGTGAAAAAGGTCATCAATCCATGGAAAGGGGTACTTGTTCTTGATCTTCAACTGATTTAGGTGACGTTAATCATAAAAAATCCTCAAGATCCTATCTTATTTTTTCAAAAACACTTGATCCACCCATGTGGAAACACTAGGTGAGATAGAAAATTTCTTTCAGAGGTATAATAAGTAATCCCTCAGCTCCTTGTGGATGGTAAGACCCATCTAATATCCCACAAAAAGTATTGATGATGTCTTGGGCTGCAGGTCGATGTAAAACTCAATCTCCCTCCTTAGAGGTTTTCTTGAAGCATCTTCTGGAAGGAATTCCATATAATACTCTACGCCCACTAGAATGTAGATGGTTGAGGTTCCTACTAAACCAAGTAACTAACTCTCCAACTAATGGGTGATCGATCATAGTTTTCTACTTGTGAGCCCCACTCAATCAATCAAGAGATCCTTCTCAACCATAAAAAAGAATCCCATACTATCAATATATAGGAATCTAAATATATTGAAGTGATAGTTTATCTAATAACACAATAAAGTAAACTAGTCCATACTAAAAAGGACTGTATATGGTTTCATCACAATGACCATGACGCCCCACAAGAAACTCTCTCTATTAATCCCCCATTCACACTACTAGAAGATATGAAATATAGAATGATCACTCTTTTTTATAACCTATAACCATAGGTGATGGGATAAATAATCTATTTGAATCTCAATATCTCACAAAGGGATATGAAGATGAAGTAATGAGTCATTCCTATATATAGAATCACTAAAGATAAAGTATATAATTCACAAATAGTGTAGTGAATCATCTTACGAGTGGCTTAATCATAACCCTCTATGGATTGAAACTATCCGCACCCTCGACCACTAGACATCAGATCATGGAATGGGTAAACTATTGATGTTGGTGGAAGTACGTTATAGTTTCATCCTCCACTTGAATATCCCCTCTCATTTCCTCCACATGATCCTCTATCAGCACCACCTCCCAGGGTCCTCCCTAACCACACCTAGGTGATCCTTGATCATGAAGTTGCATCTATCGTGGAGGTCTATCCACCATCTATCCAACACAGGAAGCATACTGGTTTGGGAAATCAAGATCCATGTGACCTCTCCCATAATAATAATAACATTTTCCCTCTCTAGAATAATTTGATCCTCTACGTGAACCTTTTTTTGTAGATCCATGTGTACAATTCTTGGCATGAGTATGCCTCCTGTTCCAAGAACTTGAAGACTAATGATTGCTAGATTCTATAGATGACTCAGCCCCATGACGTAAATTTATAGCTCCAACTACCTAAATTCCCACTAATAGAATGTTATTTGTAACCATGTCCCACTCCAACACTCTAGCTTAAGTGGTAATGCATAAGGTGATCATGCTAGCTCAGATGTATCTGTGAAGGACCGGGTCAAAATTCCTTGTCTAGAAGTATCTATATCACACTATATCAAAAGGGTATTACATGAGGTCATTAAAACTTTAGGAATATTTAAAAATAGACGTATCTTCCTACTTTAGCTCAAGAATCTCTTGAATCCATACATAATTCAAGCATTAAGGATAATACTCATCATGAAACAAATGTTGAAATTATATCCATGAGAGAATTGTCGCATCATGTGTTTGAGTGAACATTCCCCACCAGTTACCTAATTCTTGATGAAGAATACTAGTTTCAAGTGCAACCATCTAATCAAGTGGGGTCTGAACAAGCCAAAAAAACTCTAACCACTACCTCATGACAATCCTCTACTTTTTGAGTGTTTAGATAATCACAAAACCTAATAGGTCTCTATCAATGAATTTTTTTTAATATGATACGATATATCAGATCATTTTACTAACCTACAAGAGCTATCATCTACGCAATATCTAGTTGATTTTCTACCTAGACCAATGGCGGTGGATCCATTTTCCACCCATTGGGTGGAAGCACTACTATATGATCTCCTGGAGGAAACACCTCATTAAAAGGTCCCTATTCTAAGGTCTCATTTCTCAACTGGTCATTTTAATGACCCTATATCTATATCCTTGATGGATTTTTTCATAGAGATATATTGAAATTTAAGAAGACATTCAAAAATTAAAGGCCATATCTTGGATGATGACTGAAAAAGGACATGAATATCAGAAATTTCAAATCCTATATGATACATGTACCATTGGTTTCCCTGTAACTGATGGCTCAATATGATGTTTTAAAAAATAGGTAGTCAGAGTCCAGATGTATGGATATTTAGATAATCACGCCAATAGAGGGTTCCCTATCCTCTGATATGAACTCAAGAAACTTTGAAATCATTACACTAATTTCACAAAACAATCCTCAAAATATGTCTACTACTAACACCAACCATAATAAAGTTCTTCCTTTAATACCACTTTGTCATGACTTGACCCATTGGGACCCCACCTAGGTCAGTAGTAATTCTAACATGAAAGCCCAAGCTCACATTGAATATGATATAGGCTGGTGAAAAAAATTTATTAAAGCAAACACTAAAATGGTGCGCCTTATCTTAAATTTCCTATACACACACACACCCAACCCCATGAAATAATGTAAAGATATAACAATCAGTAACCTCTAGAGAGTAAATAATGCATGAAATAACCTCTAGGATACATATGAAAGTAAAAAAATTCAATAAAAAATATATGAAGGGAAAAAATACATAACCATATAGAAAATAGGTCCAAACCTAACAAAAACTTGAAAAATGGAAAACTGAAGAGAGTTCAACTCATGATCTCCATGTTTGACCATTGAATGCGGTTAGTGACACCGCGTACTGTTATTCTCTATTGATACTAGATACAATATGGCTATCTTCAATATATCTATCCTCGGTATAAGATAAGATATGTGTTGGAATGTCTCATGAGGGTGTGAGTATAAATATACTTAGTAGGATTCCCTAAAATCCAATAGGGAAGAAATAGACTAAAATAGAAAACTCAACCCAATGGAAAAAAGGAAAAGAAACCCAAACACCATATATGTTCAAACTGAATCCCTGATCATGAAAGGAGATATGTATCATTCTCTATACCCAACTATGGATAATGATGAATTTACCTGTAGCTCCCAAGGTCCCATATATGATGCTAATAAACATGATTAAGCTCAGATGAATTAGAGTAGAGGGTATATTCTGTTCTACTTTATCTATAGCTGAGGGATCACTAACACTAGTAGAGGACTTTTTCCCCACCAAGGCTTGATAATGGGGGAGTAATAATCTTATGTTAGAGGACCCATGACGTCTATTTTATGTGAGAGTAAAAACTCTACCTATATTGGACTATGTGGACTCATTCCCTAGTATAAAATAGGTGTCCTACCCCTGAAATATCTCTGGTGATAAATATTAGTCACTATCATCTGATGAGAATCAAAAAATTAGTGTCCTTCTCATTCCACCTCATATCATATCTATGATTCCAGGCAAAAGGATATCATCACATCCTACATGGAAAACTAATCAGTATGGGCTACTCAAGGGCCCCAATCTCAATACCAAAATAGGTGATACACAAGTTAGAGGTTCCTAGAAAAAATACATGGCATGTTTATAGGATTAAAATGGAATCTGACATCACCTGCGTTCCTGGGTGTGTCCTTCCCTAGACATGGTTTGGGTTTCAGTGTCACTTCATATGGTGTATCCCTATGGGGACATGGCATGTATGTTCACTCGAGGACCAGCACATGTACCCTTGGCACATAGCTTGACTACCTGGGTAGATTCCCCCAACATGTGGACCAAGACACACAACATGTGATACTTAAAATTGGATTAAACCATATCCACCACGAGAAACCCATAAACAAGGTGTGTTTTACTCTAGGAACCATGGCATGTAGTCACATTTTTCATAAAAATTGTAGCCTGGAATTCACTCAGTCACCATATCTACTATTCCTACCACTAACTGCCTCACTTGTCCCACCTATAATAATAAGAAGTGTAGGGTAAACCTCTAATTCTATAATATCTCCCTCTGGTATTTGGAAATAAAAAAATACAATATCTGTATCGGTGGTAATTATTCCACACTTCTCCATTAATGGTCCCATACCCTGGAGCCGACACTTGTATTCCAAAAATTTTCCTTCATCCATCCACAAACTGTCGATTAAGTAGCCTTTAGAGAATCTTACTTGATTTCATGAGTTTAATCACATTCAAAACAACCCAAAAATTTTAAATTCAAAACCCTATGTTCCAATGATGAAGAAAGTGGAGAAAAGTGATGAAAAAAATGCAAAAAAAACATGTCAAATTACCATTTTACAATCTGATCCCATCTAATGAGTATAAATTATGAAGGGGGGACGACCTCAATAAATATTAATAATTAGTTTCAATGACACTAATTAATTTATAGCCTCATGTGAAAAATAGAATTCAAAGTAATATAGAATATATGAAATCCATGCTAGTAATTTGAATACAAAGGAGTAAAACACATAAAATAATGATCCCTACCTTGAGAATGAATTGATCACTGCTGAAGAATTGGTCCATTGAAAAAAAATGGTGAATATCCTCATATTTTCATCATTCGTTTCTTATATCTCTTGATCATTCATCATCGTTCCAAGTTTCTGAATTCTCAATACTAATGAAGACCCCCTTCCACCTCTCTAATCACCCAGGGTTAGAAGGATAACCCTGAATATTCATCATAAAAATTCATAAACAGAGAGTGCATTAGGTTTTTAGTTATTAAATAAAATAAATAAATAAATTATTTAATTTACATAATGTGAACTCTAACTCCTACCTTCCAAAAAACCTTTTATGTCGACTAAACCTATGTCATTCCTAGGGTAAACCCCACATTTCAAAAACAACCATAGTATTAAATTTTCCATTTGAGATCTCGATCAATGGTAAAACCATTAATTATGAAAATATACATGTGGGTGATTTAATATATATTAATGTTTTTTATTATAAAAATTCTGAGGTCCCATGAAACTCAAAAATTTGTGTTGACCCTAAGGAAAATGTATTGGTCTATAAAGAATTATTATAAAGATAAAACATTGGAAATTCTATTTATTACATATTCAGCCTCTTTTTAAGTTTATTGACATGAAAGTGTCTAAGCATAATACTCCATATTATCTTCTTCATTTGAGCATCCTTTCATAACTTTGATCTTCACACCATTGAATGGATTAAAGGATATTTCCTTTTGTTACTTATGTTTTCTCTAAAGAGTGGGTCCTCTTCTTATTTCATAATTAAAGAGGGTACTATGAATATCATTAATGGTAAAGTCATCAATATATCCATCTTCAAGATAATATATTATAGAATGAAATTTATCTTGTAGTATTCTCATCACTTTTTTACAACATTAGAATATTCAAGATTTTCTCTAAACACATTAATAGTACTCACAATAAGATTTAACCCGGTAAAAAATCAATCAATGGGTTCACCCTCATGTATTATGACATATTCATACTATTTTCAATTGATATTTATCTTTTCTTCATTCACTATTTTGTTTCATTCATAAATAAAATGAAGCTTCTTCCAAATTAAATTAAAATTAATACACCCCATAAATTTTATATGTTTCTTTTCAGATCAAGATGAGAAAAGATAAATCCGATATTTTCAATCCTTTTTAATGTTTCTTCTATCTATAAGAGATCATTCTATTTTTTCAAGAATTAAAATGATTCCGTATTGAATAGAATCAATAATATCAACCCACATTGATCCAATTTAAGGAACCATTCACTTTTTAAAAGAGTGAAATCCTTTTCTATAGAATATTGGGATGCCATTTATATTAACAAAATTAGGTTGATTAATAATAAGAAATTGGGAGAAACAATGTCAACCTATATTAGATACAAATTTTTAGATCATAAAAAGGGTGAAACACATTGATAGGAAGAGTTAATTATTGTACATACCAAATAAAATCTCTTTAACTCTCATGTTTCTTTAGCACATATATCTCAATATCCTCACTTATGAAGTAAAGAAAGACATAATAGAATTATTAATGAGGTTCATCTCTTCTTTTTTGAATATGACCCCAATGTTTCATGGTCATTATCCCATGTACATATACCCCTTATTATTATTAAAAGGATCTTAATAAAGCATATTTTCTTGAACTCATATAACTTTTGGCATTATCTAGTACAATCATGCAGTAAAAAACAAACAAAACTACATTGAAGAGAGATCAATGATAAATATATGATCCTCCACTTGGTCTCCAATAAAGTAGATCTTATTCCTACTTCTTATAAAAAAATATTGTGTGGATTCTTTGAGATCATCTTTTTTGATACATTTGTGTATTTTTTCAACATATCACAATTCATGACTACTATATAGTCATGGTGACATGGAATCACATTCCATATCATGAAACTTAACATAGTATTCCATCATTATCCTCCAGTAAGAATTCATTTGATTTCAATAAGAATCATGATCATGTGACTGGTCATGATGTTTGATCCATGAAGAGCATAGAAAATGCATCGTCAGATTAAAATATCCTTTTATGAAAATATGAAATTCTGAAAAATAACTCATTTTATTTTTGTCACACAAAAGTCAATTCAGGTTTCTCAAAATTTTAGTGATTAAATCATCAAATGTACTCTGTGAAGCTCATATATTTTATGAACTACTTGTGAAACTCAAATATTGCTTGTGCCTTCTCAAGTATCTTATATGTTTTAGTAAAATTATCTTCAATAGCATGAAAAAATAAATATGTTTGTGATATTTTCCTATTTCATTTATACTATTATAGTTAAGATATCATATGTAGAATTAAAAACATCGCATCTGAGTCTTTCCATAAGATATTTTCCATTTTAACCTTTTCGACATCATAAGAGTAAATCCATAATTTCATCAAATACATTATGATCACATTGAAATCAATTATGGGACTTATCCAAATATATATTAGCTATCTATAACAATTTTAACATATAGACAATGAAACATTATAGTTCCACTTAATCTCAAAACACCATGAATGGTTTCTATATTGATTCAAATCATATATCCTTCTTTTAGAAAAGTTTTCAACATTGATACCAATATCTATTGTAGCTATGAACATCGACTAAACAAAAAAAATTAAATATATTATAAATTATTTTATCTCAATTCTAGTAATTTTCATGACTCTATTATCATTATTATAATAATCATCACACTTGAATATTTATTACTACAAAATACAACAATATAATTAAAGGTACAACAATCCTTGTCTTCGCTATTATCCAAAGAGTGATACCAGTGGGGTTGGATTAGGAAAATGTGGTATTATAGATTTTGGTTGATGGATGAGATGGAGATTAGGGATGGTAACAAGTGATGATTTCATGGTTCAGTAGGGAAATATTATTATTTGTACTTAGTATATGGTTTACGTAAGGGAGTCCTACTTGGACATGGGATTTTAATGTGCCCTATGATTCAATATAATAACCTTCTATTTATATATCATATTAGGTGAACTGATGATTCTTATAAGGTAAATACCTAGGAAAATATAATTCATAAAGATTTTCTAAACCTATAATTTAACTAGGTAGATAATGAGAATTAAGAACAGTCTTAATTAAATTATATTAATTATTTTATGTTTTGGTTAAGATGTCCCTGAGATTTTCTATTATATAGGTATGTATCCAAGTTTATGTCCTTAACAAGAATTATTTAGAGATTTTAAATGGGATCAGACATAATATCACTATTTATTTAAAGAAAATGAAGATGATTCTTGGAGAAAGATGATTTATGAGTTTCAGAAGAAGGGTCTATTGAAGTATGGGGGATCTATTTCCCATTAAGAGAATGAGGAATAGATAGAATAAGTAAATATTTCTTTCTGATTAGTCCATTCTGAGAGGTTTCATTGAATTCTATTGGAGGTTGGTATACTAGAATGTGTTTGTCATTAGTGGTGGGTACTATTTCTCAAATATCACAAGGACCCAAAAGTTTCATTGAAGAAGTTTCGTGATAAATTCTAAGGTGACTTTCTCTATTCAACTTTGAAGGAGGCACTTTAATTAGAGATGATTTTTATTTTCTAATGGACATCCAACAAGTAGGAGTTTGATATTAGATTTAATAAAAAATTATTTAGATTTTATATCTTCCTTTACATTAGGATTCTAGAGCAATCCATTTCAAGGAGGTGTCTCCTCTGGATATCTATTGTTAGGTTACCTTATTTACATTATTGATGTTTCTTGAGGTGGTAGTGGAGGTAATGGTTATCGAGGGGATGTATGATCATAATTGATCATAATGGGTGGGAAGTCATCAAGACCCCCCGAAATGAAGAAACTTTTAGGAATAGTTTATCATTTTCCTCATTAATCAAAGATTTTGATAATAGGGATTCGACATTAGCTACCATATTCCCATTTCACTAAAGCTAGAAAATCTAAAAACCCAGTTGAGATAATGTATGTTGTTCTATTTTCATAATAAGTTCATAGAAATAGAAATATTTTGTTTTTGACCTTCCTTTATGACATACATAGAGATGAATTCCTACTTCAGGTGCAATTGTTGCAGAAATATCCTTCAGGGCAGTTATAGAGTGCTCCAGGCTAAAATCAATAGAGAGGATATTAGGAAAGTTGAGGAAAAACCATTATACAACTTACCCTTAGGGACATGGAGCATATCATGGCCATATAAGTGTATGAAATCAAGGAAATAGAGGTTATGGATCATGAAACAACCATATTCATGCTCTATAGTTTCCAACACCAAGAAAAAAAGATGTTTTATAAGGTGACATCAATTTATATTTTACCTAGGTGTATGCCTTGTTTGATTCAGGAACTACACACTCTTACATTGCAGCTGTCAAATTCCAAGCTCTAGGAATTGACTTGGAAAGTCTTATAGTTCCCTTGGAATTAACTATGCTATTTGACTATTTAGTTTCCTAGAATAAGGTATTTATATATTGTGAATTTATATTGGTGCAATATAATTATTTTATATATTTCCTATGTATGTGGATATAACTGTATGATTTCATCCTCAACATGGAATGTCTATATTGGGCGAAGTAAATCATTGATTTCATCTATATGTGAGTTATATTATTTTATTATTAATGCATTCATATCCTTTTCATCTGTTCTTGTGACCACTAAATGGGATAGAGGCATGTTTATTCCTTATATATTATGATGACCAAGATGATTTTGAGTTCAAAAAAGTTTTAGTCAGTTGTGTTTCCTGGGTTTGGAGAAGATTACTTAAATGAATTTCATGAAAAGGTTGTGACACTACCACCTCAACATGAGATTGAGTTTGTGGTAGAGTTATAGTTTTGTGTCTCTCTGATATTTATGTCTATAAATGGGATGGATCCTTCTCAGTTGGGGAATATAGGGATTTAGATTGATGATATTCTATAGGGGGGAATTATTTGACCAAGTGTATTGACTTGGGTTACCCCAATCTTATTCATGAAGAAGGTGGATGGAATTGTACAACTATGTATCAATTATATTCACTTGAACCATGTGGTAGTGAAGAAATTATATTTGTTTCCATGGATTAATGATCTATTCAAATTGTTGAAGAGAGCTAGCTAATTCTTAAAGATTGATTTTTGATCTGAGTATCATTAGATGTTGGTGAAGTATGTAGATATTTTGAATACTAACTTTAGTTATATTTATGGGAATTATGAGTTTTAGGTAATTCTATTTGGTATCATGAATACACCATTCATGTTCATGGGAATGATGAAATCTTTGTTTTTTGGTTTACATATCCTATTATTGGTTGTTTTCATTGGTGATATCCATGTGTATTTTGCGTCTAGTTAAGATCATGAAAATCATCTATGAGTTATTTTGTAGGTCTTATAAAATCAAAAGATTTTTTGAAATATATCAACGTGTACTTTTTAGGCCCATGAGGGGAATTTATTGGGATATGATGTGTCTCTATGGGGAGTATTTGTGGATCCATTGAAGATTGAAGTGTGTTTCTCATGGTCATCCCCCAATAATGTTTTTTGGTTCATATTTTCTATGGTCTCATAGGCTATTACAAAATATTTTCACCTGATTTCTCTAGGATTGTTAACAACCATGACTTGAAAGGATTGAGATTTAATATGTAATGACCAGTGTTAGGATACTTTGGAGTATTTTATGGATAATTTTTCCAGTGCTCCTATTCTCAATTTAACAAAGGAATGAATAATGTTCAAGGTTTTCTATGATGTTTTAAATATTGGATTGGATTGTTCTCAAATACATTATAGAGTAGTCATCACATGTGACTCAATAGTTATGAAATCATGAAGGTAACTATGCCACCCATGAATTTCGATCACTTATTGGTTTTTATAGATCTCAATAGTTGAACTTGTAAAAATAGAATTGGATTGAATTATTATAGGACTATAACTTTGATATTTCCTATAGACTAGGAAAATGGAATTTTGTTGCTATCATGCTGAGTAAGAATTCCTATGAAGATAGCTTTTGTGTATCTAGTGATGCATGGAGAGTGATGGAGGAGATTATAGTGATGCACATTGATATGAAGGAACTTAATGGTAGAGGGTGTCTTTACTAACTGATTGTGTATTCATCATTGGTGTAGTCGGTGGAAGATTTTCAGTTAACACATTCAAAGGTGGAATTTTGGAAGGATAACATTGTTGAGGGAGATGAACAGAACAGATAGTCTTTGGATGATCAGTAACATTTTTTGTTCAAGGGGAACATCTTTTCACCCTCAATAGTGCATTTGTTTTTTCTTCGTGATTTTTAAAACTCATCCTTAACCATGTATTTGTGTGTGATTAAGATGTATCATTCCTTAATATGTTGTTTTTGGTATTTTGAGATAATGATATTGGTTAAAGAGTTTCTATATCATTGTTTGGAATGCTAAAAGGTGAAGTTCGAGCATAATTTTCATTGGGGTTTCTCCACTGGCTTAATGTCCATTAGTTGTTTTTGGAGGATGTATTGATGGATTTCATGAAAATTTTACCACAAGAATAGGGTAGATATGATTTTATCTAGGTGATTGTAGAAAATTTGAAAAAATTGATTCACTTCTTAGTGATTATGGAATCAGGCATAGTGGATTTCTACTCAAGGAAATATTTATATGATATTTTTAGGATCCTTAGGTTTCTAAGGATGATCATATTTGATCATGATTCTTGTTTTACCTCCTTAGTTTGTATAGGTATCTAAAATGATTTTGTATCTCATATACGTCTCAATTCCACTTTTCATCTAACGATGGATGGAATGAAGTACTAGACTATCTAGAATTTGGAAGACCTGTTGTGTGCATGTGATTTAGATTCTAGAGGATCACAGGTGCAACACTTACCATTGGTTGAGTTTGGATATAATAATATCTATCAGTCATGAAATGGTATGGCTCTATTTGAAGCATTTTATGGACGAAATTGTTGATTTTAATTGTGTTGGATTAAGCGGAGAGAGACAACAATTATCAAAATGAAATTATTGGATAGTAAGAAAAATAAGGCATAGGTGACTAGTGAGCGATTGAAGGCACTCGGGATCATCTCAATTCCAAGGATGAGGTGTAACGACCCGACTCTTTGGAAAAGGTATGGATAATTAGTTTTGTTTTCAAAGCTATACTTTAATCTTGTTTAATGTGTATAACATCCTAAGGAAGGTCCAGGGAGTGTCTGGGGTTAGTTCAGAGCCCAGGAGTTTGAGAAATGGGCTTACAGGTAGTGGCGCACGGCCTGCATATGGTCTGTGCACGGTTTGTGATAAACAGTGTGGTTGTAGACAGGGGCACCTGCAAGGGCGCACGACCATGCGGACTAGGCCGCACGGCCATGCAAATTTTGTCTAGGAGGAGCTCCAAAACCCTCCTCCCTCTCTTTTCTTCATGGATTCTCCCCCTAGTGTCTGATTCTTGATCCGTTGAAGGCATTGGATCACCCTCGGTAAGGCTTACCTCATGCAACCTTCTTTCCTCGGTGAATCTTGCCTTCCGTCTTGTTATTTTGATGTAGGCTCATATGCCCTATTTTTAGGGCATTGGCCAGAAACTCAGATCTCTTCCAACCTACTGCGAATCTGAGGTCGATATCAAGTTAGCATACGCCTACAGCTCTAAGGTAGGTGGTCACGTGGTTTCCATTTTGGGTTTTCGCCTTTTCGAGTTATTATCATCGTGTCGTGGTTTGTCTTTCGCCAAACCCCTTACTTGTAATGACAGCTTCATGTCTAAATGACCCGTGTGGTATGAGATTGATGAATCTAACCTTGTTAAGGTGTTTAGATGAGGTGTGGACTGGGAGTGGTCATCCATATGTGATATACCATGAGATTTGGCCCTTTCTCACCTTCAGACCTTAATGCTATGTCTTGAACGAGATTTTCCATGTTAAGAAAAATAGATGACTTGGATAGAGGTTGGCTGGGATGAGATATCCCGAACCCTTTAATGAATTGAGATGTATGTTTTCCTTATAACGTGATTGGAAAATGACATGCTTTGTTAATGTGATATGATATAAGATTTTTTTCCTTATATATTGTGATGTGAATGGTTATGCCATACTATGTTGACATGCTTTTGATAACCCATGTGTGGGCGGTAGGCATTCTTACCCCGTGACAGATGAATCTCTGTGTGTGGGCGAGAGGCATTCTTACCCCACTCCAGATGAATCTCCGTTTGTGGGCGGGATGAATTCTTACCCCATGCCATATGAATATTCTTGTGTGGGGGGAGGCATTCTAACCCCATGCCATATGAATCTCCATGTGTGGGAGGGAGGCATTCTTAACCCATGCCAGATATAGTGCTTATGGATGAGAGGCATGTTTACCTCATTCTAGTGATAACCTATAGCTATGTACTTATACCCCTGGTGATTGTTTAGAGTACCAGCCATGAGCTAAAGAAGGTAGACCCGCCAGGTGTTCTTCCAGAACATGAGCGGGAGGTTTGTTTATTACATTTCTTTACTTAATTGCAGTTATTACACACTATTTATTTTTCTAACACCTATTTGGATTACACGTAGACACTATTGGTGTTGGCATACTGAGACTTGTCTCACACCCTACCCAGGTGGCCTCCTTGGCACCCATGTAGACATTACTGCTTCAGGTACTAGTAGGGGAAAATGCACATCTTCAGTTTTTGATATATATATGTTCTATCTGGAGTTCCAGAGCAGAGGATCGAGTTTGGCTAGAGTTGCTTGTGGACTACTTTTTTTCTCTTTTTGTATAACTATATTGCATGCTTTCCAGCTATTTCTATTGTATCAACATGCCATACATCAAATTTTTATTAGACACTGCCTATGTGGCTTTTGTATATCTATTAGGGTTTTTCTTACTTCTGTTATTTGGTTTGTATGTTTCCCTTTTCTCCTGTTTACCATTGGTTGTGCTTCTGCTATTTTTATTACTTTGCTGCTATACTGCTATGTAATCTGACATGGGGGTACAGTCTCCCCTCTGACTCACCATTACACCCCCACTGCTAGTCGGCAGCCCCTGGCCTATGGGGAGACGAGCCAGGGGTCATGTGGCCAACCGGGCTAGGGGCTTGAGTTGAGGGGCAGCCGGGTCTGGGACGTCCCAAAGTGGTATCAGAGGATTTCTTTCTTTCTTCCATTAATATTTGGCGATGATAGATTTAGATACTGGGAACTCTTAGGTACTTATCCAGGAGCTGTTCTTGGGCGTCGTGAACCCACATACGGGGTATGGGAAAAGTTTCCTATTTTATGTTGTTATTTATTCTGCTATTTACTGTTGATACCATTTCATCGTTGGGTGCTTCACATGTTTTGTGATGTTATTGAGATTTGTAATGTTGGAATTTGGATTTCAGGGTTCGGCCTGATGAAATGAGAGTTATGCATTAGAACATGCATCATGAAAGGCACAATATTATTAGGCCATGATTCCTTCCATGCCATGTTTATGTTTTCAGCGAGTATTGCATGTTGTTTATTTCCAGGCCTTGTTAATATGTGTGAAACTGTGCTAACCCTTCTTGCAGGTTGTGAATTGAGGAATGATGTTGTTTTAGTGGGTGTCACTCTTTGGTTCATAAAATGTATGGGCCCTTATGGATCGTAAAATGACATTCCAACTAAACCAATCATTTGATTTAAAGGAAATTCAAATACTTGATTATCACATGTAAATGAGAAATGACATCCAAGTGTGTGTCATCTTTTAGTTCATGAGGAGTATGGTCCCTTATGGGCTGGGAAATGCCATGTCACTGGATCTAGTTAAATTTGAACAGTTACATGTTTTACTAAGAATTCCTATGGATGTGGATAGGTGTCCTAGGGGTAGGAAGGCTTAGTACATGTCCTAGCTTCTAGAGTTCAGCCTTTAATTTCTTGGTTTCTTCTTTTGAGATGTTCGTTTGGCATTTTAGAGCTATTCCTTTGAGACGTCCTCGAGTCGCGCGCATTGAAGGAGGTGACGATCACGTTCCAAAGGTGGCGGTCCTTGAGCTACAAGTTGATCTTTCTATCGAGCCACCCATGGCTCCTCTTTCTATTCCTGAGATGGGCGTCGTTTCCTAGTTCCATGAGAGATTATTGCGTATGATGCAGAGTAAGCAAGGTGGAGTGCGACCTGCCCCAAGTATGGCAGAGTTGACCTGCGAGATTCAGTCACAACATCCTCATACATTTACGAGAGAAGGAGGACCACTCTCTATGGAGTCCTGGTTGGAAGATATTCTGACTATCTTCGATCACCTTGAGATGCCTCCAGAGCGGAGGGCCAAGATCGCAGCTTATATGCTATGTGGTTCAACCATGAGGTGGTGGGATGTCATCACCTAGTCGGGACAATAGAGAGATATGATATGAATTGATTTCCATACTGGATTCTATGATTATTTGTTTCCCCAGACTTTGAGGGCTTACAGAGCTAGGGAGTTTATAAATCTGCAACAAGGGACCATGATAGTTAAGGAATATTTATCTCTTTTCACTGAATTATAGCATTTTTCTCTTACACTAGCTGCTGATGATCTCACGGCTGCTAGGAGTTTGGAGGATGGGCTATGTTATTCCATCCAGTCATAGGTTAACATGTTCTGGTTGTAGACCATTTTAGATATTTTCAATCAGGGTTTGGTCATAGAGAGGAATTTGAGAGAATCAGATAGTGTGTACCAGGGCAGTTCGGCACCTGAGTGTTCCAGTGGATCTGCTTCTGGGAAGAAGTGGCATTTTGAGGACTCTCGTGGTGTTAGTGGTGCTCATATCCTTTTCTCAGGTGGTACTCTTATCTGTCACCAATGTGGGGTAGCAGAACATATGTGGAGTTAGTGTACATGAAATCCAGTAGAGTGCAGAGGTTGTGGTAAGTTGGGTCATCTCCACCGTTTCTACAGGACTTTCCTCCCAGGGCCTAGTGTACAGGGATCTGTAAATACTCCATGATCTGGTGCTCGATCAGCTGGATCACGTCAGTCATGTGGCTGGAATACCACCGGTCGATCAGGCCATGTCGGTAGTTGAGGCAAAGGTAATCAGGCGTAAGACTCTCAGCACCAACAGGGTGGGTCTGCTCGGGGTAGCTAGACTGTGACTTAAGGGAGTGGTAACAGCCAATTGTATGCAGTCAAGCCTATGCCATAGAAGCAGTACGCCAGACCATGTACTATAAGAGGTATGATTCTAGTTTCCTCTACGTTAGTATCTATTTTTTTGACACAGGTGTTTCTCACACTTTTATATCAGAGGTGATTATTTGAATTTTGGGCCAAAATGTTGAGTTATATCATGGTATGATCACGTTAGATACCCCATTATGTGTCCATTTAGAGGGAATTCATCGTTGTCAGAATTTTCCCCTCGAGGTGGGCGGTTACCTTTTCATGTGGAACCTATATGTTCTGGATATGAGAAGTTTTGATGTAATAATCGGGATGGACTGGTTAGTTCCCTATAGAGCCCGGATTGACTGCTATCGTTGTAGGGTGGTGTTTACATCACCAGATGGAGACACGTATATACATAAGTGAGAATGGGATCTTACCACCACATGAGATGGACCAGAACACCAAATCCTAGGTGGTGTCACGACATAGGTTGCCAGTCTTTATCTCGATGACCATGGGTTACAACCCTCTATTTATCCTCTGGTGGTGGAGCATTTCTGTGATGTATTTCATGATGATTTCTCTGGTCTACCTCCAGTGTGATAGGTGGAATTTACTATTGAGATTATACCAGGAGCAGCACCAATGTCCATTCCTCCTTATAGGATGGAACCTAAGGAACTTCTAGAGCTCAAGAGTCAGCTGGATGACCTAGAAGCAAAAGGATTTATACTTCCTAGTACTTCTCCTTGGGGATCATCAGTTCTCTTTTCCAAGAAGGTAGATGGTACCCTTCATCTTTGTATGGATTATCGTATGTTAAATCAGTTGACTATTAAGAATCGATATCCTTTACCTCGAATTGATGACCTATTCGATTAGTTCTGAGGAGCGAAGGTGTTTTCAAAGATAGATTTGAGGTCGGGCTATCACCGGGTGTGTGTTAGTACTTTGGACATACCTCGCACGTCATTCATGAGTATGTATGGTCTATATGAGTACCTAGTCATTCTATTTGTGCTAACGAATGCACCTTCAGTGTTAATGGCTATCATGAATCATATTTTTCTCCCTTACCTTGATTCTTTTGTGGTTGTATTTGTGGATGATATCTTAGTCTATCCATGCTCGAGACTGGACCATGCAACCCATCTTGAGATCCTTCTTAATTCACTAAGAGAGCATCAACTTTATGCTAAGCTCAGTAAATTTCACTTTTGGATAAATAAGGTTCACTTCCTGGGTCACATTATTTCTCAGCCCGGAGTTTCAGTTGACCCTAAGAAGGTGAGTGTTGTGATTTCTTGGGAGCATCCCCAGAACGTCTTTGAAATAAAGAGTTTCTTGTGTCTTTATAGATATTATAGGTGATTCATTCAAGACTTTTTACACCTAGCAGCATCGCTTACATCTTTGACCAAAAAGGTGGTGAGATTCGTTTGGTCAGAACCTTGTAAAGTAGCTTTTCAAGAATAGAAGGGCAGACTAACTTCAACACCAATACTGATCATTCCAGACCTAGGCAGAGTTTATACCTTCTTTTGTGATGCGTCAGGTATCGGGCATGGAGCTATCTTGATGAAGGATGACCGAGTTGTTGTGTATGGTTCTCATCAGTTAAAGGCTCATGAACAGAATTATCTGACGCACAACCTTGAGCTCGCAGCGGTTGTAAATGCCTTATGCTGTTGGAGACACTATTTGTTGGGAGAGAATTTTGTGGTATTTACTGACCACAAAAGCCTCCAATATATCTTCACTCAACGGGATCTAAATCTCAGGCAACGCAGGTGGGCCGAGTACCTAAAATCCTTTGATTTCGAACTGGCCTACACTCCTGGGAAAGGAAATTCAGTAGACGATGCGCTGAGATGGAAAACTCAGTCACAAGTGGTTTAGGAATCTAATGAGGAGTGGATGTTGATGGACCTATTTTAGGAGATGCAAATTGAGGTTCAGGAGGTTCAGGGTCAAACTGTTCTCTCAGCCTTAGCGGTGACATCTACTCTTTTGGAACGGGTCAGGGAAAGAGAGTTATCAGATCTGGAAGGCCTTGTTCTATGAGAAAGTGTCGCTGATGATGCCTCTACAGATTGGACCATGTATGAAGGTGATAATTTATTGTTCCATGGGCATGTATGGGTCCTAGAAGACATCATAGAGGAGATGATGAAGTATTTCCATGCCTCAGCATGGATAGTTCACCCAGAAGCACCCAAATGTATCGTGATTTGGGATGACAGTACTGGTGGTCTAACATGAAGCAGGAGATAACCAGTCTTATCACGCGTTGTTCCACCTGTCAGTAGGTGAAGGCAGAACATCAGCTTCCGATGGGGATTTTGCAGCCGTTGTCCATTCTGGAGTGTAAATGGGATGATGTTTCTATGGACTTTGTAACCATTTTACCTAGGTTACCTTGTGGCAATGCTGGAGTATGGGTTATCGTCGACCGTCTGATGAAGGTCATGCATTTATTACCTATGCGGGATACCTTGACGGTTGATAACTTGGGAAGACTCTATGTCAAAAAAATAGTGTGCCGTCATGGAGCACCTCATTCTGTTGTCTCGGATAAAGATCCTCATTTTACATCTCGGTTTTGGTAGGGTTTATAGAAGGCCTTGGGTATGAAGGTACATTTGAGCATGGCCTATCACCCACAGACTAACGGATAGACCGAGCGCACAATACAGGTACTAGAGGATATGTTACATGCATGTGTTCTCGATTTTGGAGGTTCATGGGAGAAACACATTCCTCTTGTTGAGTTTAGTTATAATAATAGATTCCAGGATACCATTGAGATGTATCCCTATAAAGCCTTATATAGTAGGCCTTGTTGATCACCTTTGTATTGGCTGGAAGTAGGGGAGGTAGCTGTTCTAGGACCATGTCTTGTGCAGGAGACTACAGAGAAGATACAGCCTATTAGGAAGTGTATGCAGATAGCTCAGTCTAGACAATATTCCAATGCTAACAAGCACCAGGGACCTCTTGAGTTCGAGGTTGGGGACTAGGTTTTCTTGATGTTCTCACCCAGTTTGGGGAAAAGACGTATACAGAAGCAAGGTAAACTTTCACCGATGTTCGTATGACCCTTTGAGGTGATGAAGCGGATTGGACCAGTATCTTACCAGCTTGCACTTCCATAGAGATATCAGGCCATGCGCGATGTTTTTCATGTAACTCAGCTATGCCGGTACTTTTCAGATCCAAATCATGTTTTTCAGCCTGATGAGGTTGAACTGGATATGGATGGTTCCTTCGAGGATTATCTGATTCAAATTGTTGACCGGAGTGTGAAGACACTCTCTGACAAGTCTATTCCTCTTGTACGGGTGCTATGGAAGCACGAACAGGTACATGATGAGACCGAGGAGAAGGATTTAGATATACGTTCTCAATGTCCAGTCCTTTTCATTGATAACACCTCAGAACCCTTGAAAGGCCAACTTGTGGATGAGTTGCTTTAAGGAGGGGAGGTTGTAACGACCTGACTCTTTGGAAAAGGTACTGATCGTTAGTTTTGTTTTCAAATCACTCCTTTAATCTTGTTTAATGTGTGTAGCATCCTAAGGAAGGTCCAAGGAGTGTCCATGGTTGGTTTGGAGCCCGGGAGATTGAGAAATGGGCTTACAGGATGTGGTGCACGAAATGCACGCGGTCTGCGCACGGTTTGTGATAAATCGTGCGGCTACAGACAGGGGCACCTGCAAGGGCGCACGACCATGCAGACCAGGACACATGGCCATGCAACTTTTGTCTAGGAGGTAGTGAGGTGCGAAGGGTTTGCAGACAGTTTGGGAAACCGTGCGCCTAAACCGTGTGACCCTATTCTTGGTAAAAATTACCATTTTCCCTTAAATTCTATTTTAGCCTAATCTTCTTCTCCTTCTTCCCTCCCATGGAAAAATAGATGGGATCCCTCTTTTGAGCTCCAAAACCCTCCTCCCTCTGTTTTCTTTGGGGATTCTTCCCCCGGTGTCTGATTCTCTATCCGTTAAAGGCGTTGGATAACCCTCGGTAAGGCTTACCTCACACACCCTTCTTTCCTCGGTGAATCTTTCCTTACGTCTTGTTATTTTGATGCAGGATCATATGCCCTATTTTCAGGGCATTGGACTGAAACTCAGATCTCTTCCAACCTACTATGAATCTTAGGTTTATATCAAGCGCTCCTATGCCTACAGCTCTAAGGTAGGTGGTCATGTGGTTTCCATTTTGGGTTTTTTTGAGTTATTATCATCGTGTCGTGGTTAGTCTTTCACCAAACCCCTTATTTGTAATGATTTCTTCATGTCTAAATGATCTGTGTGGTATGATATTGATGAAATTTAACCTTATTAGGGTGTTTAGATGAGTTGTGGACTGGGAGTGGTCAACCATAGGTGATATGCCTTGATATTTGGCCCTTTCTCACCTTCTGACCTTAATGCTATGTATTAAACGGGATTTCCAATTATTAGGAAAATGAGATGACTTGGTTAGAGGTTGGATAGGATGAGATAACTTGAACCCTTTAATGAATTTAGTTGTATGTTTTCCTTATATCATGATTGTGAAATTTCATGCTTTGTTAATGTGATATGATATAATATGGTTTGCCTTATATATTGTGATGTGAATGGTTATCCCATATTGTATTGACATTCTTATGATAACCTATGTGTGGGGGGGAATCATTCTTACCCCATGCTAGATGAATCTATGAGAAGATCTTGTAGGATACATTGCAGAGGATGATAGATCTAAAATAGAGGACCACAAGAGGTTTCTTGATTTAGGGAATAAGGACGAGGGCAGTTTCCTTGATGTCAGAAATGTTTGTTTTCCCAACCCAGATGTTCTTCATTAGGTTGCATATGTCGGGGATAATAATATGACAGTATTGTTTAAATAAGAGTGAGTGGAATCCATCCGGGAACGAGGACTTAGTAGGGTGGATCTGTTTCAGAGCCAGACGAATCTCGTTATCCGTCACATCTTTGGAAAGCTGCCTATTGATCTCTTCGGTAATCACCGGTCTGATGCACTATTCTACTTCAGGGGAAATGAAAGGGTTTCCTATAGAAAAGAGGTTCTAAAAGTATCTAGAAATAGCCTCTTAGATTCCATCGGTGTTGGAATCTTTGTTTCCATCTTGTTGTGAGATGCAAGATAATAAATTTTTCCGGCGCCTACTAGATGCTTTCTGATGAAAATATCGGGTGTTAGTGTCCCCTTCAGCAATGTGGGTGTCCCGTGCCCGCATGGCCTAGAAGCTTTCCTTTATGAACAGTGCTGCATTAAGGTCCCTTTGACTGGCTCCAATTTTAGAAGGATTACAATTTGATGGGGGTTGGTTGAGAAGGTTGTACAGTTTCATTTCAAGGTAATCAGAATGCCTGCCGGGATGACGCAATTTCTTTATGTTCCAAGACCTCAAATCGGATGCGACCTATTGCAGATTGGATCTAACATCTACATAGTTACTTTTATATCTTGATCGGATAATGTCTTCACACTCATTGTCTTTTGACAAGAATCTTTCAAATCTAAAGGTTCTGCAAGATTTCATGTTGTGATTTCTTTGAGCACAGTCAATGACAATTAGGCAGTGGTCCGAGCAGGTGAGATTCAGGTGATTGACGTGAAACATGGTGAATATATTTGTCCAATCCATTGATCCCATAAATCCGTCGAGCCTCTCAGCGATGTGGGTTTCATCTGTATTACCCCAAAACCATGTGAATGGATTTCCCATGTAGCCCAGATCAACCAGATCCACCATGGAGATCACATTCTTAAAATTTGACATTGATGTCAAGGGCCATATGGATCCACCTCTTTTTTCCTTATGGTATATAATCTTGTTGAAATCACCTATGAGGAGAATAGGGCTCGGTAGATCATGTCGCAGCTGGCCGAGAAGATCCCAAGATTTCCATTTCACATTATGGGAGGACCAACCATAGAATCCCACAAAGGTCCAAGGTGGGGTATGGTCTACATGAATGGTCACAACCATGTGGTGAGAGGAGAAGGACAAGATCCTGGCCTCAATGTTTTCCATCCATAGGAGACAAAGTCCCCCTGAGTGGCCTTGCTGGGAGACCAGGATCCAGCCTTGGAAGCCGCATTTCTGAGCAATTTTGGTGGTGTCCTTGCTTTCCAATATGTTTTCGAATATGAAAACCATATCGGGGCGACTTTGGGTGCAATTGCGATGGATAATTTAAACCGTTCGTGGGTTTCCATGCCCACTTCAGTTCAAGAATAAAATGATCATTGATCTTGGTGGGGTTGGGCCTTGCCCGCCTCCGCCTTTGAGTTCTCCAGGTTCATTTTTTCACCCGTTGTTTTCCATATTTTTTGGGGAGTTTCCCGATGACTGGATCGTTTCAATTCGTCATTTCATATTCATGGGTTTTGGGTCATCCAATATTTCGACTCTTTATTCGTGTTGCACCCTTTTCCAAGTTCGTCAGGTGATTGAGATTGATGGTGTAGATTCTGGAATCCCTGAGTAACCTTGTGATAGGATGCCTATGTGCCAGATTAATCTTCATGTATGGGCGGGAGGCATTCTTACCCCATGCCAGATGAAGCTCCGTGTGTGGGCGAGAGGCATTCTTAACCTGTTCCAGATGAATCTCCATGTGTGGGAGGGAGAAATTTTTACCCCGTGCCATATGAATCTCTGTGTGTGGGCGGGAGGTATTCTTACCTCGTACTAGATGAATCTCCGTGTGTGGGCGGGAGGCATTCATACCCCATTCCAGATACAATTCTTATGGACGAGAGGCATGTTTACCAAGTTCCAGTGATAACCTATATCTATGTACATATACCCTTTCTGATTGTTCAGTGTACCATCCATGAGTTGAAGCAGGTAGACCCTCTAGATGTCCTTCCAGAACCTAAGCGGTAGGGTTGTTTATTACTTTCCTTTACTTACTTGCAGTTTCCTACACACAGTTTATTTTGTGAACACCTATTTGGATTACACGTAGACACCGTTGGTGGTGGCCTAATGAGACTTGTCTCACACCCTACCCGGGGGGCCTCCTTGGAAACCATGTAGAATTTACTGCTGCAGGTACTGGTAGGTGAAAAGGCCCAGCTTTAGGTTGCTGATATATATATGTTCTAGCAGGAGTTCCAGAGCAGAGGACCGAGCTTGGATAAAGATTCTTGTGGACTACTTTTGTTCTGTTTTTTTATTACGGTATAGCATGCTTTCCAACTATTTCTATTGTATCAGCACGCCATACATCAATTTTGTATTAGACACTGCCTACCTGGGTTTTGTATATCTATCAAGGGTTTTCTTACTTCTGTTGTTTGGTTTGTATGTTTCCCTTTTCTCCTGTTTACCATTGGATGTGCCTCCGCTATTTTTATTACTTTGCTGCTATACCGCTGTGTACTCTGACTTGGGGGTACAGTCTCCCCAATGACTCACCATTAAACCCATGCTGCTAGTCGGTAGCCCCTAGCCTATTGGGAGACGATCTAGGGTTCATGTGGTCAACCAGGCTCGGGGCTCGGGTTGAGGGGGAACCGGGTCCGGGATGTCACAAAGGAGGAGGCCTCCTGAGTTTGATATTAAAGATCATGTATTTTTTAGTGTACCTACTATTCATTTATAGTGGAGGTTAATTCAGGGGATTAACAACTTTCCCTTATTTGTTGGGCCTTTTAAGGTGTTTTAGCGTATTAGTGAGGTTGTGTATATGTTTAAAATTCCCCCAAATATAGTTTGAATCCATGATTTCTTCCAGGTGTCACAGCTTCACAAGTATCTTCATGATTATTCCCATTTAATTAGTTAGGTTCATTTTGAAGTAAACTAAGATAAACATATATACATATAATACATTGACACCATGGTTTAATTAATACTTATCCAAAAAGTGGCACAACCAAAGGATGTAAGGTTTTATCTTCTTAGAGAATAACGATATAAAAAATTCTTATTTGAAATGTGAAGAACATTTATCTATAAAATAAATACACTCTTATAAATTAAATGAGATAAAATCATCATCAAATATTAGGAAAGACAAATAAAATTAGAAAGACTGATCTCAAACTCTCAGTATGGTATAACATATAAAAAAACATAATGGTTTGATAATAAACATGTGGGAAAGAATGTATAAAGAAAAATATATAATTTAAAATAACATAAATAAATAATTATTAACTATAAGCATGAAGGATAAACACATCATCTCAAACAATAACACTTTTACCATGTAATAAGAAAATAAAACATGAATCATATAACATCATCCATGAAATGTTAGAAAGAAAGTGTAAAAAACATAAACATGTGATTTCATATCATTATGAACCTAAATAACCATCAACATTTTCTCACATAGAATTGTTAGTTTTGATAAATGCCATTACACTTTCCCTTTGTGAAACTAGCTACTCGCTAGCCCATTCACATGAAAAATTATGATTTGAGGTGAATTTTGTCATACGCTCCCTTTATAAACCTAGATACTCACTATCCAGCTCAGATAACATTTCTATCCCATGTGATATAAGATTTTACCCAATGAATTAGAGGGATCTATAGTTCCTAAACTTCACACAATGCACAAATATGGTTCCACATGAAAACAATCACTATATCATAAAATAAACCATTTAAATAAAATATTTTTCATGTTATTTCCAAATCATTATATTATAAAGTAATTGTAAAAAGAAAATGGGTTTCATAACATTATGAAATGGTATCTCATAAAATTACTTCAAAAATAAAATAAAACGATACTAAAACTTTTTCACCCAACAAAAATATATTATAAGAGAATATTTAAGGTGATTCATGTAATAAAACTATATTATAGCTAAATATTTTTGAGAATGAATAGAAATTGTAAGGGGAAAAAAATTAAAAAATTATTCCTTTAAAACATTTGCAAGTTGTTAGTAAAATATAGTTTAAAATCATTTTGAAAATATTTTTGAATAATTTTCAAAAATACATTTAAAATATTATTTGGGGAAATAAAAATCAATAAATAATAATTTACCTATATAAGAAAATATTGGTTAAAAGATAAAAGTTAAGATCACAAAATAAAAAAAACCTTTTAAATAAAAAAATTATACTTTTGTTTGAAACCTATATAATTTAATGAGTCAATAAAAATTACTTTTAAAAGTTTTTGAAGAGAAATATTTTGTTCAAAATAGATAAAACATAATATATTTAAAAATGGTAAGAAAAAAATTTGAAGGAAGGGAAAATAAGGATATGGAAAAAAAGTGCTCATTAGAAAATATGGGAATTATTCTTTTAAATATCACACTTTATGAATGAAATCATCATGGAAGATGACATGGATATTAATAATTATTACCAATAAAATAAATATGTATTATATCATAATATAAAAATATATATGATGAGAACTATATATCAAAATGAGGTTTAATAAAGAGGATTATTACTCATTGAAAGGTAATTTAGTTATCAAAACCCTTACAAATTTTGTAATTTCTGAATCAAAATTCACTTGAATATGAATATAAAAAGAATTTATAAATCCCATTAATTAAATCCTAGAGTATTCCAAAATATATTATTGGGTATTATATACACCATAGAGAAAAACAAATTGGTGCATAACATTAATACATGTCTCATATGAACATAAATTAAGATGAGAAAATATTACAATCTTTGTAAAATTTGAATAAAAAATATTGAGAGGAAAAACATTAAATATAACATTGAATATAATGAAAAATGGGAGAATAGAAATTAAAAATGAACAGGGGTGGTATTTATACCATTTAAAATAAAACATTGAGTATAACATAAACATATCTCAAATAAAGGATTTTGAGATGAAAACCCTTACCTACTTCCATATTTGTTCTGAACACATGATTAACTTCTTGAATAATGAAATTAATTTTATCATCTAACTTATTAAGAAAGTTATTCTTATTTATTTAATTTAATACATAATATTTATCATCATATTCTATTCTATTTATTATAATATTATTTCTTATGTTTTTGTGAAAACTAAATCAGTTTTGGCTAAACTTTTTTAATTTAAGTGATCCACGATGATATTTCAAGAATTAGTTAAATAGATAATATAATAATTCCAAAACCAAAAACCCATTATTGAAATTATTGTTAAATAATATTTTTATTATTATTTAATTTCCCGTAGTCTTCTATGATAGAGTTTTATAGCATTTATTCCAGTTGGTGTTTAAATCAACTGGAACATAAACATGCCATATCTCTATGGGTGAGTATGGTTAAGGAAGTGTATAGTATAATTATAATAGAAGAATAATTATATTATTTATATTTTTTTATGTTGTAAAATCATATTTTATGGGGTTTTTCCCAAAAAAAAACGATGAACAAAATGTTACTTTGTTGAGGTGAAAGTCCGCACAACAAATGATTAACATTATTTTGTTTATCTAAGTTGATGGAAAGGAATAGATAATTTGTATTAAATTAATATAATGAAATTTTGTTATAACAATGATAATTAGTTAATTATATAAATAATTTTATACAAAATTTGGAAGGAGTAGAGTAAAATAAATTATTAAGAGAAAGTAATACTCAACTCAGAATCTTGAGTTTTCTCTTGAAAAAATCCTTAGAGATGATGGACTTAAGAAACCCAAAGGTAACACCAAACAAATGGAGGTGTCAAATAATTATATGAGGATATAATTTTTAGTATTTAAAGGATATATTCTATGTTAATTTGAGTATTGAAGTGGATGATGTGTTGAATTTTTATAAGTGGATAGAAGGGTAGTTTTAGAAGTAACCCTTATATTTTAAAAATAGTAAGGTTACTATTCAATAGTCAATGGGAATAAAATGGAGAAAATAGGTGGGTGAAGTGGGTGTGGGTAGAAACTCACCTCAACCACTCATTTTAAAACCCTTTTAACATGTTTTTGCCTTTTACACTTATCAAAATACGTTATACCATTTTTCATTTTTACTGGGGAAACTATTTTTTTATCCTTCGTAACTAATTTTAATCACCAAAATTAAAATTAAACTAATGAACTAATTTTACACTTCTGATTTAAAATTTATGAATCATTTTATAATATCAAATTCCTATAGGTTTAAATAGTTACTTTTAAAATAAACACACTTAATCACATAAAATATATTTTAAAAAAATAATGTTTTTCGTCGTTAAATTTATATATAATATAAAATTATCATCAATACTAATTTGAATAAAAATGTTAATTAATTATAAATAAAATAAAATATGCGTGTTCTTAAATTGAATCCAAAACTAAATGTGACCTTAAAAATACTCAATTCGAAGAAAGGGCCTAAATAGTTTTTATTAAAATAACATTCTAATTAAATTCTAAAAATATTGGAAATAAGATTTTTAAGATCAAAAAATATATTAAAATTAATAATATTATTATTTAAATTGAAAAATTATTACCTTTTTTCTAGTCTTCTAGGTGATTCTTACACAATGATAAAATCACACAAATCATAATTTTCATAAGGGCATATTTTTCGACTAAATATAATTTTTTTAGAAAAAGCTCAAAAATTAATAATCAGAAAAATTTTAGGTGATTAATTCCAAATATAAGTTTATTTTAACAAATTAATATTTTAAAATTCGAAAATTTATATTTTAAAATTAAATATAATATATATATAAATACTCTTCTAATGATAACCTTTTTCTATATATAAACATATTAATTGTTTATCTTATGAAGCTAATAGTTTTCAAAAATTTACCATATTAGAGATCATTGTGAATTTTTAAATAATATCATTCTAATAAATTGTAGTTAATTTTCATTTATTGTAGTGTGAAAATAAATCTATCAATCATATCATCAATTTTACAACATTGGGAATTTTGGGTCGTTAGATTCTACCATCCTTAAAGTATTTCATTCTCAAAATTTTATTACATAGAGTAAAATATGTGAGCATATTTATTCCTCATTATATCATTAAGTTCCAATATAAAATATTCAAGCTTATGGTCATACCATATATTGTTACCAAGATGGGTGGTATTGTTCTACAGAACCTAGTCTCTTTGACCTAAGATATCAATGGGTTGTTCTTTACAGGAGAGGTAATATTCCAGTTGCATAACTTTTAAGTTTAATACATGTGATGGATCTAGTATGTAATTTCAAAAAAAAACCATATAAGACATCACGATAACTGTAGAGGTGATAAGTGACTTCAAAACAATAAGTAACGACTCTAATGTGATCAAGTATCTTTAAGGTACATATGTATCCAGGTATCAACTTCTATTTATTCCCAAATCTCATAACCCATTTCCATGGATTTATTTGGAGAAAAAACTTATCACAAACTTCAAATTATAGATATCTTTGACTATTGTTGACAGAGATCTTAGGTTTAATTTATACCATTTTAATATTCCTTTAAATGGTATTGAACTACTCCATCATTTCATGGACAAGGCTAGTCCCTATCATCATTCGTTACACTACTTCTTTCTAGAATATTGGAGTCTCACATATCTTCCTATATAAAGACTCATATGGTGCCATTTGGAGGATAGAATGGAAATTATGTCAGAGGATCATGATGATATCAAAATACTTAGAAATCCCTTGAACAATATCTCAACATATCTTATATAGTTTTAATGGTTACCTCATAATGACAATCTATCAGAGGGTATTTAGTGGTTCCAAAATTTAGATTATTCCCCAAAACATGATTAATAAATTTCCAAAATCGTGATGTAAAACTCAGATTTGTATTAGATAAAATATATCAGGGTACTCCAAGAATCCTTACAACCTCTTTAATGTATATATTTTGAAGATTATTTAGTGATAAATATTCTCTAATGGTAATAAAATGAGATGAATTTCTAATGTGGTGAATTAGAAACCATATGGAATTGGGAAATTTAGATGTCATGGGGAGTCCTATGAAAAAATCTAGGGTGATGTTTTCCCATTTCTATAAAGGTATGGGTAATGGTTTCATCTTAACTTTAGACTTATATGGATATATCTTAGCTTTATGAAATACCAATCATCAAGATATATACTTCATGATTTCCCTCTTCATTTCATCCTACCAAATGTTTCGATTAATATCACTATATATATTTTTTCCTTAGGGATGGATAGAGAGAGATTTGCTATGTCCATCATCCAAAATATCCTTCTTCAATTACAATGCAGATAGGAAAAATATCAAATTTCCAAACCTTATAAAACCTAATTTATCAAAGTTGGACTCTTGAATATTATCTACCTTCTTTTTTAGCTTCACATTATAATTCTGGGCTTCTTTAATCCTTACATGATTAGAGGGTTTAACATAAACTTAAGCAAGGTAAGATTTTTACCCTTCCCATATGAATTGAAGATTCATACATTATATATCCAAGAGTTTTGAGTATTTTTCAATCCTCATCATAGTTAATGTAGCATTATATTTTCTAATTGGGTCATCAACAACCTTGTTTACCTTTCCTAGATAGTAATATATAAATTAGTCATAATATTTGATTATCTCCATCAATATCCTTTAGTGAATGTTTAAATACAACAATATGAAAATATATTTAATGATCTTGTTATCATAGTATATATCCCACTTCTTTCCATGAATACAATCTTCCAATTTTTCAATGTAAATATCACGACCACTAACTCCAAATCATGTGTTAGTTAATTTTTTAATAATTATTTTACTAGAGTGAGGTATGAGATATTACTATTTTAATTATGGATCACTATAAATTAAATACAATTCACCATTATAGGGTAATGTATGCACAGGTGTAGTGACTAACCTTTCCTTACGTTCTTTAAATCATTATTCACATTCTTTTCTCCAAAGGAACATGAGTCCTTTCTATATTATCTTGGTTAATACCTTTAATATCCATGAGAAATTTCTCATAAATCATTAGTAATATCAAGATAACGAATGGAATATATGGATATCAGTAACCATGGTTATTTTGGCCTAATTGTCAATAATTTCACTCATTGATAGTTCTATAGTTATTACCCTTACATATGATAACATAACCCAAGAATGATTTTTTTGTATCCAAAATTCACATTTGTTGAGTTTGGCATAATGTATCTCCTTCCTCAGGGTCTTTAACACAGTCCTTAAGTGATTTTCATGTTATTCCCCCCATTTTTAAAATAAAAGAATATTTTCTTTAATGATTACAAAAAATTGATCTTGGATGCATCTAAAGACTCTATTAATAAGATCCATGAATTTAGTGGGGGAATTCTTAAGTCCAAATTACATCACTATAAACACATAATGTCCATAACATTTTGAAAATATTTTATTTTTAATACACTCCCATTTTACCCTCAATTGATGATATTCAGATCAGAAGTCAATTTTAAAGATTAAATTAGATCATATGTGTTAATAAAATAGTTCATCAAAATGGGGTAGAGGATACTTGTTTTTAACAGAATTTTGTTTATCTCATAATAATCAATGAAAATACATAATGATCCATCATTATTATTTTCAAACGGGACTGGTGTTGTAACATCCCAGGTAAATAAAGAATAAAAAATTTCATATTTACTAATATTTTCAAATTAAATATTAATTTTACTTTAAAGGGGTTGTTATGTTTGATAGCGTACCTGATACGCAACAAAGAGTTTCTTTGAAATCTTACGTTGCACACTAGTAATAAAATAATATTATATTAAATGGTAGTTAACGCATAGCCATTGTATTGGTGGGAATGAATAGAAACAACTAAAATATGATTATATATGTTTTTAAATGGTTTTACATTTGTCCAATAATAGATAAAGGCTTAAAATAAGAAAAGAATTCAATTTTAGGCATAGATACTCTAATATTCACTAAAGGTCGACTTATCGCCTTTTCATGGTGAACCTTCTTTAAATATAGTTTTGGTCACTCTTATACTTTATATTGGACCAAATAAAACTATTCTTTAGAATTGGGACATCAAAATTTACTTTTTGTAAATTTTTGGTATCTTTCCGATAAAGTTCATTTTTTAATTAATAGTGAAAATGTTGTATTTTAATTCAAAACCTCTTTTTAATATAATTTATTTATATTATTAGATTATCTTTTTAATTGGTTATAGAGTGAAATTAGAATATATATTTACCATTTAATCCAATAGTGGTCGTTGGAATTAATTTCACTTTGAAATTGGACTTAAACTATGTCAATCTTTTGATATATATTGTTTCATAAAAACACATTATTTGTCCTGACAGCGGGAATTAATTATTAAATTAATTAATGTAACTTATATGTTTTTAATTTTGTAAAATAGACATCATTTTTTAATTCGGAATATCAAATATAGCTTAGGGTGAAGTTTTGGTATTTTTCTAAAAAACTTCAATTTTTGATGAATAGTGAAACCACTAAGTGGTACTTAAAAAACTGATTTTTCGTTTAAATGAAATTTTACCACCTTTGTGTTTTTAATTTCAAAAATCTGAACTACATGGTTTTCATTAGGAAGTAAAATGTGGTTCAATGATATTAAAATAATTTTTTTTGATAAATAGTAACTTTTAAGTTTATTAATCGCGATTAGAGGTAATTAGTGTAGTTTAAGGTAAAAATAATGTTTTAATAATATGAATTGACCTAGACACCAGTCCTACCCTTATAGGATGTGTCATGTCCGACCAAAAAAATCCATGGGTCAACTTGGGGACCCCATGGAGTCACTTTGGTAGGAAAATGACATTAATAACTTTTTATTTAATGTTAAAATAGAAATGTCACAAACATGAAATGTTTTACTAAAACAATTTTTAAATGGGGTTATACAAGTAATAATTTTGACTATAAATATTCATTATAAAGATAAAAATATTTCCTACACCATGATATTTTTTTATAAATTTTCGACATTAAATAAATTAAATTATTTATGACACCATGATGATGCAGCGATTACCTCATTATTTAACAATTTAAATAAAATGAGATGATAATGTAAAATATAAGACCTACACTTGTCAAAAACCTATTGGATCGGTGGATTTATAACCCTTATCAAATTATCCTCTAAATATATAATTGTGGGACCCTTTTTATCTGAAAATAATTTTATAATAAAGTATCTTTTCTTAACTTTGAAAGAGTCCCCCTCCTCTCCTCTTATAAAAGGCCCACACCTCTACCTCATTACCCACACCTCTCAAGCCATTGGATCGGCCAAATCCTGCCCATTTTGTCTCTCCACATCCCTCTCTTACTCCTTGAAGACTCACTTTGGGCAGAAGTCTTCCCAAGGAATCTTTTGAGCTCAAATCAAAAAGAGTTGCCCGTTTTAAAGGTAGTGTTTTCTCTTGTGTTCTTATGTTTTATTTTGCTTCTCCAACCCAATAAACTCTTTTTATTAATTTATTTTGTAACAAAACCAGTATCTTAAATGTACTAGGATGTTTATATGTGAAGTATTCGAGCTACACTTACACACACCTTCATCTAATGGTTAAAGAGCATACTGTTTCCGTGGATAGAGAATTTCTGCCGCCTGAAACGATGATTGTTCAATATTCTTATAACACCTTAAAAGGTGGCCATTAAGATGTAGCTTCATTTATATATGATATATATTATTTTTATGGTTTCCATAAACTTATTTATTTTTTCATTTGTGGAATACCTTTAGGGTTTCCATTGTGGGTAAACACGATAATTTCATTTTAGGAAGTGCGGACTACCGCCCCCTCAAAGTGATTTGATTTTTTAATGCCATACGTGGGACATATAAAGGATGGATTTAATGATATTATATATGATATTATACTGGAATTATAATATAACTTTATATCATTATGATTTCACTCCATTAAAGTATGATATAGAAATGAAAGTAGTGTTCATGCGTATGTACGACTTACCGTCTCCTTGAAAGGTGCATTTCATTTCTTATCCCCAAATGTAATGTACTATTATAAGTACATATATATAATGGATATATATTATGCATGTTACATATAAATGATGATTATAATTCTGGAATTAAAATATACATACCTCTCATTTAGTTTTAATTCCATTAATATGACATAGAAATGAAAGTAGCGTTCATGTGTACGTACGACTTACCGTCTCCATGAACGGTGAATTTCATTTCTTACCTCTAAATGATTATGTAATATTATAAATTCATGTATATACTGTATATATATGATTTATATGATATCTACATCATAAATATAATTCTTGATATAAGGGATATTTTACGACATCAACAACTTGTAATTATAAAGAGTTTATTTTTGACTCAAGTACCGAGGATCGACAAAACGACCATTATTAACTTAAATAATTACATAGTGTTCATAACATGGCAATAAGTTATATAAAAGGAATAATGAACTTGAAAAAGGTTCTTAAGGAAGTATAAATTAACTCAATTATATTATTCAGGACGTTAAAGAACGATCGAGTCAAGTCGGACTCGAGGTAAGGGACTTCATCTCAATCTCCTCTCATTGAGGCATATTTCATTTTACACACAAATTTATTTTATACGGTGTATAATACCCTTTGAATTTTATGTCTATTCAAAAGGAATATTTTTTTATACGAAGTGTTTTACTAAACGACAAAAAGGAATGTTTATTTTAACGTACGTGGTGACAACGACCCTTTTCCTCCGCCGTAAGTACTATTTGGTCTTTGGCTTCCTCAATAAGCCGTAATGTTTTTAAAATGAAATAAATACCATATACTCTTCTATGTATTTTGGTATTGAAAATGGTTTTTATAATGGATTTGTTATGTTAATATATTTAAGTGATATATTGTGATCAAAGTGTGTAAATTTTTTCTTTCCATTATAGTTGTTTTATGTCTTATGATTTTATAATGGTATATGGAAATTTGATGGGTGGTTACATGGTAAACCATATGACGGGTGGTTCCGTGAATACTAGGATGGGTGGTTATGTTAAAACCTCCAATGCATTGGGTATGGAAGTCGGTTGTATGGCTATTCCATTAAGTGATATGTGTGGAAGTCGACCGTATGGTTATTCCACTTAAGTATGATTATCCCCCAAGTTATCTTTATATGTTATGTGATATTTATATGGGTTTTATGGTAATATTTTGGTTACAAAAGGGTAAGTAATGATCTTTTATTTAGGGAAGAGTTTTTACTACTTCATAATGGTGAAAATTATTACTTTGATAAAGTAAACATGGTTTACTTGTTGTTTTGAAAAACTAAAAGTTTTCATCCATTGTGTATCCCTTACAGAGCTTTTTATGCTCACCCCAGGTTTTTTCAAAATGTTTTTCATAGGACTTAATGTGGAATAGGGTCAAGGATGGGATCAAGGAAAATCCATGTTATCTAAAACATGGAACTAGACATGTTTCTTTTTAAGATTTTTTATTTTATGGAAACTTAGTAAAAGTGTATACTTTGTAATCTTTTGAGATGTAATAGTTATGTACAAATTCTATAAAACTACAAAGCTAAAGAGATCCTCAATGTGAATTATTCATTTAATTCAATATTAATTAAGGTTTAAGTCCAGAACCTTATAGTTTGTATCAGAGGTCAGTTTAGACAACTTTAGGAGTAAGAAATTTGTTAAATTATAATTTAATTTATGGTATGATTGAAATGATATAGCATTTAAAGACTACCATGGTGCTTCACCTAAGATATTTCTATTTTCAGAATGGTTTTCCGAAGAGGAAACAAAGCAGCTGTGTTGGGACGACATCAGGAGGAAGACTACCTTCCAAATCGGCAACCTGAGATGGTCAGAATCAGAATTGAACAGTTTGTTGCAGTGATGGCTCAGTTGACTCAGGTGATATATAGTGGTTGTGTTTACTGATGATATTTTGGTGTTTTCTAAAAGTAAATAGGAGAATGAAAGGCATTTAAGGGTTATTTTTCAAACCATAAAAGAAAAGAAACTACATGGAAAATTAAGCAAGTGTGAGGTTTGGTTACAAAAAATTTCTTTCCTTGGTCACATTGTTTCAAAAAATGTCATAACTGTTGATCTTGCTAAGAAAAAGTTGTTGACGAATGGCCAAGACCCACAAGTGTAACCGAGATTCGTAGTTTTATTGGTTTGGAAGGTTACTACTGAAGGTTTGTTGAAAAGTTTTCATGGTTATATAGTCCAATGACTAAGCTAACTCAAAAGGGTGTTAAGTTTATCTGGACAAAAGAATGTGATGATTGTTTTCAGGAGTTGAAAAGAAGATTGGTGAATGCTCCAGTTTTGGCACTACCTTCCCGGAATGGTGAGTTTGTTATCTACAGTGATGCTCCATTGAAAGGACTTAGTTGTGTCCTTATGCAGAATGATGTGTTAATTGCTTATGCTTCACGTCAGTTGAAAAATAATGAGGTAAATTACCCTACACATGATTTGGAATTAGCTGCTGTTGTTTTCGCTTTAAAATTTTAGAGTCACCATTTTTATGGAGTAAAGGGTGAAATATATAATGATCGCAAAATTTTAAAGTATATATTCACTCCGAAAGAGTTGAACATGAGACAGAGGAGATGGCTGGAATTAATCAAGGATTATGATTGTACAATTCATTACCATCCGGGAAAAGAAAATAAATTGGATGATGCTTTGAGTAGAAAAAGTAATGTTTCATTAACCATGATACGTTTGTAATGAGATCCTTTGGTTTTTTTTTTGATGAACTTTGGCATGGAAGTTGTTTCTGCAGGAAGTACTTATGACTTGTTTCAGGTATCAGTGAAATCTTCTCTATCAGACAGAATTAAGAAAGCACAGAAGAAAGACAACGAGTTGTAGAAAAAGGTAGAGCTGGTTCAGAAGGGTAAGTTGGATGAATTTAACATTGATAATGATTGTGTTTTGAGGTTTGGGAAGAGGTTATGTGTGCCTAGTGATTCACAGTTGAAGAATGAGTTGTTATGTGAGGCTCATAGTTCCCCGTTTTCAGTTCATCCTGGCAGTACTAAGATGTACAGAGATCTGCAGGAGTATTACTGGTGGGATGGAATGAAAAGAGATATAGCTGATTTTACTATGAAGTGTTTGACTTGTCAGCGGGTTAAAGCAGAGTGGAATTTACCGAAAGGGATGCTTCATCCATTACCATTTTCAGAGTGGAAATGGGAAAATATATCCATGGACTTTGTTCTGGGATTACCGAGGACATCTCGAGGCAATAATGCAATCTTGGTTATTATTGATCGATTGAATAAATCTTCTCATTTCCTTCCTATTCGAGATACATTCTCTCTAGATCAACTTTCTCGATTGTATCTTAAAGAGATAGACAGGTTGCATGGAGTTCCTCTCTCCATTATATCTGATCGTGATCCCAGGTTTACTTCTAACTTTTGGAAAGGCCTTCAGAAGTCATTGGGTACTGAATTAAATTTTAGGACAACTTTTCATCCGCAATCAGATGGGTAGTCATAACGAACAATTCAGACCTTGGAGGATACGCTATGTGCTTTCTCTATGGATTATCAGGGAAGTTGGGACCAACATCTTTCCTTGGTTGAATTTTTATATAATAACAGTTTTCATTCCAGTATACAGATGGCTCCATTTGAAGCATTATATGGTAAATGGTGTCGAACTCCATCTTTTTGGGATGAAGTGGGTGAAAGGAAGTTGATTAGACCAGAATTGGTAGAAGAGATGTCAGGAAAAGTTCAATTGATTCAGAAACACATGAGAACAGCTCAGAGCTGACAGAAAAGTTATGCGGATAACTGGAGGAAGGATTTATCTTTCGAGGTAGGTGATCGTGTTTTTCTCAATGTTTCACCATGGTAAAGCATGATTCGATTTGGTAAGAAAGGAAATATGAGTCCAAGGTTCATTGGACCATATGAAATTATGGAGAGAGTTGGATTAGTTTCTTACTGAGTGGATTTACCTCCGATTTTATCTCAGGTACACAATGTTTTTCATGTTTCGATGTTGAGAAAGTATATGTCAGATCCATCTCATGTTTTGAGCCCATAAGTAGTTCAGTTGGAAGAGAATCTCTCTTATGAAGAACAAACAATACAGATTCTTGACCAAAGAGAGCAAGTGCTGCGAAATAAGGTAATTCACCAGGTAATGGTTTTGTGGAAGAACCATATGGTTGAAGAGGAAACATGGGAATCTAAAAATTCTATGAGGGATAAATACCCCCACTTATTTTGATAAGTGAATAAAATTGTGAGGACGCAATTCCCAAAAGGGGGGAAGGATGTAACATCCTAGGTAAATAAAGAATAAAAAATTTTCATATTTATTAATATTTTCAAATTAAATATTAATTTTACTTTAAAGGGGTTTCTATGTTCGATAGAGTACCCGATACGCAATAAAGAGTTTCTTTGAAATCTTACGTTGCACACTAGTAATAAAATACTATTATTTTAAATGGTAGTTAACACATAGCCGTTGTATTGGCAGGAATGAATAGAAAGAACTAAAATATGATTATATATGTTTGTTACATGGTTTTACATTTTTCCAATAAAAGATAATGGCTTAAAGTAAGAAAAGAATTCAATTTTAGGCATAGATACTCTAATATTCACTAAAGGTCGACTTATCGCCTTTTCATGGAGAACCTTCTTTAAATATAGTTATGGTCACTCTTATACTATCTATTTGACCAAATAAAACTCTTCTTTAGAATCGGGACATCAAAATTTACTTTGTGTATATTTTTGGTATTTTTCCGATAAAGTTCATTTTTTAATAAATAATGAAAAATGTTGTATTTTAATTCAAAACCTATTTTTAATCTAATTTATTTATATTATTATATTATCTTTTTAATTGGGTTTAGAGTAAAATTAGAATATATTTTTATCATTTAATCCAATAGTGGTCATTGGAATTAATTTCACTTTGAAATTGGACTTAAACTAGTGTCAATCTTTTGATATATATTGTTTCATAAAAACACGCTATTTGTCCTGACAGTGGGAATTAATTATTCAATTAATTAATGTAACTTATATGTATTTAATTTTTTAAGATAGACATCATTTTTGAATTCGGAATATCAAATATAGATTAGGGTGATGTTTTGGTATTTTTCTAAAAAACGTCAATTTTTTATGAATAGTGAAACCATTAAGTGGTACTTAAAAAACTGATTTTTCGTTTAAATGAAATTTTACAACCTTTATGTTTTTAATTTCAAAAATCCGACATACATGTTTGTCATTAGGAAGTAAAATGTGGTTCAATGGGATTAAAATAATTTTTTGGTGAATAGTAAATTTTATGTTTATTAATCCCGATTAGAGGTAATTAGTGTAGTTTAAGGTAAAACTAATGTTTTAATAATATGAAATGACCTATACACATGTCCTACCCTTATTGGATGTGTAATGGCCGACCAAGAAAATCCATGGGACAACTTGGGGACCCCATAGAGCCACTTTGGTAGGAAAATGACATTAATAACTTTTTATTTAATGTTAAAATAGAAATGTCACAAACATGAGATGTTTTACTAAACCAATTTCTAAATGGGGTTATACAAGTCATAATTTTGACTATAAATATTCATTAGAAAGATAAAAATATTTCCTACATCATGATATTTGTTTTATAATTTTTAGACATTAAATAAATTAAATTATTTATGACACCATGATGATGCAGCGATTACCTCATTATTTAACGATTTAAATAAAATGAGACGATAATGTAAAATATAAGACCTACACTTTTCAAAAACCTATTGGATGGGTGGATTTCTAACCCTTATCAAATTTTCCTCTAAATATATAATTGTGGGACCCTTTTTATCTGAAAATCATTTAATAATAAAGTATCTTTTCTTAATTTTCCAAGAATTCCCCTCCTCTCCTCTTATAAAAGGCCCCCACCTCTACCTCCTTACCCACACCTCTCAAGCCTTTGGCTCGGCCAAACCCAGCCTAGTTTGTCTCTCCACATCCCTCTATTACTCCTAGAAGCCTCACATTGGGAATAAGTCTTCCCAAGGAAGCATTTGATCTCAAATCAAAAAGAGTTACCCATTTTAAAGGTAGTGTTTTCTCTTGTGTTCTTATGTTTTATTTTTCTTCTCCAACCCCCTAAACTATTTTTATTCCTTTCTTTTGTAAAAACACAAGTATCTTCAATATACTAGAATGTTGTTATGTGAAGTACTCGAGATACACTTACACAAACCTTCATCTAATGGTTAAAGAGAATACTATTTCCGTGGATAGAGAATTTCTGCCTCAAGAAACGATGATTGTTCAATATTCTTATAACACCTTCAAAGGTTGCCATTAAGATGTCACTATATTTATATATGATATATATTATGTTTATTTTTTCCTTATGATTCTGTATTTTTCATTTGTGTCATACCTTTATGGTTTCCATTGTGGGTAAACACGATAATTTCATTTTAGGAAGTGTGGACTACCGCCCCCTCAAAGTGATTTGATTCGTTAATGCCATACGTGGGACGTATCAAGGATGTATTTAATGATATTATATATGATATTATACTGTAATTATAATATACCTTTATATAATTATTATTTCACTCTGTTAAAGTATGAGATAGAAATGAAAGTAGCGTTCATGCGTACGTACGGCTTACCGTCTCCATGAACGGTGCATTTCATTTCTTATCCCCAAATGTAATATACTATTATAAGTACATATATATAATGGATATATATGATGTATGTTACATCTAAATGATGAATATAAATTTGGAATTAAAATATACACAGCTCTCATTTAGTTTTAATTCCATTAATATGACATATAAATGAAAGTAGCGTTCGTGCGTACGTACGGCTTACCGTCTCCATGAACGGTGCATTTCATTTCGTACCTCTAAATGATTATGTAATATTATAAATGCATGTATATACTGGATATATATGATATATATGATATATAAATCATGAATATACTTCTTGAAATAATTGATATTTTACCACATGAACAACTTGTAATTATAAAGAGTTTATTTTTGACTCAAGTACCAAGGATCGACAAAACGACCATTATTAACTTAAATAATTACATAGTTTTCATAACTTGGTAACAAGTTATATAAAAGGAATAATGAACTTGAAAAGGGTTCTTAAGAATGTAGAAATTAACTCATGTTTATTATTCAAGATGTTAAAGAACGAGCGAGTCAAGTCGGACCCGAGGTAAGGGATTTGTCTCAATCTCCTTTCATTGAGGCATATTTCGTTTTATAAACAACATTCTTTTATATGGTGTATAAAACCCTTTGACTTTTATGTCTAGTCAAAAGGAATCTTTTTTTACGAAGTGTTTTACTAAACGACAAAAGGGAATGTTTCTTTTAACATACGCGGTGACAACGACCCTTTTCCACCGCTATGAGTATTATTTAGTCTTAGGATTCCTCAATAAGCCGTAATGTTTTTAAAATAAAATAAATACCATATAATCTTCTATGTATTTTGGTATTGAAAATGGTTTTTATAATTTATTTGTTATGTAAATATATTTAAGTGATATATTGTGATCAAAGTGTGGAAATGTTTTCTTCCCATTATATTTGTTTTATGTCTTATGATTTTATAATGGTACTTGGACATTTGACGGGTGGTTATGTGATAAACCATATGACGTGTGGTGCTGTGAATACCAGGATGGGTGGTTACGTTATAATCTCCAATCCATTGGGTATGGAAGTCGGTCGTATGGCTATTCCATTAAGTGATATGTGTGGAGGTTGACAGTATGGTTATTCAATTTAAGTATGTTTATGCCCCAAGTTACCTTTATATGTTATGTGATCTTTATAAGGGTTTTATGGTAATATTTTGGTTACAAAAGGGTAAGTAATGATCTTTTATTCAGTGAATAGTTTTTACTACTTCATAAAGGTAAAAAGTATTACTTTGATAAAGTATACATGGTTTACTTGTTGTTTTAAAAAACTAACCGTTTTCATTCATTGTGTATCCCTTACTGAGATTTTTATGCTCACCCCAAGTTTTTTTGAAATGTTTTTCCCAGGACTTAATGTGGAATAGGGTCAAGGATGGGATCAGGGAAAAGTCATACTATAAGGCCCCAGCCTTAAACCTTACTTAATATTGAATTAAATGAGTAATTCACATTGAGGATCTTTTCAGGTTTAGAGTTTTAGAGAATTAGGACATAACTATTACATCTCAAAAGATTACAAAGTAGTTTCTTCTACTAAATTTCCATAAAATAAAAACTCTTAAAAAGAAACATGTATAGTTCCATGTTTTAGGTAGCATGACTTTCCCTTGATCCCATCCTTGACCCTATTCCACGCTAAGTCCTGTGAAAAACATTTCAAAAACTTGGGATGAGCATAAGAAGCTCAGTAAGGGATACAAAAAGAATAAAAACTATTAGTTTTTCAAAACAACAAGTAAACCATGAATACTTTATCAATTTAATACTTTTCACCTTCATGAAGTAGTAAAAACTGTTCACTGAAAAAAAAGTATCATTACTTACCTTTTTGTAACCAAAGGATTACCATAAAACCCATATACAGAACACATAACGTATATAAAGGTAACTTGGGACATAAACATACTTAAGTGGAATAACCATATGATCGACTTCCACACATATCACTTAATGGAATAGCCATACGGCCAATTTCCATACATACTTAATGTAATATCCATACGGCTGACTTCCATACCCAATGCATTGGAGGTTATAACGTAACCACCCGTCCTGGTATTCACGGCACCACCCGTCATATGTTTTATAACATAACCACCCGTTAAAATGTCCAAGTACCAATATAAAATCCTAAAACATAAAACCAATATAAAGGAATTATAACATTTCCACATCACAATATATCATAATAGAATCCTTTATCAAAACCATTTTCAAAACCATTTAAAACATTTAATAAAGAGATTTTTGAATCAAAGTGTCCCATACCACCTTGAATCTTAAAATTTTAAACCATTAATATCCATATAAATAAATCCTTAAAACCATTTTGAAAACATGGATATTAATAAGAACAAAAAATTAAAACATTTAATACAATATTTTGGTTAAAGGGGTTTTACCAAAATTAGAGACACTTGAATACAATAATTGATGAATAACATTTAGTAAGAACTTTATAATATCATGAGAATAAATGGATTCATGATATAATACTCCAAAGGACAGTATATACACCATATAAGAGTGAATTGGTGCATAACAACAATGAACCCTCAATAGAAATGTCAAATGTGATGAAATCCCTTATAAAGAAGGTATCCTTAAATAAGGACAAATCAATCTCAAAATTATGTGTGACAAATATAAATACACCCAATATAAGTGGATATTAAGTGTAAAACAATCAAAGGTTATTCACACATATTCAATAACTACATGTTGAACCCAAAGAAATCGAAATTGGGTTAAGAAGTTCCCTTGGTAAAATTCGACAGCCTAACGGCGTGACATAAAATTTTACATAAAGGGTTGATGAGAGAGATAAAGGGTATCTCATAACTTGGACATAAAATTTACATAAATAAGGATATATAATAACATATCCCAACATAATAGTATGTGAATTAAAAGACATAACAAAAGAAGTCTTTTAAAAAGAGGAGGGTGAAAGGTCCCCTTACCGAGTTGGGTAACTTTCGAAACGTACACCCAATGGAAGAAGGGTCATACAATGAAGATGTGAATACCCATAAATGAAATTATACTAAAAACGTTTATAATAATGTAAGTACATACACCACTCAAAGGAAATTGTGGCAAATGTAGCATAAATCTCACGGGAATAAAAGTGAGATGAACAATCCCTTACGAAAACTTGGCAGCCTAACGACGCCACTTAAAAATTTCAAAATGGATTGATGAGATAAAATAGAGTATCTCATCATATTAAAATAAAATTTACAGAAATTGGAATATAAAAGAACATCCCCCATCATAACAAAGAGGAGCTTAAAAGAAGTGACACAAAGGAGATACTTAAAAAGAAAGAGAGAGGTTAGATCTCTTACAAAAATTCGGCAGCCTAACGGCGCCACTCAAAACATCAAAATGGATTGATGAGAGAGAATAAGATCTCTCATCACATGAACATAAAAATTAAAGTAAGTGTAATATAAAATAACATCCCAATAACAAGAAAGATTAGCTTTAGAGGGAATGACATAAAAGAGTGTACTAAAAAAGAAAGAGAGGAGTAGGATCCCTTACCTTGGGTCCGACTTGACTCGATATTTCTTTAATCTCCTGAATAATAATCTTGAGTTAATTTCTACTTCCTTAAGAACCTTTTTCAAGTTCATTATTCCTTTTATATCACTTATTACCATGTCATAAACATTATTTAATCATTTAAGTTAATATATTTGTTTTGCTGATATTTGGTTCTTAAGTCGAAAGTGGACTTCTTACAATTACATGTTGTTCGTGTGGCCAAATGTTTATTATATCATGAATTGTATTAATGATTTAGATATCATATATGTCATATATATCCAGTAAATTTATGCATTTATAACATTACATAATCATTTAGAGGTAAGAAATGAAATGCACCGTTCATGGAGACGGTAAGCCGTACGTACGCATGAACGCTACTTTCATTTCTATTTCGTATTTTATAGAATGGAATAATAATGATATAAAGGTATATTATAATCCCAGTATAATATCATATATAATATCCTAGTTCCATCCTTTATACGTCCCACATATGCTATTTAACGAATCAAATCACTTTGAGGGGGTGGTAGTCCGCACTTCCTTAAATGAAGATATCGCGTTTACCCATAATGGAAACCATAAATGTATGACCAAAATGAAAAAAAACAGAAGCTTAAGGAAAACATAAACATATTATATATCATATATAAAAATATTTACATCATAATGGCCACCTTTGAAGGTGTTAAATGAGTATTGAACAATCATCGTTTCGGGAGGCAGAATTTCGCCATCCACGGAAACCGTATGTTCTTTAACCATTTGATGTAGTTGTGTGAGAGTGTAGCTTGAATAAATCTTATAACAACATCCTAGTATATTTAAGATACTGGTTTTGTTACAAAATAAGTAAATAAAAAGAGTTTAGGGGGTTGGAGAAGCAAAATAAAACAAATGAACAAGAGAGAATGAATTACCTTTAAAAGTGTAACTCCTTTTGATTTGAGCCTAAACGCTTCCTTTGAAAGGATTCTGCCCAAAGGTAATCCACTAGGATGAGGAGAGGGATGTGGAGAGAGTAAATGGGCAGGGTTCGGCCGAGCCAAAGGCTTGAGGAGTGTGTGAAATGAGGTAGAGGTGGGGGCATTTTATAAGAGGAGGGGTGGGGCACTTTTGGAAAGTAAGAAATATTACTTTATTTGAAAATGTGTTTCGGTTTTAAAAGGTCCCACATTGATATAATTCGTGGATAAGGTGATAAGGGTTCGAAATATTCCCATCCAATAGGTTTTGGACATGTGTAGGTCATATAGTATACATTATCTTCTCATTTTATTTAAATCGTCAAATAATGATGTCATCGCTGCATCATTATTATGTCATAAATAATTTAATTTATTTAATGTCTAAAAATTATAAAAAAAATACTATGATGTAGGAAATCTTTTTATATTTCCAATTACTATTTATAATCAAAATTATGACTTTCATAACCCCATTTAAAATTTTTTTTTAGTAAAACAACTCATGTTTGTGTCAATTTAATTTTGACATTAAATAAATATATATTATTGTCATTTTCCAACTAAAGTGGCTCCATGGGGTCCCCAAGTTGGCCCATGGCTTTTCTGGGTCGGACATGACTCACCCAATAGGTGTAGGACAAGTTTCATGGTGTTTTCACATTCTTATAATATCATTTTTACCTTAAATGACACTAATTACCTCTAATCGCGATTAATGAAAAAAAGTTACTATTCACCAAAAAATTATTTTCATCCCATTGAACCACATTTTACATACTAATGACAACCATGTATGTCGGATTTTCAAAATTCAATACACATTAGTGGTAAACTTTCATTTAACTGAAAAATCAGTTTGCTTGATTACCACTTAGTGGTTTCACTATTCATCAAAAATTGGAGTTTTTCAGAAAAATACCAAAACTTCACCCTAAGATATATTTGATATTCCGAATTCAAAAATGAAGTCCATTTTAAAAAAATCAAAACATATTAGTCACATTAATTAATTTAATAATTAATTCTCGATGTCAGAGCAAATAGAGTGTTTTTATAAAACAATAAGTATCAAAAGATTGACACTAGTTTAAGTCTGATTTCAAAGTGAAATTAATTCCAAAGACCACTATTGGATTTAATGGTAAAAATAGTTTCTAATTTCACTTTAAAAACAATTCAGAATATTATCTAATCATATAAATAAATTATATTAAAAAGAGGTTTTGAATTAAAACACAACATTTTACACTATTCATTAAAAATGAACTTTATCGGAAAAATACCAAAAAATTACACAAAGTAAAATTTGATGTCCCGATTCTTAATAAGAGTTTTATTTGGTCCAAAAGAATGTATAAGAGTGATCAAAACTATATTTAATGACAGTTCTCCATTAAAAGGCGATAAGTGAACCTTTAGTAAAAACTAGGGCATATACGCCTAAAATTGAATTATTCCCGTATTTTAAGCCTTTATCTTTTATTGGATAAATGTAAAAACATTAAAAAAACATATATAATCATATTTTAGTTATTTCTATCCATTCCCATCATTACAACGGCTACATGTTAACTACCATTTTAAATAATATTATTTTATTATTAGAGTGCAACGTAAGATTCCCAAGAAACTTGTTGTTGCGTGTTGGGTACGCCATCGAGCATAGCGTCCCCTTTAAAGTCATATTAATATTTTATTCACAAATATGGATAAATATGAAAATGTCATATTCTTTATTTACCTGGGGTGTTACATCCTTCCCCCCTTTTGGGAATTGCATCCTCGCAATTTTAAAAATTGAGCTTGGAAACATCCTTGAAAGTCTCAAATCGGAACAAGAGTCGGTAAAAAAATCACTTTAAAATAAAGAAAGATAAGCACAGAGGTCACCCGAGTTAACCCATACTAGGATTCCAAGTATGAAAATATGGACATGGAGGAGAAAACATAGGGTCATGTTCTGATGAACAGTGATAGAAAACATGTTTAGGAGAAAGTTAACCACGAGAAAATCACAAACTTGTGATGGGTTAAACGGTATTCGATTCCCTAGTAGGAAAAGTTAATAGAAAACATTTTTGTTTTAAGATACTTTTTATCAGGGAATTTATTCATAAGGAAACATAATCACTTATCATGTTGACTTTCAACTTTTACTAGATTCCTTAATCAAACTCATATTTTTTCCAAAAGACGAGTATTTAGGGAGACTTGTTCGCATTAAGATTACTATAATCAACTTCTAGAGAATCACCTAATCCACAAAAGAGAACTATATACATCCCATGTCTTTAGGCTTTAACCAAAACGAAAACCAAAAAGGTTAGTACAAGGTCAGATAATCCAGAAAAGGATAACCCTTTATAAAAAGAAAATTTATTCTTAATCTCCAAAATTTGTCCAACAAAACCCGAAGATCAACGAGAACCATTCTATAATCAATTTGTCCATAAAATTCTTCAAAGTAAACCAATATAAGATTGAAACCTAAATATTTGAAGTATTTATTCACATAGTCTTCCAAGTTAAATCGTAACATTTATCTCCAAACAACATCAGTTGATCCTAAAGTCTCGTATTGAAAAGTAATTATCCTAATCACATATCCTCCATGATAGGTTAATAATTTTCATAAATAACCCAAAATCAACTTACTCTTAATTCATAAAATCATATAACTAAAAAGAATCAGTCAAACTAACCAGGGACTTCACGTAGTCCAGTGGTAGGCGATAAATACCAGTCGCACTTTGGTTGTGGGTTCGATTCTCGCGGCTTTGTCTGACGCGACGGGTTGTCACACGGTCTGCGTGTTGTCCTTTTTCCAAAACTATATAATTATTAAAACATTCCCCAAAATGAGATAAAATCTTCAAGAATAATCATAACATATTTTAACCTCATGTTTATCTCATTCCTTTCATTTTCCATCATATCATAGAGTAACCCATAATTACCTAAAAATTAAGGATCATATAAACTCTAATGGTTACCTTTATAATTATTACCTGAACTTCCATATCGATTGGTCATCTTGTACATGATGCATTATAGAACATACCAAGGTTCAAGTGGTTGATCATGACTCCTTGATAGTTGGTTTAGAATAACCACAAGTTTCCTCATTGAATACCCCATTTCATCCAGTCTCTTAATCAAAGAACCACCACAGTTCCCTTCAAACCAATTGTCACTTTGGTGCCTGCTAGATCCATCCATTTACTAAAAACAGAAATGTCAGTGTGAGTATATCAACCAAACCATCATGTACTAATGAGGAAGGTAAACACTAAGATATACTTACTCATTCACTTTATCTAAAACTAGGACTCTTTCTGAAATCCTAACCATTATGGTAATGTCACTTATGCTTAGAGAATACCCTAACCTATAAAGTTATCTAAACCGACCTTTGATACCAACTATAAGGCCCCAGCCTTAAACCTTACTTAATATTGAATTAAATGAGTAATTCACATTGAGGAGATTTTCAGGTTTAGAGTTTTAGAGAATTAGGACATAACTATTACATCTCAAAAGATTACAAAGTAGTTTCTTCTACTAAATTTCCATAAAATAAAAACTCTTAAAAAGAAACATGTATAGTTCCATGTTTTAGGTAGCATGACTTTCCCTTAATCCCATCCCTGACCCTATTCCACGCTAAGTCCTGTGAAAAACATTTCAAAAACTTGGGATGAGCATAAGAAGCTAAGTAAGGGAGACACAAAGAATGAAAACTATTAGTTTTTCAAAACAACAAGTAAACCATGAATACTTTATTAATGTAATACTTTTCACCTTCATAAAGTAGTAAAAACTCTTCACTGAAAAAAAAGTATCATTACTTACCTTTTTGTAACCAAAGGATTACCATAAAACCAATATACATAACACATAACATATATAAAGGTAACTTGGGACATAAACATACTTAAGTGGAATAATCATACGGTCTACTTCCACACATATCACTTAATGGAATAGCCATACGGCCAATTTCCATACATACTTAATGGAATAGCCATACAGCTGACTTCCATACCCAATGCATTGGAGGTTATAACGTAACCACCCGTCCTGGTATTCACGGCACCACCCGTCATATGGTTTATAAAGTAACCACCCATTAAAATGTCCAAGTACCAATATAAAATCAATAAACATAAAACCAATATAAAGGAATGATAACATTTCCACATCACAATATATCATAATAGAATCCTTTATCAAAACCATTTTCAAAACCATTTAAAACATTTAATAAAGAGATTTTTGAATCAAAGTGTCCCATACCACCTTGAAGCTTAAAATTTTAAACCATTAATATCCATATAAATAAATCCTTAAAGCCATTTTGAAAACATGGATATTAATAAGAACAAATAATTAAAACATTTAAAATGATATTTTGGTTAAAGGGGTTTTACCAAAATTAGAGACACTTGAATACAATAATTTAGGAATAACATTTAGTCAGAACTTTATAATATCATGAGAATAAATGGATTCATGATATAATACTACAAAGGACAGTATATACACCATATAAGAGTGAATTGGTGCATAACAATATTGAACCGTCAATAGAAATGTCAAATGTGATGAAATCCCTTATGAAGAAGGTATCCTTAAATTAAGGAAAAATCAATCTCAAAATTATGTGTGAAAAATATAAATACACCCAATATAAGTGAATATTAAGTGTAAAACAATCAAAGGTTATTCAAACATATTCAATAACTACATGTTGAAACCAAAGAAATCGAAATTGGGTTAAGAAGTTCCCTTGGTAAAACTCAACAGCCTAACGGCATCACATAAAATTTGACATAAAGGGTTGATGAGAGAGATAAAGGGTATCTCATAACTTGGACATAAAATTTACAAAAATAAGGATATATAAGAACATATCCAAACATAATAGTATGTGAATTAAAATACATAACAAAAGAAGTCTTTTAAAAATAGGAGGGTGAAAGGTCCCCTTACCAAGTTGGGTAACTTTCAAAACGTACACTCAATGGAAGAAGGGTCATACAATGAAGATGTGAATACCCATAAATGAAATTATACTACAAAACGTGTATAATAATGTCAGTACATAAACCACTCAAAGTAAATTGTGGCAAATGTAGCATAAATCTCACGGGAATAAAAGTGAGATGAACAATCCCTTACGAAAACTTGGCAGCCTAACAGCGCCACTTAAAACTTTTAAAATGGATTGATGGGATCAAATAGAGTATCTCATCACATTAAAATAAAATTTACATAAAGTGGAATATAAAAGAACATCCCCCATCATAACAAAGAGGAGCTTAAAAGAAGTGACACAAAGGAGAGTACTTAAAAAGAAAGAGAGAGGTTAGATCTCTTACGAAAATTCGGCAGCCTAACGGTGCCACTCAAAACATCAAAATGGATTGATGAGAGAGAATAGGGTCTCTCATCACATGAACAAAAAAATTACAGTAAGTGTAATATAAAATAACATCCCAATAACAATAAAGATGAGCTTTAGAGGGAATGACATAAAAGAGTGTACTTAAAAAGAAAGAGAGGAGTAGGATCCCTTACCTTGGGTCCGACTTGACTCGATCGTTCTTTAATCTCCTGAATAATAAACTTGAGTTAATTTCTACTTACTTAAGAACCTTTTTCAAGTTCATTATTCCTTTTATATCACTTATTACCATGTAATAAACATTATTTAATCATTTAAGTTAATATATTTGTTTTGCAGATATTTGGTTCTTAAGTCGAAAGTGGACTTCTTAAAATTACATGTTGTTCGTGTGGCCAAATTTTTATTATATCCTGAATTTTATTCATGATTTAGATATCATATATGTAATATATATCCAGTACATGCATGCATTTATAACATTACATAATCATTTAGAGGTAAGAAATGAAATGCACCGTTCATGGAGACAGTAAGCCGTACGTACGCATGAACGCTACTTTCATTTCTATTTCATATTTCATAGAATGGAATAATAATGATATAAAGGTATATTATAATTCCAGTATAATATCATATATAATATCATAGTTACATCCATTATACATCCCACATATGGTATTTAACGAATCAAATCACTTTGAGGGGGCGGTAGTCCGCACTTCCTTAAATAAAGATATCGCGTTTACACATAATGGAAACCATAAAGGTATTCCCAAAATGAAAAAAAACAGAAGCTTAAGGAAAACATAAACATATTATATATCATATATAAAAATAGTGACATCATAATGGCCACCTTTGAAGGTGTTAAATGAGTATTGAACAATCATCGTTTCGGGAGGCAGAATTTCGCCATCCACGGAAACCGTATGTTCTTTAACCATTTAATGTAGTTGTGTGAGAGTGTAGCTTGAATAAATATTATAACAACATACTAGTATATTGAAGATACTGGTTTTGTTACAAAAGAAGTAAATAAAAAGAGTTTAGGGGGTTGGAGAAGCAAAATAAAACAAATGAACAAGAGAGAATGAATTACCTTTAAAAGTGTAACTCCTTTTGATTTGAGCCTAAAGGCTTCCTTTGAAAGGCTTCTGCCCAAAGGGAATCTTCTAGGATTAGGAGAGGGATGTGGAGATATTAAATTGGCAGTGGTTGGCCGAGCCAAAGGCTTGAGGAGTGTGTGAAATGAGGTAGAGGTGGGGGCATTTTATAAGAGGAGGGGTGGGGCACTTTTGGAAAGTAAGAAATATTATTTTATTTGAAAATGTGTTTCGGTTTTAAAAGGTCTCACATTGATATAATTAGTGGATAAGGTGATAAGGGTTAGAAATATTCCCATCCAATAGGTTTTGGACATGTGTAGGTCATATAGTATACATTATCTTCTCATTTTATTTAAATCGTCAAATAATGATGTCATCGCTGCATCATTATTATGTCATAAATAATTTAATATATTTAATGTCTAAAAATTATAAAAAAAGTACTATGATGTAGGAAATCTTTTTATCTTTCCAATGACTGTTTATAATCAAAATTCTGACTTGTATAACCCCATTTAAAATTTTTTTTAGTAAAACAACTCATGTTTGTGTCAATTTAATTTTAACATTAAATAAAAATATATTATTGTCATTTTCCAACTAAAGTGGCTCCATGGGGTCCCCAAGTTGGCCCATGGCTTTTCTGGGTCGCCAATGACTCACCCAATAGGTGTAGGACAAGTTTCATGGTGTTTTCATATTCTTATAATATCGTTTTTACCTTAAATGACACTAATTACCTCTAATCGCGTTTAATGAAAAAAAGTTACTATTCACCAAAAAATTATTTTCATCCCATTGAACCACATTTTACATACTAATGACAACCATGTATGTTATATTTTCAAAATTCAATACACATTAGTGGTAAACATTCATTTAACTGAAAAATCATTTTGCTTGATTACCACTTACTGGTTTCACTATTCATCAAAAATTGGAGTTTTTCAGAAAAATACCAAAACTTCACCCTAAGCTATATTTGATATTCCAAATTCAAAAATGAAGTCTGTTTTAAAAAATTAAAAACATATTATTCACATTAATTAATTTAATAATTAATTCCCGCTGTCAGAGCAAATAGCGTGTTTTTATAAAACAATAAGTATCAAAAGATTGACACTAGTTTAAGTCTGATTTCAAAGTGAAATTAATTCCAACGACCACTATTGGATTTAATGGTAAAAATATTTTCTAATTTCACTTTAAAACCAATTCAAAATATTATCTAATCATATAAATAAATTATATTAAAAAGAGGCTTTGAATTAAAACACAACATTTTACGCTATTCATTAAAAAATGAACTTTATCGGAAAAATACCAAAAAATTACACAAAGTAAAATTTGATGTCCCGATTCTTAATAAAAGTTTTATTTGGTCCAAAATATTGTATAAGAGTGATCAAAACTATATTTAATGACAGTTCTCCATTAAAAGGTGATAAGTGAACCTTTAGTAAAAACTAGGGCATATACGCCTAAAATTGAATTCTTCCCATATTTTAAGCCTTTATCTTTTATTGTATAAATGTAAAAACATTAAAAAACATATATAATCATATTTTAGTTATTTCTATACATTCCTGCCATTACAATTTCTACATGTTAACTACCATTTAAAATAATATTATTTTATTATTAGAGTGCAACGTAAGATTCCCAGGAAACTTGTTGTTGCGTGTTGGGTACGCCATCGAGCATAGAGTCCCCTTTAAAGTCATATTAATATTTTATTCACAAATATGGATAAATATGAAAATTTCATATTATTTATTTACCTGGGGTGTTACACATACTATCTAAAACATGGAACTAGACATGTTTATTTTAAAGAGTTTTTATTTTATGGAAACTTAGTATAAGTGTATACTTTGTAATCTTTTGAGATGTAATAGTTCTGTCCTAATTCTCTAAAACTCTAAACTTGAAAAGATCCTCAATGTGAATTATTCATTTAATTCAATATTAAGTAAGGTTTAAGGCCGGGGCCTTATAGGTGCACCCCATTATGAGTCACCAGGGTAGTTCAAACCCTTTTAGAGATTCAATTTCAATTCGTTCTTCAATTCCTTTAATTTAAAAAAAAAATTCCATAGGAAGTACGTGATATAGGCAATGATCATAGGATGAGTTCGATTGGGAACTAAAACACATGTTATAGGGAAAAAATATTACTAATGAAGAAATTACTCATAAAAAAGTATTGTATTATGTCTCAATAGCTCTCAAGGTTTAAATCTAGGTTATCCATAGTTATTTGCATAATACTTTTTTCTTGAACATGCTAGATAACATAATAACTAAATCCTTCATAATGAATCAATAAAGAGAATGTGAATTAACTAAATCATATACCCCAAGAGTGTCTATCCAAGTGTGTATTTAGTCTTCTTTATCATGAATCAGTTTATAGTTGAGTTAATACCTGAAACAACCTCTTAAGGGATATTACCCCTAGGTAAAACTATACAAGATCCAATATCTACATGAAAATTTTCATACATGGATGCATATTCTAGGGAAACACCATAATCCATACATTATAAAAATATAATTATATTACCTTATACTTATCCTTAGTGTCTTAACCGAAAGTTTCTCATCATGATCGCAGAAAAAGATAAATATTTCTCTGATACAAACTAACATGAACCAAGATAAACATACAGTAATAATACATTGATACCATGATTTAATTAATACATCTCAAAAAAATTCATTCAACCCAATTACTTAAAGGTTTTGTTTCTTAGAGGCTAAAGGAATACAAACAGTTATTTGACATTTTATGAATATTTCTCTATAAACTAAACCCTATATCAGACATTACATGAAACATACTACTATTTATATCTTGGGGTGGGGGAAAATATAATAAGGTTTGAGATCTAAATATTAGTAAGTTATAATATATCAATGGAAATAATTGTTAGATCATAAACATTTGGGGAAGCACGAATAAGTGAAAATATATGATTTAAAAGAACAAAAATTAATAAGTGTTGACCATAAGCATGAATGATAGACACATCATCACAAATGATAACACTTTTACCATGGAATGAGAAAATAAAACCTGATACAAATATTATAAGTTATAAAATATAGGAAATAAAGTTTCATAATCATAAATATAGGATTGATTATCATTTTAAACATGGCTACTCACCAACCTATTCACATGTAAAATTTTGAGTAGACTTAAACACCATCACACTCAAGATTTGTGAACCCAACTACTCACTAACCTATTGACACATAAAATTTTGAGTAGTTCTAAACTTCAATACATTCACCCTTTGTGAACATATTTAGTCACTATCCTGTTCATATAACATTTCTATCTCATGAGATATAAGCCTTTACCTAATGAATTTGAGGGATATATAGGTCTCACCTATCACATAGCACATACATATTTTTCACACATGAAAAAATCACCATATTATAAAATAACCCATAAAAATAAAATGGGTATAAGGTTATTTAAAAATCATCACATCATAAAGTACCCAAGTAAAAGAAAATGGGTTTTATAAGATTATCAAATAGTATCTCACAAAAATAACTTAAAAATTAAAATAAAATGATAAAAAAATTGTATAGAAATTGAAATAAATTATATGATAATATATAAGGTGACTCATGAAACACAACTCCATTGGTGGTAAATATTTTAGATATATACAAGAAATTGAATGAAAAACCGTTTAAAAATATATTTCTCTAAAACACCTGTAAAGTGTTTGTAAAATGGAGTTTAAAATCATTTCCAATTATTTTTCATAAATTTTTAAGATACTTTTAAAACAATATTTATCAAAATAAATAACCCTGAAGGAATTAGTTTTATTTTATAAGAAAATGTGCATAATAAAATAAAATGCCGGAGATTGAATCATTTTTAGAGTTACGTAAACTTCCTATAAAAAAATTTTAAATAGAAATTTGATGGTTTTAATATATGAATAATAATATATTTCAAAATAATAAGGAATACTTTGTTGGGAAGGGAAAATGTGGATATTAGATAGAAAATTTCGTCAGAAAATAAGAGAATTATTCTTTAAAATCTCACACATTATGAATGAAATAATAATCGAATATGAAATGGATACCGAGAATATTTCATCAAAAAATTATGAGGGGTTATACCATAATATAATCATTGGTATTATTATAACCAACCTTATAAAAATTGGATTCACAGAAGAAGGACAACTCAATGAAAGGCAATTGAAATATAGAAACCCTTCTGACTTTTATAATTTTTTAATCAACATTAATTGGAATAATGAAAATAATATGGATATATAAATAGAAGGAATTAAATCATTTATTATTAGAAAATATATTATTTGGAAGTATATGTACTATAGATAAGATATACTTCTGAATAACATTAAAACATGTATCAATGAAGAAAAACTGATACAAAAAACTAATACATCTTTTTTAAATTTTGAATAAAAACCATATAAGAGGTATAAATTAAAAAGAAAAATTTAATATAATGAAAAATAATATCATAAAAATAAAAATATAAAAATGAGAAGTATTTAAAAAATTTAAAAGTAAAAATGGTTTATAACATAAATATGTCTCACAGAGAGGAGTTTAAGACAAAAACACTTACCTTATTACAGATTCCTTCTACGCACCTGATTAAATTCTTGAATACTCAAATTAATTTGATTATATAATAGATTAGGAACCTTATTCTTATATATATGATTTAATATGGATCATTTATTATCATGTTCTATTTATGTATTAATTTTTTTTCTTTTGTTTGTGTAAAAATTGAATCAATGTTGGTTTATTTTTTGAAATTCTATGGATTGAGGATGATATTTTAATAATAAGTTACATATCCAGTATAAAAATTAGATAAAAAAAATATATTTAAATTCTTATTAACTTATAATAATATGATTACTTAATATCTTATAGTCATCCATGATAGAGCTTTCTAGCATTTATTCAAGTCGATGGTTATACCAACCCAAACTTAAACATGTTATATAAAGGTGGGTGAGTATGGATAAGGTAATGTATAATATAATTTTAATATAAGAATAATTATATTATTTAAATTTTTTTTATGTTTTTGAATTATATTTGAATTTATTATTCCAGAAAAACTAGATAAAAAATGTAAAACATTACTTCATGGAGGTAGTAGTCTCCACGACACACAATTAACATTGTTTTTTATAAGTAGGTGGCAATGAGTAAATAATTATTGTTAAATTAATATAATTAAATTTAATTATACTAAAGATAATAATTTCATTATGTAAACAAGTTTATAAAAAAATAGGAAGGAGTAGTGTAAATGAAAATACAAAGAGAAAGTAATACGCATGTCAGAAGCCTGAGTTTTCTCTTAGAAAATCTATAGCAATTACGTCTTAAAGAAACATATTTTTTTTAAAAAAAATATTATGGATATTGGAGAGTATTATAGTTGTAGAAAATTTTAAGAGTTTCAAGTACAAATTTTATGGTATGCTGAGTCTTGATGTGGAAGAAGTTTTAGGTTTTTTATAAGTGGAGAGAAGGGTAGTTTTGGAAGTAACCATAACATTTTCAATAATGTAAGGTTACAATTCAAGTGTAACTGGACCGAAAAATGAGAAAATAAGAGTGGAAATTGGTTTTGGATTTAAAATTACCTCAAAAACACATTTTAAAACATGTTTTTAACATGTTCTGGCCTTTTCTCCTTAGTAAATAGTATTTACGTTTTTAGTTTTTATCAAGGTAAATGTGTCTTAACTTTAGTAATTAATTTTAACGACTAAAATTAAAATTGAATATTTTACCTAATTCTAACTTTTTTTTAAAATTTTAACAAATATTTATCATATAAAAATTTAAATAGGTGAAAAGTTAATTTTAAAATAAAATACATAATCGCGTACAAACAGTTTTGAGAAAAATAAAGTCTCCAAGCTTTAAATTTATATAAATGATAAAATTATTATTATTACTTATTTCAATGACATAAGTAAATTTATTATAAGACAAATAAAATTTATGAGTCATTTAACTAAATCCAAAAATGAATATCAACTTGAAAATAATTGATTCAAAGAAAGGGCCTAAAACAGTTTTCATTAAACAAACATTCTAATTTAGTTCTAAAAATATTGTAAATAGAATTTATATGTTCAAATAATATATTAAAACGCCTAATGTTATTCATTAAATATATATTTTGTTAAATAATTTTTTTTATTTTTAGAGGAATTTATTACATAATGGTAAAGCCACATAAATCATAATCTTTTGTAATAACCATAATTTTATGACTGAAAACCATAGTTTTTTTAGAAGAATATCAAAATTTTATGCTAAGTATCTTTTGATATTATGAATTAAAAATAGAATTTTCTTTAACAAATTAAAATTATAAAATTTGAAAAGTTTTCTTTTAAAATGAAATATAAAATATAAAAAAGCCTCTTTAAAAGATAACCTTTTCCAATAATAAAACATATTAATTGCTTATCTTCTAATGGTAATAGTTTTTAGTAATTTTTCATATTTGAGTTTATTATAGATTTATTAATTATAATATTCTATTATATAGTTTTTTTTCTTTTTATGTAGCATATAAAAAAATCTATTGAACATATCATTATTTTTATAAAGTCTATAAATTTGGTTCATTACAAAGATTGATGTTGAAGATGGTGGGATGTTTGAGGAATAGCCTGTTTAGATTCAAAACTATTAGGAGAAGGTGTTTCATAGGCATGTTATACCTTTAGTTTATTACTATAGAAACATAGTGATTTTAAATATTTTTCTTATAAAAATGAGTAATAGATGCACACTCAATAGATCATGTCGTTCAACTATTGGGTTTTTGATATGATGTGTATGACCTTAACTTGGTTAATGTGATGATTGATAATGTTTTTGGATTTTTTATAATTTTTTTCTCATTCCACATGATGTGATTATTATGTTCTATTTATAGAAAGATCTATATTTAAGAGGTATCTCATGGGGATTTTATTCTATGATTAATTTTGTTTCTTTCATAGTTTGGTTTTGATTATTGCGGAAGAGAAAAATTTAAGAGGTATTTGATATAAGGAACTAGATTTTCCTAAACCCTTAATTTGTCAGTTATTAGGAGCTAAGGTAGTTTTGTTGATTTTTGTAATTCTCTTAAGCATGGGGTGGATATTGGAATTTTCTTTTCTATTCCTATTTAATTTAAACATTACAATGGTTGGGAATAGAATTTATTTTTTCCTTTAGTACATAAAATTTAACCTTAAGTATGTATCATAACCTCTATAAAAAAGGAAATAAACATTATATATTTTTCCTTTTCCCTATACATGACCTTTTTTTATATTTTTTTATCTCAAAATGACCCTTTCAAATCATTTTTAAGACCCTTTTATATCCCCTTTAAAAAAACAGTTATATATTTACCTTACCTCTTTGAAAATATCCTCATATATTTAAAAGTTTAAAAATTTATAAAAATAGAAGTAATTGGTTAATATGTAAGAGTCATTTATCAAATTTTAAGAGCACCCCCAACGAAATATAAAAGAAAAATATTTTTATGTAAAAATAATTACTTAATATGTTAATGTGAAATCTAGATACCTAAGAATCATTTCCCCTATATGTAAAATCTCTTCCTAATTGTGTAAGAGTCTTTTTTACTTTCGTAAGAGTCACCCCTTAGAAAAAATTATAATTTTTCCTGGTTTTCCCTGAATCATATTTTATGAATGACAATTCTGTTATCAATCACAAAACATTAAAATTCGAAATGTTGTACTGAAAAAATGAAAATTTCACCCATAAATACACTTTTTTATTTATTTATGAAATTTAAATGTTATAGAGTGATAAAAAAAATAAAAATCTATTTAAATGGAAGATTTAAATTGAGTGGAACCTATAGTAAATAGAGTAACACTTAGGATAATTATGACCTGATTTTTCACATATAATTTTTAAATTATAGTTACTCATAACTTAGTTCAATTTTTTCTATTATTATTAAACCTAATTAACCATTAATATGTATCTATATATTATATGTTTACATCAATTTTTTATACCCTTATATTATAGAGATCATCTACTATGATCAAAGGATAGATTTCTATCAAAGTTACTGGTTGTGAGAACATCTCCTTCTTCATTTATTTATATACAATGAAAAATTGATTATTTGAATTATGGCGTGGGATTCAAATATTATTCTATTTATTTATGTGTAAACATGGTATTATTATTATTTTGTTTCAAATTTATAAATAGTGAATATTAAACCGATAAGGTTAATAATATGAAAACAATAAACATAAAGGGAGTTGGGAATTACATGTAGTTATCAAAAAATTAATTTTGAGTGTTTTTATTTTATGGTTTTCTTGATATTTTAATTCATAAATATGTTATATAAATACCATATCAAAATTATTGAAGTAATTTAAATATGGTAAGATACTGAGGAATAATAGATGAGGTATTTATATAATTAATCATTTTTTATTAAATTTTTGTGATGATTATTGCTAATATTTTATACTACTATATTATTTTACTTATTTACTGAAAAAAAATTCATAATTAATTTGTATATTAAATTTGGTAAAGTAAATTATTGATTACATGATTTAATAATAATGTCTAAATGCATTTATAACGTGTTTTATATTTTCTTTAGTGCATTTTTTATGAAATAATGATTATTATTTGATATTTATTACTATTGAAATTATTATTCATTACTATTAATATATTTTATAGAATATTTTATCCATTTTTATAACCTATAAGAAATAATAGAATAGTTGGTTGATCTGGGGAGTGTTGAGAAGTTTTTTTGATTGTTGTGGTGGTAATTTGATACAGATAAAGTTGATATAGTTAGCTTAGGTTTGGAACCTTGTTGAATTTTTTTATATAATTGATATGATATTGATTGATCATTAAATTTCAGGTATATCCTTTCATGAAGTGGGTGAAATTGAGTTTATAACCCTAAAACTATTGAATGGTAATTAAATGATGAATTAATTGAAAGGGGATGGTCTGTAATGATTAAATTATGATGACTTAGTATTAATAAATATGGATTGAGTAAAATATTAAAGCATAATAGATGTGAATATAATAATGACTTTAATATCCTTTGATTTTAGATTAATTTAAATATTAATCCAAGATTAATGATGGAATATTATTAAATTATTATTAATTAATTATATATTAATGTAGGAATTGTACCTTAATGTTTGTATTCATAGAACTATATATTGTCTTCCAAATCAATAATAGTGGTAGTTAGTTCATCATGGGGGATGTTAGCTGTAGATTGAGACCAAGGTGTGTTATTTTACCATAGGATGATTGTGTGATATTCTTATTCTATTTTATTATTATTATTATTGCTCTGCCACTTGAATCAGATGGAGCAGTTGATTCCCACCATATCCTTGGGTTCTGAGTGTCTTCCAAAAATCTAGGTTTTTGAGAATACATATAATTTAATTCTCCCCATACCCTTCCCTCTATTATGAATATATATGGGTATGTGGACCTTTCTAGGATACGGTGGCTTATAGTTATAGGATGTGTACCCATACATGTTATAATGGATCTCAATTACAACATGAATGTGTCTGTAAGCCAGGGAGGTTTAACGTTATAGAATATAATTGTAGCTAGATTATAACATCTAAATGTAATTCTATGAATAATTATAAATGGGATATAATGTATTAAGTTATAGTGTATATTTATATGTCTTATGAAGGATCTCGGTATTAGAATGTGATTATGGGGATGTGTTTATGTGGTTGTGGTTATAATGTGTTTTCACATATGTTTATAATGACTTATGGATTGGATGAAGGAATCAGGATATAAGACATTAGTACATAGGTTGATTGTTTTAGTGGTAAAGTGGATGTGATGTACCATTCTTCTCTACATGTTTTTTATATTATTATACCTATTTTTGTGCAATACTTAGTTACCAAGCCATAGTGATAAAGATAATACAGTTGACCTGATTTAGTAGACGGTTTGATTTCCCTATTTATTCATTGAGGATTTAGCATGATTCTTATATATTTTCACAAGTGGTTTCGTAGAGGATCCTACTAAGTAAATTTGTATGCTCATACCTATATATAAAACTATTTTCCCTGTCTATTGGAGGGAGTTGTAAACTTGAAGGTTATTACTATATCATAGATATTGCTCAAGGGATTTTTTTTATATTCATGGTCACTATTATAGGTGTTATTCATGGTGTTTTCCATTGGGTATTTCATTGTATGAATTTCATGTAGTGGGATTAGTTTATATAGTATTATAGATCTTATTAGTGATTTCTTAATAATTTATTATGAATATTGACAGTAATTACTCTCATATTTATAGGTTTTATGCCCTGGGTTCTAGTCATTGAATCATGGACTATTGTAGATGGTGTTTGGGGGTCTCATATTTATATGTTTTATGCCTTGGGTTCTAGTCATTGAATCATGGACTATTGTAGATGGTCTTTGGGGATCTCACCCATTTTCACTATTAGCCCAGGAGGGTTACCAATGGTGGTGAGTCATGATAGGTCTCTCATTACTCTATGTATATGTTCCTAATATTCTTATAGGATTTTAAAGTTTTAGTTAATTTCTTATTTCTATCATTATAATAAAAAAATTATTTTAATATAATGAAATCCATGAGGTAAATAAATTTTTGTTGGGGTGAAAACATATAGAATACTATCATAATTGGGCCTCATAACCTCACTTTAGCTTCAAAAATACTGAAAAATTAGCTTATGTTCTTATAAATTCCCAATATCTTTATCTTGGGATAAAACTAGATATTCATTTAGTTTTGAATTAAAAGAAACCATTTGAGTGGTTATTTAATATTATGGAATTGATGATTTTAAAAACTGATGATTAGATAAGCATATTTATCCTATTTATATATCTTCTTAGCGATCAATAAATGGTTTGATTTTATATAAATCCATCCATATTATAAAATCAAGATTAGTTCCAAAATTAATGTTTCATTATCACCTCATATTAGTTAGATATGGTACTATTATTTTATTCCACTAAAAATATTTATAAATAATAATTTTGACTTATAGAAAACCTTTAATTTGTTTTACACTATTAAGTTCATAGTTCATGTTTCCTTACAATCCGTCATTTGGTATTTTGAGTCATTAAGTTCTTATCAGTAAATTGAAAATTTATGGACCTTTCTTGATCTTGTTGAGGGGTTGAACCTACCTTCTTTGAAAGCTTATAATCATGATAGGAAAAAATCAAGATGTTGATTATAGGGCTAATGAAAAAAGAATATTTATTTTACCTCAAAAATAGTATTGACACAGTTTCAGCCTTCTAGGGTAAAAATTTCAGAGTCCCATGTTAGTTATGTTTCCTTTTTCATCTAATTTATCATTAGATTATTCTTACATATAATATTTATAATTAAAAAAATAATTTTGGTTTCAAATAGATACCTATTTTTCTTTCATTTCATCAATCAAAAATATTTTTTTGCCCTATGATCTTTATTGACATACATATTTTCTAAAAATGACTATTTATTAGATAATTTCATTATTATGTTGATAATGAAAACTATCACAAGAATATCCCATAATATTAAATTTTCAACATTCAATTCGTTTATATCTTAATAAAAATATGAACTACATATTACACTAAAATTTGATTTTATCTGATTTTTATTCTTCTAGAATTTATATTACATTAAAATGTAAATTTAGTGTATCTAATGATTTTAAAACCATGATACAAGGATGATTTAGAATTTATGGCATTAAATTAGCATGAAAAAATGTTTTGATCTCTATTAACAATAAAAGAATGAGATTTTATGTTAAATCTAAATATATTTGGATGAGCATGAAGCATTTATCATCAAATTACGTGATAATTTAGTCACTATACCAATAAAATATATTTACCTTGAAAGATAAATTTGTAACAATAATTATTAAGGAAACATTATTGATATCATCTATATTATTCATTAATTTTTCATTGAAGTGATAATATTCATCTTACATTAAAGGTATGGATCCTCATATGTGATCTTTTCTAATATAAAATACTTGATTATTTTGATATTTGTTTCATAGATTTATTTTATTTTCAAATCATTATCTTATATTTTCTTAGGTAAAATGACATACAGGGACCAAAATTGGATGTTTATTCCAATTAAGGACCCCTACTATTGCTTTTAAGAAATTATCTATAAATGAAAGGGTCTTTAACTTGAATATATACATAACATTATTACATGTATTCCATTCTATAATTTACTTATTATTATCCATTTCATGTTTATAGTATACGTTTTCTTATATTTTCATCTTATATTTTCATTTTTTAACTTCCTATTAATTTTATGATATTATTAACATGCACATTAAATTTTTATATCTATGATATAAATAGGTCATGTTTTCTAAAACTATAGAATTTATAAAAAAATGTGTTATTAAATGTACATTTTCTCTTTATTATCACATATCCTGATCATAATTTCATCTTCAAATTTCATAATTTCATGGAATTATGATAAGTGATACCTCAACAATTTAATTAAAAATATTATTTTCCTAAATTTTTAGTCTTAATGTGTTATTTTTATTCTAATATTTTAGAATGGGGTTTTTAAATATTTGAAACACTGATTAAAAAGTTAAAAACACCATATTATATGTAATTTTCTCAATCCACTACTTTCCAATATATTTAAAACTAGTATGTTAAATTATTATTATTCATATTAATTCAACTCAAATTTAGTATTATTATTTAAATCATTGGATTATACATATTTTTATTATTCCTTTAAATTCATTTCTTTTTAATATTTAAAAATAAATTGTCTTCATAGATGTTATTAGATATGTTCACTAATATCATGAAACTAAAACGTTCAGGAACTAATATCAAGAGGATAAAACTAATTCTATAAAATGAAAGGTTCATTATACTTGAATTAATTTGAATGTAATAATACATTAATATAAAAAAATAAAAAAATATTATATATCATTTCATATAAATTGCAACAATAATGTTAAACTTTATCACACTTTGGGATCACTGTACTTAACAAATGAATTTTTTACACCTATTAATATTGTTTATCATATAAAGAGGTTGTATGGATAGATTGAGATCAGAAAAACTATGGAGAAAACACATCGTTATGGGTCTTTATTTTATGATACAGTGATTAAATTCTTAATAATGAAGGTATCTACAAATAAACTAGTGATAAATTGGCACATTGTCTAATTACTTTTATTTCGTGATTTCTTTTTACTCACTGAGTGTTCTTATTTTACATTGAAGTTGATCAAATCATGAAAAAAATATTAAATTATGTTTATATGAATATTATACATCTATATTCTCAACTAAAATTAGAATATTGATTTTTAGCTAAATCCACTATTAGTATGTTCAAATGAAAATGGTGGTAATAAATAATAGCATTAGATACAATTTTGTGTCACTGGTCAAAGAAAATGGAATAGAAGAAAGGAGGTTTTTCCTTATTCAAGAATGATTGATTAAAAAATGATGTTTTCATGGAAACCTCAGTCCCTTTCCTATTTTTTATATCTATCAATTTCCTTTTATTTCATATAAATTAAAAAATTTCTATTCCTAGTAGATCACTCACCATATAATATTATAATTTTCTGATAACACACTATGTTTGAATCAATAAATGATTTATTCTGAACACGTAGTAAAAATATAAGTTATAATAAAAATTAAAAATGTTGTGTTTTATGATTAAAAACAAAAAAACAAAACGAGGAATATATAAATTGTTTTTAGAAAAATACATACTGAAATATGTTTTTTCATTAATTTAGTTTTTATAATTATGAAGTCATACACCATGTGTTGTGTGATAAAAATAATGAAAAGAAAAAGAAAAAAATAAGAATCAAATGATGAAAAATTAATACATAACATATTTTATACCGTACATTTATTTATAATATTAAAATGAACATGTGTTTTATTAAAATAAATATACATAAAAATGAAAATTTTAAACATATATAATAAATGAAAAAATAGATACATATATAATTCATGTTTTTTATTATTATTTTTATGATAAAAATAACAAAAAATAGTAAAGAAATGGGAGAAATTAAAAAATATATCAAAAAAATATCAATAAATGAATAAATATACATATATTTTTCATTATTTATTCTTATTATGAAATAATAATAATAATGTGGACGGAATATCGTCCCCTAATTCACTAGGTTCTTATGATCCCAATTTCCAAAAAAAGTCTCTTCATATATCCAATATTTCAATTTCCTTAATGATTGGTATACCAACCATTATATTCGATATAGGATAAAGGGATTGATCTCATAAGTTGATCATAATATCATGAAACTTATATATATTTGACACTATATCAATGGAATTTGAAAGTTTTTCCTTCGATATTTCTCCTCCATACTTATTATTTTCATATTTTATATTAGAATTTATATTTACCATCCTCATAATGGATATTCGATGTCACGTTTCATCAATGATTCACTTCACCAACAATCAACCATGAATATATGATTTTTCCAATCCGTATTTTTTCAATCGGAATTCAATCAATTTTACAGCACATTGTTAACATGAGCTTCATTCATTCAAAAAAGGGTATGAAAATTTTTATATGGTGAATATTGTGAAGCATGGTTATCAACATCTTGAAATTTTTAGAAAGAATTAATTACCTTGGAATTTGGATGCTAAGAAGCATATGAATGAAGAAAACTTATCATGATTATCAAAATTAGTTATCATGATTTCACTCAGGACTATGCCTAATTCCTAATATTTTATCCCCATCACCTACACATTGATTTTAAAAATGATCACCTAATGATAAAGGATACACTGGTGTTATGGAAAAACCTCAAGGCTAGGTATGACCACCTTTGATTGGTAATTTTAGAAAAAACAAAATTTGAGTGGAGTCATATAATTAACCATCCGGAGTTAACTTGTCACGTTATGTGCACTGATCTTTCATAAGGACTGAAGTACATTCCTAGTCACCATGGGCTAGCAACAACAACTAAGGAATAAAAAAATAACAAAGTTAGAATGGTTTCACAGTCAAATAACAATAAATAAGTAGTAGAAACTTCACCAATAATATATCATATTATGTCTATAATTTGAACATCCATGTATGTGAAATAAATAACTACAAATAAGAACTCCAACCAAACAAAGAAAAAATGAAATGAACCAACTAGACAAGATATAATCAATAACAGTGATTAATCTAATATTTAAAAATAATCAATAGTAAACAAACCAAATTTTCTTTTTTAAAATCACAACATAAAAATAAATACATAATAAGTACTGATATAAGGGAAAACCCAAAAAAAATAAAACTAACTGATGTGGCATGTACGAGAACATCCCAAAACAGTTTGATGATCTGAACTGCCACATAATTAGGTCCATGAGATCCATGGTCACCAACACATCTAATACAACCATCAGTGGATAAACATGAACATAATACAATAAGTGATCAAAACACGAGTTCCTACAGGATAATACAAGAGATATATACACATGAAGGTGTATATGTAAGGTGTGGTCTAAACGTGCTTGGTAGGATTTCACCAAAGTGTCTATACAATTTATTTTATAAAAAAATTCAAAAATTCTAGTTTGAGTATCATTTAGAGAGTAGGTTTTAAAAAAATAAGTGAAAATAAAACAAGTAACATTCCTTTATACATTGGATAAAAAATACACAATTTTAAATAAATTTATGTGAATCACTTCTTAGAAAAATTATTGAAACCTTTAAAAGATAAATTTTGAGTTTACGGAAAAATTCATTTGCCTTATTTCAAAACCTTTTTCACAGCCCCATACACAACCCATGAGTTAAAAACTTTTTTTAAGTACAACAATTGTTATCCTTTCATTTTTTAAAATTATTTCAAATACACTTTTGAAAACTATTTTTAAAATAAACTAATCCATGTCTGACAAGATATAAATTCAAGTTGACACCATGATATCAAAGAAAGATAACATAAATAAATAATGAAAATATAAATGGTCTTATATAACCAAAATGAGAATAAGTTTATTCTGATTGGATTTTCCCATTTTTTATGTTTTGATAATTACTAATCCATCTCACTTTTCTTATAATTTTATTATTATTATTGTTTATTATTTATTTAAAATTAATTATTATTATTATGGTTTTATTATTCAATTATCCTCATATTTCATGTTGGAATGAATAAAGTATTCTATGTTTGATGTTTGTACTAATTTTATAAGAAAAGAATGATATTGATTATGTGTTAAAGAATTTTCCTAATCCCATAATCTTATGTATAAACAATTTTCATACTTATGACGATTTGGAAGAAATATTACATACTGTATTTTTACAAAGTATAAATCTTTATTCATGGAATAAATCCTTATAAATGGGATGAAAGTGTTACGTACTGGAATTTTTTATTTTTAACTAAATATAAAACCTCATGTGTGTATTTGATGATATTATGTATCAAGATATTTCTAACATATTGGGAAGAAAACCTTACATTCAGATATTTGGATAAGTCCAAAACCTCACATATGTATGAAAGGATATTTTGTATCATATAAAGATCTTAAATATTGATATTTACTTAAAATAAAATATCCAGTCTATTGATTGGAATGATATTACTTATATAAGTATATTATGTATGAAGTTAATGGTTTCACTTTTTAAGGAATTTCATATGTATTCTTTTTTATAAAGGAAAATCTTACACACTTCAATGAAATATTTTTGATGTTATGTGTTTGGAAGATAAGTTTAGAACTACATGGAGAATTATTTATAATTATTTATGATTTAATTATATATCATTATTTACAAAGTATTATCACGATTTCAATATTTAAATTAATATTTTTTGGAGTTTAGATGGGTTGTTTCATGTTATTATAAGGACTAGTGAAGTGATTAAATTTCAATTATTATGGTGGGCTTTATTATATTTTTTGAATGAATTACATTGTTAATATTGAGAATCTTTGAGTGATATTTCTAGGAATGGAAGAAATTTTGATAATAATATTATTTATATATGTTATATTTCAAACTATTGTGATTACATATCATAGAGATAATTAAGGAGGATCAAAATGAGGTATGTTTTTATAATTTAAAGATGGTACTGAAGTATTTACTAAGAAAAATAGTAATATTTATTTCATCAACAAAATCTAAAGATACAATTAGTGTAAAAAAAGAGACATTATTTTATATAACATGAAATGTTATAAATTTTAAAGATAAATTTTTTACAATATTCCGTATTAGTTTTTCTGATTTTCATCATTTTATTTCATTAAATAGTAAAATATTACTAATTCTAAACCAATAAATTATTCCTTATATTTCATTGGATTAATTGTTTTATTCAATTATTGGTATTTATTATCTATGTTGTAAAGTACTATTTGATGTCTAATGCACTATGTTGGGACCAGACTGATGATCAAGGTGTTGAAGGTTTCAAGTGTTGTCTTTTATTGTCAAGGTATGTTTTGATGAAAATAAATCACTTCACATTGTTTTGTGGAAAAAATTGTTTTGGGTTTTGTTTTTGAAAATAATCATACCCATGTTAATTTTGACGATGCTTTGTCAGTTGGTATTTCATATAAATCATGAGTAGTATTGAGAACTTGTGATGCAATCTTGATAGATGAAAGGGAGAGTGAAAGGGTTGCTGCCAATCCAAAAATATTTTTATTCAGATTGTTTTTCAAAACAATCAGAAAAGAACGTGGTGGAAGTAAAAAAAGTGGTGATGTTTTCACTGTAGCTGGTTACATTTTTTTTGTAAAATATGGTTACGATTTCTGAGTAAAAGCTGTTTAGGATTTTTATGTAGAAGTTCGTTACTATTTCTATGTAATAGCTGGTTATGATTTCATAGTAAAATCTGTTTACAATTTCCGAGTAAAATATTTTTACAATTTCATAGTCAAATCTGGTTACGATTTCTGTGTAAAATCTGGTTATGATTTCAGAGTAAAATCTTGTTACGATTTCTATATAAATGATGGTTATGATTTTTGGGTAAAATCTTGTTACAATTTCAGGGTAAAAGCTGGTTACGATTTCAAGGTAAAAGATGGTTATGATTTCAGGGTAAAATCTTTTTATGATTCTATGGTAAAATATGCTTATGATTTCAGGGTAAAATCTAGTTACAATTTTAGTGTAAAAGCTAGTTAGGATTTTACAGTAAAATCTGGTTACAATTTCAGTGTAAAAGCTGGTTACAATTTCACTGTAGCAGTGTGGTTACGATTTCCCTATAGCAGCATGGTTATGATGTATCTTTGGTAGGGGGTGAAAATTGAAAACATGATTTCAAATGAAGAGTAAGATATCATGTTGATTGGTAGAGTATCATACCCAGATGTATCGTAACAAGGTAGTAGAAATAAAGAAGTGATGCCAATGGAAGAGATGGTGTTGAATGAGAATAAATCAAAATCATATTGTTTTATATCGTGCTGAAAATGATCATAACTATATATGATCGAATTAAAGGTAATAGTATCCAGACCATTTGTATTAAAAAAATATTGTGCTTCTGATGATATGAATAGAAATATGCATGAATGGATGGAATACCACCATGCTTTCCAAGTCAATTCAAACAATGATAAAGCTGATCCTCAATGATTTCAAAGTAATGAAGGTAGTCATGATAAAAGCACACGTTGGTGAATGAAGTGTGTTTTCTCATATGGGTAAAGAGAAAATAAAAAAGAAGGAGACTGATTAATGAATTATCAAAGGGGTCCTTTCTTTTAGAAGAGTGATTGTATCTCAAGTGGAGAAGTGAATTTCTTCAAACACATTAAATTGGATTTGTATGAAGCATTGTTTTGAAGAAATCGGTATGAGAGAATTGGATTCAAGATCATGTATTTCTCATCAATATTAATTGTATTAACAATATAAATGGGAGTCTAGAAAAAAAATGTGTGAATGTTTTAGAAGATTCAAGAAGAATCGAGAAGCATTGGCAAATCCATAATTGTTCCAATATTTTAGGAGAAACTCATATTTGGGTGAATTTAAATGAGTGGGAAAGTGTTTTGGGATTCCCACCTAAACATGTTTTGGGTCACCTATAAAAGGCATGAAGTACATTTTACTTGTATGACTTGTAGAAGAGAGAGAATCTCCAGATTCCTAGAGAGAAGAATAGATCAATTTCTTTCGAATTGACAATTGTTTTAGTTGGTGAAGATTCATTCGTATTCTATTCAGCTCAATAATTTTATTGTTGAATTTAAGTGGTGCTAATTCTACTCTACTATTTTCTATTGAATGAATCGGAATGTACTCTTTATATTGAATGAATCGTAATGGAATATTTGTATTGAAATAATTGAAATGGGAGATTATTTTTTGAAATAATCTTATTCAGATAAGATCGGACTCAGTGCTTCATAACAAAGTCCAAGTGGTTCTTACCTTTCTTCTAGGTAAGGAAAAGAAGAATCATTTTACAATTTTAATATATTTTTTGAATTGAAATGAAGCGTAGGTAACATGAGTTGTTACAAAAGAATTGTATTACCATATTGTGCTTGGAATATGCATATGCACTAGTGGAATTGTTTCATAGTTATACAATAGTGAAAGGGTAAATCCTACTCATTTTAATCTAAGGATTGTTTTCTTAGTGGATTTTAGTGTATTGGATCATTTCCAAACCATATCGAGGATGTAGCTATTCTTATTGAATAATGAACCTTGTAAATCATTGTGTTCTTGTAGATGTGTGTTGTTTTGTTTCTCAACAAGGAATTGAAATCCTTAATAGGTGGAGAGGGTTGTTTTAGTTGAAAAGAAACATAAAATAAAAATATTATCACTGATTCACCCCCTCCCCATCTCAGTGATACAATACTAAAATTGGGAACATTCAATTTGTATCATAGGGTGGTTTCCTTCATTATTCTTTGTTGATGCAGAACTTGAAATGAGTGAACAGTAAAGGTATTCCAGTATTTTATGGAAAGAACTATCATTTATAGAAAGATAGAATGCTTCCATATCATATTTCTATTAGTAATGATGTTCTTGAAGCTACAACAGTTGGGTTTCTTCCCATTGATGTTAGTTCCCCACTTACACATGCTGACAAGAAGTTTCTTGAGAATTACGGAAGGGCCAACAATGCTATATTATCATCACTTTCTGAAAGTGAATTCTTGATAGTGAAAGGTGTTTCCATAGATAAAGTTATGTGGGATAAGTGAAAAAATATATACAAAGGCAATACAAAAGTGAACAAGGAAAAGTTACAAATATAGAGATTGAAGTATGAAGATTTGATGAAGGGTGAGAATGAATCTGTTAGATAATTATTTACATGGGTGAATTAAATTGTTAGTACTATCAGATGTCTTGGTGAAAAGATGATAGAATCTATATTTGTTAAGAATATTTTGAGAATCTAACTTGAAAAATTCTATGCAAAAGTTTCTTCATTTGAAGATAAAGATCTTGAAACATTGTCTCTTGATGATTTACATAGCACTCGTATCACTTATGAAATAAGAAGAGAGAATGATATGAAGAGAAAAACAAATGTTGATAGAGACATTTCTTTCAAGGATTTAAAGAAAGAAAATTCATAGAAATTTGTTATTTAAGATGAAGCTGGTGATTCCAATTTTGAAAAAGTGTTATGTAAAAATATTAATGAAATCATATCCTTGTTTTCTAAGAATGTGAAAAGAGGTATAGAGAAATAAAAAGGGAAACTTCCCTTGAAATATTTTGAATATGGAGGTATTGGTCACTTTGCAGCTAATTATCCTCTAAGAAAGAAAGTAGATGATTGTGATATTAAAGAAAGAAAGATGCAGAGATCGTGGAAGAAAAAGGAATACAAAGGAAAAGAAAATAAATTCTTCAAATAAAAAAGAAGTTTCTTTTCCAAATATGACAAAGAAGAAGAGAGTGATGTTGAATCTGAAAAATCCATTGAGTATGGTAATGAAAATACTTTTCTTGAAATAATTAATTATGAAGAATTTGGAAGTAGTAGTTCTAAATAATAATAAACTCATCATTAAATGAATCTAAAATAAGAGTTGAAATAATTTCTGAGAAATATCAGAAGCCTTGAAAAAGAAAAAAAAGATGGAAGATGAATAGTCAAGAAACCAAGAATTATTTGATGGTGAGAAAGAAAATCTAATTAAAGAGATTGATGATTTGAATAAATCTATTGAAGAAGAAAAGAATCATAATGATCATTCAGAGGTGAAGATGAAAGTAAAATAAGAAGATTTGGAACTTATCCAACAAAAACTCTCTGAAGCTGAAAAAAAAGTCTATGTTTCCAAAACTCTATCACTGAAGTTGGTGAATATTCTCTTAATATGAATCTTGAGAAGGATCGAAAAAATATACCATCAATGGGTGAGAATAACAATAGAATTATTTTTGAAATGAAGAATGTTGGGAATGTTATGTATGTGGTCAAGACCAATATGGTTTAGAATATTTGGAAACATTTTTAATCTGAAAATGTTTCCAATGATTATAGTTCTGATAATTCAGAAGAGAAAAGAAACGATCCAGTTGATAATGGAAAGGTCGACGAATCAGAAAATAAATAGAAGAATGTGGCTGAGAAACACACTTACAATTCTGATTAGTATGGAGGTTTCAATGGAAAATACTCTTTTTATGGGTATTGCTGGTATTGTGGGGGATTTGGGCATACAACAAGTATGTGTTGGTTCAATCAACAACATTACTATTATCCCATAGGTTATGAAAGAAAGAGATTGAGGAGGAGTTAATCCCCTCAAAGAAAGAAAAATGACAAGGTTATCTTGAAGAAATCTGAAAAGAATAAAATGAAGACTAAAAATAGGTTCCAACCTGTAAAACTTTTTGTGAAAGACGTGAACAACTTGTACACCTTTAAAATGGATGTCTTTTATTTATCAGATGAGCAAAAGATTATCAATTCTAAAAATCCAAAGGTGAATAATTAAAATAATGCAGAAAATGAATTTGTTGTTGAAACTGCACAAAAATCCATGAAAGTATAATGACCTGGAATACTTGATAGTGGGTGTTCTTCTCACATGACAGGAGACTAGAAATTTTAGAAGGATTTTAAAATTTTTAAAGAAGGCATGATGACATTTGGCAATGATGAATCCTTGAAAATCAAAGGTGTTCGGTCAGCCGTCATTTGAAAAGAAAATGATGAAATCTATGAAAACACTGTATGCTGATGGGCTGAAACACAATCTCTTAAGTGTTTCACAATTGTATTATCAGGGTAACAAAGTTATCTTCAATAATGATGTATTTTTTTAAAGAGTAATGAATATGGAATGATTTTTACAAGAGGTCAACATACGAAAGGAAACTTATTTCAGGTTGGTGACTCAAAAAAATATTATTACATAAGTATGGTGGAAAAAAATTAGTTCTGGCTTAAAAGGCTTGGACATATGTGCCAGAGAAACTTGAGAAAGTCATATAAAAGAGATAGTTTTTGATACATTCCTCATTTTCCAATAAGTAGATATTGGTGTTTTACTATTTTTCATAAAGGAAAGATTACAAATACTGTGCATAAGAATGTTGATATTTGTTCAAAAAAACCCCAGGAGCTGATCCATTCTGATATATGTGGGCCAATGAGAAAACAATAAACACATGGAGATAAATACTTCATCAATTTCATTGATGATTTTACTCTCATTACTTGTGTTATGTACATGAAACACAAATCAGATGCTTTGAAAATGTTTAAAAGTTTTATAAGAAAAGATGAGAAAGAATGTGAGTATTCAGTGAAAAAGTTGAGAATTGATAATGGTGGTGAATAAAGAAGTGAAAAGTTATAAAACTATCCTAAGAATCATGGAATTCAGAATGAGTATAGCTCTATATATAGTCCCCAACAAAATGGGATTGCTAAAAGAAATAATATAAGCCCAGTGGAAATGGGAAGAACCATATTACTTGAGCATGGTCTTTCTCATTACTTTTGGAGGCAAGCCATGTGTACTGCTATTTATATTCACAACCATTGTTTCTATAGGCCTCATTCAGCTATGACTCCCTAGGAATTGTTTTACGCAAAAACTCCATGTTTGAAGAACTTTAGAGTTTTTGGGAGTGCTTGTATTATAAATAAGAAAGGAGGAAACTACAGTATGTTTGAGAAAAAAGGTGAGGATAGAATCTTTCATGGCTACTCTCCAAAAGTAAGAGGATGCATATACTACACCAAAGAAACAAAAATAATTGTGGATTCAGTTAATATGAAAGTGATTGAAATATCTGAGAAATAGAAACATGTTCAAGCCAAAAATAATGTTGGACAATTTGAAGAAAACATTTATAATAAGGATACAAACAATTGTATTTCTTCTCAAGAAGAAGAATCGGACTCAGCTATTTCTAGTGATAAAGATAATAAAAAATATTGTCTAAAGATGAGGAAACATGTGGAAATACAGAATATAATTTTTGATCAACATCACAAGGTTCAAACAAGAAGAAAAACCAATTCCATTACACCTACTTCTTTTTATTCAACGGTGGAACCGAATGATGTGAAAGAAGATTTTGTGCATCCAGAATGGGTTCAAGACATGAATGAAGAATTGGATCATATTGAAAACAACAATACATGGGAAATTTTACCAAATCCTGAAAACAAAAACATCGTTGGCCCAAAATGGGTTTTCCGGAACAAACTGAATGAAGAAGTTGATGTTATAAGAATCAAAGAAAGATTTGTTTTCAAAGGTTATTCACAGATTGAGTGTATTGATTTTAATGAAACCTTTTCTCCATTAGAAAGACTTGAAACAATCAGAATTTTTCTTGCTATTTCATCACAACGAGGCTACAGGATCTTTCAAATGGATGTTAAATCTGCTTTCCAAAATGGTGATCTTAAAGAAGAGGTTTATATTAAAAAACCTTGTGGCTTTATTATTGGAAAAGATGAAGGTTATGTGTACAGATTGAAAATGTATTTGTATGGCCTAAAACAAGATCTGAGGGAAAGGTATTCCAAATTGGATACATGCTAATAAAGATTAATTTTAACAAAGGAAGGGTGGATAGAAATCTTTACATCAGTGGAATTGAAGAGTATTCCCTCATCATAATTGTTTATGTTGATGATATTATCTTATCTAGGAATGATGAAGGAACCTGTGAAATATTTTCTGAAGAAATGAAGAATGTTTTTGAAATTTCCTTATGGGGAGAAATGAAATAATTTATTGAGTTACAAATACATAAAAATAAAGAATACATTTTCCTTTCCCAAGAAAAGTGTGGAAAACAAATTCTCAAGAGGTTTGGCATGGAAAATTAAAAACCAGTTTACACAACCATTTCAATGGGATCAAAACTGTGTAAAGATGGAAATAGAAAATAAGTGGATCAGAAAGAGTATCAGAAGATTATTGAAAGTCTATTGTATTTTACTACCTTAAGACCTAACTTTATTTATTATATTACCTTATGTTCAATATTTCAGAGTGCTCTGAGAGAATTACATCTTATTGCTGGAAAACGAATTCTCAGATACATTAGAGGCACAACAGAATTTGGAAGCAGGTAATTTAGCTTAGATAATATTGAAATATATAGTTATTATGATACATATTGTGCACGAATTGTTGATGATAGAAGATCCACATATGGTGGTGTATTATTTTTGGGAAATAATTGTGTTTGTTGGCATTCAAAGAAACCAAACTCAGTAACACTATGTACGAATGAAGCTGAGTATGTTGCTGCTACTCAAGCTACTACTCAAATTATGTAGATGAAAACAAAAATGGAAGACTTATTTGTTGAAGTGAAATTACCCTTGCTCTTGGGTTGTTACAATCAAAGTACAATAAACCTCACCAGAAATATAGTGCAACATTCTCCTTCAAAACATATTGATATCAAATATCATTTCATCAAAGAGCATGTTAAGAATGGTCAGTTGAAGATGGATTATGTTCCAATATCAAAACAAGTTATTGATATCTTAACAAAACCTTTATCGAAGGAATCATTCTAAAAAATGAGGTTTTACATGGGTGTCCTGTAAGGGTTGGTGTCATGAGAACCAACTTTTTTGTACTTTGATTACATAAATGTTAACTTATTATATATTGGTCATTGTTCTGCATGACTATAATATAATAATGTCCTAGAATATTTGTTGCATTAATAAGGTCATGGAAGATCCCCTCTATGATGAGAACCTTGAAATGCTATAACAATATTCTTAAATAATGTTCTACGGTTGGATGACGTACTATGATTAGACACATAGTATACATAACGTCATGTGTGAGTACTCGTAAGAAGACAATACTCTCTCTCATGGAGTTCGCACTTGGTAATCTCCAAGATGGGAGATTATGATAATAGACCTGCCAGTAGTAATTCCACATGTCTTGGTGTCATTAGACATTGCTATCTATGAGCGTGTGTAATGGTCCTTAGACTCGAAGATTATCATTAACTCATTTCATGACTCGCACAATTAAATTTAGTGACGAAAACCGTCACGCAGACAGTTGGCGGGAAGTAGGGTACGTTGGGTGCGTCACGAGTGACATGTTGTTAATGGATAAGTCGAAGAAGGATTTTTCTCTTTCATTTATGGAAGTTGAAATCTCAGCCCTCTAATTGAAATAGAAGTGTTGCATTAAATTCCATGTCCATGGTGTAAATGGTGAGTTTATTTTAGGTAGTCAAAGAATGATGGATCAAGCATATAGGTTTATGACACTTCCATGAAACCTGCTTGATGAGATATTGAAACAAAGGGATTAAATTACACAATAAGTGTTCGTATGAGGTGGTACTTAAATGCGGCATCAACTTCTTTCTCTTGGGTTCCTTGACCCGTTGCTAGACAATAATCTTGGACTCTAGGAAAGACCGCCTAATGCCAATGAGAAAGAGGCCTAGAGGGTCACACACTAAGTGTATTCAAGTATCTCAAGTAGAATAAAGATTACTCTCGTACGTGGTTTAATAATTATTCAAGGAAGCCTAAAATCGTATTAATGTTGGAGGAAGAATAAAATAAAATAAAACAAGTACACGATGTGCATCAATAATTACACGCCGTGTAGTTTTATTTTGAAAACAAGTACACGCCGTGTATTATTAAATATACATGTCATGTAGTTTTCATTTTGGTAAGGAAATGAAGAAATTGAAAACAAGATATACACATCGTGTACATTGAATGTACATGCCATTTAGTTTTCAATGAAAAACAAGTACACGCCGTGTAGTTTTTCCAGTCGGGATTTTGAGGAAATATCACTTTATTAAATGATATTTATTACAATCAGTGTGGGCGCATGTCAAGGAATTAATGACTCGACATGGGGTTTTCAAAAGGGAGTTAATGAAATAAATAATACGCGTAACACGTTTATTTATTGTCATAACTCTACAACCTCAAACCCGATTATAAATATCCTCAAAATCCCAACTCTTTTCTAAATACAAGAGAGTCGTTGTGCACAACAATTCGGGAGAATTCTTTCAAGGCCAAAAGAACCTATTCCTCCAAGAACGTGCTCAATATCGAGAGAGATCCTCTTCCATCAGATCAAGATGATCTAAGGTGGAAAACGTAAGGAAATGTTTCTCCACGCTAGCACCTAGATACTCCTTTGGCGACGTCTAGAGATGTGAGGTGCACGTGTGGATCACCGCTACAGGAAGTTTACACTTGGCTTCTACGACGCAACGTTGAATCACATCGGAATGTGATCAAGAACATAAACGAAGAAAGAACACCCAAAAGTTACTTCTTTATAATCAATTAAATTTATCATAATCAACTTGTAATGATCCTTGTTTGTGGTTCCAGGAAAAACCTTCTTCTTTATCTATTTCTATGATTTGATCCGTGGAGACTAGCGTTTATTGTCATATTGATCCTAAATTGATCATTATTAATGACAAAATTTCAAGTGGGAACATCCACCCACGCACTTCCACTGCGCCCGAAACCTTCAAATGGTATCAGAGACAGGTTTACAACGTTGATTATTTTTATTTAATTTTCGTTGATAATTTACGAATTTATATTTGATTCAATTCGAAATAAATCGTTCTATAAATCTGAATAAACGAGATCTATTCTTCCTCCTTTATTTCTTCGATTCGTATCATAGAAACAACCTTTTAATTTTAATTTTTTATTAAAATAAAAATGAGGAATTCATCCGGAGGAGCTGCTCTTTCTGTCTATCCAACATGAGATTACACGGTGTGTAATTAAAACTACACGTCGTGTACTTAGGTTCAACGAACCAGCATTGGTCCACCAAACCACACTGTGTGAATTGAATATGCCTAAGTATTAATCATTCCGTGTTGAACAGAATTGAACGACGTGTGGAAAATGGAATACACATCGTGTATGTTGGGGAAACACGCCGAGTAGTCTGTTCCGGCCCAGGTGAAACCGTATACAAGGATAAGTTGTGTACCGCGTACACGGGGTTGCCAGGCTGGTTACCGTGTAACAAGGAAGTACACGCCGTGTATGATTTATCTACACACAGTGTACTCTAGAATTTCCGAAGTACAGAAAACACGCCAAGGCCCCTGGCATGTACTTCGGATAAATGGTGAAAAGAAATACACGCCATGTAATTATAAACTACACGTCATGTAATTTCCAGAAATGGAATTTCACCAGGTTTCCTCAAATGTAAAATGACCAGTACAAGGAATATGGATGAGAAGAATCTCAAGGAAATTCAGAAAGGAATTTAAGATAAAGAATTGATTAATTATAAGATCATAATCAATTGAATTCGGGCGTGAATTATCTTAAATGAAAGAATGATTAAAAGAATTTTAATTCTAAATATGAGTAAATGTCGTTGCATGCTATGGATGATCATGAGCTAGACCAAAGACCCTTTGTATGTGTATGGTTTCATTTAAATTTATTTAATTTAAATTTGTTGGCCTATGATCCTTCTTCCAATAAAATGTAGGGCATGTGTGCCCATGGTTTCTTTAATGTAAACCCATGTAATGGAGGATCTACCAAGCTAGAGGAGGCGGTTCAATTCCCGAAGCCGAGGCAAAACCGACGCAAGAATATACAAAGGTGGACAGGTGGGAGCTGCAAAACCCGAACCACCGGGTTCAAGGTATTTTTCCCTAGGTCAGGGTTAGCTTATCAAAACTGCTAGATAAGCTAACCAATAGAAGCTTATTATCATTCCATCTTATTTATTTCTGTCTAAATTTCATGGTTTATTTATTATGTATGTGTTGTCAAGATAAAATAATTAATAAAATGAACAAGCTTGCAAAGATGGAATAATATAAAAACCGGACTATGTGTAAACATTATTGGAACATGGTTAATCACTTAAGAAAGCATCACTTAATATTAACAAGCATGTGATAATGAGAAACTACACATAAAGGACTAAAATCCCTCAATACCATATTAATTCAGACCAAGGCTTTCGTTACCTGATTAAGGGAAAGACTCAATAAAACTATGTGTTTGACAAACCCTTGTTGGGACACTTACTTTTATAAAGTAATCCCTTATAAAAGGTTTCGGGTTGACTTAACCATATTATATCAGGAGGAGTAGCCCTTTCTAGACTTGATGTAATATTGGAGGCAAGAGTTGAGGAAATCCAAGTATGTATTTCAAGATTGGGGAGTCAACTCAACAGATCAAGGAACTGTAAGGTCACAGTTGGCAAAGACCTGCCTACCTAAATACCTTCAAATAGCTTGACCAACCCTTGTTGGGGTTATGCGAAGGGGAATATGGATCCTTTCCACTAGAATGTTAAAGCAACTGGACATTCCGAATTCAATGGTGAGGGCCATTGGGACATGATAAAATAATGGGAGAATTAATAAATTCATTTTTTATTTTTCATAAAATGTAATCAAGAAAGTACTGATAAATCTGCTCTTTAAATTTGTAGAATCCAAATGAAAAACTCGTCAACCACATTTTCTCTACGATCAATTCTGGATAAAGACAATATCCTCACCGGCAGTAACTTTCAGGAATGGTGTAGGCGCCTTCAGGTTATCCTATGCCATGAACGAATGTTTTACATGTTGGATTCCTCACTTCCTGATTCTCCTTCACTGGGAGCGAGTGATGAAGATTTCCTATTCTATGATCAACATTTGAACGACTCTCTCGACGTTCAATGTTTGATGCTATCATCGATGTCTAGTGAGCTCATGAAGTCTCATGAAGACATGGATTCCTATAGAATGCTCGACCACCTCTATGGTCAGTACCAGGAGAGAGAAAGATAGGAAATGTTTGAGATCTCCAAGGCTCTATTTCATAGAAAGCTTGGAGAGGGTTCCCCATCTGGGCCTCATTTAGTCAAGATCATTGGCTACATTGAGCGCTTGGAGGTTAAAGGGTTTAAACTCCCCGAAGAACTGGGCACAGATCTCATTCTTGCATCACTCCCCCATAGCTTCTCGAACTTTGTTGTTAATTTCAACATGAACAACATTGAGAAGCCTTTATCTGATCTTCTTATCCTTATTCTCCAAGTAGATAACGACATGAAGCGTGAAAAGAATTTTTTTCCTTATGGAGAATAAAAGGAAAGGGAAGGAGAAGAGAATTAATACCAAAGATTCTTCAAGGCCTTCCAATAAAAATAAGATCAAAGGGGAGGCAATAGAATAGGAGGTTGTTTGTTTTTCATGTGGCAAGAAGGGCCATTGGAAGAAAAACTGCACCCAATCTAGGAAGTAAGGGGAATCTACAGGTGTGTTTGTCATCGAATGCAATCTATCTGTTTCTACAAATTGGGTATTAGATACTACTTGTGGTGCTCACATCGGTATCCAAATACATGAACCAAGTAGATTCAATAAGATTAATCGAGGGGAGGTAGATCTATGAGCAGCCAACGGAGCCAGACTCGTTGATGTAGCTGTCGGAGACTACCATCTCACATTGCCTATAGGGATGGTCTTGGTTTTGAAAGGATGTTATTATGTACCCTCTATAACAAAAAACATTATTTCAGTATCGAGATTAGATACAGATGGATTCATCTTCAAGTTTAGAAGTGGATGTTTCTACTTTTATAAAGATAGCATTTGTGTTGGTAGGGAACATTTATATAACGACCTTTATGTGTAAGACTACACAAACCAAGTAATGGAAATCGATGAAAAAGTTAATTCACATGACTCATACCACACCCATATTTGGAATCACCGGCTAGGTCATGTTAATGAGAAACATTTTACAAAATTACATCAAGATGGGTATTTAGATTCTTTTGAACTAAAACCACTTGGTGTATGTCATGTGTGTCTACAAGGAAAAATGACCAAAACCCCATTTAGTGGGAAAGGTGAAAGATCTAAAGAGATTCTATAATTAGTTCACACAGATGTGTGTGGGCCATTTCCAGTTGAGGAAAGGGGTGGGTTCTCATACTTCATAAATTTTACTGATGATTTTAGTAGATATGGATATATCTACTTAATAAGGTATAAGTCAGATTCATTTGATCGGTTCAAAGAATACAAGAATGAAGTTGAGAACCTTCTTGGTAAGAAGATTAAGAAACTCCTCGTAGACAGAGTAGGAGAATATCTTAATCAGGACTTCATTGATTTCTTACGGGTGTTTGGGATTCTATCTCAACTCACTCCTCCTTACATGCCACAGTGGAAGGGTGTAAGAGAAAGGAGGGACCTCACCCAGTTGGACATGGTGAGATCAATGATGATTCATTCTAGTCTTCCATTATCCTTTTGGGGATATTAATTACAAACAGCAGCACACATACGAAACCAAGTACCAACTAAATCGATAAATGGTATTCCATATGAGTTATGGAGTGGACACAAAGCCATGTTATCGAATATACATGTGTGGGGTAGAGAATCATGTGTTAAGGCCTCTTCAGGTAACAAACTTGCACATCAAGTCACAAAGTGTATCTTTATAGGATATCCCAAGGAAACAAGGGGATGTTACCTTTACAACCCCTCAGAAAAAATGGTTACAGTAGAAATACACTCCATAATCCTTGAGAGGGAGGAAATATACAAAAGAGACAGTGGGAGAGAGATAGACTTCGATGAAGTCGAGGCTCAAGATACACAGGAGTTGGTACAAGAACAGATTCCACAAAGCCCTATGGAAGAACAATCTGTTCCAGAGACACAAGAACTGCGTAGGAGCACGAGAGAGGTGAGAGAACCAGAATGATATGGTTTTCTTGTCACCGAGGATGGTGACTCATTATTGGTTGACAATGATTCTCCTCTTACCTACAATGAAGCAGTTGAAGGCACAAACGTTGCCAAGTGTCAAGAAGCCATGAATTCTGAAATGGATTCCATGTACCAAAACCAAGTCTGGATTTTGGTAGATCCTCCAGTTGATGTAAAGCCTATTGGTAATAAGTGGTTATTCAAGAAGAAACTGGACATGGAGTGGCAAGTCATCACCTACAAGGCACGAATGGTTGCAAAAGGTTTTAGACAGCGTCAAGGAATTGACTCTGATGAAACCTTTTCACCAGTTGTGATTCTGAAATCCATCAGAATCCTATTGGTCATTGCCGCTTACCATGACTATGAAATTTGTAAAATGGATGTCAAAACATCTTTCCTTAATGGGAACCTCTAGGAAGATGTCTACATGACACAACCTGAAGGGTTTGTGACTAAAAAGGATTCCAACAAGGTATGCAAGTTACAGAAATCCATTTACGGATTAAAGCAAGCATCAAGGTCATAGAACATTCGTTTTGATAAATCTATAATGAAATTTGGCTTTGTTAAAAACGAATGTGAGCCTTGTGTCTACAAGAGTTTTGGTGGAAGTGTAGTCGTTTTACTAATAGTATATGTTGATGACATATTACTAATTGGAAATGAAGTACTTGTCTTACAGTCAGTTAAGGCATGGTTTCATAAATGCTTCTCCATGAAAGACTTGGGTGAGGAAGAATATATTCTTGGGATCAAGATCCATCGTGATAGATCCAAGAGAATGCTGGGCCTGAGTCAAAGTACCAATATTGACAAGATACTGAAGAGATTAAGTATGGAACAATCCAAGAGGGGATTGTTACCATTGTCACATGGCATTCATCTTTCCAAGAAAATATGTCCTCAAACACATGAGGAAAGAAAGATAATGGAAAGGATACCTTACGCATCTGTGATGGGGTCAGTCATGTATGATATGCTATGTACAAGGCTAGATGTTGCTTACGCATTAAGTGTTGTAGGAAGATATCAAGATGATCCAAGAGACTGCCATTGGATGGCAGTCAAGAATATCCTTAAGTATCTGAGGTGTACTAAAGATATGTTTCTGGTTTATGGAGGAGATGAGGAACTAGTCATCAGAGGACATGTAGATGCTAGTTTCCAGACTGATCAAGATGACATGAAATCGCAGACTGGATACATCTTCTTTTTGAATGGAGATGCAGTGAGCTGGAAGAGCTCAAAGCAAAGTGTGGTGGCAGATTCTACAGCGGATTCTGAGTATATCGCAGCTTCTATGGCAGCTAAATAAGCAGTATGTATGCGAAGCTTCATCCAAGAGATGGATATAGTACTGAGAAGTAAAGATCTTATCACAGTCTATTGTGATAATACTATAGTGGTGGCACTTGGAAAAGATCCAAGGACACATCAGCAGACAAAGAACATACTTCAAAAGTATCATCTCTTGAGGGATTTTTCTCAGAGAGGTGAAGTTTTAGTGAGCAGTATTTCCACGGAAGACAACGTGGCGGTCCCATTGACTAAAGCCTTGACTCCGCAGAAACATGATCATCATGTGAGGTCTAGAGGACTAAAAGTCATAGGCAGTTGGCTCTAGTCCAAGTGGGAGTTTGTAAGGGTTGGTGTCCTAAGAACCAATTGTTTTGTAATTTTATTACATAAATTTTAACTTATTATATATTGTTCATTGTTCTGATTGACTATAATATAATAATGTCCTGGAATATTTGTTGCATTAATAAGGTCATGGAAGATCCCCGCTATGATGAGAACCTTGAAATTCTATAAAGACATTCTTAAATTATGTTCTACAGTTGGATGGCGTACTATGATAGGACATATATTATACAGACTGTCATGTGCGAGTACTCATAAGAAGATGAGACTCTCTATCATGGAGTTTTCACTTGGTAATCTCCAAGATGGGAGATTATGAGAAAATACTTTCTAGTAGTAATTCTACATGTCTTGGTGTCATCGGACATTTCTATCTACGAGTTTGTGTAATGGTCCTTAGACAAGAAGATTATCATTAACTCATGTCATGACTCGCACACTTAGATTTACGGACGAAAACCGTCACACAGACAGTTGGCGGGAAGTAGGGTACGTTGGGTGTGTCACAAGTGACATATTGTTAATGGATAAGTCAATGAAGGATTTTCCCCTTCCATTTATGGACGTTGATATCTCGACCCTTTGATTGAAATAGAACTATCGCATTAAATTCCATGGCCATGGTGTAAACAACGAGTTTATTTCAGGTAGTCAAAGAATGATGGATCAAGCATATAGGTTTATGAAACTGCCATGAAACCTGCTTGATGAGATATTAAGGAAAAAGAATTAAATTACACAGTAAGAATTAGTATGAGGTGATACGTCAATGCGGCATCAACTTCTTTATCTTGGGTGCCTTGACCCGTTGCTAGACAGAAATCTTGGACTTTAGGCAAGACCGCTTAATGCCAACAAGAAAGAGGCCTAGAGGGTCACACACTAATTGTATTCAAGTATCTCAAGTAGAATAAAGATTAATCCCATACATGGTTTAATAATTATTCAAGGAATACTAAAATCGTTTTAATGTTGGAGGAAGAATAAAACAAAATAAAACAAGTACACATCGTGTATCAATAATTACACGCCGTGTAGTTTTTATTTTAGAAAGGAAATGAATAAATTGAAAACAATATATACACTCCTTGTACATTGAATGTACACACCATGTAGTTTTCAATGAAAAACAAGTATATGCCATGTATTTATTAATACACGCCATGTAGTTTTTCTAGTCACGATTTTGAGGGAAAATCATTTTATTAAATGATATTTATTATAATAATTTTCGGCGCATGTCAAGGAATTACTGACCTGACATGCAGTTTTCAAAATGGAGTTAACGAAATAAATAAAACGTGTAACGCATTTATTTATTTTCATAACTCTAAAAATTCAAACCCGATTATAAATATCCTCACAACCCCAACTCTTTTCTAAATACAAGAGAATCATTGTGCACAACAATTCGGGAGAATTCTTTCAAGGATGAAAGAACCCCTTCCTCCATGAATGCTCTCAAGACCGAGAGACATCCTCTTCCATCGGATCAAGATGATCTAAGGCAGGCAACACAAGCAAAGGTTTCTCCACGTTAGCACCCGAAGACTCCTTTGGCGATGTCCAGAGATACGAGGTGCACGCGTGGATCACTTCTATAGAAGTTTACACTTGGCTTCTACGATGCAACGATGAATCACATCGGAACATGATCAAGAACATCAACGAAGAAAGAACACACAAAAGGTACTTATTTATAATCAATTAAATTAATTATAATCAACTTTTAATGATCCTTGTTTGTGGTTCTGAGACAAACCTTCTTCTTTTTCTATTTCTGTGATTCGATCCATGGAGACTGGTGTTTATCGTCGTATTGATCCCAGATTGATCATTATTAATGACAAAAAGCCAAGTGGGCACATCCACCCATGCACTTCTGCTGCGCTCAGAACCTTCATGTCTAACAAATTTCACTTCAATGTTGAGGTATGTGTATCTTTCCCCTCTCTCATCTTACCTTTGCATTGTTTTGTCAAGGGGGAGAATTTTTTTGTTTCATTAATGTATTTCACAAGAGAGAGAGAGAGAGAGTTGTTAGTAAGCTATGAATTTAGAATTATTTAGTGTGTGAACTATTCTAACTATTTTGTTGGAGTGGTTGTAGGAAAAGAAATTTAAATTTGTTTCCAATAAGAATGACTAAAATAAAGAGGTAGACCTGATCACTTTTTTGGATAGCATGGTTTTGCTATTAATTATTCTTTTTTACTAGAATTAGTTAGATCACGTAGGCTTCAAATTTTTGATATGAAATCCATTTCTTGAGTTTACAATGATCAGTGATTTATGAAACTTAGTTGAAAACAAAATATAAAGGGGAGATTGTTGGGACCAAGATGATGATCAAGGTGATGAAGGTTTTAAGTGTTGTATTTTATTATCAAGGTATGTTTTTGAAGAAAAGAAATCACTTCACTTTATTTTGAGGAAACAATTCTTTGGGTGTGTTTTGAAAAGAATCAGACCCATTTTAATTGTGATGATTCTTTGCCGGTTTGTATTTCATATAAATCATGAGTTGTATTATGAACTTGTGATGCAATATTGATAAGAGTAAAAGAGTTTCTTCCAATCAAAAATTAATTTTATTCATATTTTTTTTCAAAACAATCAAAAATAAAGTTGTGGAAGTAAAAGAAGTGGTGCTATTTTCACTATAGTTGGTTACGATTTCTGTGTAAAATCTGGTTATGATTTCTGAGTAAAAGATGGTTACAATTTCTAAGTAAAATCCCATTATGATTTATATGTAAAATATGGTTATGATTTTTGAGTAAAATATGGTTACAATTTCTGAGTAAAATGTGGTTACGATTTCTGTGTAAAAGTTGGTTATGATTTCTATGTAAAATATGGTTATGATTTCAAAGTAATATCTGGTTACGATTTTGGAGTAAAATATGTTAATAGTTTCGGAGTAAAATATTATTACGATTTATGTGTAAAAGTTGGTTACAATTTCAGAGTAAAATATGGTTACAATTTTAAAGTAAAATCTTGTTACGATTTCTGCATAAAATCTGGTTATGATTTTTATGTAAAAGCAGCATACGATTTCAGGGAAAAATCTGGTTACGATTTAAGGGTAGAATATGGTTATGATTTCAAGGTAAGAGATGATTATGATTTCAGGTTAAAAGATAGTTACAATTTCAGGTAAAGGCTAGTTACGATTTCAGTGTAAAATCTTGTCATGATTTCAGGGTAAAAGCTGGTTATCATTTCAGTTTCAAAGCTAGTTACAATTTCACTATAGAAGTGTGTTTACAATTTCACTATAGAAGTGTGGTTATGATTTCACTATAGAAGGGGGTTAAAATTGAAAACATGATGTCAAAGGAAGTGTAAGATATCTTGATTATTGGTAGAGGATCATACCTCGATGTATCGTTACTAGGTAGAAGAAAGAATGAAGTGGTTATAATGGAAGAGATGGTGCCGATTGAGAATGAATCAAATTCATATCATTTTGTATCATGCCCAGAATGATCGTAACCAGATATGATCAGATTCAAGGTAATAGTATCCAGACCATTGGTATTTCGAAAAGATCATTCTTGGGATGAAATGAAAAGAAAGAAGTAGGAATTTATGTAAAGTTACAATGCTTTTCCAAGTCAATTCAGACGATGTAAAGATGATACTCAATGATTTCAAAGTCTTGAAGGTTGTCATGATATAAGCACATGTTGGTGAATGAAGGGTGTTTTCTAATGTGGGTAAAGAGAAAAGAAAAGATAAGGATTCTGATGGATTAATTGTTAATGGGGGAGCCTTTATTTTTAAAAAAAGTGATTGTATCTCAATTGGAGAAGTGCATTTCTTTAAACACATTTAATTGGATTAGTATCAAGAATTGTTTTGAACAAATCAGTATGAGAGAATCAGATTTAGGATCACTCATTTCTCATCAATTGTGATTGTATTAAAAATATAAATGGGAGTATGGAAAAGAAGAGATAAATATTGTAGATGATTCAAGATGAATCGAGAAGCGTTGAAAAAGTCATAATTGTTCCGTGATTTCAAGAGAAATTCAGATTTGGGTGAATTTAAGTGAGCGGGAAAGTGTTTTGGGATTCCATACTAAACATGTTTTGGGTCACCTAGAAAAGTCATGAATTACGTTTTACTTGTGTGACTTGGAGAAGAGAGAGAATCTCCAAGTTCCTAGAGAGAAGAAGAGATCAATTCTATTTGAATTTACAATTGTTTTGGGTAGTGCTGATTTATTCGTATTCTATTCAGCTCCATAATTGTATTCAGGAATAGAAGTGGTTCTAATTATACTCTATTTTTTCTATTGAAAAAATCGGAATGGATGATTTGTATTGAAATAATCGGACTGGAAGACTTTTATTGAAAGAATCGGAATGGGATCTTTGTAATGAAAGAATTATATTTAGAGAATATCGAAATTAGTTCTTCAAAAAAAGTCCAAGTGGTTCTTACCTTTCTTCTAGGTAAGGAAAAGAATAATTGGTTTATAATTTGAATACATTTGTTGAATTGAAAAGAAGCATAGGTAACCTAAGTTGTTACAAAACAATTATATTACCCTATTGTGCTAGGAAGGTGCACACACACTAGTGGGATTGTTTCATAGTGCTACATGAGTGAAAGGATACATCCTACTCATTGTAATCCAATGATTTTTTTCTTAGTTAATTGCATGGTAATGGATCATTTCCAAACCATACCAAGGATATACCTATTCTTATTGAACCGTGAACCATGTAAATATATTTGTTCTTGTAGATGTGTGTTGTTTTGTTTCTCGATAGGGAATTGAAATCCTTAATAGGTGGTGATTGTTGTTTCAATTAAAAAGAAACATAAAAGAAAAAGAGTATAATGAATTCACCCCTCCCCCTCTTAGTGATACAATAATCTGATTTGGAACTTTTACACTGGTTATACCTACATTAAAAAGTATTTTCTAGTTATACAAAAACAAATATTAAATAAATATACCAATTGGGTATTTTTATATATAAAAAAAATGTTGGTTGTTTCTCAACTTAAAAATGAAAGGTTTTAGGTTAATACCAATCATATAAAGTTCAATATGCGTCCTCTCCCAAAAAAGTCTAGGTTTTATCAATACCAATGAAAGGTTTCTTTAGTATTTTATCTCTAAGTGTGAAAAATAAATGTTGTAAAGAGTTGTCATTCTCTTTTAAATGTGAATTATTTTGGTGCATACCTTACCTCATAAGGAGTAGAGGGGTGTGGAAAATATACATAGGATCTCTATGATCTAAACTACTATAAAAAACCCTTTTCACTCTGGTTTATTTTATATTTTTATTCACTTTTCACATTCATTACATATTATTGTTTATCCGTGATTTTTTATTCTAATTTTCTACCATATTCCATATTATTATTTCAATTACTATGATTTTTAAGTAAGAAAATTCACCCATATTGTCTCCTAAAATCTCTATCATGGACCAATAATTTGTATTATATCCATTCTCTTTTAGAAGTTATGCTTCAATGTTTATTTTCATAATACCGAATAATAAGTATAGGAGTAGGTCCTTATAAATATTATTGTGCTATGTTGTTTTTAGTGTATTGGTTCTTTCATATTATATTTTTTTTATTAAACACATCCTAGATTAATTTTCTAGGGGTTAGATCTTTTTATATGGAAGGTTGAGGATATAATAATAGATGGATTCCACAAGGGCTGCCATTTTCTAATAGAAATGACCCTGGTTACTGGAAATTTATGGTGGAAAATTATCTTAAGATGTTATGCATAGATCATTATAGATTAATGGTAAAAATATATAATCATTTAGAGGAGGACCCAATTTTATTATTAATAATGATGCATCTATGTATGTTCTAAATTTTAAAGTTGTTAATATTTTGTATTACGTTATCAATTGAAATGTTTTTAGTCATGTTTCTACATACACAATTGCTCATGATATTTGGACAATTTGTAAGGTTACACATTATGATACAGATATGTTGAAAATAATTAATCTTTTAATGTTGTGAGATGAGTATGAGAAATTCAAAATGGGATAAAATGAGATTATCAATCAAATGTTCCATAGGTTCACTGAAAATGTGAATAGAATGATCTCACAAGAAGAAGCATTGGAAAATAATTTTATAGATGAAAGAGATCACATATCACTATTAGACAAGTGGAATACTAATAAATTTTTCATTGATCAAAACAAGAACTTCAAGGAATAAACTTTCAATTATCTTATTAGTTGAGTTGAAAAATATTGACAAAGTTAATGAGGAGAATAAGAAATATATTTCATTCAAAACTATTGTTAAATATTTTAGTTCCTCTAATAATGATTCATGTTCATCAATTGATGAAAAAGAAAGGATAAATAAGTTTTTATAAAGTTTTATAATAATAAACTAGGGTGAAAATATAGAATACATAAAAAGATATTCCAAAATGAAAAATTAATATATAACAACAAAGGAAGTTTTAATATAAATTCAGATCATATTATAAGTGAAAAAAAGAAAGGATGCATAAAACCTAACCATCCATGAATAATGAATGAAATAAAAATAATAATTTCAAGAAAAAATAATATAATCATGTGGTTTATTGGAGTAATGATAAAAATTTAAATTCAAGTGATAAATCTATAAGTTAGTAGGAAATCACTCATCTTTATTTTATAACTATGGCATGATATCATTTTCACCTTCCCACTCATATTCTTCATATTAGTTGGGTGAATCTGCAATAGATTCTTGAAATCTATGTTTGATGTGTATCATAAATTACACTACTTATTCTAGTTATGATTTTAATTAAGATTATAACCTGTATTCTGAATGTAATAAGCATGATGTGAATGAGTTAGAAAAAAGGTTGATGAATTACAAGATAGTGTAGTAACTATTGGAGATGCCTATATGAAATTAAATAAGGAACAAAATTTTTAGTATAGGATAAAAAGAATATTGATTCTAAATTTTTATTCTCAGAGAGGAATATGAGTATCTTAAGGAAGAGAATATAAATATGAAGAAAACTACCTCTAGCACTAATAGAATGGTTTTTGATGACTTTGTATATTTTCAAAAGTAAAATGGTAAATTAAAAGATTAAATAAAATATTTTAATGGAGAATTTATCTAATTTAACTTTTGGAAGAGAGATCATAGATGAATTAAATATAATATAAAGGATGACTTAAAAAACAAGAGAAAAGGTGGAATAGTTATGATGGGAAATTGCCCATGATATATAGAAACCAATTTTTGAAAATTAAACTAAAGGTATTTATTCTATTAACTATTATATATGTGAGGATTTTAGTCATTATACTAGTGATTTATTTTTATGGTTTGTTCAATCTCTTGTCAAAAAAATATTTTTTATCTTAATATTATTTCAATATTAAATTTTTGAACCCTTTGGAATTGAGAGTATTTAATGGTTCTCGTTAAAATATGATGGGACCTAAATTTATTTATATTCCCATGTAGGGTTGTTTATTTTAGACAGCATGAAAACCATTTTATAGTTTAATTTTATTTTATTTGGTCATCATCTTTTTTTTAATTTCTATTTTTGATAGTGAAATGTATTTATTGTTTTTATTATTTATCTTACTAGAACGTACCTAAATATTGTTTATTTTTTTTAATTCACTTCATATCATTTATTTATTTATTGAATATCATTATCGCATTTCACTGATCCTTGTATTTTCCTAATTTTATTATGGGATTATTTCTCACAATGGTAATTCACTAACTAATTAATGTAAGAGGATAAAGATTGGATTAATGGGGAGATTTTTACTATTTATTATTATCTTTTTATTTTTTTAACATTGGGTATATCTTTTTAATTATGCATGAGTTGGGGGGTTATTATTTTAAGCTATTTTTATTGTTTTTGATCATGTTGATTGTAGGGATTTATATTTTTAAGTATTCACATTTAATCCTCACATTATCCTTTTTTATTTTATATATTATTTAACTTTTTTATATGTTTAGTTTTTAGTGAGTTTTTTTGTTTTTTAATTATATATACATATTTTTAAATTACTTCATCATCTTGATATTTTTTTTCTTATCTTTTTTATTTTTATAGAAAATGGGTGTGTGTTCGGGTTTTGTAATTATCAAAAAAGGGGGGAGAACGTTGAATGGATCCTTGACATTTTTTTTATTTTTCTTGATAATTACTAACCCACCTATTTTTTTCAAAACCCCAACACACTTCCCAACTATGACATTTGAAGTCATTGTGATCCTTCTTTCCAAAGGTAAGAGGTCACTGAGAGTTATACCGATAACACTGTAGAATGTGCATTATTTGAGAGGATGGGATTATGGGATCATCATATCCTTTATGGAAATTATTTCATACTCCAAATCTCTCTTATAGATTTAATATATGTTCATGAATCTTTCCCAAGACCCAATACAAAACTTTTTTCCTCCATACTAGTGATTTGATCGAAATAGTGCGTTAATGTGAAACAATTTACTTATCAAAGGTTATAGATTGATGGTACTCTCTGTATATATCAATTGTTCTCCATAGATGGTGCTATATGTATATATCATAGGTTCTACATGTTTCTCTTATTGATTTATGATACTTTGGTCTAAAGCCCTAGATCATGGCACTATAGAGTTTATCATCATACAAGGAGGTAGCGGGTGTTGTGGAGTTAGGATCAGACCATTGATAGGGGCTTCCTATATATCCCTATGAAGGGTATTAAAACCCACATAATCTGATGAAACATAACATGACACATTATACCCTTTATGTATGGGTGACAAGGACAATCATGGTTGTTTTAAAGGTTGTTTGTCCATGACCTTTTCTAAGTAGTTAATGGTCATGAAAAAGTGGACTATTAGGTGAATTATTCCTATAAATGGTTTGTGTGGGAATTACACATGATTGGGCCTTTATAGATTACACCTTCTGTTAGTAACTAGACAAGAGATGTTGTGATGGTCTATCAGGAGAATATGTCCCCAGTGATAATGAATTAAATGGATCATCAGGGAACATGAAGCAATTAGAATGAGTGGTATGACCCAAAATTTATATTTCTTAGTGAGGATATGGGTTTCACAAGGAGTATTTCCCTGTTAAAATATAGTGTTGGTTATTAGGTTTGATCCTCATAGAGGCATCCCATGTATCCTGATTAACAAAAATCAAATCACATGTTGTTTAAGGCTCATGGGTTAAGGTCGTGTGATATGATTGTATCATGTAGTTTAACACCATGAGTTAAGGATATTAACATATATATTTATGCTACTAGGATGTTAATATCATGAAAGCGTTGACAATAGAATATTGAATGGGGAATATGCAAGGGAATCCCATGCCCTACTAAGGGAATGGGAAGGATATATGTGGGGCTTATGCATATGATACCCTATAATGTATGACCTGGTTGGAGATATAGGTGATGATATGATTTTTGGTCATACACATAAGAGGAGGACCTTTAAATAATTGTTAGAGATTACACTTAAGAGGTGTCCCATGAAAGAATCTACTTCTAAAAATTGATGGTCTAATAAAAGGATTATTGGAATCACAAGGAATATTCCCCCATGGAGAAAAGGTTGGGGATTACCCGTAGGTTGTACTAATATGGATTTCCATGGACCATTAATGCCTCATGTGATGCAATCATCAATGGAAACATGGTGTAGAATTATATATATAAAGGATTATCATGCAATCAGGACTCATTGAGTGGACTAGGTCAGCAAAATATAAACTACAATAGCAAGGATGAGTGTCCTGAGCTAGGAGAATCTTCAATAACATCCTCACAATAGGGGCCCCCATTTTCAAGGGATTACAGGATCATGGCAACCCTAAGGGTCCTATAGGATTGGGATGGAAGCGTGGGAGACTCATTTTTTCTAGGGAGTATATGATCGATGAGTTTTACACTAGTTTCCACACTATTATTCATGACCTATTAATGTAATTTATGAGGCCATGTAGGAGGCCTTGGTTAATAGGATCACAAGTAAGGTACTTTGGAAAGGGTGGAACCCAAGTAACAGACTTATGCACAAAGGGTTCTCATGGGGGAGTACCTCGGTAAAGGCTCACATAAGAGAGGTTCCTATATTAATTTTTATCTCATAAATGAGGTAATGGGAAAAGGTTATGTTGGTTTCGAGTGTGCAATGGAATCATAGAAATAGGTAAAATTAAAAAAATTACATGAATCGATATTGTAATATCATTTATATCATGGAATAACTTGGTGATAAAATTTAGGATCTCATGTGAATTAAATAATCTCAAATAAATCAAAATGATACCTCATTTAATTTTAATCAAAAATATGTTTTACTCATCATCATTGGTCTTGGGTTGAAATAACTAATGTTGAAACACTTTAGATCATCTAAACACACTTATAATGATATTTTGGGTGTTTTCATGCTCATATATACTCATCTATCTTTCTAATGATTTTATTTAGGTTATTTATATTTATTCTTGACTACGTCATGTTATATTATTTTAATAACCTTCAAATATTCTTCCATATGTCTTAATTTTAGTTTTTGATTCATAGACGAAGGCTAGAAGAACCTTAGAGGATCTTTCATACAATTAGAGGAAAACCCTATTTGATATTTCTGGTAATATTCCTAAAACGGTCAGTTTTTTGGAATAGTGGAGCTTCACCAGGTTGTGGTGCTATGTGTTTTAAATGTTTTAAAGGAAAACACATATATGTATTTGGTATCGTGGCATGGTAGAAACCATTTCATCCTCTGATGGACTCAAGCTACATTTAATGATGGTAAAAAATATATTTAATTTATTCCTCTAATTATAAATTTATTTGAAAATATTATAGAATATTTCTAAAGGTTTTAAGGATTTAAATTGAGTCCTTGGTTACTTGGATCACAAAATAAACATGTGATATAATCTCTTGATGAGAACATAGGATGAAGTGATAGATTTCAGAATTCTTTCCAAGATTCAATGTTAAGTTCTAAATTCCTCAAAATTCACTCGTCTTTCCCTCAAATATGTCATCCTCTATTATAATTCATCTATCAAATAGATCTTTTTATATCTTGTAGTGTATTTTTTTTAATAAAAATACCTCTCTTCAACACTGTAACGTCCCAGATATGGGTGCCACCAAAACGTTCCCCAAACCCAGTTAGTCACATGACCTCAACCACATTTCACCAAATTATAGAGGCTATCGACTAGTACTGAGGGACATGGTTTGATAATGGGGAAACTATGCCCTCATTAGTAGAGTATACACAACGAAAAACAAATAGTAAAAAGTAGCAGAAGCAGTAATACCAAACAAGATAGATAAGTTGTAGAAGATTGAAATTAAATCCAAAAGAATCCAATATATATATATATATATATATATATAATGTATGGGATATTTATCAAAGAAAACAATCAAACAAGTCACAATGTTGGAAACCATCATATAAAACAAAGTACAAAAGAAACTAGTAAACTCCAGCAGCTTCACAAGCCTCTTCATGGTCCCATGCTCTCCAGATCCTACAACAATCAAGTACCTAATGAAGAAGGGTGATTTCCCTTATCTATACCTGGAACCATATAATATATTTGGGTTTAAAACATGACCCAAAGAGGGTGTGAGATCAATACCTATAGGCATCCACCAAAAGATTTGTGCCTAATTATCAGTGAATATATATATAAGGAAATATGCAGAAATAAAGCAATAAACTAGGAAGTACTCAAATGTAAACAATACTATAGTTTTCAATTACATTCATTTAAATTTATATAAATTAATTTAGATTTATTATTCATCCTTTGAATCTTGTAATCTAGGGATCCAACCTAAGATTTATATCCCCCTGTGTAATAGTAATAAAATTGATGTCTTATAAGACCATAAAAAAAACAAGTAAGATTGAGTCCAAGATTGTGTTTGGATTTTAAGACTCATCAAAATCATTCAATTACTCAATAACAATCCTTAGTTAAACTTATCACAGTCTAAACCCCCTGATATACCATAACAACAATACATTTAATAACAAACCTCTGGGATGCTCTCACGGTCTAACCCCTTTGGTCTAACTTAGCACTATTCATTTACAAATGACCACCTAGGAAGATCTCAGGGTCAATACCCCTTGGTCATCATAGAATCAATAAATTATAAATGACCACCTGGTTAGTTCTCATGGTCTAAAAACCTATGTCAATGACCACCGGGTATTTCTCATTGTCAATACCTCAGGGTCAACATAGCAATAAAACATACATAAATTATACTACCTCGTGAAGCACTCACAGTCAAATTCCCCTTGGTCAAACTTCCACAATGCATATCAGTGGGATTTCATATAATCAGTTACTCCATACTAAGAAAACAAGGCATAGAAACAAGATTATCCTAATAGGATACCTATACCAAATTTTTATAAATAATCAATAAAGGGAAACACACCCATAGGGTGTCCCATATCCAATTTATATAACCTCATGCATATGAAACTACCATTTATCATTCAACCAAACCATAACATGTAATAAACATGGTTTAATTTCAAAACATGAAATACCCTAAAATGGGAATATGGAACTTTTATCATATATAATCCAAAGACGATCAACAAAATTCACAAACCACCTACCTTGATATCACACGATTGATATACTTGAACGTAGGCCCTTGAATCGACCTAAAACAGCATAAATCTAAAAAAGGTGAAAAAAGGTCATCTTTGAAAAAATCAAGAGAGAAGAGTAATTAGGAATAAATAATCTATAGGATTGATAAGTCACCATTGGGATTTCAATGCACCCGAAATCATCTCAATCGGAGCTCGGATGGAGAATCAGGAGGGGTCTGAAGTTCTTCATCCATTCTGTTGCTCTCATGTACAAAACCTGGGAAGAAGGAGTTGGTTCTTGACATGAGATTTTACCCTGCGATATATCAAATAAAAATAAAAATATATGGTGTGTTCATTAAATGTACATGTTTTGTAGTATCATTAACCAGACTCTGACTTAATAGGTATACCATGTCACTACACAGCCATGTACTTGGCTGTTACAATACAAGTACATGGTTGTATGTGGAAACTAGGTATAAAGAGTGTACTTAGAAAACCCCATTTATTCCTTATCCTAAAAAACAACCTGAAATCAAGATCCATACCTGAAATAAAGATCTTGTTTCTTACAGAAACCTTCATTCTCTAATGGCTCACACTCTACAAAAGTGTGGGATGGGCCACCTGGTAATCAGAGAAGCTCAAGAGGGTGCTCACAAACCAAAATTTTTAGGAACAAGTTCATTTTCACCATTTAGATAAATACATTTATTACATTGAACTCTTGAGTCAAAGGTTAGAGACTAAACATCTTATAAATTTTGTTTATCTCCTATTTAATTTTATGCATTTTATCATTTAACAAAGACTCACATACTTTCATAAATTCAATTAGTTTTATTATGATCTTTAATTACTTTGATATTATCTTTGTAATAAATAATAGAATTTATCAACTATTATGTATTCTATTTCCCAATTTATTATTTCTAAATCATTTAATTTTTAAATTAACCTTTTATATTTTCATTAATTTATAAATTGGAAAATTCACCCCATCTCTTTTTATAATTTCTGATAAACAATTGGTATTAAAGGGTTTTTGTTATTTTTTTGAAAATATATTTTTTAAAATTGTATTTATTTTAAAATTTTAAAATATTTAAACAATTTAATTACCAAATTTTATTATTTCATTTAATTACAATTCTCAAGTATAGATTTATTAACGCACTGATTACTCATATTATAGGATCAGATGTCCACTTTCAATGGTAGTTTTTTTCTTGTTGAAAAATGGTGATGCATGAGTATATTCTCACTAAAGAATATGAAGAAAAATATACAACACTAGATATTAAAACTTTTTAATTAAATAACAGTGTTATGAATTCTTTTCATTGTGTTCTTGATAGAAATGAATTCAATAATGTTTAATCTTGAAAAAATTCTTATGTGATTTGAACATTTTTAGAAATCACACATAGTGGTACAAATAATGTAAAGGACAAAAATTAGATAGGTACCATGAAGATTATGTGAATTCCAATGAATCTATTTCAAGTATTTTTATGATATTTATGGACATCTACAATGGTATAAATTCCATCATTAATGAATTATCTATAGAAACAATATTAAACAAATATTAAGGGTGGTACCAAACTATTGGGATCCTAAAGTAACTACTAACGAAGAAGACAAACATGTAAAAAAGATAGTAGTAAAGTTACTGAATCTTGAAGTTTCTCATGGAAAATGTTGATGAATATGTAGAGGTTAATACAAAATTTATTATTTCCTACTCTTCTTTTTCCTGCAATTACTTCCCTCTCTCTACTTCTTCTTATTGCACTAGTCACGAAAATTCTGATGATTTAAAATATCCTCAAAATAAACTCAAAAATTGATATCATAAACTTGATTCCTTCTATTAAGTACATGAAAATAAATATAATCAAGTAGTTAAAGAAAATGTTATTCTCAAAAAATAAAAGGATCATAAAATCTAAGAAAAATAATTTTCCATCAAGAAAATAAAAAACAAAGTAGATATAGATAAAATCAAAAACAATATTAAATGTCTCCAAAATTACCTTTTCAAAATCACTCATCGTAATGAAAATTGAAATTAATTTTTTGGGATCACAAAAAACCAGAAAATATCAAGTCATCTATTGTTACCCCAATAATGATATTAATTTTAATAATCAATCAAAAACCACTTTTGTAAAAGGAGTTTCAAAAGAAAATTTTTTAATTAATTAAAAAGAATTGATCATTTAATATTTGAATGTAATTTTAAGAACACACAGTATAGAAAAACAAATTCAATAAATTTTTCTTCCTATCATCCTAAAAAAAAACTTAATAAGAAAATTTTGTATTTAGAAATTTTTATTTGAAAACTTAAGAGGACCCAAGTTTATGTGGGTTATAAAACCATCAATCACTTAATTTTTTAGGAATGTTGTTATTTTAGAATAACCCAAGAAGTAATGTGATACCTAGATTCTTATTGACAAAGAAACATGTGTGGAAAAAACTTTGAATTTTATCATATCAATAATATTAAAGGAGTTATTTTCATATTTGGTGATAATTCTTAGTGTATGATAATTGGGGAAGGTACCATCCGTTTTTATAACTCCAACCCTAAAAAAATGATTTATTCATAAAATCCCTAGAATAAAATCTACCAATTATTAGTCAATTGTGTGATATCTATTTTAAAATTTCTTTTGAAAATTTTTTTTGAAAATTTTTTAATTTAAAAGGGAAACTATTATTTATTGCTTCAATATTTCATAATTTTTAAATAATGAATATAAAATGTTTTACTAGAAAAAGTTTCAATTGTTTGATTATACAAGTGAATGAGTTTTGGATTTGGAATAGACACCTAATTAATTTTAGATAAAATTATCTTGTCAAACTAAACTATTATAAACTATTAAAGTATCATCAAGAATTCCATTTCAAAGATGATGTGGTTTGTAAAGCATGCCAACAAGGTAAGTAACAAAAATCCTCATTTAAATCTAAAAATTGTATTTATTCTTCAAAATCTATTGAAATGATTCAACTTGACCAATTCAATCCTAACCAAACTGAATGTTTAGTAAAAAATCTTATAATCTAATAATTTTTTATGAATTTACATGATTTAAATGGGATTATTTCTTGACTCATAAAATTGAATATTATAAATAATGTATCAATTTTTATAAAAAAAAATAAAAATGAAAATAGTTTCTAAAATTATTTGGAATCAAAATGGTCATGTTGGATAATTATAAAATAATAAATTTAATAATTTATTTTCTTCCAAATGCTATAATGATTCTTTTTCTACTCCTTTAACCCCTCAAGGAAATGGGGTATTAGAGAGGTGAAATAAAATAATCTAAAAAATTACTCAAAATCTTAAATATATTTTATACATTAAAATATTTGGAGGACATGTCTATGAATATTACATTTCATGTCATTATTCAAGTTCTCGTTAAGCCATTCCCAAATAAATCCTCTTATGAACTTTCATTTAATAAAAAACATAAACATGTATTTTTCCATGTTTTCTGTCGTAAATGTTTTTTAAACATTTAAAAAAATCTTGGATAATTTGATTATAAAAATGATGAAATTATATTTAATGGGTACTCCAACTCAAGAAAATATTATCATTTATTTAACAAAATGGATAAAATAGTGGATAAATCAATCCATATTGTATAGGATGACATTTGTCCAAAATATTCATCTCATTATGTTTTTGAAAATAATGTTTTAAAAAAACATTTTAAAAATTAATAAGAATAATAAGAATAATAATCTACTCAAAATTATCTTCCATAAGTTTTATAAAAAATATAAATACCATATCCTTAAAAATATCAATGGTGATTTACAAGTGAGAACTCATTCTCATAGATCGGTTTTAAATGATATTGAACACATAGCCTTTATCTCTCACCTTGAGCCCCATAACAATAACAAAACCATTAATGATAACATTTGGGTACTTTCCATGCCAATGGAACATAATCAATTCAATAAAAATGATTTATGGGATCTTATATAAAGACATAATAACCATCAAGTTAAAGGCTCAAAATGGGTTTTTTGATATAAACTTGATGAATATGGTAATATAATTAGTAACAAAGATCATCTAGTAGAAAAGGTTTTTAACCAAGAAGAAGGAATTTACTATGGTGAAGCTGTTTCCCCCATAACATGGGAAGAATACATTTGAATCTTATTCCCATTTTCCTCTCATATTAATTTCAAAATATGAAAGAAAGAGGATGGCAGCTCTCGAGGGTTCCACGGGAGAAATTCCGAAGCAAGGTGAAGGGGATGGGAAATCGAAGGGGAGAGAAACTGAAGCTCCAGCTGATGAAGATCGAATTGGGCACATGGATCTATTTAGTCTCTGCACGAAACGGAAAAATACGAATTTGGGCTCTAAGGATGCCTCTAATCATGGGAGGAGTTTTGTAGATGTGGCCAGGAAGGATGGAGGCTTTTCATTCTTGGATTGTGATCCGGGGAGTTCTGGAAGAATCATACGAAAGGGTCGAATTGCCCATGTATCGGCAAATCAAGCTGCTGTTGAAGAAAGGGTTCAACTTTGTAAGTTTTCCATCATTGCTCGTGTGGTGATTCCAAAGGGTGTGAGGCCATGGAAATTTCAAGATCTTACAGTGAGATTGGCAGAGTTATGGGGCTTCAGTGATTGGAAGATGACGGCTATGGGGCGTGGCTTTTATCATGTCGTCTTCCCATCTGATGAATGCAAGAGATGTGCTTGGAGTATGGGTTCGGTTCCTTTGCATCCTGGGTTTCTCAGAATTCATGAATGGGACCGGAATTTTGATCCAAATACGGTCAAGAACACCTTTGCTCAGGTTTGGATTCGTATTCATAACTTAAGCTGGTTGTATTGGCATCCTCAAATTTTGTGGGATATTGCATCCTCTGTTGGGAACCCTATTAGGCTTGATAAGCAGACTGATAATCCTAATTTTGGGCATTATGCTCGGATTTTGGTGGAGGTAGATATGTCAAGTACTCTTGTGGAAGAGGTTGTCTTCACCACTAGAGATGATAGCATTAATTTGGAGATAGCATATGAAAGGAAACCAAGGTTCTGTCTTAATTGTCATATTTTTGGTCATAATCTAATGGATTGTAACAGAACTAAGGTGTGTTCTGCATGCAATATTCGTGGCCATGATGTGGGGACTTGTCGAAGGAAGATGTCTGGACAAGAAGGTCTCAATTCAGATGATGGGAACAAGGTGCAGGCTGAGAAAATTGCAGAGGAGGTTCAGGGTGGCAATGTGGATATTGTTGTTGTGCCTGCTGATTGTGGGGAAATAGCAGGGAATTTAACTCAGGACCCTCCTGGTGTGTTGATTGAAGATAATGAGGCAGGTGGCAAGGATGCAGTGGGTCTGCTGGATGTTTGCACAGATTCTCAGACAATGTTGGATATTAAAGCAGCTGTGATTGATGCTGCTAGTGAGAGAATACATGAGCAGGTTGAGAAGAGTGTTGGAGATCAGATTGTTGAATGCCAGGCTGCTCCAGATGAGTGTTTACAAGAGCAGGGGTGCCCTGTGCTTCCAATTGTGGAACCTGCTACTCAGCAGGTGCTGGGATCTTTACCCCATGCTCTTCCCTTGGAGCAGGATCATCCAGGACTCATCATTGAGGGAGTCAGTGATGAGTTCTCTCAGATACCAGTTTCAAAGATGGCTAAAAGGAAGCTTCCTGCTACCTTAACCATGCCTTTTAATACTGGAAATCGGTTTGCCTCTCTCTCTAATGAGGTTAGTGAGACTTCAATGCATGATGATCCTCTTGGTGATACCATTGATAATGCTGAAGATGTTTCAAATGAATGCTTAGCTGGAAGTTATGTTGGACCCTGCACAAGGCAGCGGTCTCTGAATCAATGAAGATCCTTTTTTGGAACTGCCAGGGGCTTGGGAACTCTCCCACGGTCAGAGCCCTGAAGCATTTGATTATGACCAATAAGCCCATGCTATTGGGCATTGCTGAACCCAGAATGAGTTTCTCACGATGGTCAGCTTTCAATTGGAATGTTTTTGGCTACTCACTGGTTGCATGCAATCAGGTTCAAGGTGGGAATGAATCCCTATGGGTTCTCAAGCACAACAGCATAGTCATTGACTCTTTTCAGATCGAGCAACAGGCTATTACAGTATCTTGTTCTCAGATGTCTGATTATTTTTGTGTTACCTTTGTGTATGCTTTCAACCAATATATCAGAAGGAGAGCTCTTTGGAATCACCTGCTTGCAGTCTCTGAGAATATGTCCAAGAGATGGATTCTTCTTGGTGATTTCAACACAATTTTAAGGCCGGAGGAAAAGACTGGAAGTAATTTTTGTCGGGCCTCCTCTAAGGATTTTCTTTATTGTATTGATCAATGCCACCTGAGTGAAGTTTCAATTGTGGGTGCTGATTTTACATGGAGTAGATATACTATTAATGGAAGGCAGGCTAGCAAGCTGGATCGTTGTCTTGTCCAAATGAATGATAGAAGTGATACAATGGAGGCTTCTGGTTTAACTCTTCCAAGGCTGCATTCAGACCACAATCCTATTCTAGTTGAGATAAGTTTTTGCACGGTAAGGTCTGCTCCTCTGCCCTTTAAATTCAACAATGCTTGGTTAGTCGTCCAAGGGTGCAGGGAAATTGTTATGGAAGAATGGGGATCTGCTGTCACTGGGTGTGCTTCACATATCCTGACCTCGAAACTGAAAAATGTAAAGGCCAGACTTAAAGTTTGGAGTAAAGAATCTTTTTCCAGCATTGCGAATGACATCAAAGCGGCTGAATTTAATCTTTTGGACTGCCAGCAACGGAGCATGCAGCAGGATCTCCCATCTCAGGAGGAGCTTCAAGCTGCCTCAAAGCTTGATAGTCTTTTGTCTCTTAAGGAAAATTTGGATCGTAATCAGTTGAACATAAAATGGCTGAAGAATGGGGATAGGAATACCAGATTTTTCCACTGCTTGCATAGGGAGAAAAAGCTTAAGAAAAATCTCAAGGCTCTTATGATTGATGGTAAATTACTCACCTCTGAAAATGAGATTGTGGATGCTGTGACTGGTCATTTTGAGAATCTTTATACTGATTCTGGTGTGAGCAGTTCATCTAAGATTGTCACATGTATTGAATCAACTCTGGATGAAAATCAAAACAGAAGACTCATTGAAAGCCCATCCTACAAAGAGATTCATCATGCTTTATTCTCTTTGAATATGGACAGTGTTGCTGGCCCGGATGGCTTCACAAATAAATTCTTTATGTTTTACTGGGATATCATCCATGCTGAGGTTATTAATGCTGTTAAGGAATTCTTTCAACATTCTTTTATGCCTCTTGGTATGAACTCCAACTTCATTGCCTTGATCCCGAAGAAAGACAATGCTTTAGACATCAAGGATTTTAGACCTGTTGCTATTGGTAACTCTATTCCTAAAGTTGTTAGCAAGATCGTTGCTACCCGGTTAGGTGATGTTGCCAGGAATCTCATTTCTGCCAATCAGTTTGGATTTGTGCCTGGTAGAAATATTCAGAACTGCTTATTTACTGCTTCAGAATGCATTAATATCATGAAAGGTAAATCTCAGAATGGGAATATGGCCTTGAAAGTGGATATTTCCAAGGCTTTTGACACTATGCGATGGGACTTTATTTTTACCATTCTAAGAATGCATGGATTCTCGGATAAGTTTATTGAGTTGATCTCGTCTATTCTACGAAGTGCTCGCCTATCCATTCTTGTTAATGGCTCCCCAAGGGGTTTCTTTCAATGTACAAGGGGGGTCAGACAGGGTGATCCATTATCTGGTCTTCTGTTTTCTATGGCTGAAGACTATCTTAGTATCTGTCTGAATGACCTTGTCAATACAGGTCTTTATCGAAGAATGAAAGCAGGTAGGAATCTTTTTGCGCCCTCCCATCTTCTCTATGCTGATGATATACTTCTTTTCTGCAAGGCTAATAGGGGCACTATCTCATGTATTAAGGGCATTTTTTCACATTATGAAGAGGTTGCAGGGCAGGCAATCAGCTGGAACAAATCTTTTGTTGTGTTCGGGGAAGGAGTCCCAATTGTGAAACAAAACAGGGTTGCCAATAGGCTTCGGGTAAAGAGAGGGGAACTTCCTTTTTACTACTTGGGGTTACCTTTATTTTGGGGAAGAGTGAAACGAGCTCATCTGGAAGGCATTGCCTTAAAAATCAGCAACCAGTTGGTTAGCTGGAAGGGGAAGCATATGTCCCAGGCTGGTAGAATCTGTCTTGTTAATTCAGTCATCACTTCTATGTTTGTGTATTCCTTCTCTGTTTATAGATGGCCAAGGGCCCTGCTTAAAGAGTTGAGTGGTTTGATCCGGAATTTCATTTGGACTGGGTCCACACAACAAAGAAAACTAGTTGCTGTCTCTTGGAAAGATTGTACTAAACCAGTTAATATGGGGGGAATGGGAGTTAAGGATATTAATTTATTCAATGACTCCTTACTTCAGAATTTTACATGGAGGCTCCTTGCTAAGCCTGACTTCTCTTTGGAATTCCTTGTTAGCAGGTTTGTTGACAGATTACAGAATAAGAAATGCTTGTTTCTGCAATCCTCAGTTTGGTCTTCGGTTAGAATTACCTTCTCCAAGCTTATGACTCACTCTATATGGTTGGTCTGCCCTGATTCACACCTGAATTTCTGGTCCACTGCATGGCTGTCCGCCCCCATCAAAGACTATGTTTCTGTTCCATCTTCTAGGAAGAATCTGTCCATATCTGATGCCTATAGGAATTCTGAAATTTCTGCTCTTATCCCAGCTGCTACTAATGATGAGATTTGCAGTTATGAATATGTTGACTCTGATGTTTTGATGTGGAAACCATCCTTGAATGGGAAATTCTCTAGCAGGGAATATTATAATCTTATGTGTGGGCCTGACACAGGCACTCCTTCGTGGGTGGCGGCTGTTCATAAGTCATATATTTTCCCAAATGACTCTTTACTCATCTGGAAGATATGGAAATGCAGGTTGCCCATCCAAGCTGCGCTGCAGCGTGCAGGTATCACAACTGTTCCAATTTGTTTCCTTTGTATGAAGGCAGATGAATCCCTTATGCATCTGTTTATTCAGTGTGATTTTGCCATGAATTTATGGGGCTATCTGCAAGACATTTTTCACTTCTGCTTTGATTTCTCTTCGATAGCCTCCCTGTTCTGTTCGGTTCTGCAGTCTTCTACTAGTGAACAGATTAAAGCCTTGTTACTTGCTGCTACTGTTTCAATTGTTTCGTATATATGGAAGTCTCGCAATAGGCTGATCTTCAGCAACTTCAAGTCCAGCCATCGTGATGGGATCATGATGATTCATCGATGTATCAAGCTGGCCGCTGAAAATCAAACAGGCTGCATGCATAATGATATTTCTGATTTTCTTATTCTGCGTTCTCTTGGTGTAAGTGGTAGGGAAAGGAAACCATGCATGCTGAAATACATTCGATGGATCCCCCCTATCATTAACTGGTTAAAGGTGAATGTTGATGGGGCTGCTTTGGGTGCTCCGGGTCCTGCTGGGTGTGGCGGGGTGTTCAGAACCCATCGGGGTTTTGTGAAAGGATGTTTCTTTCATTATGTTGGACATGCGCATGCGATCGAGGCTGAACTGTGGGCCATGATTAAGGCCATCAGGTTTGCTGTTTTTTATGGTTGGAACAGGTTATGGCTGGAATCGGATTCCTCTGTTGCTGTCCAGATTTTGAAGGACCGATCCAGGAATGTTCCATGGAGGATGATGTCTGCTTGGATATCCTGTTTAAACCTTGCTCAAGGTTTACTCCTTGATGTTACCCATGTCTACCGTGAAGGGAACCAGGTTGCTGACGCACTTTCCAAAAGGGCCGTTAGGGAGGTTAGTTCCAGTTGGTCTTTTGTTCTTCCCAATTATTGTGATAGTCTGGCTAGGAATGACTGTAATGGTGTGATGCATACTCGGGTTTGTAAGGTGGGACTCTCTTGAGCTGTCTTGTAATGTTTACTTTTTTATATAATCTTTTGTTGAGAGCAGGCTTCTGCCTGTCTCTCGGGCTTTCTGAGTAATTTCAAAATATTTAAAATGGATGCCAAAAGAGCTTTTCTAAATAGTTTTATTTCTGAAAATGTTTTTGTAGAGAAACCACCTAGTTTTGAAAAATCTTATATTCCCAAACTCTATGTTCAAATTATAAGTTATATTTATTATTTAAAATAGTACCCACAAGATTGGTATGAATGTATTTCAAACCACCCACTTTCCAATGATTTTAAAATGAGAAAACATCACTCAAATATATTTTTAAAACACATCTCCAAATATTTTTACTCTTTTTAATTTACATTGATGATGTGTTTTTGGCTCTACTAATGAATATTTCTATTTTCAGTATTTTTAATTAATGAAAAATGAATCTGAGATAAGATTTATGGGTAAACTAAAATACTTTCTTAGTTTTCAAATTTCTCAAAGAAATGGTTGTATCATTTTAAATAGAGAAACACACACGAATGAACTCTAAAATTTATTTTTAATGGACCATGAGAAGGAAATTTGTACTCCCATGAGTATGAATTGTAATCTTATGTTGGATAAAGCTAGTAAAACAGTTAATAACAAGCTTTATATAAGTTTTATTGTTAGTCTAAATTGCTATACTTAATCCTGGTTTGCTATCTTGCTGAACATTTTCCAATATTCTTGTTTGAAATGAAATCATAAATACTATCATTTCAAATCCATCCAAATGATATTTTTTATTTAATGTGTTCCAAAATTATCGATTTATTTTACCCAAAAGAAACCTATTTTGAATGAACTTCTATTTATGATGTTTATCTTAGTGGATGAAAACTATATAGGAAATGTACTAGTGAAAATATACATCTAATAGAAAAAATCTCATATCAAGGAGTTGTAATAAGAAGAATAAAATTACTCTTTATATAGATTAAGTATAATAAGTAGTCGTTGGGAGTTGATGTTCCCAAGTCATATGGATTCAAAAACTATCATAGAAATTTTGAAAACATTTAAACATTTTACAATAAGGTAGAACAATACTAGTACCACAAAAATCTCTAAAAAATTTATCTATATCTCTCACACAAAACACAATGATCTTAATCACTATTTATGAAGAGATCACTTTCAAAAAAGAGATATATTATTTGATTGTTTCTTGAGAAAATATCAACTAACTAATATTTTTACCAAACCATAATCCTTTGATCATTTAGAATTAATAAAATTTGAATTACGAATGGTTGACATGTGACATGTTTCATTTTATATATGCATATCTTGGAACATTTTATGACATTATCAAATATTTTGTGATCTTGTTTTTAAAAATTAAATTTATTTATTATTTTTTTTCATTTTTTATTTTTTTATTTATAGTTCTATCATGACTATGCCCCATTAATCTCAAATCTATTATCATTTGGGGGGGGGGGGGTCCTTATTTAATATGAATTTTGAAATTTTATTAATGAAAGGTCTTTTGATTTCAAAATTAATTATTTCCAAAATGTTTTCTCTTATTTTTAAAATATCAAAATAATAGGCTCTTTTCATAATATTAGACTTGTTTTTAAAAAATATATCTTAATTTATATACCATTGATACTTTTTATTTTAAAATTTAATATTCAAAACTCTTAAATATATGTATGTATATACTCATTTTAAATAAAAATGATTGTTTTTATATCTCTTAAAGAATATTAATGATGTGTAAAAAAGTATATATTTTTTCTCTAACTCTATTTTTTATTTGAATTTGACATAATGGAAATAAAATATGTTTTTAAATTATTATTTCACTTTATAGAGGACTTTCCTTCCTTAATATCTTTTAATATAGAATTCAATCAATGGAGGTAAAGTCAATCCTTATGGAAAAATGATTTCATTATAGAGGAATCTAATGAATTATTATTTTATTTGTCTCTTATTTTATTTATTTATCATTTCTTCTTCAATTTGAATTTCCATTCTATCTCTAATCTAGTTTTATTATTTTCATATATTGGGAAGTTAGAAAGTGTTTTCCAAATCCTCTTATTTTCTATTCATTTATGTTTACCCTTATTTTTTCCTTTCTCCCTTTATTTTTCCTCTCTATCTATCTAATGATTATATGATTATAGAGTTTTTTGAATTAAAATATATTTTAAAATATTTTTACTTATTGTGTTTTTCTCCTTCCTATTTTTATTTTTATCTTTTAATTTTATTTCCTTTTTGATAATCATATTGAGGGAGAAATATCATAAAAAGTAAAGGGAAGAAATTTACAAATTTTTTCAAAATTGGATATTATAGAATGTCTTAAAAGTTTTCATTATAACTTTCAAAATCATTCTATATAAGTCCATTTCTTGAGCTTAATAAATATCTATTTAAATCTTGAATTTTATTTCTATCTCATTCATTCTTGACCAATGATTAATTTTTTTATATATTAAGATTATGTCGTCATCAAAATGTTTTCTATCATTTTAAAAATATAAAAATAATAGGTACCTTTAATAATATTAGAATTATTTTTAAAAAATATATCTTACTTTATTTACCTTTGATACTTTCGATTTTCAAATTTCATTTTCAAAACTTTTTAAAGTATATATGTATATACTCATTTTAAAAAATAAATTTATCTCTCTTAAATAATATTAATGGTGAGAAAGAAAGTCATATATTGTTTTCTCTAACTCTCTTCTTGAGTTGAAATTGATGTAATTGAAATCAAATGATGTTTTAAACGAATTATTTCACTTTATAAAGGACGTTTATTCCTTAAGATCTTTCAATATAGAATTAAATAAATGGAGGTAAATTAAATCCTTGAGAAAAAAATGATTTCATGGTAATGGAATCTAAAGAATAATTTTTTTCTTTGTCTCTTATTTTATTTATTTCTCATTTCTTTTTCTACTTTAATTTAAAACCTATCTCTAAAACAATTATATTTTTTGTAGAGTTCTGGATGTTAGAGAGTGTTTTCCAAATCATATTCTTTTTTATTAAAAATATCAAAATAATAGGTACTTTTCATAATTTTAGGCTTACTTTTAAAAAATATATCTTAATTTCTATACCTCTTATACTTTTGATTTTCAAATTTCACTTTGAATACTATTAAAATTATTTATGTATATACTCATGTTAAATAATGTTTTTTTGTTTTTATCTCTCTTAAATAATATTAATTATGAGTAAAAAAATAAAATATTTTTTTCTCTAACTCTCTTCTTGATGTGACTTTGATATAATGGAAATAAAAGGATGTTTTCAAAGTATTATTTCAATTTCTAAAGGACTTAAATTCCTTAAGATCTATCAATATAGAATTCAATCAATGGAGTTAAAATTAATCCTTGTGGAAAATTATGTAATGGTAATGGTATATAAAGAATTGTATTTTCTTTATAATTTTTCATTTAAATCTCATTTCTTCTTATATTTTAATTTCTAATCTATATCTAAAATAATTATATTATTTTTAGAGTTTTGGAAGTTAGAAAGTTTTTTCCAAATCCTCTTCATTTCTATTCATTTATTTTGATACTTCTTTTTTCTATTATCCCTTTATTTTACCTCAACCTATATTGATTATATAAATAGAGAGTTTCAGAAATTATAAGTTATTTTAAACTATTTTTATTCATTGGGTTTTTATCCTTCAAATTTTTATTTTTCTCTTTCTAATGTTAAAATCTTTTAATTAATCATTGTGGGGGATACATATCTTAAAAATTAAAGGGGATAAATTTTATAATTTTTTTCAAAATGGGAGATTTTAGAATATTTTAAATTATTCATTATAATTTTCAAAATAATGCTATATAATTTTATTTCCTAAGCTCAATAAATATCTATTTAAATCTTGAATTTATTTTTTATCTCTTTCATTCTTGACCTATGATTAATTTTTTTATATTAAGTGTATTAAATCATAAAAATGTTTTCTCATATTTTCAAAATATCAAAATAATATGTTATTTTCATAATATTAGAATTATTTTTAAAAACCAAGTCTTACATTCTATACATTTGATACTTTTGATTTTCTAATTTAACTTTCAAAACCCTTCAAATTATGTATGTGTATACTCATTTTAAATAATTTTTTTATCTCTCTTAAAGAATATTAATGAAGATAAAAAAAATCATATATTTTTTCTCTAAATATCTTCTTGAAATGACTTTGATGTAATGGAAATAAAATGATGTTTTCAAAGTATTATTTCACTTTCTAAAAGTCTTTCCTTCGTTAAGAACTTTCAATATAGAATTCAATCAATGGAGGTAAATTCAATCCTTGTGGAAAAATTATGTCATGGTAATGGTAAGTAAATAATTATTTTTCATTGTTTTTTATTTATTTCTCATTTATTCTTCTATTTTAATTTCTAATCAATATCTAGAATAAATATATTATTTGCAGATTTTTGGAAGTTAGAATTTTTTTTCCAAATCCACTTGTTTTATATTAAAAATAACAAAATAATAAATACTTTTCATAATATTAGACTTATTTTTGAAAAATATATCTTACTTTCTGTACCTATGATATTATTGGTTTTCAAATTTGATTTTCAAAACTCCAAAAATTATGTATGGATATATTCATTTTAAATAATTGTTTTTGTTTTTATCTCTCTTAAATAAAATTAATGATGAGTAAAAAATCATATATTTTTTCCTCTAACTCTCTTTTTGAGCTGAATTTGACATAATGGAAATAAAAAAAGATGTTTTCATAGTTTTATTTCACTTTATAAAGGACTTTACATCATTAATATCTTTTAATATATAATTAAATTAATGGAGTTAAAGTAAATACATGAGGAAAAATGAATTCATGGTAATGGTATCTAAAGAATTATTTTTTTCATTGACTCTTATTTTATTTATTTCTCATTTATTATTATATTTGAATTTATAAAATATATCTAAACTAATTATATTATTTTTAGAGTTTTGGAAGTTAGAAACTATTTTTCCAAAAACTCTTCTTTTCTATTCATTTATTTTGACACTTCTTTTTTCCTTTATCCCTTTATTTTCCCTATATATATCTATAATGATTTTATTGTTAGAATGTTTTAGAAATTATAAGGTATTTTAAAATATTTTTATTCATTAGAGTTGTGTCCTTCCTATTTTTATTTTGATCAATTTAATGTTCTTCTCTTTTTGATAATCATAGTAGAAGATAAATTTCATAAAAAGTAAAGGTGGAATTTTTCTAATTTTAATACAAAATGGGAGATTTTAGAATATCTTAAAATTATTTTTTATAATTGTCAAAATAATACTATATAAGTCTATTTATTGAGATTAATATATATATATTTAAATCCTGAATTTATTTTCTATCTCTTTAATTATAGACCTATGATTAATTTTTATTTTTATATTAAGGGTATTTGATTATATAAAAAGGGGAGACTATTGTACCTCTCTCTCTCATAGTGTTTTAATGACCAGAAACACTCTATTGTCTTTATAATGATTTAATTTAATTTATTTGTACATATTCATGATGATATCAGGTTATACTACTTTAAGAACCTTAAAATATCCTTAAATATGTCTTTATTTAAGTTTTTTATCCTTGGAAGAAGACTGTAGGAATATTATAGTATCATTCATGCAAGTAGAGTAGCAACCTTTTTTACGTTTCCTGGAATCTTCACAAAATAGCCAGTCTTAATGAGTAGTGGACCTTCAGTAGGATGTGGTGTTGGGTTTTTTTAAAGTTTTTAAGGCCAAACAGTTGGAAAGTTTTTACTAGGGTTTGGTGAAAACTATTTTAGACTATGATAGTCTGAACCTACATTTAATTATGGTCAAATCTCTTTAAAATATGGACCTCAATGTTTTAATTGATTATAGAGAATTTTATAATATTTTTGAATGTTTTTAAGGCTATAAATATATGACTTGTTCGCATAGATCAAAATAACAAACTTTTTTAACACTCTTGATCTGAATCACAGATGATGTTCTAAAATTCTCAATTATCTCAAAGTGACAACTTCAAGTTCTTAATTACTAAAAATTATCACAACTTCACTTAAAATCTCTCATCTTCTATTATACTTCATCTACAAATGATTTTTTTGAGAATATTGTAATGTTTTTTTTTCAAAATAAAACCTCTCTCTTATAACCTCCACTCTCCAATGATTCCCATAATGTAATAGTCCAGTATGGGTAACTTGGATACTATAGAAGATCAAGAGGGTTATCACAAAAACTAATTTTGAGGAATGAGTTTATGTTCACGGTTGAGACCAATGGATTTATACCATTTACCTATCGATTCAAATGTTTGGAGATGCAGGGGATCATATTATGATTTATCTAAACTTCTATTTAATTGTGTTTGTATCCTCTTAACTTTTCTACATTTCATCATTTAACATCAACACAAATAATTTCATAAATTTGGTTCTTTCATTTATAGTATTTAATTACTTTGATTTTATCTTTACAAACAAGAATTGAATTTATTGACCATCACATATTCTATTCCAAACAATATTATTTCCAAAATAATTTAATTTTGAAATTATTATTTTATTTCTAAATTAATTTTTAAAAGGGGATCTTCACCCCCCCCCCTCTTTCCATAATATCTGACCAACATTCTCCATCAATGGAACATAGTTACTTTTATCTATAAATAAGTTCTTGGATCATGGTGCTTGGAACACCTATTTATCACTCTAAGAATTTGCAGAGGTTTTAGAGAATCTCTCAAATTATAGGGATGAATATTCCACTAAAATTTTAGGATTTTCATGGTTTATATAGGTAGGCTTAAACACACAATAATTTTACTTTGGCCAAAAACATTTTTAACCTTCCAAATAACGCCTTAACAATACATATGACCTAGATAACATATCAGATATGTCCTAAATATAATATCACAAACATGTAATATCAAAATCATGTTTCATGATAAAACCTGGGTCATTAAATCTTCTTTTTTATCTCCCAATAAAATGCTTAATTAACCTACAATAATGAATGTTCATTTGTAAAATATTTTTCCTTGTGTTCACTTATTAAGTTCTGAATACACTTGGTTAATAAATTAAAAATGTATTAATCTAAACTCAAATAATATGGAATTATATATTTAATATGATTATTCAAACGTGGACATTTCATGAACCTTATCATGGGTTCCAACATGACCTAAACACTAATTCATTATAATTATAGAAGCTAGTAAATACTCCTTATATGTAATCCCATAGGCTCTTATCTCAAAATTTGTGAGTATCACTCATGTAAAATTCTCAATTTTATTGGAATTTATTTATATCCCTATGATGGTTCAACATGGATTCAGGTTGAGTGGGTTTTTTTAGAGGCTTATATAGGGTTTTGGATATTTTAAGATACATAACGCGCATGAATACATCATGGTGTATGTCATTATATGGTTGGGAATTACCTATGTGAAATAGGATAGTTGAAACACCCATGGTAGGGAATAGTCTCCCGCATGTAGTATTATGAGCCTCACTATATACAACAACCAAATTGGACTAACCATGCTATGGTGGAGGGAGTGGTGAGTCCAAAGTGTCTAAGGTTCTAGCATCATGCCCAGGTAGTGGCAGTTCTGGTTCCCCAAATAGGTGTTTCTGAGGCCACCATGGTAAGGTTGGGAATCAACATGCCATGGTAATAGTGGTTTTAGTTTTTTAAATGGGGTATTCAATCACTAATCTCTCACGAGGAGTTATGATCCCTAATGGAACCACATTCAGTCTTCAATAAAGGATGTTTAATTCATTTTTTACTCAGTTTTACCTATATTAATCGATTTATTCTCCTCATATTGTTTTTTACTCATACCAAAAAAATATTTGATGAACCTTGGGTGACATTTTTTCAACCTGTTCTATTTCCTTGGATGTTCATGTTTGTCTCACCCCTATCCTTATTTGTCCTTATTGGAAGATCATACCTCAGGAGATAGGTATAGGATGGGTGCTCTTCCTTTTTGCCTAAAAATACCATTGATGGTTGCTGATATCATTAGATACTTTCTTGAGGTTCTACCCCCTATCTTGATTCCTTCATGATTCATGATCTAGATCCCTTTTTATGTAGATGTGGAATCAGTTCTTGGGACCCTTGACATGAGAGTTTGATCTGGGTGGTCTGTGTCAAGATTTAGAAATCAACTCTCATCAAATCCTAACATTTATGTTGAAACACTTTGGGCAAGAGTATCCTTAACATATAGATCCCTTTTATATGATTTTTTCCATGGAATGATTGTATTTCATTATCTTCATTTACCCATTATTGATTTTGATTTCATGTGTGTGTGTGTCCCCTCAGCCCCATGATTGGTATTGATCACATGATTGTGATATTGTGTCCCATGAAAACCATGTTTAATGTTGATCTCATGTGTTTGTGTGTGTGGATATTGATACTCATTCTTGATATATGATTTTTTTCATATATATTTTATAGCCTATTATGAGTAATGGTATGGCATTTTAGGTTTTTTTTACTATCAAATGACAGGTGGATAGTTCTAGTTTGGTTATCCCATAAAGAGGGATCTTTTGTGAAATTCTATGATGAAAAGGATAGGATGAGACATAGGGATGGGGTATGAAGATGTTGTTTCCTGACCTAAGGGAATGTCCGGATATGACGTCCATGTGGCCCAACCTGAGGTAGAGGGAGTAGCATGATACCCTTGGGTCCTAACTTGTGATAGATACAAGACTTGATTTTATTCTATCTTGACTCAAGATTCATTGCCCTTATGGATTATTATAGGTAGAAAAGGTGAACATGTGGTCAACCCATGATCATGGCTTATTTTATGATTGTTATTCCATCATGGAGCTGAAGTATGTATGATCAGGGCTCATGGTGGCATGGTTAGCATGTGACTTGTAATCTTATGATTGATTGTTTATTGATTATGTATCTACTTTATTTTCATTTCATAATCCTCTTATGCATGTGTAATTATGTTAATAATTAATTATTTGTGTGTTATTAGGATATATTCACACCCTATCAGGGAATTTCTATCCGTGTGTAGACTTCATGATCAAGGATCCTGGAAAGCAAAAGGGCCTAGTGGCAGAGAGATGAGGAGGTGAAGCTTAGTGTTCAAAGGTGGTACCAGGGTAGAAATATTAGTGTTTCTCGAAATTCCATATTTATCTTATTATTATATCTTATACATTGGTTGACTGACCACTCTGGGGTCCTTGATTTTATAACTTTCATGACCAGAGATACTTCCCATGTCATATATTATAGCATTGTTACTAATATTTTCATTGCATTAATCTAGGATATTTATTTATACTTATTCTTAATTAGTACATTAAACATTTTATATTTATGGTATATTCCTCCCATTGAAAACTTATGGAGTCTCACTTAGAGTCTGAAACCACTTGTATGTTTGGAGGCATACATGGGGTCACGTGGTACTTAGGATTGAACTAAGTGATTTGGGTTGGGGAGTTACAAAGTGGTATCAAATGAGTTTTATAATTTATTTTATTAATGTCTATGTTTAATAGAAGGTAAAAGGAGTTATTCTATGTAGAACTTAGGTAGAGGAGTTATTTATGTTCCTATCTAGCTCTTATGTGATGGGCCTCTAAGTTACCGGTGATTGTACTACTATTATAGTTATGGTTTTATGATTTTATGTTGATCATAAGTTTCTTATTCTATAAATGTTTATAGGATTTAGGTGAATTCATGAATCATGACAAGGGATATAGGGTCATAAATCATATAAACTTGTTGTCCTATATGCCTGATAGTTCATTTAATTAAACGTAATGATTTTTGCTACTAATTTTGTAAAATATTGTACTAAAATTTAGATTATTTGAACTAGATAATTATTATATATATATATTGACTAACATTTCAGTAAAAAGAACAAGTCGTGATCCCTAAATAGTAGTAGGAGGGTTATTCCTAATCATTTTGGATAGCCTCCAAGGACATCTCTTCCAAGGAAACCCTTGTGTGTGCCCATAAACTGCTTGGGTTGTTCTATTAGGTAACAAATATAGATGTTCTAAGAATATGTTGGAATTATAGAAAATACCCCATAGAATAATCTTAAGAGGACCACCAATGTAATTAGGTTAGAATACTCCTTCTTTAAATGATGCTCCAATTCCACAACTAGAGGGACAGTGGGATGCAACTGAGTATACCATTGTTCCTACTCTAGTTGTTTAGGAAACTGAACTGTAATAGCCTAGAGTCTTCCACAAAGTGACATTTCAAAGAAGTGGAGTCTCCCGGACAATGGTCGATTATGATCGAGACCTATAGCTCAAACATCCACCATCCTTCTAGGGTACTAGAGTCACACAGGACAATGAGGAGAGGATTGAAATCAACGAGGGGATCTTTGTACTGGTAGAGAACACAAAAGATTGATGGGTAATGTTTTACACTTTCACACATTAGGAACCCTATAGGAGGTAGTGGGGAATCAAAAACCAAGAAAGGAGGCATGAGTATCTAACATGGATGAGCTGAAAATACCTATTATTCACATAATTATTCATTGTTATACTAAATTTGGATCGATGATTGGTTTTTATGATACTATAGTGGGTGACGCTTTTAGTAGAAAGATGAGAGGGTCGAGGAGATAAAATCAAGAAGTTGGAAAGAAATCAGTGTATAGAAAGGTTTCTTTATCCCCTTCTATGGGTGGTGCAATTTCACAATGTTTCTTTTACAATTAGAGTAAGCATTATTTTTTTCCAAGATCCTAGATCATGTTTCATGGATGTGGTTAGATGGGACATCTTTAATAGTTCTACTAATGGAAATTACACATTGGTGCTTGCATGGGTGTGGTACAGATGCATACTATGACTCGAGGATCTGATCGGGGTCCTTAGTAGTATACTTTAACCCCCATAGACATTGGCGGTCTATGTGAATTATGTGCCTTAGGGACAAGCTCATGGATTTGTGGTAGACATGGTGTTTGGAGTAGACCGGGTTATAGATTGAAATGAAGAGGAATCATAAACTATTTTTGGTATGGTCTTGATCACATCTATGATATCTTCTCCCTTTTTTAATACATGAGTTTCCCATTTGTTTATATTCATGATATTTATTATTGGAGTTGAATTACTGATCATGTTATCTTCTAAATTGTTATCTCTTGACACACCCTTGGGGAAGAAATTAAATCATCTTCAACGATGTTCAGTAAGTCCCATAGTGTTTGGGACCTATAGAGATCTATCAAATTTAATGATATTGAATATTACCAACATTAATGTGATCTTCAGTATGAACTAGTTGACTAGTTATTAAGAACACATCGATTATTATATGATACATGTATAATTTAATACTCTCAAAGGGATAAGTTTATTATAAATGGATAATATGAAGTTGGAATGTAGTATGGGACCACACTAGATCTAGATTGGTTCTGTTATGGAATAGAAAGCTAGATTATCTTTTACAGAATATCAAGTAGTAGATCACTCCTCTTTTCCCTAGTATTGGACCAAAATCCAGTTGTTTTCTTAGAAAATGTCATAAGAATCCATCATGATAGAGGAATTAACTTTGATATTAAACTCATTCTTAGAATACAACCAATATCAATTCCTCCATATCGTATTTTTCTAGTTGATTTTAAGTAACTAAATATATATATTGAGTATTTGGAGTCAAATGGTTTTATTAGAACAAGAAAATATCTCTAGGGTGATCTTGTGTTGTTTTCGAATAAAGTGGATGGTATTATTTGGTAGTGTGTATACTACATGAATCTGAAGTAGGTGACCAGAAGGAATTAATACCCATTTCTATAGATCAAATACTTATTTCATCAATTATTGGGAGTCAGGTGGTTCTCTAATATTTACGTACAGTTAGACTAGTACCAGCTTTGGGTCAAAGAATAGAATATTTATAATACAACACTCAGTAATATATACGGACTGTATGAGTATCTTGTCATTCTATTTCGGTTGAAAAATTCGCCAATGATGTTTATTGATCTCATGAATAGGATCTTCTATTAGTGTCTTGAATCCATCATTATGGTGTTTATTGATGGTATTCTCATATACTCAAAGACCTCAAAAATGCTTGCAAAACACTTGGATATTGTGTTGATTACACTTTGAGAACATCATGTATATCCCATGATCTCAAAGTTTCACATCTGGATCCAAGAGGTATTTTTATAGGGAATATAATCTCTAAGATGAAATTTTTTTTGGAACCAGAGAACGTATAGGTTGTAATGTCTTCGATATAGCCAAGAATTATTTTTGAAATCATGAGATTCTATGGTTAGGAATTATACTATCATTGGTTCTTGTAAGAATAATCTAATATAGGATCAAATATGACTAGACTGAACAAGAAGGGGGTAATGATTGAATGGAAATGGAAGTGTGAAGAGGCCTTCCTGGAGTTAAAGAGAATATTGATGATAGCTCTGATTTTGACATTACTATAGCTTGGTATTGGTTACATAGTTTACTTCAATATGTCAGGTGTTGGTTTAGGATTTTTCTTGATATAGAGGTATCAAATAATGGCTTATGGGTCTCACCAAATGCTTACACATGAGAATAATTACCCTGTGCATGACTTGAATTTGGTAGTTGGGGTTAATTCTCTAAAGTGTTGGAACCACTATCTATTTCCTGATATGTTCATCATATTAATGGACCAAAATATATTTTGATATATATTCTATTAAAGAGACTTGAATCACCAGTATGTGTGTTTGGTGGAGTATCTATAGATGTTTAACTTTGAGATAACTTGTAATCTTGGGAAAGTGAATATCGTCATAGATGATCTCAATTGGAAGATGCGAGATATTGGAGAAATAACTTTAGAGGAGGAATTATGGTTGATAATATTTTTAAATATGTGGTTGGTGGATGCATCATAGGTCTAGGGGTAATAACTTATGATCCCTTGGTTATAACATAAACATTGGTAGACCAATTAATGACCTCCAAGGAATAAAATCCCAAGGGCCAAGTGATGTAGGAATGATTGCAAATAATTAACCAAATTCCAAGATTGTCTATGGAAACTGATGATGTGATCTTTGTTCATGGAAGAGTGGTGGTTCCTACTTACATGAGAATGAATTTGATGAGGGACTCCCATGCCTCTCATTGGGTAGTACACCCAGGTTGGATAATGATGTACCGTTCCATCAGGTGACACTTATGGTGGATGGGAATGAGAAGAGATATCATGGGATTTGACTCATGTTTCCTAACCTATCAAAGGATCAAAGTGAGGAACCAATGACCCGGAGGTTTAATTTATCCACTTTTCATGCCTATGTGGATGTGAGACAAGGAAATGATGAACTTTGGGATTGGGTTTCCCAAAACTCTTAGAATTTGAGATTTTATCTGGGTGATAGTTGATCACCTGAAAAAATTGGTGTACTCCTTGTCGATTTGAGAGACTCACTCTATTTATGAGTTTAGAGAGATTTATTTCTAAGATATTGTATAATTTTATGGATTTACTTATAATATCTTATTTACTCAAGGCTTCCAAAAGGATTGGGGCACTCATGTAAAATTGAGTACAATGCATTATCCGCATACCGATGGGAAGTTCGAGAGAACAATCTAGATCATGTAGGATGTTATTTAGAAAATAATCCTATACTTTTGAGGAGTGTGGTGTGATTATTTATACTTCATATAGTTAGTTTATAATAATATTTTCCATGCATTGATTCAGATTATTCCATTTGAGGCTCATTATAGTTGACCAAGCCTCTCACCAATGTGTTGGAACGACGTGGGTGAGGCAGCAAATTTTGGTTCGAGTGTGGCATAAGAGACCTATAAGAGAGTATAGTTTATCAAGACATGATTTAACACCACTCAAAGTAGAAAAAGATCATATGTCCACTAAAGTATAAAACCCTTGGATTTTTCTATAGAAGATCATTTTTTTGGTATCACCTTGGCTAGGGCATCGACATTTGTGGAAATAAGGGAAACTGGAACTACAGTATGCTGGAATGTTCAAGATCGCATAGCACATCAAAATGGTGGCATACTATTTGGACCTTCCATCATGATATCAATGTATGCATAACATATCTTAACTTTTTTATATTCAAAGGTAGAAGAGTTATCCTAAAAACGTGTTTGATTGTGAGGAAATTGATTCGAAACCAAATACATCATTTATGGTGCACCCAATGAGATTTATAGGCCAAAACGATAAGTTGTTATGGAAAAGATGGTTCAGATTGTTATTTTTGTATAGAATCATAGACTAATCTGAGAGGATAAGTGGTTGTGTGATTATGATATTTAGTCTCAATGGCCTACGTTTTCTGAGTAAGACCACTAGTGTAACTTATCTAGGATGAGAAGACGTTATAGGGGGATATTTATAACATCCTCAATTTTTAAAAAATTTATTTTGGATACATTTTATTTTTTAACTTGGATTTGGTTTCATTTTGATATTTTTATAGGCCTAATTAGGGTTTCCCACTATTTTAGGTTACACCATGGGAAAGACCATGTTGTGGTGTAGGCTATTTTATGCTTTAGAACAACTTATATGAAATGTTAATTCCAAAACACCAATGTTTAGTAGTGGTATCAGGGGTGTAGCACTACAAGTCCAAAACATAACATGGACAAATTTTCCTCACCACGCCACGGTGGAGGGTGTGGTGAGCCCAAAATATGCAAGGTTTTTGGACCATGAACTGGTGGTGTCTATGTATAATGCCCAAGATGGGTGTGTTTGAGGCCACTATAATTGTCGTGTTCGGCATCACATCGTGGTGATAGTAGTTTTGTTTTTTAAAATAGTCGATACAATCGTTGATCTCTCAGGAGGAGTTATAATTCTTAATGGAACAACATATGATCTTTATTAAATAATTTCTAAGGACATTTGACTCTATTTTTACTCTATTAATTGATTAATACTCGTCCTATTTTGAATCCATTAGATCAATACATTTTCCAAAAGAACATAGGGTGAGATTTGGTCAAACCTTTCTTATGAATAGGGAATTCTCATTCATATTAGCCCTATCATTGTTGGAACTTATTGAAATATTAGACCCTATGATATAGAGACTTGATGGGTTATCTTCATTTGGATAGAACTAGATATACTGTTGATGATGGTTTTTTTGTGGGTATGTTGATGTGGTTCTACCCCATTGGCTTGATTCCTTCTTCAGTTACGTTCAATAATCCTTGTTATTCTGGCGTGGAATTAGTTTTAGGGGAAATTATTGTGATATTTTTATCCTGGTGGTACATAGTGAGATTTAGGAGTAAGACATTAACAAATATATATTTTTATATCGATTTTATTGGGGTAGGATAATGCTTATCATATATATCCCTTTTATATTATTGTTGGCATGGTATGGCGATATGTGATTGTGTGCAATAACCCATTCTTGAGTTTGATTTCATGTGTGTGTGAGTAGACCATGAATCCTTTACTTAATACTAGTAAAATGTGTGTGTGTCCCATGGTACCCATAATTTATGTTGATCACATGTGTGTGTGTGTGGTAATAGATACTCATGATTGATATACTATATTGTCAAAAAATATGTTACACACTATTGTATGTGAAGGTGAATACTTTAGATGTTTTTCTTATATTATCAAATGATTGGTGTACCATCATCTCAATTTTATACCTTGTACAGGGATCGTATAAAACATTTTATGATACCATAGATGGATTGAGACACCAGGAAGGTGTGTGATGTACTTGTGGCCTCACTAGAGTTAGTGTTGGGAAACATCAGTCATGCGGCCTGACCTGAGGTACCGGTAGGGGCACGACAACCATACTTCCTACCAAATGATAGAGGTGGGGCTTGAGAACCTTATGGAATTAATCAAGACTCACTTCCCTTATAAAAACTCAAAGGTATATGACGTGACCTTGTGTTTAACCCATGATTAGGGCTTTTTTCTGACCATTCATTCAGCATGGAATTGAAGAAAGTATGATTAGGGTTTGTGGAATCTTGGCTAGCAAAAGACCTAGTAGAACATTATTGATTTTTTATTAATTATGAATCTCTATATTATCATGGAATACACCTATTATTAATGTGAAATTATGTTAATAATTAAATGGTTATTACATACTAGGCTATACTCACACTCTACAAGAGCATCTCGATGCATGTTGTTTCCCTCTGGAATTGGGGATGACCTCATTGGTTTAAGGTTCAAACATTCCAATCGGTTTCTAACGGGTTTGTTCATAGAAACGGAAACATCCAATGATTCTATATAAATTTGGACCTACTTTCCAAAGGTAGGTTCTCATTAGTTCTGGACCGATGAGGATTAAGACTTTTAATTGGTCGAAAGGATGGGAGGTCGGACTCATCACACATTTTGGGGGGGGAATTATTGTCTACTCTAGGGCTCTCTATAGATTTGAGTTATGTTCGTGAATCCTTATTAAGTTACCAAGTATGAAAATGAGCTTTCCTTTAGATCTGACAATCAATGATTAGTATGTAGGATATTTAGAGAATCTTTTATATGTATTCGAGGTTCTTCATCGATATAGAATCATCTGTATTTGTTTAGAAATTCTTAGTCAGTGGTATCCTTCAACGCATTATATAAAAATATCTTGGTCATTATGATAACCATACTGGTGTTAAACCCACTCAGCAGGGCACTTTAAGTTTATTGTCATTCCAAAGGACATAGATTATTTTAGAGTTGGGATCATACCCGCAGATGGGATACCTACGTATCCTTGTTTAGAAAAGGAATCAGAACCCATGTAGTTTCAGTAAGGGAGTATGATGTTTATGCATGATTGATGGCCCAAATAAAGATTTCATAATTACTTTTGTGCTCTAAGGTTACGTGAGTCATACTCGGTGTGAGAAACAAGAGGTATTGGTAAAACCAGATGATTGTGCCATGAAAGATGAAATCATAAGATATAATGTGGGGCATATGTATGTATGACTTCCCAGATAGATGAAGATTAGAATTTACATCATGGAAGAAACCCAGAAACAAGGTCCATAACGGTATATGTGCTTTACGGAGATTTGGAAACATAACTTAGGACTTAATCCTAAGAAGGATTCCCAAATTAGAAGGGACTTATGATTGTGTTTTACTCCTGATAAGGAAGCCCAAATCAAAAGTAAATTAAGACTAGTTAAGAGAAATTATGACTGGGGCTTATTCATGAGAAGGAGGCCTAGGTTAAGGGGAATTATGACTGGGTCTTATTCCTGAGAAGGAGGCCCAGGTTAAAGGAAATTATGACTACTACTTATTCCTGAGAAGGAGGACCAGGTTAAAGGAAATTATGATTGGGGCTTATTCCTGAGAAGGAGGCCCAAGTTAAAGGGATTTGAAAACCGAGGCTTATTCCTGAGAAGGAGACCCAGGTTAAGGGGAATTATGACTGAGGCTTATTCATAAGAAGGAAGCCTAGGTTAAGGGAATTTGGAACTTGGGGCTTACTTTTGAGGATGATTCCCATATTTGGGAACTTGATAACTGGGGATTATTACTGAGAAGGAGGCCCATGAATAGGGGACTTGGGGCTTACTCCTAAGGTGGATTCCCATATTTGGGAAATTATGACTGGGTCTTACTCCTAAGGAGGATGCCCAGTGAATAGGGAACTTAGGGCTTACTCTTAAGGTGGATTTCCATATTTAGAGAACTTGGACTGGGGATTACTTTTGAAAAAGTGGCTTAGGTTAAATATCCTCTCATCTTAAAGGATGAGGTTGAATGAATGAAATCTCTAACCTTAGTGACATAAATATATGTAAATCACTAGGTTTGGAGATATGTTCCACAGAATTCCTTTCAGATAAGTAATTCAACAAAGGAACCATTCCATAAATGGATTTGAAGAGAGTTCTGAAGGCTTAATCTTGAATAGGAGAGGTGGATAGGCCGGAGGGGCACCCAAAAAGAAGTAGGCGCACAGGTCCTGCGTGGGCACGTAGGTACTGGGCGCGCAGGTATACCTTCATGGCACATAGGTACCTATGCGACGGTCAACCCATAGGGTAATACTTGGCTGAGGCTTGGCTCAATCCCTTAGTATTATCCCTAGGGGATTCCAAAAGAGTGGTGTGCAGGTTCTGGTGAAGGGATAAGGCGGGGCACAGGTGTGTCCATTTCCCTTAAGGGTTAAACACCTAGGCACGTAGGTGTTGGTGAATTTCAACACTTAGGCCTTGTTTCCCTTGTTTAGATCTTCCATTATAGGTAAAAAAATTACCTTAGAAGTGTTTGGAAGACTTCCAGAAGAGACTTGAGCACCGGGAGCTTAAATCTGGATTTTTTAATTTTTTCGTCCTCGAAATGGGGGGCCCACAAGGGGTATTTATAGGCTGGTAAAGACCCCAGGAGAAAATTAAATAGGGCGTGCAGGTCACCTGTGCGACCAATATGTGATGTGCAGGTATACCTTCACGACCACGATGAAACATCTACGACCCATGTTGAAGCAAATCCTTGTTCATGCCTTTGTCAATTTTTGATGTTTCTTCAAAATATGAATCACTTTATGCTATGGTATTCCCTTTTTCAGTCGTTTAGACTCTGTGATTGAAATAAGCGTAAACAAAGTCCCCCCTCAGAGTTGGATCCAAAAGGATTGAGGATGTGACTCGGAGGTGAAGAAGAAAAACCAAGGAAGGGCGGCGCACAGGTTCTAAGCGCGCGGATACTGGAGCGCATTTCAGAGGCTTCGGCATGCGGGGGTGTGACCTGGCCTATAAATATACGACCATTATCACACAAAGCACCTAGATTTGAACAGTTCGAGCTCTCGCCGCGTAGGTTTCTCACATCATGCAGGTTGCTAATTTTTCTACGGTTCTTTGCTTCTATTTGTGTCGCACTACTGCAGAGGTATTTTGACCTGTGCAGTGATACTTGCGCGCCAATACCTGTGTGACATAGTTACACTTGCGTGCCAAAATTTCACTTGCGTGCCTTAATACAATCACTATTTTTTCACTTTTCTTCAGAAATTTTATGAAAAAACAACTCACTTAAGAGTTAATTATTAAACCTTTGTGCAGATTCAATGGCTCCTAGAAGAATTGGAACGACTGATGAACTGGCTAGCAAGTGGATTGATGACATGATGAATGTTGTTGGCCATGATTACTATACTATATGCGATATCACTCTTCCAGTCGTGGCCAAGTACTTGAGGAAGTATCACCTAAACTTTCCAGAGAGCATCTACTTGCCTCGGTATGGGTATGGTCATCTGCAAGATGTTAACATTCCAGATGCAAAGAACTATATGCCCGAGATGCAGCTGCACTACTACTCCTCTATTTCGGTTATGCTGTGCATTAATAGGAAAAACAATTGTGTGAACTTTCAAAATTTTCCTCCATGCCATTTCCTTGAATATATAAAAATGGAAAACCCATGGGCTTAAATTTTTTGTGTTGTTGGTTGGTAGAGATAAGACTATCATGACATTAGAACAATATCTGAAAAGAGTACTCTCTCCAAATGTCTCTTTACTTATAATGCTCCATTATCAAATCTATGTAGCCATGTTCCAAGTCTCTTGGACAGAAACAGAGTCACTGTTTGATCAGTAGAAAATTTTCTCAAACCGCACTCAAGAATATTCTTTTACAAATGTTCCATGAAGAGCTGGTATCACTGCATCTCTTATTTTATCCAGTTGAATGAATGAATTCTAGGTGGCTTTTGATGAAGCTAGAGATTCCATAAATCAAATGAAGATTTATGTTGACAGTCTTTTGTAATTCTGGGAAAAGAGAAGAGACTCCAGTTTGTGGATGTCCTTCTAACTCTTGTGCATAAAATGAAAAACACTTTCATCTTAAATCATTTTTGCCTGCATTTTATTTCTAACTGCTTTAAATTTTACCTAATTCCATGGGCCTAGTAATCATAGTTTTAATTTTTCAAGGATTAATATAAATAATCCTACAAACTTTGAATCTTTTTATTGCTCAATATTACCTAAAATCATATAAAATGTATGTTTAGTGAGATGGGACTTGACTTTTATTCAAATTTCCCTTGTCTTTTGTGGGTAGTTTTAATTCATGCATGTGGGACATAAAAAGGCTAATGTTTATGGTCGAAATATCATTGACCGAATGGATTAAAATTGACTCAATTCCATGACAATTTTTCTAAAAAAATATTACCACACTCAAGTATGATGGAAAATATGTAAACTATGACTTAAGAAATTTTGAATCTGAGTAATGATACGAAAAAAGTGCTAAAAGGAATTAGAAGAAGTATTTCCCAAGAATGAAGTTACCACTATTTAACAAACCTGTTAGGGGTTTAATTATGCAGGGCCGCCTAAGTTCATTGGCTACATAGTCAAATAATAGCATCCTTTGGCTGACAGGTCTGTTAGGTAGACTACTTATGAAAGGCCGCCTATGGGACGTGCTGCATAGTCAGGAAAAAGAACTCTTAGAAATTTACTTTTCTACTGCTAAAAATCCATTGAATATTTATGGAGATTCAAATTTTCCAAAGCATAGAGTTTGCTGTATGGAAAGTGGTACTTGAATACAGAGAAGATATTTCCAATCAAGATTGTCTAAGAACTGGATGAATGTCACTCCTATGAAGGTCTGGCCCATACATATGGAAGGGAAATATAAACCATAGACTTGAATACTTTCAGATCCTGAAAAAGAGTATGAGACAAATATGTTATGGATGGCTATTTTTGAGGATCCCTACAAATTGTCATTAAGACAACTAAGGAAAAAGAGGTTTTCTTCCTAATAATTAAGTTACCATTATTTAAAAAACCTGTTAGGGGGTTGAATTATACAGGGCCACCTAATGGCATTGGCTTCATAGTCAAATAATAGCATCTTTTGGCTAACAGGTCCGTTATGTAGACTACTTATGCAAGGTCTCCTAAGGGCATGTGTTGCATAGTCAAGAAAAAGAACTCTCAGATATCATAAATTTTGTGACTAGAAGTCAAGAATAGGATTATGAAGATCTGAAAATATTTAAGGTTAGGAGTATGACACATAAAAATGAGCATTTTTCAATGCATGAAATAGATACATAGACCAATTCTAACCATAATCATGTTGTGGCTGGGTCCTGAATTGTGATGTTGGACATCACAACGTATCCCATAAGGATGGGAATCAAGCCAAACGCAGTTCTTGAAATATAGTTTAATGTCAAGTTTAAAGAGATTATAGAAGATATTAGTTTAGGGTCATAGAGCTCGGACCATAATAATGAATACATAGTGTGTGTTTTATAAACTTGATGTGAATGAAAGCCAGGATTTTGATATCACATTCATGTTTTCATAGGGGGACTTTTCAGCCAAGGGACTGAAAGTGGAATTTATGGTTAGGCCCAAAGACTTGGGGATGGATTCAAGGGATGCTCGAACGTTCCTACATATCCCATAAGGATGGGAATCAAGCCCACGTAGTTCTAGAAATACCCTCTGTATAGATTTGGTTCATACATATGAAGGGTGAAAGGGGACTTTAGTGCAATGATGGTTTGACCCAAGATAAAAGGTTCGGGCATTTCCATGTTTGCACGTAGTCTTTGGAATATAACATGATTGGAGATAAATGTAAATAATGATTCCCTCTCATGTGAGGGTGTCAAAGAATGTTGTAGTTTATTGTCATATAGGACAAAAGTGTTGTACATTTTAACGCCATATAGCAATGACAAAGGTGAACCAATATAAAGATATTGATTCAGGGGTGGCTTCATGAATCAACATCTTATGAGATGGAGGTGAACTAATGTGAATAGATATTGGTTTTGGGCTTGAACCTCGAGAGGTTTCATATGTACCCAACCTAGAAGGCATGGATCAAAGTCCGCATAGTTCAATTAAAGAATTAATTAGTGATCAAGTTGTTCTTGGTGACAATGACCTAAAAAATGGTGTTAGAACTTACTCATGATTAGCGGCCCAGAGAGGGTGTTATGGTTGAAGTTTACTCTAAGATCACTTGATTCATACTCGGTGTGAGAAAAAAGAGGTAGAAACAAACCTAATGATTCACATTTTAATGTTATGTAGGACATATAAGGGACTGTGTAGTTTAATTTCATACAGTAAGGGGAAAAGAGGGGTTGTATAGTTTAATGTCATATAGCTAAGACGTATGGCTATGCAGTTTAATGTCTTGCATTGAGGAAAATGGGGACACAGTTTAACGTCATGTTGGACGTATTAGGTACTTTTTCACAATTTAATGTCATGTTAGACATTAGGGTGTTGTACAATTTAACATCATGTAGCTAGGATGTAAGAGAAAATTGTGCAGTTTAAAGTCTTGAAGTAAGGACTTTGGGGATTGTGCAGTTTAATTTCATGCAGTAAGGACAACAAATTTTAACGTCTTTCTGGACATAAGGGACTTCTGTACAGTTTTGCGTCATGTAGTCAGGACGTCACAATTTAACGTCATGTTGGACAATGACACAATTTAACATCAAGTTGTACGAGAGAAATGAAAATAGTTTATAGTCATATGCATGGAAAATAGGTTATTTAGTTTAATGTATTGATGGATGTAAGGGACTATGAAGTTTAACGTCATGTTGGAAGATAGTGTATTTGTGTTACGCAAAATAATTCTTCAGAAATCTGGCATTGGTTGGAGTCGTGATGAGTTCTCCATCCATTAAGATTAAAGAATAAGCTCTATTGGAGTAGACCTTATGTATTGAGTAAGGTCATTCCCACATTGGTTCAAGCATGGGAGATTTCTTTCCTGGTATCATTGGAGTTTTGGGAACCAATACCAATTCTCCTTGAATGAATGAGCGAAGACAAACTTTTTTTTGAAAGCTCGTGCTATTCGATTCTGAAAGACTTCCAAGTGATTCAGGGTGCACAATCTTTTCCCATCTAACCACTCCAATTCATCAAATCACTTTTGAGATTGTTCATCTGTAGATGAATGATCACAAATGGATACTCTGAGCAAATGTAATTTAACTTCAATGGGCAAGACTTCTTCCTTTCCATATACCAATGAATATGGAGTTGACCGTGTTGCAGTGCGGGTGGTGGTACGATAAGCCCATAAAGCATGAAAGAGTTTTCCAGGCCCTGACTTCTTATATTTATCCACCATCTTTTGTAGTATGTTTGAAAGAGTCTTGTTAAAAGTTTCTATCTGGCCATTGTCCGCTGCATGATACCGAGATTAATGGTTGGATTTGATGTTTTATTCTTGATACAACTTCCTTACCTCGGATGAACAGAAGTTGGTGCCATTTTCTGTCTATATGATATGAGAGACACCAAATCTGGTAATGATGTTAGACTTGATGAAGCTAACAATGCTTTTAGAACTAACTTCTTGGAGAGGTATGGCCTCTGCCCATTTTGAAAAGAAGTCAGCAGTAGTAAGAATATACTTAAACTGCTTGGTTGTACCGGAAGGGTAAGGTCCCACCACATCCATTCCCCATGTGGGAAATGGACATGAGTACTTAGCTGTATGAATCAACTCTGGGGGATGATGAATGAATTTGGCATGTACTTGGCATGAATGACACTACTTTGTGAAATCAACACAATCTTGTATCATTGAAGGCCAAAAGTATCCAAGCCTTCAAATTTGATCAGACATTCTATGTCTAGACTAGTGGGCACCACAGTCTCCGGTATGTACTTATTTCATGACCGCCATTGTCTCTTCACCATCAATGCATCTGACGAGAACTCCATCAAAATCATGCTTGTAGAAAATTTTCTCTAGGTGATCTGGGCTATCATAAAGAGTAAAATTTACCACACGTCACCGGATTTGTTCTTTCCTGGCTCTATCAGGTTGAAGTGTTCCCTTTTGAAGGTATTACCTGATAGGTTTCATCCATCTTGTAGCATGACCATATAATTTTGAAATGGGACTAATTTCATTTATTTCCTCTGTTATGGTTTGAACATAAGGTGAAATTGTACGACGGTGGGAAATACTGATGATTGTCTCATCCCGATTTGGATCTACCAGAGCTGTGGCTATATTAGCCAGTGTATCAGCTTGAGCATTTTTTGACTGTGGGACATAAGAAAGTGTCGGTTCTATAGGAAACTCCGACATTAAATGTAACACCTGAGACTTTTATGTTATATAAATCATCAAATTAATCTTTTTCTACACACATCACTTGCTTGGGTTGCTTTACTCGAAATCGCAAGCTTCCTCGATAGCTTGCGTCGTACGCAATACTGAGTTTCACTAAACAACGATATACTATTAAAATTTTATTAAAACTAGCCGTTATGAATAGCAATAACCACTTTTTGAAATTTTATTAATTTTATTTTTCAAAATGGAATTCATTTTTGGATTCTTAATATTGAAATTAGCCTAGGGTGAAATTTTGGTATTTTTCTGAAAACTTTCAATTTTTGATGAATAGTGAAACCACTAAGTGGTAGTTAAAAAAACTGAATTTTTCATAAAACATAATTTTACCACTTCTGTGAGTGGAATTTTGAAAATCCGAGAGACACGGTTGATTTCAGTAAGTAAAATGTGGTTCAATGAGATGAAAATATTTTTTTGGTGAATAGTAACTTTTTACTTTTTTTTACCACGGTTAAAAGTAAATAGGGTAATTAAGGGTAAAAATAATAATATTATTACCCTAACACATGTCCTAATTCTATTGTACAAGTTTAATTCGACCAAAAACAACCTTAGGAATAAACTATGACCATTTAGGCCAACTTGGATTAGATTAGGACATATATTATTAATTTATTTAAAGAAGGGTTAAAATAGTTAAAATCAAAGTTTAATAAGTAAATAATTTTTAATATGGGGTTATACATAAGATAAATTCGACTATAAATATTCATTAGAAAGATAAAAATATTTCCTACATAATGGTATTTTATTTGTAATTTTTAGACATTAAATAATTTAATTTATTTATGACACAACGATGATGCAGTAATTATCTTATTAATGAAATATTGATATAATTGATGTTATAAATGCCCAAATAAATATAATTTGAGACTTTTCATGAATTCCAATAATTTTATAGGTTAATATGACATGTTATTATTTATTTAATTAACTTTTTTCGAACTTATCATTCTGTTATGAGTTTCACAAAAATCAATTACTAAATAGTGTCCAAATTGACATAAAATAGTTTTTAAAATAAATATTATATTATTAATTGTTATTTTATAACTAAAAATCTAAGGTTCGGCCAAATTACTTAGATAATGTTATATATATTAATAATAAACAACTTGGGGTTCGTTTGGATGCTTATAGTAAGGTTATTAACCTTATAGTATAAGAACACAAGAAGACATGGTAAAAGTAAAATTATTTAACGTAATGTTAAATCTACATGACAAGGTTACAATAGGAACCTAAACTTGTCTAAATTCTATTGTATGAGAGGATTTAGACCCATCCCCACCTTATCCTCGAAATAAATTAATTTGGAGCTATTTAAAACCGAACTTGACTTTATAATAAAATAATATTTTTGGTTATTCCAAAGGTGTCCCTCTCCTCCCTTATAAAAGGGCACCTCCTCCCTCTCTTCCTCACACCACCTTGAGCCTTCAAGATCGGCCAACCCCTGCCATTTTCTCCTCTCCACTTCCCTAGAGACATCCGAGAGGTCCTGGTATTTTTCAAAGACCAATTTTAGTGCCCTAAATGGAGGTCTCAAAGAAGCACTTCAAAGAAGAGGTAATATCCATTACCGATCCTTTCCAATTTCTTTCTTCTTCAAAGTCTTATTATTTAGTTGTTTCATTATGAAGTAATAACATCAGTATCACTCATATACATATATGTTATTATAAGTATGAAAAAACCCTATTTAACCATCCATCCATCCTACGGAAAATGAAATCACCGCGCGTGCGTACGTACGGAATACCGTCTCCACGTCGTGGTGTAATCTATTTTCCACCACCACCTTACTTGGATTGGTATAATGGTGTAAATAATGACCATATATGACTATTATAAAGTGATATTGATTCTGAAATATTCTACATACACTCCAATACAATTCCACGATCATAGGAATGATATCATCACTCGTGCGTACGTATGGAATACCGTCTCCACGATGTGATGTGACTCGTTCTACATGATCTTCATTTAATAATGATTATATAAATGAATTGAATGAATTAATATGATATATATTACACTAATACCATTCTGGAAATGAGGTATCTATAACCTAAAGAGAAGAATAAGAATTTATTTGACAAAACACGCATAAGAACAAAAAGTTATAAACACCCGAATAACAAGTAGCAATGAAATATTACTACTAAAAAGATAAGAATATGAACAAATATGATATCATAAAAATATTTATGATTCTGGAATAAGTCAATAACATTATTTAAATCATTATACAGGAGGTTCGGACACGTACAAAGCATATCGGACCTAAGGTAAGGGAAAATATCACAATCTCATTTTTATCCGAGATTGTTTATACTTTGGTATTTACTGGGGTGTATTTTATCATCCACATCCATGTTTCCTCGGTATGTAATATTTATATCCTTATACAATAGTTTATATCCAATTTTACCCTTATCTGAGTTTTTAGTAAAAGATATGAAAGGAATATTTTTTCATTTTTCGTACGAGGTACTTTTTGACTTTTCCGAAAAAAAGTACGAAGAATGTTTTTTTTAACTTATACGGCATGAATGGATTTTTAAAACATTATTTCCAAGAAGCTACCTTTACAAGTTTTCAAGTTTATTTTTAATCAACTTCTTTTATTTTATAATTGTACAACATGTTATGAAAGGAAATGTTATTTTGAAGCAGAAAAGATATTTTCCTCAAGAATGGAGTTAAAGTGTTTTATCAAAATTATTTTACATCTAAGATAATAAAGGGTTTTTTTTATATCCCTATTATTAAATTGATTTGATTATGTTGTGATGGAATTATATTTATGAATTCCTTTATCTTATACTAATTGTTTTATGATTTCACGATGTTTAAGATTCCCATTTTTATTACATGGGTTATGCTATGATGTATGGTTTATGATTTTGTGGAACACATAAGAATGGTATCATTAAGAGATGGGTGGGACCTATATCTCCCTCCAATGAATTGGGTAAAGATTTTATATCTCATGAGATAGACATGTCTTGAATGGTAGGTTATACTGGTTCAATGAAATAGGACTGAAACGAGGGTGACTCGGTTCATAAATGGACTTTGTCCACTTAGATAGTCTTGGCAATGAGTCTTGACTAATAAGAAATTATTCTCTATGAATATGTGTGTATTCCACAATGTTTCAGGTTTTAAGTTATGATTATTGGGATTACATTTCACTTCTATGATTTATCCCATGTTATGATATTATGATCTCTTTTTTAGGATAAGATTTCCAAAAGTTATGTTCGTATGTATATGATGTGATTGATATTTCTTTTGTTTACCCTTACTGAGCATTTGAGCTCAACCTTTTGTATGTTTTATTTCCCCAGGTCAGGAAGAAGGTTATTAAGTAGAATATGCCAAAAAGGGACTCTAGATATTATGAAATAAATAGAGGCAAAGTAGATGATTTATGAAGCAGTTGTTTATGTTTCCCAGTTTCTAAAGACACTATACCTATACGGTCCTTTCTTGGTTTTGATATATGTTGTAATAAGTGTGCTTCAATTCTGAAGTAATAACAATTTATGTAAAGTATGGGTCGTTATAGTTGGTATCAGAGGAAAGGTATAGTCAAACTTTGGAAACTAGGATGTGAACGCCTTAGTAAGAACCCTAAGGATAAGACTAAGCATAGAACACAATATTAGTGTTTTAGAAATGGCCATGAATAACCTAGGATAAGACCTTAAGTGTGAAATTTTATTCTTTATTATGTGGTTTTCCTATTATAATTAGTGTTGCTCACACTATTCTTCTTGGTTTTAGTCAATGGCTGGAACCCGAAGGAACCGTGTTAATGCAGAATGCGACGGGCAATGCAATGATTTCCCCCCTAAGCAACCAAACGTTATGGGAGATGGAATGAAAAATCTTGTAGCCATGCTCACACAACTTTCTCAAGCTATGAATCATGCATGACTTCCAAACGAGTAAAGTAAGGAGCAAAATTCTGTTGAATCCTTCATGAGACAGCGTCAACCTTCATTCAGCGGGTCTACTGATCCATTAGTTGCTGAACAATGGATTAGTACTACTGAAAAGATATTTTCAGTTCTTCAATGTTCTGAGCATGATAAAGTCATCTTAGTAGTGTATCGTTTGGAAGGTGATGCTGATCAATGGTGGAATCTTATTAAGAATATGAGGCAAAGGGATGAAATTGAGTCCATGGAATGGGACGAGTTCAAGAACTTATTTTTCAATATGTACTTCCCTCGTATTCTCTGAACAAAGATGGAGAAAGAGTTTCTTGAACTGAAGCAAAATGATGATGAATCTGTTGGTACCTATGAAGTAAATTTTACAAGACTTACAAGGTACGCTTCAGGTATTATTATCCAACCTGAGAGTAAGGTCGATCGATTCTTTAGTGGCTTAAAACCAAGTCTTCGAAGGGCCTTGGCCATAAGGGACTTCAATAGCTACGAGGAAATCATTCGATGTGCTCTCAAAGTTGAGATGGAGATTGGAGTAACCCATCAGTCATATGGGTTTGATAAGAAGAGGAAAATGGAATTCAAAGGAAAATATAAAGAGCACACTGAAAAGAAGATGAGCTTTCCCTTATGCTCAAAGTGTGGAAAGAAACATGGAGGGAGTTGTCTTAAAGGGACAAGTGAATGTTTTAAATGTGGAAAGGAAGGTCATCGGGCATTTGAATGTCGCGATGATGGGAAGAAGATGTCTAATGATGCAAACAAAGGAAGGGATACATAGAATGAACCTACTACACTTCAATGTTTCAAGTGCAAGGAGATGGTACATTATGCCAATAAATGCCCTAATCCAAGGGTTGATGATGATGGTCGACGTCAACAAACTCTTAAGGCTAAAGACAAAGGAAAGTCACATGAAATTTCTATCAGCGATGTGGAGTACGATAACGATGTGGTGAAAGGTACACTTACCATCCACTCTAAAGTAGCAAATGTTTTATTTGATTTTGGATCCACCCACTCCTTTATTTATGAAAACATTTCTAAGGGTATCACCGTATAACCTCAACAATTAGATGTTGAGTTAGCCGTGACAACACCTAATGTCACAACAGTCGCATCAAAAGTTTATAATTCTTCTCCGATTGAAGTTTGTGGGAAAGTGCTTCCTAAAAATCTTGTGATCCTTCCTATAGTGGAATTTGATGTGATTCTTGGCATGGATTGGATTTCTCTACATGGAGATCATATCAATTTCCAAAGAAGGGAAGTCACATTTCATATTCCAGGTCAATCTATTATCATCTATCGATGCAAGGATGAACATAACCTTCTAGTGGAAATTTCTTCCATTTTATGCGTATCGATTCCACTAAATAAAGGTTATTTATCTCAAATGGTTGGTGAGAAACTCACGATTAAGAATATGCCCATTGTACGGGAGTTTGATGATGTCTTTCTGGAGGAATTATCGGGTCTTCCACTGAATCGTAAAGTTGAGTTTTCAATAGAACTTGTACCGGGTGTTTTGCCTATCAAAGACACCTTATAGAATGGCCCCAATTGAGTTGCAGGAATTGAAGAAGCAACTCCAATAGAATCTTGATAAGGGGTTCATACGCCCTAGTGCGTCACCTTGGGGAGCACCTGTTCTGTTTGTTAAGAAAAAGATGGATCAATGAGACTCTGTATTGATTATTGAGAACTTAACAAGATCACTATCAAAAACAAATATCCTCTCCCACGCATTGATGACCTATTTTACCAACTACGCGGAGCTCAATACATTTCCAAGATTGATCTTTGTTTAGGGTATCATCAATTAAGGGTCAAAAGGGAGGATATACCAAAGACGGCTTTCCATACAAGGTATGGACACTATGAATTTTTAGTGATGTCATTTGGTCTTACTAATGCCCCTTCTATCTTCATGGATCTAATGAATAGAGTCTTTAAAGACTATCTTGATCAGTTTGTGATAGTCTTTATAGATGATATTCTTGTCTATTCAAAGATCAAGGAAGAACATGAAGATCACTTGAGAATTATATTGAAGTCCCTGAGAAAGGAGAAGCTTTATGCCAAATTTACCAAGTGTGAATTTTGGCTTCAAAAAGTTGAATTTTTGGGTCACATAATCACAAAAGAGGGGATATCTGTGGATCCAGCAAAAAAAGAGGTTATCGAAAGATGGTCGAGACCAACAACAGTGACTGAGATCCAAAGTTTTCTTGGTTTGGCTGGATATTATCGACGTTTTGTGAAAGATTTTTCACGATTATCTAATACACTCACCAAGTTGACTCAGAAAGGAGTTAAGTTTGTCTGGACGGAGGAATTTGTAGAGAGTTTGAAGGAGTTGAAAAGAAGGTTATCCAGTGCACCTGTGCTCACACTGCCTTATAGTGGAGAAAGGTTTGTGATCTACAGTGATGCATCCAAGAAGGGATTGGGGTGTGTTCTTATGCAAAATGATATGGTGATAGATTATGCCTCACGACAGATGAATATACATGAGAAAAATTACCCAACTCATGATTTGGAGTTAGCTGTGGTAATCTTTGAATTAATGATTTGGAGGCATTACCTTTATGGTGAAAGGTGTGATATTTATATTGATCATAAAAGTTTAAAGTATATTTTCACACAAAAGGAGCTGAATATGCACCAAAGAAGATGGTTGGAGCTGATTAAGGATTACGACTGCTCAATCCATTACCACCCTGGTAAAGAAAACAAGGTGGCAGATGCATTAAGTCGACAAGACCATGCTAGTTTATCCATGATGAGGATCACAAAAGATCCAATATTTATGGATTTACAAAGGAAGGATCTTGGAATTATAATGAAAAGGGGAAAATCGTATCTTTCTCAAATGAATGTTCAACCATCTATACATGTGAAGATTAAAGAGGCACAGAAAGATGATGTCGAGTTACAAAAGAAGGTGAGAAATGTTCCTGAATTCAACCTTGATTGTGATGGGATAATAAAGTTCACGAATCAGGTTTGTGTTCCTCCCATCCCTGAATTAAAGAAGGAGCTTCTGGATGAGGCACATAGTTCTTCATTCTCTATTCATCCTGGAAGCACGAAGTTGTATAGGGACCTGAAATAGTACTTCTGGTGGGATGGCATGAAAAGTGATGTTGCTGAATATGTCTCTCGATGCTTGGTTTGTCAACAAGTTAAAGCTGAGAGACAGAAGTCTAAGGGGATGTTACAACCATTACCCATACCCAAATGGAAATGGGAAAACATCACTATGGACTTTGTCACAGGACTTCCTGAAACATCCAAAGGCAATAATGTTATCTGGGTAATAGTTGATTGTCTTACCAAGTCTACACACTTCATTGCTATTAGAGATGATTTCTCTCTGGATCAGCTTTCCAGGATATATGTAAAGGAAGTGGTAAGATTGCATGGAGTACCACTTTCTATTATATCTGATCGGGATCTGAGATTTACCTCGAAGTTCTGGCGAAGTCTTCAGTATACTCTGGATACAGAGTTGAGTTTCAGCACTGCTTATCATCATCAGACAGACAGTCAGTCTGAGAGAAAAATTCAAACTCTAGAAGATATGTTGAGAGCTTACTCTATGGATTTTAAAGGTGGTTAGGATCAACACCTACCTTTGGTGGAATTTTCTTATAATAATAGATTTCACTCCAGTATTCAGATGGCTCCTTATGAAGCTCTCTATTGAAAGAAATGCAGGACTCTAACTTGCTGGGATGAAGTTGGGGAAAGAAAGCTATTAGGACCCGATCTTGTTGATGAAATGGTAGAAAAGGTCAGATCTATTCAACAACACATAAGAGTAGCTCAGAGTCGACAGAAAAGTTATGCCGACAGCCGAAGAAAAGACCTAGAGTTTGAAGTGGGTGATAAAGTGTTCTTACGGATATCTCCCTAGAAGAGAGTCATGAGATTTGGAAAGAAGGGGAAGTTGATCCCTAGATATATCGGTCCTTTCGAAATACTGGATCGTCATGGGAAGGTAGCTTACCGATTGGCACTTCCACCGAATCTCTCTCAAGTTCACGATGTGTTCCATGTATCTCTCCTGAGAAATTACATACCTGATCCTTCACATGTACTCAGCTCAGAAGTTGTACAACTGGAGCAAGATCTTTCTTATGAAGAACAACCGATAGATATTCTGGATCGTAGCGAAAAAGTCCTACAAAACAAGACCACTCGATTGGTGAAAGTTTTATGGAGGAACCACCAATTAGAAGAAGCTACATGGGAGCTTGAGGATATGATGAGGGAGAGGTATCCTCATCTGTTTGTTACAAAGTGACGAATTTCAAGGGAGAAATTCATTTTAAGGGGGGTAGAATGTAACCCCTGAGACTTTTATGTTATATAAATCATCAAAGGAATCTTTTTCTACACAAAACACTTGATTGGATTGCTTTACACGAAATCACGAGCTTCCTCGATAGCTTGCGCCGTACGCAATACCGAGTTTCACTAAACAACGATATACTATTAAAATATTATTAAAACTAGCCGTTATGAATAGTAATAACCACTTTTTGAAATTTTATAAATTTTATTTTTCAAAATGGACTTCATTTTTGGATTCGTAATATCGAAATTAGCCTAGGGTGAAATTTTGGTATTTTTCTAAAAACTTTCAATTTTTGATGAATAGTGAAACCACTAAGTGGTAGTTAAAAAAACTGAATTTTTCATAAAACATAATTTTACCGCTTCTGTGAGTGGAATTTCGAAAATCCGAGAGACACGGTTGATGTCAGTATGTAAAATGTGGTTCAATGAGATGGAAATAATTATTTGGTGAATAGTAACTTTTTACTTTTTTTTACCACGGTTAAAAGTAAATAGGGTAATTAAGGGTAAAAATAATATTATTATTACCCTAACACATGTCCTAATTCTATTGTACAAGTGTAATTCGACCACAAACAACATTAGGAATAAAATATGACCATTTAGGCCCACTTGGATTAGATTAGGACATTTATTATTAATTTATTTAAAGAATGGTTAAAATAGTTAAAATCAAAGTTTAATAAGTAAATCATTTTTACTATGGGGTTATACATAAGCTAAATTCGACTATAAGTATTCATTAGAAAGATTAAAGGCTTTACTACATAATGGTATTTTATTTGTAATTTTTAGACATTAAATAATTTAATTTATTTATGACACAACGATGATGCAGTAATTATCTTATTAATGAAATATTGACACAATTGATGTTATAAATGACCAAATAAATATAATTTGATACTTTTTATAAATTCCACTAATTGTCAATGTTAATATGACATATTATTATTGATTTAAATAACTTTTTTTGAACTTATCATTATGTTATGATTTTCACAAAAATCAATTACTAAATAGTGTCAAAATTGACATAAAATAGTTTTTAAAACAAATATTATATTATTAATTGTTATTTTATTCCTAAAAATCTACTGTTCAGCCAAATGACTTAGATAAGGTTATATATATTACTAATAAACAACTTGGGGTTCGTTTGGCTGCTTATAGTAAGTTTATTAACCTTATAGTATAATAACACAAGAAGGCATGGTAAAAGTAAAATTATTTAACTTAATGTTAAATCTACATGATAAGGTTAAAATAGGAACCTAAACTTGTCTAAATTCTATTGGATGAGAGGATTTCGACCCATCCCCACCTTATCCTCGAAATAAATCAATTTGGAGCTATTTAAAACCGAACTTGACTTTATAATAAAATAATATTTTTAGTTATTCCAAAGGTGCCCCTCTCCTCCCTTATAAAAGGGCACCTCCTCCCTCTCTTCCTCACACCACTTTGAGCCTTAAATCTCGGTCAACCACTGACATTTTCTATTCTCCAATTCCCTAGAGACATCTTAGAGGTCTTGGTCTTATTCAAAGTCCAATTTTAGTTCCCTAAAATGAGGTCTCAAAGAAGCACTTCAAAGAAGAGGTAATATCCATTACCGATCCTTTCCAATTTCTTTCTTATTCAACTTATTCTTCATTAGTTGTTTCATTATGAAGTATTAACATCAGTATCACTCATATACTGATATGTTATTATAAGTATGAAAAAGCCCTATTTAACCATCCATCCATCCTACGGAAAATGAAATCACCGCGCCTGCGTACGTACGGAATACCGTCTCCACGCCGTGGTGTAATCTATTTTCCAACACCACCTTACTTGGATGGGTATAATGGTGTAAATAATGACTATATATGACTATTATAAAGTAATATTGATTCTTAAATAGTATACATACACTCCAATACAATTCCACGATCATAGGAACGATATCATCACTCGTGCGTACGTACGGAATACCGTCTCCACGATGTGATGCGACTCGTTTTACATGATCTTCATTTCATAATGATTATATAAATAAATTGAATGAATGAATATGATATATATTACACTAATACCATTCTCTAAATGAGTTATCTATAACCTAAAGAGAAGAATAAGAATTTATTCGACAAAACACGCATAAGAACAAAAAGTTATAAACACCCGAATAACAAGTAGCAATGAAATATTACTACTAAGAAGCTAAGAATATGACCAAATATGATATCATAAAAATATGTATGATTCTGGAATAAGTCAATAACATTATTTAAATCATTATACAGGAGGTTGGGACACGTACAAAGCATATCAGACCTAAGGTATGGGAAAATATCACAATCTCATTTTTATCCGAGATTGTTTATACTTTGGTATTTACTGGGGTGTATTTTATCATCCACATCCATGTTTCCTCAATACGTAATATTTATATCCTTATAAAATATTTTATATCCAATTTTACCCTTCGGTGTGTTTTTAGTAAAAGATATGAAATAAATCTTTTTTCATTTTTCGTACGAGGTACTTTTTGACTTTTCCGACAAAAGTACGAAGAATGTTTTTTTAACTTATATGGCATGAATGGATTTTTAAAACATTATTTCCAAGAAGCTTACTTTACAAGTTTTAAAGTTTATTTTTAGTCAACTTCTTTTAGTTTATAATTGTACGACATGTTAAGAAAGGAAAAGTTTTTTTGAAGCAGAAAGGATATTTTCCTCAAGAATGGAGTTCAAGTATTTTATCAAAATTATTTTCCATTTAAGATAATAATGGGTTTTTTTTCTATCCATATTATTACATTGATTTGATTATGTTGTGATGGAATTATATTTATTAATTCCTTTACCTTATATGAATTGTTTTATGATGTCACGATGTTTAAGATTCCCATTTTTATTACATGGGTTGTGTTATGATGTATGGTTTATGATTTTGTGGCACACATAAGAATGGTATCATTAAGAGATGGGTGGTACCTATATCTCCCTCCAATTCATTGGGTAAAGATTTTATATCTCATTATATAGACATGGCTGGAATGGTAGGTTATACCAGTTCAGTGAAACAGGACTGAAACGAGGGTGACTCAGTTCAGAAATGGAGTTTGTCCACTAAGATAGTCTTGCCAATGAGTCTTGACTAATAAGAAATTATTATCTATGATTATGTGTGTATGCCACAAAGTTTCAGGTTTTATGTTATGATTATTGGGATTACATTTGACTTCTATGATTTATCCCATGTTATGATATTATGATCTCTTTTGCAGGATAAGATTTCCAAAAGTTAGGTTCTTATGTATATGATGTGATTGATATTTCTTTTGTTTACCCTTACTGAGCATTTGAGCTCACCCTTTTGTATGTTTTATTTCCCCAGGTCAGGAAGAAGGTTATTAATTATAATATTCCAAAAAGGGACTCTAGATATGATGAAATAAATGGAGGTAAATTAGATGCTTTATGAACCAGTTGTTTATGTTTCCCAGTTTCTAAAGACACTATACCTATACGGTCCTTTCTTGGTTTTGTTATATGTTGTAATAAGTGTGCATCAATTCTGAAGTAATAAAAATGTATGTAAAGTATGGGTCGTTATATTAAATATCTAACGTAATCATACAAAGGGATCAACTCTTCTTTTCTTATGTTATAATCCCCATTGACTAGTTTGATTACCAGGTCTGAATCACCTTTCACCTTTAAGTGATTCACTTGTGCTTGAAGCACCAACTCCAAGCCTGTGATGATAGCTTGGTATTTTTCTTCATTGTTTGTACCGCCTTCCCACAATAAGAAGTAATAAGGTAACACTGCCTTTTTGAGGGAAATGAGCACAATTCCTAACCCAACATTTTGAATTTAGGATCCTCCATTTTCTTCCCTGTTGGACTTCTGGAAGCACCATCAAAGTAGATTTCCCAAACTTGAGGAATATCTTGAATAGAGAAGACTTCGTCATCAGGGAGTTCAATATTAGAAGATATATCTTCTACTGAAGGATGTTCAGCAAGGAAATCGTCCAGAGATTGGCCCTTTATTTCCTTTTGAGACACATACTAGATATCAAATTGCTGCAAAATAACCGCCCACCTTACCAGACGTCCTGTAATCATTGGAAAACTAAGGATAAATTTGAGTGGGTTATTGCGAGATACCAATTGGACCTCATGATGTTGCAGGTAGGGTCTCAATTTCTGAACTGTAAAGATTAATTCTAGGAAGCACTTCTCAATACTTGAATATCAGGTTTCTACTTCAAGCATAGTATACTGAGATAGTAGAGACTATTTTCATTCCCAGCATCATTCTTATGAGCAATAAAAGCACCCAATGATCACTCTAAAGCTGTCACATAAGGGATAAGTAGTCTTATTTCAACAGGTGGCATTAATACTAGTGGACTCAAGAGATATTTCTTGAGAATATCGAATTCTTCTTGATATTCTTCAGTCCACTGGTAAGTAACTCCCTTTTTCATCAATTTGGTGAAGGGTAAACTTTTTCCTACCAAATTGGCGATGAAACGCCGAATATAGGCCAAGTGTCCTTGAATCCCTCTCAATTCTTTCAAATTTCAAGTAGGTGACATACCAAGGATTGACTTTGTCTTCTCAGGATAGACTTTGATACCATAATGGCATACAAAAAAGCTGAGAAAGTTTCCTAAGGTTACCCCAAAAGCACATTTTAAGGGGTTCATCTTCAAATTACATTGTCGAAGTTTGTGGAATATGACTTCCAAATCAGCCAAGTGATTAGAATTTTGTTTTTATTTGACCACCAAATCGTCCACATAACATTCAACAAACTTCCCTAAAAAGTGTTTGAAGATACGATGCATGGCACACTGATATGTTCCGTCTGCATTATTTAGGCCAAAGGGCATTACCCGATAGCAAAACACACCCTGAGGGGCTCTGAATGCTGTATATTCTTCATCTTCTAGAGCCATTCAGATTTGATTGTACCCGGAATATCCATCCATGAAGGAAAGTTCTTCATAGCTATTTGTTGCATCAATTAAGAGCTCTATAATCGGAACTGGAAAATCATCCTTGGGACAATGCCAATTAAGATCTCTGAAATCAATGCAAACTCTAATTTTTCCATTATTTTTTTTCACAGGGACAATAGTATCCAACCACTTAAGATATTTAACTTCTCGGATGAAGTTATCTTTGATAATCATATCCACCTCAGCTTCAATTTTGGAATCATAAGTTGGGTGCGTTCTTCTTGCGGCTTGCTTGAATCCTCGATGTTCTTCTAGAAAACCCAAACGATGAGTAGAAATATCAGGATCAAGGCCTGGCATCTCTATATAGTTCCAAGAAAATATATCTCGATTTTTAAAAAAAATGAAATATACATCTCTTTCTCTTCAAGATTCATGGCCGCACTAATTAAAGTGTGGTGTGGAACTTCTTTTGTACCAAGATTTATTTCTCTTAGTTCATCCATGGTGGTAGAGATACCCTCTTCAAATGTTGGAGGAGAAACTCTGAGATCTTTCTCTTCTTCTTCAACATGTGTTATTTCTTATGTTTCTACTTTCATAGTAGATGATGAAGTAGAATTTCCATGATCAAAAGAGATGTAAAAAATTTGAACATCTTAAAGAAGAAGCTTCCATTTATAACCCGATTGATGATGAAGGGTCTTTATTGGGTATTAAAGAGGAGGTGATGGATTGAGAATTGACATCATCGTTCACCTCGGAAATTTCTATAACTTCTTTTGGCCTGGTTGGTGAAGTATAGACTTTCTGGATTTCCTTGGATGAAATGAAGACATCTCTATTTGGGCTTTCATCATTGCTTGGTGAATCGCCAATTTCTCCCATGTTGTCTGGCTTGAATGCCGTTATTGAAATTATTAATGTTTCTATAAGAGTATTTTGATTTGGGTCTATCCTATCAATTTGACTGATAGGAAACACATAATATGTACTCACATGTGAGAATGGGTTTACTGGAATCTTTTCCAAACCAAATAAAGCATTAACCTTGGTAACCTCCCTTACTGTGGATTTATCCTTCCCCTCCATGTGATAGAATTCCACCTCAATGTATTGAGATTCACATGTCTTGAATGGGGCCTTATCACCATACAATTTCCCAATTTGGCCATTGAAACAATATTTAAGACATTGATGGTATGATGAAGGGATAGCCGCATGTTGATGTAGCCAGGGTCTTCCAAGGAAGTTGTTGAAAGTTGTGTCAAGACGAACCACTGTGAAATATGAATTGGATAAAAGGTCTCGAAACTGGGTTTTGAGTGTGATCTCACCCAGAGGTTCTTGTTCATTTTTATCATACCCTTGCAACATCAAAGTATAAGGAGATAAATCAAATTTGGTGAGTCCCAATCGATGAATTGTACGGGTGGGGATGAGGTTGACTCTTGAACCATTATTAATGAAAGCTCATCGGATGTCTACATCCTTGACCTTGACAGATAAATACAAAGGTCTAATATGTCCGTGAAAAACATCATCTTCATCTTCATCAGTAAAAGATATCAATGCAAGGAATTCTATAAAATTATTCTCTACATGGTAGACTTCAGCTACAACAATTTTAGTTTCAAACTTCTGAGGACTTGACAAAGCCTCTATGAGTGCCTCCCGAAGATCCTTTGATAAATTCAAAGCATCCAGAATTGATAACTTGGCCGGTACTTGGGCCAGGTGTTTCAATACATCATACTTTGGGTCCAAATGTCTGCATTTCCCAATAGGAACATGTGGTTTAGCAGGTGCCTTGGAAGTTGATGCTTTGGAAGTAGATGCATCTTGTATCGGGATAGGAGTTGGAAATACTCCTGGCATTGGAAAATTAGACTAACTAGGTCTATTTACTTTCTGAGAGGAATAAGGTGTGACCTCCAACCGATCCTCTAGAATGACTATGCCAGGACAGAATCTGCCATGTGTGGAAGAACTTTCTTGCTCTTTTTGAGCTCGCTGAAGGGCTCTGCCATGAGTTTCTGCTGCATACGCAGTTCTAGTAGGGGTAGAATTGGAATAGTGGATTCTGGGATATCCATGTCTTCCTATGTATCCCAGACCACTGGAATTCCCTCTAATTTCTCTGTTTGATATAGGGAACTCATGCTCATTGAAATCAAAACAACCATCAGCATAAGGATCTATTAAGTGAATCATATTAACAAAACCGAAGATCAACTCTTTGTCTGATGAATACTCTTCTTGACTAGCCAATTTAGGCTGTGTTGTTTGGTGGGACGGTACCCGTGGCTTCGAAGTAGATGGCATAAAATCTGCCAGAGTCAAAGACAACTTGGTCTTTGACATGATTTAATCTTCTTCTGATTGCTCTTATTTCATTGAATTATTCTATTTATTTAAGGATTTTCCCTTTGATGAAGAGGGTTTTTCTGTTGCATTCATAGCAGAAGACACAATTGGTTTCTTCAATTTCATTCACAAAATGGAATGAGTTTGGTTGATAATTTTTCTGACCATCCGATCATCATATTTCTATGCATTTTTTCTTTTGACTTCTTGCCACTCGCCTTCTTCCTCTAGATCTGTAGCAGTAACACATGCTACCTGAGCTGAAGAACCTTTCAATTTGACTTGTCCCAAGTAGACCATTTTTTACAAGAGGTCCTTGAAGACAAAACACTCCAGAATGGGATGCCCCAACAACTGATTAAATGGTAAATAGTTGGGACAGTCTTCATCTCCTTCCTTGTTCGGCCTTTTGGGCCTAGGCAATTGAACCAAATTATTTTCCAGTGCCAAAATGAAGTAACCAGGAACTTGTTAATTTCGGGAAGAGTAAACTCTGCTTTTCAAATTCTAAAATTGTTTTCACCTTTGATATCTTTGATCGTCTTGATGAAACGGTCTCTATTGTTGACGCTCAGGAGGTGGAGCCCTTCGAGAAGATGAAGGTTTTGAAGTAGAAGTAGGTACAGGTTCTTGTTTAAGCATAATTGTAGCAGTCTATGCTCTACCCATTCTCCTTCCTGAAGCTGATGTAATTACACGAGTTTTATCCTTAGTCTTCAAAAGAGAATCTTCAATCTGTTGAGCTATTGAAGTAAGGTCTCAAAACCCTCCAATGTATTTCACAGGGATCAACGGCATGCGTAACACATCACGTAGATTTTCCACACAGATTGGAAACAATTCCTCTTGAGGGAGTGCTAAGATTAGGGAATATGTTAATCCCTTCTAGCAAGCAATGAAATCTGAAACCCATTCATTCTCCCATTTAATACAATTTGTAAGATAAAAAACTATTATCTTTGGCAAAGTTGAGCTGAATTGAAGAAGAAATCGTTGACAGAGATCTTTCCATCCAGTAATCGACTGGGACTGCATGCTTGTATACCAGACAAAATTCGTCCCATGTAATGACTGTACAAAACACCTGAGTTTAACTGCTTCTTGTTGTGGAGGGGATACCATCATAGGATCACAATGAGAAACCAAATGTGTTAATTTTTACTTTGGGTCTCCCGAACCATTAAATATTGGGAATGTGGTACTTGCAAAATATGATGGGGGAGGAATTGCATCAACCTGTTTAGGGTAAGCTCTTTTTTCTGGTTGAATATGAGCACGCTTTCCCTCCATAGCTTCCAACCGAGATGTTAATGACTCAATAGTAGTTATTAACTTTCGAGAAACATCTGATTGAGCTTGGTCTTGAGTAGGTGCACTGACTGGAGCTTGGACAGATGTGGTGGCTAGTACTACAACTGATGGTAGCACCACCGATTGTTGTTTCACCTTACCCGTAGTATTAAACATTTGAGGGTGTACTGGTATAGGAGAATAATCTTGATCCATCCCAGTAGCCGCAAAAAATTCCCTTGGTTTACTGACTCCAGCATTCTTAAGAGGAAGACTACACTGAAGTAGTTCTGCATTCAACCTCCTCAATTCCTTCATTTCTTCCTCCTGTTGTGCAAATATTTTCTCTAGTGAGAGAGATTGGCCTTCTCCAGAGGAAGGGTATGTAACCTGATTCTTTCCTTTCCCCTTGTTGGATACCTTTTGGAGAGGGGGAAGTTGGTTATTTGAAGGAACACTCAGATTCTGGGTAAGCCTTTGATTTCGTGTATGCACACCTTCTTCATTTGTGTCTGTGCGTACAACTTCTTGAGCAAGAACCTATTCCTCTTATCCCTGTGAGTGAGCCTCATCTTGTGGATCAGAAAAGATAGAATTGATGATATTAATTGATTTATAATTCATTACATCCCTTCTATCATCATTTTTGCGATATTTTCTTCTTACATTTCCCTGATGAGATATTGCCTTTTGTCGATTTGATCCCTCAAGAACTTCTTGACGAAACGTAATTTGGAGGGAATCCCTTGATAATTTTGCTCTTCGTTAATCTTGGGGATTCTTCCCTAATCGAGAGAAGACTAACTTTCTCTGAGGAAGAGACTGAGGATTTGAAAAAGTCCCCAGTCTGGTGGACTGTGGCTGTTCCTACTGTTCCTGCTCAACTCCTTGAATCATATTTTTTGATTCTGAGGGTTGGGTTAAAAGAGTCCCCAGTCTGGAAAGATAGGGTAGTTCCTGAGATGCTATATCTGATACTTTCTTAAAATCTCTCTTGATCTTGCAGAATTTTTTCCAGAAATTGGTTGGATGCATCAACCTGCATCCACTTTTATCACCCTGCTCAAAAGACCGTTGGATGATTTTTGACACTTCTGTCACTTGATGATGTGCTTTATCTAAACAAGAGGCTTGTTCAATATTCTCGTTTTCTTGATGCAGGAGAAATTCAACAACTTGTTCTTTGTATGCTTGATTTTGGGAAGAATTAGTTGAGGCATGTTACTGAGCAAGCCTTTGATTACAAACAAAGACAATTGGTTGTGGTCGGCCATGGGCAATAACATTGCATGAGACCATTTTCAGCGGGCTTTATTGACTGGAGAGTACAATGAAATGTAGTGATCCATGAACACCCCATCCCCAAATATGAATAATAGATGGGGAAATGGTAATTAACTGGCACAATCTTCTTATTGCGCCAAGGCATGAACGCTGAAGGTCTCTCTGCTGCTTTTCAGCCTTCAGATATCGAGAAACTGAGAGAGATGACAAGTAAATTTTCCATTGTAACCCTTCTATTATCTTGACATGATTTTCATATTCATCATAAGATAATATTTTCTTTTTCAACTGACAAAGAGTTTTCCAAATGTTGAGATGAATATCATGAATTCCATCTTCTGTCAACATCTCTGGAATGTCATATTGAGAGTCAGCCAAAGGCCAAAACATGGCTGGCACTTCACCTTTCACCAATTATTTTATCTTATTCAGTACTTCCTCTTTATCATTTGATGAAGATTCTTCTACCTGATTAGACCAGAGCTGGTTCTTCCTTGTTGCTTCATCAGATTCAACAAGATTGGTAGAGAATTCACTGGTCAAACTAGAAAATGAAAAAACCATGGGTGGTTCGGAGAATGACCTAAAACCTAGGCTATCTTCTGATTGAGAAAGTATTTCACCTACTAGAGGTAAAGCATCAGACATGACTGGCTTCACATTTGCAATTGCCTCAAGATAATAGGGATTTATCATCACTACATTGTCCGTTGGAGCATTTTCCAGGAAATGTGTATTACTACTACGGAGAGGAATTTTGTAGCTAAATTCATCATCATGGGTAGGACCACCATGCTGAGTTACAGAAAAAGATGAAACATTTTTATCCTTGGTCTTCTGGCCACATAGAGGGTTCTTGTGGCTCTCATCTGAAGATTAAACTTCGAGATCGACTGAATTGTCATGAAGCAAGCCTTCATGAGAAAGTGTCTGATGAAGACCTTCAGAATTAATGTTCCCACTATTGGACAATGTGGGAGTAGAATCTTGAATTCCAACAGATAATTGTCTGAGGGATTCAAGAACTCCAGCATCGAGCAAGGCCTTATTACAAATTGGCTCTTGATTTATTGACTGTGTTGGGCAGGTCTTCTTCTTATATGACTTATTACTCACTTTAGGAACCACTTTTTGACGAAAGTGGTTATTATGGGAAGGTGTATGTGCCTTTATAGGAGAAATGATCAGGTTAGGTAGATTATCTCCACTACAATCAGAAGTATGTTCCTAACTTGGTTGTTCGTATGATATGGGTGAGTAATCCCCACAAACCTATTGGATAGGAACAGAGGTGTGTGTTTGTTCCGGAGTGATATGTTGATGTGTCACTCCACTGGTAGGGATATATTTTCATTTCTTCCCCTATGATGCTGCTAATGCTGTTATAATATTCTGATAGGCATCCAGAATATGAGCAGGAATTTGCTTTTGCTCTTTCACCATTGGCAGAATGTTCTTGGTGACTTTAGCTTCCGGAATGGGGATATACATCCATTTAGTGCTTAGAGTAGGTGTATGTGAAAGCTCATGTCCTCCTTTTCCTGTCAGTGAATTCTGACAGTACTCAAGTGTGGGGGCCGAAAGTTGAGTATGCCTCCTTTCTGTCATTGGGGCTTTCCAATCGACTTCTTCAGGTGCTACCAAACGAGACTGTTGGTAGGCTTGATCAATAATTTTAGGTGTATGTTTCTACTGATTGCACTCCACCGAACGTGATTGATGAACTTCCTTCAATACATATAGACGAGGCTGCTGGCAGGATTGATGAGTGTAAGCAGGTGTATGTTCCAGTTTACCAGTTGTCAACACATTGGATTGGCGGGCTTCATCGTATGTAGTCAAAGGAGCCTACAGACTAGCTGATGATTTATAAACAGGTGTATGTTGCTGTCTATAGTACTCCACCGGAATTTCCTGGTGGGATTGGAGTTTTGCTTCCATATGAGTCTGTTGGACAGCGAAATTAAAACGGATGGGTGTGTGTGCCCGATCGTTTCCTTCCACCAAGTCAGGTTGGTGGACTTCTTCGGAAATGGAAGAGATAAGAACCTATTCACTGTTAACCGATTGTCACCTCTGGTGGTTCGTCTTGCCTACTCGGGTTCGATGAACCTGAGCCGAACGACTAGAGACGACACCCACATCATGTTGAGGGCGCACTGCCGCACGAGCCTGATGGCGATTGTTGATGGGAGCCCTCGAGAAGGACTCCTGTCTCTTTGAATTAAAGCCCTGAGGGACCTACTCATTCACCTCCCCAGAATATGGGAGGGAATGGTGATTGAGTACTAGGGATAATGACCCAAAATGGTTGGAGCTGGTGGTTGGCACCACCGGCTTCTTGATTGCTAGTCGTCGCTATCCGGATGACCGGGGTGAATTATTTACATGGAGGGCTTATTGAGCGGCCTCCAGAGTCGGAATAGTGCTGTTTTGACGGTATTCCTTAACCAGTGCATTTGATACCCAATGTTGAAGACGCTGATTAGTTGATGTCGTCCTCAAAGCGGATGATGATCCATCAGGAGTAGCAGCAGAGGCATTCATAGTAGAGGTATTTATAGCTGTGAACTTAATAGAAGACATTTCTGTAATGCAGAAGATCTTAAAAAAGATTTAATGTTTGATATAACAGACATAATCAAGATAAGTTCAGCCACTACATCTTTTAGATGAGCACATATGTTATTTATTGTTTTGTTGGCCCTCTCATTGAGTTTAAATAGGGGCCTCACAAATAAGTAAAACATCATTTTAACTTTGTTAAGGATTCACGTCGGTTTCACCATTTTTTGTTTCCCTCTGGAATTGGGGATGACCTAGTTGGTTTAAGGTTTAAATATTCCACTTGTTTTATAATGGGTTTGTTCGTATAACCGAAAACATCCAATTATTTTATATCCATTTGGACTTACTTTTCAAAGGTAGGTGCTCATTAGTTATGGACCGATAAGGATTAAGAATTTGCATTGGTCGAGAGGATGGGAGGTCGGACTCATCACACCTTTTTGGGGGGGATTATTGTCTACTCCGGGACTCTCTATATATTTGAGTTATGTTCGTGAATCCTTATTAAGTTACCAAGTATGAAAATGATCTTTCCTTTAGATCTGACAATCAATGATTAGTATGTAGGAGATTTAGAGAATCTTTTATATGTATTCTAGGTTCTTCATTGATAGAGAATCATCTGTATTTGTTTAGAGATTCTTAGAAAATGGTATCCTTCGACACATTATATAGAAATATCTTGGTCATTATGATAACCATACTGGTTTTAAAGCCACTCAGCAGGGCACTTGAAGTTTATTGTCATTCAGAAGGACATAGATTATTTCAGAGTTGGGATCGTACCCACAGATGGGCTACATACGTATCCTTGTTTATAAAAGGAATCAAAACCCACATAGTTTGAGTAAGGAAGTATGATTTTTATGCATGATTGATGTCCCAAAGAAAGATTTCCTAATTACTTTTATGCTCTAAGCTCAAGTGATTCATGCTCGGTGTGAGAAACAATATGTATTGGTAAAACCAGACGATTGTTCCACGAAAGATGCAATCATAAGATATAATGTGGGGCTTCTGTATGTATGACTTCCCAGATAGATGAAGATTATATTTTACTTCATTGATGAAGCCTAGGAACAAGGTCCATAAATGTATATGTGATTTATGGAGATTTGGATACTTAATTTAGGACTTAATCCTGAGAAGGATGCCCAAATTAGAAGAGACTTATGATTGGGTTTTACTCCTGAGAAGGAGGCCCAAATCCAAAGTAAATTAATATTGGTTAAGAGAAATTATGACTGGGGATTATTCCTGAGAAGGAGGCCCAGGTTAAGGGGAATTAAGACTGGGGCTTATTCCTGGGAAGATGGCCCAAGTTATGTGGAATTATGACTGGGGCCCATTCCTAAGAATGAGGCCCTGGTTAAAGGAAATTATGACTGGGGATTATTCCTGAGAAGGAGGCCCAGGTTAAAGGAAATTATGACTGGGGTTTATTCCATAGAAGGAGTTATAGGTTAAAGGGATTTGAAAACTGGGGCTTATTCTTGAGAGGGAGACACAGGTAAAGGGGAATTATGACTGGGGCTTATTCCTGAGAAGGAAGCCCAGGTTCAGGGAATTTGGAACTTGGGGCTTACTCCTAAGGAGAATGCCCATATTTGGGAACTTGATAACTGGGGCTTATTCCTAAGAAGGAGGCCCATGAATAGGGGTCTTGGGGCTTACTTCTGAAAAGAACGCCCATGAATAGGGGACATGGGGCTTACTCCTAAAGAGGATGCGCATATTTGTGTAATTATGACCGGGGATTACTCCTAATGAGGACGCCCAATGAATAGGGGGCTTGGGGATTACTCCTAAAGAGGATGCCCATATTTAGAGAACTTGGACTGGGGATTACTCCTGAAAAGGAGGCCCAGGTTAAAGATCCTCTCATCTTAAAGGATGAGGTTGAATGAATGAAATTTCTAACCTTAGTGACATAAAGATATGTAAATCACTAGGTTTTGAGATATGTTCCACAGAATTCCTTTCAGATAAGGAATCTAAAAAAGGAACCATGCCAAAAATGGATTTTAAGAGAGTTCTGAAGGCTTAATCTTGAATAGGAGAGGTGGATAGGCAAGAGGGGTACCCAAAAAGAAGTAGGTGTGTAGGTCCTGCGTGGGCGCATAGGTATTGGTTGTGCAGGTATACCTATGCGGCACAAAGGTACCTGCGTGACGGTCAACCCATAGGGTAATACTTGGGTGGGGCTTGGCTCAAGCCCTTAGTATTATCTGTAGGGGCTTCCAAAAGAGTGGAGGGTAGGTTTTGGTGAAGGGATAAGGCGGCGCACAGGTGTGTCCATTTCTCTTATGGGTTAAACACCTAGGCGCGCAGGTGTTGGTGAATTTAAACACTTAGGCCTTGTTTCCCCTAATTAGATCTTCTATTCTATGTATGAAATTACCTTAGAAGTGTTTAGAAGACTTAAATAAGAGACTTGGTTGTCGGGAGCTTAAATCTGGCTTTTGGAATTTTTCCGTCCCCGAAATGGGGGGCTCACAAGGGGTATTTATAGGGTGGTGAAGACCCCGGGCAAAAATCTGATAGGGCGCACAAGTCACCTACACACCCAATATGTGGCGCGCGGGTATACCTATACGACTGTGATGAAACCTGCGTGGCCCATGCTGAAGCAAATCCTTGTTCATGAATTTGTCAATTTTTTATTGTTCTTAAAAGGATGAATCACTTAATGCTAAGGTATTCCCTTTTTTGAGACGTTTAGACTCTGTGATAGAAAGGAGCATCAACACCTGTGTAGACTTAATGATTATGAATCCAGGAAAGGGAAAGGTCATAGAGAAAAGGGGATGAGGATATAAATCGTGGTGTTTGGAAATGATACTAGAATGGACATTAGAGTGTTTCCACAATGTCCTTATTTACCATTATGTTATTTCTTTTACATTGGTTGTCCTACCAATTTGGGGGTCCTTGATTTTATAATTTGCATGACTTGAGATAATTTTCATGTATTCTGTGATTCATTTTTTCTATTATTTTATAATATTTTATTATAATATTTTTATTTATTCTTATTCAGGAGTATGGTTTTTGAATTTTAATACTGAGAGTATAGTCTCCCAACTGATGAATTTCAGACTGCCAATGCAAGTCGGAAACCTCTTGCATATAAGGAATCACACATGTGGCCATATGTCACTCTAACCCGGACCAGTTGATTTGGGTTGGGGTGTCACAACTCCCAAACCATGATCAATGCTTGACAATAAATCATAAACTTCTATGTAGATATGGTTTAATAATAGTTTTGAAAACCTCATATGACTATTCTCTGTTTAATATAATCTATTTGCATCATGATTTCATATAAAGCATGATGTATACTTTGTGTCAAATTCCTTAATTGTTTTATTTATATTTTAGTAACCATAAGGAATATTTTAATATAATTTAGGTTATTCGAATCATTTTATAATTGAATATTTGTATAAAAACATTCTAAACTTTTGAAAATTTTCTATTTGAAACCCCGCTTTTTCATCTTGTATGTGGGGTTAATTTTAAATTAAATTTTTTCAGTTATGTTAATGGGATATATTGATAAATGGATTCCATATTTGGAGTAATAATAATTTATATTATATGATAAGTTCAAATTAATTTTTTTCATAAAAATTAGAAAAGATAAAAAAATTATTTACCGCAGTTAAGATAGAAATGGATTTACTGGGGGTTAAACTAAAAATATATGGATTAAAATGACCTAAAAACTGGCATAATATATATTTTATGAACATACTTTGACCCAAAAAAGTATTAGGCTCAATAATAATCTATTTCTTACCCATTTTTCATTTTAATAATGTGGTTACACCTTTTTCTTTCAAAAAATTACACGTGTTCCACTCATTACACTTATAAAAGGGCACCCTCTCTACTCTCTTATTCACACTTTCACACCACTTTGTTGTATCCAATAAATGCCTAAATCACTTCTCAACTTCCTTCCTCTCATCCTAGAAGCCTTAGTTTTGTAATATATCTATTCTAGTAAGTCTTTTGGTGTATACCTAAAAAGGTTACCTAAAGAAGTGGAAATGCTATTCAATGAGTATTTTTATTTTATTACGTCCTCAAACTCCTCAAATTTTTATTATAACATACAGATATAATAAAATTATTATATTAAATAAACATAATTGTTTTTAGGTTAATTTAATGACCTAAAACTATCCCCGTTTTTCTAAAATCTGTTATGAAATCATCATTCATGTGTACGACCGACTACCACCTCACAAACTAGTGTCATTCATTTTTTCATTGCCACCTCTCACGATTGAGTATAATAATGGATATAAAGTATATATAAGATACTAATGAAATAATTATAACTATTTATTCACTATATAGTACATATCATTTAACTTTCCATTTCAAATTGGATACAATAACGTCGCTTGTGTCTACGACATACTACCACCTCATGAAGTGATGTGATTCATCTTTCAGTAATACTTTATATAGAAGGCAATAAAGATTAATTTAATGAATATATGTCATATAAATAACATATTTATTATATTAATTACATATTTAAAATTCTTAAAAGATATTATATCATTTTTTTCTTACACTTCAAGATGATAACATCGTTCATGTATGTGTGGACTGCTACCTTCATATAGCGATGTGACACCATTTTCATCACCACACCACAAGGATGATATATATAAGTATATTTAAATAAAAAATAATTACATATTTTATTATTTTATCTTATTATGTGTGGGAAATGGGTGGGGCCAATTATAGACACCCATCGATGCATCAAAATTTTAAATGAGAAAAATCATTTGGTCAAATATGATAAGTTTGTAACCAATAGTTTTAAATCACATATAGAAACCAGATGAGTTTGTACCCAGTTGTTTTATATCAGTTAGCCAAACCAAATTAGTTTTTAATTTGAGGATTTGAACTATATTGTGGATAGATCATGATGGTAGAGGTATTATTTTCCTGAGACATGACATCCAATAATTAATAACTTCTTTTATACTGAGAACATAGTTATTATTATTCATGATATTTTCAAAATGATATTATCCATGGATGCATTTAAATTTAAATTTAGTGATTAAATGTAATGTGTTTTAATTTATTTACCTTTCCACATTAATTGTGATTTATCTTATCATGAAATTCATGTTGTTTGAATATAATTTGTTTTCATTTATTTACCTCTACATACTGATTATGCCTTATATTATCATGATATTCAAGTTCTCTAAATGACATTTGTTTTAGTTATTTACCTTTCTATATTGATTATTCCTTATCTTATCATGATATTCATGTTTTTTAAATGTATTTTTTAGTTATTGACCTTTACATGTGGTTTTTAATTGATTTATGGTATCTTCCACTATACTTAACCCTTACTGAGTATTTGATCTGACCCTAATTTTTTTCCTTTCCACAGGATTCCATGAAGTGTATTTTTATTGATGTGAAAGGGAATGGTATAGGTAATAATGATATCACTAAAAAACAATTATGTTTTATTTTTTAAAATTTAATATGGGATTCATGTAAGTATTTATTTTACTAATAGTATTAAACTATTTGGTCCTTCAAGATGTCATTCCTTGTATCTTATATTTGTGTATTAAATGAAACATTAGATTTGGGTTACTGGTGTCAGGGTTGCTAATGTTTGTATCATAAGAAGTTTAGTAGAAAAATTGGGAACTAGATTCAGGAAAACATAGATTATAAATCATAACCCTATGATAAACTTTGAGTATAATTTTGTAATAAAATCCAAATGTTTTGTTCCGGAAGAGATTATAGGGTTTTCCCTAGAAACAAAATACTGTTCGGATTCTACATGTAGATGTGGTTCTAGAATAGATGCACCTAGGGGCAAAACATTGAAAAGGGAACATTGTACATGACCTAATTTTCACACAGTGCATGATAATTGGACTTACTACATACCTGGTTTGATACTCCAAGGGGATATGATTTGGATAATTCAAATTTTCTTTACAAATCATTATGAAGGATTTTAATAGATAATGACAATGAATAACCTAGGTTAAACCTAAGGTATAGTAGATTGAAATTAAGGTGTCTCATTATAATGATAAAAAAATTATATGTGAAAAGGAAGTGAACAAATCAATGAATTGCTGAGGAAAAATGAATAATATGATGTAAGGAAATAAATGTCATCCTAAGGATCCATTTATAGTACATTTTCTTAAACCTGGGGAACCTAGGAATTATATAAGTCAACACCCTATACTAAATGTTATGTCCTAGACTAAGGAAGGGCCTATATTGAAATAAAATGGTTGAATTATTTATTGGGATTCCATAATTATATTATATTATTATTTTGAACAATGGTATTATTGTATAATAATCATGAATAATTTAAGGATTATATTAAATTTTATGATCATATATGTATTCAATAACATAAGATTTATGGATCCCATCATGGTATAATGAGATCAATATTGATCATAATTTCAATGTTTTAAACACCTAATATTGGATTTTATGTGATGGGAGTCTACCAAGATTAAGGATATTTTAGAATAAATTTACAACAAGAAAATGTTTTTGTGGAAATTAATTTGAGGAATAATTCCTATACATATTATAGGTATAATTTTAATGTTTTTTATGACCTTTAGGGTTGATATGATCATGATTGACTTTTTAAACACAATCAAATAAAATTATTAAACATTTTTGAAAAAAAATTATATTGAAAAGCATAGTAAAAATTTTATTTAATGATTAATTTGATTTAAAGTATTCCCATTATTTTTTGTTGAATGATATTGAAATTATATTAATATAGTTTTAGAAAATGGAAAACTAGCATGCTGGGTGACAACCCATTATAATTGGAATGGCTGGGGGGATTGATACCTTGAACGAAGAATGGTAAGGGTTTCATACCTACAATTTTCAAACACAATGTCTAGGTTAATATGTCGTTGTTTTTAAATAATTTGAAAAATAAATATTAATGATGAACTAGAGGTATTTTTTTAATGATTAATTTATTATAATGGATAAATTGTACTAAGAAAATTATTTTTGTAACATAGTTAGAGACATATGGAAAGATTTGTCAAACATTTAGGACCTTAAGATCCGTTAAAAGTTAATTTTAGTTATTTGGGAACAAAAAATTCCTTTTTTGATATTCTTTTCTTAGAGAAAGGGATGAGTTCGAAATTGATTAAAAATAGCCAAAGGATGAAATTTTTCTTATGAAATAGAAACATATCAATTATTTATATTTCCTATAGTAAAAAATTATAACTAAATTTTTTGAAAAGGATCTAGAAAAAAAATTATCCTATGAAATTAATATCTGATGAATGATATGGTCTTATAAATCATCATAGATTTATGGTTTTGAGGCCCTTAACATACCATTGAACATTCACTTTCTTGTGATCAATGACCTTAAACACTCTATAATTATTTATTCTATTATTCCATGTCCATATCTTTACTGTCCACCAATGTTTTCCTACGAAGAAACTTATTGATTTTTTATTCCATAAAACATTTTTTACATACGTTTATATCTTATTAATGATGATATTTTATCAACCCTTTTATTATGTGGGGTTTTTAAATAATGTCATTTCCAAATGTAAAACCCCTGACTACCAAGAACAAGTTTAAATTATGAGGTTGATATTTATTTAAGATGGGGAGAACACAACGCCTCAATATTCTAAAATATGAAAATCATATTTGATATCCTATGTGACATGCAACATCAAGCTTACATAACCCATAAAATATATTTCTTTAAATTCAATCTCTTTCATAGCTTCTGAAACATGCAACCCCATGTCTAAATGAAATGTAAAATAGTATACCATTATAACCTAGACATTAAATTGGTGGGAATTAATATTAATATCTAAACTATGAAAATTATAGTTATATAATAATAGTAAAAAATAATTATCATTTAATAGAAATTGTTTTTAAAAAATATTTTTTTTTTCAAAAGACTATTTAGTCGCCCTTTTCACACATAATTTAAAATTAATTTTTAAAATAATTACAAGTGTTCCACTCACCTCCCTTATAAAATGTCACCTCATATCCTCTCTTATTCATACCTTAACTCCATTTTTGGTATAAGAAAATAAACCAAAATAACTTCTAATGTTCTATTCTATAATCCTAATATCATTATTTTGGGAATAAATCAATCTTAATAATTCTTTTAGTGTAAACCAAATGAGGTATCCGGAAGAAGTGCTAACATTCTTCAACGAGAGTTTTTATTTTATTTCTTCATCCACCAAAATATATTATTAATAAAGAATTATGATATAAAAACATTAGTATATTAAATATATTTATATTTTTTTATGTTAATGGTATTACCTACAACCATCCCCACTTCCATTAAATGGGTTACCAAATCAGCATTCATGTTTACGGCTGGCTACCGCTTCGCGAACTGATGTCATTAACTTTTCTATAAACACATCTCATGGTTTGGTATGATGATAGATATAAATTATATATATATATATATGATATTTTTGAAATAATTATAACTATTGAGTCATTATATAATATATATATTTTTACCTTCCACTTATTAGTGGATACGATAACGTCGCTCATGTATAAGGCAGATAACTGCCTCACAAGGTGATGTGATTCTTCTTTCAATAATGATTTATATGGAAGGTAATAAAGATAAATTTAAATAATATATGAGATATATATGACCTAATTATTATATTCATGATATTTTTTCCATTCTTAAATACTAATATATCATTTTATTTCTTACACTTGAATATGGTAGCATCATTAATGTCTGTGTGGACTACTATCTTCCCGAAGTGATGTGACTCTCTTTTCATAACCACACCACAAGGATGATATATATAAGTATATTTAATGAAATAATATGGTATATATTATATTACTATAACTATGGAAATATAAAATACTACTTACCTCATTTCAATAATGATCATTACAAATGGAAATGTTACTCATGAGTACATATGACCTATCGCCTTTATTACCATAACATAATTCATTTCCCAAATCCATTTTTAATGATTGGTCTTAAAAGTAATATTGATATATAAATATGAAAATTATATCATGATTATAATTCTAGAGATTATGTAACTATATAATATAAAATATAACAAACAAACCAGGTCAACCAATCTATACACCTGAGCTGGCCATCACATAGTGATGTGAAGAAAAAACAACATAAAGAGTCTTGAATATAACCTAAATAAGACATAAAAAATAGAGTAAAAAGGAAGAAGAAAAATATACAACCATATAAATAAAACCAATAAAATGTGATAAACTAGAAAATTGTGAATCATATCGAACCAACCATTCTCTATGTGGAAAATTTTCACATTCAAACCATCCTGAATGGAAGGTATTGACAGCAAGAGAAACCTGCGTGATACAAAATGACATTCCCTTTAACTAAATCCTAAAATAAAACACAAAAAATCTACCAAATAAAAAATTAGAGTGTGATAAAAAATCCTAGTAGGATACAATCAAAGAGTATATACAATGTCTAATATCAAGAATTCAATAGTTCTTGATTTTAAAATAAGGTTGTTTTATAATGCATTTTCATAAATAAAAACACATTTATAAATCTTTTTCCCTTTAGTTTTAGAAAAATAATTTTATATTCTCAAATCCATAAATATGACCGGTAGAAGTTATAAAATAGGAAATCATATCTATGCATTATAAGGTATGAAAGTAAGAACACATCCATGAAATACCATCATGCGAATCCACATGATACATCCTCATATAAATATATATGATAAATAATCCATGATAAAAAAACATAATGCAATAAGAATATATAAATGAATAATAACTCTATAATTTGGTCTCTATGCTATGGAAAAATTACATGATATATACAAAAGATCAAAAACTAATCCAAACATTGGATCCAACCAATGGTGAGTCCTACTACGGTTTTTCGATATCAACAAAACAACCACTTGTGGGTAAACACACTAAGATTTCCTATGTCTATTTGTTGATGCACACAAGGATACCAAAGTTTCATGATTATAAAATTACATTTAAAAACCATGATAAAAATTTAAAAAATATAATTCAAATAGAAGAAAAACCACATTGGTGTTTGAAAAACCAATTTCTGATTCAAAACAAATATATTTTTAATGAAAATACCCTAAATATTTTTATCTTTCCAAGAAATACTTTGAAACCAGAAAAATTCTATTCGATGAACAAAACCAATTATTAATAACTATAAGTAATTCATTGAATTAACCCATTGTATAGAAACACCTACCTCAAAATGGTTAATAAACTAATTGTCTTCAACAATGATGGTTGGAAACCATGATATCAGCTTTCATAGACATGGTGTGAAAAGAAACAACAAAGGATCGATACAAAAATTGTTCGATCAAAAATTTTAATCATAAATGAAGACAACATAGTTTCTACAACCAAAGGAATGAAGAAAAAGAAGTAACATTTACCCGAAGAGGTGTAACCCAAAAACCCTAATGATCAATCACCAACAAAATGATCTTGAAGAAGAAGATATCTTCTAAATCACCCAGGGAGATTTCGAGGTTGATAGAGGGAGTTTTCATGGATGAATTAATTTAAAATCACTCGAACGATGCCCTAAGACCACAAATTGTGAGAGTTATAAGGCGTGTAATCCCATTACAAAACATGAACTCCCCGAAGGATTAAAATACTGATTTTTCTTCTTTTTTTTATAAAAACCAAATTTTATACATCATAATATGTGGACTCTAAAAACATGGTGTGTAAACTTCACACCCTAAAATAAATTAATGGAATCTTCCCAATGACAATTACACGTTGCATAATCCCTTTACACGACATCTATTCTCCATAAAAATAAAAAACATGCCAGTTCTCAGTAGAAAAATACCAAAGCTCGTAAGGAATTCTCTAAAATTTTGGAGAACCCCTCAAATCCATTAACACATTTATAAATGAACTCCATTAATTCAAAAAAAACATATATCCCCTATCATTAGAACATTTTCTCCAGCAAAGGCTCTCCATCCCTGAGATTCTTGAAAATGCACCCAAACAAGGATATTAAAAAAATAATGAACAATTTAATATCTCAAAATCATAATAGGGAGTTACATAAAAACGAACAAAAAATTTCATAATAAAGTATGAATGAGGAAACCAAGCAATTAATACTAGAAACAATTAAAATAATGAAATATTATTAACGAATGGGTGATTATATGTTATAAAAGGATAATATATGATATTATAATTATTAATATAGTTTTTTAATAAGTTAATACCATTTTTAAAATAAATATATAGGAGGTTAAATCATGTTCAACCAAAAATAATGGTGAGGTAAGGGACTTCTTCTCAATTTCCCTTCATTAAGGCATATTGTAATGTTATGCACCTAATTTATATTATAGGTGCACATACTGACAATTTTAAATGTAATATAATGATTCATTAATAATTCAAAGTATTTTAAGTTATGGTTTTCATTATTTCATCCAAGGGGTTTTGAATTAAAAGTTAACAAGTGGTGAATAATTTCATAACTCAATTATGTTTCATTGAGTTATATTTCTTCTTCGTTGTCTTTGATATTCAAATATTATGTGTGTAATGAATTTTGATTATCTTATGTTTTATTTCCACTTACTTTATGTGGTTTTAAATTTGATAGACATAATCTATTCGTTGGTTAATTATCAATTCAATGTTGTGATCATTGTAAGGGTTTATTTTACAATATCATTCTAATTAAGGATATTTATTTTTGAATTTAAGTTGAATGAAATTATTTTTCCATTTAATAATAAACCAATTTTATTTTCTTACTCTATGATTATTAATGATATTTTTAAGTAATATTACTATTTTCCTACTCTATCATGCTTAAAATGGTTGAGAAAATGATTTTTTGAAAATTTGACTTCATTTCCCTCTTCGGTAGGAAATCTGTTTTTTTCAAAAGCTATATTTTCTAGGAATGTTTTCAAAAATGTTTTTAAATTTTTTAAAAAGATTTAATAAAGTATTTTTTACCCATTTTTACTTTTTATTTTTTAAAGGAATCATCATACATTTTTCAAACAATTCCAATTTGGATTTTAATAAAAATGTGAAAGGAATATTTATTTTAACATTTCCCAAATGAACATAATTTTCAGCTGTCATGACCAATCAAATGTTTTAATGCTTATTTTAAAATTTTCAAATGTTATTTTCAATGAAAAATATTTTCAAAATTCTTTGTGAAATTTTATATTTACATGGTGATTTTCAAAATGAAAAAGGAAATTTTCATTAAGAATGTTTTAAAGATATTTTTATGGTATTTCAGTATATAAATGAAAAAAGCCTTTATTCATACTAAAATTGATATATGTTGTATTAATACCATCCTTATTCTTAATTTTATGGTTTATGATCACTTTAACCAAGAAAAGTTTTGAAATTCACTTCCATGATTCTATTTTTGCAGTCATTAACTTTACCTTGAATTATTCACTTTCTTATGATCATTGGAAATTATCTTTCACCTAGATATACATATTATTTACGAGGGTATGTGTTTTTTCTAAACTATATACCATTTTTAAAAAGGTTTTTTAATTTGAAATTTATTTGTTTATCTAGGGAAATATTATCAAATATATATTCCTTACTCAATATAGATATATAAAGACATGTCAAATTGATTCATGAATTAAATTCATTATTTCATATATGTGGAATGCTTTGAAAATTATGAAATAGGTGGGGTAAAATTATAGTTTTCCCCTTGATGAATCGAGAGGTCTGATGAGAGAAATCTATTGGCCAAACCTGATGATTTTGTGCCCCATAATTTTAAATTAGTTGTCCAAACTTGATGATCTTGTACCTTGTAGTTTTAAATTAGTTAGCCTAACCAAATGAGTTTGTACCTAGTATTTTTAAACATTCTTATGGATATGACTTGATGGTTGAGGTATCATATATCTGAGTCATAATGTTCCATAATTAATCATTTGATTCGTTGTGAATTAAGTTATTATTATCCATGAGATTTTCACAATGACATTATATCTAGATGCATTTAATTCCTAGTTTATTGATTAAATGGCATGTGTTTTCAGTTATTTATCTTTCCATATTTATTATTATTTATCTTATCATTATTTTCGAGTTGTTTAACTGACATGTATTTCCAGTTATTTAGCTTTCTATATAGATTATTCCTTATCTTATCATAATAGTCATGTTATATAAATGGATTGTGTTTTCATTTATTTACCTTTCCATATGGATTATGCCTTATCTTATTGTGATAGTCATGTTGTTTAAATGGAATGTGTTTTTAACTATTTACCTTTATATGCTGATTATTCTCATTAACTCATGATATCTTCCATTTTACTTAACCCTTGACAAGAATTTTATCTCACCCTTATCTTTTTTACTTTCCCATGGATTCCATGAAGTGTAAAATTATTTACGTGCAAGGATATTCTAGAGGTAATAATGATATCCTTAAAAAATTGATGTTGTAATTTGTGTTTTCAAAAGTAATACGGAAATCATGTTTGTATCTTATTTTCCAAGACTACTAAACTATTCATTCCTTTGGGATGTTATTCCTTTGTATCTTATGCCAATGTAATAATATAGACACTAGATCCAGGCTATTGGGGTCACAGTTGCAACAGAAATTCCTTCCACTACAATGGTCATAGATTTAATAAAGGCACTACCATATTGGTTAACTAGTTTTGAGATATATCTTCCTATACATGAGTTTAAATTCTTAACATGATCATTTGATCAATTTCATACCGCTAATGATGAACCTGACACAAACTAACTCACCACAAAAATAAATTTCATGGTTTTAACACTCGATAAAAGTATGTGATCAAATGATATATATATATAAATAATGTTCTAAATTCAAGAGATCAATACACATTCAAATATAGGAACATCCAATGGACCCTAATATTATTTTTGTTCCTATCTGAAGGTCATTCATCATGATCTCCTTATTCCCCATTAGTATGATCATCTAGCCCATAATAATCACACATCATATGTTCCCCATTAGTATGATGTATTTAAACAATGGTACATGTGTTTAATATTACTATCATAGTATCTTTGGGTTCTCATTATATATGAGAATTTCTATAACCATTTGATATGGAAAATAATCAAAGTAAATTAATTCTTATGTTATATCTAAGAGTGAGTCCATAAGTCTAGTCCACTAAAATGTGACCCATCCGGTAACCACATGACCTCCTCTTAGAATTCCAAAGGCTACCGACTAGCAGGAATGGTATATGGTGGTTCAGTGAGGAGAATATACCCCCTTTTATCAAAATGTAATAGTATCAAATAATAATAATAAAAACTTGAAATAATATAATTAAATAGTGGAGTAAATATTTCAATAGAAATAACTAATATAAATTAGTAACAATATCATATAAAAATTATGTTATGTCTATAAAAAGGGAAGCAAGAATACATGGAAGAAGGAAAAGAAAATAATACTTACATGTCAAAATAAAAAAGTACCCAAAATCTATCCCATGAGAATCCTGAGCACTAGATGAGTCCTATGTTACCAAGATCCCATCCTTTTAGATATCATGTATCTATTTTTGGATTCTTTCCTTTATCCCTACCTACACCCAATAAGTCTCTTTGTGTTCTGATTAACATCCTAAATAGGGTGTGAGTAAAACTCAATAGCCCACCTCCAATAGTTTCTATAACTAATCCAGTACGTGAATATAAAATAACTAGTGTATAGATATAATAAATTTAATGTAGTTATATAAATACGAACCCTGTAGAACTAAGGATACTCATGGGATATGCGACGACTTTGGTTTTATTTTATTTTTCTTTTATTATTTATTTATATATCTATGGATTTATTGATGGACTTGGCAGTGTGTTTGAGTTTCAAGGGACAAAAAAATAATATATTTTAATACATGTGTTTCCATCATTTTAGTGTAAATAGTTTTTCTATTTTTTTGATACCTCAAATGGAAAATTTGAAGTCGTGGTTGATTCCAGAATTCTAGGATTACCCTAGGAGTGACATAACATTGTTTGGAATTGAGAGTTTAATGAAGGATACTCATTCATGGATATGTTAAAAAATTTATTTTAGTTATTTTATTTTATTTGAAAACCAAATTCCCTCTATAAATACACCTTTATAGAAATTATTTGCAGTTATCCATATAACCCAAGGAGAATTGAGAGCCTTGGATGTTATTCTTTGGTGGATCACAATTGGAGGAAAAAATGATCTAATTGAGGTGGATCAAGAGGTAACAAACACAGTGAGACCTCTTCATCATTGGAGAATGCATTATTCACCAATTATCAATCCTTATATGAGTTAGGTATTTTTATTTGTGGATTTCACCATCTCGATTAAACTATTAAAGAAATAATTTTGTCTAATTTATTTTTGGATGGTGATCACGACATCTGTGCATGATCATGATATGTGAAGTACATTTTTTAAGCTAATTTAATCTTTATATGTCATGATCACACCCTCAAAGTCCCCATCTTGTGATCGTTGGCATAGAATACTTGGTAAATGATGGATTCACCTAATTTTTTCATTAACTCCCCCCCCCCAATATTCTCTGATTTCTTTTCTGTTTGTCTCACGTGGTCATGGTTCAAATTTTTAGGTCATATTAGAGCATTATTGAACTGAAATATACATGATTTTGATGAGAACGGTTGAAGTATAAGAGATTTGAAGATGTATCATGGATTATTCTCAGTTATGAAAGATTTATTTGGATTTTTGAACATCGAAAGGAGATGGATAATGCAACGAGGGTCCCAATGAGTGATCAAAATATGATTTCCAGCCACCAAAGGTCATGAATCAATGACTAGAGGTGACCCCTTCATTTTTTGGTAGGTAAAATGATGAGATTTGTGACAAAATGAAAATATTAAGAATCTATGTGAGGGATCTATTAATTTTGTGGAAAAAACACTACATGACATATAGTACATAAGAACATGTTGTTTGGTTCTTAAAATATTATGGAAGCTAGGGTTTTTATATGAGTTAAGGATCACACACCATGTGGTTGGGCCCACACACCATTTGACCCTACTCAAATAGCTATACCATGTTCTAACTACACTTTCCCAAGATTCCATGTAGCGGGACATGTCGTGTTCTCTAAGAGGACATGTGCATGCCTAAGGGTACATGATCATGTCTAGGTACATGTCTAGGTACATGGGATTGTTCTGAAGTATAAATACTTGGAATGTGGCACACTGGATGGCCCCGGGTTGCTGAGACACATCATGTACCTATTGTACATGTCTTTTATTATGAAATGTCTTCCCAAGATATTTCTAAAGGAGAAAAAGACCTGGTGATGTGGCAGTCTCACATGATATGTGGACCCCCATACACATCATGCATTCATGATAAAACTTCATCCACTCATGTCACCTTCTTTGAGACTCAGGTTTTGGCCAGCGAGTAGCCTATCCTGAGTGTTTTAGAGCATGATTATTCTTTAGGTGGAACTTGATGATGACAGTGATCATTTTTTATCAATAGAGAGATGTCAAGGATGGTAATCCCCTATCACACCAGGGAAAAATGTCCATGTACTCTTCATGTAGCTAGAGTCAGTACTCCCCTACACTATCCATGGGTCCTCTATCTATGGAGTGCTACTCCTAAAACTTCGAGATCCAGTGGCGTGTGGGTCCTCCTTGAGAGTTTTGGATCCCTCGGCTATGGATATTAGTAGTGAGGAGTAGGGCCCTACACACATATTCTATAAAGGTTGTGTTTGATGCTAGGACTCAGATATTGGGTTTTGGATAATTATATGGACTCATTGAATTTTGTTGGGCTATGTGATGGAGATCCCATTTTCTCTCTCTATTGGGTTTCATTACGAGCATATGTATATGTTAGATTTTTCATATCCCTCTCATTATGGGTTGAGTTTAACTCTATTGTGTCCTACTATTTATCCTTTTATGGGTTTTGGGGTTTCTTACTTGGTATTTATATACTCACCCATGTATGGTCTTCTTCATCAAGTTTTGTGACTTTATATAGATGACGGACAGATCGACATTGACATTAGTAGAGCTTAGTGATACTTGGTTCCATTGAAATCATGTAGTGGTTAGGACATGGTGATCAAGAGTTGACCTCTCTAGGTTTTCTTTTATCCTAGTTGTTTCAGGTTAGGACATCACTTCTAGTTTTCTGTGTATTTTTCCCCTTTTTACTTTGGTTTATACTATGGTACTCTGATGTTTTTTCCTATTAGATATTTCATTCATGGTTTTACATTAGATGTTATTTTATTTATTATATTCTGCTAAATTGTTGCTTTAATATGGTTGGGTTTATGAATATATCTACACATGTGTAAGGTATCCCATTTAGTTATTCATTCTCAGTACTTATCGACAACCCCTACTCTATTAGAGGAGGGTTTGGTGTTGTGGTGGCTCATCCTCCGATTAACCAAGAAGGACCTAGTGGGTTGCTTCATTATAGGATACCTAGAAAACCATACATTTTTTGCCTAATTTTGATTATATAAACCATATATATATGGATATCATATTTTTAAAGTGGTGTTCAGTTCATGCATCCAAAAAGGGTATATATAATGGGATGTCTAACAATCCCAATCAATGATGTGGAGCATCATGTACTATATCCTAGACCATATGGTCATGGAGTGTCATGTCCAAAACATCCAAATTAATGATGAGGGGTTCCATATCCAACATTGTAAATTAAAGGGGCATGAAGATTAATTTCCATAATTTTAGATAAAATATGGGGAGTATCATGTACCACAAACAAAACCATAGTGGCATGGAACTTCATGTACACAATTCCAAATAAAATATTAGGAGATCTATGTGAAATATCCCTTAACCATTTCACTACCACTAACTTCCAAGGTCCCATAATAATGATAATTTATTGAAGTAAATACCATCCAAGAGTAAAATCCATCTCATTTGATGATCAAACAAGTCCTTTAACCATCTCATGAATCAATTACCCTCAAGTGATAAACAGGGTTCAAGTGGAGTATTAGTGTCATTTAACCTTTAATTTAATCCCATTTATTCATGGTCATAATTCACAATTTAACAAGGGCCTTGTGATATGTTCTTACCACTCACATCACATTTAACTCTTTTAATCATTTTTTTAGTAGGAGGAAAATCAACACACCTCAAAGGTGTTTTAATCACAAGATTAAAATGGTAGACAAATATCATTTAATAAAAAACAACTAAAGGGAGTGGTTTAGTTTTATTTCATTTTCCTTAAACCATATAAAAGGTTTCATAAAAAAATTAGAATGATTCTTACATAAAAATTTAAAATGGATTTTCATTTTAGAGGCATTACATAGAAATCTCGATGTCTAGAACAATGACGCATGATATAAATGACTATAATTTTAATGAAAATAACTAAACCACCTACCTAATGTAGTTATTATAATTCCCATATTGTATAAAACATTTATTTGAGTTGTAATGAGTGAAATCATAGAAACTAGACTAACACCCTAAAAAATAGGGCATATTAGATCACATGGAAATAATAACTAAAACCCTGATAGAAAATGAAAACGGAAGAAAGAGGGAACAAATAATAACCAATAGTTATCCACTATGATGAATGATGTTAAATTCCATGATTTAAAGAAGGAGATATTAGAATTATTAATATGAAAAATAGAGGAGCTCTCCCATGGGTTGATGCTATAATACGTTTGAAGAAGCATGATAAGGGTTAAAGGGATAAGGAAAACATGGGAAAATCATCAATTCACCCTTTTTAAAGAAGAGCATTGTTTTGACACATGGTTTATCAAACCATGTGAAACTACTAATTAGGGTGCCACACCCTTCATATGGCTATGTGTATGGTTATAAAAATAGTGACTAGCCCATGCATGATCACTATCTAAACCCCACACACCCTCACATGTTAGGTTCATGGTTAGGAGAAACCATGAACCAACCGTTCTAAGTATACATAAAATAAATTGAATTATTTTCACATCCATTCAGTATGTGTTGTATATTTAAACTAATTGTGCTCCTCCTCTTTGGTTCACACAGTTATTACTAATCATGCACCAACCATGCGCCTCTCTCTGTTTCTCTAAAAATAGTAACTCCAGGCTCCGAATGAGACCAAACTCTCCAAAAGACTTCTTTAATCCATTAGGAAAGTTCATTATAGTAAAAAATTGTAGTTAGAATTAAAATTAAATTATTCATACCTTATTGAAAAATTTGGATCTTCAATCCTCCCATCCTTTAAAAAACATGTCCCACAATTTCTCTCTAAGGGTGGTTGAGCATCATCTAAGAATAATTCGGGTCACTAAACATGTATGCGAGAATTTCACTCCCTTGTCTTTTATTATACATATATGTGCTTCCATATCACCTAAAATAGAATAGATAACCTTCCTCAAAGATCCTTTATACTTTGATCAATGATATTAATAGTATACTGCTCAAACATATGCATCAATATCCAACTCAACCTCACCAGTATAAAGGGCATGAGATGGGTCTGAATAGTAATGACACAACTAAGAAACATGAGAGACATTAGGAATATCAATTTACATATAAGGAAGAGTTATCTGATCCACTAGTTTATCCCTCTCCAAAATCTCAAAAGGTTCAACAAATCTATGAAATAACTTACCTAGTGTCTTAATTCATTGGTAACCCAGTACACAAAAAACATGCAAGAAGAACTAGTCCCAAACAGAAAAATATAGAGTTCAATGATGGATATTGACATAATATGTATAATAAGTTATATCCATACAATTCATGATCATTTTTAACTTCTCTAATGAATCCTAAATGAGACATGATAATTGAACTCCCTACCTCTAACCAGAATAGAGGTTATCAGCACAACCTTCCATTTAGGGCCTTAGAAGTATGTATCTGTATAGTCACATGAAATATTTTGTTATAAGAGGATTTATATATAAGTAAATGTTTCTCCCAAGATCCACCAAAAATAAGGAAAAATACTCAGGGAATGTCCTCTAATACCTGTATTATACCCTCAGACTGACCATTAGTTTGTCAGTGATAGGTTGTACTTAGAAGTACCTATAAAACAAGATCCTTATCCAGTCCCTGTAGGAACCATAATGTAAAATTAGCATTCATATCTGATACAATTGTATGTGGAAATGTATGATGGTGTAAAATCTCACATATACATTTCCTCCCAATCTCATCAACTGATAAGGTCCCTTGAATAGGCAATAAATGGGTGACCTTCATGAGTCTTTCCATGATACCCCATACTGCATCACTTCCTCGAGGTGATTTCAAAAAGCCTATCACAAAATCAATAGTGGCTTCATCCCATTTCCACTCTATAATAGGTAAAAATTTGAAAATACCATCAATATTCAGGTGTTCCACCTTCACCTTCTGATAGGTGGAACACCGAGTAATGAATCCCGATATTTCTTTCTTCATCCCCAACCAACTATTCTAGAAGCATATGTTCTAGTACATCTTGGTGAGTCTGGGATGTAATTCATAACTAGAAGCATGATATTATCATATCAACTCCTCTAGTATATTTGTAGCTACCCAAAAACTACCATGAATTTGAAAGATCTTATCCTCATCAACAACCTAGAGAGGTGTTAGTTCCTAGCATAATATGATTTCCCTTTGGACCAAGATTTTTGGGATAAAAATCTACCTCATCATCATTCAATCCAAATGTGATGAGGTCACTACTTAATCTATAAGAATAGGATACTTATGAAACTCATTATTCTCAATATTCATCTCAAAAAATAGATCCAACAACTATCATTATCTATTAGCTTCATGAACCACTTGTGTCTGAGTCTTATGAGTCAGAGCATCACCCACTACATTACCTTTACCATGTATATAATCCAGATTAAAATCAAAATATAGATATTGTTCAACCCATTTTCAATGTACGAGATATAAATAATGGTGATTGATTATTTTTTCTAGACTTATGGTCCATGTATACAGTAATTCATTCCACCAACAAGTAATGTCTTGAGTAGCATAACACATGAATAACTACTACTAAATCAAGATCATTTTTAAGGTAATTATGCTCATGAGGCCTCAAATAATGATATGTGTATACTATGACTCATTCCCCTAACATAAAAAAATCCCATTCCCCGATTCCTAAGGCATCACAATGAACCATGTTTTCCCATCTAGGCTTAGGTAAAATCAAGATCTTCACAAAATTCAACCCTCATTGAAACTTCTGAAATGACTTTTCACTAGGTTCAGCCATGTGAATATGAATCCATTTTTGTTTAAGTTTATAAGTGGTGCTTCAAGGCATGATAAATCTTGAATAAAATGATGATATTAACAAATTAACCACAAGAAACACTAAATATCATAAATGATCTTAGGATGATCCCAAGAAACCACAACATTCATATGGAGTGTGAACTAGGTCTGATAATGCCACTAGGTTCCATAGAAAAGATTGGTGATGCTAATTGAGGACATTGGTATCACTCTATATAGAGAATAGAGAACTATACATCCCACATAGTAATGAATACCATGGTGCATCATTGAAGAGAATTCATTATGGGAAAAATCATGAGAGATGAGTATGGGGAAGAATGGGAGGAATGGACATTTCAAACTAGTATATTAACAAGCCTTACATGGTTCATGTTAGATCAAATAGAGGATCTTAAGGAAAAATATTTGTGGGTTATGGTTTATGTAGATATTAACCATTGGAATGTGAAATGGGCCGAAGAAACGTTGATTTCTTTTGGGGTACCCAGTTTTAAATATTTTAAACAAGGAGGCCGCATAATTCCAACTTTCATCAATTCCATTCTTAATCTGGATAATAAGACAATAGTATCTCTTTGGTTTATATGTAAACCATATGTTTATTTTCATTTTTGAATTCATGAATATTCAGTAGTTATGGTTTTAGAAATATTTTAAATGTGAAAAGTGGGATGGATCAGTGGGAATCAAATATTTTGTGTAAGGATCTAGGAGGTAGGATGAATTTTTTTTTAAGAAGAATGTGGAATCAAGAACATCCTATAGATGATAATTTCTAGAAGAAGGTTGTGGTATTGGTTTTATGATACCAAGTTTGTGCATCTCCAGAATAGAAATCAATGTGGCACTTATTTTTTGAAGGTGATTCGGTGAAGGGAATACAAAATTCGATGGGGAAGGGTGTGAATTTACATGGGTGTGGGGATTCAATTTAGTTCTAGTCAGGTCCAATCTAGAACAATTTTTCCTAGTAAGTTGTTTTATTCTTGAGGATACTTAAACAAATAATTATATATATATATATATTAAAAATAAAACTTTTTTTGTTTAGTTTCTGGAAAACATTACTTAGGATTTGAAGAAATGAGTGATGGAAGTGGGTACTTTTCTTCACTTGAATTTTTTTAACAAATAAACACACACACATTTTTTAAAATACTAACTTCAACTTTAAAAAAATGCGTAGGTCCAAAAAAAGGGTTCATCTTGTCAAATTAAAAAAATTATAAGATGATAGATTTTATAGGAAGCCACCCCCGGTCGACCTCACACCTGATGTTGCCTCCATAGTCTAGTCAGACCCCCTCCCTTTATCCTCCCATGACAATTGTGGGTCATCACAGCCGGGTCGAGCCCCGCCGTGCTGGCAGCCCCTGAACCTGACCTCCCACGGTTCTCAGGAACACCCGAGGATCACCACCATATTCAAATGTCTGATAGACACCACTATCTAGATAGAACATCACCTACCCTACTCATAGCATTACTTGTTGCAGCTATATTCCATACATCTCACTAAATCCACTACATGCACTATTATGGCCTCACAAAATCTGACCACCATCGACCTTAGTGTCCCCCTCCCAGATGAACGAACCTCCCCCATAAGCACACACCAACCCTAAACAACCCACTTCCCATCGGAAAGGATGCTTACCCAACCATAGTTGGATAATTTTTCTAGCCCTGTCTTTGATCAAACACCCATGTCAAATGGTAACCTCCTTGTCTGGTGGTTCCTTTGCCCAAATGGGGTTCTTAGGCACCTCTTGTGGGTATTTTTTTGACCCATACCACCCAATAATGGGTCTAGGTGGGTATACATAACCCAAAACGGTTTAGGTAAAATATATTTGGCACTAAATAGCCCTAAATAGGGTTTTCCTTGCCCTAAATGGGCCAACATGGATTTATCCTGACCCGCAATGGATCTGGGTGGGATTTCATGTACCTTGAAAGAAACTTTAATACAACCAAAATTATTTTTTAAATTTTTGGATTAAAATAATGAAAAATTTATTATAAGAAACCATTAATTTAATTTTTGTGAAAATTTTAAATAATTGATTAATTTAATTTAGTATGAAAATTAAATTAATTATCAGACCAAAAAAAATTATTGGCTGTGAATAATTATTTTAATTTATATTTTATCTCTCAAATGTAAATTTATTGCAATTTAATTTTATCATGCATATATTTGATATACCGACTGGTCTTGATCACTGACTGACCACTTGCATGTCTTGGTTTATTTATTTTAATATTTATTACAGCTACTTGTGGTGTTTGGAATAATTATTTATATATTAATGGTATGTAATTATCTCATTTTATTTAATATGGATATTTTCCAACACATCCATTCATATCTGTATATATGTGGAACATCACCAGAACCCCTTTCCTACGTGGGAGTATACTTGTATTTTTGACAATGCCAAATTATGACGTGGACCACACCAAGATGCGGTGAAATCCCCATTGAGACATGGAAATATTGGACTTGGGGAAATCTGTGATACAAGTAAATGTTTGACTTAGTTATGATCCACATAGTTCATAGTTGATCCATTGATTTTAATTGGATAAACCATTATTAAGCACTCAATATCAATCGGGTAATTTATTTCTATTATGTGTTGTTTATTATTTTATGCATTTTGATGTTTTTGAGAAAACATAAAATAATAAATAGATAAAATGAATAAAGATGTCATAAATTTCCCCTGTTAAATGTGTGATCATTTCTAAGGAGGAAAACATAGTAGTTCATATTTAATAGAAAATGATTACATTCATTGTAAATAATAAAACCCCCTTAATAAAATATTAAGTCTCAAAACATCTTCTTACATTTGAATTCAAATAAATTTTGGTGTACGAAGTGCTCTTCAACAGTAGTCGAGGGAGTCTCCTACTAACGGGGAGTTCATATGAGATTGGTGGGTTTAATTAACTAAAAATGGAGGTAAGTAATTAATCATAACTATCTTGTTTCATATTTAGAGTAAATTGAGTTTATGGTTTTAAAAGCTGATAATTCATTCAACAGATCAAGAAGACATGAGTTAATGCAGTTGTTCAGTCAAATTCCTATCGTAAAACTCTCTTAGTAGTGGTGTAACCATATATTATAGATAATGAGGATAGGAATTAAGGTTACATTGTACTAAAATACTCAAATGACATAGTATTCTAATACTAATGTTAAGGGATGATAGATTTTAACAAAATGGTGGGAGACATTCAATGATTTAATTAATTAATTAATCAATAATGTCTAAAATGTAATTGAGATAAAGTAATAATTGAAAATTTTATTTTATTTAGATAAAAATAGAAGTAACTAACACCACCAGTATATTATCACTATAATCAATACTTGATGAATAAAATATCATGATTTCCCATAACTTCGAAGAGTTTTAAAGGTTCTTGTGCATAATACTATGCTAAGAAGTGAATAATTATGCTATGAAGTCCTTAATTTCTACTAATACTCCTTGGGGAGAAAGAAATTCATGTAAAGATAAATATAAAACAAATGTAAATAATTCACTAAATGTATAGTGTATCGCATTTTCATCTATGTATAGTCTATGGATGAAGATACCTATAAGATTCTAACTCTTCTCCAAGAATTATATCATGATAAAGCAAGTAAATAAATTTTTGAGATATCCAGTGCACTGTATAGGTGCAGGATATTATAAGGGAATCAAGAAGCACCTCATGTACTCAATTTTTTCCAGTACATTGAGAGACTTGAATCCCATGGGTTCAAGTTTAACTAATAACTGGAGACTGATCTCAGTATTGTCCCTTTATCTCCAAGTTTTCTAACTTTTTTCTTGTTAATTAAAATTTTAACAACATGACAAAGTCACTTCTAGATCTTATGGATTCAATTTTCCAAGATTATAAGGATATGAATAATACCAATTCTTCCGTCCTTATGGTGAAAAAAAGTAGTAATGTCAAGGCTAAGGAAGTAAAGGATAAGTCTAATTCAAAGATTCATAAGTATCATCCTTCCAAAAAGAAAAATATATATAGATAAGGAAATGAGTAGGAGGGTTTCCACTTTTCTTTTAGCAATAAATTCCACTTGAAGAATAATTGTAGTGTTGGTAATAAGAATCAAGGTTATTCCTCTATTTCAAGTATTTTCTCCATTGAATGAAATATATCCTTATATATAATTTGGGTATTTGATAAAGTATGTGGCTCACATATTTATATTCATATAAAGGAACAAAGAAGATTCAAGAATATTGAAAAGGGAAAGGTGGATATTTGGGTTACAAATGGTATGATTCTAGCACCCTTGGAAGTGTGATACTTTCATCTAAATTTCCCTAGTGGTTTCTTTATTGTATTTATTAATTATTATTACGTTACTTCGGTTACCAAAAACATAATCTTCATGTTGAGTTTGGAAACAACAATATTTTATTTTAAATTTGAAAACAATTGTTTTCACTTTTCTAAGGATAACATATGTTATGGAATGATGCAGATTAACAATTTCTTGTATACTTGAACTCGAAAACCATGTAATGGAGTCAATAAAAAACCAAAAAACATGAATCATATAGCATTTGCGGATGGAACTTCAAGCTTGTTCATGTAAATGAGAATTTTTTACCGAAATTACATCATGTAGTCTATTAAACTCAACTGGGTGAAAATCTGTGGATATATGTTATGGTTGTTTACAAGGAAAAATGAACAAATCACATCTCTTTATTAAGGGAGTAAGAACCACATAATTACTATAATTGATTCATACTAATCAATTTTATCCATTCCTATTAGAGGCAATGGGTTTGTATTTATAATTTGGTACTTCCATCGTTGACTGTACTATGTATGGTTATATCTACTTAATGAGGCGTAATTTGGATTCCTTTTGGATGTTTAAGGAATAACAACATGTAGCCAAAAATCAATTTTGTATGAGGATTAAATAACTTAATCATATTGGATTAGATAATATATTTACCATTCTTTCACTAATAATTTGACGCATGTGTGTGACAAAATTCCAACTCACTCCTTCATATAAAACACAGTGGAATGGTGTTTGTAAATGGTTTAATCAGAAACTTATTAACATGGCCAGATCAATAATGATTCGAGGAACACTTCTATTATCCTTTTGGGGACACGTGTTTCAAATAGTGTAATATAACCTTAATTGAGTACTAACTAAAGCAATAGATAGGATTCCATATGAGTTATGGTATGGAATGAATCCTAGTAATTCACACATATGTATATGGGGATGAGTGTATTTTTTCAAGGTTATACCTAGTGAAAAATTAGAATCCAAAATCATGAAGTGTATCTTTATATTTTATCATAAAGAAACTAAAAGATATTACCTATACAACCCTTCAAATAAGAATGTTATTGTGGAATGACATGTCATATTTCTAGAAAGTGAACACAATTCATTGGAAATAGTGGGATAAATATGGGCTTTAATGACTATGATGCTTCATATGCACAAGATTTGGTATAAAAACCATATTTACAAGACTTAATGAGAGATGAAGATATTACTAAGACACAAGTACTTAGTAGGTTAACTCAAGAGTCTATAGAAACAAATCATTACAGTTTTCTTGTCACCGAGTCAGGTGACACATTACTCCTTGAGAATAAGAAACCTATAACCTATAAGGAAGAAGTTGAAATCAATGATGATACTGGATATATATAAGATATGAATTATGATATGGAGTACCATTACAAAAATCATGTTTGGATTTTGGTAGACCCTCAAGTTGAAGTAAAAATCATTGGTTGCAAATTGGTATTCAGGAAAAAGATGGACATGGATGGTAAAGATAATAACAATAAGTCACAATAGGTAGTGAATCATTTCAAACAATGTCAAGGCAAAAACTATGATGAAACTTTATCACCGGTTGTGATGCTGAAATCCATCTGAATTTTACATGAAATAGAAGCCTTTAATGATTATGAGATTTTGAAAATGGATTTCAAAACTACTTTTCTAAATGTGAAGTTGGTTGAAGACATCTATATGAATAATCCCAAATGGTTTGTTAAGTCAAAGAATGCCAATAATGTAAACAACCTATATAGATCTCTTTATGGGTTTAAGAAGGAATCATGATCATGGAATGTTCATTTTGATGAGGCCATGATAGAATTTAGTTTCATCAAGAATGAAAGCAAGCCATTGATAAATAGAAAGGTTAATGGGATTTTAATCATTTTACATGAATTATATTAGTTATGGGAAATGAAGTAAAAGTATTACAATCGGTTAGTATTTGGTTACATGAATGTTTCTCTATGAAATAATTAGATTAAGAGAACTATATTCTAGGGATAATGATATATCAAGATAGATCTTAGAGACAACTTTGTATAATTCTGAGTGTATATTTTCACAAGTTACTTAAAAGGTATAATATGGAACAATTCAAGAGATGTTTTTTTTTCCAATGTCACATGATATCAATATCTCTAAGAAAATGTTTTCAAAAATATTAGAAGAGATTAAAAAATGGGAATAATACATTATTTCTTGGTAGTAGGATCTATCATGATCATCATGCTATCTACTTTTCTTTATATTTTGTTTTCTTTAATCATGGTTGGTATATATCAAGTTAATCCATCTGAGCTTCATTGGGAAGAAGTAAAAAATATCCTAAATTAGATGAGGCATACAAAGGATATTTTCTTGGTATTTGGAGGATATAGGGAACTAGGGATATAATAACGATAGTTTATAGACATATCACAATGATATGAAATCATTATCAGGCTATGTATTTTTCTTGAATGCTCGTGTAGTGAGCTGGAGAAGCTTTGAGAAACTTTTGGTCGCTGACTCTACAATAGAGTATGAGTATATATAGTCTCACTATGTAGCTAAAAATAATTTATTTATATGAATCTTTATCCCATACATTAGTGTTGTGCCTATCATTATATACCATGTTCTATTTTATTATGATAATATTGTAGTAGTGGTACTTTCAATGGAGTCCAGGTCATACTAGAGGACAAACCATACATATCAAAACATTCACCTCCTGAGGGATTTTACCAATAGAGGTAAAGACATAGTTAGAAGAGTATCAAAAGAGGATAATGTGGCATACCTCCAAACTAAAGTCATATCTCAACAGAATCATGAATCTCATGTGGGATCTAGTGGGTTGAGACTTATTATTAGTTGTCTCTAGTACAAATGGGAATGTTGAAAGTGGGTTCCCGATACCCAACTTATATACGTACTCTGATTTCCATTACATATATACAGTTTTATATATACATGTTATTATCTTACCAAAATAGTCTTGACACTTCTGTTTCTTCTATATTTATGGTAATGTCCATATATTAATCATCATATCAAAAGGTTATAGTAGTTCATAGACTGTAATAATAACCTTGAGATACTATTACATTAATCTTGAAAATATTTCATATATTCTAGATACATCATACCAACTGGACAAAGTTGATGTATGATTATAAGATTTCGGGGGATCATAATCATTCAGACTTCTTCTCGTGAATTTGTAACATGGTGATCTTTAGTTGGTTAGGTCATGAGGAAAAATGTGCCAATAGTAACACCACATTTTTTGATTTTCAATGGTTTTTCCAATCTATAAACATGTGTATTGGTCTCCTGATTTGAGATCATCATCATTTTCTATTATTTTATTACATGATTTGTTATACGAAAAAAACCATGGCATTGAAGTTGTGGTGAGGTGTCTTGTGTTGGGTGCCTCATCGATGTTATAACATTGGTTTAATGATCAAGATAGAATTTTTCACTTCTAATTTAAATAAGTGATATATCATGACTGGTTTATGTGGATGGTAGTACCTTTATAAATCCATGGTTAGGTTCATTGAAGAAAATTCCATCCAATTAGATCAAAACACAGTAAAGAAAGAATTGATGATGAAAAAAGGTGTGCATCCTGCTTTTTGAGATATCCTAAGATAAGGAGATTATATTACACAGTGCATGTTCGTATAATGGTCATCATTTTATGACTAATCCTTATCTCTTTAGGGTCCTTGATGGGTTTCTAGACTCTTCTCATGGTCTATGGACAATATTCCCTATTATCGAGATAAGAGTCTAGAGGGTCACATGCAATACCATATTCAAGAGTCTACCTTATTCTAGTGAATTGGTGTATAGGACATGGTGGGACCCACTATGGGGTTTGAGTGATGTACCAGTATTAATGATCACCAATAAATAAATAAATTTATTATTATTCGAGTATAGAATAATTTGGTTGAATTTATTTATTTAAATTATTTACAAGCATTTAAGTAAACACATAGGAAAATATTATATGAACAGATATAATTTTAATATTCATAGTCTGTTTAATATTGTAGGAATTTTATGTCAAGTTAATGGCTCAGTTTTATCACATAATATATCTGATATATTTTACAAGTATGTGATAAAAATATAAATTATATTATGATGCACTTAGTTCGTTATAACATGCCTTCTACTGCTTATTTAGTTGGAGTTACTTAGAAAGGGATAGGGGAACCCTTTTATTGTAAATACCCATAATTATATAAGTAGGAAAGAACTCATTTCATGGGGACTATTCATACTCATGAATTTGAGAGCTCATCTCTCTTCTTTCCTACATCCAAGAGTGAGAAATCTCTCATCCAAGGTTCCGATCTCTGATCTTCTTCACAGATCAAAAGTATATGATCGTGGTGATCATCATGACGTTGAGGGTATCGACACACCTCCATGATAGCACAAGTAATTTGATGATTGGAATTCACATGGATTCTTGAAGTGTGTGTGGATGATCTTGATGTGTTTCATCTCGTATCCTTCAAGTAATAATTTACAACAATGTGTTGTAGAACAATGCATCTTATTTCTGAACGAGGTTCTTTTTTATTTAATTTTTATGCTTTGAAATATTCATACACAATCCTAGGATCTCCATCGGGTCTCAGATCACTAGAGATGATGAGATTACATCTCCTTGGTAATTAGTTTTTTTAAATCCCCGACCCATTGGCTTCCACTTCCCACCTTGATACCTTTACATTATTGGTTTCTTTTTGTTAAATAAAATTTTGGAATACTCCTAACATCTTCATCTTCATATTATAATTCTTATTATACTTAATATTGTATCCATTTATAGTAATTTTTACATCCAGGTTTTATTTATCATAAAATCCATAATTATAGAGCTTTCTTGTTTAATATAAAACATGGTCCCATTGACTTGTTTTCCTTCTCATGGTTGTTATCTTAATTTGAAGATTATTTTTCTAATCCACATCAGCATTACCATTCATAGATAATTTTCCAACTTCCTGATTTGAATTCTAGAATCTAGACTTCACTCATTCATCTTAAATCGGTTTCAATTAAACAAGATCAAATTATTTCTCCTTCAACTTAATTTTTTCTTGCAACCTTATGTTAAGAGTTTTCTCTTCATTAATAAATGTATTCCAATAATAAGTCTTTTAAAAACCTAGAATTTTATTCAAGCATTGATTCTTGATTTTTGAAGATTGATCTTCTTTCTTCAACTTCTTTTTCTATTTCTAAAGCTTTGTAATTTTTGAAAACATTCATTCAATTATCTTGTATGTATAAAATCCATCTAATTTCCTCCTCTTCCTCTTCAGAGTAACTGATTTTACCACTAGTAAAACACTCATCATTAAAATTTTCAATAAGAAACATTTTATCACCATAATCATTGGAACATTCAACTTCCACTTCTTCTCAACTATCACCACTTCCTTCATGTTTAAATAAAAAAAATCTTTTTATATTTATAGAAACTATTATTCATCCACAAATTTGTTTCGTCTAACTTCTTATTTAGAGATCTTCTTGTGATTTATCTTTTTCATCACTATCTTCATATTCCTTTATTATTGGTAAGTTTTCATTGAAATTTATAATGTCTCAAAAGTAATGGAAACTTTAATTTTTCTTCTTTGTTCCCCTATTCAATTTTCATTCATATAAATGCCCGAACTCATCGAAATTATCACTCACTTTTCTTAAAAATTAGAATCATTAGATTCTTTCATAATAAAAACTTTCATCAACTGTTCTTGATCTGTTTCTTGGAATTTGATTTCATGATGAGTATTTCTCCTTTTAATAGAATTCTATCTTCTCATATCATATGTAATGAGAATACTATTAATGTCAACCAAAGATATAGCTTTAGTATCTCTATCTTGTAATTATGATAATTTGGAATCAAATCTGTTGTGAATAATTTTCAAGATCTTCTCCACAACTATAGAGTCTTTAACTTTGTCTCTAAATCCTTTTACGATGCATACAATATCATTAACCCTTGTGAATAACTCACCAATATATTAATCATATACCATTTTAATATATTCATATTTCAATCTGAAAATTTGTAACTTGATTTTTTCACTTTATTGTTCCCTTAATAAATATTCTTCAACTTATACCAGATATCTTTATTCATTCCAATTCCCTTTAACCCTCATGAATTCACTTTCTAAGAGATAGGTAGGTATAACTTTTTTTTCTCATCCATCATTCTCTATAATCTTCTTATATGTAGTCATTAAGGGATCACCTAACACACATGGAATAAAACAATCTATAGAATCCTTGAAAATTTCATAGAAAATTGAAAATATATTTGGTACAATTATTTCCCTTCTAGATATGATATTTTTTACCATATAAGACAGAAATCACTTTACTATTAACTGAGCTATGAACATCCGTAACAATATTTTTCTTCTTCAAACATCAAATAGTAGAACCAATGAAGGGGCTTTTGATATGATACTAATTATAAGGTAAAATTATGATATGTGTGAGCACTGAGAGTGGGTTGAATCAGTGGTTAGATATTTTTATGTTTTCTTCTTTTAAAACAACTTTCTCCTTTAGGTAGATAAAAACGACTCTTCTAAAACACAACAAAAAATTAGAACCACTTAAACACATGAATTTATAAGGTTCACTACTCAACAAGAGAATCTAGTCCTTCATATTATTTGGAAACAATATGAGATCATGTGATCCACTAGAAGTAAATCCTTATGTTCTAAAATAAGTAGGGTATATCCATCACTTTGGTTTCTCTAAAGTCCTCTAACAGAATATTTTTTTCTTGCTCATTTGATATTATAATAAAAAATTTACAATAATGTAATATCCCATCACCAATACACTATAAAATTTTGTCACTATACTACTTGGATTCTTCACACTTTCACTTTTACAAGTCAGTTCTTCTTCTTCACTGATTTTTTACAAAGCAATGAGTAAGAACCACTCATTCCTCCTTCCACTTTCTTATATTTAAAAATGATATTTTTAATACAATATAAATCAATTTTTTTAAATTACCTATATTTTTAAAATTTTAGAGATCATGAACACTTCCCTTGTTGGATTTTCAGTTAAAATTGCATACAAGTATATCTTATAAAACTTACATGAACATCATATTATAGTCTTTAATATCTTAAAACAATCCATTAATCCCCAGACATCATCCTTTATTTTATTTTAAGATATATTAAAACTTTCCATATAATCTAATTCACAATCAGATCCACAAATCTTACATCTTTAAATATTTTTTTATGCACATATGCATGCATAATATATAGGGATTACTAATGTGTCACCCTTGTTTGATGGCTCATAGCTCGTAGGTCAATTTCATATGTCGAGCTTCAATTGCATATGTTTCACATTGATCTCTAACATAGAAAATTTCTATCTTTGACTCATTCTCACATGTGTTCCATTCTACGTGACCCTTTCAACTATGTGAATCATTTATGTATCCAATAATCTTTTATGAAGAAATTATAATATGTATTAGAACATTTGGGTATGCAAATTGTCCCATGAAACCAATCATATATCTAAAACTTTTTTATATAGAGATCATATTCTATGGATATTTTTACAAACATAAGTGCATTTATCTATGCAGATTATCATATATATAGAAACCAACATATGAATATCAAAATTCTCATATGTGGTTCTATAAATACTTAATTAGCAACCAAACATTATCATCATCCATTTTCTACCGTCTATATTTATTCAAAACATCACCCCAAAGGACCCTTACAAGAATCATGATAGCTATTATCATGATATTTAAACATAAGAAGAATTCCTTACTTTGTATCATCAAATTTAATAACTCTGCTTGTAAAACTAACCAATTCATGTGTTGACAACATAAATATTCTGGATTCTTGTTCATCATCTTATTCACCAATAAAAAAACTGATCAAAACCTCTTGATCTCAGAAATAACTTTATTAAATCCATGTTTATGATAAAAGAAGGTAAGCTCAACTAGAATGATCATTAAAATAATAAATAAATAAATTGGGGATTGTGACACAAGTGTTCGTATGAGGTTGTAATTACTATGACTAAACCATATCTACATAGGGGATAATATGGGTTTCGTTATGTTTCTCTTGATTTTTGAGTATAACTCACAACTATAAAACTATGAGCCTTGAGGGTCACTCAGAAAAAATATTAAAAATATTATCCAATTCTAATGAATTGGAGTTCTGGACATGGTGGTTCCCACATCGGGGTTTAGGTAATGTGTGAGTTTGGAAAATCACAAAAAATAAATAAATTACAAATTCTTTATGTTTATAAAATCAAGTGTTATATTTAATTACTCAATTTATTTCCAATCTATTGAGTGAATATAAGGAAATTTTTTATAGCTAAATAATTAATTATTTAAGGTCTATTAAATATTTTTTCGAGAGATGAGTTGATTTAATGAATCATATTTTATCATGTAACATTATTTTAATTATAAATTTATGTGATCCAATATTTATTATTTTTTTACCTGAGTAATAAGTCATAGGTGTTGTTTATGGATTATTCATAATTTTATATTTATTCAGGGGACAAAGAAAAATTTCAGTAAGCTTTAACCATTCTATTTAAGTCAAAAAAAGACCAAATTTTTTTGTACTCTTCATCCCATGAGTTTGAGAAATCCTCCTTCATCACTCCTACATACTAGAGAGGGGTATTTCTCAGCATCTTGATTTGGGTTCTCTTTCCTAGTTTGAAGGAACAATACTGCAATAATTATTGGTATGTCAAAACAATCATTGATTCTAAAAGATAGATCTGGAAAATTAGTGATTGATGTAACAACAAGCTCCAAAAGTTCATGTGTATAATCTAAATGGATACAATATTAGTTCCTTTGATCAACAAGTAAAACAATAATTTGATCAAAATCTAATTAGGTAGCAATTCAATTTTAATTTTTATGATTAAAATTAATCACATAGTATTCTCTTGTGTGTTACCTTGTGGAATTGTTTCTATAGATTAAGTCATGATGTTCGATCCAATAATAAAATATTTAATTTCCTATAGTTTTCCATTTCCATTTAACAATTAGTACTAACAGAAAATCCTTGAATTCATAGAAGTCTTGAACATCCTAAAGGAATCTATAATCACAAACAAGAAAAATCTTAATGTAGCATCACAAGTTTAACATGGTCGATCGATCAATTTCATGGGTAAAATATTCATTTCAGTTTCATCATATATTTTTCTGGTAGAAACCCCAATGCACTTCCCAATCGTGAAGTTTTTACTCATCCTAGAACTATTTTCTAGAAGTAGTCGATAAATTAGACTTTACAAGTGACATTGTGGAATGTGAATTAGTTGATATGATGGTATTTTGGGCTTATCAAATACTTCAGTGGAAATTATTTTCAACTCTGAAACATTAATAAATTTAAGAAATGTTCAGGAATCATTCATAATCCTTAGTGTGGAACTGGTTACGACAATTCTAGTGATTTGATCGAGACCATGTGTTAATGTAAACATATATATGTATCATAGGTTCTTCATCGATGGTTCCATTTTTATATATCATAGGTTCTTAAATGAAGTTTCCATTTGTATATATCATAGGTTCTCCATCGTCCTCTTATCGATTAACAATGATTTGGTTTAAAATCCGAAAGACAAAAACTCTAGATATTATCACCATATAGAAAGGTAGTAGGTGTTGTGGAATTGGGATCAAGCCCTTGATAAAGGATTATTATGTATCCCTATGAAGGCAATCCAAACCCGCATAGTTTGGTTCTACATAACAAGACATGATGTACCCTTTATGGGCATGTGATAAAGACTATCATGGTTTATTTTAAGGTTGTGCATCAGTAACCTTTTCCAAGCAGTTTAATGTTATACAGAGTGAACTATTGATAAGTTTATTTCATTCACATATTTTTGAGTTTTTTATTATATTTATTTATGTATTTAATTGATTAATATTTCCAATTTTGGAGTGTAATGACATGATTTATGTTTTATGGAAGGAAATAATAGACAATTGAAAAGGGAAAAGGGGTATAAAATATGATCCAAAATACTATTCGTGTTACTTGGCTTTTCTCATGAAGCGACACCAGATTTTTAAGATGAAGCATAGATTAAAACTGAAGTAGAATTCTTACAAATTGTGTAATGTCATCGTACATTGTGACTTCATCAAAAGGTATTTTCTACATAGGACAAGTAGTGGTGATGGTACACATTGTGAAATGAAATTACACATCATGAGTTGAACATTCACATCATGAAATATTTCAAAGTTCATATGAGATTCGCATGAGATTCACACACATTGAGGGAAACATGGATCAGGATTACACGACATGTAACCCAATTACACTTCATGACTTTTTCAGCAAGCATAAAATTAAATGTGATATGGGCCTAGAATTTTGATGGAAAACCATTTAAATACCTTCCTTGGATTCCCTTATAACTTATTCTAGGACCACCAGAAACAAGGGAGACAGAAACAAAGGTTGAAGAATATGGAGTAATGATCAGGGGTCCCACTTCACTTCCCTTCTTCACCATTATCCCTCTCTCGGTACCCATGATTCTCATTCTCATCATAATTATCAAGAGAGAGTAGTTTCATTAGTTTCGGGTGTTGTGATTGTGGAGGATATGATGCTAGGGTGTATTTCTATTTTATTATTCTTTTTTTGGATTTGTACAACATTCTTTTATCAATTCCATATCAATCTCATTTCATATTGCATGACCATTGTTTCATTGTGATTATTATTATTTCACTATATCAATTAATTTCATAAGTTTATGTATGACCATTATGCAATATAAGATGATTATGATTAAATATTGATTTAGGTCACTATGTTTTGTGTTTTCACAAAGTAGATGACCATTCCAAAGGTGAAATCATATTATTAGGGCAGGGCATCCAAGCCAATGATCAATATTGACCCAATTCTGACTCAAAAAATGAATAAAATCATTACTAATGAAATCCCTAGTACAAGAACCTGAAAATAAATGAATATTTCATGTCTCCTAGCCTGATAACAAACCCAATAGTTTCTTATTTATTTTCATCCTTCTCTTCAAAAACCCAAAAAATAATATCAATTGTATTTTCTTAGTTAATTTAGAACATATAATCCATTCATGTGGGTTAGATAATCATATTTTCTAGATGCTACATTTTTAGTTAGGTTGTATGAGTCAGTATAAATTACTAAATTTGGAAAGCCTCATATGATTTAATGACTCCCCATGGAATGTCAAAAATTTAGATCAATGTTCCAAGTAACTATTTGTGTGATGGAAACACATGAGAATCCCTTCATAATTTACCATGTTTTTTAGTAATTAGGGAGGATAAAGTGTGATGGTATCTTATGGAAATATGGACTCAATGAGAACAAATTATATAGTTCATTAAGGAATATAACCTAATGGGGAGCGGTGTGGCTCATAAGAAAAATGGGTTAATGAGGATATGAGTTTCACATGGAGTATTCCCTAGTAAAAATATGGGATTGGATGTTGGGTTTGAACCTTATAATGGCATCCAACATATCTAGATTGACCATAATAAAATATCATATTGTTGGAGCTGCAAAATTTAAGGTCATGTGACAGGACTATATTATGTAGTTTAAATTTCATTTAATAAGGATATTATTGTATAGTGTTTCATCATATGACTAGGTAATTTGTATCTTGAAGGAATAAAAAATATAGGATTGAGAGTGTATTACACATGGGAGGCCCATGTTCATCTAGGGGAATGGGAAGGATGCATTTGGGGCTTACGGGTATGCCACCCTGAGATGCCTTGCCTGGTTTGTAACTTGGGTGATAATAGGAATTGGGGATTACACCTATAAGGTGGACCTTTGAATATGTGAAGGGTCTTATATGTAAGAGAAGGACCATGAAAGTTTCTACCACGAGTCGAGTGATGGTCGGATGGAAGGACGACTGGACTCAAAGGGAAAATATCCCCATGGGGAATATAATGGGGGATATGCCCTAGCTACCCTTATATAATTGTCCTCGAATCATTCATGTATCTTGGTAATGTAGTAATCAATGGTAACATTGTTGAAGCTTATATATGGGAAGGAGGCTCATGCAAGCATGTCTCATTGAGTGGACTGGGTGAGCCAACTTAATACTATAAAAACCAAGATGAGCATCTTGGGATAAGTGATGCTTCACTGGTATCCTCACGATAGGGACCCCAATTATCATGGGAGTACATGATCATGACTACTATGAGAGTCCTATTGATCTGGGAGGAAGGCTTGGAGGCCTCCTTTTATCGTGGTAATACATGATTAATTGGGTGTACAATAGTGTGCATGGCCCAATCATGTAATTCAGGAGGTCATAAACAACGCCATGGAGAAGAGGTTCCTGAGTGGGTATCCTTGGGGATAGTGGAACCTAGGTAGGGTACCTGGGTGAGGATGGCACCAAGGCAGGAGACATGAGAGTAAAGGGTTCTTATGGTAGAGGACGTGGAAGAATTCTCACCCTAGTGGGTTACCTCAGCTAACATAAAACCCTGGTAAGAGGTTGGGAGGAGTGGTCACCCTAGTATGGGTTAGGGTGAAGTGGTCACCTTGGTATGGGGTTGGGTAAATAAGCATACCTAGTAAAGGGCTAGTACAAAGTTCGACCCTTTTGAGAGAATATGGTGAATGGGGTGCCCCGGTGGTAGGCTCAGGTGAAGGAAATCCGTAACGGGTTTATATGGAGAATATGGTGCCTTATTGGAGGGATAGAGAGAATGGTATCCCAAATTATAGCCTAGGCCAAATAGGGTTCCCTAGTGCTGGGATAGGGAGAAGTGATCGTCCTAGTGTAAGGATGGTCAAAGTGGTTTCCCTAATGTTGTACTCTCAAGGTGATCTGGGCGCAACCTTAGTATGGAGTTCCCATGAGGGGGTACATCACCCTAGTGTTGGAGGACTGAGAGGGAGTGGAATTCCACAAAGTCTCAGTGTGATAATACTTTGGGTTACGTAATTAACATAGTTTTTTGGTTAATTCCATTATGTTTTAAGCTTAGTTAATCTACCTAAAGGGGGTTTGGAAGCTAGGGTGTGAAGAGTATTGGTCATTCAAGGTAACCCTCTTCTAGTTTCGAAGTGTATTAAATGAGGACCTGGAGGGTTTCTTTATAGTAAATTGAGGTAACCTGAGAACATGTAGGTTGGGAGATGATGTGGTTTGCATATGTGAATAGAGCGTGCAACATGAGCATTCAACATGGGTGTGTAGCATGAGTGTGCTGGTGCACTACATGCTAGTCAGTAAGGTGAGTGACTAGGGTGCACAACTTTGTCTCATAAACTAGGGATCATAAGGTTTGGGCATGGGTTTGGTGAAGTCCCCAAGGGAGAAAATAGCCTTGGTGACCAAACTCTGGCAAACAGACCTGGGTGCATTATTAGACTAAAACAAAACTCTATTAAGACATTCCAAATTAAAACAGTTATAAATTTTTATCTCATTTCCTATTTTAGCTCAAGGGCCTTCAAATAAAAGCCTTTGAAATTAACTACGCCCATAAATATTGGGCTCCCCCATAATAGAGAATGTAATGAACTAGAATTTTTTAAAAAAAATCCTTTTGTGATTGAATTAAATTCCGTATTATGGTTATAGAAAAACATGAACTTATTTGGTTTTATTATACCCTATAAAATTTAAGATATTTTTAAGAATCATAACCATTGATGAAATATCCTTTTAATAATGATCATAGGATTTTTATAACTATAAGGTTATGATAAATCCAATTGACACAGAAAAAATAACTAATGGCTGCAATAAGCAGGATTATACTATATGAATCTCATTTATCAAATCTTATAAGGGAAATGACATCACCATAATTTTCCCTTGACCAATAACAAGATTATATCAAAAAACTAATGAATTATTGAAACCATTGATGATATAATTTCAATCTCATCGAGGTCATAGTTCAAACCACGTACGCCAAGCCACCCCATAAAAACTTTACCATTGCGCGCCTTACCTTTAGTAAATTTTCTGGTGTAATAAAATGTTATGTATCAATATCTTAATAATATGAATATTTATATTGTATTTTTAATAGAATAATGGTTATATTTAATTCTTATTATTCTTAATTTATGAATGATGTTTATTTTTATTCAGTAAAACAAAAATTGTATTTTTAGGTAATATACAATTTCAAATAAGAAATTCCTTTTGATGAATTAAACAATAATTTAAATAATTTATTTTAAAAAAAATAATTTAATTTATGAATTTTTAGTAAATATAAATTACAATAATATTTTTATGAAGTCAAATATAATTTTATAAGGGTTTGAAAACTGTTATTGTTAAAAAACCTACTATTTCTCAATATATGTCAATTTTTATTTTATAAGGAAAAATTCACATATTTCTAAAATAATTTTGATAAATTAAATATCATTTTTAGAATAGACATGTTTAAATTATCCAATAGTTAATTTTTCATAATTTTTTTATATAGTCTATTAATTCGGTAAAAATTAAATACGATATAAATATACAGTGTGTATTATGAGATCATAATGACACAAAAGTAATGTGATGAATTATATAAAGGTTTCACATGCCCAAATATTTGATTCCTATTTAAAATAATTTTATTTTTAGGTTATTTTTTTTAATTTTATAAAGCCTATATGAATCCTGCAAAACCTATATTATATATTAAGGTTTTAAAATAAATTATTCATTAACCTGACTCACTTCCACATCACTGTGGATAATACTTTAATGAGTTAGTCCCTTTAACTTATAAAATAATTGAAACCACTCCACTTTTTCATAAACCATGGGAAAACTATGGGAATGTTATTGTTTTTTTTAATTTTTTATAGAGTCCAAAACATAAGTTTGAGAAATAATAATGGACTCCCCTATATTTTCCTATATAAACCTACCTTGGCTCCCCTTACTCTTCACACAAATACCTTGGAGCACAACTTTAATCTTCCCTACCCTATATGTACTTCATCCCTAGTTCCCCCAATCTCTCATGTCGCTCCTCTGAAGCATTTGGAATCACACTATCAAGGTAAGGGATCTTTTCCTTCATCTCCTTATTCAGGCATCTTCTTCTTTTTGTGCATTTTATTTCAAATAATTAATGTTGTGATATGTTTTTAAACATACCTATTACTTTCCATTTTATTGAAAAGTGTTGAAATACCCATTTCTCTCTCATTAAATCATTTTATTAATCTTTATGTACTATCGTTATGATGCCAAAATTTCACTACGATTTTTCAATGCAAAACTATTGTATTGTAAATGCCATCACAATTTCCACTCCAAGGTATTCACCTAGACATGACTACACTCCTTTTACTGGGTAATTCAATTTATATATTCTATAATCCTTGATTATGGGATTAAATTCGATTAAATATTATACTATTTTAAATGATCTATGTGGAACACTTATGCATGTACATGATATGAAAGGGTCGGGTGTGCCTGGAATTATGTAGCACTCCAATGCATTGAGTAATATTTTAGTGTCATGATATGTCATGCAAGGGATTTTGGAGTTAATCTAACCCATCATGGTACTTTTTCCGCCATGATATTATGTCTTGGAATTTAGCCTTGTCCTATATTAATCATGTCATGTTTAAAGTTGTTTCCAAATTTCATATGTTGCCTTTATGTTATCATGTTATATCATGCCTCTTTGTTAATGTTTATGATTCTCACCTTTTTATGTCCCATTAAATTTCCAATTGTCTAACATGAAATTATTTTTTCATGTTATGATTTTTATCCCCTTACTGGGATATATAGCTCACCCCTTTCTTATGTATGTCCCCAGGTTATCCCATGCATTTTTAAGAATGATGGAATATTATGATCAGGTTAAGTGTGTTTTCAATAATGATGATATACCCCCTATTTTAAGTTTTTATGTAATGTACCTAATTAACCAAATAAACTACACTTAATTATCTTCTAGTTTTTAATATATGTGTTCTTATGTTATAAATTGTGAATAAATAGATAATAAAGATTAGGTTCATCATAGTTGGTATCAAATATAGGTTTAGTTATTTTTTGGATTTGGATTAGAAATCTCTAGAGAAATCCTTAGGTATAAGAATAAACAAAATAATACAAACCTATATTTTGGTAAAGGGTAAGTGGATTCCAATAAAATAAATCCCAACCTGGATACTATATGTGGATCTGGCTCTGGAACAAATATACCTTGGGGAAACAACTGAAAACACCTTATTAAGCTAGACTCAATTGGGAAATGGTGTACAACAACAAGCCTTGTTACACACATAGTTGGACAATCTTGTGGGATATGTTTTGGTAAATTCACAAGATTATTACAAACTATTTTTTGAGGAATAAAAGAATTCCCATAAGAGACTATGGTAGGAAATAGATCATAGTTAACATATATTGAATCTTATAAATTCATAAGTTAAGGAATAAATTTAATTTATAAGTTATCCCTTTAATGTTATTGTCTTCCCATTTATGTGTTTAATAGTTTTAAAATTATCATCCCTAAGTCTAGTTTGGATGAAGTAAATAGCTAGAACCAAAATAAAAAACTCAAAGGTAGGGTTATCATCCATAGTTTTATGCATTCCTCCATGTCATATATGTTTAGTAGACCTATTCAAGAACCCACACAAATCATGGAAGTTGTGATGTTGGTGAAAATGAAAAATGGGGAAATTATTGTATCCCATGTATGTAACTCCTCCACTATCAAAATTTTTGAGCTAAACATCCCATAAAACCTTTTGATTATCCCTTTAGTGGAATTTGATGCAATTATAGGTATTGATTGGATTTCATTACATAGATCTAACATAAATTGTCACGAGAAGGAAACCAATCTATGTATAATGAATTGTCCACTGATTCTATACAAGTGAAATGAGGTGGATGAATCTTCTTTAGCACTAAAATATCAAGTATGGATATTATTTAACTATGATCAAACATATCTAGATCAAATTATTGACTCAAAGGAAAATATCATACTTCAAGAAATACCCATTGTGAGGGAATACGCTAAAGTATTTCCTGAAAAACAGTCTAGTATTCTTCCTAGTTAAGAGGGTTAATTTTCAATAGTGATTATAGTTGGGGATTTTCCAATATCCATGACTCAAAATAGAATGTTTTTTGTTGAACATGAGGTGATATAGAAACTTCTATAGTATACTCTAGATAAAGGGTTCTTATTCCCAAGTGCTTTACTATGAGGTGAACTAGTACTCTTCCTCAAGAAGAAGGATTGTTCAACGCACTTTTTCATTGATTATCGAGAGCGAAACATGATCATGATAGAGAAAAAGTATAATTTTCCATGGATTGAACACTTGTTTGATCAGCTACATGGATCCCAATACTTATCTAAGTTGGATCATTAGTTTTTTTATTTTCAAATAAGGATTATTAAAGAGTGTATCCCCAAAAATGCTTTCCATAAATAGTAAGGGCACTACATGTTTATAGTAATGCCATTTGGACTCACTAATTCATCAACAATATTCATGGAACTGATTAATAGAGTCTTTCATGATTACCTCAAAAAATTATGGTAGTCTTTATAGATGATATTCTAATATACTACAAATTCAAGGAGTAACATGATTAGCATCTAATAACGGTTCTAAGGATCCTTTGAAAGGAGAAGATTTATGAAATGTATAAAAAATGTGAGTTCTGTTTGAAGGAGGTTTCATTATTGGGGAACATAATCATAATAAATAAGATATCTATGGACCCTACGAAGACATAAGAAATTGAATGATGATTGAGGCCAACAAATATGATAGATATATGTAATTTCCTTGGATTATCTTGGTATTATTGATTAATTTTAAGAAATTTCTCACTATGTTTAAACACTTTAATGAGGATAACCTCAAATGGAGTTGATAAAACACTATTTTGTTGAATATTTTATTCATAATAAATGACATAATTTCCTCAAATTGTTCTAAATATGTTCATTTATGAAATATTTGGGATTAGATCATTCATTTGAAAATTTGATTAAAATTTCAGTTTTACCCTTTTAAAATGAACTGTAGTGTTTTGCATATAAATATTCGAATATGAATAATTTGAACTTAAATTTTTGTTACAGATTTCCTCAATTAATTTTTTACAACTTTTATTCAGGACACTGGAGATAAAGAATGCATTGGGTTGGTAAAAATGGGCCATGAAGAAAAATTTGGGCTGGACTCGCCAGAATGGATATGGGATCTATATTTTGGCCATAACTACTTTATCCGAGGTTGTATTGGGGGAAAAATTTGAGAGGATCTTGGAGATTAATTTGCACAGAAATCATCCTTCTGGAAGGAGAGCTGGTTCACGAGTTTTGGAGGACAAATAGTCGGTGAATGTTGTATTAAATTATTTGGACGAGATTCCCCATTCACACTCGAAACCTCTTTAAACCTAGCATCCCCTCCACTCAATAAATAATTTTTTTTCTCATTTGGAGGATTTGGGACGTGAATTAAGAGATTCGATGCAGAGAAGAATTAGTTTCACCAAAGTTCTCCAACCATTGTAAGAGGGGTAGCTCTTGAAGCAAGGATCCCTCATCGAAGCATCCTTCTCTTCTTCATGTTGTAATATTTTCATTTATGTACTAAACTTCCTTGTTCTTATTTTATTTATTCTATTTTCTTAGGTTTTATTAAAATTTCATATTTTCTTAATATTCCTATTTCGTCTGGAATTATTTAGTAGATGCGTGATTGGGTTATACCCATTATAAACCGTTCCAAATGCAATTCGCTTCAATGATGATAACGCCACCCATAGAAGTGTAGTATTTTAAGTAATTGATCTCTATCATACATTATTAATTCATTTATTTTGAATCAATGAGATAATTTAATTCACTTAATATGATCTATTAATTTAGTTTTCAATTTAGATGAAACTAAGAAAGAAATTGAACAATAAACAAAAATCACGTGAGGTCCAGAATTGTGTGAATTGTGAGAGAGCGAACTTAATTGGTAATTCAAAACCACATGGGATCAATTTGTACAGTTAAAATATAATCCCTAAACACAATTAATTTTCATTTATATAGAGGATATGTTCCTTAATTTACCACTTACCATAATCTAATGTTAGAACATCAATCAAAGCAGGGTGTTGCGATTGCGTGTTCCGAAGTTATACTAGGGTTAAATTCACATCATCTTTGTGGTAAAGTTAATTCTCATATGGTTCGGGATTTAAAAAATTAAGCAATCATAATTAATTGGATATAAATTTAAATGATAATGATTAATAAATTATTGAAGAGGTATAGTTAGATCGATTACACTTTCTAAAAATAGTTTAAAAAAAACATCTTCTTGTTGTGCTTTGTTAATCAACTTACATTTCAAAATAAAAAATAAAACAATATTCAATCTTATTCCAGAAAACTTCTTCTAGTTTTATAAATGATAAAAAAACCCATCCTTTCAATTAGTTTTCTTAATTACTTTTATTTTATTTTCAAAATATCTTTAATAAGTTGTTAAATTTACTTCCTCCTTTGAGAGACGACCTTGGTCAGCCACTCTGTTGCACCTATGTAACCTAGAAACCACTAATCATTTGAGGGTACCCAAGATAGTGTTCTATCAAATTGGTTCCTTTTACTAAGAGGCAAGTAATTTATTCAACCAATTGTAGGTAATTATTTTATTTTTTATTTTATTGTCTTATTCTCCTCTTTCTTTCTTCTTTCCCCTTCCTCAAGTTTTTTTCTCTTACTCTCTTGTTTTATTATTATCGGACAAACTAGAAATTCCTTCATTTTTATTATGGTCCACCTTTCTTTATTTCCTTTTTAACTTTCATTGATTTATGACACAAAATAATCCTGAAGATCTCTTAGATCTTGACCCTGAGATTGAATGTAGCCTTTGGGAATGAATATGCCATTTGCAATCTACGGGAAGTTTCAATATTCAACCAGTTGGAGAATTCCTCCACTTTTAGAACATTGAAATTGGAAGCAATTCAAATTCAACCATAAAACAAGAACCAATGGATGAAAATAATGGGAATGAACTTAATAGAACCATTTGAGAATTGGTTTCACCTGATATTAACTATCATGCAAATTTTATTGAATACCCAAATCATGAATCAAACTTTGAATTGAAATTTGGATTAATTCATCTTCTTCCAAAATTCCAGGGCCTCTCTGGTGAGGATCCCAATAAACACCCTTAAGAATTTAATGTGGTTTGCTTAACCTTGAAACCAAGAAGTGTATCTGAATACCAAATAAAATTAAGAGGATTATCATCCTCACTTGATGGAGCTGTGAAAAAATTGCATGTATTATTTACAACCCAAATATTTAACTTGTTGGAACGATTTAAAATGTCTTTTATTGCAGTGATTATTTCCAGCATCAAGGACCACTTCCGTTTGTAAAGAGATCTCTGGGATCAAGCAAGCATAAGGGGAGTCAATATACGAGTTCTGGGAGCGATTCAAGAAGGTGTGTGCAAGATTCCCACATCACCAAATCAGTGAGAAACTACTCATCCAGTACTTCTATGATGGATTCACACCTATGGAGAGAATAATGGTGGATGATACGGCTGGAGGAGCATTGGTGGACAAGACATCAGTATCTACAAGTGTGTTGATCGAAAAAATGGCCCAAAACTCCCAACAATTTGGTGATCTAGGTACACCACATATCATGATAGTTCATCAGGTAATTTCATCTTCTCTTGAAAGTCATTTGATTGATACCAAGTTGGAAGAATTGACAACTAAAGTGGGATAGATTTGTTTGGCTCAAAATACATCCCAACCCCCTCATTCAAGTCCTTGTGGCATTTTCACTGAGATAGGCCACCCAACTGATTGTTGCCCCAAACTATAAGAAAGAGAGGATCATACTGCAGTGTAACCAGGGTGACCTTATTAGTAGAAACAACCATATCCCCAATATAATCTTGATTTTTTTGCACCAACATACAACCAAGGGTGGAAGGATCAATCAGACATGGGGTATAGATCTAGAAAACAACAAAGTCCACCCTTTCAACAAAACTTCCTGGAGCCTTTTCCTTACCAGAAGGGATTCCAACAACCCCAAAGAAGATTTGAAGCCTAAACATCAACAATCCAACAACAAGGGAATCTCCCACCAAAGGTAGATTTTAATACTGATGATCTTTTGAAACAAATTGTTCTTAATCAACAGAATGAGCTGAAGAGTCATTGTTTGGAGCTGAGGGAGTTGAAGAATCAAATGAGCCAGATTTCCACCACCCTCTATGAACATGTAAGTAATAATTCTGGAAATCTACCTTCCCAACCCACTCTAAATCCAAAGGGGAATGTGAGTGCCATCACATTGAGAAGTGGGAAGAAAACAACTGATGCTTCTCCACCTACCATTGCACTGAAATTCACCTCAACTCCAAAAAATCCCAATTCCACATCAACTGATGAGAAACCCAAGGAGAAAGATAAAGGTATGAAAAAGATTAATGATTTTACTCTTACACCCCTTCCTTTTCCAGAAAAGGTTGTTCAAACCAAGAAGATAGCTGAAGAAGCAATGCGAAAGGAGGTTTTTGACACATTTAATCATGTAGAGAACAACATTCCTCTACTTGATGCCATTAATCAAATTCCAAGGTTTGCAAAATTCTTAAAATAACTTTGAACCAATCGGAGAGGCCTCAAGGAAAATGAAAGGGTCAATCTTGGAAGGAATGTGCCAGAATGCATTACAAAAACTCTAGCAATGCCGATAAAGTGCAAGGATCTAGGGAAATTCACCATCACATGCACCATAGGGGAGTTACACTTTTCTGTTTCACATTGTGATTTGAGAGCATCCATAAATGTGATTACTCACTCTGTATTCTCTTTTTGCAGGTTGTTGAGCTGAAGACGATGAGAGTAGTGGTGCAGTTGGTGAATAGAACTATGCCATATCCAACGGGAGTCCTTGAGGATGTACTTGTATGGGTAAGAGACATGGTCTTTCCAGCATATTTCTATGTGATTAACATGGAGGATGATCATGTAAGTTATCATGCTCTCATTATCATAGGTAGACCCTTCCTCAAAACTGCAAAAACTATCATAAATGTCAATGAGGGTACAATTTAATGGATTTTGGAGATGAAGTTGTTATATTTAATGTTATGGAATCCATGAAGTACCCCTTAGAGGAACATTCTGCTTTTTTATCTCCCATTTTGAACCACCAAGTAAAAACCACATGGATTTTGATTGTCCTATGCCTAAGGAGATTATTAGTATTGGTTCCAATTTTATGTCTAAAAGTACTTCCAAAACCTATTTATAATTCACAAGACTCTCAAAGATTTGATTTTGAAATGTAATCATATTATAATTTTGATCATGTCAACTCTAATTATGACATGGCTGTTGAGTATGCTGATGGATTTAATGCTTTATTCTCTGATATTGATGATGTATATTCTGCTAATCATTCTATTTTTAAACATATTTCAGTTTCTTCTATATCTCCATTCATACCCCACCCCCTACACTGGAAATTAATCCATTTCCAACAAATATCAAATACTCATACTTGTTAAGTGGTGAGAAATTACATTTTATCATTGCAAACAATATCCCTTTTGAACATGAAGAAAAACTTTTGAATATTTTGAGTGAGAACATCAGGGAAATCGGGTGGACCTTGGCTGACATATCAGGTATAATCTCCTCCATTTTCATGCATAAGATTCTTTTGGAGGATGGGGCTAAACTAGTGAGGCAACCACAAAGGAGACTCAATCCAACCCTTCTGGAGGTTTTTAAAGAAAGAGGTTGAAAAATTTCTCAAGGAAGGTATAATCTATCCCATTTCAGATTCTCAGTGGGTAAGTCTTATTCAGGTTGTGCCTAAGAAAAGTGGTGTTACTTTTGTTAAAAATGAGAAAGATGAGTTAGTTCTAATGTGGGTGAAAAATAGTTGGCGTGTGTGTATTTATTATAGGAAACTAAATCAATCTACTCGCAAGGACCATTCCCCCCTCCCATTTATTGATCATATGCTTGAGTGAATTGTTGGGAAAACACATTATTGTTTCTTGAATGGATTTTATAGATATTTTTTGGTTCCTATTGCTCCGTAAGATCAGGAGAAGACAACATTAACTTGTCCTTTCAGTAATTTTTCCTACCAAAGGATGCCATTTGGACATTACAACGCCCCAGGTACCATCCAGAGATGCATTGTGGGTATTTTTTCTGATTTTGTTGAGACCTACATGGAGGTATTCATGAATGATTTTACATTGTATGGGTATTCATTTGATAAATGCCTAAGTAGTTTTGGAAAGGTGTTGAATCGTTGTATTGAGAAGAATCAGGTCCTACACATTGAAAAGTATCATTTCATGGTAGATCATGGCATTGTCTTAGGGCATGTAGTGTCAAAACATGGGATAGAGGTTGATAGATCTAAGATTGACATTATTTCATCCTTACCCTATCCTTCATGTGTGCGTGATGTTAGATCTTTCCAAGGTCATACAAGATTTTATTGGCGCTTCATCAAATATTTTAGTAATATTTCTCTTCCTACGTCGTGATTACTTTAAAAGGATTCTAATTTTGTGTTTGATGATTCTTGTAGGAATTAATTTGACGAGATAAAACAATGTCTTACCACTCCACCTATCATACAGCCCCCACGGTGGGAGCTTCCTTTTGAGATTATGTGTGACACATCCAACTTCGCGATTGGAGTTGTCTTATCTCTGAGGGTGGAGGAACATTCACATTTGATCGCCTATGCTTCGAGGACATTGGATTCGGCCCAATCAAATTACACAACCACGAAAAAGGAGTTTCTTTCTATCATATTTACTTTAGATAAATTCTTTTCATATTTATTGGGCTCTAAATTACTTGTTTTTTCTCACCATACAGCTCTGGGGTACCTCTTGAAGAAGCTAGATGCAATGCACAGGCCGATCCGATGGATGCTCCTTCTTCAAAAATTTGATATTGTGATAAAGGACAAAAAGGGGTAAAAAAACATGGTGTTGGACCATATGAGTAGGCTTACTCACACACTATAGAATGACACCTTGAACAAGGTAGAACTTTGGGACACTTTCCCTGATGAGCATCTTTATTCCATCGCAGGTACGCATCCTTGGTATGCATATTTAGTTAACAAACTTTTTGCCTCTGAAAACCCTACAAATTCAAGAAACATCAAGTCTAAAATTAAAAAGTGAGTCTCAGTATTATGTTTGGGATGATCCATACCTATGGCGCATGTGTAGTGATCAGGTTATTAAGAGGTGTGTTCCTGATCATGAGTTGGGGCCTATTTTACATTTTTGTCTTACACTTCCTTATGTTGGACACTTTGGACTCCAACAGACAGCTAGGAACGTTTTTTACTCTGGATTATATTGGATTAGCATATTCCATGATGCCCATGTGTTTTGTAAGTCATGCTCCCATTTCCAACACACTGGGAACATTTCTAGAATATATGAGATGCCCCAACAACCCATACTATTCTATGAGATTTTTGATGTATGGGGCATTGATATTATAGGTGTTTTTCATATTTCATTTGGATTTTTATATATTTTGGTTTCTATTTATTATGTTATTAAATGGGTGGAGGCTAAGGGCACTAGGACTTATGCTTCTCATGTTGTTGTGGGATTTTTCAAAGCACAGATTTTTTTTAGGTTTGGAGTACCGAAGGCCATCATAAGTGACCAAGGGACACACTTCTGCAATTAGAATTTTTCTTCCCTTCTTTGGAAGTATGGGGTGACACACAAAACAACAACACCATACCACCCTCAAACAAATGGCCATTTTGAGGTTTCAAATAGGGAATCGAAATTTTTTTTGGAGAAAACTGTGCAGCCAAATAAGAAAGATTGGAGCAAGAGCTTGGATGATGCATTATGGGATTATAGGAAAACATACAAGACACCCATTGTTATGTCCCGATTTCGGATTGACTTTGCGAGATCATGTCATCTCCTCGTGGAGGTTGAGTATCGGGCTTATTGGGATATAAAAAAATGAAACATGGATTTGGCCCAAGCTGGAATCCAAAGGAAGCTACAAATTCAAGATATTGAGGAGATTTTATTTTCCTCATATTAGAACTCAAGAATGTACAAGGAAAAATAAAAAGCATCTCATGATAGAATGATCCAACAAAAGGAGTTTCATGTTGGAGAGATAGTCCTTCTCTACAGTTCACAACGGAAGCTAATGTCTGGTAAGTTTCATTCCAGGTGGTCAGGCCCTTATGTTTTGACTAATATTTCTCCTTATGGTGCAGTTTATATCACAAAAGAGGACATATGAAGGATATTTATAGTCAATGGTCAATTTTTGAAGAGATACATTGATGGACTTCCTGCTGATGCAGTGGATTTTATCACAATGCATGGCCCCATCATCACTTGAGCACATAAGGCTGTTCCTAACCCTTTAACTTTTTTATTCTTTGTCCTATTTAAAATTATACACTTCATGTGCATATATAATCTCATGCGTTCACATTGAGGAAAATTTAATATTTTAGTTTTGGGGGAGGGAACCTTTTACTTTAGAAATTTCAATTGTTTTCCTGTTTAAAAAACAAAACAAAATGTGTATTTTTCAAATTTTTGTGTTTATTTTTCAATTTTTTGTGTGTTTTTGAAGATTTTGTGCTGCAATTATCCTCATCATCATTTTTAAATCCATATAAATAAGTGAAAAAATTTATCACTTGAAACTAAGCTTAAATTAATGCTAAAATGACTTTGTTTCAAGTTCAAATATTTAGTAATTTCATAAAAAGTACACTGAATGGTGAATCTTATCCCACATCTCACAGTATTTATATTTGAAATCACATTCATGTGATGATTATGAACCATTATTTTCATATTCTTTACATTCACCTCACTTCTTGAGAGAACCAAACCAAGCTTGATTTAACCAGAATTTGATTTATTCTAGTATAAACTTGAGGGTTTGAGGTACTTATGTTTAAATGATTGAGGCATTTTTTTGGTATTAAATCCCCTATTTCAAATAATCCTTTTTTATAATGGCCTAATAGGAACATTTAATCCTTGTAGCCCTTATAATCCATGAACAACCTATTAGGTTAGCCACATTACATTCCAATTTTCCCTATCCAACCTACTCTTGAAGTGAAATTTCATAATCTAGTTGAACTTAAGTGTGGGGGAAGTTGTCTTGGGTTTTGCTACCACATTCTGTGATACTTTGGGTGGAAAATTAAATTATGAATAGATGTTTTTGCTAATGGAGAAAATAATTATATTGAAATTTGCGACTTTTCTGAATCTTTCATGATAAGTGAAGTTGTGCCTTTTCTGGAGCTTCTAATAGAGGTTTAAAGTTGTGCCTGTCTGGAACTTTCAAGAAAAACATGTTTGAGATGATTAACATTTTTTTATGAATGATGAATGGTGTAAAATTTCCATGAATTTTCATGATGATTGAGCTGAATTGATACTATGGGGATTTAGGAGGAGACCTTATTTAAGTGAAAATTAGATTAATGCAAATTTTCTTCAAAAAGAGTCAAGATCTCCTCATTCATCCTCAGATTTTTTCACATCTAAATCTTACCAACCAAAAGCCAAAAAACAACCCTAAAAAGACTTCATGATAAACATAGGTCCTTGACTCACATCGGGTGGCGATGTTGGAATTTATCAAGACTATGGTGACCCTTGTATGAGTTTGGATGAGAAAGACATTGCAAAAAAAATTGACATTTGTGTGATAAGAGAAAATTCAAGTGAGGTAAGTGTTTTGTGTATGGGAGGATAAATGAATTTGAAATATATTGAATGATATAAATGGAGAACTTAAAATAATGGTTTTTATGAGGCATTATATCTTTGTTTTCTTGATGTGGAATTTTTGGATCTTAAGGATATGTGTTTTGTAATTGTTTTGATTTAATATTGATATTTACTTGATATGAGGTTTTTCCCAAGAGTAAAAATGGGTAAGTGTGGGGGAGTTGATAAAACACTGTTTTTATGAATATTTTATTGATAATAAATGAAATAATTTCCTCATATTGTGCTAAATATGTTCATTTATAAAAATATTTGGGATTAGATCATTCATTTGAAAATTTTATTAAAATTCCAGTTTACCCTTTTAAACTGAACTGTAGTATTTCGAATATAAATATTCTAATATGAATTATTTGAACATAAATTTTTGTAACATTGTTTCTTAATTAAGTTTCTAAAACTTTTCTTTAGGACACTAGAGCTAAAGAATGCATTTGTTTGGTGAAAATGGGCCATTACGTCAAAGTTGGGCTGGACTCACCAGAATGGACATGGGTTCTGTATTTGGGCTATAACACCTTCATCCTTGCTTGGATAGACCCATATTTTGAGAGGATCTCGGGGATTAATTTTCTCACAAATCATCTCACTGGAAGGAGAGTTGGTTCATATTTTTTAGACGAAAAATGGGCAGTGCAAGTTGTATTAAAATATTTTTCCAAGATTTCTCATTCACACTTGAAACCACTTTACACCTAGCCTCCCCTCCACTCTATAAATTAGTGTTTTTTCCATTTGGAGGGGTTGGGATGTGAATTAGTAGATTGGAGGAATATGAGAATTGGTTTCACCCAAATTATACAACCATTGTAAGAGGGGTAGCTCTTGAAGAAAGGATCCCCTCATCGAAGCCTCCTTCTCTTCTTCATGTTGTAATATTTTCATTTGTGTATTAAACTTAATTATTCTTCTTTTATTTATTCTATTTTATAATGTTTTGTTAAATTTTATTCTTCTCTTAATCTTCTTATATGGTCTATAATTCTTTATTAGAAGCGTGATTGGGTTATACACATTATAAACCGTTGCAAATTTAATTCGCTTCTATGATGATTACCCATGGAAGAGTAGTCTTTTTAGTAATATATCTATCTCTTACCTTATTCATTAATTTATTTTGAGTCAATGAGATAATTTAATTTACTTAGTATGATCTATAAATTGAGTTTTCAATTTAAATGAAACTAAGAAAGTAGTTGAACAATAAACACAAATCACGCGAGGTCGAGAATTGTGTGAATTGTGAGAGTGTGAACTTAATTGGTAATTCAAAACCACATGGGATCAATTTTTAGTGTTCAAATATAATCAATAAACTCAATTAATTCTAATTTCTAGAGAGGATATGTGATTTAATTTACCACTAACCATAAGCTAACCTTAGAAAATCAATCAAAGTAGGGTGTTGCGATTTCATGTTCCGAAGTTAGCCTAGGGTTAAATTAACTTCATCTTTGTGGTAAAGTTATTTCTCGTAGGGTTCGAGATTTAAAAAATTAAGGGATCATAATTAAGTGGATATTAATTTAAATGATAATTATTAATAAATGATTGAAGAGGTAGAGTTATATCTATTTAACTTTGTAAAAATAGTTTTCTAAAAAACATCTTCTCGTAGTTCTATGTTAATCAACTTACATTTTAAAAATTAAAAACAAAAAAAATATGAAATATTCTTCCAGAAAACTTCTTCTTGTTTTATAAATGATAAAAAAATCCATCCTTTCAAGTAGTTTTCTTAATTACTTTAATTTTATTTTCAATATACCTTTAATAAGTTGTTAAATTTACTTCCTCCTTTGAGAGACGACCTTGGTCAGCCACTCTTTTGCACTTAAGTATCCCAAAAACCACTAATCATTTAAAGGTTCCCAGGACAGTTCTCTTTTAGGAGTAAAATGTTCTCATAATAATGAATGTGAAGATAAGTTCAAGGAGATGAAAAATAGGACTATCACTACACTTACAATTATGATACCCACAATTGGGGACCTTTTTGTGGAATACAACAATTCTTCAAATAAGGGATTAGGTTGTGTGCTAATAAAAATGAAAAATTGATAGCTTATGCCTCAAAGAAATTGAATGTTCATGAACAGGACTACCCAATTCATGATCTAGATTTGGCCATAGTAATCTATACATTGAAAATATAGTATCTTTATCTCTTTAGGTTAAATTAGAAAATATCTAAAAATCATAATAGCCTCAAATATATTCACAGAGAAAGATCTTAATATGCACATGTGAAGAAAGTTGGAGCTAAATAAGGACGATGACTTCTTAATACACTACCATTCTGGGAAAGAAAAAAAGTGGTAGATTCTCTAACTGTAAAGGTTCCATTAATTTTAACATTTAATATAATTGAGTAGGAAACAACTTTGTTAGAATTGAAAAGGATAGACATTGATATCATAAATGAAGGAACTTCATCAATCATTTCAAAAAATTATTTCTCAACCATCCCTTTTGAATAAGATAAAGGATGATCAAATAAATGATGTGGAAATTCAATAGAAAGTAGATGTAATGATAAAAGTAAAGTAATTAGTTTTCAAATTTAATGAAGAGGGAGTTGTAATATTTTGGTCACAAATATGTGTTCCATCAAATCCTGAGTTAAATAATGAGTCGTTTGATGATGTACAAAGCTCAACCATATCCATCCATCCATAAATCACAAAGATGTATCAAGATATTTGAGAGCATTATTGTTGGAAAAATATTAATAAGGAGATTATGGAATATATATTACAGTGTCTTGTATGCCAGAAAGTGAAGGATGAAAAGAAAAAATCCAAGGGGATGATGAAACCATTACTCATACCAACACGGAAATTAGAAAACATAACAATGGAATATTTCACTGGTCTTTTGAAGACATCAAGAGGAAATAAATCTATATAGGTTTTGGTGGATCTTCTTATAAATAGTTATAACTTCATTGAAATTCAATAGGACTTCTCACTCAATTAACTTGTAGGGATATACATTAGAGAAGTGGTGAGGTTGTATGGAACACCACTATTGATTGTATACAATCAACTTCCATGATTTACTTCCATGTTCTTGAAGAGACTATAAAATGATCTAAATAATGATCTAAATTTCAACATGAATTATCACCCTAAAACCAATGTCCAATCTAAGTGGTCTATCTAAACACTCCAGGAAATGTTGATAGATTTATCGATAAAGGAGGATGGTGTTAGAGTTGGTGCACTAGAACCAACTTATTTTTACTTTATGATAATCTTTTATTCACTATTTGGTATATTAATAAACTACTTATCATATCATGTTTTTTTCTTCTACATAACATAAAATTTGATAATGTCTTAATAGTATTTGTCACATTAAAAGGTCATAGTTGTTCCCCACTATGATGAGAAACTGGAAGTGCTATGACACTATTCTTGAATATATATTCTATATCTGGATGAAATCATTCCTGGGACATAAATGATATAGGATATCATGGGTGGATACTCATAGGACTCTGACACCCCTTCTCATGGTGTACACCCTTGGTAATATCCAGTATGATATTATGAGAACAAGACCAACCAGTAGGAAATCCACAAATTTCTTTGTGTCATTGCATGTTCTTATCTGCAAATGTGTTTATAGGTCCTTAGACTTTAACATTATTATTAATTAATATTATGAGTCACACCATAAGATGTATTGGCAAAAACCATGATGACAGATGTTCATGGTGAGGTTAGATATGTTGGGTGCCTCATGAGTAATATTTCATTAATGAATAATGATAGAAAGGATTTATCCCATGTGTTATTTAGTTGAAGTTAATATCATAGGACCTTTGTTATAAATTATATAGACTAAATAAATCTATAGCCATGGTGGTCAATAAGGCAGTGCTATTTTTGGAAAGTCAAAGAAAGAGATATCGAGGATATAAGTTGATGGAACTATCATTAAACCTACTTAATTTGAGATTTAGTGATAAAGGATTATATTACATGGTAAGTGTTTGTATTAGGTGACATTCCATTGTGATGTTAACTTCTTTCCCTATGGTTCCCTTGGCATGTTGCTAGACGCTAACCTTAGACTTTAGGATGGCTCGCCTAATGCCACTAAGAAAGAGGCCTAGAAGGTCACACACTAAGTTTATCCAGAATATCAGTTAAATAATATATTATTATTTAGTATTTAAAAGGTTGAATAAATATTATTCTCGTATTTGGTTTAATAATTATTCATGTATTCCTAGTCACATATAATATTTTATTTTCCATTTAGTAAATAATATTTTTTTTTAAGAATAATGCAGTGATATTTATTTAATAAATAAATAGTCATTATTTAGGGCCTAAAAAATATTTTGGAGGAATAGTGGACCAAACTTAATGTTTTGGTTAGAAATACTAATATTGAATATTATTGGATTAAATAATATCTAATTTTAATTTTCAAGTTAAGCGCATGTCAAGAAATAATAATATTAGTCTTATAATTTGAAATGGGGTTTTCTAGGATTAAATAAATAAATAAGGGAACTTTTAAATTTATTTTATTTTTAACATAGAAATATAAATATGCATTTATATTATTTTCTCAAGAATCCAATTCATTTTTTCGGTTGTGCACAATGGATTTAGAGAAAACCCTCTCAAGCCTATAGAGATCTATTCTCTATAATCTCTCTCAAGAATGTACAGTAACACTCCTCCATCGGATCAAGGAGAATTCTTTTGAAGTTATTATTAAGGTGATCAAGGAAGAAGGTGCAAGGGAAAGGTTCTTTTGTGCTAGAACCTAGAGACTCCTTCAACGATGTCTGAATATTCATGCAACATAGGTTGATCACCACTAGAGTAAATCTACACATGGTTTCTACAATGAAACAATAGTGCACCACATATCTACCACTGATTCATCAATGAAGAAATAATTCCTTAGAGGTAATTATTTTCTTTTAATTAAATTGATTATAAATAAAAGTTTATGATCCTCTCTCTAGTTCTGGAGAAATTCTTCATAGTCTATTTTTGTTGATTCAATTTTTTGGATCATGGCATTCATCATCGAATAGATGCAAGATTGATCATTGATTATGGAAAAATAAAAAATGGGCACTGCCCATCAATATGATTTCACTAACCTAGGAACCTATAAGTGGTATCAGAGAGGTCACATGATTATTTATAATTATTTACAATCATTATTGATTTCTGAAATTATAATTTAGTTTTTAAATTCACGTTTTATCATTATTTTAATCTGAACTGTGAGATCCTCTTCTACCTCCATCAATTATCATAGATCTAGTGAAAGCGATTAATTTTATGATTAAAATAAAATCAAGGAATTCATACAAAGGTGGATAGAATTCTGGTCAGATAACATAGGAGTACAAACCATGTAATCAGAATTACACATTGTGTACTTTTGGTCAATGCATTGGTAGTCTGTTCTCCAATTAATCATGTTGTGTACATTAATGAAACATGGTTCAGTTAATTCTTACATTGCATGTTAACCATAATGAAAGGGTGTGGGGTCAGTCAGACTACATGTCGTGTGGCCCATAGGAAATGACATGTATTCACTATGGTTCAGAAAAAGGCCATGCAATCCATACATGTCCTAACCAATCAGTGATCGTGTAACACAAATACAACATGGCATGTGGCCCATTCGACACACTATGTACTACAAAAATTTATGAGGTACACTTTGCACATCGTGTCCCTAGGCATGTACCTCAAATGGATGGTGAGGGACGTACACACCATGTAGATCATATCTACACATGGAGTACTTTTACCAGTTTCATAGATTTAAAATTTATTTATTATACAATATAATCATTGATACATGTACATGCATGTGGTCATAAAGATGGGACACAACATCTAATATATTTTAACATAATTATATAATTTGTTAATTAACAACTACATAATGTTCATATCTGTATATCATGTATGAGTTGTATTACAATTTGTTACTCTACATGAATTGAAGCATAACACGTGACTGAAAAATCATGTAACACATGTAATCATCTGGGTAGAATAAATTGTGAAAGTATAAGAAAATAATGTATTCCAATGTCACAAAGAGTAAAATAGTATATGAGAATAATACATGTTGGGAAGATTTGGACAGATATTCACCGGGTTATGTCCAAGGTACAACTTATGTACACAATTAATTTTAAATGAATTTATTTAATTTAATTAAAATTATAATTGATAATATCCTCAAGTAAATTTAGATATGGTTTATGAAGAAAGGATTGATTAATTAAATATAATAATTAATCGATTCAATCATGATTTATCTTAAATAATAATTATTAATAATTGAATCTAGTTTTATTAAATTTGTAATTCATTGCATGCTTCTGGATGACCATGAGCTAGAACATACCTTTTGTATGTGATTGGTTTCACTTAAATTATTATTAGATTAAATTTTTGGTGTGTGTGCCTTCTCTCCTCATTATTATGAAGGGCCTGCATGCCCATGGTTTCTTTCATGTAAACCCCCTTTTTCCCCTAACCCATGTTTGTGTAAAAGGCATATGTAAAGAATGGAGATCCCTAGATAGTGGTGGCGGTTTGAGTTCAGGTATGAGGTTAAACCAATCCAAGGACATACATATGTGGATAGGCGTAAAGATACAACACAAACCTAAATGGTTCAAGGTGTTTTCCCAAGTCTAGTAGTCAGTTTATCAACTGCTAGATAAAATAGCCATTAGTAAAATCTCATGATCATATACTTCATTTTATTTCTATCATTTTCTTGGTTATTTCATTATAAATGTTTTGTCGTGATCACATAATTAAGTAATTAACAAGCATGCAATATGGGGCTAAAATAAACTAGATAATGAGTAAATATTATCTACGAAATGGTTAATCACTTACGTAATCCCAATTGATATTAACAATAAAGTGATAAATATAAAAATTGTAAATTTATGCATAAAGGATAGAATTCCCCAATAAGATATTAAGTGAGTAAAACCTTTCATTACTTCAGTTATAATCAAACCATAGATCTAGGTGCTTGACTAGAAAAAGTTGGAGTTCTTTAAATTATTTGGGAATTCTAACATGCGATTTTGGTTGACATTAATTGGTCCACATCAAGGGTTAACTACTAAAGAATTATATGTTGTAACTGGGAGGAAATGTTTGAAGAAATATAAATTAATTATCTCAGGATTGGGGAGTCCACTCAGCAGATCATGTAAATATGTGTTAATGTAGTTGGAATTTGGAATGCCTTTATAAAACATTTCTAGTTTCTTAACCAACCAATTTTGGGGTAATTGGAAGGGGAATATGGATCCTTACCACTAGTATATCCAAGAAACATGATATTCCAAATTCAATGGTGAGGGATATTGGGTTTGTTAAAATAGTGGGAGACTAATAAATATAATATTTATTTATTTCTCAAAATATTATCAGATAATGTATTAAAACTTTTCTCATCTTATTTGTGGAAAAAAAATTAAATATGATAGAAAAAATATCGCTTTGATCCATATATGAGAAGGAAAACCTTCTCATCAGCATAAATTTCCAATAGTGGAAAAGGTGCATACAAGTCATCCTACTCCATGAAATAAAATTAAATTTGATAGAAGAACCTTTACCAGTTGTACCTAGCAATGAGGAAAGTGATGAATAATTTTCTCTCTATGATAAACATCTGAATGATTCTACAGATGTTTAGTTCTTCATGTTTTCATCCATGTCCAACAAGCGTTGAAATCAACATGAGAATATGGATTCATATAGAATGATGTATCACCTTCAGTATATCCATCAAGATAAGGCGAGAAAAGAGAGGTATGATATCTCAAATTCTTTTATTATAACAATTTTTGGAGATTATGTGCTAGATGGGCCTTATTTATTAATGATTATTGCCTAAATTAAATTCCTAGAAATATTAGGGATTAAATTATTAGATGAGTTGAGTAAATATCTCATACTTTCATCACTTAATAATACCTTCTATAGTTTTATTCTAAATTATAATGTGATATATAATGCGAAGAGTTTTTCAGAGTGTCTGGCCTTAATTCACCAAGTGGATAAGGACATGGGGCATCAAAAACCCACAGTCTTATGGTGAATAAGAAAATGAAGGACAAGGAAAAGGGACCCAAGACCTATAGATTGTCTTAAGATACCAAGAACTGTTATAAATATAAGGGGATGATCCATAAGCAGGGAAAAGAAAAGGAGATGGTATGTTTTTCATGTAGAATGACATGCGACTGGAAGAATAACTACTACCAAAAGCATTTGGAAAATAAATGTGTGTTTTTTTCGAGTGAAATAATTACATATCTACATATTAGGTATTAGATATAGCTTTTGGTTCTCACATCTATATCCAAATATAGGAACCAAGTATATTTCAGGTGCTTTCTAGAGGATAGGTGGATCTATGAGCTAAAAATGGTATGAGGCTGGTAGCTCTAGCCATTAGTGACTACCACCTTTCATTGCTAACGTGAATGATTTTGGTTTTGAAAGATTTTTATTATGTACCTATGGTTACCAAGAACATAATTTCTATATCAACCCTAGATACATATGGGTTTATTTTCATGTTTGGAAATAATGTTTTTTCTTTTATAAGGGAAACATATGTGTTTCCCCCAGAACGTGTGTTCAGATTAGAAATCACAAATTCCAAAATGCTTCTATCAGAGTTATTTAAGGAACCAAAAACACCCAATGGTTCTGTATCCAAAGGGACCTATTTTCCAAAGGCAGTCGTTATTTAGGTTTGTTAACCTACAATACTTACGAACTCGCATTAGTCAAGAGGATGGGAGGTCAGGCTCATCACACCCTTTGGTGGGGGAATTATTTTCTACTCTGGGGCTGTCTTATATATTTAAGATATATTCATGAATAATTATTAATTTACCAATAATAATGTAGGTTTACCTTTAAATTTACAATAATTTATTAGCATGTGTGGAATTATAAATCATCCATATTTATTTGAGGTTCTTTATCAATGGAGATATCCATATGTATTAAAGGATCTTCATCATTGGTATCCTCTCATATACTACTTAGAGATTATTTAGCAATTTTTATGATGATGTTGTTTTTTAATCCACTAAGTGGGGAACTCTTTAATTTATATTCATCTAGGTAGAAGAATGTTGTTTTGATGTTGGGATCATACCCTTAAATGGGATACCTATATATCCTCATGAAAGGAATCAGAACCCTCATAGTTCGGTGCCTCTAAATGGGAGGCATCAAACTTTTTAAGGTCATTTGATAAGGACCTAATTGTACAATTTAATTTCATGTGGTAAGAAAATATAGATGGATAGTTCTTAGTCAAATATTTGTTTAGTACTTATACCTAAGCAGCCCAAGGAACCTAGAAAGAATATGATTTTCCAGGTTGAATTCAAATTTTTAGGGAATGTGGACCATAAAGTATATGGTTGATTTGGAGTATTGGGTTTGAACCTCATGGATGATTTCTACATATCCTATTTGAATGGGAATCAAAGGCCACATAGTTCTGTAAGTCTCATAGTGGAGTATAGACCTTTGAGAGAAGTAGGGCGGGGCTTACTCCAAAAGAGGACTCTCTTGTAATAGGGTCCACGAGAGATGTCTTATTTCATGTAGATTCAAGGGGAGCTAAATTTTGGGCCTATTCCTAAAGAGAATTCCCAAATTAAGGGAATTATGGTTAGAATCATGAGGAGGATGTCCATTGATCTTGATCCCAAGTTTATGGCTTCCTATGTATCCCAATTATGGTGGGAATCAGAGTTCTCATAGTTCAGGAAGGGTGGATTTTGGGGATGTTTTCATTATCACAAATATCTAATCCACTTTGATTCATAATCGGTGTGAGAAACAAGAGGATGTGAAAGATTCAACAAACCCCACACTTTATCCTCCACTAATGGAAGAGATTGGGCCTATGATGAATGATTCCGAGGAGATGGTGGATGAGGGAACAGATAAATGAACCTTTCAATTTGGAATGAAGGTGAAGGTAATCATGTCTAGCCCAAAAGTATAGGGGCTTAATATAGGTTGGAAAACCAAGAATTTTTCTCATATTGGAAGGGGGATATCATTCCCTATGACAAAAGGAAGTGCATGTGGGAACAGTACCTTCCCTAATAGGGATTGGAGGTTCCTGGTCTTAGATACGAGAAGGGGGGGGACATGGCCCAAACCCTAATCCTCCAAACCGGTAACTTTCCAATATTGTATATGGGGTAAGGGTCCGTGTGACTATAGATATATAGACCTAAGTAAACCCCAAGTATCTTGACTCCCTCATAAGACAAATGTGTGAAACCTCTAACTATAAAAATACATACCCAAATTGGAGACATGCTGAAGTGTCTTTCCCCAATGTTTGGTAAGTCATGATGTTATGGTGGAGGTTAAAAATTGGTCCTTTTCAGAAAATGGAGGTGAGGAAGGAGAAGCCCATCCATTAGTGGATTTGAAAAGGGATTAAAAGGTAAGTCACATAGGGTTGGGTGTAGGTACCCGACATAGGTGTTTCATGTAGGTATGTCATGTTGGGGTGTCATATAAGTACCCGACATATGCGTGCCATGTAGGTATGCCATGTAGGTTGTAGGAGGAATTGAAAAAATTTGAACATGGTAAGGATAATCTTGTGAAATATAGATATTCCTTGGTAAATGGGCCACATGGACAGAAACACTTGGGTGAAGTATTAACTTAAGAACCCTATGTGTCCCTTGATGTATGTGGATATAACAACCCTGCTCATTATTACACATTTAAATATGATTTATTACATAATCATAAACATAATACAACCCATAAGATTGAGAGGTTTAATGTATTTGGTGATTAGGTACATTACATTAAAACTTAAGACATAAAATACAACATATTTATTGAAAACTTATTTTACATGACCATAACATTATTTAGTACTTATCATTGAATGGGATAACTTGAGGATATACATAAGAAAATATTGAGCTATAAAGACTAGTAAGGGAGTTAAAAAAGTATAACATGAAGAATAAAATACATTTTAGGCAATAGGAATATCAATGGAGCATAAGAGAAACATGAACATAAAGGTGTGATATAGTAGGATTATCATGACATGGAAATGTGGCAACGATACACAATGTGATATTAGCATGATCCCAGGCTCATTGCACATGGATTAGTATGAGTAAACCCTCATTCCACATGAATTAGCATGAGAAAAAACTCATCGTACATGTAATATCATGATTAAACCCTAATTTCACATAGTCTATCATGATAATAAACATTACCCAATGCATTGGAGCACTATCATGGTTCACCCTTTACAAACATTTCATTTCATGCATAGTGTGCCACATGGATCATAAAACATGGAATAATTCAACATCATAAGTTATTCCATGATTAAGGAATATGGGATACATACATGTAATTCCCATCTAATAATTATATGTTCATAAATGTGAATACCCTTGATAGATAATATGGGTATTGTATTCACTACATGATGATTTTGGCATGGAAAATTGCGGTGTAATTTCGGCAGCATAACATCATTATATGGAAATTCACAAGTTAGGTTGATGAAAAATAAAGGGGTATCTCAAAATTTATAAATGAAATATATAGTAAGGGGCCATGGAACATAATATCATAACTTAATAAATCAAATTTTGATGCATAATATGGGAGAAATACTTAAATTCAAATAAGAAGAGGGAAATCCCTTACAGAATTTCGGCATGGTAACAGGTGTACATAGAAGGAATTAATGAGAGATAAAGTTGTATATCATCATCAATAAATAAAAATTGAAGTATGGGGGAGGTGTGAAATAATACCCTAACAATTTTAATTTAATGTAAAAGGGTTTAACAACATAAAGAAACATGGATAAAAATGAGAAAGGAAGGAATCCCTTACTTGAGTGTCTGACTTGAAGAGTTTAAAGAGAGGCTTCTTGAGAGATTGGGATGCCTTGGTAAGATTATAGAGAGAGGATGGTAGAGTAGTTACGTGTTCCAAGTATTTTTAGTAAATAGAAGTGGGAGAACGGGTGGGTTTATATAGGAAATGAGAGGTGGGTTCTTTAATATTTCACAAACTTAGGTTTTGGAATATATATATTTAAATATTCAAAACAACAAACCTTTCCATGTTTTTTGCCTATGGTTTTTTCCAAAGTGGAGTGTGAAGAATTATTTTATAAGTCTGATGAATGAACATATTAAAGTATTAGTCTTGATTATTTGGAGTTGATTCACACTATCAAGGAAATAATTTTAAAATGTCAAAATATCTTATAAGTCATGGAGGGTCCACTAAAGCATTATAAAATTAATCAAAAAAATCTAAAATCATATTATATTAAAGGAAAAACATATATTGGATGAATAAAACTTTTATATTATTTTATTAAAAATCACTATTGGTTCATTATGATGTCATAAAACACATTATATATTTATATGGTATTTAATGTTTACCAAAAAAATTGACTGTCTCGGAAAATTATGAAAAATTCACCGTTGTATAATTTTGACATATTGTTTCCAAAAATAATATTCATTTTTTCTACAGAATTTTATTAATATTTGAATTTTCACTTTTAAAATGAAAACAAACATTTATTAAAAATTCACAGGTTTTGACAAATATAGCTTTCAAAGAACAATAAAAATTACAATTGACTTCATAAAAATTATATGATCATTTATAATTAATAAAAAATAATTTAGTAATAATATTTTATTAAAATATTATATAATTCAAAAATCCATTAATTCATCAAAATAGATTTCTTAATTGTATTTGAATATTAACTAAAAATAATATTTATGATTTAAAAAACAATTACAATATAACAATAATAAAATGGATATATATTCATTATTATATAAAAAAATAATTCACATAATCATAATGCTAGGTTCTTGTTATGTATCACTTTATTAAACCATCATAAGCCCTATGAGTAAGGTGTATGATGGTGGGGCTTTCTTGGGTTCATTCAATGAACATGGTTTGGGATATGATCGTGATGTGCTTGAAGTTCTCCCATAAATGGTTTCTATCATGCTTAAATTGTCAGATCTTGTCTTGGGATTGGTCTAGGTAAAATCCTAGAAATGATATCTCCCTCAAAAGATCCAATAAATGGGATTCAAAAATAAATGAACCTACTAGTCGAGGCCATCACTTCCTTTTGTCTATGTCAAAAGGATTTGTTAAAACCCTATATATATACTAGTCTTGTGATCAATGTTCAATGATTATATTATCAATGGTAATGATACTTAATGGTCATTTAAACCCAATAATAAAAAAATTTCTTCTGTTTTGTATAGGACAATAAAAGAAATGGAATATTATTCATAAAAGATCAGGTTGTTACAACATTCCCCCTTAATAAATTTTACCGTCAAAATTTCCTTTTACCACACTAAAAGAGATGAGGGTAACTTCTCTTCATCACTTATTTAGGTTACCATGTTGCTTCTTCAAGCATGTGGTTTCTCCACAGCACTTTGACGAGGGGAATTGTTTTGTTGTATATAAATTTTCCCTATGATCTAAGATCTTCACTAACTTCTCTTCGTAGAATAGGTCATTATCCAATGGTACCACCACTAGATTGAGTACATGAAATGGGTCAGGTATGTACTTCCTCAAGAGAGATACATGGAATTCATCAAGTACTTGAGACAGGTTTGTTGTGAGTTCTAGTCGATAGTCCACTGCTCCAATGTCATCAAGGATCTGAAAACGGGATGATGTACCTTGGACTAGGATTTCCATTCTTCCAAAATATAATAACTATCTTCCATGGTGATATGTGTAGGAAAACCATATCTCCAACATCAATCTCTAGGTATCATCGATAGTTGTTGGCATATATATCTTTTCGACTCTGAGAAACTTTGATGTGATGATGGATGGTTTTAACCTTATCCACCATTTATTCAACCATTTCTTGTCCTAGATCTTTTTTCTCCCCAACTTCATCCTGACATACCGGTGTTATTCACCTCTTCCGATAAAGGGCTTCATAAGGTTATATTTTTATTTTTGAATGGAAACTGTTATTGTAAGAGAACTCAACCAAAGGATGATGTTGATCCCATAATCCTTTTAAGTCTATTAAAAATTATCTCAACATGTCCTCAAGTGTTGGGATAGTCCGCTCGTATTGGCCATTAGTTTGATGATGATAATCCATACTGATTTTCAGTTCAGTATTCAAAGAATGTTGGAGAACCTCCAGAACATAGATGTGAATCTTGGATCTTGATCAGATAAAAGCAATAATGGTACTCCATGCAGCCTTACCACTTCTCAAATGTATATCCATTCTAGTTGATCCAATGAGAAATTGTCTCTAATTTAAATAAAGTGTGTAGTCTTTGTAATATGATCCACAATATCCCAGATAGCATTGTTTCCTTTGGATGTCTTCAAAATTCTGGTAACAAAGTCCATGGTGGTGTTCTCCCATTGTTATGTTGGTATGGGTAATGTTTGCATCATCCCCTTATACTTCTATCTATAAATCTTCACTCGCAGACATACCAGGAACTTTGATGTTTAATCAGTGATATACTTCTTCATTTTATCTCACCAATAATTCACTCATAGATCTCAATACATATTTGGGTTTCCTCAGTGAAGAGAGACATTCGAACTATGTACATCATCCAAAAGTTATTTCTTTAATTCAAGACTTGATGGAACACATAGTATTGACAAAAATCTTACAATTCCTTCTTCATTAACATTGAACTCTGAGAATTTCCCTTTTTTGGTAGTTTCCAATAGCTTTAGAATTCCAACATCATCCGTTTGAGCATACATTAACCTTTCCAAAAGAGACAGTTGATCACTCATTTGTGAAAGGATTGATGATGTTCCATTCTTAATGATTCACATGTCCATATTTATCAAATCTACAAATATTGGATACTTTTCAATTCTCATCAATGATTGAATCATTGGGAATTTTCTACTTATAGAATCTTCCACCTTTTTTGCTTTCCTAGGGTGGTCATGGATCGAGTATTCATAGTCTTTAATTTGCTCTAAACATATTTATTGGTGCATATTTGACTATTTTTGTGTGAATATATACATGAGTCTTTTGTGATCCGTATATATTTCACACTTCTCACCAAAGAGGTAATGTCTCCAAATTTTCAAAGGGAATATTACTATAGCCCACTCCAGTTCATGTCTTGGATAGTTCTGCTCATGAAATTTCAATTTCCTTGAATCATAGGCAATGAATTTTTCATTTTCCATCAATATACAACCCAGGAACTTCTCCTAAGCATCATTGAATACCACTAAATGTTCTCCACTTGTGGGTACTGTGAGTATGGGAATAATGATAAGGCTCCTTTTTAACTCCATGAATCTATCTTTTTATTCATCATTCCAAGAAAACATGACTCCATTCTGGGTTATCTTGGTAAGAGGGTTTGACAATCAAAAGAAATTTCTCACAAATTAGAGATAATATCCATCTTATCCAAGGAATCAACAAATATATGTCACATATGTTGGCCTCGTACATCCCTTAATTTCATTTGTATTGAATGGATCTATATATATCCCATTTATTTTGATGATATTCCCTAAGAATGAAAATTCCTTTAACTAGAACTCACAATTTCTATAATTTTCATAGAGATTCTCTTTTCACGAGGATTCTAGTATAACATTTAGATGATCCTCGTACTCCTCCTTGGTTTTGGGGTATATTAGAATATCATCTATAAAGACTACCACAAATTTGATGAGTTAATCTCTAAAGAATCTATTCATCAGGTCTATGAAAATTTTTGTGACATTACTGTGTCTGAAAGGAATTACTATGAATTCATAGTGCCTGTACCTTGTACAAAAAGCAGTTTTTAGGGTATCCTCCTTCACCCTTACTTGGTAATATCCTGACCAAAGATCCACCTTAGAGAATTATTGTTCTCCACGTAGATGATCAAACAAGTGGTCAATTCGTGTAATAGGATACTTTTTCTTTGTCATTATTTTTTTGAGCTCACGATAATCAATGAAAAAGTGCATTGACCCGTCCTTCTTCTTGACGAAGAGGGCAGGTGCACCCCATAGTGAAGCACTTTGATGTATAACCCCCTTTATCCAGATTCTCTTGTAGTTGTTTTTTTAGATCTTCAAGCTCCACAATATCCATTGTGTATGGATTATTGGATATTTTCAACACCCTAGGTATAAGATTAATCGATAATTCAAAATCTATTCTAGGAGGAAGACCATTTAATTCCTTGGGAAATGTATCAGCAAATTCCCTCATAATAGGAATATCTTAGAGGATGGTTCCTTCCTTAGACTCAATCATATGAGAAAGATATGAATTATCATAGGGAATTAATATCCATTCTTGAGATGATGTTGCTAAAGAAGAAGCATCCTTCTCCTTGCACTTTTACAGAATGAGGGGTCAATTCTCCATATGGAGAGTGATTTCCCTCTCACAACAATTTATGTTGGCCCTATATAGGGAAAGATAATCCATGCCAATAATTGCATCAAATTCCACCATAGGGAGTATGATGAGGTTCTCTGGGAAGTTCAATTAACAGATTGTGATAGTGGAGTAGTTATATTCATGGGATGCAATAATTGACCCATTTTCCATTCTCACCGACATCTCTACTTTCATGATTTATGTTGTTGTTTAGATTGTTCTACTAAACTTTTAGGATATAATATAATTCATAGAACTAGAATTAAATATTAAGATCACTATTCTTGAATGAATAACTAGCATAACTATCCCCACTTCTTTTTCGGGATTCACTTCAGTATTAGTTATGCAAAAAAGCTCACCCTTACTACCTTGGAGGTTGTCGGTTGCCACCGAAAACCCTAAGCTTTGGTAAATGGTTTGAAAAGTGACCTGGTTCTTTGCAGTTGTAGCAATGAACATTGCATTGAGGATAGAACAAATATTTCTTCTCCTCTGCAAAGTAATGGGTTTTTATTTTCGAAAATTAATTTCCAGGTGTTCTTCACTTCCACACCTGAAGAATTTCCTTATCCCCTTTAGTAAATTTATGTGGTGCATCTTTATACACCTTTGGAAATTGGGGTGCTATAATTTATTAGAACCATTGGATTTATCCATTAGACCACCAGAATTAAAGTCCACTTTCTGCTTCTTGTCCACATGATACCTCTCAGATTCACCGATCTCCATTTCTACTTTGAGGGAACATCATTAAATTTCCTCATAGCTATCAAATACACATATCACTAGGGCATTACATTATCTAGGTTTTAGCCCACTAAAGAAGCTTTAAACCTTGTATTCAGGGGTATTGACAACTCAGAAGGTGTAACATAAAGGCCTTATGAATTTTTACTCATACTCTCAGATGAATTCAATGCCTTTCTTGTATGAGGGCATGGAATTCCTTCTCCATCTTAGTTTAGAGGGTGTTAGGAAAATATTTATCGAAAAACATTTTCCATATATCCTTCCATTCAAATACCTCGATCTCTTACTCCATCTTCATATTTTTTATCAATGTCCACCATTGATTAGCTTTACCCTATATACGATAAGCATCCAAAATAACCTTCCCTTTTTTGGAACATTAAATGATGGAGAAGATCTTCTCAGTGGATTTGATCCATTGTTCAGCGATTGAGGGATCAGATGATCAATATAATGTAAGAGACCTTTGTCTCATGAAACACTCAATTGTAGCTTGTTCATTCTTGGGGGGGGTTTGATGTTCCTCTTGACCCATGTTTTTGTTCAAAACTTGAGTTAACTGAGAGATTATTGTGATAATGTTTGCGATTCTTGCTCCCATCAGATTGGGCATCACATTAGAGTAGTCATCACATTGATCTTCGCATCAGTGTTTAGCCAGAGTTCTCTTAATATCGACCATTGGCTAGAATAAAAAAAATAGGGGATTTTTTATTAATCAAATAATTGGGAATCCAATGAAAAAAAGGGATAACTTATAAATTTCACTGATTTCCTTAACTGAGGAATTTATATGCTTCAATCTATGTTATTCATGATCTACATCCCAACATATATTCTTAACCACAATTTTTTAATCCCTTAATAATAGTTTATACTAAGATTATGAATTTACCAAAGCATATCCCCCAAGAGTGTCAAACCAAGAGTCCAACAAGGACCATTTTCGTGCACCAGTTCCCATTCGAGTATAGTTCAAAGAGGTGTTTTTGGGTTTTACCCCTAGATACATCTGTGCCAGATCCACCTCTACTTGTTTGTATCTATACATTGATATATTTTCCTAATAAACCAAATACCATTTTCTCACCAACATTTAGCGATGTTTTTCTTATAATTATCCTTATCCCTAATGCTTTAACTAGAGTTTTATAACCTTAATCTCAAAAATAACTAAGCCTATCCCTTGATACCAACTATTACAACCCTGCTCATTATTACACACTTAAACATTTTTTATTACATAAACTTGAACTTAATACAACTTAGAAGATCAAGAGGTCTAGTTTCTTTGTGATTTAGGAACATTACATGACCACTTAAGACATAAAATACAACATCTTTATTAAAAACTTCCTTTACATGGCCACAACATTCCTTCATACTTAGAATTGCATTAGATAACCTGAGGATGTACATATAAAAAGGGTGAGCCATAAAGAACAATAAGGGAGTAAACAAGGAAAAACATGAAGAATACAATACATGTTAGGAAATAGGCATATAAATGGAGTATAAGAGAAACATGAACATAAAGACATGATATACCATGATTATAATTACATGGAAATGTGGCAATGATATACAACATGATATTAGCATGAGCCCAGGATCATTGCACATGGATTAGCATGAGTAAAACCTCTTTGCACATGAATTATCATGATTAAAACCTAATTTCACATTGATTAGAAATCGTAATCCCTCATTGCACATGGAGTATCATGATTATAAATATTTCCCAATGCATTGGGGTGCTATCAGGGCAGACTCTTCATAAACATTTCTTTTCATGCATAAGTGTGCCACATGGATAATATAACAAGGAATCATTAAACACCATAAGTTGTTTAATGATTTTGGAATGTGGAATACATACATGTAAGTTCCATCCAATAAGTATATGTTCATAAAGGTGAATACCCTTGATAGAGAAAATGTTATTGGTAATCACTACATGATGATTTTGGCTTGAAAAATCATAGTGCAATTTCGGTAGCATAACGTTGTCATATGGAAAATCATAAGTTGGTTTGATGATATATAAATTGGTCCCTAATAATTTATACATGAAATATATGGTAAGGGGATAATGGAACATAATATCCCAACATATGAAATGGAATTTAGATGTATAATATGGTAGAAATACTTGAATGAATGTAAGAGGAGGGAAATCCCTTATGTAATTTCAGCATGGTAACTGGTGTACACAGAAGGAATTAATTAGAGAAAAAGTGGTATATCATCATTTATACATATATATCATAGTATGGGTGAGGTGATAAATAATACCCCACCATTTTTAATTTAATGTAAAATAGAATTACATCATAACAAAACTTGGATAAAAATGAGAAAGGAAGGAACCTCTTACTTGAGTGTGTGACTTCAAGAGCTTGAATAGGGAATTCTTGAGAGCATGGGGTGCCTTGGGAGGATTATAGAGAGAGGAGGTAAGATTAGGGATGTTCTCCAAGGATATTTAGTGAAGAGAATTGGGAGAACGGGTGGGTTTATATAGGAAATGATAGGGGAATTCATTAATATTTTACAAATATATGTTTGGGAATATATATAATTAAATATTCATAACAACAAACATTACAATGTTTTTTACCATGGTTTTTTCACACGTGGAGTGGAAAAAATTATTTTATAAGGCCAATGGCCGAACATATTAAAATATTAGGCTTGCTTATATGGAGGTTAGTCACACACTCAAGGAAATCATTTTCAAAAGTAAAAATATTTTATAAGTCTTAGAGGGTCCACTAAGGCATTATAAAATTAATAAAAAAAATATAAAATCAACTTATTATAAATGTAAAACATATATTTTATGAATATACCTTTTATATTATTTTATTACATCACTATTGGGTCATTATGATTCCATGAAACATATTATATATTTATACGGTATTTAATTTTTACCCAACAATTCAACTGTCTCAAAAAATTATGAAAAAATAACCGTTAGATAACTAGACATATTGATTACAAAAATAATATTAATTTTATCTAACTAATTTTATAAATATGAGAATTTTTTCTTTTAAAATTAAAATTGATATTTATTTAAAATTCTGGGGTTTTGATAAAGACAGTTTTCAAACCTTAATAAAAAATATAATTAAATTCATAATATTTATATGATCTTTTATATTTAAAAAAAATCATTTAGTAATAATATTTTGTTATAATATTATTTAATTCAAAAATTCATTAATTCATCAAAATATATTTCTTAATTAAATTTGAATATTAACTAAAAATACTATTTGTTCTTTAAAAATCATTTACAAAGTAACAATAGTAAAATAAATGTATATTCATTATTCAATACCAAAAATAATTCACATAATCATAATGATAGGTTCTTGTTACATGTCACATTATTACATCATCATAATCCTTAAGAGTATGGTGTGAGATGGTGGGGCTTTCTTGGGGCTATTTGGTGAACATAGTTTGGGTCAAGATCTTAATGATCTTAAACTTCTCACATAAATGATTTCGATCATGCTTAAGTTGTTGGATCTCATCTTGGGATTAGTATAGGGAAAATCCCAAAAATTCTATCTCCCTATAAAGATCGAATAAATGGGATTCAAAGGGAATAATCCTACTGGTTGAGGCCATCACTTACTTTATTTATGTCAATGGGATTTGTTAAAACCTTATATATATACAAGTCATGTGATCACTTTTAAACAACTATATTATAAACATTAATAATACTTAGCAGTCCTTTAAACCCAATAATAAAAAAAATTCATGTTTTTCTAAAATAAATTAAAATAATGGGAATTTTATTCATAAATATTGGGTCATTATATTAGAGGCATCCAATGTTGGTCCTTTCTTAAGGAAATAACCTTGCGTAGATGAATTCTCCTTATGAAATTAGGGTCTTTGATTTAATGTTTTGTATTAAAAATAATAAGAGGATATTTTTCTTGCTTATCCAATCCAATTCTCTATTCTCTCATATTTTAGAGATCTAATTGAGAAACTTTGGGGGACCTCAGAAAAGTAGCTATGAAATGGGAGCTCCAGGAGTTCTTCCATCTTTTTCAGTTATTAAAATTGGGATCCTAAGGGTCCTATTTATAACCAAGGTGGGGTACTGTATGAATGGTGTTAGTATGCATTGTTATTTTTCATAACTCCACATCATAGCTATTCCACATAGGGGTTCAAAAAAGTATCTTTCCACCTAGGTCCCTTCGGCGTAGTTCCTCGGTGTACGAGGCTTCACATTAAGATGTATGAGAAGGAATTGTGTCGGTATTATAGTGAGTATATGGTATTTTTTGTCCAATATTATTGGTGTGTCATGTAGAGGGGCTAGTCAAACCACTTTGGAAAACATACTTCCCCATACCATGGGAACTGCACCCCTGCACCCCTACACGGGAACAGTGTTAAGCTGTAGTCCCATCCCTGCGGGACCATGCCTTCATTACCATCATTAATCCCCATAAAAAATGGAGAGTCTCACTATGAACCTTTTGAGCCCATTCAAGGACTTTTTGTGTCACAAAACATGAAAATCCAATATGCTCCATCTTCCTCTATAAAGATGCATTTTACTCAGAATTATCATTTTTTGTATAAGTGAGGTTCACATATTAATATCCATAGAAATTTTCATGGAACACATTTCATGGTGTCTACAAAGCCCCCCCCCCCTTAGAATTATATTCGTTCAAAATGAAAATAACCTAGTTCTAAGGTAAAATAGGGATCTTTGACGCATTCCAATGACATTTGGTTTGCATTGGAGCAACGTCGTGTTTGGAAGGATAACAAAATTGTTTTCCTAATCCATGGGGCCTAGAAAGCATAGTTTGAATATTTACTGGTTCATATGGAAGACAATAAAAACATTTTGTCTTTTGTGTCATTACCCAGATTTTTTCCTAAGCTTCAAATAGAGAAGACTTAGTGGGTATGATTTGAATTTTTATTAAGTTTCCCTTTTAAGTTTTTCAACATTACAAGATATGTGACTTTTATCTTTTAGTTTCTTTATATTTCCCAGACCATATAGAGTATATTATATTGAGTTGAGATTCGAATTTTATCCAGAATACCATTTACAGGTTTTTAATCTGGTTATTATCATGTCTCTTTTTAAGGGTAGTTTAAATCCATGCATAATGTACTAATAATTCCAATGTTTAAGGTCGAATAGCTTCGAACAATATTTTTTTTAAATTAGAACCCAAACAAGGATTTATGAGTAGGTAAGGTCCCAAAATTCATATGATACCTCTAAAGGGAATATCCAGTCATGATTTTTATGGTTAAAAAATCTAAAAATTGAAGTATGAGAATAGAGGAGGTCTCCTCTAAGAACAATGGTACTACTATTTGGAAACCCCATCATGGGGGATGTATTATGTCGGTCCATTTAAGGAATGTGCTGCATAGCCAAACAATGGCATCTTTTGGCTAACATACTCATTATGTAGGTGACTTATGAAAGGTCACATAGGGGGACATACTTCATATTTAAGCAAAAGATCTCTCAAGAATTCTGAAATTAAATTACTGATAAACAAAGGGGTTTAAAATTTGGTTGTCTTAAGACCACAATGGGTGAAATTTACAAGGAAATGTATCTAAGATTAAAATGGTCATTTGTGCGGACATAACCGTAAGATTGAGAAACCATTCCTAAAATATTTTGATGTATGAGGGAGGGTACATTTTTAAAAAAGTTTATATTTGATATGATGTTGTGTGGTTTAAGTCTTGAAGCAAGGAAATTATGTTGCGCAGTTTCAAGTTGTACAAAAAAGACATTAAGAGAGTTTATTTAAGGCCTTTAGTTTTGACCAAAGATTTATAAATCTCCCATTTCATGGTAATTTGACTAGAAACATACTAAATTATTAATGTATGCAAAGGAATAAATGTAAACTATGATTTGGGAATTTTCATATTCGAAGAATTACATGGGAAAAGGGATAAAGGAATTAAAGGAAGTATTTTTCATGAATGAAGTTACAGCTATTTGACAAACCCGTTATTGGGGTTGTATTATATACAGCTAACAGGGGCATGTTCTACATAGCCAAACAATGGTATCTTTTGTATGAAAGTCCTGTTATATGGTAAACTTATGCAAGGCCACCTAGGGGGCGTACTGTATAGTCAAGTAAAAGATCTCTATGGTATCATAAATTCTATTTCAAAAAGCTGAAAAACGTTTATGGAGACTCATATTTCCCAAAGAAAAAGTCTGGTTTATGGAGAAAAGTACCTAAACACAAAAATAGTATTTCAAATCATTATTTCCAAAGAAATGGAGGAATATACATTCTACAATGGTTTGATCCAAACATAGGAAATATGTAGTCTGTATGTTTTAGGTCATACAACTAGGGCCAGAATAATATGGAAACAATTGATGACTTGTGGAAAATGATCTAAGGATATTTTAGTATGCTTTGAACAAGTTAAGGGAAAAAATATAAACCATATTATCGGATACTTTTAGGTCAGGAGTAAGGATATAAGAAAAATATGCAACAGATGACCTTTTAAAATACAGGTTACTACTTACCGTCATCAATGATTTAAAGGGATATAAGATTCTTCTCCCAGTAAGGAAGTTACAATTGTTTGAAAAACACGTTAAGGGGGATATATTATGTAGGTCCAACTGGGGAATATGCTGCATATCCAAAAACTGACATCTTCTGGCTAATAGTCCTATTATGTAGGAAACTTATACAAGGCCACATAGGGGCACATAATGCAGAGTTAGGATAAAGAGCTCTCATGTATCAGAAATCTTGTCACCAGAAGCTGAAGAATGATTATGAAGATCTGAATGTATTAATGACTTCGAGCATGAAATGTGAAAGGTGTAATGTCCAATCCAAAAGGGAAGTGTTTGGACCGATATTGGCCATCAGTTTGGATTCCCTTACATAGATCTTACGCATATGTATAATGGGGACATATTTTGTTTTATTTATGGATTCTATGAGGATAGTTCCCAAAATAAAAGATAATTTATAGATTTTTATCGTATGCAGGAGGGGGAATTTTCATTTATCTCGAGTATGGAACTAGGAGCTAAGGCCTAGTCTTCACTACGTATCGGAATGGGATGATAATCAATACATACATAGTTCTTAGTGAAATGTAATGTTTAATCTCATATAAAAAGGAAATTATGTTGTGAATTTTAGAGTCATGAATCAAGGACATTATGTCGTGTGGTTTGGATTCATAAAGAAAGTACATTAGGGAATTTAATATGAAGTGAAATTTGAATGTTTTGGATTAACTAGGGTATAGGGCCCATGTGTTACAACGTATCTTGTAAAATAATAAATCAAACCACATGTAGTTCTTAATGAACCATGAAATTTATCATCATGTGATGAAGGTGAGAGTGATATGACGTGATAAATAATATCGTGGCTAGACTAGTGGATAGGGCCCAAGTGTCAGTACATATATTTTCAAAGAAATAATTAAGAAACACATGATTATTGAAACATTCCTTATGAAGGTTTGATTCATACACATTGGGGATGAAGGGAATTTGTAATTTTTTTCATGGTTGGGCACAATATTGGAGATATGGGAGTTTCTATGTATCCCATTGTAATGATAATCAAGCCTAACATAGTTCTTGAAAAGATCACTACCCAATTCAATTGAATTTGAGGTGAGAGATGAGGGATTTTAATGCATTTTGAAATAATGGTTAATCTTGAGACAAAGGATAGTAAGAGAATGAAACCATATATTTTGGAAGAGTGCTTTGTATAAGTTTAGTTCATATATAGGGAAGGGGGAATATTTTTTTTAGGGTTACGTCTGGGCCCATTATGGTGGATTTGGGTATCACTATGTATCTCATTAGAATTTAATCAAGCCACATGTAGTTCTTGAAGATGGTATTCCCTATACAGATATAACTCATAAACACAAGGAATGGGTAATTTTTATTTTTTTGTTACTAGGCCCAAGATGGAGATCTAGGCGTCTCTACATATCCCATTTGACTGAGAATCCAACCATACATAGTTCTAGAAGAACCATGCATTTTAATGTATTGTGGAAAGGACATAAGTCACCTGATGTGACAGATACATTGGGGATGGACTAGGGGATAAGACCTAGGTGTCACTATGTATCTCACTATGGGAAAGAATCAATGAACACATAGTTCTTGAAAAGGGTCCCTATACATATATGATTCAAACATAGGGAGAAATGGGGATCATGTTCCACTCGGGAATAACAATGATGTGAGTAATGCTTATAACACCCCAAAATTTTATAAGAAATATTATTTTTAATTTTATTAATGTCTTGTGTTATACGCAACACCAAAGGAATCTTTCACACAATACTGACTTGTCTTGTGTTACATGACAAATCGACCTTCCTCGATGGCTTGCATTGTACGCAATACCGAGTTTCACTAAACAACAATATATTATTATAATATTATTATGAACTAGCCATTATGAATAGTATTAAACACATTTTGAATTTTAAAAAATTATCATTAATTTTAAATATTTTCTAGAACATGGTATGAGAAAAAAATTAATTTTTCGGATAAAAGAAGTATTTTTCCAAAAATGCAGTTTTGTCACCTTTTGATGGCGCACCCATTTTAAATATAATTTTTCAAAATATTATAAGTTCGATTTGTCAAAGTAAAATTATTATTTTGAATTATAATATAAAAATTTATGTTGGATTAATTTTGGACATTATTCTGATAACCTTCATATTTGATGAATAGTAAAAATATGCTAAATTTTAATTAAAAACAACTTTTTTCATCGAGACAATTTATATGGTTAAATTATAATATTAAATATTTTTAAAGTATAAATAGAATATATTTTCACCATTTAATATAATGTATTTCATTATCATTAATTTTATATTGAATTCATAGGTAAAAACATTTCAATCTATTTCAATGTTTTAAATTTTAAAACCTGTTTTCTCAACAATGGGATTAATTTTAAATTAAATAATGAAAATTCTGTGTTTTGAATTTGGAAAAATGGATTCCATATTTGGAATCAGTAGGTACAAATAATTTTAATAGTCTACTTTTATTTTTCGCCATTATGAATAGTAACTACGGTAAATTTTATTTTCCATAGTTAAAGGTAAATCAGGTAATTAAGGGTAAAATAATATTATAAAATTACCCTAAAACTTTTCTTAATATAATTGGATGATTATAATTCATCCTAAAATATAATTGGGTTGAAAGTTTATCTATTGGAACCCACTGGGATGAGATTAGGACCTTTAATTTATTTTATTTAAAGGAAAGTGAAATATGTATCACTTAAACTTTAATAATTAAATTTTTTTTAATATAAGGTTAAACGAATATAAATTCAATTATAAATACTCATTTGAAATATAATTTTTTTTTCTTTTTCATGGTTATTTATTTGTAATTTTTAAAAAATATATAATTACCTTAATATCTTATACATTAATGATGCAGAAATTATTTATTTAGTGAAATATTTATAATATAGTTTTTATTAAAATAATAATACCCCTAAAAAGGCCCAAACACTTGACCAAAACTTATTGGTAGAGTATATAGGCACCATACGCATCCATGTGTGGAATTTTGGACCATTGGGAGCCTTATAAAACATATTATGACATTTATATTATATTATTTTAAATGATTTTAAAGTTGTCACCTTCATAATTTAATAAACATAACATTTTAAAAGTTGGGTGTTTTAGAAGATAAATTGGAAAAAAGTATTATTATAAAATATGTTAGATTTATCTTCATCATAGTATTTTATTTTTAATTTTTATGCAACAAATAAGTATATTAAATAATTATACAAAAATGTTGAAGTAATTATTTTATAAAGAGAAATATCAAATAAATGGTTTTAGAAAATATTAAAATAATTATTATATGAACTGATTAATGGGATCCACTAATTTTCTAGATGAATATTACATGTTAAGAATCTATTAAAAAATTTACTCTATCATCTGTTTGGATTTTATTTAAATTCAAATAAATGAATAGTGTCAAAATTAACACTATGGATATTTTATAAAAATAACATCTTATTAAATTGTTTAAAATCACAAATAAAATTACAAATTAAAAATTAAAATTTATATGGTCGATGATGTCTGAAAATATCCAATTATGGGTAATTCACAACACATTAGAAAGTATTTATAACCATTTAAAATTTAGAATATTAAACCCACGAATAAAATTAAATATATTAAATAAGGATACATCAAAATGATAAGGTTTAAAATAAAATCAAAACATGCCTAAATTTGATTGGTTGATGATATTGAAATCCTATATTTTCTCATATTTAAATTTTAGTCACTTTTGGAGTTTTTATGTGGGTTTTGAGTTTATTATAAATTAATATTTTGGAGGTTTTCAAAAGTGCCCCTCTAGTCTCTTATAAAAGGGCACCTTCTCCCTCTTCTCTTCACTCCATTTTGAGCTTTCATACTTGTACAAACCCTGACCATATCCCTTCGCAACATACATAGAAACATACTAGAGTTCCTGGTCATTTTCAAAGTCCAACTTTAGTGCCCTAAGAATAGGTTTATAAGAGGCGCATCAAAGAAGAGTAAATATCCTTTACCGATTCTTTCAAACTTATTTCTTATTCTACTTCATCTATATTATATTTTTTCATTATTAAGTAATATCTACACTATCACTTTTAAACTGATATGTTCTTATGAATATGAAACAACCATATTTCACCTTCTATCCATCCTACAAAAAACTAAATCACCGCGCGTGCGTACGTACGACTTACAGTCTCCATGCCATGGTGTAATATTGTTTTCCACCACCACCTTCCTTTAATGGGTATAGTAGTGGAAATAATAACTATATATTATTATTATAACATTATAATAATTATGATATATTATATCATCTACTCCAATTCCATTCAATAATTATGGGAATGATATCAGTGCTTGTGCGTACGTACGGATTATCGTCTCGACGACGTGATGAGATTCATTCTCCATGTTAACCATTCAAGAATGATTAAAAATTATATATAATGAATAATAATGATATATATGACATAATAATTCTACAGGATTGATTTATATATATATATATATATATATTTCCTCAACTTACTTCCATTCCAGTCAAAAAGGAAAAGAAACAACATTCATGCATATGTACAGCCTACTGTCTCCATGAACGGTGTATTTCATTTCATTTATCTATCTATTATATATATATATAATGAATATATATATGATATATAAATAATTTTTTACATTCTATAGGTAAGTAAATCATGATATAATTAATAATATCAAAAAAAAAAGTCCAAATGCGTACGATAAATGAAACAATTATTACGCAAAACGTTTCTTGAACATGGAATTGACAAATGAACGGGTAATATAAAGTCGTAATTGAATCATATATGATATCATAAAAATGTCAATTATTCTTGAATAAGTCAATGACATTATTTAAATCATTATATAGGAGGTTCAGACACATAAGGAAGAAATCAGACCTAAGGTAAGGGATTATTTCGTCTCACTTTAATTTCTATAAGACATATGCCTTAATAACCATATATTTCTTATGTATGGTGTTTATGATTCCCATGAAAGTTTTATGATTTTTATTATGAAGGATATGATATTTGCATATTCATGTAATTTTCTTTATTTTATGACACGTATAATTTCATCGATCATAAATAGTAAGGGATAATAATTCCAATATCATTCTTATCTGAGATTGTTTATTTGTAAGTATTTAATGGGGTTATATTTATCATCCATGTCCATGTTTCTAAAAATATTTTCTTAAAATGTTTAATATAATTCCATGTATGTTTAAAGTTATTGTTACCCCTTTTTTGTCTTTTACCACATGGTATGGAAGGAATCTTTCTTTTGTTTACCATACGAGGTACTTTTTGAATTTTTGAGCAAAAGAACAAGGAAAATGTTTTTTTAACTTATACAGCATGAAAAGATTTTTATGCTTTCATAGAGAATTATTTCCATTAATCTTCCTTTAAAATTTTCCAAGTTTATTTTCAATTAACTTCTTTTATTTTAAAATTGCATGACCTATTGAGAAAATAAAATGTTTTTAAAGAAGAAATGATATTTTCCTCAAGAATTCATTTCAAGTGTTTTATCAAAACTATTTTCCATCTAAGATGGAAGGGTTATGTTTCAAGTATAATGTCCTTATTATTTACATGTTTGATTTTTTATGATGAAATTATATCCATTGTTTTACATGGATTATGTTATGATGGGATAATGTTTATGAAATCAATTTTATTCATTGGGTTACGATGAATGATTTATGTTTATTTTGTGGAACATATAATAATTATTTCATTATGATATGGGTGGGACTTATATCTCCCTCCAATTCATTGGGTAATGATTTATATCTCATGAGATAGACATGGCTGGAATTGCAAGTAAATATGGTTCAGTAATACAGGGCTGGAAAGGCAAGTAAACCCGGTTCAGTAATGGACTTTGTCTACTACAATGGTCTTGGAAGTAATGAATTAGCTACTTTAGAAATCATATCAGGTGCCTAATGGTTTGCCACAATTAAATTTTTTATTCCCAAGCTATTTTATCATGATTAATGTTCCTTTGTGATCTATGTCTTACATACTGCCATGATTTATTTTACGACACAAGATTTTGATGCTTAAACTTTATATTCATGTTTTTAAGTTCAAAAGTATACGTTTTTTTATTTTCTCCATGCTTACCCTTACTGACCATATGAGATCACCCTTTATATGTTTTCTTTTCCCCAGGATTTAAAGAAAGTTTTTATGTAAGAAAATAAAAGGGGAAGATCTTTATGGGATATTTTGAAGATCTTTCACCATGATTAGAAGATTATGTTCCGAGTTTCCAAAGACACTAAACTAATATGGTCTTTGAGAGTTTGTTATTGTTATGTATTAATTATTCCATAAAATTAATGTAATGTCCATGTACATCAAGAATGGGTCTCTATATTTGGTTTCAGAGCGAAGGTTTATTTAACCTTTATAAACTAGGATGTGAAAACTTTAGTGAGATCTTTAGAGATATATATAAGGTATGTCCAGGGACGTCTTTAAGGTTAAGTATATGTATAGGTTACAATCCTAGAATTATGATAAAGATCATGAATATCCTGTGATTAAACCTAAGATGTTAGATATTGAAAGTAATCCCCCTTGATTATGTTGTTCTCCTAGAACGATTTATGCCTCTCATAATATTATTTTTGGGTTTTAGGAAATAGATGGAAATAGGAGGATTCATGTTAATGGATAATATGACAGACAATGGAATTATATTCTTCATGAGAAACCAAATGAAATAGGATTTGGAAGTTAAATCATCATTATTATGCCTAATAATAAATCTAATAATGTGATCAATAATATCTACTTTGGTAAGTTTCCTGAATCAGCTAATAAGAGAAAGATGGAGTTTCATTATGATCATAGAGGAAAGAAAGTTCAATTTCCCTCATGTAAATCATATGGGAAGAGGCATCAAGGAGAAGGTTTCAAAGGAACTGGAAGATGTTTTGTGTGTTGAAAATAAGGACACAAATACAATAATTGAAAAGGAAAAGGTTCATTTAACACAACGAACAAGGATAATAGTATTTCTAAGAAATCCACAATGGTTAAATGTTTTAAATGTGGAATGTATGGGCATTATTAAAATCGATTCCCTATGGGAAAATATCATGATGAGAATCAGCATGGGCTTATGGGTAGTATTTATGTTGTTGATGATGAAAAGACTACGAATTATATATGAGATAAAACAAGTGTTGAGGAATAAAATGATGAATCCCAGTCAATGGTTTAAGAAGGTAGTGTAATGATTGTATGTTTATCAAGAGTAATTTTGTATAAGTAATTTAATGGTACTATGGAATAATGAAACATCTAAGGATTGTTACAATGTTGTGTTTCCTAAAGTCTTTGAAAGTATATGTTGAATGGTACTGGTAACCATGAAAGGGTATTCAGATATTTTTGGAAAGTATATTATATGCACATAATTAAGGGATAAGGAGATAATGAGATGTTTGATAGTATTAATGAGCTCATGACTCGTATAAGGAGAAAGTGATATCATGGTTTTAGTATATAGATTATTTTTGGGATTTTGGTATGTGCAAAGAGTTAACTTTTAACAACATTCATGTTTTCACTAAGGATCTATGGTAACTCATGTTTCAAGAGAATACATTATAAAGGTATTCACATGTTTGGAATGTGACCAACAAGATATATCTTATGATATATAGGGGTAAATGATGGTATTCACGTGCTCAGTAGATGAACTTTCTATTAATCGTTTTCTTTATACTATGAGATTGGATAGAAGTATTTTAGATAAGCCTAAAGGTTGGATTGTATTAAGTTAGACATTATATAGTATTGTTTAAGGCTATATCTTTTTTATAGAATGTTATAATAGTATAGTTTTAGAAAAAGTACATCCTGCAGGATGGACGACAAACCATTACGCCAGACAAGGTTGTGGGAATCGAACCCACAACCGAAGTGCGACAGGCCTTTATCTCCTACAACCAGCCTACAAGAAGTCCATAATTAGTAGAAATTAGTTTTATTTTATTATGCGTTATGATATATAAAGTATAAGTCCACTTGTGGAATCATATACGGTTAATCTCACCATAGATGCACTTATGTATATTTAATAATTTGTGATAACCTTTTTATGATAAAGATAGATGGAATGACTAATCATTCTATCACATGATCTTCTAACACTTCAAGAATGAAAAATTAAACTTCATTTCATTAAATAATAGATGAAGTGGAAATTGTTCATCGAATGACCAATGATGATAATATACTAAAATCAAGTAAGTATTTCTCCTTATGAAAAAAATCATCTACTTTAGGGAAATGATCTTGAAAACAAAAAACGTTGTCCTAGTACCCTCATATCCGATGAATCATATGGTACCTTAGATCATCACAAATTTAAGGCTTTGTGATTGTTGGATTTTTCATAGCCATGTTCTCTACCACTCTCCATCATAACTTGATGGTTAGCTTTCTCTTCCATATCCATGTTATCACCTATGTTCTCCAATGTGGAAACCCAGTGATGAGTTAATTTGGGTAACCATTATATTTCTTGGTTTACTTTTCAAATTATTTTTTAGTATTACTTTTTACGATGTGAGTTTCTCTGAAATAAACTTTCATGTATTAAACCATTTATAACCCTGACGAATTTCGAGGGTGAAATTCATTTTAAGGGGGTAGAATTTAACACCCTGGAATTTAATGAGAAATATTATTTTTAATTTAATTGATGTATTGTGTTATACACAACACCAAAGGAATATTTCATGCAACACTGACTTGGATTTCATTACAAGACAAAGAGACCTTCCTCGATGGCTTGCGTTGTACGCAATACCGAGTTTCACTAAACAACAATGTATTATTATAATATTATTATGAACTAGTCGTTATGAGTAGTATTAAACAAAATTTGAATTTTATAAAAATTTCATTCATCTTACATATTTTCTAGAACATGATATAAGAACAAAATTAATTTTTCGGATAAAAGAAGTATTTTTCAAAAAATGCAGTTTTGTCACCTTTTGATGGCGTACCCATTTTAAATCTAATTTTTGACAAGATTATAAGTTCAATTTGACAAATTAAACTTCTTATTTTAAATCAGGATATAAAAATTTACGTTGTATAAATTTTTGACATTATTCTGATAACATTAATATTTTGATGAATAGTAAAAATACGCTAAATTTTAATTAAAAAAATATTTTTTCATCGAGATAATTTATATGGTTAAATTATAAGATTAAATGGTTTTAAAGTATAAATAGAATATATTTTTACCATTTAATATAATGTATGTCATTATAATTAATTTTACATTGAATTCATACGTAAAAACATTTCAAACGTTTTCAACATTTTAAATTTTAAAACTCGTTTTCTCAACAACAGGATTAATTTTAAATTCATTACTGAAAATTATGTGTTATTAATTTGGTGAAATGGATTCCATATTTGTAATTATTAGGTAAAAATTATTTTAATAGGCTACTTTTATTTTTGGCCATTATGAATAGTAACTACGGTAAATAAAATTTACCGTAGTTAAAGTAAATCGAGTAATTAAGGGTGAAAATAATATTATAAAAATACCCTAAAACTTGTATACAAATAATTTGATGATTATAATTCGTCCTAAAATATACTTGTGTTGAAATTTTATCTATTGGAACCTACATGGATGAGATTATGACCTTTAATTTATTTTATTTAAAGGAAAGTGAAATATGTCTCACTTAAACTTTAATAATTAAATTCTTTTTCAATATAAGGTTTAACGGAATATAATTTAGATTATAAATACTCATTTTAAATATAAAATGTTTTTATTTATCATGGTAATTTAGTTTTAATTTTTAGTAAATATATAATTACCTTAATATCTTATACATTAATGATGCAGAAATTATTTATTTAGTAAAAAATCTATAATATAGTTTTTATTAAAATACTAATACCAGTCAAAAGGCCCATAAACTCTACCAAAACATATTTTTAGACTATCTATACAACATAATCATCCAAGTGTCGACTTGTGTACCATTTGGAGCCTTATAAAAAAGATTATGACATTTACATTATTTTATTTTAAATGATGTCAATGTTTTCAGCTTCATAATTTAATAATCATAACTTTTTAAAAGTTGGTTTTTTTCGAAGATAAAATCTAATAAAAGTATTATTATGAAATATATTAGATTTATATTCATCATATTATTTTATTTTTAATTTTTATGCAAAAAATAGGTATATTAAATAATTATACAAAAATGTTGTAGTAATTATTTTATAAAGGGAAATATCAAATGAATGATTTTAAAAAATATTAAAATAAATATTATATGAAATAATTAATGTGATTAAATAATTTTATAGATGAATATGACATGTTAAGAATCTATTAAATAATTTTTTTGACTCTATAATCTATTTGGAGTTTATTTAAATTCAAATAAATGAATAGTGTCAAAATTAAAACTATTGATACTGTTTAAAAATAACATATTATTAAATTTTTTAAAAATCACAAAAATTATTTAAAAATTAAAAATTGAAATTTATATGGTCTATAATTTCATAAAATATCCAATTATAGATAACTCGCATCATATAAGTAAGTATTTATAACCATTTAAAATATAGAATATTATTACCACAAATAAAATTAAATATATTAAATAAGGATAAATCAAAATGATAAGGTTTAAAATAAAATCAAAACATGTCTAAATTTAATTGGTTTATTATATTACAACCCTATAATATCACATATTTTAATTTCAGTGACTTTGGAAGTTTTTAAGTGGGGTATGATTTTATTATAAATTAATATTTTGGAGGCTTCCAAAAGTGCCCCTCAGCTCTCTTATAAAAGAGCACCTCCTCCCTCTTCTCTTATCTCCATTTTGTGATTTTTAAACTTGGAAAAACCCTACCAATTTCCCTTTTCAACTTAACTAGAAACATACTAGAGGTCATGTTCTTCTGCAAAGACCAACTTTAGTGCCCTAAGAGGAGGTTTAGAAGAGGGGTGTCAAAGAAGAAGTAATATCCTTTACCGATTCTTTCAAACTTATTTATTTTTCTTCTTCTTCTATATTATTGGTTTCATTATTAAGTAATAACTCCAATATCACCTTTATAATGATATTTTATTCTGAATATGAAACAATAATATTTCACCTTCTATCCATCCTACAAAAAACGAAATCACTACACGTGCGTACGTACGGCTTACCGTCTCCACGTCATGGTATAATATGTTTTTCCACCACCACCTTACTTGGATGGGTATAATGGTGGAAATAATAACTATATATTATTATTATAACATTATACTAATTATGAGATATTATATCATCCACTCCAATTTCATTCAATAATTATGGGAATGATATCATCGCTCGTGCGTACGTACGAATTACTGTCTCCACGACGTGAAGAGATTCATTCACCATGTTAACCATTCAAGAATGATTATAAAGTATATAAAATGAATAATAATGAGATATATGACATAATAATTCTATTTTATTTATATATATATATATATTTCATCTACTTGCTTCTATTAAAGTCAGTAAGGAAAGGAAACAACGTTCATGCGTACGTATGGACTACCGTCTCCATGAATTGTGTATTTCACTTCATTTATCTATCTATTTTATATATATATATAAACTAAATATATATATATGATATATAATTCATGTTTTACATTCTTTAAGTAAGTAAATCATGATATAATTAATAATATCAAGAACAACAAGTCCAAACACGTACAATAAATGAAATGATTATTACCCAAAACGTTGCTTCAACATGGAATTGACAAATGAATGGGTAATATAATGTCATAATTGAATCATATATGATATCATAAAAATGACTATGATTATTTAATAATTAAATAACATTATTTAAATCATAATACAGGTGGTTTGGACAAATAATGAAGAAATCAGACCTATGGTAAGGTATTATTTCGTCTCATTTTTATTTCTGTGAGACATATGCCTTAATCATGATCTATTTCTTTTGAATGGTGTTTATACTTCCCATGAATGTTTTATAATTTTTATTATTAAGGATATGATATTTACATATGGATGTAATTTTCTTTATTTTATGACATGTATGATTCAACCGATTATAAATGGTAAGTGATAATTATTCCAATGTCATTCTTATCCAAGATTGTTTATTCGTAAGTATTTACTGGGGTTATATATATCATCCATGTCCATTTTCCAAAAAATGTTTTCATAAAATGTTTACTATTATTCCATTTATGTTTAATGTTATTTTTACCTCTTTTTAGTATTTTACCGCATGGTATGGAAGGAATATTTCTTTTGATTACCATACGGGGTACTTTTTGACTTTTCCGGAAAAAGTATGAGGAGAATGTTTTTTTAGCTAATACGGCATGAACATATTTTAATGCTTTTATAGAGAATGATTTCCATGAATCTTCCTTAACAAGTTTCTGAGTTTATTTTCAATTAACTTATTTTATTTTAAAATTTCATGACATGTTGAAAAAAAAATTTGATGAAGAAAGGATTTTTTTCCTCAATAATTCATTTCAAGTGTTTATTAAAACTATTTTCCATCTAAGATGACAGGGTTATGTTTCAAATATAATGTCCCTATAATTTAGATGGTTTGATTTTTTTTATGATGAAATTATATCCATTGTTTTACATGGATTATGTTATGATGGGATGATGTTTTTGAAACCCATTTTATTCATTGGGTTATGATGAATTATTTATGTTTATTTTGTGGAACACATAAGAATGATTTAATTATGAGAAGGGTGGGACCTATATCTCCCTCTAATGTATTGGTTAATTATTTATATCTCATGATATAGACATGGATGGAATGGAAAATAAATCTAGTTCAGTAATATAGGGATGTAACGGAAAGTAAACCAGGTTTAGTAATGGACTTTGTCCACTATGATGGTCTTGGCAGTAATGCCTTGTCTACTATGGAAATCATATCAGGTGCTTAATGGTTTGCCAGAATTAAATGTTTTTTCCCATGCTATTTTATTGTGATTAATTTTCCTTTGTGATCTATTCCTTATATATTGCCATGATTTATTTCACAGCTCAATATTTTGATGTTTAAACTTTATGTTCATGTTTTTATGTACAAATGTATATGTTCCTTTATTTTCTTCCTGCTTACCCTTACTGAGCATTTGATATCACCATTTATATATTTTCTTTTCCCTATGATTTAAATAAAGGCTTTAGGTAAGAAAACAAAATGTGAAGATCTTTATGGGAGATGTTGAAGATCTTTCACCATGATTAGAAGATTATGTTCCGAGTTTCCAAAGACACTAAACTAATACGGTCTTTGTGCGTTTGTTTTTTATGTATTAGTTATTCCAAAAATTAATTTAATGTACATGTACATCAATATTGGGTCTCTATAGTGCTTTATCTTAAAAGATCTCATTTTTTTAAAGAACAACAAGAAATTCCAATTTGTGGTATCTTGGGGGATTTCTTAACGTCATTTGAAGGAGACCTTAATTGTACAATTTAATGTCATGTAGTGAGAACAAATTATTTCATGTAGTTTAATTTCATGTGAAAAGGACAAATATGTTAAACATTTTAACATCATGCATCATGGACGCATATGGTTGTTATGCAGTTTAATGTCTTGCAACTATGACACAACTCTACGTGATTACACAAAGTACTTATTCAAAAATCTGGTATTAGTTGGAGTTGTAATAAGTTCCCCATTAATTGAGATTAGGGAATAAACTCTATTAGAGTTGACCTTATGTATGGATTAAGGTCCTTACCACTTTGGCTCATGATTAGGAGGCTTCTTTCATGGTATCCTCAGACCCCTAAGGACTAATACCAATTTTCCTTAAATAAATGAGTGGAGGCGAACATTATTGTTAAAATATCATGTAATTATATTCTAATATAATTCCATGTGATTCTTAGTATGCCATATATTTTGTTATAATCATTCTAGCTCATCAAATCGCTTTTGAGACTATTCATCTATAGATAACTGGTCACATATGACAACACAGAGTGAAGGCAATTGAATTTCAATAGGAAGAACTTCTTTTGTCTCGTACAACAATGAATATGGGGTTGACCATGTTGTAGTGCATGTAGTATTCCAATAATCCCACAAAGCATGTAAGAAATTATCATGACAAGACTTCTTAACATTATCCACCATCTTTTAGAGTATGTATGATAGGGTCTTGTTGAAGGTCATTGTCTCTCAATTCTGCTACATCGTTGTGAGATGAATGGTTGGATTTGATATTTTTTCATGATATAGATTCTTTAACACAAAAAATAGAAATCAGTGTTATTGACCATCAGTATTGTATGAGGAAATCCAAATCTGGTAATGATATTAATTTGAAAATGATAGCAAGGATTTTGGCACCAAATTTCTTAAGAGGTATTGCCTCAAACCATTTGGAGAATAAATTGATATTATTAAGAATATACTTGAACTAATTAGTCGTAACTATAGGATAGGGTCCTACTACATCCATTCCCTATGTAGAAAATGGACAGGAGTATTTAGTTGTATATAGAAACTCTGGGGGCAGATGAATGAATTTGACATGCATCTAGTAGGGATAAAACATCTTATTGAAATTTGTTCAATCTTGCATCATCAAAGGCCAAAAATATCCAGGCCTTCATATTTGATCTGAAATCTTATGCCCAGACTGGTGAGAACCACATTCTCTTACATGTACTACATTCACAACATTCACAATTTCATCACCATCAATTCAATTGAGCAAAATTCTGTTAAATCCTCATCTATAAACGATATTCTAGTGACCTGGTCCTTCATAAAGAGTGAAATTAACAGTACATCACCAAATTTTTTCTCCATAAATTGAATCTAATGGAATAACCCCATCTTGGACATATTTTATGATAGGTGTCATCTATCCCATGGTATGACCATATGTGTCAGAAATTGGAATGATTTAATTTATTTACTCTATTATGATTTGGAAAAAAGGTTAAACCACTAAAGGAAGAGAAATGTTAATGGACTGTTTCATCCCAATTTGGATCTTCCAAGGTTGTGGCTTCATTTTCCAACACATCAGCTTGGTCATTTTGTGAATGTGGGAAATAAGAAAATTTTGGATCTGAGGGAATTTCTTCCATTAACCCTCAAACACAATCACATAGGGAATTTAGTTATTCATTTCAAATGGTGTAATCCCTATTAATTTATTTGATTACCAGTTCTTAATCACTGTTCACGTATAGGTAATATAATGGTACTTTGTGAGATAAATTCAGGCCTACAATGAGAGCTAGATATTTTGCCTCATTTTTTATACCACCTTCAGATACTATAAAAGAATATATCTACACTACCTTCTCTAGGTAGATAAGAACAATTCCTACCCAAACATTGTTTAGTTTAGGGGTTTCCATTTTCTTTCCGATTGGACTTTTAAAAGAACCATCATAGTATATTTCCCATATTTCAATATTTTCATGAATAGAAAATATTTATTCATCTTTAAATTTAGTATTTAATAATTTTTCTTCTGTAGATGAGTGCTCAACAAGGATTTCTACTTATTTTTTCCTTTTACTACTTTCGAAGGAAAAAACTGTAGATCAAACTATTGAAGAATAACCACCCACCATACCAGACATCATATAAGCATAGGACGACTGAGGATAAATTTGAGTGGGTTATTGCGAGATACCAAGTGGACCTCATGATGCTAAAAAGGGTGTCTCAATTTTTGAACTAAAAAGATTAATTCTAGGTAGCATTTTTCAATATCTGAATATCAAGTCTCTAAATCAATCATGGTTTGACTGAGACAGTAAATGATGTTTTCATTCCCAACATCATTCTTTTTTGAAATGAAGGTGGCCAATGATCACTCCAAGGCTACCACATAAAGAATGAGTGGATTTACTTCAACATGTTGGATCAATACTAGTGAGATCAATAGGTATTTCTTTAGGGTATCAAATGCTTCTTTCTAATCATCGTCCCATTGATATGTGACACCCTTCTTCATCAATTTGGTGAAGGGAAAACACTTGCCTACAAACATGGATATAAGTGCTGGATATATTTCATTTTTTCTCGATTTCATCTAAACATTTCATGTTTTTAGGATATTTCATGCCAAGGATATTTTTAGTCTTCTTGGGATCGACTTTGATACTACGATGGCGTACAAAAAAACTAAGAAATTTTCCCAAGGTTAACCCGGAAGAAAATTTCATGGGGTTCATCTTCAAATTATGTCACTGAATATTGATGAATATGGTCTGAAAATTAACCAAGTGATCAAAACATTGTTATGGATTAACCACTAAATCATCCACGCAACATTCAATTAAATTCACCAAGAAAGTATTAAAAAATAAGGTGCATTGCACATTGATGTGTCACACTATCATTCTTCAAGAAAAAGGGAAATACCCAATAGCAATATATTCCTTTATGGGATCTAAAAACAATATAATCCTCATCTTCTAGGGTCATTTGGATTTGGTTATTCCCAGAGCATCCATCCATGAAGGAGAGATATTCATCTACAGTTGTTGTATCAATCAAACGTTCTGTGATTAGAACCAGAAAGTCATCTTTGGGACAATTATAGTTTAGATATCTAAAATCAATGAAAAATATGAATTTACCATTCTTCTATTTCACTGGTACAACATTTTCTGTCCATTTCAGATATTTCAAATCCCTAATAAATTAATCTCTGATAAGCTTGTCAACTTCAGCCTCAATTTTGGAGGCATGGGTTGGGTGAGTTCTTCTTGTTGCCTTCTTAAATCCCCAATGCACTTTTGAAAAACCCAAATTATGGGTAGGAATTTTGAGTTAAAGAACTATAATTTCCATATAGTTCCGAGAAAACACATCTCAATGTTTCTTTAGAAATTTTGTATACACCTCTTTCTCTTTATAAGTCACAAACGCACTAATCAGAGTGGGGCATGGATCTTATTTTGTACCCAGATTTATTTATCTAAGTTCATCCAAAATTGTGGAGACACCTTCCTAAAATGGTGTAAGGGCATCCCTGATGTATTCCTCTTCTTCTTATTACTCACGTGAAACTTATTATGTCTCTAATTTAAGGTTAGGTGATAAATCAAGAATTTCAAAGCTAGGGGGAATCGATATTTGGATGTCCTGAAGAGGAGGAAATAATTTCAGACCCTACTGATGATGAAGGGTATTTTTGGATCATTAAATTAAAAATAATGGGTTGGGAATCAAAATATATATCTTTATATATTAATGCAACAACTTCTTCTAGCCTAGCTGATGAAGTAGAGACTTGCTAAAGCTCAATAGATGGAAGGAAGACATATCCATTTAGGCATTCATCACTGTTTGGTAAATCAATAATTTCTCATATACAATCCGTATAAATTACCACAACTTATATTATAGAATCCACTAAACGAGTTCTTGGATTTGGGTCTACCCTGTCAATTTTATTGATAGGCAGCACGTAATCTCTACTAAGATGCTTGAATGGGTTAGCTGGGATCTTTTTTAAACCATTCAAAGCATTTATTATTGTTTTATCTATTTCCATTAATCATATTCCCTTTGTGTGATAGAACTCTTCCTCGATACACTGAGATTTAGACATTTTTAATTGAGCCTTGTCACCATGAAATTTCCATATTTAACTATTGAAGAAATACTTGAGCCATTTTCGGTATGATGAAGGAATTGTCACATATTTATGTAGACAAGGACTACCAAGAAATATTTTGAAATATGTTTTCTACTGGACAACCATGGAATATGAATTAGATACAAGATCCCCCAACTTATTTCTAAGTATAATTTCACCTAGTGGTTCTTGTTCATTCTTTTCATAACCTTGTAACATCAGAGTAGAGGGAGATAAGTCAGATTCAGTGAGACCTAACCGGTGAACTGTAAGGATGGGATTAAGGTTAAATACAAATCCATTATCAAAAAAGTCTCATATGATATTTGTATCGTTAACCTTTATAGATAGTTATAAGGGAATTATGTGTCCAAGTACAACATCATCCTCATATTGGTCTGTGAAATATATAACTATCCTACATTCAGTAGGATCATTTTCTATATAGTAGACCTCAGCAACAGTAACCTTGGTTTAAAACTCTTGAGAACATGAAAAAACTTCAATAAGTTCTTCCCGAAGATACTTTGATAGATTAATAGCATCCAGTATTGATAAATTGGATGGTACTTGGGAAAATTTCTTCAAAATGTCACACATATGGTCCAAAGGTCTATATTATCTAACATAAATATGTTGTTTTCCAGGTTCCTTGGAAGACGATACTCCTGATATAGATGGACCATGTGTCAGGGTAGAAGTAGGAAATACTTCTACTCTTATTGGATTAGGATGGCTATATATTTCCACCTTCTAGGAAAGTGGTGATAAAACATCTAATAGGTATTCAAAAATGATCTTGTTGGGGCTGATAAATTCATCTGGGGTAGAATCCCCTTGTTCTTTCTAAGCCCGATGAAGGTATCTCCCATTATTTTTTGATTTATAAATGGTTTGATTAGAGGTTTAATTAATATAGTGTCTTATATCATACCCACATATTCCTTTATATCCTCGACCTTGACAACTTCTTCCCCCAGGTCCCCAATCAATTACAGGGAATTCAGTTTCATAGTCAAAATCATCATTTTCATAGGGTGACATGGAGTTGATAATATTAATGGAACCAAAGATAAATTCTTCATCTTATTAAGATTTTTCATGAGAGGTCAGTTCTTATTGTGTGGTTTGGCAGGGCGACGCCCATGTTTTTTAAATAGATGGAATGAAATCTTCCAAAGTCAAAGATAACTATGGTCTTAATAGGAGCTCATCTTCTTATTACTTATCTTTATCCTTCTGACTATGTCACTTCTTTGAGGATTGGATTTTGGAGTATTGATCTTTTTATGAATATGGATTGGTTGTAGCGGGAGTGGAAGGTGGCACAATCAGTTTTTTCTACTGTGTTCATAAAATGTCATGAGTTAGATTAATCATTTTATTAATCATCCAATCACCAAACTTTTATACATTATCTCTTTTAACTTTCTTCCATTAACCTTAATCCTTTGGATTGGTAACGGTAACACATGCTACCAGGGATGATAAATATTTTAGTTTCACTTTTCCAGAGTCCTCCATCTTTTATAGGAGATATTTAAAAATAAAACACTTTTGAATGGGGTGCCCCAACATTTTATGGAAGGGACAGTAGTTTGAGGGGTCCTCATCCCTTCTTTATTAGGTTTCTTTGGCATTGTAAACTAAACTAAGTTGTTTTCAAAATTTGAGATGAAGTACTCAGGGACATGGTTATTTTAAAAAGAATAAACCTTTTCTTTCAGCTTGTTGAATTATCTCTAACTTTTATCTTTTTTATCATCTTGATATGGCAATCATTACTACTGACACTTAGTAGGTGGAGCCATACGTTATGATGAGGGATTTGAATTAGAATCAAGTACAAGTGCTTACTTGGATATAGTTGCAACAACCTATACTTTTTATATTCTTCTACCCAAAGCTAATGGGATTACTTGAGATTTGGATCTAGTCTCTATTATGGAGTTTTATACATATTTAGAATTGAAGCTATATCTCTAAAACCTCATGTGTATATCATAGTGACTAATGTTGTGTGATCATCATAGTGATTTGTAACAAAAATGGTTATAAATTCTACTTGAGGGGGTGGTATATTCAAGAAATATGTTAATCCTTTCCACCAAGTGATGAAATATGAAAAATTTTCATTATCCATTTATTTTTAATTCAAAAGATTAAAGATATTTCTCTTCTACTATGTTTCGATGAATTAGAAAATAATTTTATGATAGAGGTCTCCTTATCTAGTAATCGATCTAGACTAAAAAATTGTGTATGAGACAAAGGATGGCCCCTATAGTGAATCCACACAACATTTGAGATTTAATACATCCTGTTTTTGAGGGGTCCCCATAATAGGATCACAATGAGAAAGAAAATGCATCAAGTATTTCCCTAAATCTCCCTAACTGTTAAAGATTGGAAATATGGTATTCAAAAAGATTGTTGGGGGAGGAATTGGATCTATCTATTTAGAGTAAACCTTCTTTAATAGTTTTATAGTTGTGATCCGTCCTTCTAGAGATTCATATCACTTAATTAATGAATTAATGGTATTCATAATCATTTTAGGAATATCTTTCTAAGTTGGGACATATAAAGGTATAACTATTGGATCCTAAACTTGTGCGGAAAATGGTAGGATCACCAATGGTGGTGGTGCTGCTACTAGTTTTCTTAGATAATCCATGGAGATAGACATATAAGTATGTGTTTGATCTTGTTCTGGATGTGTACCCAATGAAGGGAATTCATTATCCACATCAGTAGTTTCCAGAAACACTCTTCTTTGGGGATATCCTAGTTAAATCATAGTATGAGGATCTTCTTGCGGAGTATGTATAGCCTGAATACTACTTCTATGTAACTCGGCATTGAGTCTTCTAAACTCCTTCATTTCCTCCTCTTATTGGTAAAATCATTCTTCAACTAAAATAGATTTTCTTTCTCTAGGGGGAAGGTAATATATAATTTGACCTTTTCATTTATTCTTATTATGTGCCTTGCGAAAAGGTATAAGTGAACTATTTTAGGGGATGCCTTGATTCTAGGAAATCCTATGATTTTTGGTACACACACCTCCTTCATTTTCTACAATATGGACTGTATCAAGATCATAAAATTTCTTTTACAATTCCCCTAAACTAGACTCATTTTTTGAAGTATCTTCCATAATGTAATTAATGACATTCACTAATGCATAATGCATTGATGGAATTATTTCAGTATATTTGTGAGATCTCCTTCTTCTTCATCCTCCACAAGACTTTTTTCTCCTATTTTCTTTTTCTCTAGGAACTGTTTGACAGAAAATAATATAAAGGTAATACTTGGATAACTTAGTTGTACATTCACTTTGTTCCTTCTTCCATAATCAGGAGGAAATAAACTTCTACTGAGGAGGGGAATGTGAATGTGAAGAAGACCCCATCCCTGAAGGCTGGGGTTGTTCGTGTTCTTCTTCCTCAACCCTTTGGGCATTGTTTTTTTAGTCTGAATTTTGGGTTTAAAACCCCCAAACCCTATGGTTTGGGGTTGTTCCTGAACTACAATGGATAATATCAACCTATATTCTCTTCTAAATTTACTAATTTTGGTCTGAACATTTGTTGGGTGCATTATCCGACACCCACTTAAATTGACTCTTTCTAAATACTATTATGTTCTTTCAAAAACAAATTTATTCTAATGGATGACATCCTCTAATCGAGAAGCCTGGTTAGTGTTTTCAAATTCATGATATAGAAGAATCTCAATAAATTTCTCCCTTTGGGCCTGAATTTTTTGAAAACCAATTGAGGCTTGTTCTTACTGAGCATATCCAGAATTTGTATGTTGTAGCTGACCCGAGGCAATAACATTTCATGAGAACACTTTTGATGGTATTTTATGATTTTGGAGCACAGTAAAATGAAATTATCCACATGCACCCTATCCTATGATATGAAATCAAGATGTGGTTTCTGTGATCCATTGTCATAACCTATTTAACGAATTGAGGCATGCACGTTGAATGGCCTTCTATTGATTCTTGGTCATTGGGTGTTGGGAAAACTAGATAGATGCCAAATAAATTTGGTGTTTCAACCCTCATATTATCTTGATATGAATTTGATATTCATCATATGGTAATACTTTCACTTTTAGGTGATGAAGAGTCTTCCATATGTTGAGGTGGATATCATGAATACAAGATTCTTCAACCATCTATGGAATGTTGTATTGAAAAGTTTCTAAAGGATAGAACATGATTGGTATTTCACCCTTAGTCAGTTTTTTTTCATGTTCAACATATCTTATTTATTTTTTTCTAGAGGTTTCCTAACTTCGTCTGACAAAAGTGGAGGATTTCTGATTGATTTATCACAAGCAATGGAATCATTTTTTGTTTTCTTAGCTATATTATAAGGAAAATGACCCAAGGGAGGTTTGGATAATGACTATTTCCTTGGTTTGTCTACTTGATTAGAACATCTTTCACCTTACAGTAACAAGGAATCAGATAAGACGGTCCTTATGTTTGTAAGTTCCTCAAGATAAGAGGTATTTCTCATCACTACATTTGTAGTTGAAGAATTTTGTTGAAAATGTGAAACAATACTATAGAGATAACTTTCCTAGTGATTTATATCCTGGGGAGGACCACCATGGTGGATTACAAAAAGTGATAAATCCCCATGCTCCTTGGTCTTCTGGCCACATAGAGGGTTTCGGCGGCTCTCATCTGGAGATAGGTTCTCGAGATTGACCGAATTCTCGTGAATTAATCCTTGATGATGATCTGTCTAATGAAAAAGTTCAGAATTACTGCTACTAACACCATAATTTGGAAATGGTATGATATAATATTGATAAGGAATTAATAAATTTCTAAGGGCTTCAAGAACTCCAACATTAAGAGGAGACAGATCACAAATTGACTCTTGATTCTCCAACTATTCATGGTGAGACATCTTCTTAGACTCTCTCTTATACATAGTTGGGTCCAATTATTAGGAAAAGTGGTTATCAGGAGTAGTTTTATCTTCCTAATTTGAAGTGGCTATCAGAATGGACCAATTATCTCAAATTGGAATGATTTTATGTGCCTAATCCAGTTGACCATATGATATGGAGGAGTGTTCTCCATAACCCTCTTGGATTGGAAAAGAGGTTTGTATAACTCTATGATGGCATGAGGATGAATCATCCTAGGTATGTGGAAAAAATTATTTTTTTTTCACTCTGGTACTGCTAAAGTTTCCATTATGATATTTTAGTAGGATTCCAGGAGATGGGCAGGAATTTGTGTCTTTCCTTTTACCATTCTTAAAACAAATTGGTGAATTTAGTGGCCAGAATAAGAATATACACCCATTAAATATCTGGATTAGGTTTATGTACATTCTCATTAACTCCATTTACTATTAGTGGATACTAAAAATACTCATGCATGAGGGAAGATAGTTGAGTTTGTCCCAGGTTTGTTCTCAGAGCTTTACGACTGACTTCTCCAACATCCCCCAAATGAGTTTGTTAACTGATTGATATATTGTATGAAATAGTATGTGCATACTCATTCAACTCCAAATTATTTTAATTGTGGGATTGGTTGGGAAGTTCTAGAATATTTTTTTTCTGTGGAAGTTAAGGAAGAAAAGTGTATGTTCTCATTCATTATTTGTCACCAATCTAGGTTTGTGGACTTCGTTAGTGGGGGAAAAGGTAGGAACCTACTCCATTTTTGTTGGATGTTGTCCTCAGAAGTTTTTATTATATTCTTGGTTCTGAGGGGTCTGGGCTGGATATCCAAAGATAACACCCTCATCATTTTGACGGTATTCTATTGTCTAGCATTGGTAGTGGTGATTGTTGGCTAGAGCCTTTGGGAAGGACCCATGTGTCTTCGAAATGAGGTTGTGGGTGGAATCTTGGTCGAACTACCTAGAACAGGGGAGGTATTGATGATTTCATTATAGGGATAAACTCCCAACATTCTTAAAGATTCTGGTTGGAACCATCGGCTTCTAGACCACTAGTCATCGTTGACTAGACGATCGAGGGTTATTCTTGATTTTGAGGACCTTTCGGGAAGCCTCCAATGTTGTGATAGTTCTGTGTTTATGGTACTCTTAGACCAATGGATTGGAGACCTATAATTGAAGATTCTGACTGTGTGATGACATAGTTCGAGCAAACAAGGATCCCTCTTGAGCATTAGTCGAGGCATTCACGAGTGAAAACTTGAAGTAATTCATTCGGAATGAAGGCAGTTCCTGGAAGGAAAGTGCCTGTATATATGAAAAACTACAAACAATGAACTCCAGTAAAATAAAAACTTTTATATGAACACGTTCATGATTGATTCCCCTGTTTAGATCTCTTTTATCAAGTGATAGAGGCCTAAAAAATGGTAACATGATCATCATGGTTAAGGATTCACTTTGGTTTCACCATTATTTATTTGTGTATGAGTGCAAAAAAAGGCTTAATGAAGAATAAACAACCTTATATTTTATAGATTTTTTTTCATTTAGTAACTTACTTACTTGTTTAAGGATTCATGTTGGGTTCACCATTTTTTTACTTAGAATGTGTGTTTTGGCTTATGAATCACTACTTCCGAACGGTTTCCATAGGATTTATTTATGGAACCAGAAACACCAACAGGTCTGTATTCAGAGGGAACTTCTTTCCAAAGTTTGGAATTCATTAGGTTTGTTGAACTATGATACTTAAGAACATTCATTGGGCTAGAGTATGGGAGGACAAGCTCATCTCACCCTTTTAGGTGGAATTATTTTTTACTCGAGACTCTCTTATATATTTAAGATATGTTCATGAATCCTTATTAATTTACCAAGAATAATGTATGTTTCCCTAGAAATTTTCAATCACTTATTATCATGTGTGGAATTCAGAATCATCTGTATGTATACAAGGTTCTTAATTAATGGAGTTATTTGTATGTATTCATAGTTTTCTAACAATGGTATCCTCTCATATACTACTTAGATATTCTTTATCCATTGTTATGATGATGTTGGTTTTTAAGACACTCAGTGGGGCACTCTAGAATTTATGTTTATCTAGGATGATGAAAGTTGTTTTGATGTTGGGATCATACCCATAAATGGGCTACCTATGTATCCTCATGAAAGGAATCATAACCCTCATAGTTCAATGCCAGTTAATGGGAGACACCATACCTTTTGTGGTCGTGTGATAAGGAAATAACCATATAGTTTAACGTCATGTGGTAAGGACATCTAGGAGTATAGTTCCTAGTCAGATATTTGTTTGGGACTAATGCCTAAGAAGACCAAGGAACTTGGAAAGAATATGAGTTTCCAATTTGGATTAGACATTACTGGGAATGTGGACAAGAAAAAACAGGGTTGATTTGGAGTGTTTGGTTTGACCCTTAGGGAGGATTCTTTTATATCCCATTTTGATGGTAATGAAATCCCACATAGTTTAGTAAGTCTTATAGAGGAGTATATCCTTTTGATATAAGTAGGTTGGGGATTACTCTTAAATATGATTACCTTGTAACAGGGTCTTCAATATATGTCTTAACTCATAGAGATTCAAGGGGGAATTAATTTAGTTCATATTTCAAAATTGGATTCCATAATTAAGGGAATTAAGGATGGACTCCTAAGGATAATATCCATTGATCTCAATCCCTGGGTGAAGGCTGGCTACATATCCCAATTATGGTGGAAATCAGAGTTTTGATAGTTCAAGAAGGATTGATTGTGCGGATGTTGTGATTATCACAAATATCTAGGCACACGTGAGTCAGCCCTAAGTGATCCTCGGTGTGAAAAATAGGAGGATTTGAAAGATTCTACAAACCACACACTTTCTCTTACACTGATATAAGAGGCCATCCCTATGAAAAAATAATCTGGGGAGATGGTGGATGAGGGCACAGATTAATGAAGCTTTTATTGTGGAATGAAAGTGAAGGTCATTAGGGACGACCTGAAAAGCTAGGGGATTACTCCAGGAGTAACTCCTAGTATTTGTTCTCATAGTGGAAGGAGGATATCATTCCCTATGTTAAAAAGAAATGCATGTGTGAACTGTACCTACCCTACCTAGGATTGGAGGTTCTGAGTCATAGAGACAAGAATGGGGGGACATGGCACAAACCCTAATCCTCAAAACTGGGGACATCTTAATATTATCTCTGAGGTAAGGGCCCATGTGACTATAGATATACAGACCTAAAAACACCCCAAGGATCTTGACTCCCTTATAATAAAAATGTGGGAAACCTATGACTATAGAAATAAAAACCCAAATTGGAGAAATGTTTATTTTTCTATCCCAAAGGTTTGGTACGTCGGGAGGTTTTGATGGAGGTTTCAACTTGGTCCTTTTCAGACAAGTGATCCAAGGAAGGAGAAGTCCTACCATGAGTGTAATTGAAGAGTGATTAAAATGTATCTTATATAGGGACTAGGCATAGGTAACCGGCATAGTTGTGTCACATAGGTATGCCACGTATGTGTGCCATGTAAGTACTCAACGTTGGTGTCCCATGTAGGTATTCCACATAGGTCCTAGGAGGAAATGAAAATTGTTTAACACATGAAGGATAAGCTTGTGAAATATTGATATGCCATGAACAATGGACCATAGGGACAACAACACATGGGTGAATTTTTAATTTAAGCACCATGGGTGTCCCTTGATGTCCTTGGAAGCATCACGTATAGTTATTTTCCTAAGGAAAGGACCTTTCATAGATAACTTCTCCGTATAGAAGGTGTGTCCGTTATCACTTTTTTTAATTAAAAACACTAAAAGGATCTTAATCTTTTTATCCCAAAAAATTGTCTATTCTCTTTTGTTTTAGAGAGATATCTGAGAAAATTTGAGGGATATGGGCAAAGAATCTATGCAATGGTATGTTCGGGAGTTCTTGATACTTTTTTAGTTATTAAATGGGGAGCCCACGGGTCCTATTTATTGAAACGGAGGGGACTTGGTCAAATGGATTTTGTCTACATAGGTCTTTTTCATAGCTCCATAGAATTTATCTTCCCCATATGGGTGTGAAAAAGTATACTACCATGTAGGTCCCTCTAGTGTAGCTCCTCAGTGTAGGGGGCTATGCATTGGGCTATACGGGCATGACTTGAACCAGCCTTCTAGTGCGTATGTGGTATGAATAGGCCCATGACATAGGTGTGCCACATAGGGGGGATAATCGAACCACATTGGAAAACATAATTCTCCATACCAAGGGGGGTTTCACCCCCGCACCCCTGCTTAGGATTAGTGCTGGTTGCGGTCCCGGAACATCGGGTTGGTGCCATCACCATCATCATTGATCCCCATGAAAAATAGAGAGTCACGCTTTCAACTTTTCGAGCCTGTTCGAGGACTTTTTGGGTTGCAAAACATGCAAATCCAATCCACACCTTCTTTCTCTATAAAGATTCATTATACTCAGACATAGAATTTGTTGTCTAAGTGAGGTTTACACTATCATATCTGTAGAAAAGTACATGTAACACATTTCATGGTGTCTATAATATGTTATGGTATGGCACATTTAAAAAATGGTCTTTATTTATTAAATTATGAAAACCAAGTATTGTAAATCGATAGAGAATCATGTTCACAAGACTCATATAACATCTAGTTGTGGCATCACCATCTTGGTCACATAAATTAGATGTCTTTGACAAAGCTTTTTTAATATGGTTATTTAGACTCTTCTAAGTTAAAACCACTGGATATATTTGATTCTTGTTTTCAAGGAAAATCACAAAAACACCATTTGTTGGATAGGGTTAAATAGTCACATATACTCTAGGATTGGTGCACACTGATGTGTTTGTACCATTTATAGTAGAAGATAGAGGTAGATATTCTTACCTCATAACTTTTAGTGATGAATTGAATATATATTTCTATATCAACTTGATGTGGTATAATTCTGAGTCCTTTGATAAATTCTAATAATTCAAGAATGAAGTATAGAATCATATTGGTAAGAATATAAAGAAGATTATATCGTATTATGGTGGTGAATATCTTAACCAAGAGTTCATAGAATTTTTTTGGGAGTTTTGGTGTCTATCTCAACTCACACTATGATATAAAAAATAGTGGAATAGTGTTAGTGAAAGGAGGAACCGTACATTCATGGACATAGTAAGGTCAATAATGATTCATACATATCTTCCATTATCCTTTTTGGGATATATAATAAAAAATTCCACACACACATTAAACTAAGTACAAACTAAAGTGTTAATAGAATTCACTTTGATCTATGGAATATAATGAAACCCATTTTATCGCATACACAGGTATGAGTTTGCAAGGAATTTGTTAAGTATTTATCAAGAAACAAACTAGAACCTCAGGGAACATAGTGTATCTTTATAGGGTATCCCAAGGAAACAAATGGATACTACCTATATAACCCCTCATACAAGAAAGTTATTATCACCAGACAAGCCATCTTTCTTGAGAGGGAGCACATACTCAACAAGGTTAGTGGGATCAAGATTTACTTTGATGAAGTTGATCCTAAAGATACACATGAGTTGGTATAGGAAAAGATTCCACAGGTCTCTATGGAAGAAGTAGTTATTGAAATACAAGTGATGGGCATGTGCATAAGGGAGGTAAGAGAACCATAGAGATATGGTTTTCTGGTAACCAAGGATGGTGACTCATTATTGGTTGACAATGATGAACCTCTCTCTTAAAAGAAGGCAGTAGAGAGATCAGAATCTATAATATGGATATAGGCTATGAATTCTTAGATGGATTCCATGTATAAGAACTGTGTTTCAGTTTTGACCAATTAGCCACGTAAACCATGTTGGATGGAAATGGATCTTCAAGAAGTCAGACATAGAAGGTAAAGTAAGTACCTATAATGCAAGGATAGTCGATAAAGGGTTTAACAATGTCAAGGAATTGACTATGATGAAACTTTTTCACTATTTTCCATGTTTAAATCCATCAGAATCATAGTTGATATAACAGCTTACCAAGAGAATGAGATTTGATAGGTGGACGTCAAAACTAAATTCCTTAATTTTAATCTTCAGGAATATATATATATATATATGACACAACCATAAGGTTTTGTGACTCTCAGTGACGCCAAAAAGGATTTGAAGTCACAGAGATCCATTTGTGTATTGAAGCAAACATCTAGGTCGTGGAACATTCGATTTGAATAATCCATTAGAGAATTTTGTTTCATTAAGAATGAATGTGAGTCGTGTGTTTATAAAGGGTTTAATGGGAATATTGTCTTTATCCTAGTAGAGTATTTTGATGACATATTAATTATTGGAAATTAAATACTAATCTTATAATTTTTTTAAGACTGTTTAAAAAAGTGCTTCTTCGTGAAGGACTTAGGTGAAGTAGCCTACATTCTATGGATCAAGATCCATTATTTTAGAGAAAATAGGTTTCTTGGACTAAGTAAAAGTACATATATTGACTAGATAGTAATGAGATCTAGTATTGAATAATCCAAAAGTGGATTTGTTCTTATTTCACATTGATTATATCTTTATATGAAAATGTGTCCAGAAACACAATAAGAGAAATATAGAATGAGTAAGATCCCATATGATTCACTGATAAGATCAATCATGTATTACATGTTATGTACTAGACTTGATGTTGCCTATACATTTATCATGGTAGGTATATATCAAGGATATATAGGATAAAAACATCAGACCTCTATTAAGGCTATCCTTAAGTAGCTGAGAATAACTAAGGATATGATCCTGGTTTGTGGAGGAGATGAGAAGCTAGTCATCAGGGGTTATATTGATGCTGGTTTTTCAAAATATATCAAAATGATATAAGGTCAAAATCACGAATTTTTTTCTATCTTAATGGAGGATTTTTGAGCTGGAAGAGTTCAAAGTAGCCAATTATTTCTAATTCTATAGTGGAGTCCGAGTATATAGAAGCTTCTGATGTAGCCATGGAAGCCATTTAGATTTAGAACATTATCTTGGAGCTTGATGTGCTTCCTAGCGGGAAATACTCAATCACATTGTATTGTAATAATGTAACAGTGGTGGATCCTAAAAAAAAGGAAACGTCACACCAACAGATGGATCATATACTATGAAAGTATCACCTCTTGAGGGGTTTTTATCAAAGGGGTGAATTTTTAGTGAGGAGAGTACCCATGGAATAGAACATGGTGTACCCCCTGACTACAAACCTTCCTCATTATAAGAATGAGTATCATGTGAGAGCTATCAAACAGAAGGTTGTTAGCAGTTGGATCTAGTGCAAGTTGGAGTCTATTGGATATGGTGTCCTAGAACCATATTCTTTGTATATTTTGATAATATTATATTCATGGTTTTTAATATTTATGAACTACTTATCATGTCATGATTTTTCTTCTTCGTAACATTGAATGCGATAATGTCATAAGAGTATTTGTCACACTAAAAGGTCATAGTTGTTCCCTACTATGATGAGAACTTAGAAGTGTTATGAAAATATTCTTGAATATAGGTTCTATATCCGGATAAAATCATTTGAGGGACACAAATGGTATAGGCTATCAGGGGTGGAGACTCTTATGAATTTGAGGCACTTTATCACAGTGTACAACCCTGGTAATATAAATTAGGATATTATTAGAACAAGACTCGCCAGTAGGAAACCCATATTTCTTTGTGTCATTGGATGTTCTTATCTGCAGACGTGCATATTGGTCCTTATAATTTAAGATTATTAGTAATGGATATTATAAGTCATACAGGTTTATGTACTGACGGAAACCATGATGTCTGATATTCACGGTGAGGAAGGAAATGTTGGGTGCATCATGAGTAATATTTCATTAATTAATAATGTGAGCAAGGATTTATCCCTACTATTCTTTAATGCAATTTAATATTTCATTCCTTTTTATGTAAATTATATAGCATAAAAAATACATGCCCATGGAGATCAATAGGCATGTTCTATTTCTAGAAAGTCAAGGAAAGTGATATAAATAATATTGGTTGATGTCACTGGAATAAAACCTACTCGATTTGAGATATAGTGATAAAGGGATAATATTAAATGGTAAGAATTCTCAAGAGATGAATTGTCATTGTGACATTAACTTATTTCTCAATGGGTTACTCAGAATGTTTCTAGATGCTAACCATGGACTTTAAGATGGCTCGCCTAATGCCAATGAGAAAGAGTCCTAAAGGGTCATACACTAAGTGTATCCAGAATCTCAGTTAAATAATATATTATTACCTATTATTTAACATGTTGAATAAACATGTTTCCCACATGTGGATTGATCATTATTAATGTAGGCCTAATCTCATATAAATATTTATTTTCTATTTAGTAAATATAATATTTTTTTATTTATTAGAGAATAATGAATTGATATTTATTTAATAAATAAATAGTCATTATTCAAGCCCTCATAAATATTGTCAAGGAATGGTGGAACGAGCTTCATAGTTCAAAAAGAAATAATAATATTGAATAATATTTGATTAAATAATATTTAATTTTAATTTTCAATTTAAGAGGATGTCAAGAAATATTAATATTATTATTATTATTTGACATTGGGATTTTCTAGGATTAAATAAATAAACAAGGGAACTTTTTCATTTATTTTATTTTTAACCTAGAAATATAAATATCTAGTTATATTATTTTATAATGAATCCAATTCATTTTTTGGTTTTCCACAATAGATTTGTAGAAAAATATCTCATGCCTAGAGATCTATATTCTTCAATAACACTCTCAAGAATTGAGAGAAATCCTCCTCCAATGGATCAAGGATAATGATTTGGAATTGATTCTCGAGATGATCAAGGTAGAAGACACAAGCATAAGGATCTTCCATGCCTTCACCTAAAGACTCCTTTAGCGATGTCTGGAGATTCATGGAACACATTTGGATCACCACTAGGAGAAATATAAACTTGGTTTCTATAATGCAACATATGTGACCACATATCTTCCCAGATTCCTCAATAATGAAATAATTCCTTAAAGTTAATTCTTTTCTTTTAAATTGACTATAATTAATATGCAATGATCCTCTCTCGTGTTTCGGTGCAATTATTCATAGTCTATTTTATTTGATTCAATTCCATGGATCATGACATTCATCATCTCCTAAATCCTAGATTTATCTTTGATTATGGAAAAATAAAATTTTGGCACCACCCATCACCATGATTCCACTACACCAGGAACATACAGATGGGATCGAAATATTCCTTCGGTCAATTACTCATTCAATAATATTTTCCACTCAAGCATCCAAATATATTTCTATAAATATCGTTAGCGGAAGAGGTGAAAAACACCTACATGCTAGCGTGATGTTGGTGAATGAAAACTCCTAGACCCAAAAATGGTTAAGGAAATGGTAGAAAATATCAAGATCATTATATAGGACATTAAGTTTACAGAGAGTCGATAGATGAGCTATGACGATAATGTTTTATGAGACCTAGATTTTGAAGTTGGAGATTAGTTATTCAGCATATCTCCATAGAATAAAGTCATGAGATTTGGGAAGAATGGAAATCCTATTCCAAGATACGTTGGCCCCTTTGAGGTCCTTGATCGAATCAGATTGGTGGCCTATCGAATAGCACTCCCACCTAAATTTTATCAAGTAAATAATGTGTTCCATGTATCCCTATTAACTAAGTACATAAAAACCCCATTACATGTACTAAATCCTAAGGTCATACTATTTGATAAATATGTTTCATTAGAGGAGTACTCGGTGAAGATCTTAGATCGTGGAAGAAATGTTCTACGATATAATACAATGTATCTAGTCAATATGCTATGAAAAAACCACATGTTTAAAGAAGGGATTTGGGATCTCTAGGAGATGAGAAAACAAAATTACACTCATCCTCTTTAGTGTTTGAAATGAAAATGTTGAGGGTGAAAGTTTTGGAAGGGGGATGATTGTAATGACCCAAAATTTTATAAATATCATTTCCTTTGTGATTGAACTAAATTACCTATTGTGGTTATCGAAGAAACATGTACTTATTTGATTTTATTATATACCTTCATATTTAAAAAACTAGTAAGCATCGTTAAATTTGAAAAATTATCTATTTAATAGTGATCATATGATTATTATAAATATAGGGTTATGATAAATCCAATTGATGTAGACAAAAGAAATAATGACCTCAACTAGAGGATCCTACCCTATGAATCCCTTTTAAAAAAATCTTGTGAGGGAGATAACATCATGTGGATTTTACATTGAACAATCCTAATTTGATATTCAACAACTAAATCAAAAGATAAACCTTTTATGAGGGAAGTTCAATCTCATCAAGACCATAGACCAAACCATGTATGCCAATATACCCCATGAAACTATCATCGTCAAGAACTTTACCTTTAGAGAGTTTTATGGTGTAATAAAGGGATATGTATCAAGACCATAATAATATGAATACGTATATTTTATTTTTAATATAATATTTTTATATTTAATTCTTATTATTGTTACTTTATACATGATTTTGATTTAGATTCAATAAAACACAAATTTTATTTTAAGTTAATATGTAATTTAAATAAGACAATCCATTTGATGAATTAATGGATTTTTTAAAAAAAATCATATTTTAATAAAATATTATTATCAATGAATGGTTATTAAATATAAATTATAATATAATATTTATGAAGTCAAATGTAATATTTGTAAGGGTTCAAAAACTGTTATTTCAAAAAAACACCAACATTTTTCAATAAATGTCAATTCTTGTTTTATAATTGAAAATTCACATATTTTCAAAATTATTTTGATAAAATAAATATAAATTTCGAAATAATGTTTTCAAAATTATCCAATGGTTATTTTTTCATAATTTTCTAAGAGGGTTGAATTTTTGGGTAAAAATTAAATACAATATAAATATACAGTGTGTACTATGACATCATAATGACCTAAAAGTGAAGTAATAAATCATATAAAAGGAATAAATGACCAATTATTTGTTTCACCTTTAAAATAATTTAATTTTTAGTTTATTTTATTAATTTTTTAATTCTGTTATGAATCCTCCAAAACATATATTATGTATTAAAGTTTTAAAATCAATTCTTTATATACATGACTCAATTCCATATCTCCAAGAATCATATTTTAATGAGTTCAATCCTTGGCCTTATAAAATAGTGAAAACCAATCCTATTTAGAAGAAACCTTGTTAAGTTTTTTGGTTTGGATTACTTTTTTATATAGAGTCCAAAACCAAATTTTCATAAATATTAAATAATTCTCCTCTCTTTTCCTATATAAACCCATCCAAGATCCCTTTCCTATTCACTAAAAAACATATATAATGTAATTACTCTGCCATTACCTCTTTAGATTCCTCTCAAGTTTCCCCCAATCTCTCAGTAATATCCTACCATGCTTCTGGAATCACCCTACCTAGGTAAGGGTTCTTTTCCTTCTCTTTTCTATTCAAGTATATTATTCCTTTTTTTCCTTTCATTTTCAAATCCTAATATTGGGATAAGTTTTCATCATCCCTATTATATCCAACTTATTTAAAGATAATAAGAGACCCCATTTTCTATCATTAGATTATTTTATGAATCTTTAAGTACTGTCATTATGCTCCTGAAATTTATCTTTGATTTTTCTATGCCAAACCCTTGTATTGTGAATGTCATCACTATTTCCATTCTAGGGTATTCATCTAGTCATACCTATAATCCTTTTATTAGGTTCCTTAATCTAAGTATTCCACACTCCATTATCATGGAATTAAATTTGATAATATATGATCTAATGTTTAATGATCTATGTGGAACACTAATACATGTACATGATATGAAAACGACGAGTGCACCCCGAATTTTATAGTGCTCGAACACATTGGGTAATATTTTAGTCAAATGATACATCATAAAATGGGTTAGGGATTGAACATAATCTATCATGGGACATTTCTCACCATGTTATTATGTATTTTTATTTAGTCTTGACCTTTGATTATGATTTCATATTTAAAGTTATTTCCATTTTTACCATGTTGCCTTTATATTTTCTTGTTATATCATGCCTTTTTTATCATGTATATGATTCTTATGTTTTTATTTACCATTTAATACCTTGTTGTATAACATGAAATTATTTTCTCATGTGTATAGTTTTTTACCCATTTACTCTGATTTATATATCACCCATTTCTTATGTATGTCCCCAGGTTATCTGTTGATATTTTAGAAATGATGGAATATTATGAGCTTGTTGTGGATGTTTTCAATAATGCTGATGCACCCCTGCTTTTAGTTGTTATGTAATGTACTAAAGTACCCAAATACACTGGACTTATCATTTTTATGAGTAGTAATATGTGCGTTATTATGTAATAAATCGGGAATTAATGTGTAATAAAGACAAGGGTCATCACATATAAATCCATCAAAATGGGTTTTTTGGATTTGAAACACCTTTTCATTAGAAATATGTGAAATGAATGGGCTACTAAAATTGGGATGTTCTCACCAAAAAATTATACTAAGAAGAAATCCTTATGTTCAGATATTGTCCTAAGTTCGAAATGTCATGTATGCAATACAGGACATTAAATATCATTATAATATCTTATTTATTGATATTTACTCAAAATAAAATATCATTAGAATTTATTGGAAAGGTATTATGTAATGATGAAGATTATATATGAATTTATTAATCTTACATATTGAATAATTTCTTACATATATTTTTTTAAAATGAAAAATATTAAACATTATAGTGGAAGATTTTGTAAGTTTTGTGTTTAGAAGATATGTTCAGAACTGGATGGATAATTATTTATCGTTGTTTATTATTATAATATAAATTACTATTTAAAATAAATTATTTGTAATTTGATATTAAAATTTAAATTATTTTTAATTTTAATGGTTTTTTTGTGTAATTATAGGGATTAGTCAAGTAATACCAATTATTATAGAGGGATTTTATATATATATTGAATGAAGTGAAGTATTAATATCATGAATCTATGAATAATATTCTTGGGAAAGCATGAAATACATATTTTAATATTATATATATATATATATTATTTCTAACCATTTTGATTGTAGATCATGGAGATATTTTAGGAGGATCCACATGAAGTATTTGTTAATAATTTATGAATGATAATTGAGGAGTTTTGACCAGGGATAATATTCACTGTTATTTTATCTTTAAAAGTTGAAGCTACAAGTAATTGAAAACATGAGACACGGTATGTTAAAACCTGAAGTGATTCAACGTTAAAATTTGAATTGTTTTCATACTTCCTTTCTAGTTTTCCAAAGCTTCATAATTCTATTTTTTTAAGGGATGAAGGTCACTGATTATACATCAGCAAACTCATCCACATATTTTATTAATTTAATTGTTTTATTCCTTCATTAGGTTGTATTTTCTGTATTCTAAAGTTTTATTATATATCTCACATGAAAGTTATAACTTCATTAAAAGGTATATCCCAGTTACGCTAACCTGAAACTTAAAAAGGAAATGGTATTGGTTCGGACTACTCCTAGAAAGTTCATATTGGGTCTGCTCCGGCAAAAGGATGGGTTTTTTCTGTACCCATAAAAGGATTTTTGGGGTTTCTCTCTCTAGGTGTAAAAAAGTAATTTTGTAAAGAGTTATCCTTCTCCTTAAAAATTGGATACTTTTAGTGTATACCAAACCTCTAGAATAATAGTGTGAAGATTATGCATATGATCATTGTGGCCTGGATGACTATAAAAAATTATATGTTCTCTTATTTATTTTATATTATACATACACTTTTCACATTTAATACACCATATTATTTATGATTTAATTGTTTGTTATTATTTTCCACCATATATCACATTATTATTTCAATTACTCTGATTATTTTAAGATAGATAATTCATGCCCCTCTTGCCTCATTTCATGTATATTTTGGACCAAAGAGAGATACAAACAATATATGATGTTGGAATCCACTGGATAGAATTGTCAACAAAAAAATAAGAATCATGCGCAACTCATTGGGTCCTAACATGTGACAATCCTAAACATACTCAAGGGGAACCAACTTTTAGCATATGTTGTGTTTCTAAAACTCATAACCACTCGACTTACTCCCAACTAGCCTAATCAAGGGAGATACCCTAGAAAGCATAAAATAATGATTAAAATCATCCCATATAGAGAAAAATTCTGAAAAATACCTAACATAATGGGGATCAAAGCTAGGGTTTCACAATAAATGTGAAAAAACCTTTTTATAATTTCTACCAAGACTTTTAAAGAAACTTAAAAAATCAAGTCAAATTATCATCTTATTTAAAGGTTTAACCATGTAAACAACCTTTTGAAAAAATTTGGAAAAAAATAAATTCTTTTGAAACATTATACAATCCACGATTTAAAAAACATAAAATACAACCGTGACTAACAAGTCCCAAGAATAATTTATTAAAGTCCAAAAATTGCCTTAATTTTGAATGAACTCCTTGAAAATATTGGTTAATCTTAATGTAAATCATAACAAAATCCAAATACCACTTTCATATTCAAATTCTTTAAAATAAATATCTCATACATTTAAACAAACACTTCACATGCATAAAAAATCATTTTACATATCATGTAAAATAAATCCATTTAAAACCCTGAAATTTAAGAACACAAAACATTCAAAACATTTTATGAACCCTTTTATAGTATCACATATAGGTATAAATTAATAAGAAATTGTTTTAGAGAGCCCAATAATTTCATTCCATGTTAAATAAATGAAATTATAGAAAAACACCCAACTCAGTTGTTTGAAACAACCCACGTTCGATGGAAGAAGCACAACATTAAAAGGAAATAGCTTATACAATACCTAAACACCAAAATCCTTAAGATTAGATGATCTAAAATCCTAGGTTATACCATAATTATCATTAGGATTCATGAGAGTAAAAAAACTATGAGTAAATGAAATGGAAATTAAGAATAAATAGAAAAAGAGGACATTGCCTTTCAAATCCACTTAAAATTCGAGAAGGGATTTTGAATCTTGATGAGGAAGGTAGATAAATTAATAGATCTCTCCCACGTAAAACCAAGAAAATTGGGGGAGGTAGGGAGGTAATTAGGGATAAATCAAACAAGCTTATATGATTAATTTTAAAAAAAATTAATTTTGGGCATCTCTCATGGTTTGGTCGCATGGTTTTCTAAATTAGGCGCTAATTATTAGGCCTCCACTATAATTGAGTTGCAACCCGTCACATGATTAACTCATAGGGTTCTCCAAACTTTGTCCATCACATGTGATGGTCATTTCTGGAATTCCCCATATATATGATGTTTTCTCACATAGTTTCCCCTAAATGTATGCAAACCATGTGTCATAGATGTACTAGGAATCTCGTACATAAGAATTATTTTTCATAATTTCTTCTTTTGTAAGGTTATCCACATAGTTTAACAAAAACCATATGACACTCATGAATTTTTAAATGAAGGAAACCCTTACATAACAATAAGAACGCATGGTTTTCTATATGTAAGAGTTACATTCATTATTTCCTTTTTTTATAAATCTTATATGTGCAGTTACTACTATGTGGGTGGTGACCATATGGTAAACGTGAAACATGGAAAATTCTTAAAAATTTCAATGTTTTTATTCAAAAACTCCCAAACATTCAAAAAAACCAACATTTTTATAATATATTAAAAAACTTGACATGAGGGTGTCATAGTTCTCTCCATTGTGCCATTTTATTCATTTATAAAGTCGTCCATAAATGTATAATGAAAAGAATAAAAAAACCCTTCCTGTGAATATAGGAGGTGGGTGGGTGGGGAAACATTAAGGAACACTGAAGAAGTAAGAACACCTAAAGTAAAAAAATCCCTCAGGGCCAACAACTATTCCTCAAATATCATCAAACAATATCAGATATACCTCAAGTCACAATCAAATTATACAAAGCTCAAAGAATACAAAGACCTTAAATTGGTGTCCCAAAAATAATTCTCCACCAACCACACACTAACATTTGAGATACTGATTCAAAATTCTAAAAATTAAAAACCCCAAAAAATTCCCAAAATACCATAAGATCATGTGAAATGATCCATCAACATCTTTTTAAATAATAATTGAATTGATAGTTAAACTAGAAATATGTCTCAACTGGGTACAACATGGGCTCTAACCATATGTCACAAAACTGAAGTGTGGGTATACTAGGACCTCTCTTATGAAACACCAACCTACAGTGACTTGATAGAAACTCAACTTTGACATACCCTTCGAGACTCACCAGGTGACATCCCCTAGTTGGTTCATGAACTTCACTAGGGGAATCGTTTTTTATGTAATATAAATTGGTGTATCAATCATCATAGTTACCCATGTACATACACAAGTCTTCCCATAAACAACTAATGAAAAATTGAATATCATCAAATAGATAGCATCAAATATAAACCTTGAGGATCATGATCCAAAATAGATCCATGAGTATAAAAAAATAACCACCACTCATAAAATAAGATTCAAAGAGGTTCTGAATGAATTCACCAAGAAATAATTACCCAAAAATCATCATGCTCCTCTAAAATCATCGAGCATAAATCCCAAAATATATTATCATCCAAATTCAGGTTACACTTGAGACTTCCTCTTCCATTGATAATTCAATTTATTGAATATCTAAATATAACATATATTTCCATATTAAATATAGGTCTTTGGATCTTTTAACCAAGAGGGCTTAGAATACCCAAATGTATCACACTGGAAACACACAAGAGATCTCTCTTTATTATAAAGATTTGGCATTGTAGAATTACCCATCTCAAATTACATCATCTGATTCAATTACAAAAATAAATCCCTTTTAACCACTTAAATAAAGTGAGTCTAGATTCAAATAAAACAAATTTAATTTTAAGGAAAATACCTCCTTCAAATAATTGAGTTTTCAAATAGTCATATGTGACTATATCGAGAGAGAACACCAACTCAGTAATATAATCAGCATAATCTTTAATTGTTTGATCACCCTTATGATGACTTGTGAATTCAATTAATTTCTCCAGCTTTACATACTTAGGATAATTCCACTGAATAAAAATGGTCATGAAAATTTATTAAGACATTTCTACATGAAACTGATATGGGACAATGGTTTTCCACTACACTTTATAAGGAACTTCAAAAAATCATACAACAACCTTTACCTTTTAAGTTTAAGGAGTTTCCATTGAAATAAAGATTCCCTTAATCCTCTTCAACCACTCCATCACCTCAAAAGGTCTTTGATCACCATAAAAATAAGGCAATCATTGATTCAAAAAGTCAGCGATACTATTCAAGAGTATAGAATATTTTATCTCCACTACTCTATTCAATGTTTGGGTAATGTTGAGGGTTGGAAAGGTAATTCCCATGATATAATAGGAATCTCTCTAAGGATCATCCCTTGATAAAAATTTATACTTTTCATCAATAGATTTCCTAAAAATTCACGTGGTTTACTATTATTAAATGTTATTTGATTCTCCTAGTATCCCTACTGAATCCTTTAAAGACATCATTCCAAATAATTTCACCCAAGAGGAAAATTATAACCTATTTACCATTCCTCTTACTTTTCAAGTTAATCTTAAAGTATTTGATCTCAAATCTAGGATATATCCTTTCCGAGATGGTTTTACAAATTCTTTGTTTCAAAAAAATTGGGATATTATACACGATGATGTCTACATGCAGGTTAGTCATTTATTCAAGGGTGGTGAGCTTACTCATGAAATAAATTATCAATTCATTTCCCTCTTCCCAAAAGTTGTGAACACAAATGAGATGCATATTTTTAGTCATGTTTCACTTTTCAATACCATATATAAAATTATTTCTAAAATTCTAGCAAAAATATTGGCTGGAATTGCCAACAAGATTGTGTCTTCAAATCAATTTGGTTTCATCAAAGGTAGGACCATACAATACTATCTTTTTATGGCCTCCTAATGTTATAATATTATTATTAGACCTAAAAGAGGAGGGATCATTTCTATTAATTTAGATGTAAAAAAATCCATTTGCACTCTTGATTAGTGCTTCATCTGGGATTTATTAAACAGGTTTGGATTTTATGAATTCTTTGTTAATTGGGTTCAAATCCTACATAGCATAGCTCTTATTTAAGTTATGATAAATGGATATCCTGAGGGATATTTCTTATTTTCATGAGGTTTTAGACAAGGTGAACCCCTTTTAACTGTTATTTTTTATGTTACTGAAGACTATTTGAGTAGGATCCTCCTCAGACTAGTAGAGAAGAACAAGATCACTACCACTAGGGAAGGTAGTAGCCTTAAACCCCCCCCCCCCCTCATATTTTGTATGCTGATAGTATAATTCTTTTCTTCTAGGGGAAAAATAAACATCAAAAACATAAAAAATTATCTGCTTCACTATGAAAATGTCTTCGTTTAGGAAATAAGTTGGAGAAAATATTTTCTACACTTTGGTAAAAGAATAATTGTTTCCAGAAGGGTGATCATCTCCACTATGTTTGGGATCAGAGAGTTAATTATTCCCTTTATTTATATTTTTGTACCAATATTTTGGGTAAAACCTTGAGCCTTTTATTTCTCTCATATTATGAGAAAGATCAGAAATAATATTTCATCATGGAAAGTAAAAATGTTTTCAATGGAAGGAAAAAACTAGTCCTGTTAATGATAAAATTATCTCTAAAATAATTTATTATTTAATGGTTTACAAATTTTAATATACCATCCTAAAATGTATCAGCATCTCTGTAAAAAAATTTGGAGTGGAAGAATTATTCAAAGTAAAATTTCCACTTTTCCCAAGAAATAATGATATAAAGCAATCAACAGTATAGGGCTGAGAATAAAGAATCTCATCAATTTCAATCATTATTTAGAGGCTGGTTTCATGTGGAGGATCATCAGTGGGAAATCTGATGATCTTACCATAATTAGATCAATATTTCTTGGTAAAAAAGGTCTTATATGTCAATTTTGTAGAATCCCTTACATGTTATACTTTCAAGAAGTCGCATTCCATAATCCAGATGGAATCTCATTTGATTAAAAGAACTAACTCCTCTCTCAATTTCTATATGAACATCTAAACTAGAAATCATTTTATAAATATTCTTATCTCATGAGACATGTTTTTTGATACCAATATATCAATTTTAGATCAACTGGAGAATTCTCCTAACATCCTTCCTGAGGTGATTAAATAGACTATTTTGAATTACAACTTCACTGGTGGAGATGAAATCCTTATTTGGGAGCATGTTATTTATTGAATTCCATCCTCAAAGGCCTGCTACCGAATGACAACTCCTGGCCATATTAACAACTAGACAAATATTTTTAACAAGTCTTGGATTATTCCATCCATATTTACTCTTTCATAGAGAGTGTTTTACTCTAAAAAACCCATTGATGATTTTCATCAATTTTTTTGAAATAATATCTATTAAAAATGTGTCTTATGTAATAAGAATAGGGAATACATCACTCATATTTTTATAGGTTTTGTTATGGACTCTAAATTTTGTAAAGAAACATCAGATTTGTTCGTGATTTGGCTTCGACATTATAGCTCGATCAGAGAGAATCTGATCTTCTACCTACATGTACTTCTTTCTATGAAACTTCATAACATGTTACATGCGGCCTTCCAAGAAATTCTTCATATAATCAAGACTAGTAGAAATATTCTCATTATTGGGTTAATATCATTATTCCTATAGTTTTCTCTATCCCACATTTTAGAGGTTTTCAAAGGGGAAAATTACATTCAACATGGCTATTGTGATAATTTTTTATATTATTTATCTGTCCTTAAATGTTTCAGTGTAATAGTTAATTACCATCCTCCTCATAGAACATTAGAAGTATTATGGATTCTTGCATTTCTTGGATGAATCAAATGTAACATAGATGATTCTTAAAGAGGTAACCTAGGTCCCTTAGGGTATGGAATTATCTTTTTAGACCAAATAGGTCATGAAAGAGGTTTTATCTATGGTCCTTATAGCTTCACCATATCTTTGGATATTGAAATGCTAGGGAACATCAATATGGTTGAAGAAACACCATGGTAATGGTGGTCTAACTTATGGCTTGATTGTGACTCTACCCCATTGGTGAAAGATATTAGAAATGGAAAAATTCATCTATCTAGGAAACTTACTCCCAGATGTATTAGTTGTTTGGAATCTCTCTGAACCATGAATTACATTATTCCTCATTGCTTTCATGGAGAAAATTTTGTGGTTGATGGCTAGGTGAATAAAGGGGTGATAGTAGGCAGATTAACCTAACACATCGATGTTCCTGAAGATATTTTTCCTTCTTGAAAAAATGATTATTGTAAAAATCCATATTACGGACTTCTGTAGCTTTTTTATTTTAATAAATAAGGATTATCATTTGGGAATGTCCTCATTCTACCAAAAAATAAAAGTAGCCTTTATAATATCAAAGGGGATAAAATGACAAATGTTCGTGGGTAATATTATTATGAATAGTTTTCCTACATGATTTGGAATACCATGAATCAACTATGCAATAGTGGTTGAAAGGTTATAGTACAACAAAACAGGCCTTTAACTATGCTAAAATTGGTCATTTTAAGCATAAAACAAGTGTTGACTACCCGATAACGATTAAAAGACCAAGGCTTTTATCAGTTCTAGAAAATCAATGATAGAGGTACCCATTTATTAGTTCCTTTGAGAGCATTGATAAATAGGCATAACGTAGTCTACTATTAATTTTATAGCACACTAAAGTAGCAAAAAAACTAGAAAATAAAGAAAAAAATGGTGTGTGCAATTGAATGTGTAAATAAGAATTATTACATACATTCAAAAAACATAAATGTTCTTTTTTCTTTATACCCCGACCCCCAGTCATGATTTTTCCTAACAAACCACCCCATATCAAGAAAAAGAATGCACCTATATAAGAAAAAAATATTTTGTTAGTAATACTACAAAGAAACAAATTTAATAAAAAGTGTCAATTCTAATCTAAAAGTATATGGTTTTATACATACTAGGAACAATGTGCATTATAATGAGTTACGGTTGATTCTTACACATCACTCTATTTCTTGTTTGTATTCATGAATTATATCTATAAAAAAACCAATATATATAAGTTAAAAATGATAAGGAAATTAATTAAGTAATAGTTGAGAAATGAAGAGAAAACATTCAAATCTCATTGGATATTTTTTGGAAATGTGATGCATGTTTTAAACTAAAATGGCACTTATATATTGAAAACATGTTCTTCAAGTCATAATAACCACATCGTGTGTCAAATTGAAGTATGGTCAATTTCTATATAAGAAAAGTGATTTATGGATCATTTTTATAGTGTATAAAAAATAATTTTAATGTGTTTTCTCATTTTGGAGTATGTCACCTTTGTTTTTTTAATAAAATTTCATTTTATACTGGAAACACACACTTTGATTCATACCAGTCTCATCATGTTTTGGCATGAAGTGAGATTCTTCTAACACATCAAAAATAACTTATGAATTGTTTTCCTCAATTATCAATAGAATTTGGGCATTTTCTATTGGTTTTTAGTGAGTGATACGCATTTTAAACTCATAATAAACACTTTGAGTCATATTGGACTGATTATGTATCAAATTGAGGTGTGGATAATTCCTACATGTTACAAATGACTTCTGGATCATTTTCAAAAAGTATAAAAACAATATAAATGTGTTTTATTAGTTTTCAGTATGTCACTTTTCTTTTTTACTAGAATTAAAAAAGACACACTCAGATTCATACCAGTCACACTGTGTGTTGGATGAGGTGATTTTGATTCCTATATGGAAAAAATGACTTCTAGATTGTTTTCCTAAAGTATTAAAATAATATGAGTGTGCCTTATTGGTTTTTATTATTTCATTTGTGGTTCATACTAAAATGTAATTTTAAACTTCAAAATACACTTTGAGTCGTACAAGTCACATCATGTATCGGTTTGATGTAAGCATGATTCTTGAATGTCAAAAATGACATATTAAATGTTTTCCTAAATTTTCAAAACAATATGTGAACGTTTACCTAGTTTTCAGTGAGTGACACACTTTATGAACTAAAATTTAACCTCTAAACTAATAATGGAAAATTTGAGTCATATAGGGGACAATATGTGTCATATTGAGGTGCTGCTAATTGATACATATTAAAATGACTTATGGATTTATTTTAAAAAGTGTCAAAACAATCCAAATTCATTTTCTTGGTTTTGAGTATGTCACTTGTTTTTTAATAAAATTAATGTTAATTTTAAATATAAATAAAAACATCTAATCATATTGGTTGCACTATCATTGGATTGAGGTGAAGATAATTACTACTCATCACAAATGAAAGATGGATTGTTTTTCTAAATTATCAAAACAATATGAATGATATTTCTCATTTTTGAGTATCTCAATTATGTTTCTTACTAATATGTCATTTTAAACTAGAAAAAAACACTTTTAGTCAAATTGGTTACAGCGTGTGTCATTTATACATGAGGCTGATTCATAGAACTCACAAATGACTTTTGAATTGTCTTTATAAATTGTCAAGAAAATCAGAGTGTTTTTACTAGTTTTTAGTGAGTGATGTACTTTTGGAACTAAAATGTCAATTTTAAATTGATAACAGAAAATTTCAGTCATATCAGTAACATCATGTATAGAATTGAGGTATGGTTGATTCTTAAACATCAAAAATGACATATGGATCGTTTTCCTAAAGAATCAAAATAATCTTAATATGATTACTCTATGTTGACTATGTCACTTTTCATTTATAAAAAATTAATGTCAAAATTAAATAAAAAGAAGCACTTGGCTCCATAGCGATCGCACCATGCATCTTATTTAGGTGTGTCTGATTCTTACATGTCACAAATGACTCATGAACTTTTTTTGTGATTTATAAAAACAATCTGAATGTGTTTTCTTGATTTTGAGTATGTGACTTGTCTTTTTTACTAAAATTTCATTTTAAACTAGAAGCACAAACTTTGTAAAATACCAGTCAAATCATGTGTCAGTTTTATGTGAGACGAATTACTATACATCAAAAATGAATTATTAATTATTTCCCTAAATTATCAAGACAACAAGAGAATGATTTCTTGGTTTTCAATGAGTGGAATGATTTTTGGAATAAAAATTCAATTTTAAACTAATAACCAAAACCTTGAGTTATAATGGTCACACCATGTATCATATTGAAGTGAGGTTGATTCATATATTTTTAATATGACTTATGGAGAGTTTTAATAAAGCATCAAAATAATCTGAATGCGTTTAATTAGTTTTGAGAATTTCATTTTATTTTTTAATAAAATTAATGTTAAATTTAAATAAAAATACATGCTTGGATTCATACCGGTTACATTGTGTGTGGGATTGAGGTGTGGCTGATTATTAAACATAAACAATGACTTGTGTATATTGTTCCAAAAGTAAGAAAAGCCAATCTGAACGTGTTTGATTAGTTTTGAGCATATCACTTTTCTTTTTTTATAAAATGATGTTTAAAAATTAAAAAATGAAATTTGAGTCTTACCAATCACATTGTGTCTCTATTTGATTTGAGAATAACTCCTATAAATTGTAAATACATTTTAAAATATTTTCCTAAATTATAAAGGCAACCCATGTGGATTTTCATAGTTATTAGTGAGTGGAACTTTTTGAAAAAAAATGTTATTTTTAAAATTATAATGTACACATTGAGTTATATTGGGAACACCGTGTATCATATTGAGGTAAAACTAGTTCCTAAACATCACAAATGACATATGGATCGTTTTCCTAAAGTATCAAAATAATACAAAACTTTTACTAAGTTTTTGAGTATTTCACTTGTATTTTTTACTAAAATTAATATCAAATTTATATAAAAAAACACACTTGGAGTCATACTGGGAACACCGTGTATCAGATTGAGGTGTAGACGATCCTACAAGTCAAAAATGATTTATAGATAATTTTCTAATGTATCATATTAATATTAATGTGTTTTATCAGTTTTGAGTATGTCACTTTTTTTATTAAAATTAATATCAATTTTGTTTTTAAAAAAAAGACACACTTGGATTCGTACTAGTCACACCATGTGTCAGATTGAGGTGTTGTTGATTCCTACACATCAAAAACAATAAATGTTTTTTTTCATAATGTATCAAAATGATCCAAATTCATTTGTTCTATTTTGATTATGCCACTTGTCTTTTATAATAAATGTCATTTTAAACTAAAAACACACACTTTGATGGATTTTATTCATTTATTATAAAATCCTTAATGGTTATATATAAAAAATACCGCATAAAAACATAGAAATTTTCATCAAATGAAATAACTTTTATCCTTGATAAAAAGTGATTCAAGGTATTTTCATCCAAAGAAATAACTTTTATCCTTCCTCTCACATCTCACACCTACATCTTCTTAAATTTTATTTGTCATGTTATATATTCTCTCGGGGTTCAATGATGTGATATCATAATGGAGTTGTGAAATATCTTTGTGACATAGGTATTTCACTTCAATTATCAAAGGAATCCCAGTATAGTAGTTTTACCTCCATCCATCACTATTTTCATCTAAAATTATTTCAATAAGTTTTCCCTGGTGGTTTTATTATTTCAACATGGATTTTGATTGTTAATTAGTCGATTTAAATGGGGATTTATTCTATTAAGTTATTTGTTGATTTTTTATTTTTATCTACATAGATCTTCTTCATGGATAAATATTATATTATTTTATTAATTTGTGTTTTTGGATTTTCTATTTACAGAATATTACCAAATGTTTTATAAGGTATATCATATTAACATTAAACCATGCATTGAGTATTTTTGGGTTACTAATGATTGATTATAGATAAGATAGGGGTTCTCCACCATTTATTGAATATTATTTCTTTTCCTAAGACAATTCAATCGCTAGTTTTTCAAAATCTATTAATAAATCCTAAATACTCTTTAGGAATTATGAATTACTATTTCCTTGGTATTTTTCATTTTAAAATGGTTAAATTTTATTGGAATCTCAATATATGATTAATAATGGGTTTCAATCAATTCCATAAACCTATAGTTCATAGTTTCATTAAGATATGGGCTTTGATAAAGTCATAGTTATGAAATCCTTCCTTGTTTTCATAGAGTACTATAGTATAATTTTATTCTAAATTTTTAAAAAATGTTTTATTTCATTATTTACAAATTATCATAAACCTCAAAATGTTTCTTGTATTTTTTATCCTTTTCATAAATTATTTAAAATACATCCAGGTCATGAAATCTTATAACATGCTTTATAGGTAGTAGTACAAAAATAGTGGTTAACATGATACTCCCTTATAGGCTCTTAGTTTTTAATATGATTTTACCATGACATTGTGGATTGAATACCTATTCCATTTTGTGTCTATGAATACCATGGTATTCTATAACTATGTTTTCTAATAAGGATAATTAATCTAACAATGAAATAAGGGGGGTGAATTTAGGTGTGATTTTTTTTGTAAAATTAGATATTGTTTTTACATTAGTAGGAACTCATTAAACATTAAAAAATAATCTCATATCCACAAAAATAAACAATATAGAAATTATAAATAGAATAATAATTTTTCTTAGTTTATGTATAGAAACTATGACCAAGGATCATACACTGATGATGTGTCATTATGCTAAAATCCACTAACCTATGTCAGTATAAGGGATATAATTTTTTTGTAAATGTTAGATCATGTAAGGATCACTAACATTATAATTTAATACACGGAATAGAATACTCCATCCATTGGTACACTCCTAACCACTTCTCTATTACTTAATAAATGACATAAATCTCTCCTTAGCTTAATATTATTAATGTTTCTTCCATATCATCAATAATGAGTACTTTGATTTACATCATGGATTCCATAATATGATGCTCCAATAAAATCAACAATCTCTATATAGAATTTCACTATAATTGACCTTTTCTGTGATTTATTTTTATCAAAATACCTTGAAAATATGTTCATATCAACTTTACCTTAATGGTTTTCCTTTTTTCATAAAACTCATTCATAGAATTTATTTTTCACGAAACTCATTTATGTTGTTTCCATCTTATAAATTTTTTTCATAATCTTACCTATCATGAAAATTTTTCATGGAGTAATCACATGTATATGATTTTACACTTCTACAAATTATTCTAATTCTCAAACTATTATTTTTATTTAATAAATCTTCTTTCCATGAAGGAATATTTTTTACATTTACAAATATGTTAACCACATTAAAAGTGATTAATTCACTCTAATATTATCAAATTTGTTCTATAAATTAATAAAGATATCATCAACGATCAAAGGAACACCACAAAAAAATCACAAAAAAAGGCAATATCACAAACACCAACCAAAACCTGTTCTACCAATATCAACACATCACAGTACACCACCATCATTTAAATTTATTTTCCAGATCCATTTATGAAATCAGTCACTCATTTTTTTAACACCAAATTTTTTTTTAAAACATCTTCCAAATTAAATATTGAAACCAACCACTTCAGAAAACCTTTTTTCAAGAGACCAAACTTGGTATATTTCCGCATGTTATTTTAAAATTACTAATTTCATCTCAAAACGACTTTCAAAATTAAAAATTTTATATTTTGAATATTTAAATCTTTACTTGAAATTATTATTTTATAATTCCACATGAAAACTGACCATTATTTTAAAAAACTTAAAGGGATATGATCCCCCTTTTCTAGAAAAACCATTAGTATCAAGTGAAAAAATTTAAGATCATTTTAAAATAACATCAACAATAAATTAAAATTTTAAAACTATATCCATGTAAAGATGTACAATTTGAAATTTTTAAAACATTACAAGTTCACTTTGAAATAACTTCAGGAGTTTAAAACCATTGAATCCAATTTTGTTCAATTTTAAGGGAAATCCTAGTTTTTTCATTTCAAACCCCACTTTAACATTTAAAACCATGTTTCCTTTATCAAAACTAAAATTTCAAATAGGCATAAGCATAAAAATGCTAAGTAAATGTCCACCTTGTCTAATGAAAAGTGTGATTGTTAAAAATTTCATAAATATTTAATAAAGATGACATGAATATAACATTTTTTAAAGACAACTGGAAATTAACAGTTTAATTCCTTACACCATAGTAAATGATTCCTCGAGAAATGTAGGTAAAGTCTCTAGGATCCTCATATTATTAATGTTCATGGATACCAGGTGCACAAATTACCCTAGGGCTACAGGCCTAGGGTCTAGGATTCCACCACTACAAGTTCCTCATACCTTACCATTGTTTATTCTGTTTTGTTATTATATATTATATTGTTAGGTAGAGATAAACATACATAACATGATTGTCCTTTACTACCCACATAAATATTGTGGTTCCCATAGAATTATTTCAAAATTAAATCAAGGGAATATTCATTTATCAAAAACTAGTTTCATAAAATATAAGAAAATAAGACTCAAATCTAAGCTTTCACATAACATATAATTTATTCAAGAATCAATTCAAGAAGGTTTTACTAATCTTCCTGACATTGAAAACCATTTTCCCAAATATCCAGTTCCATGTTCTTAAAAAAAATCAAAAAATTATTTGAGAACAAGAAATCCTGTAAGATTCCCGTAGAAATCCCTTTTAAGAATCACCTGGAATACCTCATTCAAAAACATCATATTTTAACAATAATCTTTAAATGTTCTAAAAATGGCTCTTGGTTACGTATCCTAAAAACTCTAAAGGCTTTGTACTTCATTCCTTAATTTATCCTTTAACACAAATGGTGTATAAACCTTTATTACAACAAATTTTATTTAAAACCTATCCTCAATCATTTTCAAAATTCTTGGCATTTCAAGTATCACTTGACATACTGAGAAAAATCATTATGAAGATAATTTTCAAGACCAATAAATCATTTTAAATTAAATATACCTTTATAAATGGATAATATGGAAATTTGACTGGGGAGTAACATGAAACCATATTAAAACCATTATTTAAATATAGGAAACCCAATTTTTATCGACGAAAACCAAGTCAAAATCCAATTTATTCCCTAGAAACTCACTTAGTATAATTAATACTACTATTAAATAATAAAAACACCAGTATAATCATATAGAAATTAACTATTTGGAATTTAATGAATCAAGAATGGCGCAAAAAACATAGACCAAGAGGAAATGAATAAACCCATAATAAAAAAGAGAGGAGGACCCTAAGGGAATATCACATCCCCTATAAAGAAAATCTGCAATAAAAATTAGAATCCATAACAGCCAAGGGTTTAGCCTTGTGTGTGTGCAATGAGGAATATGGTGAAAATGAGATGGGAAAATAAATAAAAGGAAGATAATAATTATGGACTAGGACTATCTAAATCACATCCAGAATCGTAAGAGAAGGTTGAAGATTAGAGGTAGAGGAAGATATGATTTCAAGCCAACAATTCCTAATGAATGAACCCAACTCAATTATAGGTGGCTCATTGAACTTGATGTTTGAGTTTTTGATCCCCCAAGCTTGTAAAATTTGGAACTCAAACAAGAATGAAATGAGAGATGAGGAGAAAAAATAACACACCTCAGATTTGAGTCTTGATTAATCCAAGAGAAAGTCGGGGAGGAGCACTAACAACAGTAGACTTCTGTAAAAGACAGAGAATCATGACTTAAATTGGTGTGGTTAGGGTTCTTTTAAAAATATTAGAGAGGGTTTTATCAGTGCTTCCAAAAAAGTACTGATTAAGATACCTTTTATTAGTGTTAAAAGAATAAGTGCTAACAAAAGTCAACTTTATCGATGCTAAAACTTTAGCATTGATAAAAGATTTATAATTGTAATTAAAAATGAAAATAATTGTTAAAATATTAATAAATGTTGTTATATTATTATAAATTTATTTATATCTTTATATATATTTACATAATTATATATATATAATAAATATATTAATTATTTAAATATATTTATTATAATTATATAATTTTTTAAATATATAATTTTTATATATAATTATATAAATTATTTTTAAAACAAATTAGATTTATTTATTTATAATTATAAACATGTAATGTTATAAATATAATTAATATACATTTAAAAGTATATTTATAAATAATTATAATTATAATTATAATTATAATTATATCAATTTATATATTTATAGAATTATATATATTAAATAAATATATATTAATTTGAATACAAATATAGTAAATGCATTTATTATTTAAATATATTTTTTATAATTTATAATTATAAATATATTTATATCATTATATATATTAATATTAATATATATTAATATAAATATATATATTTGATAAATATACATAAATTTTAATATAAATATAAATCTAAATATAAATATAAATATAAATATAGTAAATATATTCATTATTTATTTATCTAATGCCTAGACATGTAACCCATTATCACACCTGCATATGCCCTATGATAAAGGTGTGTGATGTTATTAATTTTGTGGGGTGTCTTGGCTAAAATTGATCGAGTGGTAATCTCCACTTACTTGAACTTCTCCCATATGTGATTGTGTTCAAGATTCACTTGTTGAAGCACATCTTGGGCTTGGTCATGGGGGAACCCTGGTGATGATACCTCCCTCCCAAATTCTGACAACTGGTATTCAAATTATATGACTTATTGGTTGAGGCCATCATGTATTCTTTCTGTATCAATTATACATTTTCCTTATTACTTATAAGCAAGAAATTATAATGGAAAAATTATTACCAAGAGTATTGTTTCCAACAATCATACTGACCAATAGTTATGTTTGACCAATGGTCATATAATGGTTGAATCATGATGGTCACATTTCCCTATATACTATATATATATCACTTCATTATTAAATATATTTGGTTTTTTTATTAATAATATAATTTAACATACATTTTCAAGAAACTAATAATATTTAAAAATCTTGGGTGGTTATTTTCTCCCCCCTTAAGAAATTTTGTTGCCATAATTTTAACTCATTATCCCATTTGAGAAAATTTGGGTTTCCTTCTGTCTCATTATCATCTATGGTTCCCATATTGTTTATTAATATTTATGTATCCACAAAACATTGGTGAGGTGGGTATTCTTGTTGTACAGAACCTTGTCCCTACAGTCCAAGATCTCCAATGACTTCTCTTAATACTAGAGGTCATGTTCTAGTTGTAACACCTCTGCATTCAGTATATGTGATGGGTCACGTATGTACTTCCTTAATAGAGATACGCAAAATATATCATGAACTTGAGCTACATTTGGTCGATGTGTTAGCTAACAAGCCACTGCTCCTATGTGATCAAGGATTTCATAGGGGGAAATGCACCTGGGGATAAGATTCTTTTTCTTCTCAAACCGCGGGACTATCTTCCATGGTGATAATTTATTGAATAGTCAATTTCTTTAATAAGTTATAACCATCTCCTTTGTATCATTTTCAATTCATTTTGGGTGTAAAAATACTTCAAAATTTGGTGGTCTATGTATATATCACATTTCTCACCATAAAGACAGTGCCTCAATATTCTGAGTTAAAAAAAAGAATCTAGCTCTAGTTCATTAAATAGATAATTCTGATCATGAGGATTTAACTATGGATTTGTATAAGCAATCACATGGTCATTTTCCATAAGGACACACCCAAGACATTTCAGATATGCATGGCTGAAAATAATGAATCCTTCTCTGATGGAAGGTAGAGTTAATAGAGGTGTAGTAAACAATATCTTCTTCTGACTTTGGAAACTTTCTTCATAATCCATTGTCCAGATTAAATTATCCCCTTTTCAAGTAAACTTTTAGAGTGGATTAAGAATTCATGAAATTTCTTTCACTAAACACCTATAATATACTGGTAAACTAAGTAATCTATGAATCTCATCTACTTTCGTAGTATGATGCCACTACATTACAACATTTATCTTAGAAGGGTCAACTGAGATTTATTAATTGGTAACAGTGTTCCCATTAAAAGAAAATTTATGTAACCAAAATTCACATTTTATAAATTTTCCAAATATCTTCTCTTTATTTAGAGTCTTAAATATAACCCTTAGAATATCCTCATGTTCCATGCAACCTCTGGAATATATCAGAATATATTTAATAAAAACTACCCAAATGTTATCAAGGTAGTCCTTAATGACTATATTCATCAAATCCATAAATATAACTCGACAATTAGTCAAGAAAAATGGAATAAAAATATCTATAATGGACATGTCTTGATCGAAAGGAAGTCTTTGAAATAACTTCATTCTTCACCCTCAATTAATGGTAACTAGATCAAAGACGAATCTTGGAGAAAAATTGATTCCCAAAAATATGGTAAAATAAATAATCAAACCTTGGGAGAGTGTACTTGTTATTCATTATGATCCCATCAAGTCCTCTATAATCAATGCATAGTCTCACTATTCCTATTTTTGTCTTCATAAAGAGAACATTTTCTCTCTAAGGAGACACACTAGGTCAGATAAACCCCTTCTATTAAGGATCTTGAAGTTGATTATTTAATTCCTCCATCTCCATAGATTCTATTCTATATGGGGTGTTTGATATCATATTGGATCCAGGTATGAGTTCAAGGGAGAACTCTACCTCTCTTTCTGGGGGAGTTAAAGGTAAATCCTCTAAAAATATGTCAATGTATTCTTGAATGAAAAGGACATTATTTATTCATATATTTTCATTTCCATATTCCACTTTATTGATCATCTCCATAAAGAAGGATATGGGAGGTGATTCTAGAAATATATTAGGTCATGATATCTCTAATTTGAAAATAATTTATAGGTTTTACATTAAATACTTATGAGATTTCCTTACTTCTGTAGTTGATCATAGAATTTTATTTTGAGATCTAGTCCATCCCTAGTGTAATTTTGAATTCCACCATGGAAATAAAAACTATATTTGTGATGATATTGTTCATTCCAAAGTCAATACTATAGTTTTTATACACTACTGATTCTTGGATAATCCTTCTATGAATATTGACAAATAACTCTAATTCTATCATTTCTAGGATTGATTTTATGTTCTTAAAAAACATTGAGGATATAAAAGAATCTTTAGAACCAGAATCAAATGAAGTACAACATATATTTGAGAGAACAACATGATTACCAACCACCACATAATTTATATCTTACACATCATCCATTGTGATAGAAAATGCCTAACCTTTGTCCCATGTCATGTGTTGAGGTTGATGTTGATTTCCATAAATTATCTTATGATTTGAAAAATGATTGGAAAACTGACCAAGTTGTCCACACTTGTGGCATTTGACTTTAGGTTGGGACTTTACCATCTTCCCTTTGTCATTAGTGTTCAGAAGTTGAGGCTTCACCTCACCATAATAGTCCCGAGATATATGGATATTTATTCCACACTTGTAACATTTTATACTCCTGAGAAAGATATTCCAAAAATGTTTCTTCCCATGTTAGTTACATGTAATAAGTTTCAATTTATTTCCTACTCTTTCATGATCAAATTTTCTCCCTATTTTTGGCTCCAAATTTCTCTTCTTTTTATTCAATTTGTGTTACTATTGAGTCTCTCCAAACTCTAGTTCAACCTTCATAACACTCCATGCTATCTCTTAATAGTTTTCATTGTATAAATTTGATAGATTCCTTCATATATTGGGTATTATTCCACTGAATAATCTATCAACCTTTTAGTAAGGATCCATAACAAATCTAAAGGTTTAATCATAATTTCTGGTAAAGTTCATCTCATTATTTCTGATAGACTCATTTTACATCTACTTCAACTCTTGGGATTCCTTGTTTATTTTTTTCTAATCAAATGGGGAAAATAATTATTGAAAAAGGTTCCATTGAACTCTTTTCACTCCATAGAATCAATCTCTCTTCTTGAATTCAATTTTTTATGAATTTCCACCACTGATTAGCTTCTCCCTCTAAGCAGTACATAAGAAGGGTGACTATTTCTTATTTAAAAGGACAGAGTAAAGAAAAAATATTTTATATAGATCTTTTCTATTATTTAGCAATAAATGTTTCAGTAAACCCAATAAAATAAGTTTTTCATTGATGCCTAAAGGGATCAACACAAATTTATTCCATTCAAGATGAATCCTATCTCTCGACTTGATTCGAGTTATTATTAATAACTTGAGTTAGTTTATTTATCATTCTTATAAAGTTTTCCATTCTGGATTCCATTGGAGGGCCTCTAGTGCATGGTCCATTGTGTAAATCATAAGGAGGTTCCTCATATTTCCCACTATTTCCTAAAATAATAAAACCTTATTAAGAAACAATTTTCTTTTAAGAATCATATAATTCTATAGTAATTTTTTCTCTTAAAAGATCATTCTTAAATATGTTATTCTTAACAACAAATAAATTTTATATAAATCCTTTACAATAGTTCATAAAAATATTGTGATTGACCAAACATATCTCTTGGGAGTGTCAAACTAGGAGTGTAGCATGGCTCATTGTTATACCCCGATTACCATTTTAGTCAAGATAAAATTGGTGCTTTCAGGTGTTACCCATATATATATCTATGCAAGAGATACACTGACATGATTGTATCTAGATAGATATTGTGTTTCTCAGAAACCACTTACTTAATATCTCATCAAAATAGTATGGTGTTTTCATATATTTAAACATCTCTATTAGGTTCTTCCTAAAGATTTACAATCCCAATATCCCCAAATAACCAAAACATCATTTGATACCAACTATGGCACCCCACATTTTTATAATATTATTTTTCATGTCTTTTTACAATTATAGGATCTATTAATGTTTAGTTTTTTCCAAATATGGTACATAATACAAGTAAACATACAATATTTTTATAATCTAATTGAAAGGATTCTTCATTGGTTTATCCTCAGTATATTAATAGTATCTCATAAATTGGGGACATACATGAAATTAAATAGTGAGTATAATACCCAATAAAGGAATAAGAAATGATAAAATTTTACATGTGATCTTGAGGAATATTAATAAGAACATGATGAATGTAATTAAGTAATGAGAAAAGAAAAATAAGGAATATCATAACAAAAAGAACATGAATAATTAAATAGAAATGTGGCCATCATCAACCTAGGATAAATTCTAATTCATTATAAAAGAGATATGGTTATTTTATGTATAATATAATTTAACACACATTTTTAGGAAACAAGATTAATTTGGAAAGTCTAGGTTGTTACATAGATAGGATGATTCAATTTCTAAAATAAAAAGGGGGAAAACGCAATTTGATATAAAGTTCAAAAATAGCATATGAGATGCCCCAACATATCCACCCCTCAAATAGAGAGATATATATTCATCACTTTATTTTAATAGATATCAATAACCAAACTTACCTTACCTTTTAATATAGAGAGTAAGAAACAAAACTTCAATAAATTATTAATGAAATTATCAAGAAACTTACTTCCCTTATTCTTAATGGAAATAGAAAGAACCAAAAGACATAAGGTGGATTAAGAAATGAGTATTTCCTTGGTGAAAATCCATTATAACTGTGGTCTCATATATCCATAGAAACATTGAAAATTTTTGAGGAGATAGATAGAGAGAAAAGGGGTGAAGTGTTTAGATTTGAAAATTAATCATGGATCTTTGAGAGGAGGTATTGTAGATTTCTAGAGATTCAGTGTTTAATCGATTATAGTGTGTTTTTGGTTATCTACTGTCTCTTTCAAGACACGTAGGATATCATTTTATATGATAAAAGAGGTTTCATAATCTTATAAAATTCATCATGGGGTATTGACACCCAAGAAGACCGAAATCATAGTGTTTTGACCACATTAAATGCTTCCTCTAACTAGGTGTCTCGATGTCAAAAAACACTCGGTAGCCTCTATCGGGTGGCCGGTGGACCACCTATAGTTCACTGTTACTGGAATTACCTCACTGGATAGTCAATTATCCTCCACCAGCTGGCCAGTGGACTCTTAGGGATTTGAGGACCTACATCCTTTACCACCAACTGGTCAGTGGAGCTTCTATACATCTGACTTGTTGGACAAATGGAATTGACTGGAAGGTACCTTATACCAACTAACTGGTGTAGACTGCATTTCTTCTCATTTTACTAGATCCATTTTTTATTTCATCAAATTTATTCTACGTAAATTCAAACATTATTCTATGTCCTTGAAGTATTGAAAGATATTGATCAAAGTATTTATCATGATCATTATGTTTCCTTTGAATTCTATTTAATATCTCCATTAAGACCATTAATAACAAGACTGAGAAGAACTCAATGACACCACTTGAAACATAACTGAATGTTTTAGATCATTAAAAAACAATTAAACAAGAGGTACAACTACTTAATATTCCCTTCTAAATCAAATTTTTAATTTGATGATACAAATGATTGAAAAGGTTCAAAATCCTCAATATCTAAAGGATTTATAACAGAGTATTTTTAATTTCAATGATGATTTACCCCATCATGATCTCATAATAAAAATTGTTATCCATTTGTTCCATAGTTTCCTAAAAAATAATATAAATTAGAAATATTACTAATGATTAATCTAATAAAAGGAAGCGATGATTTGAGGAAAATAAATATAAAATCAAAAAATTACCAATAACTTATAATTTTTACCAATTATTTTTAATAACTAATTATTAATAATTACAGGTAATTATTGGAAATTATTTTCAAGTATGAGTATTTATTACTAAATAATGATAATTATTCCTAATTATTTGTTATTACTAATAATTATTACTAATCACTGGTAATTATTACTAATTATTATTAATTACAGGTAATTTTTAAGAATTATTTGTAAGGACTTTAGATATTATGATTTTTTAAAATTAATTTATCTTTTTTTATTTATTTATCATTTCACATGACAATAGAAATAGTTATATAAATATATATATATATATATATATACTAAAACACTAAGTCAAAAATTCCATTCACACGGCACTAAATCGGTGTATGTTACATGAAACAACGACTTGGGGTATGTTACACACAACACTAACTTGGAATATGATACACTCAACACCGACTTGGTGTACATCACATGCAACATAAATTTTCTTCAGAACATCATTTTAAGGTTATAATTATTTAAATGAGATAATTATATTCTATCAAATAAACATATTTATTCTAACAGTAATAACTAATTTTGAAATATTTTTTATAATTTTTTTCTATAAATAAGATAGATTAATAATAAATGATATAATTTTTAGTAAAGTCCTTATATATTTAAAAATAATATTTTCTCAAATGAACTTCTTTTTATGTCTTTACATGAATAATAATAAAATTCATTTTATATACATTTAAAATTGAATTTTAAAAAATAAACATCATTTTTAATTTTAGAATATAAATATTAGATTATGGTGAATTTTTTGTATTTTTCTGAGAATCTTCATTTTTATGTGAATAGTAAAAATTACTGTGGATTTGTTAAAAACTACCTTTTATTTTAAATAATTATTGATGTAAAATTATATTCCAAATTAGTTTTAAAGTCACATTATATCAGTTATATATCTATTAATACAATTTAGTTCACTATAATCAATTTCACATTGAAACTGAACATAAAATCTTAACAAACATTTGAACATTTTCTACTTTAAAACCCCATTATTTCATCTCCTCTACGGGATTAGCATTAATCTTAATTTTTTTATTCAATGAATTCAATTTCATAAAATGGTCATACACCATTGTAATAATTATTATATTTAGATTATAATTATATCATGTTATTTTTTGACCCAAAATATTAGTAAAAGTGATTAAAATTAATCATAGCGATTAAGGTCAAATTAAGATTAATTAGGCAGTAAACATTTATCTTAGGGGCCCAATTGACCTATCCACTTGTCCAAAACACATTGGATGACCATATATCGTCAATAAAACTTCCATTATTGATTTTTGGTGGTTTGGTATGACTTTTGTTAGGTAAGAACATGTTGAAACCTAACTTCTATTCAAAAATTCCATGTGAGTCCTTTTCCTTCCCTATAAAAGGTCACCACCTCTCCCACTTCCTCAAATATATCAAACCTCTTTGGTTATCCCTTACTCTACCCAGTACACTTATCAATATCCCTACCTTCCTCCTTGAATCCTCTATTTGGTAATAAAGTCGTTCAAGGAATCCTTTTATCACAAACCAATTTGAGTTACACAATTAAGAGGTGGTTTGTATGAGTATGAAGAGAGTCGAGACACAAGGTAAGGGGATTTCATATCAATTTTTATTTTCATGAGATACGTTCCTTATTCACCATCCATTCCTTTTTTGTGGTGTGTATACTTTCAATGGATTAATTATATGATTATTATAATTAATTAATGGGTATTTACATACTTATTTAATGATCATTATTTAATGGGGATTAAGTTTCAAAAGTTACCAAAATGGTTAAATAGTTTGACCACACTTTTCTTTATTTGAGACTCATGTTTTGTTATGCACCTAAATTATTATTCGAGGATTATATACTTCCATTTTACATGTTATATCATGAATCTAATTCTTTCCATGATATTTTAAGCTTCATTTAATTTCCTTTTCTTACATAGAGAGTATGAACCCAACATACCAAGTGGTAAAAGTTTATTGGAAAAATATCATTGCTTTCAAAAATTATTAATGATTATACTTATTTCGATGAAATATTAGGACCCATATATAAATAAAACTAATGAGATTTCTAATCATATTTTTATTAAATATATATATTCATTTATTAATACAATTTTCCACTCTTTGGTAATTAAAATAATTAAGAAACTGATTTTAAGAAAAATATAAAAATATATCTCTCTTCAGTTAGGAATATGTTTTATTTAAATACCATGTTTTGAAAATTGTTTTCAAAATATCTTTTAAGATCATTATCAAGGAAAAATGATTTTAATTTTTTTATGGTTTAAAATGTCTTTTATTTTTTTATGGTTTAAAAATAATTCTTTGTATTTTTTCAATGTTATGTTCAATGAAATGGATTTCAACACATTTTCAAGAATTTATTATATGTTTTAAAAGTTTTTTTAAAGAAAAAGGTTTTCAGAATGTTTTGAATATTATTTAATAAGCTTTAAAAGAAAAGGTTTTCAAAACTATTTCAAGACTTCTTTATATTTTTTCAAGTTATTTTCTATGAAATTTATTTTCAAATGGTTTTATGTACTAAAAATCATTTTTTCAAAGAAGAATGGATATTTTAATCTAGAGAAATTTTTTTAAAATATTTCAAAATTTTCTTCCATCTATGATGACATCTATTGATGTTACTCATACTCTTATATTAAATAATATAAAGGTTCCATTAATTTTCGTTCTAGGAATCGGTTATTCTCAATGTCATGGTCTCTATGAAACCCATTTTTCTTTCAAAGGATATATATTTATAAAACCCATTTCTCTTTCATGGGTTATATGTTTATGAAACCCAATTCTTTTCACGGGTTTTTCTTTTATGAAATGGTTATGAATCTTATCCATTGTCCATAGGTTATGATATGATGAAATGTCAATGATACCCCTTTCATTTCATGGGTTATGATTTGATGTTTTTAAAATCCATCTCATTTCATGGGTCATTATATGATTAATGCTTTTGGCACATGAATGTATGATTTTATTATGTGATAGGTGGAACCTATATCTCCCCCTACTGCATTGGGTAATGATGAATGAATCATGAGTATAAATTTTATGCATGAACATTGTTACATATTCACAATGTTATTCATGGACTTGGTTTCATGTCTATAAGTTTATGAGGGAACCTGATTACATGTTCACAATGTTATGAGTGAACTATATTACGTGTTCATAATGTTAGGAATGGACCTGGTTTCATTTCAATAAGTTTATGTGTGAACCATATTACATGTTCACAATGTTATGCACAAACCTGATTACATGTTCACAATGTTTTACATAGACCTTGTTACATGTCCATAAGTTTATGTTTCCACTATATTACATGTTCAAAATGTTATGAGTGAATTTATTATGTGTTCACTATAATATGCATGGAACTGGTTTCTTGTCCATAATTTTATGCATGAACCTAATTACATGTTCACAATATTATGTGTGAACCTGAATACATGTTCACAATATTATTCATGGAATTGGTTTCATGTCTATAAGTGTATGTCTGAACCTGATTACATTTTCACAATGTTAAGAGTGACCCTTATTACATGTTCACAATGTTACGCATTGACCTGATTTCATGTCCATAGGTTTATGCATGAACTTGATTAAATATTCACAGTGTTATGAGTGAACCTGATTCCATGTTGACAATGTTATGCATGGACATAATTTCATGCCCATAAGGTTATGCGTGAACCCGATTACATGTTCACAATGTTATTCATGGAACTGGTAGCATGTCCGCAAGTTGATTCGGGGGGCATGATTTCAAGTCCTTAACATGATGGGTGAACTTTTTTCTACTTATACATGTTCACAATATTATAAACCAATGTACATGCAACAAATTCCATGTATTATTCCTATTATATAATTTCCTAACTAATTCTCTCAATTCTTTTATAATCCATGTCTTATGAAGTTCCAATCTTTATTATGATATCTAATATGTAAGGTATGACCTTCAAATGTTATTCTTAGGATCTATACCATTTTGTTCAGATTATGCTTACAGATTTTCTTTATTTACCCCTACTATGCATCTAAGATCACCCCTTTCTTATGTTTCCTTTCCCCATGTTATGAAGAAAGGTTTTAGGTAGAAATACTAATGGTGGATATATTCATTAGATGTCATGAACTAGGGAAGAGGTGGAGAAGCTTCGTGCACCCGGGAGGGGGAAGGAGGGGGTGGCGCTGAACCATAACACACAAAGGGAATAAAATAATAATAATAGATAATAAATAAATAAATTAAAAATAAAACTAATAATAAAACTAAAAATAACACTAATAATAATAATAATAATATCCTCAAATAGTAACAATAATAATACTGTTATCATTAAATAAAAATTTGTTAATATTTTTATCACTTATTATTTAATTTTATTTTTATTTTACCAATCATTTAATTTTATTTCTTTATTACTATTTAGTTTTATTTAATTAGTTGATCATTGAGAAGGGCATGTGATGAACAGGGTGAGTTTGTGCGGTGACCCAGGTGAGGTTGCATGGCTTCGACCGCGGTGCACTAGACACAATCAAGTCCAAACCACACGTTTTTAAATAAAAATCCCAAAATTTAAGTTAGGCTTCAACCCGGACTACCCGATACCCAGAAAATTAATAAAATAATTTATTTAAAGGCAATGGATGTGACAATTCTTCCCACCATAAAGATTTCTGTCCCTGGAAAGCCTCAACTATGGTTGAGACCCAATGTAGGAAATGAAACCCCCTTAAGGTTCAAGAGGATCCCTATTAAAACAAGTGGAGAGAGGAAAACGCATCATGCTCATAGACTCTGACTAAAATGAAAAACTCAAGAAAATAGTAAAAATAGTTTCTGATATGTGTCACCCACCCTAAGATCTAGAACACATCTATTTGATTTATCAAGGAAAGGAACATAACCAAAATTCCATCATGGGGAAGCCCGAAGGGGATCCCCACCATTAAGAACCTACCAACGCCCAATGCGAGACTGGAAACCCGACACGGGGAGGCCTGAGTAGAATCCCCACCATTAATAAGATGGAAAACACTGATTCATTCTAGTGACATTTGAGTGAGACCTATCACGCTCCCCCCCCCCATCATTAAAGCTGATAGAAGATACAAAACATTTAAAATTTCTTGACGGTGACCAAACACCCCACCACGAGGGGTGGGGAGGGAAAGGCTCAACTTCCGGGTGTTTGAACCATGGCCGAAGATAGTCCAACATCTCCACATCCCTGGATGAGCATTATTCAAATTTGATACTGATTTATCCAACAAGCTCCCATACTGACCACTAAAAGCAATTACATTCAGTGGGATGCAACCCCCTAAAATTTAAGGTAACAAGATGACCACACCTCCTCATAGGCATGAGAAACCCCATGCACCCAAACAGGTCTTTCATAAAGGAAGCACATGAAAAAATTTAAACCTCCTTCACCTTCAGTACTGATGATAGAAATAAGGTTGGGGACCCATACACTCATGGGGTTCCGGACCATGCACCAGCTTCACTCCGAGGCCTATGGTTGGAGGACTGGTTTTTGAATAATCTCCTACCTCGCAGTCAGATATTGAAGACTCCCAAATGGAGCTTCTCCTTTTTGTGTCACACGCAACCACACCGTAACTGAGACAATGTCAAAAAACACAACACACCACGAAATCCAAATGATCCCACATAGAACATTTACCAACACAAAAGATAAAATGGTGCATGTGAATCACCCTTTCCCACACTGAATGAGAACACGACAACTCAAATTGTCACCGAACATGACCATTACTGTTAAAAGAAACATTATACGGAGAAAGAATTAAAATTGAGTCTTAAACAACATGTGATTCTTGAAATCGAGTGTTGCATCCCTATGTGGCTTGTTCTGCAACACTAGTGTCCTAACACATCCTCATTCATAAACAAAACCAACGAAGGACTAAATGTCATTTAGAATAACATCTCGTACTGACAACTCTAGGTTGCTTCCACATTTCCCCATTGGAATCTCCTTCACCATTTCCAAATATGACTTTCAACTTAACAAGGTCAACTTCACCCTTCACTATCAAATGACTAGAAGAAACCAAAGTTTCATTCACCCCCCCTCACATCACCCTCCCAATGAAAGAGGATATTCTTTCTTATAAAGAGGGGTGGGTTCAATCCTAGAATTCAAGAAGAGAGCCCTTCGATCAACTAGAGGGCCGCCCAATGGAGAATTGATCATGGCCACACTTTAACTACATGTCAACACTTTTAAGGGGCATGCACTAGTCAAGAAATAAAACCATGGATCCAATCAAACTGGTCCAATGGCCAATACATATCGAAATCAAACACTAAACGTACAGGGGAAACACCTTCAAGGGATTCCCGAAGTACTTTTCAAAAGAATTCGCTAACCACATGCTTTCACACCAAATTAAAAATAAGAATTAAAACTCAAGACACATATCATTTTTACTTAAAAACAAAATTTCCATGAATCCAAAACAAATAGATGAGGAACGATGAAAGGGGGAACTAGTGTTAGAAGGTGACTGGTAAATATGGTTGGCAGCCATATGCCAATCACACCACTGCCATAAAGGGTATTCTAGGACAGCGACCCCGACTCCATGTGGCTTACCAGACCCTGCGAGCTCACTAGGATCACTTACCCTACTCCCTTTACATTTACCCTAAACAAGATTAACCACACAGACCAAAAAATTAGACAAACCCCAAATTACTTTGGTAACTTGGGTCTCGCCATGAGTTGTGTTGGCTAGGCACCTTACTCGTAGCCAGGACATCGAGTCCCAAAAAACTTTACTCCAGTCTACCGAGACTCTATCCCAAAAGAACATGACCCAAGAGAGAAAACCTGCTCTTATACCATTTTTTTCACAAACTAGGGAAGAAGGGGAGAAGCGCCACACGCCAGGGAGGGAGAAGGAGGGGGAGGCACCGAACCCTAATACACAAAGGGAATAAAAATAAAAATAAATAAACTAAAAATAAAACTTATAATAATATTAATAATAAGAATAATAAGAATAATAATAATATAAAAAAATAGTTGTAATAATAATAATAATGTTATCATTAAAGAAAAATTTATTAATTTTATTGTCACTTCCTATTTTATTTTTTTTATTTTACCAATCATTTAATTTTATTACTTTATTTCTATTTTGTTTTACTTAATAAGTTGATCATCGAGTAGGGCATGCGCTAAATCGAGTGAGGTCACGTGGAGACCCAGGTGAGGCCACATGACTTTGACTGCGGTGCGCTGGATGCAGTCAAGGCCAAACCACATGTTTTTAAATAAGAACCCAAAAATTTAAGTCTAGCATCAACCCAAACTCCCCAATACCCAAAAAATTAATAAAATAGTTTATTTAAAGGTGAAAGGTGTGCCAATTTGATTTTAACACCCCCAAATGATAAAGGGTTAAATGACTAAATGATCTGACTCATGACAACAAGGTGTACCTTCCTTTTTGGAAGCCTACCTGATTTGAACACCACAGCTTAGCGTGTTTGGCCTGGAGTAGTGATCAAGATTGGTGACCTTCTGGGAAGATTCCTAGGGTTTGTGTGAGTGAGGAAAAATCACACAGGAAATGACATGTGTTGGCCTGTGGGGACAATCATTAGTCAGATGACCCGTTAGGGAACGTGGGTGGGCCCTAGGGTGGGGACCATGTGTCTGCGGGGAAACTAGTAGTATCTGGCAGGCCAGGACCCGATGATCATGTTAAGGAGAGGTGTATGTGCTGTCACCGGGACACAGTTGTTACATGGGAGATGTTGTAGATCTTTCACCAGAATAGAAGATTTCATTTCTAACATTCCAAATACACTAAACTATTAGGTTCCTCGGGAATGTATTTTTTAAATTCGTAGAATATTCTTCTAAAATGATCTAATTAATAGTAATTATTAATAATTATTTGTAATTAATGGTAATTATTATTAATTATTCATTATCATTTTTAATTATCGATAATTATTACTAATTATTGGTAGTTATTGCTAATTACCGATAGTGATTTTTAATTACCGATAGTTATTTCTAATTACCGATTTTTTTTTCTAATTACCTGTAGTTATTTCAAATTATTAGTAGTTTTTGTTTAGTAATGGTAGTTATTGCTAACTACCTTTCTTTTTACTAATTACCTATATTAATTTCCAATTACTTGTAGATATTGATAATTTTATATAGTTATTACAAATTACAGGTGGTTAATACTAATTTTTGGCAATAACCAGTGATTATTACATCCTAATTATTTGAAAATATTTTAACTATTTGTAATTGTTGGAAATTATTCCTAATTACATATTTTTATTTCTAATTTTTGACAATTATAGATAATTATTACAAATTATTACTAATTTATGGTAATTATTATTAATTATTTGTAATTATTAAAAATCATTAGGAATAATTACTAATTATTACTAATTATTTGTAATTATTACTAATTGCCTGTAATTATTAAAAATTATTTGTAATTACTTATAACTGTTACTAATTATTACTAATTATTGGTAATTATTTATAATAATTGATAATTATTCAAGATTATTACTAATTACTGGTTATTACTAGTAATTATTGTTAATTATTGGAAACTACTAGTAATTATTACTAATTATTCATAATTATTACCAATATTTGAAATTATTAATAATTATTGTTCAATATGTGGGATTATTACAAATTATGGTTAATTACTCTTAATTATTAGTAATTACTTGAAATTATTACTAATTATTTGAAATTAAAGATCATTATTACTAATCACCAATTATTATTACTAATCACTTGTCGTTATTACTAATTACCAGTAATTATTACTAATTTTTGGTAATTATTACTAACTGCATATCATTATTACTATTTATCAAAAATAATTACCAATTACTGAAAATTATTAAGAATTACTAATAATTATTATGAATTACAGGTAATTATTAAAAATTACTAGTAATTATTACCAATTACTAGTAATTATTACCAATTAGTGGTAATTATTTTGAATTATTACTAATTAGTGGTAATTATTACTAATAATTAGTAATTATTACAATTATTAGTAATTATTACTAATTACTGATAATTATTACTAATTACTGAAAATTATAACTATATTTTGATAATTATTACTAATTATTGATAAATATTACTAAATGTCAAAAATTATGACTATTATCACTAATTAAGGACGATTATTACTAATTATCAAAAATTATTATTAATTAGGACTAGTTATCAATAATTATGACTAATTATTAATAATTGTCACTAATTATGACTAATTATGATTAATTATCACTAATTATTTATAATTATTATGAATTAGTGTTTATTTTTACCAAATATTCATAACTATTTATAATTGTTGGTAATTATTACTAATTTTTATTAATTATTTATAATTATTAGTTATTATTTATAATTATTTTAAATTAATAATAATTATTCATAATTATAACTATTTATTTCTAATATAAATAAATTTAATAAATTAGCAATTAAAATGGTTTGAAAAAAATACATTGGAATTGATACTTATATTAGAATAGTGATATTAATACGCTTTTGAAAACATTCTTGCAAAAATTTAAATGTATACAACAGAAAATTTTGAAAAAAGTGGAGAGCATCTAAGAAGTTAAGTGTAATGGTGGGGATGCTACTTGGGGCCTCATATAGGTAAGATTGTATATGAAAAAATATTAGTAGTGAATTTTTCATTAGAAAAAAATAGTATTTATGATAGAATGTGTCATAATTATTGACAGCCATAGAAATTAACAACACCAAATGAAAAGGAATTTTCAATGGATCTAAAGATCCATAAAAAATGCTACCGACCATATTTAATTTCTATTTACTCTACTGACAATGTATTTTTTATACAGATCCCTATATGTAACAATACTTTGTTTTGAAAGTAAGTTTATTTGTGATGAAATGAGGTCTTCCATCACAAATTGTCTTTTCCATCCATATGGAGCATAATAATTTCTTCCATCACAAATTGTCTTTTCCATCCATGTGGAGCATGTTATTTCCATGACTATTTGCGACAAAATTTTCATTCTATAAAAAATAAGTCAATATCCCAAGTTATTGGTGAAACAATTTATTATTCATCACAAATAAATTGATATTTTTTATTATTTTTAACATGTTCCCATTCTATTACAAATAACCTGTCACAAAAACATTCTATTTTTTATTATTTTCAACAAGTTCCCATTTTATTATCGATGTTTCGTCTAGAATTTTGCCCAATTGGCTAACCCATTAACGAAGCTCACACGTAAAGGGGTTAAATTTGTTTGGACAAAAGAGTGTGAAGAATGTTTCGAAAAACTGAAGAGAATATTAGTCAATTCTCCTATATTGACTCTACCATCGGGGAATGATGGGTTCATTATTTATAGTGATGCGTCGAAGAAAGGACTTGGTTGTGTCCTTATGCAGAATGATAGAGTTATTGCCTATGCATCACAACAGTTGAAAATTCATGAACAAAACTATCCTACTCATGATCTCGAGTTAGCAGCTGTGATCTTTGCTTTGAAGATATGGAGGCACTACCTCTATGGTGAAAAATGTGATATTTATACTGATCACAAGAGTTTGAAGTATATTTTCTCACAAAAAGAACTCAACATGAGGCAAAGTAGATGGCTTGAATTACTCAAGGATTATGATTGCACGATACACTACCACCCGGGGAAGGCAAAAAAGGTGGCAGATGCTTTGAGATGAAAAGATCATGGAGTTTTGAACAATATGAGAATTGAAAGGATCCAATTTTCATGGATCTAGTGAAGATGGACATGGGAATAACTAGGGAAGGAGAAACACCAATGCTTTTTCAAATGGTTGCCAAACCATCTTTACTAGAAATTATTAAGAGTTCTCAGACCGATGATGAAGAATTTCAAAAGAAGATTAAATCTGTGAATGATGGGAGACTGAGAGACTTTGTGTATGAAGATGGAATTTTGAAATTCGGGAAGAGACTTTGTGTTCCCGATATACCTGATGTAAAAAGGGAATTGCTGGATGATGCTCATTGTTCCAATTTCTCAATACACCCTGGGAGCACCAAAATGTATAGAGATTTGAAGGAACATTTTTGGTGGGACAATATGAAGAGGGAGATTGCTAATTTTGTGTCAAGATGTATGGTTTGTCAACAAGTGAAAGCTGGAAGGCAACACCCTAGAGGAGTCATGCAACCTCTTCCTATACCAGAGTGGAAATGGGACAATATTACGATGGACTTTGTCATGGGGATACCAAAGACTCCTAGAAGAAATGATGCAATATGGGTTATTGTTGATCGTCTTACCAAGTCAGCGCATTTTCATTCTATAAGAGAAGATCTACCACTGGAACGTCTAGCAAGACTATATATTAATGATGTTGTGAGACTTCATGGAGTACCCCTATCGATTTTTTCTGATCGTGATCCCCATTTTACTTCAAGATTATGGAAGAGTCTTCAGAAATTCCTAGATACTGAACTTCATTTGAGCACTGCCTACCACCCTCAGACAAACGAACATATCAGAATGGACTATTCAAACCTTAGGAGACATGTTGAGATCCTGCTCACTTGACTTTCAGGGTATGTGGGATCATTATTTTCCTCTAGTAGAATTTTCCTATAACAATAGATTCCATTCGAGTATTTAGATGGCACCATATGAAGCGTTATACAGAAAGAGATGTCGCACACCAACCTGTTGGGATGACGTTGGTGAAAGAAAACTTGTAGGTCTAGAACTGGTGGAAGAAACGATGGAAAAGGTGAAGGTAATCCAAAATCACATCAAAGCAGCTCAAAGTAGGCAGAAGATCTATGCTGATAATAGAAGGAAGGATTTAGAATTTCAATTCGGTGATCATGTTTTCCTGAAGGTATCTCCATAGAAGGGAGTCATACGTTTTGGTAAGAAAGGTAAATTGAGTCCCACGTACATCGGACCTTTCAAAATTCTAGAACGAATTGGGGTTGTAGCTTACCGATTGGCAATGCCGCCAAGTCTCTCCAAAGTTCACGATGTGTTCCACGTATCTCTGTTGAGGAAATACATGTCTGACCCAATGCATGTACTCACCTATGAAGAATTAGAACTGGAACCCGGTCTGTCTTATTGTGAAGAGCCCGTTAGGATTCTTGATATGAGAGAACAAGTACTGAGAAACCGGACGACGCGTCTGGTAAAAGTTTTGTGGAGAAACCATAAGATGGAAGAGGCAACGTGGGAACCCGAGGAACTTATGATGAAGAACCACCCGAGTCTTTTCATGTGATAAGTATTCTAGAAATTTCGAGGACGAAATTATTTGTAGGGGATAATGTAACACTCCAAGCTTCTACGGTACGCTTCTCTTTGAATAATGTGATAGCGTGTGTTGTACGCAACACCGAGTTCTAACACACCATAACCAATCAAACTAGCCGTTATGAATAGTAATACCTAATTTTTTAAATTATATATATTTTATATTTCAAAATGGACTTCATTTTTGGATTCGGAATATTGAATTTAGCCTAATGTGAAATTTTGGTACTTTTCGGATAACTTTAATATTTTCATGAATAGTTAAAATTACTAAATTTTAATTAAAAACAACTTTTTTAATCAAAAATAATTAATAGTGATAAATTATGAATTTGAGTTTTTTTAAAGTATATTTAGAATATGTTTTTACCATTTAATACAATGTTGGTCATTGGACATAATTTTACAATTAAAACGGACATAAACAAGTGTCAATCTTTTGATAGTTATTATCTCTTAAAAACACGCTTTTTGTTTTAACAACGGGAATTAATTTTAAATTAATTTCTGCCAATTCTGTGTTTTGAATTTGGAAAAATGGATTCCATATTTGGAATCAGGATTTTCAAATTGTGTAAATAGGTAAATTTCATTTTTAGACATTTTGAATAATTACTTCGATAAATATTTTATTTACCATGGTTAAGGGTAAATCCGGTAAATAAGGGTTAAAAATAATATTATAATAATACTAAATTACCCTAAAACGTGTCCTAGACTTATTGGTTGATACATCTTCGACCATAGGCATCTTTGGGTCGATTTTGGGACCCCATGGAGCCACTTGTAGGTGATAGGGACACTAAATTTTAATTAAGTTGAAATGAATACAAAAATGACATAAGCATATATCTTTTAGAAAAACAATTTTTACATAGGGTTATATATGTTGGGTTTTAAACTATAAATATTCATTAGAAATATAAAATGATTTCCTACACAATTATATTTTTTTTATAATTTTTAGACATTATATAATGTAATTTATTTATGACACAATGATGATGCAGTAATTACCATAATAGTGAAAAATTAAATTAATTGATATTATAAATACCCAAATAAATATAATTTGAGGCTTTTAATGAATTATAATAATTTTATAGGATAATATCACATATTAGGATTGATTTAATTGACCTTTTTCGAAGTAATCATTCTGTTATAATTTTCACAAAAATCAACTATTGAATAGTGTCAACATTGACATAAAAGAGTTTTTTAAAACAAATATTATATTATTAATTGATATTAAATTCCTAAAAATCTAAGGTTCGGAAAAGAGACTTATATAATGATATTTATATCATTAATGGACCACTTGGGGGTCTCTTAGATATATATAGTAAGTTTATTAACTATATAATATAAAAATACAAAGTGACATGGTAAATGTCAAACTAATTAACTAAGAGATAAAATTAAACGATAAGGTTAATATAGTAACCCAACCCAATCTAAATTATATTGGTTGAATGGTTTTAGACCTATCCCCACCTTATCCTTTGAATAATCAACTTTGGAGTCATTAGAAACAGAATATGAATTTATTATAAATTAATATTTCTAGCTTTTCCAAAGGTGCCCCTCACCCCTCTTATAAAAGGGAACTCCCCCATCTCATTACTTCACAACTTCAAAGCATTTTGTTTCAGAAAAACTCTGCCCATATACTCTCCCAACTTCCCTCACTACAACCTAGATGCATTAGTTTGATCAGAAAGCCAACCTAAGGAGCCCTTTTGTTCAAATCAAAAGGAAAAACCCGAAAAAGATGTAATGTTTTCACCACCCTTTTTCAAATTCATTTCTTCTTCCACTTATTCATTCATTGTTATTACCATTCTAAAATAATAACTCCAGTATCTTATATATACTGTTATGTTATTATAAATATGGTACAACCATATTCAGTATTCTATCCACCCTTTGAATAACATGTCACCATACGTACGTACGTACGGCTTACCGTCTCCACGTCATGGTGTAATTGTTATTCAAAGTATTATTATTTGTATGGGTATAATAATGATGTTTAACTCATGTAAATAATAAATATAACATGTTAATTATTCTGTATATATGATATACCATCCGTTTATATATTATTTTAATATCAAAAGAATGATATTGTTGCTCGTGCGTACGTACGGACTACCGTCTCCACGAACGCGATGAGATTCATTCTCCATCGTATCCATTCAAGTATAATTATCATTTGATGATTTAAAAATGATTTTTAAGGACTTTATATTATTCTAGATATGAATAATACACAACCTATCCATTACAAACATGTCTTACGTAACAAAACATATAAAATTAAACGATTATGTTAGCACCCGAAACAACGATAATACTAAGATATTATTATCAAATCAATGTTAAAAGATCATATATGATATCATATTAATGTATATGATTCTTGTATAATTTAATAACAATTATTTAACCATTATACATGAGGTTAACCTACCCCAACCAAGGAAAATTACAAGTTAAGGGTTATTTCACAATCTCTTCATTATCCGAGGTTGTTTATACGTAATTATCTACTGGGATTTCTTTATCATCCACATCCATGTTTCTTAAAAATGTATTTCAAAAAGATTTTACTATTTAAAATAATATGGGTTAAAGTCATTTATACCCTTGTTTTACTTTTTATAAGAGCTTTATAAAGGAATATTTCCGTCATTTTCCAAACAAGATGCTTTTAACCTTTTCGACAGAATTAAGGTAAGAATGTTTTTAAACCTATATGGCGGGTGCGGATATTTTCTGCCGTTATAAAATCATCAAACCTTTCCATACAAGCTTATATGAATATTTTCAAAGAAAATGTTTTATTTTATAAATATATGACTCTTAAATGATTTCAAAAATAGAAAGAGATATTTCTCTAAAAAGAGTTTTGATTTCATCTATGTCAACATCCTTTGATGGATTTTACGCTTATTTGAAGTTGATTTATTATGATACAAAACATCTATATTGTATTGAAGGTTTTGTGATATGTTTGACTGTGGATGTGCTATTTTTATACCATTCATAGTTTATGGTGAAAGTATTGACATTTCGTATGCTAGTTTTAATACGAATGTTTATGTTATGTTTAAACCTTTTCATATGGGAATGCATTGGAATTAATATGTGATGGGTGGAGCCTGCTATAGCTCCTCAATGCATCAGTAGGTCTCATGAGACAAACTAGTGTCTTGGCACAAGGCCTTGACAAAATCTTATTTGTAGTCTTGGCACGAGGCCTTGGCTATGTGGTTATGATAGTCTGACATTATGCATTCCATCATTATGAAAGTGGTTATTGATATTGCATGTGATTATTTGATTAGGAGAATATCCATGCGAATAAGTAAATGGAATTATTTAATTTTATTTTTTCCATACTATGTTTAAGTTCAAGTTTAAAAGGATTTTGTTTTAGTTATACATTTCCTTAAATGTTTATTCGTGTTTATGAAAGTTTCTGCTATATTGTTATCCTTACTGACCATTTGAGATCACCCCTTTTCTATGTTTTATTTTTCCCAGGGTATGAAGAAGTAAATTATGAATGAACTGTAGAGATAGTATGTGGGGATATGAGTGTGGAATATGAAGAATATATTTTGTTGTAGTTTTCATTTTTATGATGTATTGTAAGACTTATGAATATATCTAGTATTTCCAAGGCTACTAAACCAATTGGTATTTAGAGATTTGATCCTTCTTGTGATCATGCCAATGTTATGTAATAATGCACCGACTCTAGGTAACAGGGGTTGGGGCATTACAGTTTGTATCAGAGGAAGTTTAGTAAAAACCTTGGAAGATATATTTAGATAAACTCTGATTAGAGCACAAAGATTTAAGATGGACTTTGAGGATTAGTATAGAAGAACTTCCTAGAATTTTGGTATTGTAAAGATTTTGTGAGTTTTCTGAGCAATACATCCCTGTCTGGATACGAGCAGGTACAGGCTGCTCTGGCACAGATGTACCTAGGGGTAAAACCCAAAAACACCGCTTTGAGCTAGACTCGAACGGTAACTGGTGCACGACAACGGGCATTGCTACACTCTTGGTTATGACACTCCCAGGGGATATGCTTAGGATAACTCTCATTTTCTTTACAAATCATTATGAAGGGTTTATGAGTATATACTTTCTCAAAGAAAACATTTTTATGATTATGGATTATATCCATAAATAGTTCAATTTATGTTAAGTGTTTTATAAGTATGGGATTATTTATTTTGATTCATAAACTAATATAGTTTATTCAATTGTTTAGAAATGGAGACTAGTAGAAGAAATGGAAACTGTATCAATGCACGCACTCCAGGTAGGGATTTCCCTCCTGCTCAAGATAATAATAGTGGAGCAGGTGATGCAACTGGTGTCGATCAGCTAATCACCATACTGGGACAACTCACTCAGGTTATGAATAATAACCTTACCCGTATGGAGCACCCTGATCTGCAGCATAGAGGATCAATGTTATATCAATTCATGAGGCAACAAACACCAACATTCATTGGGAGTACAAATCCCTTAGTAGCTGAGCAATGGATATTTTCCCTAGAGAAAATATTTCAGGCTTTGGGGAGTAGTGAAAGGGAAAAAGTTATCATGGAGTTTACCTCCTCACTGGAGATGCTAATCAATGGTTTTCATTGATTCAAAATATGAAGGAAGATGATGAAGTATCAAATATAGAATTGAGGGATTTCAAAGATCTGTTTTTAGAAAAATAATTTCCTCGCGACCACTGAGCAGATATGGAAAGGCAGTTTCTGAGTCTGAGACAAAAGGAGGATGAGAATGTCGCAAAGTATGAGGATAACTTTACAAGGTTACCAAGGTATTCTGGAGATTATATATGTAACCCAAGAAGTAATATTGATCGTTTATTTGATGGGTTAAAACCATTTCTCCATTGATCATTAGTCTCACAATCCTTTTCATTGTACGAAGACATTGTCTCATGTGCTATCAAGACCGAAAAGGAATTCTCTAAGTCTTATGACATTAAAGCAAAGCAAGAGAAGAAGATACCTATTGATCAATCTGGGAATGGAAATAAGGGGAGGAAGGGAAAGTTTTAATATCCATCCTGTGGTAAATGTGGTAAGAAACACCCTGGTACTTGATTGAAGGGAACAGGAGTCTGTTACAAGTGTGGTGAAAAAGGCCACCAAGCTCGTGATTGCAAGGGGAAGAAGGAAGCTACCAATGTTCAGTGATACAATTTCAGGGAGATGGGGAATTATGCAAATGAATTTTCTAAGTTTCAGGAGAACTTACCTCAGAAAAGGCCAAGGGATCAAGGACAAGCTTATTCTATCACTACTACTGAGGTAGAAGCTCCGAAAGACGTGGTGGAAGGTAATTTAATGGTTTCCTCAAGTTTAGAAAATGCATTATTGGATTGTAGATCATCGCATTGTTTCATATCTTCCCAGTTTTCTAAGAAAATTAGATATTTGCAATTTGATTTAACAAGGGAGTTGTCAGTTAAAACTCCTAAGGGAAGTATCATTGCAACAAAGTTTTGTGAATCGGTCCCCATTAGAGCACATAAATGTTCTTTATCTGCTGATCTCGTCATCATACCTATGATTGAGTTTGATATAATCCTCGATATGGACTAGCTTTCGGACTATGATGCGAAGATTTATTGTAAGAAAAAAGAGGTTATGATTCTTGATGATGATGATAAGGAACACCTTATCTTTAGAGCAGAATCATCACCACCTAATTCTTATTTAGATCCACCCCTAGTAGCTCAACTAAATTCAATTATTAGGGAGGAAGAGAATGAAATAACTGTGGGTGAGGAAAGGAATTTTCAAATAGAGGATGTAACTGTTGTTAAAGAATTATTAGATGTATTTCCGGAAGATTTACCTGGACATCCTCCAGAACAAGAAGTTAAGTTTTCCATTGATTTAATTCCTAGATCAAGGCCTATATCGAAGACCCCTTATAGAATGGCCAATGTAGAATTATTCAAACTAAAGAAACAACTAGAGAAATTGAGTAATAAGGGATTTATTCACCCTAGTGTTTCTCCATGGGGAGCCCCTGTTCTTTTTGTTAAAAAGAAAGATGGATCCATGAGGTTATGTATCAACTACAGGGAGATAAATGCTATAACAATAAAGAACATGTATCCCCTACCATGCATTGATGATTTATTTGACCAACTGCATGGAGTTCAATACTTTTCAAATATTGACCTTCGATTTGGATACCATCAGTTGTGTGTGAAGAAGGAAGACATTCTGAAGACAGCATTTCGAACCAGGTACGGGCATTACGAGTTTACTGTAATGCCTTTTGGATTGACTAATGCACCCTCTGTATTCATCGATCTGATGAATAGATTTTTCAAGGAGTATCTTGATGAATTTGTGGTGGTATTTATTGATTATATCTTGGTATACTAAAAAAGCTACGAAGATCATGAAAATCACTTGCGCATTATCTTGAAGTCTCTGAGAAGGCATGAATTATATGGGAAGTTTATCAAGTGTGAATTCTGGCTATAGGAGATTTCTTTTCTTGGTCATATTGTCTCTAAATATGGAATCATTGTTGATCCTTCTAAGACCAAGGCACTCCAAGAATGGCCAGAACCAACGAATATAACTGAGGTACGTAGTTTTATTGGTTTGGCAGGTTATTATCGACGTTTCTTCAAGAAGTTTGCCCGATTGGCTAACCCATTAACGAAGCTCACACGTAAAGGGGTTAAATTTGTTTGTACAAAAGAGTGTGAAGAATTTTTTGAAGAACTGAAAAGAATATTAGTCAATGCTCCTATATTGACTCTACCATCGGGGAATGATGGGTTTGTTATTTATAGTGATGCATCGAAGAAAGGACTTGGTTGTGTCCTTATGCAGAATGATAGATTTATTGCATATGCATCACGACAGTTGAAAATTCCTGAATAAAACTATCCTACTCATGATCTTGAGTTAGCAGTTGTGATCTTTTCTTGGAAGATATGGAGGCACTACCTCTGTGGTGAAAAATGTGAGATTTATACTAATCACAAGAGTTTGAAGTATATTTTCTCACAAAAAGAACTCAACATGAGGCAAAGGAGATGGATTTAATTACTCAAGTATTATGATTGCACGATACACTACCACCCGGGGAAGGCAAACAGGGTGGCAGATGATTTGAGCAGAAAAGATCATGGAGTTTTGAACAATATGAGAATTGAAAGGGATCCAATTTTCATGGATCTAGTGAAGATGGACATGGGAATAACCAGGGAAGGAGAAACATCAATGCTTTTTCAAATGGTTTCCAAACCATCTTTACTAGAAAGGATTAAGAGGTCTCAGACCGATGATGAAGAATTTCAAAAGAAGATTAAAGCTGTGAATGATGGGAGAATGAGAGACTTTGTGTATGAAGATGGAATTTTGAAATTCGGGAAGAGACTTTGTGTTACCAATATACATGATCTAAAAAGGGAATTGTTGGATGACTCTCATAGTTCCAATTTCTCTATACACCCTGGGAGCACCAAAATGTATATAGATTTGAAGGAACATTTTTGGTGGGACAATATGAAGAGGGAGATTTCTGATTTTGTGTCAAGATGTATGGTTTTTCAACAAGTGAAAGCTGGAAGGAAAAACCCTGGAGGAGTCATGCAACCTCTTCCCATACCGGAGTGTAAATGGGACAATATTACGATGGACTTTGTCATGGGGATACCAAAGACTCCTAGAAGGAATGATGAAATATGGGTTATTGTTGATCGTCTTACCAAGTTAGCATATTTTCTTGCTATAAGAGAAGATCTACAACTGGAATGTCTAGCAAGACTATATATTAATGAAGTTTTGAGACTTCATGGAGTACCCCTATCGATTGTTTCTGATCGTGATCCCGGTTTTACTTCAAGATTCTGGAAGAGTCTTCAGAAATCCATGGATACTGAACTTAATTTGAGCACTTCCTACAACCCTCAGACAGACGGACAATCAGAATGGACTATTCAAACCTTAGGAGACATGTTGAGATCCAGCTCACTTGACTTTCAGGGTATGTGGGATCAGAATTTACCTCTGGTAGAATTTTCCAATAACAATAGCTTCCATTCGAGTATTCAGATGGCACCATATGAAGCGCTATATGGAAAGAGATGTCTCACACCAACCTGTTGGGATGACGTTGGTGAAAGAAAACTTGTAGGTCTAGAACTGGTGGAAGAAACGATGGAAAAGGTGTAGGTAATCCAAAATCACTTCAAAGCAGCTCAAAGTAGGCAGAAGATCTAAGCCGATAATCGAAGGAAGGATTTGGAATTTCAAGTCGGTGATTATGTTTTCCTGAAGGTATCTCCATGGAAGGGAGTCATACATTTTGGTAAGAAAGGTAAATTGAACCCCAGGTACATCGGACCTTTCGAAATTGTAGAACGAATTGGGGTTGTAGCTTATCGATTGGCAATGCTGCCAAGTCTCTCCAAAGATCACGATGTGTTCCATGTATCTCTGTTGAGGAAATACATGCCAGACCCAACGCATGTACTCACCTATGAAGAATTAGAACAGGAACCCGATCTGTCTTATTGTGAAGAACCCGTCAGGATTCTTGATACGAGAGAACAAATACTGAGAAACCAGACGACGCGTCTGGTAAACATTTTGTGGAGAAACCATAAGATGGAAGAGGCAATGTGGGAACCTGAGGAACTTGTGATGAAGAACCACCCGAGTCTTTTCATGTGATAAGTATTCTAGAAATTTTGAGGATGAAATTATTTGAAGGAGGGGAGAATGTAACACCCCAAGCATCTACGGTATGCTTCTCTTTGAATAATGTGATAGCGTGTGTTGTACGCAACACCGAGTTCTAACACACCATAACCAATCAAACTAGCCGTTATGAATAGTAATACCAAATTTTTGAATTTATATATATTTTATATTTCAAAATGGACTTCATTTTTGGATTCGGAATATCGAATTTAGCCTAAGTTGAAATTTTGGTACTTTTTGGATAACTTTAATATTTTGATGAATATCGAAAATTACTAAATTTTAATTAAAAACAACTTTTTTAATCAAAACAATTAATAGTGATAAATTATGAATTTGAGTGGTTTTAAAGTATATTTAGAATATAATTTTATTATTTAATACAATTTTTTTCATTGGACATAATTTTACAATTAAACCGGACAAAAACAAGTGTCAATCTTTTGATAGTTATTATCTCTTAAAAACACGCTTTTTGTTTTAACAACGGGAATTAATTTTAAATTAATTTCTGCCACTTCTGTGTTTTGAATTTGGAAAAATGGATTTCATATTTGGAATCATGATGTTCAAATTGTGTAAATAGGTAACTTTTATTTTTAGACATTTTGAATAATTACTTCAGTAAATATTTTATTTACCATGGTTAAGGGTAAATCCAGTAAATAAGGGTTAAACAATAATATTATAATAATACTAAATTACCCTAAAACGTGTCCTATCCTTATTGGTTGATACATGTTCGACCATATGCATCTTTGGGTAGATTTTGGGACCCCATGGAGCCACTTGTAGGTGATAGGGACACTTAATTTTAATTAACTTGAAATGAATACAAAAATGACATAACCATATATCTTTTAGAAAAACAATTTTTACATAGGGTTATATATGTTGGATTTTCGACTATAAATATTCATTAGAAAGTTAAAACGCTTTCCTACATAATGATATTTTATTTATAATTTTTAGACATTAAATATTGTACTTTATTAATGACACAATGATGATGCAGTAATTACCATAATAGTGAAAAATTAAATTAATTGAAATTATAAATACCCAAATAAATATAATTTGAGACTTTTAATGAATTAAAATAATTTTATAGGATAATATGACATATTAGGATTTATTCAATTGAACTTGTTCGAAGTAATCATTCTGTTATAAGTTTCACAAAAATCAACTATTTAATAGTGTCAAAATTGACATAAAAGAGTTTTTTTAAAGAAATATTATATTATTAATTGATATTAAATTCCTAAAAATATAAGTTTCGGCCAAGAGACTTATATCATTATATTTATATCATTAATGGACCACTTGTTGGTCTCTTGGATGTATATAGTATGTTTATTAACTATATAATATAAAAATACAAAGTGACATGGTAAATGTCAAACTAATTAACTAAGAGTCAAAACTAAAAGATAAGGTTAATATAGTAACCCAAACCTGTATAAATTATATTTGTTGAATGGTTTTAGACCTATCCCTACCATAAACGTTTAATAATCAACTTTGGAGCCATTAGAAATAGAATATCAATTTATTATAAATTAATATTTCTAGCTTTTCCAAAGGTGCCCCTCACCCCTCTTATAAAAGGGCACTCCCCCTTCTCATTACTTCACGCCTTAAAAGCCTTTTGGTTTTGCCAAACTCTACCCCAATACTCTCCCAAATTCCCTCACTAAAACCTAGATTCCTTAGTTTGATCATAAAGCCAACCTAAGGAGCTCTTTTGATCAAATCAAAAGGAAGAACCCGAAGAAGAGGTAATGTTTTCACCACCCTTTTTCAAATTCATTTCTTCTTTCACTTCTTCATTCATTGTTATTACCATTATAAAATAATAAATCCAGTATCTTATATATACTTTGATGTTATTATAAATATGGTACAACCATATTCAGTATTCTATCCACCCTTTGAATAACATGTCACCATACGTGCGTACGTACGGCTTACCGTCTCCACGTCGTGGTGTAATTTTTATTCAATATATTATTATTTGGATGGGTATAATAATGATGTTTAACTAATGTAAATAATAAATATAGCATGTTAATTATTCTGTATATATGATATACCATCCATTTATATATTATTTTAATATCAAAAGAATGATATTTTCGCTCGTGCCTACGTACGGACTACCGTCTCCACGAACGTGATGAGATTCATTCTCCATCGTATCCATTCAAGTATAATTATCATTTGATGATTTAAAAATGATGTTTAAGGAATTGATATCGTTATGGATATGAATAATATACAACCTATCCATTACAAATATGGATTACGTAACAAAACATATAAAATAAAATGAGTAAGTTATCACCCGAAACAACGATAATACTAAGATATTATAAACAAATCAATGTTAAAAGATCATATATGATATCATATTAATGTATATGATTCTTGTATAATTTAATAACAATTATTTCACCACTATACAGGAGGTTAACCTACCCCAACCAATGAAAATTACATGGTAAGGGTTATTTCACAATCTCTTCATTATCGGAGGTTGTTTATATGTAATTATCTACTGGGATTTTTTTATCATCCACATCCATGTTTCTTCGAATTGTATTTCAAAAAGATTTTACTATTTAAAATAATATGGGTTAAAGTCATTTATACCCTTGTTTATCTTTTTATAAGAGGTTTATAAAGGAATCTTTCCGTCGTTTTCCAAACAAGGTGCTTTTAACCTTTTCGACAGAATTAAGGTAAGAATGTTTTTTTAACTTATACAGCGTGTGCGGTTATTTTCCGCCGTTATAAAATCGTCGAAGCTTCCCTTACAAGATTATAACAATATTTTCAAAGAAAATGTTTTATTTTATAAATATATGACTCTTAAATTATTTCAAAAATAGAAAGAGATATTTCTCTAAAAAGAGTTTTGATTTCATCTATGTCAACATCCTTTGATGGATTTAACGCTTATTTGAAGTTGATTTATTATGATACAAAACTTCTATGCTGTATTGAAGTTTTTGTGATATGTTTGACTATGGATGTGCTATTTTTATACCATTCATAGTTTATGGTGAAAGTATTGACATTTCGTATGCTAGTTTTAATACGAATGTTTATTTTATGTTTATACCTTTTCATATGGGAATGCATTGGACTTAATATGTGACGGGTGGAGCCCGCTATACCTCCTCGATGCATCAGTAGGTATCATGAGACAAACTAGTGTCTTGGCACAAGGCCTTGAAAAAATATTATTTGTAGTCTTGGCACGAGGCCTTGGCTATGTGGTTATGATAGTCTGGCATTATGCATTCCATCATTATGAAAGTGGTTATTGATATTGAATGTGATTATTCGATTAGGTGAATATCCATGAGAATAAGTAAATGGCATTATTTCATTTTATTTTTTCCATACTATGTTTAAGTTCAAGTTTAAAAGGATTTTGTTTTAGTAATACATTGCCTTAAATGTTTATTCTTGTTTATGAAAGTTTCTGCTATATTGTTATCCTTACTGGGCATTTGAGCTCACCCCTTTTCTATGTTTTATTTTTCCCAGGGTATGAAGAAGTAAATTATGAATGACCTGTAGGGATAGTATGTGGGGATATGAGTGTGGAATATGAAGAATATATGTTGTTTTAGTTTTCATTTTTATGATGTAATGTAAGACTTATGAATATATCTAGTATTTCCAAGGCTACTAAACCAATCGGTCTTTCGAGATTTGATCCTTCTTGTGATCATGCCAATGTTATGTAATAATGCACCGACTCTAGGTAACTGGGGTCGGGGCGTTACAGTTGGTATCAGAGGAAGTTTAATACAAACCTTGGAAGCAAGATTTAGATAAACTCTGATTAGAGCACATAGATTTAAGATGGACTTTGAGGATTAGTATAGAAGAACTTCCTAGAATTTTGGTATTGTAGAGATTTTGTGAGTTTGTCGAGCAATACATCCCTCTCTGGATACGAGCAGGTAGAGGCGGCTCTGTCACCGATGTGCCTAGGGGTAAAACCCGAAAACACCGCTTTGAGCTAGACTCGAACGAGAACTGGTGCACGACAACGGGCCTTGCTGCACTCTTGGTTACGACACTCCTGGGGGATATGCTTAGGATAACTCTCATTTTCCTTACAAATCATTATGAAGGGTTTATTAGTATATACTTCCTCAAAGAAAACATTTTTATGATTATGGATTATATCCATAAATAGTTCAATTTATGTTAAGTGTTTTATAAGTATGGGATTATGTATTTTGATTCATAAACTGATCTAGTTTATGCCATTGTTTAGAAATGGTGCCCAGTGGAAGAAATGTAAACTGTATCAATGCACGCACTCCATGTAGGGATTTCCCTCCTGCTCAAGATAATTATAGTGGAGTTGGTGATGCAACTGGTGCCGATCAGCTAATCACCATACTGGGACAACTCACTCAGGTTATGAAAAATAACCTTACCTGTATGGAGCACCCTGATCCGCAACATGGAGGATCAATGTTAGATCGATTCATGAGGCAATAACCACCAACATTCAATGGGAGTACAAATCCCTTAGTATCTGAGCAATGGATATTTTCCCTAGAGAAAATATTTCAGGATTTGGGGAGTAGTGAAAGGGAAAAAGTTATCATGACAATTTACCGCCTCACTGGAGATGCTGATCAAAGGTGGTCATTGATTCAAAATACGAAGGAAGATAATATAGTATCAAATATGGAATGGAGGGAGTTCAAAGATCTGTTTTTAGAAAAATACTTTCCTCGCGACCACCGAGCAGATATGGAAAGGCAGTTTCTGAGTCTGAGACAAAAGGAGGATGAGAATGTCGCAAAGTATGAGGCTAACTTTACAAGGTTAGAAATGTATGCTGGAGATTATATACGTAACCCAAGAAGTAAGATTGGTCGTTTCTTTGATGGGTTAAAACCATTTCTCCATCGAGAATTAGTCTCACAATCCTTTTCATCGTACGAAGACATTGTCTCATGTGCTATCAAGACCGAAAAGTAATTCTCTAAGTCTTATGACTTTAAAGAAAAGAAAGAGAAGAATAGACCTTCTGATCAATCTGGGAATGGAAATAAGGGGAAGAAGGGAAAGTTTGAATATCCATCATGTGGTAAATGTGGTAAGAAACACCCCGGTACTTGCTTGAAGGGAACAGGAGTCTGTTACAAGTGTGGTGAAAAAGGCCACCAAGCCCGTGATTGCAAGGGGAAGAAGGAAGCTACCAATGTTCAGTGCTACAATTGCAGGGAGATGGGGAATTATGAAAATGAATTTCCGAAGCGTTATGAGAACATACCTCAGAAAAGGCCAAGGGATCAAGGCCAAGCTTATGTTATCACTACTGCTGAGGTAGAAGCTCCGAAAGATGTGGTGGAAGGTAATTTAATGGTTTCTTAAAGTATAGCACATGCATTATTTGATTATGGATCATCGCATTGTTTCATATCTTCCCAGTTTGCTAAGAAAATTAGATATTTCCAATTTGATTTAACAAGGGAGTTGTCAGTTTAAACTCCTAAGGGAAGTATCATTGCAACAAAGTTTTGTGAATCAGTCCCCATTAGAGAACATAAATGTTCTTTATCTGCTGATCTGGTCTTCATACCTATGATTGAGTTTGATATAATCCTCAGTATGGACTGGATTTCAGACTATGATGCGAAGATTTATTGTAAGAAGAAAGAGGTTACGATTCTTGATGATGATGATAAGGATCACCTTATCTTTAGAGCAAAATCGTCACCACCTAATTCTTATTTATATCCACCCCCAGTAGCTCAACTAAATTTAATTATTGGGGAGGAAGAGAATGAAATAACTGTGGGTGAGGAAAGGAATGTTCAAATAGAGGATGTACCTGTTGTGAAAGAATTTGTAGATGTATTTCCGGAAGATTTATCTGGACGCCCTCCAGAACGAGAAGTTGAGTTTTCCATTGATTTAATTCCTGGATCAAGGCCTATATCGAAGACCCCTTATAGAATGGCCACTATATAATTAGTCAAACTAAAGAAACAAATAGAGGAATTGAGTAATAAGGGATTTATTTTCCCTAGAGTTTCTCCATGGGGAGCCCCTGTTCTTTTTGTTAAAAAGAAAGATGGATCCATGAGGTTATGTATCGACTACAGAGAGATCAATGCTATAACAATAAAGAACAAGTATCCCCTACCACGCATTGATGATTTATTTGACCAACTGCATGGAGCTCAATACTTTTCAATTATTGACCTTTGATCTGGATACCATCAGTTGTGTGTGCAGAAGGAAGACATTCCGAAGACAACATTTCAAACCAGGTACGGGCATTACGAGTTTACTGTAATGCCTTTTGGATTGACTAATGCACCCTCTGAATTCATGGATCCGATGAATAGAGTTTTCAAGGAGTATCTCGATGAATTTGTGGTGGTATTTATTGATGATATCTTGGTCTACTCCAAAAGCTATTAATATCATTAAAATCACTTGCGCATTATCTTGAAGACCCTGAGAAGCCATAACTTATATGGGAAGTTTAGAAAGTGTGAATTCTGGCTTCAGGATATTTCTTTTCTTGGCCATATTGTCTCTAAAGATGGAATCTCTGTTGATCCTTCTAAGACCAAGGCAATCCAAGAATAGCCAGCACCAAAGACTATAACTGAGGTACGTAGTTTTATTGGTTTTGCAGGTTATTATCGACGTTTCGTCCAGAATTTTTCCCGATTGGCTAACCCATTAACGAAGCTCACACGTAAAGGGGTTAAATTTGTTTGGACAAAAGAGTGTGAAGAATGTTTCGAAGAACTGAAGAGAAGATTATTCAATGCTCCTATATTGACTCTACCTTTGGGGAATGATGGGTTCATTATTTATAGTGATGCATTGAAGAAAGGACTTGGTTGTGTCCTTATGCAGAATGATAGAGTTATTGCCTATTCATCACGATAGTTGAAAATTCATGAACAAAACTATCCTAATCATGATCTCGAGTTAGCAGCTGTGATCTTTTCTTTGAAGATATGGAGGCACTACCTCTATGGTGAAAAATGTGAGATTTATACTGATCACAAGAGTTTGAAGTATATTTTCTCACAAAAAGAACTCAACATGAGGAAAAGGAGATGGCTTGAATTACTCAATGATTATGATTGCATGATACACTGCCACCCGGAGAAGGCAAACAAGGTGGCAGATGCTTTTAGAAAAAAAGATCATGGAGTTTTGAATAATATGAGAATTGATAGGGATCCAATTTTCATGGATCTAGTGAAGATGGACATGGGAATAACTAGGGAAGGAGAAACATCAATGCTTTTTCAAATGGTTGCCAAACCATCTTTACTAGAAAGGATTAAGAGTTCTCAGACCAATGATGAAGAATTTCAAAAGAAGATTAAAGCTGTGAATGATGGGAGACTTATAGACTTTGTGTATGAAGATGGAATTTTGAAATTCGGGAAGTGACTTTGTGTTCCCGATATACCTGATCTAAAAAGGGAATTGCTGGATGATGCTCATAGTTCCAATTTCTCTATACACCCTAGGAGCACCAAAATGTATAGAGATTTGAATGAACATTTTTGGTGGGACAATATGAAGAGGGAGATTGCTGATTTTGTGTCAAGATGTATGGTTTGTCAACAAGTGAAATTTGGAAGGCAACACCCTGGAGGATTCATGCAACCTCTTCCCATACCGGAGTGGAAATGGGACAATATTACGATGGAATTTTTCATGGGGCTACCAAAGACTCCTAGAAGGAATGATGCAATATGGGTAATTGTTGATCGTCTTACCAAGTCAGCACATTTTCTTGCTATAAGAGAAGATCTACCACTGGAACATCTAGCAAGACTATATATTAATGAAGTTGTGAGACTTCATGGAGTACCCCTATAGATTGTTTCTGATCGTGATCCCCGTTTTACTTCAAGATTCTGGAAGAGTCTTCAGAAATCCCTGGATACTGAACTTTATTTGAGCACTGCCTACCACCCTCAGACAGACAGACAATCAGAACAGACTATTCAAACCTTAGGAGACATGTTGAGATCCTGCTCACTTGACTTTCAGGGTATGTGGGATCAGTATTTACCTCTGGTAGAATTTTCCTATAACAATATCTTCCATTCGACTATTCGGATGGCACCATATGAAGCGTTATACGGAAAGAGATGTCGCACACCAACCTGTTGGGATGACGTTGGTGAAAGAAAACTTGTAGGTCTAGAACTGGTGGAAGAAATGATAGAAAAGGTGAAGGTAATCCAAAATCACAACAAAGTAGCTCAAATTAGGCAGAAGAGTTATGCCGATAATCGAAGGAAGGATTTGGAAACTCAAGTCAGTGATCATGTTTTCCTGAAGGTATCTCCATGGAAGGGAGTCATACGTTTTGGTAATAAAGGTAAATTGAGTCCTAGGTACATCAGACCTTTCGAAATTCTAGAACTAATTGGGGTTGTAGCTTACCTATTGGCAATGCCGCCAAGTCTCTCCAAAGTTCACAATGTGTTCCACGTATCTCTGTTGGGGAAATACATGCCTGAACCAACGCATGTACTCACCTATGAAGAATTAGAACAGGAACCCGATCTGTCTTATTGTGAAGAGACCGTCAGTATTCTTGATATGAGAGAACAAGTGCTAAGAAACCGGACGACGCGTCTGGTAAAAGTTTTGTGGAGAAACCATAAGATGGAAGAGGCAATGTGGGAACCCGAGGAACTTATAATGAAGAACCACCCGAGTCTTTTCATGTGATAAGTATTCTAGAAATTTCAAGGATGAAATTATTTGAGGGAGGGGAGAATGTAACACCCCAAGCTTTTATGGTACGCTTCTCTTTGAATAATGTGATAGCGTGTGTTGTACGCAACACCGAGTTCTAACACACCATAACGAATCAAACTAGCCGTTATGAATAGTAATACCTAATTTTTGAAATTATATATATTTTATATTTCAAAATGGACTTCATTTTTGGATTCGGAATATTGAATTTAGCCTAAAGTGAAATTTTGGTACTTTTCGGATAACTTTAATATTTTGATGAATAGTTAAAATTACTAAATTTTAATTAAAAACAACTTTTTTAATCAAAAATAATTAATAGTGATAAATTATGAATTTGAGTGCTTTTAAAGTATATTTAGAATATATTTTTACCATTTAATACAATTTTGGTCACTGGACATAATTTTACAATTAAACCGGACATAAACAAGTGTCAATCTTTTGATAGTTATTATCTCATAAAAACATGCTTTTTGTTTTAACAACGGGAATTAATTTTAAATTAATTTCTGCCACTTCTGTGTTTTGAATTTGGAAAAATGGATCCATATTTGGAATCAGGATGTTCAAATTGTGTAAATAGTTAACTTTTATTTTTAGACATTTTGAATAATTACTTCAGTAACTATTTTATTTACCATGGTTAAGGGTAAATCCGGTAAATAAGGGTTAAAAAATAATATTATAATAATACTAAATTACCTTAAAAGGTGTACTAGCCTTATTGGTTGATACATGTTCGACCATATTCATCTTTGGGTCGATTTTGGGACCACATGGAGCCACTTGTAGGTGATAGGGACACTTAATTTTAATTAAGTTGAAATGAATACAAAAATGACATAAGCATATATCTTTTAGAAAAACAATTTTTACATAGGGTTATATATGTTGGATTTTCGACTATAAATATTCATTAGAAATATAAAGATATTTCCTACATAATGATATTTTATTTATAATTTTTAGACATTAAATAATGTAATTTATTTATGACAAAAATGATGATGCAGTAATTACCATAATAGTGAAAAATTAAAATAATTGATATTATAAATACCCAAATAAATATAATTTGAGACTTTTAATGAATTATAATAATTTTATAGGATAATATCACATATTAGGATTGATTTAATTGACCTTTTTCGAAGTAATCATTCTGTTATAATTTTCACAAAAATCAACTATTGAATAGTGTCAACATTGACATAAAAGAGTTTTTTAAAACAAATATTATATTATTAATTGATATTAAATTCCTAAAAATCTAAGGTTAGGCCAAGAGACTTATATAATGATATTTATATCATTAATGGACCACTTGGGGGTCTCTTATATGTATATAGTAAGTTTATTAACTATATAATATAAAAATACAAAGTGACATGGTAAATGTCAAACTAATTAACTAAGAGATAAAATTAAACGATAAGGTTAATATAGTAACCCAAACCTGTCTAAATTATATTGGTTGAATGGTTTTCGACCTATCCCCACCTTATCCTTTGAATAATAAACTTTGGAGCCATTAGAAACAGAATATGAATTTATTATAAATTAATATTTCTAGCTTCTCCAAAGGTGCCCCTCACCCCTCTTATAAAAGGGCACCCCCCCATCTCATTACTTCACAACTTCAAAGCCTTTTTTTCAGAAAAACTCTGCCCATATACTCTCCCAACTTCCCTCACTACAACCTAGAGGCCTTAGTTTGATCAGAAAGTCAACCTAAGGAGCCCTTTTGTTCAAATAAAAAGGAAGAACCCGAAGAAGATGTAATGTTTTCACCACCCTTTTTCAAATTCATTTCTTCTTCCACTTCTTCATTCATTGTTATTAACATTCTAAAATAATAACTCCAGTATCTTATATATACTGTGATGTTATTATAAATATGGTACAACCATATTCATTATTCTATCCACCCTTTGAATAACATGTCACCATACGTACGTACGTACGGCTTACCGTCTCCACGTCGTGGTGTAATTGTTATTCAATGTATTATTATTTTTATGGGTATAATAATGATGTGTAACTCATGTAAATAATAAATATAACATGTTAATTATTCTGTATATATGATATACCATCCATTTATATATATTTTTAATATCAAAAGAATGATATTGTCGCTCGGGCGTACGTACGGACTACCGTCTCCACGAACGCGATGAGATTCATTCTCCATCGTATCCATTCAAGTATATTATCATTTGATGATTTAAAAATGATGTTTAAGGACTTTATATCATTCTAGATATTAATAATACACAACCTATCCATTACAAACATGTCTTACGTAACAAAACATATAAAATTAAACGATTAAGTTAGCACCCGAAACAACGATAATACTAAGATATTATTATCAAATCAATGTTAAAAGATCATATATGATATCATATTAATGTATATTATTATTGTATAATTTAATAACAATTATTTAACCATTATACAGGAGGTTAACCTACCCCAAACAAGGAAAAGTACAAGGTAACGGTTATTTCGCAATCTCTTCATTATCCGAGGTTGTTTATACGTAATTATCTACTGGGATTTTTTTATCATCCACATCCATGTTTCTTCAAAATGTATTTCAAAAAGATTTTAATATTTAAATAATATGGGTTAAAGTCATTTATACCCTTGTTTGACTTTTTATAAGAGGTTTATAAAGGAATCTTTCTGTCGTTTTCCAAATAAGGTGCTTTTAACCTTTTCGACAGAATTAAGGTAAGAATGTTTTTTTTTAACTTATACGGCGGTTGCGGTTATTTTCCGCCGTTATAAAATCGTCAAAGCTTCCCTTACAAGCTTATAAGAATATTTTAAAAGAAAATGTTTTATTTTATAAATATATGACTCGTAAATGATTTCAAAAATAGAAAGAGATATTTCTCTAAAAAGAGTTTTTATTTCATCTATGTCAACATCCTTTGATGGATTTTACGCTTATTTGAAGTTGATTTATTATGATACAAAACTTCTATATTGTATTGAAGGTTTTGTGATATGTTTGACTGTAGATGTTCTATTTTTATACCATTCATAGTTTATGGTGAAAGTACTGACATTTCGTATGCTAGTTTTAATAAAAATGTTTGTGTTATGTTTAAACCTTTTAATATGGGAATGAATTGGACTTAATATGTGACGGGTGGAGCCCGCTATAGCTCCTCGATGCATCGGTAGTTCTCATGAGACAAACTAGTTTCTTGGCACAAGGCCTTGAGAAAATCTTATTTGTAGTCTTGGCATGAGGCCTTGGATATGTGGTTATGATAGTCTGGAATTATGTATTCCATCATTATGAAAGTGGTTATTAATATTTAATGTGATTATTCGATTAGTAGAATATCCATGCGAATAAGTAAATGGCATTATTTCATTTTATTTTTTCCATACTATGTTTAAGTTCAATTTTAAAAGGCTTTTGTTTTAGTTATACATTGCCTTAAATTTTTATTATTATTTATGAAAGTTTCTGCTATATTGTTATCCTTGCTGGGCATTTGAGCTCACCCCTTTTCTATGTTTTATTTTTCCCAGGGTATGAAGAAGTAAATTATGAATGACCTGATGGGATAGTATATAAGGATATGAGTGTGGAATATGAAGAATATATGTTGTTGTAGTTTTCATTTTTATGATGTAAGGTAAGACTTATGAATATATCTAGTATTTCCAAGGCTACTAAACCAATCGGTCTTTCGAGATTTGATCCTTCTTGTGATCATGCCAATGTTATGTAATAATGAACCGACTCTAGGTAACTGGGGTCAGGGAGTTATAGTTGGTATCAGAGGAAGTTTAGTACAAACCTTGGAAGCTATATTTAGATAAACTCTGATTAGAGCACCTATATTTAAGATGGATTTTGAGGATTAGTATAGAAGAACTTCCTAGAATTTTGGTATTGTAGAGATTTTGAGAGTTTTCCGAGCAATACATCCCTGTTTGGATATGAACAGGTAGAGGCGGCTCTGGCACAGATGTACCAAGGGTAAAACTCGAAAAACACCGCTTTGAGCTAGACTCGAACGGGAACTGGTGCACGACAACGGGCCTTGCTGCACTCTTGGTTACGACACTCCTGGGGGATATGCTTAGGATAACTTTCATTTTCTTTACAAATCATTATGAAGGGTTTATGAGTATATACATCCTCAAAGAAAATATTTTTATGATTATGGATTATATCCATAAATAGTTCAATTTATGTTAAGTGTTTTATAAGTATGGGATTATGTATTTTGATTTATAAACTGATCTAGTTTATGCCATTGTTTAGAAATGGTGCCTAGTTGAAGAAATGGAAGCTGTATCAATGCATGCACTCCATGTAGGGATTTCCCTCCTGCTCAAGATAATTATAGTGGAGCTGGTGATGCAACTGGTGCCGATCAGCTAATCACCATACTGGGACAACTCACTTAGGTTATGAATAATAACCTTACCCGTATGGAGCACCCTGATCTGTAGCGTGGAGGATCAATGTTAGATCGATTCATGAGGCAACAACCACCAACGTTCAATGGGAGTACAAATCCCTTAGTAGCTGAGCAATGGATATTTTCCCTAGAGAAAATATTTCAGGCTTTGGGGAGTAGTGGAAGGGAAAAAGTTATCATGGTAGTATACCGCCTCACTGGAGATGCTGATCAATGGTGGTCATTGATTCAAAATACGAAGGAAGATGATGAAGTATCAAATATGGAATGGAGGGAGTTCAAAGATCTGTTTTTAGAAAAATACTTTCCTCGCGACCACCGAGCAGATATGGAAAGGCAGTTTCTGGGTCTGAGACAAAAGGATGATGAGAATGTCGCAAAGTATGAGGCTAACTTTACAAGGTTAGCAAGGTATGCTGTAGATTATATACGTAACCCAAGAAGTAATATTGATTGTTTCTTTGATGGTTTAAAACCATTTCTCCATCGAGCATTAGTCTCACAATTCTTTTCATCGTACGAAGACATTATCTCATGTGCTATCAAGACCGAAAAGGAATTATCTAAGTCTTATGACTTTAAATCAAAGCAAGAGAAGAAGAGACCTGCTGATCAATCTGGGAATGGAAATAAGGGGAAGGAGGGAAAGGTTGAATATCCATCCTGTGGTAAATGTGGTATGAAACACCCCGGTACTTACTTGAAGGGAACAGGAGTTTGTTACAAGTGTGGTGATAAAGGCCACCAAGCTCGTGATTGCAAGGGGAAGAAGGAAGCTACCAATGTTCAGTGCTACAATTCTAGGGAGATGGGGCATTATGCAACTGAATGTCCTAAGAGTCAGGAGAACTTACCTCAGAAAATGCCAAGGGATCAAGGCCAAGCTTATGCTATCACTGCTACTGAGGTAGAAGCTCCGAAAGACGTGTTGGTAGGTAATTTAATAGTTTCTTCAAGTTTATCAAATGCATTATTTGATTCTGTATCATCACATTGTTTCATATCTTCTTAGTTTGATAAGAAAATTAGATATTTCTAATTTGATTTAACAAGAGAGTTTTCAGTTAAAACTCCTAAGAGAAGTATCATTGCAACAAAGTTTTGTGAATCAGTCCCCATTAGAGCACATAATTGTTCTTTATCTGTTGATCTCGTCGTCATACCTATGATTGAGTTTGATATAATCCTCGGTATGGACTAGCTTTCGGACTATGATGCAAAGATTTATTGTAAGAAGAAATAGGTTATGATTCTTGATGATGATGACAAGGAACACCTTATCTTTAGAGCAAAATCACCACCACCTAATTATTATTTAGATCCACCCCCAGTAGCTCAACTAAATTCAATTATTGTGGAGGAAGAGAATTAAATAACTGTGGGTGAGGAAAGGAATGTTCAAATAGAGGATGTACCTGTTGTGAAAAAATTTGTAGATGTATTTCCAGAAGATTTACCTGGACATCCTCCAGAACGAGAAGTTGATTTTTCCATTGATTTAATTCCTGGATCAAGGCCTATATCGAAGACCCCTTATAGAATGGCCATTGTAGAATTAGTCGAACTAAAGAAAAAACTAGAAGAATTGAGTAATAAGGGATTTATTCGCCCTAGTGTTTCTCCATGGGGAGCCCCTGTTCTTTTTGTTAAAAATAAAGATGGATCCATGAGGTTATATATCGACTACAGGGAGATCAATGCTATAACAATAAAGAACAAGTATCCCCTACCACGCATTGATGATTTATTTGACCAGCTGCATGGAGCTCAATACTTTTCAAAGATTGACCTTCGATCTAGATACTATCAGTTGTGTGTGAAGAAGGAAGACATTTCGAAGGTAGTATTTCGAACCAGGTATGGGCATTACGAGTTTACTGTACTGCCTTTTGGATTGACTAATGCACCCTCTGTATTCATGGATCTGATGAATAGAGTTTTCAAGGAGTATCTCGATGAATTTGTGGTGGTATTTATTAATGATATCTTGGTATTATCCAAAAGCTACGAAGATCACAAAAATCACTTGTGCATTATCTTGAAGACTCTGACAAGGCATGAATTATATGGGAAGTTTAGCAAGTGTGAATTCTGGCTTCAGGAGATTTCATTTCTTGGCCATATTGTCTCTAAAGATGGAATCTCTATTGATCCTTCTAAGACCAAGGCAATCCAAGAATATCCAGCACCAATGATTATAACTGAGGTACGTAGTTTTATTGGTTTGGCAGGTTATTATCGACGTTTTGTCTAGAATTTTGCCCGATTGGATAACCCATTAACGAAGATCACACGTAAAGGGGTTAAATTTGTTTGGACAAAAGCGTGTGAAGAATGTTTCGAAGAACTGAAGAGAATATTAGTAAATTCTCCTATATTGACTCTACCATCGGGGAATGGTGGGTTTGTTATTTATAGTGATGCATCGAAGAAAGGACTTGGTTGTGTCCTTATACATAATGATAGAGTTATTGCCTATGCATCACGACAGTTGAAAATTCATGAACAAAACTATCCTACTCATGATCTCGAGTTAGCAGCTATGATCTTTTCTTTGAAGATATGGAGGCACTACCTCTATGGTGAAAAATGTGAGATTTATACTGATCACAAGAGTTTGAAGTATATTTTCTCACAAAAAGAACTCAACATGAGGCAAAGGAGGTGGCTTGAATTACTCAAGGATTATGATTGCACGATACACTACCACCCGGGGAAGGCAAACAAGGTGGAAGATGCTTTGAGCAGAAAAGATCATGGAGTTTTGAACAATATGAGAATTGAAAGGGATCCAATTTTCATGGATCTAGTAAAGATGGACATGGGAATAACCAGGGAAGGAGAAACATCAATGCTTTTTCAAATGGTTGCCAAACCATCTTTACTAAAAAGGATTTAGAGTTCTCAAACCGATGATGAAGAATTTCAAAAGAATATTAAAGCTGTGATTGATGGGAGACTGAGAGACTTTCTGTATGACGATGGAATTTTGAAATTCGGGAAGAGACTTTGTGTTCCCGATATACCTGATCTTAAAAGGGAATTGCTGGATAATGCTCATAGTTCCAATTTCTCTATACACCCTAGGAGAACCAAAATGTATAGAGATTTGAAGGAACATTTTTGGTGGGACAATATGAAGAGGGAGATTGCTGATTTTGTGTCAATATGTATGGTTTGTCAACAAGTGAAAGCTGGAAGGCAACACCCTGGAGGAGTCATGCAACCTCTTACCATACCGGAGTGTAAATGGGACAATATTACGATGGACTTTGTCATGGGGCTACCAAAGAATCCTAGAAGGAATGATGCAATATGGGTTATTGTTGATCGTGTTACCAAGACATCACATTTTCTTGCTATAAGAGAAGATCTACCACTGGAACGTCTAGCAAGACTATACATTAATGAAGTTGTGAGACTTCATGGAGTACCCCTATCGATTGTTTCTGATCGTGATCCCTGTTTTACTTCAAGATTCTGGAAGAGTCTTCAGAAATCCCTGGATACTAAACTTCATTTGAGCACTGCCTACCACCCTCAGACAGATGGACAATCAGAATGGACTATTCAAACCTTAGGAGACATGTTGAGATCCTGCTCACTTGACTTTCAGGGTATGTGGGATCATTATTTACCTCTAGTAGAATTTTCCTATAACAATAACTTCCATTAGAGTATTCAGATGGCACCATATGAAGCGTTATATGGAAATAGATGTCGCACACCAACCTGTTGGGATGACGTTCGTGAAAGAAAACTTGTAGGTCTAGAACTGGTGGAGGAAATGATGGAAAAGGTGAAGGTAATCCAAAATCACATCAAAGCAGCTCAAAGTAGGCAGAAGAGCTATGCCGATAATCGAAGGAAGGATTTGGAATTTCAAGTCGGTGATCATGTTTTCCTGAAGGTATCTCCATGGAAGGGAGTCATAAGTTTTGGTAAGAAAGGTAAATTGAGTCTCAGGTACATTGGACCATTCGAAATTCTAGAACGAATTGGTGCTGTATCATACCGATTGACAATTCCACCAAGTCTCTGCAAAGTTCACGATGTGTTCCACATATCTCTGTTGAGGAAATACATGCCTGACCCAACGCATGTACTCACCTATGAAGAATTAGAACTGGAACCCGATCTATCTTATTGTGAAGAGCCCTTCAGGATTCTTGATACGAGAGAACAAGTACTGAGAAACCGGACGATGCGTCTGGTAAAAGTTTTGTGGAGAAACCATAAGATGGAAGAAGCAACGTGGGAACACGAGGAACTTATGATGAAGAACCACCCGAGTCTTTTCATGTGATAATTATTCTAGAAATTTCGAGGACGAAATTATTTGAAGGAGGGGAGAATGTAACACCCCAAGCTTCTACGGTACGCTTCTCTTTGAATAATGTGATAGCGTGTGTTGTACGCAACACCGAGTTCTAACACACCATAACCAATCAAACTAGCCGTTATGAATAGTAATACCTAATTTTTGAAATTATATATATTTTATATTTCAAAATGGAATTCATTTTTGGATTCATAATATTTAATTTATCCAAAGGTGAAATTTTGGTACTTTTCGGATAACTTTAATATTTTCATGAATAGTGAAAATTACTAAATTTTAATTAAAAACAACTTTTTTAATAAAAATAATTAATAGTGATAAATTATGAATTTGAGTGGTTTTAAAGTATATTTAGAATATATTTTTACCATTTAATACAATTTTGGTCATTGGACACAATTTTACAATTAAACCTGACATAAACAAGTGTCAATCTTTTGATAGTTATTATCTCTTAAAAACACTCTTTTTGTTTTAACAACGGGAATTAATTGTAAATTAATTTCTGACACTTCTGTGATTTGAATTTGGAAAAATGGATTCCATATTTAAAATCAGTATTTTCAAATTGTGTAAATAGGTAACTTTTATTTTTATACATTTTGAATAATTACTTCAGTAAATATTTTATTTACCATGGTTAAGGTCAAATCCGGTAAATAAGGGTTAAAAATAATATTATAATAATACTAAATTACCCGAAAACGTGTCCTAGACTTATTGGTTGATACATGTTCAACCATAGGCATATTTGGGTAGATTTTGGGACCCCATGGAGCCACTTGTAGGTGATAGGGACACTTAATTTTAATTAAGTTGAAATGAATACAAAAATGACATAACCATATATCTTTTAAAAAAACAATTTTTACATAGGGTTATATATGTTGGATTTTCGACTATAAATATTCATTAGAAATTTAAAAATATTTCCTACATAATGATATTTTATTTATAATTTTTAGACATTAAATAATGTAATTTATTTATGACACAATGATGATGTAGTAATTACAATAATAGTGAAAAATTAAAATAATTGATATTATAAATACCCAAATAAATATAATTTGAGACTTTTAATGAATTAAACTAATTTTATAGGATAATATGACATATTAGGATTGATTTATTTGACCTTGTTAGAAGTAATCATTCTGTTATTAGTTTCACAAAAATCAACTATTGAATAGTGTCAAAATTGACATAAAAGAGTTTTTTAAAATAAATATTACATTATTAATTGATATTAAATTCCTAAAAATCTACGTTTCGGCCAATAGACTTATATCATGATATTTATATCATTAGTTGACCACTTGGGGGTCTCTTGGATGTATATAGTAAGTTTATTAACTATATAATATAAAAATACAAAGTGACATGGTAAATGTCAAACTAATTAACTAAGAGTTAAAACTAAAAGATAAGGTTAATATAGTAACCCAAACCTGTCTAAATTCTATTTGTTCAATGTTTTTCCACCTATCCCCACCTTAACCTTTGAATAATAAACTTTTTATCCATTATAAACTGAATATGAATTTATTATAAATTAATATTTCTAGCTTTTCCAAAGGTGCCCCTCACCCCTCTTATAAAAGGGCACTCCCCCTTCTCATTCCTTCACACCTTCAAATCCTTTTGGTTTGGCCAAAATCTGACCAAATAATCTCCCAACTTCCCTCACTACAACCTATAGTCCTTAGTTTGATCATAAAGCCAATCTAAGGAGCCCTTTTGATCAAATCAAAAGGAAGAACCCGAAGAAGAGGTAATGTTTTCACCACCCTTTTTCAAATTCATTTCTTCTTCCACTTCTTCATTAATTGTTATTACCATTATAAAATAATAACTCCAGTATCTTATATATACTGTGATGTTATTATAAATATGGTACAACCATATTCAGTATTCTATCCACCCTTTGAATAACATGTCACCATACGTGCGTACGTACGGCTTACCGTCTCCACGTCTTGGTGTAATTGTTATTCAATATATTATTATTTGGATGGGTATAATAATGATGTGTAAATCATGTAAATAATATATATAACATGTTAATTATTCTGTATATATGATATACCATCCATTTATATATTATTTTAATATCAAAAGAATGATATTGTCGCTCGTGCGTACGTACGGACTACCGTCTCCACGAACGCGATGAGATTCATTCTCCATCGTATCCATTCAAGTATAATTATCATTTTATGATTTAAAAATGATTTTTAAGGACTTGATATCATTCTGAATATGAATAATATACAACCTATTCATTACAAACTTGGATTACATAACAAAACATATAAAAGAAAATGAGTAAGTTAGCACCCGAAACAACGATAATACTAAGATATTATTAACAAATCAATGTTAAAAGATCATATATGATATCATATTAATGTATATGATTCTTGTATAATTTAATAACAATTATTTCACCATTATAAAGGAGTTTAACCTACCCCAACCAAGGAAAAGTACAAGGTAAGGGTTATTTCTCAATCTCTTCATTATCTGAGGTTGTTTATACGTAATTATCTACTGGGATTTCTTTATCATCCACATCCATGTTTCTTAGAAATGTATTTCCAAAATATTTTTCTATTTAAAATAATATGGTTTAAAGTCATTTATACCCTTTTTTTACTTTTTATAAGAGGTTTATAAAGGAATCTTTCCGTCGTTTTCCAAACAAGGTGCTTTTAACCTTTTCGACAAAATTAAGGTAAGAATGTTTTTTTAACTTATACGGTGGGTCCAGTTATTTTCCGCCATTATAAAATCGTCGATGCTTCCCTTACAATCTTATAAGAATATTTTCAAAGAAAATGTTTTATTTTATAAATATATGACTCTTAAATGATTTCAAAAATAGAAAGATATATTTCTCTAAAAAAGAGTTTTGATTTCATCTATGTCAACATCCTTTGATGGATTTTACGCTTATTTGAAGTTGATTTATTATGATACAAAACTTCTATATTGTATTAAAGGTTTTGTGATATGTTTGACTGTGGATGTGCTATTTTTATACCATTCATAGTTTATGGTGAAAGTATTGACATTTCATATGCTAGTTTTAATACGAATGTTTATGTTATGTTTAAACCTTTTCATATGGGAATGCATTGGACTTAATATGTGACGGGTGGAGCCCGCTATAGCTCCTCAATGCATCGGTAGGTCTCATGAGACAAACTAGTGTCTTGGAATAAGGGCTTGACAAAATATTATTTGTAGTCTTGGCACGAGGCATTGGCTATGTGGTTATGATAGTCTGGCATTATGAATTCCATCATTTTGAAAGTGGTTATTGATATTTCATGTGATTATTCGATTAATAGAATATACATGAGAATAAGTAAATGGAATTATTTCATTTTATTTTTGACATACTATGTTTAAGTTCATGTTTAAAATGCTTTGGTTTTAGTTATACATTGCCTTAAATGTTTATTCTTATTTATGAAAGTTTCTGCTATATTGTTATCCGTACTGGGCATTTGAGCTCACCCCTTTTCTATGTTTTATTTTTCCCAGGGTATGAAGAAGTAAATTATAATTGACCTGTAGGGATAGTATGTGGGGATATGAGTGTGGAATATGAAGAATATATGTTGTTGTAGTTTTCATTTTTATGATGTAATGTAAGACTTATGAATATATCTAGTATTTTCAAGGCTACTAAACCAATCGGTCTTTCGAGATTTGATCCTTCTTGTGATCATGCCAATGTTATGTAATAATGCACCGACTCTAGGTAACTGGGGTCGGGGCGTTACAAGTACTATTCTTTATATTGAAATCATAAGTTGAAATCCACTTTTTAAATCTATTTATAAAATTAACCAAACCATAAAAGAAAGAAGATATAAATTCAAGTTAGTACTATAATATCAAAGAAACATAACATAAATAAATAATTATAATTTAAATGGTGTTATGAAACCAAAATATGAAAAAAGGGATACAAATTATGAAGTTGTGATTCACTAGATAGAATCATCCATAAAAAAATAAGCATCATAGGCAACACACGAGGTCCTAAAACTGAGACGATCCTTGACATACTCAAGGGGAACTAGATGTTGGAATATGTTGTGTAAATAAAAGTCATAAATTCTTCAATTACTCTCCAACTAGACTTATCGAGGGCACTCATATAAAAATGGAATAATATGCACTATTTTATAGTAGTTAGTCAAATCATCTAAGTTACTGTATCATAAACTTGGATATCCCACTTCATCACTTAGGGTTCTCATGAAATCAATCTAAGTGAATATGAGTACACAAGTGATTAATATGATCAACACATTTATCAATAATACATCATAATAAATAAATTCTCATCTTATCTCCAACACCATAAAAAACTATCATCTTTATCATCCATAAAATCATAAAAAAATATTTTAAATCATCCCACATGGGACAAAAATCAAAATAAGATCTAACCTAAAGGTGTAAAAATCAAGGGTGTCACAAGCAATATAGACCCATTTTCTAAAAATATTTGGTCGAGCCTTTTGAAAAAAAGGGAAAAAAAGTCATAATATCGTCTTCTAATGTTCAACCATTGAAAAAAACTTTGGAATTTTTTTTCAAGACAACAATTTTTTTTAAATAATCATACAAACAAAGATGGTAACATCATAAAACACAACCATGACTAATACGTCCAAATAATAATTTAGTAAATGCTAAACATGACATTAGTTTTGAAATAACACTTTTAAAACATGGGTTACTCCCTTTTTAAATCATAGGGAAGTCAAAACACATCCTTCTCCTTCAAATTTTTTTGAAAAAAACTCTCGGTCATTCAAATAAATATTTAGCATGCATAAACAATCATTTTAGAAATCAATAACTAGAAATCCATTTAAAACCATTTATTTCAAGCATATACAACATTGAAAACATTTTACAAAACCTTAATGTGTATCATATATACGTATAACCTAATAAAAAATTATTTTAGAAATCCCAAGAATTTAATGACATTTCAAATAAATGGAATTACATAAAAATACCTAGAACAACCAACGTAAACAACTCACCATCAACGATAAAAGCACAACTGTAGAAGGAAACATACTCGACAATCCCTATACACCCAATGCCTCAATATTAGACCATCTTAAATCCTAGGTTATTCACCCATGTCCATTAGGGATTATGAGAGAAGAAGAAACCAATATGAAATTGGAGGAAGGATAATAATTAAAATAAGGGGACCATTCCTTGAAAATCCACTTGAAATATAAGAAGGAAGGGATTTGGAATATTTAGGAAGAATGTGGAGAAGTTCCTAGAGTTCTCCAATCTACGCTCAATAAAATGAAGGAGGTGAGTAGGGTTAATAGGGACAAATCAAGAAATGGTGAATGTTTAATTTCAAAAAATTCCAATTTAGGGAAACTCGCATAGTTTACCAATTCGTTCTACCTCTACTAGAATATAGTTGCAACCCCTCACATGGTTAGCTCGGACAGTTCTAAAAAACATGCCCAACTCATGAATTAATTACTAATAGAATTTCACATACATATGAAATTGGTTTTCATGAATTCCCTTATCCATGCATCAATCATGCACCACAGATGAACTAGGAATCTCATATTTAAGAATTAGTCTACCTGATTTCCCCTAATGTAAAGGGAATCAACACGCAATAGATGCCAAAATACCTAGGATTAGACCATATAAAATCTGAAATTATACCACTATGACCAATAAGGGTAAGGATAGAGGAAGAAACCAAGATAAAATGGGAGGAATGATAATAAAAAGAATAAAATATCATTACCTTCCAAATCCACTTGAAATCAAAGAAGAAAGAGATTTGGAATCTTGAGGAATAATGTAGAGAAGTTGCTAAAGATCTCCCATGTATGCCTAAGTGAAGTAAGGGAGGATAGGATGGATAATAGAGAAAAATATAGAAAGGGTATGTGAGTAATTTCATAAGATTTCAATTTTTGGAAACATGGTGGTTTACCAAGCAATGAGCCAATTGTACAACCTCATATGGAATCGAGCTGCAACCCCTTGCACAAATCTACAAATCATGTGAAACCCATGATTAGTTAACTAAAGGAATATCTCATAAATATTAAATTTTTCTACATATATTCCCCTAATCATCTTGTACATAATAATTAGTCTTGGTATTTTTCCCTTAAGTAAGGTTATTTGCAAGGTTCCCTAAAAGAAATTTGTTTCCCATGCATAATTCAAAACAAATAAATACCTTACCTATTAATAGGATTTCATGGATAATTCACATGATTTCTCATGCATAAGAGATACTCACACAGTTTCTCCCTATATAATGGTCAACTACACAGTTACTACTTGTATGTGTTGACCAATCGGTAACCATGCAACATGGAAAATTATTAAAAAAAATCAAAGTATGAATTGAAAATAACTCATATTTATATAAATATATTACAAAATTGACTTGAAGGTGGAAAAATTCATTATTGACTCCAATATTGTGAATCGACAGGTGAATATAACTCTGTGTTGTTTAAAATAACATCTCAATTAAAATTATGTGGGAAAAATATCATTGAAAATGATATGTTGGAAAAGACGTTTTCTACCTTCTATGCCTTTAATTTTATTCTAAAAAAACAATACTGTCAGAATGTCTTAAAAACATTATGAATTACTCTCATGCCTTCTTGTTGTGGAATAAAACAACTTCTGATAAAGAATCATGATTCCTAACTCACTGGTGATACAATATTCCCTAAAATGAATGTGATTTCTTATAATCGGGGTCTTGGAAATAATCGACACAGTCGAGATCAAGGAAAATCATTGTCTGAAGAGGTTATACACCTATTTAGAAGAGTGGTGAAAGTGAATGTATTCAGTGTAGTAGGGAGAAATGATTTGTGACTTCAGAATTTTTAATTTTTTATCTTTATCAAAAATCAATTAATGGGAATAAAAAGATAATTGAAGAAAATTTAGCCAACCACAATCCCCATGACCAAGAAACTTGTCTCATTGATGGTTGCATGATGCAAACAAATTTTAAATATGAGAAATATTTTATCATCCTTGAAATGAAAAGTTCTCATGTAAGTACAGTAACTATTGGGGAAAAATTAACTGAAGACTTCAAAAGAACAAAAATATATTTAACTAGTGTTAGAAATATTTTAATCAATAGTTTTTTTTCTTGAATGGCTTAATGATTTTTTAAAAAATAAGGATATATATGAAAATGGATATCAAGTCGAGATTGTAGATGATGAATCTGTTGAATCCCCCTATAAAAAAATAATTAATAATGAGAATAGGTTGATTCTAGATAAATGTCGAAGAATTTTATCAAGATATTATTATTTCCATATATGTACAATGAAATAAAATATGAAAAACTGGATGTTTATCAACTATGGTATATTTGTTGTATGGAATGACCATTTTAGTCCGCCGAGATCAATAATGATGAGGAAAATAATTTAATGTACACATGGCCATCCATTGATTGATACAAAAGATCTTATGAGTAATGATTTCTCATGCGCTAATTTATTACAATGAAAATTTATTATAAATCCTTCACCAACAAAATTGACACAAAATCCCCTATGTTTTTGGAAAGCATTCATGGAAAAATATGTAGTTCAATTCATCCACCATGTAAACCATTTAGATAAATTATGATCATTATTGATGTTTCAATTAAAATGTCTCATGTGTTAATATTATCAACTAGAAACTTGATGGTTTCAAAGTTATTTTCCAAAATAATAACATTAAGGAAACAATTCTCGTATTATTCAATCAAGTATATTTGTCAGGATAATGGTGGAGAATATTCATCACATTCCTTCAATAATTAATGATTTTTGATCATAATAAGTGTTAAATATCTTGTAACTCATGTTCACACTCAAGATAGTCAAGTTGGATCATTTATTAAATGATAAAAAATTGTCAACATACAACGTTTTATGAAAACACAATTTCCCAGTTCAGAATGTGCATGCAATTTTTCATGAAGCAATACTGATTCAAATAATACCATTGATCTATCATGTATTTTCCCATTTATAATAAGTTTTTGATCATGAATCAAAAATTTCACATTTAAGAACATTTGGATTTATTGTATATGTTCAAGTAACACCCCCCATAATGAACAAAAATAAGACCCCAAAAAAGATTGAGGATTTATGTTGTATTTGAGTCTCCCTCAATAATAAAATTATCTCAAATTAATAACAGGATATGATGAAAAAAATCAATATTAAAGGGAATAAAATTAATCTAAATCAAAATAAATAACATAGAAAACAATTTCATTTTCCCATCTTGATCCTTTTACAAATATGAGTGAAATGGAAGTCCAAAAGATCATTATTTGAAAATTTTGGAAAATCAATCACCTAATAATTAGAAGAGCGTTAAAAAATCATATATATTTTCCAAAAATGGACCAACCAAAATAGATGTCCTTAAAATAAAATCTAACAGTAAATTTGAAAAATCTTCTAATCGATGTATGAAGCGTGGAAGACCTCATGGTTCAGAAGATAAAAGTCTCCATCAACATAAAGGGAAATGACTCATGTTGAATGAAGAAATAAATGATCCTAGGGATAATGGGTATAGTGGAGATTCATTTGATATTTGAATTCTGAAAAAAAAAATGTACCAGAAATACATGATAATTATCAACTATAAATTTCAATAAATTTTAATAACACTAGAAGATTTTGGAACCGAGTGGAGTCCATTGTTAATGTCACATTTTCATACAATGGTTCATGATATTATTAATGAGTTTTAAGAATTGAAATTGGTTAATGAATGTTGTGATAGATTTTATTGGAATAAATGGAAAGTTTTACACTAGTCTGAATTATAATCACTCGCTAAATATATGGTTTTTGAGTCGATTGTGAAAACCCCTAAAGTGAAACATGTTGGATTGTGAAAGCATGAAGGGGATTAAAAATTTCAGTTATAAGTGGGTATTTGTAAGAAAGATTATTGAAAACATTGATGTCATGAGATATAAATAAAAAATAGTTCTTCCAGATTTCTCATAGACCTAATAATGATTATGATGAAACATACTCCCCTAAAATGGTTATGATAACATTTTAGTATCTCATTCCATTTGTTATACATTAACATTTTGAAGTACGCCTAATGGATGTTGTGAAAATATACTTATATGATAATATTGATAATGATCCTTACATGAAAATCCAAGAAGGATTCAAAATGTCAACTATATATTCAAGATTTTGATATTATTATTTTGTTAATTTGAATAAATCATTATATGGATTAAAACAGTTAACGTGTATGTTGTATAACTAAATATTTGATGAACATAGGTTATAAAAATGATCTAATTTGTTCAAAAAGAGGAATATATATGAATTTTTCATCATTCCACTATATTTTAATTATATAAATATAATTGGAACACATGATGAACTTTCTAATGTAGTAGAGTATTTAAAGAAAGAATTTAAAACAATACTTTGAAATGAAAATGATTTGTCTTGGACTATGAATTGAACATATTGAAGATATATTTTTTGAAATGTATATAATGGTTTTATACAAACATTTTTCATCCATTAAGTATACCAATGGATACAAAACCAGATATATAATTTACTATTAATTTATTAATCAAGTAGAATTATTCTCTTACCTGTCTTCATTCAAGCAATATCAAAAATTTATCAAGATACCTGTAAGGATCTATTAATCATGGATTATTTTATTCTAAAAGTTTAGAACCAATGTTGGATAGTTATGACAATGATGTATATTTATCTAATCAAAATAAATTCATATCTCAAACTATGTATTTATTTACATATTGTGGAATAGTCATTTCATTATGTTCTAAAAAATCATTTTTATGACTTCCTCCAATCATGCTGAGTTGATTGTGATCAATTTACCAAGTATTAAATTTTTTTATTGAGATCAATTATTCATAATACCATAAATAATTGTGGAATATATGTGATAAATGATATTCTCATCATATTATATGAAGATAATTTTTCTTGTATAACACAATTGAAGAGTGGGTATATCAAAGTAGATAAAACAAATCATATCTCACCCAAATTATTTTTCACTCGTGAAAATGAATAATGAGATTGATATAAAAAATATTTTATGATAATATTGTTGATTTATTCATAAATTCATTACTAACTAAAACTTTTAAGATATTGATTTATAAAATTGGGATGCAAAGGTTTAAAACTTTATCACGACTTTGTATTTTTTCCAAAAAAGGTTTTTAGTATGATTGCATGGCATGGAACTAAATTATTTTTACTTAATTTATTTTCCCACAATGTTTTTTTAATTGAAGATTATACAATTACAAAAAAAAGCATGACATTCAAGGGGATGTTATGAAATAATAATAATGATCTGAATGTCCCCGAATTACCAAGGGGATTATGACCCCTAATTCTGAACTCCATTTATTTGAATATTTCAGTTCCGATATTCAAACCATTTGATTTGAAAAAGGAGATAGAGATTGATATCGTATGTTAATTAAAATCTCATATATCATATGTTTGTGTGTGTGTGTGTCACTGTGTTAATGAAATGTGAACTTTTGGAACTGTTTATCCCCTACACTTTTTTTCTTCATCTTATATTGTCATCTTCATTCACCATCATACCATGTTACATCAACATTTTTATTCACCAAAAATAAACCACATATTTCTTATTTAAAAATCTTTATAGTTTCAATTAGTGGTCCATCAATTTCACAACACTTATTTACATATAAATACATGGAACATGGGTTTTAAAAAAGACAAAATATTAAAAATGTAAATAAAATTGGGATATAGAATATTCCATGTCAATTTAAATTTCATAATCAATATATGAAAATAAAAAATAAATAAATATATGTAAAATTGATTATGATGAAACATCCTCTCCTAAATGGTGTTGATAAATTTTTAGTATCTCATGACCTTTGGTATACATTAACTTCATAATTTATTCCTGATGGATTTTGTGAATGCATAATTACATATCATTATATGAAAATAATAAAAATATTAAAAATGTCATCTATATATTCTATATTTTGATATCATTATTTTTTAAAGTTGAATAAATCTTTATATGGATTAATGAAATTATGGTGTTTGTGGTATAACTGAATATTTGATGAATGGATGTTATAAAAATGATCTAATTTTTTACAGTGTCTTTATTAATAAGAATGGATATGAATTTGTCATCAATACTATATGGATGCTTTAAATATAATTTAAACTCATGATGAACTTTCAAATGTCATAGAGTATCTAAAGAAAAAATTTAAAGTATGAATTGGGAAATACAAAGTTGTGTCCTGGTTTATGAATTGAACATCATGAATATAGGATTTTTGAAATGTCCTCAAAAGTTTTTATCTGGAAAAATAACATACATTGAGTATAATAATAGATAAAAGACCATATATATCATTTTCAATAAAATTATTGATCAAGTTCAATTATTCTCTTACCTATTGACAATGGAACTATATTATCATATATTAATATGCCTACAAGGAACTATTAATCAAGAATTATTTTATTCCAAAAGTTACAACCAAAGATGGTTAGTTATATCGATGTTGGATATTCATCTATCAATATAAAATCAGATCTCAAACTAGGTATATATTTACATACGGTGGAACAATAATTTCATAATGTTCTACAAAACAAATCATTCCTACCACTAACTCTAATCCTGATAAGTTGATTGTGATTAATGAACCAAACCTGAATTCATGAACTGTAAAGGAATAAAAAGATTGATATCCAAAAAATATGATCTTATGATAATATTGTCAATTTGTTCACAAAGGCATTACCAAATGAATCTTTTCAGAAATTTATTTTTAAAATTGGGATGTAAAGGCTGAAAATTCTATTGTGGCTTTGTAAGAGAGTAGGAAATGTTGTACTCTTTTTTCACTTCATCGGGTATTTCCCACCAATCCTTTTTTTCACTTCATTGGATTTTTCTCTCTATGTTTTCCTAATAAGGTTTTAATAAGACATCATGGAATGGAATTCAATTATCCAGACTTCATTTATTTCTCACATGAGGTTTTTTAAACTGAACATTAAAATATTCCTTAAAATTATAACATTCAAGGGAATGTTATGAAATTATAATAATGATGTGAATGTCCCAAAATTCCCAATGTGATTATGACCCCAAATAATTAACTCCCTTCAAATGAACATTTCAGTTTCATCAATAGTTGATATTCCAGCCATTGGATTTCACAATGGTGATAGAGATTGATATCATATGTCAATTGAAATCACATGTATCATATGTGTGTGTGTTCTCCCCTGTACTTTTTTCCTGCCTCTTATTTTAGTATCTCTATTCATCATCATCCCATGTTTTTTCAATGTTTTTCTTCACCAATAATCAACCAAAAATTTTGTTACTTCATAACTCTTTGAAATTTCATTTAGTGGTTTATCAATTAAACAACACATATTTACAGAGACATGGAAAATGATTTTATTTAAATATCCAAAATAATAATGAAAAAAAGTAAATAAAATAAGGATATGGAATATTAAATGTCAAATTAAATTTATTAAAAAATATATGAAAATAAAATATAAAAAAAATATGTAATATAAAGGATACAAAATTATCATCACTTTTCATTCAAACCTAGAAAACATAATATGTGTATTTTTTTTATAAATGATAAATATCACACATAAACATCTAAATAAGTAAATGAATAAATAAAACAAAACCAACAATATGATTCCCCAGTGATGGTGATGGTGGTGATTCATGAGAATACACAAACTCAATCTACCATCATATCAGATGGAGCTTCAAGAAGTATCTCAATGACTTACTTGGCCCTTCACCTTGTTAATGCAACCCAAACTTGCAATAAAATTAAGGAATTTCTTGGGTTCTTTCAAATAAAATGAGAAATAAGTGACATGAAATTGTAAGTGGGTTGGGCCATTTAATCCCATCGTACCTTGAGATGAATCCCTCCCTATATTTCATCGAAACACAGAGGGATAACCTGGATAAGTGGTGTAAAAGAAAGAACTGGTCCCCTGGCTTATAGAGGGACACATGTTGGCCAGAAAAATCCAAGACAACAGTTACTAGGGTTTCCATGATTGATTCTTTATCTGAAGAGGGGTATGCCAATATGTAATTCATAAGGGACAAAAATGATAAAGAAAATGGAATGTTATAAAATGTGAGTTTCCTCTTATCTTTATTAACTGGATCCTTGTATAGTTTTCTTGACCTTTACTCAGGTGATACCACAATTCTCTTAGTGTCATTCAGAGAAACTATAATTATTTTCACTGCACCCCACTTTTATTGTAAGGGGATGATGCTGAGTGCACACTTATCACAATAAATTTTGATTAAAATGTATTAGAATTCCTATATATGATATATAATGATTAATGAAAATGTGAATGGGTGAAATTTTTATAATGGGATAATGCTGCAACCTCTGAAAGTAATACAACATAAAAAATAACACCATCAGCATCCAAATAGAATATGTCTTATAGGAAGAAAACAAATTATGTTACTCTGAAGAAATTGGAAATAAACCATTTAGGTTGTGTTTGGTTTAGTATAGTTGTTTCATATCCAACCAACAACCAAAACAAGCATTAAACCTATATAAATGTAATAAGATACATGGATCAAATTTCATTAGTTATTTCTATCAAAGATCATATTTTCATTGAGACCATTAACTAAAATATCATTTTGGTTGACTTGATTTAGTATACTTTTTGTGCATATGTCAATTGTATTAATGAGTTCATCCATTGACCTTTTTAAATCAATTTTCTTAAAATCAGACCAACTATTGAACCTAATAAGGGAGTGGTTCAAGGCCAGACCAATCAGATCAATCAAACTAGATGATCAAACAAATTTTATTATTTTATTTATTTTAAATATTATATGATTATTTTATCATGTATATACATAAAAAAAACAAAAAATAGAAATATATATTAAAGAAACGAAACCCATCCACTCAGGTAAGATTCCAACCAATTCGATAAGGTTTTCCACCGGTTTGAGGTGACCCAATTTGGTACTACTAATAAATTAAAGGGTCAAGTGAAACCAGTTTCCCAAAATGACCATGCGTCAGTCCAACCAATGAGAATGTATAACTGGATCTAGTTTTTATAATTCTATTTATTAGAACACTATTTTTACTTATCCAAACCATTTTAATCTTTTCTAGGTCATATTTTCATCAATTGGTGTCACTATAATTTTTATTTTGTATACATTCATTATTACCCAATATTTTTACTAAAATTGAAAATCATATATTCTATCTTTCCTCAACTTAGAAGGAAACTAATCAATTATTATGTCTTACACCACGAATCTATCCACCCATTGATAGTCTCTTCGGACCTTACAAAATAACTATATCATCTATGATGAGAGTATAATTTTTTGATTGCATCAATGGCCATAGTAAATAGGTATGGGATTAAAGTTGAAACATGGTTCAATCATACCAAGACAACTGTTTTTTCATTAGCTGGATATCTAAATCTTGTCATATCCCCTTTATAAATGTGTGGGATGGACTTGATATATTTCACGCCAAATCCTTTTTGAACTAATACTTTTTACCAAATAGTGAATGGAATTTTATCATATATGTTTACTAAATAAATGAAGAATATATGAAATTTTTTATTTTTTTGTTAATAATAATAAATCAAACATCTCCTCAAATAAATTGAATTTTACCATCCATGCATTGAATCTATGGAATCCTTGTTTCTCATCAGAACGGTTCCTATATTCATTCATTTTTTCCCAATATTTTATGGTAGGACACATATGTTTAATGTATATAATTTCCTCAACTTAATATATCACCGTTATTGTTTTTCCTGGATACTGTTGTATTCCTTCTATATTTATCCTGAATTTTCTTAAATTTAAAAATATTGTTGAATAAACAAGTGAGGCAATTTATGCTCATCTCTTATTTCAACATTTCAAAGAAAATGTAATTTGATCTAGTTGATTTCTGAGTGGATAATGTTGTATTCTTTCTCTATTTATCATGAATTTTATTAAATTTAAAAATATTATTAAATTTACTTGTGAGGAAATTTATTCTCATCTCCCCTACATATTTTCACTTTTCAATGAAAATGTAATTTGATCTTGTTTATTTTTTTACATTTTTTATCCTTTTTAAATAATCATTAACCTAATATATGAGAACTTTTCAGTATAAGTTATAATTTAGGTCTTCTTTGTTAATTCTTATATTATCTAAATATAAACTAATAGCCTACTCTTCATTAAAGAGTATATTAAATTACTTATCCCATCTTTTATTAATGTCCTTTTTTTAATCATTCATGCGTAATACTTGATTAAAATATCTTATCTTTCTCTCCATTTCTCTAGTTAAATTGTAGATCTATCATTTGTCCATATTAGTATTTAATAGATGACCCAACTCCTCAAGAACATGTGATATTTTCTCACTAACTACTTTCCTAGCTTATTTTCATGTAGCACAATATCTTATCCAAGTGCATCCATTAGTAAAAATTTATGAAGCTTTAAAATAATCTCTTTTATATTATTTTCATGTAGAAAAATATCTAACCCAACCTTTTTTGTTTAATTGAAATCCTAAAAATAATCATTTCCTTTGTTCTTCAAAAATATACCATTTTTAATTTTCATTTTAATTTTCTACAAAATGACTTTCATTTTCACAGTTTAATATATTTTATAATACATTTTTAGAAAATTAGAACAAAATAAGTTTTCCTCAACACTTCGATACTAAAATTAATATTTTACAACATCCAGAATTTTTATCACATGCATTTTATAGAAAATAGACAAGTAAATGTATTTTCATTCAAAGGAACTACACTATTCTTAGAAACATAATAAAATAGAGAAAATAAAAGGCATATAGAAATTACCTGTTAAAGAATCCACTCATATATTGTATTGACTGGTGATAATTTCTTCCAAATCAACCATTCCAAATATGAAAAATAACTAGCATTTCAAAACACACAAAAAATCCCCCAAAACAGCATTGTAGAGATTAAATAGATAATATTAAAATTCATGGAACCCTTTCCCATTTCAAATTTTAGTTAGAAGTGTATATTATCCACTTGTTTTTATAGTTTTACTCTATATAAAAAACTTGTTTAAAACTTCTGTATGCTTAATTTATAAAATTATGAGACACAATAGGGAATAAGATACAACTGAATTGTTAATATGCCTAAAATTTGTGTCTAATATATATTTTGAAGCCACTAGAGCTACGTCAGCTATCCTACCAGGCCTAAAAATTTTGGAACAAATTGGAGACATGTGAAAATCAATAGATGCTAATATAATTAACGAAATGTTAAAATAATGTAAATGGAACATGAACAAAATTGAAAAGTAGTGCCCCAAAAATGATACACAACCTACACATCCTTCATATGATGAATCCACATAAGGGGTCATGACTTCCATTTTATAGCACCCAATATATTCTTTTCAAAAATAATTCTGGTATCAAATGAAACTCATTCTCTACAAAACCATATCCAATTGCAATAATGCAACTAATAATGTGTTCTTTGAATCTAACTAACAAAGAAGAGGGTGATATAGAGTATTACTCTATCAAGATTAGATAAAAACATGTGATCTAGTGATCTCAAAATTATGATTGATATCTCAAGAAACATTATTGAGGATATACTGATCTTCCATCCTCAATCTTAAGAGTAGTATCATAGATAGAAAAAAAATCAATGAATAATGAAATCCACACTTTAATTTTTTACCATGCATATGAGAGGGATGTGATGACAAAAAATGAATAAAATTGATATACTCAAGAATTTTTCCCAAATCTACCAATTTCATATGTGAAAAGTATATAATTAGGTATACATGGGATTACTTGGATTCTGGTACACCTATTAATATGTTCCTCATATATATGAATATATCTTCAAAGGAAAATAATATTCAAGCACACATTGTGAAACCATTTTTTCCATAATAGAGCCATGACTAGAGGAAATATATCCTGGAAGGAAAAATTGCACATTGATTTTCATATGAAAATAAATAGGAGAAAATATAGAAAATAAAAAAACCAAAAAAAATATATTTTCCAAAAAAAATTATGAAAAATAATCAACTAACCATGGTAAAGAGTGGTGTCTATAGATTTTGAAAGAGGTCTACCATCGGGGAATATAGATTAAAGATGATGACACTTATAGTAGCGATGAGGGAAGAGGAATCTAAAGACATGTACCTATATTTCCAATAACAAATCCCCAGTAACATCTGTTGGAATCACAATTCTCTCTTGTGGTTTCAAAGTCAGGTCTGAATGTAATTAGATATAAATGTAATTTAATTAAAAAATCATCAATATGTATAAAATATCGACAAATACAAATAAATATAAATACATTTTAATTAAAAATCATAAATTCATATAAAATATAAATAAATTTAAATAAATATAAATAAGTATTAATTAAATAATCAAATGTATTATTAATTGTTTTTCATGCCCATTTTGATCAACTGGTCTGATTCTTGGTGCACTGCTCGATCGCTAGTAGTGTGTGTTCTTCAAGTTTTCCAGCATAGCCATACATCCAAATTTCATTCCAACTAAATATGTAAATATGTTAATATCTCCACTTTATGTTACCAAAAATTCATTCCACTTCCTCTCCCATATATTAACAGGATGTAAAAAGTTTAAGGGAAAAGGGTATCAGTTCATACTTAAGAATTTTGTTAGCCATCATTTCACTCGAAGCCTACAGGAGCCATACTCATTCTAGAAAACAATATGATTTTATTTGGTAAAACATTTATCCTATACTAATTTATCATGATACAACATCAAATGATAACTCATGTAATTATCAACAATGGTAATCAAATTTTATTTTAGGATGAAGGTATTAAATGAGATATGAAACTTTTATTATAACAAACAACCTAAAACTATGTCACTCACTTTAACAAATATATCAAAAACATTTAACTATAATATGAGGAATAATTGGGCTTTGAGTGCATCTGTACTTCAACTTTTATTATGTCATTTATTAATTTAATTATAACCCCTTTCTATTGTGTTTATTTTTTTATAATAAAGTAATAGAGATTTAGAAAAACATACCTCTTTGAATAACATGATCTTCATTATAATTCTACAATAATTTTATTTGATTCTGGTCGATATACTAAATTTGGAAGAAACTTCACATTTCTTCATTTACTCCCCCCCCCCTCAGGGGAAATACTCATAAACATCTTTATAATTGCAGATCTCTTCAATAATGGTTTTCAATATGTTGAAATATAAGGAATACACTAGAATTCATCTTTGGCTTATGACTATCCAGATTTAAAATAATATATAACTTTTCCAAGGATGATCTTATTCAATAATTACACTTCAGGGAACCAAAAATATGATCAAATCATGATGATATATTCATTATAATTATTGTCTTGGACATTGTAATACATTCTTAAATTTCATCAATGATGACCCTATTTCTTCTTTATATTTAAAAACCAATTTCGGAATCATTAAACGGTGATAAATTCTACATTTTTGTGATCAATAATTGATAGTACTCACTACTTCTCATGTTATCCCCCTGAGAACATGGTTCTCCATCAATTAATTTCATCATAAGAATAGATAATATAAACAATGATTAATGAAATTTGGTTCATATTCCTTACTTATTAATATGATTGGGAAGGTTGAGTTATTTTTCTATTGAAGTTAGTATAATTTATCTAGTATTCATGATTGAACATATGAACATTTATTCTGATTTATATTAGTGTATGAGGGATCTCTTCACATTACATTCTTATTTATGTGGAGATTTTTTTCTTATTAGCCTTTATGGATGATATAATCTTAACCCTCTTAAGAATTTTTCCTTATTCTGGAAGAATATCAATTCAATATTTTTCATAATTTCCATAATTTTATTGCATGTTATAAGTATTTAGAATTTGAAATCCTCCAGTGAAGATTCTGTACCAGTAGAAACTGTGTACTTATTTTATAAATTTTGAATATGTATATTCTCAAAATTATTCAAATGAACATCTAATTACATACATTTCATATTTTTTTCCAATATTCAATAATTATCACCTACTCTTTAAAAATATCCATTATTCATTAAAAATTTTCTTCATGAAACTTAATTTTTTTAAGAAAGATTCATTTTCCATGATCTTCTAGGATTGTACATCCAATTTCAAATCACTGAAATCAATAATATTTTTTAGTATTTCTTCAAGTTCACATATCTTTTCATCCATAGTCCATTGAATTCAAAATAACTAATATCATTAATATTCATTAATTAATTTAGTAATATTATTTATTATAAATATATAGATAATAATACAAATTATTAATATGAATATAAAATAGTAATTATGAATTTTAGTAGAAAATTTTATAATAGTATGAAACTTATTGAAAAAATGAACATAACTCTATAAATGATAACAGTAAGGAGAATACAACATGTTTCATAAATATAATATCAATCTAATATATGCATGTATCATGGATGTTCCTCTATCCCATATACAGGCACATATAGGATGCGTCCATGCTGTTTCTATATACATCTCTGTTCTGGCATTTGCTACTCCTATATATCATCATCAATAACCACCTCCACATCATCTTGTGTGATAGGTGGTGGATGTAAAGTATCATTTACAGTACCCTATCTTGCCTCTAATGACAGTGGATGATAGCTATAATTCTCGTAAATATATGAAAAAGATGGATTTTGTGCTATGGTTTTCTGAAAAGTAGGGACTAATAAAGCATCCAACTCAGACCAGTCAATATCTATATTTACCTCTGGTTGTGAAAGAGATACAGGAGGAGCATCTGGCAGATCATGATGAACACCCACCTCGTGTGCAACATCATCATCCATAATAGTTTCATCTTTCCTAGCATATCTATATCATGCTCAGTAGTCTTAACGTCATGTGGTGTATCAAAAAAATGCCATGATAAATCTCACCCATGTAGGGAATCAACTCTATCGCAGCCATGTGAAGATATGTATGATCAAATTCTCCTCCCTCTACTAGATTAGAGAAGTGATGGAGACTAGTGATATGAGTATCCTATGAAAAAAAATATACTAATAAGTAATGTTAATAAAAATCTATACAATAATAGAAAGAAGAATTATTACCAAGTCCTGAAAGCCCCATTCATGTCAGCTAAGAAATCTAACTGGGGACCTGTAGTACTAGGACCCATAATCCACCTGATCAACTAAATGAAAACGTATTGTCCCAACCCCTCGTAAATGGGACTGTTGTCTTCTTTCCCATAGATCAATATATCCTACATGATATATCCTCCAATCAAAGCCTATCTTCCCTAACATCTTCAGGGAATGAGGTGAAGGTAATTATCAGGGCAGTCAAGAATGATCTGAAGGAATATGAAATGCCTTAAAACTATATCAGTCTGATACCACTCGACAATATGAAAATGACTTAATAGAACCATTCCAGAGCCGGTAGCAAGAATCGTCGTACGATATGGTGGAAGACTTTGGATGACATCATCAGTATATGACATCAGTGTAATATGAAAAAAAATGAATAATAAATTATTAAATGAAGATATGTACAGTAACGACTAAAGTTTTAACAATATAAATAAATATCATTTACATCATGTGGTCGAAAGCTGTCCATCTTAATCATGTAGGCATGGAGGTCATTTATGGCTGTAATTGAATGTCGATGTGCATGAATCCACCTATAGATAACATTTTTATAGTTACATTTCATAATAGAAAGTTATACAATTAAGTAAGACCTTATAAGGAAGGAATAACTTACCATATTTCATGTGATAACTCTTCTAGAATATCTATAGGCAATAGATAATGAGCATTTGGAGATAAGTGAGGGATGTTCTCCCATACCCAAATATATATAAGAATTAAAAAACCCATGTTCTATATCTTATCGATGCAATATACATTGTATAGTGCCTTATACGTATATACGAGACAAAAAAACCCCTACTATACCAGCATGTCTGGTCTAAATCCTCCTGAAAAGGTAAATACATCAGATGTACAAATATATTGGAGTAATCAATGAAAATATTGCCACCGATCAGCCTAAAAATATAATCATGATAAAATTGTTCCACGGTGTTCTCATCAGAATCCTCTACTGGGTATGCAATGTGATTGTCTAACTAGGGCATGTGTAATCTACTACCGATGATGGACATACCATTTTTATGTACCTCTATGACCAGTAATCTATGAATAATCTCGAACCAATCTCCTACGTCTCGGTCTATAACAACAATACCATCGATGGAGATTCCCAACATAATACACACATCCTATAGTGTAATATTCATCTCATCCTCTAGAAAGTGGAACGTATATGAATCTGGCCTCAATATCTCTATGAGCGCAGCAATGAGATGATGGTCAAAAATGTGAAGTCGCACATCGCTACGCCATAGAACCAAGCATGAAAAAGATGGGGGATGATAGAAAGAGGTGGTGCGACATGATGGAAATGATGAGATCTCTGTACACGCAAAGGAGGCAAGGGACGTCCCTCTTAAAAAAGTTGTGAAACATGATTTTCCTAGTATGTGAACACTGGAGGACCTTCCATCTACAAAAATAAAATCGTCATTAATATTTTATAGTGAATTTAATAAAAATTGTAAATTTTTTTAAAAAGACTTCAATAATAAAAAAAAGTTAGGAAAATATATGTGGGAAGTGTTTTTGGTTTAGTTTATGAATTTCTTGATTTATTGATCTCGTGAAGTTTCATTTATTTTAATTTTTTATATATAAATCATCAATGATGATAAACCAACATTTAAGTTTATAATTCTTAATATATTTATTTTTGTTGTATGGTTAATTTTTTAATAGTTATAATATCAAAAAAATTATGATAGAATCAAGAAATGAAACAAACTAAAATTGATATAGGTCTGAAATTGAGCATGTCACATGTAAAAGGATTCATTACCAAAACAACCACATATGAAACAAAATATATCCATTGATGATAAAATACACAGACTCTATCATAGATGATGGGAAGTGGATCTATGTCCTACCACATGGGGACATCTCTTATGAGTATGTCTTTCTGCGTGACAAAGGCTGCATCGTAGCCCCCCTCATCGTTGTCGATTCCAATCCATCTCATTTATGATTTGAGTAGATTTTGGTCTTCCTTGGGGGCATAACCTAGTAGTATGAATCCAATAATTTAATAAATGATAGAAATTGAAAAAGGCATAAATTGAAGAAAAAGAAACTTATGAAACCTGGAAATATGAGGGACGATAGTTAACTGATTAGCAGGCAATGAGATAGAATAATATTCACAAAATGGAATCCAAGATTCACTATAAAAATTAACCAAAGTGATCATTTGATACACCAGATCAACATAGGTCTCCAGTGATATATTTACCTAAGAACAAGCTGCAACAACATGTGTACAGGGTGATCTCAATGCCTAAATTTTTCCGCAATCATAGTACATATTATCCTACATGACCACAAGAACTTGACCATTGATACATATATCCAAATCGTAGCACTCTCTTACTTGAAAGCACTTATTTTCCCTATCAAAGGTTATAACACTCCATCTTGAAGCCTTGTGTAGTATTGGATCAATGTCACTATAGAAATACTGAGCGAAACACATTCAATTTTCCATCCTTTTATAGGCCTTTTGGGACCGTTTAAAAAAGTAGTTCACACATATATAAAACATCTATTACACTACCCATGTGATCGGGAGTTTGCGTACACCCTTGAGGACCCCATTTAACCACTCCACTATATTTTTGGTCATATGTACATATCCCCTACCACAATCAAATGTTAATGACTATTTTTCCTTTGAAATATAAATCATATATTCACACAAATCTTTATTAGTCCTTATAATCTCTTCATGATGTCGATTAAACCTTTCTTTTTGGAACTCATATGCTAAAACCATTAGTGAAAAATATATTAAAAAGGATATTTTTTAAAGTATGTTTCGAAAAACATACCCAACTTCATGATAACCTTCTTTGTTTCCTCATCTCTAAAATTCTTTTGAAAATTACTTTCATTATGTCTAATGAAATATCGATGATAAGCATTAAGATCAATCCATGAAACCTCATCACTTTTTATATCTTCTATAATCTATTGATGATGATCAAATATCAGACAAAATACCTAGTTTTGTGTGACATGAAGACATACACATGAAAAAAAATAGATCCAAGATTCAAAATTATCCTTTTCAATAATAGAAAATTAAATTCGAAGAGGATAATATAACAACCATGCTCTTTATTACATATTTAAACATGATTTATTACATAAAATTTCACTTAATACAACTCCTCGGATCGAGAGATATAGTGTCTTTGGAAATGAGGAACATTACATGAAAACTTAAGACATAAAATATAACTTCTTTATTGAAAACTTCTTTTACATGACCACAACATTCCATCAAACTTAGAATTGTATGGGATAACCTGAGGACATACAAAATTAAAGGGTTAGTTATAAAGACTAGTAAGGGAGTAAACTAGGAATAAAATGAAGAAAACAATACATGTTAAGAAATACAAATATCAATGGATCATAAAAGAAACATGAACATAAAGGCCTGATATAGCATGATTATCATAATGTGTAAATGAGGAAATGACATACAACATGATATTAGTATGATCCAAGGCTCATTGCACATGAATTAGGATGAGTAAACCCTAATTGAACATGAATTAGCATGATTAAACCCTCATTTAACATGTATTGGGATGAATAAACTCTCATTTAACATGGATTATCATGATACTAAACATTGTCCAATGCATTGTAGCACTATCAGGGAGCACCCTTTATAAACATTTCATTTCATGCATAAGTGTACCACATAGATCATATAACTTGGAATAATTCAACATAATAAGTTATTCCATGAATAAGGATGTGAAATATTTACATATAAGTACCATTAAATATATAAATGTTCATAAAGGTTAATACCCTTGATAGATAAATAGGTAAGTTATTCACTAAACGATGATTTTGGCTTGGAAAATCGAGGTGAAATTTCGATAGCATAACATCATCATATGGAAATTCATAAGATGGGTTGATAAGAGAGAAAGGGTTCTATCATCATTTATACCTGAAATAAACTGAGGGGAGATCATGTAACATAATAACCTAAAATATTAAATGGAATTTATATTCATGATAAGGGATAAATACTTGAATGTAAATTAAAAGAGGGAAATCCCTTACAGAATTTTGGCATGGTAACGGTTGTACACGAAAGGAATTAATGAGAGAGAAGGTGGTATCTCATAATTAAAACATAATTAGAATAGTATGGGGAGGTGAAAAATCATACCCCAATATTTATAATTGAAAATATAATTGTATAACAATATGAAGAAACTTATAGACAAATGAGAAAGGAAGGAATCCCTTATGAAATTTCAGGATAGTAACGGGTGTGCTTAAAGGATCATAGGGGTGGATTGATGATAGTTAAAGGATGATCTAAAAATATATACATCAAATGGATAGTATGGGGGTCATGGAACATTATAAACAAACATATAAATATGAAACTTAAGAATCATAATGTAAAAGAGTATCTTGAATGGAAATGAGAAGAGTGAAATCCCTTACGGAATTTTAGAATAGTACAGGGTTAGGTATGGATCCAAATGGGGGAGGATAAATGATCCCTAATTGAGATTACATAAAATTTATAGTAAGGAATTTATTATAAAATAATTACATTATAACCATTTGAAATTAAAAGAACTACTTTCAAATAAGATGCTTGAATTTGAATGGAGGAGAGGAAAGTGAGGATGCCTTACATGGAAGTGTGATTCTAAAGGATTGAGAGAGGACTATTAAGATATTAGGGATCCTTTGGAGGACTCTAGGGAGTATGTGGAAGAGTTTGGTCGAGCTAAAAATGTTTTAGTTAAGAGTAATGAGGGATTTTTTGGGTTTATATAGGAATAGAGAGCGATTTCTATATTATTTAGGTTTGGGGCAGTACACATTAAACTAATCAAAACCAAAAACCATATCATGGTTGTTTCCATGTTTTCTAAAAAAGGGGAGTGGTATAAAATATTTTATAAGGAAAAGTTCTGAACAAATAAAAATATTATCCTTTCTTATGTGAAGGTGAGTCACACTCACAAGGAAATAATTTTAAATTTTTTAAATATTTTATAAGCCTTGAAAGGTCTACTACGACATTATAAAATTATTAAAAAAAAATATAAAATCACATTATTTTAAATTTAAAACATATATTGGCATAATATCCCTGTTATGGTATTTTATTACATCACTATTGGGTCATTAGGATGTCATAAAACACATTATATATTTATTCAGAATTTAATTTTTACCCAAAAATTTGACTGTCTTAGAAAATTATGAAAAATTCCCCGTTGGATAATTTCAACATACTGATTCCAAAAATAATATTTATTTTATCTAAATAATCTTTTTAATATGTGAATTTTCACTTTTTAAATAAAAATCAACATTTATTGAAAATTGGTGGGTTTTGATAAAAACAGTTTTCAAACATTAATTAAAATTACTTTTGACTTCATAAAAATTAAATAATAATTTTTATTTAATAAAATTAATTTAATAATATTTTATTAGACTATTATTTATTTCAAAATCCATTAATTCATTAAACATATATTTCTTAATTGAATTTTAAAATTAAACAAAAAATACTATTTCTTCTTTATCATATCAAAATATGATTTTTTTCCAAAATGATTACATAAAAAATTATAATGTAAACATAATAATAAATATATTAATATTTTAAATGATAATTAAAAATAAGTATCCGTATAATTATAGTTACTTTGATTCTATCTTTTTTGTGAAATTATTTGTTTACCTTTAATTATCCTATTTTCCTTTTATCGCGATAAGTAATATTTACTACAGTTAATAATCATATTTATCAAAGATTAATTTAAAATTATTAGATAATAATAATTATGATGATTCAAAATAAGGAATAAATTTTATCAAAATAAATTTAATTTAATATAAAACCCACACGTATTATAGAAAACTATTTTATGAAAAATACATTTTTAAGTAAAATATGAGTTCGCTTTAACTCTATAACTACTTAAATTAATTTTATTTTTTTCAATTATTTAATATAGATATATAATATAAATATTTCAATTAGTTCACTTATAATTATGGGTTATTTTAATTAATGAAAAATGGATATACATTATGCATTTTAAACCAGTTTTCAGAAAAATGCATTTTTATTTCTAAAAATAAACTTATAATAAAATACAATATAAATATTATTTACATGTAATTAATTGTATTAAATATGATTAAAGTTAAATTATAATATCTTTAAATCAAATTAATTCGATTATCAAAATAAATGAAAAATTTACTTAAAAACTATACTTTCACAATTTAAAAAAATCTATATTTATTGAAAAAATACCAAATGATTACACTCGGTTAATTTTGATATAATGAGAACAAAAATTGATTTTATTTATCAAAAAAATTTATATATTTTCAATAATATAATTATAATAAAAATAATTTTTAATGAAAACATATTTCAAATGATATAAAGACATTAACAAAATTTGATTGAATAATCAATAAACATTTACTAATATATTTATGACATATGTATTTCATAAATTATATCATAATAATCATATCTTAAAATTTAATGTAATGGTTAAAATTTTCATATTTAAATAATAATTTCTTTTTTAGGTTTAGTGTTGTGTATTGCATTGGCTACCAAACATATTTTTTTAACTCGGGCCAATGCATTATTTCCCCCTTTAATAAATCATGTCCTCACAATTTAAACAAAAAATTAGTTCTTCCTATTTCCATTGATTTTATAGAATACTGGGAAAAAGTTAAGGATGAGTATTTTTAAACAATTACACACTTAAATGGTAATATAATGACATTAAATGGGTTGTCTATAAATTACATTTATCTCCTTAACTTATGAATATTTTGGCTTCAATCTAAGTTATCCATGACCTACTTCCCAGCATATATTGTTATGGGAATTTTTTTCATTCCCCCTTATTAATGTTTCATAATAAGCTTATGAATTTACCAAATAATATCCCCTAGGAGTGTCAAACCAAGAGTGCATTAAGGCCCATTGTTGTGCACCAATTCTGGTTCAAGTCTAGCATAAAGCAGTGTTTTGGGTTTTACTGTTAGATACAGTTGTGCCTGAGCCACCTCTACTAGTTCATATCCGGATAGGAATTTATTTTCTTGATAATCCAAATACTATATACACACCAATATTTAGGTATTATTTTATTTTTCTCAGTCTTATCCTTAAGGCTTTCGCTAGAGTTTTATAACCCTAATCCCAAAAATAACTAAACGAGGCCTCTAATACCGGCTATAACAACCTTTCTCTTTATTACATATTTAAACATGATTTATTATATAAACTTTTACTTAATATAACTCCAAGGATCGAGATATATAGTGTCTTGGTAAATAAGGAACATTACATAAAAAATTAAGAGATAAAATACAACATCTCTATTGAAAACATCTTTTACATTACCACAGCATTCCCTTATACTTAGCATTGCATGGGATAACCTAAAGACATACATAAGAAAAGGGTCAGCTATAAATCCCAGTAAGGGAGTAAACAAGGAATAATATGAAGAATAAAATACATGTTAGTAAATATGAATTTCAATTGAGAATAAGAGAAACATGAACATAAAGGCATGATATAGCATGATTATCATAAAATGGAAATGTGGGAATGACATACAACATTATATTAGAATTCCACATGAATTATCCTTAGTAAACCCTCATTAAACATCGATTAGACCGATTAAACCCTCATTTCACATGGCGTATCATGATACCCAACATTACCCAATGCATTGGAGCACTGTTAGGGTGTACCCATTATATACATTTCATTTCATGCATAAGTGTGACACATGGATCATATAACATGGAATAATTAAACAACATATGTAAATAAACAATTAAGGAATTTGGAATACATACATTTAATTACAACTTAATATGTATATTTTCCTAAAGGTTAATACCTTGGATAGAGAAATGGGTATCGTATTCACTACACAATGATTTTGGCTTGGAAAACCATGGGGAAATTTCAGTGCATAATGTCATCATATGGAAATATATAAGTTGGTTTTATTAGAGAAATAACAATATATACTAATTTATACATGAAATATACAGTAATGGGATCATGGAAAATAATATCCCAACATATGAAAGGGAACTTAGATGCCTAATATAGGAGAAATACTTGAATGGAAATAAGAAGAAGGAAATCCCTCATGGAATTTCGGCATGGTAATAGGTGTACACGGAAGGAATTAATGAGATAAAAAGTGTTATATCATCTTTAAAATATAATTAGGGTAGTATGGGGGAGGTGAGAAATCATAACCCAGCATTTTTAATTGAAAATAAAATTGTATAAAAACATGATGAAACTTGGATAAACTGAGAAAGGAATGAATCTCTTACGGAATTTCAGCATTGTAACAGGTGTGCTTAAAGGATCATAGAGGGGATTGTTGAGAGTGAAAGGAAGATATCATCATACATACATCAAATAGACAGTATGGGGTTCTTGGAACATAATAACCCAATATATAAATATTGATCTTAAGAATCATAATATAATAGAGTAGCTTGAATGGAAATGAGAAGAGTGAAATCCCTTATGGAATTTTGGCATAGTAACGGCTTAGGTAGGGGTCCAAATGGGAGAGGATAAGTGATAACTCATTGAGATAACATAAAATGGACAGTATGTAATTTATTAAAAAAGAATTAAATTATAACCATTCGAAATTACAATAACTACTTTCAAATAAGAAGCTTGAATTTGAAAGGAGGAGAGGAAAGTAAGGATCCCTTACTTGGAAGTGTGATCCCAAAGGCTTCAGAGAGGATTCTTGGGAGATTGGGGGTGCCTTGGGAGGACTATAAAGAGTATGGGAAGATTTGTTTCTACCTCCAAATTGTATTAGTGAATAGTAATGTGATATAATGTGGATTTATATAGGAAAGAAGAGAGAATTCATTATTATTTAGGTTTTGGATGCTACACAATAAACTAATAAAAACCACAAACCATATCATAGTTTTTTGCCATGTTTTCGGCCAAAGTGGATTGGTATAAAATATTTATAATAAAATGTACGAACATATAAAAATATTATCCTTCCTTATGTGAAGGTGAGTCACACTCCCAAGGAAATCATTTAAAAATGTTAAAAAAATTTATAAATCTTGGAGGGTCCACTACGGCATTATAAAATTAATCAAAAAAATATCAAATCTCATTATATTAAATTTAAAACATATATTGGATTAATACCTCTATTATATTATTTTATTACATCACTATTAGTTAATTATTATGTCATAAACCAAATTATATATTTATTCAGAATTTAATTTTTACCCAAAAATTTTACTATCTTAGAAAATTATGAAAAATTCACCGTTGGATAATTTCATCATACTGATTCTAAAAATAATATTTATTTTATATAAATAATCATTTTAATATTTGAATTTTTAATTTTTAAATAAAAATCAACACTTATTGAAAATTGGTGGGTTTTGATAAAAACAGTTTTCAAACATTAATTAAAATTACTTTTGACTTCATAAAAATTAAATAATAATTTATATTTAATAAAATTAATTTAATAATATTTTATTAAAATATTATTTATTTCAAAAATCCATTAATTCATTAAAAATATATTTCTTAATTGAATTTGATATTTAATCAAAAATATTGTTTTTTCTTTATCTTATCAAAATATGATTGTTTTTTCAAACTAATTACATAACAAATTATAATGTAAACACAATAATAAATATATTAATATTTTAAATGTGAATGAAAATTATATATCCCTACAATTATAGTTACTTTGATTCTATATTTTGTTTCAAATAATTTTTTACCATTAATTATCATATTTTCCTTTTATCGCGATAAGTAGTATTTACTAAATTTACTAATCATATTTTTCAAAGATTGAGTTAAAATTATTATCTAATATTAATTATGATGATTCAAAATATGGAATAAATTTTATAAAAATTTATTTAATTTAATAGAAAACCCACATGTATTATTGAAAACTGTTTTATGAAAAATGTATTTTTAAGTAAAATATGAGTTCACTTTAACTCTATAACTGCTTATATTAATTTTCTTATTTTCAATTAATAAATATATATATAATAAAAATATTTCACTTATTTAAATTATAATTATGTGTTATTTTAATTAATTATAAAAATAGATACATTATGCATTTTAAACCAGTATTCAGAAAAATGTATTTTTAATCTGAAAAATAAACTTATAATAAAATACAATATAAATATTATTTACATGTAATTAATTTAATTAAATAAAATTAAAGTTTAATTATAATACCTTGAAATAAAATTAATTCATTTATCAAAATAAATGAAAATTTTACGTAAAAACTATATTTTCACAATTCACAAACAATCTATATTTTTTGAAAAAATACAAAATTATTACACTCAGTTAATTTTGAAATAATGAGAACAAAAACTTATTTTATTTATAAAATCAATTTTATAGACGTTATAGAATAAAATTATAATAAAAATCATTTTGAATAAAAAATATTTACAAAATATAAAGACATTACCAATATTTGATTGAATAATCAATAATCATTTACTAATATATTTAGGACAAATATATTTTATAAATTAGATCATAATAATCATGACTTAAAATTTAATGTAGTGGTTAAAATGGTCATATTTAAATAATAATTTTTTAGGTTAATTTTTGTGTATTTCATTGGCTATCAAACATATATTTTTTTAAACTTGGGTCATTACATTATTTCCCCCTTCAATAAATTGCCTCTTCACAATTTAAAAACTAAATCAATTCTTCCTATTTCCATTTATTGTCTACAATAACAGTAATAAATTAAGGATGAGTATTTTAAAACAATAAAACACTTAAATGGTACTCTAATGACATTAAATGGGTTATCTATAAATTGAATTTATCTCCCTAACTTATGAATTTTTTGGCTTCAATCTAAGTTATCCATGATCTACTTCCAAACATATATTGTTATGGGATTTTTTTCATTCTCCCTTACTAATGGTTCATAATAAGCTTATAAATTTACCAAATCATATCCCCTAGGAGTGTCGAACCAAGAGTGCATCAAGGCCAATTTTTTATCACCAATTATAGTCTGAGTCTAGCTCAAAGCAGTGTTTTCGTGTTTTACCCCTAGATACAGTTGTGTTAGAACCACCACTACTTGTTCGTATCCAGATAGGCATGTATTTTCTTGATAAACTACATACTCTGTACTCAAATATATTTTGGGATTATTTTATTTTGCTCAATCTTATCCTTAACACTTTCTCTAGAGTTTTATAACCCTAATCCCAAAAATAACTAAACCAAGCCTCTAATACCAACTATTACAACCCTGCTCTTTATTACATATTTAAACATGATTTATTAAATAAACTTTTACTTAAGAAAACTCTATGTATCTATATATATAGTGTATTAGGAAATTAGGAACATTAAATAACAAATTAAGACATAAAATACAAAATCTCTATTGAAAAAATCTTTTACATGACCACAACATTCCCTCGTACTTAGCATTTCATGGGATAACCTAAGGGCATTCATAAGAAAAGGGTGAGCTATAAATCCTATTAATCGAGTAAACAAGGCATAACATGAAGAATACAATACATTTTTGGAAATATGAATTTCAATGGAGCATAAGAGAAACATGAACATAAATGCATGATATAGCATGATTATCATAACAGGGAAATGTGGCAACGACATACAACATTATATTTGCATGAACCATGGCCCATTGCACATGGATTAGCATGAGTAAACCCTCATTGCACATGAATTATAATAACTTAACCCTAATTAAACATGTATTATACTGAGTAAGCCCAACTTTCACATGGTGTATCATGATACTAAACATTACCCAATGCATTGGAGCGCTATTAGGGTTCACCCTTTACATACATTTCATTTTATGCATAAGTGTACCACATGGATCATATAACATGGAATAATTCAACATCATAAGTAATTAAACAATTAAGGAATTTAGAATACATACATATAAGTACAAGTCAATATGTATATGTGCATAAAGTTTAATACCCTTGATAGAGAAATGGGTATGGTATTCCCTACACAATGAGTTTGGCTTGGGAAATCACAGTGCAATTTCAGCAGTATAACGTCATCATATGAAAATATATAAGTTGGTTTGAAGAGATGAAAAAGGTTATATCATAATTTATACTTGAAATATATTGTAATGAGATCATGTAACATAATAAAACAACATATTAAATGGAGTTTAGATGCATAATATGGGAGAAATACTTGAATGGAAATAAGAATAGGGAAATCTCCCGCGGAATTTCTGCATGGTGATAGGTGTACACGGAAAGCATTAATGAGAGATAAAGTGTTATAAATTCATTAATATATAATTAGTGTAGTATGGGGGGGTGATAAATCATACCCCAACATTTTTAATTGAAAATAAAATTGTATAACAACATGAAGAAACTTGGAAAAAATGAAAAAGGGAGGAATCTCATATGGAATTTCTGCATAGTAACAGGTGTGCTTAAAGAATAATATAGGGGATTTTTTAGAGTGAAAGAAAGATCACATAATATATACATCAAATGGACATTATGGGTTTAATGGAACATAATAACCCAATAAATAAATATTTATCTTAAGAAGCATAATGTAAAAGAGTAGCTTGAATGTAAATGGGAAGAGTGAAATCCCTTATAGAATTTCGGTGTAGTGATGACTTAGGTAGGGGTCCAAATGGGGGAGGATAAGTGATAAATAATTGATATAACATCAAATGGATAGTATGTAATTTTTTATCAAATAAATACATTATAACCATTCAAAATTACAAGAAATACTTTCAAATAAGATGCCTGAATTTGAAAGGAGAGAAAAGTGAGGATCCCTTACTTGGAAGTGTGATCCCAAAGGCTTCAGAGAGGATTTTTGGGAGCTTGGGGGGCCCTTGGGAGGACTATACAGAGTATGGGTAATATTTTGTTCTACCTCCATATGGTATGAGTTAAGAGTAATGTGATAATGGGTGGGTTTATCTAGGAAATGAGAGAGAATTATTTATTATTTAGGTTTTGGATGCTACACATTAAACTAATCAAAACCACAAACCATATCTGTGTTTTTTTCCATGTGTTCTACCAAGGGGTAGTGGTATAAAATATTTTATAAGGGAAATGGATGAACATTTTAAAATATTATCCTTGCTTATGTGGAGGTGAGTCACACTTCCATGGAAATCATTTTTAAATTTTAAAATATTTTATAAGTCTTGGAGGGTCCACTACGGCATTATAAAATTAATTAAAAAAATATGAAATCTCATTATTTTAAATTTAAAACATATATCAGATGAATATATGTATTATAGTATTTTATTACGTCACTCTTAGCTCATTATGATGTCATAAAACACATTATATATTTATTCGGTAGTTAATTTTTACCAAAAAAATCATCTATCTTAAAAAATTATGAAAAATTCACCATTGGATAATTTCAACATAATTATTCTGAAAATAATATTGATTTTATCTAAATAATATTTTTAATATGTGAATTTTCACTTTTTAAATAAAAACCAACATTTATTGAAAATTGTTGGGTTTTGAGAAAAAGAGTTTTCAAACATTAATTAAAATTACTTTCGACTTCATAAAAATTAAATAATAATTTATATTTAATAAAATTAATTTAATAATATTTTATTATAATATTATTTATTTCAAAAATCCATTAATTCATTAAAAATATATTTCTTATTTGTATTTGAAAATTAAACAAAAATACAATTTATTCTTTTTCGTATCAAAATATGATTTTTTTCCAAACTAATTACAATACAAATTATAAAGTAAACACAATAATAAATATTTTAATATTTTAAATGAGAATGAAAAATAAGTATCCCTACAATTATAGTTACTTTGATTCTCTCTTTTTTGTCAAATTATTTTTTTACCATTAATTATCCTATTTTCCTTTTATCGCGATAAGTAATATTTACTACAGTTACTAATCATATTTTTCAAAGATTAAGTTAAAATTATTAGCTAATATTAATTATTATGATTCAAAATTTGGAATAAATTTTATCAAAATATATTTAATTGAATATAAAACCCACATGTATTATGGAAAACTATTTTATGAAAAATACATTTCTAAGTAAAATATGAGTTCACTTTAACCCTATAACTACTTATATTAGTTCTATTATTATCAATTAATAAATATATATATATATAATATAAATATTTAACTTATTTCACTTATAATTATGGTTTATTTTAATTAATTAAAAATGGAGATGTATTATGCATTTTAAACTAGTTTTCAAAAAAAATGCATTTTTAATCCTAAAAATAAACTTATAATAAAATACAGTATAAATATTATTTACATTTAATTAATTTAATTAAATAAAATTAAATTATAATTATAATACCGTGAAATAAAATTAATTATTTTGTCAAAATAAATGACAAATTTATGTGAAAACTATATTTTCACAATTCACAAAAAATATATATTTTCCAAAAAAATACCAAATTATTACACTCAGTTAATTTTGATATAATGAGAAAAGAATCGATTTTCTTTATCAAATAAATTTTACATATGTCTAGAATATAATTATAATAAAAATAATTTTTAATGAAAAAATATTTTAAAAAATATAAATACATTACCAAAATTTGATTGAATAATCAATAATCATTTACAAATATACCAGGAAAGCTCAGCCAGGGACAAAGTCCCTGACCATTTATTAAAGAAAAGGAAAAAGTACAGTAAAAGCAGGTTTAGGAGAACTGGAAACCTTACAACCAAACAACTGATCCCCCAAGCACAAACGACATCCGAAATTCAAAAATCAAAAACCACGAACCCTGATCCTTCCTCGAGCCACGCGAAACCTCGAGAAGCGTTTCACGTGACAGCCATTACATAGACAGTGAGAAATCTAGAACCACGCACATCTCCACCACGTGCATCCACCACTGCAGGTCACCGACGAGACCATCAAGCATCATCGCCGGAAAAACCATCACAGAACACTACCAAAAATCATCACTGTCACAAAACCAGCATCGCCGGTGAGAGTCAATAATCATCACCACCACATAAAAAAGAAAACAGATCCACAAATCATCAAGAAGAAACTAAACCACCCAAGGAGGACCCAGTCCGTCGCCATTCATACCGACATAGCACACACAGAAACAGATCCACAAACCAGCATCATCACCAAAACCCGTACAAAGAATAAAAGATGAAGCAAAACCCACCACCACCTTCCGAAACGCAACTAGTGGCCATATCTTCCCAAAGCACAAGCTCCTGACACCGAACACGACGGGAACCCCAGAACGCAGCACAGATCCCGCACCCTGGGGCATCATCACGCCTCCAAGACAAAGGGGATGAGCGACGATGCAAATGCCGAGGATGATGACGAGTCCGCGCAATGAGAGGGCAGCCGCACCGTGAGTGCACCTAGCTGAGAGCCGAGGAGAGAACAGCCGCTGCGGGGAGAAGGCGGTGGCAGATGGGAACCCTAATCGCCGCAGAGCCCCTTACGGGCACATCCATCATTTACAAATATATTTATGACATATAATTTTCATAAATTAGATCATAGTAATCATATCTTAAAATTTAGTATAATGGTTAAAATGGTCATATTTAAATAATAGTTGTTTTTTAGGTTTAGTGTTTTGTATTTCATTGGCTATCAAACATATTTTTTTTAAACTTGGGTCATTACATTATTTCCCCCTTTAATAAATTGTGTCCTTGCAATTTAAACATTAAATCAGTTCTTCCTATTTCCATTGATTGTTTAGAATATTGGGAAAGAATTAAGGAAGAGTATTATTAAAAAAATTAGACACATAAATGGTAATCTAATGAAATTAAATGGGTTATCTATAAATTACATTTATCTCCTTAACTTATGAATTTTTTGGCTTGAATCTATGTTATCCATTATCTACTTCCAGACATATATTGTTATGGGATTTTTTTTATTTATCCCTTATTAATGGTTCATACTGAGCTTATGAATTAACCAAATCATATCCCCTGGTAGTCTTGAACCAATAGTGCATCAAGGCCCGTTTTTGTGCACTAGTTCTAGTTCGAGTCTAGCTCAAAGTGGTGTTTTTGTGTTTTACCACTAGATACAGTTGTGCCATACCCACATCTACTTGTTCGTATCCAGATAGGCATGTATTTTCTTGAAAAACCACATACTATTTACGCACCAATATTTAGGGATTATTTTATTTTGCTCAGTCTTATCCTTATGGATTTCGCTAGAGTTTTATTACTATAATCCCAAAAATAAGTAAACCAAGCCTCTAATACCAACTATAACAACCCTGCTCTTTATTACATATTTATACATGATTTATTAAATAAAATATTACTTAAAACAACCCCAATGATTGATATATATAGTTTCTTGGGAAATTATGAACATTACATAACAAATTAAGACATAAAATACAAAATCTCTATTGAAAACATCTTTTACATGAGCACAATAATCCCTCGTACTTAGAATTACATGGGATAACCTAAGGACATACATAAGAGAAGGGTGAGCTATAAATATCAGTAAGGGGGTAAAAAAGTCATAACATGAATAATACAATACATGTTAGGAAATATGAATTTCAATGGAGCATAATAGAAACATGAACATAAAGGCATGATATATCATGATTATCATAACATGGAAATTTGGCAATGACATACAACATTATATTAGCATGAACCATGGCTCATTGCTCATGGATTAGCATGATTAAACCATCATTGAATGCGAATTATCATTAGTAAATCCTAATTAAACATGGATTAGAGTGAGTAAACCCTAATTGCACATGGCATATCATGATACTAAAAATTACCCAATGCAGTGGAGCACTATCAAGGTGTACCCTTTATATACATTTCATTTCATGAATAGGTGTGTCACATGGATCATATAAAATGGAATAATTCAACATCATAAGTAATTAAACAATTAAGGAATGTGGAATACACACATGTAATTACAACTCAATATGTATATGTGCATAAAGTTTAATACCCTTGATAGAGAAATGGGTATGGTATTCACTACACAATGATTTTGGCTTGTAAAATCACGGTGCAATTTCAACAGCATGATGTCATCATATGGAAATATATAAGTTGGTTTTATAAGAGATAAAAGTTTATCTCATATTTTATATATGAAATAGACAGTAAGGAGATCATGTAACATAGTATTCCAACATGTAAAATGGAATTTAAATTCATAATATGGGAGACATACATGAATGGAAATAAGAAGAGGGAAATCCCTCATAGAATTTCGACATCGTAACAGGTGTACATGGAAGGAATTAATGAGAGAGAAAGTGCTATCTCATCATTAAAATATAAGTACGGTAGTATGGGGGAGGTGAGAATTCATAGCCCAACGTTTTTAATTGAAAATAAAATTATATAACAATATGAAGAAACTTAGATAAAATGAGAAAGGAAGGAATCCCTTACGAAAGTTCAGCATAGTAACAGTTGTGCTTAAATAATCATAGAGGAGATTGTAGAGTGTGAAAGGAATATATCATCATATATACATAAAATGGAAAGTATGGGGTTCATGGACATAATAACCCAATATATAAATATTGAACTTAAGAATCATAATGTAAAAGAGTAGCTTGAATGGAAATGAGAAGAGTGAAATCCCTTACGGAATTTTGGCATAGTAATGAATTAGGTAGGGGTCCAAAATGGGGGTGTATAAGTGATAAATCGTTGAGATAACATCAAATGGACCGTATGTAATTTATTATAAAAGAATTACATTATAACCATTCAAAATTAAGAGAACTAATTTCAAATAAGATGCTTGAATTTGAAAGGAGGAGAGGAAAGTGAGGATCCCTTACTTGGATGTGTGATCCCAAAGGCATCAGAGAGGATTCTTGGGAGCTTGTGGGTGCCATGGGAGGACTATAGAGAGTATGGGGAAGATTTATTTCTACCTAAAAATGGTATCAGTGAAGAATAATGTGATATTGGGTGGGTTTATATAGGAAAGGAGAGAGAATTCTTTATTATTTAGGTTTTGGATGCTACACATTAAACTAATCAAAACCACAAACCATCCACTATTTTATACCTATAGTATCTACCAAAGGGGAGTGGTATACAATATTTTATAATGAAAAGGTATGAACATATTAAAATATTATACTTGATTATGTGGATGTGAGTCACACTCTCAAGGAAATCATTTTAAATTTTTAAAATATTTTATAAGTCATGGAGGGTCCACTAAGGCATTATAAAATTAATCAAAAAAATATAAAATCAAATTATATTTAAGATAAAACATTTTTTGGACGAATATACCTATTTTATAATTTTAATACATAACTATTAGTTTATTATAATGTCATAAAACACATTATATATTTATTTGGTATTTTATTTTTACACAAAAATTCTACTGTCTCGGAAAATTATGAAAAAATCACCATTGGATAATTTTGATGTCTTGATTCCCAAAATAATATTCATTTTATCTATATAAATTTTTTAATATGTGATTTTTTACTTTTAAATAAAAACTTATATTTATTAAAAATTGACGAGTTTTGATAAAAACACTTTTCAAACCTTAATAAAAATTACTTTTGACTTCATAAAAATTACATGATCGGTTATATTTAATAAAATTAATTTAATAATAATATTTTATTAGATTAATATTTATTTCAAAAATCCATTAATTCATTAAAAATATTTTTCATAATTGAATTAGCCAATTTACCAAAAATACTATTTGTGAGTTATCGTATAAAAATAAGATTTTTTTCCAAACTGATTACTTAAAAAATTATAAAGTAAACATGATAATAAATATATTTATATTTTAAATTAAAATTAAAAATAAGTAACCATACAATTATTATTTCTTTGAATCTATATTTTTTTGTTAAATTATTTTTTTGCAGTTAATTATCCTGTTTTTCTTTTATCATGATAATTAATATTTACTACTATTACTTATCATATTTTTCAAATATTAAGTTGAAATTATTAGATAATATTAATTATGATGATTAGAAATATGGAATAAATTTTATCAAAATCAATTTAATTTTATATAAAACTCGCATGTATTATGGAGAATGGTTTTCTGAAAAATACAATTTTAAGGAAAATATGAGTTCACTTTAACTCTATAACTACTTATATTAATTTTATTATTTTCAATTAATAAATTTAGATATATAATTAAATGTTTCATTTACTTCACTTATAATTATGGGTTATTTTAATTAATTAAAAATGGAGATACAATATGCATTTTAAACCAGTTTTCAGAAAAATGTATTTTTAATCCTAAAAATAAATTTATAATAAAATATAGTACAAATATGAATTATGTCTAATTAATTTAATTAAATAAATCTAAATAATAATTATAATACCTTGAAATCAAATTAATTCAGTTATCCAAGGAAATGACAATTTTATGTAAAAACTATATTTTCATTATTCACAAAAAAAATCTATATTTTTGAAAAAAATAACAAAGTATAAGACTATATTAATATGGATATAATGAGAAAAAAAATTGAGTTTATTTATCAAATTAAGTTTATATATGTTCTCGAAAATAATTATAAGAAAAATCATTTTTAATAAAAACATATTTTAAAAAATTTAATTACATTACCAAAATTTGATTGAATAATCAATAATTATTTACTAGTATATTTATGACATATATATTTCATAAATTAGATCATAACAATAATATATTAAAATTTAATGTAAAGGTTAGAACGGTCGTATTTAAATAATCATTGTTTTTTAGGTTCAGTGTTGTGTATTTCATTAGCTATCAAACATAATTTTTTTAAAAATCGGGTCGTTAAAGAGCATTATTACCATCCTTTGTGGAATAAATGAGTAGAATATCTCTATACTTTCCACAAATTAACGTTCAATCAACTTGAATGAATTATTTGCAATAGAGAAAAGTTGTGATGCATGGTTTGAATGCCCAAAATATACTCTTCAACTTCACCTTGGATCAATCAACTCGGTGATTGGGGGACACATACTCAATAGTTTCCAAATGATAAATAATCTGATTTTTTAGAAAGAAAAATTCAATAAGTTTTAGAGAAATTGAATAAGATTCATCCCAATCACCATACACTTTTAAAATTGCCATCTGTTTTTCATTCCAAGCGTTGTTATAGGATATCTTATAGCTAAAAAAACTATTTAATTCTTTCCTGAATAAGGAAAATGGTAATTTCCTAACATGTTCATACCATATTTATAATAATAGTTCATATAAAATATGCATCATGTGAAGAGTGATCCTGCAACAATCTTGGATGCACAAAAGTGTGTGGGCCATCTACTTTAGTTATCTTCCAATACGCATAAAATTTATGATATATTTCCCTTAATTTAAATTTACATTTTAGCCCATATTTTTCACATAAAATGAGATATTTTTCCTTATTAGACTCATCAACCGAAAATATTAAATGCCTCTCTATGTGGTATTATTTTATCAAATTTTTCATGAAATGTTTACTTTCAAACTCCTACCCGAAAGAGATGGTGTTATCATTTGATGTAGATGTCTTCCCTATAATTCTAGGGAATTAAGAATTTAGTATAATGAAATCCCAAATAAAATTTTGTTTATGTGACATTCCTTCAACTAAAGAACTCAATAATGAAGGATGATTACCACTAACTGGTGGATTTCATGGATTTCAGTCTCTCATAAGAACCTCAAGAGGTTCATTCCCTGCATGACACTACCGCGGATTCTTGTCTCTCATAGGAACCCCAAAAGTTTCATTCCCCACATCACACTCACCCACATTATCTCTTGATGCCCCCAAATATACTTCATCTGTAGATAAGATTGCATCCACTATGTCAGTAGTACATAAAGGGATGTTCGCCTAAATTTCCTTGCTAATTTTGATTATCAAATTTATAATTCAATTCTATCACATAAGTCATATGAGGATGCAATGAAAAAGAGGGTTATAAAGGACCAACTTCTACAAATATCATAAAACATGGTTCTTTAGTAGTAGGTTTCACCACATCAATATCACAAATCACCACATACAATTCCATTATACCATTACTACACTGCTTCTTGAATAACAAAGATGTATACATCCAATCCTCATCATTAACTAGAGGGTACTTAGTGTGCCTGAAATTTTTAGGATATTACAGATAATGATATGTTATTTAATTAATTAATTGACCATCCATCCGCTTTAACCAACTATGAATCTTATTGATAAATGTATCCAATTTAAGACAACTATGAAGACTTTCCACTCTTAGAGGTGGAAAACTATATCTAAAAGCCTTCTCAGTTAAAATTTCCTCATCGTTGCAATATATTTGTGTAGATATGATTACCTATAAAAATATAATTAATAAAATAATATATATATAATATACGAAAATTTAAAATTAGTTAAATTGGTTATGATTTAATAATTGACATGATATTGAGACTTTTTTTATGGATTGGTTTATCACTATTGTGGTATAATGATAGTGATGTTATTACCGAAGAAAATTTAATAAAACATTATATATTTTAATTCCAGATCCTCAAATGCTCTATAAATTTAAATTACTTATGAATAAATAACCATGACATAATATTAGGACTTAATATGGATTAGTTTACCATTATCTAATAAACTAACCAAAAACTATGGGTGAACGAACTCCTAGGGTCTCTATTATCAAATATTTTAAAAAATTATAGTCTCCTCTCAAACAGCAATGCCTCTTGTCGAATACCTCTTATAGAACACCTGTTCTCAAATGCCTCTTCATGAACGCCTCTTGTCGATTACCTTTTTATTACAAATTTAATAACATGAATGTGAGGGGGTCTTAGAGTATGAAATACATAAAAAAAATTAAGAGGACATTTAGGTCCTTACATACATTGTTTTGGATGACTCGCAGGTCATAAATGTAGAAAAAAATGAAATTATTACAAATTATATAACCATATACACAAAAAAGACATGGAATTTCAATTATTCATTGGTTGATTATCCCAAAATCAGTCATCACACAATAATATTAACATGTTTTTCAGTATACTTATTATGTTCTATATATTATATAACTTTACCTATTACTAAATGAAATATATATTAAATATCAACACATGTTTTCCAAAATTTTAACTTTTCAATGTGTATGTCTATATATATATATATATTTATTTATTTATTTAATAATAACATTTAATAAATTTAATTAAATGTATTTTAATTTACACTTACATAAAAACCATTACAATACTAAACACTTATGTTATTTAAAATTTTATAAAATTACATATGTATATATAATAATTTTTTGTCATTATACTACTTTCAAAAATATAAGTAATTATATTTTATACTTTTTTACTCAAATGAGTAATTATTTATAGTTAATATAATTTAAACATATTGATTAAAATTATTATTAGTAGAAAATAAAAGTAATATAAATTACACTTTCATAAAACCATTAGGAATATAAACTTTTTTTATTTTCAATTTAAAAATATTACATATATATAATTTTTTATCTTTTTTATTTTTTCCAATATTTAATTAATTATATTTCAAAAGTTATTACTTCAAATAAAAAAAATTTACACCTAATATAATTTAAAATTATTATTTATCATATTTTTTATACCATTAACAAACAAAATCTCTATATATTTTTTAGTAAATTTAAATATGATAATTAATATAACTAATATATTTTTAATAAATTATATAGCTATTGTATAGAATATTATAATTTATATTTATATTACTTTAAAAATAACATATTTTTTATACATATAAATCTATTCAACTAGCCATTTAAAATAAAAATATGTATATTTTTAAAAACATTTTTATTTCCCTAAATATAAATTATATATTAGACATACCATATTTAAATTTCTTAAATGTTAAATTTGAATTAAATCATACAACAAACAATAACTCGTTCAAAAATTAAATCATAAAAAAGACACTAATTTATACATTAATATATTAAATAATATAAATTAAATTAATAAAGCATATACAAAAACACTAGTTTTACATCAATATAGTTAGGTATCAAATATTAAATAAATAAACCATACAAACCAAATAAATGAACACAATTTAAATATTAAAAATTTAAATATAAATTTTGCATTCCTAAAAGTTTGAAATATATGTTGAGGAAGAATTTTGACAGGGCTTTGCTTCAAAAACTAGTGTAGAGATATTAGATTTGGGGGGCTCCTTTTATAAATTTCGGCTGGCCAGATGTGTGAGCCCCCTTTACATATACTATTTCCATTCTATGAAGGAAGCATGAATGAGTTTCATGCTCTATTTTCCATGCATAGGAATCCTGAATGGGATTTACACTTCTTTAGTGATAGAGAGATAATCATGAACCCCATTCACACTTCTCAGGTCCACTTTTTATAAAAATCAGGGTCATTATCCCCTTTATTGAAAAACTTTTGAAACCCCATTAAAAACTCTAAAAACACACTGTTTTATGGTAAATAGGAGCATAAAAATTAATTTCAGAATCACTCCCAGAAATAGAATATGGAAATAAATTTTTGGAATCATGGAATCACAATATAACTGGTGAGACAACATAGGAAAATAAATTTCCACACAATGGGAGAAAAAAAAGCTATTGGGTTATATATATATATATATATCAGTGTGATGACATGATTTTTTAGGCTTAATGCCATGTTAATATATTATCAAATTATAAATTAAAACACTAACTATCCACCTACAAGACGAAGAAATATGAGATTTCTTCCTGTAATTGATTTCCTTAAAAGGTAGATGAAAAGAAGTCGAGTGAAGTTGTTTCGACAAATTTTCAGAGTAATGTTGTGTTTTGTATAGGTGGAAGAAATACCCTTCACTGTCTTTTAATACATTTCACTTTAAAAAGATGAGGTTGATTATTCATTAGGAATAAAATCGAATAAAAATATGGACGATTACATGGATTTCTAAATCTCATGATGTTTGGGGCTCGACCTTGTGACATAGCCAGAAGACACATGACCTCCCCCAAAGCATGGGAAATATCTTGAGAGCTCGAACAAAGGCACCAGTTCAAGGTTGTACAACCATGGTTGAACCATTATTATACCATGTGATATTAAACTAATATACTTATTTTTAAAAATATTTGTTGAGTATATTAAAAATATTATTATCAATTATCTTTCATAGATTAAATAAATATTAAAAAATCCAATCTAATCTAAATATAAACCTAAAAAAATAAATAGAACTACATAAAAATTATTAAGAACCAATTATCATCATAAATTGGAATTTCTTCACAAACCATACAACATAAACAACTTAATTAAACACATTTTAATTATTTTTTCTATGTTTATTCCATCTATAAAAATTTTATAAAGATTTCCAACAACTTCAAACGATTCCATTGGTGAAGGTGCTTGAATATTTTTATTTTTTTCACCTAATTACTTGTTTATAAGAAATTATTATCACTAATATATATATGTAACAATGAAATTATAGGATAGTAAACTTAAATATGTACCTTGATTATGAAACAGTTAAAAAATTAGGAAAATTAAAGTTTTTCATAACTTTGAAGTTCATTGAGATTAAAGTCAAGTCTTGATACTTCATAACGCATTCAAAACTCAAAACTTTTTATGGATTCATAGTCAATAGATGCATGGTTTGAATTTTTTGTTGTTAGCATTTTATTTACAAAAAACCCATGAATGTTACCAAATCTAATGTAATGAAAACTTTAACACTAGAAAAATATTTTTGACTACCTTTATTACAACACAAATTATAATTAATAAAAAACAAATCATTAAGTCATTGATGATACAATTTATTTATTTTTAATATTAATTCGCTTAAACAAACTCTAATTCATCTCTCATTCAAATGTTGAATAAGTTTTATCAATAATGAAATAAATAATTGTAACATCTTGAGTTTTTGAGTGGGTCAAATTCCACATCCTTCTGGATTTTGTTCTGTTTGGTGGTCTTCCCAATATTTCTATTGGGTTTTAAAACATAATTCTAAGAGTTTTATTGACCCAAGTCCTAGTTGTGATGTGTTTTTTATGCCCTAAAAAGTTCCTCTGGGTTTTAGTTGAGTTTTAGGTACATTGGTCCCTCAAAAGTCAATTTTTAGAAAGTACAGACCGAGGTGCACATTTGATCAAACTATGCGGCCTGTAAGGGGAAACTGTGCATCCCCCTTCTGCACTAGAAATGGTTTTTCAAATCGTGCAGGTGGGGGTGCACGACCGTGCAAGCCTATGTTATTTTCTTACAAAGGTGATATGCATGATCTGCAAACATTTCGGAAAATTGTTTATAGTGTGGTTCTTGGGAAGTGAATACTTTGTGGTTGATGCAATATTACCCAAACTATGCGACCAAAAAGTTCAGGTCATTTAAGGGTGTGAAATGACCATGTCACACCTTCCTCTTTATTTGATTTATCCTCCTATTTTTTTCTTTCATTCCCAACATAGGGGGATCCTCCATTTATTCTCCACCTAGGCTTTGGCATCCTCCAATTGTATGAGCTCCCAATCAAACTTCATCGATCTCATTGGAAGCATATCATTAAGGGATTTATTCCTCTTGCTTCACTTTCCTAATTATCTCAACATATGGGATGTTAAATCTGGGAGTTCTCTTTGGCCCTATTTTATGTCATTTTTATAAATACCATATTTTTATCATTTTAGATTGATTTAGAGGCTGGTATCAATTGAGAAAGAACCTATTATTATAAGGCAAGTGGTCCCTAGATTTCTCCTTAATTTTATAGGTGTTTGGGGGTGAATTAAAAATAATGCAGATTGAGTTGTTTGTGTGAGATCACTAATTAATTAATGCTTCCTTTTTTAATTGATTAATTAAGTTTTTGGGATTTTTTTGAAAATTCCCTCGACTTTTTATGTATATATATACTATGTTCCATAAGGGGATTAACACCATTTGGGCAGTCTAGTCTAATCAATTTATTTTAATTAATTGAATTGTTATATGATTGTTATGATTTCATGGGAACATGTGGGGCATGGATTAGATTCACATGGGCGATGTGGATCACCAGGGATGAGGTGAAATGTTTTTTGGGACTTTAGGTGATGAGGTCATCATTGAGAGGGCATGGATCTTGGGACATGGGATGGTGTTACCCATCGGGATTTTAGTGACATGGTCTGTAACAACCAATAATTCTATCAATGAAATTTTCCTTCTTATTATTATTCAATATATTATAAATAACAGAAAATAACTTAGACAACACAATGAAAACTTTATAAATAAATAATGAATGAAATAAGAGGTATTTATAGAAGTTAAGGAACCTATACCGATGAAATAGTAACTTGATCATTAGAATAGTAATGTGACCCTTATGTATAGAAAACTGGCCAATAGAATAGTTACCTCACCTATGAAAACTATAAATAAAACTTTGGTATCTTATAAATAAAAATATGATATATTTATATATTAGAATAAGTAAATGACTATTTTTGAAATGATAAATTAACTGTTGGAATTTCTATAAAACATAAATGATTATTTTCAAATTATAATAATATAATGATTTAAAAGAATATTTATTTTCATAAAACGTATTCATAAAAATATATTTTGTTTGCTGGTGATTAGATGATAATTTTATGATAACGTAATTAAATTTTTAAAGTCTTATAAAATCAGTTATAATTTTAAAATCGATAGTTTCTAAGTAAATAATGATTTTAAATAAAAATTAAATTTCTCATATTTAGAAAAATATTTTAATTAAATTGAGTTTATTTTTTAATTGTAAATTAAAAAATATTTTTAGGAGTAATTTTTTGGATTTTTCTAATGCAGTTGAATTTTTAGCAAATAGTGAAATACGGTAATTTACGGTATTTAACAAATACATGAATTATTGGGTTATATATGATATATGTCTTATCTAAGCACAAAATCTTAACAAATTATTAATTATTTTAATATATTTATTGATAATACTAAAACTATTCATAATAATTAGTCAAAATAATAAACTAATGGGCAAAATAATGAGAAAACACCTCTCTCCTCTGCTATAGATACCACCCATCCCCACCTCTTATCCTCACACCTTAAAATATTTGATCCTTTATAAAATTATACCCAATAATATTCCCAAGACTCTCCCCCATGTCTATAATTTCTTGGTCACAACATAATACCAAACCCTTTTCCCTAAGGAGGTTCTCACGGAAGAGAAATTCGAGAGGTAAAATCCTCTTTCATTTTCTCGTAATTTATTTTCAAATTTATTTTCCTTCTCTTTCTCTCCTCACATCCCTTAATCTAAGTGGAATGGTAACTAATTTATATTATATATACTATAATTTTATTATGGTAATGGAATATTCTTCATAAAATCCCTTCTCCTCTCCCTTTTATTCTAAAAATGAAAATGTCGTTCGTGAGGTGTTAATTTATCTCCCTTAAGGAAGAAAATTTTTCATTTTCTTTTATTCTTTTCAAGGATGGTATTAAATACATTTTAATGGTTTAAATAGATTTTAAAATTCATTTTATAACATTTTTAAAGTTCTAAAATTAACATATACACATAATATTATATAATAAAACAAAAACAAGTTCGTTGTGATTGAATAACTACCCAAAATAATCCAAATGATTATCAATAACATATTATCTGGAGATTCATCCTCATTAAAAATAACCAAATGAATTATATAGCCCTTTAATCTCAGAGATTTTCAATAGTTACATAAAACATCAATTATTTATTTCTATTCCCATTTTACTTGTTCTTTTATACATTTATAAAAGGAAACCAATCAAGAAACCCAAGAAAATAAACACTCCTGAGCGAAAAATTGAATATTATAACCCATCAAGAAGGAAATAAATGAAATTAATTAAATTATAATAAATAAAATACTTGTATAAAAGTTTATGAATTAATTAAATAACGTATTTAATTTTATTACATGGGAAATTAAGTACATGTGCAGAACCATTTCGAACGTATAGTAAGGGATTTTTTCTGAACCTCCATTGTTTCCTTCGGGTTACGATTAATCTCTCTTTACGCTAATTTAATTCCTATTTATTTTTATATACTTATTCTATATTATGTATATATGTCCCAAAATCATGTATCCATATCATATCAACCTTATTTTATGGGTAAATACATGTTTTGTTAGATTCCATTTTCAATTCATCTCGATGAGCTGGTACTATTAAAGGGGACCTCTCAAAATTCATACTCATTTTAAAGTAAGATCCATAATATATTTTATTCCAAAATTAATCTTATAAGATCAATAATTTTTTCATGAAAATATATCTTTGTTCATTTCTGGTTTTATATAAATGAGTATACCTTCTCCGATTTAAATGCTCTTAAACATTTTTCCTTAAACCGCACTAAAATGTTTTATTTCTAAACTGAATTAAGTACTCTTTTTTACTTGTTTTCACTTCAGTTTGACATCACCTATCATGATATATTTCTATTTTCCATTATTAATTTCCATTTATGATTTAAATCCATTCTTTCCTGGACACCATTATGATATTACCTTTTGTTATTCATCTTGGCATGATTATATTACCCAATTATTTTCATGGGTAAACCTTGTGTTTTTGTTTTATTCCTTATGTAATATTTTTCATATGGAACATATATTTATGGACATGTTATGATGGTTGAACCTAGAGAGTTATATAATTCATTGGGTAATGTTTTTCTCATGAGACGTCATGTTGGGACAGAGAGTGAACCTGATTCCTTTATGGGACTTTGTCCACCAAGTGATATAGTCTTGACAGTTATCCTTGAATCAAGTTTATGTCATGTTATATGTTGTCCCCACATTCCTATGATGCCATTATTTTATGTTCTCATGTTATAAATGTTATACATGTTATACTTATTTATTTTTATTCACGTTCCATGCCTTTTATGTTATGATTGTTGACTTTTAACCAACGTGTTATGTTTATTCATATGCTTATTCCCTTACTGGGATTTTCAGCTCATCCCTTTTGTTCATGTATTCCTTGGGTTATCTTATTAATATATAAGGGCTCAAATAGAGTTATGATCTAATTATTAATTTTAAATAAAAGATTTTTTTATTTAAATATCTTTAATTATGTAACTAATCTTCTATAGACACTATACTTTATAATCCTTGGTTGTATTTGATGGTTAATTATGTTGAAAATCATGTAATAATTTGTGTAAAAAGGATATGGTTTTTATAGTTGTAATTAGAGAATAGTCTACTTATTTTTGGATATTAGGACTATAGAACTTTAGTAAGAACCCTGTGGATAATTCTATCACCATTATTAACCTATATTGAAGCTTAGAGTATCACAAGTTAGGATTTAATTTTCCTTTACAAGTTTTTGATTCTATGTTCAATATTTTATTTATATATGATTATTAGGTAATTATTAAAGACCCCTAATTATACATTATTTTTCATAGTTAATGGAAGTAAATATAATAACATCTTCCAAAAATCATTTTGATAGGCAATTTGAAGATTACCCAAATGATTTTCCAAATATAAAGGAAACAGATGCTCAAAACTTCATGATAGTACTTTCTCAGCTGGTTAAAGTTATGAATAATAACATGAATCAAGTGTAACTCCCTCATTATAGAAATAGAAATAATGTTAGAGTCAAATCCTTTATGTGACACAGGCCTCCCATGTTTAGTGGCTCTTCTTATCTCCTCCTTGTGAAATTGTGGGTTAACTCCATTGAAAATATATTCACTATTCTCTAGTTCTCAAAAGAAGAGAAATTTGTAATGGAAGTCTATAATTGTGATTGGGAAGATGATTAGTGGGAAGTAGTGATCAAGAACAAAAATTACTTGGATGAAATTGATTTCCTGGAATTGGAATATTTTAAGAAAATATTTTTCAATAAATATTTTCCCCAAACCCTCCATCGTAAGATGGAAAGGGAATTTCTTAGATTGATTAAAAATGAATATGAGTCAATTGGAGTGTATAAGAAAAACCTTATAGGGTTTTCATGATAATACTCTCGATTTTTCATGAACACCTAAAGTAATGTGGATCGATTCTTTAGTGAACTAAAGTTAATTCTATGAAAATAATTGGAAATTCAAGTCTTTGATAGATATAAATATATTTTCTGTTATTACCTCAAGGTTAAAATGTAAATTGGAGACTCTCAGTGGTCTCATGGTCCCAATGAAAAAATAGTAAAATGGAGTTAAATATAGGTGGATCAAAAGATAAATCCCATGATTGAAGGAATACACAATATCCCACGTGTCCAAAGTGTGGGAATAAGCATCCTGGAAATATCATAAAGGGAACCATGAGATACTTAAAATGTGGAAGATAGGGGAATATGACTAATAACAACTGAAGGGATATGAAGAATCCCACTAAAGTTGAAGAATAAATGAAAGGTTATAATAACACTCAGCCTATAGTGTAATTTTTAAATTGCATGGAACATATGAATTATGAAAGAAATACCCATAAGAAAAGGGTTTTTAGGCAATCAATAACAATAACCTCCAAGGAAACAATGAAGGGAAAAGTATACCACTACTGTTGAGGTGGAGCTCAGTAATGAAGTGGTGATAGGAATTATAGCTATTCATTCAAGAATAGTGAATATACTACTTGATTTTGGTTCTACACATTCTTTAATATCTTGTAAATTTAGTAGAATTAATCAAAAACCACATAGAAATATAGAGGTTGAGTTATCTATGAGAAAATAAAATGCGGAAATTATATCATATGAAGTATATAACTCCTCCATGGTTAATGTTTGTGGACTGAACCTCCCAGCAAATCTTGCATTACTTCATTTTACAGAGTTTGATGCTATATTGTGTATGAATTGAATATCTTTATATAAATCCAACATTGACTATCAGCAAAGGGAAATCACTCTTCTCATCCTAAGGCATCATCCAATTATTTATGTGTTTAAGAAGGATATAATGACCCTTCTTTTTCATACATAGATATTCCATCATTTTAAAGATAAGCATAAAGAGTTACATGACCAGGATCCAATGTCTTATTATCATGGGAAAAATTAGGACTACACATAACTTTTTCATAATAAAACATAAAACATTATTTAACTCCTTCTTCACTAGATTCTTATGGCCCTTATGGTATCCTTAGTAATAGTATTCACCTAAGGATATACATCAAAATAATGGGTGATCTGAAAGCCTAGTAAGAGGATTATTAAGATACATGAAACATGGTTGAGAATATCATCGTCATCATAACATAATAAAAATGATCATTATCATAATAATTTTAGGAAACATTAGATAAAGGCATGGATTGTGGAAATGTATAAAATGGAAACATTAGGTCTTATTGGTCAAATACCACACACAGTTATGGATAAATCTTGCATCATTTTACCACATATATCACTTTATCTCATGAGATACATCACATTACCCAATGCATTGGATCGCTATATAATTCTAGGCACACCCATCAAATCATAACATTTTCATGTGTTATATAATTATAGGTTCACCCATCACATCATAACATTTTGATTATAATGCATGCCACATAGAACATATATCTATCTTGGACATAAAATAAACCATGGAATGGAAATGTGTTTCCTGATAATTCCATAAAGCATACTTTCAGAGATAAACATTGGTGTTTCCCAAAATAAAAAATGGAATAACATACTTGGTATAATAATCATAAATATTTAGTGAATAAAGAAAAAATCCCAAAATAAGTAAAAAATGTGTTTTTTGAAGGAATACTCATTTTGGAAAAATCTTTGTACTTTTCATAAAACGAGATTGAAAACATGTATATCACAAAAAAGATAAGTGAAGGATAAGAAATTATATTTTTGGAACATTAATTCAACGTTCATACTGAAAATTGAGTGAAATAGGGAAAACCCCAAAGGAAGAGTTTTTGGTTCGAGAATCCCCTTAACTTATGTCTGGATGTTTTCTTCACTTTTATATCATCTTGAATCCTTCTACTTGAGAACCACCTTAGGGGAATTATTTTTGGTCTATTGTTGAGAAAAAAGGATCCTAGGCTTGGGTAATATTCATGGGAAGATGATTTTATATAATTTGGACAAGTATCAAAGGTTTAGAGGTGTGAGTTGAAAATGTGGTATTTATAGGGAGAGAGGTGTTTTCTCATTATTTTATTCATTAGTTTATTATTTTTTCATAAGGAAATAAATAGTTTGAGAATTATCACTAAATATATTAAAATAATTAACGATATTTTGAGATTATTTTTATTAAATCATGCATGATGTTTTAATTCATGTATTTGGATTATAATTTAAATACCATAAATTATCATATTTCACTATTCACAAAAATTTACATATTTTAGAAAAATCTATAAAATTCACCTTAACTATTTTTCAATTTGTAGAATTCAAAAATGAACTCCATTTTATGAAAATAACTTTCTAAATATGGTATATTTAATTCTTAATTAAAATCATCTTTTACTCATAAAATACAAATTTTAAAATTATAAATCACTTTATAACACTTTGAAAAATTAATTAAGGTCTCATAAAAATATATTATAATCATAAGGAAACCAGATATTAATTTATGAATACATTTTATGAAAATATATTTTCTTTTAGATTATTAAATTAATTATAAATTTGTAATTAAATAATTATGACCTACAGAAATACCAACACTTTTTTCCATTTTTTAAAAATTTATTTACATACAACATGAATTAAATACATCACATTTTCATTCATAAGATACCTAAATTTTATTTAGACTTTCTTAGGTTATATTTCTATTCTATTGTCCAAATTACTATTCCTAAGGGTCATATAGGTATTCCAAAGGTTAAGTAACTATTCCACTGGTAATGGTTCCTTGACATCTAGAAATATCTATTATTTCATTCATTACTCATTTATATTATTTGAATTTTGTTCTCTATGTGATTTTTTGTGACTTATAATATATAACATAATTATAAGAAGGGAATTTCCATTGATAAAATTTTAGGTCGTTAAATTTTTCCCCCCTTCTAAAATTTCTCCAATAAATTTTCATTTTAAATTCTAAGTTGAAAATATGAAAGGGTGCTTCTTCTTTATTGCTTCATCTAGTTCCCATTTTACCTCTTTGTATTTATGGATCCACCATAGTACTTTGACCAGGTGAGAATTCTTGTTGCATAGAATTTTTTCTCTATGTTCTAAGATCTTCACTGGCTGATCCTTGGAAGAGGGATCATTTCAAGTTATAACACCTCTTGATTCAGTACATATGGGGGATATAGTATGTAGTTCCTCAATATGGATACGTGGAATACAATTTTGACCAGAGACATAGTAGGTGGAAGTGAAAGTCAATAGGATACAACTCCGACATGATCAAGGATCTCAAAGGGTCCAATGTACCTAGGGTATAGATTTTCCTTATTCTCAAATCTCATGATCCTCTTACATGGAGATATGTAGAGTAATTCCATGTATCTGACCTCACACTCTAGGTCCCATTGATGATTTTATACATAACTTTTCTATCAACTTTGGGCTTCATTGATGTACTGTTGCATGGTTTTCACCATCTCCACCATTTAGTCAACCATTCCAGGTCCTAACATATTACGTTCAGTAACTTCATCCTGGAATTCTAGTGTTCTACATCTTTTCCCATAAAGGGCTTCATATAGAGCCATTTGAATACTTGAGTGGAAACTGTTATTGTAAGAAAACTCATCTATGAGAATATGTCGGTACCATCCTCCTTTGAAGCCCATAGACCATGCTCTCAACATGTATTCTAATTTCTAAATAGTCCACTTATATTTTCCATCCGTTTGATGATGATAAGATGTACTAAAGTTCAGTTCAGTGTTGAGAGCAAGTTGGAGTCTTTTATAGAACTTTGAGGTGAATCTTATATCTCAATTAGATAAAACATATAGTAGTACTCCATTTAACTTTACCACCTCTATGATGTATATCCATGAAATATGATCTAGTGATAATTCCTATAAAATTGTGATAAAGTGATAAGTCTTTGTGAGATTATCCAAAACTATCTATATATCATTTTCCCCTCTATATGTCATCATAAGTCTGATGAAAAATTCCATGGTGAAGTTTTCCAATTTTCATGTTGGAATGGGTAATGGTTTCATCATACCCTTAGAATTTTTACTTTCAACCATCACTTACTGATATACCAGGCACTTCGACATATATTCGACAATCTCCTACTTTATATTTTCACACTGATAGTTCTCTTAGATATCTCGATACATCTTTGTGCTTCCTAGGTGAATACAGAAGGTTAATCTATGTGCATCATTCTGAAGCTCATTCTTTATCTCTGGATTGTATGGTATACATATTTGTGAACCAAATCTCATGACTCCTTCTTCATCAATTTTTAACTCTCATGATTTCCCCTTTCGGATGGCTTACACCTTCTTCTGAATTTTGACATCATTTATTTGTGTGGCCTTTATTTTCTCCATAAGGTATATAAGATTTATGATGTTACTTACCTAATTATTCCCATGTCCATACTTTAAAATTTTAAGAATATTATATCCTTCTCAATTCTAATATTTGATAATGTCATAGGACCCTTTATACATAGAGCATCTGTCTCTTTATTTTCCTTACCAGGATGGTTGTGGATTCAGAAATCATAATCCTTGATGAGGTCTAATCATATTCACTAGATAATATTATGCTTCTTCTAAGTGAATAAATATTTGAGGCTCTTATAGTCTCTATATATTTCACACTTCTCCCCATAGAGATATTGTAACCATAATTTCAATGCAAATATCATAGCTACCAACTCCAGATCATGCATAGGATAGTTTTTCTATTTAATTGTCGACTACCTTGAGGTGTGGGCTATCACTTTATCATTTTTAATAAGTACACAAACTAAAATCTACATTTAAGAATCATTTTATACCACAAAGTGTTCCCCACTTGTTTGAAGTGTGAGTACTAGAATAATGATAAGCCTCTTTTCAACTCTTTGAAGATTTCTTCACATTCCCTGGTCCATAAAAAAATTTCCCCCTTTTGAATCATCTTTTTTAGTAGGTTTGACAATTGTGCGAAGTTATTCACAAATCACCAGTAATACTCAACTGGACCAAGGAAACTATGAATCTTCCTAACTGATTTTTTCCTAGGCCACACTTCGATTTCCTTTATCTTGGAAAGGTCTGCATATATTCATTTATTGGTGATAACATTCCCCAAGAATGATACTTTATCCATCCATAATTCGTACTTAATGTATATTGCATAAATTTCTTCCCTTGCAGATTCTTCAACATATTATTCTGATTCTCCTAATGTTCCTCCTTCTTCTTCATATCCATTTTTTATTAAAGAATGAAATAAATAACAAGAAATCCCTCCTAATGTTCCTCCTTTACCTTGGATTATATCATAATATCATTAATAAATACTAGCATAATTTTTTAAAGATAATATATAAAGACTGTATTTATTAAGTCTATAAATATTACTGTATAATTTTTGAGTCTGAAATGCATCACTATGAACTCATGCTATTCATACCTTGTTCAAAAGGCATTCTAGGAGTATCTTACTTCCCCACCTTTAATTGGTGATATCCCAACCAAAGGTCCACCTTAGAGAAATACTTGGTCTCATGAAGTTGATCGAACAAATAATCTATATGTGGAAAGGGATACATGTTATTTATTGTGATTTTGTTGAGCTGATAATAATCAATATAGAGGAGCATCGATCCATCCTTCTTCTTGGACAAAGAGGAATGGCGCACCCCATGGTGAAGTACTTTGGCATATTAAACCCCTATCTAGATTCTCTTATAACAACTTCTTTAGTTCCTATAACTCAATGGTGGAAATTATATAAGGTGTATTTTATATAGGTAAAGATACAATAATATATTCAATTGAGAACACAACCTCACACTCTAGAGGAATACTAGAAAATTCATCGAGGAACACATCAGTGTAGACCCTCACAATGGGCACATCTTTGATCATGATTCCATCCTTTGTCCCAATTATTTGAGCAAGATATTCTTGAATGTAAGGAAATAATATTCACAATTGAGATGATTATTTAGAAGTAGATTCATCCTCCTCTTTACACTTTTACCGATTTGGAGGATGTATCGGGATGTGAATAGTGGTATCCATTTCCTGATAGTTGATCTTGGATTTGTTTAAATATATTCAATCCATTCCAAAAATAGCATCACACTCCACAAAGGGAAGTAAGACTAGATTTTCTAGGAGGTTTAGTCTACTAAAATTAACTAGGGAAGAGTTATATAATTTGGATTCAATAATTTCTCCATTTTTTTGTTTTTATAGATAATTCAACCTCCATATTGTTTGGTGGTGTTTTAATAGTTCTAATAAACATTAAATATATAACGGAATGCGTATAACTAGGATCTAATAGTGAATTTTCTATTCTTGAATGATTAACCAGTGTTCTTGCCACTACATCATTTTCAGGTTCCACCTTAGTGGTAGTGAGGGGATAATCCTTCCCTTGCTCATTTTGCTTTGGTGGTTGATGAAACTGATTGTGCTCAAGGACTCGAGGTTTAGTGCACTAGCTTATATAGTGACATTTCTCCCTATATTTGGAGCATTGAACCATTGTTGGTTATCGCATTTCATCCATCATATTGGCCAACTTATTTATGTCTCTTCCACATTCATGATATTATTAGGCTTCTATCCCACAGTTATAGCATTTACTCATCCATTTGAGGCAGTTCCCATGGTGTTTCTTCCTATATTTTTGACATGTGAGTGGTTAGGATTTCTTTCCACCTTTTTATTAGATCCTATAGCTTTAAACTGCATTTTTTAATTCTTATCACCATAGTCATGGGACCATTCACCAAAATACATCTCTACTTTGAGATCGTATTGAACAAATTCTTCATAACTCCCAATGTATCAAATTGCTAGATCCTTTTGAATGTGTGGTTTTAAACCACAAAATAATTTATCACTTTTTATATCATTGTTGATAACAAAACCAAAATTTTACCTTATATTCCTTTTGAAATTTTATTCATAATTCATTATAGATTCACATTCCTTTTTCTTCAACTATAAGAATTCTCTCTCCATTTTTTGTAAGAAGAGTTCAATGGAAATACTTGTTAAGAAATATTTTCTTAGATTATTCCCACTCCATCTCTTAAATTTCATCCTTCGGCTTCCTATTATTAATCAACATACACCATTGATCAGCCTCCCTATCTAAATGATAAACGATTAGAGTCACTTTCTCATTCTCAAAGTAGTGAAGCACATAAAAGATCTTCTTCATTGAGTTTATCCACTATTCCACGACTAGTGGGTCAGATGATCCACTAAAAATCAGTGGTCGTTGCTACATAAAAGACTCAATATCTAGTTTCTCACTCTTAGGTGAAGGAGAACGTCCCACATTATTCATGTTATTGTTCATACCCTAAGACAGGTGGTTAATAATCACCATGAAACTTTGAACTCCACCTCCCAAAGCATTGGGGATTTTGTTCAGGAAGTCACTAGATTGTCCCTCACACATGTTGTTGGCATGGTTTCTCTTGATTCCCACCATTTTATAAAATATAAAAGGATCAATCATTAGTCTACATGTCATGAATATTCTAGTCCATTTTAAAAAAAATCTAAAGGAATCTCTTACGGGATCTTTATGTTTATCATTTTTCTAAAACAAACCTTCTTGAGAGCTTACTTATACTTAGTCTCGTACTAAGGGTTTTCACAAAGGTTCTATAATACTAATTCTGAAATTAACAAAACTATGATATGATACCAAATATAGAAACCATAGTTTTTCTTACATAGCTATTATATCATTTTAAAGATAAAAAACATAAAGAGTTAAATGACCAGGATCCAAAGGTTAGTGTCTTGGGAAAATTTGGACCATACATAACTTTTACATAATAAAACATAGACATTTATATAATTCATTCTTATATAGATTCTTATTGGACCTCTTTCACTCCTTAGTACAGGTATTCACCTAAGGATATACATTAAAATAAGTGTTGAGCTAATAGCCAACTAAGAGGGTGAATTAGAGACATGAAACATGGGTGAGAATAATAATTATCATCATAAAAGAAGAATAGTATCCTCATCCTAATTATGATAGGAAACATTTGATAAAAAGAATGGAAATTAGAAATGCATAAAAAAGAAACATCGCGCCTTTTTTATCAAATACAACACATAGTTTTGAACAAATATAGCATCATGTTCACACATATATCACTTTATCTCATGAGATACATCACATTATCCAATGAATTAGAGTGTTATATAATTCTGGGTTCACCCAACACATTATTACATTTTCAAGTGCAATATAATTTTTTTTTCACCTATCATATCATAATAGTTTAATTATTATGCATGCCACATAGAACATAAATCAATCTGAGATAAAATAACCCATGGAAAGAACATGGGTTTCATGAGAATTTCATAAAGAATACTTTTATGGATAAAAATTTGGGTTCCCAAAACTAAAAAGGGAATAACATACTTGGTATAAGAATCATAAATCTTGAGTGAATAGGAAAAAATCCCAAAAAAAGTAAAACAACAATTTTTATAAGTAAGACTTCTTTTTTAAAAATCATTACATTCGTCATAATAATAGTATAGACACATATATATCTATAAATATATAAGGTAGGGATAATAAATTATATTTATGAAAAATTAATGGAACATTCATACTAAAAATGGAGTGAAAGAAGGAAAACCCAAAGGAAGAGAGTTGGGTTCGAGAGTCCCCTTACCTAATGTATGAATGCTTTATTCACTTTCATGTGCTCTTGAATCCTTCTACTGGAGAACCTCCTTAGGGGAATTTGTTTTGGTCTTTTTTTGAGACCAAAGGATCATAGGCATGGGGGATAGGCTTAGAAAGAGTATTGGGAAGAACATGGACAAGTATAAAAGCTTGAGAGGTGTGATGAGAAGAGGTGGTGACTGGTGGTATTTATAGTGAAGGAGTGGGGTGTTTTCTCATTATTTTATTCATCAGTTTATTATTTTGGATCAAGACTATGAATAGTTTTATAATTTAATCTAAATATATGAAAATATTTAAAAGTAGTTTTATATTATTGTTCTATGTTTTTATTCATGTATTTGAATTATAATTTAATTACCGTAAATTATTGTATTTCACTATTCACCAAAAATTCATGTTTTTTTAATCCCAAAAATCCACCCTAACCATTTTTTAACATAAATTATTTAAAATTAACTCCATTTTATGAAAATAATGTTCTAAATATGTTAAATCTAATTTTTTAGTTAAAATCATCATTTACTCAAAAAATACAAATTTTAATATTATAAATGATTTTATAACACTTTGAAAAAGTAACTAAGGTACATAAAATTATCTTATAATCATAAAACAATAAAGTATTAATTTATGAATAAATTTTATGAAAATCTATTTTCTTTTTAATAAATAAATTAATTATTAAACTATAATTAAATAATTATGAATTAAAAAAATAACAACACGTATTTTTTTCAATTTTAAAAAACATATTTAGTGATGAAATGTAGAAAATACATCATATTTTAATTCCTATGTTACCTAAATTTTATTTATACTTTCATAGGTGAGGTTACTATTTTGTTAGTCGAATTACTATTCCTAACTTTCATACTACGATTCCAAATGTCAAGTTACTATTCCATTTGTAATAATTCCTTGACTTCTATAAATACCTCTTATTTCATTAATTATTCATTTATAAAGTTTGTATTGTGTCATCTTTGTGATTTTATGTGACTTATAATGTACAAAATAATTATAAGGGAATTTCCATTGATAAAATTTTGTGTCTTTATAGTGGAGGATGAATTACCATCAGAATAATTATCTAAATTGGGGAAATTATTTCTATATGAGAAAGAATATATAGATCAAATGATTTATATAAAAGATAGAATCATGCTCGATGAAATGCCCATCGTGAGGGATTACATAGATGTATTCCTTGGATAATTTTTTAGTATTTATCCTAACTAAGAGTTTTAGTTCTCAATTGAACTTATTCTTGGATCTCTACCTATATCAAAGACACCTTATAGAATGGCCACCCTAAAGTTGGTGGAATTGAAGAAGCAGTTACCAGAAAATATGGACAATGGTTTTATATGCCTGAGTGCTCCCCATGGGGTATGCTAGTCCTGCTCTTCAAGAATAAGAATAGATCAATGCACCTATGCATTTATTTTCATGACCTCAACAAAATAAATCTAAAGAACAAATGTCCCTTACCACAGATAGATGACTTGTTTGATCAACAATTCAGGGCTGGTTATTTCTCTAAGGTGGACCTTCAGTCTGGATATCACCAATTAAAGGTGAGGAGTAAAGATATTCCCAATAATTCAATTTTAATGAGTTATGGAAACTATGAGTTCTTAGTGATTCCATTAGGACTCAGTAATTATCTAGGAATATTCAAATACTTAATGGATAGAGGCTTTAGATAATATCTTGAAAAAATTATGGTAGTCATTATTGATGAATTATGATATACTCCAAGAGCAAGGAAGAACATGAGGAGTATTTTAATAATGTGATAAAAAAAACAATAATAAGGGATACAATATATGAAAATTACGTTAAATGTGAGTTCTAGATGGAGGAAGTATCATTTTTGGGCATGTTATCACCAAAAAATAGATATTTGTGCACCCTTCCAAGACAAAGTCAACCGAAGAGTGGACCAGACCAATATGTGTAATGGAGATTCGTAGTTTCTGTGGTCTATCCAGGTACTAATGATTATTTTTGAGAAATTTTTCTCTATTTTCAAACCCAATAACTATTTTTACTCAGATGTGGTTAAATTATTTTTGGATGCCAGAATGTGAGGAATGCTTTAAGGAGACTAAAAAGAGGCTTTTCACTTAACCAATACTCAAACTTCTGACAAGTGGGGAACTCTTCGTGGTGTAAAATGATGATTCAAAGAAGGGATTGGGTTATGTACAAATGAAAAATGATAAAGTGATAGCCTACAAATAAATGTAGTAGAAAATTCATGAGACAAACTATACCATGCATTATATGGAGTTGGTAGTTGTGATCTTTGCATTGAATATCTAGCAGAATTATCTCTATAGGGATAACTGTAAGATATATACTAATAAAGAGAGTCTCAAATATATATTCACATAGAAGGATATTAATATGTTCTAGTTAATATGGTTAGATCTCATTAATGATAACGAATACTGAATCCAATACCATCCTGGTAGGGAAAATAAAGCATCAAATCCTCTAAGTTGAAAGGATCCTACAACATTATCAATGATGAGAATTGAGAAGGATATAATCATTTTATATTTTCAAAGGATGTACATGGGAATCATTAAGTAAGGAACATCATCAATACATTCTAAAATTATTTCTCAATCACCCCAAATAGGGAAAATAAAGGATGATCAAAGAAGTGATTTGGAAATTCAAAAGATAGTGTATGCCATGAGAAATGGGGAATAATCATTGTTCAAAATTGATGAGGAATGAGTCATTATATTTTGGTCACAACTATGTCTACCATCAAATCCATAGATAATGAAAGTGCTTCTGAGTGATGCACATAGCTCAACCTTCTGTATTCACCAAGGGAGCATAAAGATGTGTCAAGATATCTAAGTCAACTATTGGTGGGGCATTATAAAGAATGATATTGTTGAATATACCTCAAATTTCTAGGTATGTCATCAAGTGAATAATGAAAGAAAAAATTCTTAGGGTATGATGCAATTATTACCCAAACAAACATGTAAATGGGAAAACATCACCATGGAATTTTTCATTGGACTTCTGAGGACATCCAAAAGAAACAATGATATATGGGTTTTTAGGGATCCTCCCACAAAGAAAACTGACTTTATCATCTTTAAATAGGGTTTCTCACTAGAGAAATTTCACATATATACATCAGATAAGTGGTAAGGTTTCATAGATTACCACTATTAATTGTATCCAATCGAGATCTAAGATTCGCCTCTATGTTCTTGAAAAGTCTCTAATATGATCCAAAAACTGAGCTGAACTTCAGTAAAACTTATCATCCTCAAACTAATAACCAATATGAATTAACTATTCATACACCAGAAGACATGTTGAGATCATGTCATATGGACTTGAAAGGAGGAAGGGACTTCCATCTACCTTTGTTCGAGTTCTCCTACCACATAATTTTATAATCGAGCAATCAAATGGCTCCATATAAATTCCTTTATGGGAAAGATGCAGAACACCGGTGTTCTAGGATGGATTTATTAAATTTATTATTCTAGAAACTAAAATATATAGGAAATGGTGGAAAAGGTGATTACCATTTAGTATCACCTCAAGGAAGCCGAAAGTTGAAATAAGTGTTATGAAGACAATCGTTGACAGGAATTGGAGTTTAAGGTTGGATACATGGTATTGCTTTTCATATCTCTAAGTAAGATAATCATAAGATTTTGGAGGAATGGAAATCTTTTTACCAAGTACATCATCCCCTTAGAAATCCTTGATCATGTCAGAGTTGTGTCATATTGACTATCACTTCCACCTACCATGTCTCAAGTACAAGATATAGTCCACATATCCCTATTGAGGAAGTACATACCATATCCTTCACATGTAATGAATTTAGAGGTGGTATTTTTGGAAAATAAAATCTCTTATGAGGATCATCTAGTGAGGATCTTGGAATGTAAAGATAAAGTTCTACATTGAAAGACCACTCACATGGTCAAAGTGTTATGGTAGAACAAGAAGTATGAAGAAGAAGCATGGGAACCAAAAAAAATATGAGGGAGAAATAACCTCACCTATTTATGTAAAATGAGAATTTGAGGGAAAAAATTTATAAGGGGAGAAGAATGTAATGACCCTGAATTCTATCAATGTAATTTCCTTTTATATAATTCTGCCATATATTATAAATTATATAAAATCACTTAGAGAACACAATAAAAAATTTATAAATGAAGAATACATGAAAAAATAGGTATTTATAGAAGATAAGGAACCTCTACCGATGAAATAGTAACTTGACTTTGGAATAGTAATGTCAACATTATGAATAGTAAACTGGATAATATAATTGTAACCTCACCTATGAAAGTATAAATAAAATTTTGGTACCTTAAAAAAGATAAATGTTTATTTTCAATTTTATAATTGATATAATTATATAAAATAAATTTATTTTCATAAAATATATTCATAAATGAATATTTTGTTGTCTTATTATTATAAGATAATTTTATGAGAGATTAATTAATTTTTCAACGTACTATAAAATTAGTTAAAATTTTAAAAATGGTATTTTCCAAGAAAATGATGATTTTAATTAAAAATTACATTTCTCATATTTTGAAAATTATTTTCCTAAAATGAAGTTTATTTTTTAATTATACATGTCGAAAAATTATTTGGGTTAATTTTTTATATTTTTCTAAAATAGTTGATTTTTTTGTGAATAATATAATACGGTAATTTACGGTATTTAACAAATACATGAATTATTGAGTCATAGATTATGTATGGATAATTTTAGAACATAATCTTGAACAATTGTTAATTATTTCAATCTATTTAGTGATAATTATCAAACTATTCATAGTCTTCAGAAAAAATAATTAACCAATGTATAAAGTAATGAGGAAACACCCCTCTCATACACTATAAATATCACCCCTCACCACCTATTCTCCTTACACCTTTCAAGATTTGAGACTTGTCTAAATTATGCATGAATCTCTTCCCATGACCCCCCCACCAGGTCCCTGATCCCTTGGTCTCAAAAAAATACAAACCACTTTTACCTAAGGAGGTTCTCAAGGAAGAGAAATTTATGGGGTAAAACCCTCTTTGGTTTTATTTTAATTTATTTTCAAATTTATTATCTTTTATCAGCCTCCTAACCTCCCCTCATCCATGTGGAATGATAACACCAATATATTATATATAATATAATATTATTCTATTAATATAATATCCTTCATAAAATCCCTTCTTCTCTCCCCTTTATTCTAAAAATTAAAATGTCATCTGTGAGGTGTTAATCTATTTCCTACAAGGAAGAAAAATGTTCATTTTCTTTTACCACATTCAAGACTAGTCATAAAACCATTTTAATGGTTGAAACCGATATGAAAATTATTTTTATAAATTTTTTTCTATTTTTAACTAACATATACACATAAATATTAAAAAATAAAACTAGAATATGTTCATTATGAGTGAAAAACCGCCCAAAATAATCTAAACGATTATCACTAACGTCTTATCTAATGATTCATACTAACCCCAAATAACCAAATGATTTATACAAAAAGCTAATATTATTTATGTTCATAAATAATTTATAACTTCAATTACGTATATCTATTTCTATTTTACTTGATATTTCATAAATTTAATAAAGTGAACCGATCATGAAAACCAAGAAAATGAACACTTCTGATTGAAAAAAATTGAATCTTATAACTCATAAAAAAGGAAATAAATAAACTTAATAAAATTATAATAAATAAAATACATATAGAAAAGTTTTCTAAATTAATTAATTTAATTATATTATTTAGGAAATTATGTACAAGTGGAGAACCATTTTAGACATAACGTAAGGGATTCTTTCTAAGCCCCTATTTTCTCTTCAGGTTATGCTAACTCTCTCTTTACCTCAATATAATAACTCTTAATATTTATGTAATTATTCTATATTATTTTTATATGTCCCGAAAACATGAATCCATATTATATCTTCATTATTTTATGGATAAATACATGTTTTCTAAGATTCCATTTTCAGTTCCTCTTAATGAGTGAGCCCACTAAAAGGGAACATCTCAAAAATTTTACTAATTTTCAAGTACCATACATAATTTGTTTTAATCCCACATTATTCTTCTAAAATTGAAATTTTTTCATGAAAATATATATTAGTTCATTTCTAGTTTTATATAAAATATTATACCTTTTCCACTTTTAACACTCTTTAACATTTTTCTTTAACCACACTAAAATGTTTTATTTTTAAAGTGACTTAAACACTTTTTTACATGTTTTCACTTCATTTTGACATCACTAATCCTGATCTATGCCTATTTTCCCTTATTAATGTCTATTTATTATTTAGAAACATTATTTCATGGACACCATTATTATATTCCATTTTTTATACATTTTGACATGACTCAATTCTTTTCATGGGTAAACCTTATGTTTTTGTTTGATTCCTTATATATAATTATTCATGTGGCACAGATATTTATGGAAATTTTATGATGGGTGTTCCCAAATATCACTTCAATGCATTTGTTAATGTTTAGTCTCATGATATGTCAAGTAGGGACAAGGAGTGAATCTGATTCCATTATGGGACTTTGTCCACCATGTTATATAGTCTTTGTAGTTAGCCTTAAATCATGTTTATGCCATGTTATATATTGTTTCCAAATTCCTATGATTTAATGATTATATGTTCTCATTTTATAAATTTTATACTTCCTTATGTTTATTCATATTATATGACTTTTATATTATCATGTTATGTCTTATAACCCATGTGTTATGTTTTTTCCTATTCTTATTCCCATATTGTCCTTTTTAGCTCATCTCTTTTATTCATGTATTCCCCAGGTTATCCTGGGAAGATATAAGGTCTAAAAGGTAGTTATTAGATCATAATAAATATAACGTAAAATATTATTGTATTTCATGATGTTTAATTATGTACCCATATTCTAAATATATTATACTTTATGATACATGGCTATATTTGATGATTAATTATTTTTAAAATCATATAATAAAATGTGTAAAATGAAAGGGACATTATATGGACACATGGGCACAAAGTGTTGGATTATGTGGGTTAGGTTATATTAGTGATTTCTACTCCATTTTTTGGAATTTGGTACATTGGGGTAATGTGTGCACAAATAAAACTCATTTGAGGTGGTGTTGACCACTCATTGTGGGTGGAGTCCTCTGTAGATATTTTGTATTAGGGGATGCTGTTGACTATCAACAATATTGGTGGTGCTCACTATAGAAATCTATGGTTGATGGTGATGGACCATTGGGTGATGGTGTTAGTACCATTCGTTGTGGTTATAACCATTTTACTTGAGGTTGATGGGTCAAGACTATTTGAGGATGAAATCGTCATGCCTTGGGACATCGGGTCATTGAACCGATAATGATTTATTTATTGGGGGAAATATATCATTGTGCCTCAGGAAGAAGGGCTATTTAGCTGACTAGGAATTTCTAAGGGGGTTTTGAGGGACCTGGGACTTATTGATTGGGTATTCGATTAGGATTACATATATTTGATTTATGGAATGAGGTGTTGGTTGATATACTTATGGTGGGAATGTGAGGGTTCACCTGGTATGACCATATCTAGGGGACACATTGTGCACTAATATATGGGTCCTCAACAATAGAAATATATATTTTTAGACCTGTTTGGTATGCCAAATATATATTTTGTGGCATGTATCATAGATATACCAATAATGTATGGAGTATATAAACACTTCATTATTGCTAATGAGAATAAGGGAAGTAGTTAATTATTTATTGTGTGTGCATTATTGTTTTATTTATATTATGCATACACATACATAATTATGGATATAATATTGCACACAATGGTGGTGGCCAACTGATTCCATACTCACACCCAACATGGGATCCTCATGATGGATATATACTTGTATGTATTTGACATCAGGTAAGGCATTAGTCTCGGGAGCTAGACCTTTGTGATCGGAAATGTACCTTTTCCATGGGATGGATGGTAGTGGACCATGGTGGTCCCTTAAACAATATGGAGTAACTTTTTATCTTTTTAATTATATGTATATACTTATATGGTTATCCATGGGTGATCGTGCTTGTCTATTATTTTGTATAACCTATTATGACTTGTGGTCTAATCATTTGCAAATGGTATTATTCCTTTGGGATTGTTTATTACTAATGTTGTCTATTATGCTTCTACTATGTCATTCTCTTTCTTTCGCTAAGTTATGGTCCTTATTCCATTGTGTTGTATACATGTAGAACATTGTTATCATCATCACATGAGGTTATAGTCTCCCCATTATCACCTCATCATACCTTCACTGCTATTCAGTAGCCTTTTCCATGTAGGGAGGCGCTTCTAAGGCCTAGTGGAAAACTGATCTAGAGAACTGTTGAGTAGAAAAAAGGGTTGGGTCGCTAAAAATGGTATAAACTGAATTTCCTTTTCCTTTTTGGTATTACTATTTTGGATATGGTAAATTACATACTTGGATGTAGTTAGAACTAGGTAAAGAGATCGTGTTTTTGTGCCTATATCCCCATGCATGGGGGGCAAACCAAGTTTCCAAGGGTGATAATTTGATGTTCTATTGTGTGATTTTATAGTCGATTTGATTTTGACCTCAAGTGGTTCACTTGGGTGTGATGTTTATCTATTATATGGTTTTGAACCATGTCCCAGTAAGGGATGGGATGATTTTTTAAACATCATGATTGGGTCTTAGGATCATATGATCTATGTTTTTCTTACGATTATCATTGGGAACTTGGAATGCACTAAGTGGGGTTGGATTTTTTAGAGTGTCAAAAAAGAAGATAAATAGTGTTTTCCTTCTTATCCTTTTTTTAGTATTATACTCATCCAACCCAAGTATTTGGTTTCTAATGAGATCATATGTGATTCTATATGCATGTGATATACGGTTCTAACCCTGATAATGGTAGGAAGAGATGATAAAAGGGGATGGGTTATTTAAATTTTCAATAAAGATGCTAAAAAATGTTTTCCTACTTATCCTTTTTTGTGGAATTCTACTCATCTACCCCAGATTTACTATATATAATATGTGATGTATGACTCTATTATGGGTATATAAGGGACCATGTGGCTAGATTATATATGATACCCAAATCTGATGTGGGTAGGTATGGGGCCATGAGGTCCAATGTCTTGTGAAATGGTTGTAATAGGGGAGTGTAAGGGTGGAGATATGTTATTGCTCTTATAAATTTCCCTATATATGATATATATATATATATATATATATAATTTTTTGGCTAGTTGACCATAGTGTTTGGTCTTCAGTGGGATACCTCCTAGACAGGTTTTAGTGGTGTCTCAGGAGGGTGGAGATATGGTGCCATAGGAGTGTGTATGGTATGAGGCCATTGAGGGTTGAGATTTTATGGCTATTTGACCACAATGTTTGGTCTTCAGTGGGATGAATCCTAGATGGATTTTAGTGGTGTGTCAGGAGGGTGGAGATATGGTGCCACATGAGCATGTATGGGATAAGGCCCTTGAGGGTCAAGATGAGGCCCCTAAGGGTTGATATGGTTATGAGATATAGGTATAGGCTCCAGTACATAAGGTGAAGCTGTAGATGATGGTATATTTTGGGCCCTGACTTGATGATTAGTTCAAGGTGTTCTTGGTTTAGGTCATACAAGGTATCAATAGGGGATCTCAGGGAGCTGACCCATCTATGGTGTATCTAAATCATGAGTTATAGTCCCAACACCCACCATTGTTTCAAGGTGAGAGTGGACTATAAAAAATAGAGAACTAGATAGAATTAGTGTTTATGATTTTTGATCAGCTTGAGCACCCCCATGGAAGAGGGTGAACCTAGAAACGTATATGCTGAGAGGAAATACAAATCACTAGTGTGATATACAGGTTTAGGCATATTGACATGAGGGACTAGCTTGAAAGTATTTTGAGGATAAGTTCTTCAAGAAATTCATTCTAGAGATGTTGAGGGTGGATCAAATCCATGATTTCATGAACCTACACTAGGTAGATACATTGTGTTTGGATTAAGAATCTAATTTAAAAGACATATCCCGATTTTTACCTGATATGGTGGGCAATGACATCGCCAGGGTGTGGTGTTTTGATGAGGGCTTGCGACTTTCCATCATGGTTCAGGTGAACATATTTAGGCTGGCATTATTCTTCAAATAAGTGAATTAGACATAGATGGATGATGGAAACTATAAGGACTAGTCTTATTCGAGCCAGGTGATAGCAACAAGTGATCGTAACAGTGATGCTTTATGTAGCCATAAGCAAGGTTTTGAGGAGTTTCTACAAGTCTATTAGGCAAGAGACTCATGTAGGCTACCGAGGAGTGGTCCTTTGATGGTGTGATTCATGTATGGGTAGTTGTGGATATTCGGGATCAATGTCAGTAGGATCCAAAGGAGTTTTTTGTGTTTGGTCATATGGGACATTTGTAGAGTTTATGCAAGAATCCATCTTGTATAGTTGGGATTCGGGGTCTATGTCAGACTCAGAGATCATAGGTAGGACTGAGAGTAGCACTAGGAGCTAGTAGTCAGCAGTTAGTTGCAAGTGGAGGTTATAGAAGGGGTAGAGAGACCCCAAAATGGGGTTAGTGGCTGGTAGACGGTGTAGTTCTATAGGGAGGTCAGGCTTCATGTAGTCATTATTTAGTCCAACTTCATGTTGTTGAGCTACCGAGGTCAAAGAAGATTGATGAGCTGACAATTTTTAGAAGTATGTTTTGATTGTGGACATGACCCCTTTTGTTTTAGCATAGCCCATTTTGTTGAATGAGGTTCATGAATAATATTTTATGACTCGCCAGGAGCTAGTTAGTATGTTGGCATCAGTTAGGGTGCATGTTAAATATATTTATGAGGTGTGTAGGCACTGGGATTTGTTGTTATAATCGACTAGGATGCATGGCTTGTATGATGTGCATAATCATTGGGACTATAATGGGCATGAATATGTATATATGATGTAGGATTATTTTTAGCATCTGTTGAGATTCTGGATTTTTGGGTATCATATGTGATACGGGTTTTGATGAGTATCATGTATGAAAATGTATGAAATGGGAATCTGATGAGATTCAAGACTTTATGGTGTCACGTATGATAGAGACATGGTTTCAAAGGTGAACTGGAGGAATGATAATGTATGATCCTGAACATTTACGGAGTTGTCTTATACTTAATTTGAGGTACTATTTTTTCCATGTTTGTGTACTTTTTGGGTTATATCATGAGGAGATTTTGTGGTAAATTTGATATAATTGGAAGGGATAAGGGAATTGCACGATTGGAACACTTTTTCCTCTAACCGTGCGCCCAAACCCAGCAAACTGTGCAACCCCAGACAGAAGGGGATTTCATAGTTGGGGCATGATTTGTTAAATTGTGTTCCCTCTTAGGAGTAACTACACACCCCTATATAATAAGTACATTGTTTATGTACGTAATTACGGAGAACCGTGCACCGATATCTAGTAAACCATGCATGACTTTTCAATTCACCTAAGAATTATTTTTAAAATTACCATAACAGCTAAAACTCACCCAAATCAAACCCCATTCGACCACTAATTTCATTTATAATTTTTGATCCACCTTAATGGATTTCAAGTCCTACCAAATTCTATTATTGGTGCTTTAATGCCCGAATGAAATATATGCACCCAGCCTAGTAATAGGATCTCATCCCAGTTGTTTTATCAATATTCTCAAATTATTCTCTCTTTTTATAAGTGAATCTATTCTCTGTTTTGGTTAGATATAAACCTAGTTTTATGGATCTAGATCTAGATATATATCTAGATTAAATATATCCTAATTTTTTTGATCTTGATTTAGGTTTTAGATCTGGATCTCATTCTATGTTGTGACTCCACTGAAATTGGGGATTTATAATGGGCGATATTTCATCAACGAATTCTAGTAGGTGGTCAATTATTCAAATCCTGTAGTCTTGGTATCAATTACCTATATGTGATTGTATAATTTATAGGGTTAATTTAGAAATTTTAATTTCTTAATTGAATTAATTGTTGTGGTCAATTAATTAATTTAGAAATTGGGGATTTCACTTAATAATGTAATGGTGGAATTGGAATAATTAATTTAGGATTTTATTATCAGAGTATTGAATTTTGGAATGAGGGGTAATTAATTATTGAGTTAATTAATAAAATATTTAATTATGAACTAATAATACTTAATTGTAGGATTAATTATTATAATATTTATATTTTTCATTGGATTAATTAATTGTTGAATTAATTAATGGAATGAATGTGGTTAATTAATTTTTGAATTAATAAATATAAAGGATTTGATTAATTAATTATTGAATTAATCAATGATTTGAATGTGATTAATTAATTATTGAATTAATTAATGTAATGGATGTGATTAATTAATTAAATAATTAATTAATGGAATGTGTGTGATTAAATAATTTCTGGATTAATTAATGGGAGTTATCATGATAAGAGGATTAATGTTGATTAATCTTGATTGATGTGATATTGTGAATCATGTGATATTGAGATACATGTGAAATTTTTATATATGTGATATGTGAAATTGATTGATAAATGAGTGTGGGACACATACTGACACTCCAAATACCCATTGTGTTTAAAAGTGCATTCATGTTAATATTTGTATAAGACATAGACTAATTATCTAAATACCCATGGGGTTTGGGACATGGATTAATGCTTTAAATACCTAGGGGTTGTGACTCGTGAAGTTATATGGCCAAGATATTAGCAGTGGACTATGGTTCCAATTATCTATGATAGTAAATTGAAATGAAATGGATAATGAATGCCAATTTTTTAATTGAATTTTTAATTTATAATTTGGAATCGTTTAGAATTTAGCATGGGATGGAGTATGTATTGAGGTTTGGGTGTCCTCTAGAACCCAAATGTTTATGTGGTTAAATAAAGAATAAATGATAATTTGATAACTTTTTACTTATCAATTGTACATATTTTTTTATACAACTGCATGCACTATTTTTGACATATATTATTTTATACGCTATTGGTGGTAGCCTACTAAGTTATACTCACACACTACTTAGGTTTTCTAATCGGTACAATAATAGATTTCATGTTTTCAGGACAGGATAAGGGAAATGTCCATGTGTTAGATGAATGATATGGGATAGAGCATGGATGAGGGAACCATACATGATTTTTGGGCCTAATTTGGGGAGTCGTTAGTGTCTTTATTTTTTGTTTACATTGAGACACTTGGAACATACTTTAGCATGGGATATATCCTATTCAGTTTTTATTTGGTATTTCTAGTTTTGTTCATCTTGTGATGTCTGTACGGTTTTTTTATAGTTATATGTTATTCAGTTGTTTTTTCCTATTTTTGGTTCATGTATTACTCTAATAAAAGAGGGTATAGTCTCCCAGTGATCTATATTAGACCCTCACTTCTAGTCTTCATCCTATGGTGTATGGGGAGGTGTGACTAGGGTAATGTGGTGGAACAACTCAGTGCATCGATGTGTGGCGCCTAGGTTGGGAAATTACAAAGTGGTATTAGAGCGTAGTTTTATTTTCTACTCTTTTGTATTAAAAATTGGGAAATGTAGGTCGGATATTAGGGATATTCGAGCCTTGTACATGAGCTCATGCATGGGAATTTCAAACACATGCATAGGGGAAAACCCAAGTACCTATAGTGGTATTTTTTTTATTAATTTTTTTTATTACAGATGAATATTATTTCACCTTGGGGGATGCACTTTTGGTTTGATGTGATAATTTTTTCATAAATTTGTTGAGATTTTACTCATGGATCGGTATGGAACAGTAGATGAGTATGAGTGCATCATTTTAGGAACTTGGGATTATTTTGTGACATGTATCATTTTAGAAACAAACAGGAAAATAGTTTTTGGGTAAGTAGTTAAAATTGAACTGTTTTTCCTTACTCATGAAATTGAATTCAAAATTATTTATAATATGAAATTATAACTGGTAAAGTGATGCAATGATGTGAAAAATTTGGTGTCTAAATGTGAAACTTGAATAATGAGAATGTGTTTACCCTTGTTGACCATGACCTTGATGTAAAATGGTTAAGGGTAGTGATAGCGCCTTGATTATGAAAGTGTGGTGAGGGTTGGGGAAATGAATATTTGTGACATTATGTGTTTCCCATAATTATGTTAATGTTGTGAAAATTATCCTAAGGTGAATGTTTTGAATTGTATAGATATTCCCATATGACGACACTTGATGAGAGGGAAATTGGACGACACGAATTGGGATGATCCTCCAGTGGTGGAACCTAAGGTACCGATAGTTCTAGGTGAGGAATTCATAGAGTAGTTCTTAGAGAACCTTACTTTATTCATTTAATTTATGAAAAGAGACCTAGGGTGGGTTGTCAAAAGCATGTTTGATCTAAAAAGGGATTTTTAGTTGCATTACCCTCTAAATTTTATCATAGAGGTTAGACCAGAGGTAGATGAGTTCTGGATTGAGTCTATCCAGACTATACTAGACCACTTGGATACTCCTACGGAGAATAGAGTCAAGATAGATGATTACATGTTTCATGTTCATGGAAAGAGATGGTCAGACATTCAGACTCACGATTGATAGCTAGAGACTATGGAGTCGTAGGAAATTCAGGAGATGTTCCTGGAGAACTTCTACAATGTGACACTTAGGTAGGAGACAACTATTGAGTTTATGAGATGCCTCATGAGATAATGTCTGTGATGGACTATAAAAATTTATTTATAGATTTACAGGGATTTTTTAAAAGGTTGGAAGGGAAAGAGGCTACTACAACAAAGAGGTTTCAAGATGGGATATATTTTGATATTAAGTATGAAGTTAATATATTTAGGCATATGAATTTTAAAAAATTGGTGAATTAGGATCTCATATATTAGGGGAACCTAAATGTGGCTTTTAATGGAAGACTGGTGGTTTCTACTAAACAATCAGGAGGTGCAGCTTCCAAGAGCAGGAACCATCATTATTAAAACTTTATCCAGAGTAGTGGGAAACAAAGTTCCCATCTAGAGGGATCAGTTACTTAGGATCTTACCTGGGTATGTTTCCACCAGTGCGAAATGTTGGGAAACTTTCATAAGAATTATCCTTGAACTCGAGTGGAGTACCAATATTACAGAAATATGGGCCATCTATAGAGTATATACAAGAAAACCATGACAGATAGGTAGTGATGAAAGATCTATACAGAACCAAGGTGTCGGAAGGTGATCTTCTGCACCATATCAGTCTGAAAGTTGGATTTCTACTAGCCAAGGTGGTAAAGGCAGTGGATGTGGTCCTTCAGGGAAAGAGCGCCCATATTAGCAAGGTGGTGCAGCACAGGGGTGTCAGACTACATCACACGGGATATGGGTAGGACAGTATCATGTGGTTCATCATACACTTATGGATAGAGAGGATGGACCATCAATAGTGAGTGGTACAAATCTTGTATCTTCTACATTAGCTAGTTCCTTATTTGATATTGGTGCCTCTCAATCCTTTATATCTATAGAACTTGTTAACAGATTGAGCCTTGTGGTGGAATTTTTTAGAGGGGTTTTGATGAGAGATACACTATTGGGAGTATGGTCTAGAGACATTTATTTGTTCAAGGGGTGTTCTCTCAAGATTTGGGAGTATCGTTTTTTATGGAATCTTTATATCCATGACATGTCAGGTTTTGAATTGTTTTTTTCTACAGACTGGTTAGTATAATAACAAAACCGCATTTATTTTTACCAAAGGAGAGTGAATTTTATGTCTCCTAAGGTTGATAAATATATCCACCATGGAGAGTGGGATATCCAGGTAGGATGAGTAGGGACAATTACTTAGTAGTTGGGAGAGCTCACATTCTAGGTTTCTAGTTTATTTCTAGATGATGGGGGCTTGAAGCATGAGGTTTTTTTCACCTAAAGTGGAATATTTTGAAGATGAATTCCATAAATATTTCTTAGGGATTCCAATTGAGAGAGATGTGGAATTCACTATTGATCTCAGGTTGGGGATGATCCAATTTCTATTACACCATATAGAAAAAAAATGACATAACTTCAAGTGACAAATACTTAGCTAGAAGAGTTATAGGATAAGGTATTTATTAGTCCAAGTATGTCACATTGGGTTTCTATAGTGTTGTTTTTAAAGAAACATGATGAGACTCTATGCTTGTGTGTTGATTACTAGAAGTTGAACTGGATTAATAAAAAGAACCGGTACCCTCTTCCGCATATTGATGATCCTTTCAACCAATTGAAAGGAGGTTGTTATTTTTCAAATATTTTCTTAAGATGAGGGTATTAAAAGTTGAGATTTCAGACATGTGATTTAATAAGGACTAGTTTCATAAGTAGGTATAGCTTGTATGAGTTCATCATAATGTCATTTAGGTTGATGAAAACACCAAAGTTTTTATGTCCTAGATGAATATAATCTTTCATCCTTACATGGATCAGTTTGTTTTAGTATTTTTTTATGAAATCTTAGTATACTTATAGACTCGTGAAGATCATGACTGATAGCTTGAAATTATCCTTTGTACACTGAGACATCATCAATTATATTCCAAGCTATCTAAGTGTCAGTTTTGGATTGATCAGGTACACATATTGGGACACAACATCTCAAAGGAAGGTGTGTCAGTGGACCTATAGAAAGTATAAGCAATTGTATCTTAGGAGTAGCTGAAGAATGTTTTCAATATCTATAGCTTTCTACGGTTGGTTGGATATTATCAGAGATTCATTTAGGAATTTTCCTGAATAGAAATTCCACTTATGGGATTGACCAAAAGGGGATAAAGTTTTAATGGTCTGAAGCATGTTAAAATGCCTTCTATAAGATAAATAAGTTCTTGGCATCAACATTGATCTTGATCCTACCCCAGTTAGGTGTGGAGTATACAGTGTATTGTGATGATTCTAGGATTAGACTTGGAGTAGTTTTTATGTAAGGGGATTGATTTTTAGTGTATGGGTCTCAGCAGTTGAGTCCACTTGAATGGAATTACCCTACACATGCTCTCCAGTTAGTATTAGTTATTCTTTCCTTGAATTTTTGGTGACATTATCTATTGGGAAAGAAATTTATAGTTTATACGGATCATAATTTCTTAAAGTATGTATTTTTATAATAAGACCTGAATCTATGAAAGTGAATATGGTTTGAGTTTATGTAGTCCTATAATTTATTTATAGCATAAACTCTTGAAAAGGTTTACATTGTGGATGATTCTATGAGTTGGAAAACTCAAACTCAAGTAGTTTAGGAGTCTATTGTTGAGTGGAAGATGATGGATTTGATGGTTGAGATACATATTGTGGTTCATGGGAGTTAGGAGTAGAAGACTCTCATATCGGTTTTAATGGAGTCTACACTTTTAATCTAGATTAGATATAGGAAGTATGAGGATCCATAATTTATATCATTGAGGGAATTTATTGATGGGGGGAATACCCCTTCAGACTAGAGCATAGATGAGGATGAGTCATCAATGTCATGAATCATGTTGTGGTGCCTACAAGAATGCGAGAGGAGTTTATGCAAGAACTTCATGACTCAAAGTGGGTGGTACATCTAGGTGTGACAAAAATGTACCATTACCTATGAAGATAGTTTTGGTGTCCATACATGAAAAAGGAAATAGTAGGGTTCGTGACACAATGATACACCTATTAGCATGTGAAGGTAGAGCATCAATGACTTCAAGGTTTACTATAGCCAATTCCCATTCCAGAGTGGAAGTGGGATGTTGTGACTATGTACTTTGTGTTAGTTTACCTGAGGATTCTTAAGAATAATGATTATATTTAGGTTATTTTTTACTGAATGATGAAAGTAGAACATTGCTTGTTGTTATGGGAGACTTTTTAAGTAGAGGAGTTTGGAGAGTTGTATGTTCGGGAGATATTCCTTTTACATGGGGTGATAAAGACTATAGTTTCAGAAGGTGACTTGTGCTTTACTAAACAGTTATTGTAGCTCTTACAGAAGATTCTTGGTACACAAGTTTTGTTGAGTATAAATTTCCACCCACAAACAGATGAGTAGTCAGAGTATACTATACAATTTCTTGAGTATATGTCACGTGTGTGTGTTCATGTCTTTGGAGGGTATTAGGAGAAACACCTAAATTTCATGATGTTCACCTATAAAACAGTTATCAGTATATGATATAGATATCACCATATGAGGCTCTTTATGGTAGTCCATGAAGATCACCTCAATTCTGGATAGAGTCAGGTGATTCAGAGTTGTTGGGAGTGAGTCTTGTATAGGAGACGTCAGAGAAAGTTCAGTTGATTCAAAAACAAATTGCTATGGGTCAAGGTAGACATAAGTCTTATGCATATAGACGTCGATGTACACTAGAGTTTTTAGAGAGTGATCATGTATTCCTTTGGTTGTTTCCTATTTTGAGTCACTGCAAGATACGGATGTAGGGAAAGATGACACCCATGATCATTAGACCATTTGAGGTTATGGAGAGAATCAGGCTGGTGGAAAACTGATTGACCCTTACACATAGATTTAGTGTTATGTACATTGTTTTCCATGTATCAAAACTATGAAGTTATCACCCTGACCCTATTCTTGTGATTGAGATGGATGATATTGAGCTTGAGACCGATGAATCCTTTAAGAATAATTTTATATGTGTGTTGTATCATAGTGAAAAAGTGATGTGGGGAAAGACCACGCTGATATTTTTTGTTTTGTGGAAAAATGGGTGTGTGTAAGAGGATACATGGGAAAGAGAATAATATATGAAAGCTCAGTGGCCTAATATTTTGACTCCAAATCTTAGAGATGCTTGGGAATGCAACTCGAAGTTGACCTATTATAAGTTTGGGAGATTGTATGATACCGACCTTTTCTGGAGTTGTATCACACTTGATTTCAGGTAATATTTTATCCATTTTTGAGTAATTTATGTTTAGGTTATGTATTGTGGAGTTTTGGGGGGAAATTTTATAAATTAGAAGGGATAAGGAAAATTCACTGTTGGAGCAAAATTTTTATTAACTATGTACCCCATCCCAACAAACCATATAACCCCATATAGAGGGGGATTTCATGGTTGGTTCATAGTTTTTCAAATTGTGCACCCTCTTAGGAGTAACCATGCAACCAAATATAAGAGTTCCACAATTAGGGAAAATTGTGCACAAATTTTTAATCCCCTTGAAAATTAGTTTTAAAATTACCCAAAGCCCTAAAACTCTCCTAAATCAAACCCCATTTGACCGCTAATGTCCTTTAATGATTTTAGAACCTCGTGAATGGATTCTAAGACCTCCTGATCTCCATTCTTGGTGGTTTAAATCCTAGATCAAAAACCTACACCCGTCCTGGTAAGAGGATCTCATCCTAGTTGTCTTCCAATTCTTCTCCCATTATTTCATCTTTATTTAAGGGGAGATTTGTTTTATATATAAACCTAGTGTTATAGATCTATATCTAAGATTTTGGATCTATATCTAGATTTAATAGATCTCTATTTGTTTGATCTTTATTTATTTTTTTGACCTGAATCTCGTTTTACATCATTACTCTACTGAAATTGAGGATTTATATTGGGAAATAATTCATCAATTAATCAAGATAGGTGGTCTATTATTCAAATCCCATAGTCCTGATATCAATTACATGTATATTACTATAGAATTGAAACAGTTTTTTTAACAATTGGAATTCCTGTATTGAATTAATTAATGTGGTCAATTAATTAATTGAGGAATTGGGTATTTGATTGAATAATGTAATTGTATAATTGGGATAATTATTTGATGAATTAATTATTAGAGTATTTAATTATCGAATTGTAGATAATTAATTACTAATTTTATAATCAAAATTATGAATTTTGAATTAAGAATAATTAATTGTTGAATTAATTATTAGAATATTGAGGTTTTTCATTGGATTAACTAATTATTGAATTAATTAGTGGAGTGAATGTGGGTAATTAATTGTTGAATTAATTAATATAAAGGATGTGGTTAATGAATTGTTTAATTAATTAATGAGATGGATGTGATTAATTAATTTTTGAATCAGTTAATGGAATGGATGTGATTGATTAATTGTAGAATTAATTAATTGAATGAGTGTGATTAATTAATTATTGAATTAATTAATGATATTTGTTGTGATAAATGTATTGATATTGATTAATCTCGATTGATGTGATATAGTTAAGCATGTGATATTGAGATGCATGTGAAACTGTGATATATATGTGATTTGTTCAATTGATTGAAAAACAAGCATGAGACACAGACTGACACTCCAAATACCCATAGTGTTTAAAAGTGAATGAATGAGGATGTGTGTATGGGACATGGACTAGTTCTCCAAATACCCATGAAGTGTGGGACAAGTACTGATGCTCAAAATACCCATGGGGTTCTAGACACGATGTTTTATAGCCACAAGATTAGAATTGTACTATGGTTCTAATTAGTTGTGATAGTAAATTGAAATTAAATGGATATTGGAATCCCATTTGTTAAATTAATTTTGAATTGATAATGTGAAATGGTTAAGGCTCCAGCATGGGTTGAAGTAGGTATTGAGGTTCGGGTTTCCTTAGGAACCTGGGGGGATTATGCGGTTAAAGAAAGAGTAAATGATAATGTGATAAATATTTACTTAGGAGTTGTACTTATTTCATTATACAACAAGATATGCTATTATTCAATGGATATTATATTAGTTGTAATTGTTTGTGGCCTACTAATAACTATATTTCATGCATAAATTTTAGAATGTTTTATATGTTGATTTTGGTTTTAAATGATTAACCTTTGAATTTTGGAAAATATTGACATGTTTTATGTTTTATGGTAGGGAATGATGACTATTTTAAAAAGGAACAAAAAGAGGTGGAAATTTGAGCTAAAAGTTACTTTCCAAAGTGAAGTTTCTTGAAAAAATATTTTTGAGGATGAAGGAAAAGTAAAAAAAAAATGGACAAATACTAATTATATGTCGTGTAACACAATTACAAGTCCTGAATTCTTTGGAGTGGAAGGCAACCTTCTGGATAAGTGGTGATGATGATACATATTGTGAAATAAATTTACACATTTTGTAATGTTATTACATTCCATTAAAGGAGTAAAAGTTAAAATTAATGTACGATATTCGTGGGAGATTCCCACAACACAAAGGCGGACACGGAGATCAGATTACACAATGTAAAACTTATATACATGTCATGAAAGGGTATATACAGTGAAAAAGAAATTAACATGCCACAACTATGGGTTTTGAAAGGGTTTTATTATAAAAGGTACCCTTTGTCTACCCCTAAGTATTCTAGATGGAGCTTGATAATGGAAACCTTCTGTTAGATGCGCCAACCTGATTCTCCACTTCTTTAGTATTTTTATTCATTATTTTTCTACACTCTCTCATGGTTATAATGAGCAGGTGATTTATTTGTGTTAGAGCATACATGATAAAGGTAATTGATTATACATGGTATTTTATATTTTAACGAAATTCATGTTAGGATTTTTTATTTAATCATGAATTATATCTCTTCGTGGATTCTTCTTGCATTACCATTGTGATCGGGGTTAGGGATTAGGTTTAATTTCTTTCTTTCTTTATACATGGCCATTTCTTTAGTGGAATGAATCAATTTTCATAATGTGAGATCTGGGGATTATACTTCCACCATGGCCATTGGGGTTTTCTATTCCCTATGTTTAAATAATATTTTCAGTTACCCATTTTTTGTTCCCCAAAGTATCTGACCATGAGAAAAGAAGATTTATGGATGGAGTGTGTTTATCATGACCATTGGACTCACTACGACTCCTTTTTGATGATTTCATGATTATTATTTGATTATTTCATACCTTGTCATCTCATAAACTTGGAATCATTATTTCCTAACACCCATTTTATATTTTCTTCTCCCAAATTCTTTACCAAACAAATACTCAGTAGTTTAGATTTATTTTCTTAAAATCAAAATTAGTTTTGGTTTATTTAATTGAATTAGTATTTTCTCCAATAATATCTCGATGGGTTCGACCTCAGACTAAAAAATTATATACTACCCATTACTTTAGTAGTTTTTTTATTTCATGTTATAAATTTCTAAATTCGGAAACTCAGCAAGAATTAACGGCATTTGTGGGGCTATCACCTACTATGTTGTACTCACACCCTACTCGAGATGCCTGATCAGTACCCAAATACCTTTCTTGTTTACAAGATAATATAGGGGAAAAATCCTTATGTTTTATGACTAAAATGAGAAATATCATGGATGAGGTAACCATACATGATTTGGGACCCACTTGGGGGAGTTTTAGTGTCTTTATTTTTGGTTTGCAATGAGACACTTGGAACATTATTTTGCATTGAATATGTGTTGTTAAGTTTTGATTTTGTATTTCCAATTTTGGTCACCTTATGATAATTTTATTTTTATTCTTATGGTTATATGTTATTATGATATTGTTTCTTATTTTCCACTTGTGTATTACTCTAATAAAAGAGATTATAGTCTCCCCATGATCGATATTGGACCCTTTCTACTAGTCCAAAGCCTCTGGAATATGGGGAGGCTCACATGAGGTCATGTGGCAGTCTGGCTTGGGGCACCAGCATGTGGAACCTAGGTTAGGACATTATAGAGATTATTTCACGAGAGGATGTGTAAATTTTGGGATGGTGGGTGGATCCAATGACATTATTAAATTTTGGGTCAGAAAGCGACTGGGTATGTAATTCCTAAGGTGGGGAGCACTAAAAGGGGAAATAACATGTGGCTAGGACTGGGGTAGACTGGGTTGATATAAATGAGATGGGTATGTTTAGTAAAATCTTTGTGTGAAGCCTGATAGATTAGTAAATATCTATATTATGGTGGTTAGACTGTAATGCCCCATGTTTTTTAGCAGGTCAAATTACTCAACCTTTTTTATTTTTTGTGTTTGGTGGTCAGGAAAACTTTTCTTTTGAGTTTCAAAACCTAATTCTGAGAATTTTATTGACAAAAGCCATTGTTTCTAAATGGGTTGTACTTCCTAAAAAGCACCTCAGTGTTTTAGATGAGTTTCTGGCACATCAGGCCATAGAAACATAGTTTCAGGAAAGGGAAGATAGAGGCACATATTTTGATCAAACCATGCGGCCTGCAAGGAAAAACTATACAACCCACTTCTACATTGAACATGGTTTTCTCAATATTATAGGTGGTTTCACATGACTATGTGAGTCTATATATTATTTTTAGAGATGTGAAACACATGATCTGTGCACGATTTACTAAATCGTACACCTGACCATGCACAGTGTAGTGCTTGGGCACTGAGCACTACATATTTGGTGCACAGTTATCCAGACCATGTGGCTCATTTGAAAGTTTAAAATAAACATATTTTCCCTCCCTTATCCCCCATTTCACGCATAGTGCCGAGGGCCCCTCCATTTCTTCTCCACCTGGGATTTGGTCTCCTCTCCTTGTCTATGCTCCGAATCAAGATCTGTCAGTCTCATTGGAATCTTATTTATAAGGGATTTAATTCACTTTCTTAAATTGTGTGTTCATATTTTCATATGAAATTCTAAATCAATGAAATAACTTTATCACTATTTTCAGGGTGTTTACTTAAATATTCAATTACTGTCAATTTTGCATGAGTTCAAGGTCGATATCAAATGAGAAAGCACCTATGAGTATAAGATACCTCTCAGGAATAAACTACCATGTGTTGAGAACTAGAGGTGAAAATTTAACATCTAGAAACACCTCTTTGATATCTATCTCCTGAAAAATTGGGGAGACACTAGGGCACCACTACCCCAAGAAATCACACAATCAACAAAGGTCACACTATCGAGACACATGGATTAGGGATTTCCTTATTCCTTGTCAAGAGACTATCCAATTTGTGTGGAATTGACTCATCCACATGGGTTTAATCTCATCCACATTAATGCGTCTTGATTAGGGATTAGGTTCTCCCCTCACCATAGGGATAACTTTTCACAAAAAATATAGAACATGGAAACAAATTATCATACCTCAAGTGAGGTCAAATATTACATCATAAGCAAGGTGAAAATAAAACACAAGAGAAAAACTCAGAATCGATCTGGGTACTAGTCACACATATCTGAATCCCATTCTCACCTACTCTCCTCGAGGCCACCATGCCTCCATAGGACATGAACCAAGGTAATTTTCCATCCATGAAGCACTTTCTCCTTATAATCCTCAATTCTCACCGGTTGCTCCACGAACGTTGCATCGTCCTCGATATCCAACTCTCCCAAGTCTAGGATGTGGGAGTCATAGTGTAGATACCAACAGAGATGAAAGATATGAAAGATGTTATGGATAATTTCCAACTACAGTGGAAATGCTAGATGATATGCCACCTCGCCGCCTCATCCCAACACCTTAAAGGGTTTAATGAACCAGAAAAAAATCTCACTCCCCCTATCAAACCTCCATTTTCCACATCGAGCGGAGGCCTTTAAGAACATGTGGTCCCTAATATTGTACTCCAATGGTCTCCTCCTATGATTGGAATACAACTTATATCCTTCCTGATCTACCTTCATCCTTTCACGCTCAATCTGAACCTTCTTTTTCATGCTCTTCACCACCTATGGGCTAAGAACACATGTCTTCCCAACCTTTGTCCAGCACACGGGCAAACGACACGGTCATCCATACAAGTCTTCAAACAGTGCCATGACAATGGTGGAGTGATAGCTATTATTGTAGGAAAACTACATTAGGGTCAAGTGTCATACCCAAGATCCTCCGAAGTCAAAGACACACACTCGCAGCATGTCATCCAATGTATGGATAGTTCTCTCTATCTTCCCATATTTCTGAGGATGGAAAGCTATGATGAGGAATAATTGGGTGTGAAAAGCATGTTTTAATCCCTTCCAGAATTGCGAAGTAAAGCATGTATACCAATCTGAAACGATGGATCTTGGGACTCTATACAACTGTACCACTTTACCCATGTACCTTTGTACTAAGGCATCTATTGTGCTCGACTCCTTAACCGCTAAGAAGTGAGATGATTTCATCAATCGGTACACCACTACCCAGATGGAATCACAACCTCCCTTGGTACTGGGTAGTCATTTGATGAAATCCATCAAGACGTCATCCCACTTCCACTCAGGAATATCTAAGGGATGTAACAGACCATCGGGAACATGATGTTCAGCCTTCACCTACTGACACAATGGGAACCTTGCCACAAACTCTTCCATTAACCGCTTCACTCTAAGCCACCAAAACTAGCCTCTCAATCCCCGATAAAACTTGTAGACTCCTATAAGTACCACCAAGGGTGAGTTATGTAACTCACTGAGAACTCCATCATGCATCACCACTGGGAAAAACAACTTCCCTCAAAACAGTACTTAATTCTGACTATCCTCTAAACATCTCTTCAGAGCATCACCCTAGATAACACGATCATGCATCACTTTAACCTTTGAGTCTCCCCACTGAGAATCCTCCACCTTCCATTCCAAGGAATATTTCACTATCATCTGAAATACACAGCCTATACGTTCCTCCACTCTCAAGCCTATATATAAAGAAGCCAACTCCTCCATTGCCTTCCAAGAATCTACGGACTCCAAAAATATATTCTTTTGTGACTTACTTCTCAAGGAATCAGCCACTGCATTCCCCTTCCTTAAGGTTTAGGAGATTTTAAATTCATAGTCTTGAAGAAACTCCATCCACCTCCACTGTTGCAAGTTCAGGTCTCACTGGGAGAAGACATACCTCAAGCTATCATGATCTGTGAAGGCCTAAAATGATTCCCCGATGATGAAATTCCACCAAAACTTCATCACAAACACCAACTATGAATGTTTCAGGTCATGGGTGGAATAGTTACATTCATGATTACGTAGTTTCCTATACCCATAAGAGATCACTCCCCACTACTACATCAATACACAACCCAATACTAGACTAGAATAATAACACAATACTATGAACATCACCCCTTCCTCTAGAAACCTCACCACTAGGGAACTGACCAACTTCCCTTTTAGATAGCTGAAATCTACCTGGAACTACTCACTTCATACGAAAGCGTGGTCTTTTCTAGTCAAAGATTTCAAAGTCACTACAACTCAAGAGAAGTCAGGTACGAACCATCGATAGTAACCTATTAGAACCAAAAAACTACGAACCTACACCACATTCTTGGGTGCTTCCCAAGAAACAACAGCTTAAACCTTTTATAGATTCGCTACTATTACATGTTGGGACACCATGTGTCCATGGAATTTTACATCTCATGTACAGAACATGAACATGTAAAAATTACCATAGATCTGGTGGTGTCGGAGGACCTCTAAAACCATTCTTATATGCTATGGGTGATGCTCCAATGATATTGATTAGATAAGTATGTCATCAATGAATACGACCACGAACCAATACAGATACTCATGAAAAACAGAGTTTGTGAGTCCCATGAACACAACTGGTGTGTTCATAATGCCGAATGGCATGACCATGAATTCAAAGTGCCAATACCTGCACCTGAAGTAGTCTTCAAGATGTCACCCTCCCTCACCCTCAACTGTTGATATCCATACCACAAGTCGATCTTAAAAAACCCACCCACTTCCTTTAACCAGAAAAAAATGCCATCGATCCTCGGGAGGGGGTAACGGTTCTTGACCATTACCTGATTCAATCTCCGATAGTCTATGCATAGCCTAATATGACTATATGCCTTATTTTCAAAAAATATTAGATCATCCCATTATGAAACACTTGTTCAGATAAAACCCTTCTTCATCATGTCATCAACCTGAATCCATAACTCCAGCAACTCATTGGGAACCATCCGATAGGGACCCATAAATATTTGATGGGCACTGGGTTCTAAGTCTATCCCAAAGTCAACATCACGTCGTGGGGGTAGAGTCACAACCTTTTTGGAGGAATACATCTTGGAACTAAATGAAAATCCCTGAAACATCCACCATCTCTTAGTCTTCTGATTCCACTGACAGCTTAGCTAACAAGGAAATAAGGGGCTCCACATGCAGGTTTCCCTCCTCGAAACTCTTCTCGGTAATGAAAACTACATGCTGGCCACCCATATCCAAGAACTCAACCCTTATCCATAATCATTTGGTAATAGAATGCATGGAAAATATCATGTTGATCCCTATTATGAAATCTTATGGCTGCATTTGTCGCAGAAGAAGATCCCCACTGGACTAATGTGGCCCCAACATTAGTCTACATTCTCTCCAAACATCAAACTGGTTGGTCTAACCTCAAACTGGAGAACTCAACACCAGGGGAATGGAAAGTGTATCTGTCTCTAGACCCAAGGCATGGGATATACATGGTGAAAAAATTATTGTGAAGCTCCTAAATCAAACAAGGCATAGATAGGAGTACTAAACAGAATGATCTTACCTCGAACAACTTCTAGCCCTGCTGAAACTATTGCCTCTGTGGCGTGTAAATACCCATTACCAACTCCTCTACCCCTCATCTATCATCCAACTCCTCGACCATGCCCTAGTTGAGGTCCCTGAGGCGCACCCTAAGTTCGGCCTCCTCTGACACCATTCTCCTCCGGTGGAGTAGGAGCTCACTACCCCTACTGCTGGAAAGGCCTGGCTGAAAACTGTTGCTACTGAAGTGGGTGTTGAACCTGCCCACCCCCACTGTACTATCCTCATATAGGGAACTAATTCTGAATATTCCCACGGTTTCCATAGATAAATAATCTCAGTCCTAGGCTCATGAAGAAAGGGCGAGGACTGAGAGGTTGAAATTGGAACTTTTGCTGCCAACTCAGTTAGGTCCACTAGGTCGAATACCCTGGGAGGGGGTGAATCATTTTATGATAGATTAAAATATTTTCCCATCCATATCTTGTTTAATTGTTATAAAAAACTTAATTCTCTCTTCCCCCCATAGCATTATATGAACAGATATGAAATCATGCATAGGACACAGTGATTTTTACTTGGTTCACCCTCACTGGACTACGTCTAAAGAGCATACAACGACAATGTGCTGATGTACCGAATTCACTAAGGCTCACTGCCAATATTGAGTAAGATTTACAGGCTAGATATTTTATAACCAGGGTCATTGCCTTTAAAAGTTTTAGGGTCTTCTCACTTCATTTCCATAGTTCACTCCCTATGCCTCTTTCTCTAACTCACTGACTGTGGAAAGGGTCACTGGCATCCTCTTCCTTCGCTCACTGCTCTTGGAAAGGAATACACTCATAGTTAATGGATTTTTAGGTCAAACACAATTTATGGACATGTAGTTCCCTTCATTTTCATGAATTCCTACATCCTCAACTATAGTTAGATGCTCTATTGAATTTCCTTTTTCACTCGTAGAAGAATTCCACCTTCTTAGGTACACATAGGTACCAGGAACTCCTTTCGAAAACTGATTTGAAGTTTTTTCAAGATTCCAGGTGAAAATCGTAAACCACTTTTCTCTCCCACATACTGAGTACCGGGTTTGGTACACAGGACAAATTCTTGATGTACCGCTACTGCTACCGCAAACCTCTCTTCGTCTGGGTACAACCTTCGCCTTCGCGATCCCATACCGCTATTGCGTACTGATTCTGCAAACCTCCACTGCAAAACCCCTCATGTCTGCGAACTGTTCTCTATTCGAATATTTCCTTCACTTACTCATATTGAATCTCCTCCTCCGTGTACTGAGTCAACTCCTTCCACATACCAGACTTCCTCTTTCACATTCCATACTTTCATTTCGAGTTATGAATCCCCGCAAACACCTTCAGCTTGAACCACTTTCAGACTTTGCCAAATTTCCAGAGCAAAATATGCTCTATAATGATGTTTAATCTCCACAATGATCAGTGTTATTATCCATTCTTATATAGGAAATGATATCCACAAAATACTCAAAATTGATATTTACCAAATCTTTAATTCAGCCTCCACCGCCTACCTATCTCTCTACCATCACGAAACTCAATCCATCTGCGAACCAATTTCCTACGCGCTCCATGTACCATCGTTAATCCTACATGTTCAATCTCCTCTATCCACTTCAGTCCATCTATGTACCACATCACCTTCCACCGCGAACCGTTTCTAGTTTCGCAAATCACTTCAGCATACCATTTCTTCTACTCCGCGTACAGTTCCCAGATCTTGGTATGTGATCAATGCATTATGGTACACGATTATCATCCTTTGACAATTTTCTTAAACTTTCTTCATTCAGTTCACTCCTATGAAGAAATCCTTCCTTTTCCAACATCAAACTCCCTATTTTGAGGCCCAAAAATTTTGCAAACACTATGAAACAGTGCCACCTTAAAACATTTCTTCGGCCAACACCAATCATACTCATTTGTGGTCATCCGAATTTTCCAAAAAACAAAATCACACCTAAAACATACTGAGAGGAAACACTGAGGGATTTTTTTCCTAAAAATATCCCCCTTTTGGTTTTTTGAAAACTTTTCTTATAAAAATTATGCGCCCTTTGATACCGCATTAAAACTCCTTCCAACTTCATCCACCATTTGCTTTACGCAATTAAGATAGCGATCAAAGATTTACTCAACACATACTCTAATACCACATGAGTAATTCTTAGTGTCAGAAACAACATTAAATGAAAATTTCATCAAATAATCGCTTTATTTATGACACCCATTGTTGATACCAAATTGATACCAATTGATGAGTGATGGAAGCCTTCTGACACCATTCCAACACCACTCTTCTTCTTTTATCACAATCCTCATCTATATTGATATCTATTCATTGATTGATCACTTCTAGAATCGTCATATTTAATGATACCCATGTATTATAGCTCCTCTATCTACCTTTAACTCAGCTTCAACTCCCCCTATCTCGCTGCTCCACTTAACATCTTCTACCCATGTATTTTCTCCCCTGAAATATTCACATTTTCTCCCCCTTTGTCAATGAACCCGAAGGACACTCCATAATTGTTTTTGATATGGTAAATAACACATATCATCGCATTAGGGAAGGACACATAATACCTTAGGGAGAGTTTTTCAAGTGTGGGGAATCAACTGGACTCCCATAGTTAGTCGATGCCTTTGAAATGCTTTTTTGGGAAAGACCTTCGTAAGAATATATGCAACTTGTTGATCTGTAATAACATACTCCAACTTCACAAGACCTTGATCCACTTTATCCTTGATAAAATGATATTTGATTTCAATGTGCTCTGTCCTCGAGTGATGGAATGGATTTTTGCTCCAATTAATAGCACTTGAATTATCACAATGAATCCCAATTGGATATTTCACTTTAATTCCCATATCTTCAAGTTGTTGCTTCATCCAAAATAGTTTTGTTCAAGCTTGACTAGACACAATGTATTCAGATTCTGTGGTTCTCAATGAGATGAAATCTTGTTTCTTGATTAACCAAGAAATTCACAACTCTCAAATATAAAAGGAACATTCTGATGTTGATTTCCTATCATCTTCTGAACCAGCCCAATCTACATCTGTATATCCCAATAACTCTGGCTGAGATTTTTCATTATACATTAATCCAAAATCCATTGTTTCCTTGATATACTGAAGAATTATATTTACTAAAATCATGTGTCTTTCCTTGGTATTGCTTTGTTACCTTGCTATTTGGCATGGGGAAAACACAATATCAGGCCCTGTCGCTATCAAGTACAATAGACTTCCAATGATCTGCCTGTATTTTGTGGTATTAACTGCCTTGCCTTCATCATCCCGTGATAGTTTCATTCGGGTAGTAATTGGAGTCTTCATATCTTTGGAATTATCCATTCCAAATCTTCTCATAACCTCCTTGGCATATTTATATTGATAAATAAAAGATTCATTCCTTTCTTATATCACCAGTAAGCCAAGGAAAAATGTCATCTCACCAATCCTCGACATTTCGAACTGGATTTTCATAAATTCAAAACACTGTTTTCATTGTTCTTCATCTAATCCACAAAATATTATGTCATCGGCATAAACCAAAACCATCATCCTTTGACTGTTTCCATTGTTGGAATATATATTGAAATCAACTCCCCCCACACTAAAAACCAACTTCTCTAGAAATTGATCAATCCTTGAATACCATGCTCTTAGAGCTTGCTTTAAACCATATAAATCCTTATTTAACAGACATAATTTGTTCTCATATTCATGAATGAGAAAACCATCAGGCTGCTCAGTGTAAACTTCTTCTTCTAGAACTCCATTTAGAAATTCTGACTTGTCATCCATCTAGAAAACTTTAAACTTTCATTGCACAGCTATAGACAATAATAAGATGATTTTCTCCAGACTTTAAATAGTCGCAAACATCTCATCAACATCAATAACCTCTATTTTAGAATACCCTTTTCACACCAATCATTCTTTTTTCGAATGACAACACCATCTTCATTCATTTTGTTGCAAAAGACCCACTTTTTCTGGATAACGTTCTTGTCTACTAGTCTCGAAACAATTTCCCACGTCTGATTCTTCTCAATTTGGTCAAGTTCTTCATTCATTACCTAAACCAAATTCTCATCTCTAGCTACTTCATAAAAAAATGTAGGTTCCACTTGTGATATGTACAATACTTGTTGTAGAGACTTCATCCTTCTTGCCTACACTAGTGTAGTCTGATCACCAATTATGTTCTTCCTATCAATTTCTGCTCTTCTTGTTGGTCTCTGTGAAGACACTGATTTATTCTCATCATCAGAGTCTTCTTCTGAATCAACCTATGGAGTTGGAGCATCTCCAGACCTACTCATCTTTTCATCATTATCCTCCTGAGTCTGATCATGAATTTGCTGAAGATTCTGTTCATTCTCCTCAATAGTCACATCATGACTTTCAACTATCGTTCCCATTATCTTATTGAATCATTTATATGATTTAATTTTATTTTAGTATCCCAAGAATATCCCTTCATCCCCACAGGATTCAAATTTCATATGTTTCTCCTTATTGAGAATGAAACCTTTACTTCTAAATATTCGAAATTTCATTAATGATGGATTATTCCCATACCATAACTCATATGAAGTCTTATCCTATTTTGGAAAAAGTAAAACTCTATTTTATGTGTATATTACTATCATCACTACATCATTCCAGAATTTCTCTGGATTGTCTTTCTCAATGATCATTTTTTTGGCCATGTTTTTGACAATCTGATTTCCCCTCTCAACTAATCCATTCGGATGTGATGTTTTTACTACTAAAACTTGACACCTTATTCCATGTTTCTTGACATAATCCTCCACTTGGTGATTTTTGAACTCTATTCCATTATTATTTGAATCATATTGATTTTCTGACCAAGCATCTTTTCACATTCCCTTCGATATCTTGTAATGAAACTGAACACTTCAGATTTGTGGGTGATTATTGATACCCATTCCATTCTTCTATAGTAATCAATGAAGAGAACATAATATCTCTTCCCATAAACATCCCTTGAAGAAATTGTCCCACACACATCAATATGCACCTAATCAAGCAATCTTTTTGTATTTTTCTCCTTTTTCTTATAAGTCTTTCAGATGATCTTCCCCTGTTGGAAGGCATCACACATATGAGTATGATCACATGATAATCTAGGGATATTTTGAGCTACATCATATTTCACTAGATTTTCCAAGTAACCTTGGATTATATGACCAAGACGCTTATGTCATAACTTGTTTTCCTTATCCTTGGACAGAAATTACATATCTTCTTCTCTACTCATCAAGTAGATATTCCCATTCGTATGCTTTACTTGAAACACAATAGAACCATCCTTTTCCTTCATGATACATAATTTCTTTGAAAAAATTTTGGCATGACCTGAGTTGTACAATTGATTGACACTAAGAAAGTTGTGACTAAGCCCCTCAAAAACTGAGACACCAGCTCGTCTCATGTCTTTTCCTACAAACATGGATTTTCCAGAACCAATAATTTTTAAGCCCTCATCATTACCAAATCTTATGATACATTCTTTATAATACCTGATTCTAGTCACTAGATCCTTATTTCCTGTCATATGGGAAGTGCATCCACTATCAATGATCCATATCCCAGGGAGATCTAAATATTTGAATGCAATTTCTTCAACCACTTCATGCTTGGACATTTTCTTTTTGACCCAAGTCTTTGACTTCATACCTGACATGGAAGGATAATCTTGTTCTTTCTCATCATTTAATGGACCAGCTTCAACTTTCAAGGCTAAAAATAGATTTTCAATTTTCATCTCTCTTGATGATATATTTTTCTGCTTCTTATGAACAAATTTGGTCTTCCTCGGCACATTCCTCTCCATTGTTGATGTACAATATCTTGTTATATGTCTGAATCCTTTACACCTTAAACAAATACCATTAGATGATGACCTAGAATTTTGATATCTATACGACTGCCTTTGTTGGTATTATTCCCTTTGGCACCTCTTTGATATGGAGAATACATTTTGAGAGTGTCCCATATTACCACATAAATAGAATCTTATGTGAGGTACATTCCTGTGTGGAAATGATGCACCACTAGTTGGGCCTTGAGTTTTCTGAATCTTCTGATTATTCTTCATAACCAAATCGATCTTAAATATTAGAGTGGGTGCTTGTGGTCTGACTTGAACCATAACTACTTTATGCTTTAGATTATTCCTTGTACACACATTATCATTCAGAATTGATTATTTATTTTGTTCTGATGGACTACTCTGCTCAAACATCATCTTATCTGTTTCCCGTATGATCTTATTTCTTGATGTCAAACCTATAGTTATTAGTTTATCCAGATCTTCAATTTTTTGTCACAGATTGACGACTTCCACTTTTAGTTGTTCGATATGTTCAATTTGATCTTTTCTAGTTTTAGTCAAACAATCTATTTCTATTTTCTATTATTCAATTTTTATTTTTTACTCAACTACCTTTTTTGAGAATTTTGGTATTGAAGACCTTAGCTTTTCAATTTTTGCATTAAATTCATAATTTTCTTCTTTTTACTACTGCATAAAGAGTTTGGCATCACGAACAACTTTGTTAGCTTTATTTTTTTGGCTCTTAATATATATACCTCTTCAAGGGAAACATCTAATTCAGACTGAAGATCAACTATTCCTTCAATTTATACTTCTTCATTTTCACTTACCTCTCTGGTTAATGAATTTCCAAAAACTTCCACCAAAGCATCTATTTTATGATCCCTGCAGTTTTCCAGCACTTCTGCCTCATATTCTTCTGAAATTTAATCCTCTTTTGAAAGAATATTATTCTTTTTGAAGAACTTTCTCCTTGTACTTCTCCTCCATTTCTCATTTGTGGAATACTTCTTTTGGGTAATTTCATCATTTTCATCATCAAACTTATTAGGACACTTTGTTGCAAAATGAATTATCTTCCCGCATCGGAAGCAAGAAAATGGAAGTTTACCTTTAAACATCCATTTTAACTTTTGTATATTAGAGGAGATAAATTACATGACATCATCCTAATTGTCCTCCTCAGGACTATCTTCAACAGAGAGATTCTTCATGGCCTTGAATGCCACTTCCTTAGACTTCCCCTTTTCCACTATAATGTTATCATCATTTCTCATTTCATATGCTACAAGGGTACTATATAGGTTATCTAGTGTCATCTCTTTCAGGTCTTTTTCTTACAACACTGAAACATTTGGATTGAACCATGGTGAAAATTTCCTCAAGATGTGTTTCACAATATTTATATCTTTAATGATTTCTCCAAGACCCCTCATGTCTTTCAAAATAATATTTATCCTATCGAAGAATGCATCAATAGTATCATTGTGATACATTTTGAGATCCTCATACTTGTTCTATAGAACCTGTAGCTTTGCTTCTCAGACTTTTGTGTCGCCCTCATAAATGCTCAACAATTTTTCCCACATTGCATGTGATGTTTTACAGGACATCACCTTCATGTAAATTGGATTTGATAGAGATCCTCATAAAGCATTGATCCATTTAGCATCAGCATCCAATTCTCTTATTTCAGCCTATGATAAAGCTCCACTATTAATGCCAGCTGATATTCCATGAATAGTTGTTGTGAAGACATCTATCCCTACTTATCAGAAGTAGTGCAACATTTAATTCTTCCATAGTTGAAAATTATTTTCATCAAATATCAGATTTCATTTATGATTTACCACCTCTATTTATTCTTCTTTAGAGAGAACTGCTAACTTTCAAACATTCCCTCTGATACCAAATGTTAGGTAAACTAGTTCGAATACCCTGAGAGGGGGGTGAATCAGGGTATGATAGATTAAAACTTTCTCTTGTCCGGATCTTGTTTCATTGTTAGACAAAATGTAATTCTCCCTTCCTCCCATAGTAGTATATGAACAGCTATGAAATCAGGCATGGGAAACATTGATTTTTACTGGGTTCACCCTCACCGGGCTACATCCATGGAGCATACAACATCAATATATCGATGTGTTGAATTCACTAAGGCTCACTACCAATAACGAGTACAATGTTCGGGTGAGATATTTTATACCCAGGATCACTGTATTTACAAGGTTTAGGGTCTTCTCACTATATTCCCAAGGGTCACTCCCTATGCCTCTTTCTCTGACTCACTGCCAATGGAAAGGGTCATTTTTATCCTCTTCATTTTCTCATGACTCTTAGAAAGGAATCCACTCATAGTTTATGGATGTTTAGTTCAAAAAAAGTTTATGGACATGTAGGTCCCTTCATTTTCATGACTTACGACATCCTCAACTATAGGTAGATGCTCTATTGAAGATCCTTTTTCACCCGTAGATGAATTCTACCTTCTTGGGTACTTCTAGGTACTGGGAACTCCTTTTATAAACTGATTTGAAGCTTTTTCAAGCTTCCTGGTGCAAATCGAGAACCACTTTCCTCTATCGCATACTGAGTATTGGGTTTGGCATGTGGGACAGCTTCTTCATGTACCGTTGTTGCTATCACGAACTTCCCTTCATTTGTGGACTGCCTCTGACTTCGCAATCACGTACCGCTACTACGTACCAATTCTGCAAACCTTCTCTATAAAACCCCTCGTTTCCATGAACTATTCTATGTTTATGGAATTCATTCACTTCCACATAATGGATATCCCCCTCTATATACCTAGTCAACTCCTTCTACGTACCCAACTTCCTCATCTGTGTAGTGGACTTCCTTTATAGGTTATGAATCCCTGTAGACACCTCCAACGCGAACCACTTTGAGGAATTACCGAATTCTCAGAGAAAACTATTATTTCTAATGATGTTCAATCTTTATAGTAATTAGTGGGATTAACCATTCATATATAGGCAATTATATCTGCAAAATCCTCTTAATCAAGATTTTCCAAATCTTCAATTCGACCTCCACCACCTACCTATCTCTCTGTCGTCGCGATCCACAAGCCATCCATGAAACAATTTCCTACACGCTCCACATACAACCTTTTCTCCTACGAGGTCAATCTCCTCAGTCGACTTCATCCCATCCCCATACCGCATCACCTTCCGCTGTGAACTGTTTCTGGCTTCACAAATCATTTTAGTGTACCGTTTCTGCTACTCTGTGTACCATTCATGTAACATGGTACGTGGTCCATGAATTATGGTATGTGATTCTCATCCTTTCCCAATTTTCTTGAATTTTCTTCATACAGTTCACTCCTTTGAAGAAATCCTTCTTTTGTCAACATCAAACTCCTGATTTTGAGGCCCAAAAATTTAGCAAACACTGGAAAACGGCACCATCTAAAAACTTGTCTTTGGTAAACACCAATCATACTCATTTCCAGCCATCCGGCTTTGTCAACAAAAACAATCACTCCCAAAACATACTGAGAGGACAACTTGAGGGATTTTTTCCCAACATACTCCCTACTAGAAAAAACATGGAAGGTCATGATGTTGGAGGCCTACTATTGATGGACATTCCTTTTGACAAACATGGAAGGTTCCCTTCTCAGGGAACACCTCCCAGAATGTGCATCATCTCCACTAATTCATTGTACTTCTGAACCTCAAAGTATGTCGGTAAAGTGAAGGGAGTAATAGCATACTTAACAGAAGGTCAAAGTTCCTCCTCTAAGCGTCTTGATAGCGAATCCTCATCCGAAAAGAGGTCTAGAGAAAAATGAAGTATATCCTGGAACTTGATCTCGAGCTCCCTTAATGACATGCTCCATTGATGGAGGGATAGTAGCTCTTGAAAATTTTCATCCTTCATCTTGGAAGAAATGAATTCTTCCCAAAACTCCTTCTCAATGTTAGTCAACGAAACCTCAATTTTCTTCTTCTCCCCAAGGTAAAGCATCCACCACTGACGTATTTCTCCTCATATCTAGATCATGGTTAGGGGAACCCAGTACTCTGTTAGATCCTAAATCAAGATAAAAATGCTCACTAGCTTCTTGATCCAGCTCTCTGTATCCATGTCTGAACACAACCCCCGTACTTTCCCAGGGTCTGCCATTGGAAGGCATGAAGCATCTCCTTCCACTGGTCTTCCTCCTCCTCTCGATCAGCCCTCCGTTGACTAGGTAGATCAACTTCTTGGGCCTCAATTTCTCATAGCACTCACAGATGATGCTCAGGTTCTATAGATGAAAAAGCAAAGAAGAAACTCCTAAGCCCAAGTAGTGTGAAAAAAAATCCTTTTAAATTTTTTTTAAACTTTTTATTTATTTTAAATTACTAAAACACCCAAGACAAACAAGAACACAAGTCATTATGATGCATTTACATTTCCCAATGTCTCTACATTGCAATTAGTGTATCCTCACTTGGACATTTAGTAGGTCCGTAGTCCTTGAATCAGATCACAGGGGGGCCTCCAATCTTGTTTTCTAGATGATCTTCTTTGGCCTATTTCATGCACCAAGATTATCTAACACTGTTTCCCTACCATCCCATGAAATCCTCATTATTCCAAACCCTAAACTCCATCTTATCTCTCAACCTCACCTCTGATAACATTCTATCATGAATCACCTTCTCCAAGATGAGGGAAGGGATGGAAAAGTGCCATGCTCTTCCTTCCTAAAGGTGAAGTAGAGATAATGACCCCTGAGTCCCGCCTTCAGTAGGCCCTAGGGTGGAAACTAGAACCAAGGGTATAGAATATCACAAAAATGGAAGGAATTTCCCTTTTTGAACAATATTGGGATATAAGAAGTTAAATCCCAGCAACACCAAGACTAAAGGTAAAGTAAATCCAATAATTCATTCCCACATGCATGTTCAAAAATAAAACTGATACAAAGTAAGACAAAAATACCAAATAATGTACCAAGGAAAAGAAACTAAATGGAAACAGAAACTATCCTGATGCCTGAGCTAATAAAGTCCATCACAGTCCTCAAATTCCTCCTAGAAGCCTGAAAACAGTTTTACATACATAGGGTGAGAATACAAGTATACTCAGTAGGGAAACTAAATCTAATCATGCACAAGTTATGGAAGATACTAATTCCCCTCTAAGAAAATAGTAGAACCTCAAGAACCTACCAGGGAATACTAACTAGGAAAACCGCTCCAAGCCACACTCACCCAAGTAACGCAAGCCAAGTAAAGTAATAGTATAATCACATTGATATTTGGGTACCCCAAACACTGCTTTCCCACTGGTGAACTGCTCATTCCTAATGATCTGATGTCTTGACACTAACACTCTTCCCACATGTGATCCCACTTCCACAACCTGTCCACACACACATAGGACTCAAACCATACACAACCATGACCATAGACACCTAGTCCACAATAGCCACCACCACGCTCAAAAACACTTAGGTCACAACAACCACACATCATGCTCTAAGACACCAGGGCCTCATCCCAAAGGTACTTGGGAAAACACACATGATCCCCTCATCGAAAAAAACATTTTCTCAAAGGATGTTGGACTTTTTTAAGCCTCAACCCAATAGAACCTACTCAAATATTCCCAAGTGGAAAGATAGTGAAGAGGATGCGAGGAAGAAAATTAGTAACCGACCATCCATCCTCCCCCTGGGATGTTGGGAAAGATACCCTCCCCCATGAAATATAGGTGTTTGGAACATAGTGATCAAAAATGGTGGGGTCCATATTGAAAACCCAAGGAACTAAAATATATATATATAGGTAATCAAACACTCAGTCCCAACCTACGGGTTTCACACAGACAAACAACAAGCCCATACCAGCAGCATTTTTGATGCTACTCCTACATGCACAACCACATAACAACCACTTCCAAAACACAACACATCCTCTTTTTGTTCACTTTCCATTTATTTATTTAATGGGATTCACATAAATATTTCCAACACCACCAAGAAACTAACAATAGTAACCATTCCAAGAAACCAGAAAAAACAAAACTACAGTCCCACTGCACAATAGCACAAAACTAAACTTGAAGTCCCACATCACTTCCCCATTAAACTACTATATACTATCATTCATCAAAGTAAAACCAACCATTCTTTGTCTCACAAGCTAGCCTTGTATCCCCTCTTCCCAAACAAATCTTAATGCAGTCTCACTGCATAACAAGCTTGTAACCACACCACAGTCCCACTGCTCAACATCCCTATGTGACCACAACACAACATAAAGGCAGTTCAACTACCTACAAGTTCATCCATTCTACATTCAATCAATCTCTTGGATTGAGACACCAGAACACCCCATGGACCACCCCACATACCAAACCCATAGAACCCAAATCGAAACATACTGCACATAACCACAACTCTCAAACCAAGGGTATTAAAATTTAACCAATAGGGGTTCTTTAATTTCCACTTTAATATAACAGGGGTGATCACAAAACATGTTTGATCCAGGGGAATCCATTTACATAACCGAGTGTACATGATTAATCAAATTTCATGTTATATCTATATATCAAAACATCACAGAAAAATACCATCATTGCACAAGCAAAGACAACCAATGGTCATGATTTTCAGAAGGCATACATCCACAATAATCCATTAAAGGAATCAAAGATAACAAAATAAATCAGGCGATCAACATCAAACTACACCCTACCCACTACTTTATCTTTTTGATTTATCATTCAATCATATTAAATCATTGTTTAATTATTCTTTTTAGAAGAGTATAAAATTGTTCCTCACAAAGATCCATTAATATACCCACCTTATATGATGTGTAATTAAAGAGAAGAAAAAGAAAAATCTCTACCTAGATGATCAACGATCGAAGTTCCTTCTTGCATCAAGAGTAGGGGATGACGTGAATTATAAGAAGAACTCCAAGGATGAGTGGGAAGGGCTCCAGCATGGGTGCATGACTCATATTAGGAGGAATTCTCTAGAAGTAACATGAGAAATAAAAAGGAAGAAGCAAGAGAGGATCTCAGCTTAATAAGAGGTCAGATCCTAAAATCAGGGAGACTATTTCAAAGAACCTGAAAGTTGGATTGTGGCTCGACCACACGGCTTGTCGGTTTCACATGTTGAATTAATTGAGATTTAATAATTCCCCTTGGAAACGGTTGAGATAGACCAAAAGATGGTATTGATTTGATAGATTAGCGTTAAATGGAGAAATCATGTAATAGGGGTGAAACTGGGAAAAATTAGAAAACTGGTCAAGGGGTGTGACACGGTTTGGTGAGACATCGTAACAGTGCCACCGTAAGCAGAACGACCGTGATGGTGTGACCGTGATGGTGCGACCGTAACTGTGCCACCATAATGTTGAAACCATAAACAGTGTGACTGTGATGATACCACCATAACTGGTGTCACCGTAACAGTTCCACCATGATGGTGCCACTATGACAGTATGACCGTAACGGTACCACCATTTGGTGGAACCATTTGGTGGAACCGAGTTTTTGGAAAACTCTTGGTGCAATCCAATTTGATCCCTACGAACAATAAGACCACTGTATTTTTACAACGGAATGGCACAGGGAAATTCGGGTCATTAAAAATTCCTATAGGAAATCCCTACTACCAGCCTCCCACTAGCTAGTTAGTGGCCCTCACCAGTTAGTCGTTGGACTTCCTGAATCTCTTCTAGCTATAGGTTCATGTCCACACCTATAAAAACCACAACCAATCAAAATGAGTCAAATGAACACCCCAACCCTTCTATACAATTGAAACCAATATTAAACAAAAGAAACAATCTAGAAGTGTACAAAAAATAAAAAAAATAATAACATGGGTAGTGTAATGTAACACCCTGAGATTTTAAAAGTGGAAAATCATGTTGGATAGCATTCATGACAAACATAAACAAGATTAGAATGGAATGCAATACCCTAATACTTTATGATATATTTATTTTTAAATAAATTCAATCTCTTTGATATCTTTTGATGCACGCAACACCAGGTTTAAATGAAACATGATACTTTATTCAAATATTATTATTTAAACATGGTCATTGTAACCTAGAAATTAAGTTGACGAGTATGAATAGGAATAGATAAATTATAAAAATTATATGGTTTATAAATTTATTAATTAAATTCAAATATTATATATTTATTTTAAACAAAATAAGATTAATTTTAAATAAAGAGAAATATTTTTTGAAAAAACCATATTTTTTTAAAAGGCGGTTAAGTCACACTTTACACACATAGTATAGAATTACTTTTTACCATTTTTATAAAATTTATTTAATAAAATTTAATTAATTTTCTAAATCATATTATTGAAATTAGTTTTGAATTAATGTTTTTTGATTTTTCTTAAATGTCTCATTTTTCGATGAATAGTCATAAAATAGTGATTTTTATTAAAAACATCCTTGTCATTTAAATAATTTACAAGTACCATTTAATTTTAAAGAGAATTTAAAGGTAAAATTAGTAAAATTATATAGTAATTAATAAAAATTAGGTCATTAGAATCAATTTAACATTAAATTTTCATTTACAAACTTGCTAATCTTTTAAATTTTTTCCTTTTGGAAAAACACTTTTTCGACATGATTATGGGTTTAATTTATAATTAAATTATAACACATATGTGAATTGAATTTTTAAAATTATATTCTATATTTGGAATCATAATAATTCATATTTTCTAATAATATAAAAATAAGTTTTTATTATAATGAATAGTGAAACCCATAAAAAAATTATCGTGGTTACAGTAAAACGGATTTACTGTGGGGTTAATCTTAAAATATTTAGGTTAAAAATGACCCAAAACATTTATAATTATTATTTTATGGTCATAGTTTGACTTTATATCTTAAAAGGTTTTAAAATGGGCCATTTATCATCTTTTTTCATGAGAAACATGTGGGTGTAATTATTTATTTTCAAAAATACCAAATGTGTCCTCTCTCCCACTTATATAAATCCATCTCTACTCATCTCCTTTCCAAAATTAAAAAATCCATTTTTTTAACTAATAAATACCCCAATATGGTCCCTAATCCTCTAATATCATCCTATTAGTATTGGTTTTGTTCATAAATCCTACCTAGGAAGGATTTTGGTGCAATAAAAAAAGAAGTTTTCTGAATAAGAGGTAACGTCCGTAACTGAGTGTTTTATTTTGATTTCTCTTTCCACCTCCTAGAAAATATTATTAAAACATTATTATAAAATAAACCAAGTATATTAAATATTAATTTATGTTTTTATGTTATGTTAATGACATAGAACCACCTTCTACCCATTAAATGGGAATCACAACCATTGATCGTGTGTACAGTAGACTACCGCCTCACGAACCGATGTAATTCATTTTCCATAACCACTTCTTAAATATCTATATAATGATGTATTAAAGGTTTATATATGAAAGTTTTTATATAATTTTACCTATTTAATTATAATATCACATATACCTTCTTACTTTCTATTTTGTAGGGAATACAGTAACGTCGCTTGTGTGTACAAAGGGCTAACACCTCGCAAAGTGATGTGATTCATTTTTAACATATGATTTAAATGGAAAATAATAAGAATTAATTTCAGGTTTATATATGATATTAATAATAATTATATAAAATGAATATATTATATACCTTATTATCTTATCATCCATTGAATAAATGACAACGTCATTCGTGTGTATGGCAGACTACCACCTCATGAGGAAATGTGATTTGTTTTTCACTAAAGCTTTACATGGAAGGTAAAAAATGATATATTTAATGAAAATATATGATATATGTGAAATGATATTTATTATTTAAAATTAATATAAAATTAAATTCTTTACCCTTTCACCCATTAAGTAAATAATAACGTTGCTCATGCGTACATATAACCTATAGTCTCTACGGGGCAATGTGATTCATTCTCCATGATCAAAATTTAAATAATGATTATAAAGATATTTATAATAAAAATTATTTTTATAACATTTATATCATTATTAAAATCATGTAACACAACATATTTTCAAGATCTAAGACATTTTGGATAAAACATGCATAAGAAAACAAGGCAATTAACACCCAAAACAGTAGTGATAATGAAAGATTATTAACGAATGAGTAATAAGATGTTATAAAATGATCGCATATTATATAATAAATATTAATATTTTTATGGTATAAGTTAATAGTATTTTTCAAAAAACTATACAATATGTTAAAGAGCGCTCAACTAAAGGGAAACACGAGGTAAGGTGTTTCTTAAATTAATTTCCATTGATTGGGTTATACAACTATTTCATTTATTATATCATACCAAAATTATGCGTGAAACTAATTTTGATTGATTTAAGTTGTATTTTAACTTTATTTATAATTATAATCATTCTTTACACATAATCACCCCATTTATTAAATATCACCTCAATTATATGAAATTTGTAAGGGTTTCGTCTCAAACTTCTATCTTTGAGACACATGTTCTTTTATGAACATAATTTATTTTTAATGGAGTATATACTTACCATTAAAATGATATATTAAGAATAAATCCTAAATAATGATATTATATATTACAAATCATTTAATTTATTCATGGTAATTAATTATTCAATTGTTACCAAAGTGGTAAGGGTTTATGTTTCAATCACATTTTAATCGGGATTTTTTATGCTTCAATTTACATTGAAGTAAATTATTTGATCATTGTATAATAAACTTATTTAATTTGATTATCATCCGGTTATTCATGATTTTTTCAATCAATCATTCAATTTTTCTCTCTTTTTTACTTAAAATGATTGAGAACATTCTTTTAGGAAAATCCAACTTCATTTATCTTTTCGATTAAAAGTCATTTTTCCTCCAAATACATGTTTTATAAAACTATTTTCCAAAATTGATTACTATAATTGTTCAAATTAATTCTCGTCCTTAATTTTATTTTATATAAAAAAAATTAAATTAATCTTCCTAACATTTTATGAATAAGGTAATTTTTGACTTTTCATATAAAAATGCGAAAGGAATCATTTTATTTTTTAATGTATTTGACATGAATGAAACTCTTCCACTATCAAGAACACCCAATGTTTTAATTCTTACTTATGTTGTTTCAAAGGTAATCTTCAAAAAATTGTTTTCTTTATTTTTTGATAAGGTTTTATATTTTAAATAACTATTTTCAAAATGGAAAGTATATTTTCCTCAAAAAATTTCAAAGTGATATTTTAAAATCATTTTCCATATAAGATGACATCATTTTATCTTAGTCATTGTGAAAATTTTATTTTCCTCAAGAATGTTTTTAATATTTTCAAAAGTATTTTCATCAATGAAAACAACCTTTTATGATATATATTACATATAAATTATCTATACATGTTTCTCACATATATAACTAGTTATTATCCCTCCGTTTAATGGTGGTAATACCTGCCTTATGATCATTTCTCCAAAACAATTATTATGAAATTTCCTTTGAATATAATATGAAAAAATATTATGCAACCCATTTTCATTCCATGGTTAATTATTATGTTATTACGTATGATTTATATCCTTTAAGTGGCATAATTAGATTAGGAACATGTTATGACGGGTGTGCCTAAACACAACTTCAATGCACTGGGAAAAGAATTAGTCTCATGAGACATCATGTATGGGGCTAGGGAGTAATCCTAATCCATTTTGGGACTTCGTCCACTATGTGTTCTATATGTTATGCTTCTTTGAGATTACTCATGAGCCTTCTCTTTATGATACCATGTTACACATTTGACTCACACATTATGTTCCATTATCATGTTCATTACCTTACTTTGATTTTTAAATAACCACTTTTTTATGTATTCCCCATGTTATCCCATTATATTTAGGTGCTTTAAATGATTTATGATCTCATTATGGAAAATAAAATAAAAAGTTTTATTTTTAGTCTCATATTAATGTACAGATATCCTAATCTTCCAAAGACAATGGGCCTTTATGATCCCTGTGTTATATTAATGAATATTTATAATTAGGATGCATATAAAAATATGTGTAAAAGGAATGGGTTTCCATAGTTTAGTACCTAAAACAAATGCAGGAATATTACATGGAAGGTGTCAATTTAAAACCAATACCAATCACTTGGCCTTTCTCGATACCATGTGGGGTCAACTGCATCCATGAAGCATCAGCAAAACCCAACGCACATATTTCCTGGCCCTTATTATCATCCTGAATCTCATGTGTGTGATAATTTTAAACCTCATACATCTTCTTCATATTTAATTAGAAATTAATATTGTTAAAATATCAATTTATGCTAATTTTAAAAATAAAAAAAATACTAACCATAATCTAATGTCATGGGTCACTAGTAATCTCTCAAGTAGTAGGATCAGTGTACACTTTATTATAAAAATTATCTTCCCTAGCATCTGTATGTTCAACTTCCTATATGAATATAACATAAAAAATTACATTCAAAGTATATATAAATTATTAAATAAAATTACTCACCATTTTTTGTCGATGAATACTAAAGGTGTAACTCTCAGATCGATGTGTGGCCTCATATATCCCTCGGTTCTATCAACCTGATGATGATCTCATCCGAAAAATATCTTCTATATAATAAGAGAAAAATCCATCCAAAACCTAGGATGATATGTAATTATGTCAGTGACTACAACAAGACCAATAAAAAATAGAGACTCCGACTCTCACCATGGATCTCTTTCTTAGATTGTGTAAAAACTAATGACAATGCTCATAGATAAAAAATTCCCATAAATCCAAAATGGAGACTCATGTTATCATTGACGAGATACCATAAAACTAACAAATAATTAATAATAAAAGTTAATAATTAAATAAATTTTAAAATAAATATTATTTATGTACCATCTAGTAGTGAAACATGCAATAAAGAACATCAATGAGAATCTGATTTCACTCCAACCATGGTTCATAAAAATAATTACATAGAATATCACCCATATATCCAATAGTTATATGTGAGAAACTATTGAAAAATGAAAAAATATTCAAATAATTAATACATAGATAAATTAATTAAAATTAATTAAAATAAATGACTTAATATACCTCTGTAAGCATGGATCAAAATCAAGTGGCAGACATCGCTTGGAAATAGGGTCTAGAACCCTAAATCTAGATAAACCACAAACCCTTAAAGTTAATAATGTAGTGGAAGAAATAAACATGTCTAGTGACAGGTCATCAAGTTGATCACTGGGAAGTCAACATCTGTGATGCCACAAAATAACTCATTTATATCTTCTCCCTCCCTCCAAAATAGGAAAATAATATTTTTTACAACTAATTTAAAATAGATACCATATATTAATTATGACTATAACCTGTATCTAATTGTTTCATTCTCCATCTTCAGCCTCATCTTCATATTCATTGGTTTTAATATCATCCTCTTCCTCTTCAACATCATCAATTTCCATTTGATCTTAAACTTCATCATCCCTTTTTATTTCACATTAATTAGTTTCAACATCAACATTATCAAAACCACTAACCTGTAACTATGGGGTTAGTTCATTGATAATTTCATCTCTTTGAATAAAATATGAATTTTTTATTATCTCTTGATAAATTTCAATTTATTTCACTTCAAGAGAACCAATTTCTTTTTACATAAATGGATTTTCATGAGATTTCAGTTTTATTACACTCCAATGGAAAATTAAATCTCCTAAAGAAGCTCAATAATTTTTATAATAAATTTTATGGTCTTGATAAGATAGAATAAATGGTTCATTTATCACAATAATGATTTTGTATTTAATGTCAATGATTTCATGACATTGATGAACATGAAATCCTCTATTAGTATCAAACCAATGACATTTCAATATTGTTATATAATTCTGTATCATATGACATAACTCAATTAATTTATCCAACATTCTATAAAATTCAACATAACTTTCTTTATTATGAGATACTTTTATTCAAACACCATCATTCATTGTTTTATTTGACTCACCATATCTGTGTGAATAAAATTGAAATATATTAACCACATATGCATTATTATATTTAACCAATTTGGAATTGTAACGTCCCGGTTCTGGAAGCCACCCAGAGGCGCCCCATACTCGGTTGGTCACATGGCCTCAAGCGCATTTCCCCAAACGCTAGAGGCTGCCGACTAGCAGCAAGGGCCTTGGGTGTGATAGTGGGGAAACTATGCTCTCATTGGCAGAGTACACAGTGGAAGAAAAAAAAATATATAACAGTAGAAACCATAACCATCCATAAAAGTGTAAACAATAAATAATAGAATACTAATAGTAAACAACTGGAGCACACACATATGTATATAAATGATGCATGATACATTTGTCTATGAAAGAAGCCAAACAAGTCACAATGATGAATGCAATACTAAACCAAAGTGCAAAAGAAAACAGGTGAACTCCTCACCATCGCAAGCCATAGCTTAGTCCCGTTCTCTCCAGCTCCATAGTAAGTCATGTACCTGAAGTAGAAGGGAGATTTACCTTATCTATACCTGCAATAATATAATATGTTTAGGCCCAAAATCATGGACCAAACAGGGTGTGAGACAAGGTCCCAGTAGGAAACCACCCAAAGATCTGTGCCTAACAGTCAATGAATACATGGTAGTAAAAATACAGGAAGTAGTAAACAGTAAAGCACACAGCAGCTACAATCCACAGTCTAGCATATAATGTATACAAGTAACATCCAATCAACAAGAATAACAATAGGTAACCCCTGGGTAGTTCTCACAACCTAACCCTTATTGTTCAACCTACGAGTACTAGCAACCCTCTGGGAGGCACACATAGTCTTGCCCCTCTGGTTCAGCTAAAGAATAGACTCTTTGAGGAATCACTCACCTTCAATTCTCCCTATAGTCTCGTATCGTACTAAAGGCTCTATGGGGAATCACTCAATGTATCATTCCCCCTGTGGCCCACGTTGAGGAACTACAGACTCTCTGAGTAATCACTCAACGTAAATTTCCCATGTGGTCTCGCATCGTAAATTAAAGACACTCTGGAGAATCCCTTACGTCCATTCTCCCTATGGTCCACTACACTAGGTTCTCACAACCCTGTGTAAAACAACATGCATAGCGCATGTATCGCCCCAAGTAAACCTCAAAAACTACTTGTCTATCATTCTAAGGCACAATGGAATAATAGTACAATAGTTCCACTATCCTACAAGTAGGTATGGAAACTGGAAAAACGTCGTACAAGAAAAACAAGCATGGAGAAACATCCAGAGTACAGTAAAAATTACCCTATTCACAAGAATTTACCTCTACTCAAGAAATCAAGCAAAAAAGGAAATCAATATGAAAAAATAGGAAACACACACAAGACCTCGTTCAAGGGAATTGGTAGAATTGCACAAAATATTCAAAGAATTCCTACCTCGATGCTTGGAGATTGATATACATGTACCACAATGATTGATTCTCCTTAGAACGTCGACAATCTGAGAAAACGTCAAAAAATCTCAACCCACGATATCTTGAGAAAGAGGAGGAATTGGAAAACAAGGCTCTATGAGAAGGAAGAACTCACCGCTATGGTTCCAACACAATCGATGGTGGTCTATTCAGAGAACGGAAAGAGGATCAGGAATTGGGAGAAGTTTTGCTGCCCCATGGGTTCTCTCGGACGAAGAACCTGGAGAAGAAGATCGTTTTGTCCGTCAGGAGCAACCCCAGTGCGTTTAATGAAAAAAAAGAAAATACACTGCATGTACTTCTTGAGTACACGGCATGTACTCCATTTTTCTGTACTCCTCTTTAAGCAGCCTCCACTTCACCCCTACACACCGTTTGTGCGGCCCGAACATGGCCAGCACATGGCCTCGAGCGGCAAGGGAGTACACGGCATGTGCTCATAAAGTACACGGCATGTACTTCAAAAATTTCCAGGAACTTCTCTTTTCTCAAAAACTCCAGAAAAAGGAAATGCATACCTGAAATGATGATCTGGGTTCTTACAAACTTTCCCCCTTAAAGAAATTTGTCCCCGAATTTCCCTAATGAGGTGGAGAAGAAGAAACCCCAAACAGCTCCGGCCACTACAATCGTACATCGGACTACCTCTCCTAGGTCTCGTTCTGTACTCGCTTGTGCTGCCATAGCACCCGTACTAGAGGAACATACCGCCCCCAAAGGACCTTCGTACTACAATCGAAAATCCATATAGGATGATCCTCAAACGATGAATCTGCTTCGAGCTCAACCTCCTCAGTCTGAAAGACATGAGACGGGTCTGAAAAGTAACATCAGAACTGAGAGACGTGGAAGATGTCATTCATGGCCTGGTACCTCTGAGGTAACTACAACCAATAGGCAACTGTCCCAACTCTCTCCAATACCTCAAACAGCCCGACGTACCGTGGTGAAAGCTTACCCTATCTCTAAATCCTCTTGTGTCCCAACCTCGGTGCGACACGTAGGAAAACCTGATCCCTGACCTAGAACACCAGAGGTTGTCTCCACTGATCAGTATAAGACTTATGTCCGGACTGTGTTGTAGCCATCCTCTTCTGAATCAACTCTATCTGCTATGAGGTCTCTTCAACAAGTCGAGGTCCCAATAAAGCTGCCTCTCATACCTCCATCCAGCACAAAGGTGATCGGCATGGCCTACCGTAAAAATCCTCATAAAGTGCCATCTGAATAGTCGCCTGAAAACGGTTGTTGTAGGCGAACTCCGGAAGAAGGATATGCTTATCCCAAGAACCGCCAAAGTCTAGAATGCAAGCTCGAAGCATATCCTCAAGAACCTGGATCGTACGCTTGGACTGGCCATCTATCTGGGGATAGAATTTTGTACTCAAAAGTACCTGTGTACCCAAAGCCCTCTGACGCCCCTGCCAGAACCGAGAAGTAAAGCATACATCCTTGTCTGAAACAATGGAGTGTAGAACTCCATGCATACGTACAATCTCTTGGATGTAAATTCATCCCAGATAATCGACATTGAAGGTCTACTTGATCGGTAATATGTGATCAACCTTCGTAAGCCTATCGATGACAACCCAAACAACATCGTTCCCTCAAGACGACCTCAACAATCTGGTCATGAATTCCATCGCAACATTGTTCCACTTCCACTCCGGAATTGGTAACTGTTGTAAAAGGTCCGCTGGTCATTGATGCTCTGCCTTCACCTGATGAAAAGTAGAACACCTCAAGATGAAACCAGCAACATCTCTCTTCATACCTGGACACCAGTACTGGTGATGAAGATCCCGATACATATTGGTGATGCCAGGATGAAATTCCCAAATTGAGGAATGAAAATACCGCATCAGCTCCTCGTGTATGTCTACTAGAACCCATACGCATCCCTGGAAATGCAAGATCTCATCCTCACCCACTTTCCATCCAGGAAGAGGGTCCTCTCCTGACACACTCTCCCACAGGACTAAGCCTTCTGAGTCTGATATCTGCCTCATTCGTACCCGATCAAGAAGTGAATATGTAACAGCTACAGAAGATAGGTAATTATATCCCTGTCTGTCATGAACCTCCAGATGCATCTTAGAGAATATATTCATAAGCTTCCACTCACTACTGGCCTCCCGAACTGCCTAAATATGAGTTCTCCTGCTCAATGCATCTACCATTGCATTGCCCTTTCCCGGCGTATAGGAAAGCTCAAAATCAAAAGAATGAAGATACTCAACCCACATGCACTGTCTCAAATTCAGATCATGCTGAGTGAAGATGTACTTGAGACTCTTGTGTTCAGTGAAAACCACAAAGTGCTCTCCCAGAAGGTAATGTCTCCAACAGCGTAAGGCATGAACAACAACTGGCAACTCCAGATTGTGTGTCAGGTAGTTCCTCTCATGTGGCCTCAACTGCCGAGACCCGTATGCAACGGCTCCATCTCCCTACATAATCACAATGCCCATCCCGATACCTGAAGCATCATAATAAATAGTATATCTATTTCCTAGCTCTGTCAAGAATAATATCGGTGTCGACATCAACCTTCCCTTCATCTCCTGAAAGGATGACTCACAAGAATATAACCATAAGAACTTCTCCCCATTCTTGGTCAGACCTGTCAATGGTGCTTCTAGGCATGAAAAGTCCTGAATGAATCGTCTGTAGTATCCAGCCAGCCCTAGGAAACTCCGCACCTCAAAAACGTTATTCGTATGCTACTAGGAAAATGCAGCTCCCACATTCTCTGGGTCAACGGATACTCCTACCTCTGAGATGACGTGGCCCAAGAAGTGAATCTAATTCATCCAAAAGTGGGACACCAAGATATCAATATGGGTAGCATGGTCGTTTCAAGATGGGTAGCATGGTCGTTTCGAGTGTGAGAGTACACCAAGATATCATTCATGAAGACCACGATGAAGGAATCCAAGTAAGGATGGAACACTCGGTTCATCAGTGCCATGAAAATTGCTGGCGCATTCGTGAGACCGAACAGCATAACCATATACTTGTAGATACCATACCTGCTCCTGAAGGATGTCAGAGGTATATCTGATGGTCTAACATGCAATTTATGATAACCAGACCTCAAATAGATCTTCTAGAAAACTCGGGCTCCTCGAAGCAGATCGAAAAGATCATCAATCCTAGGAAAGGGATATCGGTTCTTGACCGTAAACTAGTTCAGCTTCCGATAATCCATAGAGAGCCTAAGGGTACCATCTGCCTTCTTCGCAAACATGACAGGCAAACCCCAATGAGAAGTACTGGGTCGGATCAAACCCTTTGTCCGCAACTCCTCCAACTGCTTCTTGAGCTCACGCAACTCAGGTGTAGCCATCCTATAGAGAGTAATGGACACCGGTGCCGCTCCTAGAATGAGCTCAGTAGAGAAGTCCACCTCATGATCCAGAGGAAAACCTAAAAATTCCTCTGGGAATACATCCCTGAAACGATCCACCACAGGAGGAAAGTCTAACTGTGAAGTCCCATGGTCATCCAGATAAAGACTAGCAATCTGGGATGTAACCCTTACTAAACCATGATGCTCAATTCCTGCTCAACTCGTCCAAACATTCCATTTTTCCCTATGAAGTTAAGATTCACCCTCTGGTGAAATGAAACTCACCCTGCGGTGATAACAGTCGATGACTGCCTGGAAGGGAACTAACCAGTCCATCCTGATAATGACATCGTAGCCTGTCATCTATAGGATATAGAGATCCCATAAGAAATGATACCCTGAAACCTCGAGAGGGAACTCTCTACAGTGATGTACACTAGATGTCCTCATCCCCAAAGGTGTGTCTAGTGTCAACAAGTTGGCAGAAGAAAAGATACAGAGCCCAAGGATATCCACAATAGAAACATAGATAAAGCTATGCATAGCACCAGTATCAAAAAGGGCTGAAGATAAAACTGAAGCTACTAAAATCGTACCATGAACTGTAGAAGGTCCGGGATCCTTCTCTTGATAGGTCTACTCCACCGCAAAAGTCTGGCCTGCCCCATGGCTCTGTGACCCAGCCTGACCACTCTGAGCTGATCCTCCTTGCTAAAGCTGAAGGATTGGTGACTGACTGCCATGGCCTCGACCTCCACCTCAGCCCGAATGGCCGGAAGAACTCCAGTTCCCCGAATGGTGAGAAACCGGTGGTGCTCCTCCTGAATGAGGAGTCATGGAAGAACCCCTGTCACTAACTACTGGTGAGAAAACCTGGAAGAAACGCTGAAGGTGACCCATCTTTATGCAAGATCAGCACTCCACTAGGTCTCTCTGGCACTGTGGTTTCGTGTCCCTGCCCTTCCACACTAGTAGCATACTACCTGGATACCTGAAGATGTATCTTGCCTCCTCAGATCACTGTGTGTAGACTCCCTACAGTGCTTCTTACTATCAACTGGAGGAACACTAGCTCTGGAAGCAGAACCGCCCTGGCTCACAGCTCCGGAGTCTCTTAGATTGCGCTCCGCAATCAGCAACTGGTTGATGATGGAAGTGATGGAAGTCAACTGGAAGATATTCACCTGCGAGTGGACCTCCTGCCTGAGACCATCCTCGAACTTCCTTGCTAAGAACACCCCATTTCCATCCCAGAGGGGTGTGAAATTCTGCAGTTCGGTGAAATGAGAGGAATACTCCATAACAGAAAGAGTACCCTACTCTAGAATCATGAACTCTCGGGCTCGATCGGCCCTCAGGGTCTTCGGGTAGAAGTAGTTTTAAAACACATGCTGGAACTCCTCCTAAGCCATAACCTGCTGATGACCCACCTGTGAGATCACGTCCCACCACCTTTTGGCAGAGTCTCTTAGCATATAGGTAGAGAGCTTGACCTGCCTCTCTGGAGGTGTTTCCATATGCTCAAAGATAGTCATCATGGCTTCCATCCATGACTCTACAACCTCTGGTCCTCCTTTCCCCGAGAAAGTAGGAGGATGTTGCTATAGAAAAAACCCGCGTCAAGTCTACCATAGTTTTGGAAGGAGGCGGTGCTCCTTGAAAGGTCTGCATCATCCTCATAAATCCTTCCCTGAACTATGCATCAGCACCTAAAACTGGTATGACAGCCGGTGCCAAGGCTGGCCCGACTGGAGGATCAGCAGCAAGTCCCTGATCAGCCATATCTGGCGTCTGATCACTATCCTACAACTGACGTACAACTGGAGGACATCTCGGAGGCATAGCTCTGAAAGATCAAAAGCATACCTTAGATCAGAAATATCAAGGACAAAGAACATGGAGTACAACACAATAACAGGAGAAGGAAACATTCAAGTTTTACAAAACATGACTACACGGCGTGTATAAAACTCTACATTGCATGTACTTAACTCTATTCCCCTTCCCGTGTCTCCTTGCACAGCTAACCCACACGGTCTTCTTAAATTGAGACTACACGGGGTGTTCCTGGTGGACACGGCGTGTAGTAGACAAGGTTTCAATGACCCATCTTGTTAGTTACACAGCCGGTTACACGGTTGAGACTACACGGCGTGTTCCGAAAAAACACAATGTATACTTGAAGATTTTTTCCGACCCGTGTTGTTGGTGACACGGTCGGGTACATGGCTGACCCTTACACGGCCTGTTCCAAACAAACACGGAATGCATAGAAGGAGGTAACATTGTCCCATGTTGTTCATGACACAGCCGGGTACTGAAAAACAAGGATAAACAGCGTGTTCATACACAACACGACGTGTATGACACGAGCTTCCTCGACCCGTGTTGTTAGTGACACGGCCGGGTACACAGCTTACTACTACACAGTGTGTACCTACCATACACAGTGTGTTCCTGGGGAATTTTCACAACTCATGTTTATGCTCACACAGTCAGTGACACGGTTTAAAACTACATGGAATGTAGATATAAAGTACATGCCGTGTATTCTAGGTTTTTCCGGGCAGTAGCTCTAAAACTGCACTGAAGCCCAGAAAACACTGAAAAACGAGCATGAAGGTGCCAAATTCTGATCTGTGAGGGGCCATACTCCACACGAATCAAAGTTTGGAATCCAATACAATAATATATAAGGAAAACAGGTAAATGATTCTCCAATTTCCAATTCAAGAGGGACCATAACACCTCAAGAACCAAAAATTGGCGTTCATTTAAGAAAGGTACAAAACAAACAACCTTTCTATCAAACTGTAGGGATTCTATCAAGAATCTATCACAACAGCATACATAATCTACACAACGTCTATCACAACAACATGCAATTGCTAATGCACCCTAGATGGCATGGCAAGAATGCATGGCATGTGATTTCTATCAAGTGCCTATATGATGCATGAGATGGCATACCCTCATCTCATCGGGTTGCGACAGAAATAGAACCACAATAGAAACAACAATAACAACACAAGTCATGTGAATCACTCTAGGTGAAATCATATCAACCGTAAAGTCTGAAAACCAGAAAACTGCAATAAGAAAGGTAGATTGTATTTTCCATATACACGGGTTAGCTACTCCCGAGCACAGTTTAATACCAAGTACCAAATCCATCCTATCTCTCGCTAAAGGCCCCAAAAAGTAAATCAAGAGAAAAGTAACCCTTTGATACCACTTTGTAACATCCCAATTCTAGAAGCCACCCAGAGGCGCCCCGTACCTGGTTGGTCACATGGCCTCAAGTGAATTTCCACAAACACTAGAGGCTGCTGACTAGTAGCAAGGGCCTTGGGTGTGATAGTGGGGAAACTATTCCCTCACTAGCAGAGTACACAGCAGAAGAAAAACAAATAGATAACAGTAGAAACCATAACCATCCATACAAGAGTAAACAATAAATAGAAGAAGACTAACAGAAAACAACTGGAGCACACAAAAATGTATATAAATGATGCATGATACATATGTCTAGGAAAGCATCCAAACAATTCATGATGCTGAATGCAATACTAAACCAAAGTGCAAAAGAAAATAGGTGAACTCCTCAGCATCGCAATCCATTTCTTGGTCTCGTGCTCTCCAGCTCCACAGCAAGTCAAGTACCTAAATTAGAAGGGTACTTTCCCTTATCTATACCTGTAAAAGCATAATCTGTTTGGGCCCAAAATCATGGCCCGAACAGGGTGTGAGGTAAGGTCCCAGTAGGAAACCACCCAAAGATCTGTGCCTAACAGTCAGTGAATACATGGAAGTAAAAATACAGGAAGCAGTAAACAGGAAAGCACACAGCAGCTACAATCCACAGTCTAGCATATAAATTACACAAGTAACATCCAATAAACAATAAGAACAGCAGGTAACCCTATAGGTAGTTCTCACAACCTAACCCTTATGGTTCAACCTACGAGTACTAGCAACCCTCTGGGAGGCACACACAGTCTCGCCCCTCTGGTTCAGCTAAAGAATAGACTCTCTGAGGAAGCACTCATCGTCAATTCCCCCTATAGTCTCGTATCATACTAAAGGCTATCGGGGGAAGTACTCAATGTCTCATTCCCCATGTGGCCTGCATCGAGGAACTACAGACTCTCTGAGGAAGCACTCAACGCCAATTCCCCCTGTGGTCTCGCATCGTAAATTAAAGACACTCTAGAGAAGACCTTACGTCCATTATCTCTATGGTCCACTACATTAGGTAATCACTTCCCTCTGTAAAACAACACGCATAGCTCGCGTATCACCCCAAGTAAACCTCAAGAACAACTTGGATATCATTCTAAGGCACAACGGCATAATAGTACAATAGTTCCACTATCCTACAACTCGACATGGCAACTAGAAAAACACCAAACAAGAAAAACAAGCATGGAAAAACAACCAGAGTATAGTAAAAATTACCATATTCACAAGAATTTACCTCTACTCAAGCAACTAAGCAAAGCAGGCAATCAACAGGGAAAAAAAGGAAACACACACAAGACCCCGTTCAAGGGAACTAGTCGAATTGCACAAAATATTCAAAGACTTCCTACAGAAAGTCACAAACTAGCTACCTCGATGCTAGGAGATCGATATACATGATCCACGATGATTGATTATCCTTATAACGTTGAAGATCTGAGAAAATGTAAAAAATGCTCAACCCGCGATATCATGAGAAAGAGGAGGAATTGGAAAACAAGGCTCTAGGGTAAGGAAGAACTCACTACTGTGGTTCCAAAGCAATCGATGGCGGTCGATTCAGAGAACGGACGGAGGCTCGGGAATCCGGAGAAGTTTCACAGCTGAAAGGGTTCTCTCAGATGAAGAACCTATAGAAGAATAGTGTTATGTCCGTCAGGTGCGACCCTGGTGCGTTTAATGAAAAAAAATACATGGTGTGTACTTCTTGAGTACATGGCATGTACTCCAATTTTCTGTATTCCGCTTTAAGTGGCCTCCACTTCACCCCTACACACCATGTGTGTATCCTAGACATGGCCAGCACACGGCCTCGAGCAGCAAGGGAGTACACGGCGTGTACTCATAAAGTACACATCGTGTACTTCAAAACTTTCCAAGAACTCCTCTTTTCTCAAAAAATCCAGAAAAAGGAAAGACATACCTGAAACGAAGATTCGGGTTCTTACAGGAATATATGTCACTCAATACACATAATCAATTATTAATTTTATCCACATCTTGTGATATGAGGAGAAAGAAAAAAAATTAATATTATAACAAATAATAATTGATTTCATATGTTCACCCACAAACAATATACCTTACCAGTCTTTGAAACCAGTATGAAAAATTATGTGATTGGTGTTCTTCAAGAGTAGTCGATATAATTTTCATTAAATATTTATTGATATGATCATCATATAATCTACATATGAATTAATAAAAATTTACATTAAAAAATATAAAGAATAGGTGAATGTAGCACTCAGTGTAATAATCATGTCATTTATTCATAATTGAATAGAACATATTTATGACCATTTTTCCCATCATATGAAATTCACTGTTATTTAAATCCACTAAAAAATGTTCAGGATAGTTAAATACTAATAATTTATAGTCTTCTTCATCATTAAAATTTCCTTCATTATGACCTATTAAATTATGTATAAAATAAATTAAATTATTATATATTTATTTTATATCTTCACAGATGCCTGTAAAGATTTGGAAGGGATAGGTTTCAATTTGTATAAATTTGTTTCGCAATTGATGAAAGTTTTAACATGTGGTATGATTATCACAACTAAGTAAATTATTGTTTATCCATTAATGGTTTATTGTGAAAGTGTGTTGGAGATCGTAGGATGTTTTTTAGAAGTGAAATATCTAAATATGCTTGATCTTTTATTGATTTTCATTAGTGAAAAGGATAACTTTGAGGATATTTTCAAAAACTCTTTTATCCTACATTGAGCTCAGGCTTAGTGAGCTTATATTATTTCATGACAAACCGAATTCTAAGGGGAAGTCTCACTCAATGGATCCCTTAATAATGTTGGGTGTTATAGAAGTTAGATTATGGACATTTTCTATAGATGGGCATTCCAACCATTTTTTTTCTATTTTCCTTCATAGGATTTGGATATTAAACATATGGTTATTTCCAAAGTATGAATATGTTTTAAAATAAATTATAATTCGTAAGATTATGGATTCCACCCTATCATAATAGGGGTAGTTAAATCCCATTAGGAATCCCTCTTTGATGATGAATATAATGGGAGAGTATACCTTTCAGGGAGTTTTTTCCCACACATCAAGGGAAGAATGTTTTAAAAGGGAAATGAAATGAACCAATTCAAAAGGGGGAGATTGATATTAAAAATAAAAGTTCCCACATTTTAAGGAATAACAATATCCCATTGAATTTAATATCCAATACGGAGGAGACCAATTTAATATTGTCAAAAAAATCTAAATGGGGTGTTAGGAATCTCAAAGTATTGAGTTGAATTTTGTAACAATATATGGGATCATGATTCATTGGTTGTTTTGTTGGATAAAGTTTCCAAAAAAATTAAGTAATTATGTTTAGTGACAATATGGAAGTGTGAACGTACACTATAATAAGGCTACATGTTCAAGAGAAGGGTCAAAATAATATTGGTGAAGGAATTGGAGGAGAAACCATTAGTATAAGGCTCTGCATGTTGAAGTTTCCCAATATGATCAAGATGAGACCTTGGTCAGTGGTCTTGGTGGGGATGAAGAAGAATCAAGGTTCATCCACACCCATAACATAGGGAATGTTGAGAAGGAATTTCTCAACATGGGATACTCAAAAGAGACCACATTGTAGTGGCCCCTATGGTGGAATTCTAGAGCACCTATGAAAAAACAGTCAAGACCAATATGGTCATGGGGTAGGACATGGATGGGTATTATAAAGGCCAACATGAATATTACTATTTTCTAGATCTCAATGTGTTTCAATGGAGGTGTATGTGAACAAAAAATACACAAGGAGACCATGATGGTGCGCGTTGTAAAATGAAGTGTCATGTTGAAGACCTTTAGTTCAAAGAATTCCAACACAAGATGGACCAAACTAAAGAGGAAGGAACAGTGGTATAGGAGGATCCATGTATAACATGGGAAATACCATTATGGGTGTGGTGGTATTATATAGATTTCATGCTCATCGGGTGGAGTTTCAAGAGAAAACAGGAAACATAAGTTGATCATGCCATAATGCCCGGTTTTTTGGAGTTAAAATGGATGATTTTTTTCACCAGAAGCTGGGAAGAAAATTGTTTGTTGGTATATTTCCTTAGTAGTCCTCTCAACCAATACCATTTATTATTAAATAAATTTCCATCATCCTAGGAATATCTTATGATGTTATGTCTAACCACTATAATGGTATTCCTGGGATAAAATTCTAAAATGAATGAATTAAATAGTTGTCCTGGGTATCAAATATATCTTCATCCAAATTTTATAACCCAATTCTAGATTTTTCCTTGATACATAATTAGATAACCCTCAACCAATTATACTCGCCACTAAAACCACGGATAGGTCACTACTTCACAGCAGTACGAAAGACTCTAATGAATTTTATGGAATCCTAGGTTAGTTTTCCATTGAAATAGGAAATCATAAAAAGATAAGAATATTTAATTTCATTGTTCCTCGACCTAGGAGTGATACTTATACATGAAGGGTTTCTATACACGCTTGGGAGAGACCCATTTTATAGATAACCAATTATGGGATCCATCCATACATGGGTGGATATCGGTCCATCATGATCTCGGGTGGTGTTGACCTGATTGATTTTCTCCATATTGTAGATGAAATACAATGAGAACATTATTTGGTGCATGATATGGAAGGTTTATTCCTCCTGACTAGGGTCATCCAGAATGGTGATAGCATTTGGCCTTGCATTGGTGTGATAATTCTATGACTGGGGAACTTAATGAAAAATGCACTCAAAATGGAATTCTTCCATTAATCCCTTAACATTACTAGTGAGAGGGACCAATTATTCGTTTTTTATGGCATATTCACAATTGATCTACTTTATCAGTAGATCAAAATCCTATTTGATATTCAGGAAGCCAATTAATAGCTGTTGGGGAAGTTCTAATTCGATGATAAGGGATATATACTCAGCCTTGTTATTGATGTATCCATCAGATAGTGAGAAAGAGTAGGGAAAATTTATTTTTCTTGAAAAACAAATACAATCCCTAAGACAACTCGATTGAGCTTTGGGTTTTTCATCTTTTTTGTCAATATGACTTTAGGAGGAACCATAAAATACATCTCCCATGTCCATGGAGTGTCATGGGAATAGAAAAACTCCCCATCTAGGAGTTCAGTTTCCACTTGTTTACTTTCTACTGAGGGATGTGTGTAAACATATTTCTATGATAACTGATATTATATGGGTGAGGATCCTATAACTAAGAATTATCATACCATATGGAATATGACCATGGTTCTTGTTGTGTTTATTTTAAAATATATTCCATTAATTAAAAATTAGTTTTGTTCATCCCACTTGATTTATATAAACTATATTATATAAAATGTTTATTTTATCCATTTTTTGATATGTTTCCTTCATTTTGAAATGAAAGAATGTTATTTGAATATGAAAATGTATTTCCATGCCCTATTTTATTAAAAATGAAAGAATTATTATGTTTATTATTATAACATATTTTTATGGAACACAACGATGGAAACTACTGGGATTTATAGTTCACAACCTAACTTTTCCATTTGGTGTCTATATTTTTTCTTTCTTCCATGTTCGATTAAAGGAAAAGAGCCTCTTATATGAGGTGTATGTTCTTAATCCTTTTAGATTGGAGTGATGTATCCCTTAGGATGTTTGATTTTATCTTTATAGTTTTTTAGCGCTTTGATGATGTACTATGTTGGGATTCGATATACTAGTTTGATTTCTGGTAATTTCTCCATATAGAGTTTTTATAATAATGGCTTATATCTTTTATATTCCACTTTTTGAGGAAATTTTTTTCCCTATTTATCATTTATTATGATAGTTTCTAGTCAATAACCCACTGGTATTAGGAGCTCCCTTCAGACCATGTTATTTCTGACTCATGTATCAAGTATGTAACAACCCGAGATTTTATAAGATACATTCTTTTTAATTTCATTCATATCTTCTATTGTACGACACACCAATATTATCTTGCGCTATACACAACACTGTATTAGCTTGCAGTATACGCAACACTTTTCTTGGCTCTTGTTACACACAATTTCAAGTTCGTTTGATAGAAGTTATTCTACGCAAAATTGAGTGTGTATATATATATATATATTCAATGTATAAATAAAATATGGTTGGATTCTGTTATACACAACAACAAAGGAGTTGTGCACTACACGTAACCCTGACTTGGCTTGCATTACATGCAATCGCGACCTTCCTCGATAGCGTGTGTTGTACGCAATACTGGGTTTTATTAAACAACGATATATTATTAAAATATTGTCATGAACTAGCCGTTATGAATAGTGTTAACTAAATTTTTAATTTTATAACATTATTATTCATCTTACACATTTCTAGAACATGGTATAAGAACAAAATAAATTTTTCGGGTAAAATAAGTATTTTTCAAAAAAATGCAGTTTTGCCGCCTTTTGATGGCGCACCCACTTTAAATATAGTTTTTGACATGTTTATAAGTTCAATTTGAAAAAATAAAATTCTTCTTTTAAATCAGGATATAAAAATTTACATTAGATAAAGTTTTCATATTTTTCAGATAACTTTCATATTTTAATGAATAGTAAAAACACGCTATATTTTAATTAAAAACAAATTTTTTCATCGTAATATCTTATGTGGTTAAATTATAATATTGAATGGTTTTAAAGTATAAATAGAATATATTTTTACCATTTAATATAATGTATGTCATTAGCATTGATTTTACCTTGAATTCGTAGGTTAAATCAATTCAATCTTTTGCAATGTTTTAAAGAAAAAACCCGTTTTCTTTCAACAACGGGATTAATTTTAATTTAATTTATGCATCTTTTGTGTATTTAATTTGGAAAATGGATTCCATATTTGGAATCAGTGGGTCCAAATTATGTTAATAAGCTACTTTTTATTTTTGGGCATTGTGAATAGTAACTACGTTAAATTTTATTTACTATAGTTAAAGGTAAATCGGGTAATTAAGGGTAAATATAAGATTATAAAATTATCCTAACACTTGGAAAAATCCTATTGGATGGATAAATGTAGGACCATATAACTTAAGGGTCGTATTAGATTCATTTTATGTACTTTTTTCCATGAAAATAATTTAATTATTATTAAAACCAAAGAATGTGACAACATGTCACTTTCTTAAATATTATAAGTATAATAATTTTAATTTAGTGATAAACATCATGAAACTTCGAACATGAATATTATCCAGAAATATAATACAATTATCTACATCATAGGAATTTATTTAGAATTTTTAGGGATTAAATAATTATCATTTATTATGACACAAAGATGATGCAGTAATTGTATTATTAATGAAATATTGACATAATTGATGTTATAAATGCCCAAATAAAGGTAATTTGAGACTTTTTATGACTTGCATTAATTTTATTGGTTAATATGACATGTTATTGTTGATATAAGTAACTTGGTTCGAACTTATCATTCTGTTATTAATTTCATAAAAATCATGTACCAAATAGTGTCAAAATTGACATAAAATATTTTTTAAAACAAATATTATATTATTAATTGTTATTTTATTCCTAAAAATATAAGGTTCGGCCAAATGACTTAGATAATGATATATATATTAATAATAAACAACTTGGGGTTCGTTTGGCTTGTTATGGTAAGTTTATTAACCATATAGTGTAAGAAAACAAAAAGACACGGTAAAAGTTAAATTATTTAACTTAGAGTTAAATCTAATTGATAAGGTTAAAATAATAACCTAAACTTGTCTAAATCCTATTGTATGAGAGGATTTCGACCCATACCCACCTTAGATTCTAAATAAATCAATTTGGAGCTATTTAAAATCGAATTTGACTTTATAATAAAATAATAGTTTTTGTTATTCCAAAGGTACCCCTCTCCTCCCTTATAAAAGGGCACCTCCTCCCTCTCCTCCTCACACCAATTTGAGCATTCAAGCTCAGCCAAACCCTACCTAAATCTCTTCTCCACTTCCCTAATATCATCCTAGAGGTTCTTGTCTTCTTCAAAGACCATCCTTAGTTCTTTAAGTGGAGGTTAAGAAAAGGCGCGTCAAAAAGAGGTAATATCCATTACCGATCTTTTTGAATTTCTTTCTTCTTCAACTTCTTCTTATTTAGTTGTTTCATGATAAAGTAATAACATAAGTATTTCTTATATACTGATATGTTATTATAAATATGAAACAACTCTAATTAACCTTCTATCCATCCTACGGAAAAAGGAAATCACCGCGCGTGCGTACGTACGGAATACCGTCTCCACGCCGTAGTGTAATCTATTTTCTGCCACCACCTTAATTGGATGGGTATAATGGTGTAATGAGTAACTATATATGATTATTATAAATTGATATTGATACTGAAATAGTATACATACACTTCAACACAATTTCACGATCATGAGAACAATATCATCGCTCGTGCGTACGTACGGACTACCGTCTCCACGACGTGATGAGATTCATTCTCCACATTAACCATTCATGAATGATTATAAAGTATATATAATGAATAATAATAAAATATATGACATGTTAAATCTACTGGATTTATGTACATATATATGTCATCTACTTACTTCCATTCAAGACAATAAGGAAAGGAAAACAGCGTTCATGCGTACGTACGGACTACCGTCTCCATGAACGGTGTGTTTCATTTCATTTATCTATCTATTATATATATATATATATACTGAATATATATGATATATAAATCATATTTTATATTCTGGATGTAAGTAACTCATGATATAATAATTTCAAGAACAACAAGTCCAAACACCTACGATAAATGAAACGATTTTACCAAAAACGCTTCTTTAACATGGAATTTACAAAAGAACGGGTAATATAAAGTCAAAAGTGAACCATATATGACATCATAACAATGAATATGATTCTGTAATAAGTTAATGACATTATTTAAATCATTATACAGGAGGTTCGGATTCGTACAAAGAATATCGGACATAAGGTAAGGGAAATATCACAATCTCATTTTTATCTGAGATTGTTTATATTTTGGAATTTAATGGGGTTCATTTTATCATCCACATCCATGTTTCCTCAATATGTAATATTTACATCATTCTAAAATAGTTTATATCCAATTTTACCCTTCGGTGAGTTTTTAGTAAAATATATGAAAGGAATCTTTTGTCGTTTTTCGTACGAGGTAATTTTTGACTTTTCCGACAAAAGTACGAAAAGAATGTTTTCTTTTAACTTATACGGCATGAATGGATTTTTAAAAAATTATTTCCAAGAAGCTTCCTTCACAAGTTTTCATGTTTATTTTTAATCATCTTTTTTTAGTTTAAAATTGTATGACATGATAAGAAAGGAAAATTTTTTTGAAGTAGAAAGGATATTTTCCTTAAGAATGGAGTTCAAGTGTTTTATCAAAATTATTTTCCATCTAAGATAATAAATTTTTCTGTTTCTATCCCTATTATTACATTGATTTGATTATGTTGTGATGGAATTATTTTTATAAATTCCTTTATCTTATATGAATTGTTTTATGATTTCATGATGTTTAAGAATCCCATTTTTATTACATGGGTTATGCTATGATGTATGGTTTATGATTTTGTGGCACACATAATAATGGTATCATAATGAGATGGGTGGGACCTATATTTCCCTCCAATGCATTGGGTAAAGATTTTATATCTCATGAAATAGACATGGATGGAATGGTAGGTTATACCGGTTCAGTGAAATAGGACTGAAACGAGGGTGACTCGGTTCAGAAATGGACTTTGTCCACTAAGATAGTCTTGGAAATGAGTCTTGACTAATAAGATATGATTCTCTATGATTATGTGTGTATTCCACAAAGTTTCATGTTTTAAGTTATTATTATTGGGATTCCATTTCACTACTATGATTTATCCCATGTTATGAAATTATTCTCTCTTTTACAGGTTAAGATTTCCAAAATGTTATGTTCTTATGAATATGATGTGATTGATATTTCTTTGTTTAACCTTACTGAGAATTTGAGCTCACCCTTTTATGTTTTCTTTTCCCCGGGATATAAATAAAGGTTTTAGGTAAAAAAAGGGAAGATCGTTATGGGAGATGTTGAAGATCTTTCACCATGATTAGAAGATTATATTCTGAGTTTCCAAAGACACTAAACTATTACAATCCTTGTGTGTGTGTTTTTTTATGTACTAAGTATTCTGCAAAAGTAATGTAATGTCCATGTACGTCAAGCTTTGGGTCTCTACAATTGGTATCAGAGGAAAGGTTTAGTCAATCTTTGGAAACTAGGATGTGTGAACGTTAGTGAGATCCCTAGATATATTTCTAAGGTATGTCTAGGGATGTCCCTAAGGATAAGTATACGTATAGGATATAGTCCTAGAACTATGGTGACGATATTAGATTAAACCAAAGATGTTAGATATTGAAGTTACTCCCCCTTTATTATGATTTTTTTCCTCTCACACTATTCTTTTTGGGTTTTAGAAAATGGCTGGAAACAAGATGATTCATGATAATGGAGGATATAATGGACAATGGAATGATATTCTTAATGAGCAACCAAATGAAATGGGATTTGGAAGTCCAAACATCATTATTATGCCGAATCATCAATCTCATAATATGATCAATAAAGTAAAATTTGGTAAGTTTCCTGACTCGGCTAATAAGAGAAAGATGGAGTTTCATGATGATCATAGAGGAAAGAAAGTTCAATTTCCCCTATGCAAATCATGTGGGAAGAGGCATCAAGGAGAATGTTTCAAAGGAACTGGAAGATGCTTTGGGTGTGGAAAATAAGGACACAAAGCCAATAAGTGCAAAGGAAAAGGTTCAGTTAACACCAGGGATGAGGATAATGGTATTGCTATGACATCAACAATGGTTAAATGTTTTAAATATGGAATGTATGGGAATTATGCAACCCAATTCCCTAAGGGAAAGTCTCATGAAGAGAATCGGTATGGTCGTATGGGTAGTATTTATGTTGATGGTGATGAAGAGACTACAAATGATATGTGATATGAAAAAATTGTTAAAGCTCGGTCAATGGTTTAAGAATGTAGTGGAATGATTACATGTTTATCATGTGTAATGTTGTATAAGTAATCTCATGGTACTATGGAATAAAGAGACATCTAAGGATTGTTACACTGTTGTCTTTTCTTGAGTTTTGAAAGTGTATGATTAATGGTACCACTATCCATGAAAGGTTATTCAGATATTTTTTGAATGTAGATGATATGCGCATAATGAAGGGATAAGGAGAAAATTAAATGTTTGATAGTATTCATGAGCTCATGACTGATATAAGGACTAAGTGATATCATGGTTTTAGTATATAGAATTTTGAGGATTTTGGTATGTGGAAAGTGTTAACTTTTAACTACATTCATGTTTTCACTAAGGTTCAATGGGTATTAATTCTTCAAGAGAATACATGATTAAGGTATTCACATGTTTTTAATTTGACCAACAAGATATATCTTATGATATATGGGGGATAAATGATGGCATTCACGTGATTGTTATGTGACATTTCAAGTAATCATTTTTATAATATGAGCTTGGACCGAAGTATTTTGGATAAGCCTAAAGATTGGGATGGATTATGTTAGACATAAGTTAGTATTGTTTAAGGATAGAAGTTTTTTCGATATTATTGATGGGATGTTATAGTAATATAGCTTTAGAAAAATGAAAACCTGCAGGACGGGCGACAACCCATCGCGTCGGACAAGGCCTTGGGAATCGAACCCACAACCGAAGTGCGACTGGCCTTTATCTCCTACCACTGGCCTACAGGAAGTCCCTGTTTAGTAGAAACTAGTTTTATTATATTAAGAAGTATGATATATGAAGTATAAGTCCATTTTAGGAACCATATATCATTAATCTCACTATAGATGGACTTATGTATTTTTTGATAACTTTTCTAACCTTTTGTTTGAGACAGATGAAATGACACATCATTCTATCACATGATCTGCTAACACATCATGAATGACAAATTCAACTTCATTTATTTAAGAGATGAAGTGGAAATTGTCCAAATAACGACCAACGGTGAAACTATACCGAAATCACGAAAGTATTTATTCTAATTCCAATTTCATAAACTTTAGAGAAATGATCTTGAAAACCAAAAATGTTGTCCTAGTGCTCTTATATCTGATGAATCAGATGGTACCTTATATCATCACAAATTTATGGCTTTGTGATTGCTGGCTTCTCCATAGCCATGTTCTCTACCACTCTCCATCAGAACATGATGGTTAGATTTCTCTTCCATATCCATATTTTCACCTATGTGGAAACCCAATGATTAGTTTATTTGGGTAATCGTTACATTTTATACTTTTGTTTTTAAAGATTCGTTTTGGTATTCCTTTTTACAATGTGGGTTTCTATTAAAAAAACTTTTGAATAGTAAACCATTTATAACCCCGACGAATTTCGAGGGAGAAATTCATTTTAAGGGGGGTAGAACTTAACAACCAGAGATTTTATAAGATACATTCTTTTTAATTTCATTAATATATTCTATTTTATGACACACCAAGATTATCTTTCACTATACGCAACACTGTATTATCTTGCAGTATACGCAACACTTTTCTTGGCTCTTGTTACACACAATTTCAAGTTCGTTTGATAGAAGTTATTCTACGCAAGATTGAGTGTGTGTGTATATATATATATATATTCAATGTATAAATAAAATATGGTTGGATTCTGTTATACGCAACAACAAAGGAGTTGTGCACTACACGCAACCCTGACTTGGCTTGCATTACACGCAATCGCGACCTTCCTCGATAGCGTATGTTGTACGCAATACCGGGTTTTACTAAACAAAGATATATTATTATAATATTGTTATGAACGAGCCGTTATGAATAGTGTTAACTAAATTTTGAATTTTATAACATTATTATTCATCTTACACATTTCTAGAACATGGTATAAGAACAAAATAAATTTTTTGGGTAAAATAAGTATTTTTCAAAAAATGCAGTTTTGCCGCCTTTTGATGGCGCACCCACTTTAAATCTAGTTTTTGATATGTTTATAAGTTAAATTTGACAAAATAAAATTCTTCTTTTGAATTAGTATATAAAAATTTACATTAGATAAAGTTTTTATATTTTTTCGATAACTTTCATATTTTAATGAATAGTAAAAACACGCTATATTTTAATTAAAAAAACTTTTTTCATCGTAATATCTTATGTAGTTAAATTATAATATTGAATGGTTTTAAAGTATAAATAGAATATATTTTTACCATTTAATATAATTTATGTCATTAGCATTTATTTTACCTTGAATTCATAGGTTAAATCAATTCAATCTTTTGCAATGTTTCAAAGAAAAAACCCGTTTTCTTTTGACAACGGGATTAATTTTAATTTAATTTCTGCATCATTTTTGTATTTAATTTGGAAAAATGGATTCCATATTTGGAATCAGTGGGTCCAAATTATGTTAATAAGCTACTTTTTATTTTTGGGCATTGTGAATAGTAACTACGGTAAATTTTATTTACTATAGTTAAAGGTAAATTGGGTAATTAAGGGTAAATATAAGATTATAAAATTTCCCTAACACTTGGAAAAATCCTATTGGATGGCTAAATGTAGACCCATATAACCTAAGGGTCGGATTAGATTCATTTTATGGACTTTTTTCCATGAAAATAATTTAATTATTATTAAAACCAAAGAATGTGACAACATGTCACTTTCTTAAATCTTATAAGTATAATAATTTTGATTTAGTGATAATAATCATGGAACTTCGAAAATGAATAGTATCCAGAAAGCTAATACAATTATATACATCATAGGAATTTATTTAGAATTTTTAGGTATTAAATAAATATCATTTATTATGACACAAAGATGATGCAGTAATTGTCTTATTAATGAAATATTGACATAATTGATGTTATAAATGCCCAAATAAATGTCATTTGAGACTTTTTATGACTTAAATTAATTTTCTAGGTTACTATGACATGTTATTGTTGATATAAGTAACTTGGTTCGAACTTATAATTCTTTTATGAATTTCATAAAAATCATGTACCAAATAGTGTCAAAATTGACATAAAATAGTTTTTAAAAAAAATATTATATTATTAATTGTTATTTAATTCCTAAAAATCTACTCTTAGGCCAAATGACTTAGATAAGGATATATATATTAATAATAAACAACTTGGGGTCAGTTTTTCTTGTTATGGTAAGTTTATTAACCATATAGTGTAAGAAAACAAAAAGACACGGTAAAATTTAAATTATTTAACTTAGAGTTAAATATAATTGATAAGGTTAAAATAATAACCTAAACTTGTCTAAATACTATTGGATGAGAAGATTTATACCCATACCCACCTTATCTTAGAAATAAATCAATTTGGAGCTATTTAAAACTGAATTTGACTTTATAATAAAATAATAGTTTTTGTTATTCCAAAGGTACCCCTCTCCTCCCTTATAAAAGGGAACCTCCTCCCTCTCCTCCTCACACCAATTTGAGCATTCAAGCTTGGACAAAACCTACAAAAATCTTTTCTCCACTTCTCTAGTATCATCCTAGAGGTCCTGGTCTTCTTCAAAGACCATCCTTAGTTCTTTAAGTGGAGGTTAAGAAAAGGCGCGTCAAAAAGAGGTAATATCCATTACCGATCTTTTTCAATTTCTTTCTTCTTCAACTTCTTCTTCTTTAGTTGTTTCATGATAAAGTAATAACATAATTATTTCTTATATACTGATATTTTATTATAAATATTAAAAAACTCTAATTAACCTTCTATCCATCCTACGGAAAAAGGAAATCACCGCGCGTGCGTACGTACGGAATACCGTCTCCACGCCGTGGTGTAATCTATTTTCCACCACCACCTTAATTGGATGGGTATAATGGTGTAATGAGTAACTATATATGATTATTATAAAGTGATATTGATACTGAAATATTATACATACACTTCAACACAAGTTCACGATCATGAGAACGATATCATCGCTCGTGCGTACGTACGGACTACCGTCTCCATGACGCGATGAGATTCATTCTCCACATTAACCATTCATGAATAATTATAAATTATATATAATGAATAATAATGAAATATATTACATTTTAAATCTACTGGATTTATTTATATATATATTTCATCTACTTACTTCCATTCAAGACAATAAGGAAAGGAAAACAGCGTTCATGCGTACGTACGGACTACCGTCTCCATGAACAGTGTGTTTCGTTTCATTTATCTATCTATTTATATATATATATATATACTGAATATATATGATATATAAATAATATTTTATATTCTATATGTAAGTAACTCATGGTATAATAATGTCAAGAACAACAAGTCCAAACTCCTACGATAAATGAAACGATTTTACCCAAAATGCTTCTTTAACATGGAATTTACAAAAGAACGGGTAATATAAAGTCATAACTGAACCATATATGATATAATAACAATTAATATGATTATGTAATAAGTTAATGACATTATTTAAATCATTATACAGGAGGTTCGGATACGTACAAAGCATATCGGACATAAGGTAAGGGAAATATCACAATCTCATTTTTATCCGAGATTGTTTATATTTTGGAATTTACTGGGGTGCATTTTATCATCCACATCCATGTTTCCTCAATATATAATATTTACATCATTATACAATAGTTTATATCCAATTTTACCCTTCTGTGAGTTTTTAGTAAAAGATATGAAAGTAATCTTTTGTCGTTTTTCATACAAGGTAATTTTTTACTTTTCCGACAAAAGTACGAAAAGAATGTTTTCTTTTAACTTATAAGGCATGAATGGATTTTTAAAACATTATTTCCAAGAAGCTTCCTTCACAAGTTTTCATGTTTATTTTTAATCAACTTTTTTTTAGTTTAAAATTGTATGACATGATAAGAAAGGAAAATGTTTTTGAAGTAGAAAGGATATTTTCCTCAAGAATCGAGTTCAAGTGTTTTATCAAAATTATTTTCCATCTAAGATAATAAATGGTTCTGTTTCTATCCCTATTATTACATTGAATTGATTATGTTTTGATGGAATTATTTTTATGAATTCCTTTATCTTATATGAATTGTTTTATGATTTCATGATGTTTAAGAATTCCATTTTTATTACATGGGTTATGCTATGATGTATGGTTTATGTTTTTGTGGCACACATAAGAATGGTATCATAACAAGATGGGTGGGACCTATATTTCCCTCCAATGCATTGGATAAAGATTTCATATCTCATGAGATAGACATGGCTGGAATGGTAGGTTATACCGGTTCAGTGAAACAGGACTGAAACGAGGGTGACTCGGTTCAGAAATGGACTTTGTCCACTAAGATAGTCTTGGAAATGAGTCTTGACTAATAAGATATGATTCTCTATGATTATGTGTGTATGCCACAAAGTTTCATGTTTTAAGTTATTTTTATTGGGATTCCATTTCACTACTATGATTTATCCCATGTTATGAAATTATGCTCTCTTTTGCAGGTTAAGATTTCCAAAATGTTATGTTCTTATGAATATGATGTGATTGATATTTCTTTGTTTACCCTTACTGAGAATTTGAGCTCACCCTTTTATGTTTTCTTTTCCCCAGGATATAAAGAAAGGTTTTAGGTAAAAAAAGGGAAGATCTTTATGGGAGATGTTGAATATCTTTCACCATGATTAGAATATTATATTCTGAGTTTCCAAAGACACTAAACTATTACGATCCTTGTGTGTGTGTTTTTGTTATATACTAAGTATTCCGAAAAAGTAATGTAATGTCCATGTACGTCAAGCCTCAGGTCTCTACAAAGTATCAGGGTATCTAAGATGGTTCAGGACAGTAATGGAGATAAAAATGGTTATGAGCTGATGATGGATGAAATTTGTGTTCATGGATGGATCTTGTGATATTAAATGGTTTTTTCAAGTAAATAACACCATAATTTGTGTTTCAATACACTCGTGAAGAGTTTGAGTAAGTAAAATAGGATATTTATCATGATGATGAGTATAAAATATACCATAGAAGTTAAGAAAATTATTATATAATATGGGAGTTTAAAATTGTTTCAATGAGGTCATAGTGATATTTGTGTATGATTATGTTAATCAGGGGGGAGAAATTATGTTATAATATAGTGAATTATTTGTTGAGTATCATATTTTCTAAAATTAACTAGTAATGGGAAACATTTCACAAAGTAATTCGTGATGTAAGTCCTTTTATATGTGATGATAACTATTTCATGGTTAGGAGTGAATTATTCCATAGTGGGTCATAATAAAGAAAATTTTGAACTTCAAAACAACCAAGTTTATCGAGATGTGAAGGCTTGTAGGTTGTGGTTCATTGATTCAAAGTGTTAATTGGATGTACCTGTGTCCTAGAGGATTAGAAAAAAAATCATAGGGTGAATGATTTCTAAGGATAAGATAGATTTAGTCAAATTTGAACTTATATAAACTTGTAAATATATTTATGGTGGTTTCACTCAACATTTTTAATGAATTTTGAAAACCCATTTATAGGTAACTCATGATGGTATAATGTAGAGAAAATCACATATTTATTTTAGAGAAAATCAATTAGATATTATAAAGTAATTCAGGGTGATATTTTGGAAAAAATTCACATTAATGATTGATAAATATTTTATGGTATTTTTTATGGTGGAAAATTGACTTTTTTAAGATAGATTATATAGATTTAAATTTCATGGATATATTTTTGAAAAATATATATTTGATCAATTATATAAATCCATAGAGATTAATTGGCATAAAATTAATGTTTTATTAATGAGAGAGAAAGTTTCTATATTTAATTTTAACCTAGAGAATTTGTGATATAATAATTATGAAATATTAGACCTAATATTTTTGGAGATATAATTAAGGATCCATGGAATGAATGATTATGTTTTGGCGAAGAAATGTTTAACCATTAAAGGAGGAGATATTAATGGAATATCTATATCATTATGGAAATTACAAAAGGCATGATGACATAGTGAAACATTTTCCATTGATTCTTGGTTTATGGTGAGTGTAGACTATATATTTGTATGTTATGGAAAATTAAAAAAATAAAGAGAGTATGGTTCATATGACACATATCTAGTACTTTGATAGATAGTATTATTAATGGGAGATCATTGAAATATTCATAAAAGTTCAAAAGGGTGAAATATGATACATATTGTCATATAAAATTTCTTTAAAATAAATTGACCTAATCTAGATTCTTAATTGAGAAAAAAAAATTCTTCTATAAATATTGTGTGGAGGAAATTTATTCAACTATATTAATAAAAAGTTAATTATGACTGGTATGGAGAGTGAGGAGGTGGTAAGGTGGAGGTCATTGGATTATGAAAAATGAAATTTTTATGTGTTCACATCTATTTACTCATGATGATCATGGGGAACATTTCATGTATATAAATAGATCCAAACCTCCACGAAGCAATGCATTGAGTGATAAAAAGATAAAGTGATTCTTAGATGAGTAGTGAAATTTCCCAAAAGACATTATTAGGGTACTGAACCTCAATATTGGGTGACTATCACCAATACTTTATATACACCAAAAATTGTGTGATAATGAATTTTGGTACACTATAAATTTTTCATGTGTATACTCCTTGTATGTATCCCTTTTGGGTGAACCATGTGAAATCCTCAAGATCTCATGTTATTTAATTTTATCATATAATTTATATGTTTTTTTATTTAATTCAAGGGAATGATAGATTGAAACAAATTCTTGCTAATATGAGGATAATATCTAATAAAATGTGGGAGTTAGAGATGAAAATTTTTATTTATATAACACCGAACATCACCCTCCTCTCAGTATAAATTGGGTTTCACATTATAAACCGATTTTCCAAACAAGTGGTATTAGAGCCTAATAGTTTTGAATTTTTTTTAAATATGATAAAAATATTTTTTGATTTGGTGTACACATGGATTAAATTAAAAAACCTCATGTTTTAAATGGAATTTAATTTAATGGATGGAGAAAATGGATGGTTTGTTATTAATAGGCTTGTGGTGTGGATTTAATAAAATATATACATCATGATGGTATTTTTAAGATGTGTAATGAATTTTTTTATAATGAGGAGATATAAAATATCATAGTTTAATCAATTTCCAATGATCTATGTAAAAAAATTATTATTCCACTACTTTTTAGATATAGAATAAATATTCGGAAAATATGGGTATGAAAATTGTAGTTTTATACCCTCCTACAAAGATGGTGGAGAATCTAATAATGTTGGGAAATTCATGGAAAAATATTTATAAAATTTTCTATTATCAAATGTTCATAAAATGGAGGAGAAATTAGAAGAATTATCCTGAGAAAATGAGTCTCCAATAAAGGTTATTAATTATTATTCTATTGATTGGACTGATTATAATACTATTGTCTAAGTTTCATATGAATTGTAAAATATATATTCACTATCATAGATTGAATGGTGAGTGATTTCATAGAATAAGGGGAAATAAAACTTAGTAAGAAGATCATAAAATGTTACTATAACAACCATGGAGAGATCTAATAATTATATGATAATGTAGATCAATTAAAAATTATTCATAGAGTAAGATATGTTTTAATGGTGGACTTAATTTTAGATAATAATATATTGATGGAAGATGATTTGTATTTGAAATAATTAGTCATGTATATGTACATAAAAATGAAAGGGAAAAGTGATTTACTTGGAAAACATTCACTTGAAGTATAAGAACAAATGGAGAAGGATAAGGAGCTTAAAGCCTGTTTTATCCCTCTCAAAACATATCCTGATGAAATGATAAATTTTGAAAAATAATATTGTTTATGAATTAATGAGGAATATTTTCAAATAAAAAATAAGTATTTGAATATTTAGGAGCTCAAAACAATGTTTATGTCCTTAAAGGGAAAGGGAAATTTGGATATCCCTACCATGAAACCTTTACAAGTGTTGCATTCAAGGAAAAAATATATAATTAGTGACTAAATTGAATTTTATTAATAAATCCTGAAAAACCGGTTCTTATAGAAATATTTCATTGAAGTGGTATTTTTTTTATTTTTTGGACACACCATGAATGTGTGTTTGAAATCCAAAGAGTTTAAAGATTGAAGTAAATTTATTATTGCATCTTAATATAGATTAAGATACATGGGGTATGAATTTTCTTGAGATAGTTTATTTATAATAATCCTAGGAATATTAAAAGGTATTTTATCATTAATTTTTTTTGGATATTTAAAGCGTAAATCCACCACAATATAATAAAAATGGAGAGAATAATTTTAATAAAGAAAAACTATTCTAAAAAAAATAGATTAATGGTGTTGAATGAAAGTGATGGTTAAAATTTATGAAGAATTGTAAACCATTATTCATTGGTTATATTCATGTTCATGCTATCATAGATATAATTTAAACAAATATGGAGTATATAGAATAGTTTTTTCACTATGTAAACAATGGGGATGAACACCAAATGAAATACTCAACTAGGAAAAATAAATTTACGATAGTCTCATTTGTTGTTGAAGAGGTGAAGCAATAATTTTTACTAAGAGTTTTAAAAAACTATACTATTAGGGAATAAAGGAATATCGGTGGGTTTCTGCACATATAGACAAGGAAACATGATTAAGGATGCAATAAATAATAATCTATATATGAAACAAGCATAATTGGGATTATCCTCACAATAAAGATGGGTGCCAAGCTAAAGAATATAGAGGATGTGAATAAATATAGCCATAACAATGATTGTATAAGTGTAATCAATTGAGGTGTAATATCTATAAAGTATTATAATAATGTTTGAATAAAAGGGTCAGTTCATCATAACCAACCATGTTCCACTACTTGAGGATGTTCGGGAAGTACCCCTCTTTCCATGATTTTAATTGTTGTAACTATTATTAGAGTGATATAAGTTTATAGGGGAGAATTAATCCATGTGAGGAATATACAATAATTCATGATGAATCTATTATTTCCATTAGTACTAAATCCCTATCTGAAATTTCAAGTGGTTTTGTTGTGTTTCAAGAATATTTGAGCCCGAGTTAAAAAATAAGTGGTGTTAAATCCAAATACGAATTTTTGAAGTGGTATCCAGCTAAGCATGGTATCCAACAAGTAAAATTAAGCTATATCTAGGGGTATCCAACCATAAAAATGGAACATTATATCTTGGTAAAGAAGAAACAATATTTACATTGGAATTTATGTTCTGTTTTTTTTAATTTAATATATTGGTACTATCTAATTTGTTTTTATAATATCAAAATATTTTAAAAGGAGAATCCCATGATATATATCAATAAGTGGATCCATTTAAGAATATAAATAATTACAAGTGGATTTTTTTATAATTAAATGATACTTTTTTGAAATTGTAAATTAATAAAAACCCTTTGAAGGTACTTAAAAAATGTTATGAATGTTTAAAATAGAGTTAAAGGTTTATAAAATGGGGAGAAATTAGAGATTACAAATATATTATTATAGTTGAAAAATCCTTTAGGTTATGAGAAATAAAGAGTTTGAAATAGATGAAAGATATGAAGGATTCATCATACATTGGTGAGTTAAAACTATCGAAATCTATATTTTAACACTAGTGGTGATATAGTTAGATTTAAATATATGTTCTAAAGAATTGATAAAGGGGGAGATTGAGAAAGAAAATGTAGTGAAGATTTTATTTTTAATTATTTTATAAAGGTGGATAAATGTTTTTTATGAATCTATCTGCTTATTGGATATTGGTTTAAATAAATGGAGAGAAACTATCATTTTCTTAGAGATGTATGGATTCATATAATTATTGTCAACAAAATATAGATGGGTATAATTTTTAAACCAATAGGTTTAATGTTGTATTTGTTGAAAATGATGGTTGGATAACAATGTTGAAGATGTTTAAAAATATATTTTAACCAAGTGGTTGTATCATGATGATTATTGGAATGGAAGTATTATTAATGATATATATTGTATTACTGTATAGAGATAGTCATCAAACAACTTTTAATAATGAGAGAGTATTTTCCAAAGGAAAGGTGTTAGTGGGTTTTCATTAAACACTAGGAAATAATAGTTAAGAAATTAATATGTGAATCTTAATGACAGGTGAATCTAGCATTGATGGATGTTAATTTTATTATAGCTTATTATGTTGTTGGTAGAAGATAGAGATTTCATGGAATGATATGGAGAAATTAAAAGATATTTGGTGAAGGAATAGAACACTACTCATTAATAAGGAAATGACCAAACCATAATATATAGAAAATGGTGAGGATTTGATGGCGGAAGAGATTTACTATTGTTTCAAGATCATTTAATCTAAAATAAGTTTTTTGCATACACCATTCCATAATACATATCATAGAGTAATCTTGAAGAGCTAGAGCAAGTGAAACAATATATTGATCCTGGAGATAACCATAACATATTCCATTATGGTTTATAAAATATCTATATTCTATAAGGATCCTTGAAATGGGAATAAAGTAAGTTACAATGGTCCTCATGTATGATTAAGTGAAATGGGGAGTTGAATTAAGGTTATTACATAGTTTAATCCATGAAAATTATCATATTTTATAAAATGAATTGAATGCTTGAAACTGTAAATAGGTCATAGAGTTAGACATGATTCATGGAATCTTAGATGTGATTATAACCATGTCATATTTAGGAGTGTTTCATATTTTAGTGTCCCATGATAATGAAAAATTTTACATTTAAAATGATTATGTTTATCAGGATGTTAAATTTTTGAAGATGGGGTTTGTGAATTCAAAGTGTTTATTGGACATACCTATGTCATAGAAGGGGAGAAACACATCATGGTCTATATTATGTATAGTGATATGATATATGTATTCCAATATTAATTTATAGAATTTTTATCTACTATTTATGAGAGTTTTATTCACCATTTTTTTTTAATATTTTGAGTATCTATTTATGAATAACTCATGGTAGTATAACTTAGAGAAAATCATGGTGTATTTTTGGATAAAGCGGTTGAGATATTTTAAATTATTTCAAGGTGATATTTTAGAAATAAATTAAATTAATGATTGAAAATATTTAATGGAATTTGAGTATGGTGGTACTTTGACTCTTTGTAAGTGGAAAAATAATATATATATTCATATTTTTTAGGTCTATCATTGAACAATATTTATTTGGTCAATTATGGAAAATAATGGAGATTAATTAGAATGTTATTAAAGTATGAATAAGGAGAGATAAATTTTACATATTTGTTTTTGACATGGAATACTTTTGAACTAGTTATTATGACATATTTTATGATGTATTTTAGAGATATTAATGGAGTATCCAAGGAAATGAAGCGGTAGTTTTGACCAATATATGTTTGATAATTAAATTAGGATATATTAATGGAATATATATATTATTATGGTAATGAAACGTGGAATGATAACATGGTGGTAATCTAGATTTTCAGTCTCGTTATTAATAGTGTGTGTAGTATATATATGGATATTATAGAATGAATAAGAAGGTTGATAGATCCTGGTACATACTTGACATATTTGGTTCTTTGAGAGAGAATTTCATTCATGTAAGTTCATTGATATAACTTATAAGGATAAAAATATGAGAATAAGTTAGTGATTGACATAGAAAATTCCATGAACAAGGAATTGATATAATATGGATTCTTGATGGAAGAAGATTGTACTGATTTTAAGATCAAGTAAAAGAAATATATTTAGATCTATTAAAAATAGTTGATTATATCAGACCTGGAGATTGAGGTTGTAGTAAGGTGTATGTAATCAGAGAATAAAATCTAGATATTATTTATATTTCAAAATTATTTTACTTATACTAATCATAGAGTGACTGCCACTTTTATAAAATGATCCATCTTTCCAGAAATCAATGAGTAGAGAGATGAGAATACAAAGTGATCCTTGGGTGTGCGGTAAATATTTCTGAAATTTATTTTTAGGGAAGTTCACCTTGGTAGGCATTGACCATAATATAAAAATTGTAACCACCAAATAGTGCATAATATTCTATTTTGGTACATAAACACATCATCATGTTTATCCTACATAGAGACATCCCTTTTGGGTAAACCATGTACAATCCTAGGATCCTTGTTTGAATTTTTTATTTATATGCTTTATATATATATATATATTGTGGTTGCACTTGAGGGGAAAATAGTTTGATGAAAGTTATAACTAACATTAGAATAAGACCTGATAAAAGTATACGGTTAGATAGGAAATACTTTATTTGGTAAGAACCATAATTCACACTCCCCCCCCCCCTCAGGGTGACTTGGGTTTCACATCATAACCCAGTAGTCCCAATTAAAAATATAAGGTAATTTATAAAATTTTTATAAACTAAAAATTAATGAAAAATAAAAAAAATGTCTATATTAAATTATGAATTATTCATAATTATTAATTTGAAATATTCAACTTTAAGGCGTTATTTGAAAAAAATGAACCAAATCAAATTACTTTTTTATAATTGATCAAGGTTTAAATTATAATAAATTTGTGATATTTTCGTTATATAAAATGATTATATAATATATGAATTGATCATATTAAATATAAAGTGTTTATATTACAATTAAATATCATATATTTAATAAATTTCTTATATAATGATAATATGAGTTGTTTATATTGAAATAAATATAAAATGTTTATATTTATTTAGTTATGGAATTTCCATAATGCATGGCTAAATTATGAAGTGTTTATAATTTCTTTTATCTATAAATTGTCCATAAATGTTTATCTCATATATAAATTTATAAAATATTCATTTATTTAGTATTATTCCTTTATTTATTCTTGAATAGAAGTTTTATATTATTAATAGATGTATTATTTTTTTAATTGTGTTTAAATAACTCCTTAAATTATCACATGTGAATTTATATATTTTCATACCCAGTATGATATTTGATTTAGTTTTCCTCTACCTTAACATTAGATATTTCACGTTTTTTTGAGATTAAATTTAAAATTTAATTATAGTCTATACGTATTAGGTATTATGATTATGATGGAATAAAGGTATCTCTAGAGTATTTAACAATGGTTAGTTGTAAGTTGGTTCACACTAATCACTAGCCTAGGATCTTAGGCACTATAAAGAAAAGTTGGTGAAAATACCTATTGTCACATGCTTCCTCTTATAGGGGTTTTTGATTTCATATGAATCTAATAGTTTTTATGAAATGGTTTCAAAAACATTGTACATGTGATACATTCATATATGTATAAATATAGTTGTTTTTTAATTTGGTTTAGTAACACAATAAATGGATTATGTAAAGAGTTACACATCCATACTGCTTAAACATATATTTTTAGTGGTGGGAATATGATTCAAAAACTAAATCATTAAAATAATTTATATATATAAATTTAATACAAGAGATAAGATGTTGACGTATTTAAAACACCTTAAAATACTTATTGTTAGGTTCCTTCCAAAGAAAAAACATATCAAGACCAAGATCATCCAATCTGGTAGGTCCTTGCAAAAGCAAGGTTCCAAAGGATTATCTTGTGTATGGTGTGGTTGAAATTGCTAGCCGTAATAGTAATGTAACGAAATAATTTTGTGATATTTTGGATACCCTTAGCTACAAAACCCATAGAGTTAATATACAAGAGAAATAGATCCAGGGTAATCCATATGGTGGATTGGGAAAAAGTTTTTTCCACATAACTCTCTAAAATACTTATATGATGTAATTGGCCCAGTATCCTACCTAAATAGTTATGTAATGAGTGGAACATTGAATTTGAATCATTTCTTAGTGAAATATGGATCTTATAACACTAGTGGATATGGTTTATTTTAAATTGAATTATCAATTTAATGGGATCAAAGTTAATAATTTTTATTATAAAATGAATGTAAAACATAATACTTATATGATAAAATATTCTATTATAGATAAAATGGAATCTCCATCATCAAAAATAAAATTGAGATCCATCCTTGAAAAGGATAATCTTAATATAAGAAACTTCATAGACTGGTACATAAATTTATGAATTGTTCTTAAAGAAGAATAAAAATTATTTGTCATATAGAAACCTCTTCCTGAGAAATGAACTGGTGAAGTTGTAAAATATATAGAACTAAATTATTATGATAATATTTTTAAGGATTTATTGGATGTGTTCACTATCATGTTGGTATACATGTATCCTAGGATGAAAAATAATCATCTGACTAAGAATTAGTTTAAGATAATAGATTACTTGAAAAGTATATATCAAGGACATGCTAAGAATGAAAGGTATGGGGTTTCACAAAAATTATTTAGATTCAATATATATATATTTAAACTTCATTATATATTAATATGATCAGTAGGATTGGGTGAATTACTGACTTAGAGTTTTTGGGGACTCTTTTAAGGCTTGATCACCATTTATAGACTTCATTCTATAATCACTTTTGAAAAGGAGCAAAAAAATTTATAAACTATAATATGAATGAGTTCAATGAAAATTTACCTACTCGTCTCAACATATTGAGGATAGTTAAGTAATCCATGGGAAACCTACAATAAATTGTTTTATTAAAAATTAAATAGGTAAAAAGTTCAAACCAAAATAAAAGAACTCTATTACAAATACCAATAATGTTTCTTTTAGTAATAAGTTAAATTCATTGAAATCTAAATGGGTAATTAGGAAGAAAGGTAATTTCATACATTGTGGAAAGTATATTAATTGGGGGAGGGATTTATTATATTTTTTATAGGGATAAAATTAGACCAATGGATATTTAACATTATATATAAATGTCATAAAAAATCATAGATTTTAAAGGGTATATAAAACCATCTATATATTAAAAAATTGTTGTGAGTTTTTATAGGAGTTAAAAATTAATGAACAATTTATTATTAAATCATAAATTAGGAATAAAAGTGATAGATAAAGAGTCTCAATAACAAGGAATTTTATGTAATTTATGACTTCAAATCTTGGATGAATTTAGAATAAATGACGGATATTTTTATCTCATTTCTATTTTGTGATAAGAGAGGTTATTTTTAAACAAATAGTTCTCATAAAAAATGATATTATGTTTTGATACACATAATTTATGATTTATCATATTCTAGAACATGTTTTAAAAATAATATGTGGATAAAACGAGTTTTATCTAAGAAAAAAGAATTTATCTGAGCTAAAAGATTTTATCAAATATGTTTTTTATAATTTTAGGTAATATTTTAAAGAATAAAATCTTCTTTTAGGAATATTTTTACAAGAACACATAAAATTATATAATATATATATTTCTTATTTGTTTTTTTAACTATTCCCATTATAGGAAATTAGGGTTATTTCCTATAATAAATGAGTTTATATAACTTATAATGATATTTTGTTTAGAATATAGTTTCCTAGTGTATAATAGAACTATGGTTAAACATAAATATGTTCCAAATATAAAAATTAAAATATTATACATATAATATTCAAAGTGAATGTCACTTAATATATTAAAAAGGTTTAATATTTATTATTAAATACATATTAATATAATTATTTTCATTTTGTTACCAAATGATCACATAAATGATTTTCAATTGAAATGTTACAATAAATAAGATAATTATGAACTTAAAAAGAGTTATATGAATAAAATAGAAGTTATTGACATCATAAAATTTGATGTTATAAGGTTAAGAAGTTAAAATATTTATTTAAAGAGTTAAACATTAGGAATATGATTTCTAGTATCATCATCATTCAAGAAAAAATTCTTTGTAGAAGTTACTCAAACAATTAGTTTAGTGATAGGTATTATTATATTTTAATATAAAGATACAGTGAGAATTACAAAGAGATGTAATGAGTTCAAAAAATCCCTAAAAGTGTAGCAAACATAAGGATTCTTCAGAGATCTATCATATAGGACAATATTATATTGGTGATTGTTTATTTTATTTATTAATATTCTTAAAAGAGTTTAATACTATGAAATAAAATGTTTTATACAAAAATAATCATTTATTACTATCATTAATTCATCTTGGATGCATATATTTATGAATTGAAATGCTGATTTACCTCTTAAAGCATGATTTTTGTTATAATTAATCGATGCCCATTATGGAATAATATATATTATGATAAAATTTCATGGTTGGTATGGCTAGGATTTCATATTGATATACAAAATAGTCTAATGAGACATAAAATTAGTTTTTTTTACTGGATGAACCATGAATAATTCTACATGGAGTGTCATACACTATATATTTGGTATACTAGGGTAATGTATTATATATATATATATATATATATTCCCAACACCTAAGCTTATAAAATATACCATGCATGAGAACCTACATACTTTGATGCATTTCTTATTCTAGCTTTTGGTTTTATCTAGTCAGGGGTAGTTAGTTATCTTACTGATAATTTAATAGGTTGAGTTTAATTAATATGATGTTTTCCTCTCATATGTTGATTACAAAATTTAGGCCCTCGATTGAGATAGTATAAATTAGTTTATGTGAATACCTTGATAAGTGAAATGTGTTTTTATTTTCTATTTAATTAGGGAAACATGATGTGTTCATGCATCAAGGTGAATGACTTGGGATGCGTTCATTCATCTAGATAGTCTACACATGGAGAATCGATAATTTATGAGTGTTTATACGATTTTGAAATACTCTATGTACCACGGTTACTTGATGTCTTTTAAAAAGGATCATATTATTAGGAATATTTTTATATGATACAAATGTTGGATAAAATTAAGGATATACGTTTTTTATAGAGATCATGCTATATCTATTTGTAGCTTGAGTAGCACTTATGTTTTTCAAGATTCCATGTTTTACTTATATTTATGGACTAGAGAATTTATGATCATTTTCAATGACACAAAGAAACATGGTATAAAGATACTTTTTTTAAATGGGGATTAATTTTTAGGAAACTTTAAGAGTTTTTTTTAAAGTTCTTTAAAGTTTATCCAAATGAGTTTCAGATGAATATTCAAAAAAGCATTGCATATGATGTGATACATAATAAAATTTATGATATATTTCCACAATTATTTTGAAAATATTAAGAAGTATTTTAAAATATGATTTTATAATTTATTGTATATAATATGATCAAAGGTGAAATGGAACTATGTCTATGTGCCTTTAATATAAGTAAGAGATTGGTGGTGATGTGTCCAAAATTTTAATGTACATTTGATATATATTAGCTTATATTATATTTTATAATATAGGTATGTTTCATGGTACAACATCCACATAATCACGACATATCATATTAATTAGTAATGTATATCATTTGGCGTGAGATGTTGATATCACACCACTGCCTTTGAAATATCATAGTTTACAATATGGACATTTTTCAATTTATGATATGTCCATATAATATTTTTATGTTCTATAAATTATAATTATGAATGATAAGGAATACAAATTTTATAATTTATCATTTATGCATTCTTTCATGTATGTTATCATTAATCATTAAGATTTCATGTGATGAAATGTTTTGGAAAATCATTTAAATACTTTTAAATTTTAAATACAAAAAATGTTACAAATAATTTCTAGAAAAATCCATTGCTCAAAAGTTTTATAAAATTTAAGTAAATATAATGAAGGCTCGGGGAGCATATTTGAGACCCATATAAATTATATTGAAATAATATTTATGAATGTACAATCACTTTGATCTTTCTTCTCACTATTCTTTAAGAACTCTTCTCCTTCTTCAATTACATTTGTGAGTTATTATCATACCTTGATCAAAATGAGAATCCTTCTGCATGGTTGGGTGATTCATCAACCTACTGATGCCCTAAGAGAAAGTATCCATTTCACTACTTCATACTATTCTTCATCAAACACATGGTTGAATAAATATTATTTGTTATATTCATTATATGGTATGTTTTCAATTATGATATGTGGGTTTTTATTTTCAAATCATTTACGATCTATGTTTATGATTTATTATCATCATTCAATACATTAATAAATGTAATTTGATCTAAATAATCCCATCAAACTAAACACTAAACCATAAATATAACCCTCCCTAACCAAAACATAAACCCGAAACCCAACCGACTTACTTAAATGTAAATGAAAACCTAAACCCTACACCAACCCTCCCCCCTATATACAAAACATAAACCTAACCCTTAATCCAAATCTAAATCTAAATGTATTTCATAAAACTAAACTATAAAATTAAACCCTAAACACTTAATCCTTGAACTAGAACCCCCTATCCTAAACTCTTGATTTTTAAACATAGTACCCAAAATTAAACCTAACCCCATGACCTAAACCAAAATAAAAAACCACAAACTACAAAATTAACCACTAAAACAAAGAAATGAAATATAACATAAATATGAACCTATATCATACAACTAAAAGATAAAACTTAAACATAAAACTATCCCCTAAATCTAAACCCATTATACTTAACCCCCTAACCAATACTCTATGCATAATCCCTAACCTAAACCTAGACCCCTTACCAAATTTTAAATATAATCCATAAATCTAATCCCCTAAATATAATCTCTTAGATATATAATACCAAAACATAAATATAATCATATCCCCTCCTAATTATAACATAAATCTATACCTACACAATAAATATAATCCCTAAAAACTAAACCCATAACCTAAATTAACCCCTAACCTAAATCTAAACCCACACCCTAATATTAATCTATAGCCTTCATCTAGAACCGAACTCTTAATCTAAACAGAAATATAATCCTATAACCTAATAAAAAATCCTATAAACCATAAACTCCTAACCCATAAACCTTGTCCCTAAAATCTAAATCTAACATTCCAACCTATAATGACTCTGATTTTTTCATGTAATAATTTAGGATATTATATGATTATTTTTCTGATCCATTCGATGAGATGATTTGAGATTCTGAGGCCTGGTGAGCCCAAAATTGATATTTAGAAAATATTAAAAATATTAATTATCTCATGAATTTAGTTTTCCTTAAAAATCTGAATAATTCATAAATATATTATCATAATTGATATATGAGGTCACTGTTTAGTGTAATGCATGGGCTGGACCCCAATCATGACATAATCTTTCTTTGGAATTAGACATTTTTTTAAACCATAGTCAATGATGAAATTAATAATATGTGTGTGTGTGTGTGTATTTGATGTAGTGACCCACTTTAATCTATAAATACTTGGTTATGATGAGATCTTAGGGTTGGCCACATTACCCTAAAGATATAGTGGACTGTTGTAGGAGATAACTCTTGGTGTATGAAATTAGATCAGATCGAGTTCAAGGATTGTTGTGCCTTAGAGTTCATGGATCTTTCTAATGATGATAATTCAGTATTGTTCTTTATCAGTGATTGATCCAAGCTCTAGGTAGAATATTTTATTTTTTTGATTTCCATATTTTCCTTTTATCCTGATCAGGGGTGGGTCAATTCCATGAATAATAATTTATTTTTTCATTGACAGTTGATCTTATTTATGATTTATTTATTTATTTATATTGTTTTTTCTCTCTTCATTCATCAAATAATTAAACAATGAATCAAGGATGAAAACAAAAAATGCTATGTTTTATTCCTCACATTTCTTAGTTTATGTATGTATTCCCCATTTCATTGCATAATAATCATGATAAATTTATTTAGCTTGTGGTTTAATAAATATCAGGTATTTGATCATTTTGTGACCATTCATCAGTGTGACAGATCAATACTACATGTGTGTTTTGTGATCGAGGGTATGATCAAGGTGATATGATGATGGAGGATGATCAGATGTAGATCGAACATACCTAATGTATCCATTCTTCCTAGTTTGACATGGGATGTTTATGGCATGGATCAATGGTTCATTTCTGAGTAAATAAGATCTTGGATCCCAGATATCAGTGACATTAGAGTTTAGATGACCTTATATCCATGATTACCAACTAGAATCATGGTGGAAGTAGTGTGGATTGTGATGTGGAGAAGAACCGATGTATTTTTGAAAAATAGCCAATTATATGATGTGTAATAAATAGATACATAGTGTGTGTGACCCTCTGTGGGGAACTATGGTTTTCATGGAGAAGAAAAATATCACACATCATGTGACCTAGGATGGTGCGTTAGCATGTATCTCAGAGGATACATAGTAAAGGGTAGGTTGGGGTACATGGACATAGTCATAGTATATATTCTTATCCATGTACTAAAAAACAACTAGGTTTACATGGTCATGGCTAGATGTACAAGGGTTAGTATACAAGCATGTTCATAAGTACATGGGTATAAAAATATAACATGAGTAGGGTTTCAGAAGACCTATACATGTCATGTATACATACATACATGTTATTTATTTTTAGCATTACATGTTTTGTGAGGAATCGACACACGAGTAGACCAAGGGTTGTCAAGACACATCATGTAATCCCTTTTACATTCCATGTAAACCCTATTGAGGGTGTTTAGAGCTCTTAATTTCTTCAATTTAGACTAGATTAGTTTTGTGTGTTCCCTTGGTCCATCCACTCAAGGGTACATCATATAATTATATCTAAAACTCTTTATTGTGGTCTCTTCCAAAGGATGAGTCTCCGATATAGTTTTTGGTTTCCCTCTTTGAGACTGAAGTATAATCCTCTATCATTAATTCTTATACCCTAGGTGGGGTTTGTGGAATCAATGTGACCTCCTTACATAGTTTTTTGATCCACTATCTAGTATGAAATTTCAATAGGGTTTAATGTATTGTTAGCAAATGATCTCCTACATAGAGGGTTTATCTAGAATGGGTTCTTGGTGTGCCCCATTGATCCTGGGTGTGATCCCTTATTTATAGATTGTGATCTTCAGAGACAAGGGGGTTTTCATGGGTGGGGTATAATGATATTGACCTCTTTGATGATTGTATATGGTGATATCGTGGATGGTGGAGTGGGTTATTTAGGAATGAGAAAGTCATAGAATCTTTGAGAAGAATCCTATGGTTGGAAGTTTGGTTAGGAACATCTGGAGGCATAGTGTCCTTCCCAAGTATATTTGGGATTTTTTTACATTGATCTTTATATCTTTATTTTGATCTTATTATTATTTATGATTTTTGTTTAGTGTTTTTGGGGTATCCTGTTGGGTATTTTTATACTCAACCCTACATGGGATCTTCCAACATGTGTCATGTATTAGGCAGATGAAAACCATTTTGATGGTGTACTGGGAGGATGGGAAGCTGGTGGAGGATATATTAAGCTAGAAATAATAAGTTTTTTTCTGATTAGTTACATTTAATAGTAGTCCCCAACTTCTGAGTAGGTTTGACACTGATGTTTTTGGTTGTGCATGTATTTATCCCCTTTATCACTTTTATTATATTATTTTCATACTCTAATTGTGGGATTATATATTATTCTTACATTGGTTTTTGTTTTTTAACATTTCATCATTTTATGGGCATTGATTTGTGTGTGTGTGTAGTTACATTTGGATAATTCCTCCCATATGTGTGATTTATCTACATAACACTGGTCTCCATCCCTTGGACTATTGGAAGTGGGCTTCAGGTTGTCATGGATCGAGATGTGGTAGGTCGAGTCATGACAGAGTGGTATCAAAGGAGTCAGTTCTACCTTAGGGATAGACTCTGTGAAATTGGTCTGGGTGTTATGGTAATAGGGTTAGGTGTTTTAAGTTAAGATTTCAAGATAAGGACTCCAGTGTTTGTATGGCGGGTGATGTATCCATAACCTAGGAATCTGATCACCTATTATTTGACTCAGTGCATGTTGACATTGGTTGTAGGGAAAACATTGGTATATTCATCTTATATGAATGGGTTTTGGTTTTGATGTCCTTCTTGAGTCATCTCCATAGATATACTCTTTGAGCGTGATAAATCTTATTTGTCATCATCAAAGTTAATTTTTTATCCGCATATGAAGAGGAAACTATAAACAACAAAGATGAAAATCACCCCACCCCTGACCTTGTCCCTATCCAAGGAATTCTTCCATTGTATGATCACAAAGATGGTCTACTGAGTAACGAGGCTTTAGTATATGGGATTCTACCATAGATAAAACCTTCGTGTGATTTACCATTTATAGCACCACCCATTGAGTATAAATTAGAATAAGAAGTGGTTAATTAGGACACATGAAGGCTAAGTGTGATACATGAGTTCCATAGGTAGTGACCTCCCATGTTTTGGGGTGATCCAGATCCCCAGGTGGCTGAGGACTGGCTAGAGGCAGTTACTTGGTTTTTTTTCATTGTTAGGAAACCTACATATTATATGGAAATCCTTATGGTGAGTCTTCTTCAGGGCTTCACTGGGTGATAGTGGTGTATGGTGACTCAGTCACATGACAAGACAACTTTCTCCAAGTTAGACATCTAGCATCTCTTTTGAGAGAAGATTCATCTATAAACGTTGGGATTAGTTTGCAACTAGAAGATTCTGCACCTACATTAGGTAGTATGACCTTGTAGAAGTAGTCAGTGAGGTTCACTGATCTCTCATAGAACACTATGGATATGTTATGAAATCAATTCCTCAAATATCAGACCTTTTAAAAGGTATTATTCTAAGATATAATGGATTTAGTGATGTCTCTTTTCATTCCACCCTATACCAGAGTACATGAGTGGACTTTAACAATGGAGAGCTTCTTGGAAGAGAAGATGATGACAGTGGGTTATTTTAGAGTTCACCCATGAGATATGACCTCAACAGTAGGAATCCAATGGAATTCATAGGTTTCTAGGTATGTCAGATTCTTCAGTATATGATCCCATGATGGAGGATCAATGGCCCAAGGCTCTCAAGATGTCTTGAATCAACCAAGGGAGAGGCGGTTTTTCTCCTACACTAGTCTGGTACATCTTGAATGGTATTGTTTGACTAGTCATATAGTTAATCTAGATATGGTCAAGGGAAAACTAGGAAGTATTAGTAAGGTCTTTAGGGTGGTACGTGTGGAAATGGGTAGGTAGAGTAGCAATAGGTGGTTAGATTTTTGATCTATTTCCACCACTATCCACGGGCTACCCATGCCAGGCCAAGGGAGTTGGTGGTTAGTGATGAGGATAACATTAGTAACTAGAGTCCTATGATGCTAAGGCTCCAAGGATGATATGATTTATGATATATGTCTTTTCTAACATATCCATATTAATAATGGAATAAGGTGAATGTAATTCCTTTCTTTCCACTTCTATAGTTTGGGACATAGAGATTCTTATTTATTTGTTGGCTTGACCCTTATGCTTGGAGACTTTGATAGGTGGTGACTAAATGATTTCACACTTCTATCGACAATTTGATCTGACACTTGGAGGAAAGATATTTATATGTGATCTCTTTTTAGTAGTGATGATACCTTAGGATGTCATCTTAGTTATGGACAGGACATCTACAGTTTAGGTCCATATTGACTATTTTTTGGTAGAGGATGTGGTGTGTATGTAGTGATGGAATGAGGTTTTACTTTATGACCGAAAAGGAAACTCTAGAGGATTATAAAATGGTCATTCATAGGATAGTGTAGCTGATTACTTCTCAGTATTCTTGTAGGACTCTTGGAATAGTGGATGATATGGGCTAACAATTCCCTTCCATGGTGTAAGAGTATGATGATGTATTTCTGGAGGATATTTCAAGTTTACCTCATCACTGATAGAAATATTTATTAGTTTTATTACACCATAGTATGGACCTTATATATGTTCCATAATTTCATATGGTTCCCAGAGACCTTTGAGATCTTAGGGTGTAGTTAGAGGACTTGCAGAAGAAGGGATTCATGAGGACCAATGTTTCCCCTAGGTAACATCGGTGTTGTTCTATAAGAAGGTATATGAGAGCTTTAGGTTTAGTGTGTGTTATCGATTCTTGAACTAGGTGATTGTGATTTTTAAATATCCACTACTAATTATTGACAACCTCTTCAAGCATTTGGGGGTTTAATGGTTCTTGAAGATTGAACTTAGATCAGGATTTCTCCATCTACGAGTACAGGTTGAGGATATACTAGTGATGGAGTTTAGATGTTTATATGATCACTATAAGTACTTGGTGATTCATTTTAGCATGAATAACACCCCAATAATGTTCATGGGACTCATGACCCATATCTTTAATCCTTTCTCAGAACTTTTTGTGGTGGACTTCATCGATGATATCCTATTGTACTCAGTGTTGAAGGAAGAGCATGTGAGACCCTTGAGTATAGTCCTGGATGCAATCTGAAAGCACCAAATTTATCAAAATATCTTGAAGTTCTTATTTTGAATTTGATAATTCCACTTCCTAGGAAACATCATCTTAGAGGAAGGAGTGGTGGTAGATCCATAGAAGGTTGAGGCAGTTCTATCTTGGGATCCACCCAAGAGTGTTATTGAGGTGTATAGTTTCCTTGGGTTGGTAGGATACAATAAAAGTTTTGTACCTACATTATAATGAGTTTCATCCCCATTTAAATCTATGATCTAATAGGGGAAGACTTTTTTTGGATGGAACGTTCCAAAAAATGGAGTTGATGGAGAGGTTGATGAGCACCCCCATATTGAGATTGTCAGAGGAGAGTGTCTAGTACATAGTGTTATATGATTCCTCAGGGAATGGACTTGGTTGTTTTATGATGAAGTTGAAGACAATGATTTACTATGGGTCTAGGAAATTGAGACTACATGATAAAAACTACATGATCCATGATCTTGAGCTAGTAGTGGTAGTATTCTTCCAAAAGATGTGGTGACACTTCCTTATGGGAAAGTGGTTTATCATCTACTCTGACCATAATAGTATATTGTATATCATCTTTCAATAGGATTGTAACTAGATATAGATGCGATGGATATAGTTCTTCCAGGGTGATGACTTTGAGATTGTCTATACTCCTAAGAAGGGAAACATGGTGGTAGATTATCCCACTAAGAGATCTTGTTATTAGTTGTTTGTTGAGGTATTAGAGATGATAGACTTATTTCAGTTGTAATTTATTGATATAGATGATTCTTAATGTCTTTAATTTATTGTTGTTACCCAACTTATTTTAAGGCATATTAGGGAATTTCGTCATGAAGATGCCAATTATGAGACCTTTTGTTCTCAGATATCTATTGAATGTGCTCTTGATGGATTTTATAAAGGTGTGGAGCAAGTTATCCTTTTTAGATTAAGGTTGATGATAGCATTGATGTTGTGGGAGGAGGTGATAGTGGAGTTTCATGCATACCTTTTTGAGGTACATCTAGGTGTGGAAATGATGTACCATGACCTATAATATCAGTTTTGGTGTCTAAGAATGAAGAGTTGAATTATAGAGTTTGTCTCTTGATGCCTCACTTGTCATAAAGTGAAGGAAAAGAACCAAGTTAAATTACATTTAGATCAACCCCTTAGGTTCTAAAGTGGAATTAGGATGGGGTATTCCTGGAAATTTTGATGGGGTTACAACATATGTCTAGGGGACACAATTCGATCTGGGTGATTATAGATCAACTCGCCAAGTCAGTCAAATTATTATCTATTTGAGGAAACATTTAGTAGAGAGATCAGAATTCTTATACATGTAACAGATATTTTGGATCCATATATTTTCCTTGAAAATTGTTTTAGACCTTGTTTCTCATTACACTTAATGATTATGTATAAGATTGGAGGAGGAATTTGGAAATTAGTTGTGTTTGAGCACAACGTTTCTGCCCAAAACTGATGTCCATCATGATCAGACCATTTAGGTTTAGAAGGACATTCTATGGGAATGCATGTTGGATTTTGGTCGTAGTTGTGAGGATCATCTACCTTTGTTGCAGTTTTCATACAACAACATCTAGCATTCCACCATTAGTATGGTACAATTCAAGTCCATGTATAGGTGACTCTAAAAGTCACTAATTTTTTGGATTGATCAAAAAGATTTAGCACTCATGGGTCCATATTTGGTGTGAGATATGATAGAGAATGTTCTGATCATCCAAGATTGTTGTACCTCTCGTTCCCCTCGTTGTTTAATTTTCATGATCACAATCACATTATTTTTTGTCTAACCTTGTTTTTAAGTGTTGTGGATGATAGGCAAAAGATTGCCAAAGGATTGGCCCAAGAAAGCTGGCAAAAGTGGACTGAATTGCAGTCCACCGGCCAACCGGTGTGATAGCACCGGCTAGCCGGTGGACCTGGCAGAGGCATTGCCCACTGCCAGGTTCCACCGGTCAGCCGGTGGCTCTGTCACCGGCCAGCCGGTGGCACCCAGACCAATGGGCCAGCTACTGTCTCCCCACCGGCCAGCCGGTGGCTCCTCCACCGGTCAGCCGGTGGAGCCTGGACCAAAACTCTTCCCCTCTGCCAAGGCACCGGCCAGCCGGTGGAGCTGTACCGGCCAGCCGGTAGCCCAGTCAAACTAGCCGTTGGCTTTGACCAGTCAACCCTCTTTTGGCCTCCAACGGCTCCGAGGACTTCTCCAACGGCTCCGAAGGCCCCCAATGGGTTCCATGCCTATAAATAAAGGCTGAGGAAGCCCCGGACACTAACCGGAACAAAAACCAAGCCCAAGGACACTTTGTTGATCATTCGGCAATCCTCCGGCGAGCCACCTCAAGGAACCCCAAGTGCTCCATCCAATTCCACATCCAAGAGCACCACCAAAGAAGCTTGGAAGCGGCCTTCAACATCTCCAATCAATCAAAGGCGCCCAAGAATTCCTCAAATACGGTTTTTCTTGTTTATCTATTTTGAGCTTAATTTGGGTTTGTGTCTACAAACCACTCTATTTCTCATCCCCTCTTTCTTTTGGGTTTCACATCACCATTAAGGTGTGAAAAGGTTGTCAAGCTTTCCTTTAAATAGCTTGAGACATAGGTGAGCTATCCTTCACCTGTAAGAAGGATAGTGGGTTCTTGCTAAACCATTAAAAGCAAGTGGGTTCTTGCTTAACCACCAAAAGCAAGCTGTAATAGGTCCTAGTGCTACCTCAAAGCCTAGTGGGTTTCTTGCTAAAACCATTGAAAAGCAAGCGGTAGGAATCTCTCAACGGTTGAGTTGGGAGCGGAGACGTAGGCCGGGTTTTTGGCCGAACTCCGTTAACAATTTCTTGTGTGATTGCCTCTTTTATTTTCCGCTGCACATACTTTGATTTCACTTTGATTTTAAATTGATATTTTTTTTTAAAGGCAATTCACCCCCTCTCTTGCCATCCTTCCCGTTTTTCTCCGACCCAACAATTGGTATCAAAGGGAAAATTTTAATAATTCCCTAAACCGATTTCAAATTAAAGATCCTTTTTGATGGCTTCTACCGCTTCTTCTTCTCCAACCCTCGAAGGTCATTCATTGGTTCGTGCTCCATTGTTTGATGGAACTGACTATTCTTTTTGGAAAACCCGCATGACCACTTTTTTAAAAAGTATTGGTTATCCAATTTATAAAATTGTTATGCAAGGATTTTCCCTCTCCTCTCCCGATGAGTCTAAATGGACCCCCAATGACATTGCTTATTTTGAGCTTGATGGCAAAGCCATGAACGCTCTTCATTGTGGTCTTGACCGTAATGTTTTTAATTACATTTCTACTTGCTCTACTTCACATGATATTTGGAAATATTTAGAGCTAACCCATGAAGGTACTAGCATGGATAAAAAGCAAGAACCCGTTCAAAAGCAAGAACCCGATGCAAAATCCGTACCCGCTTGCCCACTTCACAAGAAAAGGGCCAAGAAGAAGAAAAAGAAGAAGGCTTCAAAGGCGACATGGAGTGACACCTCATCATCCTCCTCCTCCTCCTCCTCAAGCGACCAAGGTACAAAATGCCTAATGGCAAAACATGAGGTATCTTCTTCCGATTCCTCATCCTCGTCCTCATCTTCAAATTCTTTTAATCATTTATCATATGAAGAACTCCAACATGTGCGAGATCAACTTGAAAATGGTTTTCATGAACTTTCTTCTAAATTTGTTTCTTTGAAAAAGAATTTCAAAAAACTTTCCTCCGAAAAAGAACAACTTCTCAAAGAGAAGGAGGAACTCTCCCTAAAAATCCAAAATTTCCCCAATGTTGATTCTTTGGAATCAACCATCAAGGACCTTAGAGAATCCCTAGCCAAATTCACCCAAGGGGAACAAAATCATTCAAAATTGCTTGGTTCCCAACGAATTTCAAGAACCACCCAAGGGCTAGGATATACGAATGTAGCTTCCTCCTCCCATGCTTCAACTGTTTTTGTAAGGGGGAGCTCTTGTTTTAAATTTTGTAATTATTGTAAGAAACCCGGGCACCTCATTTATGAGTGTAATTGTAAAAATGCCCGGTATGGCCAACCCAAGTCTATTTACTATAGTGACGAGTTTTATAGGAGAAGACCCGCCATGAAACAAATTTGGATTGAAAAATCCCTTTTGGAGAGTCTCTCCGGGCCAAAAATAGTTTCGTTTCCCCGATGATCTTTTGTTTTATTTAGGGGGAGAAATTTTCTTAAATTCAAAAATCTCTTTCGATTCATGTTAAATTTTCAATTCAATTTTTGGGTCAAAACTTTCATTTCAATTTTTGATTCAAAACTTTCAATTCAAACTGTTGTTCAAATTTTCATTTCAATTTCAAAAATCTCAATTGATCTTTCAATTCTCATATCTAGTTTTTCAAACACCTCTCCCCGGTGATTTGTTGTTTTATTTAGGGGGAGTATTTTCAAAACCTTGTCTTAGATTCAAAACTTTCAATTCAATTTTTGGTTCAAAATTTTCATTTCAATTTTGATTCAAAACTTTCAATTCAAACTGTTATTCAATCTTTCAATTTCCAAAATTTCAATTGATTTTCAAATCTCAAATCTTGTTTTTCAAATCTCTTTTCCCTCAATCAAATTTTTATGCCCCACGCTATTTTGATAATCACAAAGGGGGAGAAATTTCTTGATTGATTGGGGGAGAATCTTTTCTATCATGCTTTGATTTATTTTCAAATTATCCTTTAAGAATTTCTTTCATTTCAGTATTTTACATTAATTGTTTTGGTGATTGTGATCATCAAAATAGGTGGAGATTTTTGTACCTCTCGTTCCCCTCGTTGTTTAATTTTCATGATCACAATCACCTTATTTTTTGTCTAACATTGTTTTTAAGTGTTGTGGATGATAGGCAAAAGATTGCCAAAGGATTGGCCTAAGAAAGCTGGAAAAAGTGGACTAAATTGCAGTCCACCGGCCAACCGGTGTGATAGCACCGGCCAGCCGGTGGACCTGGCAGAGGCATTGCCCACTGCCAGGTTCCACCGGTCAGCCGGTGGCTCTGTCACCGGCCAGCCGGTGGCACCCAGACCAATGGGCCAGCTACTGTCTCCCCACCGGCCAGCCGGTGGCTCCTCCACCGGTCAGCCGGTGGAGCCTGGACCAAAATTCTTCCCCTCTGCCAAGGCACCGGCCAGCCGGTGGAGCTGTACCGGCCAGCCGGTAGCCCAGTCAAACTAGCCGTTGGCTTTGACCAGTCAACCCTCTTTTGGCCTCCAACGGATCCGAGGACTTCTCCAACGGCTCCGAAGGCCCCCAATGGGTTCCATGCCTATAAATAAAGGCTGAGGAAGCCCCGGACACTAACCGGAACAAAAACCAAGCCCAAGGACACTTTGTTGATCATTCGGCAATCCTCCGGCGAGCCACCTCAAGGAACCCCAAGTGCTCCATCCAATTCCACATCCAAGAGCACCACCAAAGAAGCTTGGAAGCGGCCTTCAACATCTCCAATCAATCAAAGGCGCCCAAGACTTCCTCAAATACGGTTTTTCTTGTTTATCTATTTTGATCTTAATTTGGGTTTGTGTCTACAAACCACTCTATTTCTCATCCCCTCTTTCTTTTGGGTTTCACATCACCATTAAGGTGTGAAAAGGTTGTCAAGCTTTCCTTTAAATAGCTTGAGACATAGGTGAGCTATCCTTCACCTGTAAGAAGGATAGTGGGTTCTTGCTAAACCATTAAAAGCAAGTGGGTTCTTGCTTAACCACCAAAAGCAAGCTGTAATAGGTCCTAGTGCTACCTCAAAGCCTAGTGGGTTTCTTGCTAAAACCATTTAAAATCAAGCGGTAGGAATCTCTCAACGGTTGAGTTGGGAGCGGAGACGTAGGCCGGGTTTTTGGCCGAACTCCGTTAACAATTTCTTGTGTGATTGCCTCTTTTATTTTCCGCTGCACATACTTTGATTTCACATTGATTTTAAATTGATATTTTTTTTAAAAGGCAATTCACCCCCTCTCTTGCCATCCTTCCCGTTTTTCTCCGACCCAACAAAGATAGGATTAGGACTGCACAAATCTATAATAATCTTTATACAGACCAACGATGGGGGCCTTTGGAGTTTGAAGAGGGAGACCATGTTTTCCTCAGGGTATCACCATGACATTTGTTATAGAGGTTTTAATGGGGTGAAAATATATCTCTACGATTCATTGGACCTTTCTAGAGACAGTGCAGAGTTTTTGAGGTGGGTTACCACTTAGCTCTACCACAACAGTTAGATCGGGTACATGCTTTCTTCCACGTGTTGTAGCTGACGAGGTATGTGTATGACCCATCAAAAGTTATCCAATGGTGTCAGATAGACATCATGGATGGGGATACATTTTTTGAGTACTCTATAAATATAGTGTACCATTAGAAGTATATATTTCATGGGAGATCGATTTTCTAGTGCATGTCTAGTGGCTGTATAGGAGTCTTCGGGAGAGCACTTAGGATCAAGAGATGCATATGTAAGCTCAGTACCTTCATATTTTTTAGTTGGTTTTTTTATTTTCAGTACAAAATTCCCTATGGTTTGGAGAATATAATGACTCTGATTTTTTCCCTTATTAATTCATAATATAATACAGATTATTTTTAGAGCCAAGTACTGAGAAAATTTGAGATTATGAGGCCCATTGAGCCCAAAATTGATATTTTAAAAACATTAAAACTACTAATTATCATGCATGTGTATTTTTCCAAATAAATTTAAATAACTATTAAAAAGAGTCTTAGATTAGAAATATTAGGCCATTGTTGAGCTAAAAGGGTGGTATTTACCATAGCTGTGATATAATCATTGTTAGAGTCAGGCATTTCGATAAAGTACAGTCATGATAAAAATTAATAAAACAAGTTTATTTATTTATTAATTTTATTATGTTTTAAATAGTGAACTATTTTCCTCAATAAGTATATAATTGTGATGATATTTTATTGTTTTCCTCAGAAACATAGAGATCTAGAGGGTCATTGGAGGAGATATCTCTTGGAGGATGACATCGGATCAGATGAAGATTGAGGATCGTTGCACCATTAGAGTTTTTGGATCTCACCAACAATGATGGAACATGACCATTCATCATCAATCAATCCAAAATCTAGTTAGGATGTTTTATTTTTGATATTTTGATCTTTCAATTTTATCCTTATTGAATATAGATCAATTCCATGAATAAGAATTGATTCATGCCTCGATGGATTATTTTATTTATGTTTGATTTTTTTATGTTGTTTATTCCCCCTTCATTTTTCAAATCCTTAGACAATGGTTCAAGACAAAAAGTGATTAAAGGAAGAGGCTCATTCTAAAAAAAATGGATTTATGGATTTCTTCCTTGTTTAATAACACATTAATCATGATCAATTTCTTTGGTCCACTGGTCGAAAAATACTGGGTATATGATCATTACAGGACCGTTCTTCAATTTAATAATCAATATTTAGGGTGTGGTTCATGATCGAGGGTGTGAATGAGGTGTGAGGATAAAAGAGGATGAATAGAGGTAGATCTAATAGACCGAAGATACCCATTATTCTTGGGTTGACATGTGATGGCAATGATGTGGCTCGAGGGTGAGTTTCTAAGAAGATCTGAGCCTAAATCCTAGAAAATGAAAATGGTTCAAATTGGATGAACCTGTATTCACGATTCTTAGATTCAATCATGGAAGTGGTAATGTGGACAGAAATACAAATTAGAACCTGCATGCTCTGGAAAATCCTAGGTTACGAAGTGTGTAATCTAAAGATACAGGTTGTGTGGGACCCTCTTTGTGGTTCTAGGGTTTTCCTAGAGAAAAAAATATTATATATCGTGTGGAACCTATCACACACTATATGACCCATGTTCATGGATTGGAATGTATCTTAGATGATACATCGGAAAGGGTAGGCTAGGGTACATAGAGACAACCAAAGTACATGGTTAGATCCATGTACTCATACATGGCCAAGTGTACATGTGAAAATATAGGTGTAGGTGGGTTGGTACAAATATGTGGATAGAAGTACATGGGCACCAACAGAGAGAATGAGAATGATTTTGATAGACCTCTACATGTCATTTATATATACATATTATTTATTTTTTGGTTTACATGTTGTGTGAGTAAGTGAAATACTATCAGACCTAGGGTTGGCTAAACATGTTGTCTACACACTAGTATACACCATGTACCCCCTTTAAGAGTTTTTGGAGCCCTTCATTGCTTCAGTTTGGACCAGTATTATATGATTGTGTTACCTTGGTCCACCACCTTGAGGGTACAATGTTTCATTACATCTATAGCACTGAATTGTTATCCCCTTTAGAGGATGTGTCTTAGATAGTGTTGGTAGTTTCCCACTATGATATTAGAGTGTTATCCTATATCACTCCTTCTTATACCCTTGGCGGGGTTCATGGAATCATCGTGAACTCCTTACACAAGGCGTTGACCCCCCATCTATCAGGTGATTTCAGTATGGTTGATGGTATTATTAGCATATGATCCCCTATATAGAGGGTTGATCTATATTGGGTTTTTGGTGTCCCCCAATGGTCCTGGGTGTGATCCCTTATCATTGGATCATGATCATTAGAGTCTAGAGATTTTTCTTGGGTGGTTCCCAATGATCCAGTGTCTGGGATGAGTGTCTCTATTGATAGCATGGCTCATGGTGTGGGTTCTCCGAAGATGATCATGGAATAGAAGATTTGAGCAGAATCCTATGACTGGAACTTTGTTTGAGACCACCAAGATTCATGGTGTCCTTCCTAAGTATATCTAGTTTTGTTTTACCATTAATCCATATATCCTAGTTATGAGATGACTATTTTTTATTCTTCATGTTTAGTGGTTTAGTGGTGTCCTATTGTTATTGTTATACTCACCACTATATGATATTTTCCCACATGTGTCATGTGTTATATAGACAATGACCCTTTTAATGTTGTCCTAGGAGGACATGAAGTTGATAGAGAAAAAATTGATCAACATAAAATGAAGTGTTTTCCAGGTGGTTTCATTTTATAGTAGTCCCCACCTTCTAAGCAGGTTAGACTCTTTAATTTTTTGTTGAAATTGTATTTGAAACCTTTATCAATTTCTGTACATTATTGCCATACACTAACTATGGGATTATAGAGGTATGAATGCACTAGTTTCTGTTGTTTTACATTTCATCATTTCATGGGCTTGGATGTATGTTAATGTGTACAGGTACATTAGGATAATTCCAACCATGTGTATGATATGCCTACTCAGATCTAAGCACAAACCTCTAGCCTATTAGAGGTGGTCTTATGGTAGTCGCGGTTTGGGCCCCAGCGGTTCGGGTCATGACACAACCAAAATTCAAACCTACTCCATAAATTATTCATTAACCTACAACCTAAACCATAAACACCTACACCCTAACCCATAACCCCTAAGCCAAACCTAACCCCTATGCTAAATTTAGTCCCATATCATAATCTTAAATGTTAACATATACCTTGAACATAACCCCAATCACTAAATACATAATCCCCTTATCTAAATATAAAACCATACCCTAATCATAGTCCCTAACTACACACTAAACCCAACTACTATACCTAAACCCCAAACCTCAATTATCACCATTAAACCTTAAACATAACCCCCAAAACGATAACCAACCACCCTCAACCTAAAACCACCTCCACCCCCACCACTACTACCACCTAACCATAAACATAACCTCTTTTTATAACCTAAATTTAAACCTATACAATAAAATTAAAATGAAAACCTATACCCCTATATCCTAAATGAAACCCCCTAACCAAAATACCTAAAACTAAAACATAATTCATTACCAATAACCTAAACCTAACTTTTAAAACCTAAACATAACCCCTAACCTAAAGCAAAAACATAACCACCCAAACCCTAAACATAACCCCGTAACCTAAACTCTTAACTAAACCCATCCCCCCCAACTCTCACAAAAAAAACATAGCCCCAAACCCTATAACCCCAAAAACCAACCACATGATCCTAAACCTTAAACTAAACCATAAATATAAACTAAAAATTAAACACAAACCTGCTAAACTAAATATAAATAGGACCCTCAATCCTACAATAAGTCTTTCTATAAACCCTAAAAATAAATCCTAATCTTCAACCCCAAACACATAAACACTAAATTATATCCTCATAACATAAACCCCTAAGTCTTAAACACAACCCTCTTACCAATCTAACAAAAATCAAAAAACCCCAAGACTACAACTAATATAAATTTAAGAACTAAACTTAAAACTTAAGTCTAACCCCTAAAAATAATCCCTAACAATTAAAATAAATATAAACTTACACCCTAAAAGAAGTATACAAAAATAAACCCTAAACACCAAACCCTATAACCAAACACCTAGACATAACCCCTATCCCAATACCCTTAACCTAAACCCACCTCCAAACCTAAATCAAAGCACATACACTAAACATAATCCACTAAACTTAATCCTCTAAACACCTAAACCTTGACCTAAATATAATGTTAACCTTCATAATACTAATCTAAATAAAAACCTATACCTTAAAACTAAACCCCAATACTAATCTGTAATTACCTAACCCCTAACCCATAAACGAATCCTAACCCCCAAACATAAATCTAAACCTACACCGTAAGCTTAATAACTAACAAAAACCCTAAATATAAACCCTAATCCTAACATAAATCTAAAACTATACACTAAACCCACCTCCAATAAACCCTATTCACCTAATATAATTTTTTGGAATTCCCTGGATATTTACATTCTTTTGAGGCATTGACAGTGAGTTTGGAGGTAACTCAAAGGAGTAGGATAGAGTTTAGACATGTTAGAGGATGAAATTACCATTTTTGAAGGTTATTAAATGGTTTTGATCAAGCTGTGAGTGCTTTGGGTCTAGAGATTTTGGTGCATTATGAACATAAGTTCTAAAATACCCATTTTTAGGAGGTTATGGTTTTATCAGAAGTGTTGATGGCACTATGAGTATAGTAGTTGGGTTTTTTGTTAGAGTTGAGTAGTTATGGATATTTTATGTTTTTTTCTACCTATTTTGATGATCTATGTAGTTTTTTTATTTTATTTTTTGATTTTAGTTCTTGTGGAATCGTGGGGAACTCTTTATATGAAAAAAAGAGGGTTGAAATGCCCATTTCGGAAGGCTTGGTGGTTCTATACATAAGTATAAAGAGTTTTTTAGCATGGTAAATCATGGTGTGAATATAAAAGAGTGAGTTTGAATCCCCCAAGGAATAGTTTTTATTCGATAAGAGTTATGGTCAGGGTTGATAACCATGTTTTTATAGTCATTACACTGTGGATCTTATCAAACCAGTATTAAAATTCCAAAGGAATACATGGTTTTTGATATTATATATTCATTTCAAAAAACATGGAAATCGGATCTAGAATTGATTGAGTCGAGAATACCTATTTTTTGGATTGAAATTTGAGTTTTAAATGGTTATAGAGAAAATTATTTTAAACTCATACCATCCAACGTGTTAGGGGTTCCATATACAGACCCAAATCCTCCAAGTATTGAATTACATGACATAGAACTAGATCAACTAGTACTAGTTATGGGTCTAAGTAGACCTATATTTAGATATAAATATATAAGACTATATTAAATAGATAATTTTATATAATATTTTTAATTATTAAATATATAAAATGTGAAAATAATTTGGTGACCAGAATTACATGCCTATATTTAAAATGTAAGATTTAGTGGGTCCATATAGAAAAAAAACATATAAAACTATATTAATTTTATAATATAATTAATTATTTATAATTTAAAGGTTTTTGGGTTTAAAAGGTGTCAAATAAGCAATTATATAACAAATTCAGATTATAAGTGTCTAAACCTGTTTGATTTTGGGTATGGGTTCATAGATAGAGATATCTCACCAAACTCACTTAAATGATTTTGAAACTAAAATATATCCAAATCAAGACTTCTAACATTTTCATCCATAATAAAAATGATTATTTTGAGGGTCTCCTAAATTTTATTATAAATTAAATTAGTCATTTCCCCTTGATTTGAATTCATTTATCTTCCTCAACCCCTAGTTGAGCCATATCCTTCTCTTGGTTCGATATCTGATACTCCTTGTGGATATAGACCTCTAAATTCATATTATGTTTTCTTCTTCAATATGAGGTGATTTAATTTTTCGACTTATTTAATCTTTTCCATTATTCTAGTTCTTATTCTTCTCATGGGGATGTGGAAGAATGGTTTCTCCAAATCATTTGATCTTAGTCAAAGCTTTTTTGAGGGTTTCAATATGATTAGGTGTTGTGGTTGACTCTTTCATTTTTGTGGGGTTTAATCATTAGTTATTCTCTATTATTTTTCTTCATTGTTAAAATATTTTATTGAATTTGGATATTCAATACTTATCCTTTTTATATTATGTGTGAATGTAGAATTAACATTCATTTTATTTTATTGGGTGGATGGATTAAATTAACCAAAAAATATAATTTTATGTATTAAAGGAAATTTTAGGGGAAGATATGGAAACATGTGAATTATATGATTTCTAATATTTTTATAGTTTTATTTCTTTGTTTTTTTTATGTGTTTTTATATGATAACCTTTTTTTGTTTTTATTGTTATGTTTAATGACATTTCAAAAAAGGTTAAACACTTAAATATGTTAATGAATCAGTAGCATAGAATATAGAATTATGAATTATTTCTTATACTTGAGGTTTTTAATTAATATATAATGACAATGTAAAATGAGAAAAATAATTCATTTTTTGATTTGTTTTTTGGTGTGTTATATTACTATATTTTTTGGTTGATCTTATTATGGTTTGATAGAGAGTTTATGATATGATATTGATGTTGTGGTAGTGGTTGGTATTGGTTTAGGAGGTATGGAATAAAATTGATTCCATGGTTGTGGTAGTGATTTTGATGTTGTAGTTGGGTGAGGTTTTTTGGTGGTTTATGCAGTGTTGGTTATTGTTGTTTTATATCATGTTGTAATGGCTCAGAAACATGATTGATACTAAATTAAATAAAATAATTAATTCATTGTTAAAAATTGAATGGGTTGATGCATTAATTTTGTGCTAGAAATATTGAAAGAATTTATAGTTGTGTAACAAAATATGAACAGGAATGGTTAGAATGAATTTATATGGGTTAAAATGAACCTTATCATAATGAACATAAGAAGGATAGTAAATGGTAAATTTATTATTTTATATTGATATGAGAATATGGGAATTTATAATTTATGTGGGGTTATTTTTTTTGTTTTGTATCAACTATAGAAGATGTTAATATGATGTGGTTAGCATGTTGTAGAAGTTGCAAATTATAGTAAAAAATACAAAACTATTTATGAGTCAAGTCTTAAGTTGGTCTTATGTGTGGCTATTATATTCATAGTATTTTTTTATTTCTTACACACTAAAAACCAAGTTGGGTAACCTTGTTTATTACCATATGGTTTTGGGTTTCAGATTTTTATCGAGCATCCAGGTTATAGAGGGAAAAAATGGAAAATTACTTCTTTTTTCTCCACTCTCTCTTCCAAACATAGAATAGTTGTGATAGTCAAAGTTTATGATGAATGAATTTGTATGGAAAGATGTCATTATGATTATGTGAAGTGGTAGTGGTGAGGATACATAACATGATATGTGAATGGAAGGAGAATGATATTTATGTCCTCTATGTTCATTTTAACCAAATATTATGAGGATTTTATGTGTGTTTTTTATGTGGTTGTATAAAATGTGGTTGTGTTATGTGGTATGAGGTTGTGGATATGTTTTTTTTGTGTTATGTTTATATTTAGTTGTGGTTACATTGAGTTTATGTGGTTATACAAATGGTATGAGTGCAATATGATGTATGTAGTTGGGGAATAAGAGTGACTAGATTAGTGGGGAAGTTATTGTGGGGACCCTTATTGATATATTATCTTGATATTATGTTATAATTTTGGGATTCATTATTGGGTGAGTGATTCTTAGTGAGGATGGGTTATAATTGATCTGGTTAAGTGATGATTTGGTTCTGGTTTTTACTCATTAATATATTAGTATACTTCTTTAACATTTTTATGATAGGTTCTGAGGATGATCATATTGTGTATATGTGCAATCTAAAACGTTTCTACATATATATTTGTTTTATATGTTTATAGGAGGTATTTAGTGATCAATTTGGACAGTAGTAACTTATGGAAATCATCTGAGTTTCTATATTTTGGTGAATTCACTGCCATAAGAATTGCATTTTGATATTCTATTTAGGAGACGTTTAGTTTTTTTAAAAAATTATATGCATTTTGGATTGGGATTATTTTTAAACCATGACAAATTAAATAGTGGTATTATTTTATATTCCAATGATTATAAAGGTAATCACTCCCACATGTTTGTTTTTATACCCCCAGAGCTAGTCACCAAACCATATCATATTTGAGGCAAGCTTCGTAAGGAATTCTCATTTTCACTACTAGACCTGTAGGGGTTCTAGTGGGGTTATGTTGTGATTGAGTGATATCAGATCTTTTTTTAATAGATAAGAAGAATATTGGATTTAGTAAATAGTGAGGGTTATATGGGTTTGGTAGGAAAAAAATATTATTTAATCCTAGTTGTGATATAGTCAATAGAAACTAGCTAGGGAATAGGTGTTTAGGGCCCCCTATGGTATAATACAAGAACCTTAAGATTAATAAACATACTTGTAGAGATGTTGTTTATTGTGGGATAGATACCTAAACTGCAAAAAATGGACCTATCCAAATGGTATTATACCAATGGTTTGGAATACCATTGGTATAGGTACCATAAAATGACCTTATACCAACAGTTTGGCCAAAATCATTAGTATAGGTACCATAATATGGCCTTATACCAATGGTTTTGGAAAAATCGTTTGAATAGGTCATAGATATATCAATGGTTTTAGAGAACCCATTGCTATAGCTTCAATAAAATGATTGTATACCAATGTTTTTTTCAAAACAATTTCTATATGTGATGGCTATACCAATGTTTTCGCTAAAACCATTGGTATAGCCTCTATTTAATGAACTTATACCAACAGTGTTTCCAAAACCATTGGTATAGGTCTGACTTTAGGTCAAAAGTTTTGAAAAACTATTGGTATAGGTCAAAAAAACACGATTACCTATACCAACTGACTGAAAATTTTCTTTTTTTATTTTCATAAAACCATTTTATGGTTGAGTTGTAAACAAATCCTATATGGGATAAAAATTCAAGAATCCAAATGAATTTAAAATTTCAAAAACATCCAAATTCCATGGAGTCCTCTAGACATGAGTTTCCATATCAACCAGAGTCACATCACTACACGACCATCATAATGAGACCCACTATCACTATAGTCATCTTGTCACTACTTCCATCATTGTCAACCTATGACCACACCAATCTCCAAATGACTTCCAGAGTTTATCCTCACCACCATAAAACACCAACACATCAGATCGCTAGTTATCTTCCACCAGTGAATTAAACCAATTACGGAGTGAGCTCTATATGTCAAAGAAAAACCACCATTGATTAAAAACATTGTGAACAACACCAACGACCACCATAACCAGATATGTAGAATAACAAAACTAGATGCACAAAATGAACCATTCACAAAAAAATCTAGAAAGAACATGCATTAAAATAAATACACAAACCTTTACCAGTTATTTGAGGGAGAGAACAGACCAAAAACATCACCATTTTCGATGTATTTTCCATCTTTGAAAGCCAGCATAGTCTAAGATAAAGGAAACCAACTCTTTTCCATTGGAGTAACTAACTCCAGTCGTGAGAAGAACACTATCAGACACCAAATCCCATGTCTCAAAATATCTTTGGTACCCCCACTCTAGATCTGACTAGGAGAGGTGGAGAGGAACTCAAGACTAGAGTAGGGACTTGAATGTCCAAGGTCTCTAGATGTCGACAAAACTAGAACCAGAAGCAGAAAAAGAGAGAGATAAGGCAAAATCGCCTAAAAACCCCCACCGATAGATGAAACACAAATCCCAAAATCACATTTTATCTTCACTCTAGATCTTATCTAGAGAGGCCCAGAGGAACGTGGTGTTAGAGTAAGTTTTAAAGGCCATGGTCTCTAACAGAAAACACTCCAAACAGGACCGTCAAAACAACCCTGTAGAAAATCCACTGAGAAGAAAACCACCACCTTTAAGGGAAACATAGGTTCCATACATGGATTACGTACGAGAGAGAACAACTGGAGAGAGATCCTGAATTCAAGGAGAGTCAAAAGGGAAGGAGAGGGAAATGAGGAAGAAAAGATAAAAGAGGCAGGAGAGGGGGAAGGCATCAGTGAGGACCCATGAAATCCTCCCCCTCTAGATCATTGCTGAGGAGAGAAACCTAGGGAGAGAGGGAGAGAGATTGACACCAATCAAAGGCTAATCGATCATAGGGTACCTATACCAATGGTTCTCTAAATTTTTTTGTATAAGTATTCATGTTTTTTATGAATTCATTTGTCCAATATCATCAAATAAACCAATATATAAATTATTTATAAATATATATATAAATCTCATTATATGCACAAAGATAATTTTAGCATAGTGGTTAGGTATTTGATATATATGTGGGAGGTCATGGAGTCAAACCTCGACTGCATATTTTATTTTACATTACCTATCAAAATGGTTTTTGGAAAAGCATTGGGATATAACTATACTAACAGTTTAGAAAACCATTGGGATAGACTTATTCCAACGGTTCAAACAAAATAATTATTATAGGTCTATACCAATAGAAAATCAACCAACAACCCTCTAAACCACTGGTATAAGGTATTTTTCAAATAGTTCTAGGTGTGGTATGTATATCATGATTTTTTTTAGCTGAATTTGATTTAGGAAAACCATAGGTAAATTTAAATAAATAAAATTAAATGATCATAAATTAATTTCATTCTTCTAGGATTAAGATTTTATCATTATTTGTGGTAGATATTGCTAGTGGGAATCATTCTGAAGAAAATTTGGGTAATATAGGTGTAGAAGGATTCCCTAGTTGACTATGATATGTTTGAAACTGTAGAGGAAGATAATTTTTGAAGTAAGATGGCATGTGGGTTTTAGTTTTAAGGATTGGTGAAGTATGAAGTCACTATCTCTAGTAAAGATACAAAGTTTTAGATGGAGGATATTGATAGTTATTTTAGTCTAATATGTGAATGAAATTAGAATTAGATCTTTTCATTCATAAATTTATTAATGGGTATGTTTCTAATGCATTCTCAAGGGCGCGCGTGTTCCTGTCTGATTCGGGGACGACGACGCTGTTTGTTGCCCCACATTCCCACTTTTCAAAGGCGGGCGACATCTGTTATTTATTCAAGGACGTTTTCTCCTTGATCAAAACATGATGATGGGATGTCGGTTCTTCCTTCTTTGGATTCCTCCTCAAAACTCGTCACCTAGTTCGGGTCTCCCTCATAGATTTAATACATTGTTCATGAAACTCTTCCCAGTGCCATATCTTCATGGATGTCTGTTAATTATGTTGTTTCTGTCGGGACATTCCAAGGGGTTTAGTTAGGGTACAAACCTTTGGTCGGGGGGGTAGTCACATTGAACATCACTGGCATGTCTGGATGCTGGAACACTAAAGCTTCCAGGTTTCTTCCCATTAGTATATGGCTTCTCGAGGGCGCAGAATCCCGAGGAATGCCACATAGAATGTGGGGAGTTATATTACATTGCCATGTATCTAAGGTTTTCCTCAACTTCCTATGTTTAACACATGGTATGTCATGAGTTTAATGTCTAGGGGAGACGGATCGGACTGATTGGCACACTGACTAGAGTGGATCAGATAAGTGTAACCCCTTGAGGGAACACTGATGTCGTGGCTAACACATAGTTAGTTACTCGGTTTCTACTAGGAGTAGCGAAGAGGTGAATGGGCATGATCTCACCAGAATGTGGTGGCCCATGTAAGAACCAGGATGGATGATTGGTGGTTAAGTGAAGTGGATGGAGAATGGGATGGAGTCAACTCGGGGGGGGGGGGGTCGATAGTGATGGTGGGATTGAGCCTCGAAGAGACCTCCTACGTATCCCTGTGGTGGGGAATAAAAGTCCGCGTAGTTTTAGGAAGGGGTATAAGATCGGGGTGTGCGCATAGGACAGTGACCCGATGATATACTAGGGCTTACTCGTGGTTAAAAGCCTGAGGTTGATCTTACGCCACTGGGACAGACTAGAGATATGGGTCCCAACAGAGGGGATGACAACAGCTTACTGCTAAGTTTGGGTTGACAATGGCTTACCACTGACTGAAGTTGACAACGGCTTACCTCTGAGTAGGGATGAGAACGGATTACCGCTGGATAGGGTTCACGATGGATTACCGCTAGATGGGGTTCCAACGACTTGCCATTGGATGGAGCACAACATGGGCATGTAGTTTAACATCATGCAGGATGGGGGGTGGACCTACTTGAAGTGGTCGAGACCATTGGTTATTGGGATTGAACCTCAGGGAGGCTTCCTACATACCCAGCCATGGCAAGGATCAAATTCCATGTAGTTTGAAGTGGGTCTTGGTACACCGATGTGAAGATGGTCGAAGCGACCAGGTGTTGGGCTTGATCCTCGATGAGGATTCCTACATACCTTACCTTGGAAAGGATCAAAGTCCCCGTAGTTCAGATGGGGGCATTGGAAAACCGAAATAAAGATGGTCGGGACCAATGGTTGTTGGGCTTGAACCTCGGAGAGGCTTCCTACACACCTTGCCTTGGCAAGGATCAAAGTCCACGTAGTTCAGGTTGATGTGGGTTATATTGGTGTCCCGACTTGAAGATGTTCAGAGCGACCGAGTGTTGGGATTGAACCTCTGGGAGGCTTCCTATGTACCTTTCCTTAGAAAGGATCAAAGTCCACGTAGTTCGGAGTGGTGTGTGGGGCTTAAACTCTGGGCTGCCCGGAAGGGATGTCATGGTCGATGCTTACTCTAAGCCTACGTGAGTCATGCTCAGTGTGATAAACAAGAGGTAGAAAAGAACTGACGATCACGTTGCAAAAGGTGCATCCATGGGAAGTGTAATGGGGCTTACATGTGGTTAGCAGCCCAAAGAGGGAATAGGGGCTTACACATGATTAGTAGCCCAAGGGGAGAGAAATTGGGACTTACTCCAGGGTGGAGGCCTAGATGGTGACAAAGCCCAGAGGGAGAGGGAAGGGATAACAAAATTCCTTTCACCATCTCTCCTCTTAGTATTTTGCGAGGAAAAAGATAGGAGGAGCAGGGGTGCTGCCTCCTGCAAGAAAAGCTATGGGGATTTTACTGAGATGGCCACCCTTCTCCCACATATAGATGCCGCTCTGATAAGGAGGATGTCATTACTTGTGAGTAATGGTCACACTCCCATGGATATGAGCAGGTTTAGAGGATGTCCTAGATGGGGTGCCCCACGTAGAGGGCATGGGATGAGGTCATAGTTTAACATCATGTGTTGAGAAAGAGGGTACTTGGCAGTTTAATGTCCTGCAGCTCATATGAGGTGGGTTCACTCCACACCCCTAGGACTTATATGACTGGAACCTCCCACCCCTTGGGGAAGAGAAGGCATCAGAAATTTCGTGGTGAAGGGGTGTTGTGGATTGATCTATTGGGGGTCCATGTTAGCGTGGCTATGCGAAGTAGAAATATTCATTAGTGTGCCTATGCGAAGAAGCATGAGGAAAATCAATGCAGTGGAAAACACTGTCCAAGGGACTTTGAAATCACTCCGTGTAAACCTGGAAGGTCGCACGGGAAAAGGAATTGCAAAGAAAATGGGGCCTTGTGAAGCTCGGGTTCTCCATGTAGTGGAGGGGATTTGGGAAGGGGTATGCTTTGTGAAGTGCAGTGTCCCAACCTAATCTTAGTACATAGGTGCATGTAGAAGGTCCTTCACAAAGTGGAAAGGAATTCACGGAGCAATGCCTCGTGAAGCAAGGGTGCCTCGCGAAGCATAGGGTTGTGAAGCAGGGTGCTTCGTGAGTCATAGTGGCTCTGCCTTATCATATGAGTCACTTGTGTGTGAAGGGTGTTTCGGGAAGCATAAATGCTCCACAATGACCCGGGTCCCCTTGGGTATCTCCTTCCTTCACGGAGGCCTGTGGGCTCTGCGAAAGGCATCCCTCTCTAAAGAGGGGACGAATTAATGTAAGGGGGGAGGCATTTTGTGATGCAAAAATACCTCGTGTAGATCATGGTTCACAGAGTAGAGAGTGCTTCATGATTCAGGAGGTAGGGATTTGAAAGTTTGGATGATCCATTCGTTGAGCTAGAGGGGAGCCCTGTATTTATAGGCAAGAGGCACCGCGAAGTAGAGCCCACTCGATGCACATACATAGCTTACTCTATGGTGGTCTCACAAACGTCAAATTCGTTTGCGGAGCATCCCGATTCCTTGCTCTGTGGCGAGCGTGGGGCCATGAGGCTCTATGAACGGTCCTCAAGAGGCATCCCCAGAGATTTTCTTCTTGTTCTTTTCCTTCCCAAATTTTTGGCGCCAACAAATTCCCCCCCCCCCCTCAGATTAGAGCCGAGGAGAAATCAAGGGTCAAAGTCTGAGGGTCAATCGCCAAAATCCCATGGCCGTCCATGAAGCAATTTCGCAGAGAGGGCTCACGAGGAAGATTAATGATGTGCAGGCTGAGCATGCTACAAAGTTCAGAGCGATATGGATGCACCGTGAACCTTCGAAGGTTGACGCCTATAAATAGGGTAGTTGACCTCTCTTTTTTCATTTCATTTCTCCATGAATTCGGATTTTAGCGCTTTCCATTCGTGAATCTCCCACATACTCCACAATTGCTCTCTGTGAATCAGGTCTTCTTCTTCATGGCACATAGCGATTCTTTGACTTCGCGTCAGAGTGCTTTGTGTCCTCGCATTGGCAGGCCAGGGCAGGGTTTTACAAACAGTCTTCACGAACGCACTCCACAATCGTGCTTCATGAATGAGCTTCGCGAACCAAACCCAAATTATCACCCAAACTCGAAATTGAATGGCTCAGCAAGAGGCTGCAAGGGGGGTCCTTGAAGACGCTGCCCGAAGGGAGGATATGGCAAATATCTTGGGCCTAAGGGAGTTAATACGGAGCCATTATGACCACAGTTCATTGGTGGAAAATCTATCGAAGAGCTCGAGGAACTATCCACTATGCAAGAGGCTACCTTTGTACAGCTTAGGGATAAGGGATGATGTCTTCATTCCTAAATAAAGTAGGGATGAACCAGCTTACTTGTTCAGGAGTACATCGTGCCAACACCAGTGGTTTAGGGCAGCTGACGGCCACGCCCAAGAAGAATTCATGCCCATCATTTCTGACAGCTTCTATAATCACTTCAACGACGTGGACAGGAAGGTGTTGCAGCCAGATACCTCTCCCCCTCTATATCAAACAATATTAAAGGTGGCCCTGAGGAATCTGGTAAAGGGATTTTCATAAAAGTAGGACCTACGTCAGGGTGGAAACATCATAGATGATTGGGCATGGACCTACTGGGTAGGTGCCTCATGTGAGGAGTTAGGGGTGGAGATGAGAAGGGTAGGTCTGTATGAGGCAGCTTGGGCCTCCCAATTCCACATCTACCAACCAAAGAATCTAATATTAGAGTTTCTGAGTAGGTGGTCTTCGAGGACCAATACATTTCACCTACACCACGGGGAGGTTAGTATCAGTTTGTGGGACGTGAACCAAATCTCAGGGGTCCCAATATTAGGGGCAATGTATGATAAATTTTTCCCCGTTATGGGTGCGTGGGAGGATCCAGAGTAGATGTCGCCACTGGAGATGGTGTTGATGAGGCTAGTTCCCAAGAAAGATAAGGAAGCAGTGAGGGATGTCAATTTCAGATGGTGGTTCAAGCAGTTTCTGAACTTCTCGGTAGACAGAAAGTTCTCGGTGAGGCCTTGGACTTTCCCAAAGGGGGATCAATGGGGAAAGGATCACTCGTACTAGTGACTCTTGGAGGACAACCAATGGAAAACTTGGGGTTTTAGTGTTAGCACTGAGGAGCAGCCGATAGTCAAGCTGGCAGCGTTCATCGTGGCTCTCATCTGTGGTTGGATCTTGTCGGTGAGGGATACAAACATGGGTATGCGACCAAGCACGTTCATTATGGCATCTATGTTGGTGATTATAGGGCGAGTCAACATCAGGATCTTGATGATCACCAAGTAATATAAGATGTTGTGGCAGATCAGCGAGGGGAAGAGGCCACAGAGGATATGAGGTCCATTCTACCTCTTGTTTTGGTGGATAGCGGTGCACGTTAGGTGGGTTTATGATTACCCGAACCCCATCTCTCCTCCAAGATTGAACTTCCACCCATCGATCCTAAATGTCATGGGAAACGTTTTGGCTAAGTTAACCGCACCTTTAGTACTGAACCGGGTATGGAAGGTGGAGGAATTCAACTTTCACCCATTTCCATTGCCAACGGGTGCTTTTACTGACGACAGCCAAGGAACGAAAGAGCATCGGCCCTATCTCCTGGCCTTTCGAGGTGGAGTCCTGGTGGAAAGGGTGGACCGTGAGCCCCTCTAAGAGCCATACACCCCACACTGATTCGCCTGGAAATTTCGGTGTATGCAATGGATGACCCCGCAAGTCTATTTGGGAGTGCGCTTCGAGGAGAACTCATGATTGATGAGGTAGATGTGGATCATTTTCACGCGGGGGGATGGGAAAATGCATAACCAGCTGCCTCATCACATAGCCATCTTCGAGTTAGTGAAGGAGTACACTATAAGTTGGGAGGAAGCTTATCTGGGGGAGATGCTAAAGCAGTCAACTATTTGGGTCAGTGACGGTGAGCTTTCCCAACCTCGGGGTCGGGGTTGAAAGGAGGCAAGGGCATCTCATAGTGGCAAGGCATCCATGGCGGAAAGACCTACAATAGTTGAGGGTGAGGCAGTGGCGATAGATCCAGCAACGGCAGAAGGCCCGACGGTTCTAGAAGAACAAAGTAATCTAGAGGGAAGGCCACTTAGAGGATTCCGTAGGATATCCACCCAGGCTCTAGGGAAGTGGTTGCGCCATATAGAAATGTCATAGAATGATGTCTTCCCAGAGTCCTGGGACATCTGGGAAGTCAACCAGAAATTCCTCAGCCCGTCTGAGATGTGGCAACACCTGAACCGTCTCAGGATGGATTTGCTGGGGATAGGCCCTATCTAGGTTGGCTTTGCGGTGTCCCAAGCGGAGGCGGAGCAATGCCTAGTTGAGCTGTAGGACTTTTTGCATTCTTGGGGAGCCCCGCGTCTAATGAAAGACCATGTCAAGGTGTTGCTAGATCGTATGGTCCCTCTGTAATTGTCGGTTGTTGAACTGATAGAGTGCTTCCCTCTGCCGGAAGAATAAGACAAGTTCTCCTGGGGGGACGAGGCTGGTAGAGGGCACCTGTTGGAGGAGGGTGAAGTCCGAAATCAAGCCTTGGACTTTGAGGAGTTCGCAGAGGCCCTTGAGTTAAAATCTTGAGCCCCTTCATTAGGGTCTACTTCTAAGTCATTCTGGACTCCTTACTAACATCTAAACTGCACAAGAGGACCTTATACAAAAAACCCATTCTCGTCCCTCGACGAATGTTGATACGGGACCTTCAGGATCTACATCTATGGCTGCATTAGTTTCTACTTATAGAGGGACTAGGAAACTTGAGGTGGACCCTCTAGAGCTTTCAGATCTTCTGATAATATACGGGGGACCACGCCTCAGGGTCCCGATGACATCCACCCGGGAATGAGACCAGGAATTTGATATTTGTAAGTCTCTTCTACCAAACTCATGGATGTCACCCATTGACCATGTCAACTAACGTCCATGCTTCTTTTTGGTGAGTACAGTTCTTCGATTGGCATGGGCTACTACGGCGAGGTTGGTCGGGACTTCTGGCAGCGCCTTTCCTAGGGGAATGTCGGTGATCGTGGAGGCGGATATCTAGACCGATCTAATTACGTCGCTCCCGATCACAGGTGGGACCATCAGCAGGGTTGTGCCTAAAATTATTGAGGTGGGATCCGATGATGACGATCGATAAGATAGCTCAGGTCCTGATATTCCTGATCAAACACCATATGTGGACCCTCCTAATGAGTTCCTGAGGGCATTCCCCACATATGATCCTACCAACCGCGCTGACTAGGAAGAGACAACCTCTGATGAAGATGAAAGAAAAATATTTCACCACCGATCATGGAAGTTTATAGCGTGATTCATTAATAACACCCCCCAAGCACTATGCTTGGATGAGATGGACAGACTTCACTCACGACTGCGCAAACTGTGTGTTGGGGGAGTGGATGCCCAGTGTCCTCACATGCTCGTCTGAGATCTTATGGCGGAGAAGATTCGGGAATATGATCGTGGCCTCAGTGTGGGCTAGCAGTGGAGGAAAGCACTGAACATCCTGAAACTCTGGGAGGTTGAAAACAAAGTTCAATTACTATAGGTCCAGGCGGATGAGCACTCAACCTCCCTCCATGCGCAATCAGAGCTAATATTGTGATTGAAGGCCCAGCTGGAAGAGGCTGAAGAGGGATTGAATTGATCCTCTAAGTAAATGACTGTCATTCAGACTGACGTAGAGAAAGCCTAGATTGCGGCCAATGAATTGCGCCCCATTGCTGCCAAGGAGGAGCGAGAGCTGAACAGGTGGCAGAAAGTCCTGGACACCACAAGCCAAAGGGTGGCGGAGCTGCAACTTTCTTTTGATGGGAATAACCTATCCATGGGAGGGATAGAACCTAGGGTACTGTAAAGATTACAAACCCTCTAACGTTCTTTCATTCTTTGATTGTTTGACGCCGCAGCATGCATGAGTCCCGTTATTAGGGTTGATTTTACTTGCATCTATTATATTCGCGAAATGCCCAGTTATCAGTCCCTAAGCTCACACGGGTTGATCCCATTGTGAGAAACAAGAGATGATCGATGTGTTATTATGTTTGAACATAAGAGTTCTGGTCAAACTTTGGGCATCCAGGGTTTGGAAAACCAGTCCGGATCTCTAGGAAGAAATAGGAAAGACTTAAATGAATTTCTCTGAATAGCTGAATTACCATCTTACCAGTGTGCTCTTGTGCATGAACGGGGTAACACCAGGGGTGCTGGAATAAATCTGAACAGGGGGGATGGAATGTGTGGATCACAATACCCAAGATTCGGAACACTATAGTGATGGTATGACAATGAAGGATAATGGATGACCATATTCAAAACACAACATCCTTATTGTGTTAGCCTGGAATGGGAATAACAAATGAGGGTCGGTCGCTGACTATGTTCGAAACACAGGGCCCGACTCGAAATTTCATTCATTAGTCTTCCATAACATTGGCCCAAGATAGTAGGAGAGCCATAAGCCGAGCATCTATACTGCACTACCACAAAACTGGGCATTCCCGGTGCCACCCTTTATCAGCACTAACGAAAAAGCGCTGATAAAGGGGGGAACCTCTATCAGCACTAAAAAAAGCACTGATAAAGGGTACCTTTATCAGTGCTAAAAAAACGCTGATAAAAGTACCCCTTTATCAGTGCTTTTTTTAGCACTGATAGAGGTACCCCCTTTAACAGCTCTTTTTTTAGTGTTGTTAAAGGGAACCCCTTTATCAGCTCTTTTTTTAGTAGCGCTGATAAAGGGGGGTCTTTATCAGCGCTTGTAAAAAAAGCACTGATAAAGGGTCTACTTCCAAAAAAATTATTAAAAAAAATATATTATTATTTAAATATATTGATATAGTTATATTGATATAAATATAATATATATATTTTAAATATAATTTTAAATATATTTTAGATAAGTATAAATATACAGTTACATTTAATATATAAGATATTTAGTGAAAATGGCTTATAAAAAAATTTAAAAAAAATTATAATTAATAATTTGCTAATTATTATGGAGTAATAGTCATTTAATGAAAATTTTAAGACTAAAAAAATTAAAAAAAATATCCAAAATATGTTGAAAACACAACTCGAACTTCAAACGGTCATAACTTTTGATCCGGGTGTTCCTTTGAGCTCTACCACATATCAAATCGACGCCTATAATGAGCTCTATGTCACTGTGACCCAGGGGGAGCCAAGTTAAGGTTTTTTCAAGGCCAAAAGGGGCCCATAAGGCCTCTAAAAACTGAGTTTTTAGTTGGAGTACCCCGATTTTTTAACATTTTGTGGATTTTCAGCCTCGTTTAAGGGGGTATTATTGGATTTTTTTGGTGGGGACTTAATTTATTCCAATGTATTACATTAATATTGATATTATGTGTTTTAAATTTTATTGTTTCTTATATTGAACTGCTATTTATAATCAAATATATAACTATATGTACATATTTTTTATATATTCGCACCTTAAAATATAATTATAAAAATAAATAATAAAATATATTTACATATAAAATATATTATATTTATCTAAATAATAACTAATATCCATTTTATTTAAAATATAAATATATGAATATTTATATACCTATATATTAATCTAACTATGTATATATATATTAATATAACTACATATATATATTAATATAACTATAAATATATATATTAATATCACTATAAATATATATATATTAATATAACTATATATTTATATTAATATAACTATATATTTATATTCATATAACTATATATATATATATATTACTGTACAAATAAATATAACTAAATATATATATATAAATAAATAGATATATCACTAATAGGAGAACAAATCAATATAGGGGAGTGGAAAAGGCTTCAGGCGCGTAGGGGGGAGGTCTCGAGATCAAATCTGGGGTGGAGGCAGGGACGCGCACGCATGGGTGAATCTGGGGCTAGCGCTGATAAAGGGTGGAGGGGTGCGTGTGGGGCACTGGAGGGGGGTGGAAAAGCGATGTAAAAGGGGGGCTCAAGCACCATAAAATCCCCCTGATTTGCAGTATTATTTTAATTTTTTTTATTTTTTATTTTTTTGACTTTAATCAGCACTAAAACAAAGCGCTGATAAAAGGGGTCTTTTATCAGCGCTAAAAAGAAAGTGCTGATAAAATTCCCCTTTATCAGTGCTTTGTTCTATCACTGATATAAGACCCCTTTTATCAGAACTTTTTTTTAGCACTGATAAAAGGGGTATTTATCAGCGCTTTTTGGAGCGTTGATAAAGGGGACCCCCCCCCCATCTTCACCGGCATTTATAGTGCTTTTCTAGCACTATTAAAGGCCATTTTTAGCACTGATAAAAGCTGTATTTGTAGTAGTGCTGTTAGGGGGTTCTTTTAGACGTAAAAGAGGATGAGGGTCCGAATAAAGGGAGTGGCATGGAATTTGGAGTCATGGGTTTGTTCGACTGAAATCCAACACTCTTGAAATTACGCCACTGTGGTGGGAGCACATTAGGTGGACATACCGTTTTGATAGGAAAAACCCTCTCTAGAAAGGAATCTGGGGCATCCCATGACTAACACGGGGCATCTTGAACTTTTTTAGTGTAGAACCGCCGTTTAGTGTCGTGCGTCAAGGACATAAGGACTCGTGTATTTTAACGTCATGTGGTAAGACGAATAGTGAATGGGGAGATCCCTGAAAGGGAGTATGTGGTGCGGTAGCTATAAACCCGACGTGAATGAGGACTTGGAGTCCGGATCACACCACGTATCCCCAGAAGAAGTTCTTTAGGTCAAGGGTCCAAAAGTGAAAGTTAGGTTGGGCCCAAGAAAAAGTGGTTGGGCATTCCTATGTATCCCATTAGGATGGGAATCAAGTCGTACGTAGTTCTAAGAGCACAGTTTAACATCATGAAGGACGATGAAGGGAATAGTTGCACCAGTACACATCCTAGAAAAACTACTTATCCCACGTGAGTCGTGCTCGATGTGGGAAAGAAGAAGCAATGGTGGGACCTTTCTGATGCAGGAAAGAACATGTTAGGGGAGAGGGTATGCTCAGTGAACATCATCCCAATGATGATAACCCGTCTATGTAACGCACCTAGATGCGCAGAGAAGTAAAGCTGAGTATGTTATAATTCCACTTGAATATAAGGAAGTGGAAGTATGTGAATGATGATGCTCGAGATCTGGACCATGATGACAATGGTGTGACAATAGGGGATGACTGTTGACTGTGTTTGAAACAAAACATCCATATTATGTTAGCTTGATATGGGGAAAGACATATGAGGTTCAACTGCAGACCATGTTTGAAACACAGGGACCTATCGCAAATGTCATTCGGGATATTTAGGGACATTGGACCAAGACTGTAGGTGAGCCGATGCAACATGGGACCAAGGCGTGAAGGGGGTCCCTTTGGATGTGTAATAGGATGAGGATCCAAATAACGGTCTCACGAAGCTTGTACATGGAACGAGGAGAATGTCCCCATGAAAATCCCACACTTCTGGTTCTTTTTCAAAACACATCTGAGTACGATAACAAGACGTATCAGATAGAGGGAGTCGAGACCCTTCTCAAAGACAGGGGTCACATGCTTCCAACATAAGGTCCTAGGGTGGAACATTAATGGGGTATTGATTTAATGGAATGGGAACAGGTTGGTGAAGTAGCCAGACGTGATGTGTAGTTCCCATAGGGAGATCTGAGTTTAGGGCCATAGAACTCAGACCACGCTGGGAAAAGATATGGGAAGCATATAGTGCGGCTATTGAAAAACCTGACATGAATGAGAACCTAAGAGGTACTCACCACATCACATGTTCCCGTAAGTGTTCGGGCCAAGGGGCCGAAAAAAAAAGAGGGGCATGATTGTAGATTCTTGGTGCTGGACCCAGAGGTGATATGCTTAGGCATTCCTACGTATCCCATGAGGATGGGAATCAAGCCAAATGTAGTTCTAGAGGATGTCATTCAATTTAACATCTTGTGGAAAGGACGTGGAGTGGTATTGGTTTATGGTCATAGATCTTGGACCATGGATGGTAGGAAATGTGGGAGACACATGGTGGGGTAATTATAAAACCCGACGTGAATGGGAACCTGGGGTTCCGACCACCATGTGTTCCCTGGGGAGGTTTTAGGTCGAGGGACTGAAAGCAAAAGTTAAACTGAGCCTGAGACAAGGTGCACGGGAATTCCTACGTACCCCATGAGGATGTGGATCAAGACATACGTAGTTCTAGAGATGGAATGGTAGGATACCAGTGCTAGGGATAATAAGGTTGTGCGGATCCATCCCTTGCACAAAAATAAGTGGTATTTGATATATCTCGTTCGTCCTTTTAGAGTGAATGATGATTTTTTTTTGTGAATCGACGGGCCTAGGATAGAAATTCTGGATATTTCCACAGGAATCAAGCCATATGTAGGCGTTGACAAATGGTATGGTGTGCGATCGATACCAAACATGATGTCCCCTTGAGTGAGGACACCACAATGCAGTTCCATTTTTCGTCGGGCAGATAGGACGATAATGTCACATTTTAGGGTCATGTAGTGGGACCAGGTGACATAGTTTAATGTCACATGGCGTAGAAGTATATAAGAGAGGTGAGGTTCAGGATGGGAATGCATACGGTGCGGTAAATCAAACCCAACATGAATGAGGACCTGGTTCACATCACACTACGCACGATTCCATGAGAGAAACCTCGGGCTGAGGGGCCGAGAAGGGTTAGAGGATATGGGACAGGAGAGGCTAGCTCTCAGTTGAGATGTACCCTAATAAGAGATGTAAAAGTGTTCCTACATATCCCATGAGGATGGGAATCAATCCATATGTAGTTCTTGAAGGAACCTTTCAAAGTCATGTGGGATAGAGAGTTAGGAGGGGCTAACTCCTAAAACAGGGAGCATGTGGGGTGGCTATTGAAAACCTGTCATGAAAGAAGGAATATGCCCATACGTGCCACACCACTTGGTCTTATAAGGGTCAGATCCCAAAAAGGAAGACTAGAAGATAGGAACCATAAAGAGATATTAGTTTAAGGTCTTAGAGCTCGGACCAGGGAAGTCTGTGCGGAGCCTTGAAGAATGTCGTACCTAGGCTTTGTATTCCTAACGGGTGAATGTGCACTGAGGGATAACACTAGGAATGTTGAGATTCCACTTGGACATGATGGGGTGGAAAAATTATTTGAATCATGTGACCGATATTTTGGGCTTAATGGGGTTAGTGTGACGATGGGGGATAACTATTGATCGTGTTCGAAATGCAGTATCCATATCATGTGACCTAAAATGGGAACAACAAATGAGCATCGACCGCTGACCATATTCGCAACGTTGGACTTGTATCAATTTTTTGTTTGAAACCCTCGAGGACGTAGGCCTGTAATGGTAGGAGGGCCCTTGGGCCGAGAATCCATGACACTTGGGGGGTCCCTTTGGCTGTGAAAGATGATGGAAGCCCTAGTAAAGGGGAACAAAAATCCTAGAAGGTGGGTGGAAACATGTCTGGGTAAAGTCTTACACTCCAGGTGCTAAACCAGAGTACTCTTGGGCACATTGGTGAATCACCATAGAGGGTCAAGGGGCTCAACTTGAGAGAATCCAATTTGAAAAGATATGGATAACTCTCAGGAGAAAGAGGTACATGGTGTGGTTGTTACAAACCCAACGTGAATGAGGACATAAGCCTATACCACACCATATATCCCTCTCATGGAAGAATATAGGCCAAGGGGCCTAGATAACAAGGAGGTTTTTGAGAGATGGGGTTGGGCCAATAGAAGAAATTTCTAGGCATTCCTACGTATCCCACAAGGATGGAAATCAAGCCATACGTAGTTTTAGAGGATATCATGTAGTTTAACATCTTGCGGAAAGGATGTAGGGTAAGGATAAGATACCCCAATGAGGGATGTGTACGGCACAGAGTGTAACCCAACGTGAATGAGGACATAATCCCATATCACACCGTACAATCCTAAGACTGAGGTCGGGGCCTGAAAAGGTCGAGGGACCTAAGGCTAGGGTGCAGGTAGAAGGTATCAGCCATCTTGTAGTTCAGCATCTTGTAGGGAGGACGATAGTGATCTTAGTTTAAGGTCATAGAGCCCAGACCATAAATGCCTAGTTTAATGACATATTCATGGGACAGGTGAATGAAAATGGAAAATCATCATGCCTATGGAAGTCCATAGGGTGGAAATGATGATAGGGGACATCTTTTGAGAAAGTTCGCAACACGGCATTCCCCCCCCCCCTTTACATGACTGGGGAAAACAATTGGGCGTCGACCATTGACCTTATTCATAACACGGGACTTGTACCAATTTTTCTCTCAAAATCCTTGGGGATGTTGGCTCGAAATGGTAGGAGAACCCTTAGTCTAAGTATCCATGTCATTCGGGGGTACTTTTGGATATGAAAGATAATGGAAACCCAAATGATGGGGCTCGCAAAATACGGCGGGGCCTATGCTCACATAAGGGATGATATGGTGGGAGGAATGTCTCATGGGGATGTGCAGGGTGTGGAAAAATATCCTGACATGAACTAGAGAAGAAGTCGGCACCATATCATGTGTTCTGACCCGAGGGGAGATTCTGGACTTTAGGATGGGCCAATAGAAAAAATGTCTGGGTGGTCCTACGTATCCAATAAGGATGGGAATCAAGCCAAATGTAGTTTTGAAAGGCCATGCAATTTAGCATCGTGCGGTGAGGACATGGTTGAATAGAAGAATGATAAGGAAGCACATGGTGCGACCCTCATACTCCTGACATGGGTGGAGCTAAATAATCTTGCACTATACCATGGTCCTCTAGGAGAACTACACCTAGGGGGAATAGTCAAAGAAGAAGAGTTTGGGGGCTGGACTCAAGACATAACATCTAAGAGTTCCTATGTACCCCATGCGAATGGTAATCAAGAAATACATAGTTCTAAAAAAAGCGCAGTTTAAAGTCTTGTGGGATGATTTAATGTTTAATGTCATTTGGGACATGGCAGTTTAAGGTCTTGTAGGACCAGCAGTTTAGGTTCATGCAGGACCGGACAGTTTAGGGTCATGAAGGACCATGCCGTGTAGTTTAAGGTCATGTGGGACCATAGTGAGCTTAAGAAAAGTATTTCTTAAGGAACTTGGCATTGGCGGGAGGATTTATACTCTCACCATCCATCGTCACAAAAGAGTATTCACCATTGGAATAAAGCTTGTGAACAATATAATGTCCTTCCCATTTTGGTTCCAACATGGGTGGTTGCCTACCGGGTATCATTGGTGTCTTAAGGGACAGTACCAAGTCACCCTGCATGAAAGAGTGGAGTCTAACTTTCTTGTTGAAAGATCTAGCCATTTTTTTCTGGTTCCTTTCTAGATTTTGCAAGGAATGAAGCTTGTTCTCGTCGAGCACTTCCAGTTCAACCAGGCGGATTTCAGCTACTTTATTCGGTGCTTGCTGATCATAGACAACTATGCGCAATGAGGGAAAATGAATCTCGATGGGTAGGATTGCCTCCGCTCCATACACTAGAGAATATTGGGTCACCTGGGTGGAATTATGATTCATTGTCCGATAAGACCAGAGGGTGTTGTGGAACTTGTCCGGCTAACTCTTCTTATTCTGACCAACCATTTTCTGAAAAGTGTTAGAGAGGTTCTTGTTGAATGCCTCGATCTGTCCATTTTCTTGTGCATGGTAGCATGAGGTGTGGTTAGAACAGATGTTGTACTTAGCATACAATTTCTTCAGCTCAACAACTTGTAATTTGGTGTCGTTATCGGTGATGATGGTGTGAGGGACTCCAAATCAGTAGATGATATTGGAACTCATGAAGTCAATGATGGAATGGGCCTTGACCTCATTAAGCGTAACCACTCCCACCCACTTGGAAAAGAAATACATAGTGGTTAGGATGAATCAACACTGATGAGTTTTCATCAACGGATATGGTCCCACGACATTGAGTCCTCAGGCTGCAAAGGTCCAAGAGTACTTGGTAGAGTGGAGAGGCTCTGGCAGCCGATGCATAAAGTTAGCATGAATTTGGCACGCGTGTCACCTTTTGGAGAACTCAATGAAATCATGGATCATGGAGGGATAGAAGTACCCTGGTCTCTGGATCTAGTGAGATAGCTTCGGCCCGGTCTGATGAGAACCGCAGGAACCGGAATGAAGCTCCTGCATGACCTAAGAAATCTCTAATCCTTGAATTCAACGGAGGAGAACACCATTGAACCCGAATTTATAGAGGATCTGGTCATGACTCGGGCCATCCTGGAGGGTGAACTGTAATGTGCAGCATTGGATTCATTCATGCTTAGTCCGATCTACTGGGAGGTTACTGTGTTGGAGATATTCAACCAAGGGTATCCTTCAATTGGGAGTCACTACAATCCCTTCATCTTGGGGACTTGGGGGTCCTGACGTGGAGGTGCAGACGGTAAGGTGTCTTACCTGCGGGATTTCATCATTATCTGGAATGATGAGAGAAATGACTCTCTGATGCACCATGTGGATAATCATATCATCCTGCTCGGGATCTTCAAGTGATGTAGCTAGGATAGCCAAGGCATCAACTCGACCATTCTGTGACCGAGGGACAGGGGTAACCTCTGGACGAGATGGGAACTAGGCCATTAGCTAGAGAGTGTTTTCCAATAATATAATAAACATTGGATTTATGACGATATAATCATTGTTGATTTGTTTAATGACTAATTCAGAGTCCCCTTTCACATGAAAATGGTTCGCATCAATCTTGAGGGGTAGATCGAGGCCAGTAATGAGGTCTTGATACTCTGCCTCATTGTTGGTTCAGCCTTCTGACGCAGGAATGAGTATGGAAAAATGGCCTACGCAGGGGTAATGAAGACGATACCCAGGCCTACTCTATTGAGTCTGGGGTCATTGAGCCTTCTACCGGTGGGGCTCTGGGAGGCGCCATCGAAGTTCATTTTCCAACATGGGGTGGCATGATCCACAGAGAGGATTGCCTTGTTAGGAAAATTGAGGTCCATAGATTGGTCAGTAGAAGATGGATTGGAAGCGAGGAAGTCCACAAATGCTTGTCTCTTGACAGCCTTATGAGGCACGAACCTTATGTCAAACTATTGGAGGATTACCTCCCACCGAGAAAGACAGCCTGTCAACATGGGGTGGTTCAAGATGTACTTCAGTGGATCTACTCAGGACACCAGCTGTACCTTGTGGTGCAGCAGGTAATGTCACAACTTCTGTACTGTGAACACGAGTGCAAGGCAGCTCTTCTTGATGGGGGAGTATTTGGTCTTCGTATCAAGGAGCATGCGGCTGAGGTAGTAAATGCTTTTCTTCGTCCCGTCATTGTTTTTTTGGGAAACAAGGGCACTGAGAGATTGTTCCAGGGCAGTCACATAAAGTACCAACATATTTCTAGAGACATGTGGCATTAAGAACGGAAGTTAGATCAGATACTGCTTAATTTCCACGAATTCAGTCTGAAATTCTTCATCCCACTTGTAGACTATGCCTTTCTACATGATCTTAGAAAAGGGCTTACACATGCTGGACAGATTCACAATGAATCAGTGTATGTAGGCTAAGTGGACTTGGAAACACAGAAGCTCCCAGATATTCCTCGAGGGAGACATTTGGCTGATGTCCTTGATCTTCTGTTGGTTAATCTTGATGCCCTGTTATCTGACAACGAAGCTGAGAAACTTGCCAGAGGTGACTCCAAAATCAAACTTCAACGGGTTTATCTTGAGGTGATGGGAATGGAGGAAGCTGAACACTTTCTCAAGATCCTTGATATGGTCCTGGCGCTGGAGGGATTTAACCACCAGATCATCAACATAACATTCTACCAATGTCCTGAGGATTGGTTTAAATATGCGATGCATGGCCCGCTGATTGGTGGCACCTGCATTCTTTAAACCGAAGGGCATGACTTGGTATCAGAAAGTACCTTATGGTGACATGAAGTCTATAGACTCCTAATCCTTAGGGGACATTCAGATATGGTTGTACCCAGAGTACTCATATATAAAGGAGAGGTCTTGAAATCCAGTTGTGGCATAAATCAAGAGTTATTTCATAGTAAGGGGAAAGTCATCCTTCAGACAGTGACGGTTGAGATCCCAGAAGTCGATGCAGACTCTGATCTCTCTATTCTTCTTCTTGACTGGTACGATGTTAGCCAGCCATTTGGGGTACTGGACCTCCTTAACAAAATTGGCCCTAATGATCTTGTCAAATTCAGCCTCGACCATGGCACCATGAGAAGGGTGCATCTTTCTGGGAGGCTGCTTGAACCCGTGATGATTTGTTGGGAGACTGAGGCGGTGGATGGATACTCGAGGATATTTTCCTTCAATCTCATCGTAACTCCAAGAAAACACATCACGGTGTATTTTAAGGAAGTCCACGTACCTATGTTGCTCCTCGGGGGGCATGGCAGCACTGATCAATGTGGGTCTCGGGTCTACCTCGCTTCTGAGGTTCACCTGTACCAATTCATCAACTGTGGAAGAGACTCCCTCTTTAAAGGTAGGGGATCATACTCTAAATCATATTCTTCACTAATAGAGGCGAGGTCCTCAGTGGGAGGAGTTTCTTCTGAGACAACAGGCCCCGATGGGAGGCTGGTACTAGCCTGAGCGGTAATGGATACTATATCGGAGGACCCTTGTGATGCCACAACCATAGTGATGAAGGCTATCAATCCAATCCCATCTGGTCTTCAGCACAAGGGGCCACGCTTGATGATGTCGACATAATAATGGTGCATCAGATTGAGCCGATTCATCCCAGCTCGGTGAAACAAGCAAGTATGATTTATTGATGTTGCCCTGGGGAGGACATCCTGATATCTTATGGGAGTTGGAGGCTCTGGAATCACCTCAACCTGATTTTTATAGGAGTACGATGTGATTTTACACCATCGCTTAGACTTGGGAATGTGTTTCCCCCTCGTTCCAGACACAACGAAGAATTTTACCATATCCAGGGTTGTAGCCTCCAATCGATGGATCAAAAAGATGTTGGCATCATCCAGATCTATCCACGGGTCAGTCGTATCTGTGGCATGCTCGACCTCATTAGTCTAAATCTGCTAGTCCTTGCTCTTGTAGTAGTCAGCATCTAGATAGTGGGATTCACAAGAGTCAAAGGGAGATGTGTCACCTTAGAGCATGCCCAATCAACCATTAAGGGATTACTTGAGGTACTGGTGGTATGATGAGGGGACTGTCGTGTGTAGGTGGAACCATGGCCTTCCCATCAACGCATTATAGAAGGTGTCCTGGGAGATAACCATATATTCGATGCTGGCAACTAGGCCACCAAACTGGGTATTCAAGCGGATCTTGCCAACCTATGTCTATTATGTCCTGTCATAACCCTGGATTCTTAGTTCATAGGGAGTTAAGTCATACTTGGATAACCCCAGCTTCTGCAATGTCCGTGTTGGGATAAGGTTGATCCTAGAGCCCATGTCAACAGGATAACAATGGACCACCACACCATTTAAATGACCAGTGATGTATAGTGGGTGAATGTGCCTCGATATGGGTTAGCCTTCATTTTTTCCTAAGAATGAGATAATTGGCTAGAATTCAGCATTCTCAATTGACTCATCATGGAAGACTTATGCAGCTGCTACCTCCGTCTCAAACTGGAGGGGGCTTCATAAAGCCTCAGCAAGGGACTCACGCATGTATGATGATAGGTGAAGAGCCTCAATGATGGAGAGCCTTGCTGGAATGCCGGAAAGATGTTTTAGGAAATCGTACTTCCATGTCAGGCATGAAATTTTGCTTACAGGAGGTCTCTCTCTGACGGGAGGTATGGTGGGCCCTGTCGACTGGACCGACAGCTGACTGGTGCTGGGAATTTCCCATTGCTCACTAGTCAAAGCATGTGGAGTGACTACCAGATGAGGATCAAATGACTGAGACCGACCCATAGGGAAGCGCGGCTGATCGCGGTGAGGTTTGGGTGGATTTTCTTGATCTAGTAGCATGAACGGCGGCAAATGCGGACCTGAAGTCACCAGATGAGAAAGATGCGCTTTCCGAGATCTGCGTTGAGCTTGTTGCCTGGTTTCAGTAGCATGTACGTCCTGTATGGGCGTTCTGAACAAAGCACTTCGACGGCCCATATAGTCACGGATCCTCCGACACTGACGACAGCTAGGGACATTGGGAGGGTCTGCCTGATGCTCCTCATTGTTAGGAATCATGTAGGGATTTACCATCTCTACGGTATTAACCGATGTGTACCCTTGACTATCACTTGAAGAGTCATCCGATACTAGGCAGATTTTGGGAGGAATCTCCATCTCCAGGGGCATGAAGTCGCTGAGAGTACGGGATGACGATTCCATAAGTAGGGGAATTTATTTTCCCTTGCGTCATCGATGCTTGATCTTCTGGGAAGAGGACGGCTAAAATAATAATGTAGAAGTAGTGGCTACAGCTTCTAAGGTATCTAGACGGTTCAGGAGTGCACGAATGACACCATGGGAATGGTCAACAGTTTTATGATCCACCCAGTCATCATACATCTGGGAAAAATGGTTAGAAACCTACTGCCACTCGCCCTCACTATTGTTGCTACTATCTGGCCTCACGAAGATGCACGCCACCTGTTTCGGGGCTGGGTCTAACCGCACTATGTTGTTATCCACCTGGTCTTGGAGCTAGTCTTTGAACACATATCACTTTTTGAGAGTGTGACCCAAGATCTAGTGATAAGGGCAGTAATTAGGGTTATCAGTGAGGTTCACCTCTTCTGGCCTTCTACACTCGAGCAAACGTACAATCCCCTATTCTAAGATGCTATAGAAGTAGTTGGGGACCTGATTCTCATTGAATGAGTAGGTATGGTTTCTCCTTTCCGGAAATAGGGCCCTTGGAGCCTGACCCTGATGAGGAACTGGAGGAGCCTGTCGAGGAGGTGGCGCCTGGTTATCCTGCTTGGGCGGCGGCGGCGCATTCCATGAGGGAGCCTGCCCATTTCGCAGTGGGTGCTGTAGGGCCGGAGGATGCACCTGAGGTGGAGGGACTCTACGAGGCTGTGGAGTCGGCTCCATTGGTAGAAATTCTAGTTTCTTTGGTTCCTCTATTTGGGCCACTATGGCAGGCTTGTTTATGGTGGCCCTTCTCGCAGGAATTACAGGAGGCAACGGACGTGCCTGGCTAGCCTGTTTTAGGGCTTCCTCTAGGTTCTATAACTTATTAGAGAAGTCTTGGAATCCCCTGGGGTAGTTTTGGGTGATCAAAGAGGGGACCAGTTCAGTCTTTACACTTCCTATGCACATCATCAGTAATTGTTCCTGAGCCATCGTCATGTCAAGATAGTATGTAAGCCATTTCCACCAGGTGACAAAGTCTTCAACATACTCATAAGGGCTCTGTTTTCACTTGAATAGTTCTGCGATACTTGTCTTCTGGGTGGTATAATATAACTAGTAGAGTAATTGCCTCCATAGGTCTTCCCAGCTGTCTACTAATCCGATGGGGATCTTGTTATACCAGAAAAATGTTGGTCCCTCTAATGTCTGCACAAAGCATCAAAGTTTGGCAGATTCCTGCTGTGATGGGGTCCCCAACATGGGCCCGCACCTTGAGATGAAGTGGGTCAGGTCCTGTGGTGGGTCCCTTATCCCATTTAAGGGGGAAAATTTGGGATTAAAAAAACTCGAGGGTGCTTGAATATCATCCACCTAGGCTGGATATGGCTTGTCATCAGGTGGGAGTGCCACCTATCATGTCTCTAATGCCTCGAGGCGGGCAATGAGTGCTACCAGTGGATCATCTGGATGGGAATCCCTATCTTGATGGGGATCCCTGACCAACAATGCATTGTTGGGTTTCTAAACATGGTAAGAAGGCCCAGCGGCTCGTGGAGCAGCTGGCGGAACGACCTGTGGGGCAACTGGGGGAGCCCGAACTGGGTTCTGAGGGTTTTTACGCCATTCAGGAGGATTCGATGATATTCATCGTGCTCTCCTATGATAGGCCTCGGTCTCAACTTTGTCTCCATGAGCAGGATGATCAGGGTCTCTTGAGGGTAGCTCGCCAAGGGGAAGTTGTGCCTGGACCTACTGTCCTGGATGAAGATCATCGTATTCTAGTCGTCGCTCTGGAGTGCATTCAGCCAGGAGTTTGTCGACCAACTTTTTCTGTTCGGAAAGCTGCTGACGCAACGCGGCCTTCTCAGATTCTTCCTCCATCTTCTGCACTGAGGCAGACAGGGTGGAGTTTTTGGTGGATTTGATGTGCTCCTTACCCTTTCCAAGATTCCAGCTTAGGACTAATGCCTCAGTGGGTGCAGGGAGACCCAGTAGGTTTCTCTATAGGTGGGTAGCCCTTCCTGATGGGTCCAATAGTGGTGGTATACCCTCAGGGGGAAGGTCCCCATCAACGAACTCTACCTCATTCTCCTCTTCTGATAGGCTGGCCATGTTGACCGTGACTCTAACTGGGGGCATGTCCTCGATATCACATGGAAAGTTGGGTTGCCACTGAATAGGACTGAAGAGGAATGTAGTATACTGCCCCCACCCATGGATTTGCATGTGGGGGGAAGCTTCCTTGATAATCTTTCAAAGTACCTTGAAACTCTGGATGCATCTTTGCTGGAGGGCCTTATGGTGACCTGGTGACTCAGGGCTCTGGGCCACGGGGAGTGTGTCCAGATCAACTAGATGGAATTTTTCACCAATGTCCCCAAAGTGCGCTTGTCTCTTCGAATAATCCACTCGCTGGTGGTGAAGGAGGAAGTGTTTCACCCAGAGGGTTTGACAGAAACACTCAACTTCCTCTGGGGTGAGGGATTCTGGGGCACAAAAATTCAGCATTGTGACCGGACAAAACATCTCAGGTAAGTGGTTCGCTGCAAGGATATCCCATAAGCTCCTGGGCTAGGATTCAGGTTTTGGACCTTCATTTCCCCACTCATCAACCTGAGGCAGCTAAGGAATTGATAGCAGTGCTGAAGTAGACCGCTGGGATGGTAGGCTGGCCTGTGGAGAATATGGAGAGCGAGCTGACAAACCGCCGCATCTCGGGATATCCTCTGAAGAGTGTGGTGACTTAGCCCCCACATCGCGGTATAATGGTCTAATGAAAACAGTTTCTGTCATAGGTACTAGGGCTATTAGAGATGGACCATGCTGCTGATCATCCACCATTGGTCCCCAGAATAGCTCTAAGTGATCTCTAGTCGAGGTAGATAGTGCTTTTGGTGATGATGGTGGTGATTGCATGACCGTAACCTGCGGGATTTCCAAATTTTCATTCTCATGTATATACCTGCAGAGGGAGGCAGGAATCCGGTGGACATCACTTTCCAGGAGTACGAGGCTAATGCGCCTCATTCCAGACCCATCTCTTGCACAGAGGACCGAGGGGAGGGTTCCATCGTTGAGTCGTACTCCTCTTCGTAATCTGAGAAGCAAACTGGTTTGATCATAGTCTGAATCTTCTCAGCGCTCTTTTTATGGTGGTGAAAACCCTCCCTCCTACCCCAGGATGGTTCTTCAAGACATGGTATATTTCTGGCACGAGGAGGACATTCGGCCATACTCATGCTGGGGTGGAGAGGACTTCCACCTGGGTAAGCCGGGGTGTGAGGAGAACTAAGGTAGATATCGAAGGGGACATGGGGAGGACCTTTGTGGGAAGTGTTGGAGTGGGTAGGACTTTTGTTTAAGCTGATAGAAGCATGGATAGGGCCTCCATGCTTATTTGCTCTAGTGACGTCAGTGTGAGGAAGGTCCTCATACTGGTTGGGCCGAACATGGGTTGGACCTACGTGCTAGGAGCTGGTGAAGTGAAGCTTACCACTACCCATCTGAATTCCAGGGTGAAGAGGAATTTCACATGTTGTAATGAGAACATTGGGAGAGGTCATACATTGTAGAGTGACCGAATGTGCAACATTCCCACCCCGGCAGTCTGTGGTAGGAGGAATGACTCCATAAATGGTGTAATGAGCGTGGGAGAGACTCTCGTACTTAGTGTTTCCTTCATGGGGATGACCCTCATTCGGGTTGAAGGTGGCATAGGGAGGACCTCCATGACGAGCCTAGAAGCAGGGAGGACCCACACTTTCCATGGTCGCAGTGCAGGGAGGACCTCTGTACTTGGTGTCGTTGCTCTGGATTGGTCAGCGACCTCCACTACCTGTGCCATCGACCAAGAGAGTCAACCCAACCTGCCCATGGGGTGGTTGGGGTCTCGATATGGTTAGGGCATATAAATTCCCCTTCTCATCATATGCAGGGGTATGGTGATATATGTTGGTGGTGGCTCGGGCCACAATAGTTGTTGATGTTGACGCCCCTTTGGCGGGAATCCTCTTCAGCTTGCACCCGATGCTGGCATCGGGTCAGATGGACCGGGGCCGGTGGTGCAGGTACATAGCTTACCTGCTATTCATCTCAGGGAACTGGGTGGTGATGTTGGCATGGCCTGGTGGGGTCCCTCCTTGGGGGCCCCTGAAATGGGATCTCGATTGCGCTAGCTCAGGCATCCCCTACCACGTCAGCGTAGGGGAAGGAGTCATCGAGGCATTACGGGGAGAGGCTCCCAAAATGATTGTACATTAGAGTGAGGAGTAGTGTCTCCCTACGCAGTCCTTGGGGGCGGCATTGGTGATGAGGAGTTGCGTCTCCAGGTGCTGGCGGGCCATATCCCTAGTCAGGATAATTCCCTCCTCATATCGGCGTACAAGGTCATTGATCACCCTCCGCTGAATGACTTCATAGGGGGAGATGGGGCATGGGCACCCAACAACCATGGTAGTAGAATTCATCACAGAAGTGGCGAAGCCATGCGGGATTTCCATATTGGAATTTCCCCTACCCCTGCTGTAACACCCCAAGCTTCTACGGTACGTTTCCCTTTGAATAATGCGATAGCGTGTGTTGTACGCAACCTCGAGTTCTAACACACCCCACAACTAATTAAACTAGCCGTTGTGAATAGTAATACCTAATTTTTGAAATTATATATATTTTATATTTGAAAATGGACTTCATTTTTGGACTTGGAATATCGAATTTAGCCTAAGGTGAAATTTTGGTACTTTTCGGATAACTTTCATATTTTGATGAATAGTGAAAATTACTAAATTTTAATTAAAAACAACTTTTTTAATCAAAATAATTAATAGTGATAAATTATGAATTTGAGTGGTTTTAAAGTATATTTAGAATATATTTTTACCATTCAATTTAATGTTTATCATTGGACATAATTTTACAATTAAACCGAACATAAACAAGTGTCAATCTTTTGATAGTTATTATCTCTTAAAAACACGCTTTTTGTTTTGACAGCGGGATTTAATTTTAAATTAATTTCTGCCACTTCTGTGTTTTGAATTTAGGAAAATGGATTCCATATTTGGAATCAGGATGTTCAAATTGTGTAAATAGGTAACTTTTATTTTTAGACATTTTGAATAATTATTGCGGTAAATATTTTATTTACCATGGTTAAAGGGTAAATCCGGTAAATAAGGGTTAAAAAATAATATTATAATAATACTAAATTACCCTAAAACGTGTCTTAACCCTATTGGTTGATACATGGTCGACCATGGGAATCTTTGGGTCTATTTTGGGACCCCATGGATCCACTTGTAAGTGATAATGACACTTTATTTTAATTTAGTTAAAATGAATACAAAAATGACACAAGCATATATCTTTTAGAACAACAATTGTTACATAGGGTTATATATGTTGGATTTTAGATTATAAATATTAATTAGAAAGCTAAAAAGATTTCCTACATAATTATATTTTATTTATAATTTTTAGACATTAAATAATTTATTTTATATATGACACAATGATGATGCAGTAATTACTATAATAGTGAAAAATTAAAATAATTGATATTACAAATACCCAAATAAATATAATATGAAACTTTTAATGAATTAAACTAATTTTCTAGGATAATATGATATATTAGGATTGATTTAATTGACTTTGTTCTAAGTAATCAATCTGTTATGAGTTTCACAAAAATCAACTATTGAATAGTGTCAAAATTGACATAAAAGAGTTCTTAAACAAATATTATATTATTAATTGATATTAAATTCCTAAAAATCTATGGTTCGGCCAAGAGACTTATATCATGATAGGTTCATCATTAATGTACCACTTGGGGGTCGCTTGGATGTATATAGTAAGTTTATTAACCATATTATATAAAAATACAAAGAGACATTGTAAAAGTGAAACTAATTAACTTAGAGTTAATACTTAAAGATAAGGTTAATATAAGTACCCAAACCTGTCTAAATTCTATTGGATGAGTTGTTTTCGACCTATCCCCACCTCATCCTTTGAATAGTCAACTTTGGAGCCATTAGAAACCGAATATGAATTTATTATAAATTAATATTTCTAGCTTTTCCAAAGGTGCCCCTCACCCCTCTTATAAAAGGGCACTCCTCCTTCTCATTTCTTCACACCTTCAAAGCCTTTTGGTTCGGCCAAACTCTGCCCAAATACTCTCCCAACATCCCTCACTACAACCTAGAGGCCTTAGTTTGATCAGAAAGCCAACCTAAGGAGCCCTTTTGATCAAATCAAAAGGAAGAACCCGAAGAAGAGGTAATGATTTCACCACCCTTTTCTAAGTTCATTTCTTCTTCCACTTCTTCTTCCTTTGTTATTACCATTCTAAAATAATAACTCCAGTATCTCACATATACTGTGATGTTATTATAAGTATGGTACAACCATATTCAGTATTCTATCCACCCTTTGAATAACATGTCACCATACGTGCGTACGTACGGCTTACCGTCTTCACGTCGTGGTGTAATTGTTATTCAATATAATATCATTTGGATGGGTATAATAATGATGTGTAACTCATGTAAATAATAAATATAACATGTTAATGATTCTGTATATATGATATACCATTCATTTATATATTATTTTAATATCAAAAGAATGATATTGTCGCTCGTGCGTACGTACGGACTACCGTCTCCACGAACGCGATGAGATTCATTCTCCATCGTATCCATTCAAGTATAATTATCATTTTATGATTTAAAAATTATTTTTAAGGACTTGATATCATTCTGGATATGAATAATATACAACAAACATGGCTTATGTAACAAAACATATAAAAGAAAATGAGTAAGTTAACACCCGAAACGATGATAATTCTAAGATATTATTAATAAATCAATGTTAAAAGATCATATATGATATCATATTAATATATATGATTCTTGTATAATTTAATAACAATTATTTCACCATTATACAGGAGGTTAACCTACCCCAACCAAGGAAAAGTACAAGGTAAGGGTTATTTCACAATCTCTTCATTATCCGAGGTTGTATTATACGTAATAATCTACTGGGATCTCTTTATCATCCACATCCATGTTTCTTTGAAATGTATTTCAAAACATTTTTACTATTTACAAGAATATGGGTTAAAGTCATTTATACCCTTTTTTGACTTTTTATAAGAGGTTTATAAAGGAATCTTTCCGTCGTTTTCAAAACAAGGTCCTTTTTAACCTTTTCGACAGAATTGAGGTAAGAATGTTTTTTTTAACTTATACGGCGGGTGCGGTTATTTTACGCCGTTATAAAATCTTCAAAGCTTTCCTTACAAGCTTATAAGAATATTTTCAAAGAAAATGTTTTATTTTATATGGATCTTAAATGATTTCAAAATAAAAGGAGATATTTCTTTAAAAAAGAATTTTTATTTCATCTATGTCAACATCCTTTGATGGATTTTAAGATTATTTGAAGTTGATTTATTATGATACAAAACTTATATATTGTATTGAAGGTTTTGTGATATGTTTGACTGTGGATGTGCTATTTTTATACCATTCATAGTTTATTGTGAAAGTATTGACATTTCGTATGCTAGTTTTAATACGAATGTTTATGTTATGTTTAAACCTTTTCATATGGGAATGCATTGGACTTAATAAGTGACGGGTGGAGCCCGCTATAGCTCCTCGATGCATCGGTAGGTCTCATGAGACAAACTAGTGTCTTGGCACAAGGCCTTGACAAAATCTTATTTGTAGTCTTGGCACGAGGCCTTGGCTATGTGGTTATGATAGTCTGGCATTATGCATTCCAACATTATGAAAGTGGTTATTTATTTTTGCATGTGATTATTCGATTAGTGGAATATCCATGTGAATAAGTAAATGGCATTATTTCATTTTATTTATGCCATACCATGTTGAAAGTTCATGTTTAAAAGGCTTTTGTTTTAGTTATACATTGCCTTAAATGTTTATTCTTATTGATGAAAGTTTTCGCTATATTGTTATCCTTACTGGGCATTTGAGCTCACCCCTTTTCTATGTTTTATTTTTCCCAGGAAGTGAAGATGTAAGTTATGAATGACCTGCAGGGATATTATGAGGGGATTGTAGTGTGGACTGTGGAAACATTATGTTGTTGTAGTAGTTTTTGATTTTATGATGTAATGTAAAACTAATGAATATATCTAGTGTTTCCAAGGCTACTAAACCAATCGGTCTTTCGAGATTTGATCTTTCTTGTGATCATGCCAATGTTATGTAATAATGCACCGACTCTAGGCAACTAGGGTCGGGGCGTTACAGTTGGTATCAGAGGAAGTTTAGTACAAACCTTGGAAGCTAGATTTAGATAAACTCTGATTAGAGCACATAGACCTAAGATGAACTTTGAGGATTAGTATAGAAGAACTTCCTAGAATTTTGGTATTGTAGAGATTTTGTGAGTTTTCCGAGCAATACATCCCTGTCTGGATACGAGCAGGTAGAGGCGGCTCTGGCACAGATGTACCTAGGGGTAAAACCCGAAAACACCGCTTTGAGCTAGACTCGAACGGGAACTGGTGCACGACAACGGGCCTTGCTGCACTCTTGGTTACGACACTCCCGGGGGATATGCTTAGGATAACTCTCATTTTCTTTACAAATCATTATGAAGGGTTTATGAGTATATACTTCCTCAAAGAAAACATTTTTATGATTATGGATTATATCCATAAATAGTTCAATTTATGTTAAGTGTTTTATAAGTATGGGATTATGTATTTTGATTCATAAACTGATCTAGTTTATGCCATTGTTTAGAAATGGCGCCTAGTGGAAGAAATGGAAACCGTATCAATGCACGCACTCCATGTAGGGATTGCCCTCCTGCTCAAGATAATTATAGTGGGGCTGGTGATGCAACTGGTGCTGATCAGCTAATCACCATACTGGGACAACTTACTCAGGTTATGAATAATAACCTTACCCATATGGAGCACCCTGATCCGCAGCGTGGAGGATAAATGTTAGATCGATTCATGAGAAAACAACCACCAACGTTCAATGGGAGTACAAATCCCTTAGTAGCTGAGCAATGGATATTTTCCCTAGAGAAAATATTTCAGGCTTTGGGGTGTAGTGAAAGGGAAAAAGTTACCATGGCAGTTTACCGCCTCACTGGAGATGATGATCAATGGTGGTCATTGATTCAAAACATGAAGGAAGATGATGAAGTATCAAACATGGAATGGAGGGAGTTCAAAGATCTGTTTTTAGAAAAATACTTTCCTCGCGACCATCGAGCAGATATGGAAAGGCAATTTCTGAGTCTGAGACAAAAGGAGGATGATAATGTCACAAAGTATGAGGCTAACTTTACAAGGTTAGTGAGGTATGCTGGAGATTATATTCGCAACCCAAGAAGTAAGATTGATCGTTTCTTTGATGGGTTAAAACCATTTCTCCGTCGAGCATTAGTCTCACAATCCTTTTCGTCGTACGAAGACATTGTCTCATGTGCTATCAAGACCGAAAAAGAATTCTCTAAGTCTTATGACTTTAAAGCGAAGCAAGAGAAGAAGAGACCTGCTGATCAATCTGGGAATGGAAATAAGGGGAAGAAGGGAAAGGTTGAATATCCATCTTGTGGTAAGTGCGGGAAGAAACACCCCGGTGCTTGCCTGAAGGGAATGGGAGTCTGTTACAAGTGTGGTGAAAAAGGCCACCAAGCTCATGATTGCAAGGGGAAGAAGGAAGCTACCAACGTTCAGTGCTACAATTGCAGGGAGATGGGGCATTATGCAAATGCATGTCCTAAGCGTCAGGAGAACTTACCTCAGAAAAGGCCAAGGGATCAAGGCCAGGCTTATGCTATCACTACTGCTGAGGTAGAAGCTCCGAAAGACGTGGTGGCAGGTAATTTAATGGTTTCCTCAAGTTTAGCAAATGCATTATTTGATTCTGGATCATCGCATTGTTTCATATCTTCCCAGTTTGCTAAGAAAATTAGATATTTCCAATTTGATTTAATAAGGGAGTTGTCAGTCAAAACTCCTAAGGGAAGTATCGTTGCAACAAAGTTTTGTGAATCAGTCCCCATTAGAGCACATAAATTTTCGTTATCTGCTGATCTCATCGTCATACCTATGATTGAGTTTGATATAATCCTCGGTATGGACTGGCTTTCGTACTATGATGCGAAGATTTATTGTAAGAAGAAAGAGGTTACGATTCTTGATGATAATGATAAGGAACACCTTATTTTTAGAGCAGAATCGTCACCACCTAATTCTTATTTAGATCCACCCTCAATAGCTCAACTAAATTCAATTATTAGGGAGGAAGAGAATGAAATAACTGCGGGTGAGGAAAGGAATGTTCAAATAGATGATGTACCTGTTGTGAAAGAATTTGTAGATGTATTTCCAGAAGATTTACCTGGACATCCTCCAGAACGAGAAGTTGAGTTTTCCATTGATTTGATTCCTGGATCAAGGCCTATATCGAAGACCCCTTATAGAATGGCCACTGTAGAGTTAGTCGAACTAAAGAAACAACTAGAGGAATTGAGTAATAAGGGATTTATTCGCCCTAGTGTTTCTCCATGGGGAGCCCCTGTTCTTTTTGTTAAAAAGAAAGATGGATCTATGAGGTTATGTATCGACTACAGGGAGATCAATGCCATAACGATAAAGAACAAGTATCCCCTACCTCGTATTGATGATTTATTTGACCAACTGCATGGAGCTCAATACTTTTCAAAGATTGACCTTCGATCTGGATACCATCAGTTGTGTGTGAAGAAGGAAGACATTCCGAAGACAGCATTTCGAACCAGGTACGGGCATTACGAGTTTACTGTAATGCCGTTTTGATTGACTAATGCACCCTCTGTATTCATGGATCTGATGAATAGAGTTTTCAAGGAGTATCTCGATGAATTTGTGGTGGTATTTATTGATGATATCTTGGTATACTCCAAAACCTACGAAGATCATGAAAATCACTTGCGCATTATCTTGAAGACTCTGAGGAGGCATGAATTATATGGGAAGTTTAGCAAGTGTGAATTCTGGCTTCAGGAGATTTCTTTTCTTGGCCATATTTTCTCTAAATATGGAATCTTTGTTGATCCTTCTAAGACCAAGGCAATCCAAGAATGGCCAGCACCTACGAGTATAACTGAGGTACGTAGTTTTATTGGCTTGGCAGGTTATTATCGACGTTTCGTCCAGAATTTTTCCCGATTGGCTAACCCATTAACGAAGCTCAAACGTAAAGGGGTTAAATTTGTTTGGACAAAAGAGTGTGAAGAATGTTTCAAAGAACTGAAGAGAAGATTATTCAATGCTCCTATATTGACTCTACCATCGGGGAATGATGGGTTCGTTATTTATAGTGATGCATCAAAGAAAGGACTTGGTTGTGTCCTTATGCAGAATGATAGAGTTATTTCCTATGCATCACGACAGTTGAAAATTCATGAACAAAACTATCCTACTCATGATCTCGAGTTAGCAGCTGTGATCTTTGCTTTGAAGATATGGAGGCACTACCTCTATGGTGAAAAATGTGAGATTTATACTGATCACAAGAGTTTGAAGTATATTTTCTCACAAAAAGAACTCAACATGAGGCAAAGGAGATGGCTTGAATTACTCAAGGATTATGATTGTACGATACACTACCACCCAGGGAAGGCAAACAAAGTAGCAGATGCTTTGAGCAGAAAAGACCATGGAGTTCTGAACATGATGAGAATTGAAAGGGATCCAATTTTCATGGATCTAGAGAAGATGGACATGGGAATAACCAGGGAAGGTGAAACATCAATGCTTTTTCAAATGGTTGCCAAACCATCTTTACTAGAAAGGATTAAGAGTTCCCAGACCGATGATGAAGAATTTCAGAAGAAGATTAAAGCTGTGAATGATGGGAGATTGAGAGACTTTGTGTATGAAGATGGAATTTTGAAATTCGGGAAGAGACTTTGTGTTCCCAATATACCTGATCTAAAAAGGGAATTGCTGGATGACGCTCATAGTTCCAATTTCTCTATACACCCTGGGAGCACCAAAATGTATAGAGATTTGAAGGAACATTTTTGGTGGGACAACATGAAGAGGGAGATTGCTGATTTTGTGTCAAGATGTATGGTTTGTCAACAAGTCAAAGCTGGAAGGCAACAGCCTGGAGGAGTCATGCAACCTCTTCCCATACCGGAGTGGAAATGGGACAATATTACGATGGACTTTGTCATGGGGCTACCAAAGACTCCTAGAAGGAACGATGCAATATGGGTTATTGTTGATCGTCTTACCAAGTCAGCACATTTTCTTGCTATAAGAGAATATCTACCCCTAGAACGTCTAGCAAGACTATATATTAATGAAGTTGTGAGACTTCATGGAGTACCCCTATCAATTGTTTCGGATCGTGATCCCCGTTTTACTTCAAGGTTTTGGAAAAGTCTTCAGAAATCCCTGGATACTGAACTTCATTTGAGCACTGCTTACCACCCTCAGACAGACGGACAATCAGAACGGACTATTCAGACCTTAGAAGACATGTTGAGATCTTGTTCACTTGATTTTCAGGGTATGTGGGATCAATATTTACCACTAGTAGAATTTTCCTATAACAATAGCTTCCATTCGAGTATTCAGATGGAACCATATGAAGCGTTATATGGAAAGAGATGTCGTACACCAACCTGTTGGGATGACGTTGGTGAAAGAAAACTTGTAGGCCCAGAACTGGTGGAGGAAACGGTGGAAAAGGTGAAGGTAATCCAAAATCACATTAAAGCAGCTCAAAGTAGGAAGAAGAGCTATGCCGATAATCGAAGGATTTGGAATTTCAAGTTGGTGATCATGTTTTCCTGAAGGTATCTTCGTGGAAGGGAGTCATACATTTTGGTAAGAAAGGTAAATTGAGTCCCAGGTACATCGGACCTTTCGAAATTCTAGAACGAATTGGGGTTGTAGCTTACCGATTGGCAATGCCGCCAAGTCTCTCCAAAGTTCACGATGTGTTCCACGTATCTCTGTTGAGGAAATACATGCCTGACCCAATGCATGTACTCACCTATGAGGAATTAGAACTGGAACCCGATCTGTCTTATTGCGAAGAGCCCGTCAAGATTCTTGATATGAGAGAACAAGTGCTGAGAAACCGGACGACGCGTCTGGTAAAAGTTTTGTGGAGAAATCATAAGATGGAAGAGGCAACATGGGAACCCGAGGAACTTATGATGAAGAACCACCCGAGTCTTTTTATGCAGTAATACCCTAGAAATTGCGAGGACGCAATTATTTGAAGGAGGGGAGAATGTAACACCCCAAGCTTCTACGGTACGTTTCCCTTTGAATAATGCGATAGCGTGTGTTGTACGCAACCTCGAGTTCTAACACACCCCACAACTGATTAAACTAGCCGTTGTGAATAGTAATACCTAATTTTTGAAATTATATATATTTTATATTTGAAAATGGACTTCATTTTTGGACTCGGAATATCGAATTTAGCCTAAGGTGAAATTTTGGTACTTTTCGGATAACTTTCATATTTTGATGAATAGTGAAAATTACTAAATTTTAATTAAAAACAACTTTTTTAATCAAAATAATTAATAGTGATAAATTATGAATTTGAGTGGTTTTAAAGTATATTTAGAATATATTTTTACCATTCAATTTAATGTTTATCATTGGACATAATTTTACAATTAAACCGAACATAAACAAGTGTCAATCTTTTGATAGTTATTATCTCTTAAAAACACGCTTTTTGTTTTGACAGCGGGATTTAATTTTAAATTAATTTCTGCCACTTCTGTGTTTTGAATTTAGGAAAATGGATTCCATATTTGGAATCAGGATGTTCAAATTGTGTAAATAGGTAACTTTTATTTTTAGACATTTTGAATAATTATTGCGGTAAATATTTTATTTACCATGGTTAAAGGGTAAATCCGGTAAATAAGGGTTAAAAAATAATATTATAATAATACTAAATTACCCTAAAACGTGTCTTAACCCTATTGGTTGATACATGGTCGACCATGGGAATCTTTGGGTCTATTTTGGGACCCCATGGATCCACTTGTAAGTGATAATGACACTTTATTTTAATTTAGTTAAAATGAATACAAAAATGACACAAGCATATATCTTTTAGAACAACAATTGTTACATAGGGTTATATATGTTGGATTTTAGATTATAAATATTAATTAGAAAGATAAAAAGATTTACTACATAATTATATTTTATTTATAATTTTTAGACATTAAATAATTTATTTTATATATGACACAATGATGATGCAGTAATTACTATAATAGTGAAAAATTAAAATAATTGATATTACAAATACCCAAATAAATATAATATGAAACTTTTAATGAATTAAACTAATTTTCTAGGATAATATGATATATTAGGATTGATTTAATTGACTTTGTTCGAAGTAATCAATCTGTTATGAGTTTCACAAAAATCAACTATTGAATAGTGTCAAAATTGACATAAAAGAGTTCTTAAACAAATATTATATTATTAATTGATATTAAATTCCTAAAAATCTATGTTTCGGCCAAGAGACTTATATCATGATAGGTTCATCATTAATGTACCACTTGGGGGTCGCTTGGATGTATATAGTAAGTTTATTAACCATATTATATAAAAATACAAAGAGACATTGTAAAAGTGAAACTAATTAACTTAGAGTTAATACTTAAAGATAAGGTTAATATAAGTACCCAAACCTGTCTAAATTCTATTGGATGAGTTGTTTTCGACCTATCCCCACCTCATCCTTTGAATAGTCAACTTTGGAGCCATTAGAAACCGAATATTAATTTATTATAAATTAATATTTCTAGCTTTTCCAAAGGTGCCCCTCACCCCTCTTATAAAAGGGCACTCCTCCTTCTCATTTCTTCACACCTTCAAAGCCTTTTGGTTCGGCCAAACTCTGCCCAAATACTCTCCCAACATCCCTCCCTACAACCTAGAGGCCTTAGTTTGATCAGAAAGCCAACCTAAGGAGCCCTTTTGATCAAATCAAAAGGAAAAACCCGAAGAAGAGGTAATGATTTCACCACCATTTTCTAAGTTCATTTCTTCTTCCACTTCTTCTTCCTTTGTTCTTACCATTATAAATTAATAACTCCAGTATCTCACATATACTATGATGTTATTATAAGTATGGTACAACCATATTCAGTATTCTATCCACCCTTTGAATAACATGTCACCATACGTGCGTACGTACGGCTTACCGTCTCCACGTCGTGGTGTAATTGTTATTCAATATAATATTATTTGGATGGGTATAATAATGATGTGTAACTCATGTAAATAATAAATATAACATGTTAATGATTCTGTATATATGATATACCATTCATTTATATATTATTTTAATATCAAAAGAATGATATTGTCGCTCGTGCGTACGTACGGACTACCGTCTCCACGAACGCGATGAGATTCATTCTCCATCGTATCCATTCAAGTATAATTATCATTTTATGATTTAAAAATGATTTTTAAGGACTTGATATCATTCTGGATATGAATAAGATACAACAAACATGGCTTATGTAACAAAACATATAAAAGAAAATGAGTAAGTTAACACCCGAAACGATGATAATTCTAAGATATTATTAATAAATCAATGTTAAAAGATCATATATGATATCATATTAATATATATGATTCTTGTATAATTTAATAACAATTATTTCACCATTATACAGGAGGTTAACCTACCCCAACCAAGGAAAAGTACAAGGTAAGGGTTATTTCACAATCTCTTCATTATCCGAGGTTGTATTATACGTAATAATCTACTGGGATCTCTTTATCATCCACATCCATGTTTCTTTGAAATGTATTTCAAAACATTTTTACTATTTACAAGAATATGGGTTAAAGTCATTTATACCCTTTTTTGACTTTTTATAAGAGGTTTATAAAGGAATCTTTCCGTCGTTTTCAAAACAAGGTCCTTTTTAACCTTTTCGACAGAATTGAGGTAAGAATGTTTTTTTTAACTTATACGGCGGGTGCGGTTATTTTACGCCGTTATAAAATCTTCAAAGCTTTCCTTACAAGCTTATAAGAATATTTTCAAAGAAAATGTTTTATTTTATATGGATCTTAAATGATTTCAAAATAAAAGGAGATATTTCTTTAAAAAAGAATTTTTATTTCATCTATGTCAACATCCTTTGATGGATTTTAAGATTATTTGAAGTTGATTTATTATGATACAAAACTTATATATTGTATTGAAGGTTTTGTGATATGTTTGACTGTGGATGTGCTATTTTTATACCATTCATAGTTTATTGTGAAAGTATTGACATTTTGTATGCTAGTTTTAATACGAATGTTTATGTTATGTTTAAACCTTTTCATATGGGAATGCATTGGACTTAATAAGTGACGGGTGGAGCCCGCTATAGCTCCTCGATGCATCGGTAGGTCTCATGAGACAAACTAGTGTCTTGGCACAAGGCCTTGACAAAATCTTATTTGTAGTCTTGGCACGAGGCCTTGGCTATGTGGTTATGATAGTCTGGCATTATGCATTCCAACATTATGAAAGTGGTTATTTATTTTTGCATGTGATTATTCGATTAGTGGAATATCCATGTGAATAAGTAAATGGAATTATTTCATTTTATTTATGCCATACCATGTTGAAAGTTCATGTTTAAAAGGCTTTTGTTTTAGTTATACATTGCCTTAAATGTTTATTCTTATTGATGAAAGTTTCCGCTATATTGTTATCCTTACTGGGCATTTGAGCTCACCCCTTTTCTATGTTTTATTTTTCCCAGGGAGTGAAGATGTAAGTTATGAATGACCTGCAGGGATATTATGATGGGATTGTAGTGTGGACTGTGGAAACATTATGTTGTTGTAGTAGTTTTTGATTTTATGATGTAATGTAAAACTAATGAATATATCTAGTGTTTCCAAGGCTACTAAACCAATCGGTCTTTCGAGATTTGATCTTTCTTGTTATCATGCCAATGTTATGTAATAATGAACCGACTCTAGGCAACTAGGGTCGGGGCGTTACACCTGCGTTGTGGGCGGGTGGCGATTGAGCTCCGGGTGTAGCGACTTGGTTCCTAAAAAGTAGGGAGATTGAACCATTAGTGCTGAAACAATGAAATCGAAATCTAGTGCCCCAGCTCCATTCCGTCTTCAATAGATGGAAAGTGCGATCCATGCTGACAATGTCACAGAATGAGATGCCCAACTTTTTGACTACCCCAACATCTGGTGAGTTTCACGCCTGGCCTGCTATTTACTTGGTGGGACCTGATACCAGATAACTGGATCCGGTGACATGCTAATCTATTGATGTCTCTAACTCTACTAATCTCCACATTGAGGATAAGAAATTCATGTTAGGTTCAACATTTCTGTTTCTGATGCTTTCATCGGGGCGCGCATGCGTCTGTCTGATTGGGGACTACGGTACAATTTGTTTCCCCGCATTCCTTCTTTCCAAAGGTGGGTAGCATCTGTTACCTATTCAGGGATGTTTTCTCCTTGATCGAAATGGGATGATGGGATCTCGGTTCTTCCTTCCATGGATTACTCCTCGAAACTTTTCACCTAGTCTGGGTCTCCCTCATAGATTTAAAATTTTGTTTGTGAAACTCTTATCATTGCCATATCTTCATGGACTCCGGTTAATTACGCTGCTTCTTTCGGGACATTCCAAGTGGTCCAGCCAGGGCAGCAACCTTCAGTCGGGGGAGTAGTCACGTTGGACATCACTGGCGTTTCTGGATGCTGGAACACTGAAGCGTCTGGGTTTCTTCCCCTTATTATAGGGCTTCCCGAGGGCGCGGAAGCCCCAGGCATCCCACATATAATGTAGGGAGTTATATTCTATAGGAATGTATCTGAGGTTTTCCTTAGCTTCCTATATTTAACACAGGGTCTGTCGCGAGTTTAACATTTAGCGGAGACAGATCGGACTAATCGTAACACTGACTAGAGTGGATCAGATAAGTTTAACCCCTTGAGGGAACACTTATTTCATAGCTAACACGTGGTTAGTTACCTGGTTACTTTTGATAGTAGTGAAGAAGTGAATGGGCATGATCTCACTAGAATTTGGAGGCCGGGGTAAGAATCAGTATGGTTGATGGGTGGTTAAGTGAAGTGGATGAAGAATGGGATGGATTCAACTTGGGGGGCGATGGTGATGGTGGGATTGAGCCTCGAAGAGACCTCCTACATATCCCCATGGCGGGGAATCAAATTCCACATTGTTCAGGAAGGGGTATAAAATCTGGGTGTGCATAGAGGACAGTGACCCGATAATATATTAGGGATTATGCGTGGTTAGTAGCCTGAGGTTGGTCTGATTCCATTGGGATAGATCGGAGATATGGGTCCCAACAGAGGGGACAACAACAGCTTACCGCTGAGTTTGGGTTGACAACGGCTTACCACTGAATGAAGTTGAAAATGGCTTGCTACTAAGTAGAGATCACAATGGATTACCGCTGGATGGGGTTTACAATGGATTACCGCTATATGAGGTTCCAATGGATTACCACTGGATAGAGAACAGAAGGGGCATGTAGTTTAATGTCATGCAGGATGGGGGGTGGACTAACGTGAAGTGGTTGAGACCATTGGTTATTGGGATTGAACCTCGGGGAGTCTTCCTACGTACCCATCCTTGGCAAGGATCAAAGTCCACATAGTTCGGAGTGGGTCTTGGTAAACCGACGTGAAGATGGTCGAAGCGACCGAGTGTTGGGTTTGAACCTTGGGGAAGCTTCCTACGTATCTTTCCTTGGCAAGGATCAAAGTCCCTGTAGTTCATATGGGGGCATTGTAAAACTGACATGAAGATGGTTGGGATCAATTGTTGTTGGTCTTGAACCTCATAGAGGCTTCCTACGTACCTTGACTTAGCAAGAATCAAAGTCCACGTAGTTCAGGTTGATGTGGGATATATTGGTGTCCTGACATGAAGATGGTCGGAGCGACCGGGTGTTGGGATTTGATCATTGAGGAGGATTCCTATGTACCTTTCCTTAGTAAGGATCAATGTCCACATAGTTTAGAGTGGTGGGTGGGGCTTACACTCTGGGATGCCCGGAAGGGATGTCAGGTCAATGCTTACTCTAAGCCCATGTGAGTCATGCTCGGTGTGAGAAACAAGAGGCAGCAAAGACCAGACGATCACGTCGGGAAAGGTGTGTCTATGGGAAGTGGAATAGGGCTTACACATGGTTAGCATCCCAAAGAGGGAGCAGGGCTTACACGTGATTAGCATCCCAAGGAGAGAGAAATTGGTACTTACTCCAGGGTGGAGGCCCAGATGGTGACAAAGCCCAGAGGGAGAGGGAAGGGATAAAAAATTTCCTGTCCCCATCTCTCCTCTTAGTCTTTGGCAAGGAAGAAGATAGGAGGAGCAGGGGTGCTGCCTCCTACAAGAAAAGATAGGGGCTTACCCCGAGATGGCCTCCCCTCTCCCATGGACAGACGCCACTCCAATAAAGAGGATTTCATTCCTTATGAGGAATGGTCACACTCCCGTGAAGACGAGCGGGAATAGAGGATGTCCGAGATGGGGTACCCCACATAAAGTGTGCGGGGTGAGGTTATATTTTAATGTCATGTGTTGTGGATGAGGGTGCTTGGTAGTTTAACTTCCTGCATCTTGGATGAGGTGGTTTTACTCCGTACCCCTAGGAATTACATGATAGGTACCTCCCGCCCCTTAGGGAAGGGAATGCATCAGAAATGCCTTGGTGAAGGGGTGTTATGGAGTGATCCATTGGGGGGTCCACGTTAGCGTGGCTATGCGAAGAATCAATAGATGTTAGCATTCCTATGCGAAGAAGCATGAGGCAAAGCAACATAATATAAAACACTGCCCAAGGGACTTCGAAATCACTCTGTGCAAACTAGGAAGGTTGCACAAAAAAAGGAATTGCAAAGAAAAGGGTGGCCTTGTGAAGCTCTAGTGCTCCATGTAGTGGAGGGGCTTTGTGAAGGGGTATGCTTCGTGAAGTGCAGTGTCCCGGCCTAAGAATAGGGCATATGTGTATGTAAAAGGTGCTTCGCAAAGTGTAAAGGCATTCACGGAGTAATGACACATGAAGCAAGGGTGCCTCACAAAGCCTAGGGTTGTGAAGCAGGGTGCTTCGCGAGGCATAGTGGCCCTACCTTAGCATATGGGTCACTTGTGTGTGAGGGGTGTTTCATGAATCATAAACTCTCTATGACCACCCAAGTCCCCCTAGGGATCCCCTTCCTTCACGGAGGCCTAGGGGCTCTACGGAAGGCATCCCTCTCTAAATAGGGGACAAATTAATGCAAGGGGAGACATTTCACGATGCAAAAATACCCCATGTAGCTCATGGTTCGCAAAGTCGAAATTGCTTAGTGATTCGTGAGCTAGGAAGTTGAAAGGTTGGATGATCCGCCCGTTGAGCTCAAGGTGAGCCATGTATTTATAGGCAAGAGGCACCGCGAAGAAGATCCTACTCGGCACGCAGACAGAGCTTTCTCTTCGGTGGGCTTGCGAACATCAAATTCTTTCGCGGAGCATCCATCCTCCTTGATCCGCAGTGGGATCATGAACGTCAAATTAGTTCGTCAAGCATCCCACCTCCTTGCTCTGTGGTAGGATCACGAACATCAAATTCATTTATGGAGAATCCTGCCTCCTTGCTCCGCAGTGGGCGCAGGGCCATGGAGATCCGCGAACGGTCTTCGCAAGGAATCCCCAGAGACTTTAATCTTGTTCTTATCCTTATAAACTTTTTGGCGCCAAAAGGGTACTACTCATTAATGGTGGATATTATTATTGGGTGAGTATAAGGATTCTATAGTTTTATGGCATTGTTTTAGGAATAAATTTCTCAAAAAAATCTATCATTGACATTAAAGGAACATATTTGGCAAGAGATACTCTTTATTTGATATGGGAACATGAGTTTATGAGGGATTAGTGTTTGTTTCATAAACCTTATTCACTTTTCTACTAATATGATATCAAATTAGGTGGAAACATTGTGACATTTTGAGGAGGCTCTGCATCCCAAGATCAATCACTAGGTTACCCCATTCACATTGAAAATGTATTTAAAAGAAATGGTTAAGGAAAAAGTGATAGATAATACATATGTATGGATAGATTTGTATTGAGAGGGAATTCAAAAAAACTTACCAAGGAGTAAGTAAGTTGATAGAGGCTCTCATTTATCTAGGAAGTCAATGTTTCACTTGATAGGTTGTTAGTTTCTACCTTCTTCATTCAATTATCTAGAGATGCAAGCTCTTGGGCCTCCACTAAGAGATTCATTACAGTCTATTTTTTTATGGAGGTATTAGTAATCAGTAGTTTTAGTGCCAAAAAATTATTTGTGGCCAGTATATAGTAGGAGGTCAGTTCCCTATACACCCTCAAAAATAGTTTCCAATAAGGCCTTAATAGTAATAAAAATATGTTCAATAGTATTTTCAGAAGAATAGGGATTGTGGATAATAAAAAGTACATCCATGTGACATTACTTTTCCTCTATTACATATGAATGAGTGTTTAATAGAGGTATAGGAACCATAGATCATTCGATATATTGTCATTACATTTGTCAATAAGGCCAATAAATTAGTTGAACAAGTCACAGTCAGTTATATTCAATAGAATTTCCAATTCCATGTGGATCTTGGATTGTATAAGGCACCATTTTTTTTATTTTTCACCATCACTTACGCATTATTTAATTTTGGAGATTATCACTCCTTTTTTGTACCTACCATAGATTTTTCTCTAGAACTCGTGATGTAGAGGCTTCTAGTACCGTTAGTGGTATCTACACCAGTTGGAGGTTAGAAAAAATTCTTAAGGTGTGTTGGGGTTATGAGATGATAATGGGGTAGAATAAGTTATTGGTAGATCTTTTCTTGGTTTAGATACAACTATATGATGTCATCCTTGGCAGGGAATAACTATATTTATGTGCATGGTATTGTTGATTGATTCAAAATTTTGTTTTTTTATTTTATATAGAAGGCAATAACATGGTGTTCATTTGTGAAAGGGATCATTATAACAAGTTCGCGTTCTAGTTATAACCATTTTTATCCCTTATATTCATGGATCCTTATAGGATAGAACCTTTTATGTTTTCAAATATATATTTTCAAATCGATGATATATTTCAAAAGATTTTTTCTGACCTAGTGTGTCCACTTAGGTTGATTCAGGTTTTTTTTTCAAAAAGAGTGTAGATGGAAGTCTATGGTTGTGCATAAATTATAGTAGGTTAAACCAAGTAATGGTGAAGAACCATTATCAATTCCCATAGATAGATTATTTATTCAATCAATTTAGGGGAGATAGTTGGTTTTCAATTGTCGATTTGTGGTCTTTGTATCATGAAATGAGGGTGATGGAGGATGATGACCTAAAGAAATATTTAATTTTCACTATGGGAACCATTAGTTCATGGTAATGTTTTTATATTTTGAAAATTACCTATAAGTTTTATTGGGATTGATTAACTCTATGATTTGTGAGTTATTGGATCATTTTTTTGTGTTTATTGATTACATACTCATGTTATCAACATAAATGGGGATCATGTTGAGCATTTTAGATTTATTTTGGTGGTTCTTTGGTGACATTTCTATATATAAAATTATCAATCTATATATTTTTTACCCATGAGGTTCAATTCCTTGGGTATGTTGTGTCTTGGTAGGGTTATCAGATGATCCTTCATGATTGAAGCATTAATTAATTAGGTATCACCAAATAAATTCATAGAGGATTGTGGAATCCTCTATCTTGTAGGTTATTATAAGAGTATTTTATCTTATTTATCTCATATAAAAACCACATTGATAGCCCTGGATAGTAATTACTGGGATTTTTGTGATTTGATCAATGGGACATAGTCATTCCATACCTAATGTAGAATCTGATCATTTCTCTAATCCTCTGTCTATCAGAGGAAGGATTTATATTTGAGGTTTTCTATAATGTTTCTCATATTAGTTTGGATTTTTTATACTGTATATCAAGATAGTGATCTCTAATATGTCTTTTTATTTACTTTCTCATGATCATATATATGTTACGCATGATCTTGATTTAGTGTCAATGGTGTTTTACATACCGTTATAGTGGAATTACCTCATTGGTTTGCACTTTTTAGTCTTCACTAATCATAAAATCCTGAGGTATATCTTCTCTTATCAAGATTTTAATTTTTATCAACAGTGGTGGATGGAGTTATAGAAGTACTATGATGTTGAGATTTTCTATACATCGGGTAAATGGAATGTGGTTACTACTTCATTGAGTGAAAAATATCATGATGGTTTTTTTTCATGAGTCCCTAGATGTATAAAGAGTGATAGATGATCTTGAGGATTTTCAACTCTATATGGAAGAATATATTGGTAAATGATACCTATATCATATGATAGTCCAGTAATACACAATGAAATTGGCTGAAGAATCATGTTTTGGGGATCTTGAGGTGAAGGTGTGGATTGATCTTATTATCTATGGATATTATCTTAATGGGTGTTCAAAGGATGAATAGTATTAGGTGTTGTTCGTAGGGAATATTTTTGTTCCATTGGTAGTGCATGAGGTGGTTCATTATATCTTTTTTAACTCTTCCTTAGCCATACATCCATGTGAATCCAAGATATAACTTTGCATGAAGAGTTAGTTATGGTGACAAGGTATGAAGAGTTCTATAATAAAGTTTGTATCTCATTGTTTAGTCAATAAATAGGTGAAATCTGAGCATCATACTCCTAGATGATTATTGAAACAATTGGATTCTCCCATATTGAATTAGGAGTGTATATCAATATACCTATCTTCTTGATTTTCTTGATATTAGAGAGTATGTGATGTTATTTTGGTAATTATTTATTTTTTGATGAATTCATCTCATTTATTATAGTCATGGATTCAAATTTGGAAAATTATTTATCAATGATGTATATGGAAGATATTTTTAGACTTTGTGGAGTTCTAATGTGGATCATTTCTGATCATGATCTTTTCTTTAAGGAATTAGTTTAGAAAGGTCTCCAACATTTATTAGGCCCTAATCTATGTCTTGTCTCTATTTTTCATCCTTTGATAGATGTTACATTTGAGTAAACTATCTTGAAACTGGATGATATGTTCTGTTCATGTGTTCTATATTTTTGAGGTTTGTGGGTGAAGAAACTACCTTTAGTGGAGTTTCCTAATAAAAATAGCCATTATTCATCCATTGGTATTGCTCAATTTGAAGTGTTGTATAGGAAAACATATAGATTGCTATTATGATAGACCAAGGTAGTGGAGTTGGTGATACATAATCATGATTTAATGATGACCATGATAGAGAATGTGTACATGATTCATGAGAGTATGATGGATACTCAAGATCATTTTTAGTATTATATTGATTTCAGGACAATGAATTCAATGTATGTGGTTGGTGACCATGAATTTCTAAAGCATTTATCTAATGTTGTGAAATAGAGTTTTGTTCAAGGTAGTAGGCTTCTCTATATGGTTCATTGTCTCTTTTGATTTGTTGGAGCATGTTATAATGGTGGTGTATAAGTTGGTGCTTCCTCTATAACTAGATCAAATCCAGGAAATTTTCCATGTGTCATAGCTTTATCGACACATTAGTGATGAATCACATGTCATTGATTTGGGAAAATTAGATATTAATTTAGATGAAATGTTTTTGGAGTGGTCTATTTAGGTTTAGGACTACCAGGTGAAGGTTTTTCATAGGCATGTATTCCCATGATTAGTTTTAGGTGGAGGCATGGTGGTTTGGAGGAGTGTACATGGTAACATGATCATGGGTGTGAGATCAACATTCTAAATTGGTTTGAATAAGATTTTGATATTTAATGAATTATTCTATTCTATCGTTGTTGAATTTGTTCTCTATTTCAACTTGTGTTGTGCTTCTGATGATAGTGAGATTTTTATTTGAGAAGTGTCAGATAGGGTGTTTTGTTTTACGGTTGTTTTATTCTTTTCTTGAGTTTTATTTTGATTATTGAGGAAAATAATCATTTTAGAGTTATCAATATAATGTTTTAGACTCCCTTTGAACATTAATTTTTGTTTTTCTAGGGTTTAGTGGTTTTGAAAGGGATTTTGGAGGTGATCTAGATGATAAAGATTAAATTTTGTCATGTTGAAGGAAAAAATACAACATTAGAAGATGTTTAAAAGTGTATGGTTTATCCATGGGCATAATGGTTATAGCTGTTTTGGTGGATAATATATTTTTTTTGTAAAACACCTATTATGAGAAGGATTCATCTAATTCAGAAGTCATGATAATGTTATGATCATAGTAGTTGTATTTTTAGCAGGAGTTGAGTGGTTGTGGTCATTTTCAATTTTTAGTCTAGGTGTTTTAATAGTTTATGGCGTGGATCTAGTAATATTTTCAATCTTAGAGCCTAGATAATGTTGGTTAACTCCCTGTGTAAAATAGGGAGGGGCGAAATGCCCATTTCAAAAGGAATATTGGTGATATGTCATGTTATAGAGAGTTCTTTGGCACAGTTAGTCGTTGGGTAAACTTGAAATGATGAGGGAGATTCCCCTACGCTATGATGGTACTTCAATAGGATTTAGGGTAAATGAATATATGACTATTTTGAGATTCATTTCACCATGGTTCAAATAAAAAAACTGAAATAGTTTAAATGGTCATGGATTTTGAGGAAATATATCTATTTCAAATAGATATAAAAGTTAATCTAGCCTTGAATGGGGATGAAATGCCCATTTAGGGATCAATACATATACTTTATGATCTATCCCGGTTTTATTATAAATAAGGGTCAACCATTCACCAAAATTTGAAGCATTTTCTCTTCATAAAACCCTAGATAGCCCTAATTCTCTTCTTAGTGCTCCATAGGTGACTTCTTGTCGATCAAAAGCTCTCAATTTGTGATGTGGTTTCTTCTTCAATCCAAGTTTATTTCCTTATCCTCCTTTAATCATTTTTATTTTTCTATTTATTCTTATTTTTATGCTATCAAATAATGGTTTGGTTGGTTTGGTTGATCTTCATTCGGTTTTTATGTGGGTTTTGATTTTAGTAGTTATGATGGTGGATTCCTTTGAGTTTTTGGGGTTTAATTTCCATTTCTTCTCTATTCATGCACCAAGTTCATAAAATCTTTGATTGAGGTAGAGGATTTAAGATTATCCTTTTTATATTATGTGTGAATATGAAATTCAAATTCATTTAATTGAATTAGGTGAATGATTTAAATTAACCTAACAAGAAAATGAACCATATTAAATGAATTTAAGGGGAAGTGATGGGTGTATGTGGTTTATATGATTTCTATGATTTTTATAGTCTTACTACCTTATTTGGTTAATGTGTACTACTATGGTAACCTTTCCCTATTTTTATTTTTGTTATTATATTTAATTGCCCTTCATGGAATTTTAAAATTTTAAAGATGTAAATGAATTTTTAGCATGGAATCTAGAATTAAAACGTTTTTGATTATGCATGAGGTATTGAATTGATATTGAATCTTGATTGAAAAAGGGTGAAACGTGTCATTGTTTGTTGTGATTTTTTGTGTGGCTTTCCACAATATTGTGTGGTTGATCTTGTCCTGGTTGGGTAATGATGTAAATGTTTTTATGATGTATGGTATTCATTGAGGTGTCATGGATATAAATTGATGTTAGGGATATAATAGTGATGTTGTGGTGGATGTTGGTTGGGGATATGTGGTGGTTAATGAAATTTTGTTTATGGTTTTCGTGGATCTAGTTGTATTAACCTAAAAATGTGGTTGATATTGAATAAAATTAAATAATGAATGAATTTTTTAAAAGGGAATGGGTTGATGGTGTAATGATGTGTTGGAAATATTAATTTTATGGTTTTGTAATGAACATAAAATAGAATTGTCTGAATGAAATGATAATGGATTAAATAAATATTGAAATAAAGAATGTAAAATTGATACTAAATGATAAATATGTATTTTTATAGTTATGTGATAAAATGTTAAGTTGTAATTATGGTGGTGTTGTTGTGTTGTGTTACAGTTGTGGTGGTAGCAATTGATAAAATGTAGTTATATTGTTGTAGAAGTATGATGTCATATTTATAAATGAAATCATATTTGTGATTCAATCCTTATTTTGGGTTTGTGTGTGGATACTATATACATTATATTTTTCTTTTTTGTCACAACCTGACCCATGACGGGGCTCAAGCCGCAACAACCCCGAGCCTGACTCCATAGGCTAGGGGGTGGAGACAAGTGTCTAAGGAACAAAAAACATAGGGAGGCCTTTTCCTAAGAACCTTTACACACACATGCATCCCACTCTATGAAAAATTGCAGAGATAATGGAAAACAAGATAGAAAACTTCTATAAAAATGAAAAAAATATATTCATCATCCTCTAAGAGTGAAAGTATATAAAAGTAAACCAAAAGGGGAATAATAAAAATACACACCCAACTAGAAAATTTCCACAACCTGGAAATAGGTGAAAAAAGAAAAATAGATGGGAGATTCCCACTACTGAATCTCGTGTTATGACCACTGTACGTGGTCCAAGCTCTCGTATCCTTAAGCTCCTATGAAGTCACAATCAACTTGTACATCGCCTGCAAGGGAACACCAAGTGTAGGTAAATCCCAAGAAGGGGTGATTATAAAAATACTTAGTAGGATGCCCTGAAGGCTCAAGGGAGAAAAAAGAGAGGTACTGAAGAGGGGAGCAGTATATAGAACAAGGTACAGTAAAAGGAGTACGTATCAACCCAACAAAAGTGTAAAGTAAGATCGTTTGAACACAAGGATCTAGAAAACGTGGGAATATGAACATCTCATTAAGTTTTCACTATCTATAATAGGATAGAAGACTCATCCAACCACAAGAATATAGACACATAAAGAACATGGTATACCCCATGCATTTTCACCTATCCTAGAATGAGAGTAGCCAAAACCCAAGGATTGGGTAATGAAACAGGATATATATATATATATATATATATATGCTCACAAATGAATCCCAAATGAGAGAGTAAGGGGATCTCCATATAATATCTCATCCTAGGAAAAGAGTATCCATCATTCCCAGAGGTAACCACCATTGATTCATAGCATCCTGCATGTCTACGCTGAACTGCAATTCAAAGGGACTTAATCACTGCACCTTGACACTATCTGCTTTAGGTGGCGTTGACATGCCTGTTTGGTTTTAGGTCACATCATAAGGATTCATATCAATGGGGAAATCACGCCTATTACTCATGATTCTAAGGTAGTGTCAGAGTGTATCTCTACACTAATCCGAAGAGCCATGGTGTAAACCCAAAGTAGTGGATAACCACACCTAGATGTGTTAGGTAGATTCTACTCTAATAGAAGTCATAGAGGCTACCCACACCCTGATGCATCAGGTCGATTCAACTCTAGTAGGAGTCGTAGAGTCTACCCATGCCCTGATATGTCAGGGGTATTCCACTATAATAGGATTCATAGAGGCTACCCATACCCTTATGTGTTAGAGGGATTCCACTCTAATATGAGTCGAAGAGGCTACCCACACCCTAATGCATTAAGGGGATTCCATTATGATAGTAGTCAAAGGGGCTAACCATGCCCTGATATATCAGGGGTATTCCAATATGATAGTAGTCGTATAGGATACCCACACCCTAATGCAATAGGGGGATTCCACTCTGATTGTAGTCGCAGAGGCTACCCACACCCTAATGCGTCAAGGGAGTTACACACTGATATTAGTCATATAGGCTACCCACTAGCTATCCCTACTAGATGGTACCTCTCAGAAAATAAACATTACTACATTCATCGGGTGTCACCCCGAATAGACGTCACACCTGGAACATCTTACATCGTAACCACAAAATCCACTAGACACGTAAAGCACGTGGTATACCCTAGGCGTTTTCACCTCTCCTATAAGGAGAGTAGCCAAAACCCAAGGAGTGGGCACTGAAATAGAATATATATATATATATATATATATATATTCTCAAAAAAGAAACCCAAACAAGACAGTAAGGGGATCTCCATATCATAGATTAGCCTAGAAAAATAGTATCCATAATTCCAAGAAGTAACCATCATTGATGCCTAGCATCCTGCATGTTGAATCTAAACTGCAAGTCAAAGGGAATCAATTACCACACCATGATACTATCCACTTTGGGTGGCACTGACATGGCCACATGGTTTTAGGTCACATCATAAGGATTCATCTTGGTGGGGAAAGCACCCATATTACTCGTGAGTCCAATGTAGCATCAATGTGTGTCTCGCCACTAATCTGAAGATTGATGTTGTAAACCCAAAGTAGAGGATACCCACCCCCAGATGCATCAGGGGGATTCCACTCTGATAGAAGTAATAGAGGCTACCCACACCCTAATGTGTCAGGGGGATTCCACTCTAGTAGGATTTGTAGATGATTGTCATGCCCTGATGCATCGGGGTGATTCCACTCTAATAGTATCCATAGAGGCTACCCATGCCCTGATGCGTTAGGGGGATACTACTCTAATATGAGTCGTAGAGGCTAACCATTCCCTAATTCATTGGGTTTATTCCATTCTAATAGTAGTCGTAGAGGATAATCACACACTAATTCATCAAAGGGATTCCACTCTGATATTAGTCATAGAGGCTACCCACACTCGGATGCATCAGGGGGATTCCACTCTGATAGTAGTATAGAGGCTCTACCTGCACCCTGATGCATTAGGGGGATTCTACATTGAATGTAGTCATAGAGGCTACCCATGCCCTAATGTGTTAGGGAGATTCCACTCTGATAGTAGTCACAGAGGCTACTAACTAGCCATCCCTGTTGGATGGTACCTCTATGAAAATAAACATCACTTAATTCATCACGTGCCACCCCGGATAGATTCCACACCTCGAACATCTTCCATATTAACTCTAAAGCCACTACGTAGGGCACCATCACATTCTACATGGAAAAAACTCAAGATAGGCTACTCACATACTAATTTCTGAGTTTTGAAAATTGGTTATGAGATATAGAAGATTCATAATGTAGTGCACATCATTTGTGGGGCCCACACATAATGTGGCCCCAACTTGTTGTCTGGTCGTGTACCTATCTATTATCGGGTACTAAAATATGAACAACTACACCTAGGCACACTAGTGTACTCCCAAATGACATAGCACATCTAGAAAAAGGTTTGATTAGCACACTATGCTCATCATTAAACCCAATGGGTGAAAATGTACATTCATTGACTCGCCTCCTCAAATATCCCCAAAGCATTTGACTGTATCTATTCATAAATCTTCTCTACTCTCAAAAGAATCGAAGCTAACCCAAGCCGTGGGTTCTCATAAAAAAATTCAAAAGGATCTTCCACCGATATTCCTTTCTTATTTCCAAATTCGATTAGATCATGAATAAGGCTATGCACATCCAAACAGATCACACTATTGCGATCTATGTGGTAAACCATACAAGATATACTATTTAATCGCACCAAATTTACCTCTGGTGAAAAGGTTTCAAGTTGTTGTATTGTGCTCGAATGAAATCCCATGGGGCCCATTCCTAGATCTTGAAACAAATTATATGGATCGCGCCATTGCAATCCACTTGGAAAAACATACTTGATGGACTACTCATTCATCCAAAATGGATAACTAGTGAAAAGGTTGTATTTAAACGCGGCACGTATGAACTATGCCTCATGGGGCTCACACCATGACTTTAGTTAAAAACTCGAAAGTAGTATTGAAATGTCCACACAAGGACTAGGACCATTCCTCTACTGACGACGCTTCAAACAGATGTTCCCTTTAGAATATAGGCTCATTACAAGATTTCTTAATAATAAGAATTATATTATTATTTTCTAAAGCTCAGTCATTTCATTTAACTGAGTCTATAGATTAAAACTTAAAAGTCTTGAACTAGTCTAAAAGGGTCTATCTTAATGAGAGGGATATGTGTCCATAGACGACACGTCAAACAGATGCCTTGTGTAGGAGGTACAACTTTTTAAAGTTGTATGGTTCGGATTGAATAGGTCTGACCTGTTTTGGCTGGACCACTTTGCATGGGCTGGCTTGCCCCCACTAGCCTGGCTCAAACCGCCATACCACAACCTAGTGCACTGCCCAACACGCCTTCTATGGCCTATTGTTGACTGGTTCTTCCCCCTTGGATCCCCTCTGCGCCAGCTGGCCACTACTCCACGGGACCCTGCGCCATAGGACCCCACGCATCTCCTCGTCAACCATGGAGACCCGCGGTTCCTGGCCCTACCAGCCCTCGGTACAACCACCTTACCATAACACAACTATGCTTATCCTTTCATATCATTGTCCCAATCCATCACTCAGCCTCCTTCCACCATGCATGACAGTCTTCGACCAGCTCCACCCTATCGCACCAGCTTGCCGAGCCTCTGTCGTCCTGCTCACACCCTACCACGTCGGGGCACCACAACCACACCAGTTTCGAACCCTACTCTGGGTTCTGCTCCGCTGCCTCACCCAACACACCTATGGAATGCCACATATTCTCAACAGTGTTGCCCTCCATGCGCAGCCTCCGGTCGTCATTGCTCTGGTGTTCTCTTATGAGGATCACCGTGACTAGACTAAGTGTTCAAAAATTAAATTGAGACCAATTTCGGAAACCTCGGGATTAGATATTCATAGTTCCAGCCTTCACTCAATGATCTGTTGATGTTTTGATGCATCGAAAAAAAATTATGAAGAATTATATGAAGAACGATGAAGAAAACCAAAAATAAATAGGTTCCGTGCATGGATCGATGGCCATGTTAGTGCAGCAATTAATGAAAATAATCAAAATGATTAAATAATTTTACAACAAATAAATTTAAAATTAAAACACCAATCATAGGTTCCAATTAAAGAAATATTATGTCAAAATGATTTGATCAAAGTCGCCAATGCATTCACCTCAATTCAAATTCAATATACCGATGAGTAGTTCATGATTATTTGAAGAACGTATGGGAGATAGATAAGGTAAAGGGACTTAGTAGAGAGAGAAAGGTAAATAAGGGTTAACCCTAATTCAAATTCCTTGAATGTTTATTTATAGAAGTCCCACTTGGCATGAAATCCGAAATTCCCATGCTAACTCTTTTTATGTTGCTATTAGGGAAAAAATCCATTTGAACTCAACGGTGGTCTCAGATTTCCAATATGAATCTCTGATCAAAAGTTATTTGACTTAGTTTTTGAGATAAAATAATTAAATTTAATTATTTTATTTACGAGTTTTCCCAGGGGTGACATTTCTCAAAGAAATCCTACGTCAAAAAAAGTTACAACCCACCTAGGGTAAATTCCATGTTTCAGACTCAACCATGGCCTCAAATTTGTAATTTGGGCTACAGTTTAAGAGATATCTCATTTATATCACGTTCATAGTACAAAAAAAATGTAATATTTTTGTGTAATTTATTCAGGGCACACCGGGTCTTGCAATCACACACTATCTCAGCACCTGGCTCTAGAAATATATGTTGATATATTCCAAAGTATTACAAGGAAAAAAGAAGGTCTCCATTTAATACCCTCCTTCAAGATTTTCATCCTCAAAAATCAAAACTAGGGAAAAAATCGGGATACTAAGCTCACACTCGGCTCACCCGCTCCCAGGAGAGCCTACATTTTTCCATGTTTCCACAGCACGCGAACCAAAGGGATGGACTTTCCTCATAAGGTCTTCTCCTACCAATGACATGCATACGAACACACATGTATCTACTTAGATGTGACATGTGGGATACATCATGTGCTCACTCCATCTATTAGGGGTGAGGCAAGATGGTACAAAACTTTTCATCCCTTTATGTGGTCTCAAACGACCCAAGGAAACTCAGGGGACAGTTTTCCTTCCCGACCGAACCTTTTCATTCCACATCGTGATTAGAATCACTATTTGTATTTAGAATAGGGTCTCGTGATTCCCTCATTAAGAATATCCATTGATGAAACACATAAAGATATCTGGTCACACAAGATTTCATAGTCAACCTCTCACAACCGAGACTCTATAACATGCCCGGGAAGTGAAGGATTCATCACCATCGACTGAAGAAAATTGTTCCCTCCTGCTCCACCAAGGTTAGCTACAGGGAAGCTAACTGCTTTGAAACATTCTAAACTGGGTTATCCTGGGACTTCCTACTAATAGAATCTACAACAACATTGCATGTTCTCAGAGTATAGAATATATCAAAGTTGTAGTCCTACAGGATGTTCAGCCAACATTACCACATCAGGGTGAAGTCTGTCTAGGTGAAGACATACCAGAGACTCTGGTGGTCTAAACAAACCACCTAGTGGTCTCCCATAAGATATTGTCTCTATATTATCAAGGTGAATACTACCGCTTCCAGCACCAGATAGTGATTCACGTCGTTCTTCTCTTGGGGTCTCCATCACCTCAACATGTACTTGATAACTACGGTATCAATACTTGATGTTGAGCATTCAAGGTACCAATGAATAGGGTAGGTGAGTAAACTCATCCAACTGCAAGAGGCTAGACACAGAATGCACATTGTCTAACATGTTTGTATTTTCCATTCTTGGAAGGAGAGTAATCCCTAAAACATGCACTCTGCTAATCCCACTAGTTGCATACCTATAAAAAGGAGTTCAAGCATAAAAACTCCACTGGTAATGCCAGGTCCTGCTTTGAAACTCCACTGCACAAATCTTCCCTAAACGCACAAGCCAGAGGGACTCTTCCACCACACCTTGATACTACCCTCTTTGTGTGGCACTAAATCACCATCATGGTTTTGTTTGTGTCACAAAAATTCATCTTAGTGGTGGAAGGACCTCTATTCATCATGCATTCATAGCTATATCAAACAACACCACCATATAATTAAACTAATGCCCCGCATCACCCTGGTAAAACCTCAAGCAAAGATTAGGGATAAAAGAGTACTTCACAGAGTGTCTAAAAATTTCTACTATAAAAATTATAAGACACAAAGGGCGTACATCTTATCATCTCGTTCTCTATATGATCGAATACATTCAAAGCTTGTGGCTGTCCGCGGTCCCAACTGTCATCTTACTGAGCCTGAAACGAGTCTCCTAGAGGGGGTGGAAAGACCTCATAACATCTTCCCCCACATATAGCTTCTCATTCTCCTCTACCAACACCACCTACCTATGAACCACCCTGATCACATTATGGCCTCTTCCGTGGTGGTCCTCCTGATGCATGCCTAGTATTCTTGGCACATCCGATTGGGCAGTCTCATTTCATGTGTCCTCGCCTATCAAAAGCATAACATCAACCCACCCTAGTTTGTGCCCATTTGATACTGTTGAAAGTCCTTTCCGTCACAGATTCTAAATGACTAAAAAAGGGTAATACCTTAGAATAATGTGATTCATTCTTTGAAGAAACATCAAAAATTGAAAAAGGAATGAACAAGGATTTGTTTCAGCAGGGGCCGCGCAGGTTCCAAGACGGTCGCGCAGGGTACCTGCACGCCACATATTGGGCGCGCAGGTGACCTACACGCCCTATATGATTTTTACCCAGGGTCTTCAGCAGCCTATAAATACACCTTGTGGGCCCCCCATTTTAGGGATGAAAAATTCCAAAAGCCAGGTTTAAGCTCCCGGCACCCTAGTCTCTTCTGGAAGTCTTCTAAACACTTCTAAGGTAATTTCTTACCTAGAATGGAATCTCAAAATAGGGGGAACAAGGTCTAAGTGTTGAAATTCACCAACACCTATGTGCCTAAGTGTTTAACCCTAAAGGGAAATGGAAACACCTGTGTGCTGCCTTATCCCTTCACCAGAACCTGCACGCCACTCTTTTGGAAGCCCCTGTGGATAATATTAAGGGCTTGAGCCAAGCCTCACCCAAGTATTACCCTTTGGGTAAACCATCGCGCGGTTTCACCTGTGCCGCGCAGGTATACCTACACGACCAGGACATGTGCGCCCACACAGGACTAACGCACCTACTTCTTTTTGGGTTCCCCTCTTGCCTATTCACCTCTCTTATTCAAATCCACCTATCCTCTTTAAGATTCAGCCTTCAGAACCCTCTTCAATGCCATTTATGGCATGATTTCTTGGTTGGCTTCCTTATCTAAAAGGAATTCTATGGAACATCTCTCAAAACCTAGTGATTTACATATATTTATGTCACTAAGGTTAGATATTTAATTCATTCAACCTCATCCTTTAAGATGAGAGGATATTTAACCTGGGCCTCCTTTTCAAGAGTAAGCCCCAGTCCAAGTTCTCTTAACCTGGGCATCCTCCTTAGGAGTAATCCCCAAGTACCCCATTCATGGGATTCCTTTTCAGGAATAATCCCCAAGTCCTTTAACCTGGGCATCCTCCTTAGGAGTAATCCCCAGTCATAATTTCCCAAACTTGGGCCTCCTTTTGAGGAATAATCTCTAGATTTCAAATCCCTTTAACATGGGCCTCCTCCTTAGGATTAAGCCCCAATCATAATTCCTCTTAACCTGGGCATCCTTCTCAGGAATAAGCCCCAGTTCTCAAGTCCCTTTAACCTAGGCCTCCTTCTCAAGAATAAGACCTAGTCATAATTTCTCTTAACCAATCTCAATTTATTTTGATTTGGGCTTCCTTCTCAGAAGTAAAACCCAATCATAAGTCCCTTATAATTTGGGCATCCTTCTCAGGAGTAAGCCCTAAGTTATATATCCAAATCTTCATAAAGCACATATACCTTTATGGACCTTGTTCCCGAGTTTCTTCCCTGGAGTAAATCCTAATCTTCATCTATCTAGGAAGTCATACATACATTAGCCCCACATTATATCTTATGATTGCATCTTTCGTGGTACAATCATCTGGTTTTACCAATACCTCTTATTTCTCACACTGAGCATGACTCACGTGAGATTAGAGCGTAAAAGTAATTATGAAATCTTTCTTTGAGCCATCAATCATGCATAAACATCATACTCCCTTACTCGAACTACGTGGTTTCTGATTCCTTTTTTAAACAAGGATACGTAGGTAGCCCATCTGCGGGTACGATCCCAAATCTGAAATAATCCATGTCCTTCTGAATGACAATAAACTTCAAGTGCCCCGCTGAGTGGATTTAAAACCAGTATGGTTATCATAATGACCAAGATATTTCTATATAATGGTTGGAAGGATACCATTGATTATGAATCTCTAAAAAAATACAGATGATTATCTATCGATGAAGAACCTCGAATACATATAAAAGATTCTCTAAATCTTCTACATACTAATCATTGATTGTCAGATATAAAGGAAAGCTCATTTTCATACTTGGTAACTTAATAAGGATTCACAAACATAACTTACATCTATAAAGATAGTTCCGGAGTAGACAATAATTCCCCCCAAAAAGGTGTGATGAGTCTGAACTCCCATCCTCTCAACCAATGCAAATTCTTAAGCCTCATCAGTCCATAAATAATGAGTACCTACATTTGGAGAGTAGGTCCAAATGGATTTAGAATCATTGGATGTTTCTGGTTCTACGAACAAACCCATTAGAAACCGATTGGAATGTTTGAACCTTAAACCAACGAGGTCATCCCCAATTCCAGAGGAAACAAAAAATGGTGAACCTAACATGAATCCTTAACCAAGTTAAAAATGGTGTTTTACTTATTTGTTAGGCCCCTATTGAAACTCAATGAGAGGGACAAAAAAAAATCAATAACATATGTGCTCATCTAAAAGATGTAGTGGATGAAATTATCTAGATTATGTCTGTTATATGAAAAATGAACTCTTTTTTAAGATCTTTTTCATTACAGAAATGACTTCTCTTAAGTTCACACCTATGAATACCTCTGCCGTGAATGCGTCTACTGCAACTCCTACTAGATCATTGTCCGCACTGAGGATGACATCACCTAATCAGCATCTTCAATGCTGGGTATTAAATGCACTGGTTAGGGAATACCGTCAAAATGGTACTATTCCGACTCTAGAGGCTGCTCTATAAGCCCTCCAAGTCAATAATTCACCCTGGTTGTCCAGACAGCGATGACCAGCGATCAAGAAGCAGGTGGTTCCAAACACCGTTTTCAACCGTTTCGGGTCGTTATGCCCAGAATGAAATCACCAGTCCCTCTCATATTCTGCGGAGGTGAATGATAAGTTCACTGAAGGCCTTAATTCAAGGAAACATGAGTCCTTCCTGAGGGATCCCATCAACAATCCCCACCAGAATCGTGCGACAGTGTGCCCTCAACCTGATGACGGTGTCATCTCCAAAAGTTTGGCTCAGGTTCCTCGAACCCAAGCAGGCAAGACGAACCACCAGAGGCGATGACCGGTCAACAGTGAGCAGGTTCTTATCTATTCCATTTCCAGAGAAGTCCACCAACCTAACTTGGTGGAAAGCAATGATCGGGCACACACACCCGTCCGTTTTAATTCTGTTGTCCAGCAGACTCGTCTAGAAGCAACACGCCAATCCCGCTAGGCAATTCTGGCAGAGTACTATAGACAGGAACATAAACCTGTTTATAACTCATCAGCTAGTTAGTAGTCTCTTCTGACTACAACCAAACAAGCCCACCAACCCAACGTGTTGACAACTAGTAAACAGGCACATACACTTGCTTACACTCAACAATTCTGTCAGCAGCCTCATCTGCCAGTATTGAAGGAAATTCATCAACCACGTTTGGTGGAGTGTAATCAGCAGGCATATACACCTGCTAGTATTGATCAAGCCTACCAACAGTCTCATTTGGTATCACTCGGAGAAGTCGATTAGAAGGCCCCAATGACAAATAGGAGGTAGACTCAACTCTCTGCCCCCACACATGAGTACTGTTAGAATTCAATGACAGGAAAAGGAGGACAAGAGCAGAAATACACACCTATTCCAAGCACGGAATGGACGTATATCCCCATTCCAGTAGCTGAAGTCACCAAGCATATTCTGTTAATGGTGAAAGAGCAGAAGCAAATTCCTACTCATATTTTGGATTCCTGTTAGAATATTATAACAGCTTCAGCAGCATCCCAGGGAAAGAAATGAAAATATGTCCCTACCAGTGGAGTGACACATTATCATATCACTCCAGAACAGACATATACCTTTTTTCCAGTCCAAGAGGGTTGTGGGGCGTACTCCCCCATATCATACGGACAACCAAGTCAGGAACATACACCTGATTTGAGTGGAGATAATCAGCCTAACCTGACTATTTCTCCTGAGAAGGAACATACACCTACCCATAATAAACACTTTCATCATAAAGTGGTTCCTAAAGTGAGTAAGAAGGCATCTAAGAAGAAGAACCACCCAGCACAGTCAAGAAATCAAGATCCAATCTGTAATAAGGCCTTTCTCGATGCTAGATTTCTTGAATCCCTTAGGCAATTATCTATTGGAATTCAAGATTCTACTCTTTCATTTCCCAATAGTGGGAACATTAATTTTGAAGGTCTTCATCAAAAACTTCCTCATGAAGGATTGCTTCATGAAAATTCAGTCAATATCGAAGTTTCGTCTTCAGATGAGAGCCACAGTAGCCCTCTGTGTGGCCAGAAGACCAAGGAGCAAAATGTTTCATCTTTTGTTTTAACCCACCATGGTGGTCCTCCCCATGATGATGAATTTAGCTGTGAAAGTCATATCCATAGTAGTAATTCACATTTCCTGTAAAATGATCTTATGGATAATGTAGTGACGATAAAGCCCTCTTATCTTGAGGCACTTGAAAATGTGAATCCAGTCATTTCTGATGTTTTACCATTAGCAGGTGAAATACTTTCTCAATCAGAAGATAGCCTGGGGTGTAGGTCATTCTCCGAACCACCCCTAGGTCGTTCATCTTCTAGATTGATCAGTGAATTCTCTACCAATCTTGTTAAATCCGATGAAGCAACAAGGAGGAACCAGCTCTGGTCTAATCAGGTGGAAGAATCTTCATTGAATGATAAAGAGGAAGTAATGAATATGAGAAAACAACTGTCAAAATGTGAAGTGCCAGTAATGTTTTGGCCTCTGGATGTCTCTCAGTATGAAATTCCAGAGATGTTGACGGAAGATGGAATTCATGATATTTGTCTCAACATATGGAAAACTCTTTGTCAGTTGAAAAATAAAATATTATCTTATGATGAGTATGAAAATAATTTCAAGATAATAGAAGGGTTACAACGCCAAATTAACATGGCATCTCTCTCAATTTCTCGATATCTGAAGGATGAAAACCAGTAGAGATCCCTTCAGCATTCATGCCTTGGCGCACTAAGAAGATTTCACTAGTTAATTTCCAATGCCCCATATGGTATTCATATCAGGGGATGGTGTGTTCATGGAGAACTACATTTCACTATACTCTCCAGTCAACAAATCCCACCAAAAATGGTCTCATGCAATGTTATTTCCCATGGTCATCCATAGCCAATTGGATTTGTTTGTAATCAAAGGCTTGCTCAAGAACATGCCTCAACTAGTTCTTCTCAAAGTCAAGCATACAATGAACAAGTTGTTTAATTACTCATGCATCAAGCAAACAAGAATATTGAACAGGCCTCTAGTTTAGAGAAAGCGCATCATTAGGTGATAGAAGTGTCAGAAATCATCCAACAGTATTTTGAACCAGGTGATTTGAGTGGATGTCGGTTGATGCATCCAGCTAATTTTCAGACTAAATTTTGCAAGATCAGGAGATCTTTTAAGAAAGTCTCAGATGTAGCAGCTCAAGAACCACCCCATCTTTCCAGACTGGGGACTCTTTTAACCCAACCCTCAGAATCAACAAATAGGATTTGAGGAGTTGAGCATGAATAGCAGGAACAGCCCCAGACCACCATACTGGGGACTTTTTGAAATCCTCAATCTCTTCCTCAGAGAAAGTAGGTCTTCTCTCGATTAGGGAAGAATCCAAAAGAGGAATGAAGATCCGAATTATCAGGGGATTCCTTCCAAATTACGATTCATCAAGAAGTTCCTGAGGGATCAAATCGACAAAAGGCAATGTCTCATTAGGGACATGGAAGAAGACAATATCACAGAAATTCTGATAGAAGGTATGCAATGCATTATGCATCAATTAATTTCACCAATGCCATTGTTGTTGATCCCCCAGATGAGGCTCACTCAGAGGGATCAGATGAATAGGTTCCTATTCAAGAAGTTGTGCGCACAAACACAAATAAAGAAGGTGTGTGTACACGAAATCAAAGGCTTACCCAGAATATGGGTGTTCCTTTAATTAACCCACTTCCCCCTCTCCAAAAGGGATCCAACAAGGGGAAAGGAAAGAATTAGGTTACATACCCTTCCCTTGGATAAGGCCAATATCTATCACTAGAGAAAAGATTTGCACAATAAGAGGAAGAAATGAAGGAATTAAGGAGGTTGAATACAGAACTACTTCAAGGTAGTCTTCCTCCTAAGCGTGCTGGAGTCAGTCAGCCAAGGTAATTTGTTCTGGCTACTGATATGTATCAATAATATCCTCCTCTACCAGTACACCCTCACAGGACTAATCCTACGGGTCAGGTGAAACAACAATCGGTGGTGCTACCATCAGTTGTAGTACCATCCACCACACCTATCCAAGCTTCAATCAGTGCACCTGCTCAGGTCCAAGATCAACCGGATGTTTCTCAAAAGTTAATAACTACTATTGAGTCATTAACATCTCAGTTGGAATCTATGGAGGGAAATCGTGCTCAAATTCAACCAGAAAAGAGAGCTTACCCTGAATGGGTTGATGCAATTCCTCCCCCATCAAATTTTTCAAGTACCACATTCCCAATATTTAATGGTTAGGGAGACCCAAAGCAACACTTAATACATTTTGTTTCTCATTGTGATCCCATGATGGGAACCCCTCAGAAACCGGAAGCAGTTAAGCTCAGGTGTTTTGTACAGTCATTACAAAGGCCTGCTTTTGTCTGGTATATAAGCTTACAATCCCGGTCAATTACCGGATGGGAAGATCTGTATCAATGATTTCTTTTTCAGTTCATCTCAACGTTGCTAAAGACAGCAGTTTTTTATCTTAAAATTTGTAATCAAAGGGATAATGAAAGGGTTTTAGATTTCATTGCTCGCTGGAAGGGATTAACATATTCCCTAATCTTAGCACTCCCTCAAGAAGAATTTTTTCCAATTTGTGTGGAAAATTTGTGTGATGAATTACACACTCCATTGATCCCTGTGAAATACACAGGAGGGTTTCGAGACCTTACTTTAATCGCTCAACATATTGAAGATTCTCTTACGAAGAATAAGGATAAAACTCGTGTAATTCCATCAGCTCCAAGAAGGAGAATGGGTAGAGCAGAGACTGCTATAGTTATCCTTAAACAAGCACATTTACCTGATTCTACTTCAAAACCTTCATCTTCCTGAAGGGCTCTACCTCCTGAGCGTCAACAACAGAGACTATTTCATCAAGACAATCAAAGAGATCAAAGATGGAAACAATTTGAGGAGTTTAAGAGAAAAGTTTACTCTTTCCGAAATTAAAAAGTTCCTGGTTACTTCATTTTGGATTTGGAGAATAATTTGGTTCAATTTCTAAGGCCCAATAGGCTGAACAAGTAAGGATATGAAGACCATCCCAACTATTTCTCAGTTCATCAGATGTTGGGTCATCCCATTCAAAAGTGTTTTTTCTTCAAGGACCTCCTGCAAAAAATGGTCGACTCAGGACAAGTCAAATTGAAAGGTTCTTCAGCTCAGGTAGCATGTGTTACTCCTACAGATCCAAAGGAAGAAGGCGAGTGGAAAGAATACAAAAGAAAAAATGTGTATAAATATGATGATTGGATGGTCAGTAAAATGATCTACTGAACTCATGCCATTTTGCGAATGCAATTGAAGAAACCGATTGTGTCTTCTACTATGAATGTCACAGCAAATCCCCCTTCATCATAGGGAAAATCCTCAAAGAAATGGCATAATTCAAAGAAAGAAGAGAAATCAGAAGAAGATGAAATCTTGTCAAAGACAAAGTTGTCTTTGACTCTGGAAGATTTTATGCCATCTACTTCGAAGCCACGGGCACCACCCCGCCAAATGGAACAGCCTAAATTGGCTAGTTAGGTAGAGTCTTCGTCAGATTAAGAGTTGCTCTTTGGTTATGTTAATATGATTCACTTAATAGATCCTTATGCCAGTCACAGTTTTGATTTCGATGAGCCTGAGTTCCTTGTATTGAACAGAGGAATTAGAGGGAGTTCCAGAGGTCTGGGATACAGAGGAAGACGTGGTTATCCCCGAAGCCACTATTCCAATTCTACCCTTGCTATAACTGTGTATGTAGCAGAAACTCGTGGCAGAGCCCTTCAGTGAGCTCAACAAGAGCAAGCAAGTTCTTCCACACATGGTAGATTTAGTCCTGGCACAATCATTCGGGAGGATCGATTGGAGGTTACACCTTCTTCATCTCAGTAAGTAAATATACCTAGTCAGTCTAATTTTCCAAATCCAGGAGTATTCTCAACTTCTATCCTGATACAAGATGCATATACTTACAAAGCATCAACTTCCAAGGCACCTTCTAAACCACATGTTCTTATTAGGAAACGCAGACCTTTGGATCAAAAGTATGATGTATTGAAACACTTGTCCCAAGTACCGGCCAAGTTATCAATTCGGGATGCCTTGAATTTATCAAAGGACCTTCGGGAGGAACTCATCGAGGCTTTGTCAAGTCCTCAGGAGTTTGAAACTGAAATTGTTGCAGCTAAAGTCTACCATGTAGAGAATAATCTTGCAGAATGCCATGCAGTGATATCTTTTACTGATGAAGATGAATATGATTTTGTGCATTGACATATTAGACCTTTGTATTTATCTAGCAAGTTCAATGATGTAGACATCTGACGAGATTTCATTGATAATGGTTTAGGAGTCAACCTCATCCCCATTCGTACACTTCGTCGATTGGGACTCACCGAATATGATCTATCTCCTTCTACTTTGATGTTGTAAGGGTATGATAAAAATGAACAAGAACCTCTGGGCGATATCACACTCAGGACTCAGTTTGGAGACCTTGTATCCAATTCAGATTTCATGGTGGTTCATCATGACACAGCTTTCAACATCCTTCTTGGAAGACCCGAGCTACATCAACATGTAGTTATCCCTTCATCATACCATCAATGTCTCAAATATTGTTTCAATGGTCAAATTGGGACATTGTGTGGTGATAAATCCCCATTCAAGACATGTGAATCTCAATACATTGAGGCGGAATTCTATCACATGGAGGGAAAGGAGAAATCCACAGTAAGGGAGGTTACCAAAGTTAATGCTCCATTTGGTTTGAAAAGATTCCAGTAAACCCATTTACACATGTGAGTACAGATTATGTGTTTCCTATCAGTCAAATTGAAAGGATAGACCCAAATCCAAATACTCTTATAGAAACTTCCATAATGTCAATTACAGAAATCAACCCAGATAGCATGGGAGAAATTTGTGATTCACCAAGAAATGTTGAAAGCCCAAATGGAGATGTCTTTATTTCATCTGCTGAAATCGAGCAAGTATATACTTCACCAACCAGGCTAGAAGAAGTTATAGAAATGTCAGAGGTGAATGATTATATAGATTCTTAGTCCATCATCTCCTATTTAATACCAAAGAAAGACCCTTCATCATCAATCGGGTCAGAAATGGAATCTTTTTCTTTAAGATGTTCAAATTTTAACATCTCTTCTGATTATGGAAATTCTGCTTCATCATCTACTATGCAAGTAAAAATAGAAGAAATAACATGTGTTGACGAAGAAGAGGAATATCTCATAGATTCTCCTCCATCATTTGAAGAGAGTATTTCTACCACCATGGATAAACTCAGAGAAATAAATCTGGGTACAAAAGAAGATCCACGCCCCACTTTAATTAAGGCGGCCATGACTCTTGAAGAGCAAGAGGTGTATATTTCATTTTTAAATAAAATTTGAGACCTATTTTCTTGGAATTATACAGAGATGTCAGGGCTTGATCCTTATGTTTCTACTCATCATTTGGGTTTTCCAGAAGAACATCGATGATTTAAGCAAGCCGCAAGAAGAACACACCCAACTTATTCTTCCAAAATTGATGCGGAAGTGGATAAGATTATCAAAGCTAACTTTGTCAAAGAAGTTCAATATCCCAAGTGGTTGGCTAATATTGTCCCTGTGAAAAATAATAATGGACAAATTAGAGTTTTCATTGATTTTAGAGATCTTAATCGGCATTGTCCTAAGGATGATTTTCTAGTTCTGATTAGAGAAATCTTAATTGATGCAACAGCTTGTTATGAAGCACTTTCCTTCATGGATGGATATTCCGGGTATAATCAAATCCGAATGGATCCATAAGATGAAGAATCTACAGCCTTCAGAGCCCCTCAGGGTGTGTTTTTCTATCGGGTAATGCCCTTTGGCCTAAAGAATATGGGCACAACATATCAGCGTGCCATGCACCGTATCTTCAAACCCTTTTTAGGGAAATTTGTTGAATGTTATGTGGACGATTTGGTGGTCAAATACAAACAACGTTCTAATCACTTGGATGATTTGGAAGTCATATTCCACAATCTTCAACAACACAATTTGAAGATGAACCCCTTAAAATGTGCTTTTGGGGTAACCTCAAGAAAATTACAGGGCTTCGTTGTACGCCATCGTGGTATCGAATTCAATCCTGAGAAGACAAAGTCAATCCTTGGTATGTCACCTCCTCGAAATTTGAAATAATTGAGAGGGATTCAAGGAAACTTGGCCTATATTCTCCTTTCATCTCCAATTTGGCAGGAAAAAGTTTACCCCTCACCAAATTGATGAAGAAGGGAGTCACTTACCAGTGGACTGAAGAATGTCAAGAATCATTCTATATTCTCAAGAAATATCTCTTGAGTCCACCGGTATTAATGACACATGTTGAAGGAATACCACTTATCCTCTATGTTACAGCTTTAGAGTGATCATTGGGTGTCTTCCTTTCCCAGAAGAATGATGTTGTTAATGGAAACAGCCTCTACTATCTCAGTCAGACTATGCTTGAAGCAGAAACCTGATATTCAAGTATTTAGAAGTGTTGCCTAGCATTAATCTTTGCAGTTCAGAAATTGAGACACTACTTTCAACATCACGAGGTCCAATTGGTATCTTGAAATAACCCAATCAAATTCATCCTTAGTCATCCAATACTTACAGGACATCTGGAAAGGTGGGAAGTTATTTTGCAGCAATTTGATATCTAATATGTGTCTCAAAAGGCAATAATGGGCCAAGATCTAGCTGATTTCCATGCTGAAAATACTTCAGTAGAAGATACATCTTTAGATATTGAACTTCCTGATGAAGAAGTCTTTTCTATTCAAGATAATCATCAAACATGGGAAATGTTCTTTGATGGTGCTTCTAGAAGTCCAATAGGGAAGAAAATGGAGGATCCTAAATTCAACAAAGTTGGGTTACGAATTGTAATTATTTCCCTGGAAAAGGTAGTGCTACCTTATTCCTTCTTATTGTGGGGAGGCGGTACAAACAATGAAGCAGAATACCAAGATCTCATCGCAAGCTTGGAGTTGGCGCTTCAAGCACAAGTGAATCACTTAAAGGTGAAAGGTGATTTAGACCTGGTAATCAAACAAGTCAATGGGGATTATGCCATTAGAAAAGAATATTGGATCCCTTTGTATGATTACGTTAGAGTGTTAATGGCGAAATTTCCTACGGAACCAACATTTTCTTATGTCCCGCAATCACAAAATGCTCAAGCTGATGCACTGGCCAATATAGCCACAGCTCTGGTAGATCCAAATCGGGACGAGACAATCATCAGTATTTCCCACCGTCGTATAATTTCACCTTATGTTCAAACCAGAATAGAGGAAATCAATGAAATTAGTCCCATTTCTAAACCATATGGTCATACTACAGGATAGATGACACCTATCAGGGAATACCTTCAAAATGGAACACTTCCACCTGATAGATCCAAGAAAAGAAAATCTGGTGACATGTCATCAATTTTACTCTTTATGATAGCCCAGATCACCTAGAGGAAATTCTCTACAAGCGTGGTTTTGATGGAGTTATCTTCAGATACATTGATAGTGAAGAGACAATGGATGTCATGAAAGAAGTGCATGCAAGAGTCTGTGGTGCCCACCAGTCTGTACATAGACTATCTGATCAAATTCGAAGGCTTGGATACTTTTGGCCTTCAATGACACAAGATTGTGTTGATTTCACAATGAAGTGTCATTAATTCCAAGTACATTCCAACTTCATTCATCATCCCCTAGAGTTGCTACATATAGATAAATACTCATGTCCATTTTCCACATGGGAAATGGATGTGGTGGGACATTACCCTTCAGCTACAGCCAAGCAGTTTAAGTATATTCTTATTGCTACTGACTTCTTTTCCAAATGGGCAGAGGCAATACCTCTCAAAGGAGTTATTTCTAAAAGCATTGTTAGCTTCATCAAATCTAACATCATTAATAGATTTGGTGTCCATCATACCATATTAACGGACAATGGCACCAACTTCTATTCATCCGAGGTAAGGAAGTTGTATCAAGAGTACAACATCAAATCCAACCATTCATCTCGGTATCATGCAGTGGCCAATTTCCAGATAGAAGCCTTTAACAATACTTTTTCAAACATACTGCAAAAGATGGTGGATAAAGATAGGAAATAATGTCCTGACAAACTCTTTCATGCTTTATGGGCTTATCGAACCACCACCCACATTGCAACGCAGTCAACTCCATATTCATTGGTATATGGAATGGAAGCAGTCTTGTCCATTTAAGTTCAATTACCTTCGCTCAGAGTAGCCATTTGTGATTAGTCATCTACAGATGAACAATATCAAAAGAGATTGGATGAATTGGAACGATTATATGGTAAAGGATTGTGCACCCTGCATCACTTGGAAGTTTATCATAATTGAATAGCATGAGATTTCAACAAAAAAGTTCATCTTCATTCATTAATTCAGGGAGAATTGGTATTGGTTCTCATAACTCCAATGATACCAGGAAATAAACCTCCTATGCTTGAACCAAAATGGAAAGGACCTTATTCAATACATAAGGTCTACTCCAATGGAGCTTATTCTTTAATCTCAATGGATGAATAACTCCTCACGACTCCAACCAATGCCAGATTTATGAAGAAGTATTTTGTATAAACACAAAATACATCAGTTACGGTCCATGCATATGAACTTAAACTATTTGCATTTCTCTTGTCCAGCATGACGTTAAATTGTGAAAAAATCCCTAATACATCCAACATGACGTTAAACTGTACGGTCCATGCATATGACCTTAAACTATTCGCACTTTTGTTCAACATGACGTTAAACTGTGTCATCGTCCAACATGACATTAAACTGTGTCCTTTTCATTGTCCTTGATATATGACTCTAAACTGTACAACACTCCATCATCCAACATGACATTAAACTGTATTGTTCCCCTTTCGTCCAACATGACATTAAACTATGTTGTCCTTACTGTATGACATTAAACTGCACAGTTCCCAAAGTCCTTACTGTAAGACTTTAAACTGCATAGTCCCCTATTGTCCAACATGATGTTAAACTATGCTCAATCCCTTATATGTCCTACATGACATTAAACTGTGCATCGTTAGGGTTGTTGCTACCTATTGTTTCTCACACCGAGTATGAATCACGTGATCTTAGAGTAAACTTCAACCATAACACCCTCTTTGGGCCACTAATCATGCATATTCCCAACACCATTTTTTAGGTCATTGTCCTCAAAAACAACTTGATCACTAATTCATTCTTTAATTGAACTACACGGACTTTGATCCTTGCCTTCTAGGATGGGTATGTAGGAAAACTCCTGAGTTTCAAGCCCAAAACCAATATCTTCAAATCGGTTCACCTCCATCTCATACGATGTTGATTTGTGAAGCCGCCCCTAGAATCAATATTTTCAAATTGGTTCACCTTTTCCCTTGCTATATGACATTAAATTGTACATCACCTTTGTCCTGTACGACAATAAACTACAACATTCTTTGATACCCTCACCTGAGAGGGAATCATTATTTACATTGATCTCCAATCGTGTTATATTCTAAAGACTATGTGCATACCTGGAAATGCTTGAACCTTTTATCTTGGGTCAAACCATCATTGTACTAAAGTCCCCTTTCACCCTTCACTTGTGCGAACCAAATATGTACATAGGGTATTTCAAGAACTACGTGTGGCTTGATTCTCATCCTTATGGGATACGTAGGAATGTTCGAGCATCCCTCAAACCCAGCCCCAAGTCTTTGGGCCTAACCCCAAATTCCACTTTCAGTCCCTTGGATGAAAATTCCCCCTGTGAAAACATGAATGTGGTATGAAAACACTGGTTTTAATTCACATCAGGTTTATAAAACACACACTATGTATTCATTATTATGGTCCAAGATCTATAACCCTAAACTAAGATCTCTCGTACTCTCATCCCACATGACGTTAAACTGTATTTCAAGAACTATGTATGGCTTGATTACAATCCTTATGGGATACGTAGTGAAGTCCAGCATCTCAATTCAGGACCCAGCCACAACATGATTATGGTTAGCATTGGTCTGTGTATCTCTACATGCATTGAACAATGCCCATTTTTATGTGTCATACTCCTAAACTTAAATATTTTCAGATCTTCATAACCCTTTTCTTGACTTCTGGTCACAAAATGTTTAATACCTGGGAGTTATTTTGCCTGACTATGTAGCATGTGCCCTTCGGTGGCCTTGCATAAATAGTCCACATAACAGACATGTCAGTCAAAATATACTATTATTTGACTATGCATCCAATTCCCTTAGGTGGCCCTGCATAATTCAACCACCTAACGGGTTTGTTAAATAATGGTAACTTCATTCTTGGAAAGAAAACCTATTTTGTCCTTAGTTGTCTTAACAACAATATGTAAGGATCCACAAAAATAGTCATCCTTAACATATTTGTCCCATACTCTTTTTCATGATCTGAAAGTATTCAAGTCTATGGTTTATATTTCCCTTCCCTACGTTTGGGTCAGACCTTCGTAGGAGTGACATTAATCTAGTTCTTAGACAATATTGTTTGGAAATATCTTCTCCATATTCAAGTACTTCTCTCTATACAGCAAACCATATGCTTTGGAAAATTTGAATCTCCATAAACTTTCACTGTATTTTTAGTAGTAGAAAAGTAAATTTCTGAGAGTTCTTTTGCCTGACTGTGTAGCACGTGCCCTTAGGTGGCCTTGCATAAGTAGTCTACATAACGGACTTGTCAGCCAAAAGATGCTATTAGTTGACTATACAGCCAATGCCCTTAAGCGGCCCTACATAATTCAACCCCCTGACGGGTTTGTTAAATAGTGGTATCTTCATTCTTGGGAAATACTTTTTCTAATGCCTTTTAGCACTTTTTCTTATCATTCCTCAGATTCAAAATTTATTAAGTCATATTTTACATGTTTTCCCCATACTTGAATATGGTAATATGTTTTCAGATAAATTATCAAGGAATTGAGTCAATTTTAATCCATTCGGTCAAAGCTATTTCGACCTTAAACATTAGTCTTTTTATGTCCGACGTGCATGAATTTAAACTGCCCATAAAAGACAAGGGAACTCTGAATAAAAGTCAAGTCCTAGCTCACTAAACATACATTTTGTATGATTTAGGTAATATTGAGCAATAAAAAGATTCAAAGTTTGTAGGGTTATTTATAATAATCCTAGAAAAAATCAAACTATTCTTACTAGGCCCATTGGCTTAGGTAAAATTTAAAGCAGGTAGAAAGAAAATATAAGAACAGATGATTGAAGATGAAAGTGTTTTTCATTTGATGCACAAGAGTTAGAAGGACATCCACAGACTGGAGTATCTTCTATTTTCCAAGAATTACAAAAGGCTATCAACATAAATCTTCATTTTCTTTATGGCATCCTGAGCTTCATCAACAGCCACTTGAATCCCATGCACTCAACCAACTTCATTCTTTTCAGCTTGATGGAGTACTTTACTGGAATCTGTGATGGCTTTCATACCATTTGGTTTAGGTTCTTCCAGTGAATTATTAAGTTGGTCAAGTTCCCCAATAACAGCATCTAACTTTTGTTGAAGATGCATATGATGGATGACTTTATCTTTGATCTTATGCTTTAGCTCCTTTAACTTGGCAGCATAATCAGCCTCATATCGGGATACCGCAGCCTCAAATTCGCTGACATTGGCCAACAGCCTTGCTCTGGTTAAGTCTTGATGGTATCTCTTCTCTTGGTCCCTCTTTAAGATGACCTATTTCACCGCGGCATGGATCCTTTGATATCCAAAACCTCCAAGTCCCAACATGACGAATAGGGATGACAATCACAGGATCTTCGAAGATAGATCTTCTAGAGGCACTTCAGATATGATCTTCCATATGTTCTTCCATGCCTTGTGTCGTGAAAATTGGAGTGCCTTTTGTATCTCTGGGTCTGACTCAGCATCACTGTCACAGGGGGAATATAATCCGGGATTAATGCACTTAGGGAAGTTCTATGTTGTTCTCCTTCCCCCCTAACCCATGTTACTTCACTTTCTATTCTCGTTGGGGCGGTAGAGGTTGAGGCTTCATCTCCAGATCTAGCCACTGAAATTGATGGCCCTGCACAATCAATTGAAATCTTTGGTTAGTTTCAAAGGATAACAAAAGTTGATTAGTTGTCTTGCAAATTTTGTACAGTCGCAAATATTGTTATCCCTTACCCAACGGTAGATCAGTAACTTGAGAAGGCTCCTCCTCGTCTTTCCTAGCTTCGACGGGATTTTCAGGATGAGTTTTAGGAAGCTCTACCAGGTTAAGCTCCACTTGAGCTAATTTCTCTACAATAGTAGGGTTGTCTATACCCCCTTCATTCATTGGAAGTTCAGCAGCTTTCTTAGATGGAACTGCACATTTCAACTGATCATGATCAAAGATGTAATAAGAAGTTATTTTTAATAGGACAGAGGATAAAACTCATGTCCATAATCTTCTAAATTACATGGTAATTTAACATGATCTAAAAAATCTTTAAAAGATGTGCCAAGTTCCATCATTTCATCTAATGTTATCTCAGAATCCTAGTTAATCTCACCAGTGGGAGCATTCGATATGTCTTCTTGGCGACCTTCATTCTGCGGCCTCTGACCCTGGACATCTTCTTCAGATAAAATAGCGGCATCAGTTGCAATGGCCACCAAAAGATCTAGTACAGGGGTTGAACCTAAAGTATCATAGAATAAAATTAAGTTGATGTTTCATTCAACATTTTATGAAACATTGTTAACTTACCAGAAGCAGGTTCTTATCTTCTTGCAGCAGTAGTAGAAGTGATACTGGGAACAGACGTTGGTTCCTCTTCAGGAGCAGCCAAGCCAGCATGAACTTGTGATTGTCCACCAGCACCCTCTGTTGTTCTTAGAGGAGGGTCAGTCCTCTCCCTCAAAGGGGAAATTGAAGAAGCCCCTGCAATCCCAATAAGTATGAGAAACCTTTTCGTGGGTTAAGACTCATGACTATCTGAAGTACTTACTACTACTGATGAAACGTTTAGATGTGGACTTCCTCCTTCGATGCTTTTTCTTCTTTGTATTTTTGGGAGTGTTGACAGTTTCCTCTCCAAATACAGGTATTGGAGAGTGAAAAGTCATGTCTAAATCCTCGTCCATGGCTTTCCGTCCTGGAGATACCTCGCCCGACTCGCTATGAGATTCATTAGCCCCAATGGCGGTACCACCAGGGCTATACTATGGTGAAGGAACATCAGTAGTTGCTTTCTTTCCAAGCTGCATGATGAAGAAAATAATTTCCTTGAGTAACAAATCTTTGAATGAAATCAAGTTACAAAGCAAATAAAGAAAGAGACTTACATCTTCAGGAGCCACATAATCCTTCCACTCCTCCGGAACCACTAGTCCCCTCAGTGGCGCCACGATCTATCATTTCCTTCACCCTCTTGGTGACAGGAATGGAATCGTCGGTGTCATATACGAGCATCTCCAACTCTCTAACATAAGCTCGCACTTCATAGGGATTATCCTCGAAATAGATATTAGTAGAAGCCTGAAGATTCCCTATTCTAGGGATGTGTAGCCCTTCTCATAAATCTAGTCAGGTGGTTTCAGTATTGTAATATAAACTCCACCATGTCTAGGTAGCCTCTGGTCATAAATATTCAGCATGTGTACCAGAAGGTTGCGAGGAGGGTCCTACATCCTTAGACTTCAGCTTCTTCCCAGCTCCTGCAACTACATATAGAGAATAAGAAAATAATACTTGTTTCTCTATAAAGTAATGATGATTAAAGTTCCCCAATTAAGTAACTCACTAGGAGTTGATGGAGTTGGTATTTTAATTTTGACAGGAGGAATATATCTGGCACGAGGCTTCTTTTCCGCATGTTGTGCCTCATCATCCCCATCTTGGGAATCCGGTGAGTCAGCCCTAGGTGAGGAACCTGGTGAATCAGCTTCAGGTGGGGGAGCGTCACCTTTCTGATAAAGGGTTTCTTTCTCTACAGTTCTTTTCTTTTTCCCCACCTGATAAACCAGACGATTCAACACCCCTCCAGGGTATGATGCTATCCAGTTCTCGGCATACCATGTAGTCAAGTTACTCGCTACTTTATCAACTAGTAGATCAAACACTGCCCTAGTCGTCTCCATAGATGTCAACAACCATAGTTGTCGGGCAACTATTGGATTCTGCTCTGACCTGACATGCACGGGAGGGGATACAATAGTCTGCTGCAGGCACTTGAATTGGCGTGCAAATCTGTATGGAGCATAGGCCTCGCATATAATCTCTCTGGAAATCCTGGTGGCCAGTACACCATATCTACAAGCCAGCATGTATGCCCCCAATTCCAGATCAGTGGTTCCTTTATCAAAAAACCGCCTGGTTGGCGGGTTTCCATAAGGAAAGAAATTTAATTCTTGTACATGCTCAACATCACCTTCGTATCATAGATGTTGAGAGCTAACAGAGCAATTCCAGAGTACGCATGCACTGATGGCCTGAAAGAACTTCCAGGAATCTGTACTCCATTATGTACATTATATGTCCTGAAATGAGTGGAAATCCATCCCCACAAAACTTGGAATGGTCCCACTATTCTCAAAGGAGACTTACCCTTAAAGACATGGAGTAAGCTCCTATGAATCTTCGCCAAAATGGGGGTGGCCAACCCAACCATTTTCTTCTCAACCAACTTTCCTGCCACAATGAAGGTCCCTTGCCTGATGCCTCCCTTCGAATCCCTGACTGGCAGAAGATAAACACTGATCCACAAGGCTAAAAAGCCTTCTATGTATGTGTTTTTCAGGATTCTCTGATCCACTTTATACCCCCACTTCTCAAATTCTTCTGTTTCTAGAGTCGTCCAGAATGTGTCAGGAGCACCCCTCTTCTCTATTTTGGGGAAAATAGTAGGATGAGTACAGGTGGTCCAATCCCATTCCTTCTTGGTAATAAATTTATCCATCCACTCCTCTGGATGAATATCCTTTCTGTAATGAGTTTTGGAGGTCTTTAAACTCTTGAGCTTGTGGAAAATTTTCAATAATTCCCGAGCCAAAGCCAGAGTCTTATCTGAATCATTCCAAGTCTCCTTGGGGGGATGAAATCATCATACATGTAGCCTAGAATTGGAGCCCCTTAGATCTTGTAGACATCCCACAAAATAATTCCTACTTCTCCATGATTCAGATGGAAAGAATTGATTTCTGGGCTCCAACGGCTGATTAGCTCCGGCAAAAACTCATCATTCCTGTAGACATACATCTGCCCAGCCCAGACGGCTTCATATATCATAGATCCTTTCAAATCCTCGACAAACTCTGCACAGGTTTGTCGCACCCAGTATACCCACATCCAAGTTTTCTTCACACCTCATCCAGAATGAAAGTCCCAACTCTTCTTCCAGCCTTTGGACTGATCCATCTGAGAATTTAGGAAGATTGAAGGATAACAATGTGGTTGAAGCTCGGGATTGTGAGGTTTCAGATCTGGTGCACAAGGGATATGATGCATCATATAGGCCTTCTACACTATTCAGTATTTACAAATGCTACTCCACTAAATATATTTTCTGAAGAAAAATTGGTGTAATTCTGATACCAAGAAATTGGGAAATGGTTCTTTTCCTTTGGAACATTGGCTCCTTGTAGATGACCATGACCATACAGAGGCAGGTAGATGCTCTGTGGGAAATTAAGATGACATTTCTTCAAGTACTTAGCCAAATCTGGGAGAGTGTTGTCGTAGATATAATAGTAATTATGGCCAACAACGTTCATCATGTCATCAATCCACTTGCTATCCAGTTTATCAGTCATTCCAATTCTTCTAGGAGCCGTTGAATCTGCACAAAGGTCGAATAGTTAACTCTTAAGTGAGTTGATTTTTCATAAAATTTCTGAAGAAAAGTTAAAGAATGGCTAAGGAATTAAGGCACGCAAGTCCAATTTTGGCCCCCAGGTATAATTGTGTCACGCAAGTTTTTGGAGCACAGGTATCATCGTGCAGGTCAAAATACCTCTGAAGCAGTACGACACGGAAAAAGAAATGATCTGCGGAAAATTGGCAACCTGCGCGCCAAGAGCAACCTGCACGGCGAGAGATCAAATTGTTCAAATCTGGGTGATTTGCGCGAGAATGGCCACATATTTATAGTCCAGGCCGCACCCTTGCGTGCCGAAGCCTGCGCGCCTCTCACCTACATGCCAGTATCCGTGCAATCAGAACCTGTGCGCCGCCTTTCCTTGGTTTTCTTCTTTACCTCGAGTCACATCCTCCTTCCTTTCGGATCCAACTCTTAGGGGGGTCTTTTTTTTATGCTCCTTTCCGTCACAGAGTCTAAACGACTAAAAAAGAGGAATACCTTAGCATAAAGTGATTCATCCTTTGAAGAAACATCAAAAATTGACAAAGGCATGAACAAGGATTTGCTTCAGCATGGGCCGCATAGGTTCCAAGATGGTCGCGCAGGGTACCTGTGCGCCACATATTGGGCGTGCAGGTGACCTACGCGCCCTATCTGATTTTCTCCTGAGGTCTTCAGTAGCCTATAAATACCCCTTGTGGGCCCCCATTTTGAGGATGAAAAATTCCAAAAGACAGATTTAAGCTCCTAGCGCCCTAGTCTCTTCTTGAAGTCTTTCGAACACTTTTAAGGTAATTTCTTACCTAGAATGGAAGCTTTAAACAGGGGGAACAAGGCTTAAGTGTTGAAATTCACCAACACCTATGTGCCTAGGTGTTTAACCCTTAAGAGAAATGGACACACATGTGCACCGCCTTATCCCTTCACCAGAAACTGTGCGCCACTCTTTTGGAATCCCCTAGGGATAATACTAAGGGCTTGAGCAAAGCCTTGCCCAAGTATTACTCTTTGGGTCAACCGTCGCGCAGGTACACTTGTACCGCGCTGGTATACTTGCACGACCAGGACCTGCGCGCCCACGCAGGACCTGCGCACCTACTTCTTTTTGGGTGCCCCTCCTTCCTATTCACCTCTCTTATTCAAATCCACCACTCCACTTCAAGATTCAGCCTTCAGAACTCTCTTCAAATCCATTTATGGCATGATTTCTTGGTTAACTTCCTTATCTGAAAGGAATTCTGTGGAACATCTCTAAAAACCTAGTTATTTACATATCTTTATGTCACTAAGGTTAGATATTTCATTCATTCAACCTCATCCTTTAAGATGAGAGGATCTTTAATCTGGGCCTCCTTTTCAGGAGTAATCCCCAGTCCAAGTTCTCTTAACTTGGGCATCCTCCTTAGGAGTAAGCCCCAAGTCCCATATTCATGCACTTCCTTTTCAATAATAAGCTCCAAGTCCTTTAACCTAGGCATCCTCCTTAGGAGTAAGCCCCAATAATAATTTCCCAAACCTGGGCCTCCTTTTTAGGAATAAGCTCTAGTTTTCAAATCCCTTTAACCTGGGCCTCCTCCTTAGGAGTAAGCCCCATTCATAATTCCCATTAACCTGGGCCTCCTTCTCAAGAATAAGCCCCAGTTCTCAGGTCCCTTTAACTTGGGCCTCCTTCTCAGGAATAAGCCACAGTCATAATTTCTCTTAACCAATATCAATTTTTTTTGATTTGGGATTCCTTATCAGGATTAAAACCAAATCATAAGTCCCTTCTAATTTGGTAATCCTTCTCAGGAGTAATCCCTAAGTTAAGTATCCAAATCTCCATAAAGCACATATACCTTTATGGACCTTGTTCCCAGGTTTCTTCCCTGAAGTAAATCCCAATATTCATCTATCTGGGCAGTTATACATACATAATCCCCACATTATATCTTATGATTGCATCTTTTGTAGAACAATCGTCTGGTTTTACCAATACCTCTTGTTTCTCACACTGATCATGACTCACGTGATCTTAGAGCGTAAAAGTAATTAGGACATCTTTTTTTGATCCATCAATCATGCATAAACATCATACTCCCTTACTCGAACTATGTGGGTTCTGATTCCTTTTCTAAACAAGGATACGTAGGTAGCCCATCTACATGTACGATCCCAACTCTGAAATAATCTATGTCATTCTAAATGACAATAAACTTCAAGTGCCTCACTGAGTGGCTTTAAAACCAGTATGGTTATCATAATGACCAAGAGATTTCTATATAATGTGTCGAAGGATACCATTGACTAAGAATATCTAAACAAATATGGATGATTCTCTATCGATGAAGAACCTCAAATACATATAAAAGATACTCTAAATCTCCTACATATTATCATTGATTGTCAGATCTAAAGGAAATCTCATTTTCATACTTGGTAACTTAATAAGGATTCACGAACATTACTTAAATCTATAAAGAGAGTCATGTTTTAGACAATAATTCCCCCCAAAAAGGTCTGATGAGTCCGACCTCTCATCCTCTCGACCAATGAAAATTATTAAGCCTCATCGGTCTATAACTAATGAGCACCTACCTTTGGAAAGTAGGTCCAAATGGATATAGAATCATTGGATATTTCCGGTTCTATGAACAATCCCGTTAGAAACCGATTGGAATGTTTGAACCTTAAACCAATGAGGTCATCCCCAATTCCAGAGGAAACAGATACGCTGCCTCGGCCCCATTAGACAAAGTGCCTGAGACAAATTATGGGTAGGCCTCTTGTGTCGAGATCTTATCGACTAGCATCTGCTAGTTGTGATAGACGTCTCAGCTCTATTTCACTCACTTCCACAACCAGCTTTATGGAGTCCCTCTGATAGAAAACTATATGTCACCAGTGCCTACTCCAGCACCTCATCATAGGTGGGGATTCAAAAGGGTACTATGATAGCACAAATATCTCCACAGAGTCCCTGATCAAGCTTTAATGATCGAAAGTATCCATTATGGATCATCTTCAGAGAGTAGCGTGCAAGGTCTGTGAACCTAATTGCATACTCAGTCACAATCATTCCTCCCTACTGAAACTAAAGGAGATCCTAAAGGCTAAAGGAGTTCAAGTAAGATGGATAGTACTCTTAATGAAATATCTATTGGAATTTATCCCACGAGAATTCTCACTCCTCATGCATCTGAGTAACCAAGCTCCACCAACTTCCATCTACTCCGTGGAAAAGGTTGGCTGCCAAAGCCACTATCTAATATTTCAGTGTCCATGCAAGCCTGAAGAAGCGGACAACCGAATCTAACCAAAACTATACTACTCAACAGGTGGAGTTGTTTCTACCTTCTCACCTAGAGAAAGGGTATCACATGATGGTTCCTGAACTGAGGCCTCATTACTCATATGGTCGTCATCAAAAATCGGAGCCAGTATCATGGCTGGATGTCATCGCGAAGACACCCTGAATGTTATCAAGGAGTACCACAGTCTGATAAACATATATATATATATCAACAAAAACATAGGGGAGATGACTCAAGAAGTAAAATCAAAGACTCAATCCTATATGATACATGTACCATTTTTTCCTACAACGAGTGTCTCGAGGTTCTGATTCAACAAACGGGTAATGAGAGTCCTGGTGATTGGATACTTCAACCACTCATACAATCATTGGACTCCTTTTACTAAGATCTACTCTCAAGAAAATTTGACATTATTTCCCTAAACCCAAGAAATACCTTTTTAGGGATACATCCAAACAACATCCCAAGGGTTGAACCACCTCTCATGCCACATTTTCACGACCCAACCCATGTCGGGGCTCGAGCCGCAACCACCCCAAGCCTACCTCCATAGGCCAGGGGGTGGAGAAAAATGTCAAAGGCACCAAAAACTCAAGGAGGGATTTTCCTAAGAACCTGTACACACACACATATCCCACTCTATGAAAAAGTGCAGAGGGAAAGGAAAACAAGATACAAAACTGAAAAAAAAGGAAACCATACATATATGCATCGACCTCTAAATAGTAAAAGTATAGAAAAGTAAACTTTAAGGGAAAGAGTAAAAATACACACCCAACTAGAAAAGTTCCACAAACCGGAAAAAGGTAAAAAGGAAAAATAGCTGGGAGATTCCCACTCTTGAATCTGAAGCTACGACCACATCACGCTATCCAAACTCCCATATCCCTAAGATCCTATGAAGTCGCGATCAGCCTATACATTTCCTACAAGAGAAAAATAAGTGTGGTAAAATCCCAATAAAGGGTGAGTATAAAAATTATCAGTAGGATTCCCTGAAGGTTCAAGGGAGCAAGAATAGAGGTACTAAAGTGGGTAGCAGTCAATAGAACAAGGTATAGTAAAAGGAGTGCAGCTCAACCCAACAATAGTGTAAAGTAAGCTCATCCAAAAACAAGTAGATTTAAATGGTGAGAATTTAGACTTCTCTTCAAGTATTTAGTAAATATATCAGGATAGTAGACTCATCCCACCATGAAAAGCTAGACATGAAAATCTTGTGGCATACCTCACGCATATTCGCCTCACTTGGAAGAAGAGTATCCCAAACCCAAGGAGTGGGTACTGAAATTGGATATATATATATATATATATATATATATATGTATGTATGTATGTATGTATTTATGTATGTATGTATGTATGTGTGTATGTATGTATGTATGTATGTATTTATGTATTCTTAGCAAAGAAACTCAAATGAGAGAGTAAGGGGATCTCCATCTCACAGCTCAGCCTAGGAAAAGAGTATCCATTAGTCCCAAAAGTAACCACCATCGTTGCCTAGAGTCCCACATGTCTACTCTGAACTGAAAGTCAAAGGGAATCAATCACCACACCTTGATATTATCCTCTTTGAGAAGCACTTAATCGCTTACATGGTTTTAGGTTGCGTCACAAGGATGCGTCTCTATGGTGAAATCACCCCTCTTACTCATGAGTCCAAGGTAGCATCAAAGTGCATATCTCCACTAATCCTAAGTGCTGGGGTGTAAACCCAAGGTATAGGATACCCATGCCTTGATATGTTTGAGGGATTACACTCTAATATAAGTCATAGAGGCTACTCACACCCTAATACATTAGAGGAATTCCACTCTAGTAGGAGTCGTAGAGGCTACCCAGTCTAATAGGAGTTGTAGAGGCTACCCATGCCCTGATGCATCATGGGGATTCCATTCTAATAGAAGTTGCATAGGCTACCCATTACCTAATGTGTTAGGGGGATTCCACTCTCATACTAGTTTTAGAGGCTACCCACACCCTAATGTATCAGAGAAACTCCACTCTGATAGTAGTCATAGAGGCTACAAATGCCCTAATGTGTCAAAGGGGTTCCACTCTAATAGTATTCACAGAGGCTACCCACACCCTGATGCATCTGAGGGATTCCACTCTAATAGTAGCCATAGAGGCTACCCACTATCCATCCCCATTGGATGGTATGTTTCAAAAAAGAAACACCACTGCATTAATCTAGTTCCACCCAAGATAGACGTTGCACTTGGAACATCTCGCATTGTAATTAGAAATCCAATACAGAGGGCACCATCGCATTGTATATGGAAAACACTCAGTATAGGGTACTCACATGACAATATAAAAGTTCAAAAGAAGGGTTTGTTAGAGGTAAAATATTCATAAAGTAGTACATGATGTGTGTGGGGCCCACATGTCATGTTTCCCCACCTGGTCGGCTAGCCATGTACCTTTCCATTCTCAGGTACTAAACTATGAACATGTAGCCCTAGACGCACCAGTGTACTCCTAGAGTACATGGAACATCTAGTTAAAGGTTTGAAGAGTGCACGATTCTCATCGTTAAACCTGAAGGGTGAAAACATACATTCACTGACACACCTCCTCAAACTACCCTAAAACAATTGAAGGTATCTCTTCATACATCTCTCCCCTCTCACAAGAGTTGAAGTTAACCCAAGTCATGGGTTCTCCTCAAACACATCAAAAGTATCTTCCACTGATATTCCTTTCATGTTTCCACATTTAATGAGATCACGAATAAGGATCCACACATCCAAACGAATCACATTGTTCTGTTGCTTGCAAAAAAACACACAGGATCGACTATTTAATCACACCAAGAGGATCTCCGGTGAAAAAATTTCAAGTTTTCGTATTACGCTCGAATGACATCATGTGGGGCCCACACTGTAGGATCGAAATATGATATGAGATGCTCAATATACAAGAGGGGGGGTGAATTGTATACTTTAAAAATTCCTTTGGAACCTTTAAAGTTAGTTATGAATAACTAAAGTTTCCTTAAGAAAAGGAAAGGACTAAGTTTAACAAAGTTAAACTAAGTTGATTCACAACACCTCTAACACCGAACTAAACTTGGAAAGAGATTCCAAAAGTAGGTTCCGGAAATATGGTTCCGGAAATTGAAACTTAACAAAAGTTACAATATGAGATTCTACCTTAAAGCGTATAGAATCTAAATGAAACAGAGTAAGTAAGGAAGTATAAGAAAGATATACTTTCCTTAAGATACAAATTGCAGCGGAATAACAACAAGTAGTAAAACTACTACTAACAAGATAATAGTCTTTTAACCCAAAGAGAAGGGTATCCAACAACCTTGGATAAAGGTCCCTTGATTTATACTTTCAAGCAAGTCTGTCTTACCCACACCAGGGCAAGCCCTCGATACGAAGATCGGAGTCTCTGTCTTGCTATCCCCGCAAGCCCTCAACTTCAAGGTAGTTGGCAACCTCTGTCTTCCTCAGCAAGGAAGTCCTCGATCTTTAAGGTAGTCGGCAACCTCTGTCTTTCTCAGCAAGAAAGCCCTCGATCTTTAAGGTAGTCGGCACCTCTGTCTTCCTATCCTCGGAAGCCCTCGAATGTAATCACCAACATTCGGAGTCGCACGAAGCTTTGAGAGTTAATAAGAGACTCTCTCTCTAGAAATCACTTCAACAGCATGTAAGCACTTTTTCAGCAATCAGCACCGAGCTCTTTCAAATGAGCTCCTATTTATAGGTAAGGTCGGCTCCTTCTCCAACGGTCATATTTCCCTTAAAGTTCGGAGGGACCTGTACACGTGTCACTTAGACAACGGTTAGTTTATAACAAAATGGACGACATCGTTTTATAACAAAACAAGTGTAACAGAAAGTACGACATCGTTTTAAACTCTAACATAAAAGTTCGGAATAGAAATTTCGGAGTGAAAGTTCGGAGTGAATAAATTCAGAGTGTATAAAACAATGATAATCAGATTCTGTTTAATAGGTGAATTCGGAATGAGAATTCGGAATAGGAATTCGGAATAGGAATTCGTCATCAGAAATCGTAATGAGAATTCGTCATTAGAATTCGTAATGAGAATTCATCATCAGAATTCATAATGAGAAATCGTCATCAGAATTCGTAATGAGAATTCTTTATCAGAATTCGTAATGAGAATTCGGAATGGGATTTCTTCATTAGAATTCGTAATGAGAATTCTTCATTGGAATTCGTAATGAGAATTCTTCATTGAAATTCGTAATGAGAATTCTTCTTCAGAATTCGTAATGAGAATTCGGAATGGGATTTCTTCATTAGAATTCGTAATGAGAATTCTTCTTCAGAATTCGTATCCTGAATCTGGAATAGAACTAAGTCAGAATTCATATCCGGAATTCGGAATGAAACTTCCTTATAGTTCTTGTCCAGAACCGAATCCTAAAAACAGAATACTTTTATATCAAAGTTTTTATGATTCCAAGAAAGTGAATCCGAATTTCATACTTAAGAAAAATATTAATGAAAATATGATAAGGATAAATTTTTCTTATAAAAGCGTTTTTCCTTAAGAAAGCATTTTTCCTTATAAAAGCAATTTTCCTTAAAGATAAGGTGTTTGTGATTTTCAAAACAAGAAGGAATGGAAAAGTCATAAGGAAAACCTTATTGACTCAACACACACCTCGATCCTAAAACAAATTATATGGATCATTCCATTGAAATCCTTAGAAAAAACCCGTGATGGACTAATTATTCATTTAAAATGGATAACCGGTGAAAAATATTCATTTCACCGCATCATGTGTGAACTGGGCCTCATGGGGCCCAAACATAATCTTTAGTTTAAACACTCAAAAGAAGTCTTGAATATCCCGCACAAGGACCAGGACTATACCACCGTTGATGGTTCATCAAATGGGTGTTTCATTTAAAAGATAGTTTAGTTACAAGATTTCTTAATAATAATAATTATATTATTTTTATTTAAAACTCGGGGGATTTGTTTAATCGAGTCCTCAGATTAAATCATAAAATTCCCAAACTGATCTAAAAAGGTCATTCTCATTGAGAGGGACACATAGCCATAGACGACGCATCAAATGGACACCCTGTGTAGGACATATGGCCTTTTAAATCCATATGGCTTGGATTGTATAGGTCTTGCCCATTTTGGGCGGACTGCTCCGCATGGGTCGACCCACCCAGTCTAGCCCAACTCGAACCACCGGACTACGACCCAGTATAAAGACCGACCCACCTTCTCCAGCCTGTTATCGACAGGTTCACCCCCACTTGGATCCACTCTATGCCAGCTAGACACCGCACCTCAGGACCCCGCGTATCCCCTCGTCAACCATGAAGACCTGTGGATATCGACCTCTACTGGCCCTCAGTCCACCCGCCTGACTGCAACACGGCTTCGCTGCTCCGGTCGTCTCATCGGTCCACTCCAGAACCTGACCTCCGACCACCTCACACACCAGCCGCTAACCAGCTCTACCTTGTCTCACCAGCTCGTCAGGCCTCCATCGTCCTGCTCACACTCTGCCATGCAGGAACCACGTGGCCACTTTAAAGACCCATAAATTTCAAGGAAATTTTTTTCTTAATTTTCTTTGTAATTTTACAAGAACTCAGTTTCTGACAGTGCCTGATTCTGAGGCCCGGTGTGCCCGGAATTTCTATCCGAAGTTTAGCTCGGGTACGTTCAGTGAACGAACGAGCGGGAATTCCTATCTTTTGAACCGGTGCTCGGAATCAAATTCTGAGGGCACCGATGGAACCGCAGCGCCGGTAATTGCTTAGGAACGCCTTTTCTAGAGTTATGTTTCCTCGTTTTGAGTTGTTTAAATTTGTGGATTAAGTGTGAGTGAAATAAAATTTCGTTAAGAATTTTATTTCTCTTTTCCATGTGTTATAACCTAGGTGTAGGAGTTAGGGTGGGACCCACTGATTTTTAGTTTCTCTTGAGTGGATTAAAGGTAAGTTGGGGCCCACACGAGCCCCACCTTTTCAATTTCCTTAACTCCCTAACTCCTCTTAACCCCCCACTTAAGTTGTGTAACACTTTTAACTTTTAAACTTCCCTTTATTTGGGTGACTTTTCCTCTCCTCTCTTTAAGTATGCCAACTCACCATTTCAATTAATTAAATTAAGTTTTGAATTTTTGAATTGTGGCATGAGTTAATAAAATAAGGATGATCCATATTTTATTTTGGTTGGTTGTTGTGTGTGGAAAATTGAGGAGAGAGCTCTTGGGTGTTTTCATCTTCATCACGAAGAACACCAAGACTTCAACGAAGAACATTGCCGCCGTAATAAGAGATCGACGTACCGTCTCTTCTCCTCTCCACAGCAGGGGTGTGACCCCTTTTTCTGAATATCGACGATGCACCCTCTTTCGATCTTCTTACCGTGTCAAAGAAAAGGAGACACCACTTCCTCCTCGGATGTTCTCCATCAACATACGGAGCTTCACATCGTGACGTCATTTTCCGCGGTGAACCCCCGTTCTAGCTACGCTCAAGGTAGGGGTTATTTAATTATTTTGTTCATGTTTACCACTTTGTCGTTCTTCGTGAAAATACGACCAAATGCTATCATTTAACGAGAGGGGGCCGGACTGCACAAACACGGCCGACCCTCCTCCCTTATCTGTGTGTTTGTTTCTTTGTGGTTTGAAACGAGTATGGCGCGGTGTCGTCGCACCGCGTGTGAACGTGCGACAAGGAATGCGCAGCGCCGTCGCGCCGCGCCGTGGTAACGAACAAGGACACGACGTCGTCATGCCGCGTCGGAGAAAACCTGAAGACACCACAGTCGGAGCGGGGCCGCGGTGGAAGAGCACGGCGTCGTCGCGCCGCACCGGACGACCAAGGCTGTAGCCGGTTCCGGGCCGCGGTGAAGCAGGGTGACCGGCGGCCGGAGACGGGCCACCGGCGTCGGAGCAAGGAGGGGACCGGTCGACGCCGGTCCCGTGGAGCAAGTACCGGCTGACCAGGGCGGGCGGTCCGGACAAGGAAAAAGCCGGGGGTCATAACCGAACGGCTCGGCCGTTCGGCCGAGCCAGCTGGCGCCGCGCGCCGGGCCGCGCCAGCCGGGCCGGACCGCGCCCATCCGGTCCGACCCGGTTCGGGCCGACCTAGGGGGTCTCGGGCCGGGTCGGTCCGGGCCCGAAACCCCCGTTTTCGAACTCTTTTGGTTCTTTCGCCCATATATTGAGTTGTAGACCTCTGATTGATGCACCGTCAACGGCGATGCGATCCTTGGATTGAGACGGTCCTTTAGGTATATTACACTCAAGGTTTCGGAATACTTTGGGTTCAGCCGGGTTGGTTCGTGCACGGAACCAACCGGGCCCTCGGAGCGGAAACGCTCATAACTTGAACTCCGGACGTCCGATTGACGTGCCGTCGACTTTTATGGATTCATATAAGTGAGATAGATCTTTTGGATTACTCCGCTCGAGGTTTGGATGGCGTCGGAGTGCGGTCGGGTTGGTTCGCTCATGAAACCAACCGGGCCCCTGGAAAGAAAAAGCCAATAACTCACAGACCGGGCGTCCGAATGACGTGACGTCTATCTCGTTGAATTACTATTTATGAGACGGAACTTTTGGCATACTTCACCCGAGTTTTGGTTGATGTTGGATAGTGTCCGGGTTGGATTGTACCCGAAATCCAACCGGCCCTTTGGAACGAAAAGGTTGTTATCTTTCAGACTGGACGTCTGTTTGACGAACCATCAGCGGTGTTGGTGATCACGTGGAGAAACGGTCCCTTTGAGTATACCCTATGAGATTTCGGGGTACAGTTGAGATACGGATGGGTTGGTTCGCACTCGAAACCAACCGGGCCCCTAGGACGAAAAGGCTAATAACTCCCAGACCGGGTGTCCGATTGACATGTCGTCTGTTGCATTGAGACCCCTATGATGAGGCGATCCTTTGTGATACTTCTTCATGGGACTTTGAGATACTTGGAGTATCGACCTGTAGCTCATGGAGCGGACCCTCCCAGAGACGAGCGTGCGGTGTACGGAGACCGTGTAGCCGGCTGAGACCTGATGACTACTTGACCGACTCGACTTGGAGTGAGTCGGCTAGCCCAGTGGACGGAGCACTACTTTGTGAGGTGCAAACCCATGGTGGATGGAGCACTACCTGTGTGACAGTGCAGACCCACAGTACTCGTCCGGAGAGTACCTCTGCAGGCTACTAGGGGGTGTGCACTACTGTGTTTGGGTGGCATACCCCGGTGGGAAGCACTACTGTGTTTGGGTGGATGACCCGCGGTACTCGAAAGGAGGAGTACCTCAACAGTCTTAGGTTAGTGATCAGTACCTCGGAGTCGTGACAGGACCAATGTACATTCCAGAGATGGAGCTCTTCAGAAGTTGTGGTTTCGATAATGAAAATCCTGGTTTGAGCTGAGACTTTTGACCTTTGTGTTACCTCATGATTGATATGGTCACTTGATAACTTAGGTATATGTATGGGCATATACCTGGGTAGTGGTTATCCATTGATTTCATGATCTTGGTGTTTTCCTCATGATTGAGATGGTTTACTTGATAACTTAGGTATATGAATGGGCATATAACTAAGTAGAGGTTATCTGTTGAGATCTTCTTTGTGGTTATCCATGTTGGTTTTAGTCATACCTTGAGGGTCTCAGGGTCCTTACTGAGTATCGTTATGCTCACCCCTGCACGGGCTATGCCCGCACCTCGTTGTGTTGGTTGCAGACGATGGGCAGTGCTGACGGAGACCGAGTGTTCGAGGACTGGACGGTACCCGGAGGTAGACTACATGATGAGTCAGTACCCAGAGGTGGACTACACGACGAGTCAGTATCTGGAGGTGGAATTCATAGTGAGATGACACTCGGAGGAGGTTGACGGGCGAGAGCGTTGTGGAGGCTATCTGTACCTACCCTTCAGGTAGGATCTGTGGTGGACGATCCAGGAGCTGCGCTATCTGTACCTACCCTTCAGGTAGGATCCGAGGAGGACGACCCAGGAGCCGCTTCCATTCTTCCAGCTATTGTACTTTGTTCAGTTATAGTTGTACTTTCATTTGGGTTTGTATTCTGGCCCATTTACCTTTCAGTACTTCTCTTTATACTTAGTGTTTTGCTTCCGCCTGTACTCTGTGGTGTTTTGTTTAATTTTATAAAGAAAATGCCTTCCCAGTTATCGGGATTTACGCCTTTGTTGCTAGTCGCCAGCCCCTGGCCTATGGAAGGCGGGCTTGGGGTAGTCACGGCACGGGCCCCGAGAACGGGTCATGACAGCCACACCCGCACTAAACCCTGCTCCGGTTTCTGCTCTACCTCCTAACCCAATGCACCTTCATCCTACCACATCCATTCCTCCATGATACCCTCAATGACCTTCGTTCATTGACATCGCTAGCTAGCCATGCTCCGGTGGTACCTTCTGCAGACTATCGCGACTTCACTAAGTTTCTGAAAATTAATCAGATACTAGTTTCGAAAACTTTGGTATGTGATATTTATTGCTTCAGTCTCTTCTCGATGATTCATTTATATTTTGACATGTCGAATAAAATTTATGATTAATTCCATGAATAATGAAAAAGAAGACCAAAAATAAATAGGATATGAGTACGGATCGACAGTTGTGTTAGTACGACCATCGATGGTGGTAATCAAAACAAGGAAACAATTTAACAATGAATAGATTTTCAATTAAAACCCAAATCCGAGGTTCCAAGTAAGGAAATCCTACCTTCAAATGATCTGATCAACATCGCCAATGCGTTCTCCTCACATCTGCTTTGATCTTTCGACGATTTGTTACAGATTCGTTGAAGAAAGGATGAGAGATAGATGAGAGAGATGGAATTAGTAGAGAGAGAAAGAGAAATAAGGGTGAACCCTAATTCTAATTCCCTGAACATCTATTTATATAAGTACCACTCAGCACTGAATCTGAAATTCCCACACCCCCATTTTTATGTTATTATTCAGAAAAACATCCCATTATTAACTCAACAGCGATATTAGATTTCCAATCCGTGTCTCTAATTAAAATTTATTTCACGTAGCATCCAATATAGAATAATTAAATTATTTTATTTTATTTATGATTTTTCCCCTGGGTAACATTTTTCCCAGAAGTCCTGAGATGACAAAAATTATGCCCCACCTAGAGTAAACGCCGTGTTCTAGACTTAAATGTGGGCTCATATTTCTAATCTAGGCTACAATTTAAGAGATATCCTATTTTCGTCACATGCATAATATAAAAACACTGGATATTTTTGTATAATTTTTTCTGGGAACACTGTGTCTTGAAATCACATGTCATCTCAGCTCCTGGCTCTAAAAATATATGTATAAATATTCCAAAGTGTTATGAGGAAAAATAAAGGTCTATACATTTTCATTTCTAATTCATCATTATCCGAGTCAGGTAACCATATGAACACCCATATGGTTTTGTGTTTAGAGTGTTTTCCCAAATATTTACCTTATAGAGGGAATGGATAGATGACTACTCCCTCTTCCTTGCTCTCTCATATATAAATAAAAATATTGTGATGGAATAAGGTTATTATTCAAGGGATGTGATGACTATATTCCATTATTATAATGTGGTGTGGATTCATGGTGGAGGCGTGCATGGAATGAGGTGTGCATAATTTTGGTATACATCATGTCCATGTTACCCTAGTTTAATAAATATTTAGTGTGTAGTTTTTATGTGGTGGTATGGAATGTGGTTTTGGTATGTAGAATGTGATTGTCAATATATGTTTTTGGTATGATTTAGTTATGTGTTTTTCGACGCATTGAGGTATTGAGGTTTTGTGGAGGGGTTGGAGTGTTATGACGCATGTCATTGGGGAATGAGAGTGGATAGATTAATGGGGAAGTGATTACAAGGTACATTCCTGATATACTCTCTTAAAAATATGTAATCTTACTCTAATTTTTTATTGGGTGAGTGATATTTGGTGAGGATGGGTGATAGTTGACCTAGTTTAAGTGATTAGTTAGTTCACTTTTTTTTACTCCTTGAAATGTCCATGTGATTCATCCATATTTTCATGAGTTGTTTTAAGGATGATTCTACTTATTATAAGTGTATGATTACCCATTTCTATATATATTTGTTTTATAAATTTTTGGGATGGAGTTAGTGATCAAGATGGATGGTACTAGCTCATGGTAATTTTCATACTTCATAGATGTTAGTAGAGTTAATGTCATGTGAGTTTTATTTGGATATTCAATTTCATAGACCTTTGGATTTTTATGAAAATTATATTAATTATGGATAAGGTATTATTTTATATGATGAAGAGTTTGTTTGTTTTTTGTCTAATTTAATATTCTTGTGTTATGTGGGTAATTCCTCTCATGTGTTGGTTTTTATACCATTAGTGCTTCTCTCCAACAGGTGGCCTATGGATGTGGGATTTGAGGGTCACTCTCATCATAAATATTGGTGAAAGGAGGGGTTTTAATAGGGGTATATCATGAAACATAACCAAAAACCCACAACCCTCAAACATAAACCTAATCCCTAAACTAAATTTAAACTAACAATAGAAACTTAATCCTTAACCTGCACCATAAACTCTAAACACCTAATACCTAACCCATAACCCCCAACCTAAACCAGAACCACTAAGTGAAATTTAATCCTACAACCTAATTATAATACCAAACCTACACCCTAAACCTTACTATAAACCATAAACACCTAAGCCTATAATATAATTTTAAACTCAACTCATAATATTAATCCCAAAATACACCATAAACCCAACATTGAAACATAAAATCTAACCTCCTACCTCACCCATTATGCCCTAAACATACCCTCACCCCCAAACCTAAACCTAAATGTAAACCTAACCACCCCAACCTACCCCCACTCAACCCTATTTAAACATAAATATAACCCTTAATCCGAAATATTAACCCTTTTCCTAAAATTATACCCTAAACTATTAACAAATGTGAATAATCATTCAATTTCAAATCTATTTTACTAGATAGAGAATATTTTGAATTTATTCTTTTTCTTAATGAAGTTTAATATTAGTAGAAATCCAATGGAGGCAAGCTTGTTGGAATGGGAATATTCCAATAACTAGAGAGTGTAGTGGTCAGTTCACCATATGATGGAAGTGGGGAAGTTATGGCATATGTGAATGTCTTTGATTATTATACAAGAAATTATATCCAAGAGGTTTTATAGAAAATGAAATGATACATAAAACTCATCAGAGATGGAATATAAGAGTTACTTTCTTCATTAACTGGAATTAAATGGTCATATTTAGGAATGGTAAAGGTAATAAAATTTTACCATAACTAATGGTGGATCTTTTTCATATATAAGAATGTGGTGGAACCGATCAATGAGTCGGTCCCAAATATAAAAGTAGTGTGGGAACAGATATACATGCGTCTATAAAAATTACAATTTTAATATAATAAAAATTTAAATCGGATGATTTTGATTTTAATCTTGTCACTTATATGAAATGAAAAGTGTAATAGTGTTCTCCCATAGTTTTAGGACTGATGTATGAGCCACGTAATCCTTGTTTTTATTTCTTTCATTGATTTAATTTTTATTTAATTATTTGTTTTGGAGTTGTTTTTAGTGTGCAGGAGCATAGAATCAATGAGGTGATTTAAGGCATGGTGTGACTTTCAATGTTCTGGTATATCAAAATCTATGGGTTCTTCAATTCAATTATTTTTAGAGTTATTTTTCCATGTGTTAAAGATATTTTTATTTTAAATTTTAGGGAATGGGTGTGTTCAAACCCCCAAAACTGGTATCAAATATTTTCATTTCAATAAGGCTCTTCAACAAACTCAACTATAGACTTAGGTAACATTAATTTCTTGATGTTATTTTGATTCAGTAGGAGTTTACTATTATCAGGAGGTATGGTGTTCGAATAAGGCATGGTACGACCAGTTTGATGGGGTATAATTTATATTTCTAAGGATGTAGATAGAGAAATATATAAATTAAAAGGACATAGCTTCCATTTAATTGTTTTATACTGGAGAAAATAGAACAAATGAAATGAGAAAGGTTTGATTAAAAGGTTACTAAATTAATTTAGATTCCATTAGCATGGAATTTTCCTTTAACATACAAGATAAGAAGACCACAGTGGAACTAATAAAGGATTTGGAATACATATATGAGAATCCAATGGCTTTGAAAAAATTGGTCATGATGTGGAGGTTATTCAGTGTGATATTTTGAAAAGTAAAACTAGTGAATGGTCATGTGAATGACTTTAACATAATTTAAAGTCATCTCAAATTAGTTAAAGTAAGGTTCAGGGAAGCTTTTTGGGAATTTTTTTCATTAATACTAGAGTTAGGGGACACTATGGTAAATGTTATAAGAAACTCTTGTGAGAAATCTGACATTGTGTTTGAGGATGTCATATATTTCATTTTAACTGAACAACACAAATTAATTAAAGTTCAAGAACCTACCAGAATCACATTGAACTTAAAATTTAATCGATGTTCTCTTTGTCAAAAATTTCAAGGGAAATTGGAGGATATATATAGATATATTATTTAAGGAAGATCAACTAGCCTATACCAGAATATTGGAACTGTGGGAAGAGATAACATCTCATGGAAGATTGTAGAGAGTATGGGATGAATTTGAAAATAGAGGATTTAGTAAATTCAATTTTCATAAATTTTATACCTTATGGGAATAGTATTTTACTAATAGGTTTTAATTTTCTGATAAAATCATGGTTCATAGATTTTTAGGCTTTAATCCAATTAACAAATGAAACTGGGGTACATATAAAATTATGTATTAAGAATTTTTTGAACAGTTATCTTATCCAATGATAAGGATCTTAAGATTTGAGGAAAGTGTGATGTTAAAGTACATTTAATGATAGAAAATTACATGAACCATCATAGAGTCAGACACATTTTAGTTCTATAAAAGAACCTAATTTCTATTGGTCATTTGGATGAAGTAGGATTTCAAACTAGATTCATTAATGGAGTATAGAAAATTACTCATGGTTCAATGGTGGTAGATATAGATTTAAATGATGGGGTATTATATCTTATAATGAGATCGGATTGAATAATAATACTCAAAATAATAATTTATGAACAATTGGAGTTATGGAACTATCATCTTGGGAACTCGGTGAGAAGAACATGCAAGTTCTAGTGGAAAATCTTGATCAAGTATATTTTTGAAATTTTGAGAGTTGTATACTTGGAAATTAATTAAAACTTTCATTTAATTTTAATAGAAGGACCCAAAAATATCATAATTTAGATCATATTCTCATGGATTCTTGGGGGCCTGTACCAATCTGTTCTCATGGTGGATCATTTCACTTCATGACATTTATTGATGATTCAACAAGGAAAGTATGGGTTTAATTTATTTAAAACAAATTTAATATCTACAGAGTGTTAAACCAATAGAATGATATAGTAGACTATGTGAAAAAAATAGATAAGTTTTTTATGGTCTGAAAATAGTAGATTCTATATAAACAAGAGTTTCAAGAATGTGTACCTAGATAAATTAGTCAATATATAAAATATTATACTTTGTACACTAGAGAAAAATGATGTCATTGAGAAAATAAAATGGACAAAAACTAAAATAGTGCATAGCATGAGGCTACATTTAGAAATTCCAAAGAAATTTAGTAAAAGGTAGTCAACTATGAATCATATCATATTGATAGTGGTCCTTTAGTACTAATTAGGTGGGAGATTCCAAAGTAGTTGTGTACTAGTAAACGAGTGCAAGTTACCCACCTTGAAGTTTATGGAAGTCTATAATATGTTTATATTGATGAAAATGATCAGGAAAAACTCAAATCTAAGTCCCATGCATGTTTTATTGTGGTACATGGAAATGAAATATTTTTATTTCAACTCTAAGATGGTAACAATCATAGGATCATTAGAATTCATAATTTTGTCTTCAATGAGGGTTTATGGAAACATCGGAATAGGGTATAAAAAGAATTTCAGAATATAGAATCAAATGAATAAATCAAAATTGATCTAAATAGCTGTTACAAAAGGAAAAAGGATTTAGAGTTTTAGAGGGAATATGTATTTCATATTTTATTCTAGAGGAAGAGTTTCTTAAATGGTAAAGGACTGTGGAAGATAGGTTTAGAGATAAAAAATTTAGAACTCTAGAATTTGAAGCTATATAAGTTTCAGTGATAAAATGAGGATATTCAGAATAAGTATTATGAAGATCTATGAGAGTCGGATGACCAATTTATAGTTTTATAAATTACATGAATTAATTTATTCTAATAGATGGAGGAGATCCAAATATCTTGGAAAATGTGGCTAGTCCAAGTAATTCTGGAAAGTGGGATCTAGATCTGAAAAGTGAGTTGGATTAATTACATGAAAATTAAACCTATGAGATATAAGAATTACTATAGGGGGGTAGAGTTATGTAAAGTAAAAAAATATATTTTTATTGAAATAATAGGTTGGTGGAAGGAAGAGGTATAAGGATAGGTTAGTTGTGAAAAAATTTCAATAGAAAGGAGTGGACTTCTCAAAAAAAATCTCACTGGTGGTTAAAAATTTATCATCGAATAGTTTAGATTCTTGTTACTTCTGATAAATTATATCTCGAGTAGATGGATGTGAAAATATAATTCTTTCATTGTGACTTGGTGGAAAAAATTTATATGAAGAAACTGGATGGTTTCATGGATTAGTGGAACAAGGAATTGGTGTATAAGAAGAATATGAGTCTTTAGGTCTTGGAATAAGCAATAAGATAGTAGAACCTGAAGTTTTACACATTCATGGAAGAGAAGGGGTTTTATAGGTAAAAATGGATCACTATTTCTACTAAAATATGTGGTTCCTTAGACTTGGACTCTCAGATCAGGGTCCATAAACATATACTTTACAAAATGTCTTCAATGCCGATTATAGATTGTCAGACATAAATATCACATAATTACATGACTTACAGAAAATAATGCATTACATGCATTCATAATACCATTTAGGTTTGGATATTTAGTGAATTATGATATATCATAAAATAATAAACCCCTTGTATTTCTCAACAAATGGACATTTTTTCACTATATAGGAAACTACTTAATCCATGATAAGTCTAAAACATCCAAATTAAATCCCCACATATTATATTCTTCTAGTAATATCATGTGTAGTACCTTTTTCATAACCTGGGGAAATAGATATATAAGAAGGTGTTATCTTAAATAGTCAGTAATGGAAAACATAAAATAAGGAAATCATATCATAAATATTATGGTAGGAATAATTAATCACCATAATGTCATAATTAACTGAAACTAAGAGCATAATATATCCTTGTATAGAAATGGATATAAGTATATCACATATATAAAAATAACTTAATTAATGGTGATGGAATGAATAATGTAGAAAATCTTAATATTATCATCAAGTCCTCATCCAAGAAAATATTCTTTCTATCAAGGTCATAGCCAAGACAACATTATTATCATGAAAACTATAGTCAATACATCTTGATGAATTGGTCATGCATGCCCCAAATACCCAAACATATTTGTCTCATGAGACCTACCAATTCATTGAGGGGCTATATAGCTTTGGGCCCCAACCATTACTTATTTAATTTCAATCCATTCATCATATGAGATAATGAGTAAAGAATAAATAATCAAATTTTAAAATAATCATGCATATTGGAAAAAAAATATGTGGAATACCAATACTTCTCCTCATGTAAATAAAATGGATAAAAAGATCATAAATAATCTAGAAAAATAAGGTGGATGGATAAATAATACATAGTCAACTAGCCTAGGTAATTAATAGAAATCCATATCGGAATAACAAATATATAGATTTCAAATAGTTCCCAAATCAATAAATGGTATAGTTATATATGTAAGAATCCATAAATCTAAAACCATATAAAGTAATGGTATATGGTTACGTAAATAATTTACCCAATCAATAAATGTATGGAATCTTAGTGAATCCCCATCAATCAAAAGAATATAAAAAGGTTATTCACAAAATAAAGGCATTAGAATAAAAGTTATGTATATTCATAGTGGATGGTTAGGCAAGAAAAAGGTAGTAATAGATCATATATTTAATAAAAAATAACATTACATAAGTCATCCATAGAAATAATTTGGATTTTTTTAAAATAATATATCCCTAATATAAGAAAGGAAACTCCAAATGGTGTTTACATAGATAAAAACATCCTTGAAAAAGAATAATTCGAATGGTATCACATAAGAAAGGATCAAGAATAAAATTAATTAATTTCATTAGTTCAATATATTAAATTTTATATATATATATATATATATATTAGATAATAAATAAAGTATCATAAATCCAATAAGTGTAAATGCTATAGAATATGAATAGAAAAATGAAGGTGAAAACTTAAAATATCTTTTTAAAAAAATTTAACATTGATGTCAAATAAAAAAATACACATCACTTTAAAAATTACTTTTTAAATAGTGAAGTGAAATATGTTGAAGACATTTTCTTTGAAAAATAACCTATATAAATGAATCCTTCAAAAAGAAAAAAAAATTATATAGGAAATTGGTAGCTAAAGATAAAATATTTGATTATAAATGGAACCATTTCAATAATTTGAAATTTCCTATTTTTAAAACACACAATGCAAAACATTATTTTTTTAGAAATTTTTTTTCTATAATATGATTATAAAATACCATATAATAAATATTAGGTTGGGGAAACCTATGTAAATTTAAATATTAATCATTATAAATCAATGAATAAAGATACATATTTTAAAAATACTTACTACCAGGTTAACAGTTGAATCAATATTCTTTTGAAGAAGGGAAATTTTTTTGGCTTTGTTTTTATCATGAAATACAAAAATTATGACAAAAATACATTCATGGGTAGTAAATAAACCATACAAGAAAAAATGTATTATTTAAATACCCTGACCCTAGTAGCCCAAATTCAGTGGATACGTTGTTAATACAGATTCTTGAAATTTACATTAATATTGAAAACATAAAATACACAGAGTGCTTTCTTAGAGAACACCATTATTCCAAATAGTGCATCTATGCATATCAACCCCAAAATACATCCAATTATCCTATGGAAAATAAAACATAACAAAGTAGTAACCTCATATGCTTGGTAATAATAATTATATAGTGGAATCTATCATGAGTAAATAAGAATAATCAATATTGAAAGGTAAATATCAAAAAAAATCCATTTGACCAACGACATGAGCATAATACAACAATAATAATGGATTATCCAATAAAGCCATATATATAATCACATTAGTTTAAAACTTATCCATGGATATTGTAACTAATATAATAATCACAAGGACATCAATAGTTGATCTCATAATGAGGGAATTCATAATCCTGGTCATATGAAACATACTTTCAAGACCTTTTATAAGATGATTTAAATTTATGGGTAAAAACCCATCTAAATTTTCAAACTAATTTGTCTCATGAGACATGTTAATTCATCAAGGGGTTTTCTATAACTGTAGACCACCTATCACATACTATGTACAAAGAATTACTTATAAAAAAAGGGTGAAACATAACCATCATAAACATTTTTATTAAAAAAATAACATAATAAATATTAATACTTACCCCAATAAATAATCATAATCATAAAAAATCCAGAGTAATATGAATTGTATCAAACTAGTATATACCCAGTCAAACTAATCATAAACCATCCAGAAAAATAATTAGAAATGTATCATTACAATATATCCCTATTTTATCATAAGTAAAATAAAGTTTTGATTTCATTGATGAATAGAAATACAATAAGAATGTCATTAAAAATATTTATAAAGAAAATAGGTTTTCCACTTTGAAAATATTTTTAAAAAACTAAAAGTTACAAAAATAATTTAAAAATACATTTCTTTGAAAATAACATTTAAAACCTATAAAATAATATGTAAAATATTTTTGTTATGATGATAGGAAACTTTTTCATTCTATAAACATTAAAATAAAGATTCCTTTCATATTTTTGGAAAAATCCAAATGGAAATTGTTTGGAAATCAACATGAATATTACTTTAAAAACAAATATAAAAATTCAAACATGTGTAAAATTTCCTTTAATAAATAATTTTTATTATTTTTAAAAACTTTTTTTAAAACTTTTTTAGAAAAAGTTTTTTTGGAAGAAAAAGTATTTTCGACCAAAAAGAGAAATGATGTTACCTTTACTTAAAAATAGTTTACCAATTATTTTAATCACTAAAGAGTAGGGAAATGGTATTATTACATGAAATGTTTATTAATAGCTAGATTATCAGTAAATATTTTTATTTTAATATATAAATATAAAATAATTCCCCTAAGGGAGACAAATAAAAACAGTCTCAAATAATGATGAGATTGTGAAATAAACTCTTACTGCTTTAGTAACATTTGAATCATAAGACACATGAATGAAATAACATTAAATTAAACATTAAATTCCATGAAGAGAAATATATTCATGATATATAATTTCAAAGAGTTCAGTTTATACACCATGAAAATGAATAATTTTTTAATATGATATATGTATTGTAGAAGTAAAAGTGAGATGAGAAACCCTTACCTCAGGTTTGAATGAATTTTTATGTGTCTGAAACTCTTATATAATAAATATAAGTTAATTATAAATCTATAATAGAACCATAATATTTTATATCATACCATATATGATTTAAATATAGTCTTTTATCACCCATTTGTTAACAATTCTCTGTTAAAATCAATGTTTTTGGGTGATAATTGCTTTGTTTTTCATGTATGGTTTAGTTCGGTAATTTTGTTAATTTTAATTTGATAATGATTAAATAATATCCAGAATTTTAACCATGATATAAATATCATATATATTCATTATATATGTATTTTTATTAATCCAATAAGGTTAGAGACAGAAAATGGATTACAATGTTCAAGGAGACAGTAGGTCGTACATATGTATGAAAGTTGTTTCCATTTTTCTCGATAGATAGAGTGAAAGTGAAATAAATATTAATAACCATTAAAAAATAATTATTATTCCATATATATAATTTATATTAATAAAATACATCCTTATTACCATCTATATAAAAATAAAATGAAAAACAATTCACATTGCTATATAGAGGCGGTAGTCCACACGTACGCACGAGCGACGTTATTGTTTCCCAAGGATTAGAAGATACTATGTTATATATATTTATATAAGTATTTTTATATCTTAAATATCATATATATTCATTAAAATTAACCTTACTACATTTCATGTAAAGTGTAAGATAAAAACAAATCACATCCCTTTGTGAGGCGGTAGTCAACTATACACACGAGCGATGTTATTGTATCCCCCATGGAATGGAAAATAAGAAGGTATATGTGATATAATAATTAAATAATTAAAATAATTTCATAAATATCATATAAATATTATAAATCTATCATTTTATCCATCCATTAAAGGTGGTTATGTAAAATTAATTACAGCGGTTCGTGAGGGGGTAGTCCACCAAACACACGATCGACGGTTTGGTTCCCATTTGATAGAAGTCGAGATGGATATGGTATATTTCATTAACATAATAAAATATCATTATATAGGATATACTGGTGTTATTATATTATCATATTTTAATAAGGATTGAAAGAGGTGGAAGAATAAATAAAACAAATATGCATGTTTAAGAATTTTACCTCTTTTTTAGAGAGACTCTTTTGGTTTATACATAAAACCTTCTTAGGAGGGATTACAAATCAAACTAAGGAATCTAGGATTTGTTTATGAATGTAATTAATTTATTTTATTATGTTTTTTTTTGAACCGAATGGTTTTGTAAATATGAATATGGGAGGAGAGGGGTCGCCTTTTATAAGTGGGGGAGAGGACACCCATGGAATCTTTGAAAATATAAAGTGATACCCATGTTTTTCTCATTTAAAAGGCCTCTAAAATGGTTCATTATAAAATTTTATATATTATAGGGACGAAATATGTCCATAAAATGGGTTTTGTATAAGTTTTATGTCATTTTTAGTCTTATCTTCTTAGTTTAACCCCCGATAAATCCATATTTAACTTAACCATGGTAATTATGTTTTTCTGTTTTCAATATTCATTTTAGTGAACAATTAAGTTGAAAATATTATATAATATAAATTACTATGGTTCCAAATATGGAATCTACTTTTATAAATTCAATTCACATAATTGGAAAATTTTAATTTAAAATTAAAATGCCCATATAATGAAAGAGCGGTTTTACTATGGGAAAATTCTCATAAGTATGGAATTTTTTAAAATAAAAATTAAAAAATAAATTTATTCCAATGACCTAAATTAGTTAAATTTTAATATATTTGAACTAATTTTACTTTAAAACCAATTTAAAATATAATTTAACTTTTTAAATAATTAAAACGAAAAAGTGGGTTTCAATAAAAATTAATAGTTTTCACTATTACTCAAAAGTTTAATATTTTCAAAAAAAATCATCCAAAGATAATTTAGACATGTTGATTTAAAAAAATAATTTATTTTTCAAAATTAATTTTCTAAAATTGTTAAAATTTAATTTTAAATTATGTGCACAATGTGTGAATAAAACGCCTTTTAGAAAAATACGGTTTTTTAGAAAACATTTCTTTTTCTTTCAAATGATTCTTATTTTATTTATAATAAATATATTACCCTTGAATTTATTTTATACATGTGTAAAACATATAATGTTAATAATTTAGTTACTACTATTCATACCTACCATATTAATGACAAGGTTATAATTCTTATTCTTAAATAATAATATTTTAATAGTGTATCATGTTTCATTCAAACTCAATGTTGCAAGCATTTTAAACTACCAAATAGGTTAAATTTATTTAAAAATAAATATATCATAAAGTATTAGGGTGTTACATTGTCTTATAATCTTATTGTTTCATGTCATGTATGTTTTCAAACATGATGATCCTATTTTAAAATCTCAAGGTATTCATTCTATCCCATTAAATAAATTAAATCCTCGCAATTTAATCTTGATCCCTGTAATCATGGTTTTGACATTTCAAAATACCTTTTTTGGAAAACCACATCATAAAACTGATTAATAAAAAAACCACTTGATAAGAGAATAAGGGAAGTATGAAAGTCATCTGAAATAACATATACCAGTTTTCGAAATAGTATTACATTATTGGAAATTGAAGATATAGACATAAAAAAGCTTAAATAATCATTGATCCTAAGAAAGTGAATGATCTAGAAATTTTAATGAAAATAAAGCCATAAATATTTGATGATATAAGAGGCCATTTGATTCATAGGAAATTAAGATTCTAGGATATCTTATTTGTTTCAAAATCCTTTTCCTGGAGTTGAGGAATTCCTTTACCATCTAGACTGAGAACATAAGAAAATATAATTACTTTATATCATTATGTATTATAGTCATTATTTCATCCTTTTTGGGATTCAATTAATTACAACTTCTTCTCTTACTCCAAAAAATTAGTATCCAATAGGGATTTTTATGAATGAAGAACTAAAATTAACATTTAACATATCATTAGATCAATAAAAGAATGGAATGTCCTTCCTTCTGTCTCTAGTTATTTTCAAAAAACAAAACTTTCTAGAACAATTTATATATTAATATCTAGTACCTCAATAGTAATCTCCCAAAATTCAACTTAATCCATTTCATAAATAGCTACCTTAAGACTCGTCCAAAATATGTCTAACCAAATTCAATGTGAAAAATTTTTGAAGGAAGGTCACCAAATCAACATATTCCAAAGACAATATAATTTTGCTCTTAATGTCACATTCCAAATATGTGAATTCCTTGATCACCATAAAACTTTAGTGAAATTATGCATTCTTTCAAAAATAAAAATATTAGATTTTCAAGTATATTCTATAAATACAAACATATTGTAAACTCCAAATAAGGTAACATAAATAATAAAATCAATAACCAGTTTCAAGGTCACTGATCTTACCCCACAAACATATATTTATCATTATTGTGTAAATATTGATCATATATTGAGGTTATTATTACCTCAATCATGTGTTTTACAAAAATTTAAACTTGACATTGAATTACTTTTCATGGTACCATCCAACATATGCTTTCAAATACTCATAGAAAAAGTACTAAAATATAATCCTTATACATTTCATAATTATTATAACCTTAATATCATCAATAATAATACTCCTATATCAAAATTCTAGAATCCAAACACAAGAACATTAACCATTCCACTTTTTTGTAGTAGTAGCATAATCTTGACTTTGATCCCTTAGATTCTTTGATAGTATATCCCCTTTATTCTTGGTGTATTCATTTGTTTAGTGCCCCATATTCTTATATTTGAATCATTGAACATTGTAAACTTCTTTATTTCCCTTTAAATCATGACCAATTTTGCCTTTATATACACAATTATAGAAAACTCACATTCCCTTCAATTAATTACCAGGGTGTTTCATTCCATAATTATAACATGGGGGAAATCCTTCTTCTTCTTATTCCGTTTATCTATTTTTTCTCGACCACCTTTCGAATCCATAAAACATGGAGAATTATTTCTCTATCTTTATACAACATGATATTATTTCCCCGTGTGATGAGAATGTTTGGGAGACTAGTTCTCCTTGAAGAATTAGATTAAGCCCATCCATGAAATGGCCAATCTTACTCTTTGTATTACGTAGGTAGTCTATAGAATGACATGATAACCATGAAAAGTAGGATTCATAATTAACATCATTTTCATATTCTTTTTCCATTAGATTGAGGAATTGTCTCTCCATATCTACTCTTTTCCCATGAGGAACATAATTTTCCATGAAGATTTCTATAAAATACTTATATTCCATGTTTTTTATTTATTATTTACCCTTGATGTTTTGAATTAATTAATTCCATTTGTTTGCATCTCCAAGTAGATGATAAAATTCCATGACAACATTCTCCATTACATTTATTCACAAAATAAGAAATATCTTCTCTAAGGAACTTGTCCATTGATCCGATACAAATGGATTTGATGTCCCATTGAATGATGGGAGTTGTTGATGCATGAAGCGATCTAACATTGTAACACCACATGGGTGATTATTAGGATAATACAAACAAGAAAGGTTATTTCTCATAACCCGAGTTAGCTACCTCAATATGGTTATAATTTCTTCAATTCCAGTTATAGCTCAAGCTCAAGATTAATTAACATTATTAGAAGGGTACTTACAACATGGGTAATGTTCATTGATATGGTTCTCATTCCTTCCACTCCATTTCTAAAAAATGGTATAAACTATATTAAGTCATAATATTATGAAACCTAATTTATAATCCCAATACTAGTGAAATACTTAACATAAATTGGAAAATTTATGTATAGCTAAACACATAATCATAAACACGGTTTCTTTGAGAAGGTTTTTAAATCATAAAAATATTTTCAAACCATTCATAATGGTTTAAAATAAAATTTGAATTAACCCAAGAATATCACCTAGGAGTTTCAAACCAGGTGTGGAGTAAGGCCCATTTTCTTTTACCAGGTAATGCACATGTTAATCCAAATACACCTTTTCAGGATTATTAACCCTAGATATATCTATTCCATAACCATTTACAATTTTAGTATCCAGAAAGGATGTATTTCAAGGAAAAACTACATAATCTCTATCTTACCAAAACATTAGGATGTTATCCTATACTTAGACTTATCCTTAAATTAGGTTATAGGGTTATGTTACCTAATCTATATTTCCCTAAATATAGTTCCCAAGGTTTCTACTAAATTTTCTATGATACCAACTATAAAAACCCCAACCCTAGTATCTTATAGTAAGTGGTTGCTTTATTAAATTGGAATAAGATACAAGTAATCATGTCCTGGTTGAATACATAGTTTATTAGTCTTGGTAAACTAGATACATACAAGGAATTTACATTAAAATTGAAAACATATAATACAAAAGAGTCTTTTCTTTTAGAATTTCTTTATTCATCATAGTGTATCCCTGTATATAAATCACAAAACTCTTCCTGGTATCATGGGGAAAATAAAACATAAGGGGTGAGCTCATATGATCAGTAAGGGTATGTATTCCATAGACGTTATCATGAATAAATAATCATAATAAATATGAAAAGGTAAATAACTAAAATTTATTCCATTAAAACAACAACTTGATCATAATATGGCAGGAATAAAGGATAATCAAATAAAGGAATATAAATAATCATTGAGCTTAAAATTTATTTACGGATATTCTAACTAATTGAATAATCACCTGGACATAAATAACTGATCTCATAATGAGAAAATTCATAATTCCAGACATCTAAATCAAAAATTCAAGACCTTTTACAAGACAGTTTGAGTCTATGGGTAAAAACTCATCTAAGTTTTCTAATTAGTTTGTCTCATGAGACATGTCAGTGCATTGAGGGGCTATATATAACCGGGACCCTCCCATAACTTACTAATTCAAATCCATTCCTCATATTAAAGGTTTGAAACATAATCAACATAAAAATTTGTATTTAATAACTAATGTATGATATGTTAATACTTACTCTAATCAATAAACATAATCATAAATCATCAAGAGTAATATGAATGGTATAAAATGGATACATCCCCAGTCAAACTGATCATAAACCATCTAAAGGAAAAATATGGATGGTATCATTACAACATATCCCTAGTGGATCATAAGTAAAAGAATGTTTTTATGTCAATGATGAATAGAAATACCATAAGAATGTCATTAAATTTTTTTAAGTAAAATAACCTTATCACTTTGAAAATATTTCATTTTTAAAAAAAGTCACAAAATATTTTGAAAATAGTTTTATATGAAAATAACATTTTAAACATATAGAAAATATTTAAAATATTTATTAGTCATGATGGTAGAAAATTTTGTTTATACCGTACACATTAAAACAAAATTTCCTTCATATTTTAAATAAAATCCGAACAGGCATTGTTTGGAAAATGAAATGAATATTCCTTTCAAAAAAATTGTAAAAAGACAAATGTGGGTGAACATGTCTTCAATACATCATTTTGTGAATGTTAAAAACATTTTCAAAACTTTTTTTAAAACATAGTTTCAGAAGAAAAAGGATTTTTTACTAAAAATATAAATGATATTTCCTTTTATTAAAAAATTTCTAAAAAAATATAGGAATCAAAGTGTGGAAGATGGTAATATTACATTAAAAGTTCATTAATAACTAAAGTATAAATAATTTTATTTTTTTAAGATATAAATTTCATATAATTCCCCCAAAGGAGACTTAAAAAACCATCCTGAATAATGTGAGATTGTGAAATCAACCCTTACCACTTTAGTAACTTTTGAATAATAAGCCCCATAAAAGAAATAACTTCAAATGAAACTTTATATACCATGATTAGAAATATATTCATGATATAAAAATTCACAGTATATACACCGTAAAAAGTAAAAATTGGTGAATATGGCTTATGTCTCATAGAAGTAAAAGTGAGACGAGAAAACCTTACCACGAGTTCGATTTCCTTCATATGTTTGTGAACCTCCTATATAATATATATTGGTTTATTTTAAATATTTAAATGAATCATAATCATATATCTCATACCATATATTATTTTCTTATAGTCTTTAATCACCCATTTATTAAAAATTATTTATTAAAATCATTGTTTTTAGTGATAAGTGCTTTGTTTTCATGTATGTTTTAATTCTCTATTTTTGGTCCTTTTAATTTGATCATGGTTACATAATATCTATAATGATAAACATGATATTAATATCATATAAATTCAATATATATGTATTTATTATTATCTATTAAATTTTGATACATAAAATGGATGACACCGTTCATGGAGAAGGTAGGTCGTATATATGCATCAATATTGTTTCTATTTTTCTTGACGGATGGAATGAAAGGAAAATAAATTTTAATTCAAATTTAAATAATTATTATTATTATTATTTCTTATATATAATTTATATTAATAAAATACATCATTATTATCATCCATGTAAAAAGTTAAATTAAAAAATGTCACATCGCTATGTGAAGGCGGTAATCCACATGTACACATGAGAGGCATTATTGTTTTCTAGAGGATCAGAATTTCAGAAGTTAGATGTGATATTATATTTTAAAAATTATGGTTAGATCATAAATATCACATATATTCTTTAACATTAACCTTACTAACTTTGATTTATAACATAAGTGAAAAATTAATCACATCGGTTTGAGAGGCAGTAGTCTGTTGTATAGACGATCGACATTATCATGTTCCCCATGGAATGGAAAGTATGAAGGTATATGTTATTTCATAAATAGATAAGTATAATAATATCATAAATATCATATTAATATATTAAATCTATCATTATATCCATCCTTTAATAGTGGTGATGGAAAGTGAATTACATTAGTACGTGAGGCGGTAGTCCGTGGTACACATGACCAACGGTTTCATTTTCCATTTGATAGAGGTGGAGATGGATCTGGATTATTACATTAATTTAATAAAATATAAGTATATATTAGATAGTATTTTTATTATATTATCATAGTTTAAGAAGTTTTTATGTATGTGGAAAAATAAATAAAACAAATACACACGTTTAAGAATTTTACCTCTACATCATAGAGCCTCTTTAGGTTTATACCTTAAGCCTTATTAAGAGGGACTCATAATAAAAAAATGTCCACTAGGATATGGGGATGGAACTAATTAAGGTATTTTTATAGGTACTAACTTATCCAATGTGATTTTTAATTATGAATATAGAAGAGAGGGGTGGCCTTTTATAAGTGGGAGGAGGACACACATGGAATTTTTTAAAGGATAAAGTGATACCCAAATTGTTTTCATTCCAAAAACCAAAGAATGGCTCATTATAAAACTTTTATATTATAAAGTTGAAAATTTTCCATAAAATTTGTGTTTAACAAATTTTATTTCATTTTTAAAAATTATCTTCTTAGTTTAACCGCTGGTAAATCTATTTTTACCTTAACCGCAGTAATTAATGTTTACTATTTTCACTATTCATTATGGTCAAGAATTAAGTTGAAATTATTATATATTATAAATTATAATTATTCCTAATATGGAATTCATTTTTCCAAATTCAATTCAAATAATTTCTAGATTTCAATTTAAAATTAAACTGCACACATGATGAAAGAGTGGGTTTCCAAAGAGAAAATAATTATTAGTGTAGAATGGTTTAATATCAAAGTTTAAAATAAAATTGATTCGAATGACCTTAATTATTTAAATTTTCATATAATTTAACTAAATTTACTTTATAAAAAATTTAAAATATAGTTTAACTTTCTAAATAATTGAAACAAAAAGGCAGTTCTTAATAAAAATCATTATTTTTCACTATTCATCAAAAAATTAATTTTTTCAGAAAAAAATTCAAAAAAATCTTCATAATATAATTTTGGCAGGTAGATTTCAAAAATTATGTTACTTTTTATGAATAATTTTACTTAAATTTTTAAATATTAATTTTAAATCATATGTTTAGAGAACGAATAAACTGTTATTTAGAGCAATACAGTTTTTTCATAAAACATTTATTTTTCATTCAAATGATTCTTATTTTATTTCTTATCATTTAATAACTATTGAATTTATTTTATACATGTGTTAAACATATACTTTTAATTATTTAGTTTTTACTATTCATACCCAGCATCTTAACAGTTAGGTTATAATGGTCGTGTTTAAATACTCATATTTGAGTAGCCACCTATGATATATCCATATACTCAGAATCGATAGAGATTAGTGTCACTGATATGTTCACCTTTTAATGATAAGAAACAAAACTCCTTAAAATGAAAAATAATCCACTGTTTGTGAATTTTTTTTCATGATCTTTTCCTTCAAAGTATACATCAGTAAAACCCTTTAATTCTAGTTCACATACCTTCTTATACATTATCCCATACTTGTGTGTGTCTGAGATGTATCTCCGTATCTTTTGGTTTCCAAATTTTTTTTCCTTTGGATTTGATTGATATCATGCCCAATGGGTGATGACATAAACAATGTTATGTCTGAAATATATAAAATACATAGGACTTCCAATTAGATTTTGGAACTATTTCTCATTAACAACTTCCCTTACATCAATATTTCTTAGGTTCTTACCGACCTGGATTGGCGTGGAAACTTCTATAGACTCCTGCACGTCAAACCTTTTCAATAGATCTCTTTCAAATTTTTCTTGTAAAAAATAGATGTACCATATTGTCTTCACAATTTAAATCCCCAATAAAAAATTCATTTCTTTTAGATTTGACATTTCAAACCTTTCATTCATGTTTAATGAGAATTCATTGCCTAAAATTTCTTCATTGTAAGAAAATATTATATCATCAACATACACAATCAAAATGAATGATGTGGAGTTGGTCTTTTTTACATATATATATTTTTCCAAATTCCCTTTCTAAAACTTCATGCCTTTTAAATACTCAACAAGCTTAAAATACCAAGACCTTGGAGCTTTATTCAACCCATAGAGAGACTTATTTAACATACATATCTTTCTACCATCTAAATATAGCTTAATTCCTTCAAGATGTTCAATGTATACTTCCTTATTAATATAATCATTTAGAAAATCTGATTTAATATCAATCTAAAATTTCTTGAAACATATCTAAGTTGTTATTTCAAGGAATATTTTAATGGATTAAAGTCTATCCACAAGAGAAAATGTTTCATCAAAGTCAATCCCTTAAAATTTTGAGTATCCTTTATATACTAGCCTTGATTTATTTCTAGCTACTTCACTATTATCATCAAGCTTGTTTCTAAAAACCCATTTTTCTCCAATCATATTTTTTTTCTATGGATCTAAGAATAAGTTCCCAGGTTTCTTTATTTTAATCTGGTTTAGTTCTTCATTCATGTCTTGAACTCACTCTTCGTGTTTGAAGGCTTCCTCGACAGTTTGAGGTTTGACCATTGATAAATGACTGGTATTGCTAGTTTCCATGATCTTCCTTCTTATCTGCACACATTGATTATAATTCCCAATAATATTCCTAGTGTCAAAATGTTTTCTTAGCCATGCATTTTTCTCCTTAGGCTTCTGTTTTCCATCTTCGTTACTTGAAATTTCATGATTTATATCATCATGTGGATTTTACATATTTTTTATATTTTCTTCAACAGGTTATAAAATAACAACATCATCCACATCATATATAATGTTAGTATGTATAGTCCCTTCCTCAATTTCAAAGAGTATGATATCATCTCTATCAATTATTATTTTATTTTTATTATTGTAACACTTATATGATTTCTCATTTGATTTCTACCTAAGAAAAATTCCATCTTCATCCTTATCATCAAACTTTCTTCCACTTTTGTCCTTTCTCTTGATCAAACATGGACTTCCAAACACTCAGAAATGTTTACCATTTGGATTCCTTCTAAACCACATCTCATAAGAATTCATGTTTGATTTTTTTCTTAAAAGATGTATATTTTGAATTTTTATTACAGTTTTTGATATACTAAAGCTAATAATACTTCAATATGTCATGTTCTTCTAGGATAGTCTTAATCATATAAACTATGATTCTATTTTACCTTTCATCCAATCCATTTTTGGGGGGAGTAAATGGATCACTAAATTCATGTTTGATGCCATATCTTTTAAGATATCCATTAAACTATTTGATGGAATATTCAGTTCTATTATCTAACCTTAATATATTTATGTAAAATTCTTTTGGTTTTTATACAAGTCTTCTAAATTACATAAATCTTTCTAGGGATTGTGATTTTTGAGACATTGAATAAATCAATCCATATATGTGATGTTATCTATGAATGTGATGAAATAACATTCTCCAATTATTGAAATTTTAGTCATGGGTTCACAAACATCAAAATGAATTAATTCAAGAGGATTTATGGATACAATTTTGACTCCCTTATGATTTCATGTCATCATTTTCCTTTTTTTCAACTTTTACAAATAGCAGTAGTTTCTTCATTTATCAAAGGAAAAAATTTCACAATTTCTTCTTTATTCAATATATTCTTATTATTTTTTCCAAGGCGACCCATGATTAAGTTCCATCACTCATTTTCTACATTTTTTTCTAGTAACAACCTTATTTTTATTCCCCCATTTGAAAAAAAATTCATGGGGTTCTCAAACCCCTTGTAACCATAGACCCTTATCTTAATATTTTGACTATTCATCCATTCATTATGAAGATAACCTCATTTACAGCATCACATAGTTATGATACACTCAACATGTTGTGGTTTAGGCCATCCATAAATAACACATTACCCAGACTGATTTGACTTTGACCAATGTTTTTCATCCCAATAACTTTAATCTTAAGAGAAATTTCATAACCAAATGTCAAAAATCCTCCTTCATATTTCTCAAAAACAATAAGCTATTTAGATCACCTATCATGTGAGATAAACACCCACTATCTATATCCAATGCTTTTCTTATTTACAATATTTAAATGAAACCATGACAATATATTCCTATTACCTAATCTAGATTTGATTATAGTCATTTCTATGCTTCTCAAAAATAACCAACTGATCAAGGATGAATTATAAACATGCATATGAAGTATGTTATTTTTTACCACATCTTCCACATACCACTTTCAAGTAATCAAACTATTTTTCACTTAAACATCCATTTCATACCATTGATGTCTTGGATGAGTTCTCACTTATACCTACTATATCTCCTTGGTTCCTTCTCTCTTTTCAGTATCATATTAGACATATTATACCGGTAGAAAAATCCTTATGTCTAAAAATTCCACAACACCAACTGTATCCTAGAAATATTCAATTTTGATAAGATTTATGTTATTGAATGGGTTGTTATATTTCTCTATTTTCTTCCCTCAATGAGTATATCTCTCAAGATAATTTCATGTAGTTCTTCCTTAAATATCTTTGATTAATAATTTCCCTTTTCTAAATTTATTTCTTTCTAGATTTTAGAATAATTGAGTCTTTCTATATGGAATTCATCCAATCTTGATTAAAATCTATAATGAGTTTCTTTAGTCATTGTAATCACCTTTTGTACTAAAACCTCTGTAGACTTTATTTTTTTCATATCTTGCATCCTTCTTGGAGTAGCTATGTGTTATAGACATCTTAAAACATAATTCTATTTGTTCAACAACCATGTTTTTGATACATTTTATTTTTATATTATTCTTATTAGTTTTATCATTCTATATCCTGAGTTTATCGACATCAATATCTCCTAGGATAATTGTGGAGTTTATATCTTCAATGGTTTTATCCTTCTTTATACAATCATGCTTCGACATATCAATTTATTTTACAAGATTGTATTTTTCTTCTAGAAGATTAAATTTCTTTTATAACCCTTTTTTCATTTTTTATTATCCTCTATCAGCCCATAAATTTCTTTTAAAACCATCTGGATCTCTATTATCATGGAATATTCTTTGGCAGTCTCTCCTTCATCTACTGTATATTCACTATTTTATTGGGATTCATATTTCGATGGGATTTTATCTTCTTCTTCTTGTTCTATGAGCATGCTTTGAGAAAAATATCTAAGAATTCCCATATCACCACTTTCCTCACTATCAAAAACACCTTCTTTGATTGATATAAAGTTCCTTCAAAAGGATCTTGGAGAAAATTTCATCTTTAATTTTGATTGTGTAATTGAGTGATCTTTAGAAATTGTTTTCCTAGAATCTTCTTCACTTTCATTTTCCCTTTCAAGTCTCATAGGATGGTTAGTAGAGAAATGGAAAACCTTTCCATTTTAAAAACATTTAAAGGGAATTTTACTTCTATACTTACCTCATATGTCCTGACCCTATCACGACCCAACCCAACAGGACTCAAGCCGCGACTCCCCAAGCCCGCCTTCAATAGGCCAGGGGCTGGCGTTTAGCGCCGAGTAGGCTATCACACACAAGGGAGGCATTAGCATAAGGTACCTGTACACACACACCCACATACACCTCCATGAAACAATGAAAAGATATATAAAACTAAAAAGAAAATGCATGAATACATCTATCCCAAAATAAAGTACAGTAAAAGTACAAAAGGGAAAAACATGGTCCACCGAAAGAAAACTAAAAAAATGTCCAACCTACTCAAAAGGAGGTAAAACACTGCCAAAACACCTGCCGGTAAACTCCTCAGCACAGCACCGGTAAACACCCCCGGTCAAACCCAGTCACTAAGCTCTGCCTGCTTTGGGTCCTCCTAGGACTCCGTCGAAAGGCCTGTGGTCTGCACAAGACACAAACAAGTGCGGGCAAAGCCCGTGCAGGGGTGAGTATAACAATACTGAGTAGGAACCCCAAAAACCCAAAACAAAAGAGAGCAACTGAAAGGCAACAGTCCACTCATCCTAGCCAGAGGGAACCCAGATGAGAGAGAAACTCCATCTCGTGACCATCCTCAGCTAAACACAACTAGTCAGCTCAGCTCAGGTGTATGCCCATACATACACCTTGAACAATCCAGATATACTCAGCTCACGCACCAAGCCACATGAGGTACCGACCTCATCACCAGCAACTGTTCACAACCAGGATAACACACTCCACGATCACTGTCATCCCAGATGACACTCGTCGGAGAGATACACTCTATCAGATCCCACACAAACATCTCAAACGCTCACCTAAGAGATCACGCTCGTCGGATACCGTCACTGAGAAAACCTCGCTGAAACAACATATACATCAAACTCCTCAGATAGGGGATCACTCCTAGGGTCTGCTAGGGGATACCAGAACCCACACCGGTATACGAGGATCTCACAGATAGGGGATCACTCCCAGGGTCCACTGGGGGATACCACAACCCGTTCTGGCATTCGTAGATCTCACATATATGGGAGCACTCCAAGGATCCACTGGGGGATACCACAACCCGATCTGGCGCTCGGCAGAAACATGTCACTCGGATAGAGGATTGTCACCCGCGTAAAGGTGATCACGACGATACCGGAACCCTATCTGGTATAACTCGCGGTGTAGGGGATCGAACCGACGATGCATCAACCCTACCAAAACCACATGTTGAGTAGGGGATTGTATATCCAACGATACCACAACCCTACTATAATCTTCATGCTGAATAGGGGATCGTATACCCGACAATGCCACAACCCTACTGAGCACGGCCCACTGCGTAGGGGATCATAATTCCGATGATGCCACAAACCCTATGGGGTTAACCAGCTACATAGGGGATCGTCGCCCATGGATAAGCGGTCACAGCGATACCAAGAACCCGATCTAGGGAAACGAAGCTAGAGGATCCCGCTCTGGGTCCACCGGAGGGATGCCACAACTCTAACAGATTAAACATCCCATCGAGAGGATCAAAAACCAATACTAAGGTTGTGATGTCGCGTGAACCCTCGTAGGAACGAACCAAGGGAGTACCCTCAACCACTGATGGTCCAAAAGTCGCTAACCCGAGCGACCCACCACAACGCAACCCCACGCACCTCCAAGGCCAATATCGAGGCCACCATCACGATCCACACGGAAAAACATGCAGCATAGGCTATTTACTCGCCCGGAACGGACAACCGGTGAAAAATTCACTATTCACTGTATCTAGCCCATGTGGGGCCCACACAACGATCCCAAAACTCAACAAACTGATCATACCATTGCGATCCCCTCAAAAAAACGCATGGGATCCATTAATCGTTCGCCCCAAACGGTCACTCTGTGAAAAAGGTACTATTCACCAAAGCCAACTCGGGGCGGGGCCCACACCTCGATCCCGAAACACATCAAACGGATCGCACCATTGCAATCCTCTCGGAAAAAACACACAGGATTGACTATTCATCCGCCAAAATCAGACCCCTGAGGAGAAAGTTGTGTTTCTCCGTAAATGCCCAAACCCGGCCTCGTGGGGCCCGCACCCCAAACTCAGTCCCAACACCCGGAACCCATCAAAAAACGTCCACCGTACCATCAGGGTCTCAACGCCACTGATGGAACGTCAATCGGAAGCTTCGGGTAGAAGATACGACGGCCCGAAGTCGAATAATAATAAAATATTATTATTTTATTCGACGTTTCAAGCTCCCGGGCCATGATCCCGAAACATAAAACTCTCGAACCCACACCGAAGGGTTCGCCTTGTCACCAGGGTCGCGTCGCCGCAGACAGCACGTGAATCCGACCTCTGGATTGCAAGAAACGGGGGTTTTAACCCCCCCCCCCCCCCCAGTAATAAAAAGGGGTCGGCCCGCACCGGCCAACCCGGTCACCGCCGCCGCCGGCCCACCCTGGCCGGCAGCCTTACGCCATGCGGCATCGGAGTCGCGCCAGCGGACCTTCTGTGGACCACAGGAGGCACCCCGGTGGTCCGTTTTGCGATCTGAAGGTACCGGCGCGACCCTCGGGACGCGATCTTCCCTGCTACGACAAAACAAAACGAAGCAATTCGCAGAAAAAACGAGATCAGGGGATTTAAACTCAAACTGCCTACCTATTGGCGAATCGCCGAAGCTTCGGGTGCAGAACGACGCCTACGACGTGCTGGAGCTCGATCCGCTGACGATTGGTGCTGAAAACGGACGATTTCAACTCGATCCGACAAAGAAACGGAGGAAAGAGGTGGAGAGGTGTGTCGTGCATCCGTGTGCGGGAGGAGGGAGGTGAGGATGAGTTTTCTTTTCTTTTATTTAAAAACTTCATTTAACATTAACACCCCCGACCAGACCTCCCGGCGCGGAGGTACTTAGGTCGCCCCTAGGGTAAACGCGTCGTTCTGAACGCAACAGAAGACTCTGATTTTTTATCCGAGACTCCGTTCAGAAGTTATTCGAGCCGACGCTCGTAAATAAACTTTTCCATTTATTTACGAAAATGTCCATGGTGGCTTTTCTCACAGCAGGCCCGCGCCCACAATGTTTACACCCCGCCTAGGGTAAACGGCACATTCCGGACGCAACTGTGCCCTCAGATTTCTGTTCCGAGCTACCGTTTAGGAGATATCACACCCCCGCCATGTGCATAGTATAAAAATACTTAATATTTTTATAAAATTAATTCTGGGCACACAGGGCCTCGGAAGCGCATGCCGTCTTCACGCCTAGCTCTGGAATTATTCATAGAAATATTCCAAAGTCTGACAGGGCCAAAACATGAGTTGCTACATCCTCCCCCCCCCCCCCTTAGAACTTTTCATCCCTGAAAATCCATAAGCACAAGGAAAGCGACTGGACTCTCAACTAGGTCTCCCACGCTAGCGAGTTCACCAACAAACACACATGCCCAAACACATAAGTCAGAGGAACTCATCCACTACACCTCAACACTTTCCACTTTGGGTGGCACTGACTCGCCCACACGGTTTTGATCGCGTCACAAAAAAACGTCTCAGTGGGGGAAGGATCCCTCTTCCTCACGCATTCGAAGCACGTCGAACAACACCCACACAGGGTCTTACAAACGCCCTGACAAAAAACTCGAGAAAGCAACGAAAAGAAAAGAGTACCACTAAACAGTGTCTATCAAACTACTGCAGTAAGTAAAAAGGACACAAGGCGTACCTCTATCCATCCGCAGAGCCTCTGGGTCAACAACCTCTAGGGCATGCAGCTATCCTCGCCCTCGGCCACCAGCTCCCTGAGCTTGGCGTGGACCACCTGGGGGTGGGGGTGGTGGCAACTGATACCGCCTACCACCTCCTGCTGCTGCACCAGCATCATCACCACGTCCGCTTCCCTACGGACCTCCTTGCTCAAGACGCTGCCTCTGCCAAGGTGTTCTGTCGACCGGCTCCCTCTCAGTAGCACGATGGGTCGGACAATCTCTAGCAAGATGTCACCGACCGTCGCAAGCATAACACCGCCTCTCCTGTGGCTGACCAAAACTGGCATGTGAGCCCTGTGAGCCCTGAGCCTCATATCCTCCATCCTGGGGTCGCCTCCAGAAACACCGGCCACGTCCAGACCCCTGAGTCTGTCGTCGACTACCAGATGTCGATCCGACGGATGAAGTCTCATCTCTCACGTGCCCAGCACTAACAGGCGTGATCTGCTCGGCCAGAAATCTCTCCACCACCAAGGCTCGCTCCAGCACTCCAGCATAGGTGGGCAGACACAAAGAAACCACACCGTCCTGGATGTCCCTGCGTAGGCCCTGCTTGAAGGTCTGAGCCCTAAAGAACGGGTTCCGAACCATATCCAGAGAGTAGCGCGACAGGTCGGTAAACCTCGTTGAGTACTCCGACACAGTCATGCCTTCATGCCGAAGTTGTAGAAGCTCCTGAATCCGTACAGACCTCAGCGTCACCGGTTAGAACTCTTCCCTGAAGAGCCGCTCAAACTCATCTCATGTGAGCGTCTCCTCGTCATGGGACTGCATCACCAAACTCCACCATTGTCCGGCCGAACCATGCAGAAGGCTCGCCGCTGGGACCACCATCTGATCTGGAGGTGTCCTCACTAGGCGGAAAACTCTGGTGACTGCTTCAAGCCAGTCATCAACTGCCTGATGGTCTGGATCACCCCGGAACCTCAGAGGTCGCTGCCTCTGGAATTCGTGCAGTGCACTCATCCTGCGTGCAACCTCATCCTGCACTCCTGGCACAACCAGCTGCTCGACAGGTGGTGGCTCAACTGGAAGAGCACCGGGAGGTGCAGCCTTAGAACCTGTGCCCTGGTCCACAGCCTCTACACAGGGAAGATCATCACCACAACCACGTTGCGGAACCCCTGCTGGCGGTCGTCGTGGAGGCATCCTGAAATACAATCAAGACGCTCTATAGTCAAAGAGTATATCTAGAGAGCTGACTTAAGAAGAACAAGGAAAAACCCAAAGCTCATTCCTATATGATGCATGTACCGTTTTTCCCCTACGACCAGTGTACGAATGTCCCGAGTCAAAAGGCAGGTTATCAGAGTCCTGGTGTATGGATACGTGGGTCGCCGCACCAACACTAGTGTAACACCCCAAAATGATAAAGGGTTAAATGACTAAATGATATGACTCATGTGAACAAGGTACAACTTCCTTTTCAGGACCCTACCTGATTAGAACTCCACGGTTAAGCATGCTTGGCCTGGAGTAGTAATCAGGATGGGTGACCTCCTGGGAAGTCTCCCAGGGTGTGTGTGAGTGAGGAAAAAGCACACTGAAAAAGACATGTGTTGGCCTGTGGGGACTATCATTAGTCAGATGACCCGTTCATGCATGTGGGTGGACCCTGGGGTGGGCCCCACGTGTCTGCGGGGGAAACTGGTGGTACCTGGTGGGCTAGAACCCGACGGCCTTGTTAAGGCGGGGTGTTTGTGCTATCACTGGGACCCGGTTGTCACATTTGGTATCAGAGGTGGTACCCAGCCTTAAGTGCGGTGCACTGCTTGGGTTGAGATATAGGGCCCACAACGAGGTCGTTGTGCTCTAAAGGGGGGTGATTGTAACATCCCAAAATGATAAAGGGTTAAATGACTAAATGATATGACTCATGTCAACAAGGTGCACCTTCCTTTTTGGGAGCCTATCTGATTAGAACTCCACAGTTAAGTATGTTTGGCCTGGAGTAGTAATTAGGATGGGTGACCTTCTGGGAAGTCTCCCAGGGTGTGTGTGAGTGAGGACAAAGCACACTGAAAAAGACATGTGTTGACCTATGGGGACTATCATTAGTCAGGTGACACGTTCATGCATGTGGGTGGACCCTAGGGTGGGCCCCACATGTCTGCGGGGGAAACTGGTGGTACCTGGTGGGCTAGAACCTGACGGCCTTGTTTAAGGCGGGGTGTCTGTGCTGTCACTGGGACCCGGTTGTCACAACTAGAGTCTCTGGCCTGAAAGCCGAGCTCAAAATATCATAACACTGCCTCTATGCAACCCAAACCAAACTCACAGCTAGACCAGCTATGCACTGAGATCCCAAAGGTGGAACCTCCTCTGATACAACTCTATCACGACCCGACCCAACGGGGCTCAAGCTGCGACTCCCCAAGCTCGTCTCCAATAGGCCAGGGGCTGGTGTATAGCTGCGAGTAGGCTATCACACAGAAGGGAGGCATTAGCCTAAGGTACCTGTACACACGCACCCACATACACCTCCATGCAACAGTGTAGACATATATAAAACTGAAAAGAAAATGCATGCATACATCTATCCCAAACCAGAGTACAACAAAATTACAAAAGGGCAAAACAGGGCCCACCGAAAGAAAACTACAAAAAGTGTCCAACCTGCTCAGAAAGAGGGAAAACACTTCCAAAACACCTGCTGGTAAGCTCCCCGACACAGCTCCGGTAAACACCCCCCGATCAAACCTAGTCACTAAGCTCCGTCTGCTTCGGGTCCTCCTGGGACTCCATCGAAAGGCCTGTGGTCTGCACAAGACACAAACAAGTGCGGGCAAAGCTCGTGCAGGGGTGAGTATAACAATACTCAGAAGGTACCCCAAAAACCCAAAACAAAAGAGAGCAAAAAACAGGGCCCACTGAAAGAAAACTACAAAAAGTGTCCAACCTGCTCAGAAAGAGGGAAAACACTGCCAAAACACCTGCTGGTAAGCTCCCCGACACAACTCCGGTAAACACCCCCCGGTCAAACCCAGTCACTAAGCTCCGCCTGCTCCGGGTCCTCTTGGGACTCCATCGAAAGGCCTGTGGTTTGCACAAGACACAAACAAGTGCGGGCAAAGCTCGTGCAGGGGTGAGTATAAAAATACTCAGTAGGTACCCCAAAAACCCAAAATAAAAGAGAGCAACTGAAAGGAAATAGTCCGCTCATCCTAGCCAGAGGGAACCCAGATGAGAGAGAAACTTCATCTCGTGATCATCCTCGGCTAAACACAACTAGTCAGCTCATCTCAGGTGTATGACCATACATACACCTTGAACAATCCAGATATACTCAGCTCACGCACCAAGCCACATGAAGAACCGACCTCATCACCAGCAACTGTTCACAACTAGGAGAACACACTCCATGATCACTGTCATCCCAGATGACACTCGTCCGAGAGATAGCTGCGAGTAGGCTATCACACAGAAGGGAGGCATTAGCCTAAGGTACCTGTACACACGCACCCACATACACCTCCATGCAACAGTGTAGACATACATAAAACTGAAAAGAAAATGCATGCATACATCTATCCCAAACCAGAGTAGAACAAAATTACAAAAGGGAAAAACAGGGCCCACCGAAAGAAAACAACAAAAAGTGTCCAACCTGCTCAGAAAGAGGGAAAACACTCCCAAAACACCTGCTGGTAAGCTCCCCGACACAGCTCCGGTAAACACCCCCCGGTCAATCCCAGTCACTAAGCTCCGCCTGCTCCGGGTCCTCCTAGGACTCCATTGAAAGGCATGTGGTCTGCACAAGACACAAACAAGTGCGGGCAAAGCTCGTGCAGGGGTGAGTATAACAATACTCAGTAGGTACCCCAAAAACCCAAAACAAAAGAGAGCAAAAAACAGGGCCCACTGAAATAAAACTACAAAAAGTGTCCAACCTACTCAGAAAGAGGGAAAACACTGCCAAAACACCTACTGGTAAGCTCCCCGACATAGCTCCAGTAAACACCCCCCGGTCAAACCCAGTCACTAAGCTCCGCCTGCTCCGGGTCCTCCTGGGACTCCATCGAAAGGCCTGTGGTCTGCACAAGACACAAACAAGTGCGGGCAAAGCTCGTGCAGGGGTGAGTATAACAATACTCAGTAGGTACCCCAAAAACCCAAAACAAAAGAGAGCAACTGAAAGGAAATAGTCCGCTCATCCCAGCCAGAGGGAACCCAGATGAGACAGAAACTTCATCTCGTGATCATCCTCGGCTAAACACAACTAGTCATCTCATCTCAGGTGTATGCCCATACATACACCTTGAACAATCCAGATATACTCAGCTCACGCACCAAGACACATGAAGAACCAACCTCATCACCAGCAACTGTTCACAACCAGGAGAACACACTCCACGATCACTGTCATCCTAGATGACACTCGTCTGAGAGATACACTCCATCGGGTCCAACACAAACATCTCAGACGCTCACCTGAGAGATCACGCTCGTCGGATACCATCACTGAGAAAACCTCACTGAAAGAACATAAACACCAAACTCCTCGGATAGGGGATCACTCCTAGGGTATGCTAGGGGATACCAGAACTCACACCAGTATACGAGGATCTCACAGATAGGGGATCACTCCCAGGGTCCGCTGGGGGATACCAAAATCCGTTCTGGCATTCGTAGATCTCACAGATTGGGGATCACTCCCAGGATCTGATGGGGGATACCACAACCCGATCTGGCACTCGACAGAAACACGTCACTCATATAGAGGATCATCGCCCGCGTAAAGGTGGTCACGACGATACCAGAACCCTATCTGGTATAACTCGCGGTGTAGGGGATCGAACCAACAATGCACCAACCCTACCTAAACCACACGATGAGTATGGGATTGTATATCCAACGATATCGCAACCCCACTATAATATTCATGCTGAGTAGGGGATCATATACCCGATGATTCCACAACCCTACTGAGCACGGCCCACTGCGTAGGGGATCATAATCCTGATGATGCCACAAACCCTACAGGGTTAACCAGCTAGATAGGGGATCGCTGCCTGTGGATAAGCGGTCACAGCGATACCAAGAACCCGATCTAGGGAAACGATGCTAGAGGATCCCGCTCCGGGCTCACCGGAGGGATTCCACGACTCTAACAGATTAAACATCCCATCGAGAGGATCACAAACCTATACTATGTTTGTGATGTCGCGTGAACCCTCGTAGGAACGAACCAAGGGAGTACCATCAACCACTGCTAGTCCAAACGTCGCTAACCCGACCGACCCGCCATAACGCAACCCCGCGCACCTCCAAGGCCGATATTGAGGCCACCATCGCGATACATACGGAAAAACACGCAGGATAGGCTGTTTACTCGCCCGAAACAGAAAACCGGTGAAAATGCACTATTCACCATAGCTAGCCCGTGTGGGGCCCACACAACGATCCTGAAACTCAACAAGCGGATCATACCACTGCGATCCCCTGGGAAAAACACACGGGATCCACTACTCGTTCATCCCAAACGGTCACCCAGTGAAAAATGTACTATTCACCGAAGCCAGCTCGGGTGGGGCCCATGCCTCGATCCCATAACACATCGAACGGATCGCACCATTGCGATCCCCTCTGAAAAACACACAGGATCAACTATTTATCCGCCAAAATTGGACTCCTGATGTGAAAGTTGCGTTTCTCCATAAACGCCCAAAACCGGCCTTGTGGGACCCACACCCCAAACTCGATCCCAACACCCAGAACCCCTCAAGAAAAATCCATTGTACCATCAGGGTCTCAATGCCACTGATGTCACGTTAATCAGACGCTCCGGGTAGAAGATATGATGGCCCGAAGTCGAATAATAATAAAATATTATTATTTTATTCAACGTTTCAAGCTCCCGGGCCACGATACCGAAACTTAAAACTCCCAAACTTTCACCGAAGGGTTCACCTCGTTGCCAGGGTTGCGTCACCGCAGACGGCATACGAATCTGACCACTGGATTGCAAGAAACGGGGGTTTTAAAACCCACATATAATAAAAAGGGGCCAAACCGGCCTGAACCAGCCGGCGCGCCGGAGCTGCGCTGGCGGACCTTCCGCGGACCGTCGGGGGCAGCCCGGTGGTCCGTTTTGCAATCCAAAGGTACCAGCGCGACCCTATGGATATGATCTTCCCTGCTACGACAACAAAACGAAGCAATTCATAGCAAAATAGGATCAAGGGATTAAAACTCAAACCGCCTACCTGTTGGCGGATCGCCGAAGCTTCGGGTGCAGAACGACGCATGCGACGCACTGGAGCTCGATCCGCTGATGATTGGCCCTGAAAATGGACGATTTCAGATCGATTCGGTGAAGAAATGGAGGAGGGAGGTGGAGAGGTGTGTCGTGTGTCCGTGTGTGGGTGGAGGGATGTGAGGATGAGTTTTCTTTTTAAAAAAACTTCATTTAACATTAACACGCCCGACCAGACCTCCCGGCGCGGAGGAACTTAGGCCGCCCTTAGGGTAAGCGCGCCATTCTAAACGCAACAGCAGACTCATATTTTTTATCCGAGACTCTTTTCAGAAGTAATTTGAGCCGACGCTCGTAAATAAACTTTTCCATTTATTTACAAAAACGCCCCTGGTGGCTTTTCTCACAGCAGGCCCACGCCCGCAATGTTTACACCCCACCTAGGGTAAACAGCACGTTCCAGATGCAACCGTGCCCTCAGATTCTCATTACGAGCTACCGTTTATGAGATATCACAACCCCTCCATGTGCATAGTATAAAAATACGTAATATTTTTATAAAATTAATTCCGGGCACACCGGGCCTCGGAATCGCACGCCGTCTTTGCGTTTAGCTCTGGAATTATTCATATAAATATTCCAAAGTCTGATAGGGCCAAAACCCGAGTTTCTACAGACCCGGCCCCCTGGTACCCCACCTGGTCCAATAGTAAACTGGGAGTGACACCCCAAGCCCACCTCCAATAGGTCATGGGCTAGAAATAAGCATTGAGTAGGCATAACACTAAAATGGGAGGTCTTAGTCTAAAGTACATGTACACACAAAAACACCTAGAACCATGCCACAATATAGAGATATAACAAGAAATAACCTCTAGAGAGTAAATAATGCATGTAATAACCTCGAGGATACATATCAAAGTATAGAAAAGTAATAAAAATATATAAATGGAAAATATACACTCCCTATCATAAAATTGGTATCAACTTGAAAATATCTAGAAAAATGGAAAGTTGAAGATAACCCATCTCACAATCCATGAGTCTGACCAAAGAACACGGTCAATGCCTCCAAGTACCACTATGATCCTCTAATTCCAGGTTCTCTAATGTCACCACCGATCTATTTTTCGTCTTCATAAGACATGGAATGCATAGGCATAGCCCATGCAAGGGTGAGCATAAACATACTCTGTTGGATTCCCCAAAAACCAAGAGGGAAGTGATAGAATAAAATAGCCATGTCAACCCAAAGTCATAACGGGAAAGGAAACCCAACACCAGATATGCTCAAACTGAAACCCCAATCATGAAAGTAAAGAAGTATTAGTCTCCAAGGACAACTAAGGATGATGATGAGTCTTATTGTAGCTCAATATATCCCATCTATAATGTTAAGAAACACGTGTATCCTCACAAGAATCAGAGTGGTGGTCCCAATCCTTGCTACTATGATCCAAAATCGAGGATGTAAAAACTCTAGTGGAGGACCCACTCCCTGCCAGAGATCGATGATGGGGGAGTACGACTCCGTAGATAGAGGACCCAAACCCTCTATAGTATGGGGGAGTACTGAATCTCCCTATAAAGGAGTATGAGGGACCTGTGCACTGGTGCGATATGGGAGTTTTGACACTAGAATATCTCTGATGATCAAACTCGATCATTTCCACCTATTGAGGATCACTGAAGGAGTGTCCCCTTCATGTCACCTCATATCCTTTCTCTAATTCCCTATCAAAGACCATCATCATGTCTTATACAAAAAAACTACTTAGGATGGGCCACTCATGGGCCTAAATCTGAAACAAGAGTAGATACAAAATATTGAAGTTCCTAGGAAAATTATACGACACATACATAGGGTCACATGTCACGTTGCATCACCCATAAACCTATGCATGTCCTTCCCTACAAACGGATTGGGATTTCATGTCCCATCACATGGTGTGTCCCTATGGGGACATGACGTGTCTATTCACCTAGGGTCCTGGGCGTGTGCTCTCGAAACATGGCTCGGCTACCCTGGTAGGGTAATATAGCTTGTGGGCCATGAAACATGGCATGTGATACTTAACTCATGATGAAACCCTAGAAACCACAAGAAACTGATATATACGGTGTGTGTTCCTCCAAGATACACAGTGTGTAGTTGCATTTTCCGTAGACATTGAAGCATGGTCTTCAAGAGGTTCCTAGATCCACTATTCCCACTACCAATCACACCATTTTCTATACCTGTAACCATTGAAAAAAGTTAGGGAAAACCTATGATCATTAATTCTATCCTTTGATAGCTAGAAATCGGAATTCAGGTCTCCCTATTGGTTGTTATCACACCTCCCGTCATCGTTCGGGTTCCCATACCCTAGAGATAACACCTGTATTCATAAATTTCACCTAAAACCATCCATAAAATATCAATCTCATTGTCATTCGTACATCCTCTATGATTTTTTTATTTCAATCATACTCAATCCGACCCAACAATGTTGAATCACTAACCCCGAGGGCCAATGATGAATAACAGTGGTGGAAGAAAAGCATAATAAAAAAATTAATATTATCACGGGCTAATGAGAACTTGTCCAACAATCATAAATTAATGAAACAAAAGGGGGGGAAACATAGTTGAAACAAATAAAAATAATTAGGTTTCATAACAGTAATTAATTTATAGGGTCATGCAAAGAAAATAATTTGAAGTAATATAACTGATATACAATCCATGCTAAAAAAGAATACAAAGGGGAGGTAATGCATAAAATAATGAGACCTTCTTTCATAATTGATCAATCATTGGTGAAGAACATGTTCTATAGAGATGAAGGTGAATAACTCACTACGTTCATTGTTCTTCTCAAATATCCCTTGATCGTTTGTCATCAATTCAATTTCCTTAGTTTTCAACGCCAACAAAGCTCTCCCTTCCTCTTATATAATCTCCCAGGGTTATATGGCTAACCCTGAAGATTTTTTATAACAAAATATAAATAGAGAGTGGGTTATTTTTTTGGTCATTAAATAAAATAAATAAACAAAACATTTAATTTATTTAACACACCCACTAACTCTTTCCTTCCATGGAACCTCTAATGCTAACCAAATTATATCTTGGCTATGGTAAATATTTTTTTTATAACAAACATGGTCTCAAATTTTCTATACAATGTCCAAATCAAGGGGAAAATATTTATTTTGAAAATATACACACACACATTCTTTAATATATATGAATATTTTTATTATAGTAATTCTGAGGTCCTGCAACACCCATAACACAACACCATCTCTGAGTAAAAATACAGAGATATATAATGACATTTTCAAAGGATAAAAATATGGATATTGGAGTTGTTACATTATCCCCTTTTTCAAGTCTTCTCACCCCAAAAATAAAAATCTATACCAAAATATGGGGGTACTGAGCCCACATCCAGATTTCATGCTCTTAGGATATCTTCTGCATGCTTCCATACTACAAAAGAACTAAAACCAGATGAATGATTTGACCATACATGATCTTATCTTATCGATCCTCAATCACCACTGGGTACTCCAAGGAGGTGGCTCTATCCTCGATGTCCATTTTCCCCAATCAATTACATGTTGTGGGTGGTGAATGTGTCTCCTCAACTGCAACACATGGAAGATGTCATGCACTCAGTACAATTGTGGGTGTAAGTCCGAGTAAAAAGTAACCTCGCCAAACCCCCATAAGATCTCAAATTGCATGATGAACCTTGGGGATAACTTGATTCCCCAACCAAATCTCTACAACACACATCATGGGGAGAATTTCAAGAAAAAGCGGTCTCCCTGCATGAACTCCAAAGATCTATGACGTTGGTCCGTGTAATATTTTTGTCAACTCTGGGATGTACTCATACGCTCATAGATCACATGAACTCTCTTCATCATCACATTCAACGATTCTATACCAAAAAAGGATGTATTTCAAATCTTATTCTAGTACAAGAGGGACCTGCATGGTTTCCCATAAAATTTCTTAAAAGGTTCAATACCGATAGTGGAGTGATAGTTGTTATTATATGTAAACTACACTAATGATAAGTGGTCCTCCAAGATCCAAATGAATTCCAACACATTATCTCTCATTGTATCCTCCAAAACATAGATTGTATTCTTGGTCTAGTTATCCATATGGGGATGAAACATTGTACTAATCTTTAACGGGGTCCTGAAAGCCTTCGGCACACCACCCCACCACTGTGATATGAACCATGCATCACGGTCAAAGATGTTCATCATGGGTACCCCATGGAGTCAGGTGATCTCATACACGTACAATCACACTAAAATCTCAATCAAATCTACTCTTAGATGGAAAGAATGTTTGTGATTTGTTATGTGGGTAAACAATCACTCAAATAGTGTCATGGCCTTTCACTGTCCAAGGAATACCCACCACAAAATCCATAGATATTTGATACAATGTACATTCATGGTTCTCTAGGGGTTAATTCAAACCAACTAGAACCTCATGTTGAACCTTTACCTGATAAAAAGTGAGGCATTAAGAAACAAACTCAACCTTACCCTACCACATGCCAACACGCCAATACTATCACTGAAGGTCTTTGTTTATATTAACCTCACCGGGATGTACAACAAAGGGGTGGTATGAAACTCCCTCAACACCTCCTCACACAATGTAACCAAGACCACCATCCAACCCTGGAAAAGAATGTAAAGCCTTCCACCTTTATAAAATTGATATGGTGCATCTCCTAAGGATATATGGTCACATAAAACTTCACAACCAATGTGTCCCAACTAAGCTTCTATCACACATTGAAGGAGTGGTGATGTCACCACCATCAACTGAAGGTAAGATACACACGTCTACTCCACCATGGTTGGCTATAATGAGGCCAAATACTCTGTCACCTCCTCCACCATGATAGAATGGTATTTCCTAATAAAAGAATCTTCCACTACATTTCCCATCCTTAGAGTGTATATTATCTTGAATTTTTTGTCTATAAAGAAATCTAACTAATGCCTCTATCTCAGGTTGATATATTTATGGGTTAATATGTACCTGATACTCTGGCGGTCTGAGCAAAAAATGAAATGCTCACCCAGAAGATAATTTCTCCACATATTTAAGTAAAATACTACTACTTCCAACTCCATGCCATGGGTCATGTAATTCTACTCATGGGGTCTCAATTGCCTCAATTCATAACCGATAACGACCTTCCACTTCATCAAAATAAATTTGATTCCAGCACCTAAGGGATCAAAAAAACATCACATAATCATTTCCCTACTCTGGTAGCCTTAACACAGGAGCACTATTCAACACATTCCTCATCTCCTCAAAGTCTCCCTGACACTGCTCAATCTAGGAAAATGACCCCCCCCCCCTCTGTGCCATGGTATTAAAAGGGGGTGCAATCTTGGAAAAGCCTTCCATAATCCTATGATAGTACCCCACCAAACAAAGAAACCATTGTACCCCAAACATGCTCTTGGGTTGTTACCAATCAAGAACTACATCAATCCTCACTGGATCCTTAGTTTTTTTTAAAGGTTGGGGCCGAAGCCTCAATTTATTATTTAAAGAACATACCTCTTTAGACTGGGTAGAGGGTGACCCATTACATAGCCTGAAGGCCCAAGGCCAAGTGGCCTGAATATAAGGCTTGAAAGCCCATTTTTTGGCCCAAAGGACCCCTCGGTGAATAGTACTGCTACAGTACCCGCGCTACTACAATTTCATCGCCGCTACAGTACCTGCTACAGTCCCTCCGCCGCTACAGTGCCGCCACTGCTACAGTTCCGCCACTACTACAGTGCCTTGTTACATTACTGCTACAGTGCTCAGAATTTTTCCCCTACCCAGATTTGATCCTGAGTCTTTTGGATGCCAAGAAGGAGCTTGTACCACTAGGGTACAGGCTCGTTGGCACACTGGATCCTCAGTTATACCATGTTAAGAGATAAAATTCCATTGGATCCAAAACTAACACATTGAGAGATTACCATATAATTGGTGCTCCCAAAGTAAGTTGAAGACAATCCTCAAATGCTTTGGAAGATCCGCCTCATATTAAGAGTATATAAGAATTTTTCCGATAAAGTAAACCACAAATTAGTCCAATTATGGTTAGAAGATCCAATTCATGAGTTCCATGAACATGGTGAGGGAATTAGTCACACCGAAATGAATTATTAGGAACTCACAATAACCATAGTGATATTGGAATGTTGTCTTCGGGATATAATCCTTGTGAACCCTCAACTGATGGTATATAGACCTGAGATCAATCTTTGAAAACCCACTCACACATTTCAACTAGTCGAAAAGGACATCAATCCTCAGCCATGGGTATTTATTCTTGATCTTCACCTGATTCAGGTGACGATAATCAACACAAATCCTCAATCTCCTATCTGATTTATTCACAAACACTTGAGCTGCCCTTGGGGAACACTGGGGAAGATAAAAAATTTCTTTCAAAGTTCTTGTAACATCACCCTCAGCTCCTTGATCTTGGTAATACCCATCCAATATCCCACAGAAGATATCGATGATTTCCTGGAAAGAATTCTATATAATACTATACTACCACTGAAATTTGGATGTCTGATGAGCCTACTGCCTGAAGGACCTAACTCTCCAGTTGATGGATGATCGATCGTAGTTTCCTACTTGTGAGCCCCAATGGATCAGCCATGAGATCCTTCTCACCAATGAAGGAGAATCACATATCATCAACACGATGGAATCTAAATCTCCTGTAGTGATAGTATATTTAAGAACACACTAAAGGAAACCATTCCATACCCAAAATGACATCATAATGTTTCATCACAATGACCATGAGGTCCCACAAGAAACTCTCTCTACTGAGTAATCACTCGCACTACTGGCGATATGCGATATAGAAGAATAAATCCTTTTAGAAACCTCTAACCATAGGTGATAGTCCTAAGACTCTATTGGAAGCTCTGTCTCTCACACAAGGGATATGAAGATGAAAGAATGAGTCATGCCTATATCTATAAGCACTAATGCTTATGTATATAAGTCACAAATCATACCTTGAATCATCTCCTGAGCGGCCTAATCATAACCCTCTACGGCTTGCAACTATTTGTGCCCTCGACTGCTAGACCTTTGAGCTTGGCGTGGGCCAACTATAAATGTTGGTGGAAGTAGGCCATATTTTCACCCTCCCCCTTCATCTCCTCCCTTAAGAGCACCACTTGATCCTCTATTAGCACCACCTCCCTGGGGGTCACCCTAACCATGCCTGAGAGATCCTTGACCACGATGTTGCATCTATCATGGAGGTCCATCCACCATCTATCCACCATATAATGTATACCTGGTTGTGAAATCATGATTCATGTGACCTATCCAATCATTATAAAAACATTTTCCCTCCCTAGGATGATTGGGACCTCTATGTGAACCCTATGTTGCAGATCCATGTGTTTGATTCTAGGCATGAGTATGCCTCCTGTGCCAAGACCTTGAAGACTAATGCCTGCTAGCTACTATAGATGAATCAACCCCATGATGTTAATTGATAGCTCCAACTGCCCGAATTACCATTGTTGTGAAGTTATTTGTAACTAAGGCCCACTCCAGCACTCCAACATAAGTGGGGACGCATAAGGTGATAATGCTAGCTCAGATGTCTCTACGAAGGACTTGCTCAAACTTCCATGCCTGGCAGTATCTATATCACACCATATCAAGAAAGTATTACATGAGTTCATTCAAACTTGATGCATATTTAGAAATAGACATATTTACCTAATACAGCTCACGAAGTTCTTTAATCCATACAGAGCACAAGCTTAAAGGATAGTACTCGTCATGAAACAACAATTGAAAGTCTTTCCTTGAGACTATTATCTCATCATATGTCTGAGTGATCATGCCCAACCAGTGCCCTACTTCTCGATGATGAATACTAGTTTCAAGCACAACCATCTGATCAGGTGGGATCTGAACAAGCCAAAAACTCTAACCACTACCTCGAGTCAATCCTCCACTACCTGCGTGTTTGGATAACCATGAAACCTAATAGGTATCTATCACTGTAACTTTTTTAATATGATAAGATGGCTCAAATCATTATCTTGGCCTAAAATATCTATCGGCTACCCAACATGTTGTCGACCTTCATCCTGGACCACTGGAGGTGTATCCATTTTCACCTAATTGGGTGGAAGCACTACTATATGATCTTCTGGAGGAAGCACCTCATTAATAGGTCCCTGAACTGATGTCTCATTACTCCACTGGTCATTTTCACAACCCTGTATCAGTATCCTAGATGGATTTCATCATAGAGGCATCTTGAAAGTTAGTAGGACATACCACGATTAGATGGCCATATCTAGGGTGGTGACTCAAAAAGGACATGAAAGTCAAAAATTCCATCATATACGATGCATGTACCATTGGTTTCCCTAGAACTAATGCCTCAATATGCTATTTCAAAAAAAAATAGGTAGTCAGTGTCCTGATGTCTGGATACGTCGGTCATCACATCAACACTGGGTTCCATAGCCTGAGATCTGATCTCAACACACTCTAAAATAATTACCCTATGTTCCCAAACCAATCATCAAAAGATGTCTACTACTAACAACAACCCTTGGAAAAACCTTCCTTTGAAACCACTCTTTCACGACCTAACCCATAGGGACCCTACATGAGTATGCAGTAATTCAAGCATGACACCCCAAGCTCACCTCCAATAGGATAGTTTCTAGGGACAAGAATTGAGTAAACATAATGCTGAAATAAGGGGTCATGTCCTAAATTTCCTACACACACACACACACCCAAATCCATGAAATATTGTATATATATAACAATCAGTAACCTCAAGAGAGTAAATAGTGCCTCTGATAACCATTAGGATACATATCAAAGTACAAAAAAGAAATACCAAAGATATAACGAGGAAAAATACATTCCCATCTAGAAAAGACATCCAAAAATAAAAAAAAAACTAAAGAAATGGGAAACTGAAGAGAGTTCAACTCACGATCTCCAAGTCTGACCACAGAACGCGGTTAGTGCCACAAAGCACTACGGGAAAAATGAATATTTGCGACGGGTTATTTGTAACGAGAGCCCATCGCAAATAGTCTTTTGCGGTGGGGTCCCGTCGCAAATAACCTGTCGTGGAAAATAGCGTCGCAAAAAAATATTTTTTGTGACAGCCTTTCACTAAACAAATTATTTGCGACGGTTAGTAGAACCGTCGCAAAAAACAGTCGGCGATTTTTTTAAGAACCTAATTGCGACAGACCAACAACCCGTCACAAATAGCTTCTCGGTTTTTACTCTTTTGTGACAGACCGTCGCAAATACTAATTGCGATGGACCATCACAATTACTTCTTGAAATTTAAATAAAAATAACCCCTTTTGCGACGGACCGTCACAAATAGTTAAAATATTATTTTAAAAAATTAAAATATAAAATAATACCAACAATAATATAATATTAATTTAATATAATTTAATATTAATATAAATAAAATATTAATATTAATATTCGTAAATTAAAATTAATTCTAAAATAATTAATTAATATAATATTATTATTATATTAATGAAATAATAATATTAGTAATATAATAAAAACCTGAGTATTCAAAAAAAATATAAAAATATATTAGTTAATAAAATAAAAAAATAAAAAAAAAATATTTCAATAATAAAAAACTGAAATTTTCGAGCCAATATAAAACAAACTATTTAAAACTTTAAAAAGTTACTATTACAAAAAAATACATTCAATTATTTTATCATAAAATAAAAATATATCACTGATCAGGGGGAGGGTCGTCTAGTGGAGTTGAAGGAGATGGTGGAGGGAACTTCATCACTAAACTGTGAGTCAAACATCGCATGTACTCCATCTGCTCATACTCCTGCTCCTGTTGTCATCGACGCATCTCATCCTGCATTTTTTGTTGTAGTTGCTGTTGTTGGAGGAACTCTTCCTGATGCTACTACTACCATTGACGCATCTCCTCGTGCTCTCTACGCATAGTTCCTACAATCTCACTCTGAGCTTGCAGCTGCTCCTGATATTGTGCATGAGATGATGACTCTCCGCGAGCTCCTCTCGAGCTGGACGCCGACATCGCAGATGTTCCATAAAAAACCTCAAGGGTCACTCGAGAGCTGATACCAACAACTCAGTTTTTCTCGAAGCCATACTGGGTCGTCTGCATCCATGCAGCATCATCAAATCGGGGGGCACTGGTCTGACCATCGGTCTCAGTCTGACTCTCAACATCTGCCTGAGACATCGCGGTCTCATATGACTCCTTCATTTGCAATTTAAAATTAAAATAGTTAAAATATTATTTGTACTTAAATTTAATACTCAAAAAAACTTATACTGACCACAATCTGATGCAGGCGAGCACCTCTAATCTCATAAGTGGCTGGATCACTGTCCAGCCTCCTATAAACTCCGTACTCCATAATATCAGGTTGTGCGACTGCCTATATGAATATAAAATAAACCGTTTACATTTAAAGTTATATAAAATTTTTAAAAAAATGTACTTACCAAATGCTCTTTATGCGTACTGAACGTACGACTACCAGCTCAATGTGTCACCTCTGGTCTCTCTCGATTTTTCCGGTCTACTAATGATCTACTCCGAAATCGCCAACTCAACCAGTGTGTATATAATCCATCCCAAACCTGAGATGAAATATAATCAGGCCGGTGAATGTGACATGTCTCGTCAAACTCTTGCACTCCTACTTTCTCTATCGCTTTCCTTTTCAAATTGTGCAAAAACTGACTGCAGCGCGTACGCATAGCTCCCTTCCATGCCTTCCAAATAACCTCACGTATACTCTCCTCAATCGGATACCATAAACCCTAAAAATAATTTATTATATCATGTAATTAATTAAATTAATTTCAAAATAAATATTATTTATTTACGTACCAGCCAATGCTCAAACATGCGCTGCTGAACATCAACGGGAATCTGATCACATGACACACATGCATCAGAAAAATAATTGTGCAATATAGAGCTCCCATGTCCAACCACTATATATGTAAAGCTGTGAAAAAAATAATTAATCAAACAATTAGAATATAAATAAATTAATGAAAAATAACTAAAATTCACAGGTAAACATACCTCTGTGTGCGTGGATTGAATCCAAGATGTGGACGTCGCTCAGGTATAAGGTCAGGAATCATCAGTCGGGCAAGACCACACCCCCTCTAGGTGCCCCCTGAACTGCTAACAGTCTGAGGGTCGGCTGATCCGACCTCCTACTCGTCTAAAGGTAGATCAGCCTCCTGTAACATACGATACAGATACTCGTCCATCTGAAACACGAAATGTTATTGTTAGAAAATAGTTGAAAACAACTATTATATATAAATATATATTATATATCATTATAACCACCATTTTACTCTGTCAATGTCCATCTTCATTCTCATCTTCAAAGTTGTGGATTTCAATGTCTTCATCTTCCTCCTCAGCATCATCAATTTCCATATTAGTTTCAGTTTCATCGTCTCCTGTCATTTCAAATTCAGTTGAAACGTCATTAACATCATCGTCATCATCGGCCCTTAATTGTGGGGTGTCATCAATGATATTCGTGCCTCTTCTTAAAAAAGATGGATTTAGAGCAGTCTCTTGAAAATTTTCAATTCCTCGCACTTCAGTAGAACCACTTTCACTTTCAGTAAACTGATTCTCTCAAGATTTAATTTTTATTATGTTCCACCAATCATCAAACTCCATTGAAATAACACAGTAATTTGCATAATAAATTTGATTTGCCTAATGAGCCAATAAAAATAGTTCATTTACTGCAAGAAGAATTTTATATTTAATATCAACGATTCCATGGATCAGATGAACAAGCAAGTCTCTCTCAGTATCAAACCACTAACATTTAAACATCGTTATGTAATGTTGTCCCAGATAACACAGTTCAATGATTTTTTCCAACATGTCATAAAAGTCAACTTCAATTTCTCTATGATGTGATCCTCTCAAGCAAACACCACTATTCATTGTTTTTTTATTCTCCATATGCACATGTATGAAATCAAAAACCATTCACCACATGTTCATTATAAGATTTAACCATTTTTTACGATGGGTTACTCAATACTGACAATCGATTATCAAATTTATCAGTATGTTGAGATAGCTGAAAAGTTGTAAAACAAATATCATTATAACAAGTATAAAATTGATTTTTTATGTGATATGAAAAATAATTTATGTTACCGGTTTTTGAAACTAGTAGAAATTTTTTTTGACGTTTTTCTTCAAGAGGAGCTGCTGTAATTTGTGGAAATTGTTTCTGGATATGATTGTCATATAACCTACAAATAAAATAAGATTAATGTATTTTTAAAAAAATTATAGAATAAGTGATAGAAATACTTACAGTACAAATGTGGTAATTTCTTCACAGTTGAGCGGAATATATGTATGAGCTCTGTGACGTTCATCATCTGAAATTCATCGTTCATGAACTCCACCAAAGCCAAGTTCCGGCTGATTGAAAACTGATAATTGACTGTGCATGTCATCGTCAACATTTCTCTCATTACGGCTCATACAGTTATGTTTTGAAAGGTATTTAGATTGAAAGTAATGAGAGCAGAAAAAAGAAAATTTCTCTTGCAAATAAACTTCTGCAATTGATCCTTCAACTTATGCTTTGTTACGTACTTTTTTTCAATTTCTGCATGCATCTCTCAAATGGGTACATCCATCGGAACTATACCGCACCTCCACATTTTGTTTCATGAGGAAAATGTATTATCAAATGTTCCATTGAGTCAAACAAACTTGGTGAGAAGATTTTTTCCAGTTTACATAAAATTAAAACGACATCTTCTTGCAGTTTGCTTATGGCATCGTAGTCTGTTGTTGACACACAAATGTCTCGAAAAAATATGATATGTATGTAAGCGCATCTCAAATCATAGGATTTAACAAACCTATTTATCCAATTGGAAGAAGTCTTTGCATTAAAACATGACAGTCATGACTTTTCAATCCTGTAATATGACCATTTCCGACACATCTGTCTAAATTGGAAGCATAACCATTTAGAACTCTCAAATATGCAATCCACTGAGAAAATAATAAATGACTCTCTTTGAGCAGTGTATAAAATGATTTTGGCTTCATTAACTTTTGTGATCTAACATTTTCAAATAGTTTAAGTTCTGGTCGATTACAAATTTATGTAAGATCTAATCGTGCCTTTACATTATCTTTGGTCTTTCCTAGAGTATCCAAAACTGTATGAAATAAATTATCAAATCAGTTCTCCTCGATATGCATCACATCCAACATGTGACAGACCAATATGAAAAATCCCAAAAAAATCTTCGTTTTATCCAATTGTGCTCTTTTCCAAACCCGTCAATTTTCTGTTCATTTATTATTGATCCAAATGTGATGGTAGGTAATGAAATGACAATTGATTTCAACTCTGTACTTGAGATCATTCTTAGAGGCCCATCTTTACTGTTCCATTTCTGAAATTATATTTGTTTCTTCGAAAAGGATGATCGGTTGGAAGAAATCTGCAATGAAAGTCGAAAAAACAAGGTTTTTTTTCCATTGACGGGCATAAACGCTTTGTTGTCTCTCAAACAATACAGACATGATTTTGGACCATACTCCAACCAGATAACATGTCATATGCTGGGAAGTCGCTAATTGTCCATATCAATACAACTTTCAGTAGGAAGTTGTGTTTCGCAGCAACATCACATGTACTGACATTATTACTCCACAGTGAATTCAACTCATCAATCAATGGTTTCAAATAAACATTGATATTATTTTTCAGATGACCTGGAATTAATAATGTCAAAAAGATATATGGCTCTTTCATCAACATCCATGGAGGTAAATTATACGGAATTATAAAGAAAGATCAACATGAATACTGACTACCGTAAGAATCAAAATAGACAGAAACCGTCAGTTGAAAGACCCAATCGCATGTCTCGGACTTCTAAAGAAAATGATGAATGCACTTGATCAAAATATTTCCATAAATCACCATCAGATGGATGATTTAAGCTTTTACTGGTTGAAATGTTGGTTTTGTGTCATGACATCAATGATGTTGTGTTTTGAGACATAAATAAAAGCTGCAATCTGGGTGTGAGCGGGAAATATCTCAATTGTTTTACATGAACAAATCCAGACTACCATATTTGAGCTTCTTTATACCTTGATTGTCAACATGTAGGACAACTATCCAACAACTCATTTTCAACATAAAATAAGATGCTGTTATTTGAACATGCATGAATCTTTTGATAACCAGGACCCAGATTACGAACCAGTCTCTTGCTCTCATAAAAATTTATAGGCAACACATTTCCTTCAGGTAACAGTGTTTTTAACAAAGAGAATATCTGATCAAACCAACTATTTGACATTCTATTATTTGATTTTATAGCCATAAATTTAGCAACTGCTTCGAACTTGCTTATCTTGCAAGCAGGATATAAGGCATCCTCAACGGACCTCAACAGCTCATATAAATGAGATGGTTCCAACTCAGGAGTTAAATCAACATCATCATGTGTTTCAGTTTGTTGAACAGATGGACCCGCCACATCATGTACTAAACTTTGAAACTGTGCTGGATCTGGAACCAAATTATTAATATCTTCTCTAGAACTGCGTTTACGATGTTAATACCAAAAAACATAATCTGGTTGAAAACCAAAACACAATAGATGACCTCCAACGTTATCAAATGTATCATACGTCCTCAGAACACATTTTTTATAAAGACACTTAATTGTCCCTTCTGAAACAAATTTTGGTTTCGATGATGCAAATGATAAGAAAGCTTGAACACCCTCAATATATATAGGATTTAAATCAGAATCGTTTGGATTCCTGCACTGAGTCGTCCAAGCACGATCATCTAATAATGACTGTTGTCGACTTCTCGTTCCATGTTTTTCTAAAAAATATGAAATAATTAGTTATTTTGTATAATAAGATATAAGATAAACACTAGCCAAAAAAAGAAGACAATTAAATTCTATTTTCTAGCAATTTATAATAATTTTTATTATTTTATAGTTATTTATACTATTTTTTAAGCTTTTATACTAATCTACACTCATTTATAAAAATGTATACTAATTACCACTAATTATTATTAATTTCAGGTATTTTGAACGAATTACTCTTAATTACCAATGACACAATTTCCAACGGATTGGCGGCAACTCTTTTGCCCGATAACTCATCCCCTTGCAACTTTCTCCGACTTAAAGCACTATGAATAGTCTGCTCTAACGTACGAATATCCATTTTCCTATGCACGAGAACATGTAGAGCACAACTCTCCATATGCTCGTGCATACGAAAATGGATATTCGTATGCCCGAGCAGAGTTTTCATAGTGATTTAAGTCGGAGAAAGTTGAAGGGGTGAGTCGTCGGGCAAAAGAGCCCCTTTTGTCTGACAGCTCAACCCCTTGCAACTTTCTCCGACTTAAATCACTATGAAGAATCTGCTCCAACGTATGTCCGAACAGATTTTTTATATTGATTTCAGTGGAAAACGTTGCAAGGAGCTGAGGCGTCGATCAAAATGAATGTCGCCAATCCATTGGAAATTGTGCCAATTTATCAATGTACTCGAATTTATTATGAATTATTACGAATTATTACGAATTATTACGAATTATTAGTATTTATTACTATTTATTACTATTTATTACTATTTATTACTAATTATTACTATTTATTACTATTTATTACTATTTATTACTAATTATTACTAATTATTACTATTTATTAATATTTATTACTATTTATTACTATTTATTACTAATTATTATTAATTATTACTATTTCTTACTATTTATTACTATTTATTACTATACCTAATTATTTCTAATTATTATTAATTAATACAATTAATTAATATTTATTATTAATTAATATTAGTTATTAGTAATTATTACAAATTATTTAAAATTATTACAATTTATTGCTAATTAACACTTAGATATAACTATTCATAAAAATAAATACCGAAAAAGAAATATTTAATTTTAATTTAATTAATTTACATCTAATTAACAAAAATTATAAATAATTGAAAATAAAATAAATTGACTAAACACTAAAAAAATAGATAAATACCTTGAAACTGAAGCTTCTGGAGTATTAAAGTCGCAGATAATGACCGGATTTTAAAGTTTAAACTATAAAAAAAATTTAGAATAAATTTTTTTAGTAGAGATATAGAGAGAAGTTGAGAAAAGAGTGAAATGAGAGGAAACATGGATAAAGTATATATAGGTTATATTATTTGTGATGGGGATATTTGCGACAAATAGCCCGTCACAAATAATGACATTTGCGATGGGACCCGTCACAGATACCTCGACCCACATTAATTACAGTGGGCCGTTAAAAAGTTATTTGCGATAGTACCTGCCGACAAAGTATTTGCAACGGGGCAATAATCCCATCGCAAATACTAAAAACCGTCACCGGTTATTTGCAACGGGAGTAGGAACCCGTCTCAAATAACCTTACCCGCGTTTTGGCGTGTAGTTGGCGCCAAACATTTTTGTAACGGGCGGTAATTCCCTGTCACAAATAATGATTATTTGCGACAGGGTAATCCGCCCGTCGAAAATAACCCCTTTCGATGGGTTATTTGCGACAGGCCCTTAACCCGTTGCAAATAGCCATTTATCCCGTAGTGAAGTTCCATTATACTCTATTGATACCAGGTCCACTAAGGTTATCATCGATCTATTCTACCATTAGCATAAGACATGATATGTGTGAGACTATTCCATGAGGTGGCGGGTATAAATATACTCAATAGGATTCCCTAAAATCTAATAGGGAATAAATATACTAAAATAGAAAACTCAACCAAGTCATAAAAGGAAAGGAAAACAAACACCATATATGTTCAAACTAAAACCCCAATCCTAAAAGGAGAGATTTATCAATCCCCATAGCCAACTAAGGATGATAATGAATTTGTATGTAGCTCCAAAGGTCCCATATATGATGTTAATAAACATGAGTAACCTCACAAGAATCAGAGTTGAGGGTATGTTCTGTTCTATTGTGCTCCAAAGACGATGGATCACTAACTCTAGTGGAGGACCTACTCCCCAACAAGGCTTAATGATAGGGGTAATACTCTTTTGATAGAGGACCCATTCCCTCTATAGTATGGGAGAGTACAAAATCTTCCTATATTAGTGTATGGGGGTCCATACCCTAATCTAAAACCCAAAAGAGGAGATACGCAGAGTAGAAGTTCCTAGGAGAAGTACACGGCATGTACATAGGATCAAATGGAATGTGACATCACCTGTTTTCCTGGGTGTGTCCTTCCTTAGACATGTCTTGGGTTTCCGTGCCCCTCCACATGGTGTGTCCCTATGGGAACATGGCGTGAATGTTCACCCAAGGACATGGGCATGTACCCTTGGCACATAGCTCGACTACTTGGGTAGAGTCGCATCACATGTTGACCAAGCCACATGACTTAAGTTTTTGTGCCCCTCCACATGGTGTGTCCCTATGGGAACATGGCGTGAATGTTCACCCAAGGACACGGGCATATACCCTTGGCACATAGCTCGACTACTTGGGTAGATTCACATGGCATGTTAACCAAGCCACATGACATGTGATACTTAACTTGGGATGAAACCCTATCCACCATGAGAACCAGAGATACATGGTGTGTGTTCCTCTAAGAGACATGGTGTGTAATCGCATTTTTAGCAAAGACTGAAGCCTGGCCTTCACCCAATGACCAAATTTGTTATTCCTGCCACCAATTATTTCATTTATCCCACGCATAATCATCAAAAGTGTAGGGGAAACCTCCAATCATCAATAATTAGCATCTAGTGGCTGGAAATCAAAATTCCAATCTCCCTATTGGTGGTCGTCATTCAACCCTTCTCCATTCGGGGTCCCATACCCCGGAGCCAACACCAGCACTCCCCAAATTTTCCTTGATCCATCCACAAACTATCAATTATGTATCATTTCATGCATTTTCCATGATTCTGTTAGTTCAATAACATTTAAACCAACCTAGAAATGTCAAATTCCCAACCCTAAAGGCCAATGATGAACAACGTGAAAAACAATTGTTGGAAAAAAGAAAAAAAACTAAGGCAAATTACATTTTTCAATTGTGATCCTAGCCAATGAGCGTAAATTGTGAAAAAAATGGGGGCATAAAGCCTCAATAAATATAAATAATTAGGTTCAAGAACAGTAATTAATTTACAGTCTCATGTGAAGAACAGAATTCAAAGTAATATAGCATATATGAAATCCATGCTAGCAAACTGAATACAAAGGGGTGAAAATCCATAAAATAACTAGGCTAACCTTGAGAATGGATTAATCATTGGTGTTGAATAGGTTTTCTAGAAATAAAGGTGAATATCCCACTATGTTCATCATTCATTTCACGGATCCCTCGATCATTCATCATCGATCCAAGTTCCCAACTTGCCGATGCCAATGAAACTCTCCCTTCATCCTCTCTAATCACCTAGGGTTATGCGGCTAACCCTGAAGATTCATCATAAATATGCATAAATAGATAGTGGATTATGTTTTTATTTATTAAATAAAATAAATAAATAATTTATTTAATTTATTTAATGTTCCTGCTAACTTCTGTCTTCCACAGAACCTTTGATGTCAACTGAACTTATGTCATGCCTGGGGTAAACCCCGTGTTTCCAAAACAACTACATTCTTGGATTTTCCATTTGAGATCTTGATCAATGGTAAAACGATTTATTATGAAAATATACATGTGGGTGCTTTAATATATATTAATATTTTTATTATAATAATTCTGAGGTCCCATGAAACTCAAAAATCAACGCCACTCTAAGGGAATATCTAGTGATATATAAAGAATTATTCTATAGATCAAACTATTGAAACTGAATTTATTACATATTCCCCCTATTTTGAAATTTCTTGACAAGAGAGAATGTGTCTTGGCATAATCTTCCACATTTTCTTCTTCATTTTAACTGCCTAGCTTCACTTCAATCTTCACACCATTGAATGGTTTAAAGGCAATTTCCTTTTCTTACTTGTGTTTTCTCCTAAGAGCGGGTCCTCTTCTCAATTCATAATTAATTAGAGTACTATGAAATTCATGAATAATAAAGTCATCAAGATATCTATCTTCAAGAGAATAGATTTTAGCATCAAATTTATCTAGTAGGATTCTCATAAATTTCATTACAACATTACAGTCTTCAAGAGCTTCTCTAAACCCACTAATAGTAATCACAATCAAATTTACCCAAGTAAAAAAATCCATCAATGCGTTCACTCTCATGTATTATGAAATCTTCATACTATTTTCAATTGATATTTATCTTTTCTTCTTCAACTATTCTGTTTCCTTCATAAATAAAAGGAAGCTTCTTCTAAATAAAATTAGAATTTATATACCCCATGAATTTTGTCATTTCCTTTCCGGATCAAGATGACAAAAGAGATTTCCTAGATTTTCCATCCTTTTCAATGTTTATTATATCTATAAGAGACCATGTTTCATTTTCATAGATAAAATTGTATCCATATTGAATAGAATAAAAAATATCAAGCCCAATTAATAGAATGGAAGAAACCTTTATCTCTTTACAAGAGTGAAATCATTTTCCATAAAATGATGGGATGCCTTTGCTATTAACAAAATTGTGTTGATTCATATGATGAACATAGGAGAATCAGTGTCAACCACTCTCTGATACCAATTTTTAGATCACACAAATGGTGACACACATTGAGAGGTGTGAATTAGTGGGTATACCAAATCAAATCCCTTTAACACTCAGGCTTATTTAGCACTTATCCCTCAATATCATCACTTATATAGTAAAGAAAGACACAATAGAATTATTAATGAGGTTCATATCATTTTGGTTGAATATGTCCCAAATGTGTCATGGTCATTATCCCATGCACATACACCCCATATTATTATTAAAAAGATCTTGAGAAAGGGTATGATATTGAACCCATATAATTGTTGGCACCAACTTGTTGCAGTCACGTAGTAAAAAAACAAACGTGTTGCGGAATCGTCGGGAGTCGCAACGATAGAAATGAGATACGAAAGAGAACGCAGAAGAAAAGAAAACACACGAAACACAAAAAATTTACGTGGTTTGAGAATAATCCCTACGTCCACGAAGAGGCAGAATTCTCACGAAAATCAGGAGCGCAAATTACAGAGTTTTTTCAGGTTAGAAACCCTAGCCTGAAATGGGCTACATATGAAGAAGACCACTATTCCGAACACGAGGTCCACGTCACTACAGTGAAAGGCGATCACTTTTGTCAAAATTGTTACAGTGACTGCCGGCTAGAAGTCAAAAGTGCAACAGTATAGTTGACTCTGAAGTCCGCACTGCTACAGTGTATGTCGGTGTCGGTCGGTCAGAGATGCTACAGTGCCGAAAAAATTGGGTCGGGTGTCGCCCCCGAAGCAAGGGCGTGTTGCCCCCTGCAACCTCCAACAAGATCACCGCGGAGCTCGACTCGTGACAGTTGCAGGCCACAAGCATTCGGCCCAACCGAATCGGGCTACACCAAACCAACACAACGCTACCTTGAAGAGAGGCCGATGATAAAAATATGAGCCTCAACTTGGACTACTATAAAGTAGATCTACTTCCCAATCCTTGCCAAAAAATTTCATGGGACTGCTCTTAGATCATCTCCTTTGATACGTTTGTGTATTCATTCACAATCTTAGAATTCTCACAACTGACTGAAGATTAACTATTTTATTTTGAAAACACTTTTAAGGAAAAGTAAGAACCCGTGCCAATACAAAATACAAAGCTTAAAAACCCATATGAAATGGATGAGCCATTAAAATCTAATTTGAGCCTATTCAACATGTTGCCCATAAATAATTTCCAATGAAGATTTCTTACCTCCCTAGATGGGTCATCTTTGATAAGATCCTCAAACTAATACGTTGTCTTTTCCCACATTTGAATGTACTCCATTAATTTCTCTGCATTGAAACCTATTACCAGAATTAGGTCCTGCTTATTGATCCACTATGTTTACTCCTTGTTGGTATCCACAAGTAGTACTCTCTCAGACATCTTATCTGCATCCTCTTGCGAGGCATTAATCATAAGCGATTTTCCCATCATTTCCTCCTTGGAGGGGAAAATCAACTGCAAGAGGTTGACTGGAGCGTGTTTTCAAGCTTCCCTCTGTTGGTCATTGGGTGCACCCCTAAAGAGATCAACTTGGTCAGTGGTGTTCTCAACCACCACCACTGAGGCTTCCTGAATCAAGCTTGCTTCTCCTATCACACCTCCAACTTCTTGTTCAACGCTGTCAGATGATTGGTTTTCACCTTAAACCACCACACTCACCTTCCAATCCTCCACTTTATCATGGGTTTCGAGGTCAGTCTTAGGCCTTGAATTCTTGGAAGACCGTGTATCCATCGGTTTAGGGAGATACAAATAGTCATTGCATCCTTTAGGTTTTTGTTTTTTATGAAAGATGCAGCTACCTGAATCTTTATTTTCTTTTTTCCCCATCTTTCATCTCGGATTGTGGAGCCCTCTTCCATAGTAACCCTCTGCACTGACATCTAAGAAATCACTAGAAAACCCACCACTAGACATAGCCCCAAGGATGCACCGACCTTCGTCAAAACCCTCAGCCCGGATTGTGTCTGGTCGATCCAGATCCAATCCTACAATAGCTAATCCTTAAAATCTTTTGCCCAGTTGAATCAGTGATCTGATCATAGGAGCTGACCATTTATCACCAGAAACATCACCCCATGTGTCCTGAAAACTCATAATCAGGTAATCGTTTCCATCATTTCCAAATGCGGGCTGCCTAACCACATCCTGTATAGTCCTCTGCAAGCCCTCCTTGGGCGTGGTACCATTGCCATCTGTCAAGACCTCAACATAAAATGCTGCATTGGCAGAGGTAGGAGGACCAAAGGCATACGATCCCTCTAGCCCCCTGACCTGGCCGAAGCCTGTATATCTGAGACATCCAGATCGTGATTCAATCTTCTAAGCACATCAGTAATTTTGGTATTAACCTCACCCGGACGAACCTCCTACCAGGTGGGAGACAATTTTGCTTCTTTACCCGTGCCTCGCAGACCGGCTGCCTCCCTAGAGGTGGGAGGTTGAAGCTCCTGCCGGGTCCCCACTTGCAAACTAGGCTCCTCCACGAATGTCAGCTTCTTCACCTGAACTATTTATACAACTTCACCCATCTTTGGATCCATACCACTGCAGTTGACTCCCCGCCGGCAAAAAGAATCCAAATGTCCCAAACGCTTACAATTCTTGCAAAAATCCACCCAGGATTCTAAGAACACCAGTTGTTTTCACCTGAATTCTTCAGCAATAGTAACCCGCACCCACACCACCGGTGGGTTGGAGACGTCGACCTCCACACTTATCCGCGGGTTAATCGGACGGCTAACAGAGAGGGTTCTGTTGTCCGAGCACAGAAAACGACCTACCATATTACCTACCATTTGAAGGATTGCATGGTTTTGAAACGGCAATGGTAGTTTTGGGAAACTAACCCAAATCACAATAGAGGGAGAGTCTCGCTTCATATGAAAATTATAAGACCAGCGAAAGAGGAAGAACCTATAGTCGAGGCAATTACGCAGAGCACTGGACCAAGCGTGGATGAGATCCTCCCCTGAGCGGAACCGAATCATCAGATGATGATTATCGAGAAAGCCGACAATTGCGGGCTCTTGTAACCCACAAAATCCAAAGATGAACCGGTCAAAGTCATCTACTGATGGTCGACAGTGCCAGAAACGGGCAACAAGGGTTAGATCCAAGAGGCTTGAGGCTTCTGTGAACTCCAACATCGACAGCGGAAGTTGAGGTGCTCCATGAAGAAGATCGGGAACCTTCGGGCTGAGCAATATTGCTGGAAACATGGGAAGAGCATCGGGGTTTGTGAATGGGATGAAGGAACAAGACTTAGGAGCTAGTAGGAGGAGATCCTCCCCCTTCCGGCGATTGGGAAGGGGGGAGGCAGAAGCCGTCACCATCTCAGCTAGGGCATCACCGCCGAGAGGCGAACCCGAGAGCGACTTCCATCCCTCGGTGGTAAGGTCAGAATTGTCAACTACCACTTTCCATCTGTTTATTTATATTCACTAAACATTAACTGAATATCCTTTCTATAATTGTTATGGAAATATCATTGAATCTAAGCGGAAAGTAATGACTCATTCAATGCTCATAAATCACGTGTCGAAGCATTATTCATAAACTTCTAGAAAGTTTGTCTCTATACTCAGTTCTTTCGTGGGAGTGATAATTGAATTATTGTGGCCATTGTTTCCAAATTCCGATTCTTCATGAGATTTGTGGTTTTTAATTTTCATAATATTTCAACAGTCATGGTGACATGCCATCACATAACAAAGAATGGAACTCAACAGAGCATCTCAGCATTCTTTCTTCGATTTCAACAAGAATCATGATCATGTGATGGGTCATGATGTTTGCTCCATGAATGGCATATCACATGCATCATTAGATTCAAATATCCTTTTATGAAAATAACAAAATTCTGAAAAATAACTCATTTAATTTTATTTCACACAAGACTCGATTCGGGGTTCTCAAAAATTCATACAATAAATCAATAGACATACTCTGTAAAGGTAAGATATTTTATGAACTACTTGTGGAACTCAAATACCTTACGGGCCTTCTCAAGTATCTTATGTGTTTAATTTAAATTATCTTACAGGGCTCCAAAAAATTCACATGTCTATGATATTTTACATTATCATTTTCACAAGTATAGATAAAATATCGTATGTAAAATTGAAAACATTGAATGTGTGCCTTTCAATAGGATATTTTCCTTTTCCAGTTTTTCAACTTCAGTACAATACATCCATAATTTCATCAAAGAAATTATGATCATCTTGAAACCAATTTTGGGACTTATCCAAACATCTCTTAACCTTCTCAAACACTTTAAACATACGGAAAATGAAACATTATAGTACCCTTTAAGCTCAAAACACCTTGGATGGTTTCTACATTACCTCGAATCTTCTATCCTGAATTTGGGAAAGCTTTAACCATTGATACTAATATATCCTATATAGTTATACACATCTGCTACATAACAAACATTTCAATCTCTAATAAATTATTTTTTCTCAATTCTAGTACTTTTCATAACTCTATAAACATTATGATAATAATAGTCACACTTAAATAGGTATTGCTGAAAAAATACAACATCATTAAAGGATCAATAATCCTTGTCTTCACTGTTAGCGAGAGAGGGATACCAGTGGGGTTGGGTCATAAAAAAGTTGTATCAGAACATTGGGTTGAGGGATGAGATAGAGCTTAGGGATGGGAACATGTGAAGATTTCATGGTTCGGTAGGGAGATAGTATTAGCTGGACTTAGTATATGGTCTAAGTAATGGAGGCCGACTAGGACATGACATTTTAGGGTGCCCTATGATTCAGTATAATAACCTTAAGTTATATATAATATTAGGTGAAGTGATGCTTCTTATAAGGTGAAGACCTATGTAAAGATAATGCATAAAGATTTTCCGAACCTATAATTAAACTGGGTAGATAATGAGAGTTGGGATAATTCTTAACTAGATAATATTATGTATTCAATATTATGGTTAATATATCCTTGATATTTTCTATTTCACAGGTATGTATCCAAGTTTATTTCTTTATCAAGCATGTGTTGGAGAGGTTTGGTGGGATGAAACATAATATAACCATAGATTTAAAGAAAATGAAGATGATTCTTGGGGGAAGATGCTTTATGAGTTTTAGAAGCAGGGCCTATTAAACTATGAGGGCTTTGTTTCCCATTAGGAGACTAAGGAATAGATAGAGGAAGTAAATATTGCTTTCAGATTGATCCATTCTAAGAGGGGGCACTGGATTCCATTACAGGTTACTATATTTTAAGGAGTTTATCATCAGTGGTGGGTTTTATTTCTCAAATATCACAATGATCCAGATGTTGCATGGGACAAGATTCGTGATAAATTCTAGTTTGAGTTTCTCTCTTCCACTATAAAGGTGACACTTCAACGAGAGATGATTTCTCTTCTCTAATGGACTTCCAACATGTAGGAGTTTAATATTAGATTTAATAACCACTTAGTTAGAATTCATATCTTCTTTCATATTAGGATTCTAGAGAAAGTCATTTCAAGGAGGTGTTGAATCCAGAGATCTAGCGTTAGGTCACCTTATTTACATATTTGATGTTTCTTAAGGTTCTAGAGAAGGTAATGATTATTGAGGGGATGTTTTATCAGACTAAATCTTAATGTGAGGTAAGTCAACAAGACCCCCCCAATGAAAAAAAATTAGGAAAAGGTTTTCAGTTTCCTATTCAATCAGTTTTATTGAGAGCAAAGAGTCGACTTCAGCTACCATATTCCCATTTCACCGAAGCTAGAATCTCTAAAAACCCAATTGAGAGATTGGATGTTGTTATATTTTCATGAGGAGTTCATGGACATCAAAAGATCGAGTGTTTGAGCATTTTGGCCATCATGGTGATGACTTCCTACTTCATGTGCAATTGTTGTACAGATATCCTTTGGGGTAGTATTAGAGTGCTCGAGGCTTAGACCAATAGAGAGGAGATGGGAAAATAGAGGAAAACTCATTATTCCCCTTACCCTTAGGGACATAGAGCATAGCATGGCCATAGAAGTGGATGAAATCTGGGACAAAGAGGTTGTATATTAGGACACAACCATATTCATGCCGTATAATTTCCAACACCAAGTGAACAAGACATTGTATGAGGTATCATCTACTTATATTCTACATTCGCGTATACCTTGTTTGATTCAGGAACTACACACTCTTACATTGAAGCCTCCCTAATCCAAGATCTAGGAATTTGTGTGGATAGGATTATAGTTCCCTTGTAATTAACTATGCTATATGAATGTTGAGTTAACTTTCAAAATGTTTTTATAGACTGTGAATTTATGTTGGGGAAACAAAAAATCTTTAAGATATTTCCTATGTCTATGGATACAACCATATTATGTCATCCTCAGCATGGACTGGATGCATTTAGTGAAGTTAATCATTGATTTCTTTAGGAGGTGAGTTATATTCTTTGATTATTGGTAAGTTCATATCATTTTAATTAGTGATTACAACCAATAAATGTGTTAGAGGCATGTTGAATCCTTATTTTTTATGAAGACCAAGGTAAATTTGAGTTACAAAAAGGTTTAGTTGGTTGTGTTTCCTGAGTTTGGGGAAGATTATGCTAATGTATTTCTTGAAAAGGTTGTTACACTACCACCTCGACATGTGATTTAGTTTGGGGTAGAGTTATATTCAGGTCTCTCTTTGATATTTATGTGTATGTATGGGACAGTGCCTTCTAAGTTGTGGAAGATATGGATTTAGATTGATGATATTCTATTGAGAGACATTATTTGACCATGTGTATTACCTTGGGGTTCCCCGATCTTGTTCATGAAGAAGGTGGATGGCATTATACATCTACGTATCAATTATTGTTGCTTAAACTAGGTGGCAATGATGAAATGTTATCCCTTTCCATGGATAAATGATCTATTTGATTTGCTAAAGTGAGCCAGCTAGTTCTTGAAGATTGATTTATAGTGATGCACCTTGATATGGAGGAAATTAATGATATATGGTGTCTTTACCAAATAACTATGTTAGTAATCCTTGGTGCATTGTGTGGAAAAATGACAGTTAAGGGATTCAGAGGATGAATTTTGGAAGGATCACATTGTGGAGGGGGGTGCACCTAAGGGATAGTTTTATGATGATCAATATCAGGTGTTGTTCAAGGGGAAGATATTTTCTCCCTCAATAGTGCATGAGGTTTTTCTTCATGATTTTTACAACTCACCCTTAACCATACATTTGGGTGTCAGTAAGATGTATCATTCCTTGATAGATTATTTTTTTCTGGTCTTTGATAAAGATATTGTTTATAGAGTTTGTACATCAGTGTTTGGACTACTAAAAGGTGATGTTTGAGCACTGTTTTCATGGGGGGGGGGGGTGCTTCAGCGGCTTAAGGTACCTTAGTTGAAGTGGGAGGATGTATTGATGGATTTCATGACCAGTTCACCTCAAGCTCAGCGTATACATGGTTTTATCTAGGTGATTGTGAAAAATTTGAAAAAATCGGTTCATTTCTTAGAGATTATGGAATCGAGCACATTGGATTTCCATTCAAGGAAATATTTATAGGATATTGTGTGGATCCTTGGGCTTCTAAGGATTATCAAATTTGATCATGATTAATATTTTACCTCCTTAGTGTGGATAGGTATATGACATGATTTTGTATCTCAATTGTCTCCCAACACCACTTTTCATCTGAAGATGGATGGCTAGAAGTAACAGACCATCTATAATTTTGAAGACATGTTGTGTGCATGTGTTTTGGATTCCAGAGGATCATGGGTGAGGCACTTAACCTTGGATGAGTTTTACTATAATAATATCTATCACTCAACCATTGTTATGGATTTATTTGAAGAATTTTATGGATGTAATTGTTGAATTTAATTGTTTTCAAATAATCTTGGAGTGCCAAAAATTCTACGAAAGGAATTGGTGCATAACATGGAAAAGAATGTATAGGTGATTAGTGAGTGGATGAAGGCAACGCAGAATTTTAATAATTCTTAAGAGAAGGCCTCTTGAGTTTGATATTAAATATTAGGTATTCTATAAGGTATCTCCATGTCATGGAAAGTATAGGTCCAGTCATGGGGGTAATATTTTCCCGTATTTTTTGGGCCTTTTGATGTGTCGAAGCATATTAATGAGGTTTTGTATCATTTTACACTTCCCCCAAAGATAGTCTGAATCCATGATGTCTTCCATGTATCACATATTCATCGGTATCTTTATGATGATTCACATTTAATTTATTAGGCTGAGTTTAATGTGACCTAAGATAAACATAAATAAAAAAATACATTGATTCCATGGTTTAATTAATACATTCCACAAAAAGTGGAAGTACCAAAGGACCTAAAGTTTTGGCGTCCTAGAGAATGAAGACATAAAAATTCTTATTTGACATGTGATGAATATTTATCCATAAAATAAATCCCCTCTTATACATTCCAAGAAACAAAATCATCATCAAATATTGGGGAAGAGAAATAACATAAGAAGGGGTGAGCTCAAATTCCCAGCAACATATAACATATAAAAAGACATAATGGTTAAATCATAAATGTGTGGGAAAAAATGCATACAGAAAAACATCTTATTTAAAATAAAATAAATAAATAATTATTAACTATAAGCATGAACGATAGAAAAATCATCTCAAACAACAAAATTTTTACCATGAAATAAAAAAATAAAACATGAATCATATAACATAAGCCATGAAATGTTGGAAAGAAAGTGGGAAAAACATAAAAATATGATTTCTTATCATTGTGAACCTGAATATCCACCAACATGTTCACATGTAAAATTTTGAGTTGAGACAAATTCCATTACACTTTACCTTTGTGAACATAGCTACTCACAAAACTATTCACATGAACAATTATGATTTGAGATGAACGCCAACACACCCACCCTTTGTAAACCCAGCTACTCACTAGCCTGTTCACATAACATTTATATATCATGTGATATATGACTTTACCCAATGCATTGGAGGGAGATGTAGGTCCCAAACTTCACATAATCCATAAATTTAGTGCCACATGAAAACAATCATCAAATAATAAAATAACCCATATAAATAAAATAGTTTTCATGTTATTTCAAAATCATTATATCATAATGAAGTTGTGAAAATAAAATCGGTTGCATAACATTATCAAATGGTATCTCATAAAATAGATTCAAAAATAAAATCAAATGATACCAAAACTTGTTCACCCAACTGAAATACATTATAAGAGAAAATTTAAGGTGAGTAATTAAATATAACTATATTATAGGTAAATATTTCAAAGACGTAGAAGAAATTGGAGGAAAACTTATTTAAAAAAAATCAGTCCTTGAAAACTTTTGTAAATTGTTTGTAAAACATATTTCAAAATAATTTCCGAAATATTTTTCATAAATTTTAAAAGATACTTTTAAAATATTATTTGTGGAAATAAAAAATCATTAAATAATAATTTTCCTATATGCGAAAATATGGGTTAAAATAAAAAATATAAGAGCTCAAAAAAACCTTTTATATAAAAAAGTATACTTTTTTTTGAAACTCAAATAATTTAAAGAGTCAATAAAACTTCCTTTTAGAAGTTTTAAAGATAAATATTATGGTCACAATAGATAAATCTTAATATATTTAAAAATAATAAGAAAAACATTAGTGGAAAGGGAAAATATTTACTTGGAAAATAAGTGTTCATTAGAAAATACGGGAATTATTCTTTCCAATATCACACTTTATGAATGAAATCATCATAGAAGATGACATGTTTATTAAGAATATTTCCCAAGAAAATAAATATGTATTATATAATAATATTATAATAGGTATGATTATAACCAACTTTCAAAATAAGTTTTCATAAAGAGGAGTATTACTCAATGAATGGTAATTGCATTATCAAAACCCTTACGACTTTTGTAATATTTGAATCAAAATTCATTGGAAAATGAATATAAAATGGATATATAGATTCCATGAATTAAATCTTGGAGTATTCCAAAATACATTCTTGGGTTGCATATACATCATAGAGATAAGAAATTGGTGAATGGAATTAAAACATGCATCAATGAAGATAAATTAAGACGAAAAAAATATTACAGCCTTTGTAACTTTTGAATAAAAAACTCTTAAGAGGTAGAAAATTAACTATAACGTCAAATATAATGTAAAATGAGAGAATATAAATAAAAAATGAAAAGTGGTGGTATTTATACCATTTAAAACAAAACATGGAGTATAATATAAACATGTCTCAAAGAGAGGAGTTTGTGATGAAATCCCTTACCTTGTTCCATATTTGTTCTATGCACATGATCAACTTCTTGAATAATAATATTAATTTTATTATATTCCTTATTAGGAAAATTATTCTTATATATTTAATTTAATATGGACTATTTATTATCATATTCTATTTATTTATTATATTATTTTTTTTCTTATGTTTAAATGAAAATTTAATCAGTGTTGGCTTATTTTTGTTAATTTTAGTGATCTATGGTGATATTTTAATAATGAGTTACATAACCAACATAATCATTCCATAACCAAAAAACCAATATTTAAATTATTATTATATTATAATAATATTATTATTTAAGTTCTTATAGTCATCCATGATAGAGTTTTTTAGCATTTATTAAAGTAGGTGGTTAAATCAACCCAAACATGAACATGCAGTACCTATATGGGTGAGCATGGTTATGGAAGTGTATAATATAATTATAATAGAAAACTAATGATATTATTTATATTTTTTAAGTTTTTGAATCATATTTGTAGTGGGTTTTCCAAAAAAATAAAATACGATGAAAAAAACATCACTTTGTGGAGGTGAAAATCCACACAACACACGAATAACATTATTTTGTTCTTCTAAGTGGATGGAAAGGAGTAGATAATTCTTGTTCAATTAATATAACTAAATTTTATTATATTAATGATTCCGATTTCATTATATCAATAAGTTTAGAAAAAATTGATAAGGGGTATAGTAAAAGTAAAGACTAAGAGAAAGTAATACTCACCTCGAAAGCTTGAGTTTATCTTGGAAAAATCCTTAGAGATGAAGTACTTAAGAAACCCAAAGGTAACTAGAATATTGTGGAGGTGGGAGCTAATTCTATGAGGAGAAAAGTCTTACTGTTTAAATTATAAATTCTTTGGTAAGGTGAGTCTTGAAGTGATGGAAGTGTCGGCTTTTTATAGGTGGATTGAAGGGTAGTTTTGGAAGTAACCCTTATATTTTCAATAATGTATGGTTACTATTAAATGGTCAATGGGAATAAAATGGAAAAAATAAGAGGGTGAAGTGGGTGTGGGTATAAAATTACCTCATTCAGTAATTTTAAAATTATTTTTAACATGTTTTTGTCTTTTCCCCTTAGTAAAACTCTTTATACCATTTTTACTTTTTACCGGGGTAACTATGTTTTAACCTTAGTAATTAATTTTAGTGTCCAAAATTAAAATTAACCTTATTAACTAATTTTAACCTTTTGATTTCAAATTATAAAATTATTTTATAATATCAAATTTCTAGAGGTTTAAATAAGCAATTTTAAAATAAACACACTTAATCATGTTAAATTTTTTTTTAAAAATAATGTTTTATAGCTTTAAATTTATATATAAGATAAAATTATCATTTCTAATAATTTGAATAATATATGTTAATTTATTATAACAAAAATAAAATTTTTGAGTCTTCAAATGGAATCCAAAATAGAATCTCACCTTAAAAATACTCGATTCAAAGAAAGAGCCTAAATAGTTTTTATTAAACTAACATTCTTATATAGTTCTAAAAATATTAGAAATAGGATTTATAATATTAAATAATATATTAAAATGAATAAGATTATTACTTAAGTACATATTTTTTAAATAATATTTTTTATTCTTTTTTTTCATCCTTACATAATGATAAACTCTCATAAAACAAATTTTTTGTAAAAATAATATTTTTTTTCTAAATATAAATCTTTTCAGAAGAAGCTCAAAATTTCATACTAAGTAAATTTTGATGCGATGATTTCAAAAAAGAAGTTTATTTTAACAAATTATAATACTAAAATTTGAAAATTTATATTTTAAAATGAAATATACGATATTCATAAACCCCCTTTTAAAGATAACCATTTTTAATAATTAAACATATTAATTATTTATTATCTAAAGATGATAGTTTTTAAAATTTTACCATCTTATAGTTCATTATGGAATTATTAATAATAATTTTCTAATACATTTTTGTTCATTTTTATTTGATAAATCATATAAATAATGCTATCAAACATATCATCAAATTTACAATGTCTGGAATTTTTGGTTGTTACATTCTACCATCCTTAAAAAAAATTATCCTAGAGATTTTATTACATAGAGGGAAACAAGTGAGGATACTTTTTCCTCATTACATAATTAGTTTCCAACATAACTTCCTCAAGATTATGGTTATACCATATAACCTTAACTAGATGGGTGGTCATGTTCTGCAGAACCTTGTCTCTTTGATCTGAGATCTCTATGGGTTGTTCATTATAAGAGAGTTCATGTTCCAGTTGCATAACTTCTGAGTTTAATACATGTGATGGATCAAGTATGTAATTCGAAAAAATGATACATATAAGACATCATACTATTAGGATAGGTGAGAAGTGGATTATAATAAATAATCTATGACCCCGATACAATCAAGGATCTTAAAGGGACAAATGTTTCTAGGGCTCAATTTCCATTTCTTCCCAAATCTCATAACCCATTTCCATGGACATATTTAGAGAAAAAACATATCACAAACTTGGAATTATAGATATCTTTGAATATTATTTACATAGATATTTGGTTGAATTTATACTATTTTAATATGTCGCTAAATGTGTTGTTCCTTCTCCATCTTTTCTTGGAAAAGCATATGCCCTGTCATCTTTCTTTCCACAACTTATTCCTAGCATGTTGGAGTCCCACATATCTTCCTATATAGAGACTCGTATGGTTCCATATGGATACTAGAATGAAAATTGTGTTAGAGGTTGATGTTGATATCAACATACTTGAAAATATATTGATCAAGATATTAACATATCCTCTAGAGTTTAAATAGTTCTATTATACTGAACATCTATATGATGGTGTTTAGTGGTGCTAAAATTTAGATTATTCCCCAAAACCAGATGATGAAATTTCCAAAATCTCGATCTAAAACTCAGATCTCGATTACATACAATATATGGGGTTACTCCATGAATACTAACAACCTATTTAATGCATGTCTTATCAAGATTATTTTGTGATAAATATTCTCAAATGGTAATAAAATAAGATAAATTTGTAAGGCGGTGAACTAAAACCCATATGAAATTGTGACCTTTAGATGTCATGGGGAGTCTTATGAAAAAAATACATGGTGATGTTTTCCCATTTTCATACAATCATGGGTAATGGTTTCTGTCACAACTCGTCCCTCGGGGACTGTGTTGTGACTACCCCAAGCCCGCCTTCCATAGGCCAGGGGCTGGCGAATAGAACCAGAAAGGCATATCCTTAAAATGGGAAGGCATTTACTTTTTAACCTATAGAGACACATAGTCTAAGAACATAACAAGAAGCAACTACGAATTAAACTGTTGTAGTAAAAGTGTACTGAAAGTAAAGGGGTCGGAATACAATCCTAACTGAAAAAGTACAAGTTCAATTGGAAGTACAAATACAATTGAAAAGTGAAATAGCTCCTGGATCGTCCACCAAGGATCCTACCTGAAGGGTAAGTACATCTCCTGAATAGTAGTCCCCACGTCACGTCACGCCAAATGGCCCACCTCCGAGTACCGTCCAGTACTGGTTCCCTCAGCCTTGATCAATGTTGTCTATCATCTACACAAGACACAATAAGGTGCAGGCATATCCCATGCAAGGGTGAGTATAATGATACTCAGTAGGGACCCCGATACCCCCACAGGTCTCCCAAAGTTCCACAAAGGAAATACCACAAAGCAAGAACTCAATCTCAAAGCACGAAGCAATAGATATCAACTCTACTTAGGTATATTCCCATACATATACCTAAGTTATCAAGACATACTCATCTTATTTATGAGGGAAGAATACCAAAAAGGTAACACCACGAAGTTAGAAGTACCACACAGGTAACACCACAAAGATAGAAGTGCCACATAGGTAACACCAGGAAGTCAACACCACGAAGGTAGAAGTACCTCACAGGTAACACCACAAAGACAAAACCACGAAGGTAGAAGTACCACACATGTAACACCACGAAGATAGAAGTACCACATAGGTAATACCATAAAGTCAACATGACGAAGGTAGAAGTACCAAATAGGTAACACCACTAAGGTAAAAGACTTAGCTCAAAATTAGGTATAACTGAAGTACATAAGTAGAGATGATTAGTCTTAAGCTAGATCATTTTATTCTGTTAAGAAGCATTGTTGTTGACCCACACAAGATCGATAGGTACTAACTCCCACTGACCCACACAAGATCTAACCCGCATAAGATCGGTATGAGATGAGCCACACAGGATCTCTAAGCACTGACCCACATAGTATCTGATAGAAGTTGACCCACACAGGATCGATAAATGCTGACCCACACATGATTGATGTTCTTTTTTCATGTTATATCCTACCACAGGATTCCTCGTACTTGGTGCACTTGATTTCCGTAGAATATGCCTCTCAAGATATCAACCATACCTCAACCGACACTAAGCTCCAAAAAGGAGTAACCCAAAGGACCACTATGTCATAAGGGTTCCAACGCGACATACAGTGGTCAATCGAATGTCCAGTTTGTCAGCTATAAGCGTTTTAGTTCCAAGGGCCCGGTTGGATTCGGGTTCGATCCAACCCGGCTATACTACAACTATTTCAAAAACTCAAGTGGAGTATACCAAAAGGACCATCTCGATTCAAGGATCCTAACTATGCAGACGGTTCATCAAACAGACATCTCGTTCTCAAGATATGGCCCTTTAAGTGTTTCTAGGTCTGGTTGGGGCCAGGTTTGGTCCAATCTAGCCTGAACAGGTTTCTGGTTGACCCAACCCAGTCCGGGTCTGACCCAACTAGGCTGGGCTATGGCAGGCTCGGCCCGCTGGGCTAAGGTCCGACCTGACCCGCTGGTGCGCGACCCACTCGGCTGGTGGCCCGCCGGGCAGGCTGCCTGGCCGTGTGGGGCACGACCCATAGGAGGCATGGCCTACGGTCCGCCTGATCTAGAAAAGGGGGGGGGGTGATTTCCCCCCATTTGGAAACCGATATGGTAGTGCCTAAGGGTGTGCCAAGTCATGTGGGACCCACTGTGGGTCCAGCCGCTGCGACTGTCAAGTTGTGGCATGCATCCTTTGGCGGCGTGCTGGTCACACCTCCCTCATCATCCATGGGAGGTCGGTGTGTTGGCCACCTCCTCCGACCCCCGTGGATGATGAGCTGTGGCCAGTTCCTCTAGCGACATGGGTGCGCCACCTCCTCCGACCGCCGCAGCTGACGAGTCGTGACTGGTTCTTCCGGTGGTGCAGGTGCACCGCCTCCTCCCTCACGGACGGCCGGTGTCGGCTACTGCCTTGGTCCCCCCACCACCGGTACTCCTACGTCGGCGGTCTTCCACAGAGAACGCATGGGGTAAACAAAATTGCGGAGGGTTCAAACCATGTTCATTAGGCCCGTGCCCTCCGCGTTTGCTCGAAAATGTGAGGGAGGTTTAAAGGATTAAATATTCACTTTGAAAAATAACAAAATTAAACCCTACCTCATGAACGATGGAGAAATGCTCATGATTGAGGAAGCGGGTTGGTGTTCACCATCCCTGCAACTAGACTCCAACATTGTCGCTTGATCGTCGATCTTCGGTTCAGGGTTTCAATGTCGCTCATCATTGCTTACTGGAACTAGCTCCGTCCTCCAAGGGTTTGGAGTCTCGGCACTTTGTCAGCACTTCGTTGCTTGGTGAACCAGTGCCGACACCTCTCCCCAAGCTCCATATAAATAGGATAGAGAGAGGGTGTGCAAAATTCATGGAATGAATGGAGGCTCATTAATTAAGAACCTTCCTAATTCCTCAATGGTGCAGTTACCTAGAATTGAAAGGTCATGCCATTTATTAGCTTGACACGTCGCTGGTCCCACGTTGCTGCTTTTCTGTTGGAGGAAAAGATAAAAGGGAAATAAAAATTAACTAAGTTATTTTTATTATTCTTTTAAAACTCCCAAAATTGAACTTTTTCTCAAGACCTACTGCAGTTGAAGTGAAGCCTCCCTTAAGTGAATCCCGACACTACGGATTCAACGGTGTCCTCAGATTTTTAATCTAGGCATCGATTCAAAAGTTAGAAAATATCGCTCATGTGTTTACTGAACGTACCTTAAAAAAAGTTTAGAAATTCGTTTTGGGCACACCGGGCCTTGGAATCATGCACCATCAATTTTCACAGACTCATAATAATTCCATATAATAAAAACAATTACATGGAAAATCCGGATCTTTATATTCTCCCCACCTTAGGGACTTTTGTCCCCGAAAGACACAATATAGACTAAGAAAACAAATGGGGGTACTGAGCACAAATCTGAGCCTCCCGCTCCAATGTGCTCTCCTATAGGTTCACGTGCTGCCAGCGAACGTAAACCAGAGGTATCGACTATCCACATCGGACCCACTACTGTTGATCCTCAATCTCCACTAGAACCTCTGTAAACATTTCCCCATCATTGAAGTCCAGCTCGCTGTGGTCGATGATGTGATATGGGTCATGCATGTATCTCCTAATCTAGGATACGTGGAAGACGTCGTGCACCCTCTCCAACTACGGTGGAAGTGCCAAGTGATATTCCACCTTGCCTATCCTCTGAAGTATCAGAAATGGTTCAATAAACCTCAATGATAACTTTCCTCCTTAGAAAAATATCTGTAATCCCTGTTGAGGAGAGAATTGCTGAAGAAGTGTGGGAATTATTGTCATAGATTGGAGGTAAGTTGTTCCATCTCTATCCATGAAGGATATCTGCAACGCGGCTAGTTGATCTGTCTCCTCACTCAGTAACTATAGACAAGACCTCTTGCTGAGTGCATATTCTACCATGTTCTCCTTCCAAGGAGTATAGACTATCTCAAATTTATAGTCCTGGAGGAACTCTAGCCATCGCCAATGTCTCAAGTTTAGGTCCTTTTGATAGAAGATATACCTGAGACTCTTTTGATCAGAGTAGACTGTAAAACGTTCACCCATCAAGTAATGTCACCACATCTTTAGGGTGAATACCACTGCTACAAACTCCAGGTCATGGGTAGTATAGTTCTGCTCAGGTTTCCTCAGCTTCCATGTGACATAAGTGATCACTGCTCCCTCCTACATTAGGACACATCCAAGTATGGTCGCTGATGTGTCGCAGTAGACTACATACCCAGTGCCCTCTTCTGGTAGCCTCAAGATGGGGGAACTTGTCAGCCTCTGCCTCAGCTTCTGAAAACTCTGATGGCATCTATCCATCCATACGAAGGGCTATCCCTTCTTCTTCAACGCTAATAAGGGTGCCGCAAATATGGAAAATATAGGTACGAATCTCCGATAGTATCCAGCCAACCCTATGAAACTCCGCACCTCAGTCACACTCCTGGGTGGATCCCAAGCGAGTACAACCTCTATCCTCACTAGATCCACTACAACTCTAGCCTCTGAGATAACGTGTCCCAGAAAGTGGACCTCTCATATCCAGAATTGGAACTTCGAGAGCTTACCATAAACCTGGTGCTCTCGGAGTGTATCCAGAACTATCTGCAGATGATAGGCATGATCCTCCTCCGACACCAAGTATATCAAGATGTCATCAATTAATACCACCACAAAGTGATCGAGGTATGGCCAGAAGATCATGTTAATTATTCCCATGAAAAATTCTAGAGAATTGGTCACACTGAATGGAATTACCAAGAACTCATAGTGGCCATACCGACATCTGAAGGTCGTCTTCTACACATCCTCATCTCGTACCCTGAGCTGATGATAGCCTGATCTGAGGTCTATCTTCGAAAACCATTAAACTCCCTTCAGCTAATCAAAAAGATCATCAATTCTCAGAATTGGATACTTGTTCTTCACGTTCACCTGGTTCAGGCGCCGGTAGTCCACACAGGGTCTCAAACTTCTATCTACCTTCTTGGCGAACAAAATCGGGGCTACCCATGGAAAAACACTGGCCCTTATGAACCCCTTCCTCTACAAGTCCTCCATGTATACCTGTAACTCAAAAAGCTCCACGGGAGCCATCCGATATGATGGTGTAGATATCAGTGCCTTCCCGAGGTACAAGTCGATGTAGAACTCTACATCTCTGCATGGAGGTAGTCCCAGAACATCATCAGGAAAGACATTGACATACTGGTCCACCACTACAGGATAACTCGGTCTCTCAACATCCACTACCCCGAGGGTAAGGCTAGCCAACTGATGTGTGATCAGTTGTACCCTCCTCCAGGTAAGTCCATCCTATGCTGAAAAGGTTCTCTTCTCATCGGTGAAGGAAAACCTGGTCCCATCCTCGCGAATACACCGCACTTTGTGCCTAATACGGTCAATCTGGGCATGGACCGTGGATAACCAGTCCATACCCAAGATGACATCGTAAGGCCTCGACGCCACTACTAGAAGATCCCAGCCGAATCTCTCACCTCCTAGAGTAAGCTCACACTACCGACACCAGTATGTAATCGTCAAATCCTCTCCCGTAGGAGTCTCTAGCCATAAGGATTGATCCAACAGATCAACTAGAATCTCTGAGCTATGAACGAGGTTCGTGCCAATAAAAGAGTGACTGGCGCCTGTGTCTATAAGTTCTACAACTAAGGTGGAGTAGAAACAGATCATACCTATAATAATTTAGGGAGCACCATGGTTATAATCCTTAGTTTCATGGAGCTGAGCTTGTCCATGCCCAACTGCTCCATGTGGTCGGGGTGGACCACCTAGAGGTGGTGGCGATAGAACCTCGAATCGCCTCCCACCACCTCTTGCGCGGCTAGCTCCTTTGCCACGTCAGCCTGCAGCCTACATACCTCCCCGATCGAATCTCTACCTCTGCCTTGGAGGTCTTTCGACCGTATTCTGGTCGTTCGTACATTGGGTCGGGCAGTCACATGCCATGTGACCCTGCCCGCCGCATGAGTAGCACTGCCTGTTTCTCAGCTGTCCTCTGTCCCGTGAGCCCCGCACCACTGAACCTATATCATGTGGTCGTCCACTAGAAGGTATGTCCCACTTGGTCCCCTAATTCATCCTTCTACTGACTTCCATAGATGACTCTACTACCTGAAATCTGGTAGTGGCTCTCGTTGTCAGTGCCTACTCAGCTAGAAATCTCTCCACCAAAAGTACTCGCTCTAGCACCCCAGCCTGCGTCAGAATGCTGAGCGATATCATCGATGCTCTGATCCCCCATCGGAGACCCTGCTTAAAGGTCTGGGCCTTGAATAAAGGGTCTCGTACCATGTCGGTGGAGTAGCGGGAGATATCAGTGAATCTCACCGAGTACTGGGCAACAGTGATGCTACCCTACTAGAAATGCAGCAGCTCCTGTATATGTACATAGTGTGAGGTTGATGGGATGAACTCTTCCCTAAAAAGTCTCTCAAAGTCTGCCCAGATGAGGGTCACCTCATCGTGTATCTGGAGCATCAAGATCCACCATCTCCCTACTATTTCCTGAAAAATAATAGCTGTTAGGATCACCATAAGGTCAGATGGTGTCCCAACTAGGTGGAAAACTCTGACTACTGTCTCCAGCCAGTCCTCTGCCGCCTGCGGGTCTGTCATGCCTTAGAACCTCAGAGGACTCTACCACTGAAGCTCGTGCAATGCACTCAGTCAGCGTGTATCCTCTGCTGGTGGGGTTCGTGGCAACGACTTCCCAACGGGTAGTGGTGCTACTAGTACACCACCCAAAGGTACTAACACCGTAAGAGGGCCCAACACCGAGGCCTCATCGCTCAGTGGGACATCATCACGTACTCTCTCAGGAATCCTGGTTGGCTGTCTATGTGGCAACATCCTAAGAGAGAACAGGTGTTCCACGGTCAATAAGTTATATATGGTGAGCTGACTCAAAGATATCAAAAGAAAAACTTTTCAAAAACACACGCAATCAGCGTTTCCATGCACTGAGTCGGAAAATCAAAATTCAGGGTCCTGGTGTATGGATACGTCGGCCACTACACCAACACTGGATTCCCCAAACTGAGAACCACACTCAAAACACTTAACAATATTGCCACATAGAAAAGATCAAAGTCCTAGTTCTTCGGTAGAACCGACTCCTCTGATACCACTTTGTCATGACCCATCCCTCAGGGCCCATGTCGTGACTACCCCAAGCCCACCTTCCATAGGCCAGAGCTAGTGAATATCACCGAAAAGGCATATCCCTGAAACGGGAAGGCATTACCTTTTTAACCTGTACAGACACACACTCCAAGAACACAACAAGAAACAACTACGAAGTAAACTGATATAATAAAAGTGTGCTGAAAGTAAAGGGGCCATAATACAAGCCCAACTGAAAAAGTACAAGTACAACTGAAAGTACAAATACAACTAAAAATTGAAACATCTCCTAGATCGTCCACTTAGGATCCTACTTGAAGGGTAGGTACATCTTCTGAATAGTAGTCCCTGCATCACATCATGCCAAATGGTCCACTTCTGAGTACCGTCTAGTCCTGGCTCCCTCAGCCTCGATCAATGATGTCTGTCATCTGCACAAGACACAACAAGGTGCGGGCATATCCCATTCAAGGGTGAGTATAACAATTCTCAGTAGGGACCCTGAGACCCCCATAGGTCTCCCAGAGTTTCACAAAGTAAATACCACAAAGCAAGACCTCAATCTCAAAGCAAGAAGAAATAGATAACAACTCTACTTAGGTGTATTCCCATACATATACCTAAGTTATCAAGACATACTCATCTCATACATGAGGGAATAATACCACAAAGATAACACCACAAAGGTAGAAGTACCACACAGGTAACACCATGAAGATATAAGCACCACACAGGTAACACCACGAAGTCAAAACCATGAAGGTAGAAGTACCACACAGGTAACACCAGAAAGACAACACCACAAAGGTATAAGTACTACACAAGTAACACCATGAAGATAGAAGTACCACATAGGTAACACCACGAAGTCAACACCACGAAGGTAGAAGTACCATACAGGTAACACCACGAAGATAAAAGACTCATCTCAAAATCAGGTATAACATAAGTATAGAGGTACAGATGATTAGTCGTAAGCTAGATCATCTAATTCTGTTAAGAAGCACTGCTGCTGACCTACACATGATCGATAGGTACTAACACCCGCTGACCCACACAAGATTGGTATGCGCTCACCTACACAGGATCGCTGAGTACTAACCCACACAGGATCTGATAGAATCTGACCCACACAGGATCGATATATGTTAACCCATATAGGATCGATATATGCTGACCCACACATGATCAATGTTCTTTCTTCATGTTACAAGATGCCATAGGATTCCTTGTACTTGATGCACTTCAGTTCCATAGAATCTTCCTCTCGAGATATAGGTCATACCACAACTACCACTAAGCTCCACAAAGAAAAAACCCAAAGGACCGTCTTGTCGTAAGGGTTCCAACGCGACAAACAGTTTGTCAATCAGACGCCTGGTCTGTGAGTTATAAGCATTTTAGTTCTGAGGGCCTAATTGGATTCAGGTTCGATCCGACCCGGTCATACTCCAACTATTTTCAAAACTCAAGTGGGTTATACCAAAAGGACCATCTCAATTCAAGGATCCCAACACCGCATACCGTTTGTCAAACAGACATCGAATTCCCAAGATACAACCCTTTAAGTGTTTCTGGGTCTAGTTGGGCTTGGGTCCTGTCTGATCTGGTTGGGCTGACTCAATCTGCATCGACCCAACCCGGTTCAGGTTAGCCTAACCTGATCCAAGTCCAACCCGACTGGGCTGGGCCTCGACGGGCTCGACTCGCATGGGTGGCGCGGTCCAGTCCTCAAGGGGGCGGCCAGGCCCGCACAGGGGCGGCCCAACCCACAAGGGGGCTACCCAGCCCACATGGGGGTGGCCTGTAAGGGGTGCAGTCCACCGGACACGCGGCCCGCTAGGCAGGTGGCTCGCTGGGTAGGTGGCCTGGCCGCGTGAGGCGCGACCCATAGGAGGCGTGACCCATGGTCCGCCCAAGCTGGAAAAGGGGGGCGGTTTTCCCCCCATTTGGAAACCAAAGCGGCGTCGCCTAAGGGCGCTGCCAAGTTACTCAGAACCCACTGTGGGTCCTGCTGTCGTGACTGTCGAGTCGCGACCTGCATCCTCCGTCGGTGTGATGGTTACGCCGCCCTCCTCATCCGTGGCCAGCCGCCTCCTCCAACTGCCGCTGATGAAGAGCTCCGGTCGGTTCCTCCGGAGGCACAGGTGCGCCGCCTCCTCCTTTGCGTCCGGCCGGTGTCAGCCGCCGCCTTGGTCCCCGCCGCCTCCATTCAGCGGTACTGCCGCGCTGACGGTCTTCCACGGATAACTTATTGTGAAAACAATGTTGCAAAGAGTTCATTTCATGTTCGTTAGGCCCACGCCCTCCGCATTAGCTTAAAAATGCGAGGGAGGATTGAAGGATTCAACATTCACTTTAAAAAATAACAAAATTAAACCCTACCTCTATAACGATGGAGAAACGCCTGTGGTTGAGGAATTGGGCCAGTTTTGGCCGTCCTCACAACTACCCTCCAATGAAGTCACTTGATCGTCGATATTCGGTTCAGGGTTTCAGTGTCTCTCATCACCCATTGCCAGAACCAGCTCCATCCTCCATAGGTTTGGTGTCTCGACACTTTGTTAGCACTTTGTTGCTTGGTAATGGAGTGATGACACCTCTCCCCAAGCTCTATATAAATAGGAGCGGGGGAGGGTGTGCAACATTCATGGAATTAATAGAGGCTCCTTAATTAGGAACCTTCATAATTCCCCAATGGTGCAGTTACTTAGAATTTAAAGGTCAAGCCATATATTGGCTTCAAACATCGCTGGTCCCACGTCGCCGCTTGTCCGTTGGAGGAAAAGATAAAAGATAAATACAAATTAACTATGTTACTTTTATTATTCTTTTAAAAGTCCCAAAATATAACTTTTTCTCTAGACCTACTGCGATCGAAGTAAAGCCTCCCTTAAGCGAATCTCGGCGCTGCGGATTCAATAGTGTCCTTAGATTTTTAATTTAGGAATCGATTCAAAAGTTAGAAAGTGCCGCTCGCACATTTACTGAACGTACCTTTAAAAAATTCAAAAATTCTTTCTGGGCACACCGGGCCTCAGAATCATGCGGTGTCAATTTTCGCAGACTCGTAATAATTCCATATAATTAAAAAAAATTACATGGAAAATCTGGGTCTTTACAGTTTCATCACCCCTTTAGGATTATATGGATCTGCCTTAACTTGTTGAAAAACCAAGCATCGAGATATCTAATTCATGATTTCCATCTTCATGTTATCCCACAATATGTTTTTCTTAATACCACTATATATTTTTTCCTTGGGGATGGATAGAGAATGATAAGATATGTCCATCATCCAAAATCTCCATCTAGAGTCCCAATATAAATGGGACACATATCTAGTTTCCAAGCATTATAACACCTTATTTATCAAATTTGAGCTCTGGAACATTCCCTAACTTCTTTTTTAGCTACACATTATCCTTATTGGCTTCTTTAATCCTTACATGATTAGAGGGTTTAGCAAAATCTTAGGCGATGTAAGATTTCTCCCCTTCCCTTATGAATTAGAGATTCATCCTTTATAGATCCACAAGTATTGGTTCTTCTTCAATCCTCATCATAGATAATGTAGCATGATATTTTCTACATGGATCATCAACCACCTTGTTTACCTTTCTAGAATGGTAATATTTCAATCATAAATAATATTTTATTAGTTTAATAAATCCCCTTTGGAGCATGTTTAACTCCATCAATTTGAAGATATATTTCATGATCTTGTGATCAGAGTATATATCACACTTCATTCTATGAAATTAATCTTCCAAATTTTCATTGCAAAGATCATCTCCACTAATTCCAAATCATGTGTCTGGTAATTTTTTTATAAGTTTTTAACTAGAATGAGGTATAAGATATTACATTTTTAATGATGAATAAATATTAATTTAAAACCATAAACCACTATAGGGTAATGTAAGCACATGTGTAGTGACCAACCTATCCTTAATCTCATTAAATCGTTCCTCACATTATTCTTTATAAAGGAACTTGGATCATTTCTATGTTAGCTTGGTTAATATCTTTGATACCCATGATAAATTTATCACTATGAATCAACAATATCTAGGTAATTGAAGAATGCTATGGATTTCAGTTACCATGGCTAGTCTCACCCATTTCCTAATAATATCATTCATTGATGGATCTATAGATATTCTATTTCTTATGATAACATAACCCAAGAATAATACTTTTTTGTAACCAAAATTCATATTTTTCGAGTTTGGCATATATTATCTTCTTCCTCATGGTCATTAACATAGTACATAAAAGACTTTCATGTTCTTATTTCCTTATGTAATATAAGCAGTTATTTTCTGTAAAGACTACCACAAATTGATCTTGGTATTATATAAAGACTCTATTTATAAAATATATGAATCTATTGGGGGAACTGGTAAGTCCAAATTACATAACTATAAACCCATAGTGTCCATACCATTTTCAGAATATTTAATTTTGAATATACTCCCATTTTACCCTCAATTAATGATATCTAGATCAAAGGTCAATTTTCTAGAAGAATTGAGCTCCTATTTGTTGATCAAATAGTTCATCAATACGCGGTAGATGGTACTTGTTCTTTATCATGATTTTGTTGATCTCATAATAATCAATGAAAAGATGCATTGATCCATCATTATTCTTTACAAAGACAACTGGTGCACACCATTATAAGACACTAGGGAATTTGAAACCTTTTTCATGATTCTATTGTAATTTCTTCTTCAATTCCATTAATTCAATGGAATCTATTCTATAGGGAGTAAATCAGATAATAAATGATCCATGTATGAGTTCGATTAGGAACTAAAACTCCTGTTCTAAGGAATGACTATGACTAAAGAAGAAATTACTCATAAATAAAGAGTATATTATTTCTCAACTTTCTATGTTTAAATCTAGGATATCTAGGGTTATTTACCAACTAGTTTTTTCTTGACCATGCTAGCTAACATAATAACTAAATCCTTCATAATAGATCAATAAAACGAATATGAATTAACTAAATCATATCCTCTAGGAGTGTTTATCCAAGTGTGTAATTAGACCTATTTATCATGCATCAATTCATTATTGAGTTAATACCCAACACACCCTCTTCAGGGTTATTAACCATAGGTAAAACTATACTAGAGCCTGCATGTACTTGAAAATATTTAAACATGGATGTATATTCTAGGGAAATAATAATACATACTTTATCAAAATATAATGATATTATCTTAGACTTATCCTTAGGGTTTTCACTAATTTTTTCTTATCCTAATCTCTAAAAATAAATAAATCTTTCTCTAATACCAATTAAAAATACCCAAGATAAAAATAAAAAAATAATATATTGACACCACGGTTTAATTAATACATCTCAAAAAATTCATACCACCCATGGACTTAAAGGTTTAGTTTCTTAGATACTTGAGGCATAAAAATAATAATTTGGAATGCTATAAATATTTCTCCATAAACTAATCCTAATATTATACATTCTATAAGACATAATCATCTTAATATCCTGGGGAGGGGAAAAAATATAAGAAGGGGTGATCTCAAAAGATTACTAAGGGATAATATATCAATGGATATAATGGTTAGATCATAAACAAGAAGAAAAGAATGTATATGAAAAATATATGATTTAAAAAAACATAAATCAATAAGTATTTACCATAAGATTGAAATATAGACACATCATCTCAAATGATAACACTATTACCATGTCATGAGAAAATAAAACATGATACATATAACATAAGCTATGGAATATAAGAAAGATAGTGTCATAATCATAAATATAGGATTTCTTATCATTATCAACATGGCTACCTGACAACCTATTCACATGTAAAATTTCTAGTAGAGTTAAACACCATCAAACACCCTTTTTGAAGCTATCTACTCACAAAACTATTTACACATAAACATTTGATTAGTACTAAACATTATTACACTCACCCTTTGTGAACCTATCAAGACACTAAACTATTCACATAACATTTCTATATCATGAGATATAATCCTTTACCCAATTAATTAGAGGGAGATATAGGTCCCACTCATCACATAGTCCATACATATGTTTGAAACATGAAAAAAGTCATCATATTATAAAATAACCCATAGAAAAAATGGGTTTTAAGTTATTTCCAAATCATCATATCATAAAGAACCGGCGAAAAAGAAAATGGGTTTCATAACATTACCAACTTTTATGTCACAAAATATAATCAAAATTCAAATAAGGTGATTCATGAAACAAAACTTCATTGGAGGTAAATATTTTAGATATAAAGAAGAAATTTAAAGCAAAACCTTTTAAAAAAAGTATTTATTTAAAACCCTTGTAAATTTTTCGTAAAATAGAGTTTAAAATAATTTCCTAAATATTTTTCATAATTTTTAAAAGATAAATTTAAAACATTATTTATTGAAATAAATAATCCTAAAAGATTAATTTCCTTGTATAAGAAAATGTGTGTTATAATATAAAATGTAGGATCTTGAAATTAAAAAACTTTGATGTTAGAAAATTATACTTTGGTTGAAACCCAATCATTTTTAGAGATGTTAAACTTACTTTATAAAATTTTAAATAGAAATATGAGGGTTTAAAGATATAAAACGTAATATATTTCAAAATAATAATGAAAATTTTAGTGGAAAGGGAAAATATGGACATGGAAATGAATGGTTTGTAAGAAAATAAGAGAATTATTCTTTACAATCTCATACATTATGAATGAAATAATAATGGAAGATGAAATGGATACCAATAATAGTTCCCTATAAAATAAATAGGGATTATATCATAAAATAATCATATGGATTATTATAACCATCCTTTGAAAACTAGGTTGAATAAATAGGTGTATAACTCAATGAATGGAAATTGAGATATCAAAACCCTTATGACTTATAATTTTTGAATCAATATTAATTGTAATATTGAAAATAATATGTTTATATAAATACCATGAATGAAATAATTTATTTTTACAAAATAAATTATTTTTATGTATATATAATATAGAGATTATAAATTGGTGCATAACATTAAAACATGTCTCAATGAAGAAAAATTGAGACAAAAAACTCTTACAACCTTTCTAAATTTTGAATCAAAACACTATGACAGGTATACCTTAAAATTGAACATTTAATATCATAAAAAATAATATAATAATTATAAAAATATGTAAATGATAATAATTTTAAACATTGAAAAGAAAACATGGTGTATAACATAAACATGTCTCAAAGAGAAGAGTTTGAAACAAAAACACTTACCTTGTTGCTCATTTGATCTACACATGTGATTAACTTAATGAGTAATAAAATTAAGTTTATTATATACCTTTTTAGGAACCTAATACTTCTATAATTAATTTAATATGGATTATTTATTATCATGTTCTATTTATTTATTGCATTTTTTTCTTATGTTTATGTGAAAATAGAATCAGTGTTGGATTATTATCGGTAATTCTAGGGATTGAGGATGATAATTTATTAATAAGTTAAATACCTAGTATAACCATTAAAGAACCAAAAAATATATTTAAATTCTTATTAACTTATAATAATTTGATTATTTTAGATATCATAGTCATCCATGATAGATCTTTATAGCATTTATTCAAGTCGGTGGTTATACCAACCCAAACATGAACATGTTATATATCGATGGGTGAGTATGGATAAGTTAATGTATAAAATAATTATAATACAAGAATAATGAAATTATTTATATTTTTTTAAGTTGTTAAATTATATTTTAAGATATTTAAAATAAATAAATAAAAACAAGATGAAAAATGAAAAACATTACATCATGGAGGTAGTAGTCATCACAACACACAATTAACATTATTTTTTTATAAGTAGATTGAAATGAATAAATAATTATTGTTAAATTAATATAATTAAATTTAATTATACTAATGATACTTATTTTATTATATCAATAATTTTATAAAAAATAAGGAAGGAGTATAGTAAAATAAAATACTAATAGAAAGTAACACTCATGTCGGAAGCTTGAGTTTTCTCCTAGAAAACTACTTAGAGTTAAAGGCATAAATAAACTAAAAGGATAGAAAAATATTATGGTCGTGGGAGAGGATTATAGTAGGATAAAATTTTCATAGTTTCAACTAGTAATTTGAAGGGAAGGTGAGTACTGAATTGGAGGAAGTTTTAGCTTTTTATAAGTGGATAGAAGTGTAGTTTTGGAAGTAACCCTTACATTTTCAATAATATAAGGTTCCTATTAAAGGGTAAATGGACAAAAAATGGAAAATAGGATGGAAAATAGGGTTTGGTTTGAAAATTACATCAAATATTCATTTGAAAATAATTTTTTAACATATTTTTTCCATTTATCCATAGTAAAATACTTTTCACCATTTTTAATTTTTATCGAGGTAACTATGTCTCAACTTTAGTAATTAATTTTAATGACCAAAATTAAAATTGAAAATAATACCTAATTTTATCCTTTTGGTTTCAAATTTGTAAATAATTCTATCATATAAAATTTCTAAATGTGTTAAAAGTTAATATTAAAATAAACACACTTAATTGCGTACAAAAAGTTTTTAGAAAAATAATGTTTTCCAAATTTAAATTTATATATTATATAAAGTTATCATTGTTACTAATTTTAATGACATAAGTAAATTTATTATAAAAAAAATAAAATTCATGAGGCTTTAAAGTAAAGAAAAAAAAATGAATCTTAACTTGAAAAAAATGATTCAAAGAGAGGGCCTAAAATAGTTTTTTTAAACTAACATTGTAATTTAGTTCTAAAAACACTGTAGATACTATTTAAAAGCTAAAAGAAAAAATCAAAATGTGTAATGTTATTCCTTAAATAAATATTTTATTACTTAAAAGTTTGTTTCTCTTCGAGGCCATTCTTAAATAATAATAAAATCACATAAATCATATTTTTTGTAAAAATTATATTTTTGACTACAAATCAACTTTATGAGAAGAAGCCCAAAATTTCATACTATGAAAATTTTGATATGATGAATTAAAAAAAGATGATTATTTTAACAAATTATAAATATAAAATTTGAATAGTTATATTTTAAAATGAAATATAAAATATACAAAAACCCTCTTTTAAAGATAACCTATTCCAATAATAAAATATATAAATTGTTTATCTTGTAAAGGTAATAGTTTTTAATTATTTTTTATCATAGAGTTTTTTATAGATTTATCAATCATGTTCTTATAATACATCACGATTTGTTTAATTTTGATGTCATATGTAAAGAAAACTATTGAACGTGTCATCAGTTTTATATAGTCTAAAAGTTTGGTTCATTAAAAAGTTAGATGTTGAAGATGATGAGATGTTTGAGGAATGGCCTATTGATATTAAAAACTATCAATATAAGGTGTTTCATAAGTATGTTATATATTTAGTCTGTTTCCTATAGAAACATAGTGGTTTTTAAGAGTTTACTTGTAAAAAGGAGTTGTATATGTGCACTCAATATCCCATGTTGTTTAATGATTGATTTGATATCATGTGTATGACATTAACTTGATTGATGTGATGATTGATGATGTTTTGTAATTTTTTGTGATTTTTTTCTCATTCCATATGATGTGACTGTTATGTTTTATTTATAAAAATATCTATATTTAAGAGGTATCTCATGGGAAGTTTATTCTATGATTCATTTTGTTTCTTTCATAGTTTGGTATTGATTCTTGAGGAAGAGAATCATTTAAGAGGTAACTAATATAAGGACCTAGATTTTATTGAACCCTTACATTTTTCATTTCTTAGGGGAAAAGGTAGTTTGTGGGATTTTAATAATTCTCTTAAGCATGGGGGATGGATATTGAATTTGTCTTATTTCTTCCAAGGTAATTTAAACGTTATCTATGTTGGAAATGACCCTTAGTTTTTTCATTAGTACATGAAATTGTACCTTAATTTTTTATCATAACCTCCAGCAACACGGGAAATAACCATTACATATTTCTTTTTCCATAGAGACGACCTTTAAATTTTTCCTTTATATCAAAATGACCCATACATGTCACCTTTGAAGACCATTTTATATCCCCTTTTTCGTAGGAAACCCTTTATATATTTCCCTTCACTCTTGGAAAATATCCTTATATATTAAGGAGTTTAACAATTTTTCAAAACAGAAATCATTGGTTAATATGTAAGAGTTATTTACCAATATTTAAGAGTACCCCCCCCAGAGAAACATAAAATAAGAATATTAATATGCAAAAGTAAATACTTCATATATGAAATGAAACTCTAGATACATAAGAACAATTTTCCCTATATGTAAAATAACTTCCCACATGTGAAAGATACTTTTTATATAGCATAAGAGTCATCCCTTAGTAAAAATTCTCATTTTTCTTGGTTTTTCATAACTCATATTTTATGAATGATAATTCTATTATTAATCATAAAACCATAAAATTCAAAATTATGTAATGAAAAAAATAAATTATTCACTCCTGAAGGCTCATGCAATAAATTTATGGTATTTAAATGTTATGGAGTGATGATAAACATCACTTTATTTAAATACAATATTTAAATAGAGTTGACCTTGTATTAAATAGAGCAACACTTGATATAATTATGAGCTGATTTTTCACATATGATTTTTAAATTCTAGTTACTCCTACCTTAGTTCAATTTTTTATTCCTCTTGAACATAAATGAACATTGACATGTCTCTATATAATATATGTTTCCTTAAATTGTTTCCAGCCCTTAGATTCCAGAGATCATCTGTTGTGATCAAAGGCTAAAGTTCTATCACAATTACTAGTTGTGAGAACATCTCTTTCTTCCTCTATTCCTATACAGTGAACTATTAATGCTTTGAATTATGGTTTGGGATTCAAAACTTATTATATTTATTTATTTGTAAATATTGTATTATCATTATTTTGTTTCTAATTTATAAATAATTAATATTAACCCTATAAGGTTAATAATATGAAAACAATAAAAAAATGGGTGTTGTGAATTATGTTTAGTTATGATTTTTTTAATATTGAGTGTTATTATTTTATGGATTGCATGATATTTTACTAATATAATATGATATTTAAATACCATATCTAAATTTCTTAGGTAATTTAAATATGGTAAGATAAAGAGGAAAAATATACGAGGTATTTATATAAATAATTATTTTTATTAAATTTATTGTGATGATTATTTCTAGTATTTTCTAATACTATATTAGTTTACTTATTTACTAAAAAAATGTTCATAATTAATTTATATAATAAATATGGTAAAGGAAAATGATGATTACTTAATTTAATACTAATGTCTGAGTTCATTCGGAACTTGTTTTCTCTTATCCTACAAGAATTTTTAAGAAACATTGATTATTATTTGATATCTATTACTATAGAAATAATTATTCATTACCATTAATATATATATTATAGAATATTAGATCCATTTTTGTGAATTATATGAGAAACTAGAATTGTTGGTTGATCTGGTGAGGGTTGATCAGTTTTTGTGATTATTATGGTGGTAGTTTGATGAAGATAAAGTTGATATAGCCGGCTCAGGTTGGGATACTTATTGAATCTATATTTTATAATTGATATGTTTTTGATTGATCATTCCATTTTTGGTATATCCTTTCATGTAGTGGGTGTAATTGGGTTTATATCCCTGAAATTATTGAATGGAAATTAAATGATGAATTAATTGAAAAGGGATGGTATTTAATTATTAAATAATGATGACTTGAAATTAATATTTATGGATTTAGTACAAGATTAAAGGAGAATAGATGTGAATATAAAAATGATTTTAATCTCCTTGGGTTGTTGATTAATTTATATATTATTCTAGGGTTAATGATTCAATACTATTAAATGATTGGTAATTCATTAGAGATTAATAGAGGATGTGAACCTTAATGTTTGTATTCATAGAAATATGTTGGATTCCTAGTACTTAATGATGGTATTTGGCCCATCATGTGGGATTTTAACTATAGATTGAGTCCGAGGTGGGTTATTTTACCCCAGGATGGTTGTGTGTTATTATTATTCTATTTTATTATTTCTTATGCTCCACCACTCAATTCAGATGGAGTATTTGATTCCCATCATATCATTGGGTTCTAGGTGTCTTCCCAAAATCTAGGTTTTGGAGGATATAGATAATTTAATTCTCCTCATACCCTTCCCTATCTTCCAAATGTATATTGGTATGTGGATATGTCCATGATATGGTGTCTTAAAATTATAGGATGTGTACCCATATGGGTTGTAATGTCTCTTGATTATGACATGAATGTATAGGTAAGCTGTGGAGGCTTAATGTTATAGAATATACATGTATCTAGGATATAATAATATAAATATATTCCATATATAATTATAAATGGGAAATAATGGATTAAGTTATAGTTTATATTTATATATCTTATAATGGATCTCGGTCATACTATGTGATTATGGGGATGTGTTTATGTGATTTTGGTTATGATGTGTTTGCACATATGTGTATTATGTATTATGAAGGGGATGAGGGAATCAGGACATAAGATATTAGTATTTAGGGTTACTGTTTTAGTTGAAAAATGGATGAGGTACCATTCTTCTATACATGTTTTTTATATTATTTTACCTATTTATGTGCAATACTTAGTGAGAAAGCCTTAGTGAGGATGGGAATATAGTTGACCTGATTTAGGGATGGTTTGATTTCTCTATTTATTCATTAAGGATTTAATATGCTTCTTCTAAATTTTCACAAGAGGTTTTGTAGAGGATCTTGCTAAGTATATGTGACACATCTATATTTTATGAGATATATTCTATTTAATTTCTTTGATATCTTCTGTTTTACACTACACCAATATTAACTTGCGCTATATGCAACACCGTATTAGCTTGCATTATACGCAACACTATTCTTGGCTTGTGTTACACACGATTTCAAGTTCGTTTGGTAGAAATTATTCTACATAACATTGAGTATAGATTTTGTTCAATATAAAAATGAAATAAGTTTTAATTATGTTATAATCAACACCAAAGTAATATTTCACTACACGCAACACTGACTTGGCTTGTGTTACACACAAGAGCGACCTTCCTCGATAGCTTGTGTGGTACGCAATACCGAGTTTCACTAAACAATGATATATTATTATAATATTATTATGAACTAGTCATTATGAATATTATTAACCGAATATGATTTTTATAACATTATAATTCATATTACACATTTTCTAGAATATGTTATTAGAACAAAATCAATTTTTCGTATAAAGGAAGTATTTTTCAAAAAATGCAGTTTTGCCGCCTTTTGATGGCGCAACCATTTTAAATATAGTTTTTGACATGTTTATAAGTTCAATTTGAAAAATTATACTTCTTCCTTGGAATAAGGATATAAATATTTACTTTGGTTATTTTTGATATTTTTCTCATAACTTTCATATATTAATGAATAGTAAAAACACGCTAAATTTTAATTAAAAACAAAATTTTTTATCGAGATAATTTATTTTGTTAAATAATAATATTGAATGGTTTTAAAGTATAAATAGAATATATTTTTACCATTTGATATAATTTATTTCATTATCATTAATTTTACATTGAATCCATAGGTAAAATCATTTCAATCTTTTGCAATGTTTTAAACAAAAACCCATTTTTTCAACAACAAGATTAATTTTAAATTAATTTCTACAACTTCTGTGTATTGAATTTGAAAAAATGGATTCTATATTTGGAATCAGTATGTCTAAATTATGTTAATAGGCCGATTTTTATTTTTGGGGCATTATGAATAATAACTACGGTAAATTTTATTTACCATAATTAAAGGTAAATCAGATAATTATGGGTAAATATAATACTATAAAATTACCATAACACTTGTATTAATATAATTGGATGATTATATTTCTCCCTTAAACTTACTTGGGTCAAAATGGAATATTTTATAACCCACTTTGGTAAGATTAAGACCTTTAATTTATTTTATTTAAAGGAAAGTGAAACATGTCTCACTCAAACTTTAATAATTAAATTATTTTTAATATATAGTTATACAAAATATAAATTTTATTATAAATAATAATTTAAAATAATAATTTTTTTCTTCATCATGGTAATTTATTTGTAATTTTTGAGAAATATATAATTACCTTAATAGCTTATACATTAATGATGCAAAAATTATTTATTTAGTGAAAAATATATAATATAGTTTTTATTAAAATAATAATACCCATAAAAAGTACCAAACACTTGGAAAAACCATATTTTTCGAGTATATATAAACCATAATCATCCAAGGGTAGACTTTTGGACCATTTAGAGCCTTATAAAAGTGATTAGGACACTTATATTATATTATTTTAAATGATGTCAAAGTTGTAACCTTCGAAATTAATAAATATAACATTTTAAAAGTGGGTTGTTTTAGAAGATAAATTTGACTAAATGTATTCTTATGAAATATATTAGATTTATATTTGTCAAAGTATTTATTTTTTAATTTTTATGTGACATATATGTATAGTAAATAATTACACAAAAATGTTGTAGTAATTATTTCATTAAGAGAAATATCAAATAAATGGTTTTAATAATATTAAAATAAATATTATATGAACTAATTAATGTGATACACTAAATTTATAGATAAATATAAAATGTTAGGAATAAATTAAATATTTTGGTTCAAACATATATTATTTTTGGATTTTATTTAAATTCAAATAATTGAATAGTGTCAAAATTGGAACTATTGGTATTTTATAAAAATAACATATTATTAAATTGTTTAAAAATTACAAAAATATTTAAAAATTACAAATTGAAAATTATATGGTATAAAATATCATAACATATCAAATTATGGACAATTCACAACACATAAGTAAGTATTTAAAACAATTAAAAATTTAGAATATTATTACCACTAATAAAATCAAATAGATTAAATAAGGATAAATCAAAATGATAAGGTTTAAAATAAATTCCAAACATGTATAAATTTTATTTGTTGATTATATTACAACCCTATATAATCTCATATTCTATGTTGAGTCATTTTGGAGGTTTTTATGTGGGGTTTGATTTTATTATAAATTAATATTTTTGAGAGTTTCCTAAAGTGCCCCTCTCCTCTCTTATAAAAGGGCACCTCCTCCCTCTCATCTTCACACCATTTTGAACCTTAAATCTCGGCCAAAACCTAAACATTTCCATTATCAACTTCCCTAGAAACATACTATAGGTGATGGTCTTCTTCAAAGACCAACTTTAGTGCCCTAAGAGGAGGTTTAGAAGAGGCACATCAAAGAAGAGGTAATATCATTTACCGATCCTTTCAAACTTATTTCTTCTTCTAATTCCTATATACGAGTTGTTTCATTTTAAGTATTAAATCTAGTATCAATTTTATAATTATATGTTATTATTAATTTGAAACAACAATATTTCACCTTCAATCCATCATAAGAAAAATGAAATAACCGCGTGTGCATACGTATGGCTTACCGTCTCCATGCCGTGGTGTAATCTGTTTTTCCGCCACCACCTTACTTGGATGGGTATAATGGTGGAAATAATAACTATATATGTATAATGTCCTAGTTTTGGGTGCCACTCAACGGGTTCCCCGAACCCGGTTCTCCACGTGACTTCAAGCGCATTTCCCCAAACGCCAGAGGCTGCCGATTAGCAGCGAGGGCCCAGGTCTGATAGTGGGGAAACTATGCCCTCATTTGTCAAAGCGCATCGCAGCAAAATAGATAAATAACATACAACAAGTGGAAGCGGTAAAAAATATATATAACAGAAATGTATAACTGATAATAACAAGGAAACCAACAGTCATATATATATGAAAATGCAGCATGTCACTATTCTATAAAACAGCCAAAACATGTTACACTACAATACAATACAACTGAAGTACAAGTATAGAAAAGAAAAATAGAACAGCCAGCGGCATCACGAGCCCAAGCTCTATCCCTTTCTCCCATACTTCCTAGAAACAATCAAGTACCTGAATAGGAACCCTTTCCCTTATCCACACCTGTAGAAATGTAATCTGTTTAGGCCGAAGACATGACCCAAAAAGGGTGTGAGAAATAAATCCCAATAGCCACCCACCAAAGGCCCGTGCCCAACTGTGTGAAAATACGCAACAACAGTGTGTAGTAGTAAAATGAAATAAACTAATCAGTACTCAAAAGTAACTAACTTTACCAGTTATTTTCCATTTTATTATTCTTTTACACATTCAATTTAAGATATCACCATAATGAATATTCTAAGTAAAATAGCCAGTCTCTTCAGACACGTAAAACCTTACCCTCAGGTAAAGAGAATCCAAACACAGGAATCTACCCACAGGAATATTGAATATTTTCCACAGGTGTACGAGGTGTCGCCCACAGGAATAGAATCAACTGCCCACAGGCATGGAAGAAGTTGCCCACAGGCTAAGTAGTACATTACCCACAGGCTAATCACAACACTGCCCTCAGGCTAAACAAGTAACCAGGCCATTCCCAACATGTAAAAAATTAATACACATGCAATTCCTCTCAAGGAAATTCTATAATCATTATTATAAAGGCATACCCTTGGGTATCCTGGCCAAACGACTAAACAGAGGAATGCACCCCTGGGGTGGTCCTGGATCCAAGCAGCGATCCCAAACAGCAATTTATCACCACATTTAATCACATTAACAAATCAAGGTATTTAAAATAGCCACAACCTCAGGCACACGGAACCCCAACATGGGTTCGTGGCACAACGGTACACAAAAATGCACAACAGTTGGAAATTAAACACCAAGCCACCTACCTTAAACGCCCCTGAACGGTATACACAAACGACGATTCTAGAAACATCTAATAATGACGTAGATATGGGATAAGAAAATTCCCGTTCAATCGTAAATAACTTCCCCTCAGGAAATAATTGGTAAGAACTACGTAAGGAGAGGAGAGGGCTTACTCGTATGGTTCTAGGGAGATTGACGGTGCAAAAAACAGATTCTCGGTACTCAATCTGGATCTCCTCGAAGATCTGACCATCCCTCCTGAGCCTCCCTCAGGTTCTAAGATTCCTCTATGAACAGAGGAGGCTACTGCCCATTTTAAGCGAAAAAAACAAAATACACGGCATGTACTCTCAAGTACATGGCCTGTACTTTCCATTTTTTAACTGTTTCACTGGCAGATTCTCACCAACATGGCACTGTTCATCTATCAACATGAGTACACGGTGTGTATTCCTATACACACGGTGTGCACTATCACCCAGCTGGCCACCGCCTTACTATTCACCTGCTGAATGACTACACGGAGTGTAAATATCTACTACATGGTGTGCAATCGGTTTTTACACCCTTCATCACCGACATGGCTACACACTATGTGAACTCATCCCACACGGCCAAAAGTACACAGCATGTGGAAAAGTACATGGCGTGTACTTCCAAAATTTTGAGATTTTCCCCCATTTTCCTTATTTTCTCAAAAAAAAACACTTAAGGAAAGGAGAAAGAAGAAACCCGTACCTCAGGAATAAGAACCAAGTTCTTACAAACTTCCCCCCTTAAAGAAATTTGTCCCCAAATTTCCCTTACAAGGGTGGTGAAGATATAGCCGTGAACAACTCCGGCCACTAAGCACGTATGTCGGTCTCCCACTCCCAGGTTTTGTCCTGCACTCGGCCATGCTGCCATAGCACCCTTATGAGAGGAACTGACCGGCCTCGGAGAACCTTTGTGCTCCTATAGACGATATGAATCAGATGCTCCTCAAAGGATGCATCTATTTCAAGTTCAACCTCATTAGGCTGAAAGACGTGAGATGGGTCTGAATGATTGAGATGCAACTGAGATACATGGAAGACATCGTGCATGGCTCGATACCTCTGTGTTAACTATAACCGATAGGCAACCAAGACGACTCTCTACAGAATCTCAAATGGCCCCACATGCCTCGATGAAAGTTTACCCTGTCTCCTGATCCACCTATGTCCCAACCTCGGTGAAACACGCAAGAAAACCTGATCCCCAACCACAAACTCCAAGGGTCATCTGTGGTGATCAACATAAGATTTATGACGATATTGTGCGGTAGCCATCCGCTTCTGAATCAACTTGACCTGCTCAGAAGTCTCTAGCACGAGATGTGGTCCCTGTAAAGCTGTCTCACCTGCCTCTAACCAGCACAAGGTTTATCAGCATGACCTACCATATAAAGCCTCGTAAGGCGCCATCTCAATAGTTGCATGAAAAATATTATTGTAGGAAAACACGACTAGGGGTATATGCTTCTCCCAAGAGCCCCCAATGTCTAGGATGCATGCACGCAGAATGTCCTCAAGAACCTGTATCGTACGCTCTGACTGACCATCAGTCTGAGGGTGGTAGGCTGTGCTCAGAAGCACCTGTGTACCTAGTTCCCTCTAAAAAATATGCCAGAAATGGGACATAAAACAGGTGTCCCTATCTGAAACAATACAACGGGGGACCCCATGAAGACGTACGACCTCTCGAATATACAACTTCCCGAGCTCGTCAACTCCGATGGTCTCCCTGATCAGCAAAAAGTGAGCTACATTTGTGAGTCTATCCACAACAACCCACACGACATCATTTCCTCGAGGTGACCTCGGAAACCCAGTCACAAAGTCCATCGCGACATCATCCCATTTCCATGCCGGAATGGGTAACTGCTACAAAATCCCGACTAGCCTCTGATGCTCCGCCTTCACCTGCTGACAGGTGGAACACCTCATAACAAAACCAGCTACATCCCTCTTCATTCCCGGCCACTATTACTAACGTCTCAAGTCTCGGTACATCTTGGTAACCTCGGGATGAACTTCCCAAGATGAAGCATGAAAATTCTACCTCAGCTCCTCATGTATATCCCCTGAAACCCACACTCGTCCATGGAAACATAATACTTCATCATCACCTATCATACAACCAGGAGAAGGGTCCTTACTGGTCACCGACTCCCGTAGAACTAGGCCTTCAGAATCAGATAACTATCTCATCCTCACTCTATCTAGGAGGGTATAAGTCACAGCTAAAGATTAAAGATAGGTCTTCCCCTGACTGTCGTGCACCACCAAATGCATCTCAGAGAACAAATCCATAAGCTGCTATTCACCACTGGCCTCCTGCACTACCTGTATCTAAGTCTTCCTGCTCAGTGCATCAGCTACTGCATTACCCTTACCAGGTGTATAGGCAAGCTCAAAATCAAAGTACAAAAGGTATTCAACCCACCTTCGTTGTCTCAGGTTCAATTCATGCTGGGTAAATATGTACTTGAGACTTTTGTGATCTATGAACACCACAAAATGTTCTCCCAAGAGATAATGTCTCCAATAGCGCAATGCATGAACAACTGCAGCCAACTCGAGATCATGAATCGGGTAATTCCTCTCATGTGGCCTCAACTGCTGAGACCCGTACGCAACTACTCGATCACCCTGCATCAACACATCTCCTAGCCCAATACCTGATGCATCACAATAAACTGTATAGCTCTTCCCCTGCTCTAGGAGTATCAGGATCGGTGCTGATGTCAACTTTCCCCTCATCTCTTGGATGGATGTCTTGCAAGCTTCTGACCAAACAAACTTCACACCCTTCTTAGTCAAACCCTTCAACGGCACTGCTAAGCGGGAGAAGTCCACTATGAAGCGTCTGTAGTAACCAACATGCCCCAAGAAACTCTGTATTTCAAAAACATTCTTAGCCTGCTCCCAGGAAACTACTGCTCTCAACTTCTTTGGGTCTACTGTAACTTTTGCCTTTGAGATTATATGACCCAGGAAGTGTATCTGGTCCATCCAAAAGTGGCACTTTGAGAGCTTAGCATATAGCCGATTCTCTCTTAGTGTACTCAATAAGATCTCAAGATGGGTAGCTTGGTCGTGTCAAGTGTGAGAGTACACCAAGATGTCGTCCAAGAATACTACCACAAAAGAATCTAGATAAGGATGGAACACACGATTCATTAGAGCCATTAAAACTGCTGGTGTGTTTGTGAGTCCGAACGGCATAACTGTATACTCGTATAGACCATACCTATTCCTGAAAGCTGTGAGAGGTATATTAGATGGTCTAACGCGCAGCTAATGATATCCTAATCTCAAGTCAATATTCGAGAAAACTCGTGATCCATGAAGTTGATCAAAAAGATCACCAATATTTGTCAAGGGATATTGGTTCTTAACCGTCAACTGGTTTAACTTCCAATAATCCACACAGAGTCTGAGGGTACCGTCCGCATTCTTCATAAAGAGGACCGGCGAACCCTAAGGAGAAGAACTGGGTCAGATGAAACCCTTTGCCTGTAACTCCTCTAACTATCTCTTGAGCTCCTGAAACTCTGGTGTAGCCATCCTATAAGGAGGAATGGACACCGGTGTTGCTCCTAGCACAATCTCAATAGAGAAATCCACCTCAAGCTCTGGAGGAATACCTGAAAAGTCGTCCGGAAAGACATACCTAAAATGATCAACCATTGGAGGGAAATCCTTCTGACAAGTCCCCTGGTCATCTAGATATAAGCTCGTAATCTGGGCTGTGATACCACCTCGCCCATGATGCTCTGGTCCAACTTGACTCACCTGAACATCCCACTCGCCCTTGTATAGAAACTCTCCACCCTCTGGTGACGTGAAACTCACCCTACGATGATAGCAATCCGTAAAGGCTCGAAAGGGAACCAACCAATCCATCCCGAGAATGACATCATAACTCGTCATCTCTAAGACATAGAGGTCCCAAAGGAAGTGACACCCACCAACCTTAAGGGGGAACTCCTTTCACTGACACACACTAGCTGTTCTAGTTCCCAACGGAGTGTCTAATGTCATAACATCAGAGGAAGTAGAAACACCGAGCCCAAGGATGTTCACAATGGGTACAAATAAAAAGCTATGTGTAGCACCTGTATCAAAAAATACTAAAGATAAAACAGAAGCTACTAGAATAGTACCTCTGATAGTAGAAGGTCCGAGATCTTGCTCCTGCTGGGTCTGTTGCACTGCATATGTCTGCCCAGTGCCGCAGCCCTACGACATAGCCTGGCTACCCTGAGCTATCCCGCCCTACTACCTCTGAGATCCTGGTGTCTAGCTACCACGACCACGTCCACCATCCCTACCTGCATGCCCTGACGTATTCCAGTTCCCCGACTGGTAAGAAGCTGTTGGTCCTGCCCCCGCACGTAGAGTCTACATAGAACCCCTATCACTAGCCACCGGGGGAAATGCACTGCAAAAGCGCTGCAGATGACCCATCCTGCCACAAGCCTGACATTCCACTGGGTCACGTGGACACTGAGGTCGCTTGTGCCCCTCCTTACCACACTGGTAGCACTTGACCTGGCCACCTGAAACATTTTTCTGGCTGGTACTGCCACCCTGAGAGAAGTCCATCTATCTCTTCCTATTACCAGTAGAAATAGTACTAGAAACTGGTGTTGAACCGCCCTGGCCCACACCACTAGCTTCCCGCAGGTTCATCTCTGTAATCAGTGCCTGGTTCACAATATCATGTACTGAAGGCAACCTGAAAACATTCACCAGTGCTCAGATGTCATATCGAAGACCATCTTCAAAGCGTCTGGCTCTCAGTGTCTCATCGCCCACCAGAATGGGTGAAAAATGATGAAGCTCAATGAAACAAGTAGAATAATCCATCACTGACATAGCACCCTGCTGCATATTCATGAACTCTCGAGCTCGATCTGCCCTCAGCGTCTCTAGGAAGAAGAAGTCATAGAAGGCTGTCTAGAAATCTTCCCACGCCATGTCTCTGTGATGCTCTGACTGGGTGGTAACATCCCACCACCTCTTGGAAGAATCACGCAGCATATAAGTCTCGAGCTTGACCCTCCTCCATGGAGGTGTCTCTAGGTGCTCGAAAATAGTCTGCATCGACCCCAGCCAAGACTCCGCAGCCTGTGGTCCTCCATCCCCAGAAAATGTAGGTGTATTCTGCTACTGGAAGATACGAGTCAGCTTGGCCATAGATGTGGCAGCCGGCGGTGCTCCCTGAAAGGTCTGCATGAACCGCATAAAGCCTTCATGGAACTGCGCCTCCACGCCTGTGTCCAGTATTACGGCTAGCGCCGTATCTGAATCTGCTGGAGGATCAACTGTTAGACCATGTCCCACCATCTCCGAGGTATACTAGTTGCCTCTTTGCTGGAGAACAACACACGAACGTCTCGGTGGCATGACACTATAAGGTCAAACACACACGTTAGATCAAGATTATCACAGTCTAAAAACGAAGGAACCAAAAGGGGAACAGGAGGAAGAAGGCATTTAAGATTGCACAACAAGACTACATGGCGTTTATACTGACTACACGGCGTGTACCTAACTTCTCTTTCCCTGTCCAGGTCCTTCTGCATGACCAAGACAGAAGAATCCTGTTAAACAAAACTACACGACATGTATATAATATACACGACATGTATGGTGTAATTTTCCAACTGCCCGTGTCATTTGTGACACGACCGACTACTCAGCTTGATACTACACGAAGTGTTACACCCGCACACAGCATGTACACTACCCCATTTCCCAGCCACACGGTCAGGTCCACACGGTCTGTCACTGGTCAAGACTACACGGCGTGTCCCACAGGTACACGACGTGTACTAGACGAGCTTCGCCGACCCGTGTTGTTAGTTACACGGCCGGATACACAGCTCCAACTACACGGCGTATTCAATATACACATGGCGTGTACACGAAAGGATTACACCAACTCGTGTTGTTAGTTACACGGCCATATCCCAGGTCAGACTACACAACATGTTCCATAGTGGACACGACGTGTATATATTAAGGTCTCCCCCGTCCGTGTTGTTAGTTACACAGGCAGAATCCAGTTCAACACTACACGGCGTGTACTAACGTTATACGGTGTGTTCACCCCAAGCATTTCCCTTCCCCATGTCCCCGCCCACACGGTCTGTGATACGAGAAGAGACTAGACAGCGTGTACTTAGGGTACATGGCATGTACTCAAAAAGTTTTCTTTTCTTCCCGAACAGAAGAACATACACGACATGTTTAAGGTACTACATGGCGTGTATACTGGGTTTCCGGATAGTATGCCTTAGACACTTTTCTGGATCCCAAAAAATACTGAAAAACAACACCTAAGTTCCAAATTCCGATCCGTGAGAGCCCATACTCCCCGCGAATCAAAGTTTGGCATCTTATATGTGTTATAACTGATCAAACAACCAATGATACACCAAATTTAGGTCAATGAGGGCCCATACTCCCCAAAAACCAAAGTTTGGCGTCCATTCTATAAACATACTTACACAATAATACCCTATCAAACAACAGGTATCCATCAAAGCAGCTATCACAACAACATGCTTTTACTAGCACAACATCTATCACAACAACATGCAATTTCTAATGCACCTACATGGCATGAAAACTATGCATGGCATGAGATTCTAGCATATTCCTAAATGATTCATGAGATGGAATACCCTCATCTCATCGGGTTACAACTAGATAGAACCCATGAATAAAATATAAACAACACAATCATAAGTGCGTCACCCTTCGGTGAAAATCAATTCAACTGTAAAATTGAAAAATCAGAAAAATTGTAGCATGGGGTACATTGGCCTTTCCCTGTACACGGGTTAGCTACGCCCTGACACAACTTATTACCAACAACCATTCTCGTCCTATCCTTGACTAAGGCTCCCAATAGTAATTCAATGAAAAGAACTCCTTTGATACCACTTTGTAACATCCCGGTTTCATTTGCCACTCAACGGGTGCACCGAACCTGGTTTGCCATGTGACCTCAAGCGCATTTCCCAAAATTCCAGAGGCTTCCGACTATCAGTGAGGGCCCAGGTCTGATAGTGGGGAAACTATGCCCTTATTTGTCAAAGTGCAGCACAACGGAATAGATAAATAGCATAAACAAGCGGAAGTGGTAAAAAATATATATAACAGAAATAGATAACTGATAATAACAAGGAAAGCAGCAGTCATATATATATGAAAATACAACATGTCACTATTCTATAAAACAACCAAAACATGTTACACTACAATACAATACAACTGAAGTAAAAGTACAGAAAAGAAAAATAGAACAGCCAGTGGAATCGCGATCCCAAGCTCGATCCCTTGCTCCCCTACTTCCCAGCAATAATAAAGTACCTGAATAGGGACCATTTCCCTTATCCACACCTACAAAAACATAATCTGTTTGGGCTGAAGACATGACCCAAACAAGGTGTGAGAAAAAAATCCCAATAGGCACCCACCAAAGGCCCGTGCTCAACTGTGTGAAAATATGCAACAACAGTGTGCAGTAGTGAAATGTAATAAACTAAAAAGTACTCAAAAGTAACTAACTTTACCAGTTATATTGCCATTTTATTATTCTTTTACACATTCAATTTAAGATATCACCATAGTGAATATTCTAAGTAAAACAACCATTGTCCTCAGACATGTAAACCCTTACCCTCAGGTAAAGAGAATTCAAACACAAGAATATTCCCACAGGTATATCGAATATTGCCCACATGCGTATGAGGTGTTTCCCACAGGCACAGAATCAACTACCCAAAGGCACAGAAGAAGTTTCCCACAGGCTAAGTAGTACATTTCCCACAGGATAATCACAACACTTTCCTCAGGCTAAACAAGTAACAGGGCAATGCCCAATTTGTAAACAAGAAATACACATGAAATTCCTCTCAAAGAAATTCTATAATCATATTTATAAAGGTATACCCTCGGGTATCCTGGCCAAATGGCTAAACAGAGGAACGCACCCCTGAGGGGGTCCTGGATCCAAGCAGCGATCCCAAACAGCAATTTATAACCACATTTAATCACCTTTACAAATCTGGGTATTTAAAATAGCCATGGCCTCAGGCACATGATGCCCCAACATGGGTTCGTGGCACAACAGTACAAAAAAATGCACAACAGTTGGAAATTAAACACCAAGATACCTACCTTAAATGCCCCTGAATGGTATATGCGAACGACAATTCCAGAAACGTCCAAGAACAATGTAGATCTGGGATAAGAAAATTCCCGTTCAATCATAAATAACTTCCCCTTGGGAAATAATTGGTAAGAAATATGTAAGAAGAGGAGAGGGCATACCCATACGGTTCCAGGGAGATTGACGGTGCAAAAAACGGATTCCCGGTACTCAATCTGGAGCTCCTAGAACATCCGGCCATCCCTCCCGAGCCTCCCTCTGGTTCTAAGCTTCCTCTGTGAACAGAGGAGGATACTGCCCGTTTTAAAAGAAAAAAAAAACAAAATACATGGCGTGTACTTTCCATTTTTTAATTGTTCCATTGGCGGCTTCTCGCCAGCATGACACTGTTCATCTGTCGACATGAGTACACGACGTGTATTCCTCTATACACGGCATATACTATCGCCCAGCTGGCCACCACCTTACTATTTGCCTGCCGACTGACTACACGGCGTGTAAATATATACTACATGGCGTGCAATTGGTTTTTACACCCTTCGTTGCTGACATGGCTACACACCATGTGTACTCATCCCACACGGCCAAAAGTACACGGTGTGTGGAAAAGTACACGGCGTGTACTTCCAAAATTTTGGGATTTTTCCCCATTTTCCTTATTTTCTCAAAAAAAAAACTTAAGGAAAGGAGAAAGAAGAAACCCATACCTCAATAATAAGAACCAAGTTCTTAAAATATGATTATTATAACATGATACTAATTCTGCGATATTATATCATCCAATCCAATTCTATTCAATAATTATGGGAATGATATCATCGCCCGTGTGTACATACGAATTACCGTCTCCACGACGCGACGAGATTCATTCTCCATGTTAACCATTAAGGAATGATTATAAAGTATATATAATGAATAATAATGAGATATATGGCATAGTAATTCTACTCTACTTATATATATATATATATATATATTTCATCTACTTACTTCCATTCAAGTCAATAAGGAAAGTAAAACAATGTTCATGCGTACGTACGGCCTACCGTCTCCATGTACGATGTATTTCATTTAATTTATCTATCTGTTATATATACATACATAATGAATATATATGTGATATATAAATAATGTTTTAAATTATGGAAGTAAGTAAATCATGATATAAGTAATAATATCAAGAACAACAAGTCCAAACACGTACGATAAATGAAACGATTATGACCCAAAACGTTACTTCAACATGGAATTGACAAATGAATGGGTAATATAAATTCATAAGTGAATCATATATGATATCATAAAAATGACTATGATTATTGAATAAGTCAATGACATTATTTAAATCATTATATAGGATGTTTGGACACATAATAAGGAAATCAAACCTAAGGTAAGGGATTATTTCGTCTCACTTTTATTTCTGTGAGACATATGCCTTAATCACCATCTATTTATTTTGTTTGGTGTTTATACTTCCCATGAATGTTTTATGATTTTTAATATGAAGGATATAATATTTACATATGAATGTGATTTTCTTTATTTTATGACACATATGATTTCACCGATCATAAATGGTAAGGGAAAATCTCGCAATCTCATTTTTATCCGAGATTGTTTATACTTCAGTATTTACTGGGGCATATTTATCATCCACATCCATGTTTCCCAAATATGTAATATTATTTCTAACCACCTAAAAAATTTTAAATCCAATTTTACCTATTGGTGAATTTTTAGTAAAATATATGAAAGTAATATTTTCTCATTTTCAGTATGAGTTACTTTTTGCCTTTTCTAGCCAAAGTACAAGAAGAATGTTTTTTAACTTATACGAAATGAATGGATTTGTACAATTTCATAACACCTTATTTACATGAATCTTACTCTACAATATTTCATTATTATTTTCAACAAAATTATTTTCTTTAAAAATTTCATGGCATTTTGAGAAAAGAAAATGATTTTGAAGAAGAAATGATATTTTTCTCAAGAATTCATTTCAAGTGTTTTATCAAAACTATTTTCTATCTAAGATGAAATTATTTAATATGGTTATGTTTTAAGTATAATGTATCTATTATTTACATGGTTTGATTTTGTTTATGATGAAATGATATCCATTTGATTTATATGGATTATGTTATGATGTGATGATGTTTATGAAACCCATTTTATTCATTGGGTTATGATGAAAGATTCATGTTTATTTTGTGGCACACATAAGAATAATTTCATTATGAGATGGGTGGGACCTATATCTCCCTCAAATGCATTGGGTAAAGATTTATATCTCATGATATTGACAAGGCTGGAATGGAAAGTAAATTCGGTTCAGTAATACAGGGCTGGAATGGAAAGTAAACCCGGTTCAGTAAAGGAATTCATCTGCTATGATGGTCTTAGAAGCAATTCCTTGGCTACTATGGAAATCATGTTATGTTCATTATGGTTTCCCACAAATCCATGATTTATTCCGATGCTATTTTTTCATGATTAATGTTTCTTTATGATCTATGACTTACGTACTGCCAGGATTTATTTCACGACTCAAGATTTTGATGTTTAAACTTTATGTTCATGTTTTTAAGTTCAAAAGTACATGGTTTGTTTTATTTTCTCCATGTTTACCCTTACTTAACATTTAAGATCACCCTTTATATGTTTTATTTTCCCCAGGATATAAAGAAAGGTTTTAGGTAGGAAAAAAAAGGGAAGATCATTATGGGAAATGATGAAGATCTTTCACCATGATTAGACGATTATGTTATGAGTTTCCAAAGACACTAAACTAATATGGTATTTGGGTGTTTGTTTTTGTTATGTATTAATTATTTCGCAAAAGTAATGTAATTTCCATGTACGTCAAGTTTTGGGCCTCTACAGTTGGTATCAGAGTGATGGTTTAGTTAACCTTTGGAAACTAGGATGCAAAAACATTAGTGAGATCCATAGAGATATTTCTAAGGTATGTGTAGGGATGTTCATAAGGTTAAGTATAAAGTATAGGTTAAAATCCTAGAATTATGATAACGATCATGAACAACCTAGGATTAAACCTAATATTTTAGATATTGAAATTAATCCCCCTTGATTATGTTTTCCTAGTATGAGTTTTTGCTCTCATACTATTCTTTTTGGGTTTTAGGAAATTTCCAGAAACTGGAGGATTCATGTTAATGAAGAATATAATGGACAATGGAATGATATTCTTCATGAGAAACCAAATGAAATGGGATTTGGAAGTCCAAAAATCGTTATTATTCCTAATCATCAAATTTAATAATATGATCAACAATCTCAACTTTGGTAAGTTTCCTGACTCAGCTAATAAGAGAAAGATGGAGTCTCATGATGATCATAGAGGAATGAAAGTTCAATTTCCCCCATGTAAATAATGTGGGAAGAGGCATCAAGGAGAATGTTTCAAAGGAATTGGAAGATGCTTTAGTTGTGGAAAAGAAGGACACAAATCCAGTAATTGCAAAGGAAAGGGCCTAGTTAACACAATGGAAAAGGATAATGGTATTGCTAAGACATCAACAACGATTAAATGTTTTAAATGTGGAATGTACGAGCATTATGAAAACTAATTCCCTAAGGGAAAATCTCATGAAGGGAATCAGAATGGTCGTATGGGTAGTATTTATGTTGATGACGATGGAGAGACTACAAATGATATATGAGATGAAAGAATTATTGAGGAATAAAATGGTGAATCTTGGTCAATGGTTTAAGAAGGCAGTGGAATGATTGCATGTTTACCAAGAATAATGTATGGTACTATGGAATAAAGAAAAATCTAAGGATTGTTACACTATTGTTTTTTCTTGAGTATTTTAAAGTATATGTTGAATGGTATAGGTAACCATGAAAAGTGATTGAAATATTTTTGGAAACAAGATGATATGCGCATAATGAATGGATAAGGAGAAAATAATATGTTTCACAGTATTAATGAGCTCATGATTGATATAAGGACAAAGTGATATCATGGTTTGAGTATATAGAATTTTTGGGATTTTGGTATGTGGAAAGAGTTAACTTTTGACAATATTCTTGTTTTCACTAAGGTTCTATGGTAATACATGTTTAAAGAGAATACATGAGTAAGGTATTCACATGTTTGGAATGTGACAATCAAGAACTACCTTATGAGATATGGGAGACAAATGTTAAGTAGATTTAGTTCACCTCCTTCTAAATTTTTATATTTTTTAGTTTTTTGAAGGATTGTAATGTTATCCATTTATGGATAGTATAAGTTATTTTTTGTATTTATTATCTCACTATAGGTGGACTTATGAAATCATTTTCTAACATTTTTGTTGAGACAGATGGAATGACCTATCATTTTATCACATGATCTACTAACACTTCACTAATGACAAATTCAACTTCATTTCTTTAAGATGTGAATTGGAAATTGTTCAAGGCATGAACTATGGTGAGATTGTACCAAAATCAAGAAACTATTCCTCCTAATTAAAAAAAAATAGAATTCTTCAACTTTAGGGAAATGATCTTGAAAACCAAAAAATTTTTCCTAGTGCCCTCATATCTGATGAATCAGATGCTACCTTAGATCATCACAAATTTATGGCTTTGTGATTGTTTTCTTTTTCATAGCCATGTTCTCTACCACTCTACATCAGAACTTGATGATTAGATTTCTCTTACATATCCATGTTTTCACCTATGTTCTTCTATGTGGAAACCCAGTGATGAGTTAATTTGGTTAAGCATTATGTTTCTTACATTACTTTTTAAAATTAAGTTTTAGTTTTACTTTTTACGATGTGGGTTTTTCTGAAAAAAACTTTCATGTATTAAACCTTTTATAACCCCCTCATTTTAAGGTGGGGTAGAATGTAACACCCCAAGATTTTATGAGATATATTATATTTAATTTCTTTGATATCATTTGTTTTACGATACACCAAGATTATCTTTCACTATACGTAACACCATATTGGCTTGTAGTATACGCAACACTATTCTTGGCTCATGTTACATACAATTTCAAGTTTGTTTGGTATAAATTATTCTATGAAACATTGAGTAGAGATTTTGTTCAATGTACAAATGAAATAATTTTTAATTATGTTATACACAACACCAAAGTAATCTTTCACTACACGCAACACCAACATGGTTTGTGTTACACGCAAGAGTGACCTTCCTCGATAGCTTGCATGGTATGCAATACCGAGTTTCACTAAACAATGATATATTATTATAATATTATTATGAACTATCCATTATGAATATTATTAACCAATTATGAGTTTTATAACATTATAATTCATCTTACACATTTTCTAGAACATGTTCTGAGAACCAAAGCAATTTTTCAAATAAAGGAAGTATTTTTCAAAAAATGCAATTTTGCAACCTTTTAATGGCGCAACCATTTTAAATCTAGTTTTTGACATGTTTATAGTTTAAATTTTACAAATTAAACCTCTTTATTGGAATCAGGATATAAAAATATACTTTGGTTAAATTTTTTATATTTTTCTAATAACTTTGATATTTTAATGAATAGTAAAAAATGCTAAATTTTAATTAAAAACAACTTTTTTATCAAGATAATTTATTTGGCTAAATAATAATATTTAATGTTTTTAAAGTATAAATAGAATATATTTTTTACCATTTAATATAATTTATGTCATTAGAATTAATTTTACATTGAATCCATAGGTAAAATCATTTCAATCATTTGCAATGTTTTAAACAAAAACCCATTTTTTCGACAACGAGATTAATTTTAAATTAATTTTTTCAACTTATATGTCTTGAATTTAGTCAAATGGATTCTATATTTGGAATCAGTATGTCAAAATTATGTTAATAGGATACTTTTTATTTTTTGGGCATTATGAATAGTAACTATGGTAAATTTTATTTACCACAGTTAAAGGTAAATCAGGTAATTATGGGTAAATATAATACTATAAAATTACCCTAAAACTTTTCTTAATATAATTGGATGATTATATTTCTTCCTAAAACTTTCTTGGGTCGAAATGGATTCTTTTGGAACCCAGTTGGATAAGATTATAACCTTTAATTTATTTTATTTAAAGGAATGTGAAATATGTCTCACTCAAACATTAATAATTAAATTATTTTTAATATAAGGTTATACAGAATATAAATTCGATTATAAATACTAATTTGAAATCTGAATTTTTTTTATTAATCATGGTAATTTATTTGTAATTTTTAAGAAATATATAATTACCTTAATAGCTTATACATTAATGATGCAGAAATTATTTATTTAGTGAAAAAACAATGATATAGTTTTTATTAAAATAATAATACCCATGAAAAGTACATAAAACTTGACAAAAACATATTGGTAGAGCATATATAAACCATAAGAATCCAAGGGTCGACTTTTAGACCATTTAGAGCCTTATAAAAGTGATTATGACACTTATATTATTTTATTTTAAATAATTTAAAAGTTGTAACCTTCAAAATTTAATAAATATAATATTTTAAAATTTGGTTGTTTTAGAAGATAAGTTAGACTAAATGTATTATTATGAAATATATTAGATTTATCTTCATCAGAGTCTTTTATTTTTAATTTTTATACAACAAATATTTATATTAAATAATTACACAAAAATGTTGTAGTAGTTATTTCATTAAGAGAAATATAAAATAAATGGTTTTAAAAATATTAAAATAAATATTATATGAACTAATTAACGTGATCCACTAATTTTATAGATAATTTTGACATGTTAGGAATCTATTGAATATTTTTGTTCGAACATATCTTATATTTGGATTTTATTAAAATTCAAATAATTGAATAGTCTCAAAATTGGCACTATTGGTATTTTATAAAAATAACATATTATTAAATTGTTTGAAAATCACAAAAATATTTAAAAATTACAAATTAAAAATTATATGGTATGAAATTTTATAATGTATCAAATATGGACAATTCAAAACTCATAAGTAAGTATTTATAACAATTTAAAATTTAGAATATTATTACCATAAATAAAATCAAATAGATTAAATAATGATAAATCAAAATGATAAGGTTTAAAATAAATTCAAAACATGTCTAAATTTTATTGGTTGATGATATTACCACCCTATATCATATCATATTATATTTTGAGTCATTTTTGAGGTTTTTATGTTGGGTTTGATTTTATTATAAATTAATATGTTTGAGAGTTTCCTAAAGTGCCCCTCTCCTCTCTTATAAAAGGGCACCTCTTCCTTCTGCTCTTCACACCATCTTGAGCCTTCAAGATCGGCCAAACCCTACCCATTTCCATTATAAACTTACACAGAAACATACTAGAGGTCTTTTTATTCTTCAAAGACCAAATTTAGTTCCCTAAGAGGAGGTTTAGAAGAGGCACGTCGAAGAAGAGGTAATATCCTTTACTGATTCTTTTAGACCCATTTCTTCTTCTACTTCCTTTATATGAGTTGTTTAATTTTTAAGTATTTAATCTAGTATCACTTGTATACTTAAATGTTATTATGAATATGAAACAAAAATATTTCTCCTTCTATCCATCCTAATAAAAATAAAATCACCGCGCTTGCGTACGTACGACTTACCGTCTCCACGCCGTGGTGTAATATGTTTTTCCACCACCACCTTACTTGGACAGGTATAATGGTGAAAAAAATAACTATATAAGATTATTATAAAATGATACTAATTATGAGATATTATATCATCCACTCCAATTCCATTCAATAATTATGGGACTGATATCATCCCTCATGTGTACGTACAGATTACCATCTCCAGGACGCGATGAGATTCATTCTCCATGTTAACCATTAAAGAGTGATTATAAAGTATATATAATGAATAATAATAAGATATATGACATAATATTTCTACTGTATTTATGTATATATATATATATTTCATATACTTACTTCCATTCAAGTCAATAAGGAAAGGAAAACAACGTTCATGCGTACATACGGCCTACCGTCTCCATGAACGGTATATTTCATTTAATTTGTCAATGTTATATATATATATATATAAAGAATTTATATGTGATATATAAACCATGTTTTACATTATGGAAGTATGTAAATCATGATATAAGTAATAATATCAAGAACAACAAGTCCAAACACGTACGATAAATGAAACGATTATTACCCAAAACGTTGCATCAACATGGAATTGACAAATGAATGGGTAATATAAAGTCATAAGTGAATCATATATGATATCATAAAAATGACTATGATTCTTGAATAAGTCAATGACATTATTTAAATCATTATACAGGAAGTTCAGACACATAATAAGGAAATCAAACCTAAGGTAATAGATTATTTCGTCTCACTTTTATTTCTGTGAGACATATGCCTTAATCCCCATCTATTTCTTTTGTATAGTGTTTATGCTTCGCATGAATGTTTTATGAATTTTATTATGAAGGATACAATATTTACATATTCATTTAATTTTCTTTATTTTCTGACACGTATGATTTCACCGATCATAAATGGTAAGGGAAAATATTGCAATCTCATTTTTATCCGAGATTGTTTATACTTCAGTATTTACTGGGGCATATTCATCATCCACATCCATGTTTCCCCAATATGTAACATTATTTATAACCTCATAAAAAATTTTAAATCCAATTTTACCTAGTGGTGAATTTTTAGTAAAATATATGAATGTATTCTTTTGTCATTTTCAGTACGAGATTTTTTTGGACTTGTCTAGCCAAAGTACGAGAATAATGTTTTTTAAATTATACGGAAAGAATGGATTTTTACGGTTTCGTAATGCCTTATTTCCATGAAGCTTACTATACAAGATTTCATCATTATTTTCAACAAAATTATTTTCTTTAAAAATTGCATGGAATTTTGAGAAAAGAAAATGATTTTGAAGAATAAAGGATATTTTCCTCAAGAATTCATTTCAAGTGTTTTATCAAAACTATTTTCCATCTAAGTTGACATTATTTAATATGGTTATGTTTCAATTATAATGTATCTATTATTTAAATGGTTTAATTTTGTTTATGTTGAAATTATATTTATTTGCTTTATATGGATTATGTCATGATGGGGTGATGGTTATGAAACCCATTTTATTCTTTGAGTTATGATGAAAGATTTATGTTTATTTTGTGGCACATGTAAGAATGATTTCATTATGAGATGGGTGGGACCTATATCTCCCTCCAATTCATTGGGTAAAGATTTATATCTCATGAGATAGACATGTCTAGAATGACAAGTAAATCCGGTTCAATAATACAGGATTGGAACAAAAAGTAAACCCGTTTCAGTAATGGACTTCGTCCGCTATGATGGTTTTGGAAGCAATTCCTTGGCTACTATGGAAATCATGTTATGTTATTTATGGTTTTCCACAAATCCATGTTTTATTCCCATGCTATTTTATCATGATTAATGTTCCTTTATGATCTATGCCTTACGTACTGCCAATATTTATTTCACGACATAAGATTTTGATGTTTAAACATTATGTTCATGTTTTTATGTTCAAAAGTACACGGTTTGTTTTATTTTCTCCATGTTTACCCTTACTGAGCATTTGATCTCACCCTTTGTATATTTTATTTTCCCCAGGATATAAGGAAATGTTTTATGTAGAAAAAAAGGGAAGATCTTTATGGGAGATGTTGAAGATCTTTCACCATGATTAGAAGATTATGTTTCAAGTTTCCAAAGATACTAAACTAATACAGTCTTTGGGCATCTGTTTTTGTTATGTATTAATTATTCTACCAAAGTAATGTACTTTCCATGTTCATAAAGCTTTGGGCCTCTATAGTATACTTTTATATTCATCCCTATATATAATACATTTTTCTAGGTCTGTTGGAGGGAGTTAGTGATCTAGGTGGGTGTTACTAGATCCTCAATATTTCTCAAGGGATTTTTTATATTCATGGTTAATACTATAACTATTATTCATAGTATTTTCATTTAGATATTTCATTGTATGAAATTTCTTGTATTGGGGTTATTTTATTTAATATTATTGATTTGATTAATTCTTTCTTAATAATTTCTTGGGAATATTGAGGGTAATGAATCCAATATTTATGTATTTTATTCCCTAGGTTCTAGTCATTGACTCAGGACCTATTGGAGAAGGGATTTTGGGGTCAAGCCAATTTTCACTATTTGTCTAGGAGGGTTACCAATGGGGGCAGGTCATGATAGATCTCTCTTTACTCTGCATCTAAGTGCCTCATATAATTAGAGTCTTATAAAGTTTTAGTTATTTTCATATTTCAGTAATTCTATTAATTATTTTTATATAATCAAATCATTGAAGTAAATAAATATTTTCTGGGGTGTAAACATGGAGAATACTATCATAACTGGGCCTCATGACCTCAATTTGGCTTAAAAATACTAAAATATTACGTTATGTTCTTATAAATTCACATTATCATTATCTTGGGATCCAAATCAATATTCATTTACTTTTCAATTAAAAGAAACCATTTGAGTGTCCATTTTAAATTATAACATTATGGATTTTTAAAACATATGATTAACTTAAAATATTTATCCTCATTACATATCATCCTAGCTATAAATAAATGTATTGATTTTATATAAATCCATAAACAATATAAAATCAAGTGTAGTTCCCAAATTTTAGATTCATTATAATGTCATATTAATTAGTTATGGTACTAATATTTTATCCCACTAAATTTTTTTAGAAAAGATAATTATGTTTTCAAAATAACCTTTAATTTTTTACCCTTTTAAGGTCATAGATATGAATGTTTATGTACAATAACTCATTTGGAATTAACATTCATTAATTTCTTATCATTAAAATGAAAATTTCTGAAACTTTCTTGATACTGTTGAGGGGTTGATCCAACCTCCTTTGGAAGCTTCTGATCCTGATAGGAAAAATCAGGATGTTTATTATAGTGTTAATGAAAAATGTTATATTTATTTTACCTCCACAATACTATTGAAACAATTTCTGCCTTATAAGGTTACAATTTGGACTCCCATGTCAGTTATTTTTCCTTTTTTAATCTAATATATCATTAGATTGTTCTTCCATTTAATTTTCTATAATAAATAAATTAAATTTTGGTTTCAAATAGATCCCTATTTTTCTATCATTTTTTTCAACAAAAAATATTTTTTTGTGACATATGATCTTTATTCACATACAGGTTTTCTAAAAAGGATTATATTTCTTAAATAATGATTTTATTATGTTGAGAATTAAAACTATCATAAGGATAACCTGTAATTTTTAATTTTCAACTTTCAATTCGTTTATATCTTAGTAAAAATATGAACTACATTATAAAATGACTTTTCATTTCATCTAAATTTTCTTATATTAGATATTTTATTTTTTGTTTTCAAATTTAAATGTGAATTTAGTATATCTTAATATTTTAAAACCATGATACAAAAATCATATTTAATTTATTTCATTAAATTATCATGAAAAAAATGTTTTGATCTCTTCTAGCAATCAAAGGTTGATATTGTATGATAAATGCAAAAATATTTGGATGTTCATGAAGCATTTTTACACAAATTCAGTGATAATTTTTTCACTATCCCAATAATATTTATTTACCTTGAAATATATAGTTTCAACCCTAATTATTATGGAAACATCATTGATATCATCTCCATTATTCTTCAATTTTTCATGGAAGGGATGATATTTATCTTGAATTCAAGGTATATATCCTCATATGTGATCTTTTATTATATATAATACATGAATATTTCAAAATTTATTACATAGATTTATATTATCTTAAAATATTTATCTTAGATTTTCTTATAGAAAATTACATACATGGGTAAAAACTAGATGTTTATTCTAGTTAAGGACCCATACGATTAATTTTAAGAATTTTTTAAAAATTAAAGGGTCTTTAAATGTAATAATATTATATTTTTTCCATCTATTTCAATCTATCATTTAATTATTATTTGACATTACAAGTTTACAATATACCTTTTCTTGTATTTTGATCTTATATTTTCATTTTTTAACTTCCTATTACTTTTTATGAAATTATTAACAAGTAAATTCAATTTTTATGTCTATGATAGATTTAGTTCTTGTTTACTAAAAATATATAATTTAAAAAATACTTTATTATTAAATGTACTTGTTATCTTTATTATCACTTCTCCTTATTATAATTTCATCTTAATGTTTCATAAGTTTATTGAATTATAGTAATTGATACCTCAAAAAATAAATTAAAAAATTTATTTTCGTAAACATGATATCCCAAACTTTTATTTGTAATATAATAATTTAAAATTTGATTTTAAATTATTTTAAATAATGATTACAATGTTAGAAACACCATACTATATGTAATTTTCTCAATCCACTACTTTCTAATATAAGGAAAACTAGTATGTTACATAGTTACTATTCATATTAATGAAACTCAAATTTATTATTATTTTTTAAATCATTACATTATACATAAGTTTATTATTCCTTTAAACTCATTTATTTTTAAAATTTAAAAATTAAATTTCTTCATAGATGTTATTATACATGTTCAACAATATCATGAAATTAAAACTTTGGGGAACTAATAGAAAGAGGATATAATTCATTCTATAAAATGAAATGTTCATTATACTTGCATTATGTTCAATTTAATAAGAAATCAATCTTTAAAAATAAAAAAAATTATATTTCATTCCATATAAATTATTGCAACAATTTAAAACCTAATCACACTTTGGTATCACTATTCTTAACAAATAAATTTATTACACCTATTCATATTTTTCTTCTTATAAAGAAGTTGTATGGATAGCTTGAGATAATACATTATTTGGGGAAAATACTTGGTTATGGGTCTTTATTTTATGATACAATGATTAAATTCACAATAACTAAGGTAGCACCAAACCAATTAGAGATAAATTTTTACATTTTCCGATTATTTTCATTTCATTCTTTTGTTTTACTCACTCAGTTTTATTATTTTATATTGATGTTTATGAAATCATTAGAAAACAATTTAAGTTTTTTATATGGCTATTATACCTTTATTTTCTCAACTAAAATTAGAATATTTTTTTAAAGGGAATATTAATATTTTCATGTGACAAGGTTGGTTATAAATAAAACTGTCAGATACTATTTTATGGAACTAGTCAAAGATAATGGAATAGAAAAATAGAGGTTTTTATTTATTCAAAAATGATTGATTAAAAACGAATGTTTTCATGGAAACCTCAACCCTTTCCTATTTTTTCTTTCTCTCCATTTCCTTTTATTTCTTATCAATGAAACTGGGCATATTCTTAGTATATAACTCACTATATATAGTTATGAATTTATGGTCACATACTATATTTGAATCGATAAATTATGTTCTATGAAAACATGGTAAAAATTTGAGTGATAATAAAAATTAAAATGATGTGTTTGATTAAAAAAATAAAGAATATAAAAATAGTTTTTAGAGAAATGGATATCAAATCTATGATTTTTCATTAATTTAGATTTTAATTATGAAGACATACACCATGTATGGTGGGATAAAAATAATAAAAATAAAAAGAAAAAAATAATAATCAAATGATGAAAAATAAATACATAATATATGTTATGCCATTAGTTTATTTATAATATTACAATGAACATTTGTTTTATGAAAAAAATATATATAAAAATGAAAAATATTTAAATATATAATAAACGAAAAAATGGATACATATATAACTCATGTTTTTTATTATTTTTAATTTTATAATAAAAAGTAAAAAAATCAGTAAAGGAATGGGAGAAATAAAAAAATATATCTGAAAAATATCAATAAATGAATACATATATATATATATATATATATTTCATTATTTCTTATTATTATGAACTAATAATAGTAATGTGGAAGGCATAATATCCCCCAATTCCAAGGTGATTATGACCCCTAATTCCTAACAAAGTCTCTTTATATAGCCAATCTTTCAATTTCCCAAACCATTGGTATACCAACCATTGGATTTGAACTAAGAGAATGGGAATGATCTCATTCATTGATCATAATATCATGAACCCGATATATATGTGCCACTATGTCAGTGGAATGTGAACTTTTTTCCCTCTATATTTGTCCTTCCTACTAATTGTTTACCTATTTTATATTATCATTTAAATTCACCATATTCATCATGAATATTCAATGTCATGTTTCATTAATGTTTCTCTTCACCAAAAATCAATCACGAATATTTGATTTTTCCATTCTTCATGATTTCCATCAGTATTCAATCAATTTTATAACACATTATTAACATGATATTCGTTCATTCAAAAATGTTGCATGAAAATTTTTACATTGGGAATTTTGAAAATCTTGGTTATCTCCCTATTGAAATTTATATAAAGAATTAATTATATTGGACTTTGGATGTTGAGAAGTATGTAAATAAAAAAACCTTGCAAAGATGATAAATATTAGTCATCAAGATTCCACTAAAGACCATGCCTAATTCCTGATATGTTATCCCCATCACCTGCACATAGATGTTAAGAATGATCACCCAATGATAAAGGATCCACTGGTGCTATGGAAAAACCTCAAGGAGAGGAATGAACACCATTGATTGGTAATTTTACCAATATCAAGATATGAGTGGAGTCATATAATTAACCAACCTGAGTTAACTAGTTGTGTTATGTCAACTGATATTCCATAAGGACTAAAGTGCATTCCTCGACATAATGGGATGAAAATAGGCACTAGGGAATCAAACAATAATTTCACACTCAAATAACAATAAAAAAGTAGTAAAAACATTAAAAAGAATCTATCATAGTGTGACTATAATTTGATCTTCCATATATGAGAATTAAATAGTTAAAAATAATAACTTCAAACAGTCATGGGAAAGAAATTAAATGAATGAATTAGACACGATATAATAAAAAATAGTGAAAAATCTCATATTTAAAAAATAATCAATAGTAAAAAAACAAAATATAATTTTTTAAAATCACAAAATTAAAAGGAATACATAACAAGTACCAATATAAAGGAAAAAACCTAAATATAGAAAAACTAATTGAAATGGCCTATACAGGAACATCCCAAAATAGTTTGATGATCTGAACCGCCACATAATCAAATCCCGAAGATCCATGGTCACCACCATATATAGTAAATCCATCAGTGGATCAAAATTAACATCATATAACAAGGGATCAAAATATGGGTCCCTATTTGAAAACATAAGAGATATATACACATAAAGGTGTGTGTGTAAGGTGTGGGATAAACGTGCTTGGTAGGATTTCACCACAATGTCTATATAATTCCCTTATAAAGAAATTCAAAAATTATAGTCTAAAATTCATTTAGAGAGTAGTATTTCACACAATAATTGTAAATAAAGCAAGTAACATTCATTTATACATTGGAGAAAACATTACACCCTTTTAAATAAATTTAGTGGAATCACCCCATAGAACATAAAATATTTGAAACCTTTAAAAGATAATTTTTTGTTTAGAAAAAAATAAGGTCCTTTTCCTTATTTAAAACCATTTCTCACAACCCCATACACAACCCATCAGGTAAAAATATTTTTAAGTACAAAAATTATTACACTTTCATTTTCAATCATTCCTTTAAATACACTTTTGAAAACTATTTAGAAAATAAATGAAGCCATGACAGAGAAGATATAAATTCAAGTTAACACCATGATATCAAAGAAACATAACATAAATAAATAATGAAAATGTAAATAGTTCTATTCAACCCAAATGATAACAATATTATACTGAGTGAATATTTTCTACATTTTTTTTGTTAATTTCAAATCCATATCATTTTTCTTATGATTTTTTTATTATTTATTATCATTGTTTATTTACTATTCATTATTATTATTTTGGTTTCATTATTAGATTATCCACATATTTCATATTGGAATGAATAAAGGATTCTGTGTTTGAAGTTCGTAATACCTGTAGAAGTAATGAATGATATTGATTATATGTTGAAGAATTTTCCTCAGTCAATAATATTACTTATAAAGAATTTTCTTACTTATGAAGATTTGGAAGAAATATTACATACTGTATTTTTACAATGTATATATATTTATACTTGGAATAAATCATTATGAATTGGATGCAAATATTACATACTAGAATTTAGGATATCTAACTATGTATAAAACCTCATGTGGGAATTTTATGATATTATGTATTAAGATATTTCTTATGTACTGGGAAGAAAACCTTACATTTACATATTTTTCTAGGTTAGAAACCTTACATATGTATTAAAGGATATTTTCTATCATATATAGATCTTACATATTGACATTAACTCAAAATAAAATATCATACGTGTTGATTGGAACAATATTACTTATTAGAGGATATTATGTATGAAGATAACGATTTTACTTATTAAATAATTTCATATGTATTGATTTTTTTAAAAGTAAAATATTACAAATTTCAATGGAATATTTTTGAAGTTATGTGTTTGGAGGATAAGTATAGAACTACATGTAGAATTATCTATCATTATTTATGATTTAATCATTTATCATTATTTATGATGATTATCGGGATTTGAATATTTAAATTTAAATACTTCATAATTTAAAAGGGTTGTTTCATGTAATTATAGGGATTAGTGATGTTATTAAAATTAAATTATTATGGGAGGATCTAATAGATATTTTTCATGAAGTAAAATATTAATATTGAGAATATATGAGTGATATTTTTGTTAATTCTATAAATATAGGTAATAATATTATTTATATATTATATATTTCAAACTATTGTGATTTCAGATCAAAAAGATTATTAATTAGGATCCAAATGAAGAATTTTTTGATAATTAAAGGATGGTATGGAGTTTTGATAGAGAAAAAGTAATTTTTATTTCATCTATAAAATATGAAGCTACAATTAGTGGAAAACATGAGACATGAATTGATATGACTTAAAATGTTATAAAGTTCAAAGTCAAATTATTTACACTCTTCCTTACTGATTTTTCTAATCTTCATCATTTTATTTCATTAATGACTTAGAACTTTCTCATTCTAAAAAAGAAACTTATTCTCTATCTTTAATTTGTTTTACTATTTTATTCCTTTATTAGTTTGTATTATCTTCACTATAAAGTACTATTTTGTGTCTCATAAACTAGTTATACCTCCATTAAAAGGTATGTCCCGATTATACTAGCACAAATAAAAATAATGATATTGATTGTGCCTTTTTCTAGATAAAGGCAATGCTGGTTGTTAATCAACTTCAAAAGGAAATGTTTTAGGTTAATACTAATCATATAAATTTTTAGTTAGGTCCACTCCCTTAAAAGGAAGGGTTCTATCTATAAACATAAAATGTTTCTTTGGGTTTTTTCTCCAAGTGTAAAAAAGGAATGTTGTAAAGAATTGTCTTTATCCATCAAAAGTGATTTATTTTGGTATATACCATACCTCCCAAGGAGTAGAGGGGTGTGGAAAGTATACATAGGATCTATGTGATATAAACTAGTATAAAAACCTTATTCAGTCTTGTTTATTTTATATTATGTATACAATTTTCATGTTAATTTCATATTATTATTTATCATAGAATTGTTTATTCAATTTTTCAACCATATTTCATATTATTATTTCAATTAATTTTATTGTTTTAAGATATAAACTTCACCCTATATTGTCTCTTTAAATCTTGATGTTGGACCAATAATTTGTATTAGATCCATTAACTTTTAAGAGTTACGATTCACTATTGCATTTACTAATACTAAAAAATTGGTATCGGAGTTGCTCCTTATAAGGATTGTTGTTCTATGTTGTTTTTCAGTGAATTGGTTCTTTAATATTATATTTTTGTATTAAATTTATTGTATAATTAATATAAAAGGGGTAATATCATTTTATATAGAGGTTTGAGGATATAATAATGGATGGACTGCACAGGGGCTACCATTTTCAAATATAAATGAAAATAGTTACTAGGAAGCAATAATGGATGCTTATCTTAAGAAGCTATACATTGATCATTAGACTATAATTATAAAACAATTTAATCTTTCATAGGATTATCCTAATTTTATTATTATTAATAATGCATCTATGTATGTTCTAAATATTAAAGTTGTGAATATTTTGTATTATTCTATTAAATGAAATGTTTTTAGTCATGTTTCTATATACACAATTTATCAGATATTTTGAGATTTTGGAAAGTTACACATTACGATACAGATAAGTGGAAAATAATTAATCTTGGAATGTTGTGAGATGAGTATGAGGACTTCAAAATGGGAAAAAATGAGAATATAAATCAAATGTTCCATAGTTTCACTAGTGTTGTGAATAGAACAGTATCACCTGAAGAATCATTGGAAAATAATATTATAGTTTAAAGAGGTCAAATATCACTATCAAATAAGTGGAATAATGAGAAATTTTACATAAATAAAAATATGAACTTCAAGGAATAGACTTAAATTAGCTTATTGGATGAGTTGAAAAATGATGACAATGATACAGAGTAAAAGAAGAAATATATAGCTTTAAAAACTATTGTTAACTCTTTTAGTTCCTATAATGAGGATTCAAGTTCATTAACTGATAGAAAATAGAGGATAAATAAGTCATTAAAAAGATCTTACAAAGATATTAGTAAAAATAAATATAGATAAGATAGTAATATGTTCAGGAAATAATACATAAGAGATAAAAATAAAGGTAGTTTGAACATAAATTAAGATATTATTATCAGAGAAAAAATATAGGACACATAAAACATGACTGTCCAAATCTAAATAATCAAATAAAAAATTAATTTCAAGAAGAAATAAAAGAGATCTATGGTTTCCTAGAGAAATTATGAAAAGTTAAATTAATGTGAAAAATCTTCAAGTCAGTAAGAAATCAGTAATCTTCATTTTATAACTAAATATGGAAGGATATCATTTTTACCTTCCCACTCATATTCATCAATTGAGTTGGGTGAATATACAGTGAATTCTAGAAATATATGTTTCATTGGTATCATAAATTTATTTTTTAATTCCAGTTATGATTTCGATTATGATTCTAACCTTGATTCTGAATGTAATAAGCTGCATGTTAATGAGTTAGAGAAAAGTTTAACGAATTAAAAGATATTATAGTCACTATTTAAGATGCCTATATGAAATTAAATAAGGATCACAATGTTTTAGTAGAGGAGAAAAATAATATTTATTACAATTTTTTTTCTCATAGAGGAAAATTAGAAGCTTAAGGAAGAGAATAAAATTATGAAGAACAGTAATTCTACCACTAAGGGAAATGTTTTTACTGATTTTGATGTTTTTTAAAAGTAAAATGGTATGTTAAAAGATAAAATAAAAAAGTTTTAAGGATGATTTATCTGAATTAACTATGGTAAGAGAACGTTTGGTTGAATTAATGACAATATAAAGGTGACTTAAACAAAAAAGATAAAACGTGGTATGGTTATGATGGGAAATTACCCATGATATAAAAAAACCAAATTGTGAAATGTAAAGATAAAGGTATTTATTCTATTCACTATTCTAAGTGTGGTGCTTTTTTTCCATTATAATAGTGATTTCTTTTCAATATTGTTTCAATCTATTGTCAAAATAAATATTGTTTATATAAATATTCTTTCAATATTAAATTTTTGAACCCTTTGGATGTGTGGGTTTTTAAAGGTTCTTATCCAAATATGATGGGACCTAAAATGATTTATACTCTCATGTAATGTTATTTCTTTTAGATAGCATGTAACCCCTTTTGTAGTTTAATTTTATTTTATTTTGTTATGATATTTATTTTTTAAATTTCTACTTTGGATAGTGAGAATGTATTTATTGTATTTATTATTTTTCTTACTAGAATGCACCAAACTATTTTTTATTTATTTTTAATCATTTCATATATTTTATTTATTTTTAATCATTTCATATATTTTATTTATTTACTAAATATCACTAAATTATATAACGGATTCTTATATTTTCCTCTTTTTTATAAAGTAAGAGTTCACACAATGATAATTCACAATATAATTAATTTAAGGGGATAAAGATTGAATGGGGGGGGGGGATTTTTACTATTTATTATTATTTGTTTCGTTTTTTTTTAAAATTGGGCATATCTTCTTAATTATTCATGATTTTGGGGGTTATTCTTACAAACTATTGATATTTTTGTTGATCATATTGTTTATAGTGATTTATATTTTTAAGTATTCACATTTAATACTCACAATATCATTTTTTATTATCCACATTATTAAATTTTTATAGATGCTTAGTTTTTGAGGTAGAGTTGTTGTTTTTTAATTATGTATATTTATTTTTGTATTACAAGATCTGATTGATATTTTTATTATTTTTTTTATTATTACAAAAATTGGGAGTGTGTTTGGGTTTTATAATTATCAAAAAGGGGGTGAATTTTGAGTGTATCCATGACACTTTTTTTTGATAATTACTAATCCATATATTTTTTAAAGAAACACCAACACACTTCCTAACCATGATATTTTGAGTCATCACGATCCTTCTTTCCAAAGGCAATAGGTCACTAGGACTTATACAGATAACACTGTAGAATGTTCATTGTTCTAGAAGATAGGATTCTGAGATCATCACATCCTTTATGGGAAATTATTTCATACTCCTAGACTCTCTTATATATTTAATATATGTTCATGAATCCTTCCCATACCCTAGTGCATGACATGTTACCTCCATATTTGTTATTTGATAAAAACCACGCGTTAATGTGAACATTTTTATTTATCAAATATTATACATTTATGGGAAAATATGTATATATAAAAGGTTCTCAATTAATGGTACCACATGTATATATCATAGGTTCTCCATATTTCTCTTATTGATTAATGATACTTTGGTTTAATGCCCCAGATCTTGGAACTTTAGAGCTTATCATCATCTAAGGAGGTAGTAGGTGTTGTGGGGTTAGGATCATTCCCTTGAGAGGGGAATCCTATATATCCTTATGAAGCGAATTAAAACATATTTAATATAGATACATTTAATGGGACACATTTTACCCTTTAAGTTCGGGTGACAAGGACTATCACAGTTCCTTTTAAGGATGCATGTCCATGACATTTTCAAATTAGTTAAAGGTCATGAAAAAGTGGACTATTATGTGCAAGACTCCTAGAAATGGTTGGTGTGGGAATTACACATGAGTGGTCCTTTATAGATTACCCTTTCTATTATTCACTAGACAAGAGATATTGTGATGGTCTATCAGGGGAATATGGCCCTCGTAAGAATGAATTGTATGGATCATTAGAGAACATGGCCCAATGGGAATGAGTGGTATGACTCACAAGGAATATTTCTTAATGAGTATATGGGATTAACAAGGAGTATGTCCTAGTAAAAATATAGTATTGGTTGTTAGGTTTGAACCACATAGAGTCATACCATGTATCCTGATTAACAGAAATCAAATCACATGTTGTTCAAGGAACATGATTTAAGGTTGTGTGATAGGATTGTATCATGCAGTTTAACTCCATGTGTTAAAGAAGTTAACATATAGTTGTTCATCATGCTGCTAGGATGTTTGGATCATAAAAGGCGTGACAATAGAATTTTGAGTGGGGATTATTCATGGGAAGACCATGTCCTATGGAGGGAATGTGAAGGATATATTTGGGGCTTATGTATATGCTACTATAAGATCTATGACCTAGTTGGAAACTTAGGTGATTATAGGATTTTGGGGCTTACACCCAAGTGGAGGACCTTTGAAGATGGGTTAGGGCTTACACCTAATAGGTGGCCCATATATGATTCTACATACTAAAAACTGATGTTATTATAAAATGATTACTGGACTCACATGGAATATGCCCCCATGGGGAATAGGTTGGGGATTACATGTAGGATGTACTTATATTGATGTCCCTACCTCATTAATGCATCTTGTGATGCAATCATCAATGAGAACATGGTTGGGAACTATATATAGAAAGGATTAGCACGAAATCATGACTCATAGAGTAGACTAGGTTGGACACCTTGATACTACATTAGTTTTGATGAGTGTCTTGAGTTAGGGGAATATTCACCAATTTCCTCACAATAGGGACTCCCATTATCAAGGGAGTACATGATCATGTATAACTTAAGGGTCCTATCAAAATGAGAGGAAAAACTAGGATCGTCATTTTACCAAGGGAATATACGATAAATGGGTTTTATAATACCATTCAAACTGTTGTTTATAGACTATTCATCTAATTAAGGAGGCTGTGGAGGAGACCTCAGTTAATAAGATCTTAAGTAAGGGACTTTGGAAAGGGAGAAACCCAAGTAAAAAATCTAGGAACAAAGTATTCTCATGGGTGAGTACCTCGGTGAAGGATCACACTAGCAGGGTTCATAGGTGAATGTCGATCTTAATAATGAGGACCTAGGAGAAGGATCTATTGGTATCGATTGTGAAGTGGAATCATATAAACAAGTAACATTTAAAAAATTACATTGAATTGATTTTTTTACATAATTTAATGCATGGAATCACTTGGTGATCAACTTTAGGATCTCATATAAAATAAATAAGCACAAAGAAATAAAAATGATACCTCATTCTATTTTAATGAAAAATATTTTTCTCTAATCATCAGTGATATTTGGTTGAAGTGACTGAATTCGAAACCATTTAGATCGTCTAAATACACCTAAAAATATTGTTGTGGTGTATTAATAAAGTCTTTTGGTGATAGAATGGGGAGATGAAGGAATATATATTATCCTCTCTATTATACCTATATCTCTCTATCTCATGGTATTTTCTTGCTCATACACACTAATCTATCTTTATAATTATTTTATTTAAGTGATTTATTATTAATATTGAAGAAATAATATTATATTATTTTAAGAACCTTGAATAATTTTTAAAAATGTCTTAATTTGAGTTTTTGATTCCTATAAGAAGACTAGAAGAACCTTAGAGGCTCATTCGTGCAATTAAAGGAACAAAATTTTAGAAGTTTCATGTAATATTCCTAAAATTTCCAGTTTCTAGGAATGGTGGACCTTCACTAGGGTGTGGTTATAGGTGTTTTAAGGTTTTTAAGGAAAAAGATCCATGAAGTTTTTACTGCAGCATGGTATAAACCATTTCATCCTGTGATGGACTCAAGCTACATTTAATGGTGGTCAAAACTCTCTTAAATATGCTCCTCAAATTATAATTTTCTTTAGGAAAATTATAAAATATTTATAAAGGTTTTAAGGCTATAAATCTAATCCCTGGGTACTTTGGCCACAACAAAAACTTGTGAAACACTCTCTTGATCAGAATCAGTGTAAAAGTGATAGGTTTATCAATTCTATCAATGATCTGAAGTCATGATCTCAATTACATCAAATTCACTGATATTATACTCAAATATATCATTCAATATTGTAATTAATCTATCAAATATATTTTTTGAGTAGCTTGTGATGTTTTTTCCAAAAGAAAATCAATCCCTTCATAACCTTCATTCTCTAATGGATAACACTCTACAATAGTGTGGGATGTGCCACCTAGCTATCAGTGAATCTTAATAGGGTTCCCACAAACCACGATTGTGAGGAATGAGTTCATGGTAACTATTATGACCAAGATATTTATACCATTGAACTATTCAATCAAGGGGTAGAGAAAAAACTTCTTATAAATTTTTCTTGTATCCCCTTTAATTTTATTTATTTCATCATTTAACATTAACTCGCATAATTTCATAAATTTAGTTTGTTTGTTTTTTTAACTTTAATTACATTGATATTATCTTTATAACCACGAATCAAATTTATCAACTATCATGTATTCTATTTACCACATTATTATTTCAAAATCATTTAATTTTTAAATTAACCTTCTATTTTCACATTAATTTATAAAAGGAAAAATTAACCCCCCCTATTTCCCTAATCTATGATCAACAATTGGTAGTAAAGGGGGTTTTCTTTATTTTAAAAATATATTGTTTTTGAAAATGTGTTTATTTTAAAATTTTTAAATCCTTAAGCAATTTCAATACTAGGTTTTATTATTGAATCTAATTCCAATTTACATGGAAAAATTTATTGTGGCACTGATTACTCCTATTAGAGGGATTAGATGTCACCTTTCTTTGGTTATATGTTTTATCCTGTTTAAATAATGGTAATACATGAGTATATTATCACTAAATAATATGAATAAAAATAGACAATTCAAGATATTAAGAATTTTTAATTAAATAAAAATGTTATGAATTCCTTACATTGTGATCTTGATAGAAATAAATTCAATGTTGTTTCTTCTTGAAATGTTTCTTATGCGATTTAGAAATTGTTATAAATCATGTAAGGAGGCACAAATAATGTAAATGACACTAGATTAGATATTTACCATCAATATTTTTTGCATTCCAATTAATCTATTACAAGAATGTTTATGATATTTATGGAAATATACAACAGTATAAATCCCCTCATTGATGAATTATAAAGAAAAATTCCCTTAAAAAATATTATGGGTGTTAACAAACTATTAGGATCCTAAAGTAATGAGTATCTAATAATCCAAAAATGTGAAACATATAGAAGTAAAGGAACCCATTAGATACTAATGAAAAATGAAATCATGATGAAACCATAAGAATAAAATGATGCCAAAAATTATAATGAAGTTAAGAAAACCATTTCCTTCAAAGAAAACAACAACGAATAATCTGGAGGTAAGGTTCAAGACTATTCCATTCCTTCCAGGAACATGTTCAATCACATCCAAATGAAAAACTTCAATAAGAAATCCAAAAAGACAAATCAAAAGGTTTAACCTAAGGTAATTTACTATGAATATAAAAAATAAAGGTCACATCAAACCAGAGTTCCCCATCTAAAAAAAGATATCAAATAAAATAAGAAACATAAAAAATAATTTTAAAGTCTCTATATGGAGTGAAAGTGACAATTTCATGGAATCAAATTCATCATCCATGTCAAGTGACTAAAGCCTGAAGTTCCTCATAACACATGTTGATGATGATGTAGAGGTTAATACTCGATTTCTTATCTCCTCCTATTTCTCTTCCCCTCATAGTTTCTCTCTCTCTACTTCTTTCTACACCATTAACCTAAATTATGAAGTTTTAAAATATGCTCAAAATAAACTCAAAAATAGATATAATCAACATGATTATTTATACTATGAAATTGAAAAGAAATATACACATTTCATTAATAAAAATCTTAATCCTGAAAAATAAAATGATATTCTAATCAATGAAAAAGAATATTTCATCAAGAAAATAATAAACCAATCGGATATCGATAAAATCAAAGACACTATTAAATATCTCCAAAATTACATTTTCAAAATCAATCAAGGTAAAGAAAAATTAAATAATTTTTTTGGGATAAAAAAACAAGAAAATAACAGGCCATCTATGTCTACTCCAATCATGATATCACTTTTAATAGTCAATTAAAAACTACTTTTGTAAAAGGTGTTTCACAAGATTTTTTTTGTAATTATTTAAAAATAATTGTTTATTTAATATTTGAATGTGATTAGAAAAACCCAAAATATTTAAGAACAAATTAGATCCATATTTCTTCCAATATTCCTAAAATAAAACCTACTATGAAAAATTAGGAAATTTAAAATTTTTAATGGATGACATTAGCATACCCAAGTTTAGGTGTTTACCAAAACCATTAATCTCTTAATTTTATTGGAAATTTGTATTTCAAGAAAAATACAAGAATAAATTTGGTACCAAGATTCTAGTTAAGGAATAAACATGTGTGGTGACCTCTATGAATCAATAACATCGATAAACATGAAGGATTTCATGTCACATTTGATGATAATTCTAAGGGTAAGATAATCGGTGAAGGTACAATCGGTTTTTCTAACTAAAACCCTTATAAAAAATATTTTATTCATAATAATCTGGAAACATAATCTACTGAGTATTATTAAATTGTGTGACATATGTTTTAAAATCACTTTTGAAAATGATTTTTGAAAATTTTTTAATTTAAAAGGAAAACTCCTATTTATTGTTTCAAGATTTCAAAAAGTAAGTAATTAATTTAAAATGTTTTACAAACCAAAATGTCAAATATTTGAGTGTAAAAGTTAATGAGTTGTAGATTTGAAATAGAAACATCTTTCATATTAGATCACATTCTTTTGTAAAACTCAACACTTATCAAATAGTAAAGTATCTTCCCAAATTCCATTTCAAAGATGATGTAGTTTTTGAATCATTCCAACATGGTAAGCAACATAAATTATATTTTATATCAAAAAATTGTATTTATTATTCAAAATATATTTAAATGATTCCTCTTGAATAATTAAATCCTAATATAATTTTGTCTTTAGGAGGAAAATCCTAAACACTCATAAATTTTTTTGACTTCAAAAAATTCAAATGGGATTATTTTTTGACCCATAAAAAGGAATCTTGTAAATCCTTTATCAATTTTTTGAAAAGATTTGAATATAAAAAAGATTTTAAAATTATTTTGATTCAATGTGGTCATGTTGGAGAATCAGATAATAATAAATTTAATGATTTATTTTATTCCAAATGCTATAATCATTGTTTTTTCTACTCCTCTAACACCTTAATAAAATAGGGTAGTAGAGAGTTGAAATCAAACAATAAAAAAATTTATAAAACTCTTTTAAATAAAATTTTTATTTTAATTTTTTAGGTCAAGTATATGAATATTACATTTCTTGACATTAATAATGTTCTCATTAGGCCCTTTCTAAATAAATCCTCTTGTGAACTTTGGTTTAATAAAAATATTAAACTTATATTTTTAAATGTTTTTGGTTGAATTTTTTTTATTTTAAAGAGCAAAGGTAATATTGGATAATTTGATTCTAAATATGAAGAAGGTATATTTAATGGGTACTCCAACTCAAGAAAAACTTATCATGTCTTTAAAAAAAATAGATAAAAGAGTGGATGTATGGATCCATATTGTATCTGATGATATTTTTCCAAAATATTATTCTTAAGATATTTTTGAAAATAATGTTTTAAATGAACGTTTTCAACCTAAATAAGATTAATAAGAATAATAATCTCCTCAAAATTATCTTCCAAAAGTTTTTTTTAAAAAAAATAAATACCATCCCCTTGAAAATTTCATCGATGATTTACAAGAGTGAACTCATACTCATAGATCAATCTCAAATGAAGCTGAACACCTACCCTTTTTCTTTGACCATGAACCCCAAAACTATAATAAACCATTAATAATGAAATTTGGGTACTTTCCATGCCAAATGAAGTTAATAAATTCACTCAAAATGATATATGGAATCTTTTGTAAAGACATAATGAACATCAAGTTATTGGATCTAAATGGGTTTTTAGAAATAAAGAAGATGAATCTGGTATTATCATTAGAAAAAAGATCATCTTGTAGAAAAAGTTTATAACCAAGAATTAGGTATTGAATATGGTGAAAAAATTTCTCCCACAACTTTGTTATACTCCTATAGAATTTGTTACTATTTTCCTCTCATATTAATATCAAACAATTTAAAATGGATGTTAAAAGAACTTTTCTAAATGGTTTTATTTCTAGAAATATTTTTATAGAACAACCACCAAGTTTCAAAAAATCCACTTTTCCCAAAACCTATTTTCAAATTATAAAAAAAATATTGTTTAAAATAATCCCATCAATCTTGGTATGAACATCTTTCAAAATATCCTCTTTCAAATGGTTATAAAATGAGAAAAAATGACTAAAATCTCTTTTTAAAACACATTTCAAAATATTTTTACTCATTAAAATTTACATTGATGATGTGAATTCTGACTCTACTGATGAATATTTCTATTTTTAATTTTTTTGATTAAATAAAAAATGGATTTGAGATGATATTTATTGGTAAACTCAACTTCTTTCTCTATTTTTAAATTTCTAAAAGAAATGATAGTATCATTTTAAAAATATAAAAGTAAACCAATAAAATCTTAATTTTTTTGAATGGATCATGATAAGTAAATTAGTAATCCCATGAGTATTAATTTTAAGATTACATTGGATTAAGCTATAAAAAAAGTTAATAACATGCTTTATATAAGTTTGATTGCTAGTCTACATTACCTTATTGAATCCCGGCCTGATATCATCTTCAGAAATTTTCTATATACTATTTTAAATCAAATACTAATGAATTTCATTTAAAATCTATCAAAATGATTTTTATTATTTAAAGGTTTCTAAAAATATCGATTTATTTTATCCCAAATGAACCTATTTTTAATTAACTTCTTTTTTCTAATGCAGATTTTGGTGGATGACAACTAGATTGGAAAAGTATAAGTGAAACTTTCCATCTACTAGAAAATGATATCATATCATGGATTGGTTAGAAGAATAATTCAATTAATCTTTTTATATCTAAAGTAGAATACATAGTCATTATAAGTTTTTGCACCCAAATCCTATGGATTCAACACACTATCATGAATTTTTTGAAAACATTTAACAATATTCCAATCTGATACAAAAATTCATGTTCCATCAATATCTCTAAAAATATTATCCATATCTCTCTCACTAAACAAAATGATCTTCATCACTATTTACTAAGAGATTACTATAAAAAAGTGATATCTTATTGGAATTTATCCTGATGTAATATTAATCACTAATATTTTTACCAAAACCTTATCCCTTTATCATTTAGAATTTATCCAATGTGAATTAAGAGTGGTCCGCATGTGACATTCTTCAATTTACCTATGGATATCTTGAATCTTTTTATAACACTTTAATATATTTTGTGATCTTGTTTTTAAAAATTAAATTTATTTCTTTATTTAATTATTTAATTATTTCATAATTTATATATCATGGATATGAACCCTTTATCTCACATTTTTTTATCATTTTATGGGATTCCTTTTTTATTCTTAATTTTGAAATTTTCTTTATGATAGGTCTTTTGTTTTCAAAATTAATTATTTTCAAAAAAAATCTCTTATTTTCATAATTTCAAAATAGTAGGATGTTTCCATAATATTGGTATTATTTTCTTAAAAAAAATATATTACTTACTATAACTTTGATACTTTTTATTTCTAGATTTAATTTTAAAAAATATTAAAAGTATGTATGTATAAAATCATTTTAAAAAAAATGTTATTTTATCTCTCTTAATGAATATTAAAGATGATTAAAAAATATCGTATATTTTTTCTTCCAACTCACTACTTGAGTCGACTTTGACATAATGGAAATAAATGTTTTTTTTCAAAGTATTCTTTCAATTTTAAATAAATTTCCTTAAGATATTTTAATGGAGAATTCAATATATAGAGGTAATGTTAATCCTTGAGAAAAAATGATTTCATGGTAAAGGTATATAAAGAATAATTTTTTTCTCTTTATCTTCTTTAATTTATTTATCATTTCTTCTTCTCTTTGAATTTCAAATATCTCTCTACAATAATTTTATTATTTTCAGAGTTTTTGAAGTTAGAATGTGTTTTTACAAATTCTGTTATTCTCTATTCATTTATTTTTATACTTATTTTTTCCCCTTTCTTCCTTTATTCCCCCCATCTCTATAATGATTATATTATTTGGGGAGTTTTAGAAATTATACGGTATTTTAAAAAAAATTTATTCATTGGGTTTTTCTCAATACACTTTATAATTTTCTATTTTAAATGTTATTCTCTTTTTGATAATCATAATGGGGGATAAATATCTTAAACATTAAAGGGGAGAAATATTCTATTTTTTTGTCAAAATGAGAGCTTTTAGAATCTATTAAAATAATTCTTTATAATTATCAAAACCATTATATAGACGTTTATTTCCCGATCTCAATAAATATATTTTAAATCCTGAATTTATTTTCCATCTCTTTCATTATTGAACTATGATTATTTTTAATTTTATATTAAGTGTAAGGGATCATAAAAAGGAGTAATTAGTGTACCCCCCCTCTCACGGTGTTTTCATGATCACATACACTCTCCTATCTTTATAATGATTTAATTTAATTTATTTTTACTTTTTATTGATGATATTAGGTTATATTATTTTAAAAACCATGAAATATACTTAAATATGTCTTAATTTAACTTTTTAAGCCTTGAAATAAGTCTAGAATAATATTAGAGGATCATTCATGAAAGTGGATAATCCTCCTTTTTGATGTTGCATACAATCTTCCCAAAATATCTAGTCTCAAGGTGTAGTGGGACCTCACCAAGATATGGTGCTTGGTGTTTTGAATGTTTTAAAGGCAAAATAGTTGGGAATTTTGTACTAGGGTGTGGTGAAAACTATTTTGGCCTATGAGATATTTGGGTTTCATTTAATTATTATCAAACCTCTATTAAATATGTATCACAAAGTTTTAATTTATCTAAGTGAATTATAGAATATTTTTGAAGGATTTTAAGGCTATAAATAGAGGACCTAGGTGCCTGGATCTTAACAACAAACTTTTAGAACACCCTCTTGAGCAGAATCACCGATGAAGTCATAGAATTCTCAATTCTCTCAAAGAGACCACTTCAAGTTCTTAATTACTACAATTCTCACACTGTAACTTAAAATATTTAATACTCTATTTTAATTCATCCATCAATTATATTTTTGATAATCTTATCAAATGTTTTAATAAAGAAAACATCTATCTTTTCAACCATTATTCTCCATTGGTTCATATAATTCAATAGTTAGGTATGAGTCACTTGGATACTATAAAATCTCAAGAGGGTTCTCAAAAACTATAATTATGAGGTAAGAGTTATTGTTCATTATTGAGACCAATTTATTTATACCATTTAACTCTTGAGTAAAGGGGTGTATATTTAGGGGCTCATATTAAAATTATTGCAAACTTCTTATCAATTGTGTTTTTATCCTTTTAACTTTTCTACATTTCATCATTTTACATCGACTCACATATAAATTTGGTTCATTAATTTCCATGATTTAATTACTTTGATATTATCTTCATATACAAGAATCAAATTTATCAACCATCATATATTCTATTTCTCACCTTATAATTTAAAAATCATTTAATTTTAAAATTAATATTTTATTTCCACATTAATTTTTAAAAGGGGATATTCAACCTCCTCATTCCATAATCTCTTACCAACACTCTCAATCACTGGAACAAATTTACTTCAATCTAGGTATAAGTTCTTGGATCATGGTGCTCAGAACACCTCTTTCTCACTCTAGGAATTAAGAGGGGTTTGAGAGATGATCTAAAATTATTGGGATTAATATTTAACTCAAGATTTTGGCTTTTCATGACTTATATAGGTAGGTTTAAACACAAAATAATTTCTATTTTTCCTCTAAAAAAGTTTAGACTTCTAAATAATCCCTTAATAGTACTTATGACCTAGAGAACATGTCACATATGTCATGAATATTTTATCACTTACTTTTAGTATCAAAATAATGTTTCATGATAAAATATGAGTCATTGAATCTACTTTTTTATCTCCCAATACAATATTTAATTAACCTTGAATAATTAATGTTCATTCATAAAATATTTTTCCTTGTATTGACTTAATAATTTCTGAATACACTAAGTTAGTAAATTAATAATGTATTAATCTAAACTCAAATAATATTAAATTATATAGTCCTAATGATTATTCAATCTTGCATATTTCTTGATCCACATAATGGGGTCCACCTTGACCAAAAATGAAATTCATTATAATTAGAAAAGCTTTTGAACACTCTTTGTGTGTAAGCCTATAGGATCTGGTCTCAATAGTAGTGAGTATCACTTAGGTTTCATCCTCAGTTTTAAATAAATTTATTTTTTATCCCTATGGTGATTTAATGTGGATTCAGATTGGGTTGGAGGTTTTGGGAGGATTAAATAGGGTTTTGGAATTTTAACATACACCACGGGTAGGACTACATCATGATGTATGCTATTTATGATTGGGAATTACCTATGTGAAATGGGATTTATGAAACACACATGGTAGGGAATAGTCTCTGGCATGTAGTACTATGATCCCCTCTATATACAATAACCAAATTGGACTCACCATTCTATGGTGGAGGGAATGGGGAGTCTAAAATGGCCAAGGTTCTAGCACAATGCCTTAGTGGTGGTTGTGTTGGTTTCCAAAGTAGGTGTGTTTGAGGCCACCATGGCCAAGGTGGGATCCCCATTCTATAGTGATAGTGGTTTTAGTTTATGAAATGGGTGATACAATCACTGATCTGTCTGGGAGAGTAGTGATCCATAATGGAACCACATTCATTCTTCAATAAAGGATGTTTAATTATATTTGACTCATTTTTCTCTCTATTAATTGATTTATCCTCCTCCAATTGTGAGTTAACCATATCCAATATTTTCTTAGATGAACCTAATGTGAGATTCTGTCAACACATTCTATTTCCTTGGGTGTTCTTGTTCATCTCATCTTTATCATTGTTTTACCTTATTGGAAGATCATACCTTAGGATATAGAGACTTTATGGCTTCTTTTACATCAATTAGGCCTAAAAATATCATTGATGGTAGTGGATATCATTGGGTAATTTGAAGTGGTTCTACACCCTTGTATTGATTCCTTCAAGATTATTATTCTAGATCCCTTGTTATATTGATGTGGAATTGGTTCTAGGGACCCTTGATATGTGAGTTTGATTTAGGGGGTGTGTGTCAAGATTTAGGAATAAACCCTCATCAAATCCTAAAATTTATGTTGATAATCCTACAATTGGAATATACTTGCCATATAGATCCTTTTTATATTATTTTTGTAATGCTATGAAGGATTGTGATTATGTACAATGACCCATACCTGATTTTGATTGCATGTGTGTGTGTATCCCCTAAGACCCATGATTGGTATGGATCACATGATTGTGCATTTTTATCCCATGAGACCCTTGTTAAATATTTACCTCATTTCTTTGTGTGTGTGGATATTTATACTCATGATTTATATATGATTTTGTTCTTATATATTCTATGACTTATTGTGTGTAAAGGTATGGCCTTTATAGGTTTTTCTTCTTACATCAAATGACAGGTGGAAAATCATAGCTTGGTTAGCCCATACAGGTGGATCATGTCCAATATGAGATGATGAAAAAGATGGACCAAGACACAGGGCTGGGGTATGAAAACCTTGTGGCCTAACCCAGGGCAATGTCGAGATTTGATATACATATAGCCTATCCTATGGTAGAGGTAGTAGCATGACAACCTTGTGGCCTGACCTGTGATAGATACAAGACTTGATGTCATTGTGTCCTGACTCATGATTCATTATCCTTACATACTATCCAAGGTAGATGAGGTGAAATTGTGTTCAAACCATGATCATGACTTGTTTTATGATTTTTATTCCATCATGGAGCTGAAGTATGTATGATCAGGGTTCATGGTGGCATGGTTATCATGTGACTGGTAAGAATATTATTGATTGTTCCTTGATCATGAATCTCCTTATTATCATTTCATACACCTCTTATTTATGTTAACTTAGGATAAGAATTCAATGGTGGTGTCTTACTAGGATATATTCACACCCTATAAGGGAATTTCTATGCATGTGTAGACTTCATGATTAGGAATCCCAAAAAGAAAAAGGGCCCAGTGACATGGAGCTAAGGAGATGAAGCTTGGTGTTCAAAGTTGGTCCCATGATATAAATCATATTCTTTCAACAATGTCCATATTTAACTAGTTATTACTGATTATAGATTGGATGTCCTTCCACTTTTGGGGTCCTTTATTTTATTACTTTCATGACCTGAGATACTTCCCATGTCATATATTGTAGCATTTTTACTACTCTTTTTTTGTTGTGTTAAACTCGAATATTTTTTTATAATTATTCATGAGTATGAAATTCGAATTTCGATAATGAGGGTATATACTCCCCATTGATAATTTTCAGACTCTCTCTTATAGTAGGTAACCTATTGCATGTGGGGAGGCATATATGGGGTCTTGTGGCACTCAGGTTCAACTGGGTGATTTGTGTTGTGGAGTTACAAAGTGATATCAATGGAGTTTTATCTTTTCTTTTCTTCTTGACTATGTTTTTGGGAAGGTAGAAAGGTGTTAGTCTATGTAGAACTCGGATAGGGGAGTCACATAAGTTCCAATCCAGCTCTTATGTGATGGGAATCTAAGTTACCAATGATAGGACTACTATTAGAGTTGTGGTTTTATGATTTTATTATGATCCTGAGTTTTCATGTTGTTATAGATTATAGGATTTAGGTTTGTTCACGCATCATGACTAGGGATATTGGGTCAGAAGTCATATAAAATTGTTATCTTCTAGGTATGGTAGTTCATTTAATTATATTTAATTACTTTTACTTGTGATTTTTTGATATAATGTACTAAAATTTAGATTATGTTAACTAGATAATTCTTATTTTTATATGTATATAATTGTGACCAACATGTTAGTAAATAAAACTAGTATTGATCCTTGAATAGTAATAGGAGGTTTATTCCTTAAAATTGTGGGTAGCCTCCTAGGATAGGTTTTCCCTGGAAACCCTTGTGTGTTCCCATAAACAGCTTAGGTTGTTCTCATAGTAAACTACTATAGACATTATAATCATATGTTGGCATTACAAAAAATTCCACCTAGAATAATCCCAAGAGGACCACCAATGGAATCAGGTTAGAAAACTCCCCCTTAGGTGGATTCTCCTATTCCACCACTGGAGGGACATAAGAATTCAACTGAGTATACCTTTTTTCAACTCTATTGGTTTAGGAAATAGAACCACAATATTAAGGATTCTTCCACATAGTTCCTTTCCAAGGAAGTAAAGTCTCTAGGAAAATGGTAGATTATGCTCTTGACTTCCATATCAAAAAACCACCATCCTTCTTGGGTATTAGAGACCCTCAGGATATAGAGGACTGGATTGAAGTCATCTAGGGGATCATTGTCCTTATAGTGAACTAAAAATATTAATGTGTAAATTTTTCCACTTTCATGCTTCAGGGACACTCAGGGATTTGGTGGGGTATGATGAACCAAGAAAAGAGATGTGAGGGTCTTACTTATATGACTTTAAAATACCTCTTATTCAAGTCATTTGTTAAGGTTATACTAAATTTGGATCGATAAGTGGGTCCTATGATTCCATAGTGGGAGTCTGTTTTGGTAAGAAGAAGAGATGGTTGAGGAGATGAAGTAGGGTGGTGGAAAGGAATTAGTGGTTTGAAAGTTTTTTTATCCCCCTCTATGTGTGGTTCAATTCCAATATGTTTCAACTATAGATATAGTGGGAATTATTGTAATTTTTTCTCAACGTCGTAGATCATGTGTCATGGATGTGGATAGATGGGACATCTTTAATAGTTTTGTTAATGTGCATTATAGATCAGTTACTGCATGGGTTTGGGACATATGTAGACTATGACTCGAGGATCTAATCAGGGTCCTTAGTAGTATACTCTAACCCCCACAAAATTTCGTAGCTTAGGTGAATGATGTGACTCAGGGGTAGGCTCAGGGAGCTAAAGAAGATAGAGTGTATATAGTAGACTAGGTTCTATATATAAATGAAGAAGTATCGTCGACTATTTTGGGTATGGTCTTGATCATAGCTATGTTATCTTCTCCCTTTTTTGACAAAGGAGCTTCCCATTTGTTTATATTCATGAAATATTTTATTGGACTTGACATACTAATCAAGTTATCTTATGAATTGTTATCTCCTGATACACCCTTGGGGAAGAAATTGATTCATCTTCAATTATTTCTGGGATGCCTCATAGTGTTTAAAATATATAGAAATCTATCAGATTTCATGATCCTTGATATTACTAGCTTCTATGTTATCTTCAGTATGGACTAGTTGACTAGTTATTAGGCACACATCAGTTGTTATATAAGATATGTATCATTTAATGATCTCAATTTGGGAAGTTTATGATAATTAATGTGAAGTTGGAAAGTAGTATGCATCCAGAATAGATCTAGATTAGATCTATTATAGAATAGGCAGATAGATTGGCTCTTATAGTAGAGCTATTAGAAGATCTATCATTTTCCCTCTTGTGTTGGACCTATATCAATATGTTTTCTCAGAAAATTTCACAGGACTCCATCATGATAGAGGAATTAACTTTGAGATTAAACTCATTCCAAGAATGTAAACAATATGGATTCCCCCATATCATATAGTGCTAACTAATTTGAAAAAACTCAAGGTACATGTTGAGGATTTGAAGGCAACAAATTTTATCATACTGAGCACATCTCTCTAGTGTGATATGATATTTTTTGCGAATAATGTGGATGGTATTCTTTGGCTATGTGTGGAATATATAAAGCTGAAGTAGATTAACATAAATAATTAATACCCATTTCAAAGGATCAATGACTTCTTTGATCAATTATGGGTAGTTAGGTGGTTCTCCAATATTGACATACACTCAGACTACCACCATTATTGGGTCAAATAATATAAAATTTCTAATATAACATTTAGGAGTATATAAAGACTATATTAGTATATTGTCTTACCATTTGGGATGAAAAATTCACTATGAATGTTTATTGATATCATAAATAGGATATTTCATTAGTATCTAGACTCCCTCATTATGGTGTTTGTTTATGATATTCTTATATAATCACAGACCTCATAAATTCTTGCTAAACACCTGGATAATGTGTTTAGTACACTTTGAGCATATAATCTCTATCAAAATATCTCAAAGTGTCACTTTTGGATCCAGGTGGTATGTTTCTAGGGCATATGATCTCTGAAATGAGAATTTCTATGGACCTAGAGAAGGTATAGGTTTTAATGTCTTGGATACAACTTAGAAATGTATTTGAAATCAGGATTTTCCTTGGTTTGGAAGGATACTCTCAATGGTTCATGAAAGACTACTCCAATTTGGAATCACCTATGACTGGACTAACCAAGAAGGGGTTGATGTTTGAATGTACATGCTAGTGGGAAGAGGCTTTCCTAGAGATAAAGAGAATATTGATGACAACTCTAATTTTGACATCACCAGAGCCTAATATTGGTTACATGATTTACTTCAATATCTTAGGTGTTAGTTTAGGAGATGTGTTGATATAGAGGGATCAAATAGTGGCTTATGGGTCTCACCAACTCTACCCCCCATGAGAATAATTACCCTTTTCTTGACTTGGAGTTGTTAGTTTTGGTTTACGCTCTAACTTTTTGGCACCATTATATCTTTGGTGACATATTTATCATATATAAAGAACATAAGATATTTCATTATATATTCTCTCAGAGTGACTTGAATCACCATAGAGTGTGTTGGGTGGAGTATCTACTGATTTTTGTCTTTTTGATAACATAGAATATTGGGAAATAGAATGTCATTGTAGATGATCTCAATAGTAAGATTCATGATCTTGGAGAGAGAACTTTAGAGGAGGAATGATGGTTGATAATATTGTTAGATATGTGGTTGGTGGGTGCCTTTAAGGACTAGGGGTAACAACCAATGATCCCTTAGTTATCACATCAACTTTTTTAGACTAGGTAAAGGCTATCCAAGAATTAGATCCTAAGGGCCTAGGGATGTGGGAATGATTACAAAGAAGTAACCCAATTCCAATATGTTTTATGGATAGTGATGATGTGATCTTCATTCATGGAAGAGTGGAGTCTCCTACTTCTATGAGAAAGGATTTGACGAGGGACTCCTAGGCATATCGTTGGGTAGAACACCTGTGTTTTTCAATGATGTATTGGTACATCAGGAGACACTTATAGTGGCTAGGGATGAAAATATAAATCATGGGATTTGTCTCTTGTTTCCAAACCTATCGGAGGATCAAGGCGGGGAAAAAATGACCCATAGGTTTACTTAATCCACTTCCCATTCCTATGTGGAAGTGAGATAAGGAAATAATGACCTTCATGATAGGGGTTACCAGAACCCTTAGAAGTTGAGATGTTGTTTAGGGGATAGTTGATCACCTGAAAAAATTGGTGTACTTATTGTTGATTTGAGAGACTCACTCTATTTATGAGTTGGGAAAGATTTATCTCTGAGATAATTTATGATTGTGTGGAGTTCCTTATAATATAGTATTGAGGCAAGGATTTTAGAAGGTTTTGAGGGATCAATTAAAAATGAGTACAACACATCATCTGCAAACCGATGGGATGTTGGAGAGGATGATCCAGATCTTAGAGGATATGCTTCAGGAATTCATCCTAGACTTTGATGGAGTTTTGTGTGATTATTTATCATTGGAATATTTCATTTATAATAATAGTTTTTAGGATTAAATTCATATGGTTCCATTTTAGGCTCATTATGGTTGATCATGTCTCTCACTAATGTATTGGCATGATGCAGGTGAGGCATCATTTTTTGGGTCGAGTGTGGTGTAAGATACATATGATAGAGTGTAGTTAATCTAGAATATATTGAACAATAATTAGAGTATAAAATGATCATATGTCTTATGAAGTTGAAAACCCTTGGAGTTTTCTATGGAAGATCATGTTTTCTTGCTGGTGTCACCTCGTCTAGGGCATCATTAGTTGTGGAAATAATGGAAACTGGAAATGTAGTTTGTTGGAATGTTCAAGATCACATAACACATGAGAATGGTGGAATACTATTTAGACCTTCCTTCATTATATCAATTTATGCATAACATGTTCCACATTTCTCATATTCAAACGTATGAGACTTATCCTATAAATGTGTGTGATTGCGATGACATAGAGTTGGAACCAAATACATCATTTATGGTGTGCCCAATGTGAATTGTGGGACAGAACAAGAAGGTGTTATGGGGGAAGATGGATCAACATATTTAATTTTTATAGAATTATGGAATAATCCAGGATGAGAAGTGGGAGTAGTATTATGACATTTAAGCTCAATGGCCTAAGTTGTTGGAGTATGATGATTAGAGGAACTTCTTGAGGATAAGAATACATTATATGGGGATATTCATAACATCCTCAATATTAAAAAAATATATTTTGGATCCTTATGATTTTTTAACTTGTATCTGGTTTGATTTGGAGGTTTTTAGAGGCTTAAACATGGTTTTTTACTATTTTAGGGTACACTATGGGAATGACTATGTTGTGGTGTAGGCTGTTTTATGATTGTGAACCACTTATATGAAATGGGAATTCTGAAACACCGATGGTTGGTAATGGTCTCGGGCATGTAGTGCTATGAGTCCCCAATAGAACATGGCCAAATTGGCCTCACCATGCTAGGGTGGAGGGTATGGTGAGTCCAAAATATTCAAGGTTTTTTCACCATGCACCGATGGTGTCCACGTAGATTTCCCAAACTAAGTGTGTTCAAGGCCACAAAGACCACAGTGTTCATCACCATGTTGTGGTGATGGTAGTTATGGATTTTGAAATAGTTGATACAATTGTTGATCTATTGAGAGGAGTTATAATTATTAATGAAACAATGTACGATCCTTATTAAAGTATTTTTAATGCTATTTTACTCGATTTTCCCTCTATTAATAGATTGATAATCTTCCTCTTGTGAGTCTCTCAGATCCAGAAATTTTCAAAAATAATTTGGGGTGAGATTTGTTCAACCCTTTATTATGCCTAAGAATTTCTCATCATCTCATCCCTATCATTGATTGACATTATTGGAATATCATACCTTAGGATATGGAGACTTCACAGGTTCTATTCCTTCGGATAGACCCAGATATACTATTGATGATAGTGCTTTTTGATGGGTAAGTTGTTTTGGTTCTACACCCTTATCACGATTCCTTCTTCAGACTCATTCTAGAACCCCTAATATTATAGGGTGGAATCGGTTTTAGGGGAAATTAATGTGAGAGTTTAATATAGGTGGTACACAGTGATATTTAGGAGTCGTACCTTAGAAAATCTTGGCATTGTTATCGATGTGCTTAGGGGTAGGATTATCCTTATCTTATATTTCCCTTATATATGATTGTTGGCATGGTATGATGATATGTGTTTCTTTGAATCGATCCATTCTTGAGTTTTATTGCATGTGAGCATGTGTGTAGACCATGAATCCCTTGATTGATATTGATCACATGTGTGTGTAGCCCATGTGACCCATAATTTATGTTGATCACATGTGTGTGTTTTTTTGTGTGCCTACAAATACTCATTATTGATATACAACGTTGCTCCTAAATATGTTACACCCTATTATATGTGAAGGTTCATATATTATAGGTTTTTTCTTCGGGTATCAAATGAAAAGTGGACCATCGTAACTTTTTTATCCCTTGAAGGGGGGTAATGTATGACATGTGACAATTTCACTGATGGAGTGAGACAACAAATAGGTGTATGGGGACCTTGTGGAGTCACCTGTGGCAGTGTTGGGAAACAACTGCTATGCGGACTAACCTGAGGTAGAAGTAGGGGCACAAAAACTTTGTGGAATGACTCATGATAGAGACGAGGCTTCAAAAACTTTTGTAAGGAACTGAGAATCATTGGATTTATAGAGACACATAGGTAGATGAGGTGACCTTATGTTCAACCTATGATTATGAATTTTTTTATGAACATTCTTTCGACATGGAATTGAAGCAGGTATAGTCGGGGTTTGTGGAAGATTGGCTAGTGAAGGACTTCATAGAACATGATTGATTGTTTATTAATTATGAATATCCATATTATCATTGAATTAACCTATTATGCCTGAGAAACTATTTTATTGATGCAATAGTTGTGTCTTACTAGGCCATACTCACACCCTGCATGAGCATCTCGATGCATGTGAAGACTTCATGATCAAGAATCTAGGAATGTGAAAGGTCTTAGAGATAAGGAACTGAGGATACAAATCTTAGTATTCAGAAATGATACTAGGATAAACATCATAGTGTTTTTGAAATTTCCTTATTTACCTTTATGTTATTTCTTATACAATGGTTAGCTTACCAATTTTGGGGTCCTTGATTTTATAATTTGTGTGACTTGAGATACTTGTCATGTCATCAGTGGTAGAATTGTTTCTATTCATTACTAGTATGTTATTCTAGGCTATATATTTATAATTATTCAATAGTATGGAATTTGACTTTGGGTAATGGGATTATTTTCTCACCACTGATGACTTTTGGACACTCAATGAAAGTCTGAAACCTCTTTCATATGGGGAAGCATGCATGAGGTTCCATGGAACTCTAACTGACTGGGTGATTTGGGTTATGGTGTTACAACTCACAAAAAAAGATCAATGTTTAACAATACATCAAAACCTCTAAGTAGATATGGTTTAATAATAGCTTTGACAACCTCCTATGAGCATTCTTTGTGTAATATAATCTTTTTTCCTCATGGTATATTAGAAATATGGATGCATAATTTGTGTCATCTTACTTATATGTTTTATTTATATTTTAATAACCATACCAAATATACTTTGTAACACCCCAATATTCTAAAATAAGAATATTTATCTATTAATGTATGTGACATGAAAAAAAATCCTAATCAACCCATGAAATATTTTTGTTTTAATGTAATATCTTAGATAACTTACAAAACAAGCAACCTGGAGTCTAAATAAACTGTAATATAGTGTAACATTATAACAAAACCATTAAATTGGGAAGTATGAATATAACTAAATAAATTATGAAAATATGGTTATATATTGATTAAAAATAAAATAATAATCATCTAAAATAAAATGAAATGTTTTCTCAAAAAATTATATTTTTTCTAAAACACGGTTTAGTCACACTTTTCATGCATAGATTATAATTAATTTTTAACACTCTTAGTAATTGTTTTTGATAAAAATAACCAATTTTTTTTGAAATCATCATGTCAAAATTATTTTATATTTTATATTCGGTATTTTTTCTAAAATTCTTTATTTTTTATGAATAGTGAAAAATTGTGAATTCTAATTTAAAACAATATTTTCTTATAAATTATTTAAACATTTAAATTAAATATTTAATTTTTTTAAATAAAAATTAGTTCAATTATATATCTATTATTTTAATTTAGGTTATTTGAATAATTTTTGAATTGAATTTTTATATAAAAACATTGTAAACTTTTGAACATTTTCTCTTTGAAAGCTCACTTTCTAATATTGTCACTGGAATTAATTTTTAATTAAAATTTTCAACTTATGTTAATGGAATATATTGAAAATGAATTAAACATTTGGAATCATCATAATTTATGTTATATAACAATTTCAAAATAATTTTTTGTTATAATAACTAGTAAAGATAATAAAAATTATTTGCTGTGGTTAAGTTAAAAATGGATTAACCGGGGGTTAAACTAAAGATATATGGGTTAAAATGGCCAAAAAACTTGTCTAATATCTATTTTATGGAAATATTTATACCCCATAATGTCTAAGGATCTAGAATAATCTATTTATTACCCTTTTTTCCATGTTAATAATGTGGTTACATCTATTTCTTTCAAACAATTACAAGTGTGCCACTCACTACACTTATAAAAGGACAACCTCTCTCCTCTCTTCTTCACACATTCAAACCCTTTTTATTCTTCCAATACACACCTAAATCACTTACCAAATTCCATACTCTAATCCTATAAGACTTATTTTTGGAATATATTCCCCATAGGAAGACCTTTTGTGCAAACCTTAGGAGGTTACCCGAATAAGAGGAAACATTCTTCAATGAAGAGTTTTAATTTATTACTTACTCAACATCCTTAAATTATTATTAAAACATACTAATATAATAAAATAATTATATTAAATATAATTATATGTATTTAGGTTTTTTTCATTACCTACAACTATCCCCACTTCCATCAAATGGTTTATGAAATCATCATTCATGTGTAGAGTGGAAAACCACCTCACGAACTGATGTCATTCATTTTTCTATTACCAACTCTAACGATTGAGTGTGATAATGGATATAAATTATATATAAGATTTTTTAAATAATTATAATTATTTATTTACTATGTTATATATATATTTTTACTTTCCATTTCATAGTGGATATGATAATGTCAGTCGTGTGTATAACAGGCTACCGCCTCGCGAAGCGATGTGATTTCTCTTTCACAAATTCTTTATATGGAATGTAATAAGGATTAATATAATGATTATATGTGATATAAATAACATAATTATGATATTAATTACATATTTATAATTATTAAAATATAATATATCATTTTTGTCTTACACTCTATGATTATAACATTATTCATGTATGTGTGGACTACCGCCTTCACGAAGATATGTGACTCTCTTTTCATCACCACAACACATGGATGATATATATAAGTATATTTAAATAAATAATATGGAATATATAATTTTATGATCATTATTTAAATATAAAATATTAATTATTTCTTTTCCATAATGATCATTAAAAAATGAAAACATTATCCATGTATACGTACAACCTACCGTTTCCATGATTGTAATGTACTTCATTTCTCAAAACCATCTTTTGCGATTGGTCATAAAAGTATAATTGGTATATACATATGATGATTATTCCAAGATTGTTATTATAGATATGATATTACTATAGATGTTATAAAAGGATAATATGTGAAATTATAAATATTAATATGGTTCTCTATTAAGTTTATATCATGTTTAAAATCACAATATAGGTGGTTAAAGTAAATTTAACCAAAAGTAATTGTAAAGTAAGAGACTTCATCTTAATTTTACCTTCATTGATTCATATTGTAATGTTGTGCACCTATTTTCTTTTATATGGGGTATATAATTCCTATTTCAAAAGTAATATCATTATTTTATAAAAATTCATGGTATTTTAAGTTTCAATTTCAATTATTTAATCAAATATGTTTTTACATAAAAGTTACCAAGTGGTAATGAATTTCACAACTCAATTTCACTTCATTGGGTTATATTACTTCTTCATTGTATTTGATATTCTAATATTATTTGTGTAATGAAATTTTATTATCTTACATTTTATTTACAGTTATTTTATGAGGATTTAAATTTTATACACATAATATATTCAATGGTTAATTATCACCTCAACATTATGATTAATGTAAGGGTTTATTTTACAAACCATTCTAATCAAGATTGTTCATAATTGAATTTAATTTTAAGGAAATTATTTGACCATATCCTAATACACCAATTTAATTTTATTAACCTCTATTAATTCATGATATTTTAAAGTAATAAATCCATATTCCTCCTCTTTATTACTTAAAATGTTTGATAAAAGGTTTTTAAAAAAATCCAAATTCATTTCTCACATCAATCGGGAATATGTTTACTTACAAAACAATATTTTCAAAAATGTTTATAGTATTTTTAAAATTATTTATTAAATAAATTTTTACCCATTGTTACCATTTTTTAAAAAACTTAATGAAATATTTATGTCGATTTCAAAACAATTCTGGTTTGGATTTTATTGAAAATTTGAAATGAATAATTGTTTTATTATATACAACATGAACAAAGTTTCCAACCACCATGAAACCTTAAATGAGTTAGAGATTATTTTATATGTTTCAAAGGTTGTTTTTAATGAAGTGTGTAAAGACAAGGAAATTTTAATGAATTTTTTTCTTAAATACTTTGGAATTTTGCGAGTCTGTGGTTTTTTACGGCACTTGATTCCGAGGCCCGGTGTTTCTGGAATCAATTTCTGAAGTTTTGTTCGGGTACGTTCAGTAAACGTACGTGAAAGTTTTTCTATCTTTTGAACCGGTGCTCGAAATTGAAATCGGAGGACACCGATGAACTCACAGTACCAGTAATTGCTTAAGGGGACCAGTTGCGTTTTATGCGGGTTGGAAGTTAAAAATTGGGTTTTAATTAAGAAGATAAATAAAATTCTTTAGAACAATTTTATATATCTATGGAAGTTATTTCATCCCATGGGAAGTTATTGGTGGGTCCCACACCCACCTAACTTCCCATGCGTGGATATTTGAGAGGTGGGGCCCACACGATCCCCAACCTTTCATCTCCCATAACTCTCTTCAAACTCCCCAATTAATTTCCCTTCCTTTATTGCGACAACCCCCCCTTAATTATGAAAACTCTTCTTATCCCTCTGTCCCTATTTAATGATTGCCAACACATGTTAATCAATGAATTATAACTCTTCAATTAACTAAATTAAGTTTTTTAAATTTTTAATTATTTGTGTGAATAAAATAATAGCTTACGACCGGTCCTCGGGGCCCACTGGGCTTAACAAGCCGAGCCCGTTTTCACTTAAAGATGAATAACTCGAAGACCGCACGTCCGATCGACGCACCGTCTGCGGAACTGGGACCCTTGCGAAGAGGCGTTTCTTTTTCGATAATATAAGTGAGTTTTGGATGAATTTGGGGAATTTCAGGGTTAGAAACGAGCGTATTTTTAACTGGGACCCTGGAACGGAAAAGCCAATATCTCTTAGACTGGGCGTTCGATTGATGCGTCGTCTGTCGCGTTGAGTTCCTATCGACGAGACATAACTTTGGGATACATCAAATCTAGACTTTGTGATAGTTTATGTATCGACCCCCCTTGGCTCGAGGAGAGGACCCTCCTGGGATCGAGTGTGCTGTGTGCGGGAACCTTAGAGCTGGTTGCGACTATGACGACTACCGTGCTGGGATCCTCCGTGGGTTCGACGACGATGACCACTATACATGGATCCTCCATGGGTTCGGCTGCGATGCTGACTATACTTGGATCCTCTATATTTTCGGTAGCGACGACTAATGTACTTGGATCCTCCGTGGGTTTGGCAGTGGTGACAACTGTACTTGGATCCTCTGTGGGTTCGACAGCGATGACTTTTGTACTAGGATCCTATGTAGGTTCGGCAGAGGAGATGATTTAGAGGCTACATCTAATCATATCCAACCCTCTTCGTGAGTAGTATACCTATGTGAGCTGAGTCTTGACTTGAAATCAATACCAACAGTGTGATTGACTTCTTTCCAGTGTGTAACGGGTTGTGCTTGGGCTCGAAAGTTAGAGCTGAACTAGAATTTATGACTTAGGTATATGTATGGGCATATACCTAAGTAGAGTCGGTTGATACTTCATGATTGTATCTTTCCTTTTTGGTTTATGCTTCATGGATTCTAGGAGACCTTCGGGGGTCTCAGGGTCTCTACTGAGTATCGTATACTCACCCCTGCACGGGCTATGCCCGCACTACTTTGTGTTGGATGCAGACGACGGACAACACTGATCAAGGTGGAGGTTTGTGGAGCTAGACGGTACCCGAAGGTGGACCACTTGGTGGGATGTACACGAGGCGGACGACCAGACCCAAGGAGCTAAGGAGACCATATGTACCCACCCTTCAGGTGGGATATCCGGAGGATGAATCAGTGGTTTCCACTTTACTTTACTACTATTGCACTTTCTTTTCAGTTGTACTGTACTTTAAGTTGAGTTTATATTCTGGCCCACTTAATTTTGTACTCAGTTTTACTTAGTGATTACTTCACTTGCGTAGTCTGTTGTGTTTTTTTACTTTTATAAAGGCAATGCCTTCCCTTTTTATAGGATTTACGCCTTTGGTGCTAGTCGCCAGCCCCAGGCCTATGGAAGGCAGGCTTGGGGTAGTCACGACATGGGCCCTGAAGATGGGTCGTGACAAATTGGTATTAGAGGAGTTGGTTTAACCACATAACTCAAGACTCTGATAATTTTCTTCTTTGTGAAGAAATAGTGTTAAGAGTATTGAGTGCAGTTATCAGTCTAGGGAGTCCAGTGTTGGTGCGGTGACCGACATATCCATACACCAGGACCCTATCTTCTGATTTCCGACTCAGTGCACGAAAACATTTATTGCATGTGTGTTTCAAAAGTTTTCTTTGTGATTACTTTGTGTCAGATCACCAGGTATACTATTTGACCATGGAGCACCTATTTATTTTCAGGATGGCCCCACGAAGGCAGCCAACTAGGGTTCCGAGTCGCATACGAGATGGCAGCTGATAGAGCGCTGTCGTGGGCGCCCTCAAATGATTAGTGTGATTTGGGGTACTTAGGTGCAGCAGAGTGGCTGACCAAGGTCGTCTCTCAAAGGAGGAAGTGAATTTAACAACTTATTAGAGGTATTCTAAAAAAATAAAATAAAATATAATAGAATAAAAACACTACTTTAAAGGATTGGGGTTTGTTGTAGTTTATGAATCTAGAAGATGTTTTCTGGAAGAAGATTGTATAATTTTTTGTTTGTTTTTAGTTTTGAAATGAATTTTGATTTAAATGACACAACAAGAAGATGTTTTTTAGAAATCTATTTAAAAAGCGTAATTGATCTAACTCTACCTCTTCACTTTATTATTAATCATTATCATTTAAATTAACATTCACATAATTATGATCCCTTAATTTGTTAAATCCCGAACCCTACGAGAATTAACTTTACCACAAAGATGATGTGAATTTAAACCTAGGCTAACTTCGGAACATGCAATCGCAGCACCCTACTTTGATTGATGTTCTAAGATTAGCTTATGATCAGTTGTAAATTAAGGCACATATCCATTCTGGAAATGAGGATGAATTGTGTTTATGTATTATATTTGAACTCTACAAATTTATCCCATGTGGTCTTGTATTACCGATTAAGATCGCGCTCTCACAATTTACACAAAATCTCGACCTCGCGTGTTTTTGTGTTAATTGTTCAATGCTTGCTTAGTTTCTTACAATTTAAAAACAAAATTCATGGATCATATTAAGTGAATTACAGTAGGTCAATGATTCAAAATATTTAAATGAAGAGGGTAGAAGATAGATCGATTACTAAAAGACTACTCTTCCATGGGTGGCGTAATCATCGTAGAAGCGTTTTGCATGTGCAAAGGTTTATAATGGGTATAACCCAATAACGCTTCTACTCAAGAATTACAGCCCAAAGAGGAAGATTAAGAGAAGAAGAAATTTAAACAAAACATAAGAAAAGATAAGAAATAAAAGAAGAACAAAGAAGTTTATTACACAAATGAAAACATTACAAAATGAAGAAGAGAAGGAGGCTTCGATGAGGGGATCCTTGCTTCAAGAGATACCCCTCTTACAATGGTTGGAGAATTTGGGTGAAACAAATTATCCTCTGCCTCCAATCTCACAATGCACGTCCCAACCCCTCCAAATGATAAAAACTCCAATTTATAGAGGGGAGGGGAGGAGAGGTTACAAGTGGTTTCATGTGTGAATGTGGAAATTCGGCCAAATATTTTAATGAAAATTCCACCGCCCATTTGACCACTAAAACGCGTGAATTGGCCGGCCTTATAGAAGGATCAAATCTGAAGATATGTGTCCTATATCTCCTCTCCAAATTTGGGCTCAATACAGGTTCCTATGAATGAGTTATGGCCGAAATACAGAAGATTCTCCATTCTGGCGAGCCCAGCCCAACTTTGACTTCATGGACCAATTTCAACAAACAAATGAACTATTTAGCTCTAGTGTACTGAATAAAAGTTGTAGATAATTAAGTTAGGAACACTGTTACAAAATTTAAAATTCAAATAATAAATATAAAAATATTTATCTTCGAAATACAACAGTGAACTATAAAGGGGAAAACTGGAATTTTCATCAAATATTCAAATTAATGATCTAATCCCAAATACTTTATAATTAAACATATTTAACACAATGTGAGGAAATTATATCATTTATTATCAATAAAATATTCAATAAAATAGTGTTTTATCAACTCCCCCACACTTACCCTTTTGCACTCTTAGGCAAAACCTCATGTCTAGTAAATATCAATATCAAATCAAAACCAATTTTAAAACACATATCCTTGAGATCAATAAATTTCCCACCAAGAATCAAAAGATATCATGCCTCATTAAAAACATTATTTCAAGTTCTCCATTTATATCATTCAATATATTTCCACTTCATTTATCCACCCATGCACAAAACACTTACCTCGCTTGAATTTTCTCTCATCACTCAAATATCAATTTTTTTGCAATGTCTTTCTCATCCAAACTCATACAAGGGTCACCATAGGCTTGATAGATTCCTACATCGCTACCCGATTTGAGTCAAGGACATATGTTTATCATGAGGACTTTTCAGGGTTGTTCTGTGGCTTTCGGTTGGTAGGATTAAGATGTGAAAAACTCTGAGGCTGAATGAGGAGGGCTTGACTCTTTTGAAGCAAAATTGCATTAATCTAATTTTCACATAAATATGGTCTTCTCTTCAATCACCATAGTATCAATTCAGCTCCATCATCATGAAAAGTCATGAAAGGTTTACACCATTCATCATTTCAGCATAAAAAATGTCAATCTTGTCAAACATGATTTTCTTGAAAGCTCCAGATGGGCACAACTTTCCACCTCAATTAGAAGCTCCAGAAAAGGCACAACTTCACTTGTCATGAAAGCTCCAGAAAAGGCATAACTTTCAATATAATTACTTTCTTTAGCAGCAAACACATCTCTTCAGAATTTAATTTTCCACCCAAAGTATCACAGAATGTGGTGGCAAAACACAAGACAACTTCCCCCACACTTAAGCTCAACTAGATTATGCAATTTCACTTCACGATTTGGTTGGATAGGGAAAATTGGCTTGTAATGTGGATAACCTAACAGGCTTTTCATGGCTTATAAGGGCTAAAAAGATTAAATATTCAAGGTAGGCCATTATAAAAAAGGATTCTTTGAAATAGGGGCTTTAATACAAAACAAATGCCTCAATCATTTAAACATAAGTACCTCAAACCCTCATGTTTTGATAGGAATAGATCAAATTCTGGTTAAATCAAGTATGGTTTGGTTCTCTCAAGTATTTTGGTGAATGTAATGAATATGAAAATAATGGTTTAGAAGCCTCACAGAAAAGTGATTTCAAATATAAAGACAGTGAGATTGGCATGGGATTCAAAATTCAGCGTACTTTTCATGAAATTACTAAATATTTGAACTTGAAACAAAGTCATTTCAGCATTCATTTAAGCTTAGTTTCAAGGGGTAAATTGTTTCACTTATTTATATGGATTTAAAAATGGTGATGAGAATCATTTCAGCCCAAAAGTTTAAAAAACACACAGAAAATTGTAAAATAAACACACAAAATTTGAAAAACACACAATTTTTTTTTGGTTTTTTTTTGAACAGGAAAGCAATTGAAATTACTAAACTAAAAGGTTACCTCCCCCACACTTAAAATATTGCATTGTCCTCAATGTGAACCTATGAGATGATATATGAACATGAAATGCCGAATTTTTAAATAGGACAAATAATATAAAAGTGAAAGGGTTAGGAACTGCCTGATGTGCTCAAGTGATCATGGGGTCATGCAGTGTGATAAAATCCACTACATCAGTAGGAAGTCCCTCAATGTATCTCTTCAAACATTGCCCATTGACTGTAAAGCTCCTTCTAGTGTCCTCTTGTGTGATCTCCACTGCACCATAAGGAAAAACATTAGTCACAACATAAGGACCTAACCATCTAGAACGCAACTTACCAGACATCAACTTCAGTCGTGAACTATAGAGAAGGACTTTCTCTCCAACATGAAACTCCCTTTGTTGGATCATTTTGTCATGAGATGCTTTTGATCTTTCCTTATAGAGCCTTGAGTTCTCATATGATGATAATCTAATCTCCTCAAGCTCTTGAATTTGTAGCTTCCTTTGGATTCCAGCTTGGGCCAAATCCATGTTGCATTTCTTTATAGCCCAATAAGCCCGATGCTTGACTTCCATTGGGAGATGACATGCTTTCCCAAAAACAATCCAAAATGGGGACATACCAATGGGGGTCTTGTATGCTGTTCTATAAGCCCACAATGCATCATCCAAGCGCTTGCTCCAATCCTTCCTATTTGGCTGCACGATTTTCTCCAAGATTTGTTTCAACTCACGATTTGAAACCTCAGCCTGGCCATTTGTTTGGGGGTGGTATGGTGTTGATGTTTTGTGTGTCACCCCATACTTTCGAATGAGGGAAGCAAAATTCCTATTGCAAAAGTGTGTCCCTTGGTCACTGATGATGGCCTTTGGTACTCCAAACCTGCAGAAAATTTGAGCCTTGACAAAATCCACTACAACATGAGAATCGTCAGTCCTGGTGGCCTTGGCCTCCACCCATTTACTCACATAATCAACAGCAACCAAAATATACAAAAATCCAAATTAACTAGGAAAATGACCCATAAAATCAATGCCCCATACATCAAAAATCTCACAGAATAGTATGGGTTGTTGGGGCATCTCATGTCTCTTAGAAATGTTCCCAGTGTGTTGGCAACGAGAGCATGACTTAAAAAACACATGGGCATCATGGAATAATCTAGGCCAATATAATCTAGATTCCAAAACCTTCCTAGCTGTCTGTTGGGGTCCAAAGTGTCCACCACAAGCAAGTGTATGACAGAAATGCAAAACAGACTCAAACTCATGATCGGGAACACACCTCCTAATGACTTGGTCACTACACATGCGCCATAAGTATGGATCATCCCAAACATAAAATCTTGACTCACTCTTTAATTTTTGGACTTGATGTTTCTTTAAATTTGCAGGGATTTCAGAAGCAACAAGGTAGTTAACTAAATCAGCATACCAAGGATGCGTACCTGAGATGGTATAGAGATGCTCATTAGGGAAAGTGTCCCGAAGTGGTACCTGATCCAAGGTGTCATTCTCTAGTGTGTGAGTAAGCCTACTCATGTGGTCCGCCACCATGTTTTCTGACCCCTTTTTGTCCTTTATCTCGATGTCAAACTCTTTAAGAAGGAGCATCCAACGGATAAGTCATGGCTTTGCATCTGGCTTCTTCAGGAGGTACCTCAAAGTTGCATGGTCAGAAAAAACAACTACTTTAGAGCCCGCACTACTGGAATGTAGTTACATACCAACGGTTTGATAGAACCGTTGGTAAATGATTAAAATAGAGGTTTTTCCCAACGGTTTCTTAGAACCGTTGGGATAGCTTGGTTTGGGGGAGTTTTTCCCAACGGTTCCCTAGAACCGTTGGGATAGGCCTTGTTTTGGGGAGTTTTTCCCAACGGTTCCTTAGAACCGTTGGGGTAGGCCTTGTTTTGGGGAGTTTTTCCCAACGGTTCTAAGGAACCGTTGGGATAGACCTTGTTTTGGGGAGTGTTTCCCAACGGTTCTAAGGAACCGTTGGGATAGGCCTTGTTTCGGGGAGATATGCCAACGGTTTTAAAAAACCGTTGGCAAAGGTTTTCCCCAAATCCCCAGCAGCCCGTTCTCTCCCCCATTCGCGTTACAGAGCCCTAACGGGAGCAGCAGCAGGCGATTTTGGAGTACTGCCGGCCGGACCTTGAAGCTCTTCTTCAGGTTCTTCTTATTCTTTATCTCAAAAGTATTCAAATATTTGGATAGTATTGAAACTTATTTTTATTTTTCCCTTCAGTTTAGAAGATTTTGGAGCTACTGCCGGCGCCTAAGGGTGAGTTTTCTTGAAAATTCCTTTTTGGATTTTACCCTTTGAACATGGGATGTCATTTGTGAAAGGTTATATAAATCGAATTGATTGTTCGATTTATGAATTGAATTGTAAATTAAATTAATTAAGGGTATTTTATGGTTTGCATTCCCCTTTAACACTTATATTTTATGTTACCATGTTAGATATATTATAACTAATGCATGTGATATCTTTATAGTCTTGTTAGGAGTGTTATATTAAAAATTCGAGTGCTTGAATTTTCATTGAATTTCTAGCCATTATGAGTTATGTTGAGACCATGATATGGAATTGATTGATTAAGCAAGAGAATCTCATTATCTTGTCATTACAACATGAGTAAATGAAGCTTCATTCTTTTCAGGTTATTATTTGATTGAGTCGCCATTTTGAGGTGAGTTGTATTAAATACCTTTGTTTTTGACCTTGGTATGTTTAATGAATTGTTTAAATGAAATGAAATTCATTAAATGATTAATAGTAAATAGTGATACATGGATTCTATTAGGATGTTAGGTATATAATCTTGTTTCTATTAACTTATATGCTTTATGTGATAAATGGATTCACAGTGGAATTCCACGGATAGACTCATTTCTTTGAATATTGATTAAGCCATTGGTGATACATGGATCCAAGGGAGGGATTCCATAGATAGACTTATTGAATGTAGAATTATATTCCAATTGATACATGGATTCTTATGATAATTCCATAGATAGACTTATTGAATGTAGAATTATATTCCAATGATATGCGTCTTGTGTGGTGGTGGTGTGGTTTATGTGTTTTATGGTAGTAGTGAAGTGTGTGATTATGTAGTTAATGTGAACCCATAGGTTGAGTATTTTGTGCTATCTATATATCATGTATTTTTATGTTATTTCTACACATTCCCAACCAGAGTTGGATAAACTTACCAACGATCAGAGGTTTTGAGTTATGGGTATTTTTTCTAATATCTAGGATGGTGGTTATATGTTTGGATAGCTACCATGTCTTCCCTACTCTTCCTTAAAAAGTGATTGACCATGTGTTTTTAGGCAAGATGCGATGTGATTGTCCATGTGTCTTCAGGTGAGATGTACTATGATTTCCCTAGTGTTTTTCGGTGAGGTGTGATGTGATAAGGCTATAATAAGATGTGGCATGTGGTTGGGGTCATGTAGGGTAGGAGGATGACACAAGGTTGATGTTATTCATGTTCATGATACCCTACTAATATGGTTATGGGATGAGTCATGCTGTTATGTGATATAACACATTAAGTTCTTGTTGGTTTTACATTTTTTCAATAACACATTTGTATGTTTTTTTGACATGTGTAGTTGATACCTTGATTATTTTCTTCCTTTATCGTTTACTTAAATGTATTTTCTATTATAGTTAATGCCTATTGAATTGTTTATGAAAAAATGACTTATATAAATTCTTTTTACAGAATGGACAGAAGTTGGATGTATGAAACCGATCGGATCTCAGACGATTTTCAAAACAATTTGGAGAGCTTTATAGATTTTTCATTTCACAATGCTTCAGATAGTGGTCGCATACACTGCCCATGTTCCAATTGTGTTGGTAGACCTTGGTTGAGCCGTGAAGAAGTCAGCTACCACATAACCAAAAATGGGTTTCAAGCAAACTACTTTCTGTGGTATCACAATGGGGAGAAAACGAAATCTCAAATTGGTGATGATCGAAATGAAAAGACTGGAATGGAGAATTTGTTAGATGATCGGTTTCCGTTTATTCGTCATCATGAAAAAGAAAGGATTTCGACTCAAGAAGACTTCGATATGAGGACAGCTGATGCATCTAGTGAAAATGATGATATTGATAGGGTGAAAAAATTGAATGATGCTGCCACGACTCCAGTATATCGACAATGCGATAAAATGAAAAAGCTGGAATTTTTAATCCGATTATTTCATGGGAAAACTATGTATGGGATTTCTAATACAGAAATCGATTACATTCTTACCCTCTTGAAGGATTTACTTCCAGATGATGCAGATATTCCCTCAAACCACTATATGGCATGGAAGTTAGTTGAGGAACTTGGATTTTCAAGAAACAAAATTCATGCTTGCCCGAAAGATTGCAGTTTATTCTGGGAGGAAACCGCTGAACGAAATGAATGTATAAAATGTGGCACGTCCCGCTGGAAGTCAAAATCTGATGGAACACCATCCCGCGTTCCACAGAAAGTAATGTGGCACTTTCCATTGATCCCCAGACTCCAGAATCTTTTTATGTCTGATGACATATCAATAAAAATGAGATGGCATGATACCGAGAGAAAGAAGACTGATGATGAGTTGGTTCATCCTGCAGATGGATTTGCATGGAAGAGATTTGATGCTCGACATCCTGATTTTGCAGCTGACGTGCGTAATGTGAGGCTGGGTCTTTCATGCGACGATTTTAATCTGTTTGGGCAGATGCTTACTTCGCACAGCACATGGCCCGTTTTTATGCACATTTATAATCTTCCCCCATGGTTGTGTATGAAAAAATCTTTCACTTTCATGAGTATACTCATATCTGGTCCTTCTGATCCCGGCATTGATATTGATGTATACATGCAACCTTTAATAAAAGAGTTGAAGCTTCTTTGGGATGTGGGTGTGCGCACATACGATGCATGTTCGAAAGACATATTTCAGATGCGCGCTGCGCTTATGTGGACAATCAATGATTTTCCGGCTTATGCAATGATGTCTGGATGGAGCACGAAGGGGAAACTGTCATGTCCAGTTTGTATGAAGAATACACGATCCAGAAGACTGAAACATCGTTGTAGTTTCAGTTTTATGGGACATCGACGATTTTTGCCAAAGGATCATCCATATAGAATGAATCGTCGAAGATTTGATAATACTATAGAGACCGATGATCCACCTCAGCGTATGTCTGGAATTTATGTGCTTAATGAATTGAAAGATTTCAGTTTTTCGTTCGGGAAGGGTCAAATGAAATCTGGAAAGAGAAAGAATGTTTCCACAGAAACCTGTTACAATTGGAGGAAGAGGAGTATCTTTTTTGATTTGCCTTATTGGTCAACCAATTTGCTACGTCATTGCTTAGACGTAATGCATATTGAAAAGAATATATGTGAAATGTTGCTTTCAGTTCTTCTAAATGTCAAGGGGAAGACAAAAGATGATTTACGATCTCGACGTGACTTGGTGGATTGGGGCATCAGACCAGAATTGCATCCTGTGCGTATCCGTGAAAATAAATGGCAACTTCCATGTTCTTCTTATGTGATGACACCTACTGAAAAAAAACAATTTTTGGAAGTATTAGAGACTATTAGAGTTCCTGATGGCTATTCAAGCAACATATCTAAACGGGTCAATAGAAGAGAGTTGAAGCTAAAATCTTTGAAGACTCATGATTATCACGTTCTACTGCATGAGTTGCTTCCAATAGCAATCCGTCATCTTTTGTCCAATAATGTAAGGGTGGGTGTTATTCGGTTGTGCCATTTGTTTAGAGATCTTTGTGCTAAGAAGTTGTCCAAGTATTTCTTGCAAAAAATGTTGACAGATGCCCCATTAATTTTGTGTGAGTTGGAGAAAATATTTCCCCCATCATTTTTCACATGCATGCTGCATCTGACTGTCCATATTCCAACTGAAATACTTCTCGGAGGACCTGTTTCTTTTCGTTGGATGTATCCAACTGAAAGAAATATGTTCACATTAAAGTCTTATGTTCGAAACAAGAATCATCCCGAAGGTTCTATCGTGAACGGTTACTTAGCTCAAGAATGTATGGATTTCTGTTCAATGTATTTGTCTGATCTTACTACAAGAATGAACAGACCAATGAGAAATGAAGAAGAACAATATGAGCAAATTGAACCCAGTTTTCCATCACTTCCTCAAACAGGAGGAATTCCTGGATCATATACATTGAAGACATTAAGCCATGAAGAGCGGGAGATGGCACATCGCACAGTTTTGTTCAACTGTGATTTGTTCGATGACTATATCAGGTAACAAAATTGAATATGTATATATCTTACATATATATCTGTTAAACTATTCATATTTTTTTATCTACAGGGAACATAAAACAATGATAAATAGGAAGCATCGTTCTTTATCTTTGAGAAGGAGAGAGACTTTGCATAGCAAAGAGTTTTCTGCTTGGTTAAAATTGAAGGTAAAAATATTACTGTTTAAATTAATTATTTCAATATTTACTTAAGTTTAACTATCATTTATATTGCAGGTATTGAGTTTGTCTGCTGACTCTGTCTCTGAGGAAATAAGAGCTTTGGCTTTTGGTCCTAATACCGTGGTTCGTGACTGTAAATCAATTGTTATCAATGGGTACAGATTTATTGTCACTGAACGAACCAAAAACATGAGAACACAACATGATGGTATTATGGTTACTGCCACAACAGATTGTTATGCCAGTGCATCAGATAGTAGACCGCAACTTGAAAATGTGGGTTATTATGGAGTCGTTGAGAAAATAATAATATTGGATTATTACTCTCATGGACGAGTCACAATGATGAAATGCCATTGGTTTGATTCGATGACGAGACATGGCACATTTATTGATGATTGTGGATTTCGAGTAATTAATATGACCCGCACTCTTGCAACTGAAGAACCATATGTGTTGGCATCAATGGCTAAACAAGTTTTTTATGTCAAAGATCAACTTCAACCTGAATTTGGTGTCGTAGTTGAAGTAATTCCAAGACATATTTTTGATGATGCTGATGATGGAATTGACACTGTCCCTATTGCCATTGGAACCAATCCATTTATTTCTTTTGATGACTCCAATAGCTCAATTGTCAGAGTTGATTGTGAACCTGAAGTTGTGGTTGGAAATATATAGAATCATTCATCCATGTTCTCAATTCTTTTGGTTTACCTCGAGTTGGGTTGTTAAGGTTGGTAATATTCATATTTATTTAGTATTGATCACAAATATGTTTTAGCTGACTTGACCGTAATGTGAATTTTCAATGTTTATTGGTTGCTGTTTTATTTGAATTGCATTTTCTAATTTGGAATTGAACTGTATTCAAACCAAATCAAACAATATTTCTAACTTGGTGAACATTACAACTTGTATGTTTTATTAAATTCATTCAAGCTCTTCTAAAAAAATTGATAGCTAAATTACCAATGAATCCCCTCATTCCCTCATATATTTAGTTTTTTGGTTTACACATTAATTTTCTTTTTCTAATTAATTACATATTTGTTTTCCAATGCAGGAAATGAAGCCAATTGAAGAGAGACGAAGAAAAAAAATGGCGGAGAACAATCGTCGGATGGAGGAGATGGGCATTCCACCATTAGTGCCTACAGTGAGTACTTTATTTCAAATATATATATATATATTTACAGAATATATAATGTCATGTGATTAATTTTTTTTGTAAACTTTTTTGTAGGATCCACCATTACGTCGACAGTTATTCGACGAGGAGCCTAGTACTGGTCCTAGTACTCAGGCCGGTGGTACGAGGAGGGTTCGTACCAGAGGTGGACATAGAGCTGCGCGTGCCCGACTAGACCCTGCCCCTCCCACTGACATTTCAGCCTTCCCACATTCTGATCCCGGTGTGTCGTTAGGGACACACGAGATATTTAGACCTCCCATGTTTTCGCTACCTTCTGCATCTTCTGCCCCATCATTTTCACATCCCATGATGATTCCCACTCCCCAGTCAGCATCAGGTCATACAGTTGTTCCATCTTCTTTTCCTTCTACTTCTGTCTCTCCGAGCTTTTATATTCCATTGTCTTCGACTCCTGTTCCACCAGAGGGTGTTCCATCAGGTTCTGTGGATCCGGCGCCACTCATTGATCAGACTAGCACAGGTATATTTATAAAACCCTATCAAATTTTTATAGCAATATTTATTTTCATTATAACATGTTTTGATAAAATATTTGTTTTTCTTTCATGACAGATACATCTACTGACAGGAGGCGGGGGCGGGGCCGTACACGCATGCGTTCGGTGTGGAACCGTCGTACACAGGTTATGGTGGAATATAATGAAGACAATCAGATGGTTGAGAAAACAGGGCAGCAATGTCGGAGTTTTATGGCGACGCTTGCCAAATACTCCGACATCATTCCCGTCAGCCCGCTGTCGTGGAGACATTTTCCACATGAGGTCAAAGATAGAGCTTGGGCAGAGATATGGGTAAAAAAATCTGTTGTATTTAATGCCATGAATTTTTTTTGTATTTATATAAATTAATATTTTCATTTCAGCTTCGATTTAATTTTCCTGATGGTGAGGGTGCACGACTGGAACGTCTAAAGGATTTAGGCGAGCTTTGGAGAGCCTACAAGCATGAGCTGTATATTGGCTGGCGTGCTAGAGTTGGCACTGAGTTAGAGGCGGTACCAGTCGTGGATGATTGTCCTATAGAGCAGTATCGTCAGATGATTACTCATTGGACGAGTACCCAGTTTAAGGTATGAATTACATTTGAGGTATTTAAATAATAACTTTCAAGTTTTGCATTAATATTATCCTTTGAATTATCGAATTTTATTTAGGAATCATCTGGAAAAAATAAAAAAAACATTGATGCAAAAAAATACCTCCATACACTAGGACGCACGACGATGCCGGATCATGAGAGGCAGCAGGTATGACAATTGTTTATAAGTTTTCTTTACGACTTACATTTTCTTTTGTTTCCTCAATTATTTAATTATTTTCTGAAGTCTTTATATAAATTTTGTTTTCAATGTCATTGTAGAGGCAAATACAAAATATTGAAGGACGTGTGCCTCGAGCAAAACTGTTTTGCTCGAGTAGACGAAAAAAGGATGGACGTGCTGTCAACGAAGCGACTCAGCAGCAGATTGTAAGTTTTAATCTGTTGATTTTATATTTTAATATCTATTTCGTAACTTAATATTATATTTATATTTGTAACAGGATGCTTTAGAGGCCCTCGATGCCCAAGAAGCAGACAATTTTGGGCCATCTGATCACTTACATCAGGTGTTGGGAGAGGATCATTCTGGCAGAGTACGCTGCCGACCTAGGATAGCCCCGACGAGGTATTGGCCTGCCTCAGGTACGAGTTGTAGTGCCACCGAGCTGCAGCAAGTTAGGGCACAGGCAGAACAGGCTGAGAAAAGGGCCACAGAGACGGCAGAACAGTCTGCTAGGGCAAACAGTGCATTTATGAAATTTATTGAAGTTCTACGTCCAACACTTCCAGCAGAGGCCAGCCCAGCGATTGATGAATACATGTCGTCGATACATTCTATATATGGTGCACCAGGTGGCAGTTCCAGTGGTGGTCAGGCCGATGTCCAGCTTGAAGATGATGATGGCGAGCAGTCTGATGCGGAAGAGGAGGGAGATGAGGAGGGCGAGGAGGAGGGCGAAGGCGAGGAGGAAGGCGCTGTGGAGGGTGAGGACGATGAGGAGGACGATGACGAGGGCGATGATGATGATGATGATGGAGATGGTGATGCTGATGTGGGACATATTGATCCGTTACATTTTTGACTTGAGATTTGATTTTTAATCTATTCTAGTTGTTGGTTTTATCTAGACTCGTAGTATAGTATTGGAGTTGAGTTATTTTTATATATTGTCTGTTTTTATGGATGTTGTTGTCTTTTAGTGGTTGTGTGTTTGAGAACTCCCTGGACAACCCCCCTCATTCTTGGACCCTGGACAACCCCCCCTCCCCCTTGGACCCCGAACACCCCCCAAACACCCCCCGGACAGCCCCGCGGACAGCCCCCTGGACAGCCCCCTGGACAGCGCCCCGTACAACCCCCAACCCTCCACCCTGGACCCCGGATAGCCCCCCGGACAGCCCCCCGGACAACCCCCCCACCCTCCCCCTTAGACCCCGGACAACCCCCCAAACACCCCCCGGACAACCCCCTGAACAACCCCGGACAACCCCCTGAACAACCACCGGACAACCCCCTAAACAACCCCGGACAGACCCCGCACAGCCCCCCCACCCTCCTCCTTGGTCCCCAGACAGCCCCCCGGACACCCACCGGACAGCCCCCCCGGATAGCCCCCTGGACAGCCCCCCGTACAGCCCCCAACCCTCCACCCTGGACCCCGGATAGCCCCCCGGACAGCCCCCCGGACAACCCCCCCACCCCCCCCCCCCTTGGACCCCGGACAACCCCCCCACCCCCCTTGGACCCCGGACAACCCCCCAAACACCCACCGGACAGCCCCCTAAACACCCCCGGACAACCCCCTGAACAACCCCCGGACAGCCCCCTGAACAACCCCGGACAACCCCCTGAACAACCCCCAAACACCCCCCGGACAGACCCCGCACAGCCCCCCCACCCTACTCCTTGGTCCCCGGACAGCCCCCGGGACACCCACCGGACAGCCCCCCCGGACAGCCTCCCGGACAGCCCCTCCACCTTCCTTAATTTCATTAGCTCTGAAATGTTTCATAGCACGATCAACTAAAATCTAATCCATACTAAATATGATATAAAAATATTCTATATGAATTTCCATAAGATTTTAAGTGAAAACAAAAAGTGACATACGAAAAACTGACCAAACGCATTCGAAATGTGTTGATGCTTTAGGACAACGATCCATGGGTCATATGTGACGTGTACGAGTCATCCCCGCCTCAATCCGAGGCGCGGTGTGGTCGGAACAACTCAAAGTGTATGTCTTTTGTTTCAAAAGGACATCATTTTAAGTGAAAACCATCAACTGACATACGGAAAACCGGCCAAACGCATTCGGATTGTGTTGATACTTTAAGACAACGATCCATGGGTCATTTGAGACGCCTACGAGTCAACCCCGCCTCAATCCGAGGTTGTCCGCTATGAATTTGACCGTTGGACGCCCGTTTTGGCCGTTTATGACACCAGAACTGCGTTGTCGGTCACCGCGGGCACACGGAACGTCCGATTGATGCGCCGTCTACTCGAACACTTCAGAAATCACTGTCCCGTATTTGTCGTCTGATTTCAGGCCATTCCGACTTCGTTCGGCCCGTTTGGACCCTCCTCACGTGCGTTTACGAAGCGCGCGCATCACTTAAAACACGAATATTGAGCCGTACCGTGAAAACCGCATGTCCGATTGACGTGCCGTCTACGCGTACACATCACGAATAATAATTAGAATGTTTCACGGTGGTTTCGGGTGAATCCGTGGTCGTCCGCTATGAATTTGACCGTTGGACGCCCGTTTTGGCCGTTTATGACACCATAACTGCGTTGTCGGTCACCGCGGGCACACGGCACGTCCGATTGACGTGCCGTCTGCTCAACCACTTCATAAATCACTCACCCGTATTTGTCGTCTGATTTCAGGCCATTCCGACATCGTTCGGCCCGTTTGGACCCCCCTCACGTGCGTTTCGAAGCGTGCGCATCACTTAAAACACGAATATTGAGCCGTACCGGGCAAACCGCACGTCCGATTGACGTGCCGTCTGCGCGTACACGTCACAAATAATAATTAGAATGTTGCACGGTGGTTTCGGGTGAATCTCTGGTCGTCCGCTATGAATTTGACCGTTTAACGCCCGTTTTGGCAGTTTATGACACCCGAACTGCGTTCTCGGTCACCGCGGGCACAGGTCATGTCCGATTGATGTGCCGTCTGCTCGACCACTTCAGAAATCACTCACCCGTATTTGTCCTCTGATTTCAGGTCATTCCGACATCGTTCGGCCCGTTTGGACCCCCCTCACGCGCGTTTACGAAGCGCGCGCATCACTTAAAACAAGAATATTGAGCCGTACCGGGCAAACCGCACGTCCGATTGACGTACCGTCTGCGCGTACACATCACAAATAATAATTAGAATGTATCACGGTGGTTTCGGGTGAATCCGTGGTCGTTCGCTGTGAATTTGACCGTTGGACGCCCGTTTAGGCCGTTTATGACACCATAACTGCGTTGTCGGTCACCGCGGGCACACGGTACGTCCGATTGACGTGCCGTCTGCGCGTACACGTCACGAATAATAATTAGAATGTTTCACGGTGGTTTTGGGTGAATCCGTGGTCGTCCGCTATGAATTTGACCGTTGGACGCCCGTTTTGGCCGTTTATGACACCATAACTGCGTTGTCGGTCACCGCGGGCACACGGCACGTTCGATTGACGTGCCGTCTGCTCGACCACTTCATAAATCACTCACCCGTATTTTTCGTCTGATTTCAGGTCATTCCGACATCGTTCGGCCCGTTTGGACCCCCCTCACGCGCGTTTTGAAGCGTGCGCATCACTTAAAACACGAATATTGAGCCGTACCGGGCAAACCGCACGTCCGATTGACGTGCCGTCTGCGCGTACACGTCACAAATAATAATTAGAATGTTGCACGGTGGTTTCGGGTGAATCTCTGGTCGTCCGCTATGAATTTGACCGTTTAACGCCCGTTTTGGCCGTTTATGACACCCGAACTGCGTTCTCGGTCACCGCGGGCACAGGTCATGTCCGATTGATGTGCCGTCTGCTCGACCACTTCAGAAATCACTCACCCGTATCTGTCGTCTGATTTCAGGCCATTCCGACATCGTTCGGCCCGTTTAGACCCCCCTCACGCGCGTTTACGAAGCGCACGCATTGTTGTACCTCTCGAACCCCTCAAGGTTTTATTTTCATGATCACAATCACCCTCATATTTATCTAATCCTCTTTCAAGTGTTTTTGGTTGATAGGAATCAAATCAGGTGGCCAAGGAATTGGGCCAAGAAAGAAAGAAGGCAAAGTGGACTGAAATTCAGTCCACCGGCCAACCGGTGGCTTCACCACCGGTCAGCCGATGGAGCCTGGACAGAAGGCATCCTTCTGTCCAGACCACCGGCCAGCCGGTGGCACACCAGCGGCCAGCCGGTGGCACCTGCACTCAAAGGCAGAGCCACTGCCTCCACACCGGCCAACCGGTGGCCAAGCACCGGCCAGCCGGTGTCACTCAGATTGAATAGTGAAGGCTACTGCCTCACCACCGGCCAGCCGGTGGCTCTGGCACCGGTCAGCCGGTGGTGCCTGGAAAAGAAGACTCAGCCACTGTCAAGGCACCGGCCAGCCGGTGGCCCTGCACCGATCAGCCGGTAGCACTGGTCAAACTAGCCGTTGGCTTGGACCAGTCAACTCCAAAAGCCTCCCAACGGCTCCGAGGCCTTTTCCAACGGCTCCAAAGCCCTCCAACGGATACTTGAAGGTTCCTAGCCTATAAATAAAGGCCTAGGAAGCCCCGGAACCTTACACAAGCCACCAGACACATTTTTACATCTTTGGCGAAGCTCCGACGGATTGTTCCAAGGGAACCCAAAGTGCTCCAACAACTTCCACATCCAAGAGCACCTCCATAGAAGCTTGGAAGCGGCCCTCAAACATCATCAATCAATCAAAGGCGCCCAAGGCTTCTCCATTACGGGTTTTATTGTTTATCTCTTTTTGAGCTTTAAAATTGGGTTTGTGCCTACAAACCCCAACTCTTTTCTCATCTCCCCTTCTTTGGGTTCTCACACCACCACTAAGGTGTGAAGAGGTTTTCTCAAGCTTTTCCTTTAAAAGGCTTGTGTCTCGGTGAGCTAGTCTTCACCCGTAAAAAGACTAGTGGGTTCTTGCTTAACCATTAAAAGCAAGTGGGTTCTTGCTAAACCAATAAAAGCAAGCTGTAATAGGTCCTAGTGCTACCTCAAAGCCTAGTGGGTTTCTTGCTAAAACCATTGAAAAGCAAGCGGTAGGAATCTCTCAACGGTTGAGTTGGGAGCGGAGACGTAGGCCGGGTTTTGGCCGAACTCCGTTATCAAGTTCTTGTGTGATTGCCTCCTTTATTTCCGCTGCATCTTTACTTTGATTTTTAATTTGTTAATCAATTTTTTAAAAAGGCAATTCACCCCCCCTCTTGCCATCGTTTCCTGTTTCTTCCGATCCAACAATTGGTATCAAAGGGAAATTTGAGTAATACCCTAACCCGGTTTCAAATTTAAGATCCATTTAGATGGCATCAACCTCTTTCGCCCCCGAAGGCTTTTCATTGGGTCGGGCTCCATTTTTTGATGGGACCGACTATAATTATTGGAAAACCCGCATGACCACTTTTTTAAGAAGCATAGGTTATCCGATTTACAAAATAGTCATGCAAGGTTACACTTTGTCTACCCCCGATGAATCCAAATGGACCCCCGCCGATATTAGGAATTTTGAGCTTGATGGCAAAGCCATGAACGCTCTCCATTGCGGCTTAGATAGAAATGAGTTCAATCGAGTGTCTACTTGCACCTCCTCACATGAAATTTGGAAACTTTTAGAAGTAACTCATGAGGGCACTAACAAAGTTAAGGACACTCGGTTAGACATGTATAGACAAGATTTTGAAAGCTTTACTATGCATTCTTCCGAATCTATTACCGATATGTTTACACGCTTCACTGACATTTGCAATGGAAGGAAATCTCTTGGTGATGATGTTTCAGCCGAGACGATGGTCAAGAAGATCTTATGGGTCCTTCCGAGCTCATGGGCACCAAAGGTGACGGCGATCCAAGAAGCTAAGGACGTCAAAAATATGCCGGTCAAGGAGCTCATCGGATCCCTAATGACCTACGAGATCACGATGAGGAGGCAAGCACAAAAGGAGGGCACCCCTATCAAAACTCCAAAGAACATCGCCCTCAAGGTTCAAAAAGAAGTAAGCTCCTCCTCATCCTCATCTTCCTCATCTACTTCATCTTCAAGCGGCGACTCGGAAATGGAGAATCTCGCCCGCCAAATGCACAAGTTTATGAAGAAGCACAAGAAGAAGAAGAAATCTCGCAAGGCGCGAAAGCAAGAACCCACCGCAAGAATCGAGCCAAAGGTAAAATGCTACGGGTGCGGCGAAAAGGGCAATTACAAGCCCGATTGCCCACTCAACAAAAAACGGGCCAACGAAAAAGGAAAGAAGAAGGTCCTCAAGGCCACATGGAGTGACACCTCATCATCCTCCTCCTCCTCCTCCTCGAGCGACCAAGGTACAAGATGCCTAATGGCATTCCATGAGGTAACATCTTCCGATTCCTCTTCCTCATGTTCTTCAAATTCCAATTCTTTAAATCATCTTTCTTATGAAGAACTCTCATTTGCTAGAGACCAATTAGAAAAAGGCTTTCATGAACTCTCTTCTAAATTTGTCGCGTTGAAAAAGTCTTTTAAAAAACTTTCCTCCGAAAAAGACCAACTTCTCAAAGAGAAGGAGGAACTCACTCTTAAAATCCAAAATTTTCCAAATGTTGATTCCATGGAATCAACCATCAAAGACCTTAGAGAGACCCTAGCCAAGTTCACCCAAGGTGAACAAAATTTGAACAATTTGCTTGGTTCACAAAGGGTTTCCCGAACCACCAATGGACTTGGCTATACCAACCAAGCCTCCTCCTCCCATGCACCCACTGTTTTTGTAAGGGGGAGCTCTAGCTTTAAATTTTGTAACTATTGCAAAAAACCCGGGCATCTCATTTATGAATGTAATTGTAAAAACGCCCGGTACGGCCAACCCAAATCGATTTGCTATTCCGATGAATTTTATAGGAGAAGACCCGCCATGAGACAAGTATGGATTGAAAAATCTCTTTTGGCAAGTCTCTCCGGACCTAAAATTGTTTCTTTTCAAAATCCCACTCCCCGGTGATTTATTGCTTTATTTAGGGGGAGTTAGGATTGTTTAAGCCCTTTTGATTTCAATTTCAAAATTTTCAATTCAAACCTTAAATTTCAACTCTTGGTATCAAAATTTTCATTTCAATTGGTTTTTGATTCAAAACTTTCAATTCAAACTGTTATTCAAATTTTTCAATTCAATTTTTCATTTCAAAATTTCCAACAATTAGTATCATTTTCAATTGTTTTAAAATCTCGTTTTTCATCGTTTCCCTCAATCAAGTATTATGCCCCACGCTATTTTGATAATCACAAAGGGGGAGAAATTTCTTGATTGATTGGGGGAGAATCATTTTTCATCATGCTTAGTATTTCCTTTCAATTTCAGCATTTTACATTAATTGTTTTGGTGATTGTGATCATCAAAATAGGGGGAGATTGTTGTACCTCTCGAACCCCTCAAGGTTTTATTTTCATGATCACAATCACCCTCATATTTATCTAATCCTCTTTCAAGTGTTTTTGGTTGATAGGAATCAAATCAGGTGGCCAAGGAATTGGGCCAAGAAAGAAAGAAGGCAAAGTGGACTGAAATTCAGTCCACCGGCCAACCGGTGGCTTCACCACCGGTCAGCCGATGGAGCCTGGACAGAAGGCATCCTTCTGTCCAGACCACCGGCCAGCCGGTGGCACACCAGCGGCCAGCCGGTGGCACCTGCACTCAAAGGCAGAGCCACTGCCTCCACACCGGCCAACCGGTGGCCAAGCACCGGCCAGCCGGTGTCACTCAGATTGAATAGTGAAGGCTACTGCCTCACCACCGGCCAGCCGGTGGCTCTGGCACCGGTCAGCCGGTGGTGCCTGGAAAAGAAGACTCAGCCACTGTCAAGGCACCGGCCAGCCGGTGGCCCTGCACCGGTCAGCCGGTAGCACTGGTCAAACTAGCCGTTGGCTTTGACCAGTCAACTCCAAAAGCCTCCCAACGGCTCCGAGGCCTTTTCCAACGGCTCCAAAGCCCTCCAACGGATACTTGAAGGTTCCTAGCCTATAAATAAAGGCCTAGGAAGCCCCGGAACCTTACACAAGCCACCGGACACATTTTTACATCTTTGGCGAAGCTCCGACGGATTGTTCCAAGGGAACCCAAAGTGCTCCAACAACTTCCACATCCAAGAGCACCTCCATAGAAGCTTGGAAGCGGCCCTCAAACATCATCAATCAATCAAAGGCGCCCAAGGCTTCTCCATTACGGGTTTTATTGTTTATCTCTTTTTGAGCTTTAAAATTGGGTTTGTGCCTACAAACCCCAACTCTTTTCTCATCTCCCCTTCTTTGGGTTCTCACACCACCACTAAGGTGTGAAGAGGTTTTCTCAAGCTTTTCCTTTAAAAGGCTTGTGTCTCGGTGAGCTAGTCTTCACCCGTAAAAAGACTAGTGGGTTCTTGCTTAACCATTAAAAGCAAGTGGGTTCTTGCTAAACCAATAAAAGCAAGCTGTAATAGGTCCTAGTGCTACCTCAAAGCCTAGTGGGTTTCTTGCTAAAACCATTGAAAAGCAAGCGGTAGGAATCTCTCAACGGTTGAGTTGGGAGCGGAGACGTAGGCCGGGTTTTGGCCGAACTCCGTTATCAAGTTCTTGTGTGATTGCCTCCTTTATTTCCGCTGCATCTTTACTTTGATTTTTAATTTGTTAATCAATTTTTTAAAAAGGCAATTCACCCCCCCTCTTGCCATCGTTTCCTGTTTCTTCCGATCCAACACGCATCACTTAAAACAAGAATATTGAGCCGTACCGGGCAAACCACACGTCCGATTGACGTGCCGTCTGCACGTACACACCACGAATAATAATTAGAATGTTTCTCGGTGGTTTCAGCTCAATCCGAGGTCGTCTGCTATGAATTTGACCGTTGGACGCCCGTTTTGGCCGTTTATGACACCATAACTGCGTTGTCGGTCATCGCGGGCACACGACACGTCTGATTGACGTGCCGTCTGCGTGTACACGTCACGAATAATAATTAGAATGTTTCACGGTGGTTTCGGGTGAATCCGTGGTCGTCCGCTATGAATTTGACCGTTGGACGCCCGTTTTGGCCGTTTATGACACCATAACTGCGTTGTCGGTCACCGCGGGCACACGGCACGTCCGATTGACGTGCCGTCTGCTCTACCACTTCATAAATCACTCACCCGTATTTGTCGTCTGATTTCAGGCCATTCCGACATCGTTCGGCCCGTTTGGACCCCCTCACGCGCGTTTCGAAGCGTGCGCATCACTTAAAACACGAATATTGAGTCGTACCGGGCAAACCGCACGTCCGATTGACGTGCCGTCTGCGCGTACACGTCACAAATAATAATTAGAATGTTGCACGGTGGTTTCGGGTGAATCTCTGGTCGTCCGCTATGAATTTGACCGTTTAACGCCCGTTTTGGCCGTTTATGACACCCGAACTGCATTCTCGGTCACCGCGGGCACAGGTCATGTCCGATTGATGTGACGTCTGCTCGACCACTTCAGAAATCACTCACCCGTATTTGTCGTCTGATTTCAGGCCATTCCGACATCGTTCGGCCCGTTTGGACCCCCCTCACGCGCGTTTACGAAGCGCGCGCATCACTTAAAACAAGAATATTGAGCCGTACCGGGCAAACCGCACGTCCGATTGACGTGCCGTCTGCGCGTACACGTCACGAATAATAATTAGAATGTTTCTCGGTGGTTTCAGCTCAATCCGAGGTCGTCCGCTATGAATTTGACCGTTGGACGCCCGTTTTGGCCGTTTATGACACCATAACTGCGTTGTCGGTCACTGCGGGCACACGGCACGTCCGATTGACGTGCCGTCTGCGCGTACACATCACGAATAATAATTAGAATGTTTCACGGTGGTTTCGGGTGAATCCATGGTCGTCCGCTATGAATTTGACCGTTGGACGCCCGTTTTGGCCGTTTATGACACCATAACTGCGTTGTCGGTCACCGCAGGCACACGGCACGTCCAATTGACGTGCCGTCTGCTCGACCACTTCATAAATCACTCACCCGTATTTGTCATCTGATTTCAGGCCATTCTGACATCGTTCGGCCCGTTTGGACCCCCCTCACGCGCGTTTCGAAGCGTGCGCATCACTTAAAACACGAATATTGAGTCGTACCGGGAAAACCGCACGTCCGATTGATGTTCCGTCTGCGCGTACACGTCAAAAATAATAATTAGAATGTTGCACGGAGGTTTCGGGTGAATCTCTGGTCGTCCGCTATGAATTTGACCGTTTAACGCCCGTTTTGGCCGTTTATGACACCCGAACTGCGTTCTCGGTCACCGCGGGCACAGGTCATGTCCGATTGATGTGCCGTCTGCTCGACCACTTCAGAAATCACTCACCCGTATTTGTCGTCTGATTTCAGGCCATTCCGACATCGTTCGGCCCGTTTGGACCCCCCTCACGCGCGTTTACGAAGCGCGCGCATCACTTAAAACAAGAATATTGAGCCGTACTGGGCAAACCGCACGTCCTATTGACGTGCCGTCTGCGCGTACACGTCACGAATAATAATTAGAATGTTTCTCGGTGGTTTCAGCTCAATCCAAGGTCGTCCGCTATGAATTTGACCGTTGGACGCCCGTTTTGGCCGTTTATGACACCATAACTGCGTTGTCGGTCACCGCGGGCACACGACACGTCCGATTGACGTGCCGTCTACACGTACACGTCACGAATAATAATTAGAATGTTTCACGGTGGTTTCGGGTGAATCCGTGGTCGTCCGCTATGAATTTGACCGTTGGACGCCCGTTTTGGCCGTTTATGACACCATAACTGCGTTGTCGGTCACCGCGGGCACACGGCACGTCCGATTGACGTTCCGTTTGCTCGACCACTTCATAAATCACTCACCCGTATTTGTCGTCTGATTTCAGGCCATTCCGACATCGTTCGGCCCGTTTGGACCCCCCTTACGCGCGTTTCGAAGCGTGCGCATCACTTAAAACACGAATATTGAGCCGTACCGGGCAAACCGCACGTCCGATTGACGTGCCGTCTGCGCGTACACGTCACAAATAATAATTAGAATGTTGCACGGTGGTTTCGGGTGAATCTCTGGTCGTCCGCTATGAATTTGACCGTTTAACGCCCGTTTTGGCCGTTTATGACACCCGAACTGCGTTCTCGGTCACCGCGGGCACAGGTCATGTCCGATTGATGTGCCGTTTGCTCGACCACTTCAGAAATCACTCACCCGTATTTGTCATCTGATTTCAGGCCATTTAGACATCGTTCGGCCCGTTTGGACCCCCCTCACGCGCGTTTACGAAGCGCGCGCATCACTTAAAACAAGAATATTGAGCCGTACCGGGCAAACCGCACGTCCGATTGACGTGCCGTCTGCGCGTACACGTCACGAATAATAATTAGAATGTTTCTCGGTGGTTTCAGCTCAATCCGAGGTCGTCCGCTATGAATTTGACCGTTGGACGCCCGTTTTGGCCGTTTATGACACCATAACTGCGTTGTCGGTCACCGCGGGCACACGGCACGTCCGATTGACGTGCCGTCTGCGCGTACACGTCACGAATAATAATTAGAATGTTTCACGGTGGTTTCGGGTGAATCCGTGGTCGTCCGCTATGAATTTGATCGTTGGACGCCCGTTTTGGCCGTTTATGACACTATAACTACGTTGTCGGTCACCGCGGGCACACGGCACGTCCGATTGACGTGCCGTCTGCTCGACCACTTCATAAATCACTCACCCATATTTTTCGTCTGATTTCAGGTCATTCCGACATCGTTCGGCCCGTTTGGACCCCCCTCACGCGCGTTTCGAAGCGTGCGCATCACTTAAAACACGAATATTGAGCCGTACCGGGCAAACCGCACGTCCGATTGACGTGCCGTCTGCGCGTACATGTCACAAATAATAATTAGAATGTTGCACGGTGGTTTCGGGTGAATCTCTGGTCGTCCGCTATGAATTTGACCGTTTAACGCCCGTTTTGGCCGTTTATGACACCCGAACTGCGTTCTCGGTCACCGCGGGCACAGGTCATGTCCGATTGATGTGCCGTCTGCTCGACCACTTCAGAAATCACTCACCCGTATTTGTCGTCTGATTTCAGGCCATTCCGACATCGATCGGCCCGTTTGGACCCCCCTCACGCGCGTTTACGAAGCACGCGCATCACTTAAAACAAGAATATTGAGCCGTACCGGGCAAACCGCACGTCCGATTGACGTGCCGTCTGCGCGTACACGTCACAAATAATAATTAGAATGTTTCACGGTGGTTTCGGGTGAATCCGTGGTCGTCCGCTATGAATTTGACCGTTGGACGCCCGTTTTGGCCGTTTATGACACCATATCTGCGTTGTCGGTCACCGCGGGCACACGGCACGTCCGATTGACGTGCCGTCTACGCGTACACGTCATGGATAATAATTAGAATGTTTCACGGTGGTTTCAGCTCAATCCGAGGTCGTACGCTATGAATTTGACCGTTGGACGCCCGTTTTGGCCGTTTATGACACCATAACTGCGTTGTCGGTCACCGCGGGCACACGACAAGTCCGATTGACGTGCCGTCTGCTAGACCACTTCATAAATCACTCACCCGTATTTGTCGTCAGATTTCAGGCCATTCCGACATCGTTCGGCCTGTTTGGACCCCCCTCACGCGCGTTTACGAAGCGCGCGTATCACTTAAAACACGAATATTGAGCCGTACCGTGCAAACCGCATGTCCGATTGACGTGCCGTCTACGCGTACACGTCACGAATGATAATTAGAATGTTTCACGGTGGTTTCGGGTGAATCCGTGGTCGTCCGCTATGAATTTGACCGTTGGACGCCCGTTTTGGCCGTTTATGACACCATAACTGCGTTGTCGGTCACCGCAGGCACACGGCACGTCCGATTGACGTGTCGTCTGCTTGACCACTTCATAAATCACTCACCCGTATTTGTCGTCTGATTTCAGGCCATTCCGACATCGTTCGGCCCGTTTGGACCCCCCTCTCGCGCGTTTCGAAGCGTGCGCATCACTTAAAACACGAATATTGAGCCGTACCGGGCAAACCGCACGTCCGATTGATGTGCCGTCTGCGCGTACACGTCACAAATAATAATTAGAATGTTGCACGGTGGTTTCGGGTGAATCTCTGGTCATCCGCTATGAATTTGACCGTTTAACGCCCGTTTTGGCCGTTTATGACACCCGAACTGCGTTCTCGGCCACCGCGGGCACAGGTCATGTCCGATTGATGTGCCGTCTGCTCGACCACTTCAGAAATCACTCACCCGTATTTTTCGTCTAATTTCAGGCCATTCCGACATCGTTCGGCCCGTTTGGACCCCCCTCACGCGCGTTTACGAAGCGCGCGCATCACTTAAAACAAGAATATTGAGCCGTACCGGGCAAACCGCACGTCTGATTGACGTGCCGTCTACGCGTACACATCACGAATAATAATTAGAATGTTTCTCGGTGGTTTCAGCTCAATCCGAGGTCGTCCGCTATGAATTTGACCGTTGGACGCCCGTTTTGGCCGTTTATGACACCATAACTGCGTTGTCGGTCACCGCGGGCACACGGCACGTCCGATTGACGTGCCGTCTGCGCGTACAAGTCACGAATAATAATTAGAATGTTTCACGGTGGTTTCGGGTGAATCCGTGGTCGTCCGCTATGAATTTGACCGTTGGACGCCCGTTTTGGCCGTTTATGACACCATAACTGCGTTGTCGGTCACCGCGGGCACACGGCACGTCCGATTGACGTGCCGTCTACTCGACCAATTCATAAATCACTCACCCGTATTTGTCGTCTGATTTCAGGCCATTCAGACATCGTTCGGCCCGTTTGGACCCCCCTCACGCGCGTTTCGAAGCGTGCGCATCACTTAAAACACGAATATTGAGCCGTATCGGGCAAACCGCACGTCCGATTGACGTGCCGTCTGCGCGTACACGTCACAAATAATAATTAGAATGTTTCACGGTGGTTTCGGGTGAATCTCTGGTCGTCCGCTATGAATTTGACCGTTTAACGCCCGTTTTGGCCGTTTATGACACCCGAACTGCGTTCTCAGTCACCGCGGGCACAGGTCAAGTCCGATTGATGTGCCGTCTGCTCGACCACTTCAGAAATCACTCACCCGTATTTGTCGTCTGATTTCAGGCCATTCCGACATCGTTCGGCCCGTTTGGACCCCCGTCACGCGCGTTTACGAAGCGCGCGCATCACTTAAAACAAGAATATTGAGCCGTACCGGGCAAACCGCACGTCCGATTGACGTGCCGTCTGCGCGTACACGTCAAAAATAATAATTAGAATGTTTCAATGTGGTTTCGGGTGAATCCGTGGTCGTCCGCTATGAATTTGACCGTTGGACGCCCGTTTTGGCCGTTTATGACAGCATAACTGCGTTGTCGGTCATCGCGGGCACACGGCACGTCCGATTGACGTGCCGTCTACGCGTACACGTCACGGATAATAATTAGAATGTTTCACGGTGGTTTCGGGTGAATCCGTGGTCGTCCGCTATGAATTTGACCGTTGGACGCCCGTTTTGGCCGTTTATGACACCATAACTGCGTTGTCGGTCGCCGCGGGCACACGGCACGTCCGATTGACGTGCCGTCTGCTCGACCACTTCATAAATCACTCACCCGTATTTGTCGTCTGATTTCAGGCCATTCCGACATCGTTCGGCCCGTTTGGACCCCCCTCACGCGCGTTTCGAAGCGTGCGCATCACTTAAAACACGAATATTGAGTCGTACCGGGAAAACCGCACGTCCGATTGACGTGCCATCTGCGCGTACATGTCACAAATAATAATTAGAATGTTGCACGGTGGTTTCGGGTGAATCTCTGGTCGTCCGCTATGAATTTGACCGTTTAACGCCCGTTTTGGCCGTTTGTGACACCCGAACTGCGTTCTCGGTCACCGCGGGCACAGGTCATGTCCGATTGATGTGCCGTCTGCTCGACCACTTCAGAAATCACTCACCCGTATTTGTCGTCTGATTTCAGGCCATTCCGACATCGTTCGGCCCGTTTGGACCCCCCTCACGCGCGTTTACGAAGCGCGCGCATCACTTAAAACAAGAATATTGAGCCGTACCGGGCAAACCGCACGTCCGATTGACATGCCGTCTGCGCGTACACATCACGAATAATAATTAGAATGTTTCTCGGTGGTTTCAGCTCAATCCGAGGTCGTCCGCTATGAATTTGACCGTTGGACGCCCGTTTTGGCCGTTTATGACACCATAACTGCGTTGTCGGTCACCGCGGGCACACGGCACGTCCGATTGACGTGCCGTCTGTGCGTACACGTCACGAATAATAATTAGAATGTTTCACGGTGGTTTCGGGTGAATCCGTGGTCGTCTGCTATGAATTTGACCGTTGGACGCCCGTTTTGGCCGTTTATGACACCATAACTGCGTTGTCGGTCACCGCGGGCACACGGCACGTCCGATTGACGTGCCTTCTGCTCGACCACTTCACAAATCACTCACCCGTATTTGTCGTCTGATTTCAGGCCATTCCGACATCGTTCGGCCCATTTGGACCCCCCTCACGCGCGTTTCGAATTGTGCGCATCACTTAAAACACGAATATTGAGTCGTACCGGGCAAACCGCACGTCCGATTGACGTGCCATCTACGTGTACACGTCACAAATAATAATTATAATGTTGCACGGTGGTTTCGGGTGAATCTCTGGTCGTCCGCTATGAATTTGACCGTTTAACGCCCGTTTTGGCCGTTTATGACACCCGAACTGCGTTCTCAGTCACCGCGGGCACAGGTCATGTCCGATTGATGTGCCGTCTGCTCGACCACTTCAGAAATCACTCACCCGTATTTGTCGTCTGATTTCAGGCCATTCCGACATCGTTCGGCCCGTTTGGACCCCCCTCACGCGCGTTTACGAAGCGCGCGCATCACTTAAAACAAGAATATTGAGCCGTACCGGGCAAACCGCACGTCCGATTGACGTGCCGTCTGCCCGTACACGTCACGAATAATAATTAGAATGTTTCTCGGTGGTTTCAGCTCAATCCGAGGTCGTCCGCTATGAATTTGACCGTTGGACGCCCGTTTTGGCCGTTTATGACACCATAACTGCGTTGTCGGTCACCGCGGGCACACGGCACGTCCGATTGACGTGCCGTCAACGCGTACACGTCACGAATACTAATTAGAATGTTTCACGGTGGTTTCGGGTGAATCCGTGGTCGTCCGCTATGAATTTGACCGTTGGACGCCCGTTTTGGCCGTTTATGACACCATAACTGCGTTGTCGGTCACCGCGGGCACACGGCACGTCCGATTGACGTGATGTCTGCTCGACCACTTCATAAATCACTCACCCGTATTTGTCGTCTGATTTCAGGTCATTCCGACATCGTTTGGCCCGTTTGGACCCCCATCACGCGCGTTTCGAAGCGTGCGCATCACTTAAAACACGAATATTGAGCCGTACCGGGCAAACCACATGTCCGATTGACGTGCCGTCTGCGCGTACACGTCACAAATAATAATTAGAATGTTGCACGGTGGTTTCGGGTGAATCTCTGGTCGTCCGCTATGAATTTGACCGTTTAACGCCCGTTTTGGCCGTTTATGACACTCGAACTGCGTTCTCGGTCACCGCGGGCACAGGTCATGTCCGATTGATGTGCCGTCTGCTCGACCACTTCAGAAATCACTCACCGGTATTTGTCGTCTGATTTCAGGCCATTCCGACATCGTTCGGCCCGTTTGGACCCCCCTCACGCGCGTTTACGAAGCGCGCGCATCACTTAAAATAAGAATATTGAGCCGTACCGGGCAAACCGCACATCCGATTGACGTGCCGTCTACGCGTACACGTCACAAATAATAATTATAATGTTTCACGGTGGTTTCGGGTGAATCCGTGGTCGTCCGCTATGAATTTGACCGTTGGACGCCCGTTTTGGCCGTTTATGACACCATAACTGCGTTGTCGGTCACCGCGGGCACACGGCACGTCCGATTGACGTGCCGTCTGCGCGTACATGTCACAGATAATAATCAGAATGTTTCACGGTGGTTTCAGCTCAATCCGAGGTCGTACGCTATGAATTTGACCGTTGGACGCCCGTTTTGGCCGTTTATGACACCATAACTGCGTTGTCGGTCACCGCGGGCACACGACAAGTCCGATTGACATGCCGTCTGCTCGACCACTTCATAAATCACTCACCCGTATTTTTCGTCTGATTTCAGGCCATTCCGACATCGTTCGGCCTGTTTGGACCCCCCTCACGCGCGTTTACGAAGCGCGCGCATCACTTAAAACACGAATATTGAGCCGTACCATGCAAACCGCATGTCCGATTGACGTGCCGTCTGCGCGTACACGTCACGAATAATAATTAGAATGTTTCACGGTGGTTTCGGGTGAATCCGTGGTCGTCCGCTATGAATTTGACCATTGGACGCCCGTTTTGGCCGTTTATGACACCATAACTGCGTTGTCGGTCACCGCGGGCAGACGGCACGTCCGATTGACGTGTCGTCTGCTCGACCACTTCATAAATCACTCACCCGTATTTGTCGTCTGATTTCAGGCCATTCCGACATCGTTCGGCCCGTTTGGACCCCCCTCACGCGCGTTTCGAAGCGTGCGCATCACTTAAAACACGAATATTGAGCCGTACCGGGCAAACCGCACGTCCGATTGACGTGCCGTCTGCGCGTAAAAGTCACAAATAATAATTAGAATGTTTCACGGTGGTTTCAGGTGAATCTCTGGTCGTCCGCTATGAATTTGACCGTTTAACGCCCGTTTTGGCCGTTTATGACACCCGAACTGCGTTCTCGGCCACCGCGGGCACAGGTCATGTCCGATTGATGTGCCGTCTGCTCGACCACTTCAGAAATCACTCACCCGTATTTGTCGTCTGATTTCAGGCCATTCCGACATCGTTCGGCCCATTTGGACCCCCCTCACGCGCGTTTACGAAGCGCGCGCATCACTTAAAACAAGAATATTGAGCCGTACCGGGAAAACCGCACGTCCGATTGACGTGCCGTCTGCGCGTACACGTCACGAATAATAATTAGAATGTTTCTCGGTGGTTTCAGCTCAATCCGAGGTCGTCCGCTATGAATTTGACCGTTGGACGCCCGTTTTGGCCGTTTATGACACCAGAACTGCGTTGTCGGTCACCGTGGGCACACGGCACGTCCGATTGACGTGCCGTCTGCGCATACACATCACGAATAATAATTAGAATGTTGCACGGTGGTTTCATCTCAATCCGGAGACGCGGTGTGGCCGACACCACTCAAAGTGTCCGTCTTTTGTTTCAAAAGGACGTCATTTTAAGTGAAAAGCATCAACTGGCATACGGAAAACCGAACAAACGCATTCCGAATCTGTTGATAATTTATCCCAACAATCCATGGGTCATATGTGACGTGTACGAGCCAACTCGGGATGAATCCGAGTCGCGGTGTGGCCGGGATATGTCTAAGTGGCTCTCTTTTGTTTAAAATGAACACCATTTTAAGTACATACGGAAAAACGAGCAAACGGATTCAGTTTCCATTGAAACTTTAGGAGAACGATCCATGGGTCATATGTGACGTGTACGAATCAACCCCGCCACAATCGGAGACGCGGTGTGGCCGACACCACTCAAAGTGTCGGTCTTTTGTTTCAAAAAGACGTCATTTTAAGTGAAAATCATCAAGTGACATACGAAAAACTGACCAAAGGCATTCGGACTGTGTCGATACTTTAGCACAAGGATCCATGGGTCGTATGTGATGTGTACGAGTCAATCCCGCCTTAATCCGAGGAGCGGTGTGGCCGACACCGTTCTAACTGTGTATCTTTTGTTTAAAATGGACAGGATTATAAGTGAAATGAACAACTGGCATACGCAAAACCGACCAAACGCATTCCGAATCTGTTGATAATTTATCACAACGATCCATCAGTCATATGTGACATGTACGAGCCCACTCGGGCTCAATCCGAGTCGTGGTGTGGCCGGGATCAGTCTAAGTGGATCTCTTTTGATTAAAATGGACATCATTTTAAGTACATACGGAAAACCGACCAAACGCATTCGGTTTCCGTTGAAACTTTAGGAGAACGATCCATGGGTCATATGTGAGGTGTACGAGTCATCCCCAACTCAATCCGAGGCGCGGTGTGGCCAACACCGCTCTAACTGTGTCTGTTTTGTTTAAAATGGGTAGGATTATAAGTGAAAAGAACTGGCATACGCAAAACCGACCAAACACATTCGGTTTCCATTGAAACTTTAGGAGAACGATCCATGGTTCATATGTGACGTGTACCAATCATCCCCGTCTCAATCGGATTCCACATATAATTGTCATCTAAATTTTAAATTGAATTATATATGAATTATGTATGTTTATGAATTGTAAATTAATTATGGATGTGTATAGTTTCAGGATCCATTATATGTTAAATGTGTATGAATTTGTTCGTAATTGTATATGTATGTTTTAGTTTATTACAGGTACAATAGTTGGATCGAAAATGAGGTGAGAATGAGGCCTGATGAGATGAGAGGTGGCTGATGTACAGAGGGGCTGTGCAAATTGCAGGCTGCTGCAATTTGCAGCCTAGGGTATGCCAACGGTTTTAAACCGTTGGCATAGAATCTTAAAAATATGTTTTTACCAACGGTTCGTTGAACCGTTGGTAATAACTCTTTTCCCAACGGTTTAGAACCGTTGGGAAAGAGTTCGAAAAAACTATTTATTTTTCCCAACGGTTTTTGAAAACTGTTGGGAAAAACAGTGTTCTGAGTTTTGCCAACGGTTTGACAACCGTTGGGAATCTTTTTTCAGTATTTTTCTCCGCCTATACCAACGGTTCACTGTAAACCGTTGGGAAAAGTTTTTCCCAACGGCTTACTTGCCTACGGTTGGCAGAACCGTTGGTATAACATATACCAACGGTTCCCCAGCCTTTCCCAACAGTTCTAAACCGTTGGGACATCCTCTATTTCCAGTAGTGCCAATAAATATGAACGGAATTTATCTAAAGAAAATATGACAACAAGAAACTCCTTTTTTGTGGTTGTGTAGTTTGATTGGGCTGAATCCAATGTCCTTGATGCATAGGCAATCACATGTGAACGTCCTTCCACCCTATGAGATAAGACAGCTCCAACCGCGAAGTTGGAGGCATCACACATAAGCTCAAATGGAAGGTCCCACCGTGGGGGATGTATGATAGGTGGAGTGGTCAAACACTTCTTTAGCTCATCAAAGGAAGTCCTACAAGAATCATCAAACACAAAATCAGAATCTTTTTGAAGCAATCGTGACATAGGAAGAGCGATCTTACTAAAATCTTTGATGAAGCGCCGATAAAATCCTGCATTCCCTAGGAAAGATCTAACATCACGCACACATGAAGGATAGGGTAAGGATGAAATAATTTCTACCTTAGATCTATCAACCTCTATCCCATGTTTTGACACTACATGCCCTAAGACAATGCCATGCTCTACCATAAAATGACACTTTTCAAAGTTCAGGACCAGATTCTTCTCAATACAACGATTCAACACCTTTCCCAAACTACTTAGACATTCATCAAATTAAGACCCATACACTGTAAAATCATCCATAAATACCTCCATGCAGGTCTTAATAAAATCAGAAAAAAATACTCACCATACATCTCTGGAAGGTACCTGGGGCGTTGCAAAGTCCAAATGGCATCCTCCGGTAGGAAAATGTGCCAAAGGGACAGGTGAATGTAGTCTTCTCCTGATCCTCTGGAGCTATAGGAAGCAGAAAATATCCAGAAAATCCATCCAAGAAACAATAGTGTGTTTTCCCAGCTAGTCTCTCGAGCATTTGATCAATAAATGGGAGGGGGAAATGGTCCTTGCGAGTGGTCTGATTTAGTTTCCTATAATCAATACACACACGCCAACTGTTTTGCACCCTCATTGAAACTAAATCATCTTTCTCATTTTTAACAACAGTAAAACCAGTTTTCTTAGGCACAACCTGAATTGCACTTACCCACTGAGAATCTGAAATGGGAAAGATTATACCTGCCTCGAGCAATTTCTCAAATTCTTTTTTAACAACTTCCAGGAGGGTGGGATTGAGTCTCCTTTGTGGCTGTCTCACCGATTTATCCCCATCCTCCAAGAGAATCCTATGCATGAAAATGGAGGGGATAATACCTGATATGTCAGCCAAGGTCCACCCAATCACCCTAATGTTCTCCCTCAAAATATTCAAAAGCTTTTCTTCATGTTCAAAAGGGAGATTGTTAGCAATGATAACAGGTAATCTCTCACCACTCAAAAAGTATGAGTATTTCAGATTTGGTGGCAATGGCTTGAGTTCTAATGAAGGAGGGTGTAGTATGGATGGAGACATTGAAGGAACCGAAATATGTGCACAAAGAGCATCAATATCAGAATATACATCATCAAAATCAGAGAATAAAGCATCAAATCCATCAGCATACTCTATAGCCATGTCATAATCAGAGTTCACATGAACAAGATCAGAATATGAATCCATTTCAAAATCAAATCTTAGAGAGTCTTGTTCATTAGAAATAGGTGTGGAAGTTCTCTTAGACATTAAACCAGAACCAATACTCATAATCTCCCTAAGCATAGGACAATCCAATTCCACGATGTTTTTACTTGGTGGTTCAAAATGGGAGATAACAAAAGCAGAATGGTCCTCTGAGGGGTACTTCATGGAATCCATAACATTAAATATCACAACTTCATCTCCAAACTCCATGGAAAGTGTACCCTCATTGACATTTATGATAGTTTTTGCAGTTTTGAGGAAGGGTCTACCTAAGATAATGGGGGCATGAGAACTTACCTGATCATCCTCCATGTTAAGCACATAGAAGTCTGCTGGAAAGATCATGTCTCTTACCCGAACAAGTAAATCCTCAAGAACTCACGCTGGATATGCTGTAGCTCTATTCGCTAATTGCACCACTACTCTTGTTGGCTTCAACTCACCAACCTGCAAGGAAGAAAATACAGAGTGAGGCATCACATTTATTGAAGCTCCTAAATCACAAAGAGCATTAGAGAAGTGAAACTCCCCTATGGTACATGGGATGGTGAATGTCCCGGGATCCTTGCACTTTGTTGGCATTGCTAGAGTTTGTGTAATGAGTGCCTAGACATTCCTTCCAAGGTTGATCCTCTCATTTCCCTTGAGCCCTCTTCGATTGGTACAAAGTTATTTTAAGAATTTCGCATACCTTGGAATTTTCTTAATGGCTTCAAGTAGAGGAATGTTGATCTCCACATGCTTGAATGTGTCCAAAACCTCCTTTTGCATTACTTCTTCAGCCATCTTATTGGTTTGAACAACCCTATTTGGAAAAGGAAGGGGTTTAGGAGGTACATCATCAATCTTTTTCTTACCTTTATCTTTCTCCTTGGATTGCTCATCAGTTGGTATGGAATGCGGCTTCTCTAGAGTATAGGTGAATCCCGGTGGAATGGTAGGTCCAGATGTATCATTCATTTGCTTCCCACTTCTCAATGTGATGGCACTAACATTCCCCTTTGGATTTGGAGTGGGTTGGGAAGGTAGATTTCCAGAATTCTTACTCACAAGTTCATGGAGGGTGGTGGCAATCTGACTCATTTGAGTCTTCAACTCTCTCAGCTCCAAACCTTGACTCTTCAGCTCATTCTGTTGATTATGAACAATTTGTTTCAAAAGATCATCAGTGTTAGAGTCTACCTTGTGTTGGATATTCCCTTGTTGCTAAATCGTTGATGTTTGAGCATCGAATCTTCTTTAGGGTTGTTGGAAACCCTGTTGGTAAGGTGGAGGTTGTTGGAAGTTTGGTTGAAAAGGGGGCCTTTGTTGTTGTCCAGAGCCATACCTCATGTCTGACTGATCTTTCCACCCTTGGTTGTATACTGTATAAAACTTCTTTTGGGGATATGGTTGTTGTTGTTGCTGCTGAAATGGTCTCCTAGGGAACACTGCTGCACAATCTTCTGTCTCTTATAGTTGATGGCAACAGTCAGTTGGGTAGCTTGTCTCAGTGCAAATTCCACAAGGCCTTGAAGGAGGGGGTTGAGATGTCTTTTGAGCCAATGCAATCTACCTCACCATAGTTTTCAATTCTTCTAACTTAGTATCAATCAAATGACTTTCAAGAGAAGAAGGACTTACTTGATGTACTCCTCGAACATGTGGTGTACCTATATCACCGAATTGTTGAGAGTTTTGGGCCATTTTGTCGATCAATGCTCGTGTAGCTACTGGTGTCTTGTCCACCAATGCTCCTCCAGCTGCAGAATCCACCATGCTCCTCTCCATGGATGTGAGTCCTTCATAGAAGTACTGGATGAGTAGTTGCTCACTGATTTGGTGATGTGGGCAGCTTGCACACAACTTCTTGAATCGCTCCTAGTACTCATACATTGACTCCCCTTGTGCTTGCTTGATACCCGATATCTCCTTTCGAATGGATGTGGTCCTTGATGCTGGAAAAAATCTTTGCAAGAAAAGACATTTCAAATCATTCCAACATGTTACATCTTCAGGTTGCAAATAATACATCCAATCTTTTGCAGCTCCATCAAGTGAGAATGGGAATGCTCTTAATTTGATTTGATCTTCAGAAACATTTTTTGGTTTTAGGGTTGAGAAAACCACATTAAATTCTTTCAAATGTTTATTGGGATCCTCACCAGAGAGGCCATGAAACTTTGGAAGTAAGTGAATTAACCCAGATTTTAGTTCAAAGTCCGATTCAAGATTTGGGTATGCAATACAATTTGGTTGATAGTTAACATCAGGTGAAGCCAATTCTCTAATGGTTCTATTAAGTTAATTTCCATTGTTTCTATCCATTGGTTCCTCTTTTATGTTTGAATTTGAATTTCTTCCAATTTCAATGTTTCCAGAAGAGAGGAATTCACCAACTGGTTGAATATTGAAACTTCCCGTAGACTGAGAATTTCTGATTCGAGCCCTAAGGCTACGTTCAATCTCATGGTCAAGATCTAAGAGATCTTCGGGATTAGTTCATGTCATAGATCAAATAAAAATGAAAAGAAAGAAAGTGGACCATAGTAAAATAAAAATGAGAAGTTTGAGTTGATGGTCCAAAAAGAAGTAGAAGAAAATAAATGAAGAGGAAGAAAAATCAGATTGGGTACAGAAGGAAGAAAGAAGAGAGGAAGAGAATAAAATGTAAAAATAAAATAAATACCTCTAATTGGTTGAAATAATTACTTGCCTCCCCGGAAACGGCGCCAATTTTATAGAGCACTGTCGTGGGCGCCCTCAAATGATTAGTGTGATTTGGGGTACTTAGGTGCAGCAGAGTGGCTGACCAAGGTCGTCTCTCAAAGGAGGAAGTGAATTTAACAACTTATTAGAGGTATTCTAAAAAAATAAAATAAAATAGAATAGAATAAAAACACTACTTTAAAGGATTGGGGTTTTTTTTAGTTTATGAATCTAGAAGATGTTTGTTGGAAGAAGATTGTATAATTTTTTTTGTTTTTAGTTTTGAAATGAATTTCGATTTAAATGACACAACAAGAAGATGTTTTTTTAGAAATCTATTTAAAAAGCGTAATTGATCTAACTCTACCTCTTCAAATTATTATTAATCATTATCATTTAAATTAACATTCACATAATTATGATCCCTTAATATGTTAAATCCCGAACCCTACGAGAATTAACTTTACCACAAAGATGATGTGAATTTAAACCTAGGCTAACTTCGGAACATGCAATCGCAGCACCCTGCTTTGATTGATGTTCTAAGATTAGCTTATGGTCAGTGGTAAATTAAGGCACATATCCATTCTGGAAATGAGGATGAATTGTGTTTAGGGATTATATTTGAACTCTACAAATTTATCCCGTGTGGTCTTGTATTACCGATTAAGATCGCGCTCTCACAATTTACACAAATTCTCGACCTCGCGTGTTTTTGTGTTAATTGTTCAATTGCTTGCTTAGTTTCTTACAATTTAAAAACACAATTCATGGATCATATTAATTGAATTACAGTATCTCAATGATTCAAAATAATTAAATGAAGAGGGTAGAAGATAGATCGATTACTAAAAGACTACTCTTCCATGGGTGACGTAATCATCGTAGAAGCGTTTTTCATGTGCAAAGGTTTATAATGGGTATAACCCAATAACGCTTCTACTCAAGAATTCCAGACCAAAGAGGAAGATTAAGAGAAGAAGAAATTTAAACAAAACAGAATAAAAGAGAAGAAATAAAAGAAGAACAAAGAAGTTTATTACACAAATGAAAACATTACAAAATGAAGAAGAGAAGGAGGCTTCGATGAGGGGATCCTTGCTTCAAGAGCTACCCCTCTTACAATGGTTGTAGAATTTGGGTGAAACAAATTATCCTCTTCCTCCAATCTCCCAATGCACGTCCCAACCCCTCCAAATGAGAAAAACTCCAATTTATAGAGGGGAGAGGAGGAGAGGTTACAAGTGGTTTCAAGTGTGAATGTGGAAATTCGGCCAAATATTTTAATGCAAATTCCACCGCCCATTTGACCACCAAAACGCGTGAATTGGACGGCCTTTCAGAAGGATCAAATGTGCGCATATGGGTTCTCTATCTCCTATACAAATTTGGGCTCAATACAGGCCCCTATGAAGGAGTTATGGCCGAAATACAGAAGCTTCTCCATTCTGGAGAGCCCAGCCCAACTTTGACTTCATGGACCAATTTCAACAACCAAATGAACTCTTTAGCTCTAGTGTCCTGAATAAAAGTTGTAGATAATTAAGTTAGGAACACTGTTACAAAATGTAAAATTCAAATAATAAATATAAAAATATTTAGCTTCGAAATACAACAGTGAACTATAAAGGGTAAAACTGGAATTTTCATCAAATATTCAAATGAATGATCTAATCCCAAATACTTTCTAATTAAACATATTTAACACAATGTGAGGAAATTATATCATTTATTATCAATAAAATATTCAATAAAATAGTGTTTTATCAGCAGCCCACCGAGCGACGAGGCCTCGGTAAAGGGCCCCATCACAGCGGGGGTACCAGCGGTACCACTACCCACTGAGCCACCGATACTACCAGCTCCAGCAGTAGAGAGTGCACTCCACCTGAGTGCGTTGCATGAGTTTCAGCGACAGAGGCCGCCCAGGTTCCGTGGAGAGACGGACCCACAGGCAGCCGGGGATTGGCTAGAGGCTATCGTCAGAGTCTTCAAATAGGTAGGGACACCAGCTGATCTTATGATGATCCTTGCTGTGAGTCTCTTGCACGCAACAACATGTAGATGGTGGAGTTTTATCCTCTAGGTGCATGGCGATGCATCTCTAATTTGGACAGACTTCGAGAGTCTCTTCCACTTAGAGTTTGTTCCATCCACCCTTCGTGCGGTGCAGATTCAGGAGTTACTTCATCTACGGTAGGGTAGTATGATAGTAGCTCAGTACTCAGCGAGGTTCATTGACCTCTCACGCTACTCCACGGACATGGTACGTAACCCATTCTTCCAGGCCTGGACCTTCGAGCAAGGAATGAGGCATGAGATCAGGTCTTTGATGATCTCCCTCAGTATTCCGGCGTAGGCAGGAGTGCTGGAGCGAGCCCTTCTTGTAGAGAGCTTTCTTACTGAGCTGACGCCAACAGCGAGACCCACCGCAGGGCGACATATAGCGGAGTCTTCTACATCCGGTAGTAGACAGATGTCGTAGAGGTCCAAGCGGACGAGGCCATCGGGTGGGTGACCCCAGGATACTGGTTCGGAGGTGTGGGGCACATGAAACAGAGCTATCCGTTCGAGGGGCAGGCAGTGCTATGCATACGGCGGGTAGGGTCACATGGATTGGGATTGCTCAACCCGCCATGCAGACAAGCAGCAGACTGTAGGAGGACCTCCCAAGGAGAGGTAGAGGTTTGATCGTGACGGTCTGCAGGGAGCAGGTGGATGAGGCAGAGGAGCCGGCTGAGTAACGAGTGGTGGATGATGCTTTGAGGCTCTACCACCACACCACCAGGAGGACCACCCGACCACAGGGAGCCGACAAACAGGGACAGGCTCAGCTCCAGGTGGTCGAGACCTATGACCAGGATGCACCTGAGATGATTCGAGTTAATATCTATGTCTACTCCACCCTTGCTTCAGTTCTTATAGACACAGGAGCGAGTCATTCTTTTATTGCCACTGCCCTTGTTCGGAGCTCGGAGATTCTGACAGAGCTGTTGGCTTGATCCTTACAGCTAGAGACTCCTACGGGAGCAGACTCGACGATTACGCACTGGTGCTGGTAGTGTGAGATTACTCTAGGAGGCGAGATCTTTAGATGGGATCTTCTTGTAGCAGCGTCAAGGCCTTACGACGTCATCTTGGGTATGGACTGGTTGTCTATAGTCCATGCTCAGATTGACTGTAGTAGGTGAAAAGTGCGGTGTGTCCGCACAGATGGGACTAGGTTCACCTTCACCGGTGAGAAGGGAGCCTTTGTAGTGCAGGATAGACATAAGAAGAGGAGAGGGCAGCCGATCTCACATCAGTTGGCTAGTCTCATCCTAGGAGTAGTTGATATGCGGAGTCCGAGTTTTTCTGTTGGGGTGGATGAGTATGTGGAGGTTTTTCCTGACGACATTCCAGGACTACCTTCTCACAGAGAGGTAGACTTCTACATTGACCTGTACCCTGGGAAAACACCGATATATACTCTAGCATATCAGATGGCTCCCGCTGAGCTTCGTGAGCTGCGATTACAGCTGGAGGACTTACAGGGAAAGGGATTCATCCGACCCAGTGTTTCACTCTGGGCTTCTCCGATTCTGTTCGCCAAGAAGGTGTTTGGGAGCTTATGACTATGTGTCGACTACCGTCACCTAAATTAGGTGACCTTAAAGAACAAGTACCCACTCCTGAGGATTGAAGAACTCTTTGATCAGCTCAAGGGAGCACGATGGTTCTTGAAGATAGACCTCAGGTCAGGCTATCACCAGCTCAGAGTTCGAGATGAGGATGTGTAGAAGACGACCTTCAGGTGTCGGTATGGCCACTATGAGTTCTTGGTTATTCCCTTCGGCATAACCAATGCTCCAGAAGTGTTCATGGGTCTCATGAGTAGGATCTTCCATCCATACCTCGATCGTTTTGTCATAGTCTTCATCGACGACATAATGATTTAATTAACTTCTGAGGATGAGCACGCCTACCACTTGCGGGTTGTACTGGACACACTCCGAGATCACTAGCTTTATGGTAAGCTCTCAAAGTGCCAGTTCTGGATTCGAGGTTCATTTCTTGGGACATGTCATCTCAAAGGATATGGTTGCAGTGGACCCAGCGAAGATCGAGGCGGTACTTGCTTGGGAGCCACCCAGGAGCATAACAAAGGTGAGGAGTTTCCTAGGTCTGGCTGGGTACTATCGGAGATTTGTGACAAACTTCTCCAGAGTTGCAGCACCGCTTTCAGCTTTGACAAAGAAGGGGAAACCCTTCGTGTGGTTAGATAGATGTTAGAAGAAATTTCAAGGGCTTAGACAGAGATTAACCAGTGCGCCCATCTTGAGGCTACCGAAGGAGGGCGTAGGGTACGTAGTTTACTATGATGCATCAGGGACTGGACTCGGGTGTGTCCTGATGAAAGAGCGAGCAGTGATTGAATATGGTCCACGACAGTTGAGACAGCACGAGCAGAACTATGCTACCCATGACATGGAGTTAGCAGCAGTGGTCTTCACCTTAAAGATGTGGCAACACTATCTGATGGGTGAGCGCTTTACAGTCTACTCTGACCACCAGAGTCTCAGGTATATCTTCTCGTAGAAGGACCTGAACCTAAGACATTGGCGATGGCTTGAGTTACTCCAAGACTATGACTTTGAGATAGTCTATACTCCTGGGAAGGGGAACGTTGTGGCTGATGCTCTCAGTAGGAGACTGGGAATTCAACTACTAGGAGAGGCGACAAAGCAGCTAGCCTCGTTGCAGATATCCGTTGTGGATAGAGATGGATCAACATTTCTACAGTCTATCACAGTCACTCCTCCACTCCTTCAGTGAGTTAGAGAGGCACAACGTGGGAACGTTGACTATGAGACGCGACATGCTCAGATATTCACAGGGCAGGTTCCTGATGGGTTTTTTGAAGGAGGGGAGCACGTCATCCTCTTTAGGGGATGTACTATGGTACCAGTTGCATTACAGGAGTATGTGTTGAGGGAGTTTCACAATTCCCCTCTAGCTGTACATCTAGGAGTGGCGAAGATGTACCAGGATCTTAAATGATAGAACTGGTGGCCGGACTTGAAGAAGGTTGTAGCAGAGTTCGTTTCACGATGCCTCACTTTTCAGCAAGTGAAGGCGGATCACCAGGTACCAACCGGCTTGGTACAACCCTTAGAGGTCCCGAAGTGGAAGTGGGATGAGATATCCATGGATTTCGTGATGGGAATTCCACGTACATCTAGGGGACATGAATCTATTTGGGTGATCATAGACTGACTCACCAAGTCAGCCCATTTCCTATCGATCAGAGATCAGGGATCAGTAGAGATCTTGGGACGCATCTACGTTCAGGCGATCATACAGATTCACTGTGTGCCATCGACTATTGTATCCGATCGAGATGCTCGCTTTACTTCCCAACTTTGGAATGGGTTATAGGAGGCCTTTGGGACACAGCTGTATCTGAGGACCACCTTCCATCCTTAGATGGATGGACAGACTGAGAGGACCATACAGACACTCGAGGACATGCTCCATGCATGTGTCGACTTTGGTCGTAGCTGGGAGGATCACCTACCCTTGGTGGAGTTTGTGTTCAACAATAGTTACCAATCCACCATCAGGATGACACCATACGAGCCACTGTACAACCGAACTTGAAAATCACCTCTGTGCTGAACTGATCCTTGGGAGTCAGCACTTGTAGGACCAGAGATGGTTCAGGCTACGATGGAGAAGGTGCAGATCATCTAGGAGTGGATGAATACTACACATAGCAGACAGAAGTCCTATGCTGATAGGAGGCAGAGACCATTGGAGTTCGAGGATGGAAAACACGTTTTCTTATGGGTCTCACCTTATTGAGATTTACGGAGATTTGGATGGGGTGGAAAGTTATCTCCATGCTTCATCAGGCCGTTCCAGGTCCTCAGCAGAGTAGGCGAGGTGGCTTACCACCTAGCCCTTCCACCTCAGTTGCACCAGGTGCACGACGTCTTCCACATATCTCAGCTGATGAGATAAGTGCAAGACCCATCACACATCATCGATCACAGGGAGCTAGAAATTGATGATGGGGTGACATTCACAGAGGTACCAGTGGAGATCGAGGATCGACAGGAGTGGGTCCTACGTGGGCGGTTGATTCCTCTGGTGCGCATTTGTTGGAAGCACGGGAACCTTTAGGAGAGCACCTAGGAACGGGAGGCACAAATGCATACACAATACCCTCATTTGTTTCCCTAGTGTATGTTGTAGATTTACTGGGACGTAAAGCCCTGATGTGGGAGTAATGTAAAGACCCGGAAATTTCAAGGAATTTTTTTCTTAAATACTTTGGAATTTTGCGAGTCTGCGGTTTTTGACGACACTTGATTTCAAGGCCCAGTGTGCCCGGAATAAATTTCCAAAGTTTTGTTCGGGTACGTTTAGTAAACGTACATGCATGTTTTCCTATATTTTGAACTGGTGCTCGAAATTGAAATCCGAGGACACCGATGAACTCGCAGCGCTAGTAATTGCTTAAGAGGACCTTTACCGCAGTTGCGTTTTATACAGGTTGAAAGTTAAAAATTGGGGTTTAATTAAGAAGATAAATAAAATTGTTTATAAAAATTGTATATATCTATGGATGTTATTTACTCCCATGGGAAGTTATTGGTGTGGCCCACACCCACCTAACTTTCCATACGTGAATATTTGAGAGGTGGGGCCCACATGATCCCCAACCTTTCATCTCCCATAACCCTCTTCAAACTCACCAATTAATTTCCCTTTCTTTATTGCGACAACCCCCCCCCCCCCCCTTAATTATGAGAACTCTTCCTCTCCCTCTCTCCCTCTTTAATGTTTGGAAACACATGTTAATCAATGAATTCTAACTCTTCAATTAATTAAATTAAGTTGTTTGAATTTTGAATTACTTGTGTGAATAAAATAATAGCTTTGCTATTATTTTATGGTGGCACTTGTTGTGTTGGAATTTGGTGGGAGTTCTAGAGAAATAGAGAAGGGTGTTCTCCTCTTAAAGAAAAAACACCACCCTCTTCGACGAAGAATGCCTTCGATGGAGAACGACACTCTCTTCGATGAAGAATGCCAATCCCACAAAGAACGACAACGTGCCTTATTTTATTTTCTCCACGACAAGAGGGGAGACACTACTTCTTCTTCGAGTGCACTCCGATGACGAAAGAATCGACACCGTCATCCACGACGCTCGACTACCGCGAAGCTTTTCCAAGGTAAGGAGGATTGCTTCAATTTTATTTGAATAAAATTGTTCTTCGTTCTTCATGAAACCTTGTTTATCCTTGGAAAATTGCTATTGCTTAACATGGAGGGCACAAACCAAATGCACACTGCCCGATGACCCTCCGTAGTCTCCTTGTTTGCGATTGAGGCGCGTTGGAAGAGGCGATGACGGGAGAAGTGGCGGCCGTGCGCCGACCGCGTGCGGAAGAACCGCGGGCCACTCGAATGAGGAAGAACCGGTGGGACATAGTCGGCTGGGCCAAAGGGAGGAACCGCAACGCCCCACGGCGCCGCACTATGAAAGACCGCGGCCCACGTTCCACGGGCTGCTTCGACGGAAAAACCAACCGGCCTGTCGGCCGGCCGGGCGGAGGAGAGCTGCGACGCCAGACAAACCGCGGCCCGCCCGAGCGGGCTTGTTGCGCCAAGAAGGATAGACAGCTTCGACCGACCATTTAGGGAGGGTGGTGCCACTTGGCGCCACCAGTTTGGTCATCTGGCCCCCCCCGCCTCGGACCGCTCGGCCAGTCGGCCGAGCCGTGGCCGGCCCGTGCCGGGCCGGGCCGTGCCCATCGGGCTTAGCCACACATTTAATTGGGCCAGTCCAACACCCCTGCCGGGTTGGACCCACCAAAACTAGGTTAACCCAACCCATCGGCCCACTGGGCTTAACGAGCCGGACCCATTTTCACTTAAAGGTGAATAACTCGAAGACCGCACATCCGATCGACGCGCCGTCTACGACACTAAGACCCTTGCGACAAGACAGTCCTTTTATGATACTATAAGTGAGTTTTGGATGACTTTGGGGAATGAACAGGTTAGAAACAAGTGTATTTTTAACTGGGCCCCTGGAACGGAAAAGCCAATATCTCTCAGACTGGGCGTCCGATTGATGCATCGTCTGTCGCGTTGAGTTTCTATTGATGAGACATAACTTTGGGATACATCAACTCCAGATATTGCGATAGTTGATGTATTGAACTACGTTGAATCGAGGAGTGAACCCTCCTAAAATCAAGCATGCTGTGTGCGGGAACCCTAGAGATGGATGCGTCTATGATGACTACTGTACTGGGATCCTCTGTGGGTTCGAAGACGATGACCACTGTACTTGGATCCTCTATGGGTTCGGAAGCGATGAAAACTGTACTTGGATCCTCTGTGGGTTCGGCAACGATGACTACTGTACTTGGATCCTCTGTGGGTTCGGTAGCAGTGATGACTGTACTTGGATCCTCCATGGGTTCGACAGCGACGACTTCTGTACTAGGATCCTACGTGGGTTCGGCAGAGGAGATGATTTAGAGGCTACATCTAATCATATCCACCTCTCTTCATGAGTAGTATACCTATGTGAGATGAGTCTCGACTTGCAATCAATACCAATGGTGTGATTGACTTCTTTCCTGTGTGGAATGGGTTGTGCTTGGGCTCAAGAGTTGGAGCTGAACTGGAATTGATGACTTAGGTATATGTATAGGCATATACCTAAGTAGAGTCGGTTGATACTTCGTGATTGTATCTTTCCTTTGTGGTTTATCCTTTGTGGATTCTGGGAGACCTTCGGGGGTCTCGGGGTCTCTACTGAGTATCGTATACTCACCCCTGCACGGGCTATGCCCGCAATACTTTGTGTTGGATGCAGACGACAGACAAAACTGATCAATGTGGAGGTTTGTGGATCTGGATGGTACCCAAAGGTGGACCACTTGGCGGGACGTACACAGGGCGGACGACCGGACCCGAGGAGTTGAGGAGACCATCTGTACCCACCCTTCAGGTGGGATATCTGGAGGATGAATCAGAGGTTGCCACTTTACTTTACTACTATTGTATTTTCTTTTTAGTTGTATTGTACTTTCAGTTGGGTTTGTATACTGGACCACTTACTTTTGTTCTCAGTTTTACTTACTGATTACTTCACTTGCATACTCTGTTGTGTTTGTTTACTTTTATAAAGGAAATAACTTCCCTTTTGCCGGGATTTATGCCTTTGGTGCTAGTCACTAGCCCCTAGCCTATAGAACGTGGGATTGGGGTAGTCACAACACGGGCCCCGAGGACGGGTCGTGACAAAGTGTTTTTTTAAAAATGTTTTGGGAAATTATATTTTTAAAAGATGATTTTCAAAATGAAAAAGGAAATTTTCCTTAGGAAAATTTTATGGATATTTTTATGGTATCTCTAATAATCAAAGAAAAAACCCTTTATTCTTACTCCAATCGATATATGTCTTATTGATATCATCCTTATTATTTCTATAAATTTATTTTAATCACTTTGACTAAGGAAATTATTGAAATTAACTTCCTTGATTTATTTTTTATTTATTAATTTTCCCTTAAATTATTCACTTTATTATGATCATTATACATTAAATATCTTTTAAATAGCCACATTATTTATTATGGATATGATTATTTCTTAACTATATACCTTTTTACATATAGTGATTATTTTTAAAGTTATTTGTTTATCTAGGGAAATATTTATAACTCTATATTCCTTACTCAATAAAAATAATTGATGATAAGGCACATTGATTCAGGAATTAAATCGATCATTTCATATATGAGGAATTATTTGGACTTGTAGACATAAGTGGGGGATAGTTATAGATAAACCCTCAATGAATCAACAATTATCATGAGACAAATAAATTTTCCAAACCTGATAATTTTGTACCCAGTAGTTTTAAATCAATTGTTCAAACCAGATGAGTTTGTAACCAGTTGTTATAAATAAGTTGGCCAAACTATATGAGTTTTTACTTAGAGGTTTTAAACTTTATTTTGGATAGATCATTATGGTAGATGTATTATGTGCCTAAGAAATGACATCCAATAATTATTAATTTCCTTCATTAAGAATTTTGTTATTATTATTTATGGTATTTTCACAATGATATTATAACTGGATGCATTTTATTCTCAGTTTATTGATTAAACGACATGTGTTTTAAGTTATTTAACTTTCCACATTTATTTTGAATTATATTATCATGATATTCAAGTTATTTAAATGGATTTTTTTTTCAATTATTTAACTTTACATATTGATTATTCCTTATATTATCATGATATTCAAGTTGTTAAATGATAGTTTTTTTTAGTTATTTACCTTTCCATATTTATCATGCCTTATCTTATCATGATAGCCAAATTTTTTAAATAGATTTTTTTAGTTATTGAACTTTTCCATGTTGATTTTTATTATTGATTCATGGTAGTTTTGACTAAACTGAACCCTTACTAGGTATTTTATCTCACCATTATTTTGTTTCATTTCTACATGATTCCATAAAGTGTACTACGATTGATGTGAAAGGGTAAAATAGTGGGAATAATGATATCCTTGGAAATTTTTTTTGTAATTTTTGTTTTAAAATGTAATATGGGAATCATACATGTATTTAGTTTTCAAAGGCTATGAAACTATTCAGTCCTTTGAGATATTATTCTTTGTATCTTATGTCAATGTAATAAAGAAGACCCTGGCTCCAGGTTACTGGGGTAGGGGTATCTAATGTTGGTATCATAAGAAGTTTAGTTGAAATATTAGGAACTAGATTTAAGAAAACATAGATTATGGATCATAAACCTATGATAGAAATTGAGGATAATCATATAAGAAAATCCTAATGTTTTGGTAAGGAAGAGATTATTAATATTTCCCAAGAAAATACATTAATTTATAGATGCTACAAGTAGATGTGGTTCTAGAACAGATGAACCTAGGAGTAATAAATCCAAAAATGGAACAATGGACTTGACCTAATTGTTAGTTGGTGCATGAAAACATGCCTTACTGTGTACCTGGTTTGACACTCCTAGGAGATATTCTTTAGATAATTAAAATTATTTTTGAAAACCATTAAGAATTATTTGAATAGATGATTAAATTGAATAAACTAGGTTAAAAACAAGGGATATTTTATTGAAAATAAGGTGTCTCAAGGTAATAGTAAAATTTTTTATATGTGAAAGGAAGGGCACAAAGATTTGAATTGCTCAGGAAAAATGAAGAGTATGATGGAAGGAAATAAATATCATCCTAGGGATCCATTTATAGTTCGTTGTCATAAACATGGGGAACCTGGGTATTATCCGAGTCAATTCCCTATACTAAAGGTTAACTCCTATACCATGGAAGGACCTATGTTGAAATAAAATTGTTAAAGTATTTATTAGGATTGCATAATTATATTATAAAATTATTTTTAGTGATAGTATTTTGGTATAATAATAATGTAACATTTAAGGATTCTATTAAATTTCAATAGCATACATGTATTCATTAACATAAGAGTTATTAATACCATCATGGGTTAATAATCATAAGATTGACAACATGTTCAAAGTCTTAAACACATATTTTTGAGTTTTATGTGAAGCAATTCTATCAAGATGAAGGATGTTTTGGAATAAATTAATGGATAACATATATTTTAGTGGAAATATTATTTGAGGAATCGTTCCTTTACATATTATTGACATAAGTTTAAATTTATTGATTACCATTAAGGTTAATATGATCATCAATAACATTGTAAACATAGTGAAATAATATTATTATAATTTTTGGAGAAAATAAATTGTTTTTAAAACCTTAGTAAAAATATTATGTAACTATTAATTTGATTTACATGATGTCTATCATTTTTTTTGTGAATTTTATAGGAATTATATTAATATAGTTTTAAAAAATGGAAAACCTGCATGCTAGGTGAAAACCCACCTCATTTTTCAAAGATGTGGGGCTTGAACCCATGGCCAAAGGACAATAAGGGTTTTATTCCTACCTCTAGCCTATGAAATTTTCTAGTTAGTATGTCATTGTTTTTATATGATTTGAAAAATAAATAATAATGATGAACCAATGGTGTTGATTTTTTGGTTTAATGATTAAATTATTATATTGGATAACTTGTACTACACATATTGTTTTTGGAAAATAGTTAGAGATAGATAGAATGAGTTTTGACTCTTTTATAGACCTTAAAATCCCTTAAAAGTGAATTTTAGTGCTTTGGGAATAAAAAAACATTTCTGCATATTAATTTATTATAGAAAGTGATGAGTTGGAAATTGATTAAGGCACAACCAAAGGATAAAATTGTGCTTATGAAATAGAAACATATCAAGTAAGTATATTTTCTTATATTCATAGACAGTAAATAATAACTAAAATTTAAGAAAAGGATCTTTAAAAAATGTTATCCTATTAAATTCACATCTGATGAATGACATGGTATTTTAAATCATCACATATTAATGGTTTTTAGTCCCTTAACTTTATTTTGATCATTCACTTTCCTGTGATCAATGACGTCATACACTCTCTATAATTATTTATGCTTTTCTTCCATGTCCATATCAACACATTACAAAAATGTTATACTAAATAGAAACCTATCTATTTTTTATTCCATAAAACATTTTTAGTTCCCTTTATCTCTTATTAAGAGGATATTTTATTAACCCTTTTATGATGTGGATTTTTCAGCAATGGAATTTTTGAATGTCAAACCCTTGATTATCAATATCAAGTTTAAATTATGAGGATGAAATTTATTTAATATTGGGAGAACACAAAACTTAAATATTTTAAAATAATAAAATTTTATTTTATATCATACGTTCCATGAAACACCAAACTTAAACAACCAACGAACAATATTTCATTAAAATTAATCTCTTTGATAGCTTGTAGAACATGCTACCTCGAGTCTAAATGAACTATAATTATATACCATAATATCCTAGCCATTAAAATATAGGTAGAGAATATTAATAACTATATTATTAAATTTATGGTTATATATCTTTTAGAAATAAAATAAAAATCATTTAAAAGAATTGTATTTTGAAAAACAATATTTTTTTTTCAAAAGACAGCTTAGTCATGCTTTGAACGCATAATTTAAAATTAATTTTTACCACTTTTATAAAATTTATTTGAAAAAATGGGTTTAATTTTTTAAATCATCATATCAAAATTAACTTAGGGTTAATTGTATTTTATTTTTCTGAAATGTTTCATTTTTTATGAATAGTGGAAAATAGTGAATTTTAATTAAAAACTGCATTTTTGTTCAAATTATTTGTATAGTTAAATTAAATTTTTAATTAGGTTTAAACTAAAAGTAGTTCAATTATAGATATATTAATCCAATTTAGGTCATTAAAATAATTTTCATACTTAATTTTGTTATATTACCATTATAAACATTAGAACATTTTCTCTTTGAAAACCCGCTTTCTGAACGCGTCTGTGAGATTAATTTTAAATTAAAATTTACCTCTTATAAGAATGTAATATTTAAAAATAGATTCCATATATTTAATAATAATAATTTATATTATCTAATATGTTCAGTTTAATGTTTTTATAATAATTTGAAAAGGTAATAAAAATTATTTATCACAGTTAAGGTAAAAATGAATTTACAGGGGGTTAAACTAAAAGGATAATGGTTAAAATGAACTAAAAAGTTTCATAAAATCCATTTTATTATCATATTTAGACCCTATAATCTCTATGGATCTATAATAATCCATGTTTTACCCTTGTGGTATGTGAAAAATCTGGGCACACCATTTTCTTTTTAAAAATTACAACAATTCGACTCACTTCACTTATAAATGGTCACCCCATATCCTATATTCTTTACACCTTAAAACCATTTTGGTATATAAAATATCTACCCAAATCACTTATAAAGTTCCCTTATCTCATCATAAAATCCTTAGTTTGGGAATAAGTAAAACCTAGTAATTCTTTTAGTGTAAGGTTAAGGAGGTTAACCAAAGAAGTGGTAACATTCTTCATTGAGCGTTTTTATTTTATTTTTTCCCCACCTTAAATAAATTATTATTAAACCGTGATGATATAATAAACTCAGTGTATTAAATATATTTATATGTTTTTATGTTAAGGTTATGAACTAAAATTATCCCCACTTTGATTAAATGAGATACAAAATTATCATCTGTGTGTATGGCAGACTACCGCCTCGCGAATCAATGTCATTCGCTTTTCCATAACCACATCTCACAGTTCGATATGATGATGGATATAAATTAAATATATGATATTTATGAAATAATTATACCTATATATTCATTATAGAATTAATATATTTATACCTTCCATTCCATAGGGGATATGATTACATCACTTATGTGTACGACAAACAACTGCCTCACGAAGCGATGTGATTCTTCTTTCACTAATGATTTATAAGAAAGGTAATAAGGATAAACTTAATTAATATATGAGATATTAATGACATAATTATTATATAAATGGTCTATTTATCATTATTAAAATATAATATGTCATTTTATTTCTTACACTTAAAGATGATAACATCGTTCATGTATGTGTGGACTACCACCTTCACGATTCGATGTGACTCTATTTTCATCAACACACCACATTAATGATATATAAATAAGTATATTTAAAGAAATAATATGGTATATATGATATTATTATCATTATGGAAATATTAAATAGTACTTACCTCATTTTCATAATGATCATTAAAAATGGAAATGTTACTCATGCATACGTATGACCTACTGTCTTTATAATCGTAACATAATTCATTTCTCAAAACCATATTTAATTATTGGTATTAAAAGTATAATTGATATATAAATATCATAATTATGTCATTATTATTATTATAGAGGTGATGTAACTATATAATATACACTTTAACAAACCAACCTAGGTCAACCAAACCATACACCTGAGCATACCATCACATGGTGAGGTGAAGCAAAGACTACAGAACAAGTCTTGAATATAACCAAAACAAGACATACAAAAAAGAGTAAAAAGAGGAAGAAAAAGATATAACTAGATAAATACAACCAATAAAATGGGATAAAATAGAAAATTATGAATAATATCATACCAAACATTCTCCCTATGACAAATTATCACCTCTAAACCATCTCGAACCGAAGGTAGTGACAACAAGAGAAGCCAACATGTTATAAGATACCATTCAATTTAACAGAATTCTGAAATAAAACTACTAAAATATCCCATATAAAAAATTAGGATGTGAGAAAAAATCCCAGTAGGATACAACCACATAGTCTATACAAGGTATAATATATAGAATGCAATAGTTCTATATTTTAAAACATGATAGTTTTACAAAGCATTTCCATTAATCCAAACTCCTTTATTAATAATTCTACCTTTGGTTTAAATAAAAATTTTTCATATTCTAAGAACCATAAATATGAAAAGTATAAGTGATAAAATAATAAATCATATCCATGCATCATAAGGTATGCAAGTAAGAAAACATCCATGAAATACCATCATGGGAATCCATGTGATACAACCTCATATAAAAATATATGGGAAATAATACATGATAAAAACCATCATGTGATAAAAATATATAAATGAATTGTAACACTATCATTTGGGATATATTCTATAGGAAAAATACATACCAGACATAAAAAATCTTAAACTAAGACAAAAATTGGATCCAATCGATATTGAGTCCTACCCTAGTTTGTAGATATCAACAAAACTACCACTAGTAGGGCCACACACGCTAAGGTTTCATATGTATATTTCATGAAGCACCCAAGGTTTAAAAAGTTCAAATCTTATAAAATTACATTTAAAAACCATTATCTCAATTTATAAAATATTTTCAAATCCAAGAAAAACTATTTCATGGTTTGAAAACCCCATTTCTGAATCAACACCTTTAAAAAAATTTATCCTTCTAAGAAATCCTTCAAAACCAAAAATAAATTATATTCAATAAACAAAAAAAGTAATTTAACAATAACTATAATAGATTCATCAAATTAACCCATTGGATAGTAAAACCTACCTCAAAATGGTAGAAACCTATCTGTCTTCGACAATGGTAATTGGAAACCATGAGATCCTGTTTCAAAAACAAGGTGTGAAAATAGACTCATAGTATTGATAAACAAATTTATCCAATTATAAATCTGAAACATAAACATAGAAAACATAGTTTCCACAACCAAAGCAATGAATAACCAGAAGGAACTCTTACCCAAAGAGGCGCAAACCAAAAACCATAATGATCAATCACCAAACAAACAAACTATAAGAATTAGAGATCTCGAAAATAACCGTGGTTGAGATCTAGGTTTAGGGAGGGAGGTTTCCAAGTTGAATGAAATAAAAATCACTCGTATGACACCCTAAAACCAAAACTCACAAGAATTACATGGAATATAATCCCATTACACCATATGAATTCCACAAAGGCTTAAAAAACATAAAAACATGATTAATTTTTATAAAAACTAAATTTTATCCATTATATGGTGTGGACTCAAAATACAGTATGTGTAAACTTTATACCCTAAACCAGATTCATAGAATCTTCCTAGCAACAATTACATGGCATGTAATACCTTTAAACAGAATGTATTCTCCTAATAAATATAAAATAGGCTAGTTCTCAATATAAAAACACCAAATAACCAAGGAAGTTATATGAACATGGGGAGAATCCCTCAAATCAATTAACAAATTTATACCGGAACTCCATTAATTTCAAAAACATACATCCCCTACCTTTTGGGAATTTTCCCCAACAAAGGCTCTCCATCCATGAGAATACCGAAAATGCACCCAAACAAGGAAAATAAATAAATCATGAAAAATGGAGTACATGATAAGAATAATGGGGTGTTACATAAACAAGAACTAGAACATTCATAATAAAGGATGAATGTGAAAACAAGGCAATTATCACACGGTACAATGAAAATAATGAAATATTTTTAACGAATGGGTGATAAGATGTTATAAAAAGATCATATATGATATTATAAATATTAATAGGGTTTTTAATAAGTTAATAACATTTTTAAAATCACTACATAGGAGGTTAAATCATGTTCAACCAAAATGAAGGGTGAGTAAGGGACTTCATCTCAATTTCACTTCATTGAGGCATATTGTAATGAAACACACCTAATTTCTTTTATATAGTTCATATACATAAAATTTGAAATGTAATATCATGATTCCTTCATAATTCATGGTATTTAATGTTTCATTTTGAATTATTTCATCCAAGGGGTTTTGACACAAAATTTACTAAGTGGTAAAGAATTTCATAACTCAATTTTGTTTTATTGAGTTATATAACTTATTCATTATATTTGATATTTTATGATATTGTGTGTAATGAATGTTTATTATCATATGATTTATTTCAACTTATTTAATGTGGATTTAAATTAGATACACATAATATATTTATTGGTTAATTCTCATGTCAATGTTATAGTCATTGTAAGGGTCTATTTTACAATCTCATTCTAATGAAGATTGTTTATTCTTGAATTTTAGTTGAAGGAAATTATTTGAAAATTTTATAAAATACATATTTCAATTTCTTATTTTATTATTATTCATGATATTTGAAAGTAATAGTACCATTTTCCCACACTTTGGTACTTAAAATGATTCAGAAAATGTTTTTTATAAAATCTAACTTCAATTATCTCTTCGGTCAGAATTTTTTTCTTTCAAAACCATATTTTCAAATAATTTAAAAAAAAGGTATTTCACCTTTTAAAAATTATTTAATAAATTATTTTTTAACAATATTTTCTTTTTGAAAAATGTTTTTAAAGGAATATTCATATCATTTTCAAAATAATTCTCGTTTCTCTCTTACTAAAAATGTGAAAGGAATATTTGTTTTAACATTTACAACATAAATAGAATTTATAGACATTATGACCAATGAAATGTTTTAAATATTATTTTATATGTTTCAAAGGTTAATTTCAATGAAAAATATTTTAAAATTGGTTTGTTAAATTTTAGTTATACAAAGTAATTTTCAAAATGAAAAAGGATATTTCAATTAAGAAATTCTTTTAATGTATTTTTATTGTATTTCTATCCTTCAAAGACAAAAAATATTTATTCAAAATTCAATGGGTATATGTTGTATTAATACCATCCTTATTATTCCTATGGATGTATTATGATCACTTTAACCAAAGAATGTATTGAAATTCACTTCATTGATACATTTTTTATAATCATTAACATTCCCTTAAATTATTATGTATTATTTTACATATTTTATACCATTTTTATATACGTTGTACAATTTGAAAGTTATTTTTTATCAAGGGAAATTTTGATAAATCTAGATTCCTTATTGAATACGTATATTTTATGATAAGGAACATTGATACATGAATTAAATTCATTATTTGATACATGAGGAATTATTAGGAAATGATGAAATGGGCGTGGACCAATTATAGAAATCCCCTTGATAAATCAATAGTCTCATGAGAGAAATAAATTGTTCAAACCAGATGAGTGTGTGCCAAATAGATTTAAATTATTTGTCCAAACTAGATGAGCTTTCACCTAGTAGTTTTAAATTAGATATACAAATCGGATGAGTTTGTAACTACTAGTCTTAAACTATATTATGGATTGATCTTAATGGTAGAGGTATGATATGCCAGATTCATAATTTCAAATAATTATTTATTTCATTCATTAAGAATTCAGTAATTATTATCAAAGATATTTTGACAATGACATAATTTATTGGATTCATTTCATGCCTAGTTTATTGATTAAATAGAATGTGTTTTCATTTATTTATTTTTTCATATTGATTATGATTTATCTTATTATGAAATCCAATTTGTATAAATGGAATGTGTTTTTAGTTATATAGATTTCTATATCGATTATTCCTTATCTTATCATGATAGTAAAGTTTTTTAGATGGAATGTGTTTCATTTATTTACATTTCTATATTGATTATTTTTTATCTTATCATTATAGTCATGTTTTTTAAATGGAATGTGTTTTTAGTTGTTTAAACTTCCATGTTTATTATGATTATTCATTCATGATATCTTATATTGTACTTAACCCTTATTGAGCATTTCATCTGACCCTTATTTTTTTCCTTTCCGTAGGATTCCATGAAGTGTACTATGATTGATGTGCAAGGATATGCTAGAAATAATAATGATACCTTAAAAAAAGATATTCAAATTTTTGTTTTCAAATGTAATATGGGAATCATGATTGTATTTGGTTTACCAAGACTACTAAATTATTCCTTACTTTAGGATGTGATTCCTTTTATGTTATGCGAATATGATAAAGTAGACCCTGAATTTGGGATACGAGGGTTAGGGTTGCTACAGACTTACCTTCCACTACCATGGCCATATATTTAATAAAATTATTACCATCATAGTCAAATAGTCTTGTGATATATCTTCTGATATAGGAGTGAAAATTCCTATCATGATCATTCAATCAATGTAATGCCACCAATGATGAACCTGACAAAAACTACTACACCACAAAAAGAAATACCATGGTTTTCATATTGGATAAAAGTACACGATCAAATGATACACATTAATAATTATATCAAGTCAAGATATCAATACACATTGAAAGATAGTAACATCCAATGGCACCCAATACTTAGGTTGTTTCTATTGTCATGTTAGTCATCATGATCTCATTTGTTCCCCATTAGTATGATCCCCTAACACATAATAATAAAATATCATATGTTCTTTATGAGTATGATTTATTTAAACCATGGAACATATTTTTGAGATAACTATCATAGTATATTTGGATTATCATTATATATGGGAACTCTTATAACCATTTGATATGGAAAATAATACAAGGGTAGTAATTCTTAAATTATATCTAGGTGTGATGCCCCAATCTTGGTCTAATAAAAATTGGCCTGATCTGGTGACCACATGCCCTCAAGTGTGCCTCTTATATACCAAAGTATACCCACTAATAGCAAGGGTATATGGTGGTTTATTGAGGATACTATACCCCATTTTATCAAAGTGGAACAATGTTAAATGATAAAAAAAAGTGAAAATAATTTAATTAAATAATGGTGTAAATATTTCAACAAAAATAAATGATATAAAGAAGTAATAATATCATAGAAAAATGATTTTATGTCTATAAAAAATGGAAATAAGCATACATGGAAGCAGGCATAAAAATAACAGATATACTAAAAATGAAAAAAAAATTTATCCCATTAAAATCCCAATCACTATCTCAATCATCTATTACAAAGATCATATCCATACAAATATCAATAATATATAGTTGGATGCTTTCCTTTATCCCTACCTACACCCAAGAAGTCTGTATGTTTGCTAATTATTAGTCTAAACAGGGTGTGAGTAAAACTCAATAGTCCACCACCAATGGTTTCAATGAATAATCCAGTCTGTGGATATAAAATAACTAGTGTATAGGTATAATAAATTTAAAGTATCAATGCAAATATGAACCCTATAGAACTCAAGATAATCATAGTGCATGTAATGAATCTGGTTTTAATAGTATTGTCTTTTTAATATTTATTTATATATATATGGATTTATCAATGGATTTGATACTCTTTTTGTGTTTCTAGGGACCCCGAAATTAATATATTTTAATACATGAGTGTGCATCATTTTAGTGTAATAGTATTTTTATTTCTTTGGTACCTTAAAAGGATCATCTGATACCATAGTTGGTTTTGGAATTAAAGGTTTACCGTAAGTGAGATATAACATTGTTCAACATTAGGAATTTTGTGAAGATTTCTCATTCATAGATACGTTAAATAATTTAATAAAATTATTTTATTTTATTTAACAACCAAAATTAATCTTTAAATAAAACTCTATAGAAATTCTTTGAGGGATATACGCATAACCCTAGGAGAATTGAGAGCCTTGGATGTTCTTCATTGGTGGATCACAATTGGAGGATGAAAATTGATCTAATCGAGGTGGATCGAGAGGTAACAAACACAATGAGACTTCTTCATCACTGGATAATGTGTTCTTATCTAATGATCAATCCTTAAATTAGGTAGGGTTTTTTATTCATAGATTTCACCCTCTTAATTAAATTATTAAATCATTAATTTTATCTACTTTATTTTTTGTTGGTGATCATGCGTTCTTTTCATGATCCCGATATGTGAATTAATTTTTTTAAAATAATTTAATATTCATGTCACGATCAAACCCTGGAAATACCCAACTTGTAATCATTGGATGAGAACACTTGGTAAATGATGGATTCACATTTTTTTCATTAATTCCCCCCAATATTCTCTGATTTCTTCGCTGATTGTATCATATAATCATTGTAGGAATTTTTGGGCTAGATATGAGCATGATCAAACCCCTACATACATGACATCAATGCGAATGACATAAGGATTAATGATTTGGGGACTGATCATGGATGATTCATTGTTATGAGGTATGTCTTTGGATTTTTGAACCTCAAATGTAGACATCTAGTGAGATAGGGTACCTGTGAGTGATCAAAATCTGATTTATAGCCACCAAAGGTTGGAATCGATGATCGTAGGTGACCCCATCAATTTTGGGAGGTCAAATGGTGGATTTTTAGAAGAATCAACATACTGTGAAAATGTTTGAAAGATCTAGACATTTTTTTGAAAAGAACAATGAAACTCCATGTAGTACAGAAGAACATGCAGTGTGTTCTTAAAATTTAATGGAATCTAGGGTTTTTAGCTGAGTTAAGGATCACACATCATGTGGTCAGGCCCACATAGTATTTGATTATACATAGGAAACTAGACCATGTTCCATCTACACATGCCCTGAACCCCATGTGGTGGGACATATCTTGTTCTTCGAGAGGACATGGGCATGAATGAGGGTACACGGGCATGGCTAGGTATATGGACAGGTACATGTGCATGTCCTAGAGTACACAGGAATAACCAGGGGCACATGGGAAGAACCCGAGTGGCTGAGACATGTAATGTATCACTTGTACATGTATTTTGGTATGAAATGTCTTCCTGAGATATGTCTAGAGGTGAAAACAACTAGGTGATGTGGTGGGGTCACACACCATGTGGACCCCTATACAAAATGTGTATTCTCGATAGAACATATTCCACTCACATAAACTTCTTTAAGACTCATATTCTTTCCTCAAGGTATCCTATACTGGGTGTTTTTTTTACATAGAACACAATATTTTTATTATTTGTGGAATACAATATGTGATGTTAGATTTTATGAGCATGGATATTCTTTAGGTGACACTTGATGATGCCAATGATCAAGCATGATCATTGGAGAGATACTGAGGATGGTACTCCCATGTCGCACCAGGGAATGGGGTCCCCATACTATTCATATAGGTAAAGTCAGTTCTCTCCTACACTAGGCATGGGTCTTCTATCTATGGAGTGATACTCCCCCGATTTCAAGATCCAGTGGCGGGCGGATCCTCCATGGTAATTGTGGATCCCCAAAATATGGATCTTAGTAGCGAGGAGTGGGGCCTCACACACAAATTCTAGTGAGGTTTTTATGGATGTTGGGAATCAAATATAGACTTTTGTAGCATTATATGGACTCATCGACTTGGCTGGGATATGAGATGGAGATCCCCTTTTCCCTCTATAGTGATTTTCTTTACGATCATATGTATATATTGGGATTTTCATATCCATTTTATTATTGGATAAGTTTACCTCTATTATATCCTTCTATTTCTCCTTTTACGTTTTTTTTTGGGTCCTACTTGGTATTTATATACTCACCCATGTATGGGATTTTCCAGCATGTGTCTTGACTTATAAAAATGGTGGATACATCGATGGTGACTTTGGTGGAACTTTGTGATACTTGGGTGCATTGACAACGTGTGGTGGTCAGGAATTAGAGATCAAGACTTGGGCTCTCTCAGGTTTTTTATCCCAATTGTTACCAGGTTAGGACACCACTTCTAGTTTTTTGTGTATTTCTTCCCTTTTTTACTTTGGTTTATACTATAGTACTCTGATGTTTTTTATATTGTTTATTTCACGCATGGTTTTACTTTATATGTTATAGTATTTATTATATTACTCTACATTATTGCATTAATATGGTTTGGTGTGCACATATAGGTACATAGGGAAAATGTCACTCATTTAGTTATGCCTTCTCAATGCTTGTCACTAGCCCCTAGTCTATTAGAGGCAGGCTTGGGGTTGTAGCAGCTCGGCCCCCCACCGGCCATACAGGCCCTAGTGGGTTGGGTCATTACAAGATACATGGATAAATATACCTGCTTCATCCTAATTCATAATTTCTAAACCATATATCATAGGGATATTATATTTTTAATAAGGGGGCTAGTTCATGCATACAAAAAGGTGATACGAAATGGAATGTCTAACAATCCCAATAAATGACGTGAAGCATAATTTACTACATCCTAGAGTAAAGGGGTATGGATACTCATATACAACACTTCCAAAATAATGATGAGGAGTCCCATATCCAACATCCTATATCAAATGGGCATAAAGAGGAATGTCCACAATTTCAAATAAAATATGGGAAGTTACATGTTCCGCATACTAAACCAAAGGGGAAAGAATCTTCATGTCTGCAATTCCAAATAAACGATGAGGAGATCTATGTACAATATCACTTGACCATTTCCCTAAAACTATATTCGATGGTCCCAAAATAATGATAATGTATTACAGTTAATAAAATCCATGATGAAAATCTATCTCATTTAACAATCAAACCATTCCTTTAACCATTTCATTAATCAAATACCCCACAAGTGATAAATAAGGGTCAGGTGGAGTATTTATTTCATTTAATCTCATTTATTCAAGGGTTTAATTCAAAATTTAACAAGGATCAAGTGACATGGTATTATCATTCATGTCACATTTAATTCATTTAATCATTCTGTTAGCAGGATGAAAATCAACAAACCTCCAAGGTGGTTTAATCACAAGGTAACAATAATATCCAAATATAATTTAATCAAACTCACCTAAAAGGGGTGCTTTAGGTTGAGGTTATTTTTTTCAATCCATGTAAAATGACTCATTACACTTTTAGGATAATTCTTAGTTATCAATTTAAAATGAATTTTTTGAGTCAGTGCACTGAAAGCCCAATGTGTGGCACACTAGTGCATGATATAAATGACTATAATTTTATAAAAAATCACTATACCACTAAAATAATCAGGTAAATAGACTCATAATCAAAAATATAACTTTAATTTTATTTTTAATGTGATAAATCAATGAAAATAGACTAGAACCCTAAAAATAGGGCATATTAGATCACATGGAAATAACATACAAAATGGTGAGAAAAAACAAAAAATAAAGAAAGTGGAAATAAATAATAACCAAGGGTGATCTAACCTGATTAATTATGGTCAATTACATTATTTTATAAAAGAGATATCATAAATCATAAGAAGATAAATAGAGGAGCTCTCCCATGGGTGGACACTATTGTATGTTTTATAAAGTAGGATAATGGTTAAAGGGTTAAAGAAAATAGGGAAAAATCATAAATTCACCATTTTTAAAGGGGAACACAGTTTGGATAAATTGTTTTTCAAATCATTTTCAGATACTACCCAAGGTGACACACTCTTTATATGGTTCAGTGCATGGTTAGGTAGACCGTGGGTAGCCCATGAATGCTCACTTTCTAAAACCCACACACCCTCGCACACTAAGTGCATGGTTAGGAGAAACCATGACCTAACTGTGCTAAGTATACCAACAATAAAATTAAGTATTTTCACATCCATATAATCTATGTTTCATAGTTAAACTAATTATAATCCTCTTCTTTGAATTCCATGGTTACTATTAATCATGCCCCGACAATGAATCACTCTCTGTTTCTCTAAAAACAGTAACTTCAGGCTCCAAATTAGACTAAACTCTGCCAAATACTTATTTAAAACACTAGGGACATTCATTAGAGTAAAAAAGGGAATTTATATTGAAAATTAAATAATTAATAACTTATAGAAAAAACTGGGATCTTAAAACCTCCCCTACTTAAAAAAACATTTTCCTAAGTTTAGCTCTAAGGGTGGTTGAGCATCATCTGAGAATAATTCAGGTAACTAAGAATATATGTCAAAATCTCACACCCAAATATTATCCAATTCATGGACATGATTTCATATCACCTAAACAAGAATTCTTGACCTTCTTCAAATATCCTTCATGCTTTGATCAAGGATATTATTGGGATACTCAAAAAAAATAATCATTAACATCCAACTATACCTCATCAGGCTGAAGGACATGAGATGTGTATGAATAGTAATGATGCAACTGAGAAACATGAAATAAAATAGAAATAAACTAGTATATCTGTGGAAGAATTATGTGATTATACACTATTCTAGCCCTCAAAAAAATCTCAAAAGGTTCAAAGAATCTAGAAAATAGATTACTTTTCCTCTTAATTCATCGATAACCGAATCTAGGAAAAACATATAAGAAGACCCGATCCCCAACCTCAAAATGTAGAGGTCGATGATGTAGATTGGAATAATATGTCCAACAAGACTAAATTATATCCATACATTTCCTAATTAGTTTTACCTTCTTTGATATCTCCTATACAAGACATGGTCTTGATAGCACTGAATCCCCTACCTCTAATAAGAATAGAGGTTATCAGCACAACTTACCATATAGGGCCTTGTAAGGATCCATCTTTATAGTCATATGAAATATATTGTTATATGAGAATTTATAAAGAGGTAAATGTTTCTCCCAAGATCCTCACAAATCAAGGACACATAATCAGAGCATGTCCTCCAGTACCTGTATCATATGCTCGGATTGACCATTATTCTGTGGGTGATAGGTTGTACTAATAATTACCTGTAAACCAAGAGCCTTATAAAATCCCTGAAATAACCATAATGTAAAATGAGAATCATTATCTGATACAATGATATGTGTAACCCTATTAAGGTGTACAATCTCAAAGATATATATCCTCCCAAGATCATCCACTAAGAAGGTCTCCTGAATTGGAAGGAATTGGGAAACCTTCACGAATCAATCCATGATCACCCATACTGCGTCAATTCCTTATGGTGATTTTGGAAATCTTGTCAAAAAATCCATAGTGACTTCATTTATTAACTCTATAATGGGTAATAGGTGTAAATTACCAATAGTATTATGGTGTTATACCTTCATCTATCGACAGGGGAACACCGAGTAATGAATCCCAATATTTCCTTTTTCATCCCCAACCACCGGTATGGGATGCATAATTTGTAGTACATCTTGCTGAGTATAGGATTTAATTCCCAACTAGAAGCATGAAATTATCACATCTAATTATCTATTATATTTTTATGTACCCAAAAACTCCCATTAATATGCAAGATCTCATCCTTATCGACAACCCAGCCAGGCGGAAGGTCCTAACATAAAACGATTTACCTTAGGACCAAGACTTTGGGGACTAAAATCTATCTTGCATTAAATAGATCCAGATGTGATGAGTTCACTAAAAAATATATAATAATAGGCTACCCATGACACTCTTGAATCTCAATATGACTCTCGAAAAAGAGTTCCCAAAACATCCATTCACTATTAACTTCATGAACCACATGTGTTCAAGTCATATGAGTCAGAAAATCATCTACTAAATTACCTTTAACATGTGTATAATAATGATAAAAATAAAAATACAGAAGGTATTAAACCCATATTTACTAATGAGATATAAATCATGATGATTGAATATGTTTTTGAGAATTATTTTCCTTGTATATAACAAACAATTCGCCCAATAATTAGTGTCTCTAGCAGCGTAAATCATGAACAACTACTATTAAATCAAGATCATTTTCCAGGTATTTATGCTCATGAGGGCTCAAATAACAAGACATGTATTCTATGACTCATTCCCCTAATATCAAAATATCCCCTATCCCAATTCCCGAGGCATCAAAATAACCTATGTATTCCCTTACAGGCTCAGGTAAAATCGAGATCAACACTGAATTCATCCCTCATTTCAACTCTTGAAAGGACATTTCACTAGCTTTAAACCATGTGAATATGACACCGTTCTTGGTCATGATTATAAGTGGTTCTTTAAGGCATGATAAATCCTAAATAAAATGCTGTTAATAACTATCTATCCCCAATAAACTCTGAATATTGAATATGATATTGGGATGATCCCAAGAGACAACAACATTTATATGGGATGTGAACCAGGTTAGACGTTGCAACTAGGTTCCATGGAAATTACTGGTGAGGATAATTCATGAAGGTGGTATCATTATATGTAGTGTATTGGGAACCAAGATTTCCACATAGGTAATATTGTAATGGGACATCATTGAAGGGAATTACTTATAGGAAAAATTCATGAGAGATGGGTATGGGGAAGAATAGGAGGAATGGACAAGCTGAACCAGGAGATTATCAAGCCTTACATGGTTCATGTTAGATTAAATGGATGAGATTAAGGACAATTTTTTTTCGGTTGTGGATCATGTAGATATTAACCATTTGAAGGAAAAATGGGCTGGATAAACATTATATATTCCTAGGTACCTAGTTCAAAATATTTTGTACAAGTTTTCCACATAATTCTAGATTTCATCAATGACATTCATAACCAAGAAAAGATGAAAATTTACAATATTATTTGTTTGGTTTATGAACTGAACAGATGTGTCTTTTTGGGTTTGAATTTAGGAAGATTTAGTGATCATGGATTTAGAAATAAGGTACATGTGAGAAGTGGGATAGATGAGTGGGAATGGAAGATTTTTTGAAAGGAGATAGCTATAAGATGAAATTTCTTTTATGGAGAATGAGGAATCAAACACTTCCTATGGATGATAATGTGTAGAAGAAGGGTGTGGTCCTGGTTTCATGATTTTATGTTGTTCATCACTTCAATAGGAATCAATGTTGCACTTATTTTTTGAAGGATATTTGATGAAAATAATATAGAATTTTATAGGGAAGGGTATGAATATACCTAGGTGTGGGGATTTAATTATGTTCTAGTCAGGTTCTATCCAGAAACATTTTTCTTTTTTACTTTTTAATATTATCATGGAATCTTTAACAAATAATATATATATATACTAAAAACAAAATATATTTTTTGTTTTCTAAAATAATTTATGTAGGAATTGAAAAAATGAGTGATAAAGGTGGGTATCCTTCTTCCCATGAAAGTTTTTAATAAAAAGAACAGATACACATTTTTTAAAATCCTAACATTTTCCTTTAAAAAATGTATAAGTCCTAAATAAGGGGATCATCTTGTCATCTAAAAAATTATAGGAAGATGGATTATAGGGGAAACCACCCTCGACAGACCGCACACTTGATGTTACCTCTAAAGGCCAGTAAGACCCTCTCCCTTCAGCTGCTGTTGACCATCATGTGTCATTGCAGCCGAGTCGAGCCCTACCATGCTGACAACCCATGCACCCAGCCTCCCACGGTTGTCATGCACACCCAAGGACCACCACCATATTTAAATAACTACCATCCATCATCGTCTTTCTATAACATCACCTCCCCTACTCATAGTGTTTCTCATTGAAGCTAGCTGTTATGAGTCTCTATGAAATCATGATATCCACTATTATGGCCTCCTAAGATCCAACCACCATCAACCTTGGTGGCCCCCACCCACATGGATGACCCTTACTCCTGAGCACACACCAACCCTAAAGACCCCACTTCCCATCGGTAAGGTTTCTTCCCCTTTCAAAGATATCCATTTCGTCCAGCCCCACTATTGATCAAAAACCTCTGTCACATGTAAAACTCCATGTTTGGTGGTTCCTTCGCACAGATGGGGTTCTTAGGCACCTCTCATGGGCCTTGTTTGACCCATACCACCATAAAATGGTTCTAGGTGGGTCTACCTAAACTATAATGGGTTAGTTAAAATATTCTTGGACTTGAATATCACTATATTAGGTTTTCCCAGCCTTGAATGGGCCTGCGTGGATTTGGCCCCACCCGCAATTTGTCTGGGTGTGATTTTTCGTATCCGGAAAGAAAATGTAATACAACGAAAACTTAATTTATTAATTTTAAGATTAAAATAATGAAAATTATATTATTTGAAATAATTAATATAATTTTAGTATAGAAATAAATAAATAAATAAATAATTTTAATTTATGAAGAAAAATTAAATTAATTATCAAACCGGGAAAAATAAATTATTTGAATTGAATAATTCATTAAATTTATATTTAAGCTCTCGAATTTAATTTTTTTTCAATTTAATTTTTTTGTTAATTTATTTTAAATAGATAATGGTCTTGAGTAATGACCAACCTCTTTAATTTCTTAGTTTATTTATTTAAATATTTATTTCATCTTCTTATGATGTCTATAATAAATATTTATATATTAATGGCATGTGATCATATCTTTTTATTTAATATGTATATAAGAGTTCACACCCATTCATATATGTATGTATATTTCGATTCATGAGATCCCATCGCCTACGCATGGGTATTCATTCATTTCGGATGATGAAAAAGTAAGACGTGTACCATACCAAGATGATATGAAATCTCATATGAGACATAGAAATAGTGGACTGGGGGGATTTATGATACGAGTCAATGTTTGATGTAGGTATCATCCCACTAGGTCACATATGATTGATTGAGTTAAACTGGATCAACCAATATTAGTTTCTCAAGATCAATTGGTTAATTTATTACCTTAATGCATTGTTTATTATTTTATGCATTTTAATGGTTGCGGGAACTCATAAAACAATAAATAGATAAAAATAATAAAGAAGCGATAAATGTATTCTATTAAATTCATGTTCATTTTTGAGTGGGACACCATATTAATTCATAATTAATAGAAAATGATTAATTTCATTATAAATAATTAAACCCCCTCAAAGAAATATTAAGTCTTAAAATATCTTATGTCATTTGAATTTAAACGTAATCAGGTGTATGGGGTGCTTGTAATCCCTAATTGAGGGTGCCTCATACTACTAGGGAGTTCTAATGAGAGTGGTGGGTTGACATAACTAATGATGGAAGTAAATAATTAATCATATCCATATTGTTTTATATTTAAAGTAAAGTGTTGAGTAAATTGATTTCATGATTTTTGAAGTTTATAATTCACTCAACTAATCAAGGAGACACAAGTTAATGTGGTTGGTCATTAAAAAACCTATCATGAAACTCTCTGAGTAGCGGAATAACCATAGATTTTATAAAATGAGGAGAGGTTTCAAGAATCCTTTCCACTAGAATAATCAAATGACATATTATTCTAATAATTTTAGTAAGGAAAGATAGAGTTTGCCAAAGTATTGGGAGGTAATTAATTAATTAATTAATTAATTAATAACGTCTAAAGGTTAATCGATATTAAGTAATAATTGAAAAATTTATTTTTTGTAGATAAAAATGGCCATTTCTAACACCAAAGATACATTATCACTACAATCAATACTTGGTAAATAATATATCATGATGAAGCATAACTTCTAGGAGTGGTATAGGTGCTTGTGCATAATACTATGCCGATAAATGGAGCTTTATGGGTGGGAGTCCTTATTTCCTACTAAGACCCCTTAGAGAGTAAGTAAGGTGGATAATGATAAATATAAAAGGCATGTAAATGATTCACTAGATGTATAGTGTATCATGTTTTTATCTATGTTTAGTTATTTTTAGAAAATTCTTGTGGACACCAGATTCCTATAAGATACTATCTCATCTCCAAGAATTAAATTAGGATAAAGTAGGAAAAGAAATGTATGAGATATCCATTTTAATATATAGGTGTAGGCTAGCATAATTGAATCAATAAGCACCTCATGTACTCAAGATGGTTGGGTACATTGAGAGACTTGAATCCCATGGGTTCAAGATGAACTAAGATCTTGAGACTAATATCATTGTTGTCTCTTTACTACTAACCTTCCCAGCTTTTCTTGTTAATTATAATATAAAAAACATGATAAAGTCTCTCTCATATCTTATTTAAGTATTTTTACAAGATGATAAGAATATTAAAAATACCAATTATTTAGTCCTTATGGTGAAAAATATAAAGAAAGTCAAGGAAAAGAAATATAAAGATAAGTCCAATTCAAAGATTCATAAGCATCATCCTTTTAAAAATAAAAATATACAGAGAGAAGGCAATGAGAAAGAGGATTTATGATTTTCATGTGGAAAGAAATACCACTGGAAGAAGCATAGTAGAGCTAGTATGAAGAAGCATGTAAACACTTCTATTTCAGGTATTTTTTTCATTGAGTCAAATCTATCCATATCTACAAGTTGGGTATTTGATAGAGTGTGTGGCTCACATATTTATGTTCATATATAGGAAACAAAAAGATTTAAGAATATTGAAAAGGGTGAGGTGGATCTTCATGTTACAAGTGGTGTGAGTCTAGTATCCTTGGTAGTGGGAGATTATCATCTGACTTTCCTAGTGGTTTGGTAATTGTATTGAATAATTGTTATTATGTTCCTTTAGTTACCAAAAATATAATCTTTGTGTCACATTTGTAAAAAATGCTATTTTATTTCAAATTTTGAATTAAATGTTGTCACTTTTAAAAGTATAACATATGTTATAGTATGGCACATCCTAACAATGGCTTGTATACATGAAATCGAAAACCATGTAATGGAAATCAATGAAAAAACCAACAAACAAGACTCATTTAACATTAGTCGATAGAACATCAGGCTTGGTCAGGTAAATGTAAATTGTTTACTAAAATTACATCAAGTAGTCAATTTAGACTCAATTTGGTTAAACCATTTGGATAGATGTCACTCTTCCTTATAAGGGAAAATGACCAAAGAACCCTTCTTTGTCAAGGGAGTAAGAGCCACAGAATTACTGGAATGGATTCATACTAACATATGTCATCCATTCCAAGTAGAGACAAGGGGTGGGGTTTCATACTTAATTAATTATCTTGATGACTATACTAGGTGTGGTTATATAAACTTAGTGTGGTGTAAGTTTGATCCATTTTGGATGTTTAAGGAATATCACCATGAAGTTGAAAATCAGTTTGGTAAGAAGATTAAAGCACTCCACTCAAAGTGAGTCAGATAATATCTTAACCAATATTTCACGGTTCACTTAAAGAAAGTGTGGTAAAACATCAAAACACACCCCTTATACACCACAATGGTATTTTGTTTATAAAAGGGGTAATTGGACATTTCTTAACATGTTTAGATCAATGATGAGTCAAGTAACTATTTTGTTATGCTTTTTGGGATGTTGTATTGCATACAACAACAAATACCCTTAACCGAGTACCAACATATTAAAGAGATATGATTCTGTATCAGTTATGGTATGTAATGAAACCTAGTATATAACTCATATGTGTATTGGTATACGAGTCTTTTTTCAAGACTTTTCCTAGTGAAAAATTGGCATCCCAAAGCATGAAGTGCATATTTATAGGTTATCATAAAGAAACTAAAGAACATTACCCATATAAAACTTCAATTAAGAAATTTATTATGGGAAGAAAAGCAATATTTATATAGAGGTAACAAATTTACATTCGAAATAGAGGGGGAAATATTGAATTTGATGAATTTGATGCTCTAGATGCACAGGAGATGGTAAAAGAACCATCTCTATAATACTTAGTGAAAGAAGAAGATATTCCAAAGACACAAGTACTGCATCAGTTAACTCAAGAGTCTATTGAACTAAAGCATTATAGTTTACTTTTCACTGAGTTAAATGAAACATTACTCCTTGATAATGATGATACACTGACCTACAAGGAAGAAATAGAATGCAAGGATGCTACTAGATGGAAAGAATCTATTCATTTTGAGATGGAGTCCATGTACTAAAATCTAGTTTGGATTTTGGTAGACTCTTAAGATGAAGTAAAAATCATTAGTTGAAAATGGATATTTATGATAAAGTTTTTCATGGAAAGTAAAATAGATACCAATAAGGCACAATATGTAGTGAAGGATTTAAAACAATGTCATGTCATAAACTACGATGAAACTTTATCAGTGGTAGCGATGCTGAAATCCATTAGAATTTTACTTGAAATATAAGACTTCAATAACTATGAGATTTGGAAATTGGTTTCAAAACTTCTATAATAATTGGGAAGTTGGTTGAAGTCATATATATAACTCAACCCAATGGGTTATTTAAGTTAAATAATGACTATAAAGTATGCAGGTTATAGAGATCCATTTTTGGTTAAAGAAGGAATCATGATCATGGAATGTTCATTTTGATGAGGTCGTGATAGAATTTGGTTTCATAAATAACTAAAGAGAGAAATATATAAATAATAATGTTAATGGGAATGAAATCGTTTTCCTTGTATTATATGTTTATGACATATTAATTTTGGAAAACAAATTACGAGTTATATAGTTTGTTAAGATTTGGTTATATAAATGTTTCTCCATGAAAGACATAGATGAAGAAAAATATATTTTAGGGATCAAGATCTATAAAGATAGATCTCAGAGACCACATGGACTAATTCAATGTGCATATGATTACATGGTACTTAAAATGTATAATATGAAACAATTCAAGAGAGAGTTGTTTCTAATGTCACATGGTATTAATTTCTGTAAGAAAATGTGTCCAAAAAAAGTTAAAGAGATTAATAGAAGGAGTATAATCTATTATTCCATGGCAGTAGGATATATGATGAACACCATGCTATATACTAGGTTTTATGTTGCCTTTACTTTAATAAAAGTGGGTAGATATCAAGCTAATCCTGGAAATCTTCATTTGGAAGCAGTAAAAACTATCATAAATTACTAGATGTTGACAAAGGATATATTATTCTTATATGGAGGTTATTAGGAAGTAATAATGAGGGGATATGATTATACTAGTATACAGATATATTATGATGATATGAAATCATTTTCCGGCTATTTATTTTTCCAGAATGGTGGTGCAGTGATCTGGAGAAACTCCAATCAATATATGGTCACTGAGTCTACAACAGAGTCTAAGTATATAAAGAATCCCAATTCAGCTAAGGAGGTAATCTGGATACATATAATTTTCACATAAAATAGTTTTTTTCCTAGCATTATAGACCATGTTCTATTTTATTGTGATAATACTGCAGTAGTGGTACTTTCTACAGAGCTCGAGTCATACTAGGGGACAAACCATACACATCAAAAATTTCATCTATTTAGGGATTTTACCTAGAGAGGTAAAGTCACAGTAAGTAGAGTATACAAAGAGGATAATTTGGCATACCCTTACCTAATTTTAGGTCTCAGCAAAATCATGATTCTCATGTTAGAGATAGTGGGTTGAGACTTATTATCAGTTGTCTCTAGTGAAAGTGGGGGTGTTGAAAGCGGGTGACCTATACCCAATTTATGTACATACTTTTATTTCCATTACATGTATATAGTTTGAAATATACATGTTATTATCTTACTAGAATGGTGTTGAAACATATCTGTCTACTATATTTATGGTAATTTCTGTATATTAATTATCATATCAAATGGTTATAGTAGTTACTAGACTTTAATAAGAACCTCAAAATATTATGACATTAATCATGAACATGTGTCATATTTTCTAGACACATCATAATAATTGGACACAGTTATTGTATGGATACTAGATTTTGTGGGATCAAAATAATTGAGACTTCTTTTCATGTAGTTTTCACTTGGTGATCTTTAGTAGGTGAGATCACGAGGACAGACCCACTAATAGGAACACCACATTTTTTTGGTTGTCATTGGTTGTTCCTATCTAGAAACATGTGAATTGGTCACCTGATTTGATATCGTCATCATTGTGCATCATTTTATTACATACTTTGATGCAAGAAAAAACCATAACATTGAATTTGTGGTGAGACAGCTTATGATGGGTGCATCAATAGTTTTAAGACATTGGTTAAATGATCAAGATAGAATTTATCACTTCTATATTAAAGAAGTGATATATTAGGTCTAGTTGATGAGTATGGTAGTAAATTTATAAATTCATGGTGATGGTCATTGAAGGTAAGTCCATCTAGTTAAATCAAAAAACAATAAATAATGAATGGATGATGAAAAAAGTTATGCATCCTACTTTATGAGATATCCTAAGACAAAGAGATTATAGCAGATAGTGCATGTTCTTATGATGGTTGTCATTGTTATGACTATTCCTTATCTCTTTAGGGGCCTTGATGGGTTTCTAGACACTACTCATAGTATGTGAATGATATTCATTGCTATTGGGATATGGGCGCAGAGGGCCACACACAATATAATATTCAAGAGTCTTCCATATTCTGGTGAATTAATGTATATGACATGGTGAGACCCACCATGATGTTTGAATTTTTCCCAAATATTAATGATCATAGATAAATAAATAATTAAAATTCTATTCGAGTATAAAATAATTCAATTGAATGTATTTATTTAAATTATTTACAAAAATTTAAGTAAATACATTGGAAAATATTAAACAAACAAATATTATTTTAATACTCACGGTCTATTTAATATTGTGTGCATTTCAAGTCGAATTAAAGGCTCAGTTTTATTACATAATATATTTATTATATATTACAATTATGTGATAAAAATATAAATTACATTATGATGTAGTTAGTTTGTTATAACATGTCATTTATTTCTTATTTAGTGGGAGTTACTTATAAAGGGATCAGGGAACCCTTTATAGTTAATTAACCTTCACTATATAAGTTGGATTTAACTATTTACAAGGGGACTATTAATACCCACTAACTTGATAACTCATCTCTCATGTTTCTTTCATCCAAGAGAGTGAAATATCTCCTCCAAGCTTTAGATATTTGATCATCTTCATGGATCGAAAGGATGGGATCACGATGATCATCATGACTTCGATGAAATTTCCAGACCACCATGATAGAACTAGGAATTTAATTATTTCCATCTACATGGATTTATTATGTGTGTGTGGATGATATCAAGGGTTTCATGATCATATCCTTTAAGAAATTATTTCTGGTGGCATGTGATAGATGAATTCATATTATATCTAAATGAGGTAATTTTTCATTTATTTTTTTCTTTTAAGTATTCATACAAGATCCTCAAATCTCCATCAGGTTTCATATCACTAGAAATGATGAGGTTACATCTCTCTCGTGATGAAAATTTTTTAATCCTTAGCCCACCATCTTCCACTTCCCACCCTCGTACCTTAAAAATAATGGTACCTTTTTGTAAACTATTTTTTTGGACTCCTAAAATCTTCATCTTCATATAAGAATTATTATTAGCCTTAGTAGTGTCTCCTTTTGTTTTAATTTTTACATCAAAGTTCAATTTCACATAAAATCCAAAATTCTAGTGTTTTATTATTTTATATAAAATATGATCCCTTTAAATTATTTTTCTTCTCAAGCTTGTTATCATTATTTTAAGATGATTTTTGTTCATCCACTTGAGCTTTTCCTTTCATATAGAATTATCTGACTTCCTAATTTGAATTCTAAAATCTATACTTTTCTCATTCATCATTAATCATTTTCTATTGAACAAGATCAAATTCATTCTCCTTCAACTTCATTTTTCTTCCAACCTTCTTTTAAGAGATTTCTCTTCCTGAAGAAATTTATTCTAATAATCAATATATTTTAAAATCCAAGATTTTTCATCAAGAATTGATTCCTTATTTTTTGTAGATTGATCTTCTTTATTAACCTTCATGTTTTATTTTCTCAAGATTTTTAATTTTTTTAAAGAATTCTTTTAATTATCTTTTAAGAATAGACTCCATATATTTTTCCTCCACTTTCTCTTCAGAGTAACCACTTTAATCACCAGTAAAACTATCATTATTAACCATTTCAATAAGAATATTTTTAAGACCTTAATTAGTGTAACTTTCAACTTTAACTTATTCTCCACTATCATCACTTCCCTCAGGTTTAAATAATTTTTATTTTATTTTTAGAGAAACTCTTATTCATAATTGATTTTTTTGTCTACCTTATTCTTTATAGATATTCTTGTCCTTTTATCTTCTTCATCACTATATTCATCTTCCTTTAGTCTTGGATAGTTTTATATAAAATTTAAAATTGATCAATAGTAATGGAAAATTTAGTTTTACTTCTTTGGGACCCTTTTCACTTCTTTGGAATTTAAAGACATGAATTCATCAAACTTATTACTTGCTTTATCTTCTGAATTAAAATCATTATCTTATTTCTCAATAAAAAATTTCTTTGAATTTTATTGATTAGTCGCTTTGAAATAGATTTCATGATCAATATTTATCTTAATTTTAATATAATTCTATCTTTTCATCTCATATGTAATGAGAATACAATGAATATCATCCAAATAAATTGTTTTAGTATATATATCTTCTAATGATGATACTTTGGAATCAAATATGTTGTGAATAATTTTCAACATCACCTCCAAAACTATAGAGTCTTCAAATATTTCTAAAAATCTTTTTATGGTGCTATAATATCATTAACCCTTGTGAATAAATAACTAATAGATTCATAATCTCACATTTTAAGATCTTCATATTTAAATCTACAAATTTGTAACTTGGATTTTTTCACTTTCATGTTACCTAAATAAATAATATTTAATTTATACCTGATAAAACTAGTCATTAAATTTCCCTTAAATCCCAGGAATTCACTTTCTAAGAGATCAGAAGGTATAACATTTTTTGATCATTCATTAATCTCAAGATTATTCTTCTTATTAGATATTATGGTAACACATTCCACACATGGAATAAAACCATCTATATAATCCTTAAAAACATCATAGCCTATGGACCTTAGATAAGGTACCCTTATGTCCTTACAGATATGATATTTATTCACCTAAAAGATAGGAATCACCTTACTATTAACTCAGAACTGAACATCCATAACAATCTTATTCTTCTTCTTCAAACATAAAATAGTAGAGCCAATGAAGGGGCTTTAGACCTGACATCAATTATAAGTTACAATTAGGACATTCATGACCATTGATATGTGGGTGAATTGGTGGTCATATATTTTTATGTTTTCTTATTTTAAAACAAAATTATCCTCTGGTTAGAGATAAATGGAACTTCTGAAATAGAAAAAAATAACACCCACATGAACACCATAATTTATAAGGATGACTACTCAAAAAGATTAGTTAGTCTTTGTCATGATTTATAAACAATGTGAGATCATACGATCCATAAGAAAATAATCCTTATGGTTTAAAATAAGTAGGTTATATACATCACTTATGTTTCACTAATGTCCTTAGATAGAACACACGTTTCTTGAATATTTAAAATGATACTAAAGTGTTTACAATAATTGAATATCCCTTCATCAATAGGCTACAACACATTGTCACTATACTTCTTGTATTATTTAGTTTTTCACTTCTAAAATTTAGTTCTTCTTCTTCTCTGATTTATCACAAAGCATTGAGTAAGAACCATTCATTCCTTCGTCATCTTTCTTATTTTTAAAAATTATATTAAGAATACCATGTGAATCAATTTTTTTTAAATTAATAAGATTCTAAATAATTTCTAGATCCTGAAATCTCCTCTTATATATATGTAATTTAAAATTTCATACATTTCATTCTTTTAAACCTTCCGCGATCATCAGTTTCACGTCATTAATATCTTAAAACATTCCCTGAATCCACGAACACCATCCTTTTTTTATTTCAATATATATTAAATATTTACATAGAATCCAATTCCCTATCAGATCCAAAAATCTTGTATCTTTAAATATATGTGTATCCACGCATGCATGTTTAATGTATATGGGTTACTAGTTTAGAACCCTTGCTTCATGGCGCACAACTCATAGTTCAATTACATATGTTTCACTTTTCTCTCTAACATATATAATTTCCATCTACAACTCATTCTCATATGTGTTCCATTCAACTATTTGACCCATTCAACTATATGACTCATTTATATACCCAAGAATCGCGTATGAATAAATTTTCCTTTATAGAATAACATTTGGGTATATAGATTATCCTATGTAACCAATCACATATCCAAAATTTGTGTATTTGGAGATCATATTCTATCTATATTTGTACAAATAGCAGTTCATTCATATATGAAAATTTTCTTATATAGAAAAACCCATATGTGAATATTAAAATTTAGATATGTGGTTCTGAACTTCCTCAGCTAGAAACCAAACTTCAACTTCATCCCTTTTATACCTCCTATATTCAATAAAAAATCACCCAAATGGCATTTTATAAGAATCATGATATCCATTATCTTGATATTTAAACCTTAAAATATTTCTTTACATTGAATCATCATATCTAATAACTCTACCAATAAAGATAACTGGTTCATGTGTTGTTAATAAAAAAACAACATAAACAAAACAACTTCTTTTTCATCAACTTTTTCACCAATTCTAAAATTGCTTGAAACCTCTTGGTCTCAAAAAAAACTTTATTAAATCCACGTTCATGATAAAAGAAGGTATGTTCATCTGGAATGATCATTAAAAGAATAAATAAAGAAAGTGAATATTGTGACATAAGTGTTCATATGTGGTTGTAATTACAAGGAGTAAACCATGTATCCTTAGGGGAAGGGATGTGTTTTGTGATGATTCTCTTGGTTTGCAAGTATAACTCACTATTATCAAACTATGGTATTGGAGGGTTACTCACAAAACATATTCAAAATCTTGTCCAATTCTAATTAATTGGAGGTTAGGAAATGGTGCTTCCCACATTGGAGTTTAGGTAATTTATGAGTTTAGAAAATCAAAATAAATAAATAAATTCAATATTATTCAAATTTATAATAGTAAGTGTTAAATTTATTTACTCAATTTATTTCCAATCTATTGAATGAATACAAGGGAAAAAAGTTACAGGTGAATAATTAATTATTTAAGGTCTATTAAATATTTTTGGAAGATATTACATGATTTAATGAATCATATTTTATCATGTTATATTATTTTAATGTTATAGGTTTGAGATCAAATATTAATGAAGTTTTTTAATTGAGTAATAACTCTTAGGTGTAATTTATGGATTATTCAAAAAGTTATATTTACTTGGGGGCCAAAGAAAAATATCAGTAAGTATTAACCGATCTATTTATGTCGAAGGAAGCCCAAATTTGGGTTACTATTCATCTCATGACTTTGAGAGATCTTCTTTCATATCATCTCCATCCTAGAGAGAGGGGTCTTTCTGAGAATCCTTATCTATATTCAATTTAATGGATTGAAGGAACAACATTGCAATAATTAAAGTCATGTCAAAGGAATCATCTATTCTCCAAGATTGATCCTGAAAATAAATGATTGACGTAACAGAAAGCTTGTAAAGAACATGTGGATGATCTAAAGGGATACAATATCAGTTCTTTTGATCAATGATATAAACACACATTTGATTGAAATCAAAAAAGGTATAAATTATTTTTTAATTTTTGTTATTAACAATAATCACTCGTGATCCTCATATTGATTACCATTTGGAGTTTTACTATAAATTAAGGAATGATGTTTGATCCAATAATAAAAATTATTATTTAATATGATTTTTTATTTCCATTTCACAATTGATACTAATAGAAAATCATTGGTATTATGGAAGTATTTAATGTCCTAAAGGAATTAGCAATCAAAAACAAGAAAGCTATCAATGAAGCATCACTAGTGTAGCATGGTCGATCTATCAATTTCTGGTGTAAAATATCCATGTCAGGTTCACCATTCTATTTCTAGCAGAAACCACGACGCACTTCCTGATCATGAATTTTTTAGTCATCATGGACTTGTTTTCTAAAATTAGTCGATCATTGAGATGTTACTAGTGATATTAAATAATGTGCATTAGTTTAGATTATGGGGGGGGGGGGGGTGGGTTGCGATCATCACACCCTTTAGGTAAAATTATTATCTACTCTAAGACTCTTATAAATTTAATGTATGTTCATGAATCATTCCTCAACCCTATTTTGGGATTGGTTACCAAAATTCTAGTGATATGATCGAAACCATGTTTTAATGTAATCTTATGTATGTATCATAGGTTCTTCATCGATGGTACCTTTTTTATATATCATACTTTCTTAAATGATGGTTCCATTTATTATATTATATGATCTCTCTCATTATCTTGTTGATTAATGATGATTTTGTTTAAAATCCCAAATATGGTCACTCTTGAGTTTATCACCAGCTAGAGAGGTAGTAGGTGTTGTGGAGTTGGGATCAGGCCATTGATAGGGAATTGTTATTTACCCACATGAAGGAAATCAAGAACCCATGTAGTTGAGTTCCACTTAATAAGAACTGTTATACCCTTTATGGGCATGTGATAGATACTATTGTGGTTTCTTTTATGGTTGTACATCTGTAACCTTTTTCATGAATTTTAAATCCATGCAAATTAGACTATTAAGATCTATATTCCTAGTAATAGTTGGTGTGAAGGTTACACATGAGAGGCCCTTATTAACTTACCATGCCTATTTGTAACTAGGTAGGGGAAAGTGTGATGGTATCTTAGGGAAATTTGACCCCAGTGAGAAATAATTGTATAGTGAATCAAGGAATATATCCCAATTAGGAGTGGTGTGGCTTTCAAGGAATATGGGATTGGGAGGATATGAGTTTCACAGGGAGTATGACCTAGTGAAAATATGGTCTTGAATGTTGTGTTTGAACCTCAGGAAGGCATCCTATGTATCTAGATTAACCATAATAAATAATAATGTAGTTTGAGCTGCACAATTTAAGGTCATGTGATAGGACCATAATGTGTAGTTTAAATTTCATGCAATAAGAATGTAATCCTATAGTTTTTCATTATAAAAATAGGGTGTTTGTATTATGAAAGCGTAAAAATATTTTATTGAGTGGGGATTATGCATGGGTGGCCCATGTTCGGCCTGGGAATGAGAAGGATACATGTGGGGATTAGGTATATGCTTTCCTGAGATTCCTAGCTTGGTTGGTGACTCAGGTGAAATTAAAAATTTGGGCTTACACCTAGAAGGAGGACCTTTGAATATGGGTTGGGTCTTACACCTAAGAGAAGGCCCATGCAAGCATATACCTGTTATCGAATGATGTTTGGATGGAAGGACGATTGGATTCATAGGCAAAATATCCCCATAGGGAAAATATTGGGGCGTTTTCACATTATACCCTTATATAAATTTCCTAGATTCATTCATTTCTCTTGGTAATGAAATCATCAATGGGAACATGGATGAGGCTTGTACATGGGAAGGAGGATCATGAAAGCATGGCTCATTTAGTGGACTAGGTTAGCTATCTCAATACTATGGTAGCCAATATGAGTATCCTAGGATAAGGGAGGCATCACTAGTTTCCTCATGATAGGGACCCCCATTATCAAGGGAGTAGATGATCATGACTATAATGGGAGTCATATAGATCTAGGAGGAAAGACCAGGGGGCCTCCTTTTATCATGGTAATACATGATTGATGGGGTGTGCACTAGTGTGCATGGCCTGATCAAGTAATTCAAGAGGTCATGAGGAGGCACTAGTGAATAGGATCATGGGTGGGGGTCCTAGGTGATGTTGGAACCTAGGTAGAGTACCTGGGTAAGGGTGGAACCTAGGTAAGAGACTTGGGAGCAAAGGTTTCTCATGGTAGAGGACTTGGAATAAGGCTCACTCTAGTAGGGCACTTGAGCAAACATAACACCCTGATAAGGGTAGTGTCGTCACCCTAGTATGGTGTAGGTCTAAGTGGTCACCCTGGTATGGGGTATAATAAATAAAGCTCCATAGTAAATGGATAGAAAAAAGTGTCACCCAAGTGAGATAATCTGGTGAATGGGGTGCCCTGGTGGTAGGCTAGGCTGAATGGATTCCCTAATGGGGTTTTAGGGAGCATGGGGTGCCTTAGGGGAGGGATAGGGAGAATGGTCTCCCAAATGATAGCCTTGGACAAATATGGTTCTCTTGTGGTGGGCTAGGGAGAAGTGACCACTCTAGTGGAAGGTTGGTCAAAGTAGTCTCCCTAAAGTTATGCTCTAAATTTGATTTGGGTGGAGCCCTATTATATCCTTCCCATGAGGGGCCCTTCACCCTAGTGTTGGAGGACTATGGGAGAAGTTGTATTCTATAATGTGATAGTGTATTAATCCTTTTAGTGACATAATTAACCTACTTTTTTTTGGTAAATTCCCTTAGGTTTTAAGCTTAGTTAAGCTCCATAAAGGGGGTTTGGAAACTAGGGTGTGCATGTGATTGATCTTTCAATGTACCCCTCTTTAAGTGTCTAAGTGTATCAAATGAGGACCCCTAGGGTTTATTTATAAGAAAATGAGGGTACCTGAGCACATGAATGTTGGGAGATAAGGTGGTTCACATAGGTGACGAGATCGTAAGTCACGAGCATGCAACATGGGCGTGTGACATGAGTGTGCTGGTTCATTACATGCTAGTCAGTAAGGTGAGTGACTAGGGTGCATGAAGTTGTCTCATAAACTAGGGTGAATAAGGTATGTGCATGGGTTGGGTGAAGGCCACTAGGGAGAAATGACCTAGGTGACCAGACTTAGGCATATAGACCTGGCGGTATTCTTATAATAAAATGAAACCCTATTGTAAAATTTCAAATTCAAATGGTAGTAACTTTTTATCTGGGGTTCCATTTTGGATCAAGGGATGTAAAATCAAATCATGTGAAATTAACTATGCCCCTAAATATATAGTTCCCCCATAGTAGTCTCTTTTAGAGACCAAAAAAGTACCCAACATGTAATGACATGGAATTTTATAAACACAATTGCCTTTTCAATTGAATTAAATTCCATATTATGGTTATAGAAAAAACAAGAACTTATTTGGTTTTATTATATCCTATAAAATTTATCATACTGTTAAGAATCATATCCATTGATAAAATATCCTATAACAATTATCATATTATTGTTATAAATATATGGTTATGATAAATCCAATTGGCATGGAAAAAAGAAGAAATGGTTGCAATAAGCAGGATCATACCCTATCAAGCCCATTTATTAGAACTTATAAGGGAAATAGCATTACCCAGATTTTACCTTGACTAATCCCAAGATTATATAAACAATTGAATCATGATTCAAACCGTTTACGAGATAAGTTCAAGCTCATTGAAATCCCAACCCAAACCATGTACGCTGAGACACCGCATAAAAATATCACCATTGAATGCCTTAACCTTAGGGAATTTATTGGTGTAATAAGGGTTTATGTATCAAGATCCTAATAATATGAATATTTATATTTTATTTTTAATGTAATAATAGTTATATTTAATTCATATTATTGTTAATTTATGATTGATTTTGATTCAATAAAACAAAATTGTATTTTTGGGTAATATACAATTTAAAAAAAGTTATTCCTTTTGATGAATTAATGGATTATTAAAATAATATAAATTTTAATAAATTATAATATAATTTTTATGAAGCCAAATGTAATTTTTATAAGGGTTCAAAAACTAATATTGTAAAAAAACTAGCATTTATCAATAAATGTCAGTTCATATTTTATAAGTAAAAATTCAGATATTTAGAAAATAATTTTGATGAAATAAATATTATTTGTAGAATTATCGTGTCTAAATTATCCAACAATGATTTTTTAATTTTATGAGATAGTCGAATTTTGGGATAAAAATTAAATATGGTATAAATATATGGTGTGTATTATGACATCATAATGACCCAAAAGTGATGTGATAAATACTATAAAGTATTTAAACACACAAATAGATTTTTCAAATTTAAAAAAACTTTATTTTTATGTTATTTTATTAATTTTATAAATCCTTTATAAATCTTCCAAAACATATATTATATATTATGGTTTTAAAATCAATTATTCATGAACATGAATCATTTCCACATCACCAAGGATAATATTTTAATGAGTTAGGACCTTGAAATATTAAAATAATTAAAACCACTCATCTTTTTTATAAACCTTTGGAAAAATCGTGGGAAGTTTTGTGATTTTTATTAATTTAATATATAGAATTTAAAATCTAATTTTGAGAAATAATAAAGAACTCCCCTATCTTTTCCAATATAAACCCACCCAAGATCCCATTATACTTCACTCAAAAAGATTAGAGAACATACTTACTCTTTAATACCCTATCTATAGTCATTCTAAGGTTCCCCAAGCTCTCAAGTAGCTCCTCCCAAGATTTGGGAATCGCACTCTCAAGGTAAGGGGTAATTTCCTTATTATATTTATTCAAGAATTTTATTTTTTATGCCTTTTATTTCCAATTACTAAGGTTGGGATATGTTATCAACATACCAGTTACATTCCATTTGATTTAAAAGTAATTATATACCAATTTCTATCTCATTAAACCATTTTATGAATCTTTATGTACTGTCATTATGATGCCAAAATTTCACTACAATTTTTCCCTGTCAAACCTTTATATTGTTAATGCCATCACTATTTACACTCTAGGGTATTCATTTAGAAATAATTATACTCCTTTTATTGGTTAATTATATATATTAATTCTATAATCCCTAATTGTGGGATTAAATTTGATTAATTAGGATCCCATGTTGAATGATCTATGTGGCACACTTATGCATGTACATGATATGGAAGTGATGGGTGTGACCAGAATTATATTTCACTCCAATGAATTGGGTAATGTTTTAGTCACATGTGACATCATGAATGGAATTAGGGAGTGAACCTAACCCATCATGGTACTTTTACCGCTATGTTATGATGTCGTTGAAATTTTCCATGACCTATGATTATGATGACATGTCTAAAGTTGTTTCAACATTTTCTGTGTTTCCATTATGTCATAATGATATATCATGTCACTTTTTTCATGTTTATGATTCTCAAATTTTTATGACCCATTAAATTCCCTATTGTCTAATTTGAAATAATTTTTTCATTTTATGATTTTTTTATACCCTTAATAGAATTTATAGATCACCCTTTCTTATGTATGTCCCTAGGTTAGCTCATGTCATTTTATGAATGATCGAATATTATGAGAATGTTAAATAAGTTTTCAATAATATTGATGTTCCCCCTATTTTATGTTGTTATGTAATGTAGATAATTACCCAAATACACTATAATTATTTATAATCTAGTTTGTAGTATTTATGTTATTATGAAATAAATTGTGAATTAATGGGTAGTAAAGACAAGGGTTATCATAGTAGGTTTCAAACAACGATTTAGTTAATTTTGGGATTATGATTAGAAAAATATATATAAATATGTATGGATAAGAATAAAAATTAGAATACATCCCTAGATTTTGGTAAAGTATAGAGTAAGTGGATTCCAATAAAATATATCCCTATATGGATACTACAAGTCAATTTGGATCCATTATAGATATACCTAGGGGTAACACCCTAAAACACCGTATTAATGGTATTGATTAATAGAGTATTTATAGATTACCTCAAAATATTTATGGTATTAATTATATATGATATTATAATATACTCCCAAAGCAAGGAGGAACATGACTAGCATCTAAGAATTGTGTTAAGGACCATTCGAAATAATTAGATTTATGAAAAGTATAGAAAATGTGATTTCTAGTTAAAGGATGTCTCATTATTGGAGAATATTATCATAAGAAATGGGATATATTTGGACCCTTAAAATACATACTCAATTGAAGGATGGTTAAGGCTAACATATTTGACATATATCTATAGTTTACTTGGATATTCTGGGTACAATTGATGACTTGTAATAAATTTCTCATGATTTTCAAACTCTCTAACCAAGATAACTCAAAAGGGGGTATTTTTTTTGAATAATGTATGTGAAGTTAGCTTAAATGAGTTGAAAAGAGTATTATCAATGTACTTTTAATTACGCTACCCAAAAGTGTTGAACTTTTGTAGTAAACATCGATGCTTCAAAGAAAGTATTAGGCTATGTACTAATGTAGAAAGAAAAGTAGTAGCCTATTTCTCAAGGAAATTGAAATTTCATGATTAGGACTACCCAATTTGTGATATGAATTTGGCCACAAAAATTTTTATGTTGAAAATCTAGTGGCATTATATCTTTAGAGAAAATTGTGAAATATATATGGATCATAAGAGAATTAAGTATATATTCACATAGAAAGAGGTGAATATGCACCATCGAAGATGGTTAGAGCTGATTATGGAATATGAATTCTCAATACACTACCATTATGGGAAAGAAAAACGTGCTATATTCTCTAAGTGTAAAGGTTCCATTAATTTTATCATAGATGAGAATTGAGAAGGATGCAATTTTTTAGACTCAAAAAGGATGGACATGGGTATCATGAAGAAAGGAACAACATCAATCCTTTCACAAATGATTTCTCAACCATCCCTTATAACTAAATTAATGGATGATCAAAGAGTTAAAGTGGAAATTTAGAAGAAAGTGGGAGCTATTAGAAAAGATAAATCCTTAGATTTCAATGTTAATGAAGAAGGAGTTGTGATATTTTGGTCATATCAATGTGTGCCATAAAATCCTGAGTTAAAGAATGTTTTGTTGGATGATTCCAATATCTAAACCTTCTCTATCCATCCAAGGACCAAAAATATGTATTGATATCTATTAGATCACTATTGGTGGGACAATATGAAAAAGGATATCGTGGAATATATATTAAGGTGTCTTGTATGACAACAAGTGAAGGATGAAAATAAAATATCCAAGGGGATGATTGAACCATTACCAATACATACATAAAAGTTAGAAAACATAACCATGTAATTTTTCACTGGTCTTTTGAAGTCATCAAGATTAAATGAATGTATATAGGTTGCAATGGATCATCTAAAAAATATTTCTTACTTTATTTAAATGAAATAGGAATACTCACTCAATAAAATTATAAGGATATACAGTAGAGAAGTGGTGAGGTTGTATGAAACACCACTATCAATTATATATTATCAATATCCATGATCTACATCCATGCTCTAGACTATTCTCCAACATGATACAAATCCTGAGCTGAACTTTAGTATGAATTATCACCCTCTAACCAATGTTCAATCTAAGTGGGATATCTAGACACTTGATAACATGTTGAGAGAATGCATGATAGAATTCAAAGGAGGATGGTGTTAGAGTTGATACCCTAAAACTAACTTATTTTTATTTTATGAAAAACTTATATTCTTGGTTTTTAATATTAATAAACTACTTATCACGTCATGATTGTTCTTCAGAATAATATAGTATGTGATAATGTCCTAAGAGTATCTATTGCACTAAAAGGTCATAACAGGTCCTCTTTGTGATGAGAACCCCAAAGTGCTATGAAAATATTCTTGAATATATGTTATATAGTTGGACGATATAATTTTAGGAACAAATATGATATAGGCTATTATGGGCAGAGACTAATAGGAATTTGAGGTACCTTCTCATGGTGTACACCATTGGTGATATCATGTATGATATTATTTGAATGAGACCCGCAAGTAGGAAATCCACATTTCTCAATGTCATTAGATGTCACTATCTATAGATGTGTGTATTGGTTCTTAGACTATAAGATAATTATTAATGGATATTATGAGTCACACACTTATATGTATTGATGAAAACAATGACCACACAAGTTCGTGGTGGGGTGGGATATGTTGGGTGTGTCAAGAGTAATATTACATTAATGAATAATCTGAGAAATAATTTATCCCTTCTAATCTTTAATGGAAGTTAATATCTTATGGATTTTTATGGAAATGATATAGCCTAAATAAATCAATGTACATTGTGATCAATAGGCAAGTTATATTTTGGAAAAGTCAATGAAAGAGATATCGAGCATATAGGTTGATGTTACTAGAATGAAACCTTCTCTCTTAGAGATATTGTATCAAAGGGATTATATTACATGGTAGTCATTCTTATAAGGTGACACATAATTATAGCATTAACTTCTTTCTCAATGGGTGCCTAGGTGTGTTGCTAGATGATAATCTTGGACTTTATTTTGGATTTCCTAATGCCACTGAGAATGTGGCCTAGAGGGTCAGATACTAAGTGTATCCATAATATCAGTTAAATAACATAACATTATTTATTGGTTAATAGGTTTAATAAATATTATTCCCATATATGGTTTAGTAATTATTCTTGTATTCATGATCGCATATAAATATTTAGTTTCTATTTATTAAATTTAATATTTATTTATATTGTCAAATTATTCAATTATATTTATTTAGTAAATAACTTGTCATTATTTAAGTCCAGATAAATATTGTGGAGGAATGGATAGTTGATCCTAATGGTCCGGTGAGAAATAATAATATTGAATATTATTTTGTTAGATAATGTTTAATTTTAATTCTCTTGTTAATAGCATGTAAAGAAATAATAATATTAGTATTATTATTTGATATATGGGTTTCTAAGGATTAAATAAATAAATAAGGGCACTTGTGAAAATATTTTATTTTTATCCTAGAAATAAAAATACCCATTTATATTCTTTTTTTCATGAAGCTAATTCTTTTTTTGGTTGTGCATATTGAATTTGGAGAAAAACCTATCAATCCTAGAGAGATATATTCTCCAATAATGCTATGAAGAATGCAGATAAGTCTCTCTCTACTGGATCAAGGAAAATGCTTTGGAAGTGATTCTCAAGGTGATTAAGGTGGATAACACATGACAAAGGATCTTCTGTGCTAGCACCTAGATAATCCTTTGTTGATTTCTAGATATTCATAGAATATGTGTGGATCACCACTAGAGGAAATATACACTTTATTTATAAAACACAATGATGATTCACCATAGATCTTCCACTGATTCATTAACGAAGAAATAATTTCGTAGTGGTAATTATTTTATTTTGATTAAATTGATTATAAATAATATTTGCTAATCCTTTCTCTAGTTACAACACTATTCTTCATAGTTTATTTTTATTGATTCAATTTTTTGGATCACGATGCTCATCATTGAATATATCCCAAATTAATCTTTGATTATGGAAAAATAATAGTTGGTCATTGTTCATAACTATGCTTCCACTACACCTGGAACCTACAAGTGATATCAAAGCGGTCACATAATTATTTATAATTATTTAAAATAATTGATAACTTATGTACTTATAATTTAGTTTTTGAATTTAATTGTTATTTTAATCTTAATTTCATGATATGTTTCTTCCTCTATCATTTTTTATAGATCTAATAGAAACAATTAATTTTATGATTAAATAAAATCTAGGAACTCATCTACAGGTGCTAATAATTCTGGCTGAATAACAAAGGAGTACATTCCCTGTAATTGGAAATACATGTCGTTTACTCATGGCCAATGCACATGGAGTTAGTTCTCTAATTACTCAAGCTATGTACATTGATGACACATGGTGTAGTTAATTATTACACTATGTGTTGACCATAAATAAATGGTGTACGGTCAGCCAGACTACACACTGTGTGGCCCATAAGACATTTCATGTAGTTTCTTTAGGTTAGAAACAAACAATGTATTCCATATGTGGCCTAACCGACCAGTGACTGTGTAACATGAAGACAACACGGCATGTGGCCCATTGTACATGCCGTGTACTCTGAAAATTTTAGAGGTGCGCTTTACATGCCGGGTTCCTAGGAATGTACCTCTGATGGATGATGAGGGATATAAAGGTCGTGTAGATCGGATCTACACCTCATATACTTTTACCTGTTACAATATATAAAATTTATTTATTATACAGTTAAGCCTTGAGACATGTACTTGCATGCAGTCATAAAGATTGGACGCACCATGTGATATGTTTTGATATAATTATATAAATTTTTAATTAACATTTGTTAATGTTCAAATATGCATATCATGTATAAGTCTTATTATATGTTGTTACTCTACATGCATTGAAGCATAATATATGACCTAAAAATCATTTAATTCATGCAATCATCTGTGAAGTACACATCATGAAAGTACGTGATAAATTTTAAAGGCCATACCCCAGTTTCCTGAAGCTAGTGCATTATTTTATTACATTGGAATATAAAAGTGGAATACAAATCCTGAAATATTGAGTTGGTTAGTATCTTTGGAAACAATATACATACATAAGTTCAACATTACAACTCAAAAAGTAATACAACATAGAAATTCATTTGAAAACATCCATATCTCCAAGGTTATCCATGTAGTTCATTCATAATATACTTCTTCACGTCCTAGAAAAAATAATACTTAAGAAATGGGTGATCTCAAAAGCTTAGTAAGGGTAATCAATAAAATGTAAGATATCATAAACAAAAACACTAGGCATGGTGAATAACTAAAAACACATGCCTTTAAGAATAAACTTGAACATAATATTATAGGAATAAGAGATCAATAAATAATTCCATAATAAAACATAATCATGGGTATTATACTAGTAAAATAACAACAAGAACTATCAATTACTAGTTTCATAATGAGGGAATGCATAATGTGAGACATCATAACCATACCGTCAAGGCCTTTTTCCAATACCATAAATAACCAATATGTTAAGGCTTCGTTCCAAGACCAAGTTTGTCTCATGAGACCTACCGATGCATTAGTAGGCTATAGTAGGCCCCACCCAACACTTAATTAGTACAATTCATTCCTCATACGAGTGGGGATAAACATAAAAAACATATACATTCATATTGAAACTAACATATGAAATGTAAATAACCTTCCTGATCATTATGCATAAACACTAACCATTCAGAGTAAATTGGTGAATGGTTTTAAGATAGCACATACATAGTAAAAATAATGATAAACTATTAAATTAAATATGATAGATTATATCATGAAATATTAATCCAAAAAATATATAAAAATCAGCAAGAGTGTTGAAATAGATTAGGTTACTCTTATAAAATCATTGAGTAATTCTTGAGATAAATACTATTTTACTTTGAAAAGAATAGTTCTTTAGGAAAAGACTTTTAATAAAACTTTAAGTGATGTAAGATAGTATTTTCATAATAAAATTAGTTATTTTAGAAAGATAATGGTTTCCACAAATAGAGTATATATTTCACTTGAAAATAGGTAAGAAATAAAGAAATTCCATTGAATTGGGCTTGTATTTCGGGAATTTTTTTGGAAAGATCTTTTTAAAACATATAAATACCCATAAATGAATGTTAGATTATAGGTGGCACACATATATAGAATAGTTAAATAGAATTTATTATGAGTATTTTAGTAAATAAGAATTTAATTGAGGTAAGTAGAGAATAAGTGTAACCTGAATGAAAATGGAGGTTCAGGTAGAAAACCCTTACCTTAAGTTGAAGGTATTCCCCACTGATCTTAATGACCTGAATAATAAAATTTTGGTTCATAAATTAATGATTATAGAGCATAATATACATTTAATTAATTTATTATATCCTTATTAGGTACATTCATGGCCTTTTTATGGGTTAAGAAATTCAATTTCATTGTTTAGGATCATTTTCTTCCTTGGGTTTCATGACCGGTTTACTTATATTTATGTACTGATAAACATGTAGAATGATCATGGTTGCCCATAATAGAAGTTGTATTTTATTATTTAACAACTGGAATATTACATGGTTATAAAATTCATTTGGTTATTAGTAGTGAAGATTAATCATTATATAAAACTTTAATGACAATTGCTTGGGTTAATTGGCACTTTTCTATCACAATAAACTCATTTTGATTTTTAAATTAATATCATGTGTAAAATAGGATTCCAGAACCTTAAATAACTTATAATAAATAAATTATGCTCTGGTTAAACCATAAAAATTGTTTCATAACCATAATTAATGGTGGTAAAATAAATTAAAAACTCATCGTCCTTGGATGTGATAAATTAACACATCTCGGATGGTGTTTTCATTTATAGTATAAAAGAAGGGGAAATGAGATATGATGAAGAATTATTCCTTTAGAACAACAAAATTTTAGTACATGTAATGTAATATATTCATCACAACATTTGGATGAAAGTAGGCGAGGAAAGAAAACAAAACAAAGGAACTTGAAAATAACGTAAAAGAATAAAAAATAGGAATTTTCCTCCTGAAACAATCATTATTGAGAGCCTATTTAGGGGAGATGATTTGTTATTTTTATGAGAAAAATGGCTTATAGAAGTGAGGGAGAATCTTAGGATGATATTTGAGTAGAATTTAGACTGGAAACAAGGATTTAGAGGAGTGAAGAGGATAGGGGAGTCTAGGTGATTTTTATAGTGGAGGAGAGGAAGGTTTTCGTAATATTTTAATCATTAGTTTATTATTTTTCCATAAGACAAGAAATAGTTATGATTCCATGAGAAAAATAGTAATAAGTTCATTATAGTTTGAACCATGGGTTTTGACATCAGAAATTATGCTAATAATAGTGTATTGAACTCATAATGCATATATATGGTAAATTATTGTAATTCACTATTCATAAAAAAATCATTTATTTTTGAAAAATCAAAAAAATTCACCCTAACCATTTTTCAATGTGTAAAATCGAAATATGAAATCTATTTTATCAAATAATTCTCTAAATATTTGAAATTTAATTTTTAAATAAAGTCATTATTTACTTGAAAAATACAAATTTAAATTTAAAACTGATTTTATAATACATTAAAAAATTAACAAAGGTCTTATTAAATTATCCTAAAATTATATGACAAAAAAATATTTCTTTAGGATTACATTTTATAAAAATTAATTTTATTTTAAATAAATTTACTAATTTAAAATTGTAATTAAATATTTATTACTCACAAAAATACAAACATGTAATTATAAATTTATAAAATAATCTATTTCACTTATAAGGAATCTAAATTTTATTTATACCTTCATGCGTATGATTACTATTCATAATGTTTATATTACCATTTATAAGGGTATGTTTCAATTCATAAGGATCAAGTAAGTATTAACAAAAAAATGTATGTCGATCTTATCAGACTTTAAATATCTTACTGAATGCAGCCATGTATGTCAGTTTTTCGAAATTCAAATCACAGAGGTGGTAAAATTATGTTTACTGGCTCGGTTAGAACAAAGTGTTGTTTTATAGAGACACAATGTTTCATGCATTCAATAGTAAATTTATTTTCAAAATCTTGGGGTGTTACATTCTCCCCTCTTTACAAAAATTTCTTCCTCAAAATTCACAGAATGTTACCTCATAAAGAAAATTGGGTAGGTATTCATCATAAGATCATAAGGATCCCATGTTGCCTCTTCGATTTTATGATTTTTCCAATGTATCTTTACTATTAGAGTTGTATAACTCCTCAAAACCCGTTCTTTAGTGTCTAAAATCCAGTTAGGCTATTCATAGTATGACAGGCCAGGTTCCAATTTTATTCTTTAAGAAGTGAAGAAATGTGTTGGGTTTGTCATGTACTTCCTCAACAATGAGACATGAAATACATTGAATACTTTAAATAGGCTAGGTGGAATAGCTAATCGATATGCAATAGCTCCAATTCTCTATAGTATTTCAAAAGGTCCAATGTACCTAGGGCTTAGTTTCCCTTTCTTCCCAAATATTATAATTCCCTTCCAGGGAGATACTTTAAAAGAAATGTGATCTCCCACTTTAAATTCCAAATCCTTCCTTCGATTATAGACATATCCCTTTTTACTTCTTTGAGATGCATTGATATGGGTTTGAATAGTCTTTACCTTTGCTATTGTTTCCTCCATAAGCTCTAGAACCACAAGCTTCCTTTCTCAATATTCATCCCAACAAGTTGGTGTACGAAATCTCTTTCCATAAAATGATTCATATGGTTCCATTTGAATACTTTAATGGAAACTATTATTATAAGAAAAAACCACTAAAGTTAAATATTGATCCCAAATACCTTGAAATTCAAGTGAAAATGATCTAAACATGTCCTCTAAGGTTTAGATTATCCTTACTGAATGCTTGTTAGATTTTTGGTGGTAAGCAGTACTCAAAAAAATATCATTTTCCAAAGCTTTATGAAGACACTTCCAAAATTTTGATGTAAATTTTGGATCATGATAAAAAAAAGTTGATTGAGGTGATCCATGCAATCTAAAAACTTCACAGATATAGAGCCATGCTAGGAGCTCTAGTGTAAAATCCTCCCTTGTAGCAAGGAAATGTGCATATTTCATAAGTTGATCATCAATTACCCAAATCACATCATTCTTCCTTGGAGTTTTGGGTAATCTAGTGAAAAAATACATGGTTATCTCATCCTATTTCCTTGTAGGAATAGGTAGAGGTTGCATGAATCCTCTGGGATGTCATCTTTTGGAATTTACTTACTGGCAGACTAGACATCTTGATACATAATTAGTAATTTCCCACTTAATGTAATCCAACAAAAAATTCTCCATCAAATCTGAATACATCTTAGTGCTACCAGGATGTATAGAGAAATTTGAATATGGGCATCATCCATTAAGACCCATTTTAGTTCGGGTATAGCGAGAACACAAAGCCTCATCCCAAATTTCAGAATTCCATATCCACATACGAAAACTACCTATTTCCCATCATTCACACATTTAATTTTATTTTTAGGATTCTCATCATCAGATTGAGTAGTTTTAGTCCTTTACAATAGAGAAGTTTGGGCAACTAAATGAAAAAGTAGTGATGTTTCACCTTCTTTGATAATTACCATATCCATTTTTACTAGATCCATAAAAACAGGATCCCTTTCAATCTTCACTTGGTTTAGGACTCCATGATCCTTCCTGATCAATGCATCAGTTACCTTATTTTCCTTTCCTAGGTGGTAGTGTCTTGAAAAATCATAATCTTTGCATATTTCAAGCCATCAACTTTTCCTCATTTTGAGTTCTTTTTGTGAGAAGATATATTTCAATCTCTTATGATTGGTATATATCTCACATATTTCACCATAGAGATAATGTATTCATATCTTCAGAGAAAAGATTATAGCTTCTAACTTAATACCATGAGTATGATAGTTTTTTTCATGAATTTTTAACTTCCCAGATGCATAGGCAATAAATATATCATTACGCATAAGGACACAACAAAGTCCTTTCATTGATTCATCATATAGATCACAAATCCACCATTCCCTGATGGTAGAGTTAGGATTTGAGAATTTACTAATATCTTCTTCAATTCCCCAAAAAATTCCTCACATTATTTTTTCATACGAATTTAACCCCTTTATGTGTATACTTGGTCATTATGTTGGCTAAACAGGTGATGTTTTGAATGAAACACCAATAATAACCTTCTAAACCAATAAAACCACATACCTCAGTAATGTTTATTGGAGTAGGATATTCTTTCATAGACTTTTTCTTCGTAGGATCAATAGATATTCCATCCTTAGATACAATTTGGATAATAAATAAAGATGATTGAATCCAAAATTCACATTTTCTAAACTTTCCATATAATTCATTTCTTCTAAGAGTCTTCAGAATCGTGCGTAAGATATTTTCATGATATATGTATATTTGAGAGTATACCAAGATATCATAAATAAATACCACCACAAATTCATCAATATATTCCTAAAAAACTCTATTCATTAGATCCATGAAAACAGAGTGTGCATTAGTCAGTCCAAAAGGCATTAATGTAAACTCATAATGCCCATACCTAGGTCAAAATGTTTTCATTATAATGTATTAATTCCTTACTCACAACTAATGATATCTAGATCAAAGTTCAATCTCTAAAAAATATTGTTCTCCATGAATTTTATCAAATAAATCATCAATGAGAGGCATGTGATACTTGTTCTTTATTTTTATAGCATTGATCTCCCTATAGTCATTTCAGAAACTCATAGATCCATCTTTATTCTTAATGAAAAGGACTAGGGCTCCCCATAGAGCAACACTAGTGGGAATAAATCTTTTATCACTCAATTCATCTAGTTTTTTCTTAAATTATATTAATTCCACAGTGGCCATTCTATAAGGGGTCTTTGATATGGTCCTTGAACTAGGAATTAAGTCAATAGAAAACTAAATTTTCTTCTCTAGAGGATGTCCAGGTAAATACTTTGGAAACACATAAATATATTCTTTCACAACAGGTCCATCCTCTTTTTGAACATTCCTTTCCTTTCCCATAGTTATTGAATTCCATTCCTCTCCAATAATTTAATTTAGTAGAGCTACTGGGGGTGGATCTAGAGAAGAATCATCTGGTGAGGTTTCTTCTCCAATGATAAGGTATTCAACACCATTACCAAAAATTTAAACTTACCAATTATTTAAATAGATTTTCACATAATAACCTGAAATCCAACTCATACCAATGATTATATCAATGTCAATCATGGGTATGATGATAAGATTAAAAATTAAAGCACTTTTATGTGTCATGAGGGGGACTAATCAACACATATTTATTAAAATGGTACATCCCTTAGGAGTTTTGATAGAAAACTCATTTATAAAATAAAATTTGACATGTATAATTTTGTTGGAAAACTGGTAATATATAAAAGAATGCAATGATACAGAATCAAATAAAGAATTGTCTGTGTTTGAGGAAAAGATTAAAGTACCTACCACCACATCTTTAGGAACTTCAACCTCAGTAGTTGTGATTGCATAAGTTTGGCCTTGAACCCTTGGCCTTATTTGGGGAAAATTTCACTAATTATTAGGACATTAATGTGTATAATTTCCCATCTCATTACAACTATAACATTAAACATTGCTTGTTTATTTATTTTCCTTGCAATCATGAGATTGGTGGCCTTTTTCTCCACACATGTAACATACTCCCATTCCCTTTAGGTAGGTCTTAGGGTGTTTCTTTCCACAATTACTATAGGGTGGAAGGTCAAATATTACCTTCTTCCCCATTTCAATATTTCATTTTCTAGAGATTTCAGTAGCCCTATTATTCTCTTGATTTTTTTTAAAGTCATAAGACTTAGAAAATTATTTTTCATTATTTATAGCACATGAGACTATATGTTTATATGATGAGAAATTCTATGAGACTAGTGCCCTTTGGAGGAATGGTTTTAAACCATTAAAAAATTGATCAATATTTCTCCTTGGATTACATATGTAGTTTTTGGCATGCCTTGCTATCCTTGTGAAGTTAGCTTCATACTTTCAAACATTCTTATCCTATTTTTTCTTCAGATTCAGAAATTTCTTTTCTATATCTACTTGTTGCTCACAAGGGAATTATTTTTCTTCTAAAATTTCCTTAAAATCACTTTATTCCATCTCTTATATTTCTTCCTCCTACTATGTGTTTTGGATTAATGACCACCAATTATCCTAATCTCCCGATAGATAATAAACTACCAAGATTACCTTCTCTCTTTCATTACATCACAAAGTGAGAAATATCTCATCTAGTGAAATTATCTACTTCTCAGCTAAAAATGGGTTTGAAGTCCCATTAAATGATGGAAGTTGTAGTCACATAAAGCGATATAACATAGTTCTTCCATGTTGTGGTGCATAATGCTCCATACGGGCAAGGTTATTGTTCATAACCTAAGTCAGTTGTCCTTGTATAGTTTTAAGTTTCTCAGCACCAGTCATAGCTCCAGAGCCAACATTATTATCTTGCATCAGAGGTCAATCCCTACATGGGATACATGGGTTCATACACATTCCATTCCTTCCACTAGGAAAAATTTCTAAATAATGGAAAACACTAGATTACTTTATGAATCATAATGTATAATCTCAACTTAGAAAAATACTTAACATAAATTGACATCTTATGCACGACGAATCCCATAATCATAAACATTGTCTCTTTGAGGAAAAATTTACATATAAATCCTTAATAATGAATTGTAAATAAAATTTGAATTATATTAACCATATCCCCTAAGTGTGTCAAACTATATTCACAATAAGTCCTATTTTCATTTACCGGGATACCCCGGGTCAAGGCCAAAACTCATTATCAGACTTTTCACCCCTATGTACTTCTGTGCCAGAACCACATCCACTTGTAGTACCCAGACAGAGATGTATTTACTATCAAGATCCACACAATATATTCTTTACCTAAATTATAGGATGTTATTGTATTTTTATTCTCAAAGGTTATATTAGGGTTTTCCCCTAATCTATGTTTTCTAAATCTAGTTACCATGTTTTCTACTAAACTTCTTATGTAACAAACTATAAAACCCAACCGCAGTTTCCCGAAGCTGGTGCCTTATTTTATTACATTGGAATATAAACAAGGAATATTCATCCTAAAAGATAGAGTAGTTTAGTTTATTTGGAAACAAGTTATATTTATAAGTTCAACATTACAACTTGAAAATAAATACAACATAGAAATTCTATTGAAAACATCCATATCTCCAAGGTTATCCTTACAATTCATTCAAAATATAATTATTCACATACTGGAAAAAAAAATTAATACATAAGAAAGGGGTGAGATCAAATTCTAAGGAATAATTATAGAGAAATATATCATAAACTAAACACTAGGCATGGTGAATAACTAAAAACACATGCCTTTAAAAATAAATTTGAACATAATATGTCAGGAATAAGAGATGAATAAATAATGCCATAATAAAACATAATCATGGGTATTCTACTTTCTGAAAAACCACATAAACTATCAATTACTAGTTTCATAATGAGGGAATTACTAATGCGGGACATCATAACCAAAGTGTCAAGTCCTCATGCAAATACCATAAATATCCATTTTTTCAAGGCCTCATGCGAGAACTAGTTTCTCATGAGACCTAATGATGCAATGAGGGGCTATAAAAAGCCCCACCTAACACTTACTAAGTCTAATAAATTTCTCATATGAATGGTAAAAAACATAAACATCGTATACATTGATATTGAAACTAACATATGAAATTTAAATAACTTTCCCCAAACATTAAGCGTAAACACTATCCATTCGCAGTAAATTGGTGAATGATTTTAAGATAGAACATCTATATTCAAACTAATCATAAAAAATACAATTAAATATGGTAGATAATATCATAAAATATCAATCCCAATAAAACATAAGAATCAATAATAGTGTCGAAATAGATGAAGATACTCTTATAAAATCATCGGCTAATTCTTAAGATAAATACTCTTTTACTTTGAAAAGAAGATTTCTTTTGGAAAAGTCTTAATATAAAACCAGAAGTGAAGTAAGATAGTATTATAAAAATAAAATGAGTTATTTTAGGATTATAATGGTTGATAAAAATATATTATATAGTGACCTTGAAAATAGGTTTGAATTTGAGAAATTCCCTTGAACCGGGCTTGTATTTCGAGAATAATTTTGGAAAGATCCTTTAAAAAAATATAAATCCGCATAAATGATGGTAGGAATATTGTTGGTACATACATATAAAATATTAACAAATAATTTATGAGGAGTAAATATGAATAAATAATAATTTTATTGATCTATGTAGAGAATAAGAGTAACCCGAATGAAAATGGAGGTTTGGGTAGAAAACCCTTACCTTATGTCTGAAGGTGTTCCTCACTTGATATTAATGACCTGAAATTTAGGTTCATAAATTTATGATTCCAGAACCTCTTATACATTTAATATATTTATTATAAAATTATTATGTTCATTCATGGCCTTTTTATGGGTTAATAAATTCTATTTCATTGTTAGGTAGCGTTTTCTTCCTTGGTTAACATGATCTGTTTACTTATATTCATGTACGGATAAACATTTAGAATGAGAGTGGTTTTACAAAATAGAAGTTTTATTTTATTAGTGAAAAATAAAAATTTTACATGGTTATAAAATTTATTTGGTTATTGGGAGTGAAGATAAATCATTATATTAAACTTTATTGACAATAGTTTGGGTTAATTGGCGGTTTTTGATCATAATGAACTCAATTTGATTTATAAATTAGTATCATGTGTACAAAAGGATTACAGAACCTTAAATAAGTTATAATACATACATTATGGTATGTTTCAACCATAAAAAGGCTTTATGACTAGAATTAAAGGTGGTAATAGAAATTGAAAACCCGTCGTCCTTGAATGTGATAAATTAACACATCTCAGATGGTGTTTTCATTTCTAGTATAAAATAAGGGGAAATGAGGGATGATGAATAATTCTTCCTTTATTAGAGAAATATTATAATAAATTTAATTCAATTGAGTCATCACAACATTTGGATTAAAGGATTTGAGGAAATAAAATAAAACAAATGAACTTGAATGGAAATTAAAATAATTGAAAAGAGGAATTTACCTCTTGAAATAATCTTCCATGAGAGATTCTTTATGTGGGAGGATTTAGTATTTTTATGAGAACAATGGATTATGGACATGGGGGAGGATCATGGGAGGATATTTGATCATAATTTATACTAATAACAGGGCTTGAGAGGAGTGAAGGGAATAGGGGAGTGTTGGTGGTTTTTATTGTGGAGGAGAGGAGGGGTTTCTTAACATTTTAATCATTTGTTTATATTTTTTCCATAACGGAATAAATAGTGAAGATTACATGAAAAAATAGAATAAGTGAATGTGAGTTTTAACCAAGTGTTCTTACATTGTCTATGATTCTAGTAATAGCGCATTTAACACAAAATGTATATATACGATAAATCACCATTTTTCACTATCCATAAAAATTCATGTATTTTAGAAAAATCCCAAAAATTCATGCTAACCATTTTTAAACATTTATAATCCAAATATGAACTTCATATTATCAAAATAATTTTCTAAATATGTAAAAAGTTAATTTTTAAATGAAATCATTATTTACATGAAAAATACAGATTTAAATTTAAAACTGATTTTATAGTACATTCCAAAATTAACTAAGGACTTATTAATTATAATAAAATTATAGGACACCAAAATATTTATTTTTTAATATATTTAATGAAAATTAATTTCCTTTTAAATCAATTTAGTAATTTAAAATTGTAATTAAATATTTATTACTCACAAAAATACCAACACTTAATTGTTAATTTCTAAAATACTCTATTTCACTTATAAGGTGTCTAAATTTTATTTATACCTTCATGGGTGTTGTTAATATTAATAAGGGTACATTTCTATTTATAAGGGTTAATTTACTATTCACAAAAAATGTAAGTTGATCTTATCATACTCTAAACATTTTACTGAACGAAACTGTGTATGTCAGTTTTTCAAAATTCAAATCACCATGGTGGTAAAATTATGTTTACAAGATAGGTTATAAAAAAGTGGTGTTTTATGGAGACTCATTGTTTCATGCATTCAATATTAAAGTTATTTTCATAATATTGGGTTGTTACATAAATCATGTATTCCATATTTCAAAAAGCGTAAAATAGTATACGAGAATAATACACGTTGGGTAGATTTTGATTGGTATTCACTGGATTACCTCCAAGGTAGAAGTATCTACACAATTAATTTTAAATGAATTTTTTAAATTTGCTTAAAATTATAATTGGTGATAATCTAAAGGAAATTTAGATAATCATTAGGATAAAATGATTGATTAATTAAATATAATAATTAATCGATTTAAGCATAATTTATCTTAAATAAGGGCAATTATGAATTGAATGCAAGTTTTATTAAATGTGTAATTAACTGCATGCTAGTGGATGATCATGATATAGACCATAAATTTTGTATTTGATTGGTTTAATTTAATTTATTATCAAATTAAATTGTTTTAATGCATGCCTTCTCTCCTCATTGTTATGTAGGAAATGTGTTCCCATAGTGTCTTTCATGTAAACCGCACCATTTCCCCTCAGATTCATGTGAGTAAAATGCAGATGTAATGAATAGAGCTCCCAAGATAGTGGAAGTAGTTCAAGTTCAGAGTTGAGGAGAAACCAATCCAAGGAGATACATAGGTGGACATGTGGAAAGCTACAACACAACCCTCAATGGTTCAAGGTGTTATCCCCTAGGTCAGAGGATAGTTTATCACCCACTAGATAAAGAAACCATTAATATAAGCTTGTTATCAGACCCTTTATTTTATTTATATCAGTTTCATAGTTATTTCATTATGGATATTTTTTCATGATCACATAATTAATGAATTAACAAGCATGCAATATAGAACTCAAATAAACTAGCTAATGCGTAAATATTATCTAAGACATGGTTAACCAATTAGGTAATCCCACATAATATTAACAAGCATGTGATAAAGATAATGTATGGAAATTTATACATAAATGATAAAATCCCTCAATAAAATGATAAGTCGGTATAGCCTTCCATTACATCGGTTAGAATCAAACCATAATTCAAGGTGCTTGACTAGCCAATGTTGGGGTGCTTTCAATTATTGTGGAATTTTAACTTGATATTTTGGGTTTACTTGAATTGGTTCACATAAAGGGTTGAATTAAAATGTAGGACTTAGTGTAACTAAGACGTAGAGGTTGAGGAAATATAAATTAATGATTTCCAGATTGGGGAGTCCACTCAGCAGATTAAGGAACTGCGAGTTAATATAGTTGGCAATTGGAATGCCTACTTAAAAACTTTAAAGTTTCTTGAAAAAATAAAGTTGGGGTAATGAGAAGGGGAATATGGATCCCTGCCACTAGGATATCCAAGAAATAGGGTATTCCAAATCCAATGGTGATGGATACTGGGTTTTGATAAAATAGTGGGAGACTAATAAATATAATATTCATTTATTTGTCTAAATTTTTTCAAATAAATTACTAAATCTTTGCTTATCTTATTTGTATAAATGACATTAAAAATTTCATCAAACTTATCATGATGATCTATACTTGAGAAGGAAAACATTCTCATTGGCACAAATTTCCAAGAGTGGCAAAGGCACATATGTGTCATCATTCACAATAAAAGAAAATTGTATGTTATAGAAGAACCTTTACTGGTTTCACCTAGAAATGCGGCTAGTGATGAAGAATTTTATATCTATTATAAAAATCTAAATGATGCTACATATGTTCAATGCTTCATGCTATCATCCATGTCCAATACGATTTTAAATAAAAATGAGGATATGTATTCCTATAAAACGATGTCTCATATTTAGGATCTCTATCAAGAGAAGGAGAGACAATAGAGGTACAAGATATCCAATTCTTTGTTTATAACTATGATTGGAGATTCTGTGCCTGAGGGGCCAAATGTAGTCAAGCTTATCATCTACATTGAACACCTAAACATCTTAGGGATTAAATTCTGGATGAGTTTCATATAGATCATATACTTTCATCACTACCTAAGACCTTGTCTAGTTTTATTGTGAATTATAATATGAGTAATAATGAGAAGACTTTTCCAAAGATTATGACCTTAATTATCTATGTGGATAATGACACGGGGCTTCACAAACCCACAACCTTGGTTTTTCTTAATCATGCGCCCCATCCCAGCAAATTGTGCAACCCAAAATAGAGGGGGATTTCATGGTTTGTGAATTTTTTTTCAAACCATGTTCCTCCTTATGAGTAACCATGAATCTCTATTTAATAGGCACATAGTTTTGGAAATCCATCCACAACTTTTAAGTTCACTCAAAATTTAGTTTTAAAATTACCTGAACCCACAAAACTCATTCAAATCGAACCCCATTCAACCACCGACATCATTTCATGTTTTTAAATCCTCTTAAAAGGATTCCAAGCCCTCTTTACCTCTTTCCTTGGTGGTTCAAATCCTAGATCAAAGATCTTCACCCTCCTAGTAAGAGGATCTAATCCTGGTTGTTATCACGTTCTTCTCCCGTTCTTCTCTCTTTCATTAATGGAAGTTATTATCTATTTTTGTTGGATCTAAAACTAGTTTATGGATATAGATTTGGGATTTTATATTTATATCTTGATTTAAGATATATTCATTTTTTCCATCTTGATTTAGGTTTTAAACCTTGATCTCATTTTATGCCATTACTTTGCTAAAATTGGGGATTTCTGTTGGGAGATAGCTCATCAATGAATCAATGTAGGTGGTATATAATTAAAATACTATAGTATTGATATGAATTATGTATATTTAATTATATAATTGAAAGAGATAATTTAGCAATTTGAATTTCTAAATTGAATTAATTAATGTGGTCAATTATTTAATAGAGGAATTGGGGATTTGATTGAATAATGTAATTTTTGAATTGGGATAATTAATTAATGAATTATTAATCAGATTATTGAATTGTAGAATTAGGGATAATTCATTATTTAGTTAATTATTAAAAATTTTAATTTTTAATGAAGAGTAATAAATTATTGAATTAATTATTAGAATATTGTGATTTTTATTAGATTAATTAATTATAAATTAATTAATGGAGTGAATGTGGTTAATTAATTATTGAATTAATTAATATAAAGGATGTGATTAATTAATTGTTTAATTAATTAATGATGTGAATGTGATTAATTAATTGTTGAATTAATTAATGGAATAGATGTGATTAATTAATTGTATAATTAATCAATGGAATAAGTGTGATTAAATAATTGTGAGATTAATTAATGAGAGTTAATTTGACAAGAGGATTAATATTGATTAATCTTGATTGATGTGATATATTGAAGCATGTGATATTGAGAGACATGTGAATTTGTGATATATGTAATATATGTGATATGTGTAGTTGATTAATAAATGATTATGGGACATGGAATGATGCTCAAAATACCCATAGTGTGTAAAAATGCATGCATGTGAATATTTGTATAGGACAAGAACTAATGCTCCAAATACCCATGAGGTGTGGGACATGGAATGACACACAAAATAATCACAAGGTGCTAGAAATGACATTATATGCTCATGAGACTAGCATTGGAATATGGTTCCAATAGTTGTGATGGTAAATTGAAATGAAATATACAATGAAAACCCATTTGTTAAATGAATTATGAATTGATTATGTGAAATGTTTCAAACTCCATCATGGGCCGAAGCAGGTATTGAGGTTCGAGTGTCCTCAGGAACCAAGGGGTTTCTCTAGTTAATTAAAGAGTAAATGATAATGTGATAAATTTTTTCTTACTCATTGTACTTATTTCATCATACAATTGCATACACTATTATTTAATAGATAGTATTTTAGACGCCATTGTTGTTGTCCTACTAAGTTATACTCACACCCTACTTGGGCTGCCTGATCGGTACCTGAATAGATTTAATGTTTATAGGATAAGATAATGGAAATGAACCTAAATTATATGGATGATATGGTTTGGAGCATGGATGAGGGAACTAAACATCATTTAGAACATCTTTAGGGAGTTTTCAGTGTCTTTATTATTAGTTTGCATTGAGACACATGGAACATTCTTTAACATGGAAATATTCTGTTCAGTTTTGATTCTATACATCCAGTTTTGGTCATCTTGTGACACAGTTATTGTTCTATTTGTGGTTATATGTTATTGAGTTATAGAATTTATTTTCCACTGGTTTATTACTCTGAGAAAAGAGGGTATAGTCTCCCCATGATCAATATTAGACCCTCACTACTAGTCGGTAGCCTCTGGCATATTGGGAGGCGTACCCGAGGTCATGTGGTAAGCTGGCTTGGGGAAAAGGAATATAGAACCCAGGCCAGGAAATAAAGGAAAATATGTCATTGGAGGATATGTACATCTATGGATGGTGGATAATCCATCGATATGTTTATGTTTTGGTTCGGAATGTGACTGGGAAAGTAATTCCTAAGGTGGGGAGAACCATAAGGGGAAATAGCCTATGGCTATGAAGGGGGTATATTGGGTTGATATAAATGAGATGGGTGTGTTTAGAAACATATTGGCATGATTCCTGATAGCTTAGTGATGAGCTATGTTAAGTTAGAGTGATAGCAAAGTCCTGATATTTTTGAGCTAGTAAAATTCCTCAACCTATTTTTTGTTTTTGTGTTTTGTGGTCATATTAACTTTTCTTTTGGGTTATAAAACCTAATTACTAGAGTTTTATTGAAATATGGATTTTTTAATGGGTTTAAGGACTGATAAGTTCCTCAGGGTTTCAGATACGTTTCTGGAACATCAGGCCCTAGAAACTCAATTTTAGGAAAGGGAAGACAAAGGTGCCTAGTTTGATCAAATTGTGAGACCTACTATGGGAAACCGTACAACCCACTTCTATATAGAACATGGTTTTCAAATGATATTGGTGGGAAAACATGAATGTGTGAGACTATATATTCTTTTTAGAGATGTCATACACATGATCTGCACATTGTTTTCCAAACCGTGCACCTAACCATGAATAGTCTGGTACTTGGGTAGTGAGCACCGCATGGTTGGAGCATGGTTATGAAAACCATGTGTCCAAACCGTTTTGGTCTTTTAATAGTGTAAAATAAACATATTTCCCCACCATAATTATTCGATTTCTCCTCCCCCTTTATCCTATTTTTCATTCACATCACCGAGGGAACCTCCATTTTTTCTCTATATAGGCTTTGGCCTTCCCTCCTCATCCAAGATCTGAATCAAAATTCATAGATCTCATTGGAAGTGTATTGGAAATTTGTTTAATTCCATTTCTTATCTTTCTCATTTATCTTTACATATGAATTTATAAATATATGTGATCTTTTTTTCAATATTATAAGGGCATTTGTCTAAATCTTATATTACTCTCATTTCATACTGAGTTAGAGGTCGATATCAGATGAGAAAGAACCTATGAGTATAAGGTAGGTTGTTCCAAGCTTTCTACTTAATTTTATGGTTGTTTTGGGGTGTGTTACAAATTTTTCACGTTGGGTTGTCTGAGTGAGACCCCTCACTAATTCAAGATTGATTTTTAATTGATTAATTAAGGTTGTGGGATGCCGTTGATCATGCCCTCTACTATATATATATATATATACTAATCTAGGGTAAGGGAATTATGACCATTTTTAGAATTTTAGGCCAGTCAAATTGTTTTAATTAGTTGAATTTTTATATGACTATTATGGTTTCATGGGAATATGTGGGGCATGGCCCATATACACTTGGGTGATGTTGATCATTGGAGTTGAGGTGACATGGTTATCAGTTTGAGGGAAAGGACCAAGACATATGAGGTAATGATGACCGCCTATTTTATGTTACATGGTCATCGATATTTAAGGTGATGAGGTAGTTAGGATGAGGGCATAGCTCTTGGGACTTGGGATGGTGTTACCCATCCAGATTTTAGCAACATGGTCATAGGGGCATGAGGTTATAGATGATGTGGTTTAGGTTATGTTGGTGATTTAACCTCACCATTAATGGTAGATGTGTCATTGGAGTTGTATACACATAGATATGAGCCATTTGAGGTGATGTTGACCTCTTATTGTGGGAGGAGGCCTCTGTAGATATTGTGGATTAGGGGATAGTGTTGAATATCAGCTATATTGGAGGTGATCATCAAAGAAAGATGCAATGGATGGTGATAGACCATAAGGTGGTAGAGTTGAGACCATCAGTTTGGTGTTGAAGATTTATATTGTATGTAAAGAAAATGGTCTGAGATTATTGATGGATAGATATCACCATGACTCGAGATGTATGACTGTTTTGTTGATGATGAATTATTTTTTAGAGGAAGAATATCATCATGCCTCAGGACATCAGGTTTTTGTGTTGATGGGGACCTTATAATGGGAGGTTTGAAGGACTCGGGACTTATTGATTGGGCATTCTATTAGGACGCCTAATAGTTGATTGATGGCACAAGGTGCTGGGTGACATGATTATGGGTGGAACCTGAGGGTTCACCTAGTATGACCATATTCATGGGATGCCTTAGAAACTAATCCATGGTTCATCAGCACTAAAATTATATATTTTCATACCTATGTGGTTTGATAAATTTATATTTAGGGGCATGTACCAAAGATATACCAGTGATGGGTAATGTAGGAAAACACTTCCTTAGAGAAATTGAGCTCAAGGAAAGTAGTTAAATTATTAAATGCGTGTATGTTGCCTTTTTATTTATATTTTTCATAAACCTGTATAATTATGGATGCAAGATAGGTACACATTGGTGGTTACCTACAGAGTTCATTCTCACACCCTACATAGGCCCCTCATGATGCATGTAGACTTTATGCCTTTGAGATCAGGTAAGGGATCAGGCTTAGGAGATAGACCTTTGATATCAAAGTTGTACATTTTTCATGGGATATATTGTAGTGGACCATGGTGGTTCTTGCATCGAGATGAGTTCCTTATTATCTTTTACATTATTTATATATGTAATTATATGGTCGACCACAGGTGACCCTACTTGTCTATTATTTTGTATGACCTATTATGACTTGTGGTCTATTTATCTGCAAATGGAATTATGCCTTTGGGCATGTTTATTAGTGATATTGTTTATTATGATTCCACTATGTTATTATATTTCCTATACTTAGTTATGATCCTTATTCCACTTAATTATATACATATGGACCATTATTATTATCATCACATGAGGTTATACTCTCCCCAATATCACAATATCAAATCCTTACTGATAGTACATAGCTTTTGGCATTTGAGGAGGCGCGCCAAAGGCCTAGTGTCTAACCATCCTGACCAACATTGAGTGAAAAACTGGGTCAATATTCTATAGTAATATATTTCAATGATGGTTCACTTCCCCCAAAACATTTTCCCAAAATATTTAAAATGAAAAAAATAGTTATGAAAAAAAAATAATTATTGTTATATGTAATATAAAAAATTTACTTACTAGGTTTCACTTATTTTGAAACATATATAGATTTTGGTCTTCTATGATAATTTCAATGATTACAATACTTATCAATTTCACAAAGAATTTCAATATAATTAACACCAAAAAAATTTATCTCAAACAAATATAGTATTGATTCCACCATCATTCTATTGTCAAATAAATATTTATTATATTATAATGAAGAATTCAAAATATATATCATTGCATGAAGATTTGATTTTAAGTGTTAATCCCATCAAGCATTAATGATATTAGTATAAGGCTTACGATTTTCTATTCTTCCATGGAAAATTTTTTTAATTCCATTTTTTACCTTTTAATCTCTTTTTAAACACATCATAAAGATGAGTTTTTATCTACAATGATAATTCTAAATAATTAAATAAGGGGAGAAACCATTCATAAAATCTAAAATTAGTCTATAGAAGATATATTATATGATACAATGGTATTAAATAATTTACTATTAGTTGTCTTTAATAACTTTCAGGTGATAAAATTCTTATCTGAAACTGTGGATTACAATTCATTCTTGTGTTCACTTAGGTTTTTCAATGTGTAGAATGTAGTAGCAAACCCAATTTCATGGATGAAAATTTATTCCCCAAAAATCTCTTCTCCCAATAAATGATAAGAATATGAAATTACTACATACAATGAATGTAATCATTGAAGTTCAATTGGAAAGAAAATACACATGAGGCATGCTTGAAATAAATTTAAAATTATGAACTATTTATGATAGGTCAATTGTGATGGAAGACCATATCACATAGTTAATTAAAATAGAAATCTATAACAATTGGAATGTGGCGGAATAATGTGTCACAAAAACATTTTTTTTCTAATGATATCATACCCATTAGAAAATATAATGAAATTATTATTAGCAAAAAAATTGTATTTTCTCAACAAATAATTATTTACAATGGAAATGAATATCCATCGAAAATACTAATTAAAAAAAATGAATATTCATTGTAATTAACTTTTTAAGATGAAAATACACTTTAATCAGGAAAAAAAATAAAAAATAAAAAATAAAAAAGAAAAAGAAAATTAAAATATATATATAAAACTTTTCACATATAGTTCAATAAATATTTTACATATATTGTCTCCATTAAGAAATTATCATAATTGTTTTATAAAAAAAATATCATAGATCACTACGGTGGAGGAAGATCAGCTAAAATATCAGGAATATAGAACTCCATCCCTAAACATTGCATAAGTCATCACATCTACTCCATCATCTGTCCATGTTTGTACTCCCAACATCAACGTTGCTCCTCCTCCTCCTTCTACTATTAACGATGATCCTCCTACTCTCTAGACTTCTCTATATAATCTAATTTAGAGATAACAACCTCTCCTCATACTCTGTAGATGATTAATACTATACATGAGCTCTCTTTAAGCCTGATGATGACCTTGTAACAATACCATAATAACAAGCATATCAAGAACCTACCTAGATTACCCAAACTAAACATAACCTGAATTAGTACTGATATAGTCCAAAGGGTGTTCCTGGCCCCACAGGCTGAAGAATAACACATGAGCATCAAGAATTACCTTTGGGAATGATTTTTCTATACAGAACCCAAAATAAGGAAATAAAAATATAAAATATGTTTGTGTGATAAAAAAACAAGACAACAGTAGATATGTACAACCAATAAGAAAAAAAAGTTTCAAGATACTTAAAAACAACCATAGTGTTCAAGAAATTCAAGTCCAAACTCTTTGTGACATAAGGTCAGCTTTAGACCCCCACACCCTACTAAAAAAAACTCATCACTTCCCAAATAATCATTTCCCTTACCTGTATTAGATAAAACCAAATCGACATACACTCAAAGGTGTATACAGGGTTTGAGAAAACGTTCTCAGTAAGATCCAACAAATTGTTTCACAATCTAACTCTATAGAATAAATTAATTATGCTCATACATTTATAACCAATACATGAGTTACAATTTCACATAGACCAGGGATAAATCTCCCCTTTCACAGTTTATAAATCATACTTTAACAAAAAGGTTTTCAAATCATGTACCTAAATAATAAAACACACATTTCAATGATATACACAAGATAAAATAATCCCAAGAGTATCAACAAATTTAGTTTAATGATGACCCTCATTCAATTATCATGATCAATCGGCCACCTGGGGTGCACATTACCGTAGAAAAAGAAGAATAGACTATGATCAAAAGAGAACCTTCTTTCCACTAATTAGGAAACTATGGGAACACATTACCCTATAAAAATATTTCTAGGGGTATAGAAGTCACCTATGAGGATTTATCTCTTCCTCCTCATTGATCACTATTGGGTTTACATTAATAATGTAATTCTAGGTAATTTCATCCTTAAAACAACACAAATTGTGATTGAAAACCATTTCCAGTAAAAACACTAAGGGGTGATTCTATTTTCAAGGCTTCTATATTTCATAGAATCCATTTTCCTATCTTTAACCAACTTTAGAAATCAATATAAAAGAGAAAAAATAAGGTGCGTATAATCAAGATATGTAATGAGAACACCTATACTAAAACACGTAGAATAATAAAACCCATGGTAAAAAAAAGTGAATATGATTCAAGGTCCTGAAGAATCAATGTGGGGTCCTAGTTCAAGGGTTACTAATCATAAATCCCTACTTAAACATGTTCTATAATAAAGAAAAAAAAGGATCACATAGAACCACAATTCCTAATCAATACACCAAAAATATTGAAAACCTAATCAAGACCCCTAATTTCCAAAAAAATATATAATATATAATATTAGAATATATAATTCAAAAATTTCCACCATTGAGGAAGTCAATCCATGGGGAGAAATAAGAGGAATTTGAAGAAGAAGGTGATCCATGGTTAAAATAGAGTTCAACTTTCCAAGAGAGGTCAATGAATTCATCTAGCAGTTTTATTACCTAGGGATTTGGGTTAGAAGAGCCAAATATGCCTCAATAGAGAATACAAATTATACTAAGTTTAATTAGGGATGAATAAGTTGGATTAAGAAATAAATCAGGAGTTTTAGGTGAGAAAATTATGATAAATCTATAACTTCCCTAGCCCAGATCGGCGCCACCGACTAGCTAGCTTCTTGAATAGATATAAAGAAGATAAGAGATATCAGAATTATAGTCTAGTGGGATTCAAATAGGAAATACCTATTACCAACCTCCCACTAGCTAGTTGGTGGCCCTTACTAGTTAGTTGGTGGACTACCTGCAGCTCTTCCAGCTATAGGTCTGTGCCCACAACTATGGAAACCAATCGGGAAACCTCTCAACCAACCAAAAAAGAGTCAAATCCACACCCGACCCTTCTATACAATTGGAGACCATATTAAACATAATAAAAAATCTAGAAGCATCCAATATAAAGATAAATAAATAAGAACATGGGTAGTGTAGTGTGAAACCATGAGATTTTAAAAGAGGAACATCATATTGGATAACATATATGACATAAAACAACAATTTTATAAGGTAATGTAATACCCTAAGACTTTATGATATATATATTTTTAAATAAATTCAATATCTTTGATATCTTGTGATGCATGCAACACTAGGTTTAAACAAAACTATACACTTTATTAGAATATAATTATTTAAACATGGTCCTTGAAACCGATCCATTAAGATGATAGTTATAAATAGGACTAGATAAATTATAAAAATTATATTTTTCACACATGTATAGAAAAATAAAATTATTATATATTTATTTTAAATAAAATAATAATCATTTGAAAGAAAAATAAATATTTTTTGAAAAACTATATTTTTCTAAAAGGTGGTTTAATCGCCCTTTGCACACATAACTTCAAATTAATTTTTACCATTTTTAGAAAATTTGTTTTATAAAATTAAATTAAAATTTTAATTCATCATATAATAATTAGTTTCAGATTAATTTTTTGGATTTTTCTGAAAAGTTTCATTTTTCGATGAATAGTGAGAAAATACGGATTTTTATTAAAAACTGCCATTTTGTTTTAAGCATTTACAAGATCAATTTTATTTTAGCATGGTTTTAAAATTAAAATTTGTAAAAATATATATTAAATAATCGAAATTATTTCAATGCAACCAATTTCACATTTAATTTTGATATAAAATATTTTTAGTCTTTTGAAAGATTTTCTTATGGAAAACTATTTTTTCGACACAATTGTGGATTTAATTTTAAATTAAATTGTACCACTTATGTGGGTTTAATTTTGAAAATAATATTATATATTTTTAATAATAATAATAATAATTTATATTACATAATAATATACATTTAATTTTTTACCTTAATGAATAATTATAATAGTAAATAATAGTTATCATGGTTAAGGTAAAAACAGATTTACTGGGGGTTAAACAAAGAAGAGAAGGGTTAAAAATGACCAAAAACTTATCTAAGAAATATTTCTTGGTAATATTTTTTTTATCCCTTAAAAGGTTCTAAAACGGATCATTTTGAATCTTTTTTGGCTTGAGAAACAAGTGTGTGTAATTATTTATTTAAAAAAAATACAAAACGTGTCATCTCTCCAAATTATATAAGGCCACCTACAATCCTCTCATTTCAAATATTCCAAAACCACATTGATTCATAGAATTAATATACAAATAACTTCACTAATTCCCTTTTATCATACTAAAGTCCTTGGTTTGGTCCTAAGTTGTACCTAGGATGGATTTTGGTGCAAACAAAAAAGAAGTCATTTGAAGAAGAGGTAACATCCTTAACTGGAATTTTTTACATTATTTCTTCTTCCAACCCATTAAAATTTTATTAAAAAATTGTTATAAAATAACATCAGTATATTAAATATTACTATATATTTTTTATGTTAAGTTAATTACCTAAACCTACCTTCACCCCCTCAAATGAAAAAAAACAATTGATCCTGTGTACAACATACTATTGCCTCACAAACTGATGTAATTCGTTTCCATCACCACTTTTTAAAGATAGATCTAATGATTTATTTAAGGTTTATATATATATTATATTTATGATATAATTATACTTATTTAATTATAATATCACATATACCTTATTACTTTCCATTCCATAGGGAATATAATAACGCCGCTTCACCTCATAAAGTGATGTGGTTCATTTTTAACATAGGATTGACATAGAAGGTAATTAATATTAATATTTTATTTATATATGAAATTAATAATACTTATATACAATAAATATATCATATACTTTATTAACATACTATCCATTGAATTAATAATAACGTCCTTCATGGGTATGGCGATCAACCATCTCACGATGAAATGTGATTCGTTTTCTCACCAATGCTTTTCATGGAAGGTAAAAAAGGGTAAATTTAAAGAAAATATCTGATATATATTAAATTAAATTTATAATTTAAAATTAATAGACAATGAAATTTCTTACAATTTTATCTATTAAGGAAATAATAACGTCGCTCATGCGTACATATGTCCTATAGTTTCCATGAAGCAATATGATTCCTTCTCCATATTCACGAATTTGACAATGATTATAAAGATGTAACAAATGAAAAAAATACATTTATAACATAAATATAATTATGAATATGATTTAACTATATCATATTTTCAAAATATATAACATTCATGATAAGAAAATTATAAGAAAATAAGGAAATTAACACGAGAAACAATAGTGATAATGAAAGATTATTAATGAATGAGTAATAATATGTTATAAAATGATTATATATGATATTATAAATATTAATATGTATTTGGTATAAGTTAATTATTTTTTTTAAAAACTATACAATTGGTTAAGGAGTGGTCAACTAAAGGGTAGCGTGATGTCAGAGGTTTATTAACTCAATTTCAATTCACTGGGTTATACAACTGCATCATTTATTATATTATGAAAAAAATATGTGTGAAATTAATTTTTATTGTTTTTTGTTGTATTTAAACTTCTATTTATATGGATATTACTTTTATAATATAATCATTCCATTGATTAACTCTCACCTCAATGATATGAAATTTTTAAGGGTTTCATCTCAAACTTCCTTCTTTGAGACATATGTTCTTTTATTCATCTAATCTATTTTGAATGGTATATATACACAATAATTAAATAATATATCAATAATAAATCCTAAATCATTATATTTTAAGTTAAAACACATCTAATTAATTTATGGGAAGTTATGATTCAAAATTTACCAAAGCGGTAGTTGTTTATATTCCAATCTCATTTTAATCAATATTGTTTATCCTTGAATTTACACTAAAGGAAATTATTTGATCACTGTATAATAAAAAAATTTAATTTTATTATCTTATGTTTATTCATGAAATTTCCCATCAATAGTGCTATTTTCTTCTCTTTGGTAGAAAAAATAATTGAAAAAATGTTTTTAATAAAATCCGACTTCATTTCTCTCTTCAGTTAAAAATCATTTTTCTTCCTAATCCATGTTTTCTAAAAATCTTTCTAAAGTAGTTTTATGATAATTTTTTAAATTTATTCTCACCCTTAAATGTATCTTTACAAAAAAAATTAAAATTAAACTTCATATCATTTTATGAACAAGTTAATTTTTGGATTTTCTTACAAAAAGGTGAAAGGAATCATTTTCATTTTGAATTTATTTAGTACGAATTAAAATCTTCCATGGTCATGACCACTGAATGTTTTAAAGATTAATTTTTCAGTTTCAAAGTTTATTTTAAGAAATAAATATTTTATTTAAAATTGTAGAAAGTATTAGATATTATATAACTATTTTCAAAATTTAAAGTGTATTTTCCTTAATAAATGTTCAAGGTGATCTTTAGAAATCATTTTCCATATAAGATTACATACTTTGATCTTACTCAAAGTTAAAAGCTTATTTTCCTCTAGAAAATTTTCAATATTTTCAAAATTAATTTCATTATTGACAACAACCGTTGATATTATAGATTATATCTAAATTATGTATACATGTTTATCACATATATACCTAGTTATTATTCCTTCCTTTAATGGGGTAATAGATTCCTTATAATCATTTCTCAAATTCCTTAATTATGAAATTAACTTTGAATATGATATGAAGTAATATTATGCAAACAATTTTATTTTCATGGGTAATTATTATGTTATTCATTATGATTGATTTCATTTATGTCTCATACATATATCATTACCATGTTATTATGGGTGCACCTAGATAGCACTTCAATTCATTGGGTAAAGCTTGAGTCTTTTTAGACATCATGTATGAGATTAGGGAGTAATCCTAATCCAATTTTATACTCTGGTCACCATGTGATATTGTGTTCGTAGTTATACATGACTAAGGTTAATGTCATGTTTTATGTTTCTACCACATCTCCTATCCTTCCATGATCATATGACACTATGTTCTATATGTTATGCTTCCATGAAATTATTCATGAGCCTTCTCATTATGATACCATGATACACTTTTCACTAACAAGTTATGTTTCCTTATAATTTTTATAACCTTACTAGTATTTTTAGGTGACCCATTTTTTATGTATTCCATATAATATCCCATGATATTTAGGAGCTTGAAAGTATTTATGAGCATGTTATAGAGAATAAAATAAAAAGTTTTATTTTTAGTCTCTCTTTGATGTACTGTGAACCTAGTCTTCCAAAGACATCGAGCCTTTACAATCCCTAAATTATATTAATGGATATTTATTATTAGGATTAATGTAACAATATTTCTAAAATGAATTGGTATCTATAGTGTAGTACCTAAACAAATATAGGAATATTACATGGAAGGTGTCAATCGAGAACCAATACTTGTCACTTGGCCTTTCTCGATACCATGCTGGGTTATCCGCATCCAAGATGCCTCATCAAAACCCAAACCACATATGTCCCAAACCTTAGTCTCGAACTCAATATCATGTATTTGAAAATTTCCAACCTCTTGCATCTCCATCAAATTCAATTAGAAATTAAAATAGTTAAAATATAAATTTATGTTAATTTTAAAAATAAAAAAATTATAGTAACCACAATCTAATTTCATGGGTCACCATTAATCTTTATAGTGGAAGGATCAATGTACATTATCTTATAAGAATTTAATTCCCTATAATCAAGATGCTCAACTACCTATATGAATATAACTTAAAAAATTTAAATATAAAGTATATATAAATTATTAAATAAAATTACTCACCATATGTCGTTGATGAATACTAAAGGTGTAGTTCTCACCTCCATGTGTGACCTTATGTCTCTATCAATTCTATCAACCTGATGATGATCTCCTTTGAAAAAAATATCTTGTCTAATAAGAGCACAATCCATCCAAAACCTGGGATGAGATGTAATTAGGTCAAAGACTACAACATAGACTGAAAAAAATAGTGACTCTGACTCTGGCCATAGACCTATTTCTCATATTGTTTAAAAACTAATGACAATTCCCACATATACAAATTTACCAGTAGTCTCAAATGTAGTCTCATGTTATCATCGACGAGATACCATAAAACCTACAAATAATTAATAATAAAAATTTAATTATTAAATAAATTCCAAAATAAATATTATTTATATACTATCCAGTAGTCAAACATGATACGACGAACATCAATGAGAATCCAATTTCACTCCACACATGGTCTAGAAAAATAATAACATATAATCTCATCCATCAGTCAAACAACTATATGTGAGAAACTACTAACAAAAATAAAAAATAATCAAATAATTATTACATAAATAATTAATGAAAATTAATTAAAATACATGACTGAACATACCTCTTCAATAATGGATCAAAATAAATAGGTATATTTCTCTTCTAAATAGGGTCTAGAATCAATAATCTGGCTAGACCACAACCCCTTCAGGTTGATTATGTAGTGAAAGAAATCGACAGGTCCGGTAACAAGTCATTAGGTTTATCACCAGAAAGGTCAGCATCCATGATAGCACGAAATAACTCATCGATATCTTCTATAGACCTCCAAAACACAAAAAATAATTCTATTTTCAAATAATTTAAAATAGATATTATATATTAATTATTACTATAACCGGCCCTTAATTGTGTCATTCTCCCTCTTCATCCTCATCTTTATATTCATCAAAGTCACTATCTTCATCTTCTCCTTCAGCATCATCAATTTTTATATGATCATAAACTTCATTAACACTTTATATTTTAGATTAATTAGTTAAATCATCAACATTATCAACACCATTGACCCATAACTGTTGGGTGAGGCCACTGATATTTGTATCTATTTGTGTAAAATATATATTTGGTGTTGCCTCTTGAAAATTTTCATTTTCTTGCACTTCAAAAGAACCACTTTCATTTACCATAAACGCATTTTAATGAGATTTCATTTATATCACAAGCCACTGGTCAATTAAATCTCTTAAAGCAGCACAATAATTTTTATAATAAATTTTAGGTGCTTGATAAGATAGGAAAAATGGTTCATTTTTCACATGAAGAATTTTATATTTAATTTCAATGACTTAACGTCATAGATGAACATGGAACCCTCTATTAGTATCAAAAAAATGATGTTTAAATAATATTACATAATTTTGAATCATATAACATAAATCAATTATTTTAACCAACATGCCATAAAAGTCAACTTAACTTTCTTTATTGTGAGATCCTTTTAAGTAAACACCATCATTTAATGTTTTATTTGATTCACCATATCTGTTTTCATGAAATTGAAATCTATTAAGAATAAATGCATTATAAGATATATCCAATTTAGATGGGGGTCACTCATTACCAATAATCAATTAATAATTTTATCCACATATTGTGATATCTGGAAAAAGAAAAAAAAATTAATAGTAGACCAATTAATAATTAATTTCATATGTTCAACCATAAACACATTACTTTTACAGTCTTTGAAACAAGTAGGAAAAATTATGTTTTCACTATTATTCAATAGTAGTCTGTACACTTTACACAAACTATTTCTTTATATGATCATCATATAATATACAGATGAATTAATACAAATTTAATTTAAAAAAATTCATGGAATATAAGGAAGTATAACTCTCTATAAAAATCATGTCATTTCCTCACAATTGAGTAGAACATATGTATGGGCTTTTTATTGTCCATCAGATGAAATTCATTGATCATGAACTCCACTAAAACCAAGTTCATGATATTTAAATACTCATAATTGATAGTACATTGCATCATCCACATTTACCTCATTGCGAACCATTAAATTATGTTTTTAATTGTAGCTATTATATTTTGAATGAACTATTTCATGACATGATCATCATATAATATAAAAATTAATTAATACAAATTTACTTTTAAAAAAATATAAAGAATATGTGAAAGTAGTACTCAGTATAAAAGTTGTTTCATTTCTTCAAAATTGATGAGAGCATATGTATGATATATTTGTTGGTCACTATCTGATATTCATTATTCATGTGTATGATATATTTTTTGGTCATCATCTGAAATTCATTATTCATGAATTACTCCAAAAAAATGTTCAAGATAGTTAAATACTGATAATGGGTGGTCCTCTAAATTGTCAACATTTCCCTCATTACGACCAATTTAATTATGTTTTGAAAGATATTCAGATTGAAAATAATAATAGGATAAAATTTAAATTTCCTCTTGAAAATAAAATTATGTAACTAAACATTATATCAATGCTTTGTTATGTACCTTTCAATTAATTTCTGCGTGTGTCTCTCATATGGGTACATCCATCAGAACTATACCGGTCCTCCACATTTTGCATCATATGAAAAATGTATTATCAATTGTTCCCCTGAATCAAAGTAAGTTGGTGGAATTTTTTCCCAATTTATATAAAATTTTAACAACATCTTGTTGGAAGCTACTCATTTCATTATAGTATGTTTTCATTACAAAAAAAATTCTCAGAAAAATATAATATTTATATCATCACATACAAAATCTAAGAAATAAACAACACTATAAGGCTAATCGATAATAATATATCAATTATTACATGACAATCCACACCATTTAATCTTATAATATGATAATTTATAATAAATCGAGACAAATTGAACACATAACCTTATGGTAAACTCAAATATGAAATCCAATGGTAGAATAATAAATTAGTTTATTTAGAAAGTGTATAATCCACTTTTTTTACTTCATTAATTTTTTTGATTTTTCATTTTCTAATAACTCACATTATAGATGCATGCAAATTTTTGATAGAACTAATCATGTATTTACATTAGATTTAGTCTTAATAGGTGTGTCTAAAACTATATTAATTATGTTATTAAAATAACTATCATGTTAAGAATCCCAAATTATTGAGTTGGATTTATTGAAAATATGCGAGACTATGCTTCATTTGTTATTATGTTGGATACATTATCCATAAAAAGGAATTAAGGATATTAATTGCCAATCCGGAAGTGTGAAGGTATTTTACAAGGAGCTTGTATGGTCAAGAGAAGGTAAAAAGGCATCTTGGAAAAAGAAGTGGAGTACCATGACATAACACAAATCATAGAGTGTTGAACTTTCCCAACCTGGGAAAGACCATACCATTTTTAGTGGACATGGTGAATATGAATAAGATATCATGTTTGTACATGCCTATAACATATGGCATGTTGAGAAGGAATTGACCAACATGAAAAAATAGAAACAGACCACACTATAGTGTTCCTTATGGTGAAATTACAAAGAACCTATGCAAAATTGTTAAGGCTAATATGGTCACATGGTATAATGTGGTTGAGTATTCCAAATGCCAATATGACCAATACTATTCTATGGATCTTGGTGTGATGCAATGGACTTGTGCCTAAGTGAAATGGACATAAGGAGACTATGGTGAAGGCCATAGTGGAAGTGAAGTGTTTAGTTAAAGACTTTCATTTCAAAGAAAGACAACACATGATTAACCACACCCTATATAAAAGTGTAGTAGTCTATGAGGATACCATTACAATATATAGATTCCCATTGTGGTCATGGTGTTATTCAATAGTGGTCATGCCCATTAGGTGGGACTACAAGACAAAATGACCAATATAAGATGAATGTTCTATAGTTCCTAGTCTTTTGGAGTCAAAATAGCTAGATAATTTTCACCATGTTATTGTGAATGTTGTGTTGATAGCTAACACATATATTTTGGGAGAAATATTTGTGGTGATTCTCGATCATTTCTTAATTGATTTATAAATCATGAGCCTTGAATTTAGGCCACAATACAAGTGTGACTCGAAGGGAGATTATAGTGTTAATAAGGTGAATTAATTGAGAATTAATTCACACTGAAGAATGAAAATTGATTGACCACAAAGTAGTTATGTTGACTGTAAGTATAGCAAACTGTAAATGAGTTATATAGGAGTAATGGATGGTTTTATTTATCCATTATTATATTGATAGGTGCCCATTTATTGGGTTTGTAACCTTCCATTTTATAAGGGATTATATTGAAGCAGGAAACAGGGAAGAAAAAGACCTGAGCATATTTTATATATAAATATTTTTGTGAAGGAAGAGTTCTAAGAGAGTGGATGGAATGAAGAATAAGGCATTGTCACCTATTGAAGAATTCACCAAATAATAAAATGGAATTTTTGTGAAATCAAAAAGAGAAGAGTAATTAAAAATTTATTATGGATGAAGAAAGTGATGAAAATAAATATTCAAAATAAGTGAACAAGAATCCCATCGGGACAACAATATATAATCTACCTATTCTTGATGATGAAAGAAAAGAAAGTGCTGCTAAAAAAAACTTGCATACCCATACACTACACAGAGGCAATCCTTTCACTGACAGTGAGTATTAGAAGGAAAGTTTGAGGGAGTTAACCTTGGGAATCAGTGAGTTATCCCTTAAACTTTGTAAAAGGGAGTGATCCATTTGAAGAGTATTGATATTTATAGTGATTTGGGGCATAAAAAACTGTCAATTCATTCTCTATGGACATATGCCAATGAGGGTGAATCATGTAATTTTCTGTGCCCCTATTTACATTATGCATGCACACAAAAACCAATAAAGAAATATAATGTATATATGGTACAAGAGAATAATGAGTAACCCATAAGGCTGAGAGGAAAATATCCACACACGGAAAGTGATACATTAAAAGGAACCTGTGTTTTAATTATTTAAGACATTACATTCCCAGATTCACCCCTTCCCTCTACAGGTAATATCACACTAAGACCCTTTTGAGGCACAAACAATTACTATCAGAGAGATATGTTAATTTATCTTAGATTTTTTATTTCTCCAACATTATCTAAATTTGTTTATTAGAAATTTTATTTATAGTGGAGGCTCCTATTTTGATGGAATTTATTTTAAAGAATTTAAAAAATAAGTTTATGGCCTACATGGAAGATTCATGTAGAATTCCATGAGACGTTTTTGAGGAAGGAATTTTTCTACTAGGTATACATAGAGTTATCTTTGATATAGATCAAAGAAACAATGAGATTGATGTATTTGTTGAAAAAGAATTAAAGGTTAGCTTCAGAGAAGAAGTATACAAGGAGGTTGTACATGGAATTTTCTCTAAATATATGTGGATGAAATTAGAGAAATTCCATGGAAAATATGGTGGAGAGTAACCTATAATTAAAATGAAATAAGAATAAGAAATATTCTAGAAGAAATAATTATCATACCAAGGTAAAAAATTATAAAACCAAAGTCATACCTGATTCTAACATTGGTTTGGAGAAAGTGTGTGTAATTTTAGAAACTATTTATGTATTGGAAAAAATATGAGATAAAGAAGTGGAAAGAACATCAAGTTCCCAATCAAGGATGTGTTCATTAAATGACCAAGAGAATATCCTAGCCTTATAATAGAAGGTTTGAAAATTAGAATTCATTAAAGAATTTTATTTTTCCATGATTGATGATTTGTCCATGGAAAACAAAAGGTATAAGAGAGAATATTTTTCCTTGAATTTTAGCTTAATTTTTTTTTAAAAAAAGATAAAATAATAAAATGAAATGATTGAATATATTTCTTAATAAATATTTAAGTAAATGGTCAAGGATAAGGAATTATATATAAACATCATTCCACTCAAAAAATCAACTTTAATAAAGGTGAAAAACAGGAATTAATTTTTGTTTATGTTTGAATTAAATTGTTACTAAATTGAAGAAAAAGTGTGAGACAATCATAAAGCTTTAGGATAGGATACACACATCAAATGAGAACATTAAAACTCATCCAAAAGTATTTTCAATGGGAATAATGATTCCAATTTTTGAAATAAAAAATTAAAGATAAATTTCATGAAATAGGGGAACCAAAAAGGAATGTTCAGCCAAATTGATACTATTGTTGAAGATTTGAGAACATTAAGAATATATTTTTTAAATCCAAAAAGTCTAAATATGTGATAAGGACTTCATCCATGCCTATATCTCAATCAGGAAGAGACCACATGAGGTATGATTCTTATAGTATATGTATCATCTATTCTAAACTAATTCAAACTTAAAGGTATTTAAATTGGATGAATTCATGTTAGGTAAAGATTCAATAAGGATACACTCCACTCCCATGACATACAAATAATGGGTATATCTAAGAAAAAGGCATGTTAAGCTGGAAAATTGGAATGATATTTTGGAGAGTAATTATCAATGAAAGGTTCTTTAAGAACAATGATCCATATTCCCACAATAACTCTCTTTGTAATAAAAGAATAAAATATGGGAGAAAAAGAGAGATGTTTTAAATCTTGTGAAAAATGTGGAAGAAAAAACAAATAAAAATCCACCAATAAAGAAACATTATTCCAAGATTTCTCTCTTGGATGTCAAGGAAGAAGTTTTCCAAAGTGGCGTTTCAAAAACCACAAAAAGGAAAAATATAATGATTCAATGGTGAAGAAATCTAGAGGTGAGGTCCTCTATTGATACAACTCATGAAAATTATTGTTCAAGTCTAATTAGTTCCATATTTGTGAAAATTTGAATCTAAGAAAGAATTGAACTGCTCACATCCATGAAGAAAAGTTTGTATAATATATTATAAAAGGTATATCCTTTGTAAATCAGCTTAGGATTACTTATATAAGTAATATTAATAAGTATGAGGTCAAATAAATGATGAAATTACGTTCCAAAAAGTTAAAAAAGTGAAAAAGAAAGATAGATGTCAATGGGTCAATCTATCTTGACAAACCCCAATTGTCTAAATGAGGAAGTTTGAGGTTCCCCTCTCCCCATATGATTTATTCTTTTTAACCATTTGTGAGAAGGTGAAAAATTAAGAGGGAGATAGAATCTGTTATGTGGTTGTGCTAGAAAAGAAAATTTTATTAGAGATAAAAAGAAGATCTGATAAGGCCACATACTAAGTGGATTCAGGCCATGAGAATAAGATAAGATAAGAAACAATAACAACCAAAAAAATTAAATTCACATAATTTTTTATCTAATAATATATTTTAAGCTAGATATTATTTGATGCTTTTAGGATATCCAAAATCCAATAAGTTAGAAGATTTATTACTAGAATTGGTATCCCTAATTTGAGAATTAATAATTGGTATCAAAATATAATGTTTTAGGAGGAGTAGTGATCAAAATTAAAAGGTTTCTTATCCTTATATAGAATTTCAAGATTCCTGTGAATATTAGGAAGGGAAAGGTTTCAATTGGTATCAATGTGTTTCAAAATTGATATAAATTTTAACATGAGGTATGATTAGCACAACCAAGTGATTTATTTTTATCCATTAATGGTTTAGTGTGACGGTGTATTGGAGATCACAGGTTGTTTATGTAAAGTGAAATAAAAAAACATTCTTGAGACTTCATTGATTTTCATGAGTGATAAGTAAAACATTGAGGATGTTTTCAAAGACTCTTGTTTCCTACATTGAGCTCTGAATTAGTGATCTTAGAGGATTTTTTGGCCAACCAAATTTTAAGTGTAAGTCTCACTCAATGGGTCTCTAATTTTTTTGGCTATTATAGAAATTGTATTATGAAAGTTTTCTTGAGAAGTGCATTGAATATAATTTTTTTCCATTTTCGTTCATAGGATTTGGATATTCAACATATAGTTGATTCCAAAGTTTGAATATGTTTTGAAATAAGGGATAAGACATAAGATGAGGAAGTCATCCATATCATTATAGGGGGGATTTAAATCCCATGTGGAATCCCTCTTTGAAGTTCATGACAAAGGGGGAGTTGACATTTCTTGGAGTTTCTTCCCACACATCAATGGACGAAAGTTTTAAAAAATAAAGGAAATTAACCCATTCAAAGGGGGATATTAAGATTCAAAAGAAAAATTCTGAAATTTTAAGGAATAACAAGATCCATTTGAAATTAATTTCCAATAAGGGGAGGCATATTTAATACTATAAAATAATATAAAGGTGGGATTTTTAGGAATCTTAAAGGATTTAGTTGAATTTTTCAACAATATGTGGGATCATGATCCATTGGTTATTGTATTGGATACATTATCCACACAAATGAAGGAAGTATTTCTTGTGAACATTCATAAGTGTGAATGTATATTATAAGGAGCCTATATGGTCAAGAGAAGGGTCAAAAGAATATTGGAGAAGGAAGATGGGGACCAACCCTTAGTATAAGGCTTGGTGTGTTGAAGTTTCATAATATTGTCAAGATCACACCCTAATCAGTGGGAATGGTGAAGATGAAGAGAACACAAGGTGAATCCACACCCATAACATAATGAATGTTGATATGTAATTTCCTTACATGGGAAACTAGAAAGAGACCACACTATTGTGGTCCCCATGGTGGAATTCCAGAGCACCTATGAAAAAATATTCAAGGAAAATATGGTCATGCAATAGGCCGTGGATGAGTATTTATAAAGGAAATCATGATTAGTAATACATTTCGGAGCTGAATGTGGTGCTATTGAGGTGTAATTGAGGAAAAAATATACAAGGAGACCATGGTGGTGCACATAGTCAAAGTGAAGTGTTGTGTGGAAGAACTTTATTTCAAAGAATGCCAACACAGGATGAGCCAATATTTATAGAAAGTAATAGTGGTCTAGGAGGATCCATTTAGAACATGGTATATCTCATTAGGGCTATGGTGGTATTCTATGGTGGTCATGGTCATTGGGTGGAGTTTCAATCCAAAATAGGAAACATAAGTTAACCATGCCGTAGTGCATAGTGTTTTGGATTTAGAAAGGATGAATATTTTTCACCATAAGATGAAGAGCCAATTAGTGGTTGGTATATTTCTAGATTAGTCCTCTAAAACTACCCCAGGTATTATGAAATAATTCTAAATCATCCAGGTAAAATCATGTGATATTATGTCTAACCACTATAGTGGTATTCCAAGGATAAAATTTTAAAATGAATGAATTTAATAGTTGATCCTTTGTATCAAAGATCTCTTCATCCAAATTTTAGAAAAAGATCCTATATTTTCCATTTATACACAATGAGAAAACCCTCAACCTAGGAACCTAATCACTATACCATGGAGAGGAAACTACTTCACATTAGTATGAAATGTATCAAATGAATGATAAGGAATCCTCGATGGGTTGTCCATTAAAATAAGGAAGCACCGAAAGATAATAATATTTAATTTCATTTTTTCTAGACCCAGGAGTGAGCCTTATGCATGAAGGGATTATATAAACTATTGGTAGAGTCCCATTTCAGAGATAACCGATTATGGAATCCACCATACAAGGGTGGATATTGGTTCATCATGCTATAGGGTGGTGTTGACCGGATATAATTATTCCATATCATAGATGAAATCCAATTATACTAATCTTCAATGCATGATATGGAAGGTTACTTCCTCCCGACTAGGGTTATCTAGGGTTGGGGATGCATTTATAAACACATCGTCATGAAAATTCTTTGATCAGGGTACATAATGAAACATGCTCTCAAAATGGAATTCTTCCATTAGTCCCCTGAAATTGCTAGTGAGAGGGTCCAATTCTTCCTTTATAATATAAAATTCACCATTGATAAAACAATCCCTAAGAAAACCCGATTGAAATTTGGGACTTTCATACTTATGTCGATAAAACATTAATAGGCACCATAAAATACATATCCCATGTCTAGGGAGTGTTATAGGGATATAAAACCTCATAAAATGAGAGTTTAATGTCCACTAGAATAATTTTTGGTGCAGGATGTTCCATGAGGAAATATTCCTGGTAAAACCATTTCAATGCCTTCTACGACTTGAACTGAATTTCAAACTATTTCAGAATGAATGCCCATAATTCCAAGTGCCAAGACAACATGTAACTTCCAAGGATTCAATTTAGTGGATAAATACGAGAGACTAGATATACTTCATGGTTATTCATGTAATGCATCTGATTCTATAATACATAGATGAGTGTGATGTAGTTCTTCTTGACATCAAAGTGTTGGGTCATAGTACTTAGCGTTGTCTGGATAAGGTAGTATAGATTTTTTTCACTCCATACATCACTCTTCTGCATGTAGAGGGTGAAAAGTGAGCATTCCATGGAGACCTCATAAAAGATGAGTGGATTTCCCTCCACTGATGGAATCATGGCCGGTGCATGCAATAAGTACTACTTGATACTTTCAAAGGATTCTTGGAAGTCCCCATACCATTGATAGTATATTCCATTCTTTATTATCCTGGTGAAAGGGAGATATTTTCAATCAAATTTGGCTATGAAATGTCAAATGTAGATGAGGTTCCATTAGTGTCCCATTAGATCTTAAGAAATATATGAGGGATGTCACTTATAAAATGGAACTAGTCTTTTATGGGTCGACATTGAGGCCATATTGGAATACCACAATGCTAAGGAACAAACCTGATGTTACTTTGAAAGATAATTTCAGTAGATTCAACTTCATATTGTGCTTCCACATCTTGTTAAATAATGTTTAAATATCTATGAAGTCATTTTCTTGCTGTTTAAATTTGACCACCGGGTCATGAACATAACATTATGTTATCCTTCCAAATAAGTACTTAAATATATTATACATTGTACATTAATAAGTGGAACCAACATTATTTAATCCAAAGGACATGACCTGATAGAAAATGATCCCTTAGAGTGCAATGAAGGTAGTGGATTCATCATCTTTAGGTTCTATATTTATTTGATTGTACATTTAATTGCCATCAATGGAGGAAAGGTCGTAGAATCCAATAGTTACATACATTAAGAGTTATTTGATTGGAAACTGGAAATAATTATTTGGGAAGTATCTATTAAGGTCTCTAAAATTGTTGCTGACCCTAATCTGTCCATTCTTTTTCTTGATGAGGAAAATATTGGAAAACCATCTTAGGAATTTAAATTCATTGAAAAACTTTACTTTGATCAATTTTTCAACTTCCACCTCTAAATTGGTACCATGGGATGGGTGTATCCTTATGGATTCTTTCTTGAAGCCTCAATGGACATCGAGTAAGCCAAGATAGTGCATAGTCACATAAAGATTATGTGTATGAATCTATGTATAATTCCAAGTTAACACAAATCTGTCTTGATTTAGTAATGTGATTTACATATCTTTCTCCTCAAGGGGGATGTTGGAACTTATCATTGTTGGTTGTGGATCTTATTCTATTCATAGATTAACTTTCTCGATCTCAAAAATGGTGGTGGAGATACCTTCTTGGAATGATGGATGGGAATTTTGAGGTACTCATCTTCTACATACACATCTGTGTTTGTGGAGATATTTTTAGATGATGTTGAAAATATGGGGGAATATCTATCACTATCAAGGTGAGAGAATCTATGAGAAAGTAAATTATCATAACCTAATTCCAGATTCATTTTAGAGAAATTCCTAATATGATTGTTTTTTACATTGTCATTGGGGATATAAGGGGCTTGGACCTCTCAGACCAGGTCTTTGCCTCAAAAGGATTTATAGAGAGAACATAGTTGATTTCGAGCATATTCCAAGGATTTATAAGGGTAGAATCTAATCCATTGGATTATAAAACCTATATATCATCATCCTACACTATTTTTTTCATTCCATTTTGTAGAAACCTACCCTAGAATATGTGGCTTTGCAAGTCTCGAAGGGGATACTATCACCATGTAGTATGCTAATCTTTCCACTAATGTGGTATTTCAAACATTAATAAAATGATGAAGGTACTGCCACGTGGCTATGGATTCAATACCTTCCAAGAAGGAAATTTTATGTGGTGTGTTGATGGATAACCATAAACTCTGTTTCAGATATGAGATCCCCAAACTAGTCTTTGAGCTTAATCTTCTCAAGATTTATTTGATAATTCTTATCATACCCTTGAATGGTAGTATTCCTGGGAGAAAAAATTACCTTCTCTATACGCCAAACATCATAGGGTTCAACTTAGGATGAGGTTTATCTTGGAAACATTTTCAATCAGACCCCTTTAGATATTGACATTATTGAGTATACTAGAAACATAAATGGGAATGATGTTTCCTTAGGTGACCTCTTCCTGATCTTGCTTTGTTAATGAGATAGGGACATGTCATTCTCTTGGTATGGTCTCCACTCGATGGAACTAAAATATAGTGGCTTATTTCTTGAACCCAAATGGGATATAGAGGACCTTAATGTGTGCCTCCTTGAGTTATTTTGAATGATGGAACACATATAGGATTAATATCTTGGTTTGGACTCCCACTAGCTATTTTAGAAATTTTTACTTTTATAGCAGAGTTCAGCTCTTCCTAAGGCAGAGTTTCTACTTATTGTAAGACTCTTGAGCTATGTTATTCAATGTATATAGGAACTATTCTTGTATAGTGGTTGAGGGAGAATCTTCTATTAGGGGAGTTCATCATTCTGACCTTCCTTGTTTCCTAGGATGGTCATAAAATCACACCCCCACTAGGCAGTCATGCAATATGACTGGGCATAGATGACCGGTTGAGAGTTATAAGACACCTCCAAAACTTTTTTTTTATCTTTATAGAGTGTTTTCACATGGGTATTATCTACATATATATCCTCTATGGGGACATGAACGAAATATTGGGTTCAACCATGCCTGTGTGGTCTCATGTATCCTCAATTACCATGCATACTACCATCTGTTCCTTGGTTAGGTACATGAAACTCATACTCAGAGGAATATTCATCATTAGAGAATTTATTTTCCAAGTGAATAAAATTAATAGAAAAAATATGATCTATTATAATGATAAGGGTTCTATTTCATGGGGTGGTTCTTGTGCTTCATATGTTTCAGGTAAGAAATCTACAAGAGTCAAAAATTGCATTGGTGTAGAATATGACTATTCTTATTCTTTATATTCATGAGTCTAATGGTTTTATAAACTTTTGGGAGACATATCTGATGTTACTTCCCTGGGTGGAAGAAATTTTGTGGGTCTATGAAGCTATGCTCATAGGGTGGCATGATTCTAGACAACTACTTTATGAGTCATCCAATTGTTGAACTTCTATCCACACTTAGCTAAAACATTCTACCATAACCCGTTTTTATAACTGGGAAATGTTTATGCAAGTTACTTACACTGGGGAGTTATCCAACATCACCTATTTGAAATGGACCATGCTTTGAAGAACATATTTGAAGATGAAGCAGTCAAGGATATTAGGACCCATCCTTCTATAGAAAGGGATGTAGTCGGGATGATCAATGAGGTTGACCTCGTTGGTATTCCTAGGTTGTGGTAGCTTGAGTATTTTATTGTCTATTACTGTATATAAATAACTGAGGTCCTATTCATTTTATAGGTATTATGTTTTATTCATCCATTCCTCAAATCATGGATGACCTTGATTTATCCATGCTTCCGATTGAGGCAAAGTTTGTGGATTTTTCCACTCAATAGGTCATGTTTTGCAGTTTGGGACCTTCTTAGGTTCTTGCATAAGAACTACTACTTGTTTGAGAGTAACAACGTCAGTCTATTCCATGATGTTACTTTTCCACTATGATGAAGGGATGAGCCAAGATTTATCTTAGGTTTACTGAATGGGGTCATCCAAACATTGGTCAATTTTATTGAACTCACAGAACCCACCTGGATACTTCATTGGGATTAAAGGGGTCTAAATATCATCCCATATATTTTTATCATAAAGTTTCAACACATTTTCTTAAGAGAGGGAGATTCTAGGAAAATATGTTAAACACTTCCATCTGGCTATGAATTCAGACAGCCTCTCATTTTTTCATTTCTTGCATTTCATCATGTAGATGATTGTCTCTCTCCTCAATATGAAAATGAAATGGTAATGTAATTGATGAAAAGTATCCTCCCATACTACAATGTGTCTTATTGGGAGGATGTTGTATAAAAAAAGTCTATCCCTATCAAATTCTATACAAAACACATCATCTTGGTCACCTCCTGCTGATCTTGAGTGACCATCATCAGAAAAAACTAGAATTCAAACTGAGTGAGATACTGTATGGGGTCTCCCATGCTACCAAAGGTAAATACAACATGATTTATGAAATTGGGTGGGGAAAAAGTTTCATCCATACACTCCGGATATGGATTATTATTAGGATGCATAGATTTTCATCACCCTTCCTTGACTTCCATTCGAGTATCCAACAACTCGATAGAATTGAGAAATTATAGAGGTATTATCACTTAATCGGCCTCCTATCTATAGTGAGTGGGTGTGGCCTAATGATGTGGACCTATTCTCAATTCACGTGAATAGTAAATTATTTCCCTGGAGAGGGATAGGTTGTGACCGTAATAGGGGGAATTCACAATCATTTCTGACTTCCTCATTTATGTAGATTGGCTTCCTGGATGCGAATCTGATTTGAAGATCAGATGCCGCTCTTGTAGGTATATAATATCTTTCCAGATGTATGAGATGAGGGATATTCACCTCTATCTAAAGATGATATCTAGTGGGAATTTTCCCCCTAAGTATCTCTTCAATGATTTTTTTGATATTTTTTACCTCATCATCATATTATGTAACTCGTTGCTCAATGTAAGGAACTTTAAATCATTAGGGTGGTTATTAGGATGTAGCCACAAATTTCTATTTATCTTTGGTAGTGTTCTTCCATAGAGGTGTAAACTCATTATTTTAAATCTATAGGTTCTAGATCCCCCTTCAGTTCCTAGTACATGCTGCCTCAATGGGTTCTTCCAGATCCTCCTATAGAGGCCTCCTTTCTACATTCTATCCATTCACATGTATTTCTTGATCCACACTATCTTTTGTGTCGATTTTGATGAAATTCATAGAGGTTCATCAACCAATGGTTTTTGTACCATTAATTTCAATATAACAAGATGATTCTACACTACATGTATTAGGGTTGTTTCCCGAACCCTTGACCATATTTGGTAGTTTTGTCATGCAACCCTGATGGGGTTTTATTTCCTACACGATATGCTCTTCTTGTCTATGCCTATGAGTAGTGACCCCGAGGGAGGTTCTATTCATGATTTCTGAATATAACCCTAATATAATATGTTTTTCTTATAGTGGGTGGAATTAATGGGATGTAAACTGTTGATATTCACTTCCCAACATAGAGAGGGATGGTTCTCTCTATGTTGATGATCATAAAAAATTTCTAGAAAGCCGGGGGTAATCTAAGGTTACAATTGGAATTGATTGATCTTTTTTTTGATGATATAATGATTCTTGTTGAAGATTTGATGATTCCTATAACAGGCATTGAGATATAAATGCCCCAAACTTAGCAGGATAGGGTTGAATAAGAACCTCCATTTATTTCCCTAGGACCCTCTCAAGGAATAATGAACCTAGAGATGGTGACTAAAATATAATTACCCTTGGCTCAGTGGGTTGGGGTTTCTTTAAAGCTACTACTAACATGTCCTGAATCCTATTAGGAATTGAAGATCCGCTGGTTAGAGGTAGTGGTGGATATTTCCCCAACCCAATGGGATCAGTTCACTCTTAGATTGATTCTGTGGATGTAGCCAATGATTCCTATTTGATATGGTACAATTGTGCTCATGTAGGAGTTGGGTGTAATGGTTTCCCAGGACATGAGTTAATTTCCATGAGATTTCATCGGGTTGATTAAAACCATGGAATTCATGTCTAAAATTCATTTTTATTACTTTGAGGGGCCCAATTCAATGTTTTTTTGGAAATTATTATCCTCTATTTGTGGTGCCTTGGAACTAATGAAGAGGGGGTATTTTATTGTACTAACCAACTAGATCAAGCATTACCTAACCCCTAGTTTCACCAGAGGCTATAACATTAAATTATTACATATATGAGGGGTTATACTATTCTAGAGGTTCAATGAAGTGTAATGCTCCATACATTCCCCATCCTCAAAAACAAATATTTTATGTGGCTTCAGATATCAATTTTCAAAGAGTTTTGATGAAATGTCAGCAACTACGTTGCATATTTTCATTTTTCTTTTCCGGTTTTGTATCATGGGATATGGAGATAGACTATAGGCTTTCTAATAATAGATTATCATGATAGTAGGATACGCTCATATCCTGGATAAGGGAGGTGTCTAGCCTTCATCCAATAATGTGTTTCCCATATATTTTAGCATAGATAAGGCACAAAATACTTTTCTAGATCATTTGGGATCTCACAGTCATAAGTAACAATGGGATAAAAATGGTGGGGAGGTTGTTTCTAGACAAATCTCTCCATATTTCAATACTGGATTCCTCTTTATCATACTTACATGAATTCATCTGATCATACCACAAAATGTGATTCTTGGGGTTTCTTGTTGACTAGAGTGAAGTGTTGCTGGAAGTTAAGGGGGAACCATATACGATTGTTCCTGATGTTTTGAGTGACTCTCTATATAAAGGTATATGAGTTTTGAACACCACTATATACAAAGTTTTCTAGGTAAGGAGAGTATTTCTTTGTCCATGGGAGATGTCATAATGGGGAGGTTGACCATGGTGAATGTTATGAGTAGATTCCTTACGATCCACCTCTACACTGCAAAGAGGAGGACTATCACAGTAATGATCATCTTAAACATTTGTTTAATATTTTATGGACCCTTGGTTATTGAAAATATGTCTAAATCAACCCCAAGGACACTGGAATTTAGAATATTAGGTATGTGACTCTCATTCTGTTTTGTGACTAGAATATTCTATCCTACCTGCTAGAATTGTGTAGGGATATAATCATGTTGTATGATTGTTGTTGAAACTTATTTATAACCATGTGGTAGTGTGGAATTATTGCTCCACTATTGAGAATCTTTTGGAATATTCTAATGATCTATTTCATTAACAACAAGAGTATGATCTTGTCCTGAGGCATGCGCCACTCTCACTTGGTGAGCCCCAACCAGAACAGGGATATGAGCTGGATCCTATGCCTTTTGAAAAATCCTTTAGGATTTTGTGACAGGGATATGAACCTATATCGAAGAATATGTTTCTCTCACTTGGTGATACATGGTTGAAATGTGAATATGATCCTGGTCCAATGCCTCTTCCTTTACTGTAATATATTTATAACCTTCCTAGATGGGATTATAAATATGTGCTTGCTCTAGGGCAACCAATTATTCATAATGATTAATCTTTTGTGATCCCTCAGCTATAGGGAAATGAATATTCACCTTTCTCTATATCTGTATCAGTGCTATAATATGACAGTGGATTTATTTGGTTGTTGCAAAGATGTAATAGAAATTTATCGAAGTGTGTACAAGAATGTTAGCCTGCACATTTTCTGTCTCCACTATATATTGGTAGATATCTTCAATTTAAGTAGGGATTCAATACCACTTAAATCCACGTTGATCCATTAGAATATTTCAATAGACTTTATGCATAGGGGTAGTGATATGTGTCTCCCCCATTCCTGATAAAGGACATGCACACAGACTTATTCCATGTGTGTGGGAATATAAGCCTGCTCACTAGTCACTATCAAAATATGTCGAAAGACATCATCACTAGGAGTGTGGATATGATCCCACTCATGATTATCCAAATCATTTTGCACCTAATGCATCTTCTATGTTTACCATGTATGGGGATCAAAGGTGGCAATGTTTTATGTCTCACCCTCAGTGGGCGACTAAAGGGCAATGGTGGGATGGCACTTGTGATGGTGGTTAACAAGAGCCCACCTCAGAGGATGATAAATATAAAGGGAGTTATAGTTTTCTCCTTGAAAAAACATTATCAGATATCGAAGGTTATGATTTTCATTCTCTGGGGATAGTCTTCTAAAGTAGAAGGCCATGGTGATGATTGCCACTGGCTTTACTTCATATTTATTTGGATGATGTAGAATCATAGGTTTCAATACTTGAAGACCATTGTAAGAGGACTAAATTTTTGGGACCATACCATTTCGATGGTATTATCATACCATTGTAGTTACTAACTAACATTGAAGGTTTTGGGTATGTGACGTCATTTTGAGGCCCATAAGGGATACAATTTCAGCTAATTTTCTAGAACGGTCAATGGATGAAGGAATATGAGACCAAGGTGTTGTTTCTGAGAGTAATGTTTGCAGTCATGAAGAAAACAATGAACTAGGTTTTCGATCAATAAAATATCTTAAGAAAGATATGTTATTAATCAGATATGCATTGGTAACACTAGTGTCCATTTATTCCTAATCTATCCATTCGACTCATGTAGACTTATCAAACGAGGATTGACCTAATTCATGAGAACCCTGAATATAGAATATTAGTCATAAGATGCATTTCATGGTCAATTATCATTTTTAATTTGATACTTCCATGTTGGGTTCAAAATTGTTTTCACAATAAATGAAAATGAAAAGGTCCAAAAAAATTACCTGATCATTTTGTGATTTGAGAGATACATGCTATCTTCACCATTTTTGTTTCATTCAGATTGTGGATATGGACCAGCCATGTGATAGGAACCAAATGGAATGATATGAACTAGATATTCTACCACTTTTATCTTATGAATTAGGTTTCATGGTTAAATTATTTCTCATTTGGTTCACCACTTTTTTTTGTTGGAAAGATGTGGTAGGCCTGGCCCGATGATTTGACTATGGGGGGTTTAATGTCTTTTTAAAATAATTCAATTTAGTCTTACCATTTGTTTATTCCAAACAAAAACTCCCAATGGATCCCACATCCACAACTGGGTACATAACTTCTTTCCAAAGGAAGGTTCTCCTTTGGGGTTTCAAACTCAGTGATGCTTAGGAACTCACTTTGGTCGAGTGGATGGGTGGTCTGAATCATCACACACTTTCAAGGGGAATTGTTTCCTACTCTAGGACTCTCTTATAGATTTAAGATATGTTCTGGAATCTCTTACAAATCCTGATATGGGACCAGTTACCCTGAAAAAATGATCATAGTTCAAGTCCTCTTATATAAAAGGGTTGATATTAGTAGTGAATCCATATGTATGTATCCTAGGTTCTTCATACATTTCCCATTGGTGGGTACCTTATGTTGAAGCTGTATGAATAGGAACTCAAGAGTTTGTTGACATCTAAGGAAGCTATTAATATTTTGGGGGTGGGACTGAGCCATTATGAGGTGTCTTATGTATACTATTTTATAACCAGAATCAAAACCATTGTATTTCCGTAAACAACATCAGTTTAATTTCATGCATAAAAGAAAAAAATGTGGGTGCTTGGGTACCATGTATTTGAACCCGAACCTTAAGGAGGCATCCTTCATATCCTAATTATGGAAGGAATTAGAGTTATCTTAGTTCATTCAACTTATCAATCCATGGATGGAAGAGGAAGAATGACCATCCCATCAGAAATGTTGGGTCCTAATGGTTGGAATGTTGAAGACATGGAAGGACTTACACTGAGGAAGATTCTTATTAGAGATTAGATCTTTAGAAAGATGTCCAATGTATCCTAGTCATGGTAGGAATAAAATTTCTGATAGTTTAGTTGGACGAGGTCTTATACACTATCGTTTATATTGTATTTTGTACATATCATATTATTCCACCGATTGAGGCTTACACATTGAGGTTTCACTTTCATGTGCGAATATAAAATTATGTCGCTGATAGAGAATTACACATTGAGGTTTCCCTATCTTGATAGATGCTTATGACGTAAATGATATAATCATTGCAACCCCCTATTCCCATACAATCTATGCATGGTGTAGGAAATAAGGGATATAATTTAATCAGTATCACTTATTTTGGATGCCAAACTTATTTGCTGGGACAATCCCTTTTGATGTTTAATATGGAGATCCAGAAAAAGGAAGGTGTCCTCTGTATCCTGGTTATAGATGGAATCAAATTAATTATAATACAATTGATCAGGTCTTATACTCTAAGAATGGTCATTTATGGGGGGAATATCATATTTTTCCACTGGCCAGGGGTTATAGACTAAGGTTTCCCTTGTATACCCACTGGAAAATTCTATCATGTTCCGATATGTCATCTTTACATGGCTCGATTGTCTTCATGAAAATAACTGGTTATCTTCAGACATGTTTGGTTTTCTTCCTAACATGTCTTAAGGACAATCACTTTATCTATGCTGACATGTATGGAGGATGTTGCAGGGCCTGACTGAGGATGTCTGGAGATAATCACATGATCATATTTGGCATGTACTAAAGACATCGTGAGACTTGGATTACATGTCCTAGAGGACACTCCATGATATTGGATGGATTTTCTAGAAGACATCACATGATCTACATTGTAATTTCCTGGTGTCATCATGGAATTTTAGTGGGAATACCAAAAAGGTTTTTTTGAGACTCAGGTGGAATGTTAATAGGTCATCATGAAACCTGGATAACATGTTTGGAGGGTGTAATGGGATCTGGATGGAATGCAAAGAGAGCTCTAAGAGACCTATATTATACACACTGGTGTCACTACATATCACGTGTGATATGTCTAAAGGACATTTCCTGACTGGGATGGTGAGTCCGAAGGGCTTCGCAAGACTTGGACGACTTACATGGAGGGCACTGTATGACTTTCTTTACGTGTCTAGAGGACATCACATGATCCAAATGGTATGTCAAAGAGAAATTTCATGACCTAAGTGAAATTACATGGTGATGTTTCATGATTGGGATGAATCATGAAAACTGCACAAGGATCCGTGAATCTTTCTTCTCATAAGTCTTCTGTGTTTCGTATTTTCTTCTTCTATATTTTATTGCATATGTTTCTTATATTTCTTCTGATTCATATTGTTTAGGTTTCATGAGATCTAGTAGATATGTGGGATGTTCTTTTCATAACCCATTATAGAACCTTCAATTGATCTCATGCATTCAAGTGAAGGTCCCACACATTCTTTTTGATCGCTCAAGTAGTTACCTATATTTTACATAGCAGAAAACCTTCGCCAGCATGAAATTGGCCACTCTAAAGATTCTTCTCGAATACTTTGGTGCGTTTATGTGAGGATCCAAATATTTTTTTCCATGTTGGGGGGGGGGGGGGGGTTAGGCCTCTATTATATAATTATATGATACATTTTTTGGAATTTATTGAACAAATTCATGGTGGAGTAGGTGAAGGGATTTAGTGTTATGCATTTTTTGGGATAACACCGGAAGTGTCACATAATATCTAGTGATCACAATAAGATCTCATGAATTCAGAATTTTATGTATTTTGAATAATTAAAGGGGTATTTCCTAACCATGTAGACATTAAAATGGGCTTTCAAAATGTCAGGATGGCAAGTATAAGGACTTTTGCGAGATTAGGATGCCTGTTGAAAGGCATTCCCATGATCTAAGGTGACATCCATCCAAAATGACATTTTTATTTTTCAAAACCCTTTTAAGGGGGGAATGTGAGAACCCTAACATCAAAACAGTTTAACCACCCAAATTTACTAAATTTTTGTTGAAGAAAATCTTGAGTTGATTGGAATTGATTTCCCTAAACAGTATCCAGAGAATAGAATTTACCTAGGACTTAGGATCGTCCTTCAGGATGTCTTCATAATGTTTAGCCAAGATGTCCCATGATTTCATGCATTCCACCATGTTTATCTTTCCCATGTTGAAGCCTCTCTTAAAAATATGGTTCTTCTTATCAATCCATTTACATTTCCCCTTTGAAAATTCCACATGAAGCGATCTTCCCAGCATTTGTTTGATCACTTCCTTCGGTGCTTTGATATCAAGCACTTGATCCACCATTTCATCATCCGAGTGAAAAAGAAGGTCAATGTGGTGCAGCACCGATGGTATATGACGTTGTGGGTCAACATGGAAGCCCACCTCGTGCTGCTTCCCCGGATGAAGTTCAGCCTCTGGCCGACACACTTCCTCAAAGTTAAGAAGCCCGTCCCCTTGTTCATCCCTAGTCTGCTCTTCTGCCTCCCTTTGAGGAGACTTTGCCTCTTATGAAAGTGGGGGGTCAGCACCCCTGAAGGTATCCAACGCCAGATCTCCACTCTGAGATCTATCCTCCTTAGAGGTGACAACCCCCAACTTCTTGTTAGTGCCTTTTCACACCTTCAAGAGAAGATTGACTTTACTAGAGGACCTGGTCACAGGAGGTATTGGTAAGTTAGAGTAGTCTTTCTGTTGTCACGTACTCCTGGTATGTTTGATAAAGCCTCTTGAGTCCACAATGGAATTATTTCCCTTCCTTGAAGAGGCTCTGAAAAAATCCTCTTCAATGCCCACTTACATTGATTCAATAGGGGAGTCCGAAGCTGACTCCAAAACCACTTGGCTGGCCTCCTCTCCCATACTGGTATCACCCACAAGGACAACCTCTATCACATTGTCATCCCCAATATCATGGACTTCAACTCCACCCATCACCACAAACCTATAATGAGAATTGTTAAAATTCTTTCCAGATTTAACCTTCTCAGCATAGGAAGGTTTGATTTTCAAGGCCTGCACAGGAAAATCCGATCCACTTGGTTGTTCGAAGCCACGTCCCATGTATTGAAAATGCTGATCTCCTGAGACTAGACTAAAGGGATGATCACCCCTATCTATCTCCATGCCAACTGCCTCATTCACCCTCACTGCATTGTGTGAAACCAACTGCATATCCTTATTAACATCCTTTCCAAATTCCAGGTTCACCTCTCTCTCCACTTGTCTAACCTCTTCTGTGACTATACCTGCATTCTTGCTGGTATAGATAACTTCTTTAGAAAGAACAACCAAATAACAGGGAACACCCAAATCCTTTTTCAGGTGGCTAAAAACCTCTAAAACTTTAGGGTTCAAATGAGTACCCTTTGAGGCAGTCTGGCGAGCCACCATCGCTCCAAGGGTCAAAGAACACAGGGAAGGCCCCATATTCTTCTCCTCCCAGGAACTAACCTCCAAAAAATGAGAATTATGGATCACCAGAGCCATATCCCCTGAAACCTCCCCGCGCGCCACCTCGTTCTCACCCAAAGCTTCACTATCACGCGACTAATGTTCCACCACTGTAACCACCAGCTCCTCCGATGAACTATCCCGGTTCATGCGACGACATCCTGAGGCCACATGGCCAAGCTTGTTGCATCTCGAGCAGAACGCGGGCCATGAGTCAAACACCACCCGCTGCTTCCACCTCAGCTCTTCTCTAACCGAAATTCCACAACCACTCGGTTGGAGGTTTGGAAACATAAACCTCAATACAAGCACATGGTAGTGTATCTTCCCCTATCAAGAATCACCCATCATTTCCCTTTTAATTTCCCTGTTTATTTCATAGAGGTTGGGGATCTCCTGAGTTGGAATTAGTGTTATCAATGAAAATGAATCACCCCGTCAGTGATGCATCCTGTGACCAAAAAGGGTACCATGGTGATGAATGAGCATTAAAATGGGCCATGATTTATTTTTTTATTATATGTTGGAGGTGGAGAAAAAGACCACTGGTACATGTTAGAGGCCCTTTGCATGGAAGGGGGACAAGCTAGGGGCTCTTGCACGACCAGGAGGACATGTCGCTGATGATTATATTGTGTCTTTGAACCATATGGGTGTGTGTCAAGATTTTTATGACATCAACAATCTCTCATATTTTGGATATTTTTATCCTTGTTTTCCAAACATTTTGAATGGATTTTCAAGAATCCACCGATTGAACTTTCATGTGATCCGAACGTACTCATTTGGCAGTCATCACAAGATCAGTGAGTGTTTTAAGACACCTTTTCAAGAAGAAGAAGACTTTTTCAATTGGGATTTATGCTATCTTCTATCAGTATATATGCTTTGTATGACTTTATGATGGTTAGGCGATTGTATGTACTTTGGATTGTTATACAATCCATGAGTTTTGACCACATTCTTCTTCCTTTTCATTTTGGGTAAAATAATACCCATATTTAGGTATTTATACCTTTTAGTATTTATTGATTATGATTTGTTAGGTTTCAAAAATCACATTGACCTAAAACTAAATCTATCCCTGAAATCCTAAACACACAACCCCCTAAAATAACATGTATCCCCATAATCGAATCAAAAAGATAAACTGAAAACGTCACCTTACCAAACAACCTAGCATAAACCCTAACACCCTAAACCATTCCACTAAAACCAAACCCTAATCCCAACCCCTAAAAAATTATCCCCTAACCTAACACATAAACATAACACTTACCCCATGTCATCCAAACGTAAATATAAACCTATTCTCTAAAATTGGTCGACAACCTACACATTAATCCTAAATATTATGTCCTAAAAACTAAACCCTATAACCCCTAACCTATAACTACCAAATATAAAACCTAAATACCCTTAAAAAATCTCTTAACCTAACCCATAAACTTGATGTGTAACCCAAAACATAAATATAAACATACACCTTAAACATAATACCTAACCTATACAGTAAACCTAACCTCAACATCCTAAACAAATAACCATAAAATTCATAAAGCATAACCTTATAACTGATAACCTAAACCCACAAACCTAACCTATAATCCCAAACCGAAACCCAAACCTACACCTTTAACATAAACCCAAAATATACCATGTGAATTTAACTTTAAAACAATAAAATCAAACTTTTAACCACTAATAATAATTCATACACACAAAAGCTAAACTATACAAACCATAAATTTACCAAACCCTAAACATAAACACATAAACCCATAACATAAACGTAATCCAAAACCATTCCAATGAACTAACCTAAACCCTAAAATAGGAACCAAACACCCAAACACAATCCCTAATCCAAAAGAATAAATATAACACCTAAAAACCATCTCTCCCAGCATAGTTTAAACCTAACCCTTTAACCTAAATCTTATTATACACTCTAAACCATAAACCCTAAAAACATTACCTCATAAAATAACCACTAAAATAAACTCACATAAACCAATCATTATATACATAAATATTACCTCATTTTAAATGAATATTTAATATATACATTCCCCACAAAGAAAAATTTTTAGTGTCTTTATATACTTGATCAATAGTAAAATTATTTATAAAAAATCTTGAATGAATCCCATAATAATTATTCATTTTTAGTAACCTTCTATAAATATCATACATAGAACCTTTATTTATATCCTTGGGAGGGAAAACATAAGAAATGGTGAGCACAAATGATCAGTAAGGGTAAACATGGGAGATATGAATCAAAAGTGAGAAAAATATGATCATTAGTGTATGATAACATAATCACATGCATATTGTCATTGTAAACGATTCATACTTATAATATCATAGATCGTTACTCTGAAATCATGGCATGTCCAAAGGAATGTTTCAAAAGATTTTCAAATCACATATCATTATTCAAGATTCATAACATAGTCATATAGAATCATAATCATAGGAAATATTTAACTTGTTCATAAAGATATTAACAATAATATGAAACCATAATATTCTGATCATAGCTATCAAAAATCATATCACACATAATATTTTGATCACAGATAGCAACAATCATACTCACACATCAATATGTGAACATAATTATCCAAAATAAATTAAATTATAATAATCATAGTCTCATGAGATATCAACATCACATTAACCAATTCATTTAGGGGATATATAATTTAAATCCCACACATCACATAATAAATCCCGTATATAATTGTTCTATAAGAACAAAAAAATATTTATCAATTTATCATTGGATAAACCATGAAAACAAATGAGTTTAAAAAACATTTCATTGTATAATAATTAACCCATGGGAAAGAAACACATTTCATAGAATCATCCTTAAAACTTCATCATTATAATCCATCCAGAGATAATATTATAATATCATAACCCTAGTTAAATATAAAAATACATAATGGGTGCTAAAAAATATGAATAGTCTCTTTTATAAAGTCATTTAAAATTCACTTTGAAAATCAAGAGAAAATATCACTTTTATATTGTTGAATTAAAAAATACTAAAATTCCCAGAAAAATAAGAATATGATTTTATTTTGAAAACATTTAAAACATGTAATGTAAGCTTCATGATGAAGGAAGTATATGATGGAAATAAAATCCATTAATGTTAGATACATTAAAAAACATTATTTTTATGCTTTTTTGAAAATTCAAAAGTGCGTCTTAGAGAATAATTGATAAAATAATACATTTAATTAATTGTAAATAAATTAAAAGTTAATAAAAATAAAATTTCTGAAACATTTATGTTTTGATAAAAAATTACATTACTTTTCGAAGAACATGTACCTGAATGATAAATATTCTCAACTCAAAAAGAAATAAAAATGTAGGATTTTCTTTAAAACATTTTCTTGATCATTTTAATTATAAAAGTGTAGAAAATGACACCAATACTTTACATAATCCATAATAACTAGATTATAATGAAATATATGGGTTTTATAAGATAATTATTTTATAATTTCCCTTAATGGAAATTTAGAATAGGAAATCCCTAAAAGATTATAGATTCTAAGATAAACCCTTACCTCATGTCCTTTCCTGCTTCATACATGTTCAAAACTCATTTATAAAATATATATATTTATTATTAATATATTCTAGAACAATATTCATTCATATATTACTATATATCATTTCATTATAATTTTTAATTATTTATCCATTAACAATTATTTATTAAAATTATTATTTGGGTGAAAATGTTTATATTTTCATGCCTGTTTTAGCTCATCGTTTCCTGTATTTTCCCCTTGATCATGGTTTCATCACCTCTAGAATCATCATTATCTAATAATTAACATATTTATTCATTAAATACACTTTTATAACTATCTGGATAAGGTGGTGTTAAAAAATTAATTACATCACTTCATGGAGACATTAGTTTGTACAGATGCATGACTTATGTTTCCAATTTTAGATGGATGAAATGAAAGAATAGTAAATAATAATTAAAAATTAATGAATAATATATATAATAAATATCATATATTTCCATTAAATAAATCCTTACTACCATCAATGCAAAACATAAATGAAAAATGAATCACATCACTTCATTGAGGCAGTATCCCTCATGTATGCACAAGTGATGTTATAATTTTCATATGGATATCCAGGTAATAAGTTTGATGATATTTTGTATTTATATATTCATAATAATTTAATAAAAACATTTATATCACTTAAATTCATAAAAATATACATCCATGATATAGTGATTAAAAACTAATTACATTGCTATAAGAAGATGATAGTACATACGTACAAACAAGAAACACTTTCATTTCCCATTGGATGGAAAAGGAGATGAAAATGGGTTGTACTATTCACATAATAAAATTTCATTATATGTAATATATATTTTTTATTATATAATCATGATTAATGATTATTTTAAGGCTATGGAGGAATAAATAAACATGAATACAATCAATTAAGAGTTATACATCATCTTTGAGAAACCTCTGTTGGATCTCTACTTTAAGACCCTTGGGGTTGTCTTTTCAGAAGAAAAAACCTTAATATATTGTATAGGTAATTTGAAAAAATATTTGGTCATATTTTTGTTAATCTATGTCACTTAAGAATGTGTGAATAAGTGATGAGTGGAGATTCCCTTTTATAAATGAGGTGGGTTTAAAACGTATAAATATTAAGAACATTAAAATATAATAATGCCACTCTCATGGAAATTGGATAAAAACGTGACATATTTTTAATATGGTATGATATAGTGTTTAAATACATTAAAAAGGGATTTATAAATGTTTTGGGGTTATTTTAACACTTATTTATTTAGTTTAACCCCTCGTTAACTCTTTAAAGCTTTATATTATTAATTAATTTTCACCTCAGTTACAATTCATTATGACCAAAAATTCAATAAAATAATTTGAAAATCTATAAATTATGATTTCAAATATGGAAATATTTTTATCAGATTAAAATCCAACAAGTGGAATAAATTATATAAAAAATAAACTATAAAATATGATGAGATTGTTTTTTTAGAAAAGATATATTTTCAAGTATAAAATGAACTTATTATTATTTTATACCAAGTAATAACCATTATATGAATTTAAATTTATGTAATTGAATATATAATATAGTTATTTAATTAAAATAATTTATCAATACATATTATTTCAATTTATTAAAGTAAAAATCTATTGTTCACTTAAAATGATTTTTTAAAAATGTCCCTTTTACCTTCAAATGATTTTGTATTTATTTCTATCAAATTGAAAAAAGTATGAATTATTATTTATTACTTTCTAATATATTTTATCAAAATAATTTTTTCTTTCTAATTATAATAGATATTGTAAAAAAACTACAACATCTTGAAAAATATATACATTAAATTTAAATGATTTTATTCTTGACATTTTAAATTGAGTACTCATTTTACTTGGAAATTTTCAATAAAATTGTATTAAAGAAATATTTTATGCATATATTTCCTAATTTTTATTTTCCAATTCATACCTTCCAATCAAATATCAAGGTTATATATAATATAATATGTAAAATTTGGTTCATTTCTGTTCAGTTTTCTATATAGATAAACCTATCAAAGAAATCAAATTTAATAAAGGGAAATATGTATTCTAAAATCCCGGAGTTTTACATTCTAACCCATTATAAAAATTAAAACCTAGAAATTTTTCTAATATAACACAAAAAAATAATACTTATTACTCCTCACTTCCTTGAGTTCCCATGTGGCTTTTTCTAGAAGATGGTTTCACCCCAAAACACTTACCAAGTGAGTTATCTTATTTCACATCATGTTTTCTATATGATCTAGAATCCCCATTGGTTATTACACATAATAAAGATCATTCTCAAATGGTATGGATTATTAGTTTAGTACATGTGAATAATAAAATATATAATTCCTCAAATATGATTTATAGAACACATCATGAAGTTGATAGAGGTTCGATGGAATCACCAAGAGGTAATCTACCTTTTGAGTTGAAAGTTTTACTTTCTATACTTTTTATCTTTTTTTTGAAAATCAAAAAAATATTTTCTTAAAAATTATGTTTTAATAACATTATATTTTCCAATTATTTTAAAATGATTTTGTAGAAAACTATTTAATCTACTAGATGTATAAATATTTCTAAACCAATGATTATAAACATTACACACAAATTTTAGCATTAAGATGAATAAATTATTAACCATCATACAGAATAAATATATCCCATTGGTCTGAAAAAAACTATTTCATCATACTGAATATGTCTAGTCCATCGGACTCACTTAGTGTAGTATATCATATTGACAGTGTCCATTCCATGAGACTTGTTGTAATTATTCCACCAGATTGACTGAGTTCAGTACATTGGACCGACCATGTCTAATCTATAGTACTAACATATTTTAATTCATTGAACTCAACAAAATTTTTTCCATTAGAATAAATTTTATAATAAAATGTTTGGAAAAATGTATAATGGAAGGAATGATTTTTAGGGAATTGTAATGGTGTTTTCAAAATGACATCCAATAGAGATGTACATGCTAAGCTATAAATCATACGCTGATCTGTGTCTATTGAAACCAACTATGATAATCATGAAAAATTATCCTTACAGATATGAATATAAATACAGGGCAATTAAAGGATTCATGAGTTAATTTTTTTATGAACAGAACCCATCTGAAATTTTTCTCTTCTATAACCTCACATTACTTTCTCTTTGAAAAATTTTCATAAGGTTTCCATTCTATAAAATATGACTGAGGGTTTTTAATTACATAAAACATTTCTAAATTGTATTCAATGATTTATATTTGGGTTTATATTGAATGATTATGGAGATAGAAATACTGCTGAATCTAATCAGGATGATCAAGGGATTTCATGAATAGGAAGAAAAAACTAACTCTGATATTTTTGGTCAAGGGATTTCTTACTAAAGAAAGATAGAACTTATGGTTAGATTTAAAACTAGGGATACAAAAATTTAGAACTTATGAATTCATTAAATATTAAGGTAAAATAGTACAAATACTTTTATAACTCTTTTTATATGTCATTCTAACTTATACTTTAAACTTTTCTTTTACCTATGTCTACAAGTTATTATATTTTTGTTGTGCATTGTTAAAGAAAGTTTATATTTTTAATCTTATAAAATATAATTTAATTGAAATTATATGTGTATAATATAGTTACACTAATAAAAATATGATAACTAAGTTTTATAAACAATGATAAAGATTATTAAGTTTTAAAATAGTTTATGTTTTAACACTACAATTTAACCCCACCCCCATCTTGTATCCATTATAAACACTAAAATCCAACACTACCTTCCAGATATGATCAAGAAAATTGAAGGGACTATTATATCTAGGGATCAAAATTCCCTTATTTAAAATCTAATGACCTTATTCCATAGACATATTCTTAGTAATACCTTTTCACTAACTTTCATCTATATATTTCATTGAAAAGTTTCAGAATAACATTACTATTGACTATGATCTATCGTAATGTGCTATTGAATGGATCTAAAATTATCTAACAATTCATCAACTATATTAGGATTAAATATATTTACTTCTTCATATTCAAAAAATCATGCGGTAGTTCTACAATACCTTTTATAGTGGGATTCATAAGGAGACATCTAAAATCTAGAGTGAAAGTTATAATTGTAGGAAAATTCATTCAGATAATAGTTTTCATCCCAACCACCTTTTAAATCCATAGAACAATATCTCAAAATATATTTTACAGTTTTAATGATCTTATTATACTAACCATCAATATAAAGATGATATGAAATTCTAATGCTTGACTCTATATTCTAAATATGTAGAAGAATTCCCTAGAACTTTGAGGTAAACCTTATATCCTGATTTTATAAAATAGAATGTGGTACACTATGAAACATTAAAAATTCCACAACATATATCCTAAAAAGATGATATACAGATAAATATTCTCCATATTAAATAAAATTCATTCAATTATTAAGGTGATCGGTTATAACCCAAATAGAATTATTGCCTTTAATTGTTTTGGGGACCCAATGATGAAATGCATGAGAATGTTTCCCAAAATCCATTCTAATAAGGATAATAGTTGTAACATAACCATTTAATTTGATCTCTAATATTTAAATTTCTAGAATAACAAGTTAATATATATATATATATATACTTTGAAATATCACTTTTCATTTTATCCCACTAGAAATACTCTTGGAGGTATCTATATGTCTTCATACTTCTAGGATGAAAAGAGAATGATAAACTAAGAGATTCCTCCAACATCTCCTTCTTCATGTCTAGTGTTAATGGGATGCATACTCAGTTCTTAAGAATTATCATTATATCATAATCATGGTTGAACTTAGAAACATTCATCACCTTCTTATGAAGTCCTATATCCTCCTTCTACACCTCTTTAATCCTCAAATGGATAGATGGTTGAACATTCTTCTGAGAAAGATAAGAACTTCAAACTATCCTCATGATTTCAAGGTCTATATTTTGTAAATACATAACTATTATATCTCTTTAAATCCTCATCAAGGATAAACTCACATGGTCCTTAAGATTAAAATCATTAATCACCTTGTTCACCTTCTAGGGGTTGTAATGTTCTGAACAATCATAATATTTAATCAACTCCAATCATCTCCTTTTTCACATATTCACCTATTTCAATTTGAATATACACTTAAAAAATTTATGATCATTATATATATCAAACATTTCACTATAAAGGTAATTAATTCAAATATTCGATGAAAAAATAATTTCTTCGAACTCTAAATCACGAGTTAGGTAATTTTACTCAGGAATTTTCAATTGTATTGAGGCATAAGTTATCACCATATCATTATTCATTAGAACACATCTAAATATCATATTTTATGTATCAATATAGATTATAAACCCTTATAAATAGTATGGTAGTGTCAGTATACGTTCACTAACCAACCTTCACACCAACTATTTAGAATTCTCTCCACATTAATATGCCTAAAGTAACATTGCTCCTTTATAATTCAACTTGGTTATTATATTTTATATCCATGAGAAATTTCTCACAAAGCTTAAGTAGTACCATACCAACCTAATAAAACTTCTAATATAAGTCACTATAAATAGTCTCAAAATTTTTTCAATAACTTATATATTTGAAGGATCCACCAATATACCCTCTCTTGGGATTTTATAAACCAAGAATGAAACATTATATATCAAAAATCCATACTTGGTAAATTTAGCATATGAAATATCATTCCTCAGGGTCTTTAAAACAATCCAAAAAATATCTTCTTTCCCTTCTGTAATAATTTAATATATAAGAATATCATCTATAAATACAAACCAAATTGGTCTTGGTAATCTATATAGACAATATTCATTAGATTCATGAAGATAACAGTGGAATTGGTATGTCCAAATGGAATAACTATAGAATAAAACTTTCCATGCCTCATAGGAAATATTTTGTTTGTTATATCCTCCCTTTTAACCCATGATTGATAATACTGCATTTTTTACCCTTGGCATGTGAAAAATGCGGGAACACCATTTTCTTTAAAAAAAATTACAAGTGTTCCACTCACCTCACTTATAAAGGGTCACCCAATATCCTCTCCTATTCACACATTAAAACCATTTTGGAACATAAAATATCTACCCAAATCAATTCTCATGTTCCCTTATATCATTATAAAATCCTTTTTTTGGGCAGAAATAAAACCTAGGAATGATTTTAGTGTAAACTTAAGGAGTTTAACCAAAGAAGTGGTAACATTATTCAATGAGCATTTTTATTTTATTTCTTCCTCCCCTTTCATAAATTATCATTAAACCATAATGATATAATAACCTCAGTGTATTCCATATAGTTATATGTTTTTATGTTAAGGTAATGACCTAAAATCATCACCATATCCATTAAACGGGTTACAAAATCATTATTTGTGTGTACAACGGACTACTGCCTAGTGAATCGATGTCATTCACTTTTCGATAACCACATCTCATGGTTCAATATAATGATGGATATAAATTAAATATTTGATATTTATGAAATAATATTACTTATCTAGCCATTATATCATTTATATATTTATACATTCCATTTCGTAGGGGATACGATTACATCACTCATGTGTACGACAAATAACCGCCTCGCGAAGAGATGTGATTCTTCTTTCACTAATGATTTATACAGAAGGTAATAAGGATAATTTTAATTAATATATTAGATATACATGAAATAAGTATGATATTAATGATTTATTTTTCATTCTAAAAATATAATATATCATTTTATTTCTTACACTTAAAGATGATAACATCGTTCATATATGTGTGGACTACTACCTTCATGAAGCGATTTGACTCTATTTTCATCACCACACCACACCACATTGATGATATATATATATAATTATATTTAAAGAAATAATATGGTACAGATGATATTATTATCATTATAGAAATATGAAATATTACTTACCTCATTTCCATAATGTTCAATAAAAATGGAAATGTTACTCATGCATATGTATGACCTACTGCGTTCATGATCATAACATACTTCATTTCTAAAAACCATATTTAATTATTGGTATTAAAAGTATAATTGACATAAAAATATCATAATTATGTCAATATTATTACTATATATATGATAAAACTATATAATATCCACTTTAACAAACCAACGTTGGTAAACCAAACTATACACCCAAGCCAACCATCACATGGTGAGGTGAAGGAAAGAAAATAGAACAAGTCTTGAATATAACCAAAACAAGACATAAAAAAGTGTACAAAGAGGAATAAAAAGATATAACTAGATACAAACAACCAATAAAATGGGATAAACTAGAAAAGTATGAATCATATCAGACCAACCATTCTCCCCATGACAAATTATCACCTCTAAACCATCCCAAACCGAAGGCGGTGACAACAAGAGAATCCAAAATTCTATATGATTCCCTTCCATTTAACTGAATCCAAAAATACAACTACTAAAATATTATATATAAAAAATTAGGGTGTGAGCACAAATACTAGTAGGATACTACCACTGAGTCTATATAAGATCTTATATAAAGAATGAAATAGTTCTTGATTTTAAAACATGATATTTTTATTAAGAATTTCCATTAATCCAAAATACATTATATATCATTTTCCTTTTGGTTTTAATAGAAAATCTTCATATTCTCAAAACCATATATATGAAAAGTAGAATTGATAAAATAGAAAATCATCTCCATGCATCATAAGGTATGAAAGAAAGTAAACATCCATGAAAAACCTTTATTGGAATCCATGTGATACAACCTCATATAAATACATATGGTAAATAATCCATGATAAAAACCATCATGTGATAAAAATATATAAATGAATTAGAACACTATCATTTGGGATATATTCTATAGGGAAAATACATACTAGTCATAAAAAATCCTAAACTAAGACAAACATTGGATATAATTGATATCGATTCCTACCCCATTTTGTCTACATGAACAAAAATACCACTACTAGGGCCACACACACTAAGGTTTCCTATGTCTATTTCTTGAATCACCCAAGGTTCCCAAAGTTCCAAGTTTATAAAATTACATTTAAAAACCATGATCTCAATTTATAAAATGTTTTTAAATGAAAAGAAAAACTATTTTAGGGTTTGAAAAACCCATTTCTGAATCAGAAAATATTTGTTTTTAAAGAAAAAAATATTAAAAAATTATCATTCCATGAAATCCTTCAAAACTAAAAATAAATTCTATTCAATGAAAAATAAAATTTATTTCAAAATAACTATAACGAATTCATCGAATTAACCCATTGTATAGTAACACCTATATTAAAATGGTAAAAACCTATATGTCTTCGACAACGGTAATTAGAAACCACAAGATCATATATTGAAGACATGGTGTGAAAATAAACACAATGTATTGATAAAAAAACTATCCAATTATAAATATGAACCATAAACATAGGAATTATAGTTTCTAAAACCAAAGTGGTGAATAACTAGAAGAAATCTTACCCATAGAGGTGAAACCCAATTACCATAATGATAAATCACCGAAAAACAAGCTTGAAGGAGTAGAGATCTTAAAAATCACCTTGATTGTGCTCTGGGTCAAGAGGGAGAGGCTTCACAATTTAATGAAATGAAAATAACTCATACGAAACCCTAAAACCAAAACTCATGAGAATTACAAGGCGTGTAATCTCATTACACTACGTGAATTCCAAAAAGGCTTAAAATGCAAAAACATGATTCATTTTTATAAAAAATGATTTTTTTCCATTAAAAATTGTGAGATCTAAAGACACTATGTGTAAACATCACACCCTAAACCAGATTCATGGAATATTCCCAGTTACAATTACATGTCATGTAATACCGTTACATGGCATGTATTCTTCCAATAAATAGAAAATAGGCTAGTTATCAATATAAAAACATAAAATAACCCAGGGAGTTCTCTACACATGGGGAGAACACCTAAAATCCATTAACAAATTTATACCCTAACTCTATTAATTCAGAAAAACATGCATCCCCTAACATTTGGAAATTTTCCCCAACAAAGGCTCTCCATCCCCGAGAAGCTAGAAAATGAACCCAAACAAGGAAAATAAACAAATCATGAAAAAGGAGTACCTAAAAAAATAATGGGGTGTTACATAAACAAGAACTAGAATATTTATAATAAAGGATGAATGTGAAAACAAGGCAATTATCACTCAGGATAATGAAAATAAAGCAATATTTTTAACTAATGGGTGCTAATATGTTATAAAAATGTCATATATTATATTATAATATTAATATGGTTTTTAATAAGTTAATAATATGTTTAAATTCACTATACATGAGGTTAAAGCATGTTTAGCCAAAATGAAGGGTGAGTAAGGGGCTTCATCACAATTTCCCTTCATTGAGGAATATTTTAATGCAACGCACCTAATTTCTATTATATGGTTAACATACTTCCAATTTGAAATGTAATATCATGATTACATCATAATTCATGGAATTTTATGTCTCAGTTTGAATTATTTTATCCATGGGGTTTTGAAATAAAATTTACCAAGTGGTGAATAATTTCATAACTCAAATTTGTTTCATTGATTTATATTACTTATTCATTGTCTTTGATATTTTATGATATTGTTTGTAATGAATTTTTATTATCATATGATTTATTTCTACTTATTTAATGTGGATATAAATTTGATACACATAATCTATTCATTGGTTAATTCTCACTTCAATGTTATGATCATTGTAAGAGTTTATTTTACAATCTCATTCTAATCAAGATTGTTTATTCTTGAATTTTAGTTGAAGGAAATTATTTGAAAATTTCATAAAAATCCTATTTCAGTTTCTTATTCTCTGATTATTCATGATATTTTAAACTAATAGTACCATTTTTTCCACACTTTGGTACTTAAAATTCTTGATAAAATGTTTTTTAGAAAATCGAACTCCCTTTCTCTCTTCATTTAGAAATATATTTTCTTTCAAAAACATATTCTCAAATAAAATTTTCAAAAATATTTTTATCCTTTTAAAAATTATTTAATAAATTACTTTTTAACAATTTTTACTTTTTTAATATTGTTTTTAATGGAATATTCATCTCTTTTTCAAAACAATTCTCATTTTCCTCTTACTAAAAATGTGAAAGGAATATTTATTTTAACATTTATGACATGAACATAATTTACAAACATTATGACCAATGAATTTTTTAAATATTATTTAATATATTTCAAAGGTTAATTTTGAAGAAAAATATTTTTAAAATGTTTCGTGAAATTTTAGTTTTACAAAGTGATTTTTAAAATGAAAAGGATATTTTATTAAGAAACTCTTTAAATATATTTTTATTTTATTTCTATCTATCAAAGGAAAAAAATTATTTATTCAAACAGTAAAGGGTATATGTTGTATTAATACCATCTATATTTTTATTATATATGGTTTATGATCACTTTAACCAAGGAAAGTATTGATATTAACTTCCTTGATACATTTTTTATAATTATTAACTTTCCCATAAATTATTATGGATGGTTTTACATTTTTTATACCATTTTTATTTAAGTTTTATAATTTGAAATTTATTTTTTATCTAGGGAAATTTTGATAAATTTATATTCCTTATTCAATACGGATATTTTATGATAATCTACATTGATACATGAATTAAATTACTTATTTGATATATGAGGAATGCTTCAGAAATGATGAAATGGGTGTGTCCTAATTATAGATATCCCTATGATGAATCAATAGGTCTCATAAGAGAAATAAATTTTCTAAACTGAATGTGTTTCTGCCAAACAGATTTAAATTATTTTTCCAAACTAGATGAGTTTGCACCCAGTAGATTTAAATCAGTTATCCAAACCAGATGAGTTTGTACCTAGTAGTTTTGAACTATCTTATGGATCGATCTTGATGGTAGAGGTATGACATTCCTGATTCATAATTCCCAATTATTAATCATTTCATTAGTAAAGAATTTAGTTATTATTATCAATGATATTTTCACAATGATATTATTTTCTCAATTCATTTCTTGCCTTGTTTATTGATTAAATGGAATGTGTTTTCATTTATTTATTTTTCCATATCGATTATTATTAATCTTATTATGATAGTCAAGTTGTATAAATGGAATGTGTTTTTAGTTATATAGATTTCCATATTGATTATTCCTTATCTTATCATGATAGTCAAGTTTTCTAAATAGAATGTGTTTTCAGTTATTTACATTTCCATATTGATTATGCCTTATATTATCATTATAGTCATATTTTTTAAATGGAATGTGTGTCTAGTTGTTTACCCAACTATGTTGATTTTTCTTATTCATTAATGATATCTTCTATTGTACTTAACCCTTATTGAGAAATTGATCTCACCCTTATTATTTTCATTTCCCCAAGATTCCATGAAGCGTACTATGATTGATGTAAAAGGATATGCTAGATAGAATAATTATACCCTAAAAAATATGTTCAAATTTGTGTTATCAAATGTTATATGGAAATCATGAATGTATCTTATTTCTAAGACTACTAAACTATTCATTCCATTAGGATGTGATTCCATGTATATTATGATAATATGATAAAGTAGACACTGTCTCTAGGATATGGGGGTTAGAGTTTCTATAGACATAACTTCCACTACAATTTACATATTTTTAATAAAGTTACTAGCATCATAGTAAACTAGTCTTGTGATATATCTTCCGATATAGGAGTGAAAATTCCTTTCATAATAATTCAATGAATGTAATACCACTAATGATGAACTTGACACAAACTACCACACCACAAAAAAACTTCATGGTTTTCATTATAGATCAAAGTATGCGATCAAATGATATACATTAATAATGATCTCAAGTAAAGATATCAATACACATTGAAATATAGGAACATCCAATGGAACCCAATAATTATGTTGTTCATATTGGCAGGTCAGTCATCATGATCTCCTTTGTTCCCCATTAGTATGATCCCCCACCACATAATAATCAGATATCATATATTCACCGTTAGTATGATGTATTTAAACCATGTGACATATTTTTAAGATTACTATCATAGTATCTTGGGCCTCTAATTATATATGAGAACTCTTATAACCATTTGATATGAAAAATATTCCAAGGGAATTAATTATTAAATTATGTCTAGGTGTGATGCCCCGAGCCTGGTCCACTAAAAAGTGACCTTATCTGGTGACCAAATTCCCTCAAGTTCTCCCCTCATATGCCAAAGGATAACAACTAATATCAAGGGTATGTGGTTGTTCAATGAGGATACTATTCCCCCTTTTATCAAAGTGTCACAGTGTTAAATGATAAGAATAAAATGTGAAAAATAATATAATTAAATAGTGGTGTAAATATTTAAACAAAAATAAATGATATACATAAGTAACAATATCATATAAAAATGATTTTATGTCGATAAAAAAGGGAAACAAGCATACATGGAAACAAGAATGCAAAATAATACATATACGAAAAATAAAATAAAAATCCATCACATGTGCATCCCAAGAACTAGATCAATCATATATTACCAATATCACATCCTTATAGATATCAAGCATCTATATTTGGACACTTGCCTTTATCCCTACCAACACCCAAGAAGTATTCATGTGTTCTAATTAGTATCCCAAACATGGTGTGAGTAAAACTTAGTAGTCGACCACCAATGGGGTCAATGAATAATCTAGTTTGTGGATATAAAATGACCAGTGTATAGGTATAATAAATGTAAAGTATCAATGTAAATATAAACCCTATAGAACTCAGGATAATCATGGGATATGTAATGAATCTAATTTTAATAGATTTATCCTTTTAATATTTATTTATATATCTATGGGTTTATTATAGGATTCATCACATTGTTTGTGTTTCTAGGGAGCCTAAAATTAATATATTTTAATACATGTGTGTGCATCATTTTAGTGTAATCATTGGATGAGATAACTTGGTAAATTATCGAGTCACATTTGTTTCATTAACTTTCCCCCCAATATTCTCCAATTTCTTTGCTGATTTTCTCTTATGGTCACTGTATGAATTTTTTGGCAGATCTGGGTGCAATCGAACCATTGGATACATGAAATCGATGCAAATGGTAGAATCCATAATGATTTGGAGATGGATCATGGAGGATTCATAGTTATGAGGGATGTATTTGGATTTTTGAACCTTGAATGTAGACATTTAGTGTGATAGGGTACCAGTGAGTGATCAGAATCTGATTTCCAGCCACCAAAGGTTGGGAATCAATGACTATAGGTGACCCCATGAATTTAGGGAGGTCAAATGTTGAATTTATAGCAGAATAAACATATTGTGAAAATATTCAAAGGATCTATACATTTTTTTGAAAAGAAAAACTACACTCTATGTAGTGAAGAAGAACATGCATTGTGTTCTTAAAATTTCATGGCAGCTAGGGTTTTTAGCCAAGTTAAGGATCACACATCATGTGGTCAGGCCCACACACCATTTGATTGTACCAAGGCATCTAGACCATGTGCTATCTACACATGACCTAAAATCCATGCGGTGGGACATGTCGTGTTCTCTGAGAGGACATGGGAATGAATGAGGGTACACAGGCATGGCTAGGTATATGACTAGGTACATGGGCATGGTATGAAGTACACGAGCATGACCAGGAGTACACGGGAAGAACCTGAGTGGCTGAGACATTTCATGTACCACCTATATATGTATTTTTGTATGAAATGGATTCCCAGTATATGTCTAGAGGGGAACACTACTAGGTGATGTGGTGGGGTCACACACCATGTGGACCCCCATACACATAGTGTAATCTTGACAGAACATCTTCCACTCACATCACCTTCTTTGAGACTCATATTTTTTCCCACAAGTAGCCTATACTGAGTGTTTTTTCACATATAACACAATAGTTTCATTATTTTTGGAAGAAAATGTGCGATGTGAGGTTTTATAAGCATGAATATTCTTTAGGTAACACTTGACGATGGCAGTGACCGGGTAGGATAATCAAAGAGATGCTAAGGTTGGTACTCCTCTGTCAAAATAGGGAATGGGGTCCCCATACTATTCATATAGGTAGATTAAGTGCTCCCCTACACTGGGAATGGGTCCTCTATCTGTGGAGTGACACTCCCCCAAGTTTGAGATCTGGTGGTGTGCAGATATTCTATGGGAGTTTTGGATCCCTTAGATATGGAGCTTAGTAGCGAGGAGTGGAGCCCTACACACAAATTCTGGAGAGGTTGTGTTTGAAGTTGGGAATCAGATATGAATTTTTTTAGCATTATATGGAACCATAGACTAGTCTGGGATATGAGATGGATATCCCCTTTTCTATCTCTATTAATCTTATTTACGAGAATATGTATATATCGTGGGTTTCATATCCCTTTTATTATGGGTTGAGATTACCTCTATTATATCCTTATATTGCTCTTTTAATGGTTTTTGGGGTTCTTACTTGGTATTTATATACTCACCCATGTATGGGAATTTCCTAAATGAGTCTTGACTTATAAAAATGATGGACAAATTGTTGGTGACTTTGGTGGTGCTTAGTGATACTTGGGTGCTTTGACAGCATGTGGTGGTCAGGATTTGGTGATTAATACCTGGGCTCTCTCAGTTTTTTTATCCCAATTTTTGTTAGGTTGGGACATCACTTCTGGTTTTTTGTGTATTTATTCCCCCTTTTACTTTGATTTATACTATGGCACTCTAAAGTTTTTCATACTGGTTATTTCTGGAATGGTTTTACTTTAGATATTATAGTATTTTTTTATATTTATCTATATTGTTTCATTAATATGGTTGGGTGTGTGTATATAGGTACATAGGGAAAATGTCACTCATTTAATTAGGCCTTCTCAAAGCTAATAACCATCCCCTTGTCTATTGGAGGCGGGCTTGGGGTTGTAGTAGCTCAGCCTCCCGCCACCCATGTGGGTCTTAATGGGTTTGGTCATTACAGGATACCTATCTAACCATACCTGATTCATCCTAATTCAGAATTTCTAAACCATATATCATACGGATAACATATTTTTAGTAAGGAGGTTAGTTCATGCATAAAAAAGGGTGATACAGAATGGAATTTACAACAATCCCAATAAATGATGTGGAGCATCATGTCCTACATACTATAGTAAAGGGTCATGGATAGTCATCTACAACACTTCCAAAATAATGATGAGGAGTGCCATATCCAACATCCTATATCAAAGGGGCATGAAAATTCATGTCCAAAAATTCAAATAAAATATGTGTAGTTCCATGTACCACATACTAAACCAAAGGGGAAAGGAGCTTCATGTGAAAAATTCCAAATAAAATACGAGGAGAGATATTTACAATATCAATTGAAAATTTTACTATAAATATCTTCAAAGGTCCCATAATAATGATAATGTATTGTAGTTAATACAATCCATGATGAAAATCCATCTCATTTAACAATCAATCCACTACTTTAACCATATCATTAATCAAATACCCTCAAGTGATAAATAAGGGTCAAGTGGAGTATTTATTTCATTTAATCTCATTTAGTCAAGGGTGTAATTCATAATTTAACAAGGTTCAAGTGACATGGTCTTACCATTCATGTCAAATTTAATTCATTTAATAATTTTGTTAGTAGGACACAAATTAACAAACCTCAAAGGTGGTTTAATCACAAGGTAACAATAGAATCCAAATATTATTTAATCAAACCCACCTAAAAGGGGTGATTTAAATTTATTTTATTTATCTCAATACATGTAAAATGTCTCATAACACTTTTAGGATAATTCTTAGTTATCAATTTAAAATGAATTTTAATTTTAGAGTTAGTGCACTGAAATCCCGGTGTTTGGTAAAACAGTGCATGATATAAATGACTACAATTTTAATGAAAATCACTAGACCACATACCTAATATGGGTAGTAGACCCCTCATCCAAAATAGTCCTTTAATTTTATTTTTAATGAGTTAAATCAAAGAAACTAGACTAACACCCTAAAAATAGGGCATATTAGATCACATGGAAATAACATACAAAATGGTGAGAGAAAACAAAAAATGAAGCAAGAGGACATAAATAATAACAAAGGGTTATCCAACATGATTAATGATGGTAAATTACAATATTGGATGATGGAGATATTATAAATCTTAAAAATATAAGCAGAGGAGCTCTCCCATGGGTGGACAATGCTGTATGTTTGACGAAGTAGGATAAGGGTTATAGGGTTAAATCAAATAGGGAAAAAAAATCATAAATCCACCTTTTTAAAGGGGAATACAATTTAACCACATCATTTTCCAAACCATTTTCACCTAATACCTTGGGGGAGACATCCTTCACATGGCTTGGTGCATGGTTAGGTAGACCATGGGTAGCCCATAAATGTTCACTCTCTAAAACCCACACACCCTCACACACTACATGCATGGTTAGAAGAAACCATGACCCAACCGTGATAAGTATACCAATAATAAAATAAAGTATTTTCCCATACATGTAATATGTGTTTCAAAGTTAAACTAATTGTGATCCCCTTCTTTTAACTGCATGATTACAATTAATCATGCCCAAAATAATGTGTCTCTCTCGGTTTCCCTAAAAACATTAACTCCAGGCTCCGAATTAGACCAAACTCTCCAAAAATCATTCTTTAATCCATTAAAAACAATTATTAGAGTAAAAAGGGAATTTATATTGAAAATAAAATTATTCATAACTTATAGAGAAAACAAGGATCTTAAAACCTCTCCTACTTAAAAAACCTTTCCCTGAGTTTACCTCTAAGGGTGGTTGAGCATCGTCTGAGAATAATTCTAGTAACTAAGAATATATATTATAATATCACACCAATATCTTATAGAATACATGGATGTGATTCCATATCACCTAAAATTGAATTAATGACCTTCCTCAAAGATCCTTTATGCTTTGATTAAGGATATTAATAGGATACTTCTAAAAAATAAGCATCAACATCCAACTCAACCTCATTAGGGTGAAGGACATGAGATGGGTTTGAATAGCAATGACATTACTGAGAAACATGAAAGATGATAGGAATAGAACTATATATCTGAGGAAGAATTATGTGATATTCCACTATTCTAGCCCTCAACAAAATCTAAAAAGGTTTGATGAATCAAGGAAATAGATTAACTTTCCTCTTAATTCATCAATAACCCAATCTAGGAAAAACAACAAAAGAAGACTCGATCCCAAACATCAAAATCTATAGGTCGATGATGTAGATTGGAATAAGATTTATAGCTAGACTAAATTATATCCACACAATTCTTGATTAGTTTTACCTACTCTGATGTCTCCTAAAAAAGACATGGTCTTGATAGCACTGCATCCCCTACCTCTTACAAGAATTAAGGTTATCAGCACAACCTACCATATAGGGACTTATAAGGATCCATCTTTATAGTAACATGAAATATATTGTTATAAGAGAATTTATAAAGAGGTAAATGTTTCTCCCAATATCCTCCCAAATCAAGGACACATACATAGAGCATGTCCTCCAATACTTGTATCATATGCTCGAATCGACCATGGGTCTATGGGTGATAGGTTATACTAAGAAGTACCTGTAAACCAAGATACTTCTAAAATCCTTGCTATAAACATAATTTCAAATGAGAATCTTTATTTGATACAATGGTATGTAGAAACCTATGAAGGTGTACAATCTCACATATATATAGCCTCCCAATCTCATCTACTAAGAAGGTCTCCTGAATAAGAAAGGATTGGGCAACCTTTATTAGTCTATCCATGATTACCCATACTGCGTCACTTCCTTGGGGTAATTTTGGAAAGACTATAAAAAAACCACAGTTTCTTCATCTCATTTCCACTCTATAATGGGCAACAGGTGTAAAATACTAGCAGGATATTGGTGTTCTGCCTTCACCTACCGATAGGGGGAACATTGAGTAATGAATCTAGATATTTTTTTTCATACCCAACCACCAGTATAGGATGTGTAATTTACAATACATTTTACTGAGTCTAGAATGTAATTCCCAACTAAAAGAATGATATTATTACATCAACTTCTCTAGTATATTTTTAGGTACCCAAAAATTTCCATGAATATTCAAGATCTCATCCTTATCAACAACCTAGCCAGGCGGAAGGTCCTAACCTAAAATGATTTCCCTTAGGACCAAGACTTTGGGGACTAAAATATATATTTAATTCACTCATTCCAGATGTGATTAGGTCATTACTATAAAGCTATAATAATAGGATACCCATGAAACTCTTGAATCTGAATATGACTAGAAAAAGAGAGGAAAACACTACCATTCATTATTAAATTCAAGAACCACATGTGTTCAAGTATTCTAATTCAGAGCATCAGCCACTAAATTATCTTTACCATGTGTATAAGAAAGATCAAAATAAAAATACAAAAGGTATTCCACACATAATTAGTAATGATATATAAATCATGCTGATTGAATTTGTTTTTGAGACTTATTGTCCATGTATACAACAAAAACTTTTCCCAACAAGTAGTGTCTCTAGTTGTGTAAAGCATGAATGAAAACTACTAAATCAAGAACATTTGTTAGGTATTTATGTGCATGTGGGATCAACTAATGAGACATTTATTCTACAACTAATTCCACTCACATAAAAACATCTCTTATACTGATGCCTGAGGTATTACAATAAACCAAGTGGTCCCTTCCAGGCCCAAGTAAAACCGAGATTAATATTGAATTCAACCCTCATTTCAACCCCTAAAAGGACGTTTCACTAGCTTTAGACCATGTGAATATGACACCCTTCATGGTAATTATTATAAGTGGTGCTTAAAGGAAAGATAAATCCTAAATAAAATGCAGATAATAACCAGCTATCCCTAGAAAACTCTGAATATCAAATATGATCTTGGGATGATCCTAAGAGACAAAAGCAATTATATGGTATGTGAATAAGGTTAGACGATGCGACTAGGTTCCATGGAAATGAATGTTGAAGCTGATTGAGGAAGGTGGTATCAGTATATGTAGTGTATTGGGAACCAATCTTGCTACACATGTAATGTTGGAATGCAACAACATTGAAGGGAATTTCTTATGAAAAAAATTCATCAGATATGGTTATGGGATAGAATAGGAAAATGGACATTCTGAACTAAGAGATTATCAAGCCTTACATGGTTTATGTTAGATAAAATAGAGGAGCTTAAGGACAAAGTTTGGTGGGTTGTGTGTCATGAGGATATTAAGCATTGGAAGGTGAAATGGGATGGAGAAAAATTATATTTTCTGGGGTACCCAGTTCCAAATATTTCATACATGGAGGCCGCAAAATAATGAATTTCATCAATGCCATTGATAATCAAAAAAATAAGACTGTTTATAAAAGTATTTGTTTTTTTTATGAACTAAACATATGTTTCTTTTTAGGTTTGACTTTAGGAAGATTCAATGATCGTGGATTTAGAAATATGGTACATGTGAGAAGTGGGATGGATGACTGGGAATAAAAGATTTAGTGTGTGGAGCTAGCTGGTAAGATGTAATTTCTATTATGGAGAATGAGGAATCAAACACTTCCTATGGATGAGAATTTGTAGAATAAGGGTGTGGTCCTAGTTTCATGATGCTAGTGTTGTGCATTGCCGTAATAGGAATCAACGTGGCACTTATTTTTTAAAGGTGATTCGGTAAACAAAATCTAGAATTTTTTGGGGAAGTGTATCAATATACCTAGGTGTAGGGATTAAATTCAGTTCTGGTTAGGTTCTATCTAGAAAATGTTTTTCATTTACATTGTAAGATCAACATGGAATCTTTAACAAAAAATAATATATTTATATATACACTAAATTTTGTTTTTTGGTTTCTAAAAGCCTTCACTTAGTAATTGAAAAAACGAGTGATGGAGGTGGGTATTTTTGTTCCCATGAATATTTTTAATAAAAAGAACACACACAAAATTTTTAAAATCCTAACATTTGCCTTTAAAAAATGTATAATTATAAAATAAGGGGCTCATCTTATGAGCTACAAAAATTATAGGAGGTTGGATTCTAGAGGAAGCCACCCTTGACCAACCACACACTCGATGTTTCCATAGAAGGCTAGCCAGACCCTCTCCCTTCAGTAGCCCTTGACTGTTATGGGTCATTATATCCAGGTCAAGCCCCACCATACTGGCGGCCCATGAACCCAGCCTCCCACAGTTGTCATGCACAACCAAGGACCACCGCCATCTTTTAATAATCACCAGCCATCATCTTCTCTCTAAAACACCACCTACCCAGCTAATAGTGTTTCTTGCTAAATCTAGCTACTATGCATCTCACTGAATTCACGAAAGACACTGTTATGGCTTCCTATGAGCTGACTACCATCGACCTTGGTGCCCCACACCCACATGGATGACTCCTCCTCTTAAGAACACACCAAACCCGAAGAACCCAATTCCCATTGGCAAGGATGCTTCCCCGACCATATATAGCCATTTCTTCTAGCCCCACCATCGACAAAACACCACCGTCATGTGGAAAACTCCATGTCTGGTGGTTCCTTTGCACAGATGGGGTTACTAGGCACCGCTCATGGGTCCTGTTTGACCCATCCCACCCTATAATGGGTCCAGGTGGGTCTACTTAAACTAGAATGGGTTAGGTAAAATCTTCTTGGCCCTAAATATCTCTATACAAGGTTTTCCCAGCCCTGAATGGGCCTATGTGGATTTGGCCCAACCCGAAATCAGTTTGGGTTGATTTTTCTTTGTATCTGAAAAGAAAATTTAATAAAATGAAAAATTAATTTATTAATTTCCAGATTATATTAATGAAAATTATATTATATGAAATAATTAATTTAATTTTAGTATAAAATTAAATTAATTAATTATTTTAATTTATGAAGAAAAATTAAATTCATTATCAGACCAGATAAAATAAATTATTTGAATTGAATAATTCATTTAATTTATAATTAAGCTCTTGACTATAAATTTATTTCAATTTAATTTTATCTTGTGTTATTTTAAATAGAAACTGGTCTTGAGAAATGACTAACCTCTTGCATTTATCAGTTAATTTATTTAAATTTTTACTACAACTTCTTATGACTTCTGTAATAATTAATTATATATTAATGGTATGTGATCATATACTTTTATTTAATATGTATATGGGCCTTCACACCCATTCATATCTGTATGTATATTTCTATTCATGAGACCCCATCGCCTACGTGTGAGTATACTTTCATTTCTGATGATGAAAAAGGTAAGACGTGGACTATTCCAAGATGAGATGAAATCCCATATGAGAGATGGAAATAGTGTAATAGGAGAGAGCTATGATACCAGTCAGTGTTTGACATAGGAATGATCCCCCTAGGTCAAAGTTGATCTATTGAGTTGAGTTAGATCAACCAATATTAGCTGTTCAAGATCAATTGGTCAATTTATTACCTTTGTGCATTGTTTATTATTTTATGCATTTGAATGGTTGTAGAAACACATAAAATTATAAATATATAAAAAGAATAAAGACATGATAAATGCATTATATTAAATTCACATTCATTTGTGAGTGGTACAACATAATAATTCATAATTAATATAAAATGATTACATTCATTGTAAAAAATAAATCCACCTCAAAGAAATATTAAGTCTCAAAATATCTTCTATCATTTTAATTTAAAAAAATCAGGTGTATGGGGTGATCGTAATCCCTAGTTGAGGGTGCCTTTTACTACTAGTGAGTTCTAATGAGAGTTGTGGGTTGATATAATTAATTATGGAAATAAATAATTAATCATATCCATCTCGTTTTATATTTAGAGGCATGTTTTGAGTAAATTGAGTTTATGATTTTAGAAGTTTAGAATTCACTCAAATGCTCAAAGAGATGAAAGTTAATGTGGTTGGTCAGTCAAACAACTATCATGAAACTCTCTGAGTAATGGCATAACAATATCTTTTAGAAAATGAGGAGAGGTTTCAAGGATCCTTTACACTAGAATAATAAAATGACAGATTATTCTATTACCTGTAGTAAGATATGATAGATTTTGATAAAATAGTGGGATACATTCAATTATTTTATTAATTAATAAATAATGTATAAATGTGAATCGAGATTAAATAATAATTGAAAATTTTATTTATTGTATATAAAAATAGCCATTTCTAACACCACCAATACATTATAAATACAATCAATACTTGATAAATAAAATACCATGATCAAGCATAACTTCCAGGAGTGGTACAGGTGCTTGTGAATAGTACTAAACCAAGAAATAAAGCTTTATGTGTTGGAGTCCTTACTTCATACTAAGACCACTTAGAGAGAATGTAAGGAAGAAAAGTATAAATATTAAAGGCATGTAAATGATGCACAAGATGTATAGTGTACCATGTTTTCATCTATGTGCAATTAGTTTTAGAAAATGCATGTGGATGAAGATTACTTCAAGATGTTATCTCATCTCCAATCATTATATTAGGATAAATAAAGGAAAGAAATGTAAGAGATATCCATTTCACTATATTGGTGTAGGATATCATTAGGTAATCAATAAGCACCTCATGTACTCAAGATGGTCTGGTGCATTGAGAGACTTGAATCCCATGGGTTCAAGCTAAACTAAGAACTAGAGACTAATCTCATTATTGTATCTTTACTGCCAACCTTGTCAAGATTTCTTGTTAATTATAATATAAATAACATGAAAAAGTCTCTCTCAGATCTTATTTCATTAGTTTTCCAAGATGATAAAGATATTAATAATACCAATTCATTAGTCCTTATTGTGAAAAATAGAAGGAAAGTAAAGGTAAAGGAATCTAAGGATAAGTTAAATTAAAAGATTCATAACCATCATCATTTTAAAAAGAAAAAATATATAGAGAGAAGGAAATGATAAAGAGACTTTATTCTTTTTATGTGGAAATAAATCCCATTGGAAGAAGCATTGTAGAGATGGTATGAAAAAGCATGGATACACTTCTATTTTAGGGAATTTTGTCATTGAATGAAATCTATCCTTATATACAAGTTGGGTATATGATGCAGTGTGTGGATCATATATTTATATTCACATTTAGGAACCAAGATGATATTAGAAGATTGAAAAGGGTGAGGTGGATCTTAATGTTACAAATGGTGTGAGTCTAGTTTCCTCTGTAGTGGGATATTATCATACAACTTTTCCTAGTGGTTTGGTTATTGTATTGAATAGCTGTTATTATGTTTCTTTAGTTACAAAAATATAATCTTAGTGTCACATTTGAAAAAAATGGTATTTTATTTCAAATTTGTAATTAAATTTTGTCACTTTTACTAGGATAACATATGTAATAGTATGGATCATCCTAACAATGTCTTGTATACATGAACTTGAAAACCCTGTAATGGAAATCAATGAAAAAACCAATAAACAAAAATCATTTAACACCTGCCTATGGAACATCCTGCTTGGTCTTATAAATATTAATTGTTTACAAAAAATTACATAAAGTAAAAAATTTATAATAAATTTTTTAAACCATTTGGATATATGTTACTCTTCATTATAAGGTAAAACGGCCAAAGAAACCTTATTTGTCAAGGGAGTAAGAGCCACAAGATTACTAGAATGGATTCATACCAACATATGTCATCCATTCCAAGGAGAGGAAAGGGTTAGTTTTTAATAATTTATTAATTATATTGATGACTATACTAGGTATGGTTATATATACTTATTTAGGTGTAAGTTCAATCCATTTTTTATGTTTAAGGAATATCAGCATGAAGTAGAAAATCAGTTTGGTAAGAAGTAGAAAATCAATTTGGATTTCGGTATACCCTCAAGATGATGTAAAACTCATTGGTTTAAAATGGATATTTATGATAAATTCTAACATGGGTGGTAAAGTATATACCAATTAGGCACAACATATAGTGAAGGATTTCAAACAATGTCAAGTCATAAACTAAGATAAATCTTTATCACTATTAGCGATGCTGAAATCCATTAGAATATTACTTGAAATATAAGTCTTCAATGACTATAATATTTGGAAATTTATTTAAAAACTTCTTTTACAATTGGTAATTTGGTCGAATTCATCTATATTACTCAACCCAATGTGTTTGTTTAGTTAAAGAATGATAATAAAGTATGAAAGCTGTAGAGATCCATTTATTAGTTAAAGAAGGAATCATGATCATTAAATGTTCATTTTGATGAGGCCCTAATAGAATTTGGGTTCATAAATAACTAAAGTGAGAAATATATAAATAATAAGTTTAATGGGAATGTAATCATTTTCCTGGTATTATATTTTTACCACATATTATTTTTTGGAAACGAATTACAAGTTATATAGTCGGTTAATAGTTGGTTATAGGAATGATTCTCCATGAAAGATGTTGGTGAAGAAACCTCTATTTTAGGGATCAAGATCTATCAAGATAGATCTCAGAGACTACATAGGCTAATTCATTGTTCATATGTTTACATGGTACTATAAATGTATAATATGGAACAATTCAATAGAGATTTGTATCCAATGTCACATAGTATCAATCTATCTATGAAAATGCATCCAAAAAAAGATGAAGAGATTAATATAATGAGTAAAATACCTTATTACATGGTAGTATGATCTATCATGAACACCATGCTATGTATTCAGTTTGATGTTGCATTTACTTTAAGAAAGGTGGGTAGATATCAAGCTAATCCCGGTAAGCTTCATTTGGAAGAAGTACAAAATATCCTAAATTACTAGAGGTAGACAAAAGATATGTTCTTGGTATATGGAGAAGAAGAGAAACTAATAGTGAGAGGATAAAATTATACTATTTTACAGATATATCATGATGACATGAAATCATTTTCAGGCTATGTATTTTTCTAGAATGGTGGGGCAGTGAGCTGGAGAAACTCCAATCAATCTGTGGTCGCCGACTCTACAACAGGGTCTGAGTATATAAAGACTCTTGATGTTGCTAAGGAGGTCATATAGATACATATCATTATCTAATACATTATTTTTGTTCCTAACATTATAGACTATGTTATATTTTATTTTGATATTAATGCAGTAGTGGTAGTTTATACAGAGCCCAATTTATACCAGTTGACAAACCACACACTTAAAAACTTTAATCTATTGAGGGATTTTACCTAGAGAGGTAATTTCAAATTTATCTGAGTATCCAAAGAGGATAATGCGGCGTACCCATAACTAAATTCATGTCTTAGAAGAATAATGATTATCATGTTTGAGCTAGCAGTTTGAGACTTATTATTAGTTGGATCTAGTGCAAGTGGGGGTGTTAAAAGTGGGTTCCTATACCCAACTTATGTATATAATTTTATTTCCATTAAATGTATATAGTTTGATATATACATGTTCTTATCTTACTAAAATAGTGTTGATACATCTTTTTCCACTTTATTTATGGTAATTTCCAATTATTAATTATCATATCAAATGGTTATAGTAGTTCCCAAGATTTAATAACAATATCAAGATATTATTAAATTAATCATGAGCATATGTCATATAGTCTAGATACATCATACTAACTGGACATAATTATTGTATGACTATCATCTCCCAGGGGATCATAATCATTGAGACTTCTTCTCATGAAGTTGTCACTTGGTGATCTTTATTTGGTGTGACTATGAGGACATACCTGCTAATAAGAACACCACATTTTTTTTGTTATCATAGATTGTTCCTATCTATGAACACATGTATTGGTCTAATGATTTGAGATCGTCATAATTATGCATCATTTTAATACATACATTGATTCAAGAAAAAACCATGCCATTGAATTTGTGGTGAGGTAGCTTGTGTTGGATACATCATGAGTTGTATGACATTGATTAAATGATCAAGATAGAGTTTATCACTTCCTTGTTAAATAAGTGACATCTCAGGTCTAGTTGATGAGGATGGTAGTACATTTATAAATTTATGGTCATGGTCATTAAAGTTAAGTCCATCAAGTTATATGAAAAAATAATAAATAAAAAATGGATGATGACAAAATATATGCATCCTTATTTAGAAGATATCCTAAGACAAATAGATTATACTACATAGTGCATGTTTGTATGATGGTTGTAATAGTTATGAATATTTCTTATCTCTTTAGGAGCCTTGATGGGCTTCTGGACACTGATCCTAGTATGTGAATGGTATTCACTGCTATCGAGATAAGGGTCGAGGTGGACACACACAATCAAATATTCAAGAGTCTTCCATATTCTGGTGAATTAATGTATATGACATGGTGAGACCCACCATGAGGTTTGAATATTGTCAAAGTATTAATAATCAGTGATAAATAAATAAATTCATTACTATTTGAGTATAAAATAATTCAATTGAATTTATTTATTTAAAATATTTACAATCATTTAAGTTAATACATGGAAAAATATTAAATAAACAAATTTTATTTTAATATTCATGGTCTATTTAATATTGTTGGAATTTCATGTCGATTTAATGACTCAGTTATATCACATAATATATTTATTATATATTAAAATTATGTGATAAAAATATAAATTACATTATGGTGTAGTTAGTTTGTTATAACGTGTTTTTTATTTATTATTTAGTGGGCGTTACGTATAAAGGGATCGTGGAACCCTTTATAGTTAATTAAACTTCAATATATAAGTAGAATAGAACTATTTTCATGGGTACTATTCATACCCACTAATTTGAAAGCTTATCTCTATTCTTTCATGCATCCATGAATGAGAAAGCTCTTATTCAAGCTTCCGATACTCGACCATCTTCACAGATTGAAAGGATGGGATTATGGTGATCATTGTGACATTAAAGGAATCACCAAACCTCCATGCTCGCACTAGGAATTTTGTGATTGCAATCTTTATGGATTCTTGATGTGTGTGTGGATGATCTTGAGGGGTTCATGCTCAGATCCTTCAAGAAATATTTTTTGGTGGTGTGTGATAGATAAATGCATATTATATCTGAATGAGGCAATTTTTTATTTAATTTTTTTGCTTTAAAATATTAATGAATGATCCTAAAATCTCTATCAGGTCTCAAATCACTAGAAATGACAAGGTTATGTCTCTCTGGTGATGAAAATGTTTTAATCCCTAGCAAACCAACTTCCACTTCCCACCCTTGTACCTTCACAATATTGGTTCCTTTTTGTAAACTAATATTTTCGGACTCATAACATCTTCTTCTTCATATTAGAATTCTTCTTAACCTTAGTAGAGTATCCATTTGAATTAATTTTTACATCAATGTTAAATTTCACATAATATATAAAATTCTAGTGTTTGATTATTTTATATAAAATATGATCCATTTGACATGTTTTTATTCTCATTATTGTTATCATAATTCTAAGATGATTTTTGTTCTTCCACATGAGATTTACCTTTCTTAGACAATTATCTTACTTCCTGATTTGAATTCTATAAGATAGAATTTTCTCATTCATCTTCAATCAGTTTCTATTGAACAAGATCAAATTCATTCTCCTTCAAATTCATTTTTTGTTCCAACCTTCTATTAAGATTTTTATCTTCATCAAGAAAATTATTCTAATAATAAATCTCTTTTGAAATCCAAAATATTTCTTCAATCATTGATTCCATATTTTTCGTAAATTGGTCTTCTTTATTGAACATATTGTTTTATTTTCTCGAGATTTGTAAAATTTTAAAGAATTATTTTAATTATCTTATAATAATGGAGTCCATCTATTTTTCCTCATCTTCCTATTCAGCGTAACTACTTTCATCACTAGTAAAACTATCATTATTAACCATTTCAAAAAGAATCATTTTATCACCTTAATTAGTGGAAATTTCAACTTCAACTCATTCTCCACTATCATAACTTACCTAATGATTAAATTTTTTTATAGTTAGAGAAACACATATTCATCATTGATTTTTTGTCTACCTTTTTCTTTAAATATCTTATTTTACATTTATCTTCTTCATTAATATCTTCATATTCTTTTAGTCTTGGATAGTTTTCTATGAAATTTAAAATGGATCAATAGTAATGGAAAAATTAGTTTTACTTATTTATTCCCTTTTTTACTTTTCTGGAATTTAAAGACATGAATTCATCAAACTTATTGTTTCCTTTATCTTGTGAATTAGAATCATTATCTTATTTCTGAATAAAAAATTTCTTTTACTTTTCTTGATCAGCTTCTTCGAAATAGATTTTAGGATCAGTATTTATCTTCGTTTTAATATAATTATATCATTTAATATCATATGTAATGAGAATACAATGAAACTCATCCAGAGATATTATTTCAATATCTCTATCTTCTAATTATGATACTTTGGAATCAAATATGTGGTGAAGAATTTTCATGATCATCTCTACAACTATAGAGTCTTCCAATTTTTCTCCATATATTTTTATGGTGCTACAATATCATTAAACCTTGTGAATAACTCATTAATAGATTTATCATATCACATTTTTAGATATTCATATTTCAATATCCAAATTTATAACATGGTTTTTTTCACTTTCATGTTCCCTTAATAAATATTTTCAACTTATACCTGATATCCTTATTCATTTAATTTCCCTTAACCCTTAGGAATTTACTTTATAAGAGATTGAAATGTATATCATTTTTTTCTCATTAATAAATCTATATATTCTTCTTATCAGTAGATATTATGGGAGCAACATCCACACATGGTATAAAACCATATATAAAATCCTCTAAAACTTAATAGCCTACGGATAGTAGAAAGGGTACCCTTATGTCCTTCTAGATATGATATTTCTTCACATATAAGACAAGAATCACCTTAATATAAACTCAAAACTGAATATCCATAGAAATATTATTCTTCTTTAAAGATAAAATAGTAGATCCATTGAAGGGGACATGGATCTGATACCAATTATAAGTTACAATTAAGAAATGTGTGACCACTTATATGGGGGTGAATTAGTGGTTAGATATTTCTATGTTTTCTTCTTTTAAAAAAACATTCTCCTTTGGTTAGAGAGAAATGGATCTTATGAAATACAAAAAAAAAACACCCACATGAAGACCAGAATTTATAATGATCACTACTCAAGAGTATTAGCTATTCCATGTCATGATTTAGAAATAACGTGAGATTATATGATCCACAAGAAAACAATCCTAATGTTTTACAATAATTATGGTATATCCATCACTTATGTTTCACTATAGTCCTTTAATAGAACATGTGTTTCTAGAATATATGATATGATACTAACGAATTTACATCAATGTAATATCCCTTCACCAATAGTCTACAACACACTATCACTATACTGCCTGGATTCATCTGTCTTTCCCTTCTATAGTTCAGTTCTTTTTTTCTAATTTATCACAAAGTAGGGAGTAATAACCACTCATTCCTTATTCTTATTTATTATATTTAAAAATGATATTCATAATACCATGTGAGTAATTTTTTTCAAATTAATAATATTATAAATAATTCATAGAACATGAATTATTCCCTTATATACAAGTAATTTAAAATTTTATATGTGTCATTCTTTGAAAACTTCCATGATCATCTGTTTCTATTCATTAATATTTTAAAACATTAACTGATTCCATGAACACCATAATTTATTTTCTTTCAATATATATTATATATTTCCATAGAATCAAATTCCCAACTAGATCCATAAATCTTGAATCTTGAAATTTATGTGTATCCACATATGCATATTTAATATGTATGGGATAATATTTTGGAACCCTTGCCTCATGGCGTGCAAATCATAGTTCAATTACATATGTTGAGACTCAATTACACATGTTTTGATTTTTTCTATAACATATATAATTTCAATCTATGAATCATTCTCATATGTGTTCCATTCGACTATATGACCCATTCGACTATATACTCATTTATATTACCTAGAATCACGTTTGAAGATATTTTACTTTGTAGCAGAACATTTGGGTATGTAGATTATTCTACGTAACCAATCACATATCCAAAATTTGTGTATTTGGAGATAATCTTCTGTGGGTATTTGTAAAAATATAAGTACATTAATCTATTCCAATTTTCTTATATAGAAAAACTGATATGTGAATATGAAAATTTTCATATGTGGTTCTACACTTCTGCAACTAGAATCCAAACATTATCTTCATCCCTTTTCTACCTCCTATATTCAATTAAAAAATCACCCAAAATGTCCTTTATAAGAATTATGATATCTATTATCATTATATTTAAACCATAGAAGATCTATTTACTTTGAATCATCAAATTTAATAACTCTACCAATAAAGCTAACCGATTCACATGTTTACCATAAAAACAAAAACAAAAACAATCTCACTTCTTGTTCATCATATTTTTTACCAATCCAGAAACCACTAAAAACCTATTAATCTCAAAAATAACTTTATTAAATCCATGTTCATGATTAAATAAGGTAGGTTCGTTTGGAATGATCATTAAAAGAATAAATAAAGAACGTGGGGATTGTGACAGAATTGTTTAGAGGAGGTTGTAATTACTATGACTAAACCATGTCTCCTTGTAGGAAAGAATGTGTTTTGTGATGCTTATCTTGGTTTTCTAGTATAAATAACTGCTATTAAATTATGGTCTTGGAGGGTCACTCACAAAACAAATTCAAAATCTTGTCCAATTCTAACGAATTGGTGTTTAGGACATGGTGCTTCCCACATCGGGTTTAAGAAATGTCTAAGTTTGGACAATCAAAAGAAATAAATAAATTCAATATTACTAAAATTTATAATAGTAAGTGTTAAATTTATTTTCTCAATATATTTCCAATCTATTGATTTAATAAAAGAGAAAAAAGTTATAGGTTAATAATTAATTATTTAAGGTCTGTTAAATCTTTTTGGATAGATTATATGATTTAATGACTCATATTTTATCATGTTACGTTATTTTAATGTTATAGGTAGGTGATTAAATATTTATGATGTTTTTGACTTTATTAATAATTCCTAGGTTCAATTTATGAATTATTCAAAAAATTATATTTACTCGGGGGACAAAGAAAAATATAAGCAAATATTAAGTGATCTATTTATGTCGAAGAAAACCCAAATATGGGTTATTATTCATCTCATGATTTTGAGAGATCTTCTTTTATCTCATATACATCCTATAGAGAGGGGTCTTTCTAAGCATCATAATCTATTTTCTCATTCCTGAATTGAGGGAACAATATTGTGATAATTAAAGGTATGTCAAAGGCATCGTTTATTCTCCAAGATTAATCCTGGAAATTGGTTATTAATGTATCAAAAAGCATCTGAAGCACATGTGGATGATCTAAAGGGATCTAATATTGGTTCCTTTGAGCAATGAGAAAAACAAACCTTTGATTAAAATCAAACAAGTTATAAATTCAATTTTAATTTGTGTGATTAACATTAATCACACATGATCCTCATATTGATTACCATGAGGAGTTTCTCTATAAATGAATGCATGATGATTGATACAATAATAAAAATTATTATTTACTATGATTTTCCATTTCCATTGCACACTTGGTACCAATAAAAAATCATTGTTATCATGGAAGTATTTAATGTCCAAAAAGAATTGGTAATCAAAAACAAGAAAGCTATCAATGATGCCTCTCGAGTGTAGAATGGTTGATCTATCACTTTCATGGGTAAAATATCCATGTCAGGTTCACCATTCTATTTCTTGAGGCTTGTACATGGGAAAGAGGCTCATGCAAGAATGGATCACTGAGTGGAATGTTTTAGCTACCTCAATACCATGGTAGCCAACATGAGCATCCTAGGATAAGGTAGGCATCACTAGTATCATCATGATAGGGACCCCCCATTATCAAGGGAGTAGATTATCATGACTACTATGGGAGTCATATTGATTTGGGAGGAAAGATCAGGGGCCCACTATTATTATGGTAATAAATGATTGATGGGGTGTGCACTAGTGTGAATGGACTGATCATGTAATTCAAGAGGTATTGAGGATTCATTGGTTAATAGGATCCTGGGTGGGGGTCCTCGGTGATGGTGCTTCCTAGGTAGAGTACCTGGGTAAGGGTGGCACCCAGGTATGAGTCCTAGGAGAAAAGGGTTCTAATGGTAGAGCACTTGGAAGAAGGCTAACCCTAATGGGATATTTGAGAAAACACAACAACTTGGTAAGAGTTTGGGAAGAGTGGTCACCCTAGAATGGGGTAGGTCAAAGTGGTCACCCTGGTATGGGGTAGAGTAAATAAGGCTCCCTAGTAAATGGTTAAGACAAATTGTCAACATAGTGAGAGAATCTAGTGAATGGGGTGTCCTGGTGGTAGGCTAGGCTGAAGGGCTTCCCTAATATGGTTTTCAGGATTATGGGTTGCCTTAGTGGAGGGATATGGAGAATGGTCTCCCAAATTATGGTCTAGGAAAAAGATGGTTCCCTAGTGGTGGGCTAGGGAGAAGTGATTGCCCTTGTGGAAGGTTTGTAAAAGTAGTCTCCCTAATGTTGTACAATAAATTTGATTTGGGTGGAGCCCTAGTATAGCTTTCCCACGAGGGGTCCTTCACCATAGTTTTGTAGGAATATGGGAGAAGTTTTATTATAAAATTTTCTAGTGTATTAATCCTTTGTGTTATATAATTACCCTTGTTTTTTCGTCAATTAACTGAGGCTTTAAGCTTAGTTAAGCTACCTAAAGGGGGTTTGGAAACTAGGGTGTGAAGAAGATTGATCTTTCACTGTAAACCTATTCAAGTTTCCAAGTGTATCAATTGAGGAACCCTAGGGTATATTTATAGGAAAGTGAGTTTACCTGGTCACATGAATGTTGGGAGATAAGGTGGTTTGGTTAGGTGACCAGATCGTGAGGCATGACCATGCGACATGGCTGTGTGACATGAGTGTGCTGATTCGCTACATGATTGTCAGTAAAGTGAGTGACCTGGGTGTATGAAGTGGTCTTATAAACTAGGGTGCATAAGGTATGTGCATGGGTTAGGTGAAGTACACTAGGGAGAAATGACCCAGGTGACTAGACTTGGGCACATAGACCTAGGGGTATTCTTGGACTAAAACAAAACTCTATTGTAAAATTTCAAAATCAAATAGTAGTAACGTTTTATCTAAGTTTTTTGGATCAAGGGCTATAAAATCAAATCATGTGTAATTAACTATTCCCCTAAATATCTATATCCCCCATAATAGTTGTTTTTAGAGGCCAAAAAGTACCTAGAATATAATGACATGGAATTTTATAAACGAAATTTCCGTTAGGATTGAATTAAATCCCGTATTATGGTTTTAGAAAACACATGAACCTAATTGGTTTTGTTATATCCTATCATATTTAAGATAATATTAAGAATAATATCTATTTATAAAATATCATATAATAATTATCATATGATTTTTATAAATATATGTTTATGATAAATTCAATTGAAATGGAAAAAAGAAGCAATTATCGCAACAAGAAGGATCATACCCTATGAATCCCATTTATTATAACTTACATGGAAAATATAATCACCAAGATTTTTCCTTGACCAATCCCAATATTATATCTAGAAACTAAACCTTGACTGAAATAATTTACGAGATAAGTTCAAGCTCATCGAAATCACAACCCAAACCATGTACGTTGATCCACCACATAAAAATCACTCCTTTGAATGCCTTACCCTTAAAGAATTTTCTACTATAATAAAGGGTTATTTTTCATGATCTTATTAATATGAATATTTATATTTAATTGGTAATATAATAATGGTTATATTTAATTCATATTATTGTTACTTTATGAATGATTTTGATTTTGATTCAATAAAACATAAATTGTATTTTTGGGTAATATGTAATTTCAAAAAAGATTTTCCTTTTGATGAATTAATGGATTATTATAATAAATTATATTTTAATAAAATTTTAGCATTAAATATTTTTTTATTAAATATAAATTATAAAATAATTTTTATGAAGACAAATATAATTTCTATAAGGCTTCAAAAACTATTATTATAAAAAAACCTAACATTTCTCAATAAATGTCAGTTCATATTTTATAAGTAAAAATTCAGATATTTAGAAAATAATTTTGATGAAATAAATATTTTTTTTACAATCATCATTTTGAAATTATCCAACAATGAATTTTTTATAATTTTCCAAGACAGTCAAATTTTATGCTTAAAATTAAATACGGTAAAAATATAGTGTGTATTATGACATCATATTGACCCAAAAGTGAGGTGATGAATACTATAAAGGATTTAAACAACCAAATATATGTTTCAAATTTAATAAAACATGATTTTTAGCTTATTTTATCAATTTTATAAAGCCTTTATTTATCCTCCCAAACCTATATTATATATTATGGTTTTAAAATCAATTATTCATGAACATGAATCACTTACACATCACCAAGGATAATATTTTAATGATTTAGGCCCTTTAAATTATAAAATAATTAAAACCACTACTCTTTTTCATTAACCATGGGAAAAATAAAGGGAAGTTTTGTGATTTTTATTAATTTAATACATATAGTTTAAAACCTAATTTTGATAAATAATAAATAACTCCCATATATTTTCCTATATAAACCCACCGAAGATCCCCTTCCACTTCACTAAAAAACCTTGGATAACATCCTTAATCTTACATAACCAATCTATAGTCCTTATAAGGTTCCCCCAAGGTCTCAAGTAGCTCCTCCAAAGCTTTGGGAATCACACTCTCAAGGTAAGTGATCATTTCCTTCTTCTCTTTATTTAAGAATCTTCTTATTTTTATGCCTTTTATTTCCAATTACTAAGGTTGGGATATGTTATCAATATACCTATTAAATTCAATTTTATTTAAAAGTGATTATATAACTACTTATATCTCATTAAATCATTTTATGAATCTTTATGTACTGATTCACACTCTAATTTACCCAAGAGATGAAGGTATAACGGTCCTTGTAGTTTAGCTTGGGTTGTCAAATCCTCAGAGACCTAAGATAAAACCTATAGAAACGTACATTCTATGGACTGTCATTGGCTATGAAGTGGGAAAATTGTGTTGATATTATATGGGTTTAATTTAAATCTAATACACTGAAGTTAATTCAATTTTAAAGTATGAGTTGATCCTAGGTTATTACTTGGGGTGGATTGGATGCATCCCCTTTTCAACTATTTCAATTTCTTATATTTGAGATGGGTTCATTTAAGAAGATCAAAAAAAAAAATCACTACTCACTAGTTTAATTCCCACACACCCTAATACTAATCCACTATACACTTGAAGGATCAAAGCTTTGAGCACTCCAAGGTAAAGGTTCGTATTATCACTTGAAGTGTGTGGCCTTAAAATCCAATAAGGATGAAGATGTTTTAAAATCATCAAATAAAAATATCATTTTAAAGAAGTGATTAGAGATTAAGGTAGTGATAAATAACATAAAATCCATCCCCTTTATATTCCCTTGGATCAATCCATAAATGGGTTAGCCCTTAATTGATCCTATGGTTTCAATGGAAGTGGAAAGTAGACTCATGAGGGAGGAATTGGAGATGTAAAAAATACAATGAAATAACAATCACTCCACCATTGTGTGATGATCTCACAAGTTTTGGTATGAAAAAGTTCACACCTTGAGGCAATGGTATCAAATTGATAATAATAATAACAGAAAAATAGAAGATGAAGAACTTTTATAGAGAAGCTAAGGTAATTCAAGGAACTTACAATTGAAGGAATGTGATTACAACATCAAATTGGCAGAATAAAATTAAGATTAAACCAAGATCAAATATGATCAACTAATCCACCACCACTTCCTTAAATAAGAATTCATGAATCCTTGGGTCTAGCCTTAAATAGTCCAAGTCTCCTCAATTAATTGTGGTAGGCCATAGGTGGGTGGAAAGTTGAGGGAGAGTTGATTTTTCCACCCTTGAACCGAGGTGGCATCTAGCTTTCATCCACTGAACAGACGCATCTGAATGGCCTTATATATGGAATAATTGGAGTTTTCCATATAATTAAAAAGTTAATCTTCGGATTTCTCCTATATCTGTATAAAATTTCAGACCAAATGGATATATGGTGACCGAGATATGATTAAATTGGTGGGCTGTTTTTCTGAGCCACAAAATCTGGCCCCGAATTTTATCTCTAAATTGGCCTGCCTTAATAACCACCATGGAGTCTTAATTAGCACTAGATTATGAATAATTATTTGTTCCACTATATTTCTTATATCATACCTCTAAATTTTGGCTTTATTGGGCTTGTATTTTGGGCCCCACAGTCTCACCCGTGGGCTGGTGTCCAATCTTCCTTCTCCAGAATTGTTTGCATGAAATCCCATTTTGGTGGTCTTCCAATGTGAATCTTCCTACACAACACAAGTATGAATTGTTAAAAATATAATTATAAACCTGAAAATTAAATATTAAAATAAAATCAAGACCATTGGGTACATTAAATGATTTAAAAAAAATGTACCACATAATAGTGCATTTTAAGAAGGAATTACAATCATAATGTGCAAGGATGTTCAAAGTGAAAAATGCACTAAAATGGTGTTTTTTAATAATAAAGAACATGAATATTATATATATTAAAAATTAATATTAACCTCATTTAGTGACTAATCACACTATCCAACTTGATTTTTTCTAGTCCCGAGCAAAATATATCTCAACAATATGAAATTTGAATTCCCTTTTCCAAAAACATTTTAATACACAATGATCACAAAAAAACCGTTATACCAAAAAATCATGAAACCCATAAAAGTATTTTAATACATAATAGTTTCATAAGAATATCCCAATACCAATCCCATTACTTTGTTCAAATTTATTGCTATATTTCATCCAATATCAATTAAGAGTGATGATGTGTTGTGCATCGCATTAGACATGGAGGTTCTTCTTTATTCAAGAGGGAAATGATGGAAGTTCTAGGTGGAATCACATTTCAATATTAAGATGAGTATTAAATTTTTTTATTTTATTAGTAATGTTTTTATTTTGTTTTTTCAATTTTTTCATTTTAATTAAAGATTCACTCAAAAGAGTCAACCCCTGTAGCGAGACTTTGCTGATGACACCTAGGCTCAACGACCTTAGGGAACCAAGTGAAGCCCACATACTCGGGCATCATCTCGAGTTAACTGATTAAAAAAATTCAAATTACCAAAAATAGAGATAAAATTACTAACTCTGGGCCAGAAAACTATGGATTCATGATCCCCAAGTGCCAAAAGCCACGCATTAGGTCATTTCATTTCACTATGTGAAAATTTATTATTTTTTTAAATTTTTTTATTGAATACTCATATTAAAACTAAAATGATCACCAAAATATGATATTTATTTGGGGGACCCCATGAAATCAAACTAATACCCCACTATCCAAATGACGTGCATTGTTATCTTCTTTTTAATTTGATGAAAATATAAATGATGAAATATCACATTGGATAGCCACACTTTACAAAATCTATGCTCAAGAAATTATACAAGGATTAAAATAAAATCATGGAATGCTAAATTATTTGATATTAAGTTTCAAAGTGTGAAATGTTTATTACCATGTTCAAGGTTAAAGAAATTTTTCTATCTATTAAGGCACACTTTTTTTTCAAATCATTCATATTTTTTAACACAAAAATCATTTTTTATTTTATCTCCACACAAAATAAAATAACACTGTCCCTAATGTTTAAATAAAAGAAAATTTAGAAGGGGGTAGAGGTAGAGAATGAGAGTTCAAAAAGAAAATTGAAAATAAGGATCATGGAATTAAGTCACCTGGTGGTTGAAGTTGAAATTCTTGCTGCTCCCTGTTAATCCGTTGATCTCGATGTCACTCTGAGAATTTCCTAGTAGAGAAAAAAATAAAAAAATAAAAACAAACCAACAAATATGTATATATATATATAATAAATAAAGTAAAATATAAGTATATAAATAAAAATTATAGAATAAGGAATCACAAAAGCTGTAGGTCAGTGGTAAGCACGCGCCCCTATATCCCTTCGGTCACGGGTTTGATTCCCCACGGTTTAGCCGGTTGTGACGAGGTTTGACCCATGACCTATGATGTGTCCTTTTTTTATTTATTACTATATTTTTATTTTGTATTTTTATTTTAACCTACAAAAACATAAAAATAAAATGAACTGGTGATAAATTATCTTCTTTTTAAATTTCTAGGTAAAGTATTACTCAAGGATCACACCACGTGACATAGATGAATATGGTGCTCCCCTTTCATACCCATCCATACTCATAATAGAAGAACATGTCAAAAGACTTTTTGTAAAAACCCGTAAATTTCGAGGAAATTTTTTTTCTTAATTTTCTATGGAATTTTACAAGAACGCAGTTTCTAACGGCACCTGATTCCGAGGCCCGGTGTGCCCGGAATCATTTTATGAAGTTTGGCTTGGGTACGTTTAGTGAACGAACGAGCGGGTTGTTCTAACTTTTGAACCGGTGCTCAGAATCGAATTCAGAGGGTACCGATGGAATCACAGCACCGATATTTGCTTAGAAACACCTCTTCTAGAGTTGCGTTTGCTCGGGTGTGGTTTTTAAATTTTTGGGGTTAAGTTAAGAAATAAATTAAAGTGTGTGGCAACTTTATTTTTATTTCACTTAAAGCCACTTGAAAGCCACTTAAAGCTGCTTAAGCTGAGTTAAAGCGGATATGGTATAATTCAAAATATCCTACCCTCTTGGTAGGATATTTGTGAGGTGGGGCCCGCACGAGCCCCACCGTTTATTTTCCGCTAAGTAACGCACCCGCGAAAAACCTTTTTAATGAAAGTAAACTGGGGCATTTCTTAAACAATTAAACGCCCCTATGAATTGGGTGGTTTATTCATTGAAATTAATTCTATTAATTAATGGGTTGTTACTTAGTTTTTTTTTCATATTGTTGGCATGGAATAAAATAAGACCAACATTTTCCTTCTTGAGTGTTGTTCGTTGAGAGGATTTGACAGAAACCTTAAGTCCTTCATCCTCCTTCGCGAAGAACGCGAAGAACGCGAAGAACGCGAAGAACGCGAAGAATGCCAGCCTTTGACGAAAGGCGATGAAGAACGCCAAACCCTCGGAGATCGATGACGCGACGCTGTGTTCCGTGACACCAACGATTCTTCTCCCGCGACGTTCTTCTGTGACGTTCCTTCATCCGCGACAAATCTTCGATCATCCGTTGAGGTGAGAGATTGCAGACCTTTTTTATTCTTTTTGGTTTATAACAACAACATGGATTTAATTTTTATAATTAAATCTGTATGTTCTTGATACTCGGAGTTCGTCGACGCAATGCCGTATACCGCGATAACGCGACGCCCTTCTGCGACGCAAGGATCACCTCCTACCGCGACGATCAATTTCGCGAAGAACACACGTTCGACGAATTCGACGAGGTAGGGGTTTGATTCTTAAAAATCTTTGTGATTTATACCCGCGATGTTTGTTAAACTTTTTTTGTGTAATATTCTTTTTAAAACCGCTAACACGGTGGGTGCGGACTAACGAACAAGTCCGAACCCACCACACTTTTTCGTTCTTGGTGCGCGAAACGGCGGACGATGACAAACGAGGCCGCAATGGAGATTTGAGGGCCTGGCAGTGAAGAATGGGACCCAGGAGGAGCCACGGCACAAACATAAGTGGAATCGGACCACCGGAGCAACTCCGGCGGCCCGCGGAATCCACCTGCGGCGGAAGCCGGAGGCGGCGGCCGACCAGACCCGCGACCGCGCAGGTCCGGCGACACATGGGATGCAGCAAAGCCGCGTTCGCTGACCCAGCGCGGCCCCACGCGGGGCCGCGACACTTCATTCCGCGGGGGCAGCGTGCCCCGCGGTTCCTCCGCTCGGCCGCTCGGCCGAGCCGAGCCGAGCCGACCCGCCGGGCCGGGTCACGCCCAGGCCGAGCCGGGCCGGGTCGCGCCCAACCGGGTCAGACCTGGACCCGGTTCGGGTCGACCCGGTTCGGGCCGACCCAGGGGGGTTGGGCCGGGTCGGTCCGGGCCCAGACACCCCGTTTCCGGACCTTTTCGGTCTTTTGCTCATAACTTGAGCTACAAGCCTCCGAACGACGCGCCGTCAGTGGCGATGAAATCCTTGGATCGAGGCGGTCGTTTTGGTATATCGTAATCAATGTTTCAGAATACTTTGTTTTCAGCCGGGTTTGTTCGTACACGAAACCAACCGGGCCCTCGGAGCGGAAACACTCATATCTTGAGCTTCAGACGTCCGATTGACTTGCCGTCGACTTTGTTTAATTCCTCTAAGTGACATAGATCTTTTGGCATACTCCGCCTGAGGTTTGGATGCAGGTGGAGTACGGTTGGGTTGGTTTTGCCTTAAAAACCAACCGGGCCCCAGGGACGAAAAAGCCAATAACTCTCAGACCGGGCATCTGATTGACGCGCCGTCTGCGATGTTGAGTTTCTGTAGGCGCTACATAACTTTTGGATACATCAAATCTGGACTATGTGTCAGTTGATGTATCAGCCTCTCGGCTCTTGGAGCGGACCATCCCGAACGAGCTTGCTGTGTGCGGGAACCCTAGAGCTGGATGCGACTGCTACTGTGACGACGATGACTATGCAGAGATCCTCAGTGGATTCGACGACGACGACTACAGCACTCAGCGATCCTTTGTGGGTCAGTGCTACCGATCCTGTGTGGGTCCAATCCTATGTGGGTCAGCGCTCAACGGTCCTGTGTGGGCCAGTGCCTACAGGTCCTGTGTGGCCCCGATCCTGTGTGGGTCTTTGCAGGGGTTAGTTACCTATCGATCCTTTGTGGGTCAGATCCTTTGTGGGTCATTGCGGGGGTTAGTACCTATCGATCCTTTGTGGGTCCGACGGCTTAGATGGATCAGTGATCATCTCGATCGTCATTCGAAGAAGTATACCTATGTGAGCTGAATCCTGTTTACTTTCCTTTGTGGATTGTGTTGTGCTATCCTGTGTGGATTTACGTTTTGCTTTCCTGTGTGGACTGGGTTGTACTTGAGCTTGGATGTTGGAGCCGAGCGAGAATTGATGACTTAGGTATATGTATGGGTATATACCTAAGCCGTGTCAGATGTTACTTCGTGATTGTATCTTTACTTTGTGGTTTATCCTTTGTGGATTCTGGGAGACCTTCGGGGGTCTCGGGGTCCCTAATGAGTAGGTTATACTCACCCCTGCACGGGCTATGACCGCACTACGTTGTGTTGGTTGCAGACGACGGACAACGCTAATCGTGGTGGAGGCTTGCAGAGCAGGACGGTACCTGGAGGTGGACCACGGGGTGGGACGTACTCGGAGTGGTCGGCTAGACCCGAAGAGCAGTGGAGGCTATCTCTACCCACCCTTCAGGTGGGACTTCCAGTGGACGGCTTGACGTTGCGGCTTTACTTTTTAGTTGTTGTTTTCCCTTTCGATTTGTACTTTACTTTCAGTTTGGGTTTGTATTCTGGCCCACTTACTTTTCCGCACTTACTGTTGTACCAGTTTTTACTTAGTGTTTACTTTTTCCACTTTCTTACTCTGTGGTGCTTGTTTACTTTACAAAGGCAATGCCTTCCCTTTACCGGGATTTACGCCTTGGTGCTAGTCTCCAGCCCCTGGCCTATGGAAGGCGGGCTTGGGGTAGTCACGGCACGGGCCCCGAGGACGGGTCGTGACAAATTGGTATTAGAGGAGTTCGGTTCTACCACAGAACTTGGGACACTGATCTTTTTCTATGTGAAGCAATAGTGTTAAGCGTATTGGGTGTGGTTATCAGTCCAGGGAGTCCAGTGTTGGTGTGGCGGCCGACGTATCCGTACACCAGGACCCTGACTTCTGATTTCCAACTTAATGGACGGAAACATTGATTGCATGTGTGTTTCAAGTTTTCTTTGTGATTACTTTGTGTCAGCTCACCAGGTATACTGTTCTGACCGTGGCGCACCTGTTTCCTTTTCAGGATGGCCCCACGATGGCAGCCAGCTAGGGTTCCGAGAGTTTTACGTGACGACAGCCCGCCAAGCGACGAGGCCTCGGTGCAGGGCCCTTTGTCAGCAGTAGCACCGGCGGTACCTCTACCCACCGAGCCACTGATGCTTCCAGCCCCAGCCGCTGACGATGAACGTTGCCTCAGTGCACTTCATGAGTTCCAGCGCCAGCGACCACCCATGTTTGGCAGGGAGACGGACCCCCAGGCAGTCGAGGACTGGCTGGAGGCAGTGGTGAGAGTTTTCCGGTTAGTGAGGACACCAGCAAACCTCATGGTGATCCTCGCAGCGAGCCTACTGCATGCAGCAGCAGGACGATGGTGGAGCTTGATGCTCCAGGTGTATGATGAGGCATCTATCCTCTGGATAGACTTTGAGGGCCTCTTCCACTCAGAGTTCGTCTCGGCCACCCTCCGTGCGGTGCACATTCAGGAGCTTCTCCAGCTGCGGCATGGCAGCTTGACGGTCGCCCAGTACTCGGTGAGATTTACTGATCTATCGCGCTAATCGACAGACATGGTACGAGACCCATTCTTCCGGGCCTAGACCTTTGAGCAGGGATTGATACACGAGATCAGGGCGTCGCTGATCTCCCTCAGCATTCCGACTCAGGCAGGAGTACTGGAGAGAGCCCTTTTGATCGAGAGCTTTCTTGCTGAGACTGATCCAGCGGCGAGACCTACTGCGGGGCGGCACGTAGCAAATTCTTCCACAGCAGGCAGTTGACGGATGAATCAGGGTTCTGGGCAGACCAGACCCTCACGTAGATGGCCTCAGGACACTGGCTCAGCAGTGCGGGGCACACAGCGCGAAGCCAGTCTTTCGAGAGGCAGGCAGTGCTACAGATGTGGCGGGCAGGGTCACATGGCTCGTGACTTCCCGACCCACCGTGCCGAGGAGCAGAAGACGGTTGAGGGGCCACCCAGGTAGTGGCAGAGGGTCGACCGTGGCGGTCCGCAGGGAGGAGGTGGACGAGGCAGAGGAGATGGCTGAGCAGCAGGTGGTGGACGACGCTTTGAGGCTCTACCATCACCACCACCAGGAGGTCCACCCCGACCATAAGGAGCTGGCGGGAAGAGAAAGGCACGGCTCTAGGCAGCAGAGGCCTATGACCAGGGCGCGCCCGAGATGATTCGAGGTACGATATGTGTCTATTACACCCTTTCTGCAGTTCTTATAGACACAGGAGTGAGTCACTCTTTCATAGCCGCTGCCCTTGTTCGGAGCTCGAAGATTCCGACAGAGCCGTTGGCTCGATCCTTACGGCTAGAGGCTCCTACGGGAGTAGACTCGACGATCACGCACTGGTGCCGTCAGTGTGAGCTTACTCTAAGAGGCGAGAGCTTAGGCTGGGATCTTCTTGTAGCGGCGTTGAGGCCTTACGACGTCATATTGGGCATGGATTGGTTATCTATAGTCCATGCACAAATTGATTGTATTAGGCGCAAGGTGCGATGTGTATGCACCGACGGGAGCAGGTTCACCTTCACCGGCGAGAAGGGAGCCTTCGCAGCACAGGATGGACTTCCGCAGAGGAGAGGACAGCCCATCACTCATCAGTTGGATAGCCTCATCCTAGGAGTAGTTGACGTGCAGAGTCCTAGTTTTCCTGCAGTGGTGGATCAGTACGCGAACGTCTTTCCCGACGAAGTTCCAGGGCTACCTCCTCGCAGAGAGGTAGACTTTCATATTGACCTGTACCCCAGGACAGCCCCGATATCGACTCCAGCGTATCAGATGACCCCCGCTGAGCTTCGAGAGCTACGGGTACAGTTGGAGGACTTGCAAGGAAAGGGATTAATCCGACCCTGTGTTTCACCCTGGGCATCACCGATATTGTTCGCCAAGAAGGCAGACGGGAGCTTGCGAATTTGTATCGACTATCGTCACCTGAACCAGGTGACAATGAGGAACAAGTATCCACTACTGAGGATTGATGGCCTATTCGATCAGATCAAGGGAGGATGGTGGTTCTTGAAGATAGACCTCAGATCAGGCTATCATCAGCTCAGAGTTCGAGACGAGGACGTGCAGAAGATGGACTTCAGATGGCGGTATGGCCACTATGAGTTCTTGGTTATTCCATTCGGCATAACCAATGCTCCAGCAGTGTTCATGGGCCTTATGAATAGGATCTTTCAGCCATACCTCGATCGATTTGTCGTGGTCTTCATCGACGACATTTTGATATACTCGACGACTAAGGAGGGGCATGCCTACCACTTGCGGTTTGTACTAGACACACTCCGAGAGCACCAGCTTTATGGAAAGCTCTCGAAGTGTCAGTTCTGGATATGCGAGGTCCACTTCCTGGGGCACGTCATCTCTGAGGCGGGAGTTGCAGTGGATCCTGCTAAGGTCGAGGCAGTGCTAGCTTGGGAGACACCCAAGAGCGTGACTGAGGTGCAGAGTTTCTTGGGACTAGCTGGATACTACCGGAGATTCGTTCCAGACTTCTCCAGAGTTGCGTCACCACTCTCAGCTTTGACGAAGAAGGGTAAACCCTTTGTGTGGTCAGACAGATGTCAGCAGAGCTTCTAGGAGATGTGACAGAGATTGAACAGCGCACCTATCTTGAGGTTTCCTGAGGAGGGAGTAGGGTACGTAGTCTACTGCGATGCATCAGGGACCGTACTCTGATGTGTCCTGATGCAGGAGCAGGTAGTGATCGCCTATGGATCATGTCATTTGAGGCCGCATGAGCAGAACTATGCTGCCCCTGACCTGGAGTTAGTAGCAGTGGTCTTCGCTCTGAAGACATGGCGACACTACCTGATGGGCGAGCGCTTTATAGTCTTTTCTGACCATCAGAGTCTCAGATACATCTTCTCTCAGAAGGATCTGAATCTGAGACAGCGGCGATGGCTCGAGTTCCTCCAGGACTATGACTTTGAGATAGTCTATACTCTTGGGAAGGGGAACGTAGTAGCCGATGCTCTCAGCAGGAGGAAGGGCATTCAACTACTTTAGGAGGCGACATAGCAACTAGCCTCTTTGCAGATATCCTCCGTGGATAGAGATGGAGCATCCTTCTTTCAGTCTCTCATAGTCACCCCTCCACTACTGCAGCGGGTCAGAGAGGCACATCGTGGGGACGCTGACTGTGAGACATGGCATGCACAGATATCCTCAGGACACGCACCTGATGGATTCTCCTTTGGAGCAGAGCACAGAATCCTTTTCAGAGGACGTACCATGGTACCAGTTGCTTTACGAGAGGAGGTGCTGAGAGAGTTTCACACTTCTCCTTTGGCGGTACATCCTGGAGTGGCGAAGATGTACCAGGATCTCAGACAACAACACTGGTGGTTGTGCATGAAGAAGGCTGTGGCAGAGTTCGTTTCTCGATGCCTCGCCTGCCAGCAGGTGAAGGCAAAGCACCAGGTACCAGCAGGCTTGGTACAGCCCTTGGAGGTCCCAGAGTGGAAGTGGGATGACATATCTATGGACTTCGTGACTAGGCTTCCAGGCACTTCCAGAGGTCACGACTCCATATGGGTTATTGTTGACCGACTCACCAAGCCGGCTCAGTTCTTACCCATCAGAGATCAGGGCTCAGTGGAGAGCTTGGGGCATCTCTATGTTTAGGAGATTGTACAGATTCACGGTGTGCCATCATCTATCATCTCCGATCGAGATTCTCGCTTTACTTCCCGGCTTTGGAAGGTGTTGCAGGAGGCGTTCGGGATGCAGCTACGTCTGAACACCGCCTTTCACCCTCAGACAGATGGTCAGACGGAGAGGACCATTCAGACTCTTGAGGACATGCTCCGTGCATGTGTCCTCGACTTTGGTCACAGCTAGGAGGACCACCTACCCTTGGTGGAGTTCGTGTACAACAACAGCTACCACTCCACCATCGGGATGGCACCATACGAGGCGTTGTACGGCAGACCTTGCAGATCTCCATTGTGCTGGACAGACCCTGGGGAGTTAGCACTTGTGGGACCAGAGATGGTCTGGGCCACGACAGAGAAGGTCCAGGTCATCTAGGAGCGGATGAGGATAGCTCATAGCCGGCAAAAGTCATATGCTGATAGGAGGCGGAGGCCACTAGAGTTCGAGGATGGCGACAACGTCTTCTTGCATGTCTCACCTCGACGTGGATTACAGAGATTTGGCCGAGGCAGAAAGTTATATCCACTCTTCATCGGACCATTCCAGGTCCTCAGTAGGATTGGCGAGGTGGATTATCGCTTGGCTCTACCACCTCAGTTGCACCGGGTGCACGACGTCTTCCACGTATCCCAGCTAAGGAGATACGTGCACGACCTGACACACATCATTGACCATGGGGAGCTAGACATTGACGATGGGGCGAATTTTGCAGAGGTCACGGTGGAGATCGAGAATCGACATGAGCGGGTCCTACGTGGATGATCGATTCCTCTTGTGCGCATCAGATGGCAGCACGGGAACCTCCAGGAGAGCACTTGGGAGTGGGAGGCTTAGATTCGTGCTCAATACCCACATTTGTTTCCCTAGTTTTTGATGTATCTTTACGGGGACGTAAAGCCCTGAGGTGGGAGTTATGTAAAGACCCGTAAATTTCAAGGGAATTTTTTTTCTTAATTTTCTTTGGAATTTTACAAGAACACAGTTTCTGACGGCACCTGATTCCAAGGCCCGGTGTGCCCGAAATCATTTTCCGAAGTTTGGATCAGGTACGTTTAGTGAACGAACGCGCGGGTTGTTCTAACTTTTGAACCGGTGCTCGGAATCAAATTCCGAGGGCACCGATGGAATCGCAGCGCCGATATTTCCTTAGAAATGCCTCTTCCGGAGTTACATTTGCTTGGGTGTGGTTTTTAAATTTTTGGGGTTAAGTTAAGAAATAAAATAAAGTGTGCGACAACATTATTTTTATTTCACTTAAAGCCACTTGAAAGCCACTTAAAGCTGCTTAAGATGAGTTAAAGAGGATAGGGTACAATTCAAAATATCCTACCCTCTTGGTAGGATATTTGTGAGGTGGGGCCCGTACGAGCCCCACCGTTTCTTTTCCGCTAAGTAACACACCCGTGAAAACCCTTTTTAATGAAAGTCAACTGGGGCTTTTCTTAAACAATTAAACGCCCCTATTAATTGGGCGGTTTATTTGTTGAAATTAATTCTATGAATTAATGGGTCGTTACTTAATTTTTTTTTATATTGTTGGCATGTAATAAAATAAGACCAACATTTTCCTTCTTGAGTGTTGTTCGTTGAGAGGATTTGACAGAAACCTTAAGTCCTTCATCCTCCTTCATGAAGAACGCGAAGAACGCGAAGAACGCGAAGAACGCCGACCTTCGACGAAAGGCGACGAAGAACGCCGAACCCTCGGAGATCGACGACGCGACGCCGTGTTCTGCGACGCCAACGATTCTTCTCCTGCGACGTTCTTCTGCGACGTTCCTTCATCCGCGACAAATCTTCGATCATCCGTTGAGGTGAGAGATTGCGGACCTTTTTTATTCTTTGTGGTTTATAACAACAACATGGATTTAAATTTTATAATTAAATCTGTATGTTCTTGATCCTCGGAGTTCGTCAACGCAATGCCGTATACCGCGACGACCCGACACCCTTCCGCGACGCGAAGATCACCTCCTACCACGATGATCAATTCTGCGAAGAACACACATTCAATGACTTCGACAAGGTAGGGGTTTGATTCTTAAAAATCTTTGTGATTTATAACCGCGACGTTTGTTAAACTTTTGTTGTGTAATATTCTTTTTAAAACTGCTAACGTGGTGGGTGCGGACTAACGAACAAGTCCGAACCCACCGCACTTTTTCGTTCTTGGTGCGCAAAACGGAGGACGATGACAAACGAGGCCACAATGGCGATTTGAGGGCCTGGTAGTGAAGAATGGGACCCGGGAGGAGCCACGGCGCAGACAGAAGTGGAATCGGACCACCATAGCAACTCCGGGGGCCCGGCGTGCCGCCGGATGGAGCCGCCGCGGCTGAAGCCGCGGCGGCGGCGGCCGACTAGACCCGCGACCGCGCGGGTCCGGCGACACACGGGACGTGGCAAAGCTGCATCTGCTGACCCAGCGCAGCCCCACGCGGGGCCGCGACGCTTCATTCCGCGGGGGAAGCGCGCCCCGCGGTTCCTCCGCTCGGCCGCTCGGCCGAGCCGAGCCGGGCCGACCTGCCGGGTCGGGTCGCGCCCAACCGGGTCGGACCCAGACCCGAGTCGGGTTGACCTGGTTCAGGCCGACCCAGGGGTGGTTGGGCCGGGTCGGTCCGGGCCCAGACCCCCCGTTTTCAGACCTTTTCAGTCTTTTTCTCATAACTTGAGCTACGAGCCTCCGAACGACGCGCCGTCAGCGGTGATGCGATCCTTGGATCGATATGGTAGTTTCGGTATATCTCAATCAAGGTTTTGGAATACTTTGGGTTTGGCCGGGTTGGTTCGTACACGAAACCAACTGGGCCCTCGGAGCGAAAACGCTCATATCTTGAGCTTCGGACGTCCGATTGACGTGCCGTCGACTTTGTTGAATTCCTCTAAGTGAGACGAATCTTTTGGAATACTCCACCCACAGTTTGGACGTAGGTGGAGTACGGTCGGGTTGGTTTTGCCTTAAAAACCAACCGGGCCCCTGGGACGAAAAAGCCAATAACTCTCAGACCGGGCGTCCGATTGACGCGCCGTCTGCGACGTTGAGTTCCTGTTGGCGATACGAAACTTTTGGATACATCAAATCTGGACTATGTGTCAGTTGATGTATCATCCTCTCGGCTCGTGGAGTGGACCCTCCCGAATGAGCTTGCTGTGTGCGGGAACCCTAGAGCTGGCTGCGACTGCTACTGTGACGATGACGACTGTGCAGAGATCCTCAGTGGATTCGACGGCAACGACTACAGCACTCAACAATCCTTTGTGGGTCAGTGCTACCGATCCTGTGTGGGTCTGATCCTCTGTGGGTCAGCGCTCAACGGTCCTGTGTGGGCCAGTGCCTACAGGTCCTGTGTGGGCCCGATCCTATGTGGGTCTTTATGGGGGTTAGTTACCTATCGATCCTTTGTGGGTCAGATCCTTTGTGGGTCATTGCGGGGGTTAGTACCTATCGATTCTTTGTGGGTCCGACGGCTTAGATGGATCAGTGATCATCTCTATCGTCATTCGAAGAAGTATACCTGTGTGAGATGAATCCTGTTTACTTTCCTTTGTGGATTGTGTTGTGCTATCCTGTGTGGATTTACGTTTTGCTTTCCTGTGTGGACTGGGTTGTACTTGAGCTTGGATGTTGGAGCCGAGCGAGAATTGATGACTTAGGTATATGTATGGGCATATACCTAAGCCGTGTTGGATGTTACTTCATGATTGTATCTTTCCTTTGTGGTTTATCCATTGTGGATTCTGGGAGACCTTCGGGGGTCTCGGGGTCCCTACTGAGTAGCTTATACTCACCCCTGCAAGGGCTATGCCCGCACTACGTTGTGTTGGTTGCAGACGACGGACAACACTGATCGTGGTGGAGGCTTGAGGAGAAGGACGATACCTAGAGGTGGACCACGGGGTCGGACGTACTCGAAGCGGTCGGCTGGACCCGAGGAGGAGTGGAGGCTATCTGTACCCACCCTTCAGGTGGGACTTCTAGTGGACGGCTCGACGTTGCGGCTTTACTTTTCAGTTGCTATTTTCCCTTTCGAGTTGTACTTTACTTTCAGTTTGGGTTTGCATTCTGGACCACTTACTTTTCTGCACTTACTATTGTTCCATTTTTTACTTAGTGTTTACTTTTTCCGCTTTCTTACTCTGTGGTGCTTGTTTACTTTACAAAGGCAATGCCTTCCCTTTACTGGGATTTACGCCTTGGTGCTAGTCGCCAGCCCCTGGCCTATGGAAGGCGGGCTTGGGGTAGTCACGACATGGGCCCTGAGGACGGGTCGTGACAGTTTTTTTTTATTTTTAAATATCAATATAATTCATTAATACTATTTAAAAAATAAATATGATTCCAAAAATATTGGAAACATGAAAACCATGGGTTGCCTCCTGTGCAACGCTCTGTTTAACATCGTTTGCCCGACATGGACCCCCTAACTTACCCAATACCAATTTTCAACATTTTAAATACCCCATATTTATCCATTTCCACTATATTGAGATTGACTATTTGTTTATAATTTTTGTCATGTGCAAACCTATGTTCTATAATGAGTGGTAAAATTCAAGGAATATCAGAAATATTTGATCTATTTTATTTTTTAGTCTTTCCAAAGACATTAAGAATAATTACCTATTTATTGGTTTAAAGATAAGAAATTGTAAAAATTGGTTGTTTTTTGCTATCCCCAATGAATGGAAAATTGAGGGTGGATGGAAAGTCCTTTCATTCAAGTTCGGGTAGGCTAACACTTTCAAACATAGGTTGGGACTTTGTATCAAACTCAATTTCATTTTCAAAATTGCTCAACATAATTGGTTCCTTTTGAATAGAATATTCAACCACAAAATTGGAAAGATCAATTTTAGGAATGGGTATGGACTCAATGTTTGTGATTTCTCTCAATGGTTCAATGGTTGGAGTTTTTGAAAATTTATCAATGGAGTTATACTTAGGAGACTCAATCCATGATGAAAAATTCTCTTCATTTGAATCCAAAAATCCAATTTCCGTCTGATTTAAAGACCATTCAGCAATTCCTTGATCCTCTTCTTCTATCCCAAATCCAAAGGTCGGTTCTTCAATAAATTTATGAGATGTTTTTCGAAGAAAAGAGTCTTCTCTCAATGATGAGGAAGGGATATCATGAGTGGGAATGGGTTATATAACCGTCTCAAAGTTTTGTAATTATAATCTTAGAGATGTAACCTCAAAATTAATTTTATCCATTTTTTGACACAATTTTTCAAGTAATGGTTTGGGATCATGATGGGCAAGGGGTTGAGAAATATGGTCTATTCCAAGTGGATAATTAAGTTGTTGGAATTGCATAGGAGGGTCTTCAGATTGGATTTGTGGGGATTGAAACTCATTATATGTTGGGATGTTTTGTGGATCATAGGAGTAAAAAAATTGTGGTTCATTAGGTTGTTGATGATATCAAATGTAGAAATTAGGATGGTCATTGTACATCCCACATGGGGTTGGGTGATCAATGTAGGGATAGGTTTCCCAAGTTTGGACCTGTTCAAAATTGAATTCCATTGGAGTGAGGAGGTGAGAATAGAGAATAGGGATGAAAAAAGGATGATAATGTCTAAGACAACTTACATAGGTCCCTAGAAATGGCGCCAAAATTTGATTCATGCTCAAATTTACCCAAGAGATGAAGGTCGAATGGTCCTTGTAGTTTAGCTTGGGTTGTCGAACCCTCATAGACATTAGAAGAAACCTATAGACACATAAATTATATGGAATATTTTTGGCTATTAAGTGGAAAAATTTTGTTACTTTTATATGGGTTTAAGTTAACTCTAATACACTTAAGTTAATTCAATTTTGAAGTATGAGTTGATCCTAGGTTATCACTTGGGTTAGATTGGATGTATTCCCTTTTCAACTATTTCAACTTCTTATATTTGAGATGAGTTCATTTAAGAAGATCAAAAAACATCATCACTAACTGGTTTAATGCCTACACACCCTAATACTAATCATCTATACACTTTAAGGATCAATTCTTTGATCCCTCCAAGGTAAAGGTTAGTATTAGCACTTAAAGTGTGTGGCCTTAAAATTTAATAAGGATGAAGAAGTTTTAAAATCATCAAATAAAAATCTCATTTTAAATAAGTGATTAGAGATTAAGGTAGTGATAAATAACATCCAATACAGCCCCTTGATACTCCCTTTTATCAACCCATAAGTGGGATAACCCTCTATTGAACCTATGGATTCAATGGAAGTGGAAAGTAGACTCAGGAGGGAGGAATTGGAGAAGTAAAAAAAAACATTGAAATAATAATCACTCCACCGTTGTGTGATAATCTCACAAGTTTTTGTATGAAAAATTTCACACCTTGAGTAAAAGGTATCAAAGTGATAATAATAATAATATAAAATGAGATGATGAAGAACTTTTATAGAGAAGCTAAGGTAATTAAAGGAACAAAGAATTGAAGGAATACGATTACAACATCAAATTGGCAGCATTAAATTAAGATGAAACAAATCTCAAAGATGATAAACTCCAACACCAACACTTCCTAGGATTTCTTGAATCCTTGGGTCGATCCTCCAATAGTCCAAGTCTCCTCAATTAATTGTGGTAGGCCATAGGTGGGTGGAAATTTGAAGGGGAGTTGATTTTTCCACCCTTGACCCGAGTTGGTAGCCATCTTTCATCCACCAAACAAACATATATGAATGGACTTATACATGGCCTAATTGTAGTGGTCCATATAATAAATAAGTTAATATTTTATGGCTCCTAGATCTCTATAAAATTTCAGACCAAATGGATATATGGTATCCGAGATATGATTAAATTAGTGGGATGTTTTTCTAGGCCGTAGAATCTGGCCCAAAATTTTATCGCTAAATTAGGCCAACTTAATAACCACCATTTAGTCCGCATTTGCACTGTATTATGAATAATTATTTGTTCCACTATATTTATTATATCATCCCACTAAATTTGGGCATCATTGGGCTTGTATGTTTGGCCCCACATTCTCATCAGTGGGCTGGTGTCAAATCTTCCTTCTCCAGAATTATTTGCTTGAAATCCCATTTTGGTGGTCTTACAATGTGAATCTTCCAACACTACATAAGTATGAATTGTTCCCAATATAATTAGAAACCATAAAATTAAATATTAAAATAAAATAAATATCATTGGGTACTTTAAATGATTTTTAAAAAATGTACCACATAATACTGCATTTTAAGAAGGAATTACAATCATAATGCGAAATGATGTTCAAAGTGTAAAATGCACTAAAATTGTGTTTATGAATAATAAATCACATGAATATTATATATATTAACAATTAATGTTATCCTCATTTAGTGTCTAATCATGTACTATCCTTATGATTCCAAAATTTTACTATGATTTTTCCATGCCCAACCTTTGTACTGTTAATGCCATCACTATTTCCACTCTTGGGTATTCACCTAGACATACCTATACTCCATTTATTAGGTACTTACATATGTTTATTACATAATAATTGATTTTGGGACTAAATGTCATTAATTAGGATCCTATTTTGAATGATATATGTGGAACACTTATGCATGTAGATGATATGAAAGAGATGGATCTGCTCAGAATTATATTGCACTTCAATGCATTGGGTAATGTTATAGTCTCATGAGACATCATTAATGAAATTAGGGAGTGAACCTAAACCATCATGTGACTTTTCCCACCATGTTATGATGTCTTTGAAATTTTCCTTGACCTTTGTATATGATGACATGTTTAAAGTTTTTACCACATTTCTTATATTTCCTTTATGTCATCTTGTGTTATCATGCCTCTCTGTTCAAGTTTATGATTCTCAAATTTTTATGACCCATTAAATTCTCTATTGTCTAATATGAAATTATTTTTTCATTTTTTTATTTTTTTATCCCCTTAATGGGATTTATAGATCACCGCTTTCTTATGTATTTCTGAAGTTATCACATACAATTTTAAGAATGATGGAATATTATGATAATGTTAAATAAGTTTTCAATAATACATAGGTTCCCCATATTTTAAGTTTTTGTGTAATGTACCTAATTACCCAAATACAGTATACTAATTTATCTTCTTTTTTGTAATATTTTTGTTATTACGAAATAAATTGTGAATTAATGGGTAATAAAGATAAGGGTCATTATAGTAGGTATCAAACAGAGGTTTAGTTATATTTGGGATTATGATTAGAAAACTGTATAAAAAGACATATGGATAAGAATAAACATTAGAAGATATCCCAAGATTTTGGTAAAGTATATATTATTTTTATTCCAATAAAATATATCCCTATTTGGATACTACAAGTGGATGTAGTTATAGAATAAATATACCTAGGGGAAACACCCAAAAACACCATATTGAGTTACACTCAATCAAAAATTGGTGCACAAAAATAGGCCTTGTTGTACAACTGTATTGACAATCTTTGGGGATATTTTTTGGTATATTCAAAAGCTTATTACAAACCATTTTTAAGGAAAAAAAATTCCCATCATTGGCTATGTCAGGAAATAAATCATGGTTAACTGAGAATGAAACCTATAAATTTATAAGTTAAGGAATAAATTTCATTTATAAGTTATCCATTTAAAGTTATCAGATTTCAATTTATGTGTTTAATAGTTTTAAAATTTTCATCCCTAAGTCTATTTTATATGAAGTAAATAGTTAAAACCAAAATAAAAAAGTGAATGGTATGGTTATCATCCATAGTTCTATGCATTCATTCATGTAATGAAATTTTAGTAGATCTATTCAAAAAACACCTAAAATCAAAGAAGTGGATATGTTGGTGAAAATAGAAAATCATACATTTATTAAATCCCAAGTATATAACTCATCCCCTATCAAAATTTGTGAGATCAACATCCCATCGAACCTTGTGATGCTCCCTTTAGTCGGATTTAAATCAATTTTGGTTATGGATTGGCTTTCCTTACATACATCCTAAATAAATTTTCATGAGAAGAAAACCACTCTACGTATCATGAATCATCTTCTAATTCTATACAAGTTAAATGAGGAGGATGAATCTTATTTAGCACCAACATCTCAAGCATGGATATTATTTACATATAAGAAATTATATCTAGCTAAAATTATTGACTGAAGGGAAAAGACCATCCTTGAAGAAATAACCACTATGAGGGAATACACAGAAGTGTTTCCTGAGAAATTGTATGTTCTTCCTCCTAGATGAGAGGGTCAATTTTAAATTGAGATTATACATGGGAATTTTTCAATATACAATACTCCCAATAGAATGGTTTTTTTGGATCTTGATGAGCTAAAGAAACAACTATAGTAGAATATATATAAAAGGTTTATATGACCAAGTGCTTCACTATACGGTTCACCGGTACTATTCATCAAGAAAAAGGGTGGTTTAATGAACTTTTTCATTATCATGAGCTCAAAAAGATCATGATAAAAAAATGGTATCCTCTTCCATGGATTTATGACTTGTTCAATTAGTTACATTAATCAAAATACTTATCCAAGGTTGATCATTGGGTGGTTATTATCAAATAAGGATGAAGAAAGAGCATATACTCAAGGCTACATTCCATATAAGCTACGAGAGATATGTGTTCATAGTAATTCCATTCAGAATCACTAATACTCTAGAAAAATTCATGGAATTTATTAACAGAGTCTTTAGATTTTACCTTAAAAAATCTATGGTAGTCATTATAGATGATATTCTAATATACTCCAAAACAAAGGATGAGCATGAAGAGCATCTATGAATTGTGGTAAGGACCATTTGAAAGGATTAGATTTATGAAAAGTATAGATAATGTGATTTTTAGTTTAAGGATATCTCATTCTGGGGGAATATTATAAAAGAAATGAGATATTTGTGGACCCTTCAAATACATAAGAAATTTAAGGATGGTTGATGCTAACATATTTGATAGATATCTATAGTTTAATTAGATTAGCTGGGTAAAATTGATGACTTGTAAGAAAGTTACCATGATTTTCAAACCCAATAACCAAGATAAATCAAAAGGGGTCATTTTTTTGAATAATGAATGTGAAGAGAGTATCAAGGTATTGAAAAGGGTCTTATCAATGAACTTGTAATTACAATACCCACAAGTGGGGAAATTTTGTGGTATACAGTGATGCTTCAAAAAACTCATGGGATATGTACTAATGCATAATGAAAAAGTGATAGCCTATTTCTCAAGGTAATTGAAATTTTATGATTAGGACTAACCAATGCACAATATAGATTTGTCCATAGAAATTAGTATGTTGAAAATCCATTGGAAAAATGTCTTTAGAGAAAATTGTGAAATATAAATTGACCGTAAGAGACTTAAGTATATATTCAAAAAAATAGAGCTCAATATGCACAAATGGAGATGGTTGGAGTTGATTATGGACTATGACTTCACAATACACTACCATTCTGGGAAAGAAAAAAGTGGTAGATTCTCTATGTGAAAAGGTTCCATTAATTTTATCTAAAATCAGAATTGATAAGGATACAATTTTTTTTACTCGAAAAGGACGGACATGGGAGTCATAAATAAAGGAACAACATCAATCCTTTAACAAATGATTTCTCAACCATCCCTTCTGACTAAAATAAAGGATGCTCAAATATATGAAGTGGAAATTTAGAATAAACTGGAAGCTATAAGAAAAGGTATATCCTCATAGTTTAATGTTAATGAAGAAGGAGTTGTGATATTTTAGTCATTTCAATGTGTACAATCAAATCCTGAGTTAAAGAATGAGTTTTTGGATGATTCCCATATCTCAAACTTCTCTATCCATCCAAGGAGCACAAATATGAATTGAGATCTCCAAGAGCACTATGGGTGGGACAATAATAAGAAGGATATCATGGAATATATAATAATGTGTCTTGTATGTCATCAAGTAAAGGATGAAAATAAAAAATCCAAGGGGTTGATGGAACCATTACCCATACATACATGGATATTAGAAAACATAACCATTAAATTTTTCACTGGTCTTTTGAAGACATCAAGATGAAATAAATATATATTGGCTGTAATGGATCATCTTAACAATATTTGTCACTTTATTGAAATGCAATAGAACGTCTCACTAAATCAACTTGTAAGGATATACATTAGAGAAGTGGTGAGGTTTTTTGGAACACCACTATAAATTATATGTTATCAAGATCCAAGGTTTACTTTCATTCTCTAGAAGAGTATCCAACATTATACAAATATTTAGATTAAATTTATCATGAATTATCACCCTCAAATCAATATCTAATCTAATTGGAATATCTAGACACTCTAGGACATGTTGAGATAATGCTTGATGGAATTCAAAGGAGGATGGTGTTAGAGTTGCTACCCTAGAACAAATGTCTTTGTACTTTATGAAAAAATTATATTCATGGGTTGGAATATTAATAAACTACTTATCACATCATCATTATTCTTATGCATAATTTAGTATGTGATAATGTGAAAATGTTCTAAGTGTATTCATTGCACTAAAAGGTCATAGAAAGTCCCCGCTGTGATGAGAACCCAGAAGTGCTATGAAACTATTTTTTTGATTTTATGTCATATAGGCAGATTATATAATTCTATTAACACAAATGATATAGGATATTAGGGGTGGAGACTAATAGGACTTTGAGTCACCTTCTCATGGTGTACACCCTAGGTAATATCATGTATGATATTATCAGAACGAGAACTACCATTAGGAAATACACATTTCTCTATGTTGTTAGATGTTCCTATCTATGGATGTGTATATTGGCACTTATAATTTAAGATAATTATTAGTGGATATTATGAGTCACACACTTAGATGTATTGATGAAAACCATGATAACAAATGTTCGCAGCGAGGTGGGATATGTTGGGTGTGTCATGAGTAATATTGCATTAATGAATAATGTGATAAAGGATTTATCCCTTATATTCTTTAATGGAAGTTAATATCTGAGGGAATTTTATGGAAATTATATAGCCTAAATAAATCCATGGCCATTGTGATCAATATGAATGTTCTATTTTGGAAAAGTCAAAGAAAGAGATATTGATCATATAGGTTGATGTTACTAGCTTGAAACTTGTTCAATTTGATATATTGTGATAAATGGATTATATTACATGGTAAACATAATTATAAGGGACACATCATTGCAACATTAAATTATTTCTCAATGGGTTCCTTGGCATGTTTCTAGATGTTATTCTTGGAATTTATTCTGGCTTACCTAATGCCACTGAGAAAGAGGCCTAGAGGTTCAGATACTAAGTGTATTTGGAATCTCAGTTAAATAATATATCATTATTTATTAGTTAATAGGTTGAATAAATATGATTCCCAAACATGGTTTAATAATTATTCATGTATGCATGATCACATATAAATATTTATTTTCTATTTAGTAAATTTAATATTTATGTATTTATTGTCAAAAAATTTAGGGATAATTATTTAATAAATAAATAGTCATTATTCAAGGCCTCATAAATATCATGGAGGAATGGAGAATCAATCCTAATGGTCCGATGAGAAATAATAATATTGAATATCATTTGGTTAAATAATATTTAATTTTAATTGGCATGTTAAGAGCATGTAATGAAATAAAAAAATTAGTATTATAATTTGATATGTGGTTTTCCTAGGTTTAAATAAATAAATAAGGGAACTTGTAAAAATATTTTATTTTTAACCGAGAAATATAAATACTGAATTATATTATTTTTCCATGAAGCTAATTACTTTTGTTTTTTGTGTACAATGAATTTGGTGAAAAACCTGTCAAGTCTGGAGAGTTATATTCTCCAAGAACGCTCTCAAGAATGTAGAAAATTCCCTCTCCACCGGATCAAGGAAAATTCTTTGGAAGTGATTATTGAGGTGATTAAGGTGGAAGAAACATGCTCAAGGATCTTCTATTATTATGCCAAAAAAATCATTTAGAGAGGTCTGGATATTCTTAGAACCTGTGTGGATCACCACTAGAGGAAATATGGACTTGTTTTCTACAAAAAAATGACGTTGCACCGTATATCTGCCACTGATTCATCAATGAAGAAATAATTGTGTAGAGGTAATTATTTTATTTTGATTAAATTTATTATAAGTAACATGTAATGATCCTCTCTCTAGTTCCTATGCAATTATTCATAGTCTATTTTCATTGATTCAATTTTGTGGATCACGATGTTCATCATCATATAGATCCCAGATTGATCATTGATTATGGAAAAATAGAAATTGGTTATTTCCCCTCACTGTGCTTCCACTGTAATCGGAACCTACAAGTTGTATCAAAGCGGTCACATAATTATTTATAAATATTTAAAATCATTGTTAATTTATGTATGTATAATTTAGTTTTTCAATTAAAGTTTAATCATTATTTTAATTTGAATTGAATGATCTGCTTATTCTTCCATCATTTCTCATAGATATAATGGAAATGATTAATTTTATGATTAAACTAAAATCAAGGAACTCATCTAGAGGTGCTAAGAGTTATAGCCGAATAACAAAGGAGTACATGCCCTATAATTATAATTACATGTCATGTACTCATGGTCAATGCACCGGGATTTAGTTCCCCAATTACTCGAGCTGTGTACGTTGATGACACGTGGTGTAGTTAATAATGACACTGCATATTGAATAGAAAAAAATGGTGCATGATTATTTATACTACACACTCTGTGGCCCATAAGACATTGTGTGTGGTTTCTTTAGATCAAAAACGATCTGTGTATTCCATATGTGTCTTAATCGACTGGTGACTATGTAATATGGAGACAAAACAGCATGTGGCCCATTGTACATGCCATGTACTCTAAAAATTTATGAGGTACACTTAACATTCCATGTTCGTAGGTGTGTACTTCTGATGGACTATGAGGGACATACATGCTGTGTTTATTGGATATACACCTCATGTACTTTTAATAGTTACGAGGATTTAAAATTTATTTATTAGGCAGTTAAACCTTGATGCATGTACTTGTGTGTGGTCATAAAGATTGGAAACACCATGTGATATATTTTAATATAATTATATAAATGTTTAATTAACATCTATGTAATGTTCAAATATTTATATCATTTTTTACTCTTATTACACGTTGTTACTCTTCGTGCATTGAATCATAACATGTGAACTAACAATCATGTAATTCGTTCAATCATTCATGAATTACACGTCATGAAAGTACATGATAAATTGAAAAGACCCAACACAGTTACTCATATTCGGTGCATTATTTTATTACATTGGAATATAAAAGAGGAATATGAATCCGGAAATACTGAGTAGTTTAGTAGATTTAGAAACAAGATACATACATATGTTCAACCTAACAACTCAAAAATTAAAACAACAAAGAAATTCCTTTGAAAACATCCATATCTCTAAGGTTATCCCTGAAGTTTATTCATAAGATACTTCTTCACATCTTCGAAAAAATAAGTTCTAAGAAAGGGGTGATCTCAAACACTCAGTAAGGGTAAGAAATACAGTGGAATATATCATAAACATAAACACTAGGCATGATGAATAACTAAAAACACATGCCTATAAAAATATAATTTAACATAATATGACAGGAATAAGAGTTTAATAAATAATTCCACAATAAAACATATTCATGGATATTTTACTAGTCAAATAACCATAGGAACTATAAATTAATAGTTTCATAATGAGGTAATGCATAATGTGGGACATCATAACCATACCATCAAGGCCTCATTCCAAGGCTATAAATAACCATTATGTCAAGGCCTCTTTGTCTCATTAGGTCTACCGATGCATCGGGGGGCTATATTGGGCCCCAAACACCACTTAATAATTCCAATTCATTCCTCATAAGAATTTGGATAATCATAAACAATATATAAATTCATATTGAAACTAACATATGAAATGTAAATAACCTTCCCTGAACATTAAGCATAAACACTAACCATTCAGAGTAAAATGGTGAATGGTTTTAAGATATCACATCCACAGTAAAAATAATCATAAACCATTAAATTAAATATATGTATATGATATCATAAAATATTAATCCCAAATATAAATAAAAATCAACAAGATTGTTTAAATAGATGTATATACTCTTATAAAATCATTGAGTAATTCTTGAGATAAATACTCTTTTACATTGAAAAGAAGAGTTCTTTTGGAAAATATTTCTATAAAACCACAAGTGAATTAAGATAGTATTTTCATTATAAAATAAGTTATTTTAGAAATATAATGGTTGCTAAAAATAGATTATAGATTGAACCTGAAAATATGTAAGAAATAGAAAAATACCATTGAATCAGGATTATATTTCAGGAAGAATTTTAGTATGATCATTTTAAAAATTATAACTCCACATGAATGAAAGTAGGATTCTAGGTGGTACAGATATATAGAAAATTTACACAGAATTCATTTGGAGTACATATGAATAAATAAGAATTTAATTATGTTAAGTAGATAATAAGTGTAACCCAAATGAAAATGGAGGATCGGGTAGAAACCCTTACCTTATGCCTAAAGATGTTCCCCAATTGATCTTAATGACCTGAATAATCAAATTTAGGGTCATAAATTGATGATTCTAGAATATAATCTACATTTAATTTATTTATTATATCATTATTGGTTTTATACATGCCCTTTTTATGGGTTAATAAATTCAATTTCATTGTTTGGGAGTGTTTTCTTCCTTGGTTTTCATGATTGGTTTACTTATATTCATGTACAGATAAACATGTAGAATGAGAATGCTTGTCCAGAATAGAAGTTTTATGTGATTATAAAACAACCAGAAGATTACATTGTTATAAAATTCATTTGGTTATTATGATTGAAGATGAATCATTATATAAAACATTAATGACAACTGTTTGGGTTAATTGGATTTCTTTATCACAATGAACTCATTTTAATTTATAAATTAATATAATATTTAAAATAGGATTACATAACCTTATATAAGTTTTAATACATAAATTATAATTTTTTAAACCATAAAAAGTCTTTCATGACCATAATTGAAGGTGGTAATATAAATTGAAAACTCGTCATCCTTGAAGGTGATAAATTAACACATCTCGGATGGTGTTTTAATTTATAGTATAAAAGAAGGGGAAATGAGAGATAGTGAAGAATTATTCATTTATCCTAAAAATATTTCAGTACATATAAGGTACTAGATTCATCACAACATTTGGATTAAAGGTGGAGAGGAATGAAATGAAAAAAAGGAAATTGAAAGGAAAGTAAAAGAATTGAAAATAGAAATTTTCCTCTTGAAATAATCATCCTTGAGAGCCTTTTTAGGGGAGATGATTTGTTATTATAATGTGACCAATGGATGATGGAAATGGGGGAGAATATTGGGAGGATATTTGAGAATAATTTATATCGGTATAAAGGCTTTATAGGAGTGAAGATGAGAGTGAAGTCTAGATGGTTTTTATAGTGGAGGAGAGGAAGGTTTTATTAATATCTTAATCATTAATTTATTATTTTTCCATATGATAAGTAATAGTTATGATTCTATGATAAAATATTAATAAGTGAATTATATTTCAAACCATGGGTTCTTAAATCAGCATTTATGCCAGGAATAGTTTATTGAACTCATAATGTATACATATAGTAAATTAACGTATTTCACTATTCATAAAAAATTCAAGTATTTTTGAAAAATCCAAAAAATTCACCATAAACATTTTTCAATGTGTAGAATAGAAATATGAAATAAATTTTATCAAAATAACTTTATAAATATGTGAAATTTAATTTTTTTTAACGAAGTCATTATTTTGTCGAAAAATACAGATTTAAATTTAAAACTTATTTTATAATACTTTTAAAAATTTACTAAGGTATTCTTAAATTATCCTAAAATTTTAGAAAACAAAATATTTTTTTGGAATACATTTTATGAAAATTAATTATATTTTAAATCAATTAATTAATTTTAAATTTTAATTAAATATTTTTTACGCATAAAAATATCAACAATTATTTATAAATTTCTAAAATACTCTATTTTAGTTATAAGGTGTCCACATTTTACTTATACCTTCATGGGTGTGATTACTATTCATAATGGTCATATTACTATTGCAAAGGGTATGTTACTATTCATTAGGGTCAAGTAACTATTCATAAAAAATGTATGTTGATCTTATCAGACTCTAAAAATCTTAATGAACGCAGCAGTGTATGTCAGTTCTTAAAAATTTAAATAAAAAAGGTGGTAAAATTATGTTTACTAGCTAGGTTATAACAAAGTGGTGTTTTATAGAGACACAATGTTTCTTGCATTCAATAGTAAATTTATTTGCAATATTGCAGGGTGTTACATTCTCCCCTCTTTACAAAAATTTCTTCCTCAATATTCACAGAATGTTACCTCATAAAAAGATTTGGGTAGGTCTTCATCATAAGATCCTAAGGATCCAATGTTGTCTCTTCGATATTATGATATTTCCAATGTATCTTTACCAGTAGAGTTGTTTGATTCCTCAACACATGTTTTTAGTGTCCAAAATCTAGATAGGCTCTTCACAGTATAATAGGTTAAGTTCCAATTATATTGCTTAATAATTGAGGGAATGTGTTTGGTCTAACATGTAATTACTCAACAATGTGACATGGAACACATTGTATACTTTAGACAGGCTAGGTGGCATAGCTAATCGATATGAAATATCTCCAATTCTCTCCAGGATTTCAAAAGGTCTAACGTACCTTGGGATACATTTCCCTTTCTTTCCAAATCTTATAACTCATTTCCATGGAGTTACTTAAAGAAAACATGATCTCCCACTTGAAATTCTAAATCCTTCCTTCGATTATCAATATATACATTTTTCCTTCTTTGAAATGCATTGATATGGGTATGAATATTCTTTACCTTTTCTGTTGTTTCCTCCATAATCTATAGACCCATAAAATTCTTTTCTCTAACTTCATCCCAACAAGTTGGTGTACGACATCTATTTATGTACAATGATTCATATGGTTCCATTTGAATACTTTAATGGAAACTATTATTGCCAGGAAACACCACTAAAGTTAAATATTAACCCCACATGCTTTGAAATTCAGTTGAACATGATCTCAACATCTCCTCTAAGGTTTGGATCATCCTTTCTGATTGCTCTCCATTTTGTGGCTGGTAAACAATACTTAAAAAAATCTCATTATCCAAAGATTTATAAAGAATTTTTTAGAATTCTGAACTAAATTGTGGATCATGATCTAAAACAATTGAGGGAGGTGATCCATGAAGTCTGAAAAACTCATTGATATAGAGTCACACTCAGCACTCCAATGGAAAATCCACCCATATAGAATGTAATTGTGCATATTTCATAAGTCTATCAACAATTTTCCATAACACATCATTAATCCTTAGAGTATTGGGTAATCTAGGGAAACAATATAAGGTGTTGTCATCCCATTTCCATGTAGGAATAGGTAGAGGTTTCATGACTCCTCTTGGATGTTGTCTTTTAGTCTTTACTTAATGACAGACTAGACATCTTGATACATAATTAGCAATTCCCCGCTTCATGTTATCCCGCTATACATAATCGTTCCAATCTTTATACATCTTAGTGCTACCTGTATGTTTAGAGAAATTATAACTATGATCATCATCCAATATCACCCATTTTATATTGGATATAGCCATAACATAAAGACTCTTCCCAAATTTCAGAATTCCATCTTCACATATGAATTTACCAACTTCAATCATTAACACTATTAATTTTCTTTTAAATATTTGCATCATCAGACTGAGAGGTTTTAATCCTTTCCAATAGATATGGTTGGGAAACCAAATGAAAAAGTAGTGATGTTTCACCTTCTTTGATAATTCCTATATCCATTTTTGCTAGATCCATAAACCTAGGATCACTTTCAATCCTCATTTTATTTAGTACTCCATGATCATTCTTACTCAATGAATCCACTACCTTATTTTCCTTTCCTGGGTGGTAGTGCATAGAAAAATCCTAATCATTGAGTAGTTCAAGACATCAGCATTACCTCATACTGAGTTATTTCTATGAGGAGATATACTTCATTCTCTTATGATCTGTATATATATATCACATCTTTAAACATAGAGATAATGTCTTCATATCTTCAGATCAAAGATTACAGTTTCTAACTCGATACCATGAGTAGGATAGTTTTGTTCAAGAATTTTTAACTTCCCAGATGCATAAGCAATAACTCTATCACTCCTCATAAGGACACAACCAAGTCCTTTCATTGATGCATCAATATATATCACAGATCCACGGTTCCCTAATGGCATAGTTAGGATATAATAATTTTATAATATCTTCTTCAATTCCACAAAAAAATCCTCACATTATTTTTTCTATACAAACTTAACCCCTTTACATGTATGCTTGGTCATTGGGTTGGCTAAATGGGTGATGTTTTGAATGAAACTCTAATAATAACCTGCTAAACTAATAAAACTACATACCTCAGTTATGTTCATTAGACTAGGCCATTCTTGAACAACCTTTTTCTTCACAGGATTAATAGATATTCCATCCTTAGAGATAATGTGGCTAATAAAGGAAGCTGATTTAAGCCAAAATTCACACTTTATATAGTTCCCATATAATTCATTTCTTCTAACAGTCTTCAAAATCCGGCACATGTGATTTTCATGATCTTCGTAGCTTTTGGAGTATACCAAGATATCATCAATAAATACCACCCCAAATTCATCAAGATACTCCACCAAAAATCTATTCATTAGATCCATGAAAATAGAGGGTGAATTAGTCTATTCAAAAGACATTAATGTAAACTTGTAATTCCCATACTCGGGTCGAAATGATATCTTTGGAATGTCTTCCTTCATTACTTGCAGTTAATGATATATAGATCGAAGTTCAATCTTTGAAAAATATTGTGATCCATGAATTTGATCAAATAAATCGTCAATGTGAGGTAGGGGATACTTGTTCCTTATTTTTATTGCATTGATCTCCCTATAGTCAATACACAACCTCATAGAGCCATCTTTCTTCTTAACGAGAAGGAAATAGGCTTCCCATGGAGAAACACTAGGGAGAATAAATCCTTTATCACTCAATTCTTGTAATATTTTCTTCAATTATACTAATTACATAGTGTCTATTCTATAAGGAATCTTTGATATGGGCATTTAATAATGAATTGATTCAATGGAAAACTCCAATTTCATGCTCTAGAGGATGTACATGGAAATCCTCTTGAAACACATCAACATATTCTTACACAAGAGGTCCATCATCTATTTTAACATTTATTTCCACACCCATAGTTATTGAATTCCCTTCCTCCCCAATAATTTAATATAGTAGAGTTACTGGGGGTGGATCAAGATAAGAATCATCTAGAGTGGTTTCTTCTCTAATGATAATGGATTCAACACCAATCTAAAAAATTGTAACTTCCCTCTTCTTTAAACAGATCTTCACATCATAATGTGAAATACAATTCATAATAGGGATTATATCAAAGTCAATAATGGGTATGATGATAAGGTTAAAAACTGAAGCATGTTTATGTGCCATGAGGGGGATTAATCGACACATATTTATTGCAATGATACATCCCATAAGAGTTTTTATTGACAAATCCTTTATTAAATAAAATTGTACATGTCTAATTTTCTTATAAAATTGGGAATATATAAAAGAATGTGATGATCCAAAATTAAATAATGAATTGGATATGTTTGAGGAAATGATTAAAGAACCTACCAGCACAAAATTAGGAACTTCAACCTTAGTAGTTGTGATTGCATAAACATGGCCTTTCCCCCTTGGCCTTAGTTTTGACACATTTCCCTAATGATTAAGACATTCATGTGTATAATGTACCATCTCATTACAACTATAGCATTGAAAAATGGTTGTTTTTTTCTTTACCTTGAAATAAGGAGATTGGTGTCCTTTTTCTCAACACTTGTAATAGACTCATATTCCCTTAAGGCAGGTTCTAGGGTGTTCCTTCCCATAATTACTATAGGGTTGAAGGTCAACTCTTCCCTTCCTCCCCATTTAAGTATTTCCTTATATAGATATTTCAGTAGCCCACTTCTTCTCTGTCTTTCATTTAGATTCATAAGACTAAGAAAATTCCTTTTAATTATTTATAGCACACAAGACTATATCTTTATATGATGAGAAATTCTGGGAGACTAGTGACCTTGGGAGGAATTGTTTTAAACCACTAAAAAAGTGATTAATCTTTCTCGTTGGATTACTTATATAGTTTGTGGCATGTATTGCTAACCATGTGAAGTTAACTTTTTTACTTTGAAACATTCTCATCCTATTTTTTCTTCTATTAATAAATTTCCTTTCTGTATCTACTCGTTGTTCATAATGGAATTATTTTTCTTGTAAAATTTCCTTAAAGTCACTCCATTCCATCTCTTCTATTTCTTCATCCTTTTATGTGTTTTGGATTAATGAACAACAACGATCCACATCTCTCAATAGACAATAAAACACCATGATTACCTTATATCTTTTATTACATCCCAGAGTGTGAAATATCTCCTCTAGTGAACTTATCCACTACTCAATTACAAATGAGTTTGTAGTCCCACTGAATAATGGATGTTGTTTTCATATAAAGTGATCTAACATAGTTCCTCTACATCGTGTAGATGGATGCTTCATACAGGTAAGGTTATTATTCATAACTTGATTCAGTTGTCCCAGTATAGTTATAAGTTGCTCGGAACTAGTCATAGCTCTAAATCCAACATCATTATATTACATCTAAGGGAAATTCGTATATGGGATATGTGGGTTCATGTAGTTTCCATTCCTTCTACTAGGCATCATTTCTAAATAATGTCATACACTAGATTAAGTTATGAATCATAATATATAATATAAAATTATAAAAATACTTAACATAAACTGACATCCTATTCATGGTTAATCCCATAATCATAAACATGGTCTCTTTGAGGACAATTTTACATATAAATACATAATAATGGATTGTAAATAAAATGTGAATTATCTTAAGCATATCCCCTGAGAGTGTCAAACCAAGTGTATATTAAGGCCCATTTTCATGTACAAGGATACCCCAGGTCAAGACTAAAACTCCTTGTCAGAGTTTTCACTCTTATGTACTTCTATTCCAGAACCACATCCACTTGTAGTATCTATACAGAGATGTATTTACTAGAAAGATCAACACAATATATTCCTTACAAAAATTATAATATGATCCTGAATGTTTATCCTAAAAGACTATCTGAGGTTTTTCCCCCTAACGTATGTTTTCTAAATCAAGTTACCATGTTTCATACTAAGCTTCCTTTGATACCAACTGTAAAACTTGACCCTAGTTCCCTGGATCTGGTGCCTTATGTTATTACATTGGCATATAAATAACGAATATGCATCCTGAAAGACTGAGTAGTTTAGTTTCTTTGGAAACTAGATACATATATAAGTTCAAAATCACAACTTGAAAATAAATACAATATAGAAATTCTATTGAAAACAACCATATCTCCTAGGTTATCCCTGCCGTTCATTCATAATATACTTCCCCACGTACTGGGAAAAAAATTAGAGATAATAAAGGGGTGATTTCAAATGCTATGTAAGAAAAAAAACATAATATATCATAAACATAAACACTAGGCATTGTGAATAACCAAAAACACATGCCTTTAGAAATAAACTTGAATATAATATGACAAGAATAAGAGATGAATGAATAATGCTATAATAAAAAAAATCATGGGCATTCTACTAAAAAAATGACCACATGAACTATCAATTACTAGTTTCACAATGAGGGAATGCATAATGCAGGAAATCATATCCATACTGTCAAGTACTCATGCTAAGACCATAAATAACCAATTTTCAAGGCCTTATGCTAGAACTAGTTTGTCTCATGAGACCTACTGATGCATTGAGGGGCTATAACAGGCCCTAAACTACACTTACTTAGTATAATGAATTTATCATATAAACAAGGATAAAAATAAACATCATATACATTCATATTGAAACTAACATATTAAATGTAAATAACTTTCCCCAAACATTAATCATAAACACTAACCATTCGAAGTAAATTGGTGAATGGTTTTAAGATAGCACATCCATAGTCAAACTAATAATAAAGAATCCAATTAAATATAGAAGATAATATCATAAAATATTAATCCCAATAATAAATAATAATATACAAGAGTGTTGAAGTAGATGAATATACTCTTATAAAATCACCGAGTAATTCTTGAGATAAATACTCTTTTACTTTCGAAAGAAGAGTTCTTTTAGAAAAGTTTTCATATAAAACAAGAAGTGAATTAAGATTGTATTTTAATAATAAAATTAGTGATTTTAGGAAGATAATGGTTTCTAAAAATAGATTATATAGTGCCCTTTAAAAAAGGTATGAATTAGAGAAATTCCCTTGAATCAGGCTTGTATTTCGGGAACAATTTTGGAATGATCCTTTTAAAACATATAAATCCGCATAAATGAATTTAGGATTATAATTGGTACACATATATTGAACATTAAAATAAAATTTCTGAGTATTAAATATGAATAAATAATAATTTTATTGAGGTATGTATAGAATAAGACTAACCCGAATGAAAATGGAGGTTTGAGTAGAAAACCCTTACCTTAATTCTGAAGGTGTTCCTCACTTGATCTTAATGACATGAATAATAAAATTTTGGTTCATAAATTAATTATTCCAGAACTTATTATACATTTAATTGATTTATTATTAACTTATTATATTCATTCATTGAATTTTTATGGGTAATGAAATTCAATTTCATTGTTTGGGAGTGTTTTCTTCCTTGGTTGGCATGGTCTGTTTACTTATATTCTTGTAAAAATAAACATGTTGAATTAGAATGATTTTCTACAATAGAAGTTGTATTTTATTAGTGAAAAAGAATAATATTTCATGATTATAAAACTTATTTGTTTATTGGGAGATATGATAAAACATTATATACAGTTTTATTGACAATAGTTTGCATTAATTGGCGGTTTTTGATCACAATGAACTCAATTTGATTTATAAATTAATATCATTTCTAAAAAAGTATTAAAAAACATTAAACAAGTTATAATACATAAATTATGGTCTGGTTAGAATATAAAAAAGGTTTAATGAATAAAATTTATGGTTGTAGTAGTAATTGAAAACTAGTCGTCCTTGAATGTGATAAATTAACACATCTCGGATGGTGTTTTCATTTCTAGTATAAAATAAGGGGGTATGAGAGATGATGAATAATTATTCCATTATCATAAAAAAATTATAATACATGTAATGTACTTGAGAAATCACCACATTTTTATAAATGGAGATGATGAAAGAAAAGAAAACAAAGAAACTTGAAAGGAAAGTAAAAGAATTGAAAAGAGGAATTTACATCTTGAAATAATCTTCCTTGAGAGCCTCTTTATGGGAGATGAATTGTTCTTTTTTTGAGACCCAGGGATGCTGGAAGTGGGGGATTATATTGGGGGGAGTTTTGAGTAGAATTCAGACAAGGCAAAAGGCTTGATAGGAGTAAAGAGAATAGGGGAGTTTGGGTGGTTTTTATAGTGGAGGAGAGGAGGGTTTTCAAAATATTTTAATCATTAGTTTATTATTTTTCCATAAGAGAAGATATAATGATTATTCCATGAACACAAATAGTAATAAGTTCATGTGGGTTATAACTAATAGTTCCTATATTAGAGATGCTGTAACACCCGAGACTTTTATGTTATATAAATCATTAAAGGAATCTGTTGGCGCCAAAATATGGCCCGAAAGAAAGGAACGAAAAGGACGGCTGGCGCGCTGCCCCGCGAAGCACCGACGCAAAGCACCCACGTGAAGCCCCGCCGCAAAGCGCCCCGAACATCGAGGTCTTGCGAAGCTCCAGAGGCGGTGATGCTCCGAGAACGCGTTTGACGTTCGCGAGCCGCCGCAAAGCTCCAGAGGCGGTGATGCTCCGCGAACACGTTTGACGTTCGCGAGCCGCCGCGAATCTCCAGAGGCGGTGATGCTCTGCGAACGCATTTGACGTTCGCGAGCCGCCGCGAAGCTCTAGAGGTGGTGATGCTCCGCGGACGACGTTGATGTTCGTGAGCGCGCCGTGAAGCACTGGAGGCGGCACGCGAGTTCTGCTTCGCGGTGCCCCTTCCCTATAAATACTGGACTCCCCCTGAGTCTCAAGGATGGACAATCCGACCTTTCGGCTTATCCTCTCCCAAATCGCGAAGCACTCTTTTCCCCGGGAATCATGAGCTCCGTGAGGTATTTCTACTTCGCGAGACGACTCTGCTTTGTCTCGTTTTGAGCCCCTCTTCCAAGAGGGATGCCCTTCGCGAAGCTCAAGGGAATTCGCGAAGGAAGGGGATTCCCAAGGGAACCCGGGCAGCCACGGAGCACTTATGCTTCGTGAAACACCCAACCCATACTAGTGATGCTTATGCTAAGGTAGGATCGCTTCACATCGTGAAGCACACTGCTTCGCAGGATCCTAATTCGCGAGACACCACTTCTTCGCGAGGCAGTGCTCCACGAACACTGTTCCACTTCACGAAGCACCTTCCACTCACACCTATTCCCCATGCCAAGGCCAAGGCACTCCACTTCGTGAAGCACACTCCTTTGCTTAGCGATTCCACTTCTCGTGAGACCCTCCAGGTTTGCACGATGTGATTTCAAAGTCCCATGGACAATACCACTCGTAGCGTTGCTTTGCCTAATGCTTCTTCGCATAGGCATGCTAACGGCTATTGCTTCTTCGCATAGCCACGCTAACGTGGACCCCTTGATGGTTCGTTCCACAACCCCCATTGACCATGGCCTTACTGGTAAATTCCCTCCCCCAAGTACCAGAGGGTACCGGTTATGTAAGTCCTAGGGGTGCGGAGTGAACCCACCTCGTCCGAGCTGCAGGACGTTAAACTACCAAGCACCACGTCCTCAACACATGACGTTAAACTGTGACCCGACCTCGTGTCTCTCATGAAGGGTCCCCCCAGCTCGAACATTCTTTTCACCACTCGTCTCCACAGGAATGGAATCACCCATCCACAAGGGACGATATCCTCCTTATTGGAGTGGCGTATGTTCATAGGAGAAGGGAGACCCTAGTTCCCCAACGGATGACTGCACCTCTGCATCTCCGTACTTCCCCACTACCAAGGTCAGTGGAGGGCATGATAGGGAACGAGGAACCTCCCACAATTGGTCCCAAATCCCTCTTTCTCCACGCTTTGTCGCACCATGGGCCTCCATCCTGGAGTAAGTCCCAACACCATGGGCCGCCTAACGCGTAATCCCCTCTTCGCTTCTCACGGACGCACCCTTCGCGACATGATCGTCAGGTCCTTGCAACCTCTTGTTTCTCACACTGAGCATGACTCACGTGGGCTTAGAGTGAGCACCGAACCTGACCCCCATTCAATTTGAACTACGAGGTCTTTGATCCATGCTAAGGCATGGTACGTAGGAAGCCTCGCTGAGGTTCATGCCCACCCGTCATTTATCCACTTCGGGTCTCATCCCCGTCCAACATGACGTTAAACTGCACATTCCACCCGAACTACGAGGACTTTGATCCATTTCAAGGAATGGTTCGTAGGAAGCCTTCACGAGGTTCAAGCCCACCAATAGTAGACCCCCAGGTCTGCTTTCACGTCGGTTCATCGACGAACCTGTTTGAACTACGAGGTCTTTGATCCATGTCAAGGCATGGTACGTAGGAAGCCTCCATGAGGTTCAATCCCACCCGTCATCCATTCACGTCGGGTCCCATTCCCGTCCAGCACGACGTTAAACTGCATTCTGGTCCAGTGGTAAGCCGTTGCGACCCATCCCATCTGAACTACGAGGTCTTTGATCCATGTCAAGGCATGGTACGTAGGAAGCCTCCATGAGGTTTAAGCCCACCTGTCATTTATCCACATTGGGTCTCATCCCCATCCAGCATGACGTTAAACTGCACATTCCACCCGAACTACGAGGACTTTGATCCATGTCAAGGCATGATACGTAGGAAGCCTTCATGAGGTTCAAGCCCACCAATAGTGGACCCCCGGGTCTGCTTTCACGTCGGTTCACCGACGAACCTATCTGAACTACGAGGTCTTTGATCCATGCTAAGGCATGGTACATAGGAAGCCTCCCTGATGTTCAAGCCCACCCGTCATTTATCCACGTCGGGTCTCATCCCCATCCAGCATGATGTTAAACTGCACATTCCACCTGAACTACGAGGACTTTGATCCATGTCAAGGCATGGTACGTAGGAAGCCTTCACGAGGTTCAAGCCCACCAATAGTGGACCCCCGGGTCTGCTTTCACGTCGGTTCACCGACGAACCTGTTTGAACTACGAGGTCTTTGATCCATGTCAAGGCATGGTACATAGGAAGCCTCCATGAGGTTCAAGCCCACCCGTCATCTATTCATGTCAGGTCCCATTCCCGTCCAGCACGACATTAAACTGCATTCTGGTCCAGTGGTAAGCCATTGCGACCCATTCCCACCCGAACTATGAGGAATTTGATCCATGTCAAGGCATGGTACGTAGGAATCCTCCATGAGGTTCAAGCCACATTGGTCGGTCGCTCATTCAGGTCGAGTTTCTCCCTCGTCCAGCATGATGTTAAACTGTATGCCCCTCCCTTTGTCCCGCATGACATTAAACCGCACACCCATTCCTTCCTGAACTATGATGTCTTTGATCCATGTCAAGGCATGGTACATAGGAAGACTTCCAGAGGTTCAAGACCACCACTCATTGGACCAAGGTCCACTTTCACGTCGGTTCGCCGACAAAGCCCCACCTGAAATACGAGGTCTTTGATCCATGTCAAGGCGTGGTACGTAGGAAGCCTCCACGAGGTTCAAGCCCACCCACCATCCGGTCGTTCTGACCTCATTCACGTCGGTTCACCCCCATCCTGCATGACGTTAAACTGTATTCCACAACCCGAACTATGAGGACTTTGATCCATGTCAAGGCATGATACGTAGGAATCCTCCCAGAGGTTCAAGCCCATCTCCCATCGGACCAAGGTCCCTCATTTATGTCGGTTCGCCGACACCCACCGCCCGTTGTTTATTCACGTCAGGGTTCACTACCGTCCCGCAGGATGTTAAACTATATTCCATCAATCCTTTGAACTACGAGGTCTTTGATCCGTGTCAAGGCATGGTACGTAGGAAACCTTCCCAAGGTTCAAGCCCACCACTAGTGGACCCACGAGTCTACATTCACGCCGGTTCGTTGACGACGTCTATCGGACCAAGGTCCACCTTCACGTCGGTACACTGATGATGTCCATCAGACCAAGGTCCACCTTCAAGTTGGTTCGCCGGCGCCATCCCGAACTACGCGGACTTTGATTCCCTGCCACAGGGATACGTAGGAGGCCTCTTCAAGGCTCAAGCCCAACTTCACTGTCGCCCCTACGATGGTCCCATTTCATTCCCCCTCCACTTCATTCATCCATCCATCACCCATCCCGATTCTCACCCAGACCGTCATATCTCGGTGAGACCATGTCGGTATGTTCTTCTTCACAGCCGCCCATGGGCTGGCCCCGGTATTGGCATCCCTTCAAGGGCAATCCCTCAATCCGATCTATCCTAGTTAATGCTCTGGTTGGGTTGATCCGTCTCCGCTAGACGTTAAACTCGCGGCGTACCCTGTGTTAAACACGGGAAGCTGAGGAAAACCTCAGATATGTGTCTATGACATATAATTCCCCGCGCTCGATGTGGGATTCCTCGGGCTTCCACGCCCTCGCGAAGCCCTGTGACCAGGGACAACAGACAGACATGCCAGGTTCCCCAGCATCCAGACATGCTAATGATGCCTCAACGTGACTACTCCCCCGACTGAAGGTTGCTGCCTTGACCGGACCCTTTGGAATGTCCTGACAGAAGTAGTGTAATTAACCAGCGTCCATGGAAACATGGCACTGGGAAGAGTTTCACGAACTACGTATGAAATCTATGAGGGAGACCCGGACTAGGTGACGAGTTCTGAGGAGGAATCCCCAGAAGGAAGAACCGACATCCCATCATCCCGTTTCGATCAAGGAGCAGACGTACCTGAACAAGGAACGAATACCACCCGCCTTTGGAAAGCGGGAATGCGGGGCAACAGAGCCGCGCGTCCTCCTCCGCGTGATGGACGGATGCGCGCGCGCCCCGGCGAAAGTGTCAGAAACAGAAATGGTGAACCCGACGTGAAAGTCTTCTCCTCAATATGGAGATTAGTAGCGTTCGAGACACCAGTAGATTGACGTGTCACTGGATCCAGATATCCGGCGCCTGGTCCCACAAAGCAAATAGTGGGCCTGTCGTGAAACTCACCGAAAGTCGGGGCAGTAGAACGTGAGGCACTCCATTCTGTAGCATGTTGGCGTGGATCCTTCTTACAGACGTGGATAATGGAAGGACGCTGGGGCACTGGTTTTCAATCCTTTTCCCTCTCAGTACTGATGAGTTGATCCCTTCGTTTCCCAGGAACCAGGTTGTTGTTACGAAGACGCGATCACCGCCCGCTAGCCTACGTAGGGGCAGGGGAAACGTTGCCACAACCACCCCACATGGCGCCTCTACCGCCACAACGGCTGCCACATCGCGAAATACGGGGCGCCCACGTCCCCTTTCCCCATCAGAGGTCATCCAGCGAAGGGTGATCAACAAACTCGTGCGCAGGTATGAGGAGGAAGGGGTCATCCCAACTCGGGATATGGCCCGCCTGGCTAGAGGCATCCAGGCCCCGCCGTCGATGCCGCCCTAACAGGCCGCGCAGGGTTCCCCTGCTCCCCACCCCAACGTTCAACCGTTTCGGGAGCCTGTCCCCGGAATGCCTTGACGACTCCTCACCTTACGCCGAAGAGGCGGGCACCGTCCGGCTCAGCCTGCTCAGGGTCCCGACCCAAGGGCTCTAGGCGAGAGCTCCCGCCCGGCTGCGTCAGCGCCGCCGTCCGGCTCCGCATGAAGAGCAGGCAGGCCATGCCCCTGCACCACCTGCACCAGCTCGCTTGACCCGAAGTCAACGACGGGCCCGGGATGAGGACGCTCGCCCAGGCGCATCGACGTCGACATCTACAGTAGCCTGAGCCACCGCCGGCGTGCATTATGAAGCCCCCACATACAATGAGCAGGGGCACTTTTTTACGCAACCAGGATCGAGACCCCAACCGCCCCACGGGTAGGCTGGGTTGACTCTCCGGGTTGCAGGCCCAAGTGGTGATCGCCGCGAACTAACCCGCGGTGATGTCACCCCGTATGGAGGTCCTCCCTGTACCACTACTCCACAGAGCGTGGGCCTCCCCCGCTCCAAAGTTCATCATGGAGGCATGCCTCGTGCTACCCTCATCCCGAAAGAAGACCTGCCCCGCGGCAGTGACGCTCAGCGCAGAAATATTTCCCGCGCCCACTATACAGGGTATGGAGTCCATCCTCCTGCCCCCGGCCGCCGACCTGAAGGCACCGTCCATCCGGTCCTTCTCCAACGTGGGGGCCCTCCCTACGTCCTCTCTGCAACTGGCGAAGGTCCTCCTCGCCCCAACAACTCGAGGAGTGAAGGTCAGCCTCGCTCCACTCGCATCAACCATGTAGGTCCTCCCCATGCTCCTGCCAATTCCAACAGAGGCCCCGCCTACATGAGTGATGTTCATGGAGGTCCTCCCCGTGTACCCTTCGACATTTTCCCTGGTGCCCCTCGCACCTCGGCCATCTCGACTGGGAGCCCTCTCTGCCACGGCGCCAACGACGCCCCGAGACTCCATGATAGGGATCAACCCTGTCCCGAAGAGCCACCCCGGGGTAGGAGAGCAGGTCGTCGCCGCTACCAGAGGAGTCATGGGAAAGCCCGGGTAGAGATCAAACCCGTCCGCTTCTCCGACTCTGAAGCGGAATGCGATTCAGCGATGGAACCTTCTCCCCGGTCCTCCATATCAAGAACTGGGGAAGGAACCAGACGCGTTAGCCTCATTCTCCCGGAATTTGAAGTCCACCAGATTCCCATCTCTCTCCGCAGGTACATCCAAGAGGAAGAAATCTTGGGAGTTCCGCAGGTCTCGACCGCGCAATCATCGCCATCGTCACTAGAAGCACCCTCTACCTCCACCAGAGATCACAGAGAGCTGTTTTGGGGGCCAGCGACGGTATAACGACGACATGACTGGTCACCGGCAGCTGCGATTCCTATGCCGGAGGCTGTGGCTATCAGCCCATCGTACTGTGACATCGTGGCCAGGTCACCTCACTCTTCGGAGGACAGCCCGAAATTCGGCGGCCAGTCAGCTCGTTCGCCGTATTCTGCACCGTCGAGTTTACTGTCCCAGAGGTCCGCCTCGGTACCGCTACCGGTCCCTCAGTCACCCCCGGTTGACGAGTGGGGCAACACAGGGCCGGACCCCGAGTCCGAACCCAGGAGCTTCTGGAGTATTCTCACAGCGGATTACTTCCCGGAAAAGTTCTGGCCGACGGCGGCGCTGAATTTTCGCGTACCGGAGTCTCTTACCCCTGAATAAGTGGGGTGATTTTGTCGAACCCTATGGGTGACACACTTCCGCCTCCGCTACGAACGGGTGGTGTACCCCAGAAGTCGAGAGCACTTCGAAGAAATCAGCGAGTAGTGCCGCCTGATCGATGCGGCCACACTCCTTGTGGCCAAGCACCTTGAGTCTCCAGGCCGCCAGAGCGCCCTTCAACGAAAATGCGTTCAGAGTTTTAAAGCACTCGGCAGGATCGTCAGGGAAGCCACCCCCATGTGAAAGTTCGTGGTTAGGGACACTATGCCGCTCTACTCTTCGACCCTATCCGACGGCAGCCCGATTCATTACGTGATATCAAGGACATGCCCTCAAGAGGAGTCGTGGTCCACATGCCGACGTCGTGGACAAGGAAGACGATCTTGAATTCCTTGATGGATACTTACCCCCCGAGGGTGTACCGCCACTGCTGGACCCATCAGGGAGAGTTACCCGTCAGCAGAGGAACCTGCTAGGCCTCCCCGTACCCACCGACTCGCTGGTACTCGATCGAAACACCAGCAAGGGTAAGGAGCACGTCGGAACTGTCAAGCACTCCGAACCATCTGCCTCTGTGAAGAAAACAGACGAGGATCCTGAGAAGGCCACGTTATGCCAGCAGCTTGCTGAGCAGAAGAGGCTGGTTGACGAACTCTTGGCGGAGCGCGCCGCAGAGCGGTGACCCGACTATGGTGATCCCAGGCCGGGGCAGCAGGGGCAGGAACAATTTCCCCCCGGTGAGATGCCTCCAAGAAACCCTGATCATGCTACTGCCACAGACAGGGCAGAAGCCGGAACGTATGGCAAGAGGGCGCGATACGTCTCGCTGAATCCCCCCGAGCGACGGGGCAATCTGAAGAATCCAGTCCGGGTTCCCCCAGTCGCCCCGCAGGTCATCCAGCCAGTTGACCCACGAGTGGCCGAAGCCGTCTACCGTGTTGAAGAACCTGGCAATGCAATTGTGGTTAGGGATCCCCATCAAGATAGGGACCCCCGCCTAGATGATCTTATTGCGGTGCTCACAGCCTACCTTGAAGCGTTAGAAACACGGAAGGTGGCGGTCCCACCGGATGGCAAGCCTTATCCCGCGTGGGTGGATGATATGCCCACACCTCCGGGTTTTGGGAACCCCACTTTTTTGCCCTTCAACGGGACAGGGGACCCACCCCAGCACTTGGCTCATTTCTCTTCCAGGTGTGGCCCCATGCTGGGGACCCCGGCCCAGCTGGAAGCCGCCAAACTCCGATGTTTTGTACAGACATTGGAAGGTCTGGCATTCGTTTGGTACAGCCAGCTCCCTATCGGATTGGTGACCGGTTGGGAGGACCTCCGCTGACAGTTCCTGTACCAGTTCAGCTCCACCACGCGCAAGACCAGCATTGCGGAGCTCTTCAAGTGCAAGCATAGGCCTGATGAGCGAGTCGCAGATTTAATCACCCGGTGGAAGGGACTTACGTATTCCCTCGATATGCCACTGACTCAAGAGCAATTACTGACGATGTGTGTGGGGAACGTCAAGACAGAGCTGGTACCCTCCCTGATCACCCAGAACTACCCTGGAGGGTTCAGAGATTTCTCAGATAAGGCTTAGTGCCTTGAGGAAGCCCTGCAACAGGCTAGTCAGGCACGTTTGTTGCCCCCTATGATCCCAGCCAGGAGGACCGCCAGGGTTGAACCCGCCGCGGTGGCCCAAATAGAAGCCCCGAGGCAGCTGGAGTTGCTGTCGGCGACACCACCCCCGCAACCCCGCAGAGGTCCTCCACCTCAAGCACAAGCTCCTGCCCAGCAGCGACCGCCTCAGAATCGACAGGTTCCCCCGTGCAACGCGCCACCGCCACCTAGGCGAGACAATCAGGCGCCGCCTCCTCGGCAGGCCCCTCTGTCCCCTCGTCAGGGCCAGGCCCCCAGGGCCCCCTATCCGGAAAGAAGGCACCAGACTTATTCGTTTAACGAAAATCAGGTCCCTGGCTATTTCCGAAGTGCTCTAGAGCAAGGGATCGTGCGCCTGCCCGAGTGCAGAAGGCCGGCAGAGGAAAATCTCACCGATCACCCCAACTACTGCCCTTATCATCAGATTCTAGGGCACACCCTCAAGAAATGCTATGTGTTTAAAGACTAGATTCAAGACTAGGTCAATAACAACATAGTCAAGTTGGGTCCAGCACCAGCCCAAGTGGCAGGTGTCTTTGCAGGATCAGAGATCGGCAGTGACAGCGAAGGCGAGTGGCAGCAGGTCCCCAGCCGCGGATCCCGGAAATACGACGACTGGATGGCTCGAAAAACCGTCGTCCGTGCCCAAGGTATCATCCGGGCGCGCCTGAAGCAGACGGAACCTTCAGAAGAAGTAGCCGGTGCCTCCGCATCATCTTCACTGTCGGCCTCTTCCCAAAAGGGCAAGCAGCGGCGACGCAAGAAGAAGCAACGCGCACCGCCGGTGTCATCATCATCCCGTACTCTCGGCAATTTTATGCCCCCTGAAATGGGGATTCCTCCCAGAATCCACCCAGCGGTGGATGAATCCTCGAGCGACAGCCAGGGGTACGCTTCGGTTAACACCGTGGAGCTGGTAAATCCCTATATGGCCCCCGACGAGGGGGAACGCCAGGCAGACCTCCCCAACGTTCCCAGCTGACGTCAACGTCAGCGGAGTCGCAACCGTGCCGGTCATCGAGGTACGTTAGAAGGCACTTCTGGACAAGCTGTGCACGCTAATGAGACCAGGAAGCAGGCTCAGCGCAGAGCTTAGCACGTGCAACCTCATCTAACGCCCTCGGCTCTACCTCCACCGCCGTTCGTGCTACTAGATCGGGGAGAGCTGCCTCGTTCGCATCACAGTCAGTCTTTCCCGGCTACAGGCCAGCCTCCGTCATCCAATCCTAGTCCGGCGACTACTCTCCAGGCTTCTACTAGTAGGCAGCAAGATGTACCCAGTACTATCCGATCGCCGGTTCAACCGGCAGGACCCGCTGTGCCTCCAAGTGCCGAGCGACCTCCTGCAAGCAGAGGTTTGCGTTTGGAATGAAAGTATGATGTCTTGAAGCACCTGGCCAGCATTCCGGCGAGGCTCTCCATACTTGAGGCCCTTCTACTGTCATCCGAAATGCGCGAGGCACTTGACGACGCCCTAAGGATCCCCCTCCAGTTTGAGACGGAGGTGGCAGCTGCAGAAGCCTTCCATACCGAGGCGATTGAAAATGCCAAATGTCAGGCGGTTATCTCGTTCTCTGGTGAAGATGAGGACCCTCCTATACAGGGGCACATTCGCCCGCTGTACATCACTGGCCACTTCAATGGTGTGGAAATCCGCCGCTGCCTCGTTGACACGGGTTCCAGAATCAATCTAATTCCGACCCGGACATTGAGAAAGCTGGGTCTGTCTGAAGGTGATTTAACTCCCTCTGACCTTAGGATCCAGGGGTATGACAGGACCGAGCAAACCCCAGCTGGCAAGATCCTCCTGAAGACTCAGTTCGGTGGCTTAATTTCCAGCACCGAGTTCATGGTCGTCTCTCAGGACACCGCCTACAATGCGTTGATGGGTAGGCCATGGCTCCATCTACACGCGGCGGTCCCATCGTCGTATCACCAGTGCCTCAAGTACTCGCTCAATGGTCGAGTAGGCGTGCTCCAAGGAGATGTGTCCCATTTTGCTTCTTGTGAGGCCCGCTACCTGGAAGCGGGTTATTACAAAAGTAAGGATAAACAGATCCTAGTAAGCAAGGATGAACCCACCCCGGTCACAAGTGATCCCTGGGCAAGCATGGATGATGCCTACATCCTCCCGATCCACCGGTTGGAGGCCACGACCCCCGACATGGGGCAATGTTTTGTTGTTTCGGGTACGCAAGGAAGGCATGTTCCTATGTCCAAGCGACGACAGAAAATCACCTCGTACTCCTACATCAACCAGGACCAGGGGATCCCAGAACCTCCTACCCCTGTACGGTTCCGGGACGTCAAGCTTATGACAACCGCGGTGCACCATACGTGTCTCTTCCGCCGGGCTGGAATTAACCGACTCAGACTGACACATCACCACTGCTTTGATATCATCAAACGGGGCCCCTTAGGCCGAAGGCCAGAAGGGATAGGATCGACTGCCTTCATTGCTATGATCTCAATGGCAAGTGAGTCTCCCGATGTGATGACCACTGCTACCCGAGCTGGCACCAGTCGCCCCTCAGATTTTGATAGCCTAGAAGCATCTCCCGTCACAGGAAGTTCCCCCACGGGTGGGGAGGAAGACCTGGAGGAGGCTCCCCCCGCCTTTGAAGAAGGCATCCCTACCACGGTTGTTGAACTGGTACAGGTGAACCTTGGTAGCGAGGCAGATCCGAGACCCACATTGATCAATGCAGCCATGTCCCTCGAGGAGCGGCAGCAGTACGTAGACTTCCTCAAACAGCACCGTGATGTGTTTTCCTGGAATTACAACGAGATGCCAGGGCTAGATCCCCAGGTGGCCATCCATCGTTTGGTCCTCCCGACAAAACATCGTGGGTTTAAGCAGCCTCCCAGGAAGATGCACCCTTCTCATGGTGCTATGGTTGAGGCCGAAGTTGATAAGCTAATCAAAGACAACTTCGTTAAGGAGGTCCAGTACCCCAAGTGGATTGTCAACATTATGCCAGTTAGGAAGAAGAATGGTCAGATCAGAGTCTGCATCGACTTCCGCGATCTTAATCGCCACTTCCCAAAGGATGACTTCCCACTCCCGGTGACGAAATTGTTGATTGACGCCACGACCGGGTTTCAGGCTCTCTCTTTCATGGATGGGTATTCTGGGTACAACCAGATCGGGATGGACCCCGAAGACGAGGAGTCCACTACCTTCAGGGCTCCCCAAGGTACCTTTTTCTACCAGGTTATGCCATTCAGTTTGAAAAAGGCAGGTGCCACTTATCAGAGGGCCATGCATCGCATATTCAAACCGATCCTCGGGACATTGGTGGAATGCTACGTGGATGACCTCGTAGTCAAATCATGTCAGCTCCAGGACCATCTCAAAGACCTAGAGAAAGTGTTCGATTTCCTTCGTTCCCGTCACCTGAAGATGAACCCGCTGAAGTGTGCCTTCAGGGTCACCTCCGGGAAGTTTCTGGGCTTTGTTGTCAGATACCGAGGTATCGAGATCGACCCGGAGAAGATCAAGGCCATCAGCCAAATGCCTCCCACAAGCAACATTCGGGAGCTTCGAGGCCTTCAAGGCCACTTAGCCTATATACGCCGATTCATCGTGAATCTGGCCGGCAAGTGTAAGCCCTTTTCCCGGCTCATGAAGAAGGGCGCCGCCTACGAATGGGATGAGGAGTGCCGGACCGCATTCGAGGAAATCAAGCAGTATCTGCTCCAACCTCCGGTCTTGATGCCACCCGTCTCCGGAAAGCTGCTGGTACTTTATGTGACCACCCTGGAGAGATCCCTCGGTGCGCTTCTCGCCCAGAAGAATAACAAGGGTACTGAGAACAATCTCTACTATCTCAGCCGCATGCTTCTTGATACGGAGGTTAGATACTCCCCCATCGAAAAGAGCTGCCTTGCGCTCGTATTCGCAGTGCAGAAGTTGCGACATTACCTACAACACCATGAGGTGCAATTGGTCTCCCGGGTGGACCCACTGAAGTACATCCTGAACCGCCCCATGCTGACTGGACGACTAGCATGGTGGGCGGTGATTCTCCAACAGTTTGATATCAGGTTTGTACCTTAGAAGGCCATTAAGGGACATGTATTGGCAGACTTTTTAGCTGCCCATCCAACCTCCGCGGATCAATCCCTGGACCTGGATTTCCCTGATGAGATGATCCTCTCAGTCGATCATGCGGTCCCGTGTTGGCAAATGCATTTCGACGGCGCCTCCCGGAGCCCCACCTATAGGAGGCTCAACGATCCCAAGCTCAACAGAGTGGGCCTGGGTATTGTCTTCATTACCCCGGCACGGGCCATCCTGCCATACTCATTCCTGTTGTCAGAAGGTTGTACGAACAACGAGGCAGAGTACCAGGCTCTCATCACCGGCCTCGAATTGGCCCTTGAGATCCATGTTCCCCATCTACATGTGAAGGGAGATTCCGAGCTGGTAATCAGACAGGTTAATGGCGACTACATCGTCAGGAAGCCAGAGCTTGCACCGTTGCTGGAGTACACCCTCCTCCTAATGGCCCAATTCTCTTCTCGACCAGAGGTTACCCATGTCCCACGGTCGCAGAACGACCAAGCAGACGCCCTGGCTGGTTTAGCCGCGTCGCTCGCGGAACCCGAGCAAGATGATTTGATCATACATGTGGCACACCGGAGAGTCATTGCCCCCGTCACCCAAGAGGACAATGACGGCTTGCGGGTGAGTCATCTCACTGCTGGACCCTCTACGTCAGGGTTCCCGGGTTCGCCAGACGCAGTGATTGAAGACACTCCCGACTGGAGGGCACCTTTTGTCGAGTATCTCCAAAATGGTCGCCTCCCGGACGACTGGGCCGAGCACGAGTGAATCCGACGCCGCGCGCTGCAATTTACCCTCCAAAGCGGCCCCCGTCTTGAATAGATCCTTTATAAGCGGAGCTTCGATGGTGTCCTCCTCCGTTGCATCCAAGGATTAGAGATACCTCAAGTTATGCAAGAGGTTCACGCCGGTTCCTGCGGCGCCCATCAAGCTGGGCCGAAGCTGTCCCATCAAACCCGGAGGATAGGGTACTTTTGGCCCTCTAGGATACACGATTGTATTGGATATGCCAAGAGATGCCACGCATGCCAAGTTCACGCCAACTTCCTGCATCGGCCACCAGAGCCCCTCCACCCCACCAAGTACTCTTGGCCATTTGCGGTATGGGGGCTTAATGTAGTGGGACCGTATCCACCGGCAACATCCTGCCAGTGTAGGTTCATCCTGACTGCTACAGATTTCTTCTCCAAGTGGGCAGAGGCAGTTCCGCTCAAAGAGGTCAAGGCCCGTTCCATCGTTGACTTTGTGAGCTCCAACATTATCCACCGGTTTGGGGTACCTCACGCCATCCTCACCGATAACAGCACCAACTTCCGAGCAACTGAATTAAAGAAATTGTACGCCAAGTACGACATCCGGTCGAACCATACCTCCCGCTACCATGCACAGGCGAATGGAAAGATCAAGGCGTTCAATAAGACCATCTCTAACATTCTACAGAAGATGGTTGGTCAGAACAAGAAAAGTTTTCCGGACAAGCTCCCCAACGCCCTCTGGGCTTACCGGACGACGACTCGAAACTCCACCCAGGAGACCCCATATTCCCTGGTGTATGGAGCTGAGGCCGTCCTACCCATTGAGATCCAGATGCTGTCACTACTCACTACAGTTTATGACCACCAGACATCAGATGAGGTAGCCGAGATCCGTCTAGCTGAATTGGAAGCACTGGACGAGAACCGGCTTCGTGCCCTGCATAATCTGGAAAGGCATCAGGACAAGATAGCGAGGGCCTTAGACAAGAAGGTTCGTCTCCGCTCTTTTCTATAGGGCGACCTGGTACTGGCCCTTCGAGCGCCAATGATTCCCGGTAGGAAACCGCCCAAATTAGAACCTAAATGGGAAGGGCCTTATATCATCCATAAGGTGTATCCCAATGGAGCATACTCCTTGGTGACCACAGATGGAGAGCGTATAACCCCTCCCACCAATGCCAAATTCCTCAAGCAATACTTTGCCTAGGGCAAAAGGGTCCTGCATGACCCTAAACTGCGAGATGGTCCCGCACGACCTTAAACTGCATCCTTGTCCTTACTAAAAGACATTAAACTGCAAGACGGTCAGGCCTTCCTGACCGAGGATCAGCCTCAGGCCCCTTGGCCTCCTTGGGCCCCTGGCCCCCCGTCCTTACTGCAAGATGTTAAACTGCAAGCCAGTTAGGCCTTCCTGACTGAGGCTCAGCCCCAGGCCCCTTGGCCTCCTTGGGCCCCTGGCCCCCCGTCTTCACCGCGAGACGTTAAACCACAAGCTGGTCAGGTCTCCCCGACCGCGTTCTGGCCGCAGGCCCCTTTGTTTTTTCCCCGACTTACCCTCTTACGGGATCGTACGGTGTGGTGTAGGACTATGTACTCATTCACGTCGGATTACTTGCCGCACTGTACACATCCCCAAATGAGATGCTCCTCGTCCCGCATGACGTTAAACTGCATGTCAAGAACTACGTGTGGCTTGATTCCCATCTTCATGGGATACGTAGGAACACTCGGACGCCTCGTCTTGAGCCCAGCCCCAAGAATTTCTCTTCCACTATCCCCCCTGGGGGTAGTTTCCTTGGAGGACCTTTGTGTAGCAGGGAGTAGTCTTTCTTAGCCCCGCTCACACAACCCCGCTCGCACAAGTATTGTAAGGGTCATATCATGTGCCCACTCCCGTTCTTCTATCCTCCCACGTCCTCACCGCACGACACTAAACTGCATGGCCTTCAAGAACTACGAATGGCTTGATTCTCATCCTCATGAGATACGTAGGAACGCCCGAACATTTTGTCCGTTGGCGCAGCCTGAAAGTCAAAATCTTCCCCTCCGATCAAGACATGGCAGGGTGCACACTTTTGCCCCAACTCACATCGAGCAAGCCTCGACCCGGCTGCACATCCCCCCTGGAGATGTTTGCCTCTTTCATGGATGGATACAGCTATGCTTCACCCACACTTTGACTGGGATTCCATCATTTTTGCACACCCAAAGGGATCCCCAAGAACGGCCTGGATACTACGCCCAAGGGCTCTCCTACCGATACGGGCCAATGCCCCCGAGGATTTTCAAGCAACAAGCTGATACAAGTCCTGCATTGCAAATTTGGTCAGCGGTCGATGCTCATTTGTTGCTCCCATATCGGGTCACCATAGGAACACTGTGTTTCGAACATGTTCAATAGTGTCCTGGATCTTCAGGTCCACCCGAGATGTCCCAGACATCGAGTGCAGTGATTCATTCTGCCCCATCCCGAAGTGACAAACTTCCCCCCGGGTGGTGCTAGCAATCGGGCCCGTGGCCCTGATTCCCCATAGGGGTGTACGGTGTGGTTTAGGACTACGTCCTCATTCACATCGGGATCATGTCCCATGTCGTACGCCCTCCCTTTACGAGGCCCAGCCTCAGGCCCCTTGGCCTCCTCAGGTCTCCGACCTTTGTCCTCTTTGCAAGACGTTAAACTGCAAACCAGTCAGGCCTTCATGACTGAGGCCCAGCCTCAGGCCCCTTGGCCTCCTCGGGTCCCCGACCCTCGTCCTCATGTATGACGTTAAACTGCAAACCAGTCAGGCCTTCCTGACTGATGCCTGACCTTAGGCCCCTCGGCCTTCTCGGGCCCCTCTGCTCAATCTCATACCCGGGGTGTACGGTGTGGTGTAGGACTACTTCCTCATTCACGTCGGGATCATGTCCCATGCCGTACACCCTCCCTTTATGAGGCCCAGCCTCAGGCCCCTTGGCCTCCTCGGGTCCCCGACCCTCGTCCTTTTTGCAAGACGTTAAACTGCAAGCCAGTCAGACCTTCCTGACCGAGGCCCAGCCTCAGTCCCCTTGGCCTCCTCGGGTCCCCGACCCTCGTCCTCATTGCAAGACATTAAACTACAAGCAGGTCAGGCCTTCCTGACCAATGCCTGACCATCAGGCCCCTTGGCCTTTCTGGTCCATGGCCCAGGTCCTCCCTCATAGGAGTGTATAGTGTGGTGTGGGACTATGTCCTCTTTTACGACGGCTTCTTCTCCATACCATACACCTCCCTTGTTTAGGGGTATATTATTCCCCTCCTCGTCCCATATGACGTTAAACTACATTTGGAGAACTACGTGTGGCTTGATTCCCATCCTAATAGGATATGTAGGACCACCCAAATGTCTAGGATTCGGGTCCAGCCCCATCCCTCAGGAATCTTCATCCCATCTTGGCCCCTTGGCCTACCCTTCCTTCATGAGAGGAATATATGGTGTGGTGTGGAATTATGTCCTCATTCGCGTCGGTCTCGTAATGACCGCCATGTACCTCTCCCTACTTAGCTGTTTCGTCGATCCCTTTCCGGCGGTCCACTGATGTGCCTGGGAGTACTCTGGTTCATTACCCGGAATGCCAAGCTTTACTCGGACACGTCCGCACCCGCCTTCCAGGCTTTGTGTATCCCTGCATCAGGGCTTTCATCATCCTTCACACCCGGAGGGACCCCCAAGAATGGCCTAGATACTATGCCCAAGGGCTCTCCTACCATTACGGGCCAACGCCCCTGAGGGTTTTGGACAACAAATCGATAAAATTCCGCGTTGCGAATATGGTCAGTGGTCGATGCTCGTTTGATGTTCCCACCTCAGGCTAGCGTGATATGGACGCTGCGTTTCCACTATGGTTAACAGTTTTCCTCTCTCGCCACGCCATCCCATTAGGCCCAAAATGTCGGGTTCACAATTCACACCCTTCATCACTTCATCGTGTCCAAGTAGAGTTTTGAAACTCTTGGTACTTTTCCTCCGTGCATGTCTGCATGTTGGGGAAACAAGCCGTGCCGAAGGTGTCCTTCGGGGCTCTCTACCAACTCCTGTTTGACTCCCCCCAAGTATTTCGATGAGGATACCCCCCTTGTTTCCCACACCGAGTTTAGCTCACGTGGGCTTAGGGATCGGGTTGACATCTGTGCTTACTCGGGAAGTTGTCACCATCCATGGTCTGAGCTCTAAGACCATAAACTAAGATTCTCATCTGGAACTACGTTCAGCTTGATTCCTGTCTCGATAGGATACGTAGGAATGCCCAGTCCCCTTGTCTCTGGGCCCAGCTTGAGTTCAGCAAATTCACCTCTTTGGTCCTGCCTTCAGGACCCCGAATACGGGACCGCGTGGCGTAGTGCGGGATTATGTCCTCATTCATGGCAGGTTTGCAAAGGCTGCACCACGCACACCCCCGTTCTGAGAGTAAGCCCTCCTATTCCTTGTCCAACACGGAATTAAAAGGCACCCTTTAGAACTACGTGTGGCTTGATTCCCATCTTCATGGGATACATAGGACCTCCCGGACGCCCTGTCATCAGGTACATCCCATAGGGGGAACCAGTATTCCCCCCTGTTTCACCTCTTACCTTTATATAGGCCCCTTGGCCTGAGGTCTCCCTCTTGGAGTGGCGCATAGTGTGATGTGGGATCATGTCTCCATCGGTTGTCTCAGGACACTGCACACATTTCCCAACTAGCATCGTCTCTGCTACGTTTGCGCTGCATGACGATAAAATGCATGCATGGTCCTATCATACGACCATAAACTGTGAAATTATCGTCCTGGATGCACGACGAAAAACGGCACTGCATTGTGATGACCTCGTTGTAGAGGACATCACGTTGGGTATTGGTCACGTACCATGCCATTTGTCAATGCCCGTCGCGGCTTGATCCTTGTGGAGACACCACAACCTACTACTCTAGGTCTGTTGCTTCACAAAAAAAACCATCCACCTTAAAGAACAAACAAGATTCATCAAATTATGCTTCTTTTAGTGCAAGGGCCACGCCCGCACTCCCATTTTCCCCTGGCACTGGTACCCTACCGTGCCACCCTCCAGAACTACGTATGGCTTGATTCTCATCCTTATGAGATACGTAGGAGCGCCCGAGAACTTCCCCGCGGGCCCAGCCTAACCTTCGTGTTCGGTCCCTCGACTCGACTCGAGCATTTCCCCAGAGAATGTATGGTAAGCAGGGCTTAGGTCCTCATTCACATCGGGTTTTGTGACCACCTTTCCATGTATCCCCTGCTCCCCTTACCCATCCATGGTCCGAATTCTACGACCCTAAACAAAGATCTCCCTATGGGAAAGGAATCCGCTCCCTCTCTCTAATACGTCTCGTTGTCGTATTCAGATGTGTTTTGACAAAGAGCCCAAAGTATGGGATTTTCATGGGGACATTCCTCTCGTCCCATGACCAAGCTTCGTGAACTCGCTATTTGGATCTTCATATTCCTCCACATCCAAAAGGACCCTTGGACAACATGGATACTAGGCTTAAGAGCTCTCCACGAACGCTGGACCTAAGGGCCCTCCAATCGTTTCAGGCCAACGTCCCTACAGATATTTGACAACATTTGTGACATAGTCCCGTGTTTCGAACATGGTCAACGGTCAACCCTCATTTGTCTGTCCCCATTCTAGGCTAATGCGACAGGATGCTGTGTTGCGAACATGGTCAGCAGTTATCCTCCATTGTCACGCCACCATCATCGTGATCTGAATCTCGAGCACCATGATTCACACATTTCCACTCCCTCATGTTCAAGTGGAATTTCATCATACTCGGCTCTTTCTCTTCGCGCATCTAGGTGCGCTAAATGATCATGTTAGTGTCATTAGGCCAGTATTCACCGAGCATCCCTTTTCCCTAACCTGCCCCTTTTTGTGTCGGGAAATTCCCACCACGATTGCTTGTTTCCCACACCGAGCACGACTCACGTGGGCTTAGTAGTTTTGGCAGGATGTGTACCAACACGGCCAGGCTTTTCATCATCCCGCATGACGTTAAACTGCACTTACAGAACTACGTATGGCTTCATTCCCATCCTCATGGGGTACGTAGGAACGCCCGACCACTCTGCTTCGGGCCCAACCCAATCCTCACTCTTGGTCCCTCGACCTGAAGAGTTTCCTCCGGGGGTATGTGGTATGATTTGGACTCCAAGTCCTCATTCACGTCGGTTTCATATCTACCGCGCCACACGCTCCCTAGGATCTTTCCTTTTTCTCCACGTCCTATCGTATGACGTTAAAATACAGGAGTATGTATGTCCTCAACGCATGACACTAAACTGTGGTTCTACCCTAAACAAGTTTAGGATGCCCCAAGATCCCACTAGGAAGTGACAGATACCCTCGTCCGAGAGGCCCTGTCACACAGAAGGAATGATCCATGATCAGACCGATGCGCTCATCTGGTGTGCTCCCACCATGGTGGTGTAACTACCTAAGTGTTGGATTCTGTTCGGACAAACCATCACTCCGTTTTCCACGCTTTGCGTACCCCTTATTCGGACCCTTGTCCCCTTTCATGTCTGAAGGAACCCCCTAACGGCCTGGTCTCATGGCGCATCGGCTCACCTACCGTCCTGGGCCAACGTTCCGGGAGACGGGTCATGTCTGGAAGGACCCCCAAACAGTATGGATGTCTGACCTATGGTCCGCCAACTGTCCTGGGCCAACGTACCAAAGGATTGATCAACAACATTTGTGACATGGTCCCATGTTTCGAACATGGTCAACGGTCGACCCTCATTTGTTGTCCCCATTACAGGCTAACGCAGTAAGGATACCGCTTCTCCTCCAAGGTTAACGGTTGTCCCTTATTGTCACGCCATCCCCACAATGTTCCGAATCTTGGGTATCGTGATTCAAACTTCCCATTTTCATCTGTTCGGACCGATTTCAGCGCCCCTGGCGTTGCCCCGTTTGTGCATGGAAGCACGCAAGAGAAACGGTAATTCGGCTATCCTGAAAGTTCCTCCTCCGATCAAGCCTCCCCCATATTTCGGGAATCTGGACTGGCTTGGAGAATTGTCGTTGAACGTCCCGCAATCATTGTAGGGATGTAACAAGGTAATTCAAACAGTGGAAATCGTGCGCGCTACAGCATTCAAAACAAACAAAGGAAATAAATTGAAGCACGAAAGTACCAATAAAAGGGTTTTGGGTTTGTTACAATACCCGGGGGTTGAATCCCCCCATGGACGGGTTGACCCCGTCAAAAGAGCGTTGCAGCTCCGCCACCCGTTGACTCACGGCGTCCAAGGCTTGCTGCCGCTGAATCAGCTCCCGCTCCTCCTCAGCAGCGGCGGGGCGCAGTTCATCAATCCTGGCTTTGGCCCTCTCTACGTCAGTTTGAATGACAACCATCTTTCCAGACAGCTGCCTCATATGCTCTTCTGCCTCTGCCAGCTGGGCCTTCAACCATGAGACCAGCTCAGATTGTGCATCAAGAGAGGCTGAAAGCTCGTCTTCCCAGGTCTGCATCTGTTGGACCTCGCCTTCAGCCTCCTGGAGCTTCTTAATGCTGGTCGTCTTCCTCCGCTGCCATCCCACGTTGAGCCCACGATCATGCTCCCGGATCTTCTCAGCCATAAGATATCGGATGAGTGCATGAGGACGTTGGGCATCCACTCCCCCAGCACATAGTTCGTGCAATCGCGAGCGGAGTATATCCATTTCGTCCAGCCATTGCGCTTGGGGGGTGTCCTTGATAAAGCACGTGATCAGCTTCCACGACCGACGGCGGACTATGCTGCTGTCTTCCTCATCAGAGGCTGTTTCGTCCCAGTATGCGCGATTGGCAGGCTTGTACGTGGGGTACACCCGCAGAAAATCCTCGGTAGGATCTACATCTTGTGTTGAATCTAGTACGACACCTGGCGCCGAAGCAGGCGCGACAGGACTGGGACCGACCAGTTGATCCTCTTCCTCGGAGTCCACCTCAATGACTTCGAGTACGACCTTACTGATGGTCCCGCCAGTGATGGTGTGTGTCGCAACCTGAGGAGATGGGGGGACTATTGCCACCATCACCGGCATGCCCCTATGAGGGGTGCCACCAGACATCTTGACCAGTCTTGCCGCAGCAACCCACGCCAGTCGAAGAACTGTATGGTACGACAGAGAGGGACATAAACGTTAGTTGGCATGGCCTACATGTGACAATGAGGAGACCGGTAGAGGAGAATTACGGAGATCGACCTCCTGGCGCTGCTCTTGAGCCGGTACTGACGGGACCCCGAGGCGAGGCCCTCCGTATATTGTTGGAAGGTCTGAAGATTCCGGAGGAGCCACCTCAGGCGCCTTGGTCCCACCAGACGCAGAACTAGACGCAGCCATAGGCGCGGGTTCTGAAGGTCCCGCATCATCACCCGCCAAGGAGCGAGAACGAGGCCTGCGAACAAGTTCCTCCTGCATGGCTCAAACATTGGTGAGAAGTCCATAGAGACCCAAGAACAGATCTCAAGGAGAGAAGTTTGGAATGCTACCTCGAGAGCCTCCGCGAAGTCGTCGGATTCTGAGCCTCGGTCTCCGACCTCGCCCTCCTCCAACGGGCTCCCTCCTCCAGCCTCATCCTCCCGAGAGGAGTCCTCTGATTCCTCCGGCAAGGGGAAGCGCTCCCTCATATTGGAAGCCGATAACTGTGGGGGGACCGTCTGATTCAACAGTACCCTCACCTGGTCTGTCATTGGGTGAGGGACACCACTGGAGTGGACGTAATCCTCCAGCTCATCCAGGTACTGTTCTGCCTCCGCTGGAGACGCCATGAATCCAGCCCGAACTGGGTCTATGCCTGGTAATTCCATCCTGAGGCGATTCAGGTGGGCCCATATCTTGGGTGGGCTGAGGAATTGTCGGTTGACATCCAAAATGTCCCAAGCTTCCGGGAAGACGGCGTCCTCTGCCATGTCAATATGACACAGACGATTCCCCGGAGCCTGAGTGGATATCCTACAAAATCCCCTCGGTGGCCGCCCCTCTGGATGCCCCTGCTCTTCCAGAATCACCGGATCCACCGCTGCTGCCATACCCTCGGCCGGCGCGGGTCTCGCCGCCATGGCAGCCCCACTACCGTGAGCGGCCCTAGCTTCCCTCTGACCCCGACCTCGAGATAGAGGAGGCCCACCGTCACCGACCTGGATAGTTGGTTGCTTCAGTATCTCCCTTGGGTAAGCAGCCTCCCAACTGATGGCGTACTCCTTCACCAATCTAAAAGTGGCAGTGGATGGAGGCAATGCAATCCGCATCTTCCCATCTTCCCGTGTGAACATGAGCCACAGCTGCCTCATCACACACGGGTGCTCCTCGTGACGCACCTCCCAATAGACCTGTGGGGTCAGCCGCTGGAGGCACCAGAACTGCCTCGCAAACCGATGTGGGGTGTACGGTTCGCAGAGTGGCTCACGATCTATCCGTGCCACCAAAACTCCACCTCGAAAGGCCAGGAGTTAAGCCCGATGTTCTTCCGTTCCCCGCCCGTCATCAGTAAGTATCCCCATCGGCAATGGGAAGGGGTGGAAATTAAACTCGTCCGCCCTCCACACCCGATTCAGTACCATCGGAACGGCCAGTTTGAACGGGAAGCTCCCGACTGCGTTCAGGATGGAGGGGCGAAAGTTCGATCCCGGTGGTGAAATGGGGTTTGGATACTTGTAAATCCCCCTGATATGCACTGCGATCCACCCATACAGGAGGTGGAAGGGCCCGCATATCCTTGGAGGCTTCTTGCCCTCGCTAATATGCCGCATCATTCTGTACAATTTGGTGAGCATCGGAATCCCCAGATTGATCCGTTGCCCCATGGCCAACATCGACCCCATGATAAATGAGCTGGGCCGCACCCCCATGCTTGTATCTCTGACCGGTAGGATCCAGCCACAGATGAGAGCCGCGATGAACGCCGCCATCCTGACTATCAGCTGTTGTTCAGTGCTGACACTGAAACCCCAAGTCTTCCATTGGCTGTCCTCCAAGACCCGTCAATACGAGTGCCCCTTGCCCCGTTGGGCCGCCCTTGGACAAGTTCGAGGCCTCGGAGGGAACTCTCGATTCTCTAGGAAATTCAGGAAGCATTCGAACCATCTCCTAAAATGGACATCCCTCACTGCCTCCTTGTCCTCTCCAGGGACGAGTGCCATCAGAGCTGACGCCAGTCGCGACATTTGCTCCGTATCCTCCCACGCGCTGATGACGGGGAGGAATTCGTCATACATGGCTCCCAAGATCGGAACCCCAGAAATCTGGTGGACATCCCACAGGCTGATGCCCACCTCCCCGTGATGCAGGTGAAAAGTGTTGGTCCTAGACGACCATCTGCTCAGTAGCTCTGGCATCAGTTGCTTCGGTTGGTAAATGTGGAATTGGGAGGCCCATGCCGCCTCATACAACCCCACTCTCCTCAGCTCGGCCCCAAACTCCTCGCATGAGGCGCCTACCCAGTAGGCCCAGGCCCAATCATCAGTAAAGTTTCCGCCCTGGCGCAGGTCCCACTCATCGGACCATCCCTTCTTCGAATCTTGAAAGGCCGCCTTCAACATGGTACGGAAGAGAGGAGGGGATGTCTCCGGTTGCAATGGCCTCCCATCGATATCGTTCACATGGTTGTAGAGACAGTCAATGATGACGGGCGTGAAGTCCTCCCGCACATGACCATCAGCCGCCCTGAACCATTAGTGCTGGCATGGTGTGCTCCTGAACCAGCAAGCTAGTTCATCCCTACTCGCCTCCGGGATGAAGACGTCATCCCTCAACCCGAAGCCGTACAATGGTAGTTTCTTGCACTGCGGATAATACTTCTGACCCTCCGATAGCAGATCTGTCAAAGAAGTGTGGTCCGAGTGCCTTCGGACCATCTCCCCCAGGCCTGGACGGTTGGCCATCTCATCTCGACGAGCAGCATCTGCAAGCACCCCCAATACGGACTCTTGACGGGCCATTTTAACTCTGGCCCTCAGAAAAGAATTTTTTTCAGATGGATCGCGAAGCTCGACTGCGAAGCTGAATCAAGAAGATGGATCGTGAAGATCTGTCGCGAGACCAAGCCACGAAGTCTGGCCAAGGCCGACAAGCAGAGGTTCGCTTGGCACGAACGTGGAGCCGGAGACCCGCGGTTCGCCGCGAAGCTCGATTCGCGGAGGGCTGTCGCGGAGTACGCAGAGCTTTGCGAAGTCGAGAGCACAAAAAGACAAGGAAGGCACGTGAAGACAAAAGAGGCCGACGCCCCTATTTATAGGCGGCGACCCCGGAGCATCGCGGCGTGCCGCACCCACGCGGAGCATCGCGGCGCGCCCGGATCGGTGGCCCCGATGAGCACCGTGGGGCTCCTTCGCGGAGCGACATCGTGAACCACCGACAATTTTGGAGACTTTCCCTCAGACTTCGACCCTTCGCCCTGCGCGGCTCCAAGTCTGAGGGGGGGAATTTGTTGGCGCCAAAATATGGCCCGAAAGAAAGGAACGAAAAGGACGGCTGGTGCGCTGCCCCGCGAAGCACCGACGCGAAGCACCCATGCGAAGCCCCGTCGCGAAGCGCCCCGACCATCGCGGCCTCACGAAGCTCCAGAGGCGGTGTTTCTCCGCGAACGCGTTTGACATTCCCGAGCCTCCGCGAAGCTCCAGAGGTGGTGATGCTCCGCGAACGCGTTTGACGCTCACGAGCCGCCGTGAAGCTCCAGAGGCGGTGATGCTCCGCGAACGCGTTTGACGTTCGTGAGACGCCGCGAAGCTCCAGAGGCGGTGATGCTCCACGAATGCATTTGACGTTCGCGAGCCGCCGCGAAGCTCCAGAGTCGGTGATGCTCTGCGGACGAAGTTGACGTTTGCGAGCGCGCCGCGAGGCACCGGAGGCGGCGCACGAGTTCTGCTTCACGGCACCCCTTCCCTATAAATACTGGACTCCCCCTGAATCTCGAGGATGGACAATCCGACCTTTCAGCTTCTCCTCTCCCGAATCGCGAAGCACTCTTTGCCCCAGGAATCATGAGCTCTGTGAGGTATTTCTACTTCGCGAGACGACTCTGCTTTGTCTCGTTTTGAGCCCCTCTTCCGAGAGGGATGCCCTTCGCGAAGCTCAAGGGCATTCGCGAAGGAAGGGGATTCCCAAGGGAACCCGGGCAGCCGCGGAGCACTTATGCTTCGCGAAACACCCAACCCATACTAGTGATCCTTATGCTAAGGCAGGATCGCTTCACATCGCGAAGCACACTACTTCGAAGGATCCTGCTTCACGAGACACCCCTTCTTCGCGAGGCAGTGCTCCGCGAACACTGTTCCACTTCGCGAAGCACCTTCCACTCACACCTATGCCCCATGCCAAGGCCAAGGCACTCCACTTCGCGAAGCACACTCCTTTGCTTAGCGATTCCACTTCCCGTGTGACCCGCTAGGTTTCCACGATGTGATTTCAAAGTCCCATGGACAATACCACTCGTAGCCTTGCTTCGCCTAATGCTTCTTCGCATAGGCACGCTAACGGCTATTGCTTCTTCGCATAGCCACGCTAACGTGGACCCCTTGATGGTTCGTTCCACAACCCCCCTTGACCATGGCCTTACTGGTACCTTCCCTCCTCCAAGGACCAGAGGGTACCGGTTATGTAAGTCCTAGGGGTGTGGAGTGAACCCACCTCGTCCGAGCTGTAGGACGTTAAACTGCCAAGCACCACGTCCTCAACACATGACGTTAAACTGTGACCCGACCTCGTGTCTCTCACGAAGGGTCCCCCCCAGCTCGAACATTCTTTACACCACTCGTCTCCACAGGAATGGAATCACTCATCCACAAGGGACGATATCCTCCTTATTGGAGTGGCGTATGTTCATAGGAGAAGGGCGACCCTAGTTCCCCAACGGATGACTACACCTCTGCATCTCTGTACTTCCCCACTACCAAGGTCAGTGGAGGGCGTGATAGGGAATGAGGCACCTCCCACCATTGGTCCCAAATCCCTCTTTCGTCGCGCTTTGTCGCACCATGGGCCTCCATCCTGGAGTAAGTCCCAACACCATGGGCCGCCTAACGCGTAAGCCCCTCTTCGCTTCTCACGGACGCACCCTTCGCGACATGATCGTCAGGTCCTTGCAACCTCTTGTTTCTCACACCGAGCATGAATCACGTGGGCTTAGAGTGAGCACCGACCCAGACCCCCATTCAATCTGAACTACGAGGTCTTTGTTCCATGCTAAGGCATGGTACGTAAGAAGCCTCCCTGAGGTTCAAGCCCACCCGTCATTTATCCATGTCGGGTCTCATCCCCATCCAGCATGACGTTAAACTGCACATTCCTCCCGAACTACGAGGACTTTGATCCATGTCAAGGCATGGTACGTAGGAAGCCTTCACGAGGTTCAAGCCCACCAATAATGGACCCCCGGGTCTGCTTTCACGTCGGTTCACTGACGAACCTCTTTGAACTATGAGGTCTTTGATCCACGTCAAGGCATGGTACATAGGAAGCCTCCATGAGGTTCAAGCCCACCCGTCATCCATTCACGTCGGGTCCCATTCCCGTCCAGCACGACGTTAAACTGCATTCTGGTCCAGTGGTAAGTCGTTGCGACCCATTCCCATCTGAACTATGAGGTCTTTGATCCATGTCAAGGCATGGTACGTAGGAAGCCTCTATGAGGTTCAAGCCCACCCATCATTTATCCATGTCGGGTCCCATCCTCGTCCACCATGACGTTAAACTGCACATTCCACCCGAACTACGAGGACATTGATCCATGTCAAGGCATGGTACGTAGGAAGCCTTCATGAGGTTCAAGCCCACCAATAGTGGACCCCTGGGTCTGCTTTCACGTCGGTTCACTGACGAACCTATCTGAACTACGAGGTCTTTGATCCATGCTAAGGCATGGTACGTAGGAAGCCTCCCTGAGGTTCAAGCCCACCCATCATTTATCCACGTCGGGTCTCATCCCCATCCAGCATGACGTTAAACTGCACATTCCACCCGAACTACGAAGACTTTGATCCATGTCAAGGCATGGTACGTAGGAAGCCTTCACGAGGTTCAAGCCCACCAATAGTGGACCCCCGGGTCTGCTTTCACGTCAGTTCACCAAAGAACCTATTTGAACTACGAGGTCTTTGATCCATGTCAAGGCATGGTACGTAGGAAGCCTCCATGAGGTTCAAGCCCACCCGTCATCCATTCACGTCGGGTCCCATTCCCGTCCAGCACAACGTTAAACTGCATTCTGGTCCAGTGGTAAGCCGTTGCGACCCATTCCCACCCGAACTACGAGGACTTTGATCCATTTCAAGGCATGGTACGTAGGAATCCTCCATGAGGTTCAAGCCACATTGCTCGGTCTCTCATTCACGTCGAGTTTTTCCCTCGTCCAGCATGACGTTAAACTGTATGCCCCTCCCTTTGACCCGTATGACATTAAACCGCACACCCATTCCTGCCTGAACTACGAGGTCTTTGATCCATGTCAAGACATGGTACATAGGAAGCCTTCCAGAGGTTCAATACCACCACTCATTGGACCAAGGTCCACTTTCACGTCGGTTCGCTGACAAATCCCCACCTGAACTACGAGGTCTTTGATCCATGTCAAGGTGTGGTACGTAGGAAGCCTCCACGAGGTTCAAGCCCACCCACCATCCGGTCATTCCGACCTCATTCACATCGGTTCACCCCCGTCCTGCATGACGTTAAACTGTATTCCACAACCCGAACTACGAGGAATTTGATCCATGTCAAGGCATGGTACGTAGGAATCCTCCCAGAGGTTCAAGCCCATCTCCCATCGGACCAAGGTCCCTCATTTACGTCGGTTCACCAACACCCACCGCCCGTCGTTTATTCACGTCAGGGTTCACTACCGTCCCACAGGACGTTAAACTGTATTCCATCAATCCTTTGAACTACGAGGTCTTTGATCCGTGTCAAGGCATGGTACGTAGGAAAACTTCCCAAGGTTCAAGCCCACCACTAGTGGACCCATGAGTCTACTTTCACGTCGGTTCGTTGACGACGTCTATCGAACCAAGGTCCACCTTCACGTCGGTACGCTAACGATGTCCATCAGACCAAGGTCCACCTTCACGTTGGTTCACCGGCGCCATCCCGAACTACACGGACTTTGATTCCCTGCCACGAGGATACGTAGGAGGCCTCTTCAAGGCTCAAGCCCAACTTCACTGTCGCCCCTACGATGGTCCCATTTCATTCCCCCTCCACTTAATTCATCCATCCATCACCCATCCCAATTCTCGCCTGGACCGTCATATCTCGGTGAGACCATGTCGGTATGTTCTTCTTCACAGCCGCCCATGGGCTGGCCCCGGTATTGGCATCCCTTCAAGGGCAATCCCTCAATCCGATCTATCCTAGCTAATGCTCTGGTTGGGTTGATCCATCTCCGCTAGACGTTAAACTCGCGGCGTACCCTGTGTTAAACACGGGAAGCTGAGGAAAACCTCAGATATGTGTCTATGACATATAATTCCCCGCGCTCGATGTGGGATTCCTCGGGCTTCCATGCCCTCGAGAAGCCCTGTGACCAGGGACAACAGACATATATGCCAGGTTCCCCAGCATCCAGATACGCTACTGATGCCTCAACGTGACTACTCCCCCGACTGAAGGTTGCTGCCCTGACCGGACCCTTTGGAATGTCCTGACAGAAGCAGTGTAATTAACCGGCATCCATGGAAACATGGCACTGGGAAGAGTTTCACGAACTACGTATGAAATCTATGAGGGAGACCCGGACTAGGTGACGAGTTCTGAGGAGGAATCCCCAGAAAGAAGAACTGACATCCCATCTTCTCATTTCGATCAAGGAGCAGACGTACCTGAACAAGGAACGAATGCCACCCGCCTTTGGAAAGCGGGAATGCGGGGCAACAGAGCCGCGCGTCCTCCTCCGCGTGACGGACGGATGCGCGTGCGCCCCGGCAAAAGCATCAGAAACAGAATCTTTCACTGCACACAACACTTTCTTGGCTTGCTTTACACGCAATCGCGACCTTCCTCGATAGCTTGTGTTGTACGCAATACCGAGTTTCACTAAACAATGATATGCTATTAAAATATTATTAAAACTAGCCGTTATGAATAGTAATAACCACTTTTTGAAATTTTTTTAAATTGTATTTTTCAAAATTGACTTTATTTTTGGATTTGGAATATCGAAATTAGCCTAGGGTGAAATTTTGGTATTTTTCTAAAAACATTCAATTTTTAATGAATAGTGAAACCACTAAGTGGTAGTTAAAAAACTGAATTTTTCATAAAACTTAATTTTACCGCTTCTGTGAGTGGAATTTCAAAAATCGGAGAGACACGGTTGATGCTAGTAAGTAAAATGTGGTTCAATGAGATGAAAATAATTTTTGGTGAATAGTAACTTTTTACTTTTATTTACCACGGTTAAAAGTAAATAGGGTAATTAAGGGTAAAAATGATATTATTATTACTTAATACATGTCATAATTCTATTGGACAAGTGTAATTCGACCAAAAACAACCTTAGGAATACAATATGACCATTTAGGCCCACTTGGATTAGATTAGGACATTTATTATTAATTTATTTAAAGAAGGGTTAAAATAGTTAAAATTAAAGTTTAATAAGTATATCATTTTTAATATAGCGTTATAAATAAAATAAATTCGACTATAAATATTCATTAGAAATATAAAAAGATTTCCTACATAATGGTATTTTATTTGTAATTTTTAGACTTTAAATAAGTTGATTTATTTATGACACAAAGATGATGCAGTAATTATCTTATTAATGAAATATTGAAATATTTGATGTTATAAATACCCAAATAAATGTAGTTTGAGACTTTTTATGAATTACACTAATTTTATAGGTTAATATGACATGTTAGTATTGATTTAATTAATTTTTTTCGAAGTAATCATTCTGTTATTATTTTCACAAAAATAAATTACTAAATAGTGTCAAAATTGACATAAAATAGTTTTTAAAACAAATATTATATTATTAATTGTTATTTTATTCCTAAAAATCTAAGGTTCGGCCAAATGACTTAGATAAGATTATATATATTAATAATAAACAACTTGAAGTTCTTTTGGCTGCTTATAGTAAGTTTATTAACCTTATAGTGTAAGAACACAAGAAGACACGATAAAAGTAAAATTATTTAACTTAGTGTTAAATCTAAATGATAAGGTTAAAATAGGAACCTAAACTTGTCTAAATTCTATTGGATGAGAGGTTTTCGACCCCTCCCCACCTTAGATTCTAAATAAATCAATTTGGAGCTATTTAAAACTGAATTGGCTTTATAATAAAATAATATTTTTAGTTATTCCAAAGGTGCCCCTCTCCTCCCTTATAAAAGGGCACCTCCTCCCTCTCTTTCTCACACCACTTTGAGACTTCCAGCTCGGCCCAACCCTGCCAATTTCTTCTCTCCACTTCCCTAGAGACATCCTAGAGGTCCTGGTCTTCTTCAAAGACCAATTTTAGTGCCCTAAAAGGAGGTCTCAAAGAAGCGCTTTAAAGAAGAGGTAATGTCCGTTACCGATTCTTCCAACTTTATTTCTTCTTCCACTTCTTCTTATTTAGTTGTTTCATTATGAAGTAATAACATCATTATAACTCATATACTGATATGTTATTATAAGTATGAAACAACCCTATTTAACCATCTATCCATCCTTCGGAAAACGAAATCACCGCGTGTGCGTACGTACAGAATACCGTCTCCACGCCGTGGTGTAATCTATTTTCCACCACCACCTTACATGGATGGGTATAATGGTGCAAATAAACAACTATATATGATTACTGTAAAGTAGTATTGATTCTGAAATAGTATGAATACACTCCAATACAATTACACGATCATGGGAACGATATCATCGCTCGTGCGTTCGTACGGAATACCGTCTCCACGATGTGATGCGATTCATTCTACATGATCTTCATTTCATAATGATTATATAAATGAATTGAATGAATAAATATGATATATAGTACACTAATACCATTCTGGAAATGAGGTATCTATAACTTAAAAATAAGGATAAGAATTTATTCGACAAAACACGCATAAGAACAAAAAGTAATAAACACCCGAATAAACAAGTAGTAATGAAATATTATTAATAAGAAGCTAAGAATATGACCATATATGATATCATAAAACTAAGTATGATTCTGGAATAATCAAATAACATTATTTAAATCATTATACAGGAGGTTTAGACACTTATGAAGCAAATCGGACCTAAGGTAAGGGAAAATATCACAATCTCATTTTTATCCGAGATTATTTATACTTTGGAATTTACTGGGGTGTATTTTAGCATCCACATCCATGTTTCCTCAATATGTAATATTATTTCCATCCACCTAAAATTTTTTAAATCCAATTTTACCCTTCGGTGAGTTTTTAGTAAAATATATGAAAGGAATATTTTGTCATTTTTCGTACGAGGTACTTTTTGAATTTTCCGACAAAAGTACGAGAAGAATGTTTTTTAACTTATATGGCATGAATGGATTTTTAAAACATTATTTCCAATAAGCTTCCCTAACAAGTTTTCAAGTTTATTTTTAATCAACTTCTTTTGGTTTATAATTGTATGACATGTTAAGAAAGGAAAAGTGTTTTTGAAGTAGAAATGATATTTTCCTCAAGAATGGAGTTCAAGTGTTTTATCAAAATTATTTTCCATCTAAGATAATATAGGGTTCTATTTCTATCTCTGTTATTACATTGATTTGATTATGTTGTGATGGAATTATTTTTATGAATTCCTTTATCTTATATGAATTGTTTTATGATGTCATGTAGTTTAAGAATCCCATTTTTATTACATGGGTTATGCAATGATGTATGATTTATGATTTTGTAGCACACATAAGAATGGTATCATTATGAGACGGGTGGGACCTATATCTACCTACAATGAATTGGGTAAAGATTTTATATCTCATGAGATAGACATGGCTGGAATGATAGGTTAAACCGGTTCAGTGAAACATGACTGAAACGAGGAGTGAACTCGGTTCAGAAATGGACTTTGTCCACTAAGATAGTCTTGGAAATGAGCCTTGACTAATAAGAAATGATTCTCTATGATTATGTGTGTATGCCACAAAGTTTCATGTTTTAATTTATGATTATTGGGATTACATTTCACTACTAATATTTATCCCATGTTATGAAATTATGATCTCTTTTGTAGGTTAAGATTTTCAAAAGTTATGTTCTTATGTATATGATGTATTTCTTTTGTTTACCCTTACTAAGAAATTGAGCTCACCCTTTTGTATGTTTTATTCCCCAGGTCAAGAAGAAGTTTATTAAGTAGGATATGCCAAAAAGGGACTCTAGATATGATGAAATAAATGGGAGGCAAAGTAGATGCTTTATGAACCATTTGTTTATGTTTCCTAGTTTCTAAAGACTCTATACCTATACAGTCCTTTCCTGGTTTTGTTATATGTTGTAATAAGTGTACTTCAATTCTGAAGTAATAAAAATGTATGTAAATTATGGGTCATTATAGATGCTTCTAGGTCTAATTTATTTAACTCACAATGTATATAAAAAGTAAATTACTGTATTTCACTATTCATAAAAAATTCAGTTATTTTAGAAAAATCCAAAAAATTCACCCTAATCATTTTTCAACATGTATAATACAAATATGAACTCCATATTATAAATATAAAATTCTAAATATGTGAAATTTTTTTTAATGAAATAATTTTTTACTTGAAAAATACATATTTAAATTTAAAACTGATTTTATAATACATTCAAAAATTAACTAAGGCCTTATTAAATTATAATAAAATTATAGGAAAAAAATATTTATTTATGATTAAATTTTCTGATAATTAATTTTATTTTAATTCTATTTTGTAATTTAAAATTGTAATCCAATACTTATTATTCAAAAAATACCAATACTTAATTATTAATATCTAAAATAATCTATTTCACTTATAAAGTGTCTAAATTTTATTTATACCTTCATGGGTCCTATTACTATTCCTAAGGGTCATATTAATATTCATAAGGGTACATTTCTATTCATAAGGGTCAATTTACTATTCACAAAAAATGTAAGGTGATCTTATCAAACTCTAAATAAATTGCTGAACAAAACCGTGTATGTTAGTTATTTGAAATTCTAATCATAAAGGCGGTAAAATTATGTTTACAAGATTGGTTATAACAATGTGGTGTTTTATAGAGACCCAATGTTTCATGCATTCAATATTAAATTTATTTTCATAATCTTAGGGTGTTCCATAAATCATGTATTCCATATTTCAATATGCATAAAATAGTATATTAGAATAATACATGTTGGGTAGATTTGGATGAGTATTCAATGGGTTACCACCAAGGTAGAAGTTATCTACACAATTAATTTTAAATGAATTTATTAAATTTGTTTAAAATTATAATTGGTGAGAAGATAAAAAAATTTAGATAAGCATTAAAATAAAATGATTAACTAATTAAATATAATTATTAATCGATTTGAGCATAATTTATTATAAATAAGAGTGATTAAGAATTTAATTATAGTTTTATTAAATTTTTAATTTGTTGCATGCTAGTATTTTATCATTAGCTAGACCATACCTTTTTTATTTGACTAGTTTCATTTAATTTATTATTAAATTAAATTATTGGCATGCTTGACTTTTCTCCTCATTATTATGTAGGGAATGTGTTCCCATGGTGTCTTTCATGTATACCCCCCTTTCCCAACACCTTCATGTGAGTAAAATTCATATGTAATGAATGAAGCTCCCAAGCTAGTGGAAGCGGTTCAAGATTGAAGATGAGGTGAAACCATTCTAAGTACATACATAAGTGAAAAAATGGAAATCTGCAACACAAACCTCAGTGGTTCAAGGTGTTATCCCCTAGGTTAGAGGTTAGTTTATCAACAGCTAGATAAGGAAACCATTAGTATAAGGTCATTATCAATCCCTTTATTTTATTTCTATATGTTGCACAGTTATTTCATTATGGATGTTTTGTCACGATCTCATAATTATTGAATTAAAAAGCATGCAAGATGAAACACAAATAAACAAGCTAATGCATAAATATTATCTAAGACATGGTTAATCACTTAAGGAATCCCACTTAATATTAAAAATCATGTGATAATGATAATTTTTGCAAATTTACAGATAAAGGATATAATCCCTAAATAAAATATTAAGTCAGTATAGCACTCAATTACATCAGTTAGAATCAAACCATAATTCAAGGTTCTTAACCAACCAATGCTGGGGTGCTTTCAATTATTGTTGAATTTTAACATGAGGTTTTGGGTTGAATTGAATTAGTTCACATCAAGGGTTGAATTCCAAAGTAGGAATTGGTGTTACTGAGAGGTAGAGGTTGTGGAAATATAAATCAATAATTTCCATATTGGGGAGCCCACTTAGCGAATTAAAGAACTGCGAGTTAATTTAGTTGGAATTTGGAATTCCTACTTAAAACCTTTAATGTTTTTGACAAAAAAAAGTTGGGGTAATGAGAAGGTGAATATGGATCCCTACCACTAGGATATCCAAGCAAGAGGATATTCCAAAGCCAATGGTGATAGCTATTGGGTTTCTATAAAATAGTGGGAGATTAATAAATATAATATTCATTTATTAGTCTAAATTTTATCAATTAAATTATTAAATTTCTTCTTATCTTATTTGTATAAATGGAATTAAAAATGACATAAAATTTATCATGGTGATTCTTAATTAACAAGGAAAACCTTATCACCAGGACAAATTCCCAAGAGTGGAAAAGGCACCTACGTTTCATCCATCATCATGAAAGAAAATTATTTGTGATAGAAGAACCGTTACTGGTTTCACATAGAAATGAGGCTAGTGATGAAGAATTTTATATCTATGATAAGCATTTGAATGATACTACTGATGTTCAACGCTTCATGCTATCATCCATGTCCAATGATCTTTTAATGAAAAATGAGGATATGCAATCCTATTGCATGATGTCTCACCTTTAGGATCACAATTAATATAAGTTCATACAATATAGGTATGACATCTATAATTATTTGTTTACAACTAAAATTGGATAGTTTGTGCTAGATGAGACTCATGTAGTCAATCTTATCATCTACATTGAACACCTCAACATCCTAGGGATTACGGTCCCTGATGAGTTTCATATAGATCTCATAATTTCATCACTGCCTAAGATCTTATATAGTTTTGTTGAGAATTATAATATGAGTAATAATTAAAAGAGTCTTTCAAATATTCTAACCTTAATTATCTAATTTGATAATGACATTGGGCTTCACAAACTCACAACATCGTTTTTCATTAATCATGCACCCCATCCCCAAAAACCATGCAACCCCAAATAGAGGGGGATTTAATGGTTTGTGTACAATTTTTCAAACCATGTACCCCCTTATGAGTAACCATGAATCCCTATTTAAGAGGCACACTGTTGGGAAAAAATCCCTCAAGGTAGCACTGTAGCATTTTTGGGTTGATTGTATTTGTTGACAATGCAGGTTTCTATGGAGAATTGTCGAGTTCTAGAGAAGTTATTGAAAATCCATGTTGACAAAGAACGATGAAAAAGGAACGGACGATCTGAAGGCAGTACAAAAAGTGAAGTACAAGGTGGCATCGTTTTCCAGTGTTTTCCAAATTTTTGGGGTCCAAAATTTGGAGATTGGTGAGAATCGCGAAAAGTTCATATCCTTGAAGATCTCATCAAAATATGGAAAAGGTGTGAATTTCGCGAAGATAGGCTTCATGAATTAGATTTTGCGAAGACTAGAAAAATGATGGTGGTGTTTCTTCACAATTACATCAAGCTTCATGAACATTAGAGTTGAAGAGCAACGTGACGGTGAAGGGCTTTGCGAGGGAGCTTTGCGGTGAAGTCATGAAGGTATTGACGGTGATGCTCTGCGATTTCTTCAAGCTCCGTGATTGGAAAATTTCCATGGTGCTTTGCGATTCTGAGAAAATTTCGGTGGGAACTTCGGAGCTTCGTGATTTGAGATGACGTGGCATTGACTTCATGCGAAAAGTTCGAGGGTCAGTGGAATCACCTATAAATAGGCCTCAACCCTTTCAAGAGAAGAAGAAAAGAAAGAGATAATTTTCAGAGAAAATATTTTTCTCTCGGTTTATGAAGGTAGTTCGTGAAGGTAGTGTGCTTTGTGAAAGGAAGGAGCTTCACGGCAGCTATTCTAGCTCTGCGAAAGTTGCGAGCTCCGCATTGGCTCAGTGAGATTTTTGAGGAAAGTCGCTCTGTGAAGACTTGAGCTTCGAAAGAGTGCTTCGTGAGAGTGCTTCACGAAAAGGCAAGAGCTTCAAGAAGGCTTTTTTGAGCTTTGCGAAATTGGGAGCCTCGCGAAGTAGGGTGCTTTGCGAAGGTATTTCAAAAGAAATTGCCCAGTGTTTAAAAGGCAAAGGGGTATTCATCAGTGGATGAAATTTGTATTTTAATAGAGAATATATCAACAGTTGAGGATGCATGTATTCATGCAAATGAATAGACCTACAAGTCTATAAACTGTGAGTGGATCCCTTCCAAGTGCAGTGAGCAAAGGAAGATGAAGAAGATAATCCTTTCTACCAGTAGTGAGCTAGCGAAAGAGAAATAGGGTATGACCCTTGGGAAAGTAGTGAGCTGACCCTAAACATTGTAAAGGCAGTGAGCCTGGGAATAGAAGTAATCTATCCTAAACCTTGTAAACTGCAGTGCGATTTTAGTGGATTTGGTACATCAGAAAATTGCGAGTGTATGCTCTTTGGACGTAGCCCAATGAGGGTGAACCAAGTAAAATTTTTGTGTCCTGTGCATGCTTTACTTTCTGTTTATATTGTGCAACAGGAAAGAGAGAGAAGAGTGTTTTTCTTAATAGCGAAACAAGATCAGAAGGGGATTTAATTTTAAATTAGTCATACCGTAATTCACCCCCTCTCAGGGTATTCAGCCTAGTGGACCTAACACACAAAGTTTGGGAAATCCACCCACAACATTTAAATTCACTCGAAAATTAGTTTTAAAATTACCCAAACCTACAAAACTCATCCAAATAAAACCCCATTCAATCACTAACATCCTTTTATGATCTTAGATCCTCTTAAATGGATTCGAATCCCTCATTATCTCTGTTATTGGTGGTTCAAATCCTAGATCAATGACATTCACCCTCCCGGTAAAAGAATCTAATCCTGGTTGTTATACAATTCTTCTCCCATTCTTCTCTCTTTATTTAATGGAAGTTATTCTCTATTTTGGTTGGATCTAAACCTAGTTTACAGATATATATCTAGGATTGTAGATTTATATATTGATTTAATATATCTTTATTTTTTATATCTTAATTTAGGTTTTAAACCATGATCTTATTTTATGTTATTACTCCGCTGAAATCAATGATTTTTGTTGGGAGATCGCTCATCAATGAATCAAGGTGGGTGGACTATTATTAAAATACCATAATCTTGATATGTATTATGTGTATGTAATTATAGAATTTAAAGATCTAATTTATCAATTGGAATTTACAAACTGAATTAATTAATGTGGTCAATTAATTAATTAAGGAATTGGGGATTTGATTGAATAATATAATATTAGAATTGGGATAATTAATTGAAGAATTAATTATCAAAGTACTGAACTGTGGAATTAGAGATAATTCATTATTTAGTAAATTATCAAAATGATTAATTTTGAATGAAGAGTAATTAAATATTTAATTAATTATTGGAATATTGTGAATTTTCATTGGAATAATTAATTATTAATTAATTAATGGACTAAATGTGGTTAATTAATTGTTGAATTAATTAATATAAAAGATTTGATTAATTAATTGTTGAATTAATTATTGAGATGAATGTGATTAATTAATTGTTGAATTTATTAATTGAACAGATGTGATTAATTAATTGTAAAATTAATTACTAGAATAAGCGTGATTAAATAATTGTGAGGTTAATTAATGGGATTTATTATGATAAGAGGATTAATATTGATTAATATTGATTTATGTGATATATTGAAGCATGTGATATTGAGATACATGTGAAATTGTGATATATGTGATATATGTGATGTGTGCAGTTGATTAATAAATGAGTGTGGGTCATAAACTGATGCTCCAAATACCCATAGTGTGTAAAAGTGCATGCATGTGAATATTTGTATAGGACAAAAGCTATTCCTCCAAATACCCATGAGGTGTGGGACATGGACTGACACACAAAATACCCACATGGTGCTAGAAATGATATTCTATTCCCAGGAGACTAGCATTGGAATATGTTTCCAATAGCTATGATAGTAAATTGAAATGAAATAGACAATGAAATACCATTTGTTAAATGAATTGTGAATTGATAATGTGAAATGGTTCCGACTACCGCATGGTCCATAATAGTTATTGAGGTTCGAGTGTCCTTAGGAACCAGAGGGTTTTTGTGGTTAAATAAAGATTAAATGATAATGGGATAAATTTTTACTTATACATTGAACTTATTTCATTATACAACTTCATACATTGTTATTTAATGGATAATATTTTTGACGTTGTTGGTTGTGGCCTACTAAGTTTTACTCACACCCTACTAGGGCTACCTAATCATTATGTGAATTGATGTAATTTTTAGAGGATAGGATAAGGGAAATGATCCTACATTATATGGCTAATATGGTATGGATCATGGATGAGGGAAATTAACTTAATTTATGATCCTCTTGTGGGAGTTGTCAGTGTCTTTATTTTTCATTTTCATTGAGACACATGGCATGTTCTTTAGCATGGAAATATTCTATTCAGTTTTGATTCTATATTACCAGTTTTGGTCCTCTTGTAATATTGTTATTGCTCTATTTATGGTTATATTTTATTCAGTTATAGCTTCTTATTTTCCTCCAGCGTATTAGTCTGAGAAAAGAGGGTATAGTATCCCCATGATTGATATTAGACCCTCGTTACAAGTCAGCAGCCTTTGGCGTATGGGGAGGCACGCCTAAGGTCATGTGGAAGACCATCTTGGGGCATAGGCATGTGGAACCTAGGTCCGGATATAATATAAATTATTTCATGGGAGGATATTTATATCTAAGGATGGTAGTGCAGCCATCTATATGTTTAAATTTTGGGTCAGAAAGCGACCGTGTAGGTAATTACTATGGTGGGGAGCACCATTAGGGGAAATATCATGTGGCTATGAATGAGGTATACTAGGTTGATGTAAATGAGATGGGTATGTTTAGTAACATTTTGGTGTGAATCCTAATATATCAGTGATGATCTTTGTTAAGTTGGAGGGACCATAAAGTCCAGGGTTTTTTGAGCTGGTCAAATTCCTCAACAGTTTTTATTTTTTGTGTTTGGTTGTAAAATCAACCATCTTTTGGGTTCTAAAACCTAATTACGAGAGTTTTGTTGACCTGTGTATTTTTTTTAAATTTGTTTTAAGGACCAATAATTGACTTGGGGTTTTAGATGAGTTCCTAGAACATCCGGACCCAAAAACTCAGTTTCAGGAAAGGGAAGACAATGGTGCATAGTTTGATCAAATTTTGCGACCAACCAGGGGAAATCATACAACCACTTATACATTGAACATTGTTGTCAAATGATATTGGTGGGGTAACATGAATGTGTGAGTCTCTATATTATTTTGAGATATTTGATACACATGATCTGTACATGGTTTTACAAATTGTGCACCTAACGATGCATAATCTAGTTCTTGGGTAGTGAGCACTGGACGGTTGGAGCATGGTTATGAAAACATTGTGTCGAAACAGTTTTTGAATTTTAATAGTGTGAAATGAACATATTTCCAAACTGTCCTTATTTTAATTCTCCTCCTCCTTTCTCCTCTTTTTAATTCACATCACTGAGGGAACCTCCATTTCTTCTCCTCCTAGGATTTTGCAATCTTTCCTTATTTGGGCTGTAAATCAAGCTTTGTTGATCTCATTAGAAGTGTTTCAGTTTGTTGTTTAATTATATTTCTTATATTTCTTGTTTATCTTTCCATATGAAATGCTAAATATATGTGATATCATTTTCAATATTGTTAGTGTGTTTGTCTAAATCATAGATTACTCTCATTTCAAACTGAGTTAGTGGTCGATATCATATGAGAAGGAACCTATGAGTATAATGTAGGTGGTTCCAAGATGTTCACTTAATTTTATGGGTGTTTGTGGGTGTGTTACAAATTTTGCACATTGGGTTATCTGAGTGAGTCCCATAATTAATTCATTATTGATTTTTGATTTATTAATTGAGGTCGTAGGATGACTTTGAGAATGACCTATACTATATATATATACAATAATTCAGGTAAGGGGATTATGAACAATTGGGAATTTGAGGCCAGTCAAATTGTTTTAATATATTGAATTTTTATATGACTGTATAGTTTCATGGGAACAAGTGGGGTGTGACCTAGATACACTTAGGTGATTTTGATCATTGGAACTGAGGTGAAATGGTCATCAAGCTATGGTGAAGGACCTAGAAATATGATTTGATAATAATCTCATAGTTTAGGTTACACAGTCATCAATATTTGAGGTGATGAGGTTGTCAAGATGAGGTCATAACTCTTGGGACTTAGGATGGTGTTACCCATCTGAATTTTAGCAACACGGTCATAGGGGCACGAGGGGAAGGATGATGTGGTTTTGGTTATGTTGGTGATATAAGCTCACCATTAATGGCTAATAAGTCATTGGAGTTCTATGCACATAGATAGGAGTCATTCGAGGTGGTGTTGACCTCTTGCTATGGGTGGAGGGTTATATAGATATTGTGGCTTAGGGGATGGTGTAGAACATATTCTATGTTGGATGTGATCATCATAGGAAGCCACAGTGGATGGTGATAGACCAGAAGGTGATGGGGTGTAGAATATCTATTGGGGGTTGAGGCTTTCTATTGTACGTAAATCCAATGTTCTAGGATTATTGACGAATGGATATCACCATGACCAGAGATGTCAGACTATTTTTCTAATATTGCTTTATTTGTTGGAGGAAGAATATCATCATGCCTCAAGACATTGAGATATTGTGTTAATGGGTACCTTCTATGGGGACGTTTGAGGGACTTGAGAATTTTTGATTGGGAGTTCCATTATGACGCCTAATAGTAGATTGATGGCATAAGGTGCTGGGTGACATGCTTATGGGTGGAACCTGAGGGTTCACCTAGTATGACCATCTTCATGGGATGCCTTAGGCACTAATCCATGGTTCCTCATCACTAAAATTATATATTTTCAAACCTATGTGGTTTTTTAAATATATATTTGGGGGAACATACCAAAGATATACCAGTGATGGGTAAAGCATGTAAAGACTTCCTTGGGGTTGTTGAGCCCAAGGGAGGCAGTTAAATTATTAAATGTGTGTGTATTTTTTATTTTTATTTTTTATACACTTGTATAATTTTGTATTTAATATAAAAACACATTGGTGGTGACCTACTGAGTTCATACTCATACCCTACATGGGCCCCTCAGGATGCAGGTAGAATGTATTCCTTTGAGATCGGGTAAGGGATCATGCTCAAGAGATAAACCTTTTTTTATCAGAGTTGTAAATTTTGCATAGGATGGATTGTAGTGTACCATGGTGGTTATTGCATCGATATGAAGTTTATTATTAGATTTTAATTGATTTTTATATATAATTATATGTCTGGCCATATGTGACCTTTCTTGTCTATTGTTTTGTATGACCTGTTTGGATTTGTGTTCTATTCATCTGCAAATAGTATTACGCCTTTGGGCTTGTTTATTACTGCTATTGTTTATTATGATTCCACTATGTTATTATATTTCTTCTACATATTTTTGGTCTTTATTCAACTTAATTATATACATATGGACCATTATTATCATCATCACATGAGGGTATAGTCTCCCCAATATCACCTCATCAAATCCATACTGCTTTTCCATACCTTTGGCATATGTGGAGGCAAGCCAAAGGCCTAGTGTCTAACCTATCCAACCACTATTGTGTGGAAAAAATGGGTCAATATTCTATAGTAATATTTTTCAATGATGGTGCAGTTCCCCCAAAACATTTTCTCTAAATATTTTAAAAGAAGAAAAATGGTTATGAAATAATAATAATAATTGATATATGTAATATAAAAAATTTACTTACTAGGTTTCACTTTTTTTGAAACATCTATGGATTGTTGTCTTCTATGATAATTCCTATGATCACAATACACATCCATTTCAAAAATAATTACAATATAATTAACACTAAAAAAATTTATTTCGGAAAAATATAGTATTGATTCCACCATCATTATCTTGTCACAGAAGTATTTATTATATAATAATGAACAATTTAAAAAATATACAATTGCATTAAGATTTGACTTCAAGTGTTAATACCATCAAGATTTAATGATATTATTATAAGGCTTATATTTCTCTATTCTTTCATGGAAAATGTTTTTCATTCCATTTCCCCCCTTTTATCCATTTATAAACACATCATGTAGACAAGTTTTTATCTGCAATTATAATTATAAATAATCAAATAAGGGGTGAAACCATTCATACAATCTAAAAGTAGTAAATACAAGATATATTATATGATACAATGGTATTAAATAATTTACTATTAGTGGTCTCTAATAACTTTCGAGTCCTAAAATGATTATCTAAAACCGAGGCTTACAAGTCATTCTTATGATTACTTATGTTTTTCAATGTGAAGAAAGTAGTACCGAACCCAATTTCACATGGATGCACAATTTCTATCTAACCATATCTTCTCCCAACCAATGATAAGAATATAAATTTTTTGCATACAATGAAATTAATCATTGAAACTTGAATGGAATGAAAATACACATGAGGAATCCTTGAAATAAATTTAGAATTATGAACTATTTATGAGAGGTCAATTATGATCGAATCCCATATCACATAGATAATTAAAACATAAATCTATAACAATTGAAATTTGGTTAAAAAATGTTTCACAAAAACAATGTTTTTCTACTAATATCATACCCATTAGAAAATAGAATGAAATTATTATTAGAGAAAAAATTGTATTTCCTCTACAAATAATTATTTATAATAGAAATGAATATCTACAAAAAATACTAAGTTTTATCCAAAATGAATATTCATTGTACTTATTTATTTATAATGAAAATACATTTCAATCAAGAAAAAAATAAAAAATAAAAAATAGATAAGAAAATTAAAAAACAAAATATATAAAACCTTTATCATATAGATCAGGTACCATTTTACATATAATGTCTCAGTACAAAAATTATCATAATTTGTTTATAAAAAACTATAATGGATCACTATGGAGGAGGAAGATGAAGTGAAGGATTAGGCATAGGTAACTCCATACCTAAACCTTGCATAAGTCATCACATCTACTCCATCATCAGGTCATGTTTCTACTTCCAAAAATGACATTTCTCCTCCTTCTCCTGCTCATACTATCAACGATACTCCTCCTACTCTCTAGAAGTACTCTATATATTTTCATTTTGAGCTCACAACCTCTCCTCATACTCTCCAGATAATGAAGACTCTACATGAGATCTCCTAAATCCAGATGATGACCATGAAACAATACTGTAATAACTGGAATATCAATAACAAACCTGGATTACGCAAACAAACCGTAACCTAAATCAGTAGTGACATTGCCTGAAGGATGTTCTTAGCCCCCACAGGCTAAATAATAGCACCAGAGCATCAAGAATTACCTTTGGGAATGATGATTCCATACAAAACCCAAAAAAAGAAATAAAAATTTCAAATAAGTTGGTGTGACAAAACAACAAGACAATATTAGATAGGTACAACCAATAGTAAAAACAAGTTTCATAATACATAAAAACAACCACAGTTCTTAGGAAATGCATTTCAAAACTCCATGTGACATAATTTCACCCTTAGACCCCTACACCCTACTAACAAAAAAACACATCACCTCCCAATGACTCATTTACCTTACCTATATCAGATAAAACCAAATCTACAAACACCCAAAGGTGTATGTAGGGTGTGATAAAATGTTCTCAGTAGGATCCCGCAAAGTTTTTCATAATATAACTCTATAAAATAAATTCATTACACTCATTTAATTATAACAAAGAAATGAGTTATGGTTTCAAAAAGAGCATGGATAAATCTTCCTTTTAACAGTATATAAATCATACTTTAATAAATATTTTTTAGAGAATTTCTCTAAACAACACAACACATATTTTAATGATATACATGAGATAAAATAAGCCCAAGAGTATTATAAAATTCAGTTTAATGATGACCCTCATTCAAACATCACGATCAATAAACCACCGGGTGTGCACATTACCCTATAAAAACAAGTATGTGGGCAAGACTATGATCAAAAGAGAACCTTATTTCCCATAATTAGAAAACTTGGGGCACACATTACCATAGAAAAACAAGTCTAGGGGGAGAGAATTCATCCCCAAGGATAGCTCCCTGCCTTATTATTAATCATGACTAGGTTTACCATAATAATATAATTCATGGTCATTTAATCATTAAAACAACACATATTATGATTCAAAATCATTTCCAGTAAAAACACTAAGGGGTGATTCTATTTTCAAGGAATTCCTATTTCACATAATCCATTTTTATCTCTTTATCCATCTTTAGAAATCAATATAAAATGATAAAAAATGGTTTGTAGAATTAACCTATTCCATGAGACCACCTACACTAAAACACATAGAATAAAAAAACCCATGGTAAAGAAAAAGTGAAGATGATTCAAGGGCCATAATAATCAATGTTGTTTCCTATTTCAAGGGTTACTAATCATAAATCTCTACATTTACAAGTTCTATAATGAAGAAAAAACAAAAGGAACACATACCACCAAAATTCCCAATCAACTAACCACAAATATTTAAAACCTAATCAAGATCCCTCATTTTCACAAAAAAATATGTTAAAAATAATATTAGAATCTGGAATTAAATAATTTCCTCCATTGATGAAGTCCATCCATGGGGATAAATAAGAGGAATTTAAAGAAGAAGGTGATACATGGTTAAAATAGAGATCAACTTACCAAGAGAGGTTTACAAATTAATTTAGCAATTTTATTTCACATGGAATTTGTTTAGAAGAGTCAAATATGTCTAAATAGAGAATACACATTAGACCGAATTGAATTAGGTTTGAATGAGTTGGATTAAGAAATAAAACGGGAGTTTCAGGTGAGAAAATTACGATAAAGCTGCAACTTCTTTATCCCAGAATGGTGCCACCAATTGGATAGATGACTGTATAGATAAACAAAAGCTACAAGATATACTAATGGTAGTCCAGTGAGATTATAATAGTAAATCCCTACTACCAACCTCCAATTGGCTAGTTTGTGTCCCTCACCAGTTTTTCGGTGGACTACCTGTAGCTCTTGAAGCTACAGGTCCATGCCCACAACTATTCAAACCAATTGGGAGACCTTTCGACCAACCAAAAAAGATTCAAATACACGCCCTGAACCTTCTATAAAATTTAAACAAATAGCAAACATAAGAAACAAGCTAGAAGCAACCAATATAAAGAGAAATAAATAAGAACATGGGTAGTGTAGTGTAACACCATAAGATTTTAAAAGAGGAACATCATGTTGGATAACATATATGAAAAAAACAAAAATATTATTAGAGAATTTAATACCCAAATAATTTATGATATATTTATTTATAAATAAATTAAATCTCTTTGATATCTTGTGAGACATGTGAAACTAGGTTTAAACGAAACTCTTCACTTTATTAAAATATGATTATTTAAACATGGTCATTGTAACTTATCCATTAAGTGGACTTGTATAAATAGGACTAGATAAATTATAAAACATATATGGTTTACACATGTATAAAAAAATAAATTATTATATATTGATTTTAAATAAAATAAGAATATTTTGAAAGAAAAAGAAATATTTTCTTAAAAACTGTATTTTTCTAAATGGCGGTTTAGTCACCCTTTGCACGCATAATTTAAAAATATTTTTACCATTTTTTGAAAATTTATTTTATAAAATTAAATTTAATTTTTAAATAATCATATAAAAATTATTTTTGGATTAATTTTTGTGATTTTACTAAAAATATTTATTTTTTGATGAATAGTGAGAAAATACCGATTTTTATTAAAAACTGCCTTTTCGTTTAAAGTATCTACAAGAAAATTTTTATTTTAACATGGTTTTAAAATTAAAATTAGTAAAAATATATATTAATTAATCCAAATTAGTTCAATGGAGTTAATTTCACATTTAATTTTTCTATAAAAACTATTTAAACTTTTGAAATATTTTCGAATGGAAAATTGTTTTTTTTTGACACAACTATGGGTTTAATTTTAAATTACATTATACCACATATGTGAGTTGAATTTTGAAAAAATATTCTATATTTGGAATAATAATAATTTATATTATATAATAATATAAAGTTATTTTTTACCAAAATGAATAGTGAAAATAGTAAATATTATTTATCAAGGTTAAGGTAAAAACAGATTTACTGGGAGGTTAAACAAAAACGAGAAGGATTTAAAATGACCAAAAACATATCTAAGTAATATTTAATGGTAATATTTTGACTTTATCCCTTAAAATGTTCTAAAATTTCTCTTTTTTGTCTGTTTTGTCATGAGAAACATATTGGTGTATTTTTTTATTTTCAAAAACCCAAAATGTGTCCTCTCTGCCAGTTATATAAGGCCACCTACAGTTCTATCCTTTAAAAAATTACAAAATCCAATTGATTCATCCAATTAATATCAAAATAACTTCCCTAATTCCCTCTTATTTTCATAATGGACTTGGTTTTGTCATAAGGTCTACATATGATGGATTGTGGTGCAAAAAAAAGTTGTTTGAAGAAGAGGTAACATCCTTAACTGAGATTTTTACTCTATTTATTCTTACACCCCATTTTAATATAATTAAAAAATTATTATAAAATAACCTCATAATCATTAATATTCTGATATTTTTTTATGTTAAGGTAATTACCTAAAACCACATCCACCCACTCAAATGTGAAACTAAACCATTGATCATGGGTACAACATACTACTGCCTTTCGAACTGATGTAATTGGTTTCCATAATCACTTATAATATCTAGATATAATGATTTATAGTATCATTATACCTATTATAATATCATATATACTTTGTTCGTGTGTATAGAGATAAACCACCTCACGAAGAAATGTGATTCGTTTCTATTGATCATGTGTACAACAAAACCAATTTTGTTATATACTTTATTTCCATAACATCCATTGAATTTATGATAATGTTGTTCGTGTGTATAGTGATCAACCACCTCATGAAGAAATGTGATTTGTTTTTTCACTAACGCTTTTCATGGAAGGTAAAAAAGGGAAAATTTAATGAATATATGTGATATATATTAAAGGATATTTATTCTTTAAAATTAATATAAAATCCAATTCCTTACTTTTTTACATGTTAAGGAAATAATAATGTCCCTCATGCGTACATACAACCTATAGTCTCCACGAAGCAATATGATTCATTCTCCATGTTCAAAACTTTAATAATGATTATAAAGATGTATCTAATGAAAAAAAAATATTTATAAAATAAATATAATTCTGAAGATGATTATCTATATCATATGTTCAAGATATATAAAATTCAGGATAAAAAATGCTTAAGAAAATAAGGAAATTAACACTGGAAACAATAGTGATAATGAAAGATTATTAACGAATGAGTAATAAGATGTTATAAAATAATCATATATGATATTATAAATTTTAGTATAGTTTTTTATAAGTTAATAAAATGTTTAAAAAAACTATACAATAGGTTAAATAATGGTCAACTAAATGGAATCACGGTGTCATGGGCTTATTAAATAAATTCCTATTCACTAGGTTATACAAATTCATCATTTATTATATTATGTCAAAACCATGTGTGAAATTAATTTTTATTGATTTATGTTGTATTTAAAATTTTATTTATATGGATATTAATTTTTTTACATATAATCATTCCATTGATTAACTCTTACCTCAATGATAAAAAATTTACAAGGGTTTCATCTTAAACACCCTTATTTTAGAGAAATGTTATTTTATTTAGATATTTTGTTTTGAATGGTTTATATAAATTCCATTTAAATAATATATCAATAATAAATCCTAAATTATTATATTTTAAGTTACAACTCATCTACGTCATTCTTGGGAAGTTATGATTCAAAATTTACCAAAGTGGTAAGGTTTTATATTTCAATCTCATTTTAATCGACATTCTTTATCCTTGAATTTACACTGAAGAAAATTATTTGATCATTGTATAATAAACCAATTTTATTTTATTATATTTTGTTTATTCATGAAATTTTCAAGAAATAGTGCTATTTACTTCTCTTTAGCACAAAAAAGGTTTGAGAAAATGTTTTTTTAGAAAATCAAACTTCATTTATCTCTTTGGTTAAAAATCATTTTTCTTCCAAATCCATGTTTTCTAAAAGTGTTACAAAAAAAAATTTAATAATTTTTTAAATTTATTCTCACCCTTAACTATATATTTATAAAAAAAAATAAAATTAAACTTCATATCGTTTTCTGAACAAGTTACTTTTTGAATTTTATTATAAAATGGTGAGAGGAATAATTGTCTTTTTAAATATATTTGGCATGAATGAAACTCTTCCACATTCATGACCACTCTTTTTTTTAAAGATTACTTTTTATGTTTCAAAGATTCTTTTGAAAAATAAATATTTTCTTTAATGTTTTAGAAATTATTAGATTTTATATTATGATTTTCAAAATTGAAAGGATACTTTCGATAATAAATTTTCAAAGTGATCTTTAAAAATAATTCTCCATTTAATATGACATCCTTTTACCTTACACTGTGTTAAAAGTTATTTTCCTCAAGAATATTTTCAATATTTTCAAATGTATTTTCATTAGTGACAACAGCCTTTGATATTATCGATTACATCTAAATTATGTATACATGTTTCTCACATATATACCTAGTTATTCTTCCTCCCTTAATGGGGGTAATACAAGGATTATAATCATTTGTCAAATTCCTTAATTATGAAATTCCCTTTGAATATGTTACAAAGTAAGATTATAAAACCCATTTTCTTTCCATGGGTAATTATTATGTTATTCATTATGATTGATTTCATTTATGTGGAACACATAGGTCTTGACCATGTTATGATGGTTTCACCTAGACAAAACTTCAATGTATTAGGTAATGCTTTAGTCCCATTAAACATCATGTTTGAGATTATGGAGTAATCCTAATCTGTTTATGGAATCTGTCCACCATGTAATATTGTATTCATAGTTAGACGTGACTAATTTTTATCTAATTTTTTTTTTGTTTCTAAAAAATTTCTTATCAACCCATGAACTTATGATACCATTTTCTATATGTTATGCTTCCATGAAATTATTCACGAACCTTCTCATTATAATACCATGATACACTTTTGACTCATAAGTTACATTTCATTATAATTTTTATTACCTTACTAGTATTTTTAGGTGACCCATTTTTTATGTATTCCCTAGGTTATCCCATTCCATTTAGGATCTTGAAAGGATTTTGGATCATGTAATGGAGAATGAAATAAAATGTTTTATTTTTATTCTCACATTGATGTACTGTGAACCTAGTCTTCCAAAGACATGAATCCTTTAAGATTCCTATGTTATATTAATGGATATTTATGATTTAGATTAAAGTTACAATATTTCTAAAAGGAATGGGTTTCCATAGTGTAGTACCTAAACAAATAGGAATAATACATGGAAGGTGTCAATTGAGAACCAATACTAGTCACTTGGACTTTCTCGATACCATGCGGGGTCAACTGAATCCATGCTACCTCATCAAAACCCAACCCAAATATGTCCCACCCTCAGTCTCAGCCTCAATATCATGTGTTTGATAAGTTTCAACCTCATACATCTCCATCAAATTCAATTAAAAATTAAAATAGTTAAAAAATAAATTTAAGTTAATTTTAAAAAAGAAATAAATTATAGTAACCATAATCTAATGCCGTGGGTCACCAGTAATATCTCTAGTTGTAGGATCAATGTACATTATCATATATGTATTGAATTCCCTAGAATAATGATTCTAAAACTACCTGTATTAATACAATGTGAAAAAAATTACATATAAATTATATATAAATTATTAAATAAATGTAGTCACCATATGTCTTCGATGGATACTAAAGGTGTGGTTCGCAACTCCACATGTAACCTCACATCTCCCTTAGTTCTATCAACTTGATGATGATATCATCTAAAAAATCTCTTTTATCTAATAGGAGAACAATCCATCCAAAACCTAGGATGAGATGTAACTAGGTCAAAGACTACAACATATACTGAAAAAATAGTGAATCCGACTCTAGTCATGGATCTATTTCTCATATTATGTAAAAAATAATTAAAATGCTCACATATACAAATTTACCATGAATTCCAAATAGAGGCTCATGTTATCATCGATGAGATTCCATAAAACATACAAATAATTAATAATAAAAATTTAATAATTAAAAAAATTCTAAAATAAATATTATTTATATACCATCCAGTAGTCAAACAAGAGATGATGAACATCAATGAGAATTTGATTTCACTCCACCCAAGGTTTGTAAAAATAATTACATAGAATCTCCCCCATCAGTCCAATAGCTATATCTGAGAAATTACTAAAAATAAAATAATTAAATAATTAACACATAAATAAATTAATGAAAATGAATAAAAATACATGACTGAATATACCTATTCAAGCATTGATCAAAATCAAGTGGTATATGTCTCTTATAAATAGGTTCAAGAATCATTAATCTAGCTAGACCACAACCCCTCAAGGTCAATTTTGTTGTGAAAGAAATCAACAAGTCGGGTGATAGGTCATCAGGTTGATCACTTGGAAGGCCATCATCTATGATAACATTAAATAACTCATCTATATATTCTCTATACCTCCAAAACAAGAAAATAATACTATTTTCAAATAATTTAAAATAGATATTATATATTAATTATTACTATAACCAATATGTAATTGTGTCGTTCTACATCTTTAGCCTCATCTTCATATTCATCAGTGTTAATATATTCATCTTCCTCTTCATCATAATCAATTTTCATATCATCATAAACTTCATTAACTCTTTGTACTTAAAATTCATTAGTTACATCATCAATATCATCGACACCATTTAACCATAGCTATTGGGTGAGGTTATTTATATTTTAATATCTTTCTGTAAAATATGTATTTGGTGTTTTCTATTGAAAATTTTAAATTTATTGAACTTAAATAGAACTAATTTAATTTCCCATAAATTTATTTTTATGATATTTTATTTTTATTACACTCCATTAGTCAATTAAATCTCTTAAATCAGCACAATAATTTTTATAAAAAATATTATGTGCTTGATAAAATAGCATAAGTGGTTCATTTATCGCAAGAATAGTTTTATATTTAATGTCAATGAATTAATGTCATGGATGAACATGAAAACATTTATTAGTATAAAAAATGATTTTTAAATATTGGTACATAATTCTGCCTCATATAACATAACTCAATTATTTTATCCAACCTTCCATAAAAGTCAACTTGACTTTCTTTATTGTGAGATCCTTTTAAGTAAACACAATCATTCATTGTTTTATTTGATTCACCATATCTGTGTGCATGAAATTGAAATATATTAACCACATATTCATTATAAGATCTAACCAATTTGGATGGTGGGTCACTCAATAGAAAAAATAAATTATCAATTTTATCTACACGTTTTGATACCTAGAAAAAGATTTTTTTTAATAATATACCAATTAATAATTCGTTTGACATGTTCAACTACAAACAATTTACTTTTCCAGTCTTTGAAACAAGTAGGAAAAATTATGTTGTTGGTATTATTCAATAGTAGTCTATACAATTTACAAAAACTATTTCTTGATATGATCATCATACAATATACAGATTAATTAATACTAATTTAATTTTAAAAATATATTTGGAATAGGAGAAAGTATCACTCACTATAAAAATTATGTCATTTTCTAATAATTGAGTAGAACATATGTATCAGCTTTGTGTTTTCCATCAGATGAAATTCATTGTGAGATCCACTAAAACTAAGTTCATGATAGTTTAATACTCATAATTGATAGTCAATTACATCATCAACATTTTCCTCATTACAAACCATTAAATTATGTTTTTAATTGTAAATGTTTTAATTTGCATGAATTGTTTCTTAACATGATCGTCATATAATATAAAAATTAATGAATACTAATTTATATTTCAAAAAAATATAAATAATATGTGAAAGTAGTACTCACTATAAAAATCTTGTCATTTCTTAACAATTGAAAAGAGCATATGTATGAGATATGTGTTGCTCATCATCTGAAATTCATCATTAATGAACTCCTACAAAACTTAGTTTAGGCTAGTTAAATACTGATAACTAGTGGTCCCCTAAATTATCAACATTTCCCTCATTAGGATCCATTTAATTATGTTTTGAAAGATATTCAGATTCAAAATAATAAGATCATAAAATGGAAATTTCCCCTGGAAAATAAACTTCTATAATTAAACATTCAACCAATGATTTTTTATGTACCTTTCCATTAATTTCTGCATGTGTCTCTCATATGGGTACATCCATTAGAACTATACTGGTCCTCCACATTTTGCATCATGTGAAAAATGTAATATCAATTATTCCACTGAATCAAAGTAAGTTGGTGGAATTTTTCCACAATTTATATAAAATTTAAACAATATCTTGTTTCATCCTACTCATTGCATTATAGTATATTGTCATTACAAAACAGTCTCAGAAAAAATATGATATTTCTATCATTACATCCAAAATCAATGAAATCAACAACACTATAAGGCTAATAGATAGTAATATATCCATTATTACATGACAATTAGGACCATTTAATCCAATAATATGACCATTCCTTAAAAATAGATAAAAATTTGAGACATAACCTTATGGTAACCTCAAATATGAAATCCAATAATAGAATAATAAATTATTTTTTTTAGAAAGTGCATAATCCACATTTTTTACTTCATTAAATTTTTTGATTTTTCATTTTCTAATAACTCACACTATAGATGCCTGGAAATTTTGGATATATCTAATCATTTCATTACATTATCATTAGTCTTACTAGGTGTGTCTAAATTTATATAAAATATGTTATTAAAATAGTTATCATATTAAGAATCTCAAAGGATTGAGTTGGATTTGTTGAAAATATGTGAGATTATGCTTCATTTATATTATGTTGGATAAATTATACATACAAAGGAAGTAAGGATATTTAGTGACAATCTAGAAGTGTGAAGGTATTTTACAAGGAGCTTGCATTTTCAAGAGAAGTTACAAAGGCATCTTGGAAAAGGAAGAGAAGTACCATGAAATAGCAAAAAGCATAGTGTTTCAATATTTCCCAATACGGGAAAGACCTTTCCATTTCCAGTGGAAATGGTGAAGATGAAGAATATATAAAGTGTAGACATGCCTATAAAAGATGGCATGTTGAGAAGGAATTAACCAACATGTACAAATGGAAAGGGACCACACCATAGTGGTCCATTTGGTAAAATTCCAAAGAACCTATGAAAAATTGTAAAGGCCGATATGGTTATAGGGTATAATGTGGTTGAGTATTCTAAAGTCCAATATGACCAATAAAATGTTGTGGGTCTTGGTGGGATGCGATGGATGTGTTCTCAATTGAAATGGACACAAGGAGATTGTGGTGGTGGACACAGTGGAAGTGAAGTGTTTAGTTGAAGACTTGCAGTTCAACGAAGGCCAACACATGATGAACCACACACTAGATAAATGTGTAGTTATCTAGGATGATACCATAAGAATATAGAGGATCCCATTATGGTGATGATTTTATTTGATAGTTGTCATGGTCATTAGGTGGGGATAAAATCCAAAATGTCCAATAGAAGATGACTGTTACATAGTGCCTAGTATTTTGGAGTCAAAAAAGCTAGATGTTTTTCACCATGCTATGGTGAAGGGTGTGTTGACAGGTAACACATAGATTTTGGGAGAAATAAATGTGGTGATTCTTGATCATTTATTAATTTATTTATACATCATGTTTTTTAATTTTATCCATGATCCAAGTGCGAATAGAAGGGAGATTATAGTATTAATATGGTGAATTAATTGAGAATTAATTCACACTGTGGAATGAAAATGGGTTGACCACAATGTAGTTAGGTTGACTGTAAGTATAGTAGACTGTGGATGATTTATGGAGTAGTTATTTATGGTTTTATTAATCCATTATTATATTTATAGGTGTCCATTTATTGGGTACACGATCTTCCATTTTAAAACGGATTGACAGGAAGCAGGAAAAAGGAAATCAAAAGACCCAAGCATATTGTATATCTAAATATTTTTGTGAATGAAGAGTTCCAAGAGAGTATATGGAATGAAGAATATAATATTTTCACATATTAAATGCTTCACCAATGAATAAAAATAAATTTTTGTGCAACCTCAAAGAGAAGAGTAATTACAATTTTATTTTTGAAGAAGAAATCGAGGAAAGGAAATATTCACAATAAGTGAAGAAGAATACCATCAAGAATATAATATAAAAACTACCTATTCTTGAAGATGAAAGAAAACAAAGTTCTTATGAAAAGGGACCTGCATACCCATACACTACACTGAGGTTATTCTTTCACTGACAGTGAGTATTAGGAGTAAAATTTTAGGGACTAACCCTTAGGAAGTAGCGAGTTATCCCAAAACCATTGTAAATGTCAGTGATCCCTATGAAGAGTATTGATCTTTATAGTGATTTGGGGAACAAAAGACGGCTAATTCATTCTCCATGGACATATCCCAATGAGGGTGAATCAAGTATGTTCTTGTGACCCTATTTAAATTATGCGTGCACACCAAAACCAATCATGAAATATAAGGTATAGGAGAATAATGCATGACCCTCAAGGTTGAGGGGAAAACACATAGGGAAAGTGATACATTAAAAGGAACATATGTTTTAATTGGTTAATACATTACATACCAAGATTCACCCCCTTCCCTCTCAAGTTAATATCACACTAAGACCCTATTGAGGGACAAACTATTTCTATCAAAAGGATATGTTAATTTATCATAGATTTTTTATTTATCTAACTTTTTCTGAATTTTTTTATGAGAAATCATATTAATAGTTGAGGCTCCACTTTTTTATGGAATTTATTTTAATGAATTGAAAAAATAAGTTTATGGCCTACATAGAAGATTCATGTGGTGTTCAATGAGAAGTTGTTGAGGATGGAATTATTCTACTATGTATAAATAGAGTTATATTTGATATAGATCAAAGAATTATTGAGATTTATGTATTTTTTGAAAAGGAATTAATGGTGATACTTGGATAAGAAGTATATAAAGAGGTTGTACATGGAATTTTCTCTAAAGATATGTGGATAAAATTAGATCAATTCCATGGAAAAGATGATGGATAGTGCCTTATATTAAAAGGAAATAAAAATAAGAAGGATTACAGAATAAATACTTCTCCTACCAAGGTAACAAATTATAAAACCAAAGTCATATCTAATCCTAACATTGGTTTGGAGAAATTGTGTGAAATTAAAGAAACTATTTATGTGTAGAAAATAACATGTGATAAAGAAATGAAAACAAAATAAAGTTTCCAATCATAGAGGTGTTCATGCAATGATCAAGAGGATATAATAGCCTTATAATAGAAGGTATGATAATTGGAATTCATGCATGAATTTTATTTTTCCATGATTGATGATTTTTCCTTAGAAAACAATAGGTAGAAGTGAGAATAGGCGTCCTTGAAGTTTAGCATAAAGAAAATGGTAAAAGGATAAAATAACAAAGTGATATGATTTAAGAGATTTCCCAAGAAATATTGATGTAAATGGTCTTGGAGAAGAAAATAAATATAAATATCATTCCACTCAACAATTTAGCTTTAAAAAATATAAAAAATTGGAATTAATTATTATTATTGTTTTAATGAAATTGATACATAATTGAAGAAGGAATGTGAGATGATCATAGATCTTGAGGAGAGGATACACACCTCAAATTAAAAGATTAAAATTATTCCAAAAGTATCCTCAAAGGGAAGAAAGATTCCGAATTTAAAAATAAAAAACTAAATATAAATTCCATGAAATAGGATATCCAAAAAAATATGGCACTAAATTGATACTATAGTGGAATATTTGAGCACATCAAGAATACATGTTTGTAATCCAAAAAGCCTAAATATGTGAGAAGGAATTCTGCCATTCCTATATCTCAATCAAGGAGAGACAATATGAGTTATGAATCTTATGGTATATGTTTCATCTATTTTGATCTCATTAGAATTTTAATGTATTTCAATTGGAGAAATTCAGGTTAGGGTAACGATTCCTTAATGATACACTCCACTTCCATGCCATAAAGATAAAGGGTATATCCAAGAAAAAGGAATGTTAAGCTGGAAAATTAGATTAATATTTTGGAGAGTAAGTTTCAATGAAGGTTTTATCAATCACTAAGATCCATATTCACACAATAAGTCTCTTGTTAGAAAAATATGAAAATATAGGAGAAAAAGAAAGAGGTTTTACAAGCTGTAAAAAATATGGTAGAAAAAACAAATAAGAATCCACCATTAAAGAAAAAGTATTCCAAGATATCACTATTGGATGCCAAGGCATATTTTATCCAAAGTGGCCTTTTAAAAACAACTAAATGTAAAAATATAATGATTCAATGGAGAATAAATATAAAGGTGAGTTCCTCTATTGATACAACTCATGAAGATTCTTTTACATGTATAATTAATTCCATATTTCTAAGAATTCTAATCTAATAAATGATTTAATTTCTCACATCCATGAAAAGTAGTGTGTATAAGATATTATAAAAGGTATATCCTTTGTAAACCGATTTAGGATTCCTTCTATAATTAATATTGATGATGATGTGGTTGAAGAAATGATGAAATTTCTTTCCAAAAAGTTAAAAAATGGAAAAAGAAAGTTAAAAGTCAAAGGGTCGATCCATCTTGACCAACCCCAATCCTCTATAAAAGGAAGTTTGAGGTACCCCTCTCCCCTTTTTATTTATTGTTTCTAACCATTTGTGAGGAGGTAAAAAATTAAGGGGGAGATAGGATCTGTTAGGTGGTTGTTCTAGTAAAGAACAATTGATTAGAGATAAAAATAAGATTTGATAAGGACTTAAACTAAGTAGATTCAGGTCATGAGAAGAAGATAAAATGAGAAATAATAACAACCAACAAAATTAAAATCACATATTTTTTTATCTAAAAATCTATTTTATGTCTGATATTATATGTTGATTTTAGGTTATTCAGAAGCCACTAAGTTGCAAGAGTTATTACCAAAATTGGTATACCTAATTTGAGCATCAATAATCTGTATTAAAATATAATGTTATAGGGGGAGTAGTGATCAAAATTAAAAGGTTTCTTATCATTATATAGAATTTGAAGATTCCTATGTTGATTTGGAAGGGAATGGTTTTAATTTGTATTAACGTGTTTCAAAATTGATATAAATTTTAATATGATGTATTATTATCACAACCAAGTGATTTATTTTTTATCCTTTAATGGTTTAGTGTGAAAGTGTGTTGGATATCATAGATTGTTTTTGAGAAGTGAAATGTCACGACCCAACCCTACCCGGGCTCGATCCGCAACTACCCCAAGCCCGCCTCCATAGGCCAAGGGCTGGCGACCAGTGCCAAAGGCACAACAACTAGGGGAGGCCTTTGCCTAAGCATCTGTACACACACACACACACAACACACTCAATGAAAAAGTGCAGAGTAAAAAGAAAAGTAAAGGGAAACTGCTATAAAGAAACCACAAGAGTGCATCAACCTCTAAACAGTACAGGGTACAAGCTGAAAATAAAAGGGGAAAAACACATGCCCAACCAAAAAGTGCCACAACCCAGCAACAGGTAAACAAAATGAAACAGCTGACGGGTCTCCCACCTGGAACCTGGCCACGACCACCGCACGCGGTCCAAGCTCCCAAGCTCCTACGCTCCACTGAAGCCACGCTCCACCTGTCAATCATATGAAAGGGCACACCAAGTGCGGGCAAAGCCCAAGAAGGGATTAGTACAAAAATACTCAGTAGTATACCCCAAAGGCTCGAGGGAGCAACAAAGGTGGTACCGAAGGGTGAGCAGTTGATCGAACAAGGAGTATAACAGAATTACAACAGAGAGTGCAGTAAAGAGTCCAGATCAAACCAATAGGAGAAAGGAGGTAGACTCGTCTAGACACAAGGAGCTGGAAACGGTGAGAAGATGAACTTCTCGTCGAGTCTTCTCTACATATAGTAGGAGAGTAGACTCGTCCAACCACGAGAAGCCTGACAGGGAAAGCACGTGGCATACCCTGCGCGTCTTTGCCTCCTCTGGAAGGAGAGTAGCCAAAACCCAAGGAGTGGGTACTGGAACAAGGTATATAAATATACATATGCTCAACAAGAAGCCTGAACAAGGTCGTAAGGGGATCTCCATCCTATAGCTCAGCCTAAGAAAAGTGAGTCGCCTACAGTCCCAGAAGAAACACCATCGATGCCCAGCATCTCGCACGTCTGCCCCGAACCGCAAGCCAAGGGGCTCGATCACCGCACCTCGACACTATCCGCTTTGGGCGGCACTGACTCACCCACACGGTTTTAGATCGCATCACAAGGACGCGTCTCGGTGGGGGAAAAGCTCCTCGTACTTGAGAGTTCTAGGGGAACGTCAACCACAACTCGTCATTGCCCCGCAGTCGAGAGGTATTCTCAAAGTCAAAGCCGTCACAACACTGACCCATATAACCAAGGGTCCCACTCTGGTAATCATGGAGGAAAGCCACAGGCTAGCCTAGTAGAAAGAACTGAGCCTGGAATGCCAATGGGTGTCCCACTGGCTAGACCTGCTGGAGGGTAATTCATAACCAGATATTGGGTGACCCACTGCCCAACCCTACTGGAGGGTAAACCATAATACATCATCCGACGACCCACTGCCCAGCCCAGCTGGAGGGTAGACCATAACACATCATCCAGAAACCCACTGCCTAGCCCCGCTGGAGGGTAGACCATAATACATCATCCAGCGTCCCACTGCCCAGCCCCGCTGAAGGGTAGACCTTAATACATCATCAGGAAAACCACTGCCCAGCCCCGCTGGAGGGTAGACCTTAATACATCATCAGGGGACCCACTGCCCAGCCCCGCTGGAGGGTAGACCTTAATACATCATCAGGCGACCCACTGCCTAGCCCCGCTGGAGGGTAGACCTGGAATAAGTCGACAGGAGACCCACTACCTAGCCGTGCTGGAAGGTAGACCTGGAACGAGACGACGGGCGACCCACTGCCCAGCCCTGCTGGAGGGTAGACCCTAAGGGGTCGTAGGGTGACCCACTGCCCAGTCTCTACTGGAGGGTAGACCCTAACTACATCGGGTGACCCACTGCCCAGTCTCTGCTGGAGGTTAGACCCTAAGAGCGTGAGGTGACCCACTTCCCAGTCTCTGCTGAAGAGTAAACCCTAGAAGTCAGTGAGCAACCCACTGCCCAGCCCTACTGGAGGGTAAACCCGAAGAAGTCGATGAGTAACCCACTACCCAGCCCCGCTGGAAGGTAAAACTCAGAATTACTCTGGCCATCCACTGGATGGTACATCACTAGCCAACCAAACACGGAGTGGGTATCGCACAACCAACCAACTCCAGAACAACTCATCCAAAAGAAGTTCAGCGCCTGCTCCATCACTGGGTGTCAGTAGCACCGCTACCGGCCGATCCATCGAGAATGAAACTAGGGGGAGACCACTCAACCCTGCTGGTCAAACAAAAACACAGAGGGGCCCTCTTTGTCGCGAGAGGTCAAAGTACGCAAATAAGAACACGACACGCACATGGGGACCACACGATGTGTGGCCCCAAGTCAACCCCAACCAAGCACACAAACATCTCAGGTACAAACCACACGTACCTCCAAGCGCTCTCGTATACTCCCAGAGTATACCACATCTCCAGACCAAGGGCTATCATGCACACGACACCCAACGTCAACGCGAAGGCGTGACACAACGTTTCCAACTTTCCGCCCAACGACTGAGGCACGGACAACCACATCCAAACAAGAATTACTTCACTCACATGGGAGTGCACATGATCACACAACAAGGGTCCACTACAACCATAGTAGAAGAACCGCCCCCAGGGCACCATCACATTTCCACATTTCACAAGATCACGCAAGAGGCTCCGCACAACCAAACGGATCACACCGTTGTAATTCTCGTGAAAAAACACGCGAGATCGACTACTTAATCGCCTCCAATGGATATCTGATGGAAAATTCACCAACACCGCCTCACGCCCGAATGACGTCCCGTGATCCTGATCCTCAGCCCTGAAAAAAGTCAGGTGCATTGCACCATTGCGATCCCCTCGGGAAAACACGTCAAAAGCACTACTCACTTGAGTGCAACAGATATCCGAAGAAAAAGATGCATTCCGGCGCACCGCACACGAGCGGTGCCACCCTGGTAACACCTCAAGCAAGGAGCAGTGAGGAAATCATTTCACACGCAGAGTCTAACAATTCTACCGCAAAAAGTATAAGAGTCGCAAGGGGTACCTCTCATCATCCCATGATCTGCAGGATCGTAGACATCCAAAGCTCGCGGCTGTCCGTGGTCGCAACCGTCAGCTCCCGGAGCCTGACGTGGACAGCCTAGTGGTGATGGGGAGACCTCGTAAAGACATCCCCCACTACCAGCTCCTCCCTCTCCTCTTCTAGCACGACCTCTCTGGGCGCCACTCCAATCACGGCGCTACCTCTGTCGTGGTGGCGCACCTGCTGCCTGCCAAAAAACTCTCAGCAACTCGGGTCGGGCAGTCTCGTGCCAAGTGACCTCGCCCATCATAAGCATAGCACCGACTCACTCTGGGATGCACTAGTGCCCTCCGACGCCATTATGGTGCACGACCACGCCCCTGAGTCCGGTTGTCAGAAAGCCACCTGCGTCGAGGTTCTGCTTGCCGACGCCCGCTAGCTGCGGCAGACGTCTCGGCTCCAACGTGCCTGCTACCACCACCAACACTAGAACATGACAGGAAGCCATCTGTCACCAGCACCTTCTCTAGCACCCCGAAATATGTGGAAATGCCTAAGGGTACTATGGCAACACAAATCTCTCGGTGGAGACCCTGCTCAAACTTCCGCGCTAGGATGTTGTTGTCACAGACCAAGTCCGGGTAAAAGTGTGCATGGTCTGCAAAACTAGTCGTGTACTCGGCCACCGTCATCCCTCCCTGCTGAAACTGCAGGAGCTCCTGAATCCGAACGGAGTGCAAGAAGGAGGGGCAAAACTCATCACGAAACAACAACTGAAAGTCGCCCCACGAAAGCGACGAATCATCAAGAAGCTGAGTCACCAGACTCCACCAACGCCAAGCTGCTCCACAGAAATGGGTGGCTGCCAAAGCCACTCTCTGATCTGCCAGCGTCTGTACAAGCCTGAAAAGGCGAACCACTACCTCAAGCCAAACCTCTGCTGCCTGAGGGTCTGGCTCACCATTGAACCTCAACAGTCTCTACCGCTGGAACTCACGGAGCGTGCTCAAGCTGCACTCAACCTCTGCCTGCTCAGCTGAAACTGCCTGCTGCTCAACAGGTGGGGGTGCTGCTACCGTCCCACTTGGAGAAAGGGTCTCGCATGATGGGTCCTGGACTGTGGCCTCGTAACTCACAGGGTCGTCGTCAAAAACCAAAGATGGTATCCTGGCAGGCTGTCTTCGCAGAGACATCCTGAATATTATCAAGGAGTGTCACGGTCAGATGAGCATATATGTATATACCAATAACAACAACGATGGGGAGCTGACTCAAGAAAGACAGTCAAAGACTCAATCCTTTGTGATGCACAAACAAATTTTCCCTACAACAAGTGTCTCAGCATGCCGAGTTGACAAGCGGGTTATCAAGGTCCTGGTGAATGGAAACATTGGTCGTCGCACCATCACTGGACTCCCTGACATGAGAGCCACTCTTGAGACACATTATCACTATTGCCCTAAATCCCAACCAATTCCTTTTATTTTAGGGACATTCGAATAGCATCCCAAGGAACAAACCACCTCTGATACCACTTTGTGACGACCCGACCCTACCCGGGCTCGAGCCGCAACTACCCCAAGCCCACCTCCATAGGCCAGGGGCTGGTGACCAGCGCCGAAGGCACAACAACTCAGGGAGACCTTTTCCTAAGCACCTGTACACACACACACACGCAGCACACTCAATGAAAAAGTGTAGAGTAAAAATAAAAGTAAAGGGAAACTGCTATAAATAAACCACAAGAGTGCATCGACCTCTAAACAGTACAGGGTACAAGCTGAAAATAAAAGGGGCAAAACACACGCCCAACCAAAAAGTACCACAACCCAGAAATAGGTAAACAAAAAGAAACACCTGATGGGTCTCCCACCGGGAACCCGGCCACGACCACCGCACACGGTCCAAGCTCCCAAGCTCCTATGCTCCACTAAAGCCACGCTCCACCTGTCCGTCGTCTGCAAGGGCACACCATGTGCGGGCAAAGCCCAAGCAGAGGTGATTACAAAAATACTCAGTAGGATAACCCGAAGGCTCGAGGGAGCAACAAAGGAGGTAACGAAGGGTGAGCAGTAGATCGAACAGGGAGTAGAACAGAAGTACAACAGAGAGTGCAGTAAAGAGTCCAGCTCAACCCAACAAGAGAAAGGAGGTAGACTCGTCTAGACATAAGGAGCTGGAAACGGTGAGAAGATGAACTTCTCATTGAGTCTTCTCTACCTATAGTAGGAGAGTAGACTCGTCCAACCACGAGAAGCTAGACACAGAAAGCACATGGCATACCCCGTGCGTCTTCACCTCCTATGGAAGAAGAGTAGCCAAAACCCAAGGAGTGGGTACTGGAAAAAGGTATATATATATACACATGCTCAACAAGAAGCCCGGACAAGGTCGTAAGGGGATCTAAATCCTATAGCTCAGCCCAAGAAAAGTGAGTCACCTACAGTCCCAGAAGAAACACCATCGATGCCCAGCATCCCGCACGTTTGCCCCGAACCGCAAGCCAAGGGGCTCGATCACCGCACCTCGACACTATCCACTTTGGGCGACACTGACTCGCCCACACAGTTTTAGATCGCGTCACAAGGACGCATCTCGGTGGGGGAAAAGCTCCTCGTACATGAGAGTTCTGGGGGAACGTTAACCACAACACGTCACTTCCCCGCAGTCGAGAGGTATTATCAAAGTCAAAGCCGTCACAACACTGAACCGTATAACCAAGGGTCCCACTCCGGTAATCACGGAGGAAAGCCACATGCTAGCCTAGTAGAAAAGACTGAGCCTGGAAAGCCAACGGGTGTCCCACTGCCCAGCCCTGCTGGAGGGTAATTCATAACCAGATACCGGGTGACCCACTGCCCATCCCTGCTGGAGGGTAAACCTTAATAAATCATCTGGCGACCCACTACCCAGCCCCGCTGGAGGTTAGACCATAACACATCATCCGGTGACCCACTACTGAACCCCACTGGAGGGTAGACCATAATACATCATCTGGGGACCCACTGCCCAGCCCCTCTGGAGGGTAGACCTTAATACATCATCAGGCGACCCACTGCCCAACCCCGCTGGAGGGTAGACCTGGAATAAGTCGACAGGAGACCCACTGCCCAGCCGTGCTGGAGGGTAGACCTGGAACTAGATGACGGGCGACCCACTGCCCAGCCCTGCTAGAGGGTAGACCCTAAGGGGTCGTCGGGTGACCCACTGCCCAGTCTCTGCTGGAGGGTAGACCCTAAGTGCATCGGGTGACCCACTGCCCAGTCTCTGCTGGAGGGTAGACCCTAAGAGCGTCGGGTGACCCACTGCCCAGTCTCTACTGGAGTGTAAACCATAGAAGTCAGTGAGCAACCCACTACCCAGCCCTGTTGGAGGGTAAACCTGAAGAAGTCGATGAGTAACCCACTGCCCTGCCCCGCTGGAGGGTAAAACTCAGAACTTCTCTGGCCATCCACTGGAGGGTACAACACTATCCAACCAAACACGGAGTGGGTATCGCGCAACCACCCAACTCCAGAACAACTCATCCAAAAGAAGTTTAGTCCCTGCTCCATCACTGGGTGTCACTAGCACTGCTACCGACTGATCCATCGAGAACGAAACTAGGGGAGACCACTCAACCCTTCTGGTCAAACAAACACACAGAGGGACCCTCTTCGTCACGAGAGGTCAAAGTACGCAAAGCAGAACACGACATGCACATGGGGCCCACACGACGTGTGGCCCCAAGTCAACCCCAACCAAGTGCATGAACGTCTCAGGTACAAACCACACGTACCTCCAAGTGCTCTCGTATACTCCCAGAGTATACCACATCTCCAGCCCAAGGGCTATCGTGCACACGGCTCCCAACGTCAATGCGAAGGCATGACGTAACATTTCCAACTTGCCGCCTCAACGACTGAGGCACAGACAACCACATACAAACAAGCATTACTTCACTCACACGGTAGTGGACGCGATCACATGCCAAGGGTCTGCTACAACCACAGTAGAAGAACCGACCCCGGGGCACCTTCACATTTCCACATTTCACAAGATCGCGAAAGAGGCTCTGCACAACCAAACGGATCACACCATTGTAATCCTCACGAAAAAACACACGAGATCGACTACTTACTCGCCACCAATGGATATCTAATGGAAAAGTCACCAACACTGCCTCACGCCCGAATGACGTCCCGTGATCCCGATCCTCGGCCCCGAAAATAGTCGGGCGCATCGCACCATTGCGATACCCTCGAGAAAACACGTCAAAAGCACTACTCACTTGAGTGCAACAGATATCCGGAGAAAAAGATGCATTCCTGCGCACCGCACACGAGCGGTGCTACGTGGGACCCGCATCCCGGTCCCGAAACTCAACGAACGGATCGCACCGTTGTGATACTCCCAAAAAAGAACACAGGATGGACTATTCACTTGTCCAAAACGGTCGCCCGATGATAGAGATGGAAAATCACCATCGACGCCCAAACGACCCTCGTGGGCCCCGCACCCTCGTGCCGAATTAGAGCGGGCGGATTGCACCATTGAAATCCCTTCGGAAAATCATCCAGAAACGACTGCTCGCATTCCCCGAACGGACGTCTGATGAAAAAGTTGTGAAACGCTGCACGCAGCTCAAAAAACGGGCCGTGGGGCCCACGTCTCACATCCAGTCTCAGCGCCCAAAACCTCTATTGAAACCTCCTCCTCAGTGCCAGGGGCGTAAAGCCGCTGACGGCACTCAAAACAGACGTCAGATGCGTCCACGCCGCCCAAAACAAGGATCTCAGAAAAAACGCTTTTCCACTTAAAGACACATCGCGCCTCTGCGGCCCTTCGTTTCCGGAAATAAAAATTCCCAAAACCATCACAAAAGGTCCGCCTCTGCATCAGGTCCGTGCCGCCGCAGACGGCGCGTAAAACGGACGTCCGTAGGGAAAGCTACGGGCCTCAGAAACTTAAAGGGGAAACTCCCCCTTGGGCCGGACCGGCCCGGTCCGGCCGGTCCGCCCACAGCCGGGCCGCGGCCCAGCCGCGGGTCCGTTTCAGTCCGCCGCGGCCTGACGCCACCGACCGGCCTTGACGGCTGGTCTCCTTCCTTTCCGCAGTGACCCGCATCACGCGGGTCGCGGTCGCGCCGCACGGGGTCGCGCGCCTCACGTCCCATCCCTTCTCCGCGCTACGCCGACGCCGCCCGAGACCCCACCTCGCTGCCGTCCGCAGCCACCTCCACTACGCTGCCCCGCTGGCGAGATGCGCCCTCATCCTGGAGCCGCTGCCTGCGCCACCATGCCGGGGCGCACCGCCGCCCCCATGAATCGCCAGACCACCCTGGATCCACCGGGAAAATAAAAAAAACCCGCGTACTTCGCTGGTAGTTTGCAAACACGTCGGGACTCAGATTTTAAATATGAGAATTGCGTTGGGGAGCTCGAGATGAGAACTACGCAAATATGGGCCTTGATTGAAGTTTTTACAGGTAATCGATAATGAAAATTGAGCTCGAAGTAGTTGCGGTAAATTTAAAACGAAACACACAATCCTTCCTCGTGGGCGTTGCCCGAAGCTTCGCCGCGATCCGCCTCCTTGCAGGAGCTGCCTCGCCTGAGCCACCCCACCGGAGGTGGAGGAGGAGAGGGAGAGGAGGGGCTGCCAGGGGGAAGGGAAAGGAGAGGGGTGGGGTTAGGGTTTAAAAAGAAAAATTAAATTAATTAAATTTTAATTATTTTAATCCTCAATTTTGACCCGCACCCGAAACGCCCGACGGGGTCGAGGTTAAGCCTCCCCTAGGGTAAACACCACCTCCCGAGCTCAACGGTGGTCTAATAATTTGATTCCGATCTTCCCTTTTAAAGTTATAAAGATGGACGCCCAAATCTTCCAAATTACGAAAACACCCCTGGGGCCATTTTTCACAAACGGCCCACGCCCGCGAAACTTATACCCTTCCTAGGGTAAAGAGAACGCTCCGAACTCAACGATGCCTTTGGTTTTCTAATCCGAGACACCATTTAATAGATACTAGTGTTTCAACATTAAACGAATAAATTAATTAATAAATTTATCCGTTTAACATTCCGAAAGCGAGCGAGGGGTCCAAACATCCCACACCGACATGTTTTATGTCGTTCCTAGGATAAACACCCCATTACGGACCAATCCGTACACTCGGATCTCTGATCCGGAACTCCGTTTAGGAGTTACCACATTTATTTGGCGTTTCCAGTGTGAACGCACTGAAAATTTAATTCCGGCCACTTCGGGGCTCGGAATCGCATGCCGTCTGAAGGCGCTACTCTGGAATATCATCAAGAATATTCCAAAGTCTTTCACAGCAAAAACCGGGTTCCTATATGAAATAACTAAATATTCTTGAGCATTCATTGATTTTCATGTGTGATAAGGAAAAAATGAGGATGTTTTAAAAGAATATTTTTTCCGACATTGAGATTAGGATTAGTGATCTTAGAGGATTTGTTGAAAAATAAAATTTTAAGTGGAAGTGTTACTCAATGGATCTCTTAATATTTTTGGATTTTATAGAAATTGTATTATGTATGTTTCCTGTAGAAGGTAATTGCATCCAATTTTTATTCCATTTCCTTCATAGGATTTGGATATTCAATATACGGTTGATTAAAAATATTGTATATGTTTTGAAATAAGGGCTAAGACATAAGATGAGGAAGCCATCATTATCATTATAGGGATGATTTAAATCCCATGCGGAATACATCTTTGATGTTTAAGACAAAGGGGTAGTTGACCATTCTTGGAGTTTCTTCTCAAACATCAGGGGACGAATGGTTTAAAAAATAATGGAAATTAACCCATTAAAAGGGGGATATTTAGATTCAAAAGAAAAATTCCAAAATTTTATAGAATAACAATATCCTATTTAAATTACTTTCCAATATGGGGAGAAATATTTAATATTTTCAATAAAATTATAAACGGGGGATTGTCAGGAATTTCAAAGTATTTAGTTGAATTTGTTAACAATGCGTGGGATCATGATTCATTGGTTGTCGTATTGGATACATTATCTAAACAAAGGAAGGAAGTATTTTTAGTGAAAATTAAGAAGTGTGAATGTATACTATAAGGAGCCTACATGGTCAAGAGAAGGGTAAAAAGAATATTGGAGAAGGAAAAAGAGGACCAACCCTTTCTATATGGCTTGGTGTGTTGATGTTTCCCAATATTGTCAATACCACACCCTGGTCAGTGGGAATGGTGAAGATGAAGAGAACCCAAGGTGCATCCACACCCATAACAAAGTGAATGTTGAGAAGTAATTTCCCTACAAGGGAATATAGAAAGAGACCACACTATAGTGGTCCCCATGGTGGAATTCTAAATCACCTATGAAAAAACATTCAAGGCCAATATGGTAATGGGGTAAGTCATGGATGACTATTATGAAGTCCAATATAACTAGTACTAAATTTCTGAGCTCAGTGTGGAGCAATAGAGGTGTAACTGAGAAAAAAATAGACAAGGAGACCATGGTGGTGCACATAGTCAAAGTGAAGTGTTGTGTGGAAGACCTTTAATTCACATAAAGCTAACACAGGATGTACCACACTTTAGATAAAGGAAAAGTGGTCTAAAAGGATCCATGTAGAAAATTGGATAGACCATTATGGATGTGGTGGTAATCGATGGTAGTTATGGTCATTGGGTGGAGTTTGAATCGAAAATAGGAAACATAAGTTAACCATGTTGTTTTTCATGATGTTTTGAAGTAAAAAAGGATGAAGATTTTTCACCAGAAGATATGGAGCCAATTGGTGGTTGGTATATTTACTGAGTACTCCTCTAAATCTATCCCTTATATTATGAAATAATTCTCAATGATCTTTGGAAAATCTTGTGATATTATGTCTAACCACTATAGTGGTATTCCTAGGATAAAAATTTTAAATGAATGAATTGAATAGTTGATCCTTGGTATCAATGATCTCTTCATCCAAATTTTAAAAAAAGATCCCATATATTCCATTGATACATAATGAGAAAACCCTCAACCTATGAACCTGATCACTACACCATGGAAAGGAAATTAATTCAAATCATAATGAAATTTCTCAAATGAATTTTAAGGAATAATTAGTGGTATATCCTTTAAAATTTGGAAGTAAGAAAAGATAAGAATATTTAATTTCATTATTTCAAGACCCAGGAGTGAGCCTTATGCGTGATGGGTTTCTATAAACTGTTGGTAGAGTCCCATTTCATAAAAAATCAATTATGGGATCCACCATATACGGGTGGATATTAGTTTATAATGTTCTAGGGTGGTATTGACCTAATAGAATTATTACACATCATAGATGACAACCAATGAGACTATTCTTCGATGCAAGATATGGAAGGTTTATTTCTCCCGACCAGGGTTACCTAGGGTTGTGGATTTATTAGGAAACACATCGACATGAGAATTCTGTGATCAGAAAACATGATGCAACATACGCTCAAAAATGAATTCTTATATTAGTCCCCTGACATTGCTAGTGAGAGGGTCAAATTATTCCTTTAAAATTGAAAATTCCCCATTGATCTACTTTATCACTAGATTTTAATCCCCTTGGATATTTTGTAAGGATATTTATAGTTGTAGGTGAATTTATAATCTAGTGATGAGGTATTTTTATTTATACTTGTTATTCATGCAGCCTTGAAATGGTGAGAAAGAGTAAGGAAAAAATTCTTTCTCCAGAGAAATAAATACAATCCCTAAGACTACCTGATGGAGCTTTGGGGTTTTCATCCTTTTGTTGATACAAATTTAAGAGGAACCTCAAAATACATATCCCATGTCTAGGGAGCATCATGGGGATATAAAGCCTCCTAAAATGGGAGTTCAATTTCCTCTAGCACACTTTCTTGTATAGGATGTTCCGTGAGGAAATTTTCCAGGTTATACCCTTTCACTACCTTTTACAGCTTGAAATAAATTTCATACTATTACAGAATGACTGACCATCAAGCTATGTGCCAAGAAAACATGGAACATCCAAAGGTGTAATTGAGTAGAAAAATATGAGAGACTAGATAGACTTCACAGCGATACATGTATTGACTCTACTTCTATAATACAAAGATGATTGTAAGATAATTATTCTCAATATCCAAGTATCAGATCTTATAACATAGCATTGTTTATCTAAGTTATTAGACATGTTTCTCACTCCATAAATTGTTCTTATGTATGTATAGGGTGAATAGTGAGAATTCCTTGGAGACCTCATATAAGATGAGTGGATTTCCCTCCACCGGTGGAATCATGAAAAGTGCATGAAACAAGTAATTCTTGAGACTTTCAAATGATTCTCGGAAGTCCTCATCCCATTGACAGTAGATTCCCTTATTTATTATCCTGGTGAAAGGGGGATATTTTCAATCAAATTTCACTAGGAAATGTTGAATGTAGATGAGGTTCCCTTAGTGTCCCCTCAGATCTTAAGAAATTTCTAAGGGATGTCACTTCTAAAATAGAACTAGTATTTTATAGCTCAACCTTGAGGCCATAGTCTCATACCACAATGCTAAGGAACAACCTAGATTCTACTCTGAAAGATCATTTCAGTATATTCAACTTCATATTGTGCTGTCACATCTTGTTTAAGAATGTTTGAAGATCCATGAAGTGATTTTCTCTCTCTTTAAATTTGACCACCGGGTTATAAAAAATAACATTATGTTATCCTTTAAAAGAAGAACCTAAATATATTATAAATTTTACATTAATAAACGTAACCATCATTATTTAAGCCAAAAGACATGACTTGATAGAAAATGCCCCCTTAGGGTGCAATTAAGGCTGCAGATTCATCATCTGTAGGTTCCATCTTTATCTGATTGTAACTTGAATACCCATCAATGGAAAAAGGGTCTTGGAATATAATAGTTTCATAGATTAACAGTTATTTTATTGGAAATGGGAAATCATCCTTTGGGAAGTGTCAATTAAGGTATCCAAAATTGATGCAGACCCTAATCTGTCCATTCAATTTCTTGTTGAGAAAAATATTGACAAACCATATTAGATATTTTACATCTTGGAAAAAGATTCCTTTGATCAATTTGTCAACTTTAACCTCTAAATTGGTATAATGTGAGGGGTGTATCCTTATGGATTATTTCTTGAAGCCTCAATGGGCATTGAGTAAGATGAGATAGTGCATATTCACACCTAGATTTAGTGTAGGAATTTTTTTTATAATTCCTTGTTGACACATATTTGTGTGTCTTTAGTAATGTTATTTACATATCTTTATCCTTAAGGGGAATGGTGGAACATATTAGTGTTGGTTTGGATCTTATTATATTCATACATTCACTTTCCTGAGCACAACAATGGTGGTGGAGATGCCTTCTTTGAATGTTGTATAGGAATGTCTGAGGTCACCATCTTCTACATCCACCTCTGTGTGTGGATGTATTTTTAGATGAAGTTGAAAATGTGGGGGAATAACTCTCATTGTAGAGGCGAGAGAGGCCATGAAAAAAGGAAATTATCTTACCAAAAATCTAGATTCATTGTAGAGAAATTCTGAAGTTTATTGTTTTTTATATTGTCACTGGGGACAGAAGGGACTTGGAGCTCTGGGACTAGGTCTTTGCCTCAGCAAGATTTTTGGAGAGAAGATAGTTGTCGTTGATCAAATTACATGGATTTATAGGGGTATTCACCAATCCTTTGGAGGATACAACCTATATATCATCATCCACCACTACTTTTCCCATTCCATTTTGTATAAACAGACCCCAGCATATGTGGATTCACATGTCTCTAAGGGTACACTATAACCATGTATTATGATAACCTTTCCATCGATATGGTATTTAAAAAATTGATAGAATGATCAAGGTGCTGCCACATGGATATGGAGCCAATACCTTCCAAGAAAGGCATTTTATGCAGTGTTTTTATGGATAACAATAATCTTTGTGTCAGATATGTAATCCCCAAACTATGATTTGAGCCTAATCTTCTCAAGAGTTATTTGATCACACTTATCATAACCTTGAATGGTTATCTTTGTGGGAGAAAAATACCCTTTGCTATACCCCAAAAATCAGAGGGTTCAAATGGTGATGTGGTTTATCTTGGAAACATTTTCAATCAGACCCCTTTAGATATCAACATTATTGAATCTACTGGAAACAATAATGGGTATGATGTTTCCCTAGATGACCTCTTTCTGATCTTTCTCTTTGAATGAGATGGTGATATATCATTCTGTTGGTATGGTCTCCACTCGATAGACCTCGATTATAATGGCTTCTTTCAAGAACACCAATTTGATCTAGAGGTCTTCAATGAGTGCCTCCTTGAGTTATTTTGAAATATAGAACACATACATGATTGATATCTTGGTTGGAACTTCCATCAGCTATTTTAGAAAGTTTTACTCTTATAATAGAGGTCAATGCTTCCTAAGGTGTACTTTATACTTATTATGTGCCTCATAAGCTATGTTATTCGATGTATACATGCACAATGCTTGTCTATAGGTTTAGGGATAATATTTTATCAGTGGAGTACATCATTTTTTCCTTCCTTGTTTACTATGATGGTCATAAAATGGAACCCCACTAGGCAGTCATGAAAGATGATTGGCCATGGGTGACCTCTTGAGGGTTCTAAGACACCTCCATGTCATTTTTGGTCTTTTTAGAGTGATTTACCATGGGTATCAGCTAAATATATATACTCTATGGGGACATGACCAACATATTGGGTTCAACATTGCCTATGCTATCCCATGTATCCTTGGTTCCTACGCATGCAACCACCTATTCCCTGGTTAGGTACATGGAACTCATACTCAGAGTAATATTCATCATTAGATAAGTGGTCTTCCAAGTGAATCAAATTAATAGAACCAATGATGATCTCTTAGAACAATAAGGGTTCTATTTCATGGGGTGGTTCTTTTGCTTCATTTGTTTCAGGGAAGAAATGTGCAAGAGTCAAAAATTGCATTGGTGTAGAAGATGACTCTTCTTATTCTGTCTATTCATGTGTCCAATGGTCACGTCAACCTTTTAGAGACATATCTGATGTTACTTACCTGAGTTTAAGAAATATTTTGGGTCTATGCAGCTGTGCTCATAGGGTGGCATGAGTCCAGTAAACTTCCTTATGAGTCATCCAATTGTTGAAATTCTATCCACGCTTAGCTAAAACATTTTACTAATAACCCTTTTCTTTTAACTGGGTAATGGTTATGTAGTTTACCTATACTGGGGAGTTATCCCACAACACCTGTTAAAAATGGACCATGCTTTGAAGAACATATTTGAAGATGACCCATACATCTATAGAAAGGGATGTAGTCAAGATGATCAATGAGATTGATCTCATTGGGATTCTTAGTTTGTGGTAGCTTGGGTAGGTTATTTTCCATTTCTATATGGAAATAACTGAGGGATTGTTCATTTCAGAAGTATTATGTTTTATTAATCCATTTCACAAATCATGGATGAACTTTATTTCTCCATGCATTCGATTGAGGGAATATTTTTGGTTGTTTCCACTCAATATGTGGATCTTGGCAGTTTGGGACCTACTTAGGTGCTTGCACAAGAACTGCTACTTATTTGAGAGTAACAATGTTAGTCTATTCCATGATGTTCCATTTCCACTATGATGAAATAATGAGCCTAGACTTATCTTTGGTTTGCGGAAAGGGGTCATCAAAACATTGGTCAATTTCATTGATCTCAAAAAACCAACATAGATAATTCATTAGGATCAAAGGGGTCTATATCTAATCCCATAGATTTTCATTATAGAGTTTCAACACTTGTTATTATGGTAGAGAGATACTGAGAAAATATGTTAAACACTTCTATCTGGCTATGATGTCATACACCCTCTCAATTTTCCATTTCTTTCATTTCATCTGGTAGATGATTTTTGTTCTTCTCGATATGAAGCTGAATTGGTAATGTAATTGATGAAAAATATATTCCTATCCTACAACGTGTCCTGTTGGGAGGATGTTGTATCAAAAAAGGCTAGCCATATCAGATTCTATACAAAACACCTTATCTTGGTCACCTCCTGCTGATCTTGAGGAACCATCATCAGATAACATTGGGATACGAATTGAGTGAGATACTGTACGAGGTATCCCATCATACCAATGGTAAAGAAGGTAGGATTTATGATATTGAGTAGGGGAAAAGTGTCATCAAACCACTCAGGATAAGGATTATTATCAATATCCCTAGGTGTGCATCACCCTTCCATGACTTCCATTCAAGTATCCAATGACTTGATGGAATTTAGAAATTATAGAGGTATTATTGCTTAATCTTACTCCCATCTATAGTGAGCGGGTGAAGCATAATGATGTGTCCTTATTTCATATACCACTGATTCTCAGTTTGTGTGAACAGTAATGATTTCACTAGATAGGGAGAGGTTTTCACCATAATAGGATGAATTCACGAACATTTCTGAATCCCCCAATTATATAGACTGGCTTCCTAGATGTGGATTCAGTTTGATGCTCAAACACCTCTCTTTTAAGAAGATAGTCTCTTTTCAAATGTATAGGATTAGATATATTCACTTCTATATAAAGACGATATCTAATGGTAATGTTTCTCCTAAGTATCTGTTCAATGAGTTTTTTGATATTTTTTTACCTCATCATCATATTATGTCACTTGTTACTCAATGGAAGTAACTTTAAATATTTGGGGTGGTGATTAGGATGTAGACACACCTTTTTATTTATATTTGGTAGTTTTCTTCCATAGAGGTGGAAAATCAATATTAGAAAGATCTCGGTTTTGGATTCCCCTCTAGTTCCGAGTACATTAAGCCTCAATGGGTGCTTCCAGATCCTCCTATAGAGGCATGTTTTCTGCCTCGTATCCATCTGCATCTATTTCTTGATCCACATTATCTTTTGTGATGATGGTGATGATATTTATAGAGGTGCATTAGGAAATGGTTTTTATAAAACTATATTCAATATAATAGGATGATTTATCACTTCATGTATTAGGGTTCTTTTTTGAACCCTTGACCATATTGGGTAGTTTTGACTTACGACCTCAAAGGGGTTTGATTTCCTTCACCATATTCTCCTCTCATCTCTGCCTATGAGTAGTGACCCTATGAGAGGTTATATTTATGATTTCCGAATAGAACCCTAATAAAAGATGTTTTTCTTGTGGTGGGAGGAATTGATGGGATGTCGATCATCGTTATTCACTTCCCAACATGGAGAAGACTGGTTCTCTCTATGGTGACAATCTTGATGAAAATACCCCATTCCTAGAAAGACGGGGGTCATCTAAGGACACAATTGGAATTGATTGATCTTGTTTTTGGGGATCTAATGATTTTTGTTGAGGATTTTATGATTCATGTAACAAGCATTGAGATATAAATGTCTCCATCCTAGAAGGATAGGGTTGAATATGAACCTCTATTTATTTCCCAAGGACCCTCTCAATGTATATTGAACCCAGTGATGGTGATGGAAATATAAGTACTCGTCACCCAAAGGGTTGGGGTTTCTTTAAATATACTACTGACATGTACTGAATCCTATTATGAATTGAATATACGAAGTTTGGAGGTAGTGGTGGATATTTACCCAACCTAATGGGATGGGTTCACTCTTAGACAGATGCTATGGATGTATCTATAGAGTCTTGTTTGACATGGCGCAACTATTCCCATGTAGGATTTGTGTGTAATGGTATCTCATGACATGATTTAGTTTCCATGGGATGTCATTAGGTTGATTAAAACCATGGAATACATGTCTAAAATTTATTTTTGTTTCTATGAGGGGACTGGTTCAATTAGTTTTTTGGAAATTATATTCCCCCATTTGTGGTGTCTTTGAACTAATGAAGCAAGGGTATTTTATTGTACTGAACAACTAGATTGAGCGTTACCTAACCCTTGATTTCACTAGAGGATATAAAAATAAAGGATTCCATATCTAAATGGTTATATTATTCCAGTGGTGCGGTGATGTGTAGTGCTCCATACATTCCCCATCCTCAAATACTGATACATTATGTGGCTTCAAATATCAATTTTTGAAGAGTTTTGAAGAAATTTCAGAAGCTATGTTGCATATTTAAATTGTTCCTTTCCAGTTTTTTATATTGGGACATGGAGATATCCTATATGTCAGATAACAATAGATTATCTTGATAGTTTGAAGGAGACCCTCATATCGTGGAGAAGGGAGGTGTATAGACTTCAGCCACTGATGTGTTTCCCACATATTTTAGCATAGATAAAGCCCATACTACTTATCTAGATCATCTGGGATCTCATATTCTGAAGTAAAAATGGGCCAGAACATATTGGGGAGGTTGTTTCTGGAAAACACTCACCTTATTTAAATTTTGGGTTTCTCTTCATCATACTTACATGCCTCCATTCGATCAGACCACAAAAGGTGATTATTGGGGTTGCCTGCTGACTAGAGTGAAGTGGTGCTGGAAGTTAAGGGGGAGAACCATATACAATTAGTCATGATGATTTTAGTACCTCTCTATGTAAAGGTATATGAGTTTTGAATGAATCTATATAAAAATTTTTCTAGGTAAGGGGAGGATTTCTTTTTCCATGGGAGATGTCATCATAGGGAGGTTGACCATGGTGAATGTCAGGAGTAGAGTCCCTACAATCTATCTCCCCACAACAAAGAGGAGTAATATCACAGTAATGATCACCTTATAAAATAGTGGAATATTTTATGGACCCTTGGGTATTGAAAATATGTCTTGATCAACCTCTAGAACACTAGAATTTAGAAGGGAAGGTATATGATCCTCATTCCATTTTGTGACTAGAATATACTAACCTACCTTCTAAAACTGTGGAGGGATATGCACGTTTTGTATAACTGTTGTCAAACCTTTTTTACAACCATACGGTACTATAGAGATATGATCCCACTATTGAGAATCATTTAGAATATTCCAATGATATTCTGTATTATTGAAAAGAATACAATCCTATCTTGAGGCATGTGCTACTCTCACTTGGTGAGCCCTAGCCAGAACATGGATATGAGCTCAATCCTTGTCCTTTCTAATATGCCTTTAGGATTTTGAGAATGGGATATGATCCTATCTCGAATAATATGTTTCTATCACTTGGTGAGACTTGGTTGAAATGTGAATATGACCCTAGTCCAATGCCTCTTCCTTTAACGTAATATATCGATAACATTCCTGGATGGGATCATGAATATGCGCTTGCTCTAGAGTAACCACTTGTTCATAATGATTAAATTGTTATGAATCCCTAGCTCTAGGGAAATGAATATGCACCTTTCCCTATATCTATATTAGTGCTATAATATTCTAGGGGAGTTATTTGTCTATTGAAAAGATGTAATATAAATTTATCAAAGTGTCTGCAGGAACGTAAGCCTGCACATTTTCTGTATCCAATATATACATGTAGATATCTTCAATTGAGGAAGGGATTCAAGACAACTTAAATCCTCATTATTCCAATAGAATATTTCAATGTAATTCATTCATGGGGGTAGAGATATGTGTCTCCCCCAATCCTGATATAGGGACACACTCACAGACTTATTCCTGGTGTGTGGGATTATGAGCCTTCTCACTAGTCACTATCAGAATATGTCAAAAGAAATCATTAGTGGGAGTGTGGAAATAATCCCAATCATGATTATCCATACCATTTTTCACGTAATTCATCTTCCATGTTTACCATGATTGAGTATCATATGTGGAAATGTGTCATGCGTCACCCTCAGTGGGTGACTAAAGGGAACCGCTGAGATGGTTCTTGTGATGATAGTTGAAAAGAGCCCTCCTCAGAGGCTGATGAAAAGAAAGAGAGTTGTATTTGTCTCCTTGAAAAACCACTTTCTTATACTGAAGGTGATTATTTACATGCTCTGAGGATAAGATTTCAAAGAAGTGGGTTGGGTGATGATTTCCACTGGATTTACTGCATATTTATTGAGATGATGTTGAATCATAGGTTTCATTACTTGAAGACCATCATAGGAGGACTCAATGGTTTGGACCATACCATTTTCATGGTATTATCATGCCATTGAATTTACCAAATGACATTAAAGGTGTGAGGTAGGTGAGGTCACTTTGAGGCCCATAGGGGTTGTTGTTTCAGCTGATTTTCCATAACAGTTGATGGATGATGGAATATCGATCAAGGTGTTGAATCTGAGAGAAATGTTTGCAGTCATGAATAAAACAAGGAATAATGTTTTCGATCAATAAAATATCGTAGGAATGATATGTGGTCAATTAGATATTCATTGGTAACACAAGTGTCCATTGGTTCCCAATCTTTCCATCTGGCTCATGTGGATTTATCAAAGTGAGGATGGACTTAACTAATGAGAACCATAGATATAGAGGATTATCCATAAGATGAATTTCATGGTCAACTAATCATTTTTAAGGTGTTATTTCCATATTGGGTTCACCATTTTCTTGCGTAATAAATGAAAACAAAATGGTTCAACAAAAAATTACCTGATCATTTTTTGATTTGAGAGATACATTCCAACTTCAACATTTTTGTTTCATTAAGATTGAGGATACAGACCAACCATATGATAGGATCCAAATGGTCTGGTAAGAACTAGATAGTCTATCAGTTTTATCTTATGATGTAGATTTCATCGTTAAATGGTTTCTCATCTTCTTAACCGCTTTTGTTTCATCAGAAAGATGTGGTAGGCATAGCCTAGTGGTTTGACTATGGGGGGTTTAATGTCTTTGTACAGTCATTCAATTCAGTATTACCAATTGTTTATCCCAAATGGAAACTCCTAATAGCTCCCACATCCAGAACTGGTTACAAAACTGCTTTCTAAAGGTAGGTTCTCCTTTGGGGTTTTAAACCCAATGATGCTTAGGAACTCACTTTGGTCAAGAGGATGGGAGGTTAGGCTCATCACACCCTTTTAGGGGTAATTGTTGCCTACTACATGACTATCTTATAGATTTAAGATTTGTTCTAGAATGACTTCCAAATACTGATATAGGACCAGTTACCCTAACAAAATGATCACAGTTCAAGTAATATAATATAAAAATGGGGATCTTAGTAGTGAATCCATATGAATGTATCTTAGGTTCTTCATACATTTCAAATTGGTGGGTATATTATGTTGAATCTGTATGACTAGGCACTCTGTAGTATGTTTTCATCTAGGGAAGTCGTTAATATTTCTAGGATGGGACCAAGCCATTATGATATGTCCTATGTATATATTTTATAACCATAATGAAATCCCATTAATTTCATTAAACAAGATGAGTTTAATTTCATACAAAAAAGAAAAAATTTTGGTGCTTGGGTACCATGTATTTGAGATCGAAACTTATAGAGGCATCCTTCGTATCCTGGTTATGGTAAGAATCAGAGTTATTTTTGTTCAATCGACTTCTGAATCCACTGATGGAAGAGGAATAATTACCATCCCATATGAAAGGTTGGGTCCTAATGGTTGGAACATAGGAGACATGAAAAAATGTATACTAAGGTAGATTCCTATTAGAGATCCGGCCTTTAGGAAGGCGTCCTATGTATCATTATAATGGAATAAATCATATTTCTCATTGTTTAGTTGGACAAGGGATTAAAAACCGAGGTTTCTCTTGTATTTTTTACATATCATATTATTACACTGATTGAAGCTTACACACTGAGGTTTCCCTTTCATGGGGGAATATCAAGTTATGCTGCTGATCAAGGCTTATACATTGAGGTTTCTATTTCATGATAGATTCTTATGAAGAAAATGATATAATCATTGCAACTCTCTATTCTCATGTGATCTATGCTCGGTGTGAGAAACAAGGGATATAAAGTATTCAGTATCACTGCTTATGGATGTAGGACTTACGTGTTGGGATAACCCCTTTTTATGTTTAATATGGAGATCATGCCAAAGGAAGGGGTCCTCTATATCCCAGTTATAGAAGTAATAAAATTAATTATATTACAATCGATTGGGTCTTATACTTTGATAATGTACATTTATGAGGGGAATATCCTATTGTTCCACTGGATAGGGATTATAGACTAAGGTTTCCCATGTACTCCCATTAGACAAGGCTATCGTGTTTTGAGATGCCATCTTTACATGGCAAGGTTGTCTTCTTTAAATTATCTAGTTATCTATAGACATGTTTGGTTTATTCCTAACATGTCTTAGTGAAAATCACTTGATCCATGTTGACATGTATGGAGGATATTGCAAGAACTAACTGAATATGTCTAGAGATAATCATATGATCAGAGCTGACATGTCTTGAAGACATTGTGAGACATGGATGACACATCCTAGAGGACACTCCATGATATTGGATGGATTTTCTAGATGACATCACATGACCTACATTGGAATGTCCTGATGTCATCATGGAATTTTGGTGGGGGAGACCGAAGGGTTTTTTGAGACTCAGGTGGCACCTGGATAGGGCATCATGCAACCAGGATAATATATTTGGAGGGTGTAATGGGATCTCGATAGAATTCATAGAGAGCTCCAGGTGAACTTTATGATATGCACTGGTGTTACTACATATCATGGGTGATATGTCTAGAGGACATTTCATGAATAGGATGGTTAGCCTGGAGGGATTCGCAAGACATGGGTGACTTGCCTGGAGGGTGCTGTATGACTTGCTTTACATGTATCGAGGACATCACATGATCCAAATGTTATTTCAAGGAGAAATCACATGACTTGAGTGAAATTCCATAGTGATGTTTCATGATATGTATGACTCATGAAAAGTGTATGATGATCAGTGATTCTTTCTTCTCATAAGTCTTATATCTTCTATATTTTGTTTCTATATATTATTGCATATATTTCTAATTTTTTTTCCAAGTTATCTTGTTTAGGACTCATGTGATCCAATATATATGTGGGGTTTTCTTTGCATAAAACATTATAGTACCTTTTCTTGATCTCATGCATTCAAGTGATGGACCCCCACATATGTTGTGATCTCTTATGTAGTTCCTTATATTTTACATTGCAGAAAACCTTCACCAACATGAAATTGGAAACCCCAAATATTCTTCTCAGATGTTTTGGTGCGTCGATGTGAAGATCCAAATATGTTTTTTCCATGTTCTGGCGGTATTTTTTGCCTCTCTTCCCTGATTATATGAAACATTGTGTGGCATGTATTAAACGAATCCATGCTGGAGTAGGCGAATGGATTTAGTGTTATGTTTTTTGTGGGATACCACCATTTGTGTCACATTATTTCCAGTGATCGCAATACCATCTTGTGAATTCCAAATATTTTGTATTTTGAACAATTAAAGGGAACTTTACTAACCATGTAGACATGATAAGGGGCTTTTACAATGTCAGGCTGACATGTATAGGGACTTTTGTGAGATTAGGATGCCTGTTGAAAGGCCTTCCCATGATCTAAGGAGACATGACTGGGGTCTTCTGCAAGACAATGGCGGATTTCTAGGGGGTCTTTGCATGATTTGGATTTCTTATCAAGTGAGGAATCATGTGATCAACTATGATTGTTAAGGTTGCATAAAATCATTCACATAAGAGTAGTGTATCTTCCCCTCTCAAGAATCACCCATCATTTTCATTTTTATTTCCCTATTTATTTCACGAAGGTTGGGGATCTCATGAGTTGGAATTAGTGTTATCGATGAAAATCACTCACCCCATATGTGATACATTGTGGGACTAGAAAGGATCCTATGGTGATGAATTAAAATTAACATGGACCAACCTTTATTTTTTGTATTCACTGTTGGAAGTGGAGAAAAAGACCGCTTGTACATGTCTGAGGCCCTTCACGTGACGGGGGTGACATGATAGGGGGTACTTTCATGACCAGAGGGACATGTCACCAAGGCTTCTGTTGTGTCTTCAAAACACATGGGCGTGTGTCAAGATATTCATGACCTAAAAAATCTCTCATATTTTGGATATTTTTATCCTTATTTCCCAAACATTTTTGGGTGGATTTTTAGGCATTTGTCAATAGTCCTGTTATGTGATCCGGACGAACTCATCTGGAAGTCATCGCATGATCAGTGAGTGTCTTAAGACACCTTATCCAGAAGAATGGGACTTTTTCAATGGGGATTCATGAGATATTCCATTAGGATATGTGGTTTTTATGACCTTATGATAGTTAGGCGATTGTATGTCATTTGGAAGGTTATACAATCTGGGAGTTCTGGACACCTTCTTCTTCCTTTTCTTTGTAGGTAAAATAATACTCCTATTTAGGTATTTATACCATTTAGTATTTATTTATGCCCATTCGGTTCGTTTCAACAACCAAATTTACCTAAAACTAAATCTAACCCTAAAATACTAAACACATAACCCGCAAAAATAACATGTATCCCCCTAATTGAATCCTAATGAAAATCCCAAAACTACACCTTACTAAACATCCTAACATAAACCATAACACCCTAAATCTTTCAAATAAAACTAAACCCTAAAACCAACCCCTAAAAAATTATCCCCTTAACCTAACACATGAACATAAAACTTACCCCATGTCCTCCAAATGTGAATATAAACCTATTCTCTAAAATTATTCAACAAGCTACACCTAAAACCTAAATCTTATGTCCTAAACACTAAACCCCCTAACCCCTAACTTGTAACTACCAAATATAAACCCTAAACACCCTTACAAAATCCCATAAACTTACCCATAAAATAACTGTGTAACCCATAACCCATAACCTAAATATAAACATACACCTTAAACTTAATACTTAACCTTTACACTAAACCTAACCTCAACACCCTAAACAAATAACAATATAATCCCTAAACCATAACCATATAACTGATAAACTAAACCCAAAAATCTAACCTATAACCACCAACCTAATCCCAAACCTACACCTTTACCATAAACTCAGAAACTACTGTGTAAATTTAATTCTTAAACAACTAAATAATCGTTTTGACCACTAATGCTAATGCCTACACACCAAAGACAAACTATACACCCCATACATTAACCGACCCCTAAACATAGACACATAAACCCATAAAAAAATGTAATCCCAAACCATTACAATCACTTAACCTAAACCCTAAAATAGAAACCAAACACCCAAATATAATCCTTAATTCAAAAGAATAAATATAACACCTAAAAACCATCTCTCACACCCTAATTTAAACCTAACCATTTAACCTAAATCTAAATATACACACTAAACCATAAACCCTAAAAATATTAACTCTTAAAATAAATACTAAAATAAACTTATGTAACCCAATAATTACATACATAAATATTACGTCATTTTAAATTAATAATTAATATATACATTCCCCAAAAAGAAAAAGGTTTAGTGTCTTTATATACTCGATCAACACTAAAATTATTTATGATCAATTGTCAATGACTCCCATAATAATTCAACATGTTTAGTACCCTTATAAAAATATCATACATAAAACCTTCCTTAATAACCTAGGGAGGAGAACATAAGAAAAGGTGAGTTCAAATACTCTGTAAGGGTAAACATGGGAGATATGAATCTTAACTGAAACAAATATTATAATTATTTTATTATAACATAATCACATGAATATTGTAAATATAAAAGATTCATACATAGAAAATAATAGATCACTGCTATGAAATAATGGCATGTCCATAGGCATGTTTCATAAGATTGTCAAATCACAAATCATTATTCATGATTCATAACATAGGCATGTGGAATCATAATCATAGTAAATTTTTATCTTGTGAATAATGATATTATAAATCATATGAACCCATAATCCAATGAACATAGCTATCAAAAATCATATCCACACATAATATTTTGATCACAGATAGCAGCAATCTTACTCACACATCATGATGTGAACATAATTATCCAAAATCATGTTCATTTTAATAATCATAGTCTCATGAGATATCAATAAAACATTAACCAATGCATTGGAGGGATATATAATTTTATTCCCACACATAACATAATGAATCCCATAAATAAGTGTTCTATAAGAACATACAAAAATTCATCAATTTTTCATTGGATAAACCATGAAAAACAATTGGGTTTCATAAATATTTCATTGTATAATAATTAACCCATGGGAAAGAAGCACATTTCATAGAATAATCCTTAAAAAATCATCATTAAAATCCATCTAGATAATTAGTGTGGATAATATTATAATATCATAACCCCATTAAAACATAAAAATTATTAATAGGTGTTAACAAAGATGAATAATCTATTTCATAAAGTCAATTAAAATTCACTTTAAAAATCAAGAGAAAATTTACCTTTTCTACTGTTGAAAAAAAAAACTAAAATTTTGCAAAAAAATAAGAATATGAATTTGTTTTGAAAATTTTTAAACATGTAATGTAAGATTCGTGATGATGGAAGTATATGATGGAAGTAAAATCCATTAATTTTAGATACATTTAAAATCATTCTTTTCACTCTTTTATAAATATTCAATAGTGAGTCTTAGAGAAAAATTGCTAAAATATTACATTTAATTAATTGTAAATAAATTAAAAGGTAATAAAAATAAAATTTATGAAAACTTCAAGTTTTGATAAAAAATTAACTAACATTTCGAATAACACATACTTGGATAAGAAATATTATCAACTCAAAAAGAAATAATAATACGGGATTTTCTTAAAAACATTTTCTTGATCATTTTAATTAAAAAAGTTGAAGATGACACTGATACTTGAAAAAATATGGAATGACTATAGTAGAAGTAAATATATGTGTTTTATAATATAATTATTTTACAATTTCCCTCAATGGAAATTTAGCATAGGAAATCCCTAAAAGATTATAAATTCTAAGATAAACCCTTACCTCATGTCTCGTCCTACTTTAAACATGTTCAAAACTCTTTTATAACGAATATAGATTTATTATTAATCTATTCTAGAACCATATTCATTATTATATATCATTACATTAAAATTTTGAATTATGTACCCATTAAAAATTCATTATTAAAATATTTATTTGGGTACAAATTGTTCTATATTCCATGACGGTTTTGGTTCAGCATTTCCTATATTTTCCCGTTAATATTGGTTTCATCACCTCTAGAATCATAATAATGTAATAATTAACATATTTATTCATTAAATACACTTTTATAACCCTCCATATAAGGTAGCGTTGAAAAATTAATTACATCACTTCATGGATACAGTAGTCTATATAGATGCATGACCGATGTTTCCAATTTTAGATGGATGAAATGAATGAAACGTAAAAAATATTTAAACATTAATGAATCATATATATCATAAATATAGTTTATTTCTGTTAAATAAATCCTCATTACCATCCCTGAAAAACATAAATGAAAAATGAATCACATCACTTCTTTGAGGTAGTTGCCCACACGTATGCACGAGTGATGTTATCATTTTCCAATAGATATCCAGGTAAGAAGTATGATGGTATTTTTTCTTTATAGAATCATAATAATTTAATAAGCACACATATATCCATTATATTCATCAACATATACATCCATGAGATAGTGATTATAAACTAATTACATCGTTAATTGGTGATGATAGTCCGTATGTACAAACAAGAAACACTTTCATTTCCCATTGGATAGAAAAGGAGATGAAAATGGGTTATACCATTCACATAATAAAATTTCATTATATGTAATATATTTTTTTTATTATATAATCATGTTTAATGATTATTTTAAGGGGATGGGAGAATGAATATACATGAAAACAATCAATTAATATTTTTACATCATCGTTGAGAAACCTCCATTGGATCTCTACTTTAAGACCCTTGAGATGGTCGTTTTGGAAGAAAAAAAAATTTATATAATGTGTATGTAAGTTAAAAAAATATTCTGTCAGACTTTGGTCAATCTAAGTCACGTAATAATGTGTGAATAAAATATGAGTGGAGATGACCTTTTATAAACGAGGTTCATTGAAAACTTATAAATATTAAGGACATTAAAATATAATAATGCCATCCTCATGGAAATTGGTTCAAAACTGGATTTATTTTGAATATGGTGTGATATAGGGTTTAAATACATTCAAACAAAATGATTTATAAATGTTTTAAGGTTATTTTATCACTTATTTATTTACTTTAACCCCACGTTAACTCTTTTAACCTTTATAGTATTAATTAATTTTTTTACCTCAGTTACAATTTATTATGACCAAAAATAAAAATTAAATATTTTAAAAATCTATAAATTATTATTTAAAATATGGAAAGCATTTTATCAAATTCAATTCCAACAAGGGAATGGAATTATCTTAAAAATAAACTATAAATTATGATGAGATTTTTTATTAGAAAATAAGCATTTTTCATGTATAAAATGAACTTATTCTAATTATATACTACGAAATTACCATTATATGAATGTAAATTTATTTAATTGAATATATAATATAGCCATTTCATTAAAATAATTTATCAATATATATTATATAAAACTATTAAAGTAAAAATACATCATTTACTTAAAATGATTTTTTAAAAGTCCCTCTTACCTTCAAATTATTTTGTATTTATTTATATCAAATTAAAAAAATATGAATTATTATTTATTAGTTTCTAATATATTTTATCAAAATAAAATTTTCATAGTGATTATAATATATTATGTAAAAAATACTAAATTATCTTGAAAAAAATATACATTAATTTTAAATTATTTTATTCTTGACATTTCAAAATTGAGTATTATTTTAATTGTAAATTTTCAATAAAATTGTATTAAAGAAATATTTTATACATTTATTTCATAATTTGGATTTTCCTATCCAAACCCTCCAATCCAACAGTTGGGTTATATATAACATAATATATAAAATGTGGTTCATTTATGTTCATTGTTTTATATAGAGAAAGATATCAACGTAATCAAATTTAATAAAGGGAAATTTGTATTCTAAAATCATGGATTTTTACATTATACCCCCTTATAAAAATAAAAACCTAGAAATTTTTCTAATCTAACACAAAAAAACAATAATACTTATTCCTCATAACATCCTTGAGTTCCCATGTGGCTTCCTCAAGGAGATGGTTTAACCCCAAAACATTTACCAAGTGAGGGGTCTTATTTCATATCAAATTCTCTATATGATCCATAATCCCCATTGGTTATTCAACATAATAAAGATCATGGTCAAATTGTATGGATTATTAGTTTAGTACAAGTGAATAATAAAATATATACTTCCACATAAAAGATATATAGAACAGATCATGAAGTTGAGAGAGATTCAGTGGAAGAAGCAAGCAGTAATCCACACGTTGAGTTGAATGTTTTACTTTATATGATTTTTATATTTTGTTTTTAAAATCACAACACAGTTTCATGAAAATTAGGTTTTACTATCTTATATTTCCTATTCCTTTTAGACTGTTTTTGTAGAAAAATGTTTATTCTATTGGATATATAAAACTTTTTTAAAATAATGAGTATAAACATTACACACCATTTCTATAATTAGTATGACTAAACTATGAACCATCATAAAGAATAAATATAGTCCATTGAACTAAAAAATATATTCCATCATACTGAATATGTCTTGTCAATCAGACTCACTATGTCTAGTCTATTATACAAAAAATGTCCATTACATAAGACTTATTGTGTTTATTCCATCAGATTGACTGAGTTTATCCCATTAGACCGACCAAGTATAATCTATAATACTAACATATTCTGATTAATTAGGATCGAAACAATTTTTTCCCTCATAGTTAATTTTATAATTAAATGGTTAGAAATATTTCTTGTAACACCCGAGACTTTTATGTTATATAAATCATCAAAAAATCTTTTTCTACACAACACTTGCTTGGCTTGCTTTACACGAAATCGCGACCTTCCTCGATAGCGTGCGTCGTACGCAATACCGAGTTTCACTAAACAACGATATGCTATTAAAATATTATTAAAACTAGCCGTTATGAATAGTAATAACCACTTTTTGAAATTTTATAATTTTTTTTTCAAAATGGACTTCATTTTTGGATTCGGAATATCGAAATTATCCTAGGGTGAAATTTTGGTATTTTTCTGAAAACTTTCAATTTTTGATGAATAGTGAAACCACTAAGTGGTAGTTAAAAAATGAATTTTTCATAAAACTTAATTTTACCGCTTCTGTGAGTGGAATTTCGAAAATCCGAGAGACACGGTTAATATCAAGGACTAAAATGTGGTTCAATGAGATGAAAATAATTTTTGGTGAATAGTAACTTTTTACTTTTTTTTTACCACGGTAAAAAATAAATAGGATAATTAAGGGTAAAGATGATATTATTATTACCCTAACACAGGTCCTAATTGTATTGGATAAGTGTAATTCGACCAAAAAGAAACTTAGGAATAAAATATGACCATTTAGGCCCACTTGGATTAGATTAGGACATTTATTATTAATTTATTTAAAGAAGGGTTAAAATAGTTAAAATCAATGTTTAATAAGTAAATAATTTTTAATATGTGGTTATACATAAGATAAATTCGACTATAAATATTCATTAGAAAGATAAAACGATTTACTACATAATGGTATTTTATTTGTAATTTTTATTTATTAAATAATATAATTTATTTATGACACAATAATGATGCAGTAATTATCTTATTAATGAAATATTGACATAATTGATGTTATAAACACCAAAATAAATGTAATTTGAGACTTTTTATGAATCCAACTAATTTTCTAGGTTAATATGACAAGTTAGTATTGATTTAATTAACTTGGTTTGAACTAATAATTTGGTTATGATTTTCACAAAAATAAATTACTAAATAGTGTCAAAATTGACATAAAATAGTTTTTAAAACAAATATTATATTGGTAATTGTTATTTTATTCCTAAAAATATAAGGTTCGGCCAAGTGACTTAGATAAGGTTATATATATTAATAATAAACAACTTGGGGTTCGTTTGGTTGCTTATAGTAAGTTTATTAACCTTATAGTATAAGAACACAAGAAGACATGGTAAAAGTAAAATTATTTAACTTAGAGTTAAATCTAATTGATAAGGTTAAAATAATAACCTAAACTTGTCTAAATCCTATTGGTTGATAGGATTTCGACCCATCCCCACTTTAGCTCCGAAATAAGACCCTTTGGAACCATTATAAACCGATTTTGACTTTAATATAAAATAATATTTTGAGATATTCCTAAGGTGCCCCTCTCCTCCCTTATAAAAGGGCACCTCCTCCCCCTCCTCCTCACACCAATTTGAGCACTAAATCTCGGCCAAACCCTGCCAAAATCCCTTCTCCACTTCCCTAGAATAATCCTAGAGGTCCTGGTTATCTTCAAAGACCAATCTTAGTTCCCTAAGTGGAGGATTCAAAGAAGCATTTCAAAGAAGAGGTAATATCCATTACCGATCTTTTCAATTTTTTCTTCTTCAACTTCTTCTTCCTTTAATTGTTTCATGATAAAGTAATAACATCAGTATTACTTACATACTGATATGTTATTATAAATATGAAACAACCCTAATTCATCTTCTATCCATCCTATGGAAAAATGAAATCACCGCGCGTGCGTACGTACGGAATACCGTCTCCACGCCGTGGTGTAATCTATTTTCCACCATCACCTTACAAGGATGGGTATAATGGTGTAATGAGTAACTATATATTATTATTATAAAGTGATATTGATACTGAAATAGTATAAATACACTTAAAAACAATTCCACGATCATGGGAACAATATCATCGCTCGTGCGTACGTACGGAATACCGTCTCCACGATGTGATGTGACTCGTTCTACATGATCATCATTACATAGTAATTATATAAATGAATTGAATGAATAAATATGATATATGTTACACTAATACCATTCTGGATATAAGGTATCTATAACCTTAAAAGAAGAATAAGAATTTATTCGGCAAAACACGCATAAGAACAAAAGGCAATAAAGACCCGAGTAACAAGTAACAATGAAATATTACTAATAAGAAGCTAAGAATATGACCATATATGATATCATATCATTATGTATGATTCTGGAATAATTCAATAACATTATTTAAACCATTATACAGGAGCTTCGAACACGCACAAAGAAAATCAGACCTATGGTAAGGGAAATATCACAATCTCATTTTTATCCGAGATTGTTTATACTTTGGAATTTACTGGGGTGTATTTTATCATCTACATCCATATTTCCTTGATATGTAATATTATTTCCATCCACCTAAAATTGTTTAAATCCAATTTTACCCTTCGGTAAGTTTTTAGTAAAAGATATGAAAGGAATCTTTTGTCGTTTTTCATACGAGGTACTTTTTGACTTTTCCGACAAAAGTACGAGAAGAATGTTTTTTTTAACTTATACGGCATGAATGGATTTTTAAAACAATATTTCCAAGAAGCTTAATTTAAAAGTTTTCAAGTTTATTTTTAATCAAATTCTTTTAGTTTAAAATTGTATGACATGTTAAGAAAGGAAAAGTGTTTTTGAAGTAGAAAGGATATTTTCCTCAAGAATGACGTTCAAGTGTTTTATCAAAATTATTTTCCATCTAAGATAATAAAGGGTTATGTTTTTATCCCTATTATTACATTTATTTGATTATGTTGTGATGGAATTATTTTTATGAATTCCATTATCTTATATGAATTGTTTTATGATGTCATGATGTTTAAGAATCCCATTTTTATTACATGGATTATGTAATGATGTATGATTTATGATTTTGTGGCACACATAAGAATGGTATCATTATGAGATGGGTGGGACCTATATCTCCTTCCAATGCATTGGGTAAAGATTTTATATCTCATGAGATAGACATGGCTGGAACGGTAGGTTATACCGGTTCAGTGAAACAGGACTGAAATGAGGGTGACTCGGTTCAGAAAGGGACTTTGTCCACTAAGATAGTCTTGGAAATGAGTCTTGACTAACAAGAAATGATTCTCTATGATTATGTGTGTATGCCACAAAGTTTCATGTTTTAAGTTATGATTATTGTGATTACATTTCACTTCCATGATTTATCCCATGTTATGAAATTGTGATCTCTTTTGCAGGTTAAGATTTCCAAAAGTTATGTGCTTATGTATATGATGTGATTGATATTTCTTTTGTTTACCCTTACTGAGCATTTGAGCTCACCCTTTTGTATGTTTTCTTTCCCCAGGTCAGGAAGAAGGTTATTAAGTAAGATATGCCAAAAGGGACTATAGATATGATGAAATAAATGGGAGACAGTGTAGACGCTTTATGAACCAGTTGTTTATGTTTCCCAGTTTCTAAAGACACTATACCTATACAGTCCTTTCATGGTTTTGTTATATGTTGTAATAAGTATGCTTCAATTTTGAAGTATTAACAATGTATGTAAAGTATGGGCCATTATAGTTGGTATCAGAGGAAAGGTATAGTCAACCTTTGGAAACTAGGATGTGAAAGCCTTAGTAAGAACCCTAAGGATAAGTCTAAGCATAGAACACAATCTTAGTGTTTTAGAAATGGCCATGAATAACCTAGGATAAGACCTTAAGTGTGAAATTTTATTCTTGATTATGTGGTTTTCCTATTATAATTAGTGTTGCTCACACTATTATTCTTGGTTTTAGTCAATGGCTGGAACCCGAAGGAACCGTGTTAATGCAGAATGCGACGAGCAATGCAATGATTGTCCCCCTGAGCAACCAAACGTTATGGGAGCTGGAATGCAAAATCTTGTAGCCATGTTCACATAACTTTCTCAAGCTATGAATCATGCAGGACTTCCAAACAAGCAAAGTAAGGAGCAAAATTCTGTTGAATCCTTCATGAGGCAGCGTCCACCTTCTTTCAGCCGGTCAACTGATCCATTAGTTGCTGAACAATGGATTAGTACTACTGAAAAGATATTTTCAGTTCTTCAATGTTCTGAACATGATAAAGTCATCCTAGCAGTGTATCGTTTGGAAGGAGATGCTGATCAATGGTGGAATCTTATTAAGAATACGAGGCAAAGGGATGAAATTGATTCCATGGAATGGGACGAGTTCAAGAACTTATTTTTCAATAAGTACTTCCATCGTATTCTCCGAACAAAGATGGAGAAAGTGTTTCTTGAACTAAAGAAAAAGGATGATGAATCTGTTGGTACCTATGAAGAAAATTTTACAAGACTTGCAAGGTACGCTTCTGGTATTATTATCCAACCTGAGAGTAAGATCGATCGATTCTTTAGTGGCTTAAAACCAAGTCTTCGAATGGCATTATCCATAAGGGACTTCAATAGCTACGAGGAAATCGTTCGATGTGCTCTCAAAGTCGAGATGGAGATTGGAGTAACCCATCAGTCATATGGGTTTGATAAGAAGAGGAAAATGGAATTCAAAGGAAAATCTAAAGAGCACACTGAAAAGAAGATGAGCTTTCCCTTATGCTCAAAGTGTGGAAAGAAACATGGAGGGAGTTGTCTTAAAGGGACAAGTAAATGTTTCAAATGTGGAAAGGAAGGTCATCGGGCAATTGAATGCCGCGATGATGGGAAGAAGATGTCTAATGATGCAAACAAAGGAAGGGATACACAGAATGAACCTACTACACTTCAATGTTTCAAGTGCAAGGAGATGGGGCATTATTCCAATAAATGCCCTAATCCAAGGGTTGATGATGATGGTCGACGTCAAAAAACTCTCAAGGCTAAAGACAAAGGAAAGTCACATGCAATTTCTATCAGCGATGTGGAGTACGATAACGATGTGGTGAAAGGTACACTTACCATCCACTCTAAAGTAGAAAATGTTTTATTTGATTCTGGATCCACCCACTCTTTTATTTCTGAAGAATTTTCTAAGGGTATCACCGTATTACCTCAACAATTAGATGTTGAGTTATCTGTGACAACACCTAATGGCACAACAGTCGCATCAAAAGATTATACCTCTTCTCTGATCGAAAATTGTGGGAAAGTGCTTCCTGCAAATCTTGTGATCCTTCCTATAGTGGAATTTGATATGATTCTTGGCATGGATTGGCTTTATTTATATGGAGCTCATATCAATTTCCAAAGAAGGGAAGTCACATTTCATATTCCAGATCAATCTATGATCGTATATCAATGCAAGGATGAACATAACCTTCCAGTGGAAATTTCTTCCTTTTATGGGTATTGATTCCACTAAATGAAGTTTATTTATCTCAAATGGTTGGTGCGAAACTCACGATTAAGAATATTCCCATCGTACGGGAGTTTGATGATGTTTTTCCAGAGGAATTACCGGGTCTTCCACCAAATCGTGAATTTGAGTTTTCAATAGAACTCGTACCGGGTGCTTTGCCTTTTTCAAAGACACCTTATAGAATGGCCCCAATTGAGTTGCAGGAATTGAAGAAGCAACTCCAAGAGAATCTTGATAAAGGATTCATACGCCCTAGTGCGTCACCTTGGGGAGCACCTGTTCTATTTGTTAAGAAGAAAGATGGATCAATGAGACTCTGCATTGATTATCGAGAACTTAACAAGATCACTATCAAGAACAAATATCCTCTCCCGCGCATTGATGACCTATTTGACCAACTAAGCGGAGCTCAATACTTTTCCAAGATTGATCTTCGTTCAGGGTATCATCAATTAAGGGTCAAAAGGGAGGACATACCAAAGACGACTTTCTGTACAAGGTATGGACACTATGAATTTATAGTGATGCCATTTGGTCTTACTAATGCCCCTGCTATCTTCATGGATCTGATGAATAGAGTCTTTAGAGACAATCTTGATCAATTTTTGGTAGTCTTTATAGATGATATTCTTGTCTATTCAAAGAGCAAGGAAGAACATGAAGGTCACTTGAGAATTATATTGAAGCCCCTAAGAAAGGAAAAGCTTTATGCCAAATTTACCAAGTGTGAATTTTGGCTTCAAAAAGATGCATTTTTGGGTCACATAATCTCAAAAGAGGGGATATCTGTGGATCCAGCAAAAACAGAGGTTATCGAAAGATGGTCGAGACCAACAACAGTAACTGAGATATGAAGTTTTCTTGGTTTGGCTGGATATTATTGACATTTTGTGAAAGATTTTTCACGATTATCTAATCCACTCACCAAGTTGACTCAGAAAGAAGTTATGTTTGTCTGGACGGAAGAATGTGAAGAGAATTTCAAGGAGTTGAAAAGAAGGTTATCCAGTGCACCTGTGCTCACACTGCCTTATAGTGGAGAATGGTTTGTGATCTATAGTGATGCATCCAAGAAGGGATTAGGGTGTGTTCTTATCCAAAATGATATGGTGATAGCTTATACCTCACGACAGTTGAAAATACATGAGCAAAATTACCCAACACATGATTTGGAGTTATCTGCGGTAATATTTGCATTAACGATTTGGAGGCATTACCTTTATGGTGAAAGGTGTGATATTTATACTGATCATAAAAGTTTAATGAATATTTTCACACAAAAGGAGCTGAATATGCGTCAAAGAAGATGGTTGCAGCTGATTAAGGATTACGACTGCTCAATCCATTACCACCCTAGGAAAGCAAACAAGGTGGCAGATGCATTAAGTCGACAAGACCATGCTAGTTTATCCATGATGAGGATCACAAAAGATCCAATATTTATGGATTTATAAAGGATGGATCTTGGAATTATAATGGAAGGGGAAAAATCTTATCTTTGTCAAATGAATGTTCAACCATCTATACATGTGAAGATTAAAGAGGCACAGAAAGAAGATGTCGAGTTACAAAAGAAGGTGAGAAATGTTCCTGAGTTAAACCTTGATTGTGATGGGATAATAAAGTCCAGGAATCGGGTTTGTGTTCCTCCCATCCCCGAATTAAAGAAGGAGCTGCTGGATGAGGCTCATAGTTCTTCATTCTCTATTCATCCTGGACGCACGAAGATGTATAGGGACCTGAAAGAGTACTTCTGGTGGGATGACATGAAAAGAGATGTTGCTGAATATGTCTCTCGATGCTTGGTTTGTCAACAAGTTAAGGCTGAGAGACAGAAGTCTAAGGGGATGTTACAGACATTACCTATACCCGAATGGAAGTGGGAAAACATCACTATGGACTTTGTCACAGGACTTCCTAAAACATCCAAAGGCAATAATTCTATCTGGGTCATAGTTGATCGTCTTACAAAGTCTGCACACTTCATTGCAATTAGAGAGGATTTCTCTATGGATCAGCTTTCCAGGATATATGTAAAGGAAGTGGTAAGATTGCATGGAGTACCACTTTCTATTATATCTGATCGGGATCCGAGATTTACCTCGAAGTTCTGGCGAAGACTTCAGCATACTCTGGATACAGAGTTGAGTTTCAGCACTGCTTATCATCCTCAGATAGACGGTCAGTCTGAGAGAACAATTCAAACCCTAGAAGATATGTTGAGAGCTTGCTCTATGGATTTCAAAGGAGGTTGGGATCAACACCTACCTTTGGTGGAATTTTCTTATAATAATAGCTTTCACTCCAGTATTCAGATGGCTCCTTATGAAGCTCTCTATGGAAAGAAATGCAGGACTCCAACTTGCTAGGATGAAGTTGAGGAAAGAAAACTATTAGGACCTGATCTCGATGATGAAATGGCAGAAAAGGTCAGATCTATTTAACAACACATAAGAGCAGCTCAGAGTTGACAGAAAAGTTATGCCGACAACCGAAGAAAAGACCTAGAGTTTGAAGTGGGTGATAAAGTGTTCTTACGAATATCTCCCTGGAAGAGGGTTATGAGATTTGGAAAGAAGGGGAAGTTGGGCCCTAGATATATCGGTCCTTTCGAAATACTAGATCGTGTAGGGAAGGTAGCTTACCGATTGGCGCTTCCACCGAATCTCTATCAAGTTCACGATGTGTTCCATGTATCTCTCTTGAGAAAGTACATACCTGATCCTTCACATGTACTCAGCTCAGAAGTTGTACCGCTGGAGCAAGATCTTTCTTATGAAGAACGACCGATAGAGATTATGGATCGTAGCGAAAATGTCTTACGAAACAAGACCACTTGCTTGGTGAAAGTTTTATGGAGGAACCACCAATTAGAATAACCTCATGGGAACATGAGGATATGATGAGGGAGAGGTATCCTCATCTGTTTGTTACAAAGTGACGAATTTCGAGGGCGAAATTCATTTTAAGGGGGGAAGAATATAACACCCGCGACTTTTATGTTATATAAATCATCAAAGGAATCTTTTTCTACACAACACTTTCTTGGCTTGCTTTACACGAAATCACGACCTTCCTTGATAGTGTGCGTCGTACGCAATACCGAGTTTCACTAAACAACGATATGCTATTAAAATATTATTAAAACTAGCCGTTATGAATAGTAATAACCACGTTTTGAAATTTTATAAATTTTATTTTTCAAAATGGACTTCATTTTTGGATTCGGAATATCGAAATTAGCTTAGGGTGAAATTTTGGTTTTTTTCTGAAAACTTTCAATTTTTGATGAATAGTGAAACCACTAAGTGGTAGTTAAAAAACTGAATTTTTCATTAAACTTAATTTTACCGCTTCTGTGAGTGGAATATCGAAAATCTGAGAGACACGGTTAATATCAAGGACTAAAATGTGGTTTAATGAGATGAAAATAATTTTTGGTGAATAGTAACTTTTTACTTTTTTTTTACCACGGTAAAAAGTAAATAGGGTAATTAAGGGTAAAGATGATATTATTATTACCCTAACACATGTACTAATTCTATTGGATAAGTGTAATTCGACCAAAAATAAACTTAGGAATAAAATATGACCATTTAGGCCCACTTGGATTAGATTAGGACATTTATTATTAATTTATTTAAAGAAGGGTTAAAATAGTTAAAATCAAAGTTTAATAAGTAAATAATTTTTAATATGGGGTTATACATAAGATAAATTCGACTATAAATATTCATTAGAAAGATAAGAAGATTTACTACATAATGGTATTTTATTTTTAATTTTTAGACATTAAATAATCTAATTTATTTATGACACAATGATGATGCAGTAATTATCTTATTAATGAAATATTGACATAATTGATGTTATAAACACCAAAATAAAAGTAATTTGAAACTTTTTATGAATCCCACTAATTTTCTTGGTTAATATGACATGTTAGTATTGATTTAATTAACTTGGTTCGAACTAATAATTCTGTTATGATTTTCACAAAAATCAATTACTAAATAGTGTCAAAATTGACATAAAATAGTTTTTAAAACAAATATTATATTGGTAATTGTTATTTTATTCCAAAAAATATAAGGTTCGGAAAATTGACTTATATAAGGTGATATATATTAATAATAAACAACTTGGGGTTCGTTTGGCTGCTTATAGTAAGTTTATTAACCTTATAGTATAAGAACACAAGAAGACATGGTAAAAGTAAAATTATTTAACTTAGAGTTAAATCTAATTGATAAGGTTAAAATAATAACCTAAACTTGTCTAAATCCTATTGGTTGATAGGATTTCGACCCATCCCCACTTTAGCTCCGAAATAAGACCCTTTGGAACCATTATAAACCGATTTTGACTTTAATATAAAATAATATTTTGAGATATTTCTAAGGTGCCCCTCTCCTCCCTTATAAAAGGGCACCTCCTCCCCCTCCTCCTGACACCAATTTGAGCACTCAAGCTCGGCCAACCCCTGCCAAAATACCTTCTCCACTTCCCTAGAATAATCCTAGAGGTCCTGGTCTTCTTCAAAGACCAATCTTAGTTCCCTAAGTGGAGGATTCAAAGAGGCATTTCAAAGAAGAGGTAATATCCATTACCGATCTTTTCAATTTCTTTCTTCTTCAACTTCTTCTTCTTTAATTTTTTCATGATAAAGTAATAACATAAGTATTAATTACATACTGATATGTTATTATAAATATGAAACAAACCTAATTCATCTTCTATCCATCCTACGGAAAAACGAAATCACCGCACGTGCATACGTACGGAATACCGTCTCCACGCCGTGGTGTAATCTATTTTCCACCATCACCTTACAAGGAGGGGTATAATGGTGTAATGTGTAACTATATATGATTATTATAAAGTGATATTGATACTGAAATCGTATAAATACACTTAAAAACAATTCCATGATCATGGGAACAATATCATCGCTCGTGCGTACGTACGGAATACCGTCTCCACGATGTGATGCGACTCGTTCTACATGATCATCATTACATAGTAATTATATAAATGAATTGAATGAATAAATATGATATATGTTACAATATTACCATTCTGGATATAAGGTATCTATAACCTTAAAAGAAGAATAAGAATTTATTCGGCAAAACACGCATAAGAACAAAAGGCAATAAAGACCCGAGTAACAAGTAACAATGAAATATTACTAATAAGAAGCTAAGAATATGACCATATATGATATCATATCAATATGTATGATTCTGGAATAAGTCAATAACATTATTTAAACCATTATACAGGAGATTCTAACACGCACAAAGCAAATCAGACCTAAGGTAAGGGAAATATCACAATCTCATTTTTATCCGAGATTGTTTATACTTTGGAATTTACTGGGGTGTATTTTATCATCTACATCCATGTTTCCTAGATATGTAATATTATTTCCATCCACCTACAATTTTTTAAATCCAATTTTACCCTTAGGTAAGTTTTTAGTAAAAGATATGAAAGGAATCTTTTGTCGTTTTTCATACGAGGTACTTTTTGACTTTTCCGACAAAAGTACGAGAAGAATGTTTTTTTAACATATACGGCATGAATGGATTTTTAAAACAATATTTCCAAGAAGCTTAATTTACAAGTTTTCAAGTTTATTTTTAATCAACTTCTTTTAGTTTAAAATTGTATGACATGTTAAAAAGGAAAAGTGTTTTTGAAGTAGAAAGGATATTTTCCTCAAGAATGAAGTTCAAGTGTTTTATCAAAATTATTTTCCATCTAAGATAATAAAGGGTTCTGTTTTTATACCTATTATTACATTGATTTGATTATGTTGTGATGGAATTATTTTTATGAATTCGTTTATCTTATATGAATTGTTTTATGATGTCATGATGTTTAAGAATCCCATTTTTATTACATGGATTATGTAATGATGTATGATTTATGATTTTGTGGAACACATAAGAATGGTATCATTATGAGATGGGTGGGACCTATATCTCCCTCCAATGCATTGGTTAAAGATTTTATATCTCATGAGATATACATGGCTGGAACGGTAGGTTATACTGGTTCAGTGAAACAGGACTGAAACGAGGGTGACTCGGTTCAGAAAGGGACTTTGTCCACTAAGATAGTCTTGGAAATGAGTCTTGACTAACAAGAAATGATTCTCTATGATTATGTGTGTATGCCACAAAGTTTCATGTTTTAAGTTATGATTATTGTGATTACATTTCACTTCCATGATTTATCCCATGTTATGAAATTATGATCTCTTTTGCAGGTTAAGATTTCCAAAAGTTATGTGCTTATGTATATGATGTGATTGATATTTTTTTTGTTTACCCTTACTGAGAATTTGAGCTCACCCTTTTGTATGTTTTCTTTCCCCAGGTCAGGAAGAAGGTTATTAAGTAAGATATGCCAAAAGGGACTATAGATATGATGAAATAAATGGGAGACATTGTAGACGCTTTATGAACCAGTTGTTTATGTTTCCCAGTTTCTAAAGACACTATACCTATACGGTCCTTTCGTAGTTTTGTTATATGTTGTAATAAGTATGCTTCAATTTTGAAGTATTAACAATGCATGTAAAGTATGGGTCGTTATATTTCTACCCATTGGAATGATTTTTATGGCATTGTAACGATGTTTTCAAAATGACATCTAATAGAGATGTACATGCTGAGCTATCAATCATACGCTCGTATGTATATATTGAAACCAACTTTGAGAATCATGAAATATGATCATTAGATATGTTAATATAAATAAATGGGCATTAAAGGATCTAGGATTTAACATTTTTCTGAAAACTACCCATCTAATTTGTTCCTCTTCTATAACCTATCATTACGTTTTCATTGTAAAATTTTCCTAATGTTTAAATTATATGAAATATGATTGAGGGTTTTAAATTCCTTAAAAAATTTCTCAATTGTATTAACTGTTTTATATATGGGTTTATATTGAGGGATTATAGGGATAAAAATAATGCTGACTCTAATTAGGATGATCGAGGGATTTCTGGAATAAGAAGAAAAAACTAATTCTGATATTTTTGATCGAGGGATTTCTTGATAAAGAAATACAACCCTTATGGTTAGATATAAAACTTGGTATAATCAATGTTAGAACATGTGACTTAATTAACTCTTAAGAATAAAGAGTATAAATACTTTTATAACTCTTTTTGTATGTCATTCTTACTTTTACTTTAAACTTTTCTTTTACCTATGTCTACAAGTTATTATATTTCTGTTGTGCATTATTATAGAAATATTATTTTATTAATATTATAAAATATAATATAATTGAAATTATATATTTCTTATATATTTACACTAATCAACATATGATAAATAATTATGATAAACAATGATAAATATAATTGGGTTTCAAAATAGTTTAGGTTTTTAAACTAAAATTCCCCCACCCCCTCTTGTATCCATTATAAACTCTTAGAGCCAACACTACCTTCCAGATATAATCAAGAAAATTGAAGGGACAGTTATATCTAGGTATCATCATTCCCTTATTTAAAATCTAATAACCTTCTTCCATAGATATATTATTAAGAATACATCATCACTTACTTTGTGCTATATATTTCACTGAAAATTTTCAGCATAACATTACTATTGACTACGATCTATATCGATGTTCTATTGAATGGATCTAAAATTATCTAAAATTTCCTAAACTATATTAGGATTAAATATATTTAATTATCCATATTCTACCCATCATGTAGGATTTCTATACATCCTTCTATAGAGGTCTTCATAAGCAGCCATCTAAAAGCTCGAGTGAAAGTTATTATTGTAGGAAAATTCGTTCAGATGATGGTTTCGATCCCAACCGCCTTTAAAATCCACAGAACAATATCCCAACATATATTTTAAGGTTTGTATGGTCATATTATATTAAAAATATGTATAAAGATGATATGAAATTCCAAAGTTTAACTCTATATGCTAAAGATGTTAAATAATTCCCTAAAACTATGAGGTAAACTTCAGATTCTGATCTGATAAAATAGAATGTGGTACTATATGAAACATTAAAAATTCCACAAATTATATCCTAAAAATAAGATCAAAAGATAAATCTTATCTATATTAAATAAAATTCATTCAATTATTAAGGTGATTTGTTATAACCGAAACAACATTATGGCCTTTAGATGTTTTGGGGACCTAATGATGGAATCCATGAGAATGTTCTCCAACTTCCATTCTAATAAGGATAATAGTTGTAACATACCATGTGAATTCAATATCTAATATTTAAATTTCTAGCATGCCGAAAAAATATATACATACTTTGAAATAAACCTTTTCATATTATCCCACTAGAAATACTCTTGGAGGTATCTATATGTCTTTATACTCCTAGGATGAATAGATAATGATAAACTATGAGCTTCCTCCAACAACTCCATCTTCATGTCTGGTGTTAATGGGACACATATATAGTTCTTAAGAATTATCATTCTATAATAATCATGGATGTACTCAATAACATTCATCACCTTCTTATGAAGTCCAATATCCTTCCTCTACACCTCTTTAAACATCAAATGGATAGGTGGTTAAACATTCATATGAGAAATATAGTAACATTAAACTATTATAAAGATATCAGGGCCTATATTTTGTAAATAAATAAGTATTATATCTATTAAAATCCCCATAATGGATAAAATTGCATATTCCTTCATATTCAAATCCATAATAACCTTGTTCACCTTCTAGGGGTGGTAATGTTTTGAACAATTATAATATTTAATCTAATACAACCATATCCCTTTTAACATATTCAACTCTTTGAATGTGAATATACACTTCAAAATTTTATTATCATTATATATATCACACATTTCACCACAAAGGTAATGCATTCCAATATTCCATGAAAAAATAATATCTTCGAACTCTAAATCATGAGTTGTGTAATTATACTATGGAATTTTCAATTTGATTGAGGCATAAGTTATCATAAAATTTTTCTACATTAGAACACACCTCAATCTATTCTTTGATGTATCACTATAGATTAGAAACCCTTATCTATAGTAAGGCAGTCTCAGCATAGGTGTACTGACCCACCTTCACATCAACTACTTAAAATTCTCTCCACGTTAATATGTATAAAGTAACTATGCTCCTTTATAATTAAAATTGGTTATTATATTTGATATCCATGAGGAATTTCTGAAAAAGCATCAGTAGTATCCTAGAAACCTAGGAAACTTATAACATAAGTCACCATGGTTAGTCTCAGAAATTTTGCAATAACTTATATATTTGAAGGATCCACTAATATACCCTTCTTGTGATTTTATAAACAAAGAATGAAACTTTATATATCATAAATCCATACTTGGTAAATTTAACATATAAATTATCATTCCTTAGGGTCTTCAACACAATCAACAAAATATCTTATTTTCCTCCCATACTCATTTAATATATATAAATATCATCTATAAATACTAACCAAATTGGTCATGGTAATCTATAAGTACTCTATTCATTAGATCCATGAAGATAATAGGGGAATTCGTATATACAAATGGAATAACTATAAAATCAAATATAGGAAAGGTTTTGATCGATATATCCTACCTTTTATACCACCATTGATGATATCCAAATTGAAGATAAATCATGGGAGAGTATTAATATTCTCATAATTAATCAAAGAAAATCATCGATATGGAGTATATGATACTTGTTCTTAACATTGATCATGTTAGGTTCCTGAGAAACAATTCATAGACACATTATACCATCAAATAATTAATAAAAAGTATTGGATCACCCCATGGAGATACACTAGTGAATATGAATACCTTTTTAAAATTATTCTAGAGTTTCTTCTTCTATTTCATTAATTCACTCAGGTTCATTCTATATGGATTATTTTAAATAGCTTCATCACAAAGTATGAGTAATATTGAAAACATAGCTTCATTGGGGGAAGACTAGGAAAGTCTTCAAGAAATTTATCAACATATTCATGAATAGTAGGAATATCATCAGTGTTGAGTTTCACAACCATTTGAGATAAATATCCCCCATGAATAGGTAGTAAAACCCACACAATGGATGTAATTTCCATTTTAATTTCATGTTCATCCTCACACTAATAGATGATCATAATTTTATTTTCGATATCAAATATAATCTACTTATTCTATAAAGTTAAAAGAGATATATATAATGAGAGAAATTAAATTCTAAAAATCACATAAAATTACACTAAAAGGAAAATAATTATATTTTCCTAGGTAAAATTATTACCAAATATAACATGAAAACCCTATATATAGAATATAGGAAAAGTGTGACATAACCATCGTAATCCACTTTAGTTATTAACATAACGTAAGGCCATTATTGGTCTAGGAATTTTCTATTGGATAAGGTAATTGTCTAGGTTAATTCCCAAGTTTCCCATATATAAGACATGGAACTATTTGTGGTACCTTAGAATAAAATTTATTTCCCTGCATAGAAATATTTAGTTTTACTTCAAGATTAGTTAATTTATTACCTTCATTTCCCCACAAAAAACATCCTCTCATTAAATTTATACAACTATTTGGGTGGTTTTTCCATGATTGTTGATATGTAAGAAGATGAATCTTATTCCCACTATCATCTTCATCACTAGAAATTTCTTAAAATTAAATTTTCATCCTATATAGTATATTCACAATATCCCCTATGTCTAGGTTTTTATTCATAATTTGAGATAAATGATTCTTCATAATCATAAATTTTCACACTCCAACTCCCATTTCATTTGGTTGCACATGAGGATGGTCATTTCTTTGTCATATTATTTATTTACACAATTCTTACTTCTTACAACCATTGACAAAAACTAAAAGTCTTAGTGTGAGTATCAAACATCAAAAATCAATGTTAGAAATAAAATGACTATGAAAATCATTATTAATGTCCAAAATTATGAAACCGAATTTCAACAAATAGAGCTTTATGTTCATCCCATATCACTAAGGATTATCATAGGTTGTCATAGATTCTTTCTGCTCATTATTCATAATGGTTTATAAAGAGAATGTTAATTAACCATGGAATTTCACTAGTATTTTCTAACATGGTTTATTGTTAGCCACTTTTTCCTACCACAGGTGAAGATCAAGTTAATACCTAACCAGTCTTTTAGGATTTCTACCCCTAGGTGAATCTATTATGGACCCAAAATACACTAATTTATATCCATACAATTATTTTATTTCTAGAAAAACACACAATACCTACTCTACCAAAAATTTAGGTTGTTACCTTACATATAAAATTATCCCCTATTTTTTTATAACAATTACCTAAACCTAATATCCAAAAAAAATAAACACTAATCTAATTTAAACTATAGAAATCCAAGTAATACATACATAAATAATACTTCATTTTAGATGAATATTTAATACATACATTCCTTATAACTGAAAAGTTTTATTGACTTTGGAGACTAGATATATATTCAAGTTATTTTTGAAAAATCATAAACATGTAACATAAAAAATGATTTTAAGTACCCTTCTATACATATCATGTTTATAAACTTTCTTTATAACTATATGATAGGGAACATAATAAATGGAGATATTAGATGCTTAGTTTTGACAAACATGAGGGATATAAATCATAATTGATCATAATATGATTATAAGGTTATGATAACATTATCAAGTGCATGTTCGTAACATAAAATATTGATACCTAGAAAACCATATATCATTACTCAAAAATTTCGGTATATAAAAAAGCATGGTTCTTAAGAGTTTCAAATTTAAAATCATCATTCATGATACAAAACATAAGAATATTGAATCATAAACCTAGAAAATCATGATATTGTGAGCATACAAATTCATAATCATGTCTTTGAAAAATATCTGTAACATATCTATTCACAATAATTTTCCACACAATCATGTGATATTTGATATATATGATCATACTCATGCATAAATATGTTAACATAGCTATTCACAATCATGTCCACTCTTATAATCATCATCTAATGATATATCTATATCACATTACCGAATTAAATGGAGGGATATATAATTTTGGACCCACCAGTTATAAAATTAAAACCCTAAATAATTGTTCCACAATATCATAACAAATTTCATCAATACATCATAGAATAACCTACGGAAAATAAATTGGTTTTATAAAGATTTCATTAGAACAAAATTAAGACATGGGAAATAAATGAGTTTCATATAATCATCTTAAAAAAATAATCATCACACATATAGAGAAAAAAGTGGATAAAATCATAATATCATAACCCCAAAGAACCATAAAAAAACTTATATTATTTGGACATATATGAAAAATCTATTTTATAGAATCATTTAAAATATTCATTGAAAATCAAGAAAAAACATCCCTTTTCTAGTGGTAAATTTCAGAAAACCTAAAATTCAAAAACTAAATGGAAATAGGGCATTCATTTTAAAATCTTATAAAGGAATAATTATGATGAATGACATGATGGTAGGGAAATCGATTCATTCTATATAAAACGAAAACATATTCACTTCACACTTTTTTAAAAAGTAAAGAGTGAGTCATATAGAAAACATTTGAAAATGTTCCTTTTAAAAAAATGAAAGGAAAGTAAAAGGTATTAAAAATAACTTTATCAAGTTTAGATACAAACATTCATAAATCATGTTTAAGAATGAGGAAATGGATGATTAAGATTCCCAACCTGAAAAGAAGAAATAAGGATTACTTTTATTAAAAATATTTTCTCAATCATTTTAAGTACCAAAGAGTGGTAAATCGAACTAATTCTTAGAAAATCAGGAAGAAATATATATGATGTTTAGAATATAAGTATCAGGTAATTTCCCTCAATGTAAGTTCAACATGGAAAATTATAAAAATAATAGATATTGTAACATGTACTCTTACTTGAAGTCCGATCTTGCAAAGTACAAATTCAAACCTCTTGTATAAAAAATATCGATTTATTATACATGTATTTCCAAACCATACTAATACATATCTTACTATAAATTTAATTCCCTTAAAAATTGAAAGTACATATCAATTAACAATTCTTTATTAAAATCATTATTCAATGAAAATTGGTTTGTTTTCCATGTAGGTGTTTATTTGATGGTTTCGGTAGTTGCAACTTGGCCAAGATTTATTAATCTATAAAATCAAAATAATGTCATAAGTATAATATATATTCGTTATATGCACTTATATAACCATATACTTATAAATATTATGTAAAATTAATTACATCATTTCATGGATATGATAGTCTTTTGATACGCACGAGTGATGTTTCCACTTTCTGATGGATGAAATGAAAGAAATTTAAATAATAATTAACCTTTGAAAAATGATATTTAGATCATAAATATCACATATGTTCTTTAAATCTATCCTTATTACTATAAATATAAAATATAAATGAAAAACAAATGAAATTTCTTCACGGAGGTGGTAGTCCATATGTACGCATGAGTGGATTTATCATTTTACGACAAATGGGAGGGTGGAAAGGTAGATAATAATTTATCATTAAAGAATCATAATTATTTCATCAACAATATATATAACCATTAAATAAATCAACATAACCATCAATGAGATGGTGTTGAAAAACAAATTACATCACTACATAGAGATGGTAGTCTGTGTATCATATTTCAGATAAACTAAGTGGCCTAGGAAGTTTTGTATAATAGAGGACATGATGTTCCATTTTTTAAGTGAGTTATGTGGGACACTTTTAAATATTAAAAAAATTTAAATATAGTATAGTTTTTCTCATTGTAAAGTATCTCAAAATTGATCAATTTAGAATATGGGATTATATGGGGTTGTAATACATTCATATGTCAATATTTAGACAAGTTTTTATGTTATTTTAACCCTTATCCCTTTAGTTAAACCCCTTGTTGTCCCTTTTAACCATTATTGTAATAATGAATTTTTTCCTTGGTCATTATTCTTTATTATTAAAAATTAAATTGACATATTCTCAAAATTTTTACAAGATGATTCTAAATATCGAAACCATTATATTAAATTCACCTCCTATCAGTGGTAGAAATTAATTTTAAAATGAACCCATAAAACACGATGAATTTTTTATAAAAATGTATTTTTTAAGAATAAAATGAACATAAACAAATTATTTATCTAATATTAAACATCATATTAATTTAGATTTATTTAATTTAATATATTGTTTACTTATATAAGTAAAATCATACATCAACACATATTATTTTAATTAATAAAAATATTGTTACTTTGTGCACTTAACAAACAGTTTTCCGAAAAATTTCCCTTTTACCTTCAAATAATTTTGTTTTAATTTATATCAAATTGGTAACCAATGTATAAATTAATACTCATTTATTTCCAATATATTTAATCAAAATAAATTTTCATTAGTTATTATGATATATATTTTATAGAGAAAATACAGTATCATGAAAATATATACATTAACAATAAATGATCATATTCTTTAAATTTAAAATTGAGTAATATATTCCTAAGGAATGTTCAATTCAAATATATTAATAAAATTTATTATTTATTAATTTAATATTTTGTTTAGTCTTATTCATACCCCTTGATCAATGGATGGGTCATATATAATATAATATATAAATCGTGGTTCGTTTAAGTTTAGTTTTTTGTGTAATGCAGGCTATCGAAGACATAGAATTTAATAATGAAAAATATATACTTTAAAATATTAGGGTATTAAATAAACCTAACCCCTAAACTATATTTAAGCCTAAACCGTAAATTTACAGCTAAAACCTAAACCCTAACCCCTTAATATATCCCCTAACCCTTAACCTAAACCCAACCAAAACCCACAAATAATCTCTAAACCTAACCCAACTTCTATCCACAAACATAAAAAAAACTAACATTATTTAATACTAAACCCTAATAATAACACTAGAAACTAAACCTTAAACATATCCTATGAAACTAAATCCTAAAAAACTAACCCCTCAACATAACCCCTAAACCTAACCAAGCCATCTAACCTCATAACCTAAACTTAAACCTAACATAAAAATAAACCTACACCCTAACCCTAACCCCTAAATATAAAACCATTTACTATCCCACAAAACTAAACCCTATATAAACCCCCCAAAACCCAGCTCTTAAGTCATAACCCCTAACAACTATCTAACCCCTAAAATCACTGACTGAAAGTTGTATTTTTATTTTATTAATGTCAAATAGGGAACAAGCCCCCTACCCGAAGAGTTCAGTGAGACCTAAAATGATGAAGTCCAAGGGTATCCCCTTGGACAAAGTTCTTACATACCTGGGGTAAAGAACCCACATTCAAGAACACCCTTCGAGGTTACTCTAGACCGCTCTCTCTATAAAGAGAATCCACCGTGAAGTTATCTTCCCATGGAATATGACGGTTAGCGCAATCATACGGGATCATAGCAGCGCATCTACATATGGTGTAAGTAAAGGCCCACAACACCTTCACTTTCCCATGCAAGGCCCGAATCAAGATCTCGGAGTCCGATTCCACTTCGGAGCATACCAGGGATAAATTGGTACAAAGATCCACACCTGTATGCAAAGCATGGACTTCTGCCCCTAATGAATTGCCTGAGCCATGGAATCTGCTGAAGGCCATAATAACCTAACCTTTTCCATCACGCACCAATCCACCTCCTCACATCATCCCATCCACGAATGAGCCATCAACATTAAATTTTAATCCCACTGTAGGAGGAACCCACCTTACCTAGCAGCCCGACGACCAGTAGAAAACCATCGACTTGTTTAGAAAATCACAAAGAGTTTGGTAATGTCGACCTCCTTTCAGAAGATTGCCTATTTTATGCACCATTCCTTTAATATTCACCAGCATTAAAGAAGGAGACCACCGGCTCTCAATGCGCGCCTTATTCCGTGCCTCCCAGATCGTACAGAAGATAGCTGTTAGCATAATGCCACAGATATTTGACCCCATCGTGTCCTAACCCGTACCTGAGAAACAGCTATCGAGGAACTCATGCATGGAGGACCAAGTCGTATTGAACCTTCCCCTAACATCCAAACTGGTCCAAAGGAAAACGACCCAGTCACTCTTAAGAAATAAATGCAGCACCGACTCCGACTGCGGGTGAGAGCAGTAGAAACATCTTGAAGCCAGATTAATTCCTTTCTTATGGATGTTTTCATCCATCACCAGAGCTTGTTTCCTTGCCCTACAAACCAGAAAGGACAACTTAGAGGGGAGATATTTACACCAAAGACGTGTTCCCCACTCATCGCAGATGCCCCCCCTGGATGATCAGATAGCGGTAGTTCTGCCCGTTGAATACCCCGGAGTTGGATTCCGTAAAACAGAGTTTGTCGGCTTCCACCGAGGACATAACCTTATTGTAGACTTCCATCTGCTCCGAGCTAAGAATAGCTTCCAGAATTCTGGGATGACGACTGGCTTCTTTAACAGTGAGGTTCGGAACTGGACAGTGAGGGAAGAAGAGCTTCTCCCCTGTCCAGTTATCCGGCCACAGGTTGATATCTCCGCGACCCACAACCCATCGTGAAGCCTTCTAGAGGATTTCCAAATGGAGTATAAATGATTTCCCCAGTCTGGAAAGCTTCCTAACCTCTCACTCCTCCCAATTCGGACCATACTTAGTCCTCATAATTTTATCCCATAATGAGTGACCCTCCAGAAAATCCTACGCTAACCACACTTGCAAGGATTGCATTGAGGCCACAATATATTTAAGACCGACCCCACATTCCTCCAATGATAATGCTAAACGAGACCAGGAAGCCCAGTCTGTTCTTCCTGATAGGTTGTCGTCCCAGAGAAATTTGTTCATAATCTTCTCCATAACGTCAATAGTTCCTCTGGGAGGGGTGATGACAGACAATACATGCATTGGAATAGATGAGACCACACTATTGATCAGAGTCACCCTGCCTCCAAAGGACAAGAACCTGGTTTACCAATTTAATATCTTTCCCAATATTTTATTTAAAATGTCTTCAAATAATACCTTTATTACTCTGCCGTTCGAGATAAGAGCCCCCAGGTAGGTCATAGGTAGCTGTTTCCTTTGGATACCCAAGTTGTCTTGAATGTTCTGGGCCCTCCGTCTTGAACATTTGTTGGAGATAAACACACTTCTCTTGAATTGATTTTATCCCCACTGAGCCCTCCATAGATCAACAATGACATAAAGGTATTCAGGGATGACCTCCTTCCATTAATAAAAATGATGATATCGCCAGCAAACATAATATGTTAATAGGTACCATATGAGGCTTGGGACCGGTATGGCCAGATCTTCCCATCCCTCAAACATCTATAAAGATTACATGAAAGAGCCTCTAGTGAAATTAGAAATTGAGAGGGAGAAAGGGGGTCCCCTTGGCACACTCTGCGAACACTCTTGAAAAATCAAAAGCCCATCCCCAACAATGATATAGTTATCCACAGGGAAGAGAAGAAAAAGAAGAATAAGTCACAAAACCATTCATGGAAACCCATTCTTCTCATCACCTAGATTAGAAAACTCCACTCATGTTTGTCATAATCCTTTTCCATATCCACTTGAATAATCAATTTGGAACCAACCACCTTTTTATTCAAATCTACCATCAGTTCTTGGGCCACTCCCACTACCCCTTGAATGCCTCTACCCTGGATAAATCCATGCTGCTCTTGGGAAATAATTTTTGGAATCACGTTACTTAGTCTCCTAGCCAGAAGACTACCCAAGATCTTATACGAAACATTACATAGAAAAATAGGCCTATAATGACTGATAGAGGATGGGTCTTTTACTTTCAGCACCAGCACCACCCTGGAAGCACACACACCTCTTTTGAGGGATCCTCCCCTGAAGAAGTCCTTAATCGCCTCAGTGACATGAGGTCTCACAAAATACCACATTGCCACGTAGAATGATCCCAGAAACCCATCCGGACCAGGAGCACTCTACATTGGGATTGATCGAACCATCTCCCAGATCTCGTCCACCAATGGAAGAGACATTAGGGACTTATTCTCAATCGAGTTAATAGTCTGAGGTATACTTCCCATAAATAATTCTTGATATCACTGAATGTTATCCCCTCCTGAAGGTTTTGGCCTTCCTCCCCCAACAGATATTCAAAGTGTTCCAATGCGAGACTTCCAGACACATTCACGTCAGAGGAAAAAGACCCATCCTCTAGCCTTATGTTCACTTTTGAAATTTTTCATTCCTTTAAGAAAGCATGGAAATAACCGCTATTTATGTATCCTTACTTAAGCCACCTGACTCTCGATCTCTGTCTTAAACTACTCTCCACTTCCAGAATCCGCTGCACCATCATGGATTTCTTATCACATAGAAGAATGAAGGAGTGTTCATTCCACCTGTGCTCAAGAATTTCTTCCAGGTTGTTAATCTCCATCTACAGCGACTCCACAGAGTCCTTCACTATTTGATTACATGCAAACAACCTGCCGATATCATCTTTGAGGCGCTTGAGTCATCTGGATAGTGCAACCCAAGATCTTCCCTCCACCTCCTTAACCCAGGAGTCCTTCAACATTTGCATGAAGCCTTCTATGCTATGCCAGTCCGTCGAGTACAGGAAGCCTTTACTCTCTTGATTACCCTGCTTAAGGTCGATAAGAAGTGAAGAGTGGTCCGAGAGGGTGCACGGAAGATGAGTTACCGTGGTCCTGGGGAAGACTTCAAGACCTTGCAAGTTCAACACGCATCTATCTAAACTGCACCATATTCGGTTGTTCCCACGAAGATTATTACACCAGGTGTATTTTCTCCCCAAGAAACCCAAATCCAGGAGACCCTTACTTGATATGCAGCTAATGAAATCTAGTATACCGTTATTGAAGATCGCAGAGCCTCCCTTATTCTCAGATATATCCACAATGGCATTGAAATCCGCACCAACACACCAAGGTAATCCCTCCGGATCAAAAGAACCAAGGTATTCTCACAGGTTCTTCATAACCATAACATTCATACTAGCATAAACAAATGAAAATAGAATCCCCATACCTCTGCAAACAAGATTGACTGAAATGCACTAATCCAATACCTGCACTAACTAAACCTGTATAAATATCTTCCAGAAAATCCAGACCTGTTTATTTTCTGGATGACCATGCATATAATTGACAAACCCCAACTTCCTGCTAAAGAAGCTGATTCTTCTTGGATCTTGTTTCAGCTCTAAGATGACCACCATGGAAGTCCCATGTTTCTTACACTCAGATGCCAAGAAAGAACATTTTTCTTGCCCCCCAAGGCCTCGAGCATTCCATATAATCAGAGTTTCCATTACCGGAAGGAGGACTTGACCTTATGGTCAATGTTACCTGCTCTAGGAAAGAAAAGGTCCCTGTACCACTCCTCCTTAACCATAGAACAAGTCATCGGTCTCGAAGATCCTTCCGCTGAACATACCTTCTTTGGGAGAAGCACCTTCTTCGTCAAGGGGTTGTCAGCTTCTTCCAATATAGACAACCTTTTCCCCATCGTTGTAGAGGAATGTTTTATGGGAGTCTCATCCTGGCTTAGGGAGGCCAACATCAACCAAGGAGGATAGTTGCGGGCCGAGTATAATTCTTTCGCCACTCCCCCCGAGAAGCCCTTCTGGGAATCCTTTGAATAGGAATCGGTAACACATCCAATTGAAGCCAACACCAAAAGTTTCAAAGCTCCAGCAGACAGTAGGGAAGAAACCCGGACCTCTCTGGTAAGAGGCACCAGCCATTTTGGAATGACTGAAAATATCGAAGCTAGGGCCAAGGACTTCCCTTTAGCTTGAAAAAAGGTAACCCACTGATCGACCATTTCCAACGAGAGGCCATTCTCCACCCTCCGTGATGACATGCCCGACCCCACCAGAGATGAAGGAGTCGGCTCATAGACCTCTGGCGACGGGAAGGCCATCAGAGACTTATCAGAAAAGGAATCCCGATTTAGGGAACCGAGTCAGCCAACTTTTGAAATAACGAGAATGGGTGTCGAGTCAATGACCGTGACCCGCCCTGCCGAGGAATAAGGATTGTGGCCGCCTGCCATCCCCTCCCTGTCAGCTGCCCGCTTAGCCTATGAACCAGGCATCAGGCTAAGTGAAGCAGCTGACATATGCTTTCCCTTGATTTATTCTTTCCTCCGAATACGACCTATCTTATTTCCCCTCCTACAGAATTCCACCGAATGCCCTTGGAATCCGCAAGAGGTGTAGAACCTAGGCGGAGAAAGAAAAACCAACCTATGCCGCCACATAAACCCTCCCAGATAACGGATCAGAAATATGGACGAAAACTTCACTGATAAATCCATTTCCACACAGATCCGGGGATTAGCAGCGTCCATCAATCCCTTCATCATCTCATCAACACAAAAGAACTTCCCAATAGCATCCCCCACCGCCTCCATAATGGAGGGATTTTGAAAAGGAAGGGGAAGGCCTGGAAGCTTAATCCACACCTCTCCCATAACCCCTAAGTTAAACCTAAAACTAAACCTAAAATAAATATAACTCCACAACTATAACGTAACACCTTACATATACCATAAACCTTGACCCAAAAATGAAACACTAATCACTTAAACCCTAAAGATAACTAATATCCCCTAACCCTTAGCTCATATACTCTAAAAAAACCTAACCCCTAACATAATTAAAAATATACAACCTAAACCTAATCCCCTATGCCTTAAACAAATATTCCACAACCTAAAACTAAATATATACCCTACTATTAACCTAAAGACAAACTTATACCCTAAATATAAACCTTAAACACCCAACACAAAGACCCAAATCTAATCTTAAACACTAATACTGGCCTAAATATAATTCATCATCCAAAAACAATACCCTAAACCTAAATGGTAAGCCCATAAATCTTTACCCCTGACCCTAACTCAAACCCAAACATAAACCATAAACATAACCACTGAACCTAAACCAAACACATTACCTCGTAATATAAATTTAAAGAAAAAAAATTATAAACTGAAACTCTAGAACAAAACCATACACCTCGACCCTAAAACTAAACCCTAAACACCTAACACCCTAACCATACCTAATATTATAACCCCAACAATAAACCTATCCTCCTAACCTTAATCTAAATATAGACCATAAAAATAATCCCTAAAAAACCAAATATATTTTCCAAAATTTAAACAAAACCATAATCTTAACCTAAATATGAACCTACAATTTTTGTGTAAAACATAAACACCAAACCCCTTAACCTAAAGCTAAACCCAAAACATAAATCTAATCCTACATGTAACAACCAACTATTTTAAACAAGGAACATCATATTTAATAGTGTATATGGAATGAAAATCTAATATTAGAATATAATTTATCTCCATGTTATTCTAAGATATATTTCTTTATAAATAAATTCAATCTCTTAAATAGATTGTGATGCACATGACACCGGGTTTAAACGAGATGAAATACTCTATTTAAATATTTTTAGTTAAACATGATCTTTATAATCCAACAGTTAAGTTGGAGGGTATGGATAATAATAGATAAATTATGAAAATTATATATTTTTAATATGTATACAATAATTTCATTGGTTTTATATTTATTATAAATAAAGTAACAACCATTTAAAAGAGAAATAAATATAATCTAAAAATTGAATTTTTCTGAATGACAGAATAGTCGTGCAATGCACAAAAAATTTAAAATTAATTTTTACCACTTTAATAAAATTTATTTGGAAAAATAAAATTAGTGTTTTAAAAAATACATGTCAAAATTATCATTTGGTTCTTTTTTTTATTTTCTAAAAAGATTAATCTTTTTTTGAATAATGAAAAATACTATATTTTCTTTAAAACAATCTTTTCATTTTAAAATATTTACAAAGATGAATTATATTTTAATTTTGTTTTAATGTAAAAATAGTTAATTTTTATTAAAATTTAAATGATTTATGTCATTTAAATTCATTTCATATTTATTTTTTATATTAAAACATTCCATAGTTATGATCATTTTCTCTTTGAAAAACCTCTCTTTTATCAAATCTGTGATTTCATTTTAATTTAAATTATGCCACTTCTATGAGTTTAATTTGTAAAAATAGATTGTATATCATTAAATATAAACATTTATATTGTCTAATAATTAATACATAATTTTTTACCCATATTAATAAAGAAATTAGTAAATTTTAATTACATCGTTTAAAGAAAAAAATCGGTTTACCGAGCGTTAAACTAAGAAGATAAGGGTTAAAATGATCTGAAACTTGTCTAATGCCCATGTTATGCCCTTATGTAGACATTATAACCTATATTGTTTCATAATTACCCATTTTTTGTGATTTTAAATGAAAAAATTTGGGTATCACTTTATCTTTTCAAAAGATCCCTATGTGTCCTCTCACCCACTTATAAAAGGTCACCCCTCGCCCCCAACTTCACACTTCCAAAACCATTAATTTTGGCTCATAAATATCCAAATACCATACTTAATTCCATACCAACATCTTAGAGGTATTATTTGTTTTATTAATACATCTTGTAAAGGATTTAGGTATAAAACCAAAGAGGGTCTACGAAGAAGAGGTTAAATTCTTAAACGTGCGTATTTATGTAATTTCTTCTTACACCACCTTAAAAACATATTCAAATATTCTGATATGATAAAAAAAAGTATATAATATACAATGATAGGTCATTATGTTAATTTTCAATACCTATATACACCTCCACTACTATCAAATGGGAAATGAAACCGTCAATTGTGTGTATGATAGACTACCACCTTGCGAACCGATGTAATCTATTTTCTATAAACACCTTTAAAGGATATAATGATAAATTTAAAATAATTATATTATATTTATTAAATTATGAAAATATTATATTATTATATTACATATACCTTCTTACTTTCCCTTCTGTGGGTGATACAATAACACCACTCATGTGTAAGGCAGGCTACCGCCTTGCGAAGCGATGTAATTTGTTTTTATCTTACTATTTACATGAAAGGTTGTAAGGTTAAATTTAATGAATATATGTTATATTAATTATCTAAAAATAATTATTCAAATATGATATCTCATATAAATTATTACATTTTAATCCATTGTAAAACAAAAATTTCACTCATGCACATGTGTGGACTATCGCCTCCATGTAGCAATGTGAAATGTTATAAATTTTATTTTTATATGGATGGTAATAAAGATATATTTGGTTAATAGAAATTATACATAAAAAATTATAATTTCTCTATAAATATGAATTAACATTTACTTTCCTTTCATTCTATCTGTCAAGAAAAACTGAAATAATATTCATGTGTACATATGGCCTACTATCTCCATGAATGGTGTAATCCATTTTCAATCAATAATTTTAATAGATTTATATAAATAAATATATAATAAATATATATTATATTTATATGATGGTTAAAATTTATTTTATTATGTAACCATTATAAAATTATAGTGACCAAAATTACCGAACTAAAACATATATGAAAAATGAAGCAATTATCACAAGAAATAGTCATTTTAACAAAGAACTGATAATAAAAAGGTGATAAAATACTATAAGTAATTAATAAATTTTATGATATATATGATTATGGTCCTATAAAAGATTTAAAATAAACTTATATTTATTATACATGAGTTTAAAACACATACTAAGGATGTCATACCTAAGGTAAGGGTCTCTCATCTCACTTTTTCATACACGAGACATACTTAATATTCTCCACTTATTCTTTTCTTTCAGTTTATATAATCCCCCTTTTTATATGTTATATCATGAATATAATTATCTAAATAGTATTTTATTTTTCATTTTATTTTATTTATTTCATGGGCCTTATGATTCAAAAGACACCAAAGTGGTAAGGATTCATTTCACAATCCCATCATTATTCAAGATTGTTTTTGTTTAAGTCTCCCTTGGGGTACTTATAGTAAATTTATATTTTAAATAAATAGATTTTATTATCCAATAGATATTAAAAAATCAATTAATAGTGGTATTTTTATACTCTTTTATACTTAAAATGATAGATAAAATGTTTATAAGATAATATGGCATTATTTATCCTTTTAATCGAAAATCCTTCTTCATCAATATCCATGTTTCTAAAAATGTATTTAAACTTATAATAATTATTTATTAAATAAAATTTTAACCATTTGTGACTATTTACAATTTTTTTGAAGGATTATTCATTTCATTTTCTAAACAATACCCATTTGTAATTTAGAGAATATGTGAAAGGAATCTTTGTTTTAACATGTGTGGTGAGAACAAAATTTTCTTCCCTCATGAACAATCAATGTTACAATGATTAATTTATATGTTTTAAAGATTATATTAATGTAAATTAACTTTTAATATATTTTTTGAAAATTTAGTTTCAAAAAATGGATTCTCAAAGTGAAAAGGTTATTTTCCTCAGATGTGTGAGCTCATCTTGGCTGGGGATTTCTTTCATGGAAAAAACACACGGTTTCTTCAAAGCTACTAGAGGTCTGAGACTGGGAGACCCACTCTATCCCAGCCTATTCATCCTCACCTCAAGACGATCTCAGTGCTTCAATCAACAAGATCATACTCCAAGGGAATCTTCTTCCTTTTTGAAGGAAATATTGCCTCCCTACAATCTCCCACCTCATGTCTGCGGACGATACTATGATCTTCATTAACGGGGGGAGGAGATTCGTCCAGAGACTGATGGAGATTCTGAATGACTACTACTTCTGGAGTAGACAGGTCCTGAGAAAAGAGAAGAGCATCTTCTTCATATCCAATTGTAGCTCTTCCCAACGTCTGGACTCCCTCAAAAGTATGCTCAATATGCAACACAGGCTTTTCCCAATGGAATACTTGGGCACTCCCATTTCTTCTAGAAGAATGAGAATATGCGATTTCGATGGCATTTTAAGCAGGATTTCTGGCCATATTCTCAACTGGAAAAATCAGCTTCTATCGTTTGGAGGGCGCATTGGTCTGGTGAATAGTGTCCTTTCTGCTATTCCTATTTACACCATGGCCTCTTCCAATGTGCCGAAAGGAGTCATCAAATAAGTGGACGCCATTCTTTGTAACTTCTTCTGGGATGCAAAGTCTGAAGGCAAGAGGCATTGGACGAATTGGGAGAGGCTGGCAAGACCCACCCTCAAAGGGGGGATCAACTATTGAAGTCTCCATAATACTATAGAAGGTGCCCACGCCAAGCTTGCATGGGAGATATTGGAAGAGCAAACCTTATGGGGTCGATGCATGTCACCTTTGATCAGAGGTAATGAGGAGGTTAGTTGTGGCACAACTTCCCCGCTATGGGCCAAATTTCACCCTCTAGTTCTTTCCTTGTCTTCTTGCAATCGCTGGATTGTCAGAACATGGGACATCTCCTTCTGGAACAAGAACTGGGTAGGCTTTGTTTTGGCATTCCCAGGGTGCCCGACGCCTTTGATATCTTTAAAGGGAGCCCAATTCCATCCTGATTTCATCAAAGCGGTGTTGAATGCGGATCAACATGATGTCTTTGATTCGATCATGTTGAATTCCTAGAAAGACAGGTGTGTTTTCACTCCCTCATCCTTGGGGGTCTTCAAAAATAGAGACTTCCAAAGGTGGAGGTCCCTCACGAGGCCCCTGGATCGGTGGAATGGTGATGTTTGGTGTCGTCAGATCCTGACCAAAATGAATTTCTTGACTTGGCGGATTAGGAACCTGACACTAGCCTCAGATGAAAATATCAAGAAACTTGGGATCAGCCTGGCCTCGGGATGCCATTGTTTCAAGAAGCAGATGGAGGAAAGCTTGGATCACCTATTTTTCAAGAGTGAATGGGTGCTATAGGTTTGGTTGTTTCTTGGGGGAGTCAGGTCTCCCAGTTCTGAGGAGACTGAGTCTGAGTTTCTGGAAAGGTGGTTTGAAGGCGCTCTTGGTTTGGAGAAGACCCGCCTTCCCTGAGCTGTCTCTTTTAATGTGGGGTGCTGGTGTATTTGGAAAGCTAGAAACCAAGCCCGGTACGAAGGTGTATGACCCTCGACCAGAGCCATCTTTTCTCGCATTTGCTTCCTACTCATCGACATGTCTTTGATCATTAAGGAGTGGCAGAAGTCCTCCCCCTTCCCTTCCATGCAGATGCACAATCCCTATCCTTACCTTCCTGAGGAGGGAGGCCATGGGAAGTGGGTTTGATGGGATCCCCCTGAAACAGGCTACACGCTCAATACTGACGGAGCTTGCTCAGCGGGGGTGATCTCCGGAGGGGGGGGGGTTGTTAGAGATCCTAAGGGTGATGTGAAACTGGCTTTCTCTCGTTTCCTAGGCAGGGGAACTGCTATCCAAGAAGAGGCTCAGGCTCTCTTCACAGGGCTTTCATTATGCTTCCAGGAGGATGTTTCCATTTCGGAAGTGGAGGTGGAATCTCTTGTCATCCTTAATTCCCTTAAAGAGAATCACTCTACACCTTGGTCTATTGCGTATGTGGTCAGGAAATGTCATGATATGCTTAGTCAAAACTTCACTCTCTCCCACATATGGAGAGAGGGGAACAAGGTCGCGGACTATTTGGCTTCCATGGATGATCACAGGTCTACAGACATGCATATCTTCTGGACTAACAATTTAAAGGTAGAATATGTTAATTTGATCAGAGGGGATGCCCTCGGTCTTCATTACTTTAGACATCCGTAGCTTGCTTTGTTTCCTTATTTTCTTCTCTTTAATAAAAATTCAATTTGGATGGATGGGATATGTTTTATTTATATAATTACTATTATTTATTTGGATGGTTTATGATCATATTCACTGAAGATTTACAATTTTGTTACCATTCACCATATTAATCTTGATATTTTATGATTATTTTTAATTGATTTGGGTAAGTATTAACATTCTATTTGTTAGTTTTAAATATGAATGTTTCTATAGATTATGTTTCTCCCATTTAATATGAGTAATGAATTGGACTTAGCAAATGTATTTGTGGCTCAACTATATATATCCCATTGATGCATCTATAGGTCTCATGGGATAAATCAGTGGGCCAATATAGATAGGGTTCTACCAACAGATTTAAAATATTTTGTGAAAGGTATTTACATGTTTGAGATTTCCAAACTTATTTATTTTCTCATTATGGGGTCATTTATTGATTTCCATTAGATTATTTTATTTTTTAGAATATTTATGGACATGTTTATATTATATGTTATTATTTAATTTCCTTTATTTAACCATTATTTATTTCTTCTATATTATGCTATGTTTAGGGAATAAATTGCATGTGCTTTAGTTATTTATCTTCCATACAAATTATTCTTATTAATTCATGATATATTCCACTATACACATAACATTACTGATAATCCAAGATCACTACATTCTTATGATTTATTTTCCATAGGTTACCAAGATGTGTTTATTTATTGATATAAAGGGATATAATATAAGGAATAATGGATTTCTCAAAGAAATCTCATTTTTATTTATTATTTTAAAATGTGATGTTACTTTCAAGTATGTTTCTATTTTACCAAGACTATTAAACTATTCGGCACTTTGAGATTCAATTCCTTGTATCTAGTTCCAATCTATTGAAGTAACCACCAGATTTGGGTTACTAAATTTGAGGTATTTACAATTTGTATCTAAGGAAATTTATTAGAAACCTTGAGAACTATATTTAGGAAAAAAATATTAGGGAACATAACATTGTGAGACACATTTAGGTTAGGTATAGAGGAACATCCTAAAGTTTTTTTAAGATAGATATTTTTCGATTATTCCTAGAAATAAAAAACTGTCTAGATAAAAAAAGTACATGTTGTTATAGAAAAAATGTACATAGGGGTAATAACATCAAAAAAGGAATTTAATGATTTACTCTAGCATTACCTGGTACAAGAAAATGTTCATTATTATGTAAATGGTTTGACAATCCTTGGATAAATTCTTTAGTTAAGTTATATTTTATTTACAAAATTTCATGAATGACTTCAATTTATGACGACCATGAATAACCTAGGTTAAACCTAAGTTGTCACATATTAAAAATAAATTTTCATGATTTAGATATCTTATAAATGATTCTTCATGAATTTTTTATTTCCTATTATGATTAGTTTTACTCACAATATGATTTTTGGTTTTTAGCAATGGTTAGAACCAGATGGAACTGGGTTAATGTTGAATGTGATAGACAATATATTTATTAGAAACCAAATGGGATAATGATTGGGGTAAAGGATATTGTGATTATGCCTAATTAGTTTTCGTGATATATACATAAAAAATTTCACCTTTAAAAAATCTTAGACTCACTGTATAAGAGAAGGATGGATTCCACTAAGAGCATGAGTTATAGAGACCATAGAGAAAGAAGTATAAATTTCCTTTATGCTAGAACTATGGAAATAGACACCTAGGAGAGTGTGAAAAAGAAATAAGAAATTGTTTTATGTGTATAAAATAATGACACAAATCAAGTAATTCTAGAGTAAAAATAAAAATTTTAGTTACCATAACATATGAGGATAGTGTTCTCCAAAAGAAATTACTGATTGTTGAATGTTTTAAATGTGGAAATTATGGGAATTATGAAAATTGATGTCCTAGGGAGGAATCTCATGAATATAATCATAAAGGTTGTATGAGTAATGGTTATATTGGTGATGATGAAGTCAATGAAAATGACATATAAAAGGAAGGACGTATTATGGATTGAGATGATGAATCCACGTTAATGGTTTAATAATGAGGTGGAATGATTAATTTGATTTTATATGGATGTAGAAATTATATTATAAGAGTATTTTATCAGTGATATTCTTTTTATAATAATTATGAAATTTATAAGGATTTTATTATATTACTTTTTATTTAAGGATTTGAGATAACATGTTTAATGGTATAGATGACCAAAAACATTGATTTAGTGGAAAGTAAATCTTTTTGGGAATCATGTGATTGAGGAAGCTAACAATTAATATGATCTCAATGTTGAGGTAATAATGATAATTATATGTTCATGGGATAATATTGGTTACATTGAATTTTTTTAGTGATTTGAATGTTTTTTTATCTTGGCTGGAGTTTACTACATGTTTTTATTTATGAAATATATTTTACAATTTTCATATTTTAATTTTTGGAATCAGGCATGTTTTCATTATAGTATTATAGTGATCATGGAATTCAAATATTTTTAACGTGTCATTAATATCTTGTTTATATTATCTAGGGAATATAATGTTGATTTAATGACCTCCATTCTAAATTTTTTGACTTTGAATTTGGACGGAAATATTTTAGACGAGTAATAGGGTTAACTAGTAATGCAATGGATTAAGTTAAAATTTGGGTGTTATTAGATAACATTTACAATCATTTTTAGTTTTATTAAATATATGTGGAATAACTTGTTACTCTATTAAAGATGTTATGAAAATTTAAAAGTAAATTTTAGTGCTTCAGTCATAAAAAATTGGTTTGGATATTGATTTATTAGAATAATAAATAAAGTAAAACCAAAGGATTAATTTTTTTAGAAAGATATTATGTAATTATATTTCAGATTTTATCTATCGTTATAGTAAAATAGTCCGTCAAAATTTGGGAAATGACCTTGAAAAAAAAATATTATCCTATAATATTCATATCTAATGATTCAAATTTCATTTTAACTTATCACATATTTATGGTTTTAAGGTCCCTAAATTTTCATTAATCATTCAATTTCTTTTGATCAGTTATCTCTATCAGTATTTATAATTATTTATAGTTTTCTTACCTGTCAATATCTTCATTTTCAACTAACATTATTCTATTTGGATACCTAGAACATGTTATTCTAGATAAACTTTCTGGTTTACTTTATCTCTTACTAGAAGGATGTTTCATTGACCCTTCTAATGTTTTGGGATTTCAAGAAATAAATTTTCAAATGTCAAACCCTTGATTATCGTGATTAAGATTAAACTACAAAGATGTAATTTATTTATGGCGCTATAATGTAACACCTTAATATTTTAAAATATGGAAATCATGTTTGATATTGTACATGAGAAGAAACCCTATGATTGGATGTGAATATAACACCTTGAGATGTTATGATTATTTTATTTTTATGAAAAATATTTTAATAGCTTTTTATGCACGCAACACCGAGTTTAAATGAAATTCTATGCTTTATTAAAATATTTTTATTTAAGCATGTTCATTATAACCTTGTCATTAAACTAGTGGTTATAAATAGTCATAACTAAATTATAAATATTATATGGTTTATACATGTATAAAATAAATTTAATGGATATATATTTATTAGAAATAAAATAAGAAATATTACAAGGATAATTAAATGTTTTTTGAAAAAATGTATTTTTATGAAAGGAAGATTTGTTGCGCTTTTAATATAGAAATTAAATTCAATTTTTACCACTTTTGGAAAATTTATTTGAAAAAATAAAATTCATTTTTAAAATATACATATCAAAATTATCTTTGGGGGATTTTTTTGAGTATTCTGAAACAACTAATTTTATAATGAATAGTGGAAAATACTATTTTTTTTGAAAAACGCTACTTTATTAAAATTATAAACAAAGTTGGACTATATTTTAAATTGGTTTTAAATTAAAATTAGTTATTATATATTAAAATTTACTAATTTACATAATTTTAATAATTTTAATATTTAATTTTGATATTAAAACATTCTATACTTTTGAGAATTTTCTCTTTGGAAAACCTCTCTTTTATCGTGTATATGGTTTAATTTTCAATTGAACAATTGCAATTATGTGAGTTTAATTTAAAAAAAATCTATATTTTTAATTATCATAATTTATATTACTAGATAATTTCAAAATAATTTTTTATTATAATGAATAGTGAAGTATAAAAAATTAATTACCATAATGAAGGTAAAAATGGGCTTATTGGGTGTAAAACAGAGAAGATAAGGGTTAAAAATGGCCTAAAAATTTTCCAACACCAATTTTATAGTCATTTTAAGACCTTATATCTTATATGGTTATATAATTACCCCATTATTGTCTTGTATAATGGTCTAAACATTGGAATCACTTTATCATTTAAGAAATCCCATGTGTGCCCTCTCCCCTACTTATAAAAGGACACCCCTCTCCTCCCCACTTCACAATTCAAAAACCATATGGTTCAAAAAATATATACCCAAAAACCTACCTTAAATAAATCCCCACATCCTAGAGAACATATTATTTCATGAATCCCCTCTAATAATGCTTAAGGAATAAACCTAAAAAGTCTCCCTAAAGAAGAGGTAAAATTATAAAACATGTGTATTTGTTTTATTTATTATTTTAATTCAATAAAACATTATTAAAATATTATAATATAATAAAAAATTAATATCTTGTACACTAAATTGTTATTATGTTAATATAATAAACCATATCTATCCCCACTTCCATAAAATGGGAAACGAAATCGTCGATCTTGTGTATGGTGGACAAGCGCCTCACAAACTGATCTAATTTGTTTTCCCATAACAACATTTAAGGGGTATATATAGTGATAAATTTAACATATTTATATGATATTTATTAAATTATTATACTTATATAATTATGATATCACATATACATTCTTACTTTCCATTCCGTGGGGGATACAATAACATCACTTGTGTGTACAACGAACTACCGTCATTCGAAGCGATGTGATTTGTTTTTGTCTTAATATTTAAATAAAAGGAAAAAATGTATAATTTAATGAATATATGTGATATTTATTAAATAAAAAAACATATATAAATATAATTTCTCATCTAAATTCTTAATTTCCAATCCATTGGAAAACATTACCATCACTCGTGCACACATGTTGGCTACCTCCTCCACATATCGATGCGAAATATTTTCCATTTTAATTTTACATGGATTGTAATTAAGATTAATTTGATTAATATAAATGATATATATAACATAATATTCATTATATAAATATTAATTAATATTTATTTTCTTTTTTCCCTTCCATTAAGAAAAAATCAAATAGTGGTCATGCGTACATTCGGTCTACCGTCTCCCTAAACAGTGCACTCGATTTTCTATCTATAGATTAAATAGATTACTCTAAATACATATATATTGACTATATATGTTATTTATATCACAAATAACATTAAATATATTATCTAACAAGGTCCAAATTAAAATGATGAAAATTAATAAACTAAAATACACATGAAAAATTAAGCAATTGTCACCTAAAACAATGATTTTAATAATGAATTGATAACGACTTGGTGTTAAGAGAATATAAGTAAATCTAATATGGTATGATATATATTATTATGATTATATATTATATTTATAACACACCTATATTTATTATACAGATTTTTGGACACATATGAAGGAATTCAAACTGGTGGTATAGGTTTCTCATCTCACTTTTACTTTCATGAGATATATGCCATATTCCCAAATTATTCCAATAAATGGTGTATATAATTTCATTTTGATATCCTATATCATGAATATATTTATATTCATGGATTTTAAATTTTTATTTTAATTTATTTCTTTTATGGGAAATATGTTTTTAAAGATACCATAGTGGCAAGGGTTTATCCCAAAATTTCAGCATTATTCAAGATTTTTTTTAAGTATACCTTATGGGAATTATTTTTCATGTTAGTGTTTCTATATTAATAATTATTTTGGTTATGTTTCACACCATTTATATGGGGAATTAATTTGAAATATTAAGTCATGGGTGGGTCCTAATTACGAATAGCCCCTCGATGCATTGACCCATCTCATGAGACAAATCAGTTGGGGAAATTAGATAGGATTATTCCCAAAAATTTATATTATCTTATGAAATGTCATGAAAATATGTTTTAGATGTTAAAACTTATTAATTCAACCACTATTATATCAGTTATTGATTTTTATGAGATTATTATATTAGTTAGAATATAAATGGATAAGTTTTAATATTATGTTTTTATTTATATGCTTTTATTTTATCATCATTTATTTATGTTATATTATGATAAGTTTGTTGATTAAATGAAATGTGTTTAAATTATTTAAATTTCCATATTGAATATTATTATTTATTCAGGATAGATTCCACTTTAAAATTTCTGTTACTGAACATACTAGATCACACCTTTATTATGTTTTATTTTCCCTAAGACACCAAGATGTGTTTTGTGATTGATATTCTAAGATGCGCTATGAGGAATAATAGCATTATCAAAGAAATGTTTTTTGTAATTTTATGTTTTAAAATATAGTATGGATTTAATGTATGTATCAAGTTTACCAATACTACTAAAATATTCATTCCTTTGGGATTAAATTCATTATATTTAGTTCCAATGTAATAAAGTAACCACCTGCTGGATATTGAAGTAAGTGTATTTACGCTACAACTTAAACATAATCCCATACCCACAATATATACCTAAAACCTGATCCTAACTTATATATAATCCTACAACCTAAAAATAGTCAATAAACCTAAACCATGACAAAATAACACCATGACCTTAACTATGTGACCTAAACTCAACTCTTAGCTGAAATTTAAATTCCGACTATAAACATAACCCCTGACGTATCATAAAAATGCTAAATCCTAACCCTCTAACAGAAAAAATAAAGTTACAATCCAATCCTAAATTAGAATACATTACCCTAATATGTAGATGTTCCCAAAAATGAAATGTATATATGATATATATTATGCTATATCATATTGTAGAATCTAGGGACATCATATGGTACCACGTCCATATAATAAAGATTAATTATATTCCTTAGTATGGTATATCATTAGGTGTGATATAGTGGTATCACACCACTTCCTTTATCCTATCATGGTTAATGATATGGACGTATCATAATATAATGATATATCAATCATATATTACGATTGATAAAACATTTATTTTTAAAATTTAACATTAAGTTATTCTTCTTTGTATTCTATCATTAATCATTAATGTATCATATAGCGAAACATTTGGTAAAATAAATTAAATTAATATAAATGTGAAATTCATGTATACATATAAAGGTTATAATTCTTTTGTAAAAAAATTAAGAACTTGAATTCTTCATAACATTGGAGTTAATTCCATGAAGGCTTGTGAAGAATTTTTGGGGGCTATAGAATTCAAGTTGATATCATTATAATGATGGTACAATCTATTTTATACTGATTATCACTCTTCTTTAAGAACTCATCTTATCATTCCATTACTATTGAGAGGTAATTGAATATCATGGTCATAAATAGTTACTTTCCCTAGAATTAGTTGATTCATATACCAATAGATACCAAAAGAGGTAGGATCCATTTTACCGATTCTTATTTTTCATTATCAAACTTGTGTTAGAAGAAGGAATCTTGGACATATTTCATGTATATTATATCTATATTCTATTTTATTCATGGTTTTTGTATCAAATAATAGATGATATTGGATACACCATGGATGTTTATTTTAAACCCAAAGTGGTTGAAGATGTAATTATGTATTCTACAACATATTAACCTATAAAAGTAACATTAGGAAAAAATATTTCTTGAGATATTTTATTCATGATATCCTTGATAATATGGATTGTTAAATTAGCGTGAATGGTATTTATGATTTCAAGATGAAATTAATCCCTCCTATACTAATGAATAAAAGAATATAAATAGAAGAAGAATTTATTATAGAGTATAGATTTACTATATTTTAGGAAAGTAATATTGAAATTCAATGGAGGAGTGTACACCGTATTCCATTGGGTATATTTATAGAAAATGAATCATGAAGAGATTGAAATAAAATAAGAAGATGGAGAAAATTTTTAACAATTTGGAAAAAATAGTGAAGAAAACTTATATAAAGACTCACGTCAGATAAATAAATTTTAAAAATTATTAATGGATAGTGAAGATCAAAAGTACAGATCGTGCCTCAATAGTTTCATAGAATCCAGATCAAGAGAAAAATGATCAGTTAAGATTCACTCGTATACATAATGAATCTTAATGAAAAATGCATAAGTAAAGTATTTATGGAGAAAACATGTACAAGTGGTATTAGTATCATAATAGATATGGGTATCAAAAAAAATAAGATAGATTTTGTAATGCCCTAACCCCAATTACCCAAAGTCGGTGCATTATTACATAACATTGGCATGATCACAAGAGATCAAGTCTCGAAATACTAATTAGTTTAGTATATTTGGAATTACTAGATATATACTTAAGTTTTACAATACATCATGAAAATGAAAACAAAACAACATTGGGTCCCTTTGACACACTCATATCCCATAGCCTATTCCTACAGGTTAATTGTAAAATACTTTTTCGCATTCTGGGAAAAATAAAACATATAATGGGGTGAGCTCAGATGCTCATTAAGGATAACAATATAGAGGAAACTATCATAAATAAGCATAAACATTTAAGGAAATGTATAAGACTAAAACATAATCCTTTTAAACTTAATATTTAGCATAATATGGCAAAGATAAATCAAATAATTCCATTTATTTATTCACATGAATATTTTACTAAAGGAATAATCACATTTAATATCAATTCCAATTTCATAATTATGGAATGCCTAATTCTAGACATAATAACCAAATAGTAAAGGCCTCTTTCCAAGACTAAAAATAAGATTTTGTGAAGGCCTTGTTCTAAGACACTAGTTTTTCTCATGAGACCTTCTGATGCATCATGGAGCTATAGTGGGCTCCACTCATCACTTACTACGTCCAATGCATTTCTCATATAAAAAGGTTTAAACATAACATAAACATTCATATTAATACTATAATAAGAAAAATTAATACTTTAACCATAAAAAATTAATGGTATAAAAATAACACACCCACAGTCAAACATATCTCAAAACCTTCAATACAATATGGAAGATTGTATCATAATAAATCAACTTCAAACATGTGTAAAATCCATCAAAGGATATTGAGATAGATGAAATAAAAACTATTTGAGAGAAACATATTTTTCTATTTTTAAATCATTTAAAAGTCACATAATTATAAAAGAAAACATTTATTTTGAAAATATTCTTATAAGCTTGTAAGGGAAGCTTTATAGGTGTTATAACAGAGAAAAATAGCCGCACTCGCCATATATGTTAAAAAACATTCATTCCTTATTTTTTTCGAAAAGGTCTTAAAGGACCTTGTTTGGAAAATGAAGAAAATATTTTTTTATAAACATTTTATAAAAAGTCAAACAAGGGTATAAATGAATTTAACCCATAGTCTATGAAATAGTAAAACTGTTTTGAAATACATTTTTATGAAACATGGATGTGGATAATAAAGAGGTCCCAATAGATACTCATGTATAAACAACCTTAGATAATGAAGAGATTGTTTAATTAACACTTACCTTGTACTTTTACTTAGTTGAGGGTATATTAAACTCATTTATAATAGTTAATAATTGTAATTAAATTAAACAAGAACCACATACATAAATATGATATCATATGTAATATTCAAATATTGCTTTGTTAATAATATTTATGTAGTATCATTGTTTCGGGTGTTAACTGATTCATTTTTCTTTATATGTTTTTGAACATAAGTCATGTTTGTTAGGAATAGGATGTATTTTATTCATATCCATAAAGATATGAAGTTCTTAAAAATTATTTTAAATCATAAAATTAAAATTATTCTTGAATGATTATGGTGGGGAATGAATCTCATCACGTTCTTAGAGACTGTAATCCGTACGCACGCATGAACGACAATATCATTATATTGAGTGTGAAATCATATGTAATTGGATGGTATATCATTTATAAAGAATAATTAACATGTTATATTTCTTATTTACATCAATTATACTCATTATTATACCTATCTAAATAATTAAGTGTTGAATAACAAACTACACCACAACGTGGAGATGGTAAGCCGTACATACGAACGTATGGTGACTTTGTCATTTGAAGGATCGATGGAATAATGAATATGATTGTAATATATTTATAGTAACATAAATTTAATTATGATGTATTGGATTTATTATTTTGTTATGGAAACAACAAATAAAGAGGAATTAGAAGAAGAAAAGAACATTGAAAGAGGTGATTAAATTATTACATCTTCTTCGGGTTCTTCCTTTTGATTTGATAAAAAGGGATCCTTAGGTTGGATTCTGATCAAAGTAAGATATATAGGATGAATTTAGGGTAGTTTGAAGGATATTTTAGCAGGGTTTGGCAGAGCCAAAGAGTTTTGGAGGTGTGATTTTGAGAGAAGGGGAACTACCCTTTTATAATAGAGGTGAGGGTCACTTTAGAAAAAGTTTGAAATATTATTTTATTATACAACCATATTCGGTTTATAATGGCTCCAAAAGATTTTATTTCGAGTCTAAGATGGTGATGGGTCAAAAACCTCTCAACCAATAGGTTTAGGTCACCATATTAACCATATCTTTTAGATTTAACTCTTAGTTAACTAGTTTAACTTTTACAATGTGTTCTTGTATTATTATAATAAATGGTTAATAAACATACTATAAAAATCCAATTGAACCCCAAGTGGTTAATTATTGATATATATAACCTTATTTAAGTACTTTGGCTGAACCATATATTTTTAAGAATATTATATCAATTAATAATATAGTGTTTGTTTAAAAAACTCATTTATGTCAATTTTGACACTATTTAGTATTTGGTTTTTGTGAAAGTCATAACAACTTTATCAATTAAAAAAACATTAATCAACCATAACATGTCATATTAACCAATAAAATTCTTGGAATACATAAAAAATTTACAATTATATAAATATTTATAATATACATTATTTTAATCATTCAATAATAAGGTAATTACTGCATCATCATTGCGTCATAAATAAATTATATTATTTAATATATAAAAATTATAAATAAAATAAAATAATGTAGGAAATAATTTTATCTTTATAATGAATATTTGTTGGTGAATTAATATTATGTATAACCTAATATTAAAAATATTATAGTTATTAAACATTGAATTTAAAACATTTAACTCTTAATTAAAAAAAATATTAATAAATGTTCTAATCTAATACATGTGGAAAAAAGGATCATATTTTATTCCTAAGGTTTTTTTGGTCAAAATACACTTATCCAATAGAATTAGGACACATATTAGGGTAATTATAATATCATTTTTACCTTTAATTACCCAATTTATTTTTAACCGGGGTAAATAAAATTCCAATGTTACTACCCACCAAAAATTATTTTAATATTATTGATTTTTTTTACTTATTGATGTCAACTTTGTTTCTCGGATTTTTGAAATTCAATTCATAGAAGTGGTAAAATTACGTTTTATGCAAATTTTCAAATGTGCCTAGAAGGTGTGTAAAATACGTAAAAAAGTTCAATAAAATTGTATATATCTAATCTAATTTTAAAATGACTCCAATGAATTAAATAGTACTAATATAATTTTTATGTATCTATTTTCATATTAAAATAAATTTAAATAAAAATAATAAATATTTAAATAAAATTTGGTTTGAAACAATAACACATTGCTTTTCACTATTCATAAAAAATTTAATGTTTTAAAAAAAAACCAAAAATTCACCCTAAGATAATTTTGATATATTGAATCCAAAAATGAATTCCATTTTGAAAAATAAATTTATAAAATTTTAAAAAGTGGGTATTACTATTCATAACGGCTAGTTTGATTGGTCGTGGTGGGTTGAACTCAAAGTTAGGTACAACGCAAGATATTGCATTATTTAAAGAGAAGCATACCGTGGAAGCATGAGCTGTTAAAACGGATGTTAATTTAAATATTAGGAATGTGTCTTTTACACATGATATCACTAAAAGGTGAGTCATAAGTAAGGCTAGGATGCATGTTAAAAGTAAATGGTTTGTTAATCGTGACTAACCATGTTCCTCGACATGAATATGTTTGTGATGCACCTCTTTCCCCATGGTTTTTTATAATAAAAATTATAGGAGTGATGTTAGTTTAAGGGGGATATATGATCCATGGGGTGATTATTATAAAAGTAACTATGAATCTATAATTCCTATGAGTACTAAATTTGTATCCTAAATTGCATGTGGTGTTGGAGTGTTTCAAGAAGATTTAATCTGGAGCTAAAAATCAAGTGATGTTAAATAAAAATTTAAAATTTTCAAGTGTGATGAAGATAAAAATAGTAGAAAATAGGTGTAATAATTCATTATCAAGTGGTATATAACCTCAAATAAGGAATATGAGGAATTTATAAAAAGAAACAATAACTTTGGAGTAATTTCCATTCATTTTATTCTCAATATAATAAACTAGTATCATATTATTTGATTTCGTGATATCAAAATATATTTAAAGGAGACTCCCATAATGCACATCAATAATTTGGTTCATAACAGAAGCTTAAATAATTTAATGGGAGTTTACATTTAATATTTTAAGTCCATTTTATTTAAATTATAAAATAATTAGCACCAATAAAGGGATAAATATCATGGATATGAAGTAGTATCACAATTTTACTAAAACATGTGGTATCAATTGGTTCAACATGAGGTATGAATTGATAACATTGTACAATAATGTATATTTATTTAAGATCATGTGTATGTTTGATTGAGATCATAGTTATATTTTTTATGAAAGATGTTAAAACTTGGGTTTCATGAATTTTTGGAAGTGGGTGAGTGTAATAGAAAACATTATGATTAATAACTTAAAATCATATTTCCTATATTATTTTTTGATATCGTTGGTTTAGAAGTTTTATTAATATTTATTTTAAATGTGGTAAATCATTCACAAAAAATATTTAAGAGTGAAATTATAATGGGATATATTTTCTATTATGAAATAGAAATTGGAATAGTTCTAAAAAGTTAGTGTTAAATCCCTTAGAAACATGTCAAGTGGAGGCTTTAAATTATTAAGATATGCTAAGATAAAAATAATTAAATTATAAATGGTTGTAAATAGAGATGAATCACCATAATAAATATACAAATTAGAGCTAAATAGATGTATAAGTAGTTAAAAAATAATAGCGGTTGTGAGAATTAAATTTTTCAAAAGAACCGGAGGTTGTGAAGGATTCCTGATACATTGGTAAGTTCAAACACTCTAAATATAGATTATAAGAAAAGTAGTGATAAATATGAAGTTAAATAGATTTTTCAAATAATTTATTAATGGGTGAATGGGGAATGAAAAAATAGTGAATTTTTCCTATTTTAATTTATTGACAAAGGAGGAGAAAGGTGTTCCATAAATACATGTGTTTGTGGGTGTATCTCCCAGATATATTAGAATTTATTTATTATCAAATAAATTTGACTTAATAGACATCTTATATCCCAAGAAATACCTTGTTTAAATAAATAGTGGTATATTATTGAAATTTTATTATTCAAGGTGAGAGTTATAACCTTTCTGTTAAATTGGATGGTATGAATATCACTCAATAAATTAGGAAAAGTACAGAGTTTAAACATGTATATATAATTTCCTAGGTCCTTAATTTTTTATAAATGAAAAATGAAATCATTTGAAAATAAAAAAAATGATTTTTTGGAAAAATAATTATGCACGCAATATGTTCGTATCTTAATAATTTAAAGTAATAAATATTAGTGAATTATTTTAAGTATATTTATATATTATATGTTTAATAAAATGGTTTATCATTTATATAATATTTTTTCTATGAAAGAGAGTTTTATGCTTAAAAATATATTTTTTTAAAAAGTCTACCTATCGCTTACTTATTTTAATTTTTTTTACTGATTTTTGGAAATTTATTTAAAAAAGATAAACTTTATTTTTCAAATAAAAATTTACTAATTATATTAGATTAAATTATTTATATTTTTTCTGAAAAGATTAAATTTTCGATGAATAGTTTAAAATGCTTTTTTTTGAAAACTTTCCTTTTTGTTTATAGAATTTACACAATTAAATTTTATATTAATGTTATTTGAAAAGTAAAATTATTAAAATTATATTATTATTAATATAACTATTATCATTTAAATAAATTTTATATTGAAAATTTGATATGAAATTCTTTGTAATTGAAGAAACTTTTTCTTTCAAAAAAATCATTTTCTTCATGCTTGTGGGTTTAATTTAAAATTAAATACTACAAATTTTGGGAATTGAATTTTGTAAAATTTATTTAATATATGGAATAATAATAATTAATATTATTCAATTAGTTCAACTAAATTTATGTTCATAATTTATAGTGAAAATATAAAAAAATTAATTACCATGATTAAGGTAAAAATAATGTTTTTCACTTTACAGGTGCTAGTGTTAAAATTAATTTTACACACATATAAAAATTTTATTGATAAATTTTATTTTGTATTTTGAATAATTGGTTATAATTTTATGTAATAACACTACCAGAAAATAGGCTTTTATCAGTGATAAAAAAGGCCTTTATCAGTACTCAAAAAGCATTGTTAATCTCAGCAAAGATAAGGGGAGAGGGGGTTCCCTTTTATCAATGCTTAGAAAAGCACTCATAAACACCCCTTTTATCATTGCTAAAAAGAGGACTGATAAACGGGTCCTTTATTATTTCCTTCTTTTAGAATTGATAAAAGTTAAAAAGCATTAATGAAAAATATAAAAATAAGGGAGGGGCTTCAACAATGCTTGAACCCACCCTTCAATAGCACCCAACCCAGCCTGCATGCCCCTGCCACCTCCCCCCACCCAACCTTTAATAGCTCCCCCAACCATTAATAGTGCTAGCCTTTATTCCACCTACATGCGTGACCTTCCCCCCTGTATTCGAACTCGGGACCTGTTTCCTGCACACCTAAGCCTTTTCGACTCCACCATATTTCTTTCCTCTTCATTTATTAATACATCTATTTATCTATATATATATAGTTATATTAACTCATATATTAATATATATTTATATTAACTTATATACATATTAATAGATATATAGTTATATTAATATATATATAGTTATATTAATATATATATATCTGTATATTAATATATATATATATATATATTTATATATTTATTCATATATTAATATATATTTATAAGATCAGTTTTAAATACATTTATAAAATATGCTTTTTTGTGTGTGTTTATAACTAAATAACTATATATATACAACACACACAAATATATATATATATATATATATTATTTGTATCTATAAGTATAATTAAACATATTTATATATATTTACAAATATTATATATTAATATGTATATACATATGTTTAGAATATATAGATAATATATATCAGTTTGTCAATACAGACACACACAAACACACAAATATATACATGTACACATTATATAGGTATATAAATATTCATATATTTGAATTTTAAATAAAATGAATATTAGTTTTTTATTTAGATAAGGCATATACATTGAGAAATATATTTTATATGTAAATATGTTTAATTATTTATTTATAAAATTAAATTTTTATGTGTCAATAAATAAAAAATATGTATATATTATTATATATTTCATTATGAATAACCGTAGATTATGAAAAATGATAACAAGCCCTAAAAATTTCAAAACAGGTAGAAAATGGAGAAACCCTCAACACTCGTAAATACAGTCAGAAAGTCAAAAAAACCTTAAAATCAGGGAAATGATGAAAAATTCTGATCCGAGAGTACGTTCCAACTCTGTGACCAGTCAAATTTAAGATCATCAAATGAGATTTGATATGATAGGTGGTGGATGCCAAACATATAGGCAAATAAGAAGTTACATCTGTTTGAAAAAATAGTAGACATGACAAAAGTGCTAGAAATGGGGGCTGGAAAAACCTAACAAACCATAGAGTCACTAAAACAAGAATAAATTCTGGTTCATGTATCTGTTTCAGCTCTGTGACTAGTCAAACCAAAGATCATGGAATTAACTATGATAAAACAGATGGAAGAGGCTAAACAGACACAAGGATCAGGAGTTTTTAGCATTTTAAGAAAAATTTGACAGGGCACCGGACATGGAAACAGAGTTTTAGAGGCCTTCTGATGGTGATTTGGGGTTTTAGGGTTTGAGACATGACTTGAAATTTGTCCAAGTTATCCTTCTACAAAGATATCTTTGCTTACTTCTATTTTATATGTGGTAGATCCCAAATGGACACCCAAAGAGAAAGTTTTGGCCGTTTGAAGGTGTAGTTTTTTAGAGTGGTATAACTGATATATCATCTGCTTATTTTAGATTCTCATGATTTCAATTGGACGTGTTCCTCACTTGTCTCATGATCTTCTATTTTTCTGGTCTTGGCACTCAAACAGACACCTAGAGAAAATGTTATGGATGTTTTAGTGAGTTATGGGTTTCTTTTTTTTAGGGTCTAGGAGGGTTGCTCAATTTCAAACAACCATAACATCTGCTCCAGGTGTCTTTTTCACTCTACCACATATCCAATTGAAGCATGAAAAAATATCTACACTCTGGTGACCGCTATAACCTCTTATCACGTTCTTTAAGCCCTAAAGGCCCATAATTCCTCCCAAAAGTCAAATTCGTGCAATGCACACAAAAGTTTTCTGAAAAGTAGTATCGTTGTGCAATGCGCAAAAAATTTAAATTTAATTTTTCCCACTTTAGGGAAATTTATTAAAAAAAATAAAATTCTTATTAGAAAGAAACTTGTCAAAATTAGCTTTAGTTTATTTTTTGAGAGTTTTCTGAAAAGATTAATCTTTTGATGAATAATGAAAAATAATAATTTTTCTTGTAAACTACATTTTCATTTTAAATTATTTACAATGATAAATTATATTTAAATTTTTTTAATGTTAAATTAGTTAATTTATATTAAAATTTAAATTATTTAGGTCATTATAATTCATTTAATATTTAATTTTTTTATTAAAACATTCCATACTTATGATAATTTTCTCTTTTCAAAACCTATCTTTTATCGCATCTATGAGTTCATTTTAATTTGATTATTCCACTTCTATGAGTTAAAATTTTAAAAATATATTAAATATTTTTAATTATAATAATTTATATTGTTTAATAATGTATACATAATTTTTTACCCTAATTAATAATGAAAATAGTAAAGATTAATTACATCAGTTAAGGAACAAATCTGTTTACCGAGGGTTAAACATTGAAGATAAGGGTTAAAATGATCTGAAACTTGTACAACAAAAATATTATGCCCATATTAAGATTTTATAACATATAATGTTTTATATTTACCCATTTTTTATTAATTTACTTGAACAAATGTGCGTATCACTTTATTTATTCAAATGATCTATGTGTGTCCACTCTCCTACTTATAAAAAGTCACCCACTCTCCTCCCTCCTTAACACTTCCATAACCCTTTATTTTGTCCCTTAACTACCCAAATAACTTATTTAATTTCATACCATCATCTTACAAGTATTATTTGTATTATTAATCTCTCCTATGGAGGCTTTATGAATAAAACAAAAGAGTCTATATGAAGAAGAGGTAAAAATCTTAATAATTCATACTTGTGTTATTTCTTCTTACACCACCATAAAACCATATTAAATTATTTTAATATGATAAAAAATTATGTAATATATAAGGATATGTTATTATGTTAATTTTTATAACCCATATCTACCCCCACTTCAATCAAATGGGAAATGAAAACGTTGATCGTGTGTATAATAGACTACCCCCTCGCGAACCGATGATATCTATTTTCCATCACCACCTCTAAAGTCAAGATATAAATTCTAATTTTGACATATTTTTATTATATTTTTCAAATTATTACAATTATTAAATTATTATATTACATATACCTTGTTACTTTCTATTCTGTGGGTGATATGATAACTTCGCTCGTTTGTAAGGCGGGCTACCCCATCGTGAACTGATGTGATTATTTTCTCTTAATATTTACATGAAAGGTAGTAAGGTTAAATTTAATTAATATAGGTTATATTTATGATATAAAAATACTTATGAAAATATTATATCTCATATAACTTATTATATTTTAATCTATTGTAAAACAATAATGTCACCCATGCACACGTGTGGACTACCGCCACCATGAAGCAATGTGAAATGATTTCTGTTTTATTTTTATATGGATGGTAAAAATGATATATTTTATTAAAATATATTATTTATAAAAAATATAATGTATTTATAAATATTAATTAATATTTAATATAATTTTATTCCATCTGTTGAAATGAATAAATAATATTCTTGTGCACGTACGACCTACCATATCAATGAACGGTGTAATCCATTTTCTATCCCAAATTTTAATAGGAATATATAAATAAATTTATAATTAATATATATGATTTTTATATTATGGTTATAATTAGTTTGATTATGTAACCCCGATAAAATTAAAGTGACTAAAAGTACCGAACTAAACCATATATGAAAAATGAATCAATTATCACAAGAAATATTGATTTTTTAACAACCCAAATGTTCACTAATGAAAATTACTATTTTTATAATTAAATTTATTATTATGTAAAATGGTTATATAAAATGAGAAATTCATTAGTTTTATGTTTTTGGATTTTAAAATACCGTTAATAATTGTAACCTTTGCTAATATAGCTATTGAACAGTGATCACACAGTTAGTATAAATATAGGGATTTAACAAATCCAATTTACTCAAACCAAAGGAAGTGATGGCCTCATCCAGTAGACTTTTCCTGTATGAAGCCCTTTTTTCAGAGCTCGAAAATGAGGTGGAATTATTGGGCTTCTCTCTTGACCAATCCCAAGATAAACTTTAACATGTTAATCTTAAATAGAACCACCTACGGGAGAAGTGGAAGTTGATAGAGATTACCACCTGAGCGATGTTATCCAAGCCACCCCAAGAGTCTGTCACCATCACACAACTTACCCTTCGGACATATGCAGGTGTTGTAAGAGGTTATGTAACAAGACCCTTGTACGAAGATTAGGTACATTATTTATTTACAGAGAATATACATTCATTTTATTATTGTTACTTTATAATTAGTTTTTAATGAAAAAATAGAATTTTTAGTTAATTAAGAAAAATATTTTGATGAATTAATGGATTTTTGAATTAAATAATATTTTAATTAAATATTATTACTAAATTACTTTTTATATAATATAAATTACCATATAATTATTATGAATACAATTGTGTTATTTATTAAGGTTTGGAAGCTATTTTTGTCAAAACCCATTAATTTTCGATAATAGTCTATTTTTATTTTAAAAGTAAAAATTCACCTATTTAGAAAATTATTTAGATAAAATGAATATTATTTTCAGAATCAGGATGTCAAAATTATCTAATATTAATGTTTTCATAATTTTCTGAGACAATTGAATTTTTGGGTAAAAATTAAATACCGTTTAAATATATTATGTGTTTTATGACATCATAATGACCCAATAGTGATGTAATAAAATACTATAAATGATATTCTCGGCCAAATTATGTTTTATCCTTAAAATTAGGTTATTTTAGATTTATTTTATTTATTTTACAAAACCTTAGTGGAACCTACAAGACTTATAAAACATTTTATATTTTTAAATTGTTTTCCTTGAGAGTGTAACTCACCTCCACATAAGAAAGCCTAATATTTTAAGAAGTTCATCCCTTGTCCTTATAAAATATTTTTTTCCACTCTCCCATGGAAAAAACCATGGGAAAAAACCATGGTATGGTTTTTGGTTTTGATTAGTTTAATGTGTGGTGTCCCAAACCTAAATAATAACGAATCCCCTTTTCATTTCCTATATAAGCCCACCCACTTTCCCACTTCCACTTCACTCAAAGTCTTTGGGGTCTGCCCAACCTATTCTATCCTCTCTCTATAATCCTCCCAAGGTGCCCCAAGCTCCCAATAAGCCTCTCTCAAGCCCCTCCCAAGCCGTTGGGATCACATTTCCAAGTAAGGGATTCCTTCCTTTCTCATTTTAGCCAAGTTTCTTAATATTATTATGTCATTTTATTTTCAATTATAAATGTTTGGGTATGATTGATCACCTCCCCTATACTGCCGTATTTATGTTTGAATGATGATATACCCCTTTCTCTTTCATTAATGCCTCCCATTTACACACGTTACCGTGCTGAAATTCCATAAGGAATTTATCTCTCCTCATTTACATTCAAACTATTCTTTTGTATTATGAATCAAAAATTCCATTATTCATGTTAGGAAATGTATCTATATGACCCCCTTACTATACATTTCATGTACATATGATGAGACACCCCATTCTCTCTTATTAACCATTTCTATTAATTCTTATGTCACACCGTTATGTTGCCAATATTGCACTGCGATTTTCAAAGCCAAAGTCATTGTGTAGTGAATACCATGCAATTTCTCTATCAATGGTTTTCACCTTTATGAGCATTTACATATTGTTTAAAGATTTTCATGTATGTATAACACATTCTTTTATCATGTAATAAATTACTATGTTGAATGATTCCATGTTATATGATCCATGGGGCACACTTATGCATGAAATGAAATGTTTAAGAAGGGTGTGCCCTGATAACACTCCAATCCATTTGGTAAAGAATAATATCATGACACGTCAAGTGAAATTAGGGTTTACTAATTCTAATTCAAGTGAAATGAGGGTTTACTCATGCTAATTAAACTATAATGAGGATTTAATCATGCTCCATGTGCAATGAGCCTTAGCCCATGCTAATACTATGTTAAGTGTTGTTTCCCCATTTCCATGTTATTATAATCATAATATATCATGACTATATGTTCTGGTTTCTCTTCTGATCCATTTATATTACTATTTCCTAACATGTATTGTAATATTAATGTTATACCTTGTTTACTACCTTACTGAGCTTTATAGCTCACCCTTTTTTTATGCATGTCCTTAGGTTATCTCATGAAATGCTAAGTACTAGGGAATGTAGTGGTCATGTAAAGGAAGATTTCAATAATATGATGTGTTATTTGTTTTAAGTTGTTATGTAATGTTCCGAAGACCCAAAGTCACTATACCTCTTAATCTTCTATGTTGTATCAAGTTAAGGTTTTATGTAATAAATCATGTTTAAGTGTGTAATAAAAATTAGGGTTATTATAGTTGGTATTAGAGGATATGTTTAGTTATTTTTGGGATTAGGATTAGAAAACCCTAGTGAATCCTTAGAGAAAAGATTAAGTATAATAAAAATATCCCTAAATTGTGGTGATTCTAGAGTAAGTGGTTTATCAAGTAGATACATCCCTGTCTGGATAGGACCAGTTCGAGGTGGCTCTGGAGCAGATGTACCTAGGAGAGAAAACTATGAAAAGAAGTTTCGGGCTTGACCCAGGGTATCTGGGTACACGAAAATGGGCCTTTCTTCACTCTTGGTTATGACACTCCCTAGGGATATTCTTTGATAAATTCACATGCTTAGTTTGAACCATTATTAATGGAATTAAAAAATGCCACTAAGAATATATGTTAGAAAGTAGATCATGGATAACATAGATTAAAGCCTATAAATTAATATGTTAAGAAGATAAAGGTTATTTATAATTCATCCATTTTTTCCTTGGATTACCCTTTATGTTCTACCCATAACTTTCATTTTATTACAGCCAATGGCCGGTAGTAGGAGGAATCAGGATAACAACTGATGCGAATACCATTTTGATGATTGTTCTAATGAGATGCCCAATCCGATGAGAGCATGAATCACAGACTTTGATATGATACCCTCTTAGTTAACTCAATATTTTAATATAAATATGGGTTAAGAGGAACATTCACCCCCCAAGAAAGAACAAGTCTCTATTGAGAGCTTCATGAGACAAATTCCGCCTACTTTTAATTGATTATCTGATCAATCAATTGTCAAACAATGGATAAACTCCATTGAAAATATCTTCTCCATCCTTCAATGTTTCGAACAAGAGAAGGTTCTTCTATCTGATTATTATATGGAGGGTGAAGCTGATCAATGGTGGACATTGATCAAAAATACGAATCTTGAGGAGGAGATCGAGGCATTGGAATGGAAGGATTTTTGAAATTTTTTTATAAATATTTTCCTCACACCCACCGGCTTAAGATAGAAACCGAATTCCTTGCACTCAAGAAAAAAATGATGAATCCATCAGTGTACAAAGAAAACATAACACATCTCACACAATACACCTCTAGCTTTGTCTTTATCCCTCAATGAAAGGTTGACTGCTTCTTTGGTGTGATAAAACCTAGCCTACAGAAAGACCAGGAGATCCATAAATTTGAAAACTATGAGGAAATTTTCCAATGTTCCCTCAAGGTTGAAATGGAGATTAGAGAGTCTAAAGGGTATCATGGGGATAAGAAGAGTAAGGTGGACTTAAATTTTTGAAATTCAATGTATAAATCCAACAGTGCTAAGAAAATCCAGCACCCCACTTCCCAAAGGTGTGGAAAGAAGCACCCCGGAAATTGGCTGAAGGGGATGAGGAAATGCTTTAGGTGTGGAAGATAAGGGATCCAAGACTTTAACTACCAATAAGAAAAACCCACGGCTATAACAGAGGAGAAGAATTCTCCATTAAAACCTCAATGCATTGTTCATTGCTTCAACTACAAATAACCAGGGCACCTTGAAAATCAGTGCTCTAAGCCAAGGGTTTTCGGAGGGAACCAACACATCCCTGGTAAAAAGGGTTAGTTTTTTCCATCACTACCACCGAAGTGAACCCCGAAAACAAAGTGGTCATAGGTATACTAGTTATTCATTCAAGAATAGAGAACTGAATTTTTGATTCTGGTTCTACGCATTCTTTTGTATCCCTAAATTTTAGTAAAACAATCCCAATACCACCACAAATCATGGATGTAAAGATGTCGGTGAGTAAGAAAAATGGGTAAATCATTGCATCCCATGAATATAACTCCTACCCTATCATAATAATTGGATTGAACTTCCTATCCAACCTCGTTATACTCCCTCTTGTGGAATTTGATGCAATTCTCAGCATGGATTGGCTTTCCTTAAATAGAGCCAACATAAATTTCCATGAGTCGGAAATCACTCTCCATATGGAGAATCGACCCCCGATTATATAAAAGCTCAAGGATGAAGATGAATCTTCTTTAGAACCATCATATCAAGAGTGGATATTACTTCCCTATGAGAATGAGGATTAGGCTCAGATGATTGAGTCTAAGGAGGAAATCATCCCGAAATACATGCCTATTGTGAGGGAATTCAATGAAGTGTTTCCCAAGGAATTGCCTGGTCTTACTCTTGGAAGAGATGTTGAATTCTCAATTGATATTATACCTGGGGAATTTCCAATATCCAAGAGTCCATATAGAATGGATATTGTGGAGATTGAGGAGTTGAATAACAAACAATAGAAGAATCTAGATAAAGGGTTTATACTCCCATGTGCTTCACCATGGGATACACCAGTCCTCTTAATTAAGAAAAAGGATCAGTCAATGCGCCTTTGCATTGATTATTGTGAGCATAAAAAAATCACTATAAAGAACAAGTATCCTCTACCATGAATTTATGACTTGTTAGATCAGCTATGTGGAGCACATAATTATCCAATGTAGATTTGTAGTCATGATATTATTAAGTATGGGTGTAGAAGGAAGATATCTCTAAGACTACTTTTCGTACAAGATATGAGCACTATGAATTCATAGTAATGACTTTTGGACTCACTAATGCTCTAGAAATCTTCATGGACATGATGAATAGTGTCTTTAGAGATTACCTCGACAAATTTTTGGTAGTCATTATAGATGATATTATAATATAATCTAAAACCAAGGATGATCATGAGGAGCATCTAAGAACTGTACTAGAGACCTTACAAAAGGAAAATATCTATGAAAAGTATAGAAAGTGTGAGTTCTGGTTGAAGGAGGTCTCATTCTTGGATCATATCATCACAAGAAATGAGATATCTGTGGATCTCTCTACGACAACTGTAATTGAGGGATGGACGAGGCCAATATTAGTAATGAATACCCATAGCTTCTTAGGGTTAGCTGGATATTTTATCCATTTTGTGTGTGTTGATGTATAATTACAAAGTGATAGCCTATACCTCAAGGTAGTGAAAAATCCATGAGCGAAACTATCCCACATATGATCTGGTGTTGGCAGCGGTGATCTTTTCATTGAAAATATGGCGGAATTATCTCCATGGTAAGATGAGTGAGTTATATAATTATCACAAGAGCCTCAAATATATATTCACCTAAAAAGAGATTAATATGTGCCAACGAAGATGGATTGAACTCATCAAGGATTATGACTACTCAATCAACTACCATCCTAGTAAGACAAACAAGGTGGCAGATGATCTATGTTGAAAAAATCCTACATCTTCATCAATGATAAGAATTGAAAAGGATTCAATATTCATAGATTTGTAGAGGATGGACATGGGAATCATTAAGTGAGGAACATCATCAATCCTTTCTCAATTTATTGCTCAACCATCCCCCATAGAGATGATAAAGGATTCATAAATAAAGGATGTGGAAATTCTGAAAAGGGTGGAAGCTATCAGAAATGGGAAATCCTCAGAGTTTGTGGTTGACAAAGATGGAATTGTGAGATTTGGGTCACGATTATGTGTACCATATGATCTAGAGATAAAGTAGTTTTTTAATGACTCACATATATTAACCTTATATATTCACAAAAGGGGAACAAAGATGTATCATGATATTTGAGAAAACATTTGGTGGGAAAATATGAAAAAGGATATTGCTAGATATACATCAAAGTGCCTGGTATGTCAGCAAGTTAAGGCTGATAGGAAAACATCTATGTGGATGATGAAACCACTACCCTTACCAGCATAGATGTGGGACAATATTACCATGGACTTCCATGAAAATATAGGAAAAACAATGACATATGGGTCGTTGTGGATCATCTTACGAAGACATATCACTTTATTGTGATTTGATAGGACTTCTCATTGGATCAACTTGCACAGATTTACATCAAAAAAGTGGTAAGGCTACATGGATTACAACTATCTATTGTATCTGATCGTGATACTAGATTCACCTTGAAGTTATGAAAAGTCTCCAATATTCTCTATTCATTTAATTGAACTTTAATATGGCTTATCATCCTCAAAATAATGGGAAATCTAAGAAAAATATTCATATAATGGAAGATATGCAAAGCTCATGTTCTATAGACTTAAAATGAGGATATGACCAACATCTTCCACTGGTTGAATTATCCTACAATAATAGTTTCCACTTTAGCATCCTAATGGCACCACATGGAGCCCTTTATATGAAAAGTTGAAGAACAACAATGTGTTGGGATGAAGTCAGCGAGCATAAGCTTCTAGAACCTGAAATGGTCAAAGAAATGGTGGAGAAGGTGAAAACCATTCGACAACATATTAAGGCATCCCAAAGTCAACAGAAGAGTTATGAAGATAACTGTTATTGAGACCTTGAGTTCAAAGTTGGATACATGGTATTTCTATGCATATCACTATGGAAGAAGGTCATGATGTTAGGAAAGAAATGGAAGTTATGTCCTAGGTACATCAACTCCTTCAAGATTCTTAATCATGTTATGGATGTGGCCTATCAACAAGCAGTTCCACCTACCATGGCCAAAGTACATGATGTCTTTCATGTATCCCTCTTAAGGAAGCGTATACCAGACCCTTCACATGTAATCTCTTCAAAGGTAGTACATTTAGAAGATGATCTTTCATACGAGGAGCAACCAGTAAAGATCATAGATCATATAGAAAGATTTCTACAAAATAAGACAATGCCCCTTGTCAAGGTGTTGTGGCGAAACCACAAGTTTGAAGAAGTGATGTGGGAATTGGAGGAAGTGATGAAGCAAAGTTATGCACATCTATTTTATTGTGGGAAAAGGAAATTTCAAGGGCAAAATTACTCAAGGGGGGAAGATTATAACAACCCCAACTTTCATTAATGAAAATTAATCTTGATCTAATTAAATGTTTTATTATGTAAAATGGTTATATAGAATTTGAACTTTATTGCTTTTATGTTTTTGGATTTTAAAATACCATTATGAATTGTGACCATTTCTAATATATCTATTGAATAATGATCACAGGATTAGTATAAATATAGGGATTTAACAAATCCAATTTACTCAGAAAAAAGGAAGCGATTGCATCATCTTGTAGACTTCTCCATATGAAGACCATTTTTTGGACCTTGGAAATGAGGTGGTGTCATTGGGGTTCTCTATTGACCTAGCCAAAGCTGAGCTTCAACATGTTAATCTCGAATGGAAAAAGCTACAGGAGAAGTTGATGTTGATAGATATTAACACCCGAGCGATGTTATCAGAGCCACCCCAAGAGTCTGTCACCATCGCACACCTTACCCTTTGGTATTATTCAATTTCTATAAGGGTTTATGTAATAAGACCCTAATACTATGATTATGTACTTTATTTTTTATGGATAATATACATTCATTTTCTTATTGTTACTTTGTAAATATTTTTTATATAGAAAAATAGCATTTTTAGATAATTTAGAAATATATTTTGATAAATTAATGAATTTTTGAATTAAATAATTTTTGAATTAAATATTATTACTAAATTGATTTTTATATAATATAAATTACTATATAATTATTATGAATATGACTGTGATTTTTGATAAGGTTTGAAAGCTATTTTTATCAAAACCCATGAATTTTCGATAAATGTAGGTTTTTATTTTAAAAGTAAAAATTCACATATTTAGAAAATTATTTAGATAAAGTGAATATTATTTTTGGAATCAGGATGTCGAAATTATCCAATGGTGAATTTTTCATAATTTTCCGATATAGTTGAATTTTTGAGTAAAAATTAAATATCGTTTAAATATATAATGTGTTTTATGACATCATAATGAACCAATAGTGATGTAATAAAATACTAAAAATGATATTTTCGGAAAAAATGTTTGATCCTTAAAGTATTGTGATTTTTTATTTATTTGACTTATTTTAAAAAGCCTTAGTGGACCTTCCATGACTTATAAATCATTTTATCTTTTTAAATTGTTTTACTTGAGAGTGTGACTCAACTCCACATAAGGAAGCCTAATATTTTAAGAAGTTCAGACATTGACCTTATAAAATATTGTTTTCCACTCTCCTTTGGAAAAAACTGTGGTAAAAAACTATGGGATGGTTTGTGGTTTTGATTGATTTAATTTGTGGTGTCCCAAACCTAAATAATAAAGAATTCCTTCTCCTTTCCTAAATAAACCCACCACATCTCCCACTTCCTCTTCACTCAAAGCTTTCGGAGTTAGACCTATCTCTTCCCTACTATATCTAGAATCATCCAATGTCTCCCCAAGCTCCCATGAATCCTCTCTCAAGCCCCTCCCAAGCCTTTGGGATCACACTTCCAAGTAAAATATTTCTTCCCTTCTCATTTTATCCAAGTTTCTTAATATTGTTATGTCCTTTTATTTTAAATTATAAATGTTGGAGTATGATTTATCACCTCCCCCATACTTCCCTATTTATGTTTGAGTGATGATATACCCATTTCTATTTCAGTAATTCCTCCCATGTACACCTTTTACCATGTAGAAATTCCGTAAGGAATTTCTCTGTCCTCATTTACATTCAATCCATTATTTAGTATTACGAATCTAAAATTACATTACTCATGTTGGGAAATGTATATATATGGCCCAATTACTGTCCATTTAATGGAAATATTATGAGACACCCAATTATCTCTCATCAACCATTTTTATGAATTCTTATGTCACGCTGTTATGCTGCCGAAATTGCACCGCGAATTTCCAAGCCAATGTCATTGTGTAGTGAATACCATTCCCATTTCTCTATAAAGGGTATTAACCTTTATGAACATTTACTTATTTTTTAAAGAGTTTTATTTATGTATTCCACATTCATTTATCATGGAATAAATGACGATGTTGAATGATTCCATGTTATATGATCCATGTGGCACACTTATGCATGAAATGAAATGTTTAAGAAGGGTACGCCCTGATAGCACTACAATGCATTGGGTAAAGATTAGTATCTTGATACATCAAGTGCAATGAGTTTTTAATAATTATAATTCATGTTAAATGAGGGTTTAATCATTCTCATTCATGTTCATTGAGGGTTTACTCCTTTTCCATGTGCAATGATCCCTGGGTCATGCTAATACCATGTTAAGTGTTGTTGCCACATTTCCAAGTTTTGATAATCATTCTATATCATGAATTTATGTTCATGTTTCTATTGCACTAAATTTATATACTTATTGCCTAAAAATTATTTTAATATTTATTTTATACCTTGTTTACTCCCTTACTGGGCTTTATAGCTCACCCTTTTCTTATGCATGTCCTCAGGTTATACCTTGAAATGCTAAGTAGGAGGGAATATAGTGGCCATGTCAAGTAAGTTTTCAATAAGATGTTTCATTCTATGTTTTAAGTTGTTATGTAATGTTATTAAGCCCCAAATACACTAGACCTCTTTATATTCTATGTTGTTTCAAGTGAAGGTTTTATGTAATAAATAATGTTTAAGTGTGTAATAAAAAGCAGGGTTGTTATAGATTTTAACTAAGAACTTATAATAAACAGTTGATAAAATACTATAAGAAAATAATATATTTTATGAGATATATTATTATGGTCCTATATTAGATGTAAAATAAACCTCTGTATATTATACATGAGGTTCAGACACATACGAAGGATTTCAAACCAGAGGTAAGGGTTTATCGTCTCAGTTTTACTTTCACGAGACATATGTCTTATTCACCACTTATTATTTTATTTCAGTGTATATACTCCCCTATTTATATTTTATATAATTAATATACTTCTCTTCATGGTATTTAATGTTTTATTTAATGTTAATTATTTAATGGGACTTATGATTCAAAAGACAAGAAAGTGGTAAGTATTTTTGTTTCACAACCTCATCATTATTTTAGATTGTTTTTGTTTAAGTCTCCCTTGCGGGACATATTTTACATTTCTTTTATAAACCAAATATATTTTATTATCCTATGGATATTAAAAAATAAAGTAATAGGGATATTTTTATACTCTTTTGTACCTAAAATTATTGAGAAAATGTTTTTAAGATAATCTAGAAATATTTCTCAAATCAATTGAAAATCCTTTTTCATCAAAATACATATTTTCTGAAAATTGTTTTAAACATTTAAAAATGACTTATTATTGCAATTTTTATCCATTTGTGAATTTTTAAAAGGAATATTAAAAGTATTATTTATTTCATTTTCAGAACAAAACCCATTTGTAATTTATCGAAAATGGGAAAGTAATCTTTGTTTTAACATGTATGGTATAAACAAAATTTCCTTCCCTCATGACCAATCAATGTTATAATGATTAATTTATATGTTTCAAATATTGTTTTATAATAATTTTTTTATTATATTTTTTTCTTTTAGTTTCTAAAAAATTTATTTTCAAAGTGAAGAGATTATTTTCCTAAAAAATGTTTTCAATTACATTCTTATTGTATTTATTTTCAATAAAAACATCAATAATTCTTTGTATTTATGGTCCTCTAGGGATATGTTGTATTGATATAATGATTTTTATTTATTTGGATGATTTATGATCATATATATTGAGGATTTACAATTATATTACCATTCACCATATTACTCTATATAGTTTATGAATTTTTATTTGATTATGGTTAGTATTAAAATTCCATATGTTAGGTTTAAATATGAATATTTATGTAGATTTTGTTTCAACCCTTTAATACGAGGAATGAATTGGACATAGTATTTTATGTTTGTGGATCTGTTATATATATCCCCTTGAAGTATCTATAGGTCTCATGAGACAAATAATTTGGCAAAACTAGATGGGTTTCTACCCACAAATTAAAACTATCTTGTGAAATGTATTAACATGGTTCAGATGTATGAACTTATAGATTTCCTCATTATGAGATCATTTATTGATTTACATGTGATTATATTATTTCTTAGAATACACATGGATAAGTTTCTATATTATGTGATTATTTATATGGATTTATTTAATCATTATTTATTTCTTCTATATTATGCTATGTTTTGGGATTATATTCCCTATGTTTTATTTATTTATCTTTCTACACTGATTATGATTATTAATTCATGATCTCTTACACGATAAACTTATCCTTAATTAGCATCTGATCTCACTCATTTCTTATGTTTTAATTTCCCCAGGATACCAGGAGGGATTTTTTATTGATATGAAGGGATACATTGTGTTTAATAATGGATTTCTTAAATAAATTACACTGTGTAATGATTATTTTAAAATGTAATGTTAATTTCAAGTATGTATCTATTTTACCAAGACTATTAAACTATTCAATCCTTAAAAATTAAATTCCTTATATCTAGTTCCAATATTTAAAAGTAACCACCAGATTTGGGATACTAATGTCAAGGTATTTACTGTTGGTATCTATGGATGTTTATTATAATCCTTGATAACTAGATTTAGGAAAATATATATTAGGGAAAAAAACCTTATGATAAACATTTAGGATTAGTATATAATAACATCATATAGTGTTTTAAGATTTATATTGTGTAGTAATTCCTATAAATACATTATTATCTAGATAGTAAAAGTGTATGTGGTATTTGAATAGATTTACCTAGGGGTAATGACATCAAAAAATGCATTTAATGTTTTACTCGAGCATTACCTGGTATAGGAAAATGTTCCTTACTATGGACATGGTTTGAAACTCCTTGGATAAATTGTTTGGTTAAGTCTTATTTTATTTACAAACTGTCATGAAGGATTTGAATAGATGATGACCATGAATGGCCTTGGTTAAACATAAGTTGTCATATATTGAAAATAATTTGTCTTGATTTATATATCTTATAAATTATTGTTCATGAATTTTCTATTTCTTATTATGATCAATTTCACTCACACTATGATTTTTGGTTTTAGGCAATGGTTAGAAGTAAATGAATTGGGTTAATGTTTAATGTGATAGACAATGTTTGGATTAGAAACCAAATGGGAATATGCTTTTGGTAATGTATATTATCAGAATTCTTAATCATTTATAATGATATATGATTAAAAAATTTCACCATAACCAACTATTAGACTAAACAAATAAGAGAAGGATGGATTCCACTAAGAGCTGGAATAGTGGAGACCATGTAGGAAAGAATCCTAAATTTCTTTCATTCCAGAACAATGGAAACAGACACCCAGGAGAGTGTTCCAAAGGAATAGGAAAATGTTTTATTTGGGTAAAATAATGACACAAATAAAGTAATTCTAGAGGGAAAATGAGAAATGTTATTTAATGAAACAGATGAGGATAGTAGTATACTAAAGGAATTAGTGGAAATTGAATGTTTTAGATGTGGGGAATTTTTCGAATATATGTCATATTAAGGAATCTTATGATGAGAATAATCAAGGTTGTGTGAATAATGTTTGTATTTTTGATGATGAAGATGCTGAAAATGACATATGAAAGGAAGTAGGTATTAAAGAGTAAGATGATAAATCCTATTTAATGGTTTAATAATGAAGTGGAATGATTAATTTGATTTTTTATATATGTCAAAATTATATTATAGGAGTATTTTATTAATGATATTCTTTTTATAAGAATGATTAAATTTATAAATATTGTATTATATAAATTCTTATTTAAGGATTTGAGAGAATACATTGAATGGTAGAAATGAACATGAAAATTGATTACGTAGAAATTTGATCTTTTTAGGAAACTTTTGATTGATAAAATATGACCATTATTATGTTCTCGATACTGCCGTAATAATGATAATTATATATTTATGGGATAGTATTTGTTACATTGAATTTTGTTAGTGATTTTTTAATTTATATTATCTTTACTGTAGTTTACTACATGTTTCGATTTAAGAAATATATTACGAAAATTTCATATTTTATTTTTGGAATCATACATGTTTTCATTATGGTATTATGATGATCATGAAATTCAAATATTTATAATGTGGTGTTAAGATCTTATTTATATTTTATGGGGAATATAATTTTTATTAAATGACATCATTCTTAAATTTGTGTACTTTTAATTTGGACAGAAATATTTTAGATAATCATTAAGGTTAACTATTTATGGAATGGATCATGTTCAACTTTTTGTGTTATAGGATAAATGTTACAAACATTTTTGATTTTAATAAATATGCGAGGAATAACTTGTTACTCTATTATAGGCCTTATGATCCATTAATGTTCTTTAGTCTTAAAAAATCATTTTGGATACTCATTTCATACAATAAGAAATAATGTACAACCAAAGAATTAAATTATTATTAAAAAGATATTAAGTAATTATATATTTTTTGTAATCTATCATTATAGTTAAATAATTCCTCAACATTATGAAAAGAACATCGAGACAAAAATATTATCAAATAATATTCATATATAATGAATCAAATTGAATTTTAAATCATCACAGATTTATGATTTCAAGCTCTTTAACTTTCCATTCATCATTCAATTTATTTTTATTAGTGATCTATATCACTCTTTATAATTCTTTACAGTTTTCTTACATGTCTATATCTTCATTTTCTACTAATTTTATCATATTTGGATACCTAGTACATGTTTTTCTAAATAAACATTGTACTTCATATTATCTATTACTATGAGGATGTTTTATAAACCCTTTACATGATGGTGGATTTAAATAAAGGCTTTTTCAAATATCAAACCCTTGATTATCATGATTAAGATTAAATTGAAAGGATGCAATTTATTTAAGGGGGAATAATATTAACTCCATGATATTTTTAAATATGAACATCTTGTTTGATAGCATATATGACAAGTATCCCGATGATTGGAGAGAATATAACACCCCAAGATTTTATGATTAATTTATTTTTATGTAAATTAAATCATTTCAATAGCTTGTGATGCATGAAATATCTGGTTTAAATGAAACACCATGCTTTATTAAAATATTTTTATTTAAACATGATCATTATAACCATTTCATTAAACTAGTAGGAATAAATAGTAATAACCATATTACAAATATTATATGATATATATATATAAAATAAATTCAATGGTTAAATATTTATTATAAATAAAACAAGAACCATTAGAAATAGAATGAAATGTTTTCTGAAAAAAATATATACTTATGAAAGGCAGATTTGTTGTTCTTTTTTAGTAGAAGTTAGATTTAATTTCCACTAATTTAATTCAATTTATTTGATTTTTTTTTTCATATTTTAAGAATACTTTTAAAAATTATCTTTCGGTGAATTTTTTCAAGTTTTTTGAAATGATTATTTTTTTATGAATAGTGAAAAATACTTATTTTTATTAAAAAATGATTTTTTATAAAAATTATATAAAAAGTTAAATTACATTTTAAATTTGTTTTCAATTAAAATTAGTTCTTACATATTAATATTTACTTACTTACATAATTTTAATAAATTTAATATTGAATATTTTTAATAAAATATTATTTACTTATGAGAATTTTAACTTTGGAACACCTCTCTTTTATCACATATATAGTTTACTTATAAATTGAATTATTCCACTTATGTGAGTTTAATTTGGAAAAAATAGATTCTATATTTTAAATTATCAAAATTTATATCACTAGATAATTTCAACAAATTTTTTTATCATAATAAATAGTGAAGAAAAATATAATTAGTCACCAAAATGAAGGTAAAAATGGGCTTATCGGGGGTAAAACATAGATGATAATGTTTAAAAATGGTATAAAAATGGTCCAAAACCAATTTTATGGTCATATTTCAACCTTATATCCTATATGGATTTATAATGACCCCTTTTAGGTCTTGTGGAATGATCAAAATTTGGGAATCAATTTATCATTTTAGAAATCCCATCTGTGCCCTCTCTACCACTTATAAAAGGCCATCCCTGTCCTCCCCACTTCACTAATAAAATAAAATTTGGTTCAAAAAATACCAACCCAAATATGGTTCTTACATCAATCCCCATATCATATAAGAAGGGTTTTATGAGGAAGCCCTACAAATAATGCTTTAAGTATTAACCTAAAAAATATATCTGAAGAAGAGGTAAAATTCTTAAATGTGCGTTTTCATTTTATTTCTTCTTCTACATCCCTAGAAACTAATTATAATATTATAATATAATAAAAACATTATATAATATATACTAAGGTGTTGTTATGTCAATTTAATAACCCATATCTATCTCCACTTCCATAAAATGGGAAACGAAATCATCGATCTTGTGTACAGTGGACTACTGTCTTGTGAGTCGATGTAAGTTTTTTCCCATAACAACCTTTAAAGAATAGATATAGTGATAGATTTAACATATTTATATTATATTTATTAAATTATTATACTTATGTAATTATTATATCACATATAAATTCTTACTTTCCATTCTGTGGGGGATATAATAACATTATTTGTGCGTACGGTGAACTACCGTCTTGTGAAGCGATGTGATTTTTTTATTAAGCTTTAAATGAAATGTAATAAAGAATAATTTAATAAATATATTTTATATTTATGAAATAAAAACTCTTATATAAATATAATATCTCTTCTAAATTCTTACTTTCCAATCCATTAGAAAACATTACCATCACTCCTACACACATGTGGCCTACCTCTTCAACATAGCGATGCAAAATATTTTTCATTTTATATTTACATGGATTTTACTTAAGATAAATTTGATAAATATAAATGATATATATAACATAATATTAATTATATAAATATTAATTGATATTTATTTCATTTTTCTATCCATTGTGAAAAATGAAATAGTGGTCATGCGTACGTACGGTCTACCGACTCCATGAATGGTGTACTCTATTTTCTATATCTACCTTATATAGAATACTCTAAATAAATATATATTTAACATATATTATAGTTATATCATGGTTAAATTTTTTTTATTATGTATAAGGACCCAATTAAAATGATGAAAATTAACGAACTAAAACTTACATGAAAATCGAAGCAATTGTCACCCAAAACAGATATTTTAATAATGAACTGATAATAAACGGGTGTTAAGTGACTATAAATAAATAATATATGGAATGATATATATTATTATGATTCAATAATATATTTATAATAAACCTATATTTATTATATAGGATTTTTGGACACATATGAAGGAATTCAAACCAGTGGTATTGATTTCTCGTCTAACTTTTACATTCATGAGACATATGCCATATTCACCATGTAATCCCTTGTATGGTGTTTATAATTTCATTTTTAATATTTTATATCAGGAATATATTTATATTCATGGAATTTGATGTTTTATTTGAATTTATTTCTTTTATGTGGAATATGATTTAAAGATACCATAATGGTAAGGGTTTATCTCAGAATTTCAATATTATTCGGGATTGTTTTCGTAAGTTTCCCACACGAGAATTATTTTGTTTTTATATCATAACACCAATATATTTCCTTAAAATATTTTTATTCATGAGATTTTAAATTAATATTATCATTTTTAAACTATTTTATAATTAAAATTATTGTGAAAATGTTATTTAGAAAATTCGACATTATATCTCTTTTCGGTCAAAAATCATTTTTCATCAAAATCTATGTTTTCAAAAAAAAATTTCAAAAATGTTTTAAATATTTTAAAAATATTTATTAAGGAAAATATTAACCATTTTTTACTTTTAAAAAATTATACTTATTTTAAAGTCATTTTCAAAACAAGGTCTGTTAGGCTTTTAACAAAAATTAGAAATGAATCATTATTTTAATGTCTACAACATGAATATAATTTATTATCATCTGGAACCATAAATGTTTTAAATATAAATTTACAATTTTCAAAGTTTAATTTTAAATATAATTATTTTAAAATTATCTTTTGAACATTTTGTTTTACAAAAAATATATTTTCAAAGTGAAAAGATTATTTTCATCAAAATTATTTTTAATTAAATTATTTTGGTATTTCTATTCATATAAACATCTAACATTTAATATAATTATGATAAAACATGGATATGTTGTATTGATATCATAATTATAATTTCATTGGATGGTTTATGGCCAGTTTGACTGAGGATGTATAATTTTATTACCATTCTCCATATTACTCTGGATTCTTTCTAATTATTTTTATTTGATTGGGGTAAGTGTTATCATTTCATAAGTTAGTTATTATATATTAATTATTATTAGGGATATGATTCACCCTATTTATATAAGTAATGCATTGGAAGTAGTAAGTTATTGGTGGGACCTTTTTATAGGTAGCCCCTCGATGAATCGACTAGTCTCATGAGACAAATTAGTTGGCCAAATTAGATAGTTTTCTACACATATATTTAAATTATTATGTGAAAGGTCTTACCTAAATGTTTCAGATGTTTAGAATTATTCATTACCTCCTTATTATATCTTTTATTGATTTCAATGTGATTACTATATTATTTTGAATATAAATGGATAAGTTTCAATATTATGTGATTATTTATATGGATTTATTATATCACCATTTATTTTTGTTATATAATGCTCAATTTTTTGATTTAGTGTAATGTGTTTAAATTATTTACCTTTCCATATTGGTTATTATAATTTATTCCTCATATATTACACTATACAGTTTCCCTTACTAAACACAATAGATCACCCCTTTCTTATGTTTTATTTTCCCTAAGATACCAAGATGTGTTTTTTAATTGATATATTGGGATACACTATAAGGAATAATAGAGTTATCAAAGAAATAACCTTGGTTATTTTATGTTTCAAAAAATAATGTGAATTTCAAGTATGTATCATATTTACCATAAATCGAAAAATATTATTTCCTTTGGGATTTAATTAAATATATTTAGTGTCAAAGTAATAAAGTAACCATCGATAGGATACTAAAGTTGGTGTCTTAACACTTCACCTTAAACTTAACCCCAAAACCACACTATATACCTAACCCTTGATCCTAAACTAAATATAAAACTACAACCTAAAAATAGTAAATAAACCTAAACTATGATTATATAACACCTAAACCATAACTCCAAAACCTAAACTTAACTCTTAGCCAAAATATAAATTTATACTATAATCATATTCCCAGACATATAAAAAAAATGCTAAACCCTAACCCTCTAGCCGCAAGCCTAAAGTTAAAATCCAATCACAAATTAGAATCCATAACTCTAATATGAATATGATTCCAAAATTGACATGTATATGTGATATATATTATCCTATATCATATTGTAGAATATAGGTACGCCATATGGTACAATATATATAATCAAGATTACTCATATTTCTCAATACGGTATATCATTTGGTTTGATATAGGGGTATCACACCACTTAAATTATCCTTTCATGGATAATGATATTTCCATATCATAGTATGATGAAATATCAATAATATATTATGATTGATAAGGCACTGATTGTTAAAATTTAACATTCAGTTATTCTTCTATGTAGGCTATCATTAATCGTTAATGTTTCATATAATAAAACAGTTGGTAAAATCAATTGAATTAATTTAATTTTAAAATTAACCTATATATAAAAATGTTACAAATTTTTTGTAGCAAAATTAATAACTTTAATTATTCATAACATTTGAGTAAATTACATTAAGTCTTGTTAAGAATTTTTGGGGGCTACATAATGCAAGTTGATATCATTATGATGATGGTAAAATATATTTTATACTAATTGTCACTATTTCTGAAGCAATATTACTATTATTACTTTTCCTTTGAGATGTAATCAAATATTATGGTCATAAAGAGTAAATTTACCAATAATTAATTGATTCATCAACCTATAGATACCTAAATAGGAAGGATCCATTTTACTGATTCTTATTTTTCAATATCAAACATATGGTTGAAGAAAGAATCTTGGAAATATTTCTTGAATAGTTTATCATTAATCTATGTTATTCACGTATTTGGTTTTAGGGAATATATGATCTTGAACACACCATAGAGGTTTCTTTTAAACCTAAAGTGTTTGAATATGTAAGTAAATATTATACAAAATCTTAACCTATATAAAGTAACATGTGGTATAATTATTTCATGAGATGTTTTATTCATGATATTCATGAGAAAGTGGAAAGATAAAATAACATGAAAGGTGTTTAAGATTTCAAGATGAAATCCATCCTCCTATACTAATGGATAAAAGAATATATATAGAATAAAAATATATTCTAGAATATAAATTTACTTTATTGAAGGAAAGTAACATTGGAAATCAATGAAGGAGTTTACACCATATTACATTAGTTATATTTATAAAATAAAAACCCTAGAGATATTGAAATAAAATAAGAAGATGGAGAGAAATGTTACCATTTTGGAAAAAATAGGGAAGAACAATAAAAGAGAGACTCACCTCCAATAAATAAATTTTAAGAATTATTAATTTCTAGTGAAGATAAGAAGCAAAAATCTTGCCTCAATTGTTTCATAGAATCTAGTTCAAGGGAAAATACATCATTTAAGTTTCACTCCTATAGATAAATAATCATTATGAATGATGTAACAAAAAAGTATTTATGGAGGAAACATTTACAAGTGGTATTAGTCTAATAATATATATAGGTATCAAGCAAAAGAAGATAGAGGATGTGAATGTAAATATTAGGAATAATTATTCTAGAAGTTGTATCACTCAATATATATTCACAAGGAAGGCTAATAAGAAAGTTAAAAGTAAATGGTTTGTTCATCATGACCATCCATGTTCCTTTACTTGAATATTATTTGGAAGTACCACTTTCCCCCTGAAATTTTATTATAATAATTATTGGAGTGATACATGTTTAAGGGGATATATGATCCATGTGGTGAGTTTTATAAAAGGAATTATGAATCTATAAATTCTATGGGTACTAAATCTTTATCCTAAATTTATAGTGGTGTTGGAGTGTTTTAAGAAGATTTAATCCTGAGAAAAAAACAAAAAGGTGTTAAATAGAAATTTGAATTTTTTAAGTGTGGTCAAGATAAAAATGGTAGAAAATAGGAGGAATAATTATTTATCAAGTTATATCTTACCATAAAAAATGAATATTACAAATTCATATTAAAGAAACAATGATTTTTGAGTAATTTATGTTCTTTTTATTCTCAATCTAACAAACTAGTATCATTTTATATAATTTCATGATATCATAAGATATTTGAAAAAGAATACTATGATTCACATCAATAAGTGGTTTCATAAGAGAATATTAAATAATTTCATGGGAGTTTAAATTTAATATTAGAAGTCTAATTTTTTTAAATTATCAAATAAGTAGCACCAATAAAGTGATAAATTTCATATATATCAAGTGGTATCATAATATTACTACAAAAAGTGGTATTAATTGGTTCAATATGAAGTTTGAATTGTAAGCATTCTACAATAAAGTATATTTATTGATGATCATGTGTATGGTTGATTGAGATCATAGTGATATTTTTATTAAAGTGGTTAAAACTCATGTTTCATAAATTTATGGAGGTGGGTGAGTGTAATTGAAAACATTGTGATTATTATCTTAAAATCATATTTCCTACATAAATTTATGACTTTTATGGATTAGAGGATTTATTCTCGACTATTTAAAAGTTGTAAAACACTCAAAAAAATATTTACGAGTGAAATTATAATCGGAGAGGTTTTTTATTATGAAATATAAATTGGAATTGTTCTATAAAAGTAGTTTTAAATACCTTAGAAACATGTCAATTGGAGGCTTTAAATTATGTGAAGATGCTAATATGAAAATAATTAAATTCTTATGGTGGTAAAATAGATTAAGTACAACAAAACCAATCGAAATTAGTTCAAAAGAGATATATAAATAGCTAAAATATAATAGAGGTTGTGAGAATTGAATTTTTTAAAAGAACTGGAGTCAGTGAAGGATTCCTGATACATAGGGTAGTTCCAACACAATAAATCTTTATTATAAGAAATATGGTGATAAATATTATGTTAATTATATTATTGATATAATTTATGAATGGGGGAATGTGAAATGGAAAAAAGGGAATTTGTCCTTTTTATTTTATTAACAAAGGTGGAGAAATGTGTTCGATAAATACATGTTTTTGTTGTTGTATCACCTATATATTCTAGAATGTATTTCCCTTTAAATAAATTTTACTTATTAGATATCTTGATTTATAAGAAACATTTTTTTAGAATAACTGCGATATATTATTAAAATGTTATTATTCAAGGTGGAAGTTATAAAATAGCTGTTAAATAGGAGGGTATGAATATTACTTAATAAATTAGAAAAATTACAATGATTACACATTTATATATAAATTCATGGTTTATCAATTGTTTATATATGAAAATAGAAATAATTTAAAAATAGAATAAATGATTTTTTTGAAAAACTATTTTTATGCATGCAATGTGTTTTTATATTAATAAATTAAAGAAATAAATATTGGTGAATTATTTTATGTATATTTATATAGTATATATTCAATAAAATGTTTTATTATTTATCTAATATATTTTCTATGAATGGGATATAAAAAATTCCAGTTTTATGCTTAAAAACTATAATTTTCTAAAAAATATTCCTGGCTTGCACTTATTTTAAAATTAAATTTTAACAAATATAGGAAATTTATTTCAAAAAAATAAACATCATTTTTGAAATAAAATTTTTATAATTATCTTCGAGTTAATTAATTATAATTTTCAGGAAAGATTAATTTTTCGACGAATGGTTTAAATTGATTATTTTTATTGGAAAATTTCATTTTCATTTAAATAATTTACACAAGTATATTTTAGTTTAAAATTATTTTAAAAGAAAAATTTATAAAATTAAATTATTATCGATCTATATTATATCTTAATAATCAATTTTATGTTGAAAAGTTTATTTTAAAAATTTTTGTACTTAAAGAAATTTTCTATAAAAAACTCATTTCTTCATACTTGTAGGTTTAATTTTAAATTAAATACTGCCAATTATGGAAAATGAATTTGATGAAATGTATTTAACATATGGAATAATAATAATTAAAATTATTCAATTAGTTAAACTTAATTTTTTTTTGTAATTAATAGTGAGAATAGAAAAAATAATTAACATGATTAAGGTTAAAATAATTTTTTTTCACGTTATGGGTGCTTGTGTTAAAATTAATTTTCCAAACATATAAAACTTTTATTTAAAAATTTGATTTATTATTTTGAATAATTATTTATTAATTATATAATAGATTTAATTTAATTTTATGTTTAAATGATAAATTAGCTAGGTATATAAATAGAAAACTTATTACCATGGTGAAAACTAAAATGGTAAAAGTAAATTAATTTAGAGGATAAGATAATAACATTTTTTTAACATGTTTCTTATTTTAGGTCAAACACAACCTCATATTCCATACTCTCTATTATTTATCAATTTATTATCACATGGGTTGAGAGTGACATTCCATTATTAAATAGTTTTTGGTATTTATAAAAATGTCACTCCTTAATTAAAAAAGTGAACTTCCACCCCTCAGTTATTCATATATCTTAAAAAAATTGGAATTACCGAAACTAGACAAAACCCCCCTCCCAATATCATTATACATGTTTTAGAGCAATTATTATTCCCAAAAGACCAACCCAAGGGTCCTTAATAAGAGATCCAAAAGGATATTTTTCTAAAAATGTATGTGTCTTCACTATGCTCATTATTTTTTACTTATCTTACCAAATTAAATTACAACTTAAAAATAAAAATATAAGAACAAAATTATCTAAAATATATTAATATGTTATTGTGTTTATTCCAAAGCATATATCCATCTTGTCTCCCATCAAATGTGAAATGAAATAGTCGATCATGTGTACGGTGGAATACCGCCTTGCAAACCGATGTAACTCATTTTCCTTTACCACCTCTCGCGGTTGGATATAATTATGGATTTAATGTTTATATAAGATATTTATGAAATTATTATGATTATTTAATTAAAATATCATATCTCACTTATTACAATCTAATATATTGGAAAATTATAACGTCGCTTGCATGTATATGTGGACTACTACCTCTACGAAATGATGTGAATCATTTTTAACTTCTATTTTACAATTAATGGAAATATGGGTGGATTTTAAGAATAAATATGATTTATATGATATAATAATTATTCTATATAGTGGAATTATTTTTACCATTATTTTTTTCAATCTATCAAAAAATGAAAATAGTGTTTATGCATACGTATGACTTATTGTCTACATAAATTATGTAATACATTTATCTATATTTAAATTTCACGAATGAATCAAAATATGTATATAATTAATATGTTTTATTTTTTATATCATGATTAAATTTTTTGATATGATGGAAACATGATCAAATTACATGGATCAAAACTACCAAACCAAAACATACATGAAAAATGAAGCAGTTATCACCTGAAATTGTAATCTTAAAATATAATTTTTAATAAATGGGTGATAATATTTTACAGGTAAATCATATATGTTATGATATGTATGATTATGGTTCATTAATATATTTTTAATAAATCAATATTTATTATATATTAGGATCGAACACGTACAAAGGAAGTCAGACCCAAGGTAAGAGATTTCTTGTATCTCTTTTATTTCTAGGAGACATATACCATTTTCACTGCTCGTTTATTTTGTATGGTTTATATAATACCACATTGAAATTTTATATAAATAATATAATTATATTAATGATATTTAAAATTTCGTTTTATTTTATTCATTAATATATCTTATGATTCAAAGCTGTTCAAAGTTATAAGGAATTTTCGTTGCACTTGTATTTCAGTGAGACACATGACATATTCACCACTTATTTCATTTATGTGGAGAATATTTTATCAATGAATTTAATTTATGATTATTATAAAAAAATAATTTATATTTACTTATCTATTTAATATTACTTCATTCATGGGGCTTATGATTCAAAAAAATGCCAAATTGGTAAGGGTTTTATGTAACAATCCCATTATTTATTGAAGTTGATCATGACAATGATTTATATGAAGACATTTATTTATCCACATATAAATAATATAATTAATTCTCTTATACACTTTTTATTTATGGAGATTTAATTTTTTCCATTCATTTTCCTCCCTTTATATACTCAAAATACTAAAAGAATGTTTTAAAAAATAGACTTTATCTCTATATTGTTGAAAATCCTTTCTCTTTGATGTCTGGGTTTTATAAAATTGTTTTAATGAATGTTTTTTTATCATCCATTGATTTTAAATTAATTTTTACCTGTTTTTAATTTTAAAAAAAATGGTTTAGAAATGAGTCTTTTAGTAGTTTTCTAAATGAACTACCTTTTATTTTTTACTAAAATTTTGAAAAGAATACTCTTTTAACATGTATTGATGGAATGGTATTTCTTGTGATCATTAATTAATAATGATTTAAATATTACCTTACAAGTATATAATGTTATTTTTAAAAAAAATATTTTTTTCCTTTAAAATCTGAGAAATCTCCAGTTTTTAAATAGTGAATTTCAAAGTGAAAATTGCATTTTCCTTAAGAAATGTTCCATGTGATATTTTAAAATAATTTTCCACCATAGATGACATCATTTGATGTTTTTTAAACTTTAATAAGTATATGATTCAATTATACCAAACTTTTTATTTTTCTAGATGGGTTTTAATTATGATGATAAGATATTTACGAAACATGTTTCTTTTCCATGGTTTTTGTTATAATGAAATAAAAAAAAATTTATAAAAAAATTTATTTTCCATACATTATTTTATGTTGAGATGGTTATAAAAACCATTTAGTTCTGATAGGTTATGATCGGTAGAATGTTTTATAACCATAGGGCACACATCTATATGATTTACATATGTGATAAGTGGGCCTAAAATTATATATCACTCCAATGCATTAAGTAATGATGGTTAATTCATATATAAAATATATTATGGGTGAACCTAATTTCATGTTAAAAATTTCATGAATGTACTTGTTTTTCATGTCTATATGTTTATACAGGGACCCAATTTCCATGTCCATTAGTATATTCGAAGGCCTAATTTTATGTCCTTAACAAAATGAGTGAACTTGTTTCAATTTATAAATGTTCATAATATAAAATTCTAATGTTTTTAAAAATTCCTATTTATATTTTATAATCTCAAGGCTCATGATCATTGATTAAATTTTTGATTCATTACTTATGAACCTCCATGATTTATGTCATGACTCAATTTTATGATCTAGGATATGTAGGGAGTGGTTTAAATATATTGTTCATATGCTCTCATACCCTTATTCTCTTGTTATATTGATATCTCTAGAGATTAATCATTCCGATCATCTGATATCAAAATTTATTATGTTTCTTTTCCTAAGTTTATGTAGAAATGTATTATGTATGACACATCTAAAAAGGGTGCATGTTAAGAAAAACATAGTTGGAGATGATGTAGTTCTACTATGGAATAGTTGTTTACATATCCATGATTCCAAAGATACTAAACCGATATGATTTTGGTGTGGATAATTATGTTATATAATGAATATTCAATTACTAATATGTGATAACTATATATGAAAATTATGGATTTCTATAGTTGGTATGAGATTAAGGATTAGTTATCCTTTAGAAACTAGGATGAGAAGAATTTAGTGATAACCCTTAGGATAATCCTAATCACTTACTATCTTATAGTAAAGAAATGAGCATGGGTTTCCATGAAATTACATCCCTATATAGATACTACATGTCGATGTTGATCTAGCATAGCTATACCTTTGGTTAATGACTCTTAAAATGAATCATTAGGCTTGAATAATTTTTCACCTAGAGAAAAACAATAGAAATTTTTATACAGCTGGTTTAACACTCCAGAGTGATATGTTTTTGTTAATTTAAATTTTCTTTATGAACCACCATGAAGGATTTTAATAGATGATGAACATGGATGGTCTAGGTTAAATGTAAGGTGTTAAGTACTAAAAAGAAGTTTTCATGAATTATAAATCCTATAAATGACTGTGATTATTGTTTCTCATAACATTAGTTTTTATTTTGGACAACAGATGAAACCCAAATGAATCATGTGAACAACAAAAGTGAATACCATTGAAAAGACCATTATCATGAGATACGAAATGAATTAGAAGCTAGGATACAATATTTTGTGACCATGATCACTAAAATTTATCATGTTATAGGTGGTAATAGAGATCGTGTTGAACTTATATATTTACTATGTAGTGAGAAACATGTTATTAAATATTTTATGTGATAAATTCCACCCTTGTTCTATAGAACATCTGATACACTAGTTATTGAGAAATGGATAAATTCAATGGAAAAGTTATTTTTGAATTCAATTAGGAAAATTAATCCTAGCTATTTATTATTTGAAGTGATATGGAAATAACTGGTGGAATCTTATTAAACATATAGATTAAACGGATTTCATTAACTTCATTAAATTGTATGAGTTTAAAAGGATGCTTTCCATTAAGCAATTCCCTCATATTTTACATAAAAACAATTAGAAGAAATTTCTTGAACTTATATAAAAGGATGGTTAATCCATTGGTACCTGTGAGAAAAATATTAAGACATTCAAGGATTTATTCTTATTTAATCAACATTCTAGAAAGAAAAGTTAATCAATTCACCAGTGGTTTGAAACCATTTATATTAAAGGAATTATCTATAAGGGACTTTGGAAGATATAAATAAATCATATGATGTGCACTCAAAGTAGAAATAGAATCCGTAACCCCTAATTTTTTCGTTGAAAAGAAAAGGAATATGGAGTTTCATGGTAACTCTAGTGGCATATCACATTCATGGAAGAAATTGTTTCAACCTCCTACTTGCCAAAAATTGGGGAAAGAACACTCAGGTGAACTCCTTAAGGGAATAAGAATATTTTTCAATTGTGGAAAACTAATCCATCTAGAGAAAGACTATTGGATTAATGTGAATAATATTTATAATGAATGGAATGAAGAGAGGACTCAACAAAATACACCACCCACACTTAAGTGCAATAGATCCAAGGGGTTTGAAAATTATGAAAATCAATTCCCTGATCCAAGAGATAATGAGTATAATAAACCACGAAAAGATCTAAATATAAAGGGAAAAGGGAAAGATTATGAAATCCAAATATATAGATTGAATCATGATAATTAGGGGATGAAATTATCTTAATAAAAAACTATAAAACATGATGAGATTTGTTTTAGAGAAGAAGCGGTTTTGAAGTATAAAATGAACGCACTCTAATAATATACCAAGTAATAACCATTATATGAATGTAAATTTATTTAATTTAATATATTATTTAAAAATTTCATTAAAATAATTTATCAATATATATTATTTCAATTTATTTAAATAAAAATAACTTGTTTGCTTAAAATGATTTTTTAAGAAAGTCCCTGGTACCATCAAATGATTTTGTCTTAATTGCTATCGAATTGATAAAATAAATATATGAATTATTATTTATTAGTTTCCAAAATATTTTATAAAAATGAAATTTTTTTAGTGATTATAATAGATAGTGTAAAAATACTATAATATCTTGAAAGATAAATACATTAAAATTAAATGATTTTAATCTTCACATTTCAAATTGAGTGCCAATTTTCCTTGGAATTTCTCAATAAAATTATATTTAAGAAATATATTATTCATACATTACATAATTTTCTTCTTCTATTCATACCCTCCAATCATATATATAAGTTATATATAATATAATATTAAAAATTCTATTCATTTAAGTTAAGTATTTCATATAGAGAAAGCTATAAAAAATCAAATTTAATAAAGGGAAATATGTTTTTATAAGATACTACGGTGCTACATTCTAACCTATTATAAAAATTAATCCCTTGAAATTAATCTAATCTAAAAATAATAATAATACATATTCCTCATCATATCCTTGAGTTCCCATGTGGATTTCTCTAGATGATGGTTTCACCCCAAAACATTTTCCAAGTGAGTGGTCTTATTTCACATCACATTTTCTATATGATCCAAAATCCCCATTAGTTATTCCACATAATAATGATCATGCTCAAACGGTATGTATTATTAGTTTAGAACATTTGAATAATAAAATATATAATTCCAAAAAAATGATATATAGAACACATCATGATGTTGAGAGAGGTTCAGTGGAAGCACAAAATGGTAATCTACCTATTGAGTTGAACATTTTACTTTATAAACTTTTTATATTTTTTTTTGAAAATCAAAAAATAGTTTCTTGAAAATTATGTTTTAAAAACTCTATATTTCCAAAAAAATTTAGTGGTTTTTTCTAGAATTGTTTTTCTAATAGATGTATAAATCTTTCTAAACTAATGAGTATAAACATTCCACACAAATTTTATCATTAGAGTGACTATATTCTGATCCATCATACTATATAAATATAGTCCATTAGACTGAAAAATACTAGACTATCATACTAAATAGGCCCAGTCTATTAGATTCACTAATTCTAGTATATCATCCTGAAAATATCCATTTCATCTATCTTTTTGTGTTTATTCCATCAGATTGACTAAATTTAGTCCATTGGAAAGACCAAGTTTACTGTATTATAGTATACTATTTTTATTCATTATAATAATCACAATTTTATTCCATTGGAATAAATTTTATAACTAAATGGTTTGAAATATTCATACCAGATGGAATGATTTTTATAGCACTATAATGGTGTTATCAAAACGACATCTAATAGAGATGTACATGGCAAGCTATCAATTTTACACTCGTCTGAGTCTATTGAAACCTTATATAAGAGTCATGAAATATGATAACTAGATACATGAAAATAAATATAGGGAAGTTAATGTGTTTAGGAGTTAATGTTTTTATAAACACAACCCGTTTGTGATTTTTCTCTTCTATAACCTATCATTACTTTCTCTTTGTAAACTTTTCATAAGGTTTCCATTATATAGAAAATTATTGAGGGTTTTAAATTCATTAAAATAATTCTCAATTGTATTAACTATTTTAGATCTGGGTTTAGATTGAGAACTTATGGGGATATAAATAATACTGACACTGATCAGGATGATCGAGGTATTTCGGGGATAGAAAGACAAAACTAATTTTGATGTTTTATACTTAGGGATTTATTACCAAATAAAGACTAATATTGTGGTAAGATTTAAAACTAGGGATACTAAAATTCATAAATTGTGACTTCATTAACCCTTAAGGACAAAGAGTATAAATACTATTATAATTCTTTTTATAATAATTCTTACTTTTAATTTAAACTTTTCATTTTCTTTTTTATATGAGTATTTATATTTCTATTGTGCATTATTATAGAAATTTTATTGTATTAATATTATAAAAAATAATTTAATGGAAATTATATGTTTCTAATATAGTTACACTATTCCACATATGATAACTAAGTCTGATAAACTATGATAAATATGATTGGGTTTTTAAATTGTTTTCATTTTTAAACTATAATTCACCCCACCCCCTCTTGTATCTATTATAAATAATAAGTTACAACACTAACATCCAAATATGATCAGAAATATTGAAGGGAGTGATATATCTAGGGAGAAACATTCCATTATTTTAAATCTTATTACCTTTTTCCATCAGTATATTCTTAGTAATACCTTTTCACTTATATTGAGCGCTATATTTCATTGAAAATTTTCAGCGTAAAATATCTATTTACTATGATCAATCTTGATGTGTTATTTAATGGATATAAACTTTTCTAATATTTCCTCAAAAATATTAGGAATAAATAGATTTACTTCTACATATTCATCCCATCATGTTGGAGTTCTATAAATCCTTCTATATAGGGATTTAAAAAGAGACATTTAAAATATCAAGTGAAAGTTATTATTGTAAGAAAATCTGTTCAGATGATTTTTTTATCCCAACCACCTTTTAAATCCATTTTAAAATCTCCAAAAATATATTTTAATGTTTTAATGGTCCTCTTAGTGTGACCATCTATGTAGGATGATATGAAATGATAATATTTAACTCTATATTCTAAAGATGTTAATGAAGTCTCTAGAACATGGAGGTAATCCTTGGATCTCAATCTAACAAAAGAGAATGTGGAACTCTATGAAACATTAAAAATTACACAATATATATCATATAAATATTACCAAAAGATAAATATTCTCTATATTAAATAAAATTTATTCAATTATTATGGTGAATGGTTATAACCCAAATAGAATCATGGAATTTAGATGTTTTGGGGACCCAATGATGAAATAAATGGGAATGTTCTCTAATTTCCATTCTAATATTGACAATGGATATTAAGAACCCATTGAATTCTATCTCTAATATTTAAATTTCAAGTATTCCAGGAAAACTATATACATACTCTAAAATATCCCTTTTCAAATTTTCCCATTATAAATACTCTTATATGTATCTATATGTCTTCATAATTCTAGCATGAGTAGAGAATGAAAAACTATGAGCTTCTTCCAACATCACCTTTTTTAGCTCTGGTGTTAATGGGACACATGCTCGGTTCTTAAGAATTATCATTTTATCACAATCATAGTTGAACAAAGGAACATTCTTCACCTTATAACGAAGTCATATATCCTCCTTCTACACCTCTTTAATCCTCACATGGATAGATGGTTGAAAATTCAGCTGAAGATATGATCTTTGAACTATCCTCATTATTTAATGGTCTATATTTGGTAAATCCACAAGTATTAGATATATTTCAATCCTCATTAGGGAAAAACTCGCATGGTACTTCAGATTCAAAGCATCAGTCACCTTATTCACATTCAAAGGGGCATATTGTTTTGAACAGTCATAATCTTTAATCAACTCTGACCATCCCCTTTTCTATATATTCACCTCTTTCAATGTGAATATTCACATCAAAATTTTATTATTAGTATATATGTATCAAAAATTTCACCAAAAAGGTAATGAATTCTGACATTCTATGAAACAATAATGACTTCCAACTCAAAATCATGAGTTAGGTAATTTTACTCAGGAATTCTCAATTGGATTGAGGCATAAGTTATCATGATGTCATTCTACTTTATAACACATCTCAATCTCTTTTTTGATGCATCAATATATATTAGAAACACTTATCTATATTATGGTAATGTCAATATATGTGAATTGACCAACCTTCACTTCAACTATATAAAATTCTCTCCACATTAATATGTATAATGTAACTTTTCCCATTTCTAATTCAACTTGTTTATTATATTTTATAGCCACGATAAATTTCTCAAAAAGCATCAGAAGTATCCTACCAACCCATGAAAAATTATAATATAAATCACCATGGTTAGCCTCAAATATTTTTCAATACATGGTAAATTTAGCATATAAATTATCATTTCTTAGGGTATTCTACACAATCCACACAATATCTTCATGCCCTTCATTACAGATTGAATATATAAGAATATAATTTATAAGTAAAAATCAAATTGGTTATGGTAATCTATAAATAATCTATTCATTAGATCCATGAAGATAGTAGGCGCATTGGTATAACCAAAAGGAATAACTAAAAAATCAAAATTTCCCTACCTCATAGGAATGGTTTTGTTCGGTATATCCTCCCTTTTAACACTCGATTGATGATATCTAAATTGAATATCAATCATTGAATAGTATTAATATCCTTTTAATTAATCTAAAAAAGGATTGATATGGGGTACATGATACTTATTCTTAACAGTGATCATGTTAGGTTCCTAATAATCAATTCAAAGACACATTTGACCACCAATTAATTAATAAAAAGTATTGGATCACCCCATGGAGACACACTAGGTCATATGAATACCTTTTCTAAATTATCCTAGAGTTTCGTCTTCAATTTTGGTAACTCACTTAGGGTTATTCTATATGGATTATTTGAAATAGGAGTAGGACCAGTATGAGTTAATTTGAAAACTGAGCTTAATTGGGGGGAAGAAAAGGCAAGTATTTAATAAATTTATCCACATATTCATGAACAATAGGAACATCATCAGTGTTGAGTTTCTCTACCACCATTGGAGATAAAAATATCTCATGAATAGGTAGTAAAAGTCACACAATGGAAGTAATTTTCATTTTAATTTCATGTTCATCCTCACACCATTTGAAGATCATAGTATTATTTGGGACATTGAATGTAATTTCTTTATTCATTAAATTTAAAACAGATATATATAGGGAGATAAATTAAATTCTAAAAATATCATAAAATTATTATAAAAGGAAAATAAGAAAATTTTCATATGTAACATTATTAGAAAATATAACATGAAAACCCCAAATATAGAGTATTGGAAAAGTGGTCCCTAACCATTATAATCTACTTCAGTGATTGACATAACATAATACATTTCTTGGTCTAGTATGTTTCTCTTATATTAGATAATTATCTTGGATAATTCCAAATATTCCCACATATAAAACATTGAAATATTAGTGGCACCTTAGGATAAAATTTATTCTCTCCATAGAACTCTTTAATTTAACATTGAAAATAGCTTCTTTATTGCTTTCATTTCCTCATATAAAACAACCTATCATTACTTATAGACAATTACCTAGGTGATTTTTCCATGATTATTGATATGTAGGAAGATGAATCTTATTCCCACCATGGTCTTCATCACTTGAAATTTCCTAAAATTAAAATTTTCTTCTATATAGTAAATTCATAATATAGACTTTTTTTAGGTTTTATTTATAATTTTAGATAGATGATTCTACATAATCATCAATTTTCAAACTCCAACTTTTATTTCATTTCTCATGAGGATGGTCATTACATTGGTTGTCATATTCATTATTCACATAATTCTTCATGGTTCCAACCACTGAATAAAACCAAAAGTCTTAGTGTGAGTATAAAACATCAATAATTAATGTTAGAAATATAATGATTATGAAAATAATTCTTATGATGTCTTAAATTATGAAATCTTCTTTCAACCCATGGAAATTTACATTCATATCATATCACTATGGATTATCATAGGTTGTTACAGATTACGTCCTTTCATTCTTCATATTGATTTATAAAGAGAATTTTAATTATCCAAATCATATCCTTTGTATTATCAAAATTATTTTGTGGTTATCTATATTCTCTTACACCAGGTAAAGATCTAGTTAACACCAAACCAATCTCTTAGGGCTATTACCCCTAGGTGCTTCTATTCTAGACCCTCCATCTGCTAATTTATATCTGGAAAATGATTTCATTTCTATGAAATCACACAATATCTACTCTACCAAAACTTTAGGATGTTATTATATACTTATAACTATCCATTGGTTTTCACCAATTTTTCTTAAACATAATATATAAAAATAACCTAAGACTAATATGATTCCAATATTTGAAACCCAGGTAATACATACATAAATATTAACTCAATTTATATGAATATTTAATACATACATGCCTCATAACCGAAAAGGATTATTGAATTTGGAGACTAGATATATAATAAAATTATTTATGAATAATCATCAACATGAAACATAAAAAAAATTATTTTAAGTACCCTTCTATACATATCATGATTAGAACCTTCCTTTATAACTAGGGGAAGGGGTACATAATAAAGGGAGGTCTTAGATTCTTAGTTTTGGAAAACATGAGGGGCATAAATCACAATCAACCATAAGTTGATCATAATGGTATGATAACATAATCAATTACATGATATTAACATAAAATAATTATATCTAGAAAAACATATATCATCATTATTATATATTTATTCAAAAAAGAAAATACAAGAGACCGAATATATTAAGAACAAAGCCGCATGAGGCCTAGGGGGTATAAAATAGTGGAGACCAAGGAAATACTCACGGATTAAATTCACACCATCAGGCTTCAAGGAGGTGACGTTGGGAAGGATGGTGACATCAGAGCTAGGGGCGGCAAGGGAAGCCAGGTGATCCGTAGCTTTATTCCCCTCTCTCTTAGTGTGTGTAACCTGAATTTTTCTCCTCGTGAGTTTTTTACATTACCTGATGGTGTAGGTGACTGACCATGGGATAGAGCCTCTGTCCTGCCAAGATTCATGGATGATCCTCAAGTCAGTTTAATTGTGGGAGATTTCTATATTTTTTTTATTACACAGATTGAGCCCAGTGAGAATTTCCTTGGCCTCCACTTGAAGAGTTTTTACTTTTTTAAAATGGGTCGTAAATTCTAGGATCACACTCCCTCCCGAGTTACCAACCGCTACTCCTCATCACATGATACCTGCAATTCATGAGACATATGTTTTTAGCTTAAATCCATTTACTGGATGAATCCATCATACCCACTTCCCCCATATTCCATCCATATAAGGAGCCAGGTCAAGAAATGCCAGCAACATCCACATGGAGGGGTTATATAAAACCATATATCATTACTCAAGAATTTTAGTATATACCGAATCATGATTCACAAGAGTTTCAAATTGAAAATGATTATCCATGATACAAAACAAAGGAATGTTTAATCATAAGCATAGGAAATCATGATATTGTGAGCATAGAAATTCATAATCATGTCATGGAATAATATTGTGAACATATATGTTGATAATAATTTACCCACATAATCTTTTGAGCTTAGCTAGATGTAATCATACTCATGTAGCAATATGTTAACACAATTATTCAGAATCATGTCCACTCTTACCATCATTATCCCATGATATATCTATATCACATTACCCAACACAATGGTGGGATATATAATTTTGGACCCAATAAACACATAATTAACACCCTAAATATGCGTTCAAAAATATCATTAAAAAACTTGATCAATACATCATATAATAACCCATGGAAAATAAACGGGTTTTATAAAGAGTTCATTACAACATAATTAACACAAGAGAAAGAAATGAGTTTCTTATAATCATCTCTAAAAACATCATCATCATTCATATAGAGAAAAAAGTGTATGGAATCAAAATATCATAACCCCAATGAACCATAAAAATACATATATAATTTTGGAATAGAGTTAAATCTATTTTATAGAAGAAGTTAAAATATGCTTTGAAAATCAAGAAATAATGTCCCTTTTCTTATGGTAAATTCCCAAAAACCTGAAATTCAAAAACTAAATTGAAATATGGGTTTCATTTTAAAATTTTGTACAAGAATATTCATGATGAAGAAAATACTAGTAGGAAAATATTTTCATTCTATATACATTAAAAAATATATTCCTTTCACACATTTTTAAAAATCAAAGAGTTACTCAAATAGAAAAAGTTGAAAATAGTCCTTTAAAAAAATCAAATGAAATTAAAAGTTAGTAGAAATAACATCTATCAAGTTTAGATAAGAACATTCATAATCTATATTTATAAAAAAGGACGTGGATAAGAAATATTCCAATCAAGAAAAGAAGAAATAAGTTTGAATTATAATAAAAATATTTTCTCGATCATTTTAAGTACCAAGGAGTGGGAAATCATAATAATACTTAAAAACATCAGGAAAAAATATATGAAAATAAAATATAAGGTACTTAGAATATAATTATCATATAATTTTTCTCAATTTAAATTTAACATGGACAATACTAAAAAAATAGATTGTAACAAAAACCCTTACATCAAGTCCCATCTTACAACTTACACATCCAATCCTCTTGTATAAAAATATTTATTTATTATACATATATTACAAAACCATATTATTACATATATTACTATTTATATCATCCCCTAACAAATTTAAATTACCCATTGATTAACAATTTTTTGTTAAAATCATTATTTGATGAAAATTGGTTTTTTTCCATGTAGGTGTTTGTTTGATGGTTTCAGTATTTGCATCTTTGCCATTATTTATTAATATATAAAATCAAATTAATTTTATAATTATAATATATATTCAATATATACACTTCTATAACTACCCATTTATAGTGTTCACAGAAAATAAATCACATCATTTCATGGATATGGTAGTTTGTACGTACGCACGAGTGATGTTTCCGATTTTTGATGGATGAAACGAAAGAAATTTTAACAATAATTATCCTTTGAAAAATCACATTTATATCATAAATATCATATATGATCATTAAATCAATAATTATTATTAAAAATGTAAATCATAAATTAAAATCAAATAAAATTTCTTCAGGGAGGTGGTATTTCACATGTACACATAAGTGACATTATCATTTTACAGAAAATTGGAGGGTGGAAAGGTAAATAATATTTTATCTTTAAAGAATCATAATAATTTTAAAAAATTCATATATAACCATTAATACATCAACATATCCATTTCTAAGATGGGGTTGAAAATCTAATTACATTGCTATATAGAGATGGTAGTCAGTATATCATATTTTCTATAAACTAAGTGGCGTAAGAAGGTTTGAAGAATAAAGGGCATGAGGTTCCATTTTTTAAGTGTGTTGGGAGGAAAACTTATAAATATTAAGAAAATTAAAATATATCATAGTTTTTCAATATTTAATATAAGGCCCCAACCTTAAACCTTACTTAATGTTGAGTTATTACAAGATTACACATTGAGGATCTTTTCAGGTTTAGAGTTTTAGAGAATTAGATCATAAAACATGCATTACATTCCACATATAAACAAAGTGGTTACATAAATATAGTATTATTCATTCCCATAAATGGAAACATATTTAAAATAAAACATGGATTCATTCTTGACACTTCCTTGACACTATCATCATATCATGTACCCTTCCCTTGACCTGTGAAAAACATTTCAAAAAAAACTTGGGATGAGCATAAAAAGCTCAGTAAGGTATTTAAAAATATGGAAAGGAAACATGGTTACATATATACATAAGAATGAAATCATACTTTACCCATAAAACATAAGCACTTTAACATACCTCATCAATCATGAATAAATCATAGAAATCATAAGACATAAAGGTAACTTGAGGCATTCATAACATTCTTACGTAGGGAGTAACCCTCTTGGTTACGTTTGGAATACCCATCACAATATATTCCCTAAATATGTTTAGATAAACCTTAATGTTTCACTCTTTCGCGTTACCCAATGCATTGGAGAGCTATATCGGGCTCACCTGCCCTTAGTTTATCACAGAACCACCCGTCTTCATAATAATTCCCAAGAACCTCAACATAATCATATCACATAAAACATACATAAAGGAAACATAACATTTCCACATTTCAATCACAAGATATCAATACAACACATTGATATAAAAACATTATGAAAACCATTTTCAATACCAAAATAAAAGAAAAGTAAAACATGGTATTTATTTTTCTTTTAAAAAGAATGTATGGCTTGTAGAGGAAGCCGAAACTCAAATAATGGTCACGGCGGCGGAGAAGTCGTTGTCGCCACATACGTACGACAAAACATTCCCTTTTTTCATTTAGTAAACACTTAGTATAAAAAATATTCTTTTTGGATAAACGTAAAAGTAAAAGGGGTTTATACACCTTATAAAAGAAGGTTGTGTATAAAACAAAATATGCCTCAATGAAAGGAGATTGAGACGAAGTCCCATACCTCAGGTCTGACTTGACTCGATCGTTCTTTAATGTCCTGAATAATAAACTTGAGTTAATTTATACTTGCTTAATAACATTTTTCAAGTTCATTATTTCTTTTATATCACTTATTTCCATGTCATGATCACTATGTAATTATTTAAGTTAATAACGGTCGTTTTAACGATCATTGGTACTTGAGTCAAAAATAAACCCTTTATAATTACAAGTTGTTCATGTATCCATTATATCCAGAATGGTATTTATGATATAGATATCATATATTTCATATATATCTAGTACATGCATGAATTTATAATATTACATAATCATTTAGAGGTAAGAAATGAAATGCACCGTTCATGGAGACGGTAAGCCGTACGTATGCATGAACACTACTTTCATTTCTATTTCGTATTTTATAGAATGGAATAATAATGATATAAAGGTATATTATAATTACAGTATAATATCATATATAATATCATATTTCCATCCTTTATACGTCCCACATATGGTATTTAACGAATCAAATCACTTTGAGGGGGCTGTAGTCCGCACTTCCTTAAATGAAGATATCACGTTTACCCATAATGGAAACCATAAAGGTATGACCAAAAAGGAGAATAAATAAGCTTAAGGAAAACATAAACATATTATATATCATATATAAATATAGTGACATCTTAATGGCCACCTTTGAAGGTGTTAAAAGAATGTTGAACAATCATCGTTTCGGGGGGCATAAATTCACCATCCACGGAAACAGTATGTTCGTTAACCATTAGATGTAGGTGTGTGTAAGTGTAGCTCGAATCCTTATTATAACAACATACTAGTATATTTAGGATACTGGAGTTGTTACAAAAGAAAGAATAAGAAGAGTTTAGGGGGTTGGAGAAGCAAAATAAAACAAAAGGACTCAAAAGAAGACATTACCTTAAAATCGGGTAACTCCCTTTGGTTTGAGCTCAAAGGCTTCCTTGAGAAGACTTCTGCCCAATGTGAGGCTTCAAAGGGTAAGAGAGGGAAGTGGAGAGACAAAATGGGCAGGGTTTGGCTGAGCCAAAGGCTTTGGAAGTGTGGGTAAGGAGGTAGAGGTGGGGGCCTTTTATAAGTGGAGAGGAGGGGCACTCTTGGAAAGTAAAGATAAGTTACTTTATTTTAAAATGAGTTTCGGATTCAAAAGGTCCCACATTGATATAATTCTAGGATAAGGTGATAAGGGTTCTAAATCCACTCATCCAATTGGTTTTGGCCATGTGTAGGTCTTAGATTTTACATTATCTTTCCATTTTATTTAAATCGTTAAATAATGAGGTCATCTCTACATCATCATGATGTCATAAATAATTTAATTAATTTAATGTCTAAAAATTATAAAACATATACTATGATGTAGGAAATATTTTTATATTTCTAATGAATATTTATAGTAAAAAATCTGACTTGTATAACCCCATATAATAATTGTTTTAGTAACATAACTCATGTTTGTGTCATTTTTACTTTAACATTAAATAAAAAGTTATTTATGTCATTTCCCAACCAAAGTGGCTCCATGGGGTCCCCAAGTTGACCCATGGCTTTTCTTGGTCGGCCATGACACAACCAATAAGGGTAGGACATGTTTCAAGCTCATCTCATACTATTAAAACATTATTTTTACCTTAAACTACACTAATTACCACTAATCGCGATTAAGAACTTAATAAGTTACTATTCACCAAAAAATTATTTTAATCCCATTGAACCATATTTTACTTCTTAATGACAACCATGTATGTCGGATTTGTGAAATTAAAAACACAATGATGGCAACATTTCATTTAAACGAAAAAGCAGTTTTTATAAGTACCACTTAGTGGTTTCACTATTCATCAAAAATTGAAGTTTTTCAGAAAATTACCAAAAATTCACCCTAAGCTATATTTGATACTCCGAATTCAAAAATGAAGTCTATTTTACAAAATTCAAAACATATAAGTCACATTAATTAATTTAATAATTAATTCCCACTGTCACGACAAATAGCGTGTTTTTATGGAACAATAAGTATCAAAAGATTGACAATAGTTTAAGTCCAATTTCAAAGTGAAATTGATTCCAATGACCACAATTGGATTAAATGGTAAAAATATATTCTAATTTAACTTCAAAACCAATTCAAAAGATAATCTAATCATATAAATAAATTAGATTAAAAAGCAGTTTTGATGTAAAATGCAGTATTTTTCACTATTCATTAAAAAAATGAACTTTATCGGAAAAATACCAACAATTCACACAAAGTAAATTTTGATGTCCCAATCATAAATAATGATTTTATTTTGACAAACATAGCTTATAAAATTGTCAAAAGATAGATTTAAAAAGGGTTTGCCATCAAAAGGCAGTAAAACAATCTTTTAAGAATATTAGTGTATTCCATGCATAAGATTGTATTTATTTTCATTTTAAGCCTCTAAAACACTATCTTAATCATTAATATACATAGATAAAAATATCTATTATTCATTAGTTACTTGGGATGTTACATCCTTCCCCCCTTTAGAAAATTGCGTCCCCGTAATTTATTTACTTATCAAATAAATGGGGGTACTTATCCCTTATTGCATTTTCAGATTCCCATGTTGCCTCTTCCATCATGTGGTTTTTCCACAAAACCTTTACCTGCTTAATCACCATATTCCGTAAAACTTTCTCCTTGTGGTCAAGAATCTGGACCGGTTGTTCCTCATAAGATAGGTTCTCTTCCAACTGAACTACCTCTCGACTCAAAACATGAGATGGATCTGGCATATACTTTCTCAACATCGAAACGTGAAAAACATTGTGTACCTGAGATAAACTCGGAGGTAAATCCACCCGGTATTCAACTGATCCCACTCTCTCCAGAATTTTATATGGTCCAATAAACCTTGGACTCAGCTTTCCTTTCTTACCAAATCGCATCACACTTTTCCATGGTGAGACTTTGAGAAAAACATGATCACCTACCTCAAAAGATAGATCATTCCTCTGGTTATCAACATAACTCTTCTGCCTGCTCTGAGCTGTTCTCATGTGCTTCTGAATCAGCTGAACTTTTTCTGCCATCTCTTCTACCAATTCTGGTCCCATCAACTTCCTTTCACCCACTTCATCCCAAAAAGCTGGAGTTCGACACCGCTTCCCATATAATGCCTGAAATGGTGCCATCTGTATACTAGAATGAAAACTGTTATTATATGAAAATTCAACCAAAGAAAGATGTTGGTCCCAACTTCCCTGATAATCCATAGAACAAGCTCGTAGCATATCCTCCAAGGTCTGAATTGTTCGTTCTGACTGCCCATCTGATTGAGGATGAAAAGCTGTACTAAAATTCAATTCAGTACCCAACGACTTCTGAAGGCCTTTCCAAAAGTTAGAAGTGAACCTGGGATCACGATTAGATACAATGGAGAGGGGAACTCCATGTAACCTGACTATCTCTTTAAGATACAAATGGGAAAGTTGATCTAGGGAAAAAGTATCTCGTATAGAAAGGAAATGAGCAGATTCAGTCAAGCGATCAACAATAACCCAGATTGCATTATTACCTCGAGATGTCTTCGGTAATCCCACAACAAAGTCCATGGATATATTCTCCCATTTACACTCTGGCACTGGTAAAGGCTGAAGCATCCCTTTCGGTAACTGCCGCTCTTCTTTAACCTGATGACATGTCAAACACTTCACGGTAAAATCAACAATATCTCTTTTCATTCCATCCCACTAGTAATACTCCTGCAGATCTCTATACATCTTAGTACTGCCAGGATGAACTGAAAACGGAGAACTATGAGCTTCACATAACAACTCTCTCTTCAATTGTGAATCACAAGGCACACACAATCTCTTCCCAAATCTCAAAATGCAATCATTATCAATGTTGAATTCAGGCAACTTACCTTTAAGAACCAGCTCTACCTTTTTCTGCAACTCACTGTCTTGCTTCTGTGCTTTCTTGATTCTATCTGATAGAGATGATCTCACTGATACCTGAAACAAAACATAAGAACTTCCTGCACCAACAACTTCTATGCCAAAGTTCATCAAATCCTTAACCAAAGGATCACGTTCCAAACAAAACATTGCTAATGAAGCATTACTTTTTCGACTCAAAGCATCATCCACTTTATTTGCTTTTCCTGGATGGTAATGAATTGTACAATCATAATCCTTGATTAATTCTAGCCATCTCGTTTGTCTCATGTTCAATTATTTATGAGTGAATATATACTTTAAACTTTTGTGATCGGTATATATTTCACACTTTACTCCATACAAATGATGCCTCCAAATTTTTAAAGCACAAACAACAGCAGCTAATTCCAAATCATGTGTAGGGTAATTTACCTCATGAGTTTTCAACTGTCGTGAAGCATAAGAAATTACCTGATCATTCTGCATTAGGACGCAACCAAGTCCTTTCAATGAAGCATCACTGTATATAACAAACTCACCATTCCTGGAAGGTAGTGCCAAAACTGGAGCTTTCACCAATCTTTTTTTTCAATTCCTGAAAACAATCATCACATTCTTTTGTCCAGATAAACTTAACACCCTTCCGAGTTAGCTTAGTCATTGGACTAGATAACCGTGAAAAATTTCTAATAAACCTTCGGTAATAGCCTGCCAAACCAAGGAAGCTACGAATCTTAGTTACATTTGTGGGTCTTGGCCAGTCTTCCACAACTTTTGTTTTTACAAGATCAATAGTTATCCCATCTTTAGAAACAATGTGACCAAGGAAAGAAATTTGTTGCAACCAAAACTCACACTTGCTGAATTTCCCATACAATTTCTTTTCTTTTAAGGTTTTCAAGATAACCCTTAAATGTCTTTAATTCTCTTCATAACTTTTAGAAAACACCAAAATATCATCAATAACACAACCACCATTTATCACCTGATTCAACTGAGCCATCACTGTAGTAAACTGATCAATTATGATTTTGACCATCTCAGTATACTGATTTGGAAGGTTATTTCCCTCAGTATGCCATCCCAAAAAAATTCTTCTCTGTTTCCTCTACGAAAAACCATTCTGAACAAACATGTCTTAGATGAAGCAACATGGTAATCTTCAAATGCTATATCATTTCAATTTGACCATAAAAAACTATTTTTAGATAATAATTTAATAGAATTCTAACTCATAAAGTTATCTAAACCGACCTCTGATACCAACTATAAGGCCCCAGCCTTAAACATTACTTAATCTTGAGTTATTACAAGATTACACAATGAGGATCTTTTCGGGTTTAGAGTTTTAGAGAATTAGATCATAAAACATGCATTACATTCCAAATATAAACAAAGTGGTTACATAAAGATTGTATTCTTCTTTCCCATCAATGGAAACATATTTAAAATAAAACATGGATTCATTCTTGAAACTTCCTTGACACTATCATCATATCATGTACCCTTCCCTTGACCTGTGAAAAACATTTCAAAAAAAAAACTTGGGATGAGCATAAAAAGCTCAGTAAGGGGTATAAAAATATGGAAAGGAAACATGGGTACATATATACATAAGAATGAAATCATAATTTACCCATAAAACATAATCACTTTAACATACCTCATCAAATCATGAATAAATCATATAAATCATATGACATAAAGGTAACTTGAGGCATTCATAACATTCTTATGTAGGGAGTAACCCTCTTGGTTACGTTTGGAATACCCATCATAGTATATTCCCTAAATCTCTTCGGAGAAACCTTAACGTTTCACTCCTTCGCGTTACCCAATGCATTGGAGAGCTATATCGGGCTCACCCGCCCTTAGTTTATCACGGAACCACCCGTCTTCATAATAATTCCCAAGAACCTCAACATAATCGTATCACATAAAACATGCATAAAGGAAACATAACCTTTCCACATTTCAATCACAAGATATCAATACAACACATTGATATAAAAACATTATGAAAACCATTTTCAATACCAAAATAAAAGAAAAGTAAAACATGGTATTTATTTTTCTTTTTAAAAAAAGGTATGGCTTGTAGAGGAAGCCGAAACTCAAATAATGGTCACGGCGACGGAGAAGTCATTGTCGCCACATACGTACGACAAAACATTCCCTTTTTCCGTTTAGTAAACGCTTAGTATAAAAAAGATTCCTTTTGGATAAACGTAAAAGTCAAAGGGGTTTATACACCTTATAAAAGAAGGTTGTGTATAAAACAAAATATGCCTCAATGAAAGGAGATTGAGACGAAGTCCCATACCTCGGGTCCGACTTGACTCGATCGTTCTTTAATGTCCTGCATAATAAACTTGAGTTAATTTCTACTTGCTTAAGAACCTTTTTCAAGTTCATTATTCCTTTTATATCACTTATTGCCATGTCATGAACACTATGTAATTATTTAAGTTAATAACGGTCGTTTTAATGATCATTGGTACTTGAGTCAAAAATAAACCCTTTATAATTACAAGTTGTTCATGTATCCATTATATCCAGAATGGTATTCATGATATAGATATCATATATGTCATATATATCCAGTACATGCATGCATTTATAATATTACATAATCATTTAGAGGTAAGAAATGAAATACACCGTTCATCGAGACGGTAAGCCGTACGTACGCATGAACGCTACTTTCATTTCTATTTAGTATTTTATAGAATGGAATCATAATGATATAAAGGTATATTATAATTAATGTATAATATCATATATAATATCATAGTTCCATCCTTTATACGTCCCGCATATGGTATTTAACGAATCAAATCACTTTGAGGGGGCGGTAGTCCGCACTTCCTTAAATGAAGATATCGCGTTTACCAATAATGGAAACCATAAAGTTATGACCAAAAAGGAAAATACAGAAGCTTAAGGAAAACATAAACATATTATAGATCATATATAAATATAGTGACATCTTAATGTCCACCTTTGAAGGTGTTAAAAGAATGTTGAACAATCATCGTTTCGGGAGGCATAAATTCACCATCCATGGAAACAGTATGTTCGTTAACCATTAGATGTAGGTGTGTGTAAGTGTAGCTAGAATAATTATTATAACAACATCCTAGTATATTGAGTATACTGGAGTTTTTACAAAATAAAATAATAAGAAGAGTTTAGGGGGTTGGAGAAGCAAAATAAAACAAAAGGACTCAAAAGAACACATTACCTTAAAATCGGGTACCTCCCTTTGGTTTGAGCTCAAAAGCTTCCTTGGGAAGACATCTGCCCAAATTGAGCCTTCAAGGAGTAAGAGAGGGAAGTGGAGAGACAAAATGGGCAGGGTTTGGCCGAGCCAAAGGCTTTGGAAGTGTGGGTAAGGAGGTAGAGGTGGGGGCCTTTTATAAGTGGAGAGGAGGGGCACTCTTGGAAAGTAAAGATATGTTACTTTATTTTAAAATGATTTTCGGATTCAAAAGGTCCCACATTGATATAATTAGAGGATAAGGTGATAAGGGTTCGAAATCCACCCATCCAATTGGTTTTGTCCATGTGTAGGTCTTAGAGTTTACATTATCTTTCCATTTTATTTAAATCGTTAAATAATGAGGTCATCGCTGCATCATCATGATGTCATATATAATTTAATTTATTTAATGTCTAAAAATTATAAAAAAATTACTATGATGTAGGAAATATTTTTTTATTTCTAATTAATATTTATAGTAAAAAATCTGACTTGTATAACCCCATATAAAAATTGTTTTAGTAACATAACTCATGTTTGTGTCAATTTTACTTTAACATTAAATAAAAAGTTATTTATGTCATTTCCCAACCAAAGTGGCTCCATGGGGTCCCCAAGTTGACCCATGTCTTGTCTTGGTCGAAAATGACACAACCAATAAGGGTAGGACATGTGTCACGCTCATCTCATACTATTAAAACATTATTTTTACCTTAAACTACACTAATTACCACTAATCGCGATTAAGAACTTAATAAGTTACTATTCACCAAAAAATTATTTTAATCCCATTGAACCACATTTTACTTCATAATGAAAACGATGTATGTCGGATTTTTGAAATTCAAAACACAATGATGGCAAAATTTCATTTAAACAAAAAATCAGTTTTTATAAGTACCACTTAGTGGTTTCACTATTCATCAAAAATTGAAGTTTTTCAGAAAATTACCAAATATTCACCCTAAGATATATTTGATACTACGAATTCAAAAATGAAGTATATTTTAAAAAATTCATGACATATAAGTCACATTAATTAATTTAATAATTAATACCCGCTGTCATGACAAATAGCGTGTTTTTATGAAACAATAAGTATCAAAAGATTGACACTAGTTTAAGTCCAATTCCAAAGTGAAATTGATTTCAATGACCACCATTGGATAAAATGGTAAACATATATTCTAATTTCACTTCAAAACCAATTCAAAAGATAATCTAATCATATAAATAAATTAGATTAAAAAGCAGTTTTGATGTAAAATGCAGTATTTTTCACTATTCATTAAAAAAATGAACTTTATCGGAAAAATACCAAAAATTCACACAAAGTAAATTTTGATGTCCCAATCATAAATAATGATTTTATTTTGACAAACATAGCTTATAAAATTTTCAAAAGATATATTTAAAAAGGGTTTGCCATCAAAAGGCAGTAAAACAATCTTTTAAGAATATTAGTGTATTCCATGCATAAGATTGTATTTATTTTCATTTTAAGCCTCTAAAACACTATCTTAATCATTAATAGACATAGATAAAAATATCTATTATTAATTACTTACTTGGGATGTTACATTTAAGTTATCTCCAAATAGGATTAATTTAGAATATGTGATTATATGGTGTTGAAATACATTCAAATAAAAGTATTGAGACTAGTTTTTATGTTATTTTAACTCATATCTCTTTAGTTAAACCCCTTGTTATACCTTGTAACCTTTACTACAATAATGAATTTTTTTCTTTGGTAATTATTCATTATGATCAAAAAAAGAAATTGAAATATTTTAAAAAAATTACATCATGATTAAAAATAATGAAATCATTTTATCAAATTTATTTCGAATAAGTGGATAAAATTAATTTAAAAATAAAACTATAAAACCAAATTATTATTTTTGAAAATTCATTTTTAAACTATAAAATAAACATAATCAAATTATTTACCTAATATTCATCATTAAATGAATTTAAATTTATTTCATTTCATATATAATTTACTTCTTTAAGTAAAATTATTTATCAATTATGATTATTGTAGTTAATTAAAATATAATAAATTTTTTAACTTAAACATAGTTTCATGAAAAATTTCATTTTTACCTTCTAATCAATATTTATTTATTTATATCAAATTTATAACCAACGTATGAATTATTAATCATTTATTTACAATATATTTAATCGAAATAAATGTTCATTAATTATTATGATACATATTTTATAGAAAAATGTAGTATCTTGAAAATATATCCTTTAAATTTAAATGATATTATTCTTAACATTTCAAATTGTGTACAAATTTTCCTTATAATTTTTCCATACAAATGTATTGTGAAAATTTATGATATATTAATTTTATAATTGGTTAGTCTTATTCATACCCTATGATCTATGGCTCAGTAATATATAATATAATATGTCAATCGTGGTTCTCTTAAGTTCATTCTTGTGTGTAAATTATGCTATCGAAGTCCTATAATTTAATGAAGAAACATATATATTTTAAAATCTTAGGGTGTTATGCAATCCTAAGCCCTAATCTAAATTTAAACATAAACTCTATATTCAGACCCTAAATTTAATACCTAACCCCTTAACTTATCCCCTAACCCTTAACCTAAACCCAAAAAAACCCTAAATAATCATTAAACCTTTCCAAAAGTTCTAACCCCAAACTTAAACCAAAACAAAACATAATTTAATATTTAACCCTAACAATAAATCTTAAAACTAAACCCTAAACATGTCTTATAAAACTAAATCCTAAAAAACTAATCCTTAAACATAACCCCTAAAACTAACCCAACCATATAACCCATTAAACTAAACCTAAAACTAACTTAAATATATACTTACACCATAAAACTAAACCCTAAAACTAAAACCTTTTCATAGACCATAAAAATAAATCCCAAATATAAAAAACCTAATCCCAAACCCTAACCCATAACCCCTAACAACAACCTACCCCCTAAACAAATCGAAGAATGCACCCTTAATGTAATCCCAAAAACCTAATCCATAAAATGCAAACACCTAACCCTTATTAACCTAACCTAAACCCTTAGTATTCACCAAAAATTAATCCATACTGATAACCACTAAGAATATACCCTAAACCGATCCCCTAAAACTGAAACACCTAGCCTATAAACCCATAACATAAACCCAAACATAAATTATAATCATAACCCCAAAATAAATTCAAACTCATAACAAATAACTTAAAACTATAACTAAAATAAATATAAATCTACACCTATAGACTAACCCCTTAAATATACCATAAAATAATTCCCAAAAAATGAAACAGTAATCACATGACCCCTAAACATAACCAATAGCTGTTAACCATTAGCTCATATACTCTAAAATAAACATAACCCTTAAACAAAATCTAAATATATACCCTAAACCAAATCCCCAAGACTTAAACACATATTCCACATCCTAAATCTAAATATATCCCCCACTATTAACCTAAATATAAACATATACCCGAAAAATAAACCCTAAACATCTAACCCAAATACTTAAAACTAATCTTAATCACTAATCCTAACAAAAATATAAATCTTCATCAAAAATGTATACCCTAAACCAAAATGGTAAACCATTAAACTTTAACTCCTAACCCTAACCCAATACCCAAATCTAAACCATAAACATAACCACTAAACCTATACCAAAAATATTACCCCATAATATAAATTTAAAGAAAACATAATTATAAATAGAAACATTAAAACTAAACCCTACACCAAGACCCTAAAACTATACCCTAAATACCTAATACCCTAACCTAACCCAATACTGATAACCTCAACACTAAACCTGTCCCCTAACCTAAATCTAAATATACATTACAAAAATAATCCCTCAAAACCAAATCTTTTATCCAAAATTTAAACAAAACTCTAATCTAAACCTAAATCAAATTCGACAACTTTTAAGTAAACCATAAACACCAAACTCTTTAACATAATCCTAACCCCAAAAAAAAATCTACTCCTATATGTAATAACATGATATTATAAATGAGGAACATCATATCTGATAGAATATATATAATAAAACCAAAATATTAGAATATAATATAGCACCATGAGACATTAAGTTATATTTATTTTTAAATAAATTTAATTTCTTGAATAGCTTGTGATGAAAACAACACAAGGTTTTAATAAAATGAAATATTGTATTGAAATATTATTAGTTCAACATGATCATTATAAACCAGCTGTTAAGTTGGAGGGTATGAATAATAATTAATAAATTAGAAAAATTATGTGGTTTACATTTGAATAAAATAAATTCATTGGTTACATATTTATTATAAATAAAATAAGAACAACTTAAAATAGAAAGAAATGTTTTTTAAAAATTGTATTTTTTAGAAGGGCGGTATAGTCGTGAAATGCGCACAAAATTTAAAATAAATTTTTACAACTTTAAGAAAAATAACATGAAAACAAAATTCTTCTTTTAAAAAAATACAAGCAAAAATTATCATTTTTTATTTTTTTAGAGTTTTCATAAAATATTAATCTTTTGATGAATAATGAAAAATAATAAAATTTCTTGAAAAATACCACTTTATTTAAAATTATTTACAATTTTAAATTTTATTTTAATTTTTTTATAGTAAATTAGTTCATTTATATTAAAATTTAAATTATTTAGGACATTATAATTCATTTAATATTGAATTTTTATATTAAAAAATTACATACTTATGATAATTTTCACTTTATAAAACCTCTCTTTTATCTCATCAATGAGTTCATTTTAATTTTAATTATTCCACTTCTTTGAGTTAAATTTTTAAAAATAGATTAAATTTTTTTAATTATAATAATTTATATTTTCTAATAATGTATACATAATGTTTTACTTAAATTAATAATGAAAATAGTAAAATATTAATTACATCGGTTTAGGAAAAATCGGTTTACCTAGGTTAAACTAAGAAGATAAGGGTTAAAATGATCTAAAACTTGTCCAAAACAAATTTTATGCCAATATTCAGACCTTATAACACATATTTTTATATAATTACCCATTTTTTATTCTTTTACTTGAAAATTTTTGGGTCTCACTTTATCTCTTCAAAAGATCCATCTGTGTCCACTAAACCACTTATAAAAGGTCACACACTCTCATCCCTACTTCGCACTTCCAAAACCCTTTATTCTAGCCCTTAACTACCTAAATAAATTCATTTCATTCGTCCCAACATCGTAGAGGTATTATTTTGATAATTAATCTCTCCTATGGATGCTTTATGAATAAAACAAAAGAGGATATATGAAGAAGAGGTAAAATTATTAAACATTCGTACTTGTGTTATTTCTTCTTACACCACCTTAAAACCTTATTAAAATATTCTAATATAATAAAAACGTATATAATATATAAGGATATGTTATTATCTTAATTTTCATAACCATATCTACCTCCACTTTCATCAAATGGGAAATGAAATCATCGATCATGTGAAAAATAGACTACAACTTCACAAACAGATGTAATATTTTTTCCATCACCACCTTTAAAGGATGGATACAATGATAATTTTCACATATTTGTATCATATTTATGAAATTATTATAATTATAAATTTTTTATATTACATATACCTTATTAATTTCCATTTATTGGGTGATATGATAACATTGCTCATGTGTAAGGTGGGATACGCACTCGCGAAGCAATGTGATTTTTTTCTCTTACTCTTACCATATAACTTATTAACTTTTAATCTATCGTAAAACAATAATGTCCCACATGCACACATGTGGACTACCGACTCCATAAAGCAATGTGAAATGATTTTCATTTTATTTTTATATAGATGGTAATAATGATATATTTTACTAATATATATTATATATATAAAGATATAGTGTATTTAGAAATATTAATTAACATTTACTTTCATTTCATTCCATCTCTCTAGAAAAAAATAAATAATATACTTATGCACGTATGGCCTACCATCCCCATGAATGGTGTAATCCATTTTCTATCACTAATTAGAAAAGGTTTATATAAATATATTTGTAATGAATATATATTATTTTTATATCATGGTTAAAATTAGGTTAATTATGTAACAAGGATAAAAATTAATGTGACTAAAATTACCGAACTAAACCATATATGAAAAATGAAGCAACTATCACCCGAAATATTGATTTTAACTAAGTACTGATAATAAATATTTGATAAAATACTATTATTGAATAATATATGTTATGAGATATATTATTATGGTCCTATAATAGATGTAAAATAAACCTATGTTTAGTATAGATGAGGTTCAAACACATACGATGGATTTCAAACCTGTGGTAAGGGTTTATCTTCTCAGTTTTACTTTCACGAGACATATGTCATATTCACCACTTATTATTTTATTTTAGTGTATATAATCTGCCTATTTATATTTTATATCATGAATATAATTCACTTACTTTTATTTAATGTTTGATTTTAGATTATTTATTACAGGGGTCTTATGATACAAAATACACCAAAGTGGTAAGGATTTTTTTCATAATCTCATTATTATTGAAGATTGTTTTTTTTGTTTAAGTCTCCCTTGGGGGACTTATTTTACATTTCTTTTATATACCAAATATATTTTATTTTCCTCTGGGAATAATAAAAAACAAGTAATAGTGATATTTTTATACTCTTTAGTACTTAAAATGATTAAAAAAATGTTTTTAAGATAATTTTGAACTGTTTATCAAATGAATAGAAAATCATTTTTCATCAAAATCCATGTTTTCTGAAAATGGTTTTAAACATTCATAAATGACTTATTAAATAAATTTTTAACCATTGGTGACTTTTTACCCAAAAAAACATTAAATGATTCTTCCTTTCATTTTCGAAACAAGACCCATGTGAAATTTACCAAAAATGGGAAAGGAATCATTGTTTAAACATGTACCACATAAAAACAATTTCCTTCCCTCATGAACAATAAATGTTATAATGATTAATTTATATGTTTTAACTATTAATTTAAAATAAATTTATTTTTAATATATTTTTTAACTTTTAGTTCAAAAAAATGGATTTTCAACGTGAAAAGGCTAGTTTACTCAAAAATGTTTTCAATTACATTATTATTGTATTTATATTCATTAAAAACATCAACCATTTGATATATTTGTGATACACTAGGGTTATATTGTACTGATATCATCATTTTTATTTCATTGGATGGTTTATGATCTTATTCACTGAGGATTTACAATTTTATTACCATTCACCATATTACTCTAGATAGTTTATGATTTTATTATTGGATTATGGTTAGTATTAACAATCCATATGTTAGGTTTAAATATGAATATTTATGTAGATTATGTTTCACCCAATTAATATGAGGAATGAATTGGGAATAATATTTTATGTATGTGGATCAGTTAAATATATCCCCTAGAGAAATCTATAGGTCTCGTGAGATAAATAAGTTGGCCAAACTAGACAGGGTTCTACCCATATATTTAAACTATCTTGTAAAAGGAATTAACATGTTTTAGATGTTTGCTCTTATGAATTTACTCATTATGAGATCATTTATATTTATATATATGATTATTTTATTTTTAAACATATACATGGATAGGTTTCTATATTATGCCATTATTTATATGGATTTATTCATTCATTATTTATTTCTTCTATATTATGGTATGTTTATAGATTATATTTCATGTGTTTTAGTTATTTATATTTATATACTGATTATGCTTATTAATTCATGATCTATTCCACTATACACTTACCATTACTACGCACCTGAGATCACTCTTTTCTTATGTTTTATTTTACCCAGGATACAAGGAATAGGTTTTTATTTATATGAAGGGACACACTGTGTTAAATAATGGATTTCTTAAAGAAATCACATTGTTTATTTATTGTTTTAAGATGTAATTTTAATTTCATGTATGCATCTATTTTACCAAGACTATTAAACTATTTTGTACATTAAAATTGAATTCCTTTATCTAGTTTTAATCTATAAAAGTAACCACCATATTCAGACTACTAATGTCGATGTCTTTATAGTTGGTATGTATGGAAGTTTCTTAGAATCCTTAAAAACTATATTTAGGAGAAAATATATTAGGGAACATAACCTTATCATACACATTTAGGATAAGTACAGTGTTGGACTCACCTATTTTGATAATCCCAAATCATATTTTGATAATCCCAAATCATATTTGGATTATCCCAAATCATATTTTGATAATCCCAAATCATATTTTGAAAATCCCAAATCTTTTTTTAATTTAACTGAGAACCATGTATTTATTCTTTTCTAATTATGTTTCATTAACGTTTCCTGTTACTATAGAGTAATATTCAAATACTTTCAATCTCACTGCTTGATTGGTTAAGCTCACAGTGCAAAACTCATCTAATTAGAGATGTCACCGTTACAGAGGTTACCACTACATAGTTACAGTCACAAGCTTACCACTACATGGATACAGTCATAGGATTACCACTACATGGTTATAGTCACAAGCTACTTCTACATGGTTACAGTTACTAGCTTACCGATACATGGTTATAGTCACAAGCTTAGCGTTACAAGGTTATAGTTACAAGCTTACCATTACATGGTTACTACTACAAGGTTACTGATACAAGCTTACTATTACAAGTTTACCACTACAAGGTCACTGTTATATGTTTACCACGAAAAGGTCATCGTTACATGGTTACTGATGTGAGAATAATGTTAATGGTTACAGTGGGAGATTGCCGATGTGCCTACCGATATAAAGGCTACCGTTACTAGTCTATCGACGCTTATTCTTCCATACTTTTTGAGTTGCTCATATACTTTTCTAACAGTAATATTTGATAAAATAAATTCTCTGACATTAATTAATGCTGATTATAAACGTTTCAGGAGACAATACCGTGGATATTACGAGGTATGATAAAGCATGGATGTGATCTAATCATTTCCACCGTCAGACCTCAAATATAAAAATATAATACCATGAAATAAAGAATATATATTTTTCAAAGATAAAAAAAAGAATAGAAACATATATGCGGACACGATGAAAGGGATGCATGAGAAGTGTGATAGAGAATAATTGCCAGATCAAAAAGTCGAACTATCCAGTACTAAGATCCTGAACCCACAAGCATCATGAAGATCATTCTGGGGTAAACTCATTCCTTCCCTCCATACTTCATCAACTATTGATTTACATCAGAAGCAGAATACTGAAATCTTGAACCTGGAGTTTCAACACTATGTTTTGGAAACAACTTCTAGATATTGACTTGAACTTCAACATTTATCATTCCAATGAGTCAAAAGTTGAACTGAAAACACATAGAGCCTTCTAAACTCTTTCTATTCATAACTTCTCTATTATGTTTGTTTATTTTTCATCCTTGAGAAGTGTGTGTGTCTGTTTATATCACACACTGTCTCTTGTGCTTGAACTGGAGGATATTAACTACCCTCATATCAAGCTTCACCTTATCTGTGTTTCCCACGTATAACTATGGAAGAGACCGTGTGTGGTCTGTTTTGTTTGACTTTCCCATGAAGAACTTTGGTAGAGGGTGTGTTCCCTGGACAATTTGTGATAACTGTTTTATAGAATGATACAGGCTATGTACCAAGTATTAATATAAACTGCGTGGTTGTAGGTGATCACCAAGTGGAGAGGATTAGGTCTTAGCTTGTGACTGAACCTCTTGTTTATATCATTGTGAATATCTTCCTATACTCTGTTTTAATTATATCCTATGATTATATTTTCTAAAACATAAAACTATTTTTGTTTACACTTTGATAGTTGTTTTTGGTTAGTGTGTGTACTTGTTTAATTAAGTAAACTTGTTTCAAAAGTTGAATTGATGTTCTACACTGATTCATCTGAGGATTAATCACCCTTTGAGAAACCTATTGATTAATTGAACATTTACATTTCTACTTCCTTAATAAACCGGGCCATTTTTAAAATTTGTAATTTTCTTTACCATAAAGTTTTTAATAAAAATTTTAATTGGAACTCAATTCACCCCCTCTTGAGTATCCACTCCGAACAACATTTGGTATCAGAGGACTTTTATCTAGTGTGCAAATTCTTTTTAACTGTGATTCAAATTGTATCTTAAAGATCTTAAAATTTCTGTCATATCTAAATTTTCAGTTCTATAATATTATAAGTTACTATGGAAAATAGAGTTGAGGGTGCTGTTACTAACATGACACCTTTCTTTAATGGTAATAACTATGGTCAGTGGAGATAAAAAATGAAAATGTTTCTAGAGAGCATGTGACATGAAATACAGGACACAATTGAAGAACAACATACATTACCTGCTACTGCTAGAGACACATGGTCTCAGTTGACTAAAGCCACATATAATAATAATTATAAAGAAATTAATTATTTGTCATATTCTATAAGTGATAAGGAATTTAGAAGAATATCTATTTGTAAAACTGCATATGAGATTTGGGATACTTTATCTATTTCTCATGAAGAAACAACCAATCTAAAAGAAATGAGATTAAATACTTACACTATTAAATATGATAACTTTAAAATGAAGCCTGATGAACTCATTTCTGACATGTATCTCAGGTTCAATGAGATAGTGAATACTATGAGTCTTCTTGGGAAACCAGTTGACTACAAGGACCATATTATGAGACTACTTCGATGCCTACCTAACAGATGGAGAGGGACTTCTGTTTCCATCAGAGAATCATGTGACATAGGAAAAAATCCAGTGAAAGAACTAATTGGAAATATTATGATTTATGAAGAAGAAATTAAGGTGAATCAAGAAGTAGATGAAGAACCAAGGAATAAATCTGTAGCATTTAAGACTACTACCTCAAAGAACATGGATAAGGAAAAAGTCCAGGCTCCTGTATATACTTGCATAAGTGAAGACTCAGACAGTGATGAGGAGATGGCTCATCTTGCTAGAAGATTTAAAATATTATACTGAAAGAAGAGATTATTTAGGAAGTCAAACTACAAGGGAAAGTATAATATTAAAGGACAATGGAAGAATGATAGAAAATAGAATTACTACCTAAATGAAATAATCTGTTATGAGTGAAAACAAAAAGTTCATGTGAAGGAAGACTGTCACAAGATGAAATTTAGGAAAAAATGTGAAGATAAAAGCAAAGGTTATAAAAAGGCTATGAAAGCTACCTAGAGTGCTTTAGAAGACAGCTGATGTAGATATGATGCTTCTAATAGTGAAAATAAAATTCATGCCAACTTATGTTTCATGACAGACACATCTGAGGTAAAACCAAATTCCCCTATGCCTAATGATTATTGTTTAGGGAATGAAGATGAATCAAACAATGATGAAAATATGACTAAGGATGAACTATTTGAACATTGTGGAATGGTTGAGAATAATTTTAATTAACTCAAAGATAAATATACATTATTGAAAAGAAAACATGATCTAAATACTAATTAGAAATATAATCTGGATATTGAGAAGGAAAAATGTGCTCAGCTGTTAAAAAAATACTGAACTCAAATTATCCAATGAATAATTAAGGAGAGATCTTGAGAAATTTACTACTGGTTGAGATACCTTGACTCGGTTTCTAGGAAATAAGATTTTCCCAAAGTATACAAATGGTCTAGGATATCAGCCCAAATAGAGAAGGTTTATTAAAACCAAATTTATTCTAAAATCTGAACAATTCATAGCTAGTTCAAGTTTTGGACAATTTATTGAAAAACAATTCTATAAAGGACCAAAAAAAGTTTTTATGTCTCAAAATATATCTGTTGATTATAGTAAATCTGCGAGACAAGTATGGGTTCCTAAAATATTACTTTCTAACCTCTCTAGACACAAGAAAATATGGGTACCAAAGTTACCCCATGTCAAAACTGTTTCGCAGGAAAATTGTCTAAAGAGTTCCTGTAGAGCTTTGTGGTACTTGGACAGTGGATGTTCAAGACATATGACAAGATACTATTCATGTTTCCAAAGTATGATTAAATTTTATGGTGGATATTCCACTTTCAGTGATAATGCTAAAGGGAAAATCATCAACTTAGGCCAGATTGGTAACCCTAATATTGTATTAATTTCAAATGTACTTTTTGTTGATGGGTTAAAATAAAATCTGCTAAGTATTTCTAAGTTGTGTGATGATGGTTTTAATGTCATGTTTGAAAATGATGCATATAATGTTTTTAATTCTAAAAATTATCTAATATTTACTAATCTCATAAATGAGAATGTATATGTTGTTGATATGGATTCTTTAGCGAAGAAAAATGTTTCTTGTTTAAATGTGTTTCATGAGGAATCTTGGTTGTGGCACAGAAGACTATGACACTGTAATGTGCACTCACTTAGAAAACTGACTAAGAAAGGTTTAGTTAGATACTTACCTAAATTAGAATTCCCTCTTAATAAAGTGTGTAATTCTTGTCAAAAGGGAAAACAACACAATGTTTCTTTCAAACCAAAGAAAGAAGTTTCTACTTCTCCACCGCTTCAGTTGGTTCACACGAATTTGTTTGGACCATCAAGAGTTTCAAGCTTAAATGGGAACAACTATGTTTATGTTCTTGTAGATGATTTTTCTAGGTACACTTGGGTATAATTTATGGCTCAAAAAAGTGAAGCTTGATCTTATTTTATCAAATATTCCAAGTCTGTAGAAAATCTTAGTGGACTTAGGATCAAGACCTTGAGAAGTGATCATGGCTGTGAGTTTGAAAATCAAGAGTGTGAATTTTATTGCTCACAAAATGGCTATAATCCCAACTTATATTCTCATATAACACCTCAATAGAATGGAGTCATGGAAAGAAGAAATTGGAATCTTCAAGAGATTTCTAGGACAATGCTCAATGAATATGATTTTCCAATTTACTTTTGGGCTGAATCTGTTAATATATCTTGTTAAATTATTAATAGAGTATTGATTAGACCTATTCTTAAGAAGAAACCTTATGATCTTTGGAATAATATAAAGCCTATGTTTAATTACTTTATAGTTTTTGGTTGCAAATCTTTATCCTTAACAATAAATATAATCTTGATAAATTTTCATCCAAAAGTGATTAAGGAATTTTCCTAGGTTACTCAATCTCAAGTAAAGCCTATAGTGTATTAAATAAGAAAACCAAATGTGTGGAAGAGCCAGTTCATGTCATGTTTGATGAGACTTATCCACATGAACCCAAAACCTCCCTTGAATATATTGAGGAAGATATGTCAATTATAAATCTTAATGATAATGATTGTGAACCCCCGGTAAAAGTAACCAGTTCTAGGAATCTTCCAAAATCTGCACCTGTTGAGTCTGAACCAATAGATAACCATGTGGAGTCTAGTTAAAATCTTTATAGAGGTTTTAAAACTCTATGTAATCATCCTTTAGATGTTGTAGTAGGTGATTTAAACCAAGGGACACAAACTATATATTTTATTAGAAACCAAGTTGAGCATTAAGCTTTTCTTTCATAGCTTGAACATAAAAATATCAATGATGCAATCAATGGGGAATTTTGGGTGATGGCTATGCAAGAATAATTGATTTTTTTTGAAAGAAACAAAGTTTGGGAATAAGTAGACAGACCTAAGGACACCATAACCATAGGCACTAAATGAGTGTTTAGGAATAAAGTTGATGAATCTAGAAATATATTTAGAAACAAGGCTAGACTAGTTGCACAAGGGTACAGTCAAGAAGAAGGAGTATACTAAGAGGAAACCTTTGATCCTATAGCTAGACTAGAAGCCATTAGGATACTACTTGCTTATATAGCTCATCTGAATTTCAAACTTTATCAAATGAATGTCAAAAGTGCATTTCTAAATGGATATATAATTGAAGATGTATTTGTTGAAAAACTCCATGGATTCAGAAATCCAAATTTTCCAAATCGTATTTTTAAACTGTCTAAATCCTTATTTGGTCTAAAACAAGATCCATGAGCTTGGTATAACAAACTCAGTTCTTTTCTTATTTCAAAAGGTTTTACAAAAGGGATAGTAGATCTTACTCTCTTTATTAAAAGGATTTCCAAAGATATTTTAATAGTACAAATTTATGTAGATGATATAATTTTTGGATCTTCTAAACTTTATTTATGTACTAATTTTTCATCAATGATGCAAAATGAATTTGAAATGAGTTTAATGGGGGAACTAAAATTTTTCCTTGGATTTCAAATTTTTCGAAACAATGATGATATTATTTTAAATCAAAATAAATATACTAAAGATCATTTAAAATGTTTTGGTTTGGATAGTGGTAAAAGATTTGATACACATATGAGTACCAATTGCAAATTGGATGCTGATGAAACTGGAGAACCAGTGGTTCAAACCAATTACTGAGGTATGATTCGGAGTCTACTTTATCTTACTGCTAGTAGACCTGATATTATGTTCAGTGTATGCATGTGTGCTCGATTTCAAGAAAATCCCAAAGAGTCTCATTTAAATGTTGTCAAAAGGATTTTTAAATGTCTCAAGTATACTATAAATTTAGGATTATTTTATCCAAGAGGACAACATTTTGATTTAATAAGTTATTCAAATTCCAAATTTTCTGGTTGAAAGATAGACAGAAAGAGAACCTATAGAACATGTCCTATTTTAGGAAAGTCACTAGTACCATGATGTAGTAAGAAATAGAATTTTGTTGCATTATCTACTGCATATGCTGAATATATAGCTGCTGGCAGTTGTTGTGCTCAAATTTTGTGGATGAAACACACTCTACTAGACTATAGATATCAATTCAATAATGTCTCTATAATCTCTGACAACAAAAGTGATATTAACATCTCTAAGAATCCAGGGTCTCATGCTCAAACAAAGCATATTGTTGTAAGACATCACTTCTTGAGAGATCATTTTCAAAAAAGGTGATATCACTCTTGAATTCATTAGTACTGAACACCAATTGGATGATATATTCACAAAGACTTTGAATTATGAGAGTTTAAATTACATCAAACATGAGTTATGTATAATAAACTATTAGGACCTCACTGTTAGGACCTCACAGTTGAACCTGACTATTAGGACCTCACTGTTTGGACCACACCGTTAAACCTCACAGACAACTCCTTACCGATAGACATTCAAAGTATGAGACTTTTCATTTTATGTCCTCTCAACCGGAATCTGAAATGTTTTTATGCTATTATTTATTTATTTTATCTGTTTTATTTTTCAATCCCTAAATGATAAAAATAGAACACAGACCACATTTTGATCCACATCAAACCCTCCTCCAAACCTCTTGCTCTGAAATCTCAGAACCTAAACCACCGCTGAAACCTCAAACCACTCCAGATTAATGGCTATATCGAAGAGGCCGCTGGTCAGTGTTGAAGGAGATGCACCTGATCCTAAGATACCTAGAGCTTAATCAAGTAGCAGAATCCAGACAGTGGAAAAGGTTCTGAACCCACATTTATCCAAGCAGGAGATAGTATCCGAGAAGAAATTAAGTTCAGAATGGATGTTGTCAAGAAGATCGTTAGTGCTTAAAGCACTAGAAGCTCAAGGCTGGGTTGAATGTCTTAAAAACAACAATGGACCCTATTACCTGAAGTTGTGGAAGGATATTTATGAATATCTGAAGTTTGAACAGTCTGAGGATGAGCAATGAATGATTTCTAGAGTAAATGGAGTAAATGTATGTTTCTCCTCTGTTGAATGGGCTGAGTGTTTAAGGGTACCTCATGAAGGAATTTATGCCTATTACTCAAAAGTGGTGCCTCCCACTAGTGAGTTATTTTTATATGAAGAAGATTTAGCTGAATTTAAATGGAATGGAATTCCTAGGAAAGTCATTGCTGTTGAGATGGAAGGAGAGGATATGTTGCTTTTCAAATTTGTTCAGCATGTGATAAGTCCTAGGAGTGGGAACTTCGCTGTTTTAAAATATCAGGACATATTCATTATTTATTTTTTGAAGCATAGACATAAGATCAACTTGTGTAGGTTGCTGATGGCTCAGTTGAAAGATATGATCAAGCCTAGTTCTAAATAAAATTCTCTATTCCATGCCAAACTGATATCTCTTATATTGAAAGTGAAAGGAGTTACTGGAGATAAGGAAGAAACTGTTGTTGTGCAAGACAACCATTGAATTTCTAAAGTGATTTGAAAACTAATAAGGATTCTGAAGTGGAGGTGGAAGTGAGCCTTCCTAATGTTGTAGTTGATCAAGGAGGTTTGGAGGAAATGAATGTGGTCGATCAAGAGATTTCTCATATTGAGGGGGAGGAACCTGCTGTTACAGGCTTAGTAGCTATTTTGCATGAAATTAAAGGATGGTATGAGGACCCTAGATTTATAGTATTGGTTCTAGAATATGATGACGCAGAAGATGAGAGGCCAAACAGAATACCCTTAGTGCCAAATCTCACTTTTTTCCCTTCAGAAACCTCTTTCCCTCAAGACTATGTAAAAAAATACCTTTATTATTTTCAATCAGAAATGAATAGGTATATTACTTACCAAAACACTGAAATGGAAAGAATAATAGCTCACAATAAAGGACTCATAACATCTGTAGTGGAAAGGATAGTCTCTACCTCCCACTCAGTTGTCTTACAAGAGGTCATGGAGTTTCAGAATCAAGTAAAAGATTTGGAAGATTCTACGGTTTCTGTGAAACAATCTATTTCAAAATTAGATGATTATATGTCTTCCAGGACCCAAGGGGACTAAGACATTGCATATGTCAAAAATATAGTTCAGAAAATGGTCACAGTGTTTGAGGATTTCAAGAAATCTATAGAAACACATGTGAAAGGGCAAGATGATGATGTCAAGAGACTAATCAATGGGCTGACGAAATCTTTCAAGGAAACAATGGCCTTCTCTCTGGCTCCTCTAGCTGCATATTCTTCCGCCTGAGCTTCTCCTCCAGTTGACATTGAATATTTCAGGACCATTGTCAGAGAATAAGTGAAAAAGCTCTCTGGTGGAAGTTCCACAGATTCTCAGGTCATTTCCATCACCAGGGAAATTCATAATCTTGTGGGAAACTATTTAAGGGAAGCTTCTCGGGATCATAAGGCCATAAAGGATAAAGTCGATTTGTACTAAAAACAGGTGTACACCAAACATCAGATGGATGGTCACTTCAAGTTTTTGTTGGGAAACATAAGGGTCCCACCTGTCACTCAGACCTTTAAGGATCAGGTTAGACGACTCAGAGAATTGACTCATGCTTTGGAAAACTTCCTAGAGAATAAGGATGATTTTATTTCTGATATGGAGAGAGGTGGTAGTATCATTATGGACTTTAGGAATCTTCTCCTGACTTTCCTCCATGTGGACTGCACTCCAATCATAGTTCCTCCAACTCTACCTACTTCTTCAGCTGCTTCAGGTTCCACAAGTGCTACTCCTTTGATGACTCTTACCCAGGTCATCAGAATATCGACCCCTGCAATTACTCAAAGATCTACTCATTATAGGTCTGGTAATGCCTCGGTTTCCACTCCTCCTACCTTGCTAACTTCCATCCTGTAGCGACCCCCAAAACCGGGGTGCTTAATGAGACATGATATACTTAACATTACATCATTACAAAATTAAATATCATGTCTCATTACAACATAAGATCGCGAGGCTCAGGATTCTAGGAAACGAGCTGCTTTTGATGGAATTCATTAGTATCAACCGTGCCTGAAAAATTTTAAACAAAACGTAGGGTGAGAAAAAATGCCCAGTAAGGGGTTTTAAAACATTTTAAGAAAATCCTTTCTTAAATAAGTCCTTTTGAAAAGAATAAAAATACTTTTCTAAAACAAAACATTGTCATTTCTTAAAACATGAAATCCTTCCTTCTTTAAAAACCACTTGCACAAAGAAGCCCGTACTTGAAATGAGCTTTAATGTAAACATGATCAGAGTGCGCAAAATAAACAATGCATAATGCTAAAACAAAGGTTACTTCAATTCTAAAAGAATTCTATGGCTAAGCAGGGAAAACATGCAAATCATGGTTCATGAGTAAAAATAAGATCATCTAACGGTTTACCATATGAAAACAGTTATTGTTACATAAAGTACATTTTCGTGATCATGGGAGCTTTCAACTAGGGGTTGTCCTGTTAGTTGAACGGACCCCTGGTTAAACTTTATCATTACATGCAGAGGGAATGTATTATCCTGTACTTTGTCATGACTTTTCATCATGACCGTATAACATACTTAACAGGTCGAGGCTCACCGCCCGCCCTGTTTCTTTAGCACAAGTCAAGGCTAACTGCCAAGACCGTCGCACATGTTCGTCTCACGAGACTCCTGCTTTACCCAATGCATTGGAGCGCTGTATAATTCCGGGCGCACCCGTCACATCATTCTTGTTGCGCTATATAATTCCGGGCTCACCCGTCACATGTAAGTCCTATACATCCCTCACATATCCTGACATGGTCATTCGTTAATGGGGTTCCATGCATTCTTACTTTAACCCCATTTTCACATACATATACATAACATGAAAACAGTTCTTTCATTAAAAACATTAAGACATGCATGCTCATGCTTCGTACACATAAAAAGTTAACATTCGAAAAAATGGGTTTTAAGAAAGTAAACATAACACTTAACATTCCATACATCAAAATTCCCAATTAAAGCATGGTCACTCATAAATTACACATGTGATGATAAATGGATATCCTAGGGGTTTAATACAGGCAGTTGAGGTTACAATGTGCATAATCGGGTTCATCATGTATATTTGTGTAAACTCTTCCATTATCACTTTATATAAACATGAGAACACACCTACTAATACATTAATGCATTTATAAAAGTTCAAGAAGCCCATACTATCCATTCTAAGAAAAATCCTGATTATCTAAAGTAGTGATAAATGAAAATTCTCAGTTTCATGAATGAATTTGAAGTCCAACTAACCCATAAACCTCGTCATTATTTACAAAAAAATTGAAAACATGGTTACTAAATTCATATTGAGGTTTATACACATATGTGTGTGTGTATATACATCATTCATTTGCACAATTTTACCTATTCACCCATTTACTTAAAATATCCATTTTATAGAAGAAAAATCATGGGGTATAGACATCGAGGAAATATTGCTTATCATCTTATAATATGTGTGAATGAAAGTATATATTTATATATCATGTATATATAAATATATATACATATTTATATAAAAACCGATTCTTGTAAAAACCCAACCGAAATTAAAACAGGACTCTTTCCTTGCTTGGAGAGGGGATGCAGTCGAGGCAAAAGGATCCAAGGGTATAAACATAGAAGGTATGCACACATATATATATAACCCGAATATGCTTATATATATATGAAAACTGAGGTATAAAACGAAATTTTAAAAACATGGTTCTACCCTCACCAGTACGGAGAGGAGGAAGGAAATCGTAACGAGGCAAGTGAATCTAGTGGATTTCGTTGTACAAATACAGCATGAATACGTATATACCTAGCACATACATATATGTAAATATATAACAAAAAACGAAACCCAAAAAAGAACTACAACAAAGCTAAACTTCACCCTTAACTGTTCAACAAGGAGGAGGAAGGTGCAGGCGACGCTGGATCTGAGGTCGGCACAAGAGGTCTCGGTGCAAAGAGGATCCCTTCGGTACAAAACCACCCCTCTCCCTCGGTGCAACCCGGGTCTTAAAACAGGAGAGGACTTCGCGTGAGGGAGACGACGGGAAAACCAAGTCCGAGATCAGTACAAACCGCGTGGAAAATAAGGACGCTGCCGGGTCCACCCGCTGGACTAAGGATAGAAGGGTTGAAGAAAAACGCAGCAACTTGCTGCTGGTTCGGCGCGAGGAAGAAGAGACGCGCGGCGGGGGAGGGATAAAAAAAAGCGATGGCTAAGATCATAACCGGTGGATCGGACGGCTGAGGTTGACGTGGATTTAAAAACATCGGACGACTATGATTGAAGGAGAAAGATCCGGTGGCTGGGGTGCAATGCGGCACAAAAGGAGGGAATACGGGCTTCCCCCTACCCGCGATTTGTTTTTTTTATTTGTTTTTTTTGTAATTATTTTTAATTTATTATTATACCTATTATAAACTTTATTATTATTTTATCCATCAATTATTTGTAGCTTTTATTATTTTAACAAGGGTCAAGATTCGTTTAATATGTTTATGCGTTAATTATTCTCTACCCATCTTATTTTACATTAACATTGTTTACACCATTAAACATTCAACACAAAACATTAAATAAACTACACCATTAAATGTACATTAATGTAAATTTCAACATTACACCACAAAATTTGAAAATCAATGAAACCGAAAAAACGACATAATTTCAAAATATTAATTATAAAAGCAAGTTATAAACATTTGTATTATTATTACTTATATATATAATTTAGAAAATAGGTATAATTAATTTAACAGACAGTTTGTCACCACATAAATATATATACATGTACATCTACAAACCGAGAGTTTGCACATATATATTTGTAAAAGAAGTAAAACCTCACCAAATTCAGTATAGTCAACCATTTTTATAAAAGAAAATAAATTAAACAAATAATTACTTGCTCAAGTTAAATATATAAAACAAATAGTGGAAAACTTAGTGTCAAATACCATTGTTTTGAAAATTAAAACTTTAAAATATAACAAGTTAGGAGAGAGCCAACGGATACATTTTTATCCGTTGGTGTTTAACGATCATATCGGGATGCTTATAAAAAGGGTTTGGTCTCAGTGTCCCTTACTCCAAGTGACCGAAGAAGATAAAGGAAGATGGTTCGTGTGATCCCCTTGGTGCTGAGCACGGCCGCGGTGGCGTTAGCCATACTTATGTTCCTTATGATGGATGCTCGAAATCCCTACCGCATTCTCGGGCTCCTAGTAGTTCTAAGCAGTATTCCCATCGTTGTAATCAGATTCTTGGTTGGAATCTTTGGTTAGTGATGTTTTGATCGTGGGAAGTTGTAATCGTCAAGGTGTTTCTTAATAAAGTAGTATTTCATTCATGCTTGTTGCTACGGTTTTTTTCATTTATTTTCATTTTCTTTTATTGAAAGATGGTCCAGTTAAAGGGAAACATATCATTACACGAAACATGAATTCTCGGGTCGTTACACATCCCTCGACCTATCCCTCCAACTTCAACACCTGCATCCTCAACCTCCAAGGACAACACTCCTCTGGGATTATCTGATGTGGATTGAGTGCGGGATGTCTTAGTTGATAGGGATTGGTGTATCAATTTTTGTAGTGTACTCCTATCTTATTGATAAAGATTCTCTCTTTCATTATTTTTTTGTACTATTTTTGTTAATCAGAAAGGGGGAGAAAATATTAAATGGGAGAACAAGGGGAGATGTCATTCTCACAGGGGATAAAATATTCAAAACATAAATATTCTAATTCAATAACATTATCAGATGTGTTTTACTTTGATTATAGACACTTAGAAATTCCATAATTTGTTATTATAAAAAAGGGGGAGATTGTTGGACTCACCTATTTTGATAATCCCAAATCATATTTTGATAATCCCAAATTTATTTTGATAATCCCAAATCATATTTTGATAATCCCATATCATATTTTGATAATACCAAATCTTGTTTTCATTTAAGTGAGAACCATGTTTTCATTATTTGCTAATTATGTTTCATTAACGTTTCCTGATACTATAGAGTAATATTCATATACTTTCAATCTCACTTCTTGATTGGTTAAGCTCATAGTGAAAAATTAATCTAAGTACAGAGGTCACCATTACAGATGTTACCGCTACATGGTTACAATCACAAGCTTACCGGTACATGGTTACAATCACAAGATTACTGCTACATGGTTACAGTCACAAGCTTACTACTACATGGTTACAGTCACAAGCTTACCGCTACAAGGTTACAGTCACAAGCTTACCGTTACAAGTTTACAGTTACAAGATTACCATTACTTGGTTACTGCTACAAGGTTACTTCTACAATCTTACCATTACAAGGTTACTGCTACAAGGTCAACATTACAGGTTTTCCACGACAAGGTCACCGTTACATGGTTACTGATGTGTTCACACTGTTAAAGGTTATAATTGGAGACTGCTGATGTGCCAACCGATATGAAGGCTACCATTACTAGTTTACCGACACTTATTCTTCTATACTTTTCAATTTCTCAAATACTTTTCTAATGGTCATATTTGAAAAAATAAATTCTCTAGCATTAATTAATGATGATTGTAAAAGTTTCAATAGACAATACCATGGATTGTATGAGGTACAAGAAAGCATGCACGCGATCTACTCATTTCAATTGTCAGACCTCAAATATAAAAATAGAAGACCACAAAATAAAGAATAGATATTTTTATAGGATACAAACAAGAAGAGAAACATATACACGGACACAAAGAAAGGGTTTCATTAAAAGTGTGATAGAACTTACTTGCCAGATCAAAAATCCGAACCATCCAGTACTATGATCGTGAACCCACAAGCATCACGAAGATCATTCTGGTATAAACTCATTCATGTCCCCTTTGCTTCATCAACTCTCGATGAACATCAGAAGAAGAATACTGAAAGATTGAACCTTGAGTTGCAACACTTTGTTATGGAAAAAACTTCCAAATATTGACTTGACCTTCAACATTTCTCATTCCAAGGAGTAAAGAGATGAACTACAAACACATAGAGCCTATTAAACTCTTTCTCTTCATAACTGCTCTATTGTGTTTCTTTATTTTACATCCTTGAGAAGTGTGTGTGTCTGTTTATATCACACACTGTCTCTTGTGCTTGAACTGGTGGATATTGACTATTCTCACATCAAACTTCACCTTATCTATATTTACAATGTATAACTATGTAAGAGACCGTGTGTGGTCCGTTTTGTTTGACTTTCCAATGAAGAACTGTGGTAGAGGGTGTGTCCCCAGGACAATTTGTGATAACTATTGTATAGCCTGATACAGGTTTTGTATCAAGTTTTAATATAAACTGCTTAGTGGCAGGTGATCACCAAGTGGAGAGGATTCAGTCTCGACTTGAGACTGAACCTCTTTTTTACATCATTGTACAAATATTCCTATACTCTATTTTGATTATATCCACTGCTTATATTTTCTAAAACATAAAACTATTTTTTCTTACACTTTGATAGTTGGTTTTGGCTAACGTGTGTACTTCTTTAATTCAGTAAACTTGTTTAAAATTTGAATTGATGTTCTACAATGATTGATTTTAGGATTAATCACCCTTTGAGAAACCTATTGACCAATTTAACATTTACATTTCTACTTCCTTAATTAACTGTGCCACTTTTAAAATTTGGGGTTTTATTAACCATAATGTTTTTAACAGAAATTTCAATTAAAACTCAATTCACCCCACTCTTGAGTATCCACTTCGACCAACATACATAATAACATCCAAAAGTTTTTTTTAAGATAGATATTATGTGGTAATTCCTAGAAATATATTCTTTTCTAGATAAAAAAAGTGTTTGTGGTTCTGGAATAGATGTACCTAGGGGTAATAAGAGAAAAAAAGGCATTTAATGTTTGACTTGATCATTACCTATTATAGAAAAATGTGCCTTACTATAGACATGGTTTTACACTCCTTGGAAAAATGATTTGGTTAATTCTTATTTTATTTACAAAATGTCGTAAAGGATTTTAAGATATGATGACCATGAATAGACTTGGTTAAACCTAAGGTGTCATATATTGAATATAATTTGTCATGATTTAGATATATTATAAATTATTATTCATGAATTTTTTATTTCCCATTATGATCCGTGTCACGCACACTATGATTTTTTGTTTTAGACAATTGTTGGAACTAGATGGAACTGGGTTAACGTTAAATGTGATAGAATTTGTTTTAATTAGAATCCAAATTGGATGATGATTAGGGAAAAGTATATTATCATTATTCCAAATTAGTTATCATGATATAAAATTAAAAACATCCACCTTAACCCACTCTTTGACTCACCAAATAAGAGAAGGATGGATTCCAATAAGAACATGAATAGTAGATACCATGTAGGAAAAATCCTAAATTTTCTTCATGCGAGAACTATGGAAACAGAAAAATAGGAATGTGTTATAAATGAATAGGAAAATGTTCCATGTGTGTAAAATAATGACACAAATAATGTAATTATAGAGAAAAAATGAAAATTTTAGTTAACCAAATGGATGAGGATGGTTGTATACCAATGGAATTATTAGAAATTGAATGTTTTAAATATGGAAATTATTGGAATTATGAAAATCGATGTCTTATTCTAGAGGCTTATGAAGAGAATAAGCAAGTTTGTATGTGTAATGGTTATGTTGTTGATGATGTAGACGCTGAAAATGACATATGAAAGGAAGGAGGTATTAAGGAATAAGATGATAAATATTATTTAATTATTTAATAATGAAGTGGAATGATTAATTTGATTTTTTATAGATGTAGAAATTATATTATAGGAGTATTCTATCAATGATATTATTTTAATAAGAATTATGAGATTTATAAGGATTTTATTATAGTACTTATTATTTAAGGATTTGAGAGAATACGTTAAATGGTATAGATGAACAAGAAACTTGATTCAGTGGAACGTTGATCTTTTTAGGAACCTTGTGATTTATGGAAGATGACCATTTATATTTTCTTGATGATACCATAATAATGATAATGACATGATTATGGGATAGTATTGGTTATATTGAATTTGGTTAGTGATTTGACAGTTTTTATTATCTTTGTTGTAGTTTACTACATGTTTGGATTTACGATATATATTAGGAAAATTTAGTATTTTATTTTTGAAATAATAAAAGTTTTCATTATGGTATTATGGTGATCATGGAATTAAAATATTTGTAATGTGGTATTAAGATCTTATTTATATTTTATGGGGAATATAATGTTTATTTAATGACCTCCATCCTAATTTTTTGGACTTTTAATTTAGATAGAAATATTTTGGATTATTATTAAGGATACCTATTTATGGAATAGATTATGTTCAACTTTTGGGGTTATTAGATTATTGTTACAAAACTTTTCAGTTTTGGAAAATATATTAGGAATAAATTGTTACTATATTATACTTCTTATGATCCATTAAAAGTTAATTTTAGTTATTTAGTCTTAAAAACACATTTCATATATTCATTTCTTAGAATATGAAATAAAGTACAACCAAAGGATTAAATTATTATTACAAAGATTTTAAGTAATTATATTTTCGATTTTTATCTATCATTATAGATAAATAATTCCTCAACATTACGAAAAGGGCCTTAAAGCAGAAATCTTATCAAATAATATTCATATATAATGATTCAAATTGCATTTTAACTCATCACATATTTATGATTTTATGGTCCTTAAATTTTCATTCATCATTCACTTTCATTTGATCAATGATCTCTATCACTATTTATAATTATTTATAGTCTTCTTACATGTCTATATCTTCACTTGATACTATTTTTATCATATCCGCATACCTAGTACATATTATTCTAGATAAACTTTGTACTTCACATTATCTCTTACTATGATAATTTTTTTATTAACCTTTCTCATGATGTGGGATCTCAAGAAATACATTTTCAAATATCAAACCCTTAATTATCATGATCAAGATTAAATTGAAAGGATATAATTTATTTAAGGGGGTAGAATATAACAACCTGATATTTTAAAAGATGAAAATCAGGTTTGATAACCTATACAACAAGAAAACCTATGATTTGAAGAGAATATAACACCTCAAGATTTTATGATTAATTTATTTTTATGTAAATTAAAACATTTTAACAGTTTGTGATTCACACAACATTGTGTTTAAATGAAACGCTATGATTTATTAATATATTTTTTTAAAACATGATTATTATGACCTTGTCATTAAACTAGAAGGAATAAATAGTAATAACTAAATTATAAATATCATATGGCTATATATTTGTTATAAATAAAACAAGAACCATTTGAAAGAGAATGAAATGTTTTCTGAAAAAATATATTCTTATGAAAGGAGGATTTGTTGTTTTTTCAAATAGAAATTAAATTTAACTTTATCCACTATTAGAAAATTTATTTTAAAAAAACTCAATATTTTAAACATACTTTTAGAAATTATCTTTGGGTGAATTTTTTTGAGATTTCTAAAATGGTTAATTTTTTAATGAATAGTGGAAAATACTGATTTTTATGGAAAAATGCTATTTTATTTAAATTATATTCAAATTTAAATTAAATTTTACATTATTTTTAAGTTAAAATTAATTCTTACATGTTAATATTTAATAATTTATATAATTTTAATAATTTTAATATTGATTTTTTTTATTAAAACATTCTTTACTGATGAGAATTTTATCTTTGGAAAACCTCTCTTTTATCACTCATATGGTTTACTTTAAAAATGATTTATTCCACTTATGTGAGTTTAATTTGGAAAAATGTATTATATATTTTTAATTATCAAAATTTATATTTTTAGATAATTTCAACTAATTTTTTTACCATAATGAATAGTGAAGAAAAAAATAATTAATTGCCATAATGAAGGTAAAAGTGGTCTTATTGGGGGTAAAAAAAGATGATAATGGTTAAAAATGGAATAAATATTTTCCAAAAACCATTTTATGGTCCTATTTCAACCTTATATATTATATGGTTCTATAATTACCCATTTTTGTGTCTTGTGGAATGATGAAAACGTTGGAATCAATTTATCATTTTAGAAATCCCATGTGTGCCCCCTCCCCCACTTATAAAAGGCCATCACTCTCCTCCCCACTTCATTATTATAAAGAATTTTGGTTCAAAAAATACCTACCCAAATACCGTTCTTAAATAAATCCCCACATCCTAGTGAACATTTTTTATGAGGAATAACTCTTAATGATGCTTTAGGTATAAACCTAAAAAATATATCTGAAGAAGAGGTAAAATTCTTAAATATATGTATTCATTTTATTTCTTCTTCTACTTACTTAGAATGTTATTATAATATTATAATATTATAAAAACAATATCTAATATATACTAAGGTCTTATTATTTCTATTTAATAACCTAGGTCTACCTGCACTTCCATAAAATGGGAAACAAAATTTTCGATCTTGTGTACGGTGGACTACTGCCTCATGAACCAATGTAATTTTTTCCCATAACCACCTTTAAAGAACATATATAGTGATGAGTTTAACATATTAATATGATATTTATAAAATTATTCTAATTATGTATTTATGATATCACATATCCATTATTACGTTCCATTTTGTGGGGGGATACAATAACATCATTTATGTGTACGGTGAACTACTGTCTTGTGAAGCGATGTGATTTGTTTTTTGATTAAGATTTAAATGAAAGGTAATAAGGTATAATTTACTGAATATATGTGATATTTATTAAATAAAAATACTTCTATAAATATAATATCTCATCTAAATTCTTACTTTTTAATCCATTTGAAGATATTACCATCACTCCTACACAAGTGTGGGCCACCACCTCCACACAGAGATGCGAAATATTTTTCATTTTATTTTTTGCATGTATTATACATATGATTAATTAGATAAATATAAATGATATATATAACATAATATTTATTATATAAATATTAATTAATATTTATTTCCTTGCTTTCTATCTGTTGTGCAAAAATGAAATAGTGGTCATGAGTACATACAGTCTACCATCTCCATGAACGGTGTACTTCATTTTCTATATATTGCTTAAATAGATTACTCTAAATACATATATATTGAATATATATGATATCTATGTCATTTTTAGCATTATTATTATTATATAACCTGGACCCAATTAAAATGATGAAAATTAAAAAAAATAACATACATGAAAAACAAAGCAATTGTCACCCAAAATAGAGATTTTAACAATGAATTGATAATAAAAAGGTGTGAAGAGACTATAAGTAAATCATATATGGTATGATATATATTATTATTCTTCTATAATATATTTATAATAAACCTATAGTTATTATATATAATTTTTGGACACATATGAAGGAATTCAAACCAGTGGTATGGGTTTATTGTCTAACCTTTACTTTCAAGAGACATATGCCATATTTACCACGTATTCCTTTATATGGTGTTTATAATTTCATTTTAAATATTTTATATGCAGAATATATTTCTATTCATTGAATTTAATGTTTTATTTTAATTTATTTCTTTTATGCAGAATATGAATTTAAAGATACCAAATTGGTAAGGGTTTATCTCATAATTTCAATATATTTCTTTATAATATAGTTATTCAGGAAATTTTAAATTAATTTTATCATTTTAAAAGTATTTAGTAATTAAAACTATTGAGAAAATTTTATTTCAAAAATTTGACATTATATATATTTTTGGTCGAAAATCATTTTTCATCAAAATCTAAGTTTTAAAAAAATGATTTTTTTAATATTTTAAAATAATTTATTAATGAAATTATTCACCATTTTTTGAATTTAAAAAATTAAATAGATTTTATAGTCATTTTCAAAATGAATTTTTGGTATTTAACCAAAATGTGAAATAAATCATTGTTTTAACATGTGTAACATGAATAGAATTTATTATCGTCTAGAACCCTAAATTTTTTAAATATTATTTTACAACATTCAAATTTACTTTTAAATATAATTATTATCAAATTATTTTCTAATCATTTAGTTTAAAAAATATATTTTCCAAGTGAAAATATTATTTTCATCCAAATTATTTTTAATGGAATTATTTTGTTATTTTTATTCATTAAAACATCTACGATTTATTATACTTATGATACAATAGGGATATGTTGTATTGATATCATAATTATAATTTCATTAGATGGTTTATGATCAGTTTGAATGATGATGTATAATTTTATTACAATTCTCTATATTACTTTGGATTATTTCTTATTATGTTTATTTGATTGGGGTAAGTGTTATCATTTGAAAAGATATTTTTTTCATATTAATTTTAATTTTGGTTATGTTTCACCCCATTTATATGAGGAATGAATTGAAAATAATATTTGATGGGTGGGGCGTATTTATAGGTAGCCCCTTGATGCAATGACTAGTCTCATGAGACAAATCAGTTCGCCAAATTAGATAGTTTTCTACCCACATATTTAAATTATATTGTGAAAGGTGTTAACTAAATGTTTTATATGTTTATAATTATTCATTCCCTCATTATTATATCTGATAATGATTTTGATGTGATTATTATATTAGTTTGAATATAAATGGATAAGTTTCTATCTTATGTGATTATTTATATGGATTCTTTTTATCATCATTTATTTTTGTTATATTATGCTCAGTTTTTTGATTAAATGGAATGTGTATAAATTATCTACCTTTACATATTAGTTATTCATTTTTATTCCTCATAGATTACACTATACACTTTACCTTAATAAACCTCATAGATCACCCCTTTCTTATGTTTGATTTTCCTTAAGAAACTAAGATGTGTTTTGTAATTGATATGTCGGGATACTCTATAAGGAATAATAGTGTTATCAAATATTTCACTAGGGTGATTTTATGTTTTAAAATATAATGTTAATTTAATGTATGTATCATGTTTACCATTACTAGAATACTATTCATTCATTTGGGATTCAATTCATTACAGTTATTTCGAAAGTAAAAAGTAACAATCGATAGGATACTGAAGTGGGTGTCTTAACACTACACCTTGAACTTAACTCCAAAACCACACTATATAAATAACCATTGATCCTAACCTAAATATAAACCTATAACCTAAAAATAGTCAATAAACCTAAACCATTAATATATAACACATAAACCATAACTCCCTATCCTAAACTTATCTCGTAGCAGAAATTTAAATTTACACTATAAAAAAATCCCAGACCTAGAAAAAAATTCTAAACCTTAACCCTCTAACCGTAAGACAAATGTTGACATCCAATCCCAAATTAGAATCCATAAATATAACATTTAGATGTTCTAAAAATTCAATTGTATATATGATATATATTATCCTTAATCATATTGTAGAATATAGGAATGTTTCATGGTACAATATACATATAATCAAGATTACTCATATTCCTCAGTATGGTATATCATTCGATGTAATATAGTGGTATCACACCACTTCCTTTATCCAATATAGGATAGCGATATTTCCATATCATAGTATGATTATATATCATTCATATACTATGATTTATAAGGCATTGATTTTTAAAATCTAATATTCAGTTATTCTTCTACGCACGCTATCATTAATCATTAATGTTTCATATAATGAAACATTTCATAAAATAAATTGAATTAATTTAAATGTTAAATGCATGTATATATACAAATGTTAAAAAATATTTGTAACAAAATGAATAACTTTAATGATTTATAACACTAAAGTAAATTCCATGAAGTATTGTTAAACATTTTTGGGAGCTACACAATGCCAATTGATATCAATATGGCGATGGTACAATCTATTTTATACTAATTATCACTATTCCAGTAGAACAATTCTTATTATAACATTTCTGTTGATAGTTAACCAAATATCATGGTCATAAAGTGTGAATTTACCAAGAATTAGTTTATTCATCAACCTATAGATACCTAAAGAGTAAGGATCCATTTTACTAATTCTTATTTTTCATTATCAAACATATGGTGGAAGAAGGAATCTTGGACATATTTAATGAATAGTATACCATTATTCTATGTTATTCATAGTTTTGGTTTTAAGGAATATATGATTTTGATCACACCATGGAGGTTTATTTGAAACCCAATGTGTTTGAATATGTAAGTAAATATTCTACAACATCATAACCTATACAAAGTAACATGATGTATAACTATTTCATGAGATGTTTTATACATGATATTCATGAGAATGTGGAAAGTTAAAATACCATGAGAGGTGTTTAATATTTCAAGATGAAATTCATCCCTCCTATACTACTGGTTAAGATAATATAGATATAAGATAAATATATTCTATAATATAAATTTACTCTATTGAAGTAAATTTACATTGGAAATCAATTAAAGAGTGTACACCATGTTACATTGGTTATATTTATACAATAATAACCATAGAGATATTTAAATAAAATAAGAATATGGAGAACAATGTTACCATTTTGGAACAAAAAAGGGATAAATAGTTAAGGAGATACTCACCCCAGATAAATAAATTTAAGAATTATTAATTTCTTGTAAGAATAAGAAGCACAAATATTTCCTCAATATTTTCATATAATCCAATTCATGGGAAAAAATGATCAATTAAGTTTCACTCATATAGATAATGAATCATTATGAATGATATGACAAAAAATTATTTATGTTGGAGACATGTACAAGTGGTATTAGTTTCATAATAGATATGGGTACCAAGAAAAAGAAGATAAAGGATGAAAATGTAAATATTAGTAATAATGCTTGTACAATTGGTATCACTCAATATAGAGTCACAAGTAAGGCTATGAATCAAGTTAAAGGTAAATTATTTGTTCATCATGACCAACCATGTTCCTCTACTTGAATATGTTTGGGAAGTACCTCTTTCCCCATGAAATTTTCTTATAAACATTCTTAGAGTGATTCAGGTTTAAGGGGATATATGATCCATGGGGTGGGTATTATAAAATAAATTCTGAATCTACAATTTATATAGGTACAAAATATGTATCCTAAATTTCTAGTGGTGTTGGAGTGATTTAAGAAGATTTAGTCCTGGGAAAAAACCTAAGTGGTGTTTAATAAAATTTTGAATATTTCATGTGTGATCAAGATAAAAATGGAAGACAATAGGAGGAATCATGCCTTATCAAGTGGTATCTAACCTTCATTAAAGAATATGTAAAATTTACTGAAAATAAAAAATTATTGTGGAGTAATTTATGTTCTAGTTATTCCCAATCTAATAAACTAGTATCATGATATTTAATTTTATGATATCATAAGATGTTTAAAAGAGAATACCTTGAAACACATCAATAAGTGGTTTTATAAGAGAAGGTTAAATAATTTTAGGGGAGTTTACATTTAATATTAGAAGTTAATTTTATTTAAATTATCAAATAAGTAGCGCCGATAAAGGGATAAATATCATAGATATCAAGTGGTATCACAATTTTACCACAACAAGTTATATTAATTAGTTAAATTTGAGGTTTTAATTTAAAACATTCTACAATAATGTAAATTTATTGATGATCATGTGTATGTTTTATTGAGATCGTAGTGATATTTTTATAAAAGTGGTTAAAACTCATGTTTCTAGAATTTATGGAGGTGGGTGAGTGTAATAGAAAAATTGTGATTATTAACATAAAATCATATTTCCTATATCTATTTTTGACTTTATATGCTTAGTGGTTTTACTCAAGACTATTTTCAAAGTGGTAAATCACTCACAAAAAATATTTAAGGGAGAAATTATAATTAGATAGTTTTTCGATTATGAAAGATAAATTGGAATTGTTCAATAAAAGTAGTGTTAAATCCCTTAGAAACATGTCAAGTGGAGGTTTTTAGTATATGAAGATACTAAGATGAACTGAATTAAATTCTAATGGTGGTAAAAAGAAATTAAGGGCCATAAGAACAATATAAATTATAGCTAAAGAGATATATAAATAGTTAAAAAATATAGGTTGTGAGAAATAAATTCATCAAATGAACTGGAGGCAGTGAAGGATTGCTGATAGATAGGGTAGTTCAAACACACTAAATTTATATTATATGAAAAGTGGTGATACATATTCTGTTGATTATATTCTTGATATAATTTATGAATGGTGGAGTGGGAAAGGGAAAAATTGAAATTTTCCTTTTTATTTTATTACCCAAGGGGGATAAAGGTGTTCCATAAATACATGTTTTTGTTGGTTTATCTCCTAGATATTTTAGAATTTATTTCTATTTAAATAAATTTGATTTATTAGATATCTTTCATCACAAGAAACATTTTGTTTACAATAACCATGATATATTATTAAAATTTTATTATTCAAGGAGGAATTAATAAAGTAGCTGTTAAATTAGAGGGTATGGATATTACTTAATAAATTATGAAAATTATAAGGTTTAAATATGTATATATAAATTCATGGGTTATCAATTGTTCATATATGAAAATAGAAATCATTTAAAAATAAAAGAAATTATTTTTTGGAAAAATTGTTTTTATTCACGCAATATGTTTTTATCTTAATAAATTAAATTTTTAAATTTTGGTGAATTATTTTAAGTATATTGATATATTATAAATTAAATAAAATGTTTTATCATTTATCTAATATTTTTTCTATGAATGGAATAAGAATAAATCCAGTTTTATGCGTAAAAACTATACTTTTCTAGAAAGTCTACATGTCATGTACAAATTTTCAAATTATTTTTTACCAAATTTATGAATTTTTTTTCAAAAATATAAATATCAATTTTGGAATAAAATTTTCATAATTATCATGGAGTTAATTATTTATAATTTTCTGTAAATTTTAATTTTTTGGTGAATTGTTTAAAATGCTAATTTTTATTGAAAAATTTCCTCTCTGTTTAAATAATTTACACAAGTACATTTTATATTAAAATTATTTTAAAATTAAAATTAATAAAATTATATTTTTATTGAACTAAATTAAATCATATTAATCAATTTTATGTTGAAATATTTATTTGAAAACTATTTTTACTTGATGAATCGTTTAAAAAAAATCATTTTCCTCATGCATGCGGGTTTAATTTTAAATTAAATACTTCCAATTTTGGGAATTGAATTTGGTAAAATGTATTTATCAACTAGAATAAAAATAATTAATATTAATCAATTATTTCAACATAATTTGTGTTCATAATTAATAGGGAGTATAGAAAATGTAATTAACATGATTAAGGTAAAAATAATGTTTTTCACATTATAGGTGCTTGTATTAAAATTAATTTTACAAATAAAAATTTTATTATTAATATGATTTATTATTTTGAAATATTTTTTAATAATCATCTAATAACTTTCATTTAATTTTATGTTTAAATGATTAATTACCTTTGTAAATAAATAAAAACCTTATTACCATGGTAAAAACTAAAATGGTAAAAGTAAATAAATTTATAGGATAAGAGAATAATATTTTTTAAACATGTTTCTTATTTTAGTTCATGCACAACCTTATCTTCCATCTGCTCCATTATTTATCAATTTTCTTTCACATGGGGTGAGGGTGACCTTCCATTATTGAATTGTTTTTTGTATTTACAAAACTTTCACGCCTTAATTAAAAAACGGAACTTCCATCTCTCACTTATTAATACATCTTAAGAAAATTGGAATTAAAAAATCTAGCCAAAATACCTCCCCAAAAGACTGTCAGACATGTTTTTGAGCCTTTATTCTTCCCAAAAGACCAACCCTGGGGTATTTATTAAGATATCCAAAAGGATATTTTTCTAGCAAAAGGTAAGTTTCTTCACTATGATCATTCTTTTTTACTTCTCTTACCAAATTCAATTATAGAGTAAAAATAAAAATATAAAAACAATACTATCTAACATATACTAATATGTTATTTTGTTTATTCCATAACATATATCCATCTTGTCTTTTATGAAATGTTAAATGAAACTGTCGATCATGTGTACAGTGGAATACCTCCACGCGAACCAATGTAATTCATTTTCCATCCCCACCTCTCACAGTTTAATATAATTATGGATTTAATGTATATATGAGATTTTTATGAAATCATTATGATTTTGTTAATTATATTATCACATATAACTTCTTACCATCTAATATTTTGGAAGATGATAATTCGCTTGTGTGTATATGTGGACTACTGCCTCTACGGAATGTTGTGAATCATTTTTCATTTCTATTTGACATTTACGGTAATAAGGTTGGATTTTATTAATGTATATGCATTATATTATATATTAAGTATTATATAAATTGTAATTTTTTTACCATTCTTTTGTTCCATCTGTCAAAAAATAAAAATAGTGTTCATGCTTACATACGACTTACTGTCTACATGAATTATGTAATACATTTATCTATATTTATATTTTATGAATGAATAAGAATATGTATAAAATTAATATATGTGATATTTATACCATTATTAAAAAAGTTTATATAATGGAAACATTATCAAATTAAAAGGATCAAAAATACCAAACCAAAACACATATGAAAAACGAAGCAGTTATCAACCAGAATAATGATCTAAATACAAAATTGTTAGTAAATGGGTGATAAACGTTTATAAGTAAATCATATAAGGTTTGATAAATATGACTATGGTTCTTTAATATATGTTTAATAAATCATTATTTATTATATATTAGTTTTGAAAATGTATGAGGGAAGTTGGACCTGAGGTAAGGGATTTCTACTCTCTCATTTATTTCTTGGAGACATACCATTTTCACCACTCATTTATTTTGTGTGGTTTATATACTACCCATTTAAAATTTTATAAAATTAGTCTCATTATTTTAATGATATTTAATGTTTAATTTTAATTTATTCTTTAATAAAGCTTATGATTCAAAAGTTTTAAATGTGAAATGTGATTTTTGTTGCACTTGTATTTCTGTGAGACACATGAAATATTCACCACTTATTTCTTTAATGTTTTTAATATTCTGTAAATGAATGTATTTTATGATTCTTATCATTAAATTAATTTATATTTAGATATCTATTTAATTTTACTTCTTTCATGGGTATTATGATTTAAAAAGTTCCAAATTGGTAAGGGTTTTATGTAATAATTTCATTGTTGATTACGATTGATTATGATAATGATATTGATAATTAAATTTATTGATCCAACTATTAATAATATCTTGAATTATATTATATTATAGTTATTTATGAAGATTTAATTTTTTTACATTCATCATCCTCCCTTTATGTACTCAAAATACCAAAAGATTTTTTTTAAGGAAAACTAACTTTATCACTATTTTGGTTAAAATACTTTCTCTTCCATGTCCATGTTTTCTAAAAATATTTTAAGGAATTTTTTTAATATCATTCAATGATTTGAAATCCATTTTTACCATTTTTTAATTTTTAGAAAAATGTTTTAAAAATGAGTCTTCTTTTAGTTTTCTGAATGAACTACTTTTGGATTTTTACTGAAAATGTGAAAAGAATATTTGTTTTTACATGAAAAACATTAATGGTAATTGCCATAATCATAAATTCAAAATGATTTAAATATTCCTTTACTGTTTACCAATTTTACTTTAAAATAATATTTTTTCTTTCAAATTTTATAATGTTTTAGATTTTAAATAATGATTTTCAAATTAAAAATTGAATTTTCCTCAAGAAATGTTCCAAGTGATCATTTAAATTAATTTTAAACATAGGATGAAATCATTTGACGTTTCATAGCCATTAATAGGTATATGATACAATTATATAATAATTTTTCTTTTACTGGATGGTTTATAATTATGATAAAAATATGTTTACGAAACATATTTCTTTTCCATGGTTTATGTTATAAAGAAATAGATTTTTTTAAAAAACACATTTTTTTACACACATTATGATATGATAAAATTCATAGAAATACCTTTTAGTTTTATGGTTTAAGCTATTATGAATGTTTTAGGATCACGTGGAACACATATTTATGATTTTCTTATGTGATGGGTGGAATTAAAATTATATAGCACTCTAATTAATTGGGTAAAGATGGATAAATCATTCGGAAAATATGTTATACATGAACCTGATTTCATGTTAAAAATTTCATGCATGGAATTGGTTTCCATGTCTATATGTTTATTCATGGACCTAGTTTTAATGTCTATTAGTATATGCGAAGGCCTAATTTTATTTCCTTAACATAATGAGTTAATATGTTTCTGTTTATAGATGTTCAGAATATTGTAATTTTATGTTTTACTATATTCCTATGTCTATATTATGATCTTAGGGCACATGATCATTGATTTCATTTTTGATTCCTTACTTATCAACTGCAAATATTTATGTCATAACTCATGTTAATGATTTATGATTTTTAGGGTGTTGTTTTAAAATATTATTTATATACTCTCATACCATTATTCTCATGTTATATTGATATCTCCATGCTTAATCTTACTGAGCATCTGATATCACAATTTATTATGTTTCCTTTCCTCAAGTTATGAAGAAAGGTATTCTGTATGAAAAATCTAAAAATGATGCTATTTATTAAAAACATAATGGGAGATGATGTAGTTTCCATATAAACTAGTTGTTTAAATTTAAATTTTTCCAAAGATACTAAACCAACATGATTCCAGTATGGATAAATATTTTATGTAATTAATATTCATTTATTAAAATGTGATATCTATATATGAAAAGAATGGGTTTCTATAGTTGGTAACAAAGTATGGTTTAGTTAACCTATGGAATATATGATGAGAAAACATTAGTGATAACCCTTAGAATAATCCTAATAACAAACTATGTTATGGTAAAGAAAGGAATGTGGATACATGTCTCTCTGCCCTCCCTCCTTGTGGATTGGGTTGTCATTCATTCTTTCATGTTGTACTCTTTTATTATATTTAAATTGATGATGATGGTAAAGAAAGGAATGTGGTTTTCTAATAAATTACATCCATATCTAGATATTACATGTGGATGTGGATCAAGAACAATTGTACCTAGGGGCAATGACTCTTAAAATGGATTATTATTCTTGACTCAATTTTCACCTCGTGAACAAAAATATAAATTTCAATACACCTGGTTTAGCACACCTGAGAGATATGTTTTTGTTAATTGACATTTTCTTTATGTACCATCATGATGTATTTGAGTAGATGATGATCATGTATAGTCTAGGTTAAATGTAAGTTGATAAGTATTAAAAATAAGGTTTCATGATATAGACATCATATAAATGACTATGATTATTATTTCCCATATCATGACTTTTTTATTTTAGACAATGGATGAAATACAAGGGAATCATGTGAAAAATAGAAGTTAATACCAATTAAAACACCATCCTCATATAAAACTAAATGAATAAAAAGATGGGATCTAATATTTTGTGACTATGAAAACTCAAATTTCTCAAGTTATAAGTGTTAATATGGAATTTTTTGAGCTTTTAGATTTACTAAGGAGGTAGAAACATGTAATTGAATATTTTATGCAACAACATCCACCATCATTATATGGATCTTTTGATACACTAGTTATTGAGAAATAGATAAATGCGATGGAAAATATATTTTATGTTCATCAGTGATCAAACTATAAAAAATTTAAACATTCCATTTATTAATTGTAAGTATAAGGAAATAAAAGGTCAAAATTTAATAATCAGACATGTTAAGATGATTTAATTGACTCCATTGAATGGTATGAGTTTAGAATGATTTTTTATTAAGTATATCCTCTATATTTTACATAAAATTTTTAAATCAATTTCATGAGATTATATAAAAGGATAATGAATCGATTGGTACCTATGAGGAAAATTTTAAAATACATGTATTTGTTGATTCTGGTATAATAATTATCCTTGAATGAAAAATTCAACAATTCATTAGTGGTTTGAAACCATGTATTTTAAAAGTATTATCTATAAGGGACATTGGAAGATAATAATAAATCATTCAATGTGCACTCAATGTGGAAATGGATGTTGGAAACCCTCATGTTTCTTGTGATGATAAAAGGAAGCTCGAGTTTCATGGTAACTCTAGAGGAATATCACATATAGGGAAGAGAATGTTTCAACCTCCTACTTGACAAATTTTTTGGAAGGAACAGTCAGGTGAAGTCCTTAAAATAATAACAATATTTTTCAAGTGTGGGAAACTTATCAATCAACCAAAACACTATTGACGTAATGTGAATAATAATTCCAATGAATGTAATAAATAGAGGTCTCAACAGAATACACCACCCACACTTCTATGTAATAGATGCAAGAGTTTTGAAAATTAGGAAAATCAATTCCCCAATCCAAGGGCTAATAAGGATAATAAACCACACAAAGCTCTAAAGATAAAGGACAAATGGAAATGTTATCAAATCATAATAGATAGAGTGAATCATGATAATTAAGGGACACGTATCCTCCACTACAAAGTTAGAATGTTCATGTCAGTTTTTTTATGAATAAAGCCTATGAAAATTTTATAATTTACCCTTTAGTGATATTTTGTGTGATTTTGAGAATTTATTATCTCTAGCTACATAGATTGTAGAATAATAAAATCTAATTTGACATTATAAACTGAAGTGTGATCATCTATTAGTGAAAGGATGAACCCAATCTTCTAACGAAAAAGTTTTTTTATCTAGTTTAATACCTCATTAATGGAATAATGTGTGAATTATAATTTTGAGGCATATATACTATTATTATGAATTTATTTGGGAAAATGATTAAGGTATATACATTTTGAAATTAGACTTTATGAGTGATAAATACTATTTCAAGATAATTGTTAAGTTTATCATTGAAGGATGTGAGATCAAATCAATATAATATTTGTAATTCATGTTTTTTATGGTATATTTTGGAGAAGTTTTAAGGATAACTATTTATCGGATGGGTTAAATTGAACTCTATGGATTGTTAACATGTTTTAGGATTTAATTGTAACATCTTGAACTATTATGAATTAAATACCATTTTTGAATTAATTAAATTTCTTATGAATATAAACACATTCACTTAATTTGTTTTATTATATTGAGTTGGAATTAAATGACCATTATGTATCATTACTATTGATAATTCAGTTGTTGAACAGTGATCACATGATTATTATAAATATAGTGTTCTACCAAATTCATTTGACACAAGAAAGGAATTTATTAACTCAAATAGTAAGATCATACCCTATAAATACCATTTATGTAACACACCAAGCTTCCACGGTACGCTTCTCTTTGAATAATATAGAAGCATGTGTGGTATGCAACTTCGAGTTCTAACACACCACAACCAATCAAACTAGCTGTTATGAATAGTAATACCCACTTTTTGAAATTTTATAATTTTTATCTTTCAAAATGGACTTCATTTTTGGATTCTGAATATCGAAATTATCTTAGGGTGGATTTTTGGTATTTTTCTGGAAACTTTCAATTTTTGATGAATAGTGAAAAACACTAAGTTATAGTTTAAAAAAAAATTTTGATTTAAATAATTATTTATTTTATTTAAATTTATTTTAGGTCAAAATAGATACATAATATTTATATAATATCAATAAAATTAATTGGAGTCAGTTTATAATAATTTTAGATATATAAAAATTTCATTGAACTTTTCACCGTCTTTTACCCACCTCTTAGGAGAATTTGAAAAATTCACATAAAACATAATTTTACCACTTATGTGAGTGGAATTTAAAATATCCAAGAGGCACAGTTGATATCAATAAGTAAAATGTGGTTCAATAAGATGAAAATAATTTTTGGTGAATAGTAACTTTTTACTTTTATTTACCACGGGTAAAAGTAAATAGGTTAATTAAGGGTAAAAATGATATTATTATTACCCTAACACATGTCTTAATCCTATTGGATAAGTATAATTCGACTGAAAAAACATTAGGAATAAAATATGAACCTATTTGGTCCACTTGTATTAGATTAGGACACTTATTATTATTTTATTTATAGTAGAGTTAAAAGAGTTAAAATCAAAGTTTAATAACTAAATAATTTTTAATATAAGGTTGTACATAAGATAATTTTGACTATAAATATTCATTGGAAAGATAAGAATATTTCCTACATAATAGTATTTTATTTATAGTTTTTAGACATTAAATAATTTAATTTATTTATAACATAATGATGATGCAGTAATTACATAATCAATGAAAGATTAAACTAATTGGCATTATAAATATCCAAATAAATGTAATTTGAGAATTTTTATGAATTAAACTAATGTTATAGGTTAATAAGAAATATTAGGGATGTTTAGATAAATTGTTTTCTAAGTAATAATGCTTTTATAATTTTAGAAAAAACAAAATACCAAATAGTGTCAAAATTGACATAAAAGAGTTTTTAAAACAAATATTATATTATTAATTGATATTATATTCATAAAAATACAAGGTTCGGAAAAAATACATATATAATGATATTTTTATCATTAATGAACCACTTTTGGTTCTATTGGAATTATATAGTATGTTTATTAACCATATATTATAAAAATACAAAGAGACATGGTAAATGTCAAACTAATTAACTAAGATCTAAATCTAAAAGATAAAGTTAATATAGTGACCCAAACATGTCTAAAACCTATTGGTGTAGTAGGTTTAGATCCATAACCCCTTTATACATTAAATAATTAATTTTGGAGCCATTACAAACCGATAATTATTTTATTATAAAATAATATTTCTAGCATTTTTTAAGGTGCCCCTCACCTATCTTATAAAAGGGCGCTCCACCTTCTCTCTAATTCGAACCTTCAAAGCCATTTTTCTCAGCCAAAATCTACACAAATACCCTCTCAACTATTATACCTTCATCCTAGAGGCCTTTATTTAGTCATAAAGCGATCATAAGGATCCCTTTTGATCAAATCAAAAGGAAGAACCCGAAGAAGAGGTAAATATTTCATCACCTCTTTCAAGTTCCTGTCTTCTTCCACTTCCTTTGTATTTTTTGTTTCCATTATAAAATAATAAATCCAGTATATTCTATATACTGTTATGTTACTATAAATATGGTAGAACCAAATTCATTATTCTATCCATCCTTTGAATTACATGTCACCATGCGTGCGTACGTACAGCTTACCGTCTCTACGTCGTGGTGTAATTGTTATTCAATACATTATTATTTTTATGGGTATAATAATGATGTGTAATTGATGTAAATAATAAATATAACATGATAATGAGTCTGTATATATGATATGAAATCCAATTATATATTACTTTAATATCAAAAGAATGATATTTTTGCTCGTGCATACGTACGGATTACCGTCTCCATGAACACGATGAGATTCATTCCCCATCATATCCATTCAAGAATAATTTTCATTAGATGATTAAAAATAACATTTAAAGACTTTATATAATTATGTATATGAATAATATACATCCCATCCATAACAAATATGACTCACATAATAATAAATATAAAGTAAAACGAATCTGTTAACAACTGAAACAATGATAATACTAAGATATTATTAACAAAGCAATGTTAAAAGATCATATTTGATATCATATTAATGTATATGATTCTTGTATAATTTAATAACAATTATTTCACCATTATACAAGAGTTTAACCAACCTTCGTCAAAGGAAAAGTACAATGTAAGGTTTAATTTCACAATCTCATTATTATCTGAGGTTTTTTTACGTAAGTATCTACTGTGACATATTTATCATCCATATCCATGTTTCTTAAAAATGCATTTCAATTTTTTTTACTATTTACCAGACTATGGGTTAAAGTCATTTATACCCTTGTTTTAATTTTATAAGATGTTTAAAAAGGAATATTTATGTCATTTTTGAAACAAGGTACTTTTTGACCTTTTCGACAAATTTAAGGTAAGAATGTTTTTTAACTTATACGGCGGGTGCAGCTATTTTTTGCCATTATAACTTCGTCGAAGATTCCCTAACATGAATATAAGAATATTTCCAAAATAAATGTTTTCTTTTATAATTATATAAATTTTAAATGATTTCAAAATAGTAAGAGATATTTCTCTAAAAAGTGTTTTGATTTCCTCTATGTCAACATCCTTTGATGGATTTTAAGATTATTTGAAAATGATTTATTATGATCCAAAAAATCCATATTGTATTGAATGTTTTGTGATATGTTTGACGGTGGATGTGTTATTTCATACCATTCATGGTTTATGGATAATGTATTTACATTTCGTATGCCCATTTTAAAATGAATGTTTATGTTATGTTTAAACCTTTTTATATGTGGAATGTATTGGACTTTGTTAGTGATTGCTGGAGCCCGCTATAGCTCCTCAATGCATCGGTAGGTCTCGTGAGAAAAACTATTGTCTTGGAATAAGGCCTTGAAAAAAATCTTATTTGTAGTCATGGAACAAGGCCTTGACTATGTGGTTATGAATTCTGGCATTATGTATTCCATCATTATAAAAGTGGATATTGATATTGCATTTGATTATTCGAATAGTAGAAGATCCATGTGAAGAAGTAAATTGAATTATTTGATTTTATCTTTGCCATATTATGCTTAATTTCAAGTTTAAAAGGCTTATTTTATTCTTATACATTGCCTTAAATGTTTATGATTATTTATGAATGTTTCTGCTTTATTGTTATCCTTACTGAGCATCTAAGCTCACCACACTCTATGTTTTATTTTTCCCAAGATGCGAAGAAGTATATTATGACTGAACAACAGTGATAGTCTATGGGATCTCAATGTAGTATATGGAAACAATGTTATTGTAGTTTTCTATTTTATGATGTAATGTAAACCTTATGAATGTATATAGTATTTCCAAGGCTACTAAACTAATCAGTCTTTAGAGAATTCATATTTTGTGATCATGCCAATGTTATGAAATAATGAACCGACTATGGGTAACTAGGGTCGGGGCGTTACAGTTGGTATCAGAGGAAGTTTAGTACAATCCTTGGAAACTAGATTTAGATAAACTCTGATTAGGGAATATAGCCCTAAGATAGACATTGAGGATTAGTATAAAAGAACTTACTATAATTTTGGTATTGTAGAAATTTTGTGAGTTTTCCAACCAATGCATCACTGTCTGGATATGAGCAGGTATAGGAAACTCTGGCATAGATGTACGTAGGGGTAAAACCTGAAAACACCGCTTTGATCTAGACTCGAACATAAACTCGTGCACGACAACGGGTCTTGCTGCACTCTTGGTTACAACACTCCCGAAGGATATTCATAGGATAATTATCATTTTTTACAAATCATTATGAAGGATTTATGAGTGTATACTTCCTCAAAGAAAACATTTTTATGATTATGAATTATATCCATAAACATTTCTATTAATGTTAAGTGTTTTACAAGTTTGGATTTATGTACTGTGATTCATAAACTAATCTAGATTATGCTATTGTTTAGAAATGGTGCCTAGTGGAAGGAATGGAAACCGTATCAATGCACGAACTCCATATAGGTATTTCCCTCCAACTCAACACAATTATAGTGGAGTTGGTGATGAAACTGGTGCTGGTCAGCTAATCAACATACTGGGAGAACTCACTCAGGTTATGAATATTAACCTTACCCATATAGAGCACCCTGATCCACTACATGGAGGATCAATATTAGATCACTTCATGAGGAAGCAACCACCAACATTTAATGGGGTGTAAAAATATATAATGGCTGAGCAATGGATAAATTCTTTAGAGAAAAAATTCCACGCCTTGGGGAGTAGTGAAAGGGAAAAAGTTTTTATGGAAGTTTACCGCCTCACTAGAGATGTTGATCAATGGTGGTCATTGATTCAAAATACAAAGGAAGATGATGAAGTATCAAATATGGAATAGAGGGAGTTTAAAGAGATTTTATTAGAAAAATATTTTCCTCGTGAGCATCACGCAGATATAGAAAGACGATTTCTGAGTCTGAGGCAAAAGTAGGATGATAATGTCACGATGTATGAAGATAACTTTACAAGGTTAGTGAGGCATGCTGCAGATTATATACATAACCCAAGAAGTAAGATTGATCATTTCATTGATGGGTAAAAACCATTTATCCATCGAGCATTAGTCTCTCAATATTTCTCGTCGTATGAAGATATTGTCTCATGTGCTATCAAGACAGAAAAATATTCTCTAATTCTTACATCTTTAAAGCAAATAAAGGAAAGAAGAGATCTGCTGAACACTCTGGAAATGGAAATAAGTGGAGGAAGGGAAAAATACCAAGTGTGGGAATAATCACCCCGAAAATTTCTTGAAGGGAATGGGAGTCTATTAAAAGTGTGTTGAAAAAGTCCACCATGCTCGTGATTACAATGGGAAGAAATAGGTTGTCGATGTTGAATGATAAAAATGTAGAGAAAGGGGGAATTATACAAATGAATGTCCTAAGAGTCAGGGGAACTTACCTCAACAATTCCAAGGGATCAATTCCAAGATTATGCTATCACTACTACTAAGTTTGAAGCTCCGAAAGATGTGGTGGCAGGTAATTTAATGATTTATTCATGTTTAGTAGACACTTTATTTGATTCTGGATCATCACATTATTTCGCATCTTCCTAGTTTGCTAAGAAAATTAGATATTTCTTATTTGATTTAACAAGGGAGTTCTTAGTCAAAACACCTAAGGAAAGTATCATTGCAACAATGTTTTGTGCATCAGTCCCCATTAGGGTATATAAATGTTCTTTATCTGCTAATATCGTCGTCATACCCATGATTGAATTTGATATAATCCTCAGTATGTATTGGCTTTCAGACCATAATGCAAAATTTTTTTGTAAGAAGAAAGAGGTTATGATTTTTGATGATGATGATAAAGAACACCTTATCTTTAGAGTAGAATCATCACCACCTAATTATTATCCATATCTACCCCCAGTAGCTCAACTAAATTCAATTATTGGGGAGGAAGAGAATGAAATAACTGTGGGTGAGGAAAGGAATGTTCAAATTGAGGATGTACCCACTGTGAAAGAATATGTTGATGTATTTCTAGAATATTTACCCAAAAAACCTCCAGAACGAGCGATTGAGTTTTCCATTGATTTAATTCATGGTTAAAGGCCCATATCGAAGACTCCTTATAGAATGGTCACTGTGTAATTAGTGGAATTAAAGAAACAACTAGTGTAATTGAGTAATATAGGATTTATTCACCCTAGTGTTTCTCCATGGGGACCCCTTGTCCTTTTTTCTGACAATAAAGATGGATCTATGAGGTTGTGGATTAACTACAGGGAGATCAATGCTATAATGATAAAGAATAAGTATCACCTACCTCGAATTGATGATTTATCCGACCAAATTCATGTAGCTCAATACTTTTCAAAGATTTACCTTCGATATGGATATCATCAGTTGTGTGTGAAGAAGGAAGACATTCCAAATACAGCATTTCAAACCAGGTACGAAAATTACTAGTTTATAGTAATGCCTTTTGGATTGACTAATGCACCCTCTGTCTTCATGGAACTAATGAATATAGTTTTCAGGGAATATTCTGATGACTTTGTAGTGGTATTTATTGATGATATCTTGGTATACTCCAAAATCTAAGAAGATCATGAAAATCATTTGCGCATTATCCTGAAGACTCTTAGAAGACATGAATTATAAGGGAAGTTTAGCAAGTGTGAATTCTGGCTTCGAGATATTTCTTTTCTTGGCCATATTTTCTCCAAGGATGTAATCTCTGTTTATCCTTCTAAGACCAAAGCAATCCAAGAATGGCCAGCACCAATGAGTATAACTGAGGTATGCAGTTTTATTGGTTTAGAAGGTTATTATCGATGTTTCGTCCAGAACTTTGCCCGGTTGGATAACCCATTAACCAAGTTCACACATAAAGTGGTTAAATTTGTTTGAAAAAAAGAGTGTGAAGAATTTTTTGAAGTACTGATGAAAATATTAGGCAATGCTTCGATATTGACTCTACTATCGGGGAGTGATGGGTTTGTTATTTATAGTGATGCATCGATGAAAGGACTTGGTTGTGTCCTTATGCAGAATGATAGAGTTATTTCCTATGCATCATGATAGCCGATCATTCATGAACAAAACTATCCTACTCATGATCTTGGGTTAGCAGCTGTAATTATTGCTTTGAATATTTGGAGACACTATCTCTAAGGTGAAAAATGTGAGATATATAATGATCAAAAGTGTTTAGAGTATATTTTCTCACAAAAAGAACTCAACATGAGGAAAAGGAGATGGCTTGAACTAATCAAGGATTATGATTGAACTATACACTACCACTTGGGGAAGTCAAATAAGGTGGCATATGTTTTGAGTAGAAAGGATCATGGAGTTTTGAACAAGATGAGATTTGAAAAGGATCTTATATATATGGATCTAGTAAAGATAGATATGGGAATCAACATGGAAGGTGAAACATCATTACTTTTTCAAATGGTTACCAAACCATATTTACTAGAAAGGATAAAAAGTTCTCAAGTTGATGATGAGGAGTTTTAAAAGAAGATTAAAGCTATGAATGATGGGATATTGAGTGACTTTGTGTATGAAAATAGAATTTTGAAATTTCGGAAGAGACTTTGTGTTCCCGATATACTTGATCTAAAAAGTGAATCGTTGGATGATGATCATAGTTCCAATTTCTCTATACACCATGGTAGCACTAAGATGTATGGTTATTTGAAGGAACATTTTTGGTGGGACAACATGAATAGGGAGATTTCTGATTTTGTGTCAAGATGTATGGTTGGTCAACAAGTGAAATCTATAAGGAAAAAACATAGAAAAGTCACACAAACTCTTTCCATACCTCAGTGAAAATAGGATAATATTATGATGGACTTTTTCATGGGACTACTGAAGAATCCTAGATGTAACGATTCAATATGGGCCATTGTTGATCATCTTACCATGTCAACACATTTTATTGCTATAAGAGAAGATTTAACACTTGAATGATTAACAAGGCTATATATTAATGATGTTGTAAGACTTCATGGAGTACCATTATCGATCATTTCTATTCGTGACCCACGTTTTACATCAAGATTATGGAAAATTCTTCAGAAATACCTGGATACTAAACTTCATTTGAGAACTTCCTACCACCCCCAAACTAATGGACTATCAGAACAAACTATTTAAACCTTAGAAGATATGTTTAGATCTTTCTCACTTGACTTTCAAGGTATGTGGGATCAATATTTACCTCTGGTAGAATTTTCCTATAAAAATTGCTTCAATTCAAGTATTTAGATGGAACCACATGAAGTGTTATACAGAAAGAGATGCTGCACCCCAAACTGTTGGGAAGATGTTGGTGAAAGAAAACTCGTAGGCCCAGAACTTTTGGTGGAAGCAATGGAAAAGGTGAAGGTAATCCAAAACCAAATCAAGACAGCTCAAAGTAGACAGAAGAGCTATGCTGATAACTGAAGGAAGGATTTGGAATTTTAGGTATGAGATCATGTTTTCTTAAAGGTATCTCCATGGAAGGGTGTTATACGTTTCGGTAAAAAGTGTAAATTGATTCCCATGTACATCAAACCTGTCGAAATTCTAGAACGAATTGGGGTTGTAGCTTACCATTTGGGAATGCCGCCAAGTCTCTCCAAAGTTCATGATGTATTCCATGTATCACTGTTCATAAAATACATGCCTGACCCAACGCATGTACTCACATATGAGGAATTAGAATTGGAACCTGATTTTTCTTACTGTGAAGAGCCTGTCAAGATTCTTTATACAAGATAACAAGTGCTGAGAAACCGGACGACTCATCTGGTAAAAGTTCTATGATGAAACCATAAGATGGAAGAGGTAATGTGGGAACCCAAGGAACTTATGTTGAAGAACCACCCAAGTCTTTTTATATAGTAATAATCTAGAAATCTATAGGATGAAATTGTTTGAAGGAGGGGAGAATGTAACACCACAAGCTTCCATGGTACGCTTCTCTTTGAATAATACAGTAGCATGTGTTATAAGTAACTTCGAGTTCCAACACACCACAACCAATCAAACTAACTGTTATGAATAGTAATACCCACTTTTTGAAATTTATAAATTTTATCTTTCAAAATGGAATTCATTTTTGGATTTGGAATATCGAAATTATTTAAGGGTGAATTTTAAGAAATTTTAAGAAAACATTCAATTTTTAATGATTAGTGAAAAACACTATGTTATAGTTTAAAACCAAATTTTAATTTAAATAATTATTTATTTTATTGAAATTTATTTTAGGTCAAAATAGATACATAATACCTATATATATTCAATTTAATTCATTGGAGTCAGTTTATAATAACATTAGATATATAAACATTTTATTGAACTTTTCATCATCTTTTACCCACCTCCTAGGAAAATTTTCAAAATTCACATAAAACATAATTTTATCACTTCTGTGAGTGGAATTTTAAGAATCCTCAAAACATAGTTGATATCAGTATGTAAAATTTGTTTCAATAAGATGAAAATTATTTTTGTGAATAGTAACTTTTTTACTTTTATTTACCATGTTTAAAAGTAAATAGGGTAATTAAGGGTAAAAATGATATTATTATTACCCTAACACATGTCATAATCCTATTGGATAAGTATAATTAGACCAAAAACAAACTTAGGAATAAAATATTATCCTCTTTGGTCCACTTGGATTAGATTGGGACACTTATTATTATTTTATTTAAAGACGAGTTAAAAGAGTTAAAATCAACGTTTAATAACTAAAACATTTTTAATATATGGGTATAAATAAAATAAATTTGACTATAAATATTCATTGGAAAGATAAAGAGATTTCATACATAATGGTATTTTATTTATAGTTTTTAGACATTAAATAGTTTAATTTATTTATGACATAATGATGATGCAGTAATTACCTAATTAATGATTGATTAAAATAATTAATATTATAAATATCCAAATAAATGTAATTTGAGACTATTTATGAATTCCACTAAATTTTTAGGTTAATATGACATATTAGGGTTGGTTAGATATTTTTTTAAGCAATAATGCTGTTATGATTTTAGCAAAAACAAAATACCAAATAGTGTCAAACTTGACATAAAAGAGTTAAAAACAATATTATATTATTAATTGATATTCTATTCCTAAAAATATAAAGTTCAGAAAAAATACTTATAAAATGATAGGTGTATCATTAATGAAGAACTTGGGGTTTTCTTAGAATTATATAGTATGTTTATTAACCTTATAATATAAAAATACAAAGAGGCATGGTAAATGTAAAACTATTTAACTAAAAGTTAAATCTAAAAGATAAAGTTAATATAGTGACCCAAACCTATATAAAACCTATAGGTTAAGTGGGTTTCGACCCATCTTCTACTTATACTTTAAATAATTAATTTTGGAGCCATTAAGAACCGAAAATGATTTTATTATAAAATAACACTTCCAGCTTTTCTGAAGGTGCCCCTCACCCCTCTTATAAAAGGTAAATCCCCCTTCTCTCTAATTCACACCTTCAAAGCCATTTGGCTCATCCAATATCTACACAAATACCCTCTAAACTATCCTACCTTTATCCTAGAGGCCTTTATTTACGCAAAAAGTGAACTTAAGGAGCCCTTTTGATCAAATAGAAAGAAAGAACCAGAAGAAGAGGTAAATATTTCATCACCCCTTTCAAGATACTTTCTTCTTCCACTTCCTTTTTCGTTGTTTTTTCCATTATAAAATAATAAATCCAGTATCTTCTATATACTGTGATGTTATTATAAATATGGTACAACTAAATTAATTATTCTATCCATCCTTTGAATGACATGTCACCATACGTGCGTACGTACGGCTTACCGTCTCCACGTTGTGGTGTAATTGTTATTCAATACATTATTATTTTGATGGGTATAATAATGATGTGTAATTGATGTAGATAATAAATATAACATGATAATGATTCTGTATATATTATATAATATCCAATTATATATTATTTTAGTATTAAAAGAATGATATTGTCGCTCTTGCATACGTACAGATTACCATCTCCACAAACACGATGAGATTCATTCCCCATCGTATCCATTCCAGATTAATTTTCATTAGATGATTAAAAATAATGTTTAAAGACATGATATGATTCTAGATATGAATAATATACATCCCATACATAACACATATGACTCACATGACAAAGAATATAAAGTAAAATGAATCCGTTAACACCCAAAACAACGATAATACTGAGATATTTTTAACAAAGCAATGTTAAAGGATCATATATGATATCGTATTAATGTATATGATTCTTGTATAATTTAATAACAATTATTTCACCATTATACAAGAGTTTAACCTAACCTTGACCAAGGAAAAGTACGAGGTAAGGGTTAATTTTACAATCTCTTTATTATCCGAGGTTATTTTTACGTAAGTATCTACTGGGACATCTTTATTATCCACATCCATGTTTCATAAAAATGTATTTCAAAATATTTTTATTGTTTAGTAAACTATGGGTTAAAGTAATTTATACCCTTTTTTGACTTTTATAAGTTGTTTATAAAAAAATCTTTCCGTCATTTTCCAAACAAGGTACTTTGTGACCTTTTAGACAAATTTGAGGTAAGAATGTTTTTTTAACTTATACGGCGGGTGAAGATATTTTCCACCGTTATAACATCATCAAAGGTTCCCTTACAAGATTATAAAAATATTTCCAAAGTAAATGTTTTCTTTTATAATTATATGAATTTTAGATATTTTCAAAATAGAAAGAGATATTTCTCTAAAAAGGTTTTTGATTTCATCTATGTCAACATCCTTTGATAGATTTTAAGCTTACTTGAAGATGATTTATTATGATAAAAAACTTCCATATTGTATTGAAGTTTTTGTGATATGGTTGACTATGGATGTGTTATTTCATACCATTCATGGTTTATGGATAATATATTGACATTTTTAATGCCAGTTTTAATATGAATGTTTATGTTATGTTTAAAACTTTTCATATGAGGAATTCATTGGACTTAGTATGTGACAAGTGGAGCCCGCTATAGCAACTCGATGCATCGGTAGATCTCATGAGACAAAATAGTGTCATGGAATAAGGCCATGACAAAATCCTATTTTTATTCTTGGCACAAGGCCTTGACTACGTGGTTACGAAGTCTGGCATTATGCATTCCATCATTATGAAAGTGGCTATTGATATTGCATGTGATTATTCGACTAGTATAATATCCATCTAAATAAGTAAATGAAATTATTTGATTTTATATTTTCCATATTATGCTGAAGTTCATGTTTAAAGGGCTTTTGTTTTAGTCTAATACATTTCCTTAAATGTTTATGATTATTTATGAAAGTTTCTGCTTTATTGTTATCCTTACTGAGCATCTGAGATCACCCCATTCTATGTTTTATTTTTCCCAGGATGCGAAGAAGTAATTTATGACTGACCTGCAGAGATAGTCTATGGGATGTTAGTGTAGTATGTGGAAACAATGTTGTTGTAGTTTTTATTTTTATGATTTAATGTAAACCTTATGAATTTATCTAGTGTTTACAAGGCTACTAATCTAATCGGTCTTTCGAGACTTGATCTTTTGTGATCATGCCAATGTTATGTAATAATGCGCCGACTCTGGGTAACTAGGGTTGAGGCATTACAATTTATCAGCAGTTCTAAAGGAGATAACATTTCTAGGATTTTCACTTGACTAATCCAAAGTTGATATCCAATAAATTATGTAATAATGAAGTTTTTTATGGGAGAAGTTCAAGATCAGTGAGATTACAACCCAAACCATGTTCGCTGAATGACCCCATGAAAGCCCCGCCATCATGCATCTTACTCTTAGGACATATGATACTGTACTAAAAGGATATATATCAAGACCCTATCAATAGAAATTTTTACATTATTTTTTATAAAATAAGGACTATATTTTAATCCTTTTATTGTTATTTTGTAAATGATTTTTAAAGCACAAATTGTATTTTTGGTTTATATTCAAATTAAACTAATGAATTCATGAATTAATGGACTTTTAAAAAAAATAATATTTTAATGAAATAATTTTTTTTTATTATTTATCAAATATAAATGATCATAAAATATGTATGATGTCAATTGTAATTGTTATAAGGTTTCAAAAATTGTTTTTTTTCAAAAACCCATCATTTTTGATAAACATCGATAATTATTTTTAAATTTAAAATTAATATATTTTGAAAATTATTTAGATAAAATTAATTATATATTTTGAATAATAACATCAATATTGTACAATAGTAATTTTTTCATAATTTTCTTAGACAGTCGAATTTTTGTTTAAAAATTAAATATCCCATAAATATATTTTCTATTTTATGACATCATAATGTCCCTAATGTGATGTAATATTTAATATAAATGGTATCCAAGACCAAATATATGTTTTACCTTTAAAATAATAGGATTTTAAGTTTATTTTATTTATTTTATAAATCCATTATGCATCCTTTAATACATGTAATATATTTTAAGGTTTCAAAATCATTTCTTTAAGAGCGTGACTCACCTCCACATCACCAATTGGAATATATTAAAATTTTAGGTTCTTATAAGTATAAAATAATGTAAAAAAATACCATTTAGTACAAACCATGGGCCAAAACCCTGGTATGGATTGTGGTTTTGGATATTTTAATGTAGAGTCCAAAACCTAAATAACAAAGAAACACCCATCACTTCATATATTAACCCACCCATGAACCCGTTTATCATAATTTAAAATACTTGGAGCACTTAAATATTATTCCATCCACACTCTAGAGTTCTCAAAAGGTTTCACCATTCTCTGGAGAAGCCTCTCCCAAGCCTTTTGAGTCACACATTCATGTAAGGGTTCTTTCCTTTCTTCTCTTTATTTAAGTTTCTTTATTGTGTTAAGCCTTCTATTTCGAATTCCTTATGTTTGAAAATTTCTTTCCAGTTCAATATTACTATATATTTCATTTATAACTAATAATATACCAATTAATCTCTCATAAACACATTTTATGAATTTTTATGTGACATTGTTATGCTGTAAATATTGCAACGAAATTTTCCATTCCAAAACAATTGTGCAGTAAATACCAAGACCATTTTATATAATGGGTATTCACCTTTATTCACATATAATTTTATGATTTGGTAGTTTCATGTATTTATTACATAGCCAATGTTTGTGGAATAAACTTTTATAATGAATCAATCCATGTTTATTGTTAAATGTGGCACACTTAAGCATGAGAATGAAATTAAAATTATGGGTGGGCCCATAATAATATTGCATTACTATGAATTGGGTAATGATTAGAATCATGATATGTCATGTTGAGATAGGGGGTTTACCTAATTCCTTTATGTGTCTTTTCCACCATGATTTCTTAGTGGGTATAACCTTAACCTTTGTTTATGATGTAGTGTTTTACGTTGTTGCCACATTTCCCAGGTTATGATTATCATGTTATATCATGCTCTATTAATCATGATAATTTTTATCCTCTATTGATGTTAAAATTTTTAATTATTTATTATTATATTCATTTTATACCATGTTTATTCCCCTACTGGGATTTATATCACACCACTTTATTATGTATGACCTGAAGTTATACTATGCAGTTTTATGTTTGAAGAAATTCTTTGATCATGTTAAATAAGTTCTTAATAAAGATGTTTTTTTTTTCAGGTTTTAAGTTTTTATGTAATCTAACAAATGTACCAAAGAAACTAGACCTATTTATCTTCAAGGTTGTGTTAATTTTAATTTGATTTAATAAGTCATGTTTATATGTGAAATAAGTAGTTGGGTTATTATATTAATGATTTGTGTTTATCAATGTTGGATTACATTTACTAACCATTTTGGTTTTAGTAAATATTTAGAGATAAGAGGATTAAATTTCATTTCATTTATGGATATTATGATCAATTAAATGTTACTTTTTTTATACATTAAATTATCATATGAAATATTTATTTCTTGGAGTAAGGAATAAATTGGAAATTGATGGAAGAACAACTAAAGGTTGAGACTATGATTTTGAAATGGAATGAAATCATATTATTATATTTTATCATAAAAAGTTCCCAAATTAAGGAAACTGATCTTAAAATTAAAATTTATTCTTATTACCTTAATTTCTTATGAATTTCTAGTATTTTTATCACCTCATTGTTTTACAGTTTTGGGTTTGTTATCTTTCTCATGCTCATTCAATTTCCTATGATCAATAATGTGTGTATATTAATTTCCCTTGATGTCCATAGTTTGACATCATTCTAATTTTATCCTATTTGGAAACCTGGTTAGGTGTTATTCCCTATGAATATTGTATACTCTTTTCCCTCCATTCAAGAGGATGTTTCATTAACCATTTTTACAATGTGGGTTTTCCTGAATGGAATTTTCATATATAAAACCCTTGATTACCAAGAACAAGTTAAATTTTTGAAGAAAATATTTGTTAAATGGGGAGAATAAAATTAAAAGAGATATAGAGTATATCTTCTCTTTAAATAAATTTTATTTATTTGATAGATTTTTTTACAAGAAACACTATTTTTAAATGAATCATGATTAACTATTAAAATCTTATTATTTATGGTGATAATTATAACCCGAACATTAAATTAAAGGGTATGAATAGAAAAAACTAAATTATAATTTTTTTTGATTTACTTATTTATAAATAATTTATTGGTTATTAGTTAATATTAAATTATAATAGAAATTATTTGAATGTAAAAGAAATTTTATTATGAAAAACTATATTTATGAATAAAATATGTTTTTATCTTAATAAATTAAATTAATAACTATTACAATTTTTTTTAATGATATTAATATATTATATATTCAATTAAATTATTTATCATTTATATAAAATGTTTTCTAATAATGATAAAATAATAGATCAAATTTTATAATTTAAAACAGTATTTTTCTAAAAATTGGTTCTATCGTGCACTAATTTTAAAATTAAATTTTACCAATTTTAGAAAATGTATATAAAAATATTAAAAAAATATTTAAATTATAATTTTAAAATTATGTTACCATTAATTTTTTTTAATTTTCTTAAAGGAATATTTTTTGACGAATAGTGGAAAATATTAATTTTTATTTATAATTGTCTTTTTATTTAAAGAATTTCAAAAATAATATTTTGTTTGAAAATAGTTTTAAATATATATATATAGTTATATTATATTATTATTAATCTAATTAAATTATTGGAATCAATTTTATGTTTAAAATTTCAGGTAAACATGTTTTTTATTCAAAGAAATGTTTCTTGGGAAAACCACATTTTTGTCACACTCAAATGTTTAATTTTTAATTAAATACTACCATTATTGAGAATTTTTTTTAGAAAGTTTATTAAAAATTTCGAATAAGAATAATTAATATTAGGTAATAAGTTCAAATTATTTTTTGGTCATAATAAATAGTGAAGATAGTAATAAAATTAATTTCCATGATTACAATTAAAACATTGTTTTGTGCGTTCATGTGCTTGTGTTAAAATAAAATTTCTACATGAATAAGAATTTTATTTTATAGTTTTTATATAATAAATAGAATCAATGGGTACAAAAAATATAATAATTTTCATTAATTTTTAATCTTAAAGGATAAATTATCTTAGTATATAAAAAACTAGTTACTATGATTAAAACTAAAATAGTAAAAGTAAGTAAACTTAGAGGATAAGGGAATAAAATGTTTGGAAAAATAATATTTTTTATTGTAGATATGAGTATTAAAATTACCTTCCCTAAAATACTATATTTATCAATTTTGGAATAACTTGGTCTCAGAGTGATATCCCATTATATAATAGTTTAGGATATTTACAAAAATTCTGCTCCTCCTCAATTATAAAAGGGCACATAATCCCTTGATTACTTCACAAAAATTATAAAATTAGGATAAAAAACCCTGAAACAATATTTCATAAAAATACATATACTTGTTCTATATCTTCTTTTCTCCCCAAAATACTGACCCTAAGGTCCTTAAAAAGATATCCAAATGAGATTTTTCTAAGAGAAGGTAATTGTCTTTATAGAGCTCTTTATTTTAACCTCTTCTCTTGACATCTTAAATTATGCCTTTATTACTCAAATATAATAACACAAGTATCTAAAAAATATTTAGATGTTATTATTTTTAGGTAAGAACTTATATATATTTCATCTTCCATCAAATGGTAAATGAAACATTCGATCTTGTGTACGACGAACTACCATCTCGCAAACCGATGTAATTTGTTTCCCATCACCATCACTCATAATTGGCTATAATGATAGATTTAATGTATATATATGATAATATGATATAATTATACTTTAATTATTATTTCACATTTACCATCTTACCTTCCAATCTGTTGGAAAACTATAATTCCTCTCGTGAGCACTTGTGGACTACCCCCTCCATAAAGTGCTGTGACTTGTTTTTAATTTATATTTTACATGGATGGTAATAAGGTTGGATTTAATGAATATATATGATTTATATGAAAAAATAATTATTATTTAAAAGTGAATTATTAGTTAAAATTATTTCTTTCCATTCAATAAAAATTTAAAACAACATTCATGTTTAAGTACAACTTATCATCTTTATGAATGGTGTAGATCATTTTTCTATATTGAACTTTTATGGATGAATAAAAATATGAATATAATGAATATATATGATAGTTTTATCATGGATAATATTCAATATATTATTTAATAATTATAAAAATATGGGGACCATAACTATCGAACAAAAACATATATGAAAAATGAAGCAATTATGACCCGGAATAGTGATTTTAATAAAGAGTTGTTAAAAAACTTATAAAAGGATATGAATAAATTATATATGGTATGATACAAATTATTATAGTTTTGTAATATATTTACAATAAATATATATTTATTATACAGATATTTCAATGTTGTACAAAGGAATTCATACCTGATATAAGAGATTTCTAGTCACCCTTGTATTTTTGGGATACTTATGAAATATGGACAACTTGTCTCTTTTGTGTGGTGTATATACTACCCAATTGAAATTTTATATCATTAATATAATTTTTAATGATATTAAATGTATTATTTTATGTTTTTCTTCAATAATGATTAAGATTCAAAAGTTTCTAAAGTGGTAATGGATTTTCATGTCACTTTTTGTTTCTATGAGAGACATTCCATATTCCCCCCTTGTTTTTTATGTGGTATATATATTCTTCCCATGAATTTATTTATTATTATTATTTTAAAAAATATGTGTATTTACATATTCATTTAAAGTTATTTCTTTCATGGGGCTTATTATTAAAAAATTACCAAAGTGTTAAGGGTTTTATTGTACAATATCATTGTTTATAAAGATTGTTTATTATTATGCTTATGATGATGAAATTTTATGATCAAACTCTCAATTATCTCTTAAACTATATTATCCTATTTTTATTTATTTAAATTACATTTTTTTCATTCATTTTATTCTCTTCATGTAGTCAAGAGACTAAAAAAATTTGTTTAAGTAAAACTGACATTATCACTCTTCGGTCGATAGTCCTTTCTCCTCCATGTAAATGTATTATAAGAATGTTTTTAAACAATGTTTTCTCTTATATAATTTTTTTTAAAATTCATTTTTACCATTATTTTAATTTTTATAAAATGATTTTATTGGAATCTTCTTGTCATTTTTTAATAATGTACTTTTAACTTATTATAAAAAATGTCAAAGGAGTCATTGTTTAAACTTATATGGAATGAAAAATAATTATCACCATAATGAATACTCAATGATTTAAATATTACTTCAATATTTTCCATGTTTGTTTTAAAATAAAATTTTTTATTCAATATTTTTGAAATTTTAATATTTTTAAAATTATTTTTAAAAGTGAAAATTAAAATTTTCTCAATAAATATTCAAAGTAGAATTTTTAAAGAACATTACATCTAAGATGAAATCCTTCGATGTTTTCTATCCTTTACTATGGAAATGATCCAATGATAAAATCTTATTATTTCTCTAGATGGTATATTATTATGATGAAAATATTTTTATTAAACTTGTTTCTTTTCCAGGGGTCATGATATAATGAAATGATGACATTATTATGAAAAAATTTTCTCTTACCAAGGTTGTTTTATGGTGAAATTTTTATAAAACCTATTTAATTTCTATGATTTATGATATAAATAATGTTTTATGATCACGTTTCAAACATTTTTATGATTTTTATTATTTGAAGGGTGCGCCCAGAATTAAATAGACATCCAATGCATTTGTTGAGGATAGATAACTCATGAGGTAAACATGTTATATATGAACCTGATTTCATGTTCACAATTTATTGCATGGACATAGTTTTTATATATATATGGTTATTTATGGACAAGGTTTTCATGTCCATAAGTTTATTCAAAGGCCTAATTTAATGTCCTTAACTTAAAGAGTGAACCTGTTTCTATTTATACATGATACCAACGATAAAATATCGTGTTTTCCCAAATTTATATGTTTATTTTATGCTCTGATGTCTCATTTTCATTGATTTCCTTTATTATTCTTATTTTATTAACAGAGAAGATTTATTCCATGACTTGAGTTAATGTTTTTTTATAATAAGGTTATGGAATTAAATTGTCATTATAATGTTCTCATACACTTATGCTCATGTGATGTTGACATTTCCTTAGTTTACCCTTATTGATCATCTAAACTAACCCATTATTATGTTACATTTCCCAAGGATATGAATTAATTTATTATGTATGATATTTTTATGAAGGATGGTAGTCATGAAGAGATTAGTAGGAGATGATGTAGTTCACATATGAACCAATTTTTTATGTGTCAAAGTTTCCAATGATAATAGACCTATTCAATATTTTCATGGATCATTATGTTATGCCATGAATATTCATATATTAAGATGTGATGTATATGTTTGAAAATAATGGGTTCCCATATTTTGGGCTTGGTTTTAAATAAAAATTTATAGAGAATATCTAATTCTTAGAGATTCATGGATTTATATAAGTGTTGTTAACCAAGTCAAAAGGGGATGAATATTTCAAACAAGGGGTTGGATTTTTTATTTTAATAAAATCAATGTTGAAAATGATGGTTTGAAATAAATATCAAATTGGATAAAAATAAATTGGTTGTTAATTATAATGTAAGTATTATTAATTATGTATATGGAACTGGTAAGTGGACATGATCATTGAATGACTTTGTATATCATGTGAGTATTTTGAAAAGGAATGGTGTTAGTGTCTTATCAAGGAATCCATGTAAATTTTATAGTGGAAGTGAACATGAGAAGCTTGAATAATGGTGAATTTAGATCAAATAGATTTAGATTATATATTATGGGTTATTATGGGGTTTTAAGAATATAGAACTTGCATGGAATTATTTGGAGAATATTAGAAGAATTTATATGAGGTAAGATAACACCAATCCATAATGGTGATATAACAACCCCATAATTTTAAAATATGTTTACTAGTATTTAGTTACTCTTAGACGATTATTTTGATAACGATTTGGTTGGGGCATGGATCATGTTGTTTTGGGATAATTTTAGAAAATTTTGGATTTTTCTACGCTATGTATGGTTGGTGCATGTTTTTCCCAAACTGTGTCCACCATCAGGACAAACCATGCAACCCTGTAAAATGGGGATTTTCAGGGTTGGTTCAAGTTATGGAAAACCATGCACCCACCTAATAGAAACCATGCACCCTAGTAAAGGGGTGCATAGTTTGGGCACATAGTTTATATAACTATTAAGACCAACCCAGCAAACCATTCATATGAGATATTTTAATTCCAAAAATTGTTAAAACAAAATTGAACGCCTATTAAATCCCCCACATTACCTTTTTTTTACCAAACTAGGATTCATTGATTTTTTAGGATCCCAAAGACTATTTATGGCAACTCTAAAGACCATCCATGGTGGATCGAAGTGTGGTGGATTTAGTTTGACCTCATTTAGGAAAGTGAATCTCCTCCCATGTGTCATCTCTGAATATCCATTTAGGTCTGTCTATAGAGATTTTTATATAATCTTGTTGTTGAGGGATCTGAACTATGTTTTTTTGAATCATGATTCTGGGATTTATTTCTTGATTTTTTTGACCTCTTTCTTTGAAAAATCACGTTGTGGGTGTTGTTCATTGTGATCTATATGATTAAAGTTAGGTGGATCCATATGATATTGTCCATATAATTAAAAATCGATTTTATTTTCTCTTCTAAATTTATTTAAATTATTCTATGAAAACCCAAATTGATATAATTTGGAATGGTGATTTCAATTGGTAGGGAATTTTGAAAAAAAATCCCCCCAATTCCAAAGGAATTAGAATTTGGGGAATATTTTTAAATTGATGGAATTGATGGATTGATTCGAGAATTTTTATGAGAAAATGGATTATATTGAAATGATAAAAACCTATGATTGGTTTGGTATTAAAAATTCATGAAATAATGAAAAAAAATCAAGTTTTGGTTTTGAAAGTGAATTGGCATTTTGAAAATGAAACGTGGAAAAAATAATTGTGAATTTTGATTGATTTGAAAGAAAATTATTTTCAATTTTTAAAATTGATTGATTAAGAACATATGAACCCAGGAAATTAGTGGGTTATTTGAGAAAAACATGATAGGGTGATTATTCCCTAACAATTGATTGATGATGAAAAATATAAAAAAAGCTAGATGGGTAGAGTTTGTCTTTGATTAGATGTCAATGAGTTTTATTCAGCCATAACCAATGGATGTGTGTACACATATTTCTATAATCACTCACCTGAAATGTGTTAGGACCCTATAACTAGAAGCTATCCTACCAAAAGGATGTTAAACATGGTGCTTGTTGTGATTATTTATATAAACAATTTCATATAAAATGTTTTTTAAACCATGTTTGAAATGTTTTCCATCATTTAGAAATGTAATCATATTTTTTATGTGAAAATTTATTTTTGTGCACTATTTTATTAAAATTAAATGCATGATTTGGTTTATTATTATGGAATATTTTTAGGTATCACTTGGTTAGACCCTAATGTGATTTATGGCTCACACCCTACCTTTCCCTTTAGGTATTTTTATATTTACTTCTATCAGGTTCATGAAAACAGAAATATCCTATTTGCGGTGGTAGATGTTCTTGATCCTTTGGGATTGGAGTGATGTCTTCCATAAGAAATTTTAGTATAACTTTTTAGATGATGAGTACTTTGATGATTTATTATTTTTGGTTTTAATATACCTATTATGTTCCTGATACTTTATCCTTATGGAGTGTTAATCATATTTACTTGTATCTTTTATTTTTCATTTATTTGAGGAAAATTTCTTCCCGCTTTATCTTGTGTGATTTCAGGTTCTAGTAACCAACCCATGAGAATAGAGAACACCCTTTGACCCATGGATGTTCTGGCTTAGGTATCAGTTTATCAATGTATCTTGGATTGTTCTTTACAATGTGGTGTAATTGGTGTAGGTTTAAAACATTTCCTTGATTTTAGTATGATGTTTGGAATGTTTCTTTGAGACTAAAGAGGTATTTATGAGCGATTTCTCATTGTAGTGAGAAATAAGTCATAATTAGTGATTTGGGAAACGTGGACTGAGTAATAATTTGGTCTAGTTATAGTCATTTTCATAATTGGGATATGTTTAGGTTGAAATCCATATCTAGACATCATATTTTATGGGATTAATTTTCCCTGTTTCTCTTGTTTGAGTTTTTTATCTGAGTAACCTTCAGATTTCTTCAATTTTGTTTGCTGATTTTGTGAAACTTCATGCATTTAAGAAGATGTGTAAATAAGACCCAATAAAATTCTTCTAGTTAACCATAGTAATCTAATACTCCCATAGACCAGAACCTTATTGAAATTATTGTGCATTCCATTCAAACTATGGAATAATCACCTATGATTATTTTCATTTTTGTTCTAGCTATGGAACCTCATAAGGATAAATATCATAACCACAATCAAAAGATACTTTTCCATAATCCACCATTATAACAAGGCTCAAATGATCCTTACGAGGCTAAGTATTGGATTATCAAGATAGATCTTCTTTTCATGTTATTTGAAACACCTAATTTGATTGAAGTGAAATGTACCACCTCTAATCTAGAAGGACATAGAAGGAGATGGCGGGACTCGGTGGTGAAAATAAACAATCATGATGGTCTAAAGTTTAAGGGATTCAAATTTTTTTTCACCAATAAAATATTTCTAGGGTTTATGGTTCTAGATAAGGCTATAGAGTTTTTAAAACTCAAGCTGGCTAGCTGAACTATGGCAGAATATAAAAACTACTATGTTGAGATTATGAAGTTTTCACCTGAGATTGTATCAAATGAGAATATGAAGACTTAATAGTTCAATATGGGCCTTTTATACGATATTAATTCTCAATTTTTTATTTTGAAGCTTGATTCTTATGCTAGAATTCTATATGAGGCATTGATGGTTGAGCCTGACCTGGCTAGCAAGTTAGGGTTGAAGGGAGTTACTTTTTATCATAGTCAATGTTCTATGAGTTCCCATAAATTGAATATGAATCTTGATGAGCCATGTTGTGGTTATTGACCTAAGGGTTATTCTAGAGATCATGTAGTTTCCCCTTTTACATGATTCTAGTGTGGCAAGCTCGGGCATTTAAAATTGGTTTACAGTGAGGCACCCAAGACCAATAGTTAATGTAGCCATTCAAGGAACTTGTAGAAATTATATTATAACTATTTTACCAAAATAGTGGAATGGTATAATTATCTCAAAAAAAATTCATTGTTTAATTTAGATGCATTACAAACAAAGGGTTTCCAGCCACATGCATATGTAACTAAGCTTCTTCACATAGTGGAAGAGTCTCTAAAAGAAGCAGATTTATGTCTCCCAACTGTGAGAAGCACCCTGACTATAGATACATCATTAGTGAATAATTTTTTTGATATTGGTGGATCAAATTTATTTATATAAATTAATACTGTTAACATGGTAAATATTCAAAGGGATATTTTATCTTATGTGATTGATATTACTACACCCCTTGAAATTAAGGGAGATAAGGTTATCTGTTGTCATCTTTGTGCATTTTCGTTAAGGGAAATTGACATTGTTTGGGATTTTTTTGTTCCTGAAATAAAACCTCTTGATGTCATATTTTGGATGGATTGGCTCATTTATAATAAGTCCTGAATTGTTTTTATATATTTTATGGGTCTCCTTTTTAGTGACCAATGGGGAGTGTCATATCTCTTAGGAAGAATGTGACTTGAGATCGAGTTGATATAGACCGTCTTATCCGATTTTGGGGAATTTAATATCAATGTTTTCATTTGACCAGGATTTGAGATCTTTTAGTGATGATCTCCCACCACTTTCCATAGTGTTTCATGATGTTTTTTCTTTAAACTTTTATAGTTATCCACCGATAAGGTAGGTAGAGTATTCTATTGATTTAGTGCATTGTACTCAATTATTATCCATACCTTCTTATTATATGGATTTAGATGAAATGAAAGAGTTGACACTTTGTTGGATGATCAATTAAAGAAAGGATTTATACCCCCACACGAGTCATGTTGAGCTGTTTTTGTTATATTTTCTAAGAAATCCAATGGAATACTCCACCTATGTGTTGATTAACAGAAACTCAATTGAGTTACGGTAAAGAACAAGTATCTATTTACATGGATCAATTATATTTTTGACTAGTTGAAAATGGAGAATTGGTTATTGAATATTGATCTTCGATCTAATTATAATTGATTATGATTAAAATAATAGGAAATTAATAAAACCTCCTCCTAGAGAAAGTATGCCCATTATTAGCATCATTTCATGTCATTATTTTCAATAATTATCCTATAGTCTTCATGGATTTGATGAACAATATATTTTGTTGATTAAAAGAGACTTTTAACTTATTTGATGGTGTTGAATCTTCTTAAGGTCAAGCTCTGCTATGTAGCCTTTTTTGATCCATTAGGTTCAATTTTTGGTTACGTTCTTATTCAAAGTTAACATGTGGTAGCAAATGTATCGCATAAGATTAGGCCATGTGATAAGAATTACTCAAACTATGACCTTGAACATACTTTCGTGAGGAATTCACTTAACAGTTGGTCCCATTAAGATTTCATAGGAAATATGACCATTTATTCCAACCAAAATATCTTGAGTTATATATTCTAATAAAAAAATTTGAATATCTTACAGAGGTGTTTGGTAAAATACACACAGTTTTTTTATTTTGACATCACCTATAACCTGTGAAAGGTAAATGTCATTATTGATGTGTTGAGTAGGAAACCTATGACCTAGGCCATGAAATAATTATTAGGATAGTGGAACTTGATGTATTTTTTTTTCATTTTTTCATAAAGGAGTTTAAGAAACAGGGGTCGAGGTTGTCTTGTCTAGTGTTTAGTTGACTTATTCTCTTATCGAGGCGATTATTTAAGATCATCATGATGATGATAATTCCATATCATTAAGAATTCTCTTTATCATGGGGACATCATTGTTGAGTGGTCATTCTTCATGGAGGGTATCCTGTGTTTCTAGAATATGTATTCTTTACCTTTTCCAATGAGAAATTCTATGATTAGAGATTTCCATAATTCCTAATGGGCTGGGAATCCAGGAACCATAATTTTATTATATGATATACATCAATGATTTTAGTGGATAGGTATGATATGAGACATTGTTTATTTTTTTTATCATTGTTATACTTTCCAATAGGTCATGTTTGAAAACCAGATATCCTTAGGTTTACTTCAGCCACCTCACAAGGTGACTTAGAAGTGGGATAATATTCATGTAGACTTTGTGGTTAGGTTTCGATATACTCGGGGGAAGAAGATTTCAATATGGTTTGTGATCAATAGGCTTACCATATTTTCTAAATTTATACCCATTTTATATACAACGAAAGTGGAGGATCTATGAAATCTCTATGTGAATGAGTTTTTTGTGTGTTCATTGAGTTCCATATGCTATAGTCTCTCAAAGAGATCCTCATTTTACTTCTCAATTTAGGAGATGCACTCATGAGGTAATGTGATATTAGTTACATTTGAGTGTAGAATATCATCCATAGATGTATGGACATACAAATAGGGCTATATAAAATTTTGATGAAACGCTTCATGCATATGTCCTCAATTGTTGTGGATAATGGGATGACCATTTGGGACTATTTGATTTTTCTTATAATAATATTTACCATTCCTCATTGAGAATGGATCCTTTTTAGGCCTTTTATGGTATGCCTTGTTAATATATATAGTTTTTTAGATATTTAAGAAACATCCTTGGTTAGAACAATTTGGTCTAGGAGATAATAGAAAATATTTAGTTGATTTGTTGGATAATTTTGAGAGCATCGATCTGATATAAATATTGAGTAGATCATCATCGTAGATCATTTGCATTTTTAGTTGGTGAGTAGTGTTCATGAACGATTACCCTAATTTATTTAATCAATGGATTGGGAAGAAAGGGAAGATTTCTTTTAATTTTATGGGACATTTCAAGGGTTTTTAGAATTTTGATAGAGTGTATTACCATTTACCACTGACATTGATACATAACATGTTCCATGTATCACAACTACAATAATATCTTTCTGATCCATATCATGCTTGAGTTGGAATGGTCTTGATGTTGAGCATGATTTATTCATGACGGAGCATCCTATTTGGATAGTTTATTTTGAGACCAAGGTACATCATGGGATGATGATACCTTTGGTCTTTGTGTTATGGTATCATGGTTCTGATACACATGAGAATCAAGAGATGAAGAGCCTAATGAGAGGTAAGTGGCCTCATTTTTTTATATGGAATCTTCTTCATAATCTTTTAGAGATATAAAATTTCTATGGGGGGAGGTTGTACCATCATGTTATAGGAATTTAGGTACTCCCTGACCCTTATTTTTATCATTCTTTGTATGGTTCTTGTCTAGGTTTTTTTCATGATAATCATAGAAACTTTTATATGTTTCTAGGTTATGCATGGTTGGTACACAATTTTCCAAAACCATGATCAACATAAGTAAAAACATAGAAACCTCAGACAATAGGGGTTTCATGGTTGGTACACAGTTCGAAAAAAAGTTCATCCACCTAGTAAAAACTATGAACTCTAGTAGGGGATCTCATAGTTAGGGAACATGGTCTGTCTAACCATGAGGCCCTGCATAGAAAACCATATGTGTGGGATATTTTAATTATATAATTTTTTAGAAAAAATTCATCAAAACCTGTTTAATCACCATATTATCATTTTCCACTGAACATTGATTCTTAGGTTATAGGCTCTGAAAGGCCAATTTTAGCCCCTCCAAATCCCTTCCTTGGATGATAAAGGCAAGGAAGATCTCGTTCGATCTCCTTAAATTAAGTCAGTCTCCTCTAGTGTGTCTTCTACTGCTCTCCCTTTAAATCTTCCTTAGGGAGTGTTAGATCATCATTTTTTGATAGATCTAAACTCCATATTTTGAATATTGATTCTAGGTTTTATTTCTGTATCTATGTTTCCCTCATTCCTTTGTGGAAAATCCCATTGCAGATGTTGTCTGTTTTGATGTCTGTGATTAAAGGATGGTGGGTTTATTTCAGATTGAACATTTGATTAGACCATGATTTTCCCAAATGTTTGAAATAGATTTCAATTAAATTATGAAAATACAAATTGATATAATTTGTAATAGTGATTTCAATTGGATCGGAACATTAGGGAAACACCCAATTCCAATGGAATTTGAATTTTGGGTGTATTTTGAAATTTTTGGAATTGATGAATTTATGTTAGAATTATTTAGATAAAATATATTAAATTAAAATTAACAAAACCAATGATTGTTTTCTATTTAAATGTCAAGAAATTTAAAAAAAATCATTTTTTGGTTTTGAAATTGAATTGGAATTTTGAAAAGGAAAAGTGGTCAATTTAATTGTGAATGATGATTGATTTGAAATAAGATAATTTTCTATTTTTCAATTGATTTATTAAACACATATGATCTTGGGTTGTTAGTGGGTGATTTGGGAGAATAATTATAGGATTATTATTCCCTATAAATTTATTGATGACGGAAACTCTAACAAAAAACCTAGTTTTGAAGATCTTATCCCAGATGGGATGTCGATAAATCCAATTCGTCCTGAGACTAAGGGACTTGTGTACACATATTATCTTTATCACTGATATGAGGTGTGTGAGGATCCTATAACTATAATCTATCATCCAATATGGGAGGTGACTTTAGTGATTTTTTTGCTTATTTTGAAATATATTCCATTAATTATGAAACAGTTTTGTTCATGACAATTGATTTATATAAACTTTTTTATATAAAAGGATTAATTTTATGCATGTTTAATTGGTTTTATATATTTTTTTAAAAGAAATTATGTTTTTTAAAATATGAAAATGTATTTACAAAACATATTTTATTAAAAATAAATGTTTTTTTATTATTACATGTTTTTATGAAACACATGGTGAGACCATTGTGGGTATTATAGCTTACACCCAACCTTTTCCATTTGGTGTCTGTAGTTTTCCTTCTTCCAGGTCTATGAAAAGGTAAATATCTTCTTCTAAAAGGTGTATGTTCTTAATACTTTGGGTTTTGAGTGATGTCTTCCTTAGGTTGTTTTAGTTTAGCATTCTAGTTTCTGAGTACTTTTATGATGTACTATTTTGGGGTTTGATATAACAGTTTGGTTTCTAGTACTTCCTCCTTATAGTGTTTTGAGCATATTGGATTGTATCTTTTATATTGAACTATTTTGAGGAAAACGTTTTCCCTCCTTATCTTGTGTTATGATAGGTTCTAGTTTTTATCCAATGGGAATTAGCAACGCCCTTCAGACCATGTTATTTCAGGCTTGTCTATCAAGTATCAGGGTATTTGAGATGGTTCATGACAATAATGGATATAAAAATGGTTATGAGGTCACGATGGAAGATATTTGTGGTCATAGATGGATCATATGATATGAAATGGCTTTTTCAAGTCAAAAAACTATTATATGTATTTGGGTGAATTTGTGAAGTGATGTAGTATGTGAAACAAGATATTTATCATGAGCATGATTTTAAAATATTCTATGGTAGTTTAGAAAATTATTATATAATATAGGGAGTCTAGAAATGGGTTTCAATGAATTTCTAGTAATATTTTTGTATGATTAAGTGAAACAGAGAGGTAAAATTTGGTTATATCTTAGTGAATTCCATGGTGATTATCATATTTTATAAAATGAAATAGAAATTTTAAACATTTCAAAAAGTAAATGACGACGTAAGAAATTTTTGAGGTGATGATAACTATTTCATGGTTAGGAGTGAATCATTCCATAGTGTATCAGGATAACATCAAAATAACTCGGTTTATCGAGATGTGAACGATTTGATGTTGTTGTTCATAGATTCAATGTGCTGAATAGACATACCTATGTCCTGGAGGATGAGAAAAAAATTCCTAGTGTACATGAGTTCTATAGATTCGGTAGATTTATTCTAATTTAAATTTATGAAAAAATATCATTATGTTTATAATAGTTTATCTTTACATTTGTAAAAGATTTTGAAGACCCATTTGTAGTTAACTAATTATGGTCTAACATAGTGAATGCCATTGAGTTATTTTAGAGAAAATCAAAGAGATATTTTAAATAATTTTGGGATGATATTTTGAAAAACATTCACATTAATGATTGGTAAATATTTTAGGGCATTTTTTATGGTATACAATTTACTTGTATCGGAGGAAATAAAATATTTTGATTTAGATTTTATGGATATATCTTTGAATAATGTTTATTTGATCAATTATTGAAATCCAAGGATATTAATTGGCATAAAAATATTGTATGATTAAGTACAGAAAAGATTTTATACTTAATTTTGACATGGAAAAATTGGGATATAACCATTATGAAATATTTGAAAAGTTATTTTTGGATATATAATTAAGGATCCATGGATATAAAAATTAAAATTTTACCAATACATGTATAACCATCATAGGAGGAGATATTAATGGAATATCTATATCATTATGGAAATGACACAAGGCATGTTGACTTAGTGAAAATTTATCCATTGATTCTATGATTAGAGTGAGTACAGACTATATATTTTAATGTTATGGAAAAGATAAAGAATGATTTTTTTTCATAATACTCATATCTAGTACTTAGATAGAAAATATCATTGATGGGAGGTCATTGACAGATTCATAAAAGGAAAAAAGGGTGAAAGAAGATATATATTGGAAAATAAAATTATATTAAAATAAATTAACCCTGTCTAGATTTTTAATCGAGAAATAAAATTCTTTAATAAATATTTTGTAGAGGAAAAATATTCAACTATATTAACAAATAGTCGATTACATCTAGCATGGTGAGTTATGAGGTAGCATGGTGGAATTAATTGGATTATCAAATTTTGAAATAGTTTATGTGTTCATATAAATTTACACATGATGATAAAGGGGAAATATTTATGTATATAAATTGATCCTACCCTCCTTGATGAAATTCATTGAATGAGAAAAATAAAATGTGATTATTCAATAGGAAGCGACCTTTCCCTAAATTAATTATAAGTGTAGTTAACTTCAACATGGAGTGACTATCACCGAATCCTTATATCATCCAAACATTGTGTGACAATTAATTTTGGTATACTAGAACATTGTTATGTATATGATCCTTGGATGTATCCCTTTTTGGTGAACTAAGTAAAATCCTCAAGATATCATGTGATTTAATTTTACAATATTATTTATATGTTTTTTTATTTCATTCAAGGGAATGATATATTGAAGGATATTCTTATTAATATGGTAATAATATATAATAACATGTTATAGTTGGGGAATAAATTTATTATTTATTCAACAACCAACTTTACCCTCCTTACAGGGTTATTTGGGACTCACATCATAAACTAATTTTCCAAAAAATTGGTATTAGAGCCTAACGGTTTAGATTTGTTTTTAAATAGGATAATTGTTTTTTTAATTTTTGTACCCTTGGATTCAATTATAAATCCTCATGTTATTAATGGTTCTTAATTTAATGGCTAAAGGAAATTGATGGTTTGTTATCCAGAGGGTTTTAGTGATTAATTTATAAAATATATACATCTTTATGATATTTTTAAGAAATGTAATAAATTTTTTTATGATGAAAAGATTTAAAAGATCATAGTTTAGTCAAAGGAAAATGTGTTATGCAATAATTTTTTTATTATACCACTATATTTTAGATATACAAGAAAACAATAGAAAATATGAGGAAGAAATGATAGTGTTATACCCTCTTTAAGTGATGATAAATAATCTAATAAATATTGTAATTTCATGGAAAAATATTTATAAAATTATCTTGTATAAAAAGGTAAAAAAATATATGAGAAATTATAAGACGTATCCTGAGTAAGATATTAATTAATGGTATAATTAATTTTAGATAATAATATATTGATGAAACATGAATCATATTTGAAATAATTAGTCACATATGGACATAAAAATGAAATGTAAAAGTGATTTACATGGAAAACATTCACTTTATGTCGAAGAAGAAATATAGAAGGATAAAGAGAATAAAGACTACTTTATCCCTCTCCAAACACTTCTTGATGAAAGGATAAATTTTTGAAAATAGTCATGTTTTAGAATGAAGGAAGTATATATTCAAATAAAATATATGGATTTATATATTGAGGATATTATAACAATGGTTATATCCTTAAAAGGAAAGGTAAATTTTGAGATCCCTCCCAAAAAACCACTACAAGTGTTACATTCAATGAAATAATTTATGCCATTAGGGTGTAAATAGAATTTTATTGATAAATCCATAAAAAATAGTACCTATCAAAACATTACATTGAGGTGATAATTTTTTCAAGTTGTTGAGAATCCCATGTATGTGTGTTTTAAATCCAATGAGTATAAATATGGAATGAAATTTGTTATTATATCTTAATATGGATTAAGATACATTAGGTATGACTTTCCATGATATGGTTTATTTATGATAATCATGTGAATATTTATGGGTATTTTTTTCATCAATAGTATTGGATATTTCAAGAGTAAATACATTAGTATATAATTCAAAAGGAAATAATAATTTAAATAGAGAAAAAATATACTAAAAAATAGATTTTTGGTGTTTAAGGGAAGTGATGTTTAAAATTGATGAAGGGTTATACACCATTCATCGTTGGTTATTTTCATTTTTACACCATTATAGACACAAGGTAATAATATATGGAGGATATAGAATTATTTTTTCACTTTGTAAAAAATAGTGATCAACACCTAAAGAAATATAGAACTTGGAAACACAAATTTATGGTATTATTAATTGTTATTGAAGAGGTGAATAATGATTTTTTCCTAAGAGTTTTCAGAAACTCTACTATCAGTGAAGAAAGAAAAATTGGTGGTTTTACTCATATATATATAAGGAAACATGATTAATGATGTAATAAATATTAATCTATATTGGAAATAAGAATAATTGGGATTATTCCAACAATAAATATGGGTGCCAAGATAAATAAAGTAGAAGATGTGAATAAAAATATCCATAACAAGGCTTGTGAAAGATTTATCACTTAATGGAAAATACCTATGAATGATTATAATAATGTTTTAAGAAATGTTTTTTTTTCATCATAACCAACCACATTCCAATATTTTAGGATGTTCGGAAAGTACCCCTGTAACCATGATTTTAAATGTTGTAACTATTATTGGAGTGAAATAGGTTTAAGTAGAAGATTTCATCCATGGTATGAGTATAATAAAAGACATTATGAATCTATTATTTAAATTGGTACTAAATAACTATCTAAAATTTCAAGTGTTTTTGTAGGGTTTCAAGAATATTTGAGCCTATGTTAAAAAATAAGTTGTGTTTAAACGAAATATGATTTTTTAAAGTGGTATCCAGCTAATATTGGTATAAAAAAAGAACAATTATGCTCTATCAAGTGGTATAAAACCATAAATATGGTAGATAATATCTTTACAAACAAGAAAAAAATTTACGTAGGAATTTATGATATATTTTTTATATATTTAATAAAGTGGAACAATCAAATTGATTTTTATGATATCAAAATGTGAATAAAGGATAATAACATGATATATATCAATAATAGTATCCATTTAAGAGGATATAAATATAAGGGGTGTTTTTTATAATTAAAATTTACTTTTTTTTAAATTGGATATGGGTAAACACCCTATGAAGGAACTTAAACAATGTTTTAAAATTTTAAAATAGAGTTAAAGGATCATTAAATCGTAGAAATTATTGTGTAAAAATATATTCAAATAGTTGACAAATACTAGAGGTTATGAGAAATAAATTGTTTTAAATAGAAAAATTATTTGAAGGATTCATTACACATTGGTGAGTAAAAAATCTTAAAATTAATATTTTTGGAGTAGTGGTGATATAGTTAGAGTTAAATATATCTTTAAAGGAATTTATGAAGGGGAAGATGGAGAAATAAAAACTAGTGAATATTTTCATTGTAATTTTTTGATAAAGGTGAAAAAATGTTTTTTCAAAATCACTGTTCTTTTTTGATCTTGTTTTAATTAAATTTGGATAATATATCAACTTCTTATATATGTATGGAATTATAGAAGTATTGTCAAGAGAATCTCAAGGGTTCAATTTTTAAACCAAAATGTTAAAAGTTAGATCTGTTGAAAATTATGGTTGGATATCAATATTTGAGGTGTTTAAAATAAATTTTATCCAAGTATATGTATAATGATGATCATTATGATTATTGGAATGTAATTATGATCAACAATGTAAATGGGATTAGTGTATTAAGATAATCCTAGAACAACATTGAATATGGAGAGATTACTTTCCAACGACAAGGTTTTAGTGGGTTATCATGGAACATTAATAAATAATATTTAATTAGTGAAAATGAGAATATTAAAAACTAGTGAATATATATTTGAATGGTCATAAATTTTTTGTTCTAGATAATTATGTTGATGGTAGAAGATAGATCTTCCATGGAATGAATTGGAGAAATCAGAAAAATATTTGACGAAGGAAGAGCACACTACTTATTAATAAGGAATATACCTAACATACATAAATAAAAAAATGGTGAGGATCTCATGGTGTAAGATATTTATGGTTGTGGATAGATCATCTATGTTGAAACATGTTTTTTAGATACACCATACCACAATATATAGCATGGTGTAGTCATGAAGATCCAGAGAAAGTGAAACAATATATTAATCTTATGGCTAACCATACCATATTCCATGATAGTTTAAAAAATCCCTATATAATATAATGAATCATGAAATGTGAATAATGTAAGTTACAGTGGTCCTGATGTACTATTAAGTGAAATGGGGAGTTTAATTAAGGTTATTACATACTGCATTCCATGTAAATTATCATATTTTATGAAATGAATTAAAAACTTGAAATTGGTCTCAAAGTAAGTCACGATGCATGGAATCTTAGAGGATATGACAAAAGTGTCATATTTATAAGTCTTTTATATTTTAGTGTCCCATGATAATGAAAACTTGGTCATGTTTATTGGGATGTTAGTGTTTCGAATATGGGGATTGTGAATTCAAAGTGTTGATTGGATATGCAATTGTCGTAGTAGAGGAAAAACATGTCATGGTATACATATTTTATAAGGATATGATATATTTATTCAAATTTAAATTTATAGAAACATTAAGTGATATTTATGAGACTTTTATTCAACATTTTATAAAATAGTTTTAAGAGCTATTTATGAGGGACTAATGGTAATCTAATAAAGAGGAATCGTAGAGTATTTTTGGAGAAAGTTGTTGAAATATTTTAAAGTAATTCAAGGTGATATTTCAAAAATAACTCGTATTAATTATGGGAAACATTTAATGGAATTTGAGTATAGTGGTACTTTGACTTGGAGGAAGTGGAAATATAATATATACATATATATATATATTCATTTTTTATATAACATTCTTTGAATAAGATTTATTTGTTAAATAATGGAAGGTAATTGAGATTAATTAGAATATGATTAAATTATAACTATGAAAAGAGTAATTTTACATATTTTATATTTTATATGTAATATTTTTTATGTAGTTACTGGGAAATATTTTATGAGATATTTTGGAGACATTAATAGATGATCCATGGAAATAAAGAGGGTGTTTTGACCTATATATGTCTCACCATTTAAAGAGGATATACTGATGGAATATCTATATCATTATGGTAATGACACAAGGACTGATTCTTTTATGGTAATATATATTTTGAGTCTAGGTCTTGATAGTGGGTGTACTATATATATGGAGATTATAGAAGGGAAGATAAGGTTAACTGAGTTGGGTAAATTCTAGACATAGATGTTTCTTTCAGATATAATCTCATTTATAGATGATCATTGATATATTTAATAAGGTTAAAAATATGATAAAAAGTTGAAAGATGACATAGAAAATTCCATTAAAAAGGAATTAATCTAATATGGATTCTTGATGTAGGAATAAAAGGATAATGTTAATATCAAGTAAAGGATATATATTTAAATCTACTGAGAAATATTTGATTACATCTGACTTGGAGAGAGAGGTGGTATTAAGGTGGATATTATAGTAGCATAAAATCTTAACATTGTGGAAATTTACACATTAATTTACATATAGTAATCATAGAGATACTTCCATTTTTATAAATTGATCCATCATTCCTTAATCAATGAGTAGAGATATAAGAATAAAATGCGATCCTAGGTTGGGTGATTAATTTTTCCTAATTTTTTAGGGTAGTTCACCTTGGTAGAGAGTGACCATAATTTAAACCTTACAACCACCAAATAGTGCATGATAGTATATTTTGGCACATCAGCACATCATCATGTTTATACTCCTTATACACATCCTCTATGGGTAAACCATGTACAATCCAAGAATCATTGTGTAATTTTTTTCTTTATATTAATTATATATTTGGTGTGGTTTCACTTGAGAGAAAGATAGGATGAAGTGAGTTCCTACTAACAAGATAATAAGATCAGATAATAGTTGAGGGTTAGAGAGGAAATATTTTATTTGGTAAGCACCCAAATTCACACTCCCCCTCACTATGACATGGGTTTCACATCATAACATGGTAGTCCTAATAAAAATATGAATTAATTTATAAGTTTTTTATAAATTAAAATTTAAGAAAAAAATGGTCAATATTAAATTTTTAATTATTCATAATTATTAATTTTAAATATTTAATAATTATACCTCATTTAAAAAAACATGAACCAAATAAAATAATTGATTTTTGATTGATCGGGGTTTAAATTATACTAAATTTGTGATATTTTGGTTATATAAAATGATTATATAATATATGAATTGATCATATTAAATATAACATGTTTATATTTTAATTAAATATAATATATAATATAAATTTATTATATAATGATAATATTAGTAGTTTATATCTAAATTAATATAAAAATTTTATATTTATTTATTTATGGATTTTCATAATGCATGGATGAATTATAATGTGTCTATAATTGCTATATTTAAAAATTGTTCCTAAATGTTTATCTCACTATAAATTTATAATATATTCATTAATTTAGTATTATTCTTTTAGATATTCATGAATAAAAATTTTATTTTATTAATATATGAATTATATAGTTTAATGGTGTTTGGATAACTAATTAAATTATCACACGTGAATTTAAGTAGTTTCATTCCCGATATGAAATTTTATTTTGTTTTCTTATTCATTGAATTTAGACTTTTTACATTTTTTTAGATTTCATTTAAAATTTAATAACAATCTATACATATTATGTTTCAGGATTATGGTTTAATAAATATATATTTTGAGTATTTAACCATGGTTAGTTATAATTTGTTTTATACTACTCACTAGTCTAGGATCTTAGGATCTATCTAGAAAAGTCGGGGAAAATACCTATTATGGATTTCTTCCTCTTATAAAGTTTTCTTGATGTCATATGAATCTAATAAATTATATGAAATGTTTTCATATACCTTTTAAATGAGATACATTAATATATTTATAAATATAGTTGGTTTTTAATTTGTTTTAGTAACAACAACTATGGTTTATGTAAAGAGTTACAAATCCATATGGGGTAAACATATTTTTTTAGTTATAGGAATACGATTCAACAAATAAATCATTAAAATCAGGTATACATATAAATTTAATACATGATATAAGATGTTCAGATATTTAAAACACTATAAAATATTAAATCTTAGAATCCTTCCAATGAAAACACATATCAAGACCATGATCATCCATTCGGTTAAGTCCATACTAAAGCAAGCTCCCAAGGATTATCTTGTGTATGGAATGGTAGAAATTTCTATCCCTAAGAGTTACATAACCAAATACTTTTGTGATAATTTGGATACCCTTACCTATAAAACCCTAATAGTTATGATACTAAATAAATAGAGCCCCGGATAATCCATATGGTGGGTTGGGACTAATAGTTTTCCGCATAATTATGTGGAAGACAAATATGATATTATTGGCCTAGTAGTCTACCTAAATAGATATTTCATGAGTAGAACATTGAATTTAAATAATTTATTAGTGAAATATGGATCTTATACCACAAAGGGATATGGTTTATTTTAAATGGAATCATCATTTTAATGGGAGAACATTTAATATACATTCTTATTAGGTGAATGTATAACATGATACTTATATGATAAAAAATTCTATTATAGATAAAATGGAATCTCTATCTTCCAAAATGAAATTTAGATTCATCCATAAAAAGGTTAATATTAATATATGAAACTTTAAAAAATCTTACATATATTTATTAATTGTTCTAAAGGATGAATAAAAATTCCATGTCATATAGAAACCCCTTCCTGAGTTGCCAACTCGTGAAGTTTTTAAAAAGATGGAATAATATACTTATGAAAATAAATTTAAGGATTTATTTTATGTATTCACTATAATGTTGGTATCCATGGATCTTATGTTGAAAAATAATCATGTGAATAAAAATTAATTTAAGTTAATAGATTGCTTGAAACAGATATATTGTGAACAATCTAAGCATGAAAGGTCTGAGGTTTCCAAAAAATTAATTAGATTCAATATATATATTGAAACTTCAATATCTATTCATATTCTCAATATTATTGGGTGCATTACCCACTTAGAGAGTTTGGTGCCTCTTTTAAGGATTGATACAGCTATAGACATAATTCTATAATCAATTTCAAAAAGTATCTAAAAGTACTTTTGAATACAATAACAAGAATTACATCAATAGAAATTTACCTGATCTCCTCAATATATTGAGGATAGTTAATAAAGACATGGTAGGCCTACACTCAAATGTTTTATTGACATATCAAGATTGAAATGGTTCAAACCCAGTGAAGAAAAACTCTATTAGAAATACCAATATTCTTTCTTTCATTAATAAGTTAAATTCATTGAAATCTATAGGGGGACCAGGAAGGAGGGTAATTTCACCCATTGGTGAAAGTCTTTTTATTAGGGTGGGTATTTATTCATATTCATAAATTTATAAACTTATACCATTTTATATTTTACATTAATTATTAATGTCATGAAAAAAATTCAGAGGTATTAAAGAGTATATATTACCAGTTGTATATTAGACAAGTTTTATGAATATTTATAGGAGTTAAATATTAATGAATTATTTATAATTATAAAATAAATTATGCATCAATTTATGGAGAAAGAGTTTCAATATCAAGTAATTTTATGTAATTGACTACATCAAATAATGGAAGAATTTAGAATAAATTTTGTGTATTTTAATCTCATTTATTTTATATAATAAGAGAAGTTATTTGTAAATAAATACATGTCCTAAAAAATGAGATTATGTTTTGATACACCTGGTTTAATATTCTTAAATTAGTTTAATATTGTGAAATATACTGTGTTATACAAAAAATCATTATCTACTTCTACCATTGTTTCATCTTGGATGCATATATTTATGAAGTGAAATGATGATTTACCTCTTGAAGTATGAATTTTTGTTATCCTTAGTTGATGTTCATTGAGGAATATTATATATTTTGATAAAAGTTTATGGTTATTATGGGTAGGATTTGATATCGATAGAAAAAATAGTATAATGATACATAAAGTTAGTATTTATTGTTGGACGAATGATGAATTGTTTTCTATGGAGTTTCAAACACTATATATTTTGTATACTAGAGGAATGTATTACACACACACACACACAAACACACACACACAGACACACACACACACACAGACACACAGACACACACACACAGATATATATATATATTCCCAACACCTACATTTAGAAAAGATACCAAGAAATAGAGCCTCCACAAATTGATACCTTTTTTATTTTACCTTTTGGGTTGAGCTAGTTGGGTGGATATTAGGTATGTTATTGATAATTTAATTGGTTGAGTTTAATTAAGATGTTTTTTCCTCTCATATGACGAGTATAGAATTTAGGTCCTCAGTTGAGGTATTATAAATGCGTGTATGTGTATACCTTGATAAGTGAAATGTGTTTTGATTGTCTATTTCTTGAGGGACATTTGATTTGTTCATCCATTAACGTTAATGAATTGTGATATTTTTATCCATCTAGACAGTCTATACAAAGATAATTATGAATTTATGAGTGATTAAAATATATTGAAATACTATGTGTACCATGGATTATTGAGTTCTTGGAAAAAGGATCATTTTATTATGCATATTTTTATATCATACAACTGGTGGATAAAATTATGGATATACATTTTTTTTGATATAGATCATTCTATAACTATTTTTAGCTTGATTGGCATAGATGTATTTCATGAGTCCATGTTTTACTTATATTTATGGATTGGAGAATATATAATTGTTTTCAATGATACAAATACCCAAGGGATAATGCTATTATTATTGAATGGTGATTATGTTTCAGGAAACTTTGAGAGTTTTTCTAAAAGTGTTTTAATGTTTACCCAAAAAGAGTTTCAGATGAATATTCCAAAAAGTATCGCATATGATGTGATACATGATACCATTTATGATAGATTTCCACATTTATTTTGTAAATATTCAAAAGGATATTCATTTATTATTTCATAATTTATGGAATATAATATTAAATGAGGTGAAATGGAACTATGTATACATTCCATTAATGTACGTAGGAGATTGTTGGTGATATTTCCTAAATTTGAATGTACATACGATATATATTAGCTTAAATAATATTTTAAAATATATGTATGTTGTATATCTCTGTAATCAAGACATATCATATTCATTAGTAATTCATATCATTTGTCATGAGATGTTGATATACCACTACTACATTTAGAATATCATAGTTTAAAATATGGTCATTTTTTATGTTACTATATGTCCATATCATAGTTTGATGATGTATGAATTATATATTATGACTGATAAGAAATAATATTTTTTAAATTTATCATTGAATAATTCTTCCATGTACGTGATAATTAATTGTTAATATTTCATGACATGAAATTTTTGGGAATGTAATTTAAATACTTTTAAATGTGAAATACAAGTATATGAAGAAAATATTGTGAACAATTTCCAACTAAATCCATTACTCAAAAGTTTTATAACATTCATGTAAATAAAATGAAGGCTTAAGGAGCATCCATGAGACCTATATAAAGTATTTCAAAATCATTTTCATGATACTCAAAGAACTATGATCATGATTATCACTATTCTAGAAGCACTATTCTCATTATTTCTTATCCTTTGAGAGGTATTATCACACCTTGATCAAAATTTGAATCCTTCTCCATGGTTGGGTGATTCATCAACCTATAGATACCCTAAGAGTAATGATCCATTTCACTGCTTTATACTATTCTTCATCAAACATGTTCTTGATGAATGATTCTTTGTTATCTTCATTATATAGTATGTATTCAATTATGATATGTGTGTTTTTATTTTTAAATAATTAATTATCTAGATCTATGATTTAATTAAATCATTAAATATATGAATAAATTTTATTTGATACAAATAAACCCATCACCCATCACCCTAAATCCAAAATATAACCATCCCTAACCAAAACCTAAGCCTTAAACCTAACCCACTAACATAAAGGTAAATGAAAACCTACACCCTAAACCAACACCCCCTCTAACTAAAACATAAATCTAAACATTAATAATTACCTAAAATTAAATATATTACCTATAACTAAACTAAAAAATTAAACCCCAAACACCTAATCCTTGAACCGTAACCCCCAAACATAAACTCGTAATTCTTAAACATTGTTGAAAAAATTAAACATTACCCCACAACCTAAAACTAAATAAAAAAAATAAACTAAAAACATAAACCCTAAAAAATCCCTAAAATATAACATAAATATAAACCCATATCCTAAAACTAAACCCTAAATCTAAACCATTAAACTATCTCCTAATACTAAACCTATTACACTTAACACCCAAAAAAAACCTCTAGCATAACCCCTAACCTAAACCTATACCCCTAACCTAATTTAAATTATAATCCCTTAATATTATCCCCTAAATATAATATTTTTGATATATAACCCCTAACATAAATATAATCATATCCCCACATAATTATAACCTAAATCTAATCATACATAATAAATCTCAACCCTAAACACCAAACCCATAACATAAGATTAACCTAATGATATAAATATAAATCACACCCAAATCATAATTTATATCCCACATCTTGAACCTAAGTATTAATATTAACTAAAATATGAACCTATAACCTAAAACTACACACAGTAGACCCTAAAAAACTAACCCATAAACCCTAATCCAAAAATCTAAAGTTGAACTTCCAATATATAATGACTGATTTTTTCATTTATGACTTTGGGATATTATATAGATTATTTTTGGATCCATATGCTGAGATAAGGTGAGATTCTGAGTCCTGGTGATCCCGAAATTAATAATTGAAAAATATTAAAAATATCAATTATCATGTGCATGAAGTTTCCTTAAAAAAGTGTAATACCTATTAAACGAAGTATTGAAATTGAAATATGGGGTAATTGATGAGTTTAAAGTGTGGGATTTACACTAAGAATAAGAAAATCTTTTTTGGAATTAGGCATTTTGGTAAACTGTAGTCACTAATGAAATTAATAAAATAATAAAGTTACATATTTATTTATTTATTCCTAATGTAATGGCCCATTTTCCTTTATAAATACCTGGTTATGATGTTATATTAGAGATGGATACATAACCTTGAAGATATATAGGGTTGTTGGAGGAGATAACTGTTTGTGGATGACATCAGATCAGATCAAGAACGAGGATTTTTTAGACATCAGAGTTCATAGATCATTCCAATGAAGAATATTGAATATCATTCTTAATTATGATTGACCCAGGATCAAGGTAGAATGTTTATTTTTTTTATTTCCATATTTTTATTTTATACTGGTTGGAGGTGGTTCAATTTAATGAATAAGAATATATTTGTGCATCAGTAGTTGATTTTTTATTAACTCTTTGTTATTAAAATTATTCAACAAATAATTAACGCTAAAAAGAGACAATTTTCATTCCTTACATTTCTTAGTTTATGGATTTCTTCCCCGATTCTCCGTACAATCATCACAAGAAATTTATTTGGCCTTTTGTGGGATGAATACTAGGTATATGATCATTGTGTGACTATTCTTTGACGCAACAGATCAATAATACATGTGTGGAACATGATCTAGGTTATGATCAATGTGAAATTATGATATATGATGATCATAGGTAAATTTTATATAGTAATGGTACCCATTCTTACTAGTTCGACATGGGAAGGTGATGGCATGGCTCAAAGGATCATTTATGAGTAAATCTGAGCTAAGATCCTAGAGATCAATGATAGTAGAGTTCAGATAACCTCATATCCATGATTCTTAATAAAATAATAATGGAAGTAGTTTTTATGGTGATGTGGAGAAGAAACCACAAATTCTGGAAAATATAAGGTTAAACAAAATGTAATCAATAGATACACATCGTGTGGGACCCTCTGTGTGGTAGTAGGGTTTTCATAGAGAGGAAAAATATCACACACTATGTGACCTAGGCTAGAGTCTCAACATTTTTCTCATGTGATACATGGGAAAGGTTGATTGGGGTATATGGAAATGTCTAGGGCAACCGGATTTATTTGTGTACTCGGACAGGGCATGGTGTACACAGGCATGAATAGGTGTACATGGGTTGGTATACAAGCATGTACATAAGTACATGGGCATGGAAAGATGTCATGAGTAGGTATTTTTAATACCACTAAATTACTAGTATACATACTTATATGTTGTTTATTTTCTGTTTTACATGTTGTGTGAGGGAATGACACATGAGTAGACCAAGGCTAGACACGTCGTAGACTCCCTAGTATATGTCATGTACCACCTTTGAGGGTGTTTGCAGCCCTACATTTTTTCCATTTGGACCAGATCAGTTGAGTGTGTTACCTTTTTCCATCCCCTCAAGGGTTCAGTGTGTAATTATATCTAATACTCTTAATTGTGGGCCCCTCTAGAGGATGAGTCTCAGATATAGTTTGTGGTGTCCCTCCGTGACACCATAGTATGATATTATATCATTACTTCTTATACCCTTTGTTGGGTTTGTGGAATCAATGTGACCTAATTACATAGATTTTTGATCCCCTATCCATTATAAAATTTCAATAAGGTTTACTATATCTTTAGAATATGATCCCATACATAGTAGGTTGATTCAGATTGGTTTTTTGGTGTGCCCCATTAGTCTTGGGTGTGATCCCCTATTTATGGACCATCATCATCAGAGACTAGGGGTGTTTCATGGGTGGGTAAAATGGTCTTGAGCTCTTGGATGAGTGTCACTAGTGATATCATGGATGGTGGAGTGGGTTCTTCAGGATTGGTCTTGTCCTAGAATATTCGAGAAGAATCATATGGTTGGAAGTTTGGTTGAGACTTCTTGGAGGCATAGTGTCCTTATTTAGTATATCTGAGAATTTTTACATTGATCCTTATATCCTTGTTATGATCTAATTATTATTTATGATTTGTGTTTAGTATTTTTAAGGTTTCCTTTTGGGTATTGCAATACTCAACCCTGCATGGGATCTTCCTACACGTGTTATATCTTATGCAGATGATGGCCATTTCCAAGGTTTATTCAGAGGATAGAGAGATGGTAGAGGATTTATTAAACTATTTAGACTAATATTTTTTCTGATTGGTTTCATTTAATAGTTTATCCCACCATTTTAGTAGGTTAGACACTATGAATCTCTTATTTGTCTATGTATTTATCCCCTTTATCTCATTCAATATATTATTTTCAAACATTGATTGTGGGATTATTTATATAATCATACATTTGTTTTAGTTTTTTCACATTTCATAATTGTATGGTAATTGAGATGTGTTTGTGTGTGTTTGTAGGTACATTAGGATAATTCCTCCCATTTCTATGATATATCAACTCGACATTGGTCTCCACCCCCTGGCCTATTGTAGGTGGTCTTTATTAGGACCAATATGGATGGAGAAGTGGATTTTTTTTCTTTTTTTGTCAAAAAGGGAATAAATAAATTCACTTTGTAAAAGACATGAAAAATAGAAGATGATTTTATGATTTGTATTTACTAAATATCATATGTATTAAGAACTTGTAATGTAATCCTTATGAAAAAAATGAGAGAAATCATATTTAGTTTTGGTTTTAAATAATGTTGTTTCTCGACGACAGGGATGTTGTAGTACTTTTTATAGAAAATATGACAATGCTAAAGGTTTTTGATCAAAGACTATATATAACATAATATATAGTTCATGATGAAATAAAATTTTTATCATATAATCCAGATGATGGTGAAGCAACATTGGTGTACTCGCGTGCAAGTGAAGTTCCAAGATCCGAACATCAAAATCAGGAAAAGGTAAGGCTCACGTGAATGATTGGTTTTGGGGTGCAATATTTACAGGAGTTTGGGATGTTGCGCTCAAGGCATGATTCATGGTATGAATATAAAAAAATAGAAAAGGAATTAAGTGGGAGACAAATTCAAGATTTGTGCGAAAAATGAGGTTGGAGAAAAAGAGACTTACACTCCCAATGCAACGTCAAATTGGGTTTTACACGACGTGTCATGATATTGCGTGACACATCAATGTTTTTTGCACGCTGGGGTAAGCGATGCCAACAAATAAGAGGTGACACCCTCACATTTTATAAGATTTACACATAGATAAATCCTGATATCTAAATCACTAAAATATTTTAATTAAAGGGAGTTGTGAAAAAGAAATTGAGTTGCACACAAGAAGAAGATTTGTGCCCAATATTGAAGTTTCGTGCAAGAGGTGTTTCACAAAAAAATCAAATCTTGTGTGCATGGAATTAAATTTTCACACAAGACACCTATAAGGGTGCATAGAAGAATTTATTTGAGCACAATTTGTAATTTTTTTGAAAGGTAGTTCGTACCACATTCTAGGTAGGGAAGAGAAGAATTATTTTGAATGATCATGCTATGAATGCTGATTAAGAAGAATTAGAACATCGTTTTCCATATTTTTGCTAAGAGGGTGCACACGCACTTGCACATTGTTTTCCAAGTGCTACACGAATGTAAGAGTATATCCTACTAGATGTATTCCACATCAAGGATTATATCTTTTTTGGATTTTGTGGAATGGTATTATCTTCACACCATACCAAGGATAAGCTATTCTCATTGAGTTGTGAACATTGTAACTTTTTTTGTTCCCATTAATGTGTGTTTTCAAAGTGTTTAGCAGGGTAGGAGATCCTTAAGATGAGATGAATGTTATTCTATTTGAATGTAATTATAAAAAAGAAAAGAGATAACTAATTCACCCCTCCCCCTCTCAGGGATACTTGGATCCTGACTGGGTAAATTCAATTGGTATTTGAACTGACAGGTTGCCTTCATTTTCACTTTGTTGAAGTTAGTATCAAGACTATGAATTGTGTGAACTGTAAAAGGATTCTAATATTTGATGGAAAGAACTATAATATATGAAAATATATAATGATTCCTTATCTTAGGTATCATGGGTTTGATGTTCTTGAACCTATAACAGATGTATTTCCTGCTATTGATGACAAGGTTCCTCTTACCAGTGCCAATAAGAAGAATCTTGAGAATGATGGATGATCTAAAAATGAATTACTGTCATCTCATTCTAAGAGTGAATTTTTAAGATTGAAAGGTGTCACTATATCCAAAGGAATCGGGGACAAACTGGAAAACATCTATGAAGGAAATAAAAAAGTAAATAAGAAAAAACTTCAAATCTAGAGGATGATGTATGAGGTTATAATGATTGGTGAAATGAATCTGTTGAGGTCTTCTTTACTTGGTTAAATAATAGTGTCAGTATAGTCAGATGTCTTGGGGAAAATTTGGAGGATTATATAGTTGTTGAAATGATCTTGAGAATTCTACAGGAAAAATTTGATGATAAATTATCATCACTATAAGATAGAGACCCTGAAACATTATCTATGGATAGTTTTCCTAGAACTCTCATCACTTATGAAATGTGAAGGGATAAGATTATGAATATAAAATAAAAAGATGATAGAGAAATGTTTTTCATGGCTGAAAAGAAAGAGAATTAGAAGAAAATTATTATTGAAGGTGAAGCTGGTGAATCCAACTCTGAAGATAAGGTATGTCAAAAAATTTATAAAATATTATCATTGTTTTAAAAAAATGTGAAAGATGAATAGGGAAATACAAAGGTAAACTACATTTGAAATGTCTTGAATGTGTTGATGTTGGACACCTTGTGGATAATTTCCATGAAAAAGGGAAAGATAAAGATAATGATGAAGAAGATAGAAGAACAAGAAGGTCATGGAAGAAATTGGGTTACAAAGATAAATATTCTTGCAGAGGTAAGGATAAAAAATTATTCAAATAAAAAAAAGTAGTTTTTGTAAAAAATGAAGAAGCTGGTGATAGTGAGACTAAATCTAAAAAATCTGTTGCTGAGAAATCTAGAGAGAGTACCATTTTGAAACAGTAAATATTAAAGATTATGAGAGTAGTATTTCTGAAGAAGAAGAAACTCAACTTGAAAAGTATCTGAAAGAAGAGATGAAGGAATGTTTGATAAATATTAGAAGGCCTAAGAAGGAAACATGAAACTAGAAAATAAAAAATCTTCATTAAATGACCAAAAAGGGTTTCCTAATGAGAAATCAAAATTTGAAAATGAGATTGATGATTTGAAGAATTAACTATTGAAGGAAAATAATTGTAACAGTAATCTGGAAGTAATGCCGGGGAAAAAATGAGATGAGTTCAAACTTGTACAACATTAACTGTCTAAAGATAAGGAATGAAATAGATGGTTCAAAAAATATGTTAAAGAATTTGGTGAATTTTATACTATAAATGAACCTAATAAGTATCAACAAAAGTTACATTCAATGTTTTAAAAGAGACATGGTACTGGTTTTGATAATAACAATGCTGGAAATGAAATGTATGTTGTAAAAGTTAGCAATATTGAAAAACCAGAAGCATATAAAAATATTGAGTCTAAAAAGGATTATACTACTTTTGTTTATGGAAAGTCCAAATAGAAAACAAAACTAAAGAAGAAAGCTACAATTGGAAATATGAAGGTCGATGGTCAATAGAGTTCTGGTAAGAAGACTATTGAGAATCATGTTCAAAACTCTTGTCAGTATGGATGTTTCAGAGAGAAATTTTCATTCTATGGGTACTGCGGGTATTGTGGTCGATTCTAACACATCGAAAATATTTTTTGTTTAAACCAAAAACATTAATATTATTCCATAAGTTTTGAAAGACAATAATTGAGGGGGATTCAATATTTTCAAAAGAAAAATCTCAAAATATTGTCAAGAAGATATCTGAGAAGATTCGTGTGAAAGTTGATAATAGGTTCAAACCACTAAAAACTATCTGTGAAATTTGTGATTAACCTGGAAATCCTGGAAAATGTTTTATGGTTATGTTACTAGAAAAAGAAATGTTTTTTTAAAATTATTAGAAACCAGAGATTTAAAATGTTAAGAAAGACAATAATTCTTGGTCCGAAAATAAAGAGTGTTTGGTTGTTTGGCTAGAACACATTGACATGGCTAGTAAATTGGAGGAAGCACAATAGATAGTGGAAGAAAAGGATAATCATAAATTTATTGTTGTTTAAACTTATTTGAATGACATGAAATGATAATGACCCTGGATACTTGATAGTTGTTGTTCTTCTCATATGAAATGATACTTAATGTTGTCAATGAATGTTAAATATTTCAAATAATGAATAGTGATATTTGGAAATTTTGATTTTTTAAGTATCAAAGGTATTGGATTAGCTGTCATTGGAAATGAAAATACGAAATCTAGGAAAACACTATATGTTTATGGGCTGAAACACAACCTTCTAAGTGTGTCAAAAATCTACGATGAGAGAAAAAAATCATCTTCATAAAAGATGTATTTGTTGTGAAAAATGAAGATGATGGAAAGGTAGTCACAAGAGGCCAACGTACAAAAGGAAACTTGTTCCATGTTTATGAAGTTCATAGATATTGTTACATAAGTTTGGTGGATGAAAATAATTTGTGGCATAAAATGATAGGACACATGTGTCAAAAAAACATGAGAATATTATCAACACAAAATAGTGTTTGTGACATTCTAGATTTATTAAAATTAAGAGATTTGGGTTTCTCTGTTTGTTAAAAATTGAAGATCGCAAACAATGTGCACAAGAAAGTTGATATTGGATCAAAATGGCCTCTAGAACTCATCCAATATGATATCTAAGTGCTAATGAGAAAATAATCAACAAATGTAGATAAGTACTTCATCACTTTCATTGATGATTTTACTCGCATTACATGTGTTATGTATATGAGGCATAATTCAGATGCTCTAAAAATGATTAAATTTTTCTGATGGAAATATGAGAAGGAATGTTAGTATTTAGTGAATATGATGAGAATAGAAAATGGTGGTGACTACAAGAATTAAGAATTTGAAAATTGTCTTGAGAAGCAAAGAATTCGACATGAGTTCAGTTCAACATACATGTAGCATCCCATGTAATTATAGAATGAAAAAATTTCATATCTATTGATATTTACAAAAGAGATATTAATTTTATATTAAATTAGACACTTTTTAAAATATCATACTCGACACACAACAATGGGTTTCTATAAAATCTTACGTTGCACAAAATAGTGAATTATACTGAAAGGTTATATAATAATAATATAATTATTTTAAATGGTAGTTAACGCCTAGCCGTTGTAACAATGAGAATGAAACAATCTGACTAAAATATGATTATACATTTTTTTAAATGTTTTTACATTTATCTAATAAATTTTATATTATTAAAATGAGAATTAATCTAATTTTATGCGTAAAATACTCTAATATTTTTAAAAAGGCTGTTTTACCACCTTTTGATGGTAAAGCCATTTTAAATATAGTTTGGTCACTTTTATATATTCAATTTTACAAAATATATTTCTTATTTTGAATTAGAACATCAAAATTTTCTTTGGATGAAATTTTGGTATTTTTCTGATAAAATCCATATTTTTATGAATAGTGAAAAATACTACATATTAATTCAAAACTGTCTTTGAATATATTTTATTTATATACCCGGATTTTCATTTTAATAGGATTTAATGTGTAATTGGATTATTGTTTATCATATAATCCAATTTTGGTCATTGGAAGTAATTTTCCATTGAAATTGAACATACAAAAAATGTCAATCTTTTGGTAGTAATTATTTCATAAAACCCTGATTTTTGATTCTGAAAACAAGAATTAATTGGAAATTAATTTCTACAACTTTTTTTTTTTGAATTTGGAAAAATGGATTCCATATTTTGAATTATAAGGTCCAAATTATGTGAATAGGTTCATTTTATTTTTAGGCATTATGAATATTAACTTCAGTAACTATTTTATTTACCATAGTTAAAGGTTAAATCTGGTAAATAATGGTAAAACAATATTATAATAATATTATAATACCATAAAAAATTTTCTAATCTTATTTTATGAGATATTTATAACCATGGGAATCTTTGGGTCGATTTTGGGATGCCATGGAACCATGTGGGAGTAATAATGACATGTTATATTAATTAATTAAAAGTAAAGAGAAATATAACATAAACATCTATCTTTTACTAAAACAATTTTTATATGGGGTTTTCTAATTGATATATTCAATTATAAATTTTCATTATAAATATATGAATATTTCTATATCATGATATTTTATTTATGATTTTTAGACATTAAATAAATAAATTTAATTTTGACATAATGACGATTCAATGATTGCTTCATTAATAATGGAATCATTTAAATGATATTATAAATATTAAAATAAATTTAATATGATTATTTTTATGGAGTAAATAAGTTTTATGGATCATATTGACATATTATATTTTATTTAATGCATTTTTTTCTAACGAATCTTGTTTTTATGTCTTTAAAAAAATGAATTACTAAATAGTGTAAAAATTGACAGAAATGAGTTTAAAAAAATAATATTTTATTAAGTGATATAATAGTCATAAAACTTATATGATTCATCCAAATGACTTATATAATGTTACCATTTTCATTAATGAGCCACTTTTCATTCCCATGTAATTTTATAGTAACTATAGTAACCATAAATTACGAAAATTCAATAAGACATAGTAAAAGTTAATATTTATAACTAAGGGTTAAAGCAACAAGATAAGGTTAACTTTGTGACCTATACATGTTTAAAACTATTTTATTGAGAGTTTTTTTTATCCAAAAGTATCATAGCTTTTAAATAAATGACTTTGGTACCATTTGAAACTGAAAATCAATTTAAAATAAAACAATATTTCAATATATTCCTAAAGTGCCCCTCCTCGCCCTTATAAAAGGAAACCACCTCTACCCATTTAATCAAACCTCTAAAGCCAATCAGATCATCCAAATTCTAAATAAATAATATCCCAATATCCCCAAATTCTTTCTATAAGCCTAAACTTGGGTAGAAGGAAATTCAAGAAAGCCTTTAGGATCAAATCAAAAGAGGTTACCCGATTTAGAGGTAACTTCTTCTATCAAGTTTCATTCCTTTATTTTTCATATCCACTCCCTATTCTCTTCTTATTCATTGATTACATAAAACAACCAGTACCCAAAAAATACTAGTATTTGTTTATGAGAATTATTCTAACTACACTTACACACACCTCCATCTAATGGATACAAACATACAATTTTTGTGTATAGTTAACTACTGCCTCATGAAACGATGATTGTTAGATTTCCCCCTACCACCTATCTTGGTGACCATTATGATGGAAATATATTTATATATGATATATATTATATTTATTTTTTCTCTATGATTCTGTAATTTTTATTAACAACATACCTTCATTCTTTCCATGATGTGTATATACGATAATATCTTTGGAGGAAGTGTGGACTACCGCCCACTCAAATTGATATAACTCGTTCATGTTATAAATGAAACATATAAAGGATGGTTTTATTAAAACTATGATAAACTAATGAAATAAATATAATAATATTATTATAATATACATTTATATCATTTTATTATTATTCTTTTTAGTATGACAAATAAATGAAAGTTGCATGCATACATATGTACGGCCTACCGTCTCCAGGAATGTGGCATTTAATTTATTATCTATAAAATTTATGGACTGTTATAAATACATATATACTAGATATATATGATATGTAAATAATTAATAACATTATGGAGATTATGTACTTTTTACTACATGTATTAATTTATTTCAAAACAAGTTCATTTTCAACTCAAGTACAGAATATCAACAAAATGACTAATATTAACATAAATAATTATGTAATTTTTATAACATGATGATAAGTAATATAAAATGAATAATAAACTTGAAAAATGTTCTGAATAATGTATAAAATAACCTAATTTTATTATTTAGGAAAATAGATAACGAACGAGACAAGTCAGACCAAAGGTAAGGGAACTTCTTAACCAAATTTCCATTCTTTGGGTTGATCTTCCACTTCTGGATTATGTAGTTCTAGGATTATGTGAGAAATGATTTTTGATATCTTATCTAGTATTAATACTTTATTTATGTGGATTTATAGTGAATACAAACAATCAATCTATTTGATAAACAATATGATCTTTGTAAGGGACTTCATCTCAATCTCCTTTCATTGAGGCATATTTTGATAATATACACATTATTTTATAAAATGTATAATAAACCCATTTGACATTTAATTTCATTCAAATGGAACTTTTTTCTTAATTAAGTGTTTCACTAAACGACAAATGGAATTTTTTTAACATATGTGGCGACAATGACCTCTCTACCATCGTAATCGCTATTTAATGTTTGGATTCCTATATATGACTTGATGTTTTTTAATGGAAAATAAATCCATTATTCCCTTTTGGGTGATTTCATATTGAAAATGGTTTTGGAAATGGATTGAGTATTTTGATATCTTTAAATGATTTCTTGTGATTTTAAATTAAATGATATTAGTGAAATATTTTTATTTTCAATATTTTAGGTGTTATGATTATATCATGGTACTTGTAGATTTGATGGGTGGTTACATGATAAACCAGTGATGGGTGGTTACGTGATAAACCAAATTATGGGTGGTTACATGATTAACCAAATAATGGGTGGTTATGTGATAAACTAAGGATATCTAGTTATATTATAACCTCCAATGCATTGGGTATGGAAGTTGGTCGTATGGCTGATCTATTTAGTGATATGTGTAGAAGTTGACCATAAGGTTATTCTATTTAAGCATGTTTATGTCCCAAGTTACATTTATATGTTATATGTTGCTTTATATAGGCTTTATGGAAATATTTTGGTCACAAAATGGTAAATAATGAGCTTATATGAAGTGAAGTATATCAATACTTCTTAAAGGTTAAGAGTATTACCTTATGATAAATTATTCATAGTTTTCTTGTTATCCCAAAAATAACATTTTTATTTCTTTATGTATCCCTTAATGTTCTTTTTATGCACATCCCTTGTTTTTAAATGTTTTTCATAGGACATAAATAATAATAGAGTCAAGGATGCGAAAAAGTAAAAGTTATGATGTTAAAATATGAAACGATTTCTTGTTTCTTTTTAAAGAGTTTTTGTTTTATGAAAAAAATAGATAGTAAGTAGAAGTGTCTACATGTAATATTCAAGATCTTATGTATATGTTATGACCTAATTATATATATCTTTATACCTGAAAAGATCCTCGATATGAATTAAAGTCACATTATTGACTCATCTCAATATTAAGTAATGTTTAAGGCTGGGACCTTATAGTTTCTATTAGAGGTTAGTTTAGATAATTGTAGGTGTGAAAATATTGTTAATATAATATCAATCAATGATTTTTAATTTATGGTAAAGTTTAAATGATGTATAATTTTAAGATTACCATGTAGATTCACCGAGGATATGTTTGTTCTTAATGGTTTTTCACAGAGTAAATAGGGAAGCTATGTTGGAAGGGCATACAGAGGGAAATAACCTTCCATATCAATATCCTAAGATGGTTGGAATTAGAATGGAATAGTTTGTTACAATGATGAATCCATTCAATCAGTTGATAAGTAGTGGTTGTGTTTATATATGATATTTCAGTATATTCTAAAATATGAGAGGAAAATTAAAGTCACTTAATGATTGTTTTGAAAACCTTAAAAGAAAAAGAAACTATAAGGGATTTTTTAAGGGTGAATTTTGGTTACAACAAATTTCATTCCATGGTCATAGTTTTTCTAAATATGGAATAATTGTTGACCATTATACAAAAAAATTTGTTAAATAATGGACAAGATCTACCAATAACATAGAGATTCATAGTTTTCATGGATTAGAGGTTTATTACCAAAGGTTTGATGAAAACGTTTCCTAGATATCTAGCCCACTTACACTGTTAATACTTAAGGGAGTTATGATCATCCAGACTTAATAATTCTATGATTGTATTCCGAAACATAACAAAAGATATGTAAATGATCTAGCTTTGGCCTTGCCTTACAGGAATGGTGAATTTGTTGTCTACAATGATTCATCATTGAATCAAAATGGTTGTATCCTAATGATGAATGATCTAGTAATTGCTTATTCTTCACATCAGTTGAATCCTAATGAGCTAAATTACCCTATGCATGATTTGAAATTAGCTACTATTGTTTTATTGCATTAAAAATTTAGAGGAACCATTTTATGGCATAAAGTGTGAAATATATACTGATCAAAAAATGTTGAAGTATATATTCATTCAGAATGAACTAAACATGAGGTAGAAGAGATAGCTAGAATTATTCAAGGATTATGATTACACGATCCATTACCATCTGGGAATGGAAAATAAAGTGGTTGGCCCTTTGAGTTGAAAGAGTAATGCTATGTTAACCAAGTTATGTTTGGAACGAGATCCTTTAGTTTCTGATTTGATGAATTTTGGACTGGAAGTTGATGGTGCAGGGAATTACTTTGATTTGTTTTAGGTGGTAGTGAAATCATCACTATCAGATAGAATTTGAAAGTGCAGAAAGAAGACATTGAGTAGAAAAAAATGCGGGAATTGGTTCAAAAGGGAATTTACCTAAATTTAACATTGATAAATATTGTGTTTTGAGGTTTAAAAAAAAGAATATGTGTGCCTTGTGATTCACAATTTAAGAAAGAGTTGTTATTTGAATCTCATAGTTCTCCATTCTCAATTCATCCTGGCCGTACTAAGATGTACAAAGATATTTGGGAATGTTTATGGTGGGATGTAATGAAAAGAGATATTGATGAAATTAATGTGAAGTGTTTGATTTTTCAACATGTAAAAGTTGAGTGATAGTTACCGAAAGGGATGCTTCAGCCTTTTCTAGTGCCAAAGAGGAAATGAAAAAATGGGTCTTTTGATTTCATAGTGAGGTTACCGAAAACATCTCGAGGTAACTATGTAATCTGGGTTATTATTGATTGATAGAATAAATTTTCACATTTTCTTCCAATTTGAGATAATCTATCTCTAGATCAACTTTCTCAATAATATATTAAAGATATAGTCAGGTTACATGGAGTTCCCCTCTTCATTGTTTCTGATCATGATCTTAGGTTCACTTTTAACTTTTTTAAGGTCCATCAAAAGTCATTGGGTTCTGAATTAAATTTTATCACAACTTTTCATCTTCAATCAGATGGGCAGTCAGAACAAAAAATCCAGTCCTTGGAGGATATGCTACGTGTTTGTTCACTAGATTACCAGGGAAGTTGGGATCAACATCTTTATTTTGTTGAATTTTCTTAATATAAAAATATTAAATCCAGTATAGAGATGGAACCATTTGAGGCATTATATGGAATGTGGTGTCGAAATACAAATTTATGGGATGAAGTAAATGAAAGTAAGTTTATGGGACAAGAATTTGTAGAAGAGATGGTAGAAAAACTTCAGTTGATTCATAAGAACATGAGGACGACTCAGAATAGGAAGAAAAGTTATAAAGATAACTAGATTTCTTTCGAGGCAGGTGATCATGTCTTTCTCAATGTTTATCTACGGAAAAGTGTGACGTGTTTTGGTAAAAAGGGAAAGCTGATTCTGAGGTTCATTGGACCCTATGAAATCCAGAGAAAGTTGGATCAATTTCCTACATTGTGGATTTACCTCCAAGTTTATCCTAGGTACACAATGTTTTTCATGTGTCAATATTGATAAGGTATATTCCAAATCCATCTCATGTTTTGAGTCTAGAGATAGTTCAGTTGGAAGAGAATCTTTCTTTATGAGGAACAACCAGTATAGATTCTTGACCATAGAGAATAAGTACTACAGAATAAGGTGATTCTTTAGGGAAACATTTTGTAAAAAAACATTATGGTTGAAGAGGAAACATGAGAATCTGAAAATGCTATGAGGGAGAAATACCCTCACTTATTTGATAAGTAAATAAAATTGTGGGGACACAATATCTAAAAGGGGGGAATGATGTAGCAACCCTAGTATTTACAGAATAATAATTTCTCATATCTATTAATATTTACAAAGAATATATTTCTTTTACGTTAATGAGGACACTTTGTCTGATATCATACTCGACATGCAATAATGAGTTTCTCTAAAATCTTACGTTGCACACAAAAGTGAATTATACTGGAAGGTAATATAGTAATAGTATAATTATTTTAAATGGTAGTTAACACATAGCCATTTTAATATAGAGAATGAAAATAACTAAATAAAATATTATTATACCAGTTTGTTAAATGTTTTTACATTTATCAAATAAATTTTAGATTCTTAAAATGATAATGAATCCAATTTTATACATGATATAATCAAATATTTTTAAAAAGGTCATTTTACCACCTTCTAATAGAGAAGTTTTTTTTAAATATAGTTTTTTAACTTTTAAATTTTCATTTGGGAAAACTAAATTTCTTATTTATAATTGGAACATCAAAATTTACTTTGGATGAAATTTTGGTATTTTTCTGAAAACAATTCACATTTTTATGAATAGTGAAAAATACTGCATTATAATTCAAAATTGCCTTCTCATCTAATTTATTTATATCCATATGTTGTCCTTTTAATTAGTTTGAAACTGTAATTGGATTATTTTTTTATCATTTAATACAATTTTGGTTAGTGGAAGCAATTTCCCCTTGAAATTGGACATACACACATATTAATATTTTTTCAATTATTACTTCATAAAAACCCACTTTTTGGTTTTGACAAGGGGAATTAATTTTAAAATAATTTCCAAAAATTGAATGTTATAAATCTAAAAAATGGATTCCAAATTTGGAATCATAAGGTCTAAATTATGTGACTATGAACCATTTATTTTTAGATAGTATGAATAGTAAAATCAGAAATTATTTTATTTACCATGGTTAAAGGGTAAATTGGGTAAATAAGGCTAAAACATAATATTATAATAATATTAAACTACCCTAACACTTGTATTAATCTTATTGGATGAGATATGTCTGACCATGATCATACTTGTGTCGATTTTGGGACCCCATGGATCCACTTAGAATTGATAATGACATGTTATATTAATTAATTTAAAGTAAAGAGAAATATAACATAAACATATATCTTTTACTAAAAAACTTTTTATATGGGATTATATAATTTATCCTTTTGAATATAAATATTCATTAGAAAGATAATTTTTTTACATTATGATATTTTATTTTTAATTTTTAGACATTAGATAAATAAATGTAATTATGACACAATGATGATGTAGAGATTGCTTCATTAATAAAGGATTCAAATAAACATTATTATAAATATTAAAATAAATGTAATATGATTAATTTTATGTAAAAAACCAATTTTATGGATGATATTGAAATATTATATTTTAGTTCATACATTTATTTTGAAGTAATAAAGCTTCTATGATTTTTAAAAAAAAATCAATTACTAAATAGTGTAAAAATTGACATAAATGTGTTTTTAAAACAAATAATATTTTATTAAATGATATAATCATCCTAAAAATATAGGATTCAACCAAATTAATTATGTAATGTTACCAATTTTATTAATGAGCCACTTGTGGTTCTCGTGGAATTTTATAGTAACTACAGTAGTCATAAATTATGAAAATGCAAGAAGACATGGTAAGAGTTAATGTTTTTAACTAAGGGTTAATGAAAAAAAAGAGAAGGTTAAACTTGTTATATATACTTTTCTAAAACCTATTTTATGATATCTTTTGGACCCAACATCATCTTAGCTTTTAAATAAATTACATTGGTACCATTTGGAACAGAATGAAATTTATAATAAAATAATATTTCAAGATATTCCTAAAGTGACCCTCCTCCCTCTTATAAAAGGCCACAACCTATACCCTTTTAATAACACCTCTAAAGCCCATTGGATATTTCAAATTCTGCTTAAATAAGATCTTAATATACTTACCTTCCTCTTATAATCCTTACCTTGGGAAGAAGGAAATTTAAGAAATCCTTTAGCCTCAAATCATTAAAAGTTACCTTATTTAGAGGTAACATATTCTCTCAAGTTCCTTTCGTTTATTTTCATTCTCCACTCCCTATGCTCATATTATTATTTTATTACATAACAAACTAGTTTCAAAAATATACTATGATTTTGTTATGATAAATATTATAACTACGCTTATACACACCTCCATCTAATGGATACAAACATACTATTTCTGTCTATGGTTAACTACTGCCTCAGGAAACAACGATTGTTCGATTTTCCCTCCCACCTCTCATGGTGGCCATTATGATTTCACTATATTTATATATGATATATATTATATTTATATTGTCTCTATTATTCTGTAATTTTTATTTAGAACATAGCATTATTATTTCTATGATGTGTAATATGATAATTTCATTTGAGGAAGTGTGGACTACCGCCCCCTCAAAGTGATATGACTCATTCATGTTATACATGGAATGTATAAAGGATGATTTCATCGAACCTATGAGACATACATGAAATAAATATAATAATGGTATTATAATTTACATTTATATCATTTGATTATTATTCTCTTAGTATGACAAAGAAATGAAAGTAGCATTTATGCGTACATATGACCAACCGTGTCCATGAATAGTGAATTTTATCTCTTGTCTCAAAATGTTATAGACTATTATAAATACATATATAATGAATATATATGATATTTAAATCATTAATATCATTATAGATATGATGTACTTTTGACTACATGTACAGTTTATATCGAAACAAGTTTATTTTCGGCTTAAGTAACGAATATCGAAAAAACGACCGAAATTAACTTAAATAATTATTTAATTTTTATTACATGATGATAAGTAATGTAAAATGAATAATAAAATTTGAAAAAATTTATGATGAATGTATAAATTAAGCTATGTTTATTATTCATGAATATAAAGAATGAATGAGACAAGTCAGACTTAAGGTATGGGAACTTCTTAATCCAATTTTCATTCTTTAGGTTGGTCTTCTAATTATTGATTATATCTTCATATGATTATTTTATAAATTAGTTTTTATATCTTATCTAGTATTGATAATTGATTTATATGGATTTACTATTAATACACATAATCAATCTATTTGATTAACAATATTATCTTAGTAATGGACTTTGTATCAATCTTCTTTCATAGAGGAATATTTTGATAATATATACGTCCTTCTTTTATACATTGTATAGTAAACCCCTTTGACTTTTAATTCCATTCAAAAGGAATCTTAAATTTTCAAAGATTTTTACTAAATGAGAAAAGGAATGTTTTTAATGTATGTTGCGATAATGACCTCTCCACCGCCACAATCATTATTTGATATTTGGCTTCCTCTTTAAGACTTAATGTTTTTAAAAGGAAATGAAATCTTTTGATCCCTTTTTGGGTGTTTTTGAATTGAAAATGATTTTTGAAATGGATTGAGTATTTCAATATTGTGAAACTATTTATTGTTATTTCAAATGAAATGTTATTAGTGAAATGTTGATATTTGAAATATTTTATTTGTTTTGATTATATCATGGTACTTGGACATTTTATGAGTGGTTATGTGATAAAACAATGACGTGTGGATACATGACAAGCCAAATGATAGGTGGTTTTGTGATAAATGAAATGACGGTTGGGTCCATGATAAACCAAGGATGGGTGTTTATGTTATAAACTCCAATGAATTGGGTAGGGAAGTGGGCCACATGGCTATTCCATTTTGTGATATGTGTGTAAGTCAACCGTATGGTTATTCCATTTAAGTATGTTTAGGTTCCATGTTACCTTTATATGCGATATGTTGATTTCTATGGGATTTGTGGTAATCTTTTAGTTACAAAAAGGGAAAATAAGGAGCTTATATTTAGTGAATTATATTTAGTACTTCATAAAGGTGAAAGGTATTACTTTATGATAAAGTATTCATGGTTTTCATGTTATCCCAAGACTAATTGTTTTCTTTATTTATGTATCCCTTACTGAGATCTTTATGCTCATCCCATGTTTTGAAATGTTTTTTACAGGACATAAAGATGAATAGAGTCAAGGATGGGATCAATGAAAAGTTATGCTATTATGATATGAAACAATGTCATATTTCTTTTTAAATAATTTTTGTTTTATGAAAAAAATGGATAGTGAGTAGAAGAGTATACTTGTAATATTAAAGATGTTATATATATGTTATTACCTAATTCTCTAATGCTCTAAACCTAAAAAGATCCTTGATGTGAATTAAAGGCAAATTATTTATTTATCTCAATATTAAGTAATGTTTAAAGTTGTGGCCTTATAATACACACCTCAAAAAAATAGGTTTTCTGAAAGAAACAATAGGAGTATAGTGGACATGGGGTGAACTATGTTACATATACATGGTCTCTCTCATTAGAATTGCAGGAATTCCATGAGTACTACTCTTTATATACAGAAACCAATGTTTCTACAAGAAAAATTCAGATATGAATCTATATGAAATGTTCTATGGAAAAAATCCAAGTATGATACACTTAAGAGTTTTTGGGAGTCTATGCCTTATAAATAAGAAAGGTGGAAACTTTGGAATGTTTTAGAAAAGAGGAGATGATGAAAATTTTCCGGGCTATGCTTTAGAAGGAAGAGGATATAGATGTCTCAACAAAGAATTGGGAATAATTACTTACTCTACATATTTGAAAGTACATGAAAATTTTTAGAAAGAAAAGAAGTCATATGATGATGTGGAAGTTGAATAGGATAGAGAATATTTTGTAAACAATACTAAAAATGATGTATATTCTGTTAATATTACTCAAGATGATAAATTAGACTCAGTAATCTCAAGTGATGAGGATGATATTCAAATAGCTCATCCTAGGATGAGGAAACAGGTGGAGGCTCAGAACATTATTGGATATCAATATCAGAGGGTTCAAACAAGAAGAACAACAAATTATATTACACACACATCTATCTATTCAAAATATAAACCAAATTATGTGAATGATGAATTTGAGAATCTATAATGGATTCATGCAATGAATGAGGAGCTTGATCAGATAAAGAATAATGATAGTTGGGAGATTTTACCCAATCTGGACAACATGAACATTATTGGTACAAAGTTAATTTTCCAAAACAATCTAAATAAATATGGTAAGGTGACAATAAAGAGAGTAAGATTGGTTTGTAAAGGGTAGTCACAAATTAAAGGCATTTATTTTGATGAAACCTTTTCTCTAGTGGAAAGGCTAAAACTATCAGAATCTTTCTTGCTCTTGCGGCACAATCAGGCAACAAAATATTTCAAATGGATGTTAAATCCGCATTCTTGAATGGTTATCTTGATGAGGATGTTTACATTGATCAAACTTGTGGCTTTGTTATTGGAAAAGATGAAACCTGTGTGTACAGGTTGAAGAAGGATTTATACGGTCTAAAATAAGAACCAAGGGAATGGTATTCATAACATGATAATTTCATAAGGAAAATGATTTTCCAAAAAAGGAGAGTTGACAATAATCTTTACATAAATGAATGTCAGGAGTTCTCTTTGATCATAATTTTTTATGTCAATGAATTTAACATTGCTGGTAATGATGAACGATCTTGTGAATGATTTGATGAGGTGATGAAGAAGTAGTTCGATATGTCCATGTTGGGAGACATGAAATACATTCATGGGTGGCAATTTTCCCAAAAGAAGAATCATATTTTTGTCTCTCATGAAAATTATGCTTAAGAAATCCTGAATAAGGTTGGCATGAAAAATTTGAAACCACTTTCCACACTAATTTTTAGTGGGAACCAAGTTGTCTAAAGTGGGAGATGGTAAAGAAGTTGACTATAAAGAGTTTCAAAAGCTGATTGGAAGTCTGTTAAATTAGACTGCCTAAAGATCTGACATAGTCTATGTTGTTAACTTATGGGAAATATTTCAGAGCACTCCTATAGAATCAAATTTTTTTTTTGGAAAAATAATTCTCAGATATATAAAATGAACAAAACTTTTTGGAATCAAGTAATATGGATCAAAGAATATTGATCTTTTTAGGTATTCAGATGCTGATTGGGTAGGAAACACTGATTACAGAAGGTCTACATCTGGCGGAGTTATCTTTCTGGGGAAACATTGGGTTAGTGGGCACACAAAGAAATAAAATACAGTAATTCATAGCACAACTGAATATGAGTATGTTGGTGCGACTCATGATGCTACCCCACTAATGTGGAGAAGAATCAGTTGGAAGATCTACTTGTTGAAGTAAATCTATCTTTTCTCTTCGGTTGCGACAATCAAAGTGAAATCAATCTTACACAAAATCCAATGCAACATTAGAATTCAAAATATATTAAGAGAAACTACCACTTCATCAAAGAGCATGTTGGGAAGAATGAGTTAAAGCTTGAGTACATTCCTATATCAGAAACAATTGCTGGTATATTCAAAAAACCATTACTGAAGGAACAATTTTCCAAATTGAGGTTGAACATTGGTGTCCAATGTCCTTATCATCAAGATTTAGGTGCACGTTTCTTTCCCTTCTCTCATCTTACCTTTGGATGGTTTTTTCAAGGGGGATAATTGTCATAAATCTATCGTTATGGAGGTATACATAAAGGGGGAGTTGTGGGTATGATGTGAATCCAACATGTGTGTTTGAACTATTCTAACTATTTGTTGGAGTGGTAGTAGGAAACAAAAATTTTGTTTTATAGGAATGTTCACAAAGTGTATAGTGATGAGGAAGAAATGTTTTATAACTTTCGTAGTCACCACTATTGGAAAATATTATTTTTCTATGAATAGTTATTATTTCCTACAATTATTTAACTCACATAATCTTATAATTATTGATATTTAATCCATAGTTTTAGGATAAAAAGTTTAGTGAATTATAAATCTTGGTTGAGAACAAAATACAAAGGGAAATATTATTGGGACCAAGTTGGATGGAGAAGTGAATTATTGCCTTTTGTTTCAAAAAATGGAATAAATCAATTCAAATTGTAAAATACTTGAAAAAAAAACAATTCTTTGTTGATTTGAATTTCTCAAATATCATAAGTTTAGAGAACTTGTGATTCAAGCCTTTTGATGGAAAGGGGGAGAAAAGATGATTCCAATTATATTTAGTTTTGGTTGGAAAGAATTATGTTTCTAGATGATAGGAAAGTTGAAGTACTTTATGTTGAAAATCATACAATTCTAAAGGTATTAGGGCAAAAAATATATATCAAATAAGATATAATTAATGATTAAAGAAAATGTTTGTTGTATAATACAGATGACCGGGAAGCCGCATTGGTGTTCGTGCCGAAGCATATTTTAAGGTGGTGTTGTTTTCTAGTGTTTTCCAAATTTTTAGGGTTGGAAATTAAGAGATAGAGAAATGATATTTTTGTAAAGGATGTTGTGAACAATTTTGAATATGTCTTGGTATTTTGTGCGCAAGATGATTTCCAATACCCAAACATCAAAATATATAAATGTAAAGGCTTGCGTGAAAGATTGATTTTTCGGCGCAAGATTTATGGTAGTTTGGAATGTTGGGAACAAGAAATTATTCAAGGTTAGAAAATAGAATAATAGAAAAAGAATGAAGTTCATGAAATAATCAAGAATTGAATTAAAGATTTGGTTTGTGTTAAAGGGACATGTGTGCGCAATGCGACACCAAATGGGGTTTTGTTTGGAGTTTTAGGGTCTTGCACAACACGTCAAGGTTTTTGCGCGCAGGGGTCAACGATGCCTATAAATAGGAGGTGAACCCCTCTCATTTTATAAGCTCAACACTTAGATAAATCCCGAGCTCTGAATCATGTAAAAATTTTATGTAAAGGGAATTGAACAAAGGAAATATAGCTGCACGTAAGAAGGATAGTTGCACGCAAGATTGAATTTTAAAACAAAAGGTGTTTTGCAAAAAAAGTCCAATCTTGCGCACATCACATTATTGTTACCCACAAGACACCTATAAGGGTGTGTGAAATATTTGTGTTGATCAGAAGTAGTATGTTGTGTGAAATTTAGTTCTTACCAGCTTATGGGTAGGAAAGAGAATAATTGTATTGAATAACTAAACTGTGAATGCTGATTAAGAAGCACTGAAACATTGCTTTTCCCTATTTGTGCTAAGAGGGTGTACAAGAACTTGGGAATTGTTTTACATGTTCTACAAGGGTGTAAGGGTATATCCTAATCATTTTATTCAATGTCAAAGGAATATCTCTTTAGTTTATAGTGTGGTACATGATTATATCTGTACCATACCAAGGACTAGATACTGTCATTGAGTTGTGAACCTTGAAAATTCTTATGCTCCTAAGATGTGTGTTTTGATTGTGTTCAATAGGGAAGGGGATCCTTTACAGGCGACGAAGGTTGTTCCATCTAAAATGAAATGTTAAAAAGATAAGATATCATGGATTCACCCCCTCCCTTCTTAGTGATACTTTTAGCTTGACTGGGTAACTTCAATTGGTATCAGAGCCGACAAGTTTCCTTCGTTTTCTCTTTGCTGAAGTCATGATGGAGAATTTGAATTGTGTGAACATTAAGGTGATTCTGATATTTGATGTAAATAACTATCATATATGGGAAGATATAATGATGCATTATTTTATATATCTTGGGTATAATGTTGTTTAAAGTAAAAAATATGGATTTCCTACTATTGATGACAAGGTTCATCTTACTCCCATGAATAAGAAGAATCTTAAGAATAATGGAAGAGCTAAAAATGCATTACTATTATCTTATTTAGAGAGTGAATTTTTAAGCGTGAAAGGTGTCTCTATATCCAAATGAATTTGGGAAAAATTAAAAAACATATCTGAAGGAAATAAAAAATTCTATAAAGAAAAATTTAAATTATAGAGGCTTAAGTATGAAGACTTAAATATGGGTGATCATTAATTTTTGGGGGACTTCATTACCAGGATAAACATCTTTTCCTATATAGTCAGATGTCTTGGTAAAAATTTGGGGGATTCTACAGTCATTGAAAAGATCTTGAGAATTATTCTCGACAAATTTGATGTTATTGTTTCATCACTAGATGAAAGAGACCCTAAAACATTATCTTGGGATTATTTTCATAGAACTCTCATCACTTATGAAATGAGAAGGGAGAATATTATGAAGAGAAAAGAAAATTCTAATAGAGAAATGTCTTTCAAGGATGTAAAGAAAGATAAGTTGAAGAAACTTCTTATTAAAGATGAAGCTGTTGAATATAACTCTGAAGACAAGGTATGCCAAAATTTTGATGAATTTTTTTTTTGTTTTCTAAAAATGTGAAATGATTCATAGGGAAATTTATTGAGAAACTCCCTTGGAAATGTTTTCAGTGTGGTGCGGTTGGCCACTTTGGAGCTAATTTCACTCAAAAAGAGAAAGATGTAGACAATGATGAATAAGAAACAATACCAAGACGGTCATGGTAGAAATGGGGTGAAAAATATAAATATTCTATCAGAGTTAAGAATAAATAATTATTCAAATTAAAAAGAAGAATCTTTTTTTCCAAAAAATGAAGATGATGATGATAGGAAGACTGAATATGAAAAATCAATTGCTGAAAAATCTAGAGAGATTACCGTTTACAATATTGAATAATAAATATTATGAGAGTAGTAGTTATGAAGAAGAAGAAAGGCTACTTGAATAGTATTTGAATGATGTTCTGAAGGAATGTTTGATAATGATCAAAAGGATTGTGATGGAAAAAAGGAAACTGACAAATGAAAACACTTCAATAAAATTACCAAGAATGTTTTCATGATGAAAATGAAAAATATTTAATGGAGATTTATGATATGAAGAATTCTCTTGAGAGTGGAAATAATAGTAATGATCATCAGGAAGTGAAGATGAAGGAAAAAAGGAGATGAGTTAGAACTTTTCCAACATAAACTTTCTAAATCTAAGGAAAGTAACATAAGGATCAAAAACTCTATTACAGAATTTTTTAAATTTTATGCTAAGAATGAACCTAAGAAGGATAAAAAAAAATTACCTTTAAATATTTAAAAGAAAGATGAAACTAGTTATGATAATAACAATGCTGGAAAGGCTATGTATGTGGTCAATTTTAGCAATACTAAAAAATTAGAAGCATCTAAAAAACCTGAGTCTAGAAAGGTTTCTACTACTTCTGGTTATAGTAGGTATGAAAATAAATGTAAGCTAAAGAAGAAAGTTAAAATTGAAAATATGAAGGTCATTCGTCAATATAGTTCTGGTAAGAAGATTTTTGAGAATCACGTTCACAACTCTAGTCACTATGGATGTTTTAGAGGGAAATATTCATTCTATGGATACTGCTGGTATTGTGGTGGCTTCAGACACATGAAAAATATGTGTTGTTTCAACCAAAAACATTACTAATATTCCACAAGATTTTAAATAAAATTATTGATGGGGAGTGAATATTTTGAAAAAAAAAACTAAAAATAAAGTCTAGAAGATATATGAGAAGGTTGGTGTAAATGTTGAGGATAGGTTCCAACCATTGGAAACTATTTGTGAAAGATGTGATCGACCTGGACATCTTGAAAAGGGTTTTTTTGTAGTGTTATAGGAACAATAAAGGTATTATAAAAATTCTCAGAAGCTGAATATTTTAATGGTTAAGAAAGATTGATTTAGTATGTTCGAAAATAAAGAGTGCATGGTTGTCCAGCCAGAACACATTGACTTGGCTAGGAAATTGGGATAATCATAGTAGAATGTGGAAGAAAAGGATGAACATAAATCTATTGTTGTTGAAACTTTATTAAAAAATATGAAAGGAGAACGAAATTGAATCCTTTATAGTGTTTATTATTCTCATATGATAGGAGACATAATGTTGTCAAATAATGTAAAATATTTCAAATAAGGAACAGTGATATTTGGAAATGATGAATCTCTAAGGATCAAAGGTGTTGGATCATCCGTCATGGTAAAAGAAAATATAATGTTCTGGAAAATACTATATGTTGATGGGCTAAAACAGAACCTGCTAATTGTGTCACTACTCTATGATGAGGGCAATAAATTCATAATATGAAAAGATGGATTTTTTTGAAAATTGAAGATGATAGAAATATAGTTACAAGAGGCCAACGTACGAAAGTAAATTTGTTCCATTTTGGTGATGTTCATAACTATAGTTACCAGAGTTTGGTGGATGAAAATAAGTTATTGAAAAAAAGGTTGGGATACATGTGCCAAAGAAACATGAGACGATTATCAACATGTTACAGTGTTCATGAAATTCTTGATTTATCAATAATAAGAGATTAGTGTTTCTCTATTTGTTAAAAAAGTAGGATCATTAATGCGGTGCACAAGAGAGTTCACATTGGTTCAAAATAGCCTCTAGAACTCTTCCACGCTAATATATATGGTACTATGAGAAAACAATCAACAAATGAAGATAAGTAATTCATCACTTTCATTGATTATTTTACACGCAATACATATGTTATGTATATGATTTATATGTCGAATGCTCTAAAAATATTTAAATGTTTTAGAATGAAAGCTTAGAAGGAATGTGAGTATTCAGTGGAGTAGTTTAGAACAAAAAATGGTGGTAAATATAAGAATGAATAATTTTAAAATTATCTTGAGAATCATGGAACTCGTTATGAGTTCATCTAACCATACAGAACTCAACAAAATGGGGTTTATGAAAGAAAGAAAATTCTTTTTTTTGGATATGGGGCTAACTATGTTACTTGAACATGGTCTCTCTCATTACTATTTGAGGAAAGGCATGAGTAATGTTGTGTGTATAAATAACTGATGTTTCTATAGTCCAAATTTAGATATGGCTCCATATGAAATGTTCTATGAAAAATATCCATGTTTGAAACATATATAAATTTTTGGGAGTCCATGCATTATAAAGAAGAAAGGTTCAAACCTTGGAAAGTTTGAGAAAAGAGGGGATGATTGAATTTTTCTTGTCTATACTCTAGAAGGAAGAGGATATTGATTTATCAAAAAAGAAACATGATGAATTATTTAATCTATATATGGGAAAGTTGTTGAAATTTTTGTAAAATAAAATTAGTCATATGCTGATGTGGAAGTTGAGCATGATAGAGAATATTTAGTTAACACTACTAATAACGTTTGAGATTATGTTAATACTACTCAAGAAGAGGACTCAGAATCAGAAATCTCCAGTGATGAGGATGAAATTAAAACATCACATCCTTGGATGATGAAACAATTGGAGTCTTAGAACATTATTGGATATCAAAATTTGAGGGTTCAAACAAGAAGAACAACAAATTCAATTACATACACTTCTCTCTATTCGAAAGTTGAACCAAATGATGTGAATGAAGCATTTGAGAATCCAGAATAGGTTCAGGCTATGAATGAGGATCTTGGTCAGATATAGGAGAATGATACTTGAGAGCTCATTCCCAAGCTGGAAAACAAGAACATTTTTTTGTAAAAAGTGATTTTTCATAAACAAGCTCAATGAATATGGTGAAGTGATAAGAAACAATTTAAGATTGGTTTGTAAAGGGTATTCACTAAATGAAGACATTTATATTGATGAAACCTTTTCTCTAGTGGAAAGGCTAGAAGAAATAAAAATCGTTCTTCTTATTTATGCACAATGAGGCTACAACATCTTTCAAATGGATGTCAAATCCATATTCTTGAATGGTTATCTTAATGAGGAAGTATACATTGATAATTGTTGTTTCTTTGTTAAAGGGAAAAAATTAACTTATGTGTGCAGGTTGAATAATGCTTTGTATGGGTTAAAATAAAAACCAAGGGAATGGTATTCAAAACTAGATACTTTATTGAAGAAAATGAATTTCAATAAAGGAAGAGTTGAGAGTATTCTTTACATAAAGGAATTTGAGGAGTTCTCTCTAATATTAATTGTTTATGTCCTTGACATTATCATTGAGAGGAATGATGAACGATCTTATGAATGATTTTATGAGGAAAGTAATAAGTTGTTTGAGATTTTCTTGCTGGGAGAATTGAAATTCTTGTGGTGAAAATTTCACAGAAGAAGAATCATATTTTTTTGTCTTTAGAGAGGAATGCTAAATAACTTCAGAAGAAGTTTGGGATGGAAAATTTGAAACTAGTCACCACACTAATTTTAGTGGGATCCAAGTTGTATAAAGATGGATAAGTTAAAGAATTTGACCATAAAGAGTTTCAGAAGATGAATGGAATTCTGTTATATTTGACTGCTTCAATACCTAACATAGTCAATGTTGTTACCTTATGAGAAAGATTTCATAGAGCTCCTAAAGAATCAAATTTTATTACTGGAAAAAGAATTCCTAGATATATAAAATACAAAAATGTTTTTGTAATTAGTTATTATAGATTAATGAATATTGATCTGTTCGGGTATTATGATGATTATTGGGCTGGAAACATTGATGATAGAAGATCTATATCTTGTGGAGTTTTCTTTATGGGGAAAAGTTGTCTTGGTTGAAAAAATAAATAAATAGAATACAGTAACTCTTCGCACAGATGAAGCTGAGTATGTCATTTCTACTGAAGCTACTATCAATCTAATGTAGATGAAGACTTGGTTGGAGATCTACTTGTTAATGTAAAGCTACTTTTTCTCTTGGGTTGCAAAAATGAATGTGAAATCCTTATTATGTATAATTTGGTAAAAAATTCTCATTCAAAATATATTAACATAAAGTACCACTTCATTAAAAATCAAGTTGAAAACAATGAGTTAATGCTGTAGTACGTTCCTACATGGAAACAAGTTTCTGATATATTCACAAAATATTTACCGAAGGAACCATTTTCAAAATTGAGGTTTAACATGGGTGTCCAACTTCCTTCTCATAAAGATTGAGGTTCGTGTTTCTGTCCCCTCTCTCATCTTACCTTTGGATGGTGTTGTTGAGGGGAATAATGGTCATAAACGTATCCTTATTAAGGCATACATAAAATTGGAGATATAGGTATTCTGTGAATCCAATATATATGTGTGTGAACTATTGTAACTTTTTTTTGGAGTGAATGTAGGGAAAAAAATCTATTTTAAAGGAATGTTGATGAAGTGGAGAGTTCTGAGGAAGAAATATTGTAGAACATTCATAGTTACTACTATCAGAAAATATGGGTTTTCTTTCAATAATTCTTATTTCCTATAATGATTTTGCTCACATATACTTAGAATTTTTGATAAATAATCCATATTTTGAGGTTACAATGTTCAGTGATTTATGAATATTGATTGACAAAAGAATCCAAAGCGGGAGATTGTTGGGACCAAGTTGGATGGAGAAGTAGATGGTTTTATTTTGGTATAAAAAATGGAATAAATCAATTCACTTTGTAAAATAGATGAAAAGTATATAAGGATTTTCTGATTTGTATTTCGGAAATATCATAAGTTTGGAGAACTTGGGATTCAAACCATGTAAAGGAAAGGGGTAGAAAAGGTGATGCCAATCATATTTAGTTTTGGCAGGAAAGAATGATGTTTCTGGATGATAGGGAAGTTGCAGTACTTTGTGTTGAAAGTATGATGATGCTAAAGGTGTTTGATCAAAGATTTTATGTTATATAATATATAGTTCACGATGAAAGAAAATGTTTTTTATAAGAAAAATGACAGTGAAGCAGAATTGGTTTTCTTTCCGAAGCAGATATTAAAGTGGCACTGTTTCCTTGTGTTTTCCAAATTTTTATGGTTGAAAATCAGGAGATGGAGAAATGTTTTTTTTGGTAAAGGATGTTGCAGGAAGGTATAAATATGGTTTGGTATGTTGTGCACTAGTGGAGTTCTAATATCTGAACATCAAAACCTGCAAAAGAAAAGGATCGCGCGAAAGATTGGTTTTTGCATGAAAGATTTATGGAAGATTGGAATGTTGTGTGCAAGTCATGATTCGTGGTTAGAACATAGAAAATGTCAAAAGAATGATGTGTGAAAAATATTCAAGAAGTACATGAAATATTATGTTGGCATGAAAGGGACTTACATGCCCAATGTGACATCAAATGGGGTTTCGTGTGATGTGTAAGGATCTTGCGTGAAATGTTAGGGTTTTTGCGTGTAGGGGTTAGTAATTCCTATAAATAAGAGGTGACCCCCTCTCATTTTACAATTCATACCCTTAGATAAATCTATATCTCTAAAGCACAAAATCATTTTATGTAACTGGAGTTGTGTGAAGGAAATATAGTTTCGCATAAGAAAGAGAGTTTCACAAAATATTGAAGTTTCACTTAAGAGGTGTTTCATGACAATAGTGAAATCTTGTGTGACTGGAATTAAAGTTGAATGCAAGACATCTATAAAGGTGCATAAAAGATTTTATTTGAGTACAAGAAGTAAGTTGTGTGAAAGTTAGTTCTTACCATCTTTTGTGTAGGAAATAGAATAATTTTTTTGAATGATCAAACTGTGAATGAAGATTAAGAAGCACTAGAACATTTTTTTTAGCTATTTATGCAAAGAGGGTGCACACACAAATGAGTATTTTCTTCCATGTGCTATACCTATGTAAGGTGATTTCCTACTCATTTTATTCCACATCAAAGGATTACCTATTTAGTGGATTGTGTGGTACAAGATTATCTTCATTCCATACCATGGACTAGCTATTATCATTGATTAGTGAACCTTTCAAATTCTTTTGTTCCTAAGGATGTGTGTTTTGATTGTGTTCAGTAGGGAACAGTATCCTTAATAGGATAGGAAGTTTATTAAACTTTAAAGGAAATATAAAAAAGAAAAGATATCACTAATTCACCCCTCCCCATTTTAGTGATAGTTGGGTCCTGACTGGGTAACTTTAGGTTTTTGTTAGATATGGATTGAGCTCCAACAGGTCGATTCATGATGAGGTGGTATCAAAGGAGTCAATTCTACCTTAGGTCTAGACTCTGTGATATTGGTATGGATTTAATGGTAATATGGTTAAGGGTTTTATGTTTTTCTTCCAGGTCAAGGACTCTAGCATTTGTGTGGTGGCCAATGTATCCATACCCTTGGAATCTGATAACATGACATTTGATTTGGTACATTTAGACATTTATTGTAGGAAATAATTTGGGGTATGCATCATATAAGAATGGGTCATGGTTTTGTTGTCCTTTTTGCGTCATCTCCCCAGATATAGTCCTTAACTATGGTAAATCTTGTTTATTTCACGATGCATTCATGAAGATAGCCATCCAGGATACCACTATGTGATCATGAGGATGATCCACCCAGTGACAAGGATTTAATACATGGGATTTTATGGGAGATGGAAACATCAGAAAATTTAACTGCTATAACATCACCCATTGGGTAGAAATTATCACTAGAAGTACATACTAAGGACACACACATGCTGAGTGTCCAACATGAGTTCCAAAGGTAGTAACCTCACATGTTTTGGGGTGATCCAGATCCCTAGGTGGTCCTAGAGTGGCAAGAGGTAGTCACTTGAGTTTTCTTCCTTGTGAGGAAACCTATAGATCAGATGGGAATCCTTATAGTGGGGATTCATAGGTATTTTCTAGGTGATGGTGGTGTTTTGGGAATCAGTCACATGACATGAGAAATATCTCATGGCTAGACTGTGAGCATATCTGTCAGGATGAGTTTTATCTATCAACATTGTTATTAGCTTTCATCTAGGAGCTTCTGCACCTATATTAGGGTAGTATGACCATGGAAGAGTATCCGGTGAGGTTCACTCATCTCTCATGGTAGTCCATGGATATGGAACGAGATCAATTCTACACTGCTCAGACATTTGAGTAGGTCTTATTCTAAGATATAATCGATCCCGGTATTTCTCTTTCCATTCCCACCTATACTAGAGTACTTGAGTGGGATTTAATAGTGGATAGATTATTGGTATAGAAAACACTGACTGTGGGTGCTTGTAGTGGGAAACCAGGAGCTCATACCTTAGTATAAGGTAGCTAATGAAATTCATAGGGATCCAATTATGTTATATGCTTCATGAGAAGATCCCATGATAGGGGATCAATGGCCCAAGCCTCTTAGGATGTCTCCAATCAACTAAGGTATAGGTGGGGTTTCTCCTACGCAAGTCCGAGAAACCATGAATGGTATTGTTTGACTAGTCATATAGTTGATCAAGATATGGTTGAGAGACCAGACAGGAAGATATAATGATATTATTAGAGAGTTCTATATGGAAAAGGATGTGGAAAATGGGTCGATCAAGAAAAATAGGTAGTCAGAGGATTGATCAATTCCAGCCACTACTCTCTGGCAGCCCATGCTAGGATTAGGGAGCTTGTGGTTAGGGATGAGGCCATCTATAGGCTATAGAGACCTGTAACCCTAATGTTTATAGGGATGATATGAGGTATAATCTATGACTTTTAAACCATATTTTTTGTACTGATATATTAAGGTGTAAGTAATTCCTTCTTTCAACTTCTTTAGTTTGGGACTTAAAGCTTCTAGTTGAGCCTTTGGTTTCACACTTTTTCTTAGAGACTCTAATAGGTGGTGACTTAGTAATTTCACACTTCTATAAAAATTTTTTTTGACACTTGGAGGAATGATCTTCAAATGGGATCTCTTTTCAATAGTGATGATTCTTTATGATGTCATCTTAGGTGTGGAATGTCCATCTACATTTTAGGGGAAGATTGAATACTTGAGGTAGAGGATGCAGTTTGTCTTTAGTGATTGAATGAGGTTTTCATTTTTGACTAAAAAGAAAAAACTATAAGAGTTGGATGGTATCATGAATAGGAGAGTGTATCTTATTACATCCTAGTTGTCTATAAGGAATCTTGGAACATTGGATGCTATGGGCTACCAATTCTCAATGGTGGTAGTAGAGTATGAGGATGTATTCTTGGAGGAAATTCCAGGTTTACCTCCTTGATGATAGCGATAATAATGATGGATATTGAATCCCTATAATGGAAATAATATATATATAGGCCTCTCATATGGTTATTATATAGCTTAGAGATTTGAGGGTGTAGTTAGAGAACTTTAGAAGATGGGATTCCAGAGACCCAGTGTTTCCCCTTGGACAACCCTAGTGTTGTTCACCAATATGGTATATGGGAGCTTGAGGATATGTATGGATTATTTATGCCTTAAAATATTTAATGTGATGAATAAATATCCACTACTAGGGATTGAAAACATCTTCTATTAGATGATATGGGTTTCCGGGTTCTTTAAGATTGACCTCATATCAAGCTATCACCAGCTACGAGTACATGATAAGGATATACCGAATATGACATTTAGATGTCTTTATGGTCACTATGAGAACACTGTGATGTCTTTCAACATGAATACCACCCCTATAGTTTTAATTTGATTCACGAACCATATCATTCATCCTTTCATATAACTTTTTGTAGTGGTCTTCATCGATGATATCCTATTCTACTCAGTGTCGAAGGAGGAGCTTGTGAGACACTTGAGGATGGTCATAGATGTACTTTGAAACTGCCAAAATTAATGAAAGATATCAAAGTTTTAGTTTTGGATTTGATATGTCCAATTCTATGGACATATCCTCTTTGATGTAGGAATGGTGGTGGATCTAGTGAAGGTTGAGGTAGTTCTAGCTTGGGATCCACCCAAGAGTATTACCGTGGTGCATAGTTTTCTTTGGTTGGTAGGGAATTATCAAAGGTTTTTTTCCTAATATCTCCAGAGCTACAACACCCTTGATGCCTTTGATAAAAAATGGGTAGCCTTTCATGTGGATGGAAAATTTAGAAAAAAATTAGAAGTTCATGGAGTCGTTAAGGAGCACGCCCCATATTTAGATTGTCAGATAAGGGTGTTGAGTACATAGTGTTATGTGATGCCTTAGGGACTAAATATGGTAGTTTTATGATGAATAGGAAGATAATGATTTTCTATGGGTCTAAGAAATTGAGACTACATTGGAATAACTATGCTAATCGTGATCTTTAGTTAGTGGTGGTAGTCTTCTCCCTAAATATGAGGTGACATTAACTTATGAGAAGGTGGATTATCATCTACTCTGACCATAACAGTCTCATGTATAGATTATTTCAAGAGGATTTTATCATGAGATAGATTTTATGTCCATAGTTTTTCTAGGACGATGAATTTGATATAGTCTATACTCTTAGGAAGGGAAACATGGTGGAAGATTCTCTAAGTTTGAGATCTTGTTCTCAATTGTTGGTTGAGGCATCATGGAAGATATCCTTATTGCAGTTGTACATTATGGATATGAATAATTCTTTATATATTTAGATTATAGTTGTTACCCCACTTATTTTATGATATATTAGGTAATCTTAGCATGGAGATACCAATTATTAGACCATATTTACTCATATATCCACTAAACGTGCTCTTGATAGATTTTTTGAAGTTGAGAATAATATTATCCTTTTCAGACTATGGATTATGGTACCATTTATTTTTTGGGAGGTGGTGATGATGGAATTTAACACATATATCTTATAGGTATATCCAAGTGTGGATAAGATGTACCATGACCTCTGATAACGGTTTTGGTGGCCATGAATAAAGAGTTGAAATATTGTGTTTGCCTCTCAATTCCTCACTTGTCATCAAGTAAAGGCTAAGCATGAGGTTTCAATAGGTTGATCTCAATCCCTTGAGATTATAAAGTAGAATTTTGATGGGGTATTCCTGTAAATATTTATGGGGTTACCACATATTTCTAGGGGATACAATTCCATCTAGGTGATGATAGAGCGACTCACCATGTTTTCTAACTTCCAATATATTTGAAGGAAAATCTCAATTGAGAGATCAAGATTCTTATACAGGTAATAGGTAGTCTGGATCCATAGAGTTCCCCCAATAATCATTTTAGTCCATAATTCACATTTCACTATATTATTATGCATAGGATTGTAGGAGGCCTTTGGGAATTAGTTGCGTTCAAGCATCGCATTCCACCCCCAAAATGATAGGAAACCTGGTCTGACCATTCAAGTAAAGGATGTCATGATTTGGTGAGGCATGTAGGATTTTGTTCATAGTTTTGAGGATCATCTACCCATTTTTTAGTTTTCATACAAAAACATCTAACATTAAACCATCGGTATTGTACCATTGAATGCCTTGTATATAAGACCCCGCAAGTCACACCATTTTTGGATTGATCATGGTGAGTTAGCACTCATGGGTCCTGATTTTGTTCAAGGAATGAAATACCGTGTTCAGATTATCCAAGAGTGGACGGGGAATGCGTATATCCATTATAATTCTGATACATACCAATGATGGGGGCCTTTGGAGTTTGAGGATGGAGACTATGTGTTCCTAAGGGTCTCACCCAATTATGAATTATAGAGATTTGACGGGGATGAAAATATATCTCTAAGATTCATTGGACCTTTCCAAAACATGTGTAGAGTTGGTGATATGGGTTACCACATAGCTCCACCACCACATTTAGACCAGGTACATGATGTATTCAACATGTTATAGGTGGGGAGGTATGTACACGACCCATCAAATGTTATCCACTGAAGTGAGAAGAATTGAGGATGGGGATACCATTGCCAAGTAATTGGCGAGGATAGTTTATCAGAAGGATTGTATCATTCATGGGTTATATATTTATTAGTGCATGTTTTATGGCTACACAGGAGTCTTTAGGGGAGAACATAAGATCGAGAAACACAGATGTAGCTTGATACCCTTGTATTTCTTCAGTATCAAGAATTTAGATAAATTAAAATCATGACAAAAATTAATAAATTAAGGTTATTTAGTTATTAATTTTATTATGTTTGATGCAGTGGTATATTTTTCTCAATATGTTCATAGTTATGATAAAATATCAGTGTTTTCCACATAAATCTATAGATCTAGATAACCATTGGAGGAGAGAGCTCTTACTGGATGACATCATATAAGATCGATATTGAGGATCATTTCACCATCAGAGTTTTTGGATTACAGAAATGATGATGGCACATGACCGTTCTTCGTCATTGATCTATCCAAAATCCACGTGGGTTGTTTTATTTTTTTTATTTTCAACCCATAATTTTATCCCAATCAAATATAGATCAATACCTAAAATAATAATTGATTCGTTCCTCAACAATATGTTTTATTTAAGGTTGATTTATTTTTTCATGTTGTTTATTCCCCCTTCATTTTTCCAATTATTCAACAACGGAACTGAAAAAAATGAATAAAGGTCAGGATTAATTCCTCAAATTTGGTGATTTATGGATTTTTTCCTTGTTTTATAACACATTCATCATGTGAAAATTCTTTGGCGCATGGTTTGACAAATAATGAGTATATAATCATTGAATGACCATTCTCTAACACAATGATCAATACCATGGGTTTGTTCTATGATATAGGGTGTGAAAGAAGTGTGATGTTGAAGGAGGATGATCATATGTAGATCAGATAGGCTAAAATTACCCCTTATTCTTTGTTTAATATGAGATGGTGATGGCATGGCTCAAGGGTGAATTTCCAAGAAGATGTGAGCCTTGATCATGGAAAAAGATGATGGATGAAATTTTATGACCCCATATCCATGATTCTTGGATAGAATCATGGTTGCAACAATATGGATGGAAGTATAGAGATGAACCTAAAGATTCTATAAAATCTTAGGCTACACAATGTGTAATTTAAAGACACATGTTGTGGGGGGATGCTCCTTGGGGCGCTAGGATTTCCGTACAGAAAAAAACATCACACATCATGTGGAACCTATCACACACTTTGTGACCCATGTTCACTGACTGGAATGTATCTCAGATGATATATGGGCATGGTAAGGATAGGGTACATGGATAACACCAAAGTACATGGGTAGAGCCATATACTCGGAAATGGAAAAATGTACATGGGAAGGTCCAGGAGTATGTGATTTAGTACACATGTACGAAAAGAAGTACATGGACACTGAAAGATAGCACATGAAAGATGTTGATAGACTTATACATATTGTTTTTATATCCATGTTTTTTATTTTGATTTTTACACGCCTTGTGAGGTAGTGACACACAAGAAGACTAGGGGTTGGCTAAAAACATCATGTCCTCCCTTGTACACACCATGTACCCACTGTAAGGGTGATTGGAGCCCTTAATTGCTTTGGTTTAGACCAATATTGTTAGATTATGTTCCTTTGGTCTATCACCTTGATGGTACAATGTGGAATCAAATATATAGCTCATGATTGAGATATCCTATAGAGGATGTGTCTTGGATAGAGTTGGTGGTGTCCCACCATGAGATCATGGTGTGATCCTATATCATTCCTTCTTATAACCTTTATGGGGTTCATTGAATCATTATGACCACATTACATAGGGAATTGATCCCCCATTTATCAGGTTGTTTTTGTTGGTTTTGAGGTATTATTGGCATATGATCCCCTACAGAGAGTGTTGATCTATATTTGGTTTGTGGTTTCCCCCAAAGATCCATGGTGTGATCCCCTATCGTTGGATCGTGATATTTAGTGGATAGTAAGTTTTAGTGTGGGGACCAGTGACCATAACCTCTTCGATGAGTGTTTTTTTATGAAACACTGGCTCATGGAGTGGGTTCTCCCAGAATGGACATGGAATATATGATTCTAGTAGAATCCTATGGATGGTATTTTGGTGGAGACTACCTAGAGTCATGGTGTCTTTCTTGAGTATATCAAAGTATATTTTATGATTAATCATTATATTGTTGTTATGAGCTAACTATTGTTGATTCTTCATGTTTTTTGTTTTCATGGTGTCCTATTGGGTATTTTTATACTCACCCCTATATAATATTTTGCCACACGTGTCATGTATTATGAATATGATAACCCTTTAAATTGTGTCATGGGAGGAAATGGAGCTAGTACATCATAACAAGAGCTACATTGATTGATTTTTTTCCTAGGTGGTTTCATTTAATATCATTCCCCACCTTTTGATAAGGTTTGACTCTCTGAAGTTTTTGGTTGGATGTGTATTTGACCCGTTTATCACTTTCAGTGCATTATTGTCATACTATAACTATGGGATTATATATATATGAATTAATTGGTTTTAGTTGTTTTAAATTTCATCATTTTATGGCCTTGGAGATTCAAGTGTGTGTACATGTAATTTAGGATAAATCCTACCATTTGCGTCATATGCTTACTCAACTCTAGTCACTACCCCCGGGCCTATTGGAGGTGGTATTATAGTAGTCACGGTTCGAGACCCAGTGGTTTTGGTCATGAAAAAACAAAAATTCAAACCTGCACCGTAACTTAATCCTTAACCTTCACCCTATACCCTAACCTAAACCTAACCCCTAAGCTAAATCAAATCCTACATCATAAAATTAATTCATGACCTATACCTTGAACCTAACCCCAATACCTAAATACCTAGTCCCATAATCTAAATATAAAACCATCCCCTAAACATAATCCCTAACTACATACTAAACCCAACTCCTATATCTAAACCTTAAACCTTTATTATCATAATTAAACCGTAAACATAACCCCAAACCCAAAACCAACCATCATCACCCTAAACCCACCACACCCCAACTACCACCACCACCTAAACATAAACATAACCTCTTATTATGACCTAAATTTGAAAATATACCATGAAATTAAATCCAAAACCTTTAACCCTATAACCTAAATGAAACCCTCTGTCCATAACAGATAAAACTAAAACATAATTCATAACCTACATCCTAAACGGAACCTCTAAAACCTAAACATAACCACTAACCTAAAACTAAACCTAAACACCCAACCCCTAAACATAACCCCTTATCCTAAACCCTTACATGACCCCTCCCCCCCTCCAAATCCCACAGAACAAAACATAACTGAAAACCCCAAAACCAACCCGATGAACCTGAGCCTGCAACTAAACCCTAAATATAAACAAAAAATTAAACCTAGAACCCATAAAATAAATAAAAACATAACCCTAAATCATATCATAAATCTTGTCCTACAACAAAAAAAGTCCTAATCATTAACCCTAAAATGATAATCTCTAAATAATAACACCATAACATTCACCCCACAATCCTAAACATAATCCTCCTACCAATCTAGTACAAAAACCCAAAACCCTAATCCTACACTGAACCCAAATTTAAATAATAAACATAAAAATTACATATAGATGCTAAAACTAATCCCTAACCTATATCATAAATAAAAAAACACCATAAAACAAGTATAAAAAAAACCCTAATCACCGAACCCTATAACCAATCCTATTGACCTAACCCCTATCACATAACCCTTAACCTAAAATCACCCCTAACCTAAATTTAAACAGACAGAACAAACAAAATCCACTAAATTAAATCCTATAAACACATAAACCTAGACATAAATATAATTTTAACCCTTCATAATACTATCCGAAACATAACAATATAACTAAAAAACTAAATCATTAAGACCAAAATACATAACCCCTAACCCATAACCTAATCATAACCCCTAACATAAATATAAACCTACACCCTAAGCTTAATCACTAACCAAAAACTTAAATATAACCCATAATTCTAACATAAATATAAAACTATGCACTAAACCCAACTCCTATAAACCATATAAATATTATAAAAGGTTTTGGAATTCCTTGGATATTTACATTTTTTAGGTGTTGAGAGGGAGTTTAGAGGTGACCAAGATGAGGAGGATAGAGTTTTGACATGTTTGAGGGAAAATTCCAAATTTAGAAGGTATTTAAAAGATTTTGGTCAACATGTGAGTGCATTAGGTGTAGCATTTTTGGTGGATGATGGAATCAATGTTTGAAATTCCTATTTTTCGGAGGTTATAGTGGTTTTAGATGTTTTGATGGAACTACGAGTATAGTAGTTGGGTGTTTTGGTGGGAGTTGAGGGGTTGTGGCTGTTTTAAAATTTGGTCTAGGTGTTTTTATGGTCTATATAGTTTTGTTACTTGTTTTTTTTTTGAGCATGGTGCATGGGGAATCTTGTCAAACTCTCTATATTAAATAATGAGGGTTGAAATGCCTATTTCAGATGGATTGATGGTTTTGTACAGTGGTTTAAAGAGTTTTTTGGCAGGGTGAATCATGGGGTAAATATAAAATGTTGACTTTAAATCCCCCATGGAATGGTGGTTCATAAAAAAGAGTTAATTTCCGGGTTGATGAACCTATTTTGAGAGTCGTTACATCATGGATTTATTCAAAGAAGTTTTTAAATGTCCTTGGAATAGATGGTTTTCTAGTTGATATATTCATTTCAAACAACTAGGTAATCAGATATAGATTTTATTGAGTTAGAAATGCCTATTTTTTGGATAGAAAATAGTGTTACAAATTATTATAGAAAAAAATGTTTTAAACCCATACCCTCTAATCTATTAGGGGTACCATATTCAGAAATTGATCCTCTATGTCTTGAATTACTTGTACTAGAACTTGATCCACTAGTACAAGGTCCATGTCTAAGTAGACCCATATTTAGGCATAAATATATAATAATATATTAAATATATCATTTAATATAATATTGTTATTTATTAAATATATATAATGAAAAAATAATGTGGTGACCATAATTACACAACAATATTTATAATGTACAATCTTTTGGGTTCTTGTCTAACAAAATTTAAATATATAAAAATATATTAAATATATAATAATATTAATAATTAAAAAATTAATGGTTTTGGGTTTAAAGGGTGTCAAATAATAAATTCCATAACAAATTATTATCAGGACTCTCTAAAAATATTTGATTTTGGGTATGGTTTCATGGATAGAAATATCTCAACAAACCCACATAAATGGTTTTGAAACTAAAATAGATCCAAAAATTGAAATGTAACATTTTCATCCCCAATAAAAATTATTATTTTGAGGGTATACTTGATTTTTTATAAATGGAAATCATCATTTCCACTTTATTTGAATTTATTTCTCTTCCCCAAACCCTAGAAAACCTATGAACTTTTCTTGGTTCAGTAGAGGATTCTCTTTATGGATCTAGACCTCTCAATTCATATTATTTTTTCTTCTTCAATCTTATGTGATTTAATTTTTCTCCCTTTTTATTATTTTCCATTATTATAGTTTTTATTCTTCCTAGAGGGATATGAAATAATGTTTTCAAAAGATAATTTGATCTTGATCAAGGATTTTATGTGGTTTTCGATGTGATTAGGTGTTGTGGTTTATTCCTTCATATTTTTGGGGGTTTAATTATTAGTTATTATATATTATTGTTATTCATTATTAAAATATTTCATTGAATTAGGATATTAAAGACTTATGCTTTTTATATTATGTTTCATTGTGGAATTAACATGAATTTTATTTTATTTTGTGGATGGTTTAAATTAACCTAACAGTATAATGTTTTGGATTAAATGAAATTTAAGGGGAAGATATGGGAACTTTTGATATATATTTTTCTATTGTTGTGTTCAATAACATTTCTAAAAAGTGTAAATCCTTAAATATGGTAATAAAAATGTAGCATAAAATGTAGAATTAAAACATTGTTTCTTATGAATGAGGGTTTTAATTGATATATAATAGATATAGAATAGGGGTAAAAAAATTCATTTTCTGACATGTTTTTTGTGTTCCATATTACTATATGGTGTGGTTGATCTTATTATGGTTTTTATTGAGGTTATGGGATGCTTTTGATGTTGTGGGAGTGATTGGGATTGTTTGAGGGGGTATAGATAAGGATTGATTTCATGGTTGTGGTAGAGATTTTGTAGTAGTTGTTGGGTGAGTATTTTTTTTTCATTTATGTGGTATTAGTTATTATTGTTTCAGATCAAGTTGTAATTGATCATAAGTATTATTTAAGTGGAATTAAATTGCAGAGTGAATGAATTTTTAAAAATTAAATGGGACGATGAACTAATGTTGTGATATAAATATTAACAAAATTTATATTTGTGTAACAAAATATGAATTGGAATTGTCAGAATGAAATTATAATGGAGGAAATGAATATTATCATAATGAATATAAAAAGGATAGTAAATTTATAATTTATATTTTGATATTGATATAAAAATATGGGAATTTATAATTTTGGTGGGGTCATTTTTGTGTGTTTTAGAATCTATATAAGATTTCAATATGATGTGGTTTTCTTATTGTATAAGTTAAAAGTCATAAGAAAAAAAATACAAACCTATTTATGATTCAAGCCTTAAAGTGGTCTTATGTGTGGCTATTATATTCACTATATTTTAATTTTTAGGTCTTAAACACTACCACCCGAGTTGGGTAACCTTACTTATTCCCATATGGCTTTGGGTTTCAGATGTTTCCCTAGCATCTAGGTTAGAGAGGGAAAAAATGGAAAACTACTCCATATTATCAACTCTCTCTTAAAAAATAGAATATTTATGATAGTCAAAGGTTATGATGAATGGGGTTTGATGGAAAAAAGGCCATTTTTCTTTTTTTAAATGGTAGTTGTGAGGATATGTGGTGTGGGATGTGCATCTAAGGAAGAGGGAATGCAATTTATGTCATTTATACTGACATTAACCTACTATTATGAGGATTTTATGTGTGTTTGTGATGTGGGGGTACACAATATTGTTTTATTATGTGTTCTGTGTTCATGGATATGTGGTTCTTTTGTTATGTGGTTATGTTTTTCTGGTTACATTGAGGTTATGTAGTTATACAAATGGCATGGGAGCACTATGATTTATGTAGTTGGGGAATAAGAGTGACTATATCACTGGGTAAGTTATTCTGGGGAACCTTATTGATATATTATCTTAATATTATGATATTATTTAGATATTCATTATTGGTTGAGTCAGACATAGTGAAGATGGTTGATAATTGATCTAGTTAGGTGATGAGTTGGTTCTACATTTTACTCATTAAGCTATTAATATACTTCTTCCATATTTTTATGAGATGTTCTGAGGATGATCATATTGAGTATATTTTTATGCTCACACCTCTCCCTCTATATATTCTTTACATGTTTATAGGAGGGATTTAGTGATCAATTTGGATTGTACTAACTTGTGGTAATCATCAAAGATACTATATTTGGGTGGAGCCACTGTCGTAGGAGTTTCATTTCAATATTGTATTTAGGAGACCTTTGCATTTCTATAAATTTTATTTGATTTTTTTATTAGTTTTAAGTTTTTATCATGATATTTTTATTAGAGGGGTTATATTATATTCTAAGGATTATAAAGGTAATAACTCCCATGTGTGTGTTTTTATACCCCCAGAGATAGTCACCAAACCATGGAATATTGGAGGCAAGTTTCATATGGAATTATCATTTTCACTACAGGACCAGTAGGGGTTCTTGTGGGGCTAGGTTTTGATAGAGTGATATTATAGCTTTTTCAAATAGATAAGATGAAGATTAGATTTAGTCACTGGTAAGGGTTATATTGGTTTGGTAGGAAAAAATATTACTTGATCCTAGTTGTGATATAGGCAGGGGAAACTAGCAAGGGAATAGGTGTTTAGGTCCCCCTATGGTCCGATAAAAAGACCATAAACTCAATAAAAATACTTGGAGTGATGATGATTACTGTCGAGTGGAGACCTATACTACTAAAAACTTTGACCTCTCCCAACTGGCTTATACTAACAGGTTGGAAAAATGTTTTTATACATACCATTAAATGACCCAATATCAAAATTTTAGAAAAAACATTGGTATAGGTACCATAATAGAACTATATACCAATGGTTTAAAAAAAAACCATTGGTATAGGTCATAACTATATAAACTATTTTGAAAAACTTTTGTTATAACTTCAGTAAAATAACCCTATACTAATGATTTTTCAAAATTGATGGTATAGGGGATTGATATACCTATGGTTTTGCTAAATCCATTGGTGTAGACTCTATGCGAATACCTTATACCAATAGTTTTTCCAAAACTATTGGAATTGGTATTCCCCAGTTCCAATGGTTTTGAATAATTATTGTTATATGTCACAAAAATCTGGTTACCTATTCCAACTTCCTAAAAATTATCTTTTCTATTTTAAAAAAACCATGTTATAGTTGAGTTTGAAGAAAAATAATCTCCATGATATAAGTTCAAGAATCCAAATGAAATTTAAATTTCAAAAGAACACAAAATACAAGATGTCCATGAGCCATGAGTTTCCATATTCACCAAAGTCATGTCACTGTGTCAGCCGTCATCATGAGACCCAAGTCACCATAGCCATCCTATCACTATCATCATCATTGCCGACCAATCACCCCACTAGTCCCCAACCAACTACCAGATTTCATTATCATCACTTTAAAACACCAAAACATTATACCAAAAATCATCTTACACCACAAAATCAAACGAATTGAAGAGTTATTTCGCTATATCAAAGAAAAAAACACCATTGAAACATATCATTGAAAACAACACTAATGGACACCAAAACCGAAAATTTAGAATAAAAACCATAGGAAAAAAATAACCCTTCAAAAAAAAGCATCAAGAACAAACGTATGTAAAAAATAGTTACCACTTATTTGAGGGGGGAAGAAACTGAAAAAATAACCATTTTTTATATTCTTTCCAACTTTTAAAGTCACCAATGTCAAAGATAAAGGAGACATTATCTTCTTCATAAGAGTGACCAACTCTATCCACACAAATAAAATCATCAGCCACCAGATTCTATGGCCCAAAATTTCTTTGGTACCCCAGCTTCAGATCCAACTAAGAGAAGAGGGGAAGAACTTGATACCAGAGCATATACTTGAATGGTCGTGGTATCTAGATATTGATGAAACAAGAACTAAATACAGAAAAACAGAAATACAACATCATATCACATGAAAAAACCATTGACTGAAGAACCACATATCCTAAAATCACATCATCACCCTTGATCTAGATCTTACCTGGAGAGTCCTGGGGAAACAATATGTTTGAGAAGGTTTAAATAGCCAAGGTATCTAATAGAAAACATTCCGAAAGGAACTATAAAAACAAACCTATAGAAAATCCACTATGAATAACTGAACCACATTGAATGAAAGAAATGTTCCCACCCATGTAGCACTTACAAGAGCGAAATACTAGAGAGAGAGAGAACCGTGAATTAAGGAAGGTTAAAAGGGAAGGAGAGGAAATGAGGTGGTAAAGAGAAAATATTGAGGGGGTGGGGAAGGAACTAGTGGGGAACAAAAAAATCCTTAGTCCTCCAAATCACCATTGAGGAGAGAAACTTAGGGAAAGAGGGAGAGATACCAACACCACACATAGGCAAACCAATCACATGGTACCTATAGCAATGTCTATCAAAACCTTTCACATATGTAAACATATTGTTTATGATTTAATTTTTCAAATATCGCAAAAACAATATATAAATTATTTATAAATATATGTATCTAATTATATTCAAGAATATAATTTTAGAATTTTGGTTAGGTCATTTATATAACAGCGGGAGGTCAGGGGTTCAAACCTCAATTGTATCTTTTATTTTACTATAGCTTTCCCAATGGTTTTGGGAAAACTATTGGAATATACCTATACCAATGGATTGAAAAACGATTGGGATATATCTATACCAATGTTTTAAAAAAATCATTGGTATAAGTCCATACCAATATAAAATCAACCAATATCCCTCCAAACTGCTGGTATATGAAATTTTTCTAATAGTGTTAGTTATTGTATGTACATCATGATTTTTTATAGATTTATTTTAATTAGATAAACCTTAGGGAAATTAAAATTATATATATATATATATAACTAAATGATCATAAATTAATTTCATGCTTCTCAGATTAATATTTTATCATTATGTGTTGTGGAGATGGTGTAAGGGAATAATTCTTATGAAAATTCAAGTAAGAGTTGTACAGTAGGATTCCCTAGTTGATTATGGGTGGTTTAAACCAATAAAAGAATATAATGTTGGGATTAATATGGAACGTGAGTTTTAGTATCAAATATTGGCGAAGTATGATTTCACTATCTATGTTAATGATTCCGAGTTATAGTTTGGCGTGCATGAGTATTATTTCAATCTAATTTGTGTATGAAATGAAAAATGGATCTTTTTAGTCATCCCTTTATTGAGGGGTAAAACTCATCAATGGTGGATATTTTTCTTTGGTGATTATAAATATTCTTCAGGTTCATGGAATTATTTATGAAATAAATTTCCCAAAAAAAATCTCTCCTTAACATCGAAGGTAGATAGTTGGAACGAGATACTCTTTCTTTCATAAGAGAACATGGGTTCATGAAGGATTTAGTTTCCATTCAGGAACCTTATTCACTTTTCTTCTAATATGATATCAAATGAGGAGGCAAGGGAATGAAATTTTGAGGAGGTTATGTATCCAAAGATCAATCACTAGGTCACCCCATTTACATTAAAAATATATTTAGAGGCACTAGGTAAGGATAAATTGATAGAGAATACATATGAATGGATATACTTATCTTTATAGGGATGTCAAGAAAACATCCCAAGGAGTAAGTAAGCTAGTGGAGGCTCTCATGTATCTAGGAATTCAAGGTTTCTTCTCATAGGTACTTAGTGTATACCTTCTTCTATCAATTTCTCTAGAGATGGTAGCTCTTGGGCCTCAACTAGTAGTTTCATTACAAACTATTTTTCATATGGGGTTATTAGTAATCAGTAGTTTTTGTGCTGAAAAATTCTTGGTGGCCAGTGTAGAGTAGGTGGCCAGTTCCCTATACAACATCAAAAATATTTTCCACTATAGACTTATTAGTAATAAAAATATTTTCAGTTATATTTTCACCAGCATAAGGATGGTGGAGAAATAAAAGGACATACATGTGACATTCCATGTCCCAAAGTACATAGGAATGGGTATTTTAATGGAGGTATATGAATCATAGATAGTTCGAAATATTATTATCATGTTTTTCAACAAGTCATAATTAGTTTTATTCCATTGAATTTCTAATTTCAAGCGGATCTTAGATTTTTTTAGGCACTATTTTTTATTTTCCACCACCACTTATGCATTATTTAATTTTGGAGATTATCACACCTTTGTCGCACCTACCTTTGTAAGAGCTGCAGTACTAAATATTTAGTGTATTCTAGTAACATTTTTGGTATTTACACTAGTTGGAGGTCAAACAAAATTATTAAGGTGTTTTTGGGTTATGAGATGATGATGGGGTAGCTTAAGTCATAAGTGGGTCTTTTCTTGCTTTATATAAAACTATATTATGTCATCCTTACCATGGAATAGATATATATTGAGCATGGTATTAATGATTGATTCAAAATAAAAGTAGTTTTGTTTTTTATGGATTGAAATAACATGATGTTAAATAGTGAAAGGGGTCATTTGAAGGGTCACAATAATATGGAACCCTTAATTTCTTTGTTAGCATATTTTATGATTTTATCAATGGAGGATCTAGTGGCATTGTTCTAGAGATTTGTTGAAGAGTTTCCAAATTTTTTTACTCAAGTGGTTTCGAAACATCTAATGCTATGTGATAACAAGTTCACTATCAATTTATAACCATTATTCTCTTTTATTCTGATGGATAATTATCAGATGGAACCTTCTATTATTTGAAATATATATAATAAAATTGATGATATATTTTAGAAGAGTTTTATCTGACCAAGTATGTCACCTTAGGTTGATTTAGTTTTTTTTCAAACAAATTAGATAGTTGTCTAATGTTTTTTATAAATTATTTGAGGTTAAACCATGTAATAGTGATGAACCATTATCCTCTCCCATAGATAGATTATTTATAAAATCAATCTATAGGAGATAGTTGATTTTTAAAGGTTTATTTTTGGTATTTGTATCATAAAATGACTTTGAAGGAGGAGTATGAAATAAATATAGCTTTAATTGTCATTATGGGTAACTTTAGTTCATTGTATTTTTTTTCTAATGTTAAAAATTCCCAAAAAGGTTTCCTACGATTGATGAACTCCATGTTTTGTGTGTTATTGGATAATTTTTTGGTTATGTTCATTGATGACATAATCATTTTCTCAACATCAATGGGTGATCATTTTGAGTATTTTATAGTTATGTTTGTGTTTCTTTTGAGATATTGGATCTAATTGAAATTATATAACTATATTTTTTTGACCCATGAGGTTCACTTAATTGGGTATTTTGTCTTCATAGGGGTATGATTTGATCCTTCATGAATGAAGAATTCATTACTTAGGCATCAACCAAGAACTTCGTAGAGGATCATAGAATCCTCTATCTTGAAGGTTATTATAAGAGGTTCATATCTTATTTCTCTCATATAAAACCCCTTTTGATAGCCTTGGCTAGGATTTACTTTGGTTTTTTGTGAAATGGTCAATGTTACCCAGTCATTACATACCTAAAGTAGAAGTCGATCATTTCACAAATCCACTGTCAGTCAAAGGAGGGATTTATATTTGAGGTTTTCTATATTTCTTTTCATTTTATTTTGGGTTTTTTCCAATGTGTCATATGAGAGTGATCTCTAATAAGTCATGGTATATACATCCTCATGATCATAAATATGTTACACATGATCGTTTTTTGTTTTCAAGGGTGTTTTCTTTACTATTATAGTTAAATTACATCAATGGTTGGAAATTTGTAATCTTAACGAATCACCAAATTTGGAGGTATGTCTTCTCTTATCAAGATTTGAATTTTTATAAATAGAGGTGGATGGAGTTATATAAGTACTATGACTTTTATAACATCTATATATTGGGTAAAGGGAATGTGGTTACTACTTCTTTGAGTAAAAAAACTCATGATGGTGTTGTTCATGAGTCCCTAGGTTTATAAAGAGTGATAGATAATCATAAGGATTTACAACTCGATATGGAAGAATATATTGGAAAATGTTACCTATATCATCTGATAGTCTAGTAATCCAATATGAAGTGGGTTGAAGTATCATGGTTTTGGATTTTGAGGTGTACTTTTGTATTTATCTTATTATCTTCGTATATTACCTTAATAGATGTTTGAAGGATGAATTGTATTAGGTTTTTTTGTACGGAAGCATTTTGTTCCATTGGTAGTTCATGAGGTGGTTCTTTATATATATTTTATTTCTTCCTTATCCATGATTCCCGGTAAATCCAAGATATACCATTCCATTAAGAGTCATTTCTTGTAACAATAAATAATGAGATCTATAGTAGAGTTTATATCTCATTGTTTAGTCTATCAGTACCTGAAATATGAGTATCAAACTCCTAGAAGATTATTGCAACCATTGGATTATCCCAAGTGAATGTTGGATGGTATATCAATTAACTTATCCTATAGATTTCCCTGATCTTATATATTTTGTGATGTTATTTAGGTTAATATTGATTAGTTGATGAATTCAACACCTTTCTTGATAGTTAGGCATTAAATTTTGAAAATTATTTATCAAATATGTATATGGAGTATATTTTTATCCATCAAAGAGTTCCAATGTTGATCATTTTAAATCATGATAATTTATTTAATGAATTAGTTTGGAAAGTCATGAAACATTCTTTGGGCTCTAATCTATGTCTTAGATCTAATTTTTATTCTCAGATAGATGGTACTTTTGTGTAATCTATCTAGAAACTAAAATATATGTTGTGTGAATTGTTTCTATACCTTAGAGGTTTGTGGGTGAATAACATGCCTTTAGTAGAGTTTATCAATAAAAATAGTCATTATTCATCCATTCGTATCACACAATTTGAAGTGTTGTATAGGAAAACCTATATATCACTATTATGATAGACCATGGTTGAGAAGTCAGTGATACATGATCTTGATTTCATGATGATCATGACAGAGAAAGTGTAGATGATTCGTGAGAGTTTGAAGGATACCCAAGAGAATTATAAGTATTATGTTGATTCAATGATAATGAATTCAAATAATGTGGTTGGTGATCAAGTTTCTTGATGGTTTCATCGCATGTTTTGTAGTAGAGGTTTAGTCAATGTCGTAAGCTTTTCTCTGTGGTTCATTGTCTCTTTTGATGTTTTGGAGCATGTTGGAATGGTGGTGGATAAGTTGGTGCTTCCTTAGTAACAAGATCATATCCCTGAAATTTTCCATGTTTCATCGCTTTATCGATACCTTTAAGACGAATCACATGTCATTGATTTAGAAAAAGTAGATATTTAGTTAGATGAAATGTTTTTAGAGTAGTTTATTTTGGTTCACGACAACAAGGTGAAGATGTTTCATAGGTATGTTATTCCCATGATTAGTGTTTTGTGGAGGCATAGTGGTCTAAAGGAGTGTACATGGGAATGTGATTCATTGGTGTGATATCATTATTATGAGATATTTTGAATAAAATTTTGATCTTTAATGATTGATTCTATTATATTATGGTTGAATTTTTTCTCTATTTCAATTTGTCTTATGCTTTAGATGATAATGAGATTTCTATTTGAGATGTATCACATGGGATGTTTTTTTTACGGTTTTTTATTGTATTATTGAGTTTTTATTTAGATTCTTGAGGAAAAGAATCATTTTAGAGGCATTGATAAAAAGTTTAAGACTCTATTTTACCATTAATTAATGTTTTCGTGGTTTTAGTGTCGTTGAGAGGGAGTTTGGAGGTGATATACTAGTGGATGATTTAATTTCGGCATGTGAGAGGACAAAAATACAACTTTAGAATTTGTTTTGAAGGGAGTGGTTTAGCAATGGCCATTTTAGGTATAGCTGTTTTGGTGGATAATGAACTTAGTGTTTAGAACACCTATTTTTAGAAGCATTTATCTATTTAAGAATTCAATATAGTGTTATTAGCATGGTAGTAGGATGTTTTATCAGGAGTTCAGTGGTTGTGGTCATTTTTAGTTCTAGTCTAGTTATTTTGTTGGGTTTTGACATGGATCTCACAATTTTATCAAGATTAGAGCCTAGATATTCATGAAGAACTACCTATGTGAAATAGAGTGGAGTGAAATTAAAACTTATAAAGGCATGGGGGAGATATTTCATAGTATAGAGAGTTCATTCTTGTGGTTATTCATAGGGTAAATCACAAATAATGATGGAAATTCCCCTATGCTGTGGTGGTACTTCAATAAGATTTAGGGTTAATGAATATATGAATATGTTTTAGTCTTTTCAATAATCTTAAAATAAGATAATTAAAATATTTTAAATGGTCATTGATTTTGAGGAAATATAATTGTTTAAAATAGAGAGAAAAGTGAGTCTAACCATTAATGGGGATGAAATGCCAGTTGTGGGGATCAATACACCCACTTTGAGATCCATCCATACTTTATTATGAACAAGTGTCAATGTTTCCCCAAAATTTGATGTTGTTTGTCTTTATCTGACCCTACCTACCCCTAAACATTCTCTTAGAGATCTATAGGTGTCTCCTTATAAATCAAAACCTCTCAATTTTTAATGTGGGTTATTCTTCAATCCAAGTGGTTTTCCTTATCATCCTTTAATATTTTTTATTTTTCTACATCTTCTTATCATGATTATATGGAATAATATTTTATATGGTCTTTTTTTCTTGATTATGGTGTTTATGTGGGTTTTATTATATTAGGTATTATGGAGGATTCCTATGAGTTTTGGGGTTTAATTTCAATTTATTCTATACTCTTGCACTATGTTCTTCTGATCTTTGATTGAGGTAGAGGATTTAATAATTATCCTTTTTATATTATCGATGAATATGGAATTGAAATTATTTTAATTTCATTAGGTGAATGATAGAAATAAACCTAATTGGATAATGTACCAGATTAAATGAAATTTAGGGTTAAGTCATGGGTCCATGTGTTTTATATGATTTCTATGATTCATCTAGTGCTACTACTTTATTTGGTTGATGCTACTACTATCATAACATTATCCTATTTTTGTTTTTGTTGTCATATTTAATCACCTTTCATGAAGTTTAAAAAATTTGAAGATGTAAAGGACTTGGTATCCTAGAATATAGAATTAAAATATTGTTTATTATGCATGAGGTATTGAATTTACATTAATGAATGATTGAAAAATAGTGAAACATTTATTTTTTTGTTGTATTTTTTTAGTGTGGATTTATACTATATTTTGTGGTTGATCCTTTCATGGATGGGTAATTAGGTTAATGATTCTATGTCAGCTGGTCTTGGTTGATGTGTAATGGATATAGATTGATTTCAGGTATATAATAGTGATTTCGTGGTGGATTTTGGTAGGGGATATGTGGTTTTTTATGAAATGTTAGTTAGAGTTTTAGTGGATCTTGTTGTAAAAACCTAAAAAAGTGGTTGGTACTAAATTAAATTAAATTATTAATAATGTTTTTAAAAAGGAATGGGATGATGGTGTATTGCTGTGTTGGAAATATTAACATTATGGTTGTGTAATGAAATGTGATATATAATTGTTCAAATTAAATGATAATGGATAAAATAAATCTTGTAATAAATAATTTAACATTGATAGTAAATGATAAATATGTAATTTAATTGTTAATTTATAAAATTTAAAGTTTTAATTATAGAGAGGTTGTTGGGTTATGTTACATTTGTGGGAGAAACTATCGATAAAAGGTGTTATCATATTGTGTAAGAATGTGGACATTGAATAAACTATAACATATTTTTAAGTCAATACCTAGGTTGTGTTTTTGTGTCGATACTAAATTCTTTATATTTTTATTTTCATTATTATGAATTATCACCAATGTTGAGTAACCTTACAAAAACCCACATTGTTTGGGGTTTAGTGTGTTTTCCAAAATATTTACCTTGTAAAGGGTACAAATAGATAACTAATCCCTCATCCTTTATCTATCTTACAGATGTATAAAAATTTTGATGGCCTAAGGTTATGATTTGTGGGATGTGATGACTAGATTTCAATGTGCTTATGTGGTGTGTATGCATGGTGGTGGCATGCATGTAAGTATAAGGGCATATGTTTCGTACCCTTTAGGTTTATGTTACCCTAGTTTTATAAGGGTGTGGTGTGTTGTTGTGATGTAGTGGTATGCCAATTGGTTGTGGTATGAATTATGTGACTGTTAGTATATATTTTTGTGTAGGATGTATTTATGTGGTTTCAGTTACATTGCGGTTTTGATGTTATTTGGAGGGGATTGGCGTCTTAGACGCATATCATTGGGGAATGAGAGTCACTAGATTAATGGGGAAGTATTTATGTGGTACCTTACTAATATATTATATTAATACCATGTTATCATACTCAAATTTTTTATTGGGTGAGTAATCTTTTGTGAGGATGGGTGATAGTTGACCATGTTTAGTTGATGAGTTAGTTCTTTTGTTTACTCGTTGAAATATCAGTGTACTTATTAAAAATTTTTAGGAGATGTTTTACAGATGATTATACTGAGTATAAGTGTATTATTGAACATTTATATATATGTTTAATATATATTTAGGATGGATTTAATGATCTTTCTCAACAATACTAGCTCATTGTAATTTTTGTACTTGTAAATGTTGGTGGAGTCAATTTCATGGGAGTTTCATTTTGATATTCTATTTCATAGACCATTGGTTTTTTAGGAAATATAAATGAATTATGGATACAGTATTATTTTATATTGTGAAGTGTTTATTTTTTGTCTTATTTTATATTCCAGTTGTATGTGGGTAATGCCTCTCATGTGTTTGTTTTTATACCATCAGTGCTTGTCTCCAACATGTGTCCAGTTGGATGTTGTATTTGAGGGTCACTCTCATCTTCGCTATTGTCCCAATGCAGGGTTTCAGTATGGGTAGATCATAACACATAACCTATAACCCACAATCCCCAAACATAAACCTAACCCCTAACCTAAATTTAAAAAAACAATATAAACTTAATCCTTAACTTATACCCTAAATCCTAAACACTTAATCCCTAACACATAAGCACCCAACCTAAACCTACACCCCTAAGATAAACTTAATCCTACACCCCAAGTGTAATACCTAACTGACACCCTAAACCTAACCCAAAACAAAACTAACCTAATTCCCTTATCTATTTTTAAACTCAAGTCACCCTAACCCCATCTTTGGAATTTAAAATCTACCCCCTACCTCACCCATTAATTATTAAACATATCCCCCACACCTAAACCTATACCTAGACCCAACAACCCCCATCCTACCCCCACGCTACCCAATTTAATCCTAAATATAACACTTAATCATAAATATTAACCCTTTCTCCAAAAATATACCCTTAACTAATAAACACTATGAAAAATCTTTCATGTTTTAATCTATTTGACTAGATAGAGACTATTTGAAATTTATTCTTTGATCTAATTAGTTTTAACATTTGTTGAAATCTATTGGTGGAAAGCTTGAGGGAAGGGGAATCTTCCAATAACCTGGGAGTTCAGTGGTCAGTTCACCAAAAGATGCAGGAGAGAAAGTTATGGCATTTGTGAATGTCTTTTGTAATGATATGTGGAAGACTTTCTAAGAGGATTTGTGGAATATGAGATGATAATTAAAACTCATCGCATATGTAATGTAAGAGTTTCTTCATTAACTGAAATTCGATGTTCATATTTAGGAAGGATATAGGAAATCAAAATTTAAAAAGACCAAGGATTGTTCTTATAAAAATGTAATATGGCTGTGGAACTGATTAACGAGTTTGGAGAGACTATAAATGTGGTGTGGGAACACATATACAGGTGTAAATAAAAATTACTATGTTAATCTAATATCAATGTTAACTGGTTTATTGCGATTTTAATAATGACGCTTCTATGAAATTAAAAGTAAACTCATGTTCCGACATAGTTGCAAGACTTATGTATGAAAAACATAATCATTGGTTTCATTTCATCCATTAATTTCATTTTTAATGAATGATTATTTTTTGTGTTTCTTTGAGTGTGTAGGAGCATAAACATGAGGAGGTGATTTATGGCGTGGTGTGACTTGCAATGTTCTTTTATATCAAACTCTAGGGGTTCTTCTATTCAAGGATGTTTAAGAGGTTTTGTTCCATGAATTGAAGCTATCGGTGGCTTAGATTTTAGTGATTATGTGTGTTCAACCCAAAAATGTGTTATCAAAACTTTTCATTTCAATAAGGCTCATTAACACACTCAACCAGAGACATATGCAACATTCATTTATTAATGTCATTTTGATTTACCATGAGTTAACTATTATAGGGAGGTCTGGTGTTGGAATAATGAAATGTTCGTATAGACAAGTTTCATGGGACGAAATTTATATTTTGGTGGCTATATATAGAGTACTCTGTTATTTAAAAAGACATTGATGTTCCATTTAAGGGGTTTATACTGGATTAAATAGAACAAATGAAATGGGAATGGTTTGATAGAATGGTTCTTGAATTAATTTTTATTCCATAGAAATGGAATTTTTCTTTCAAAATCCATGAGAGGAAGACCCCAATAGATCTAATAAAGGATTTGGAAGACATAAATGAGAATAGCATATCATTGAATAAGGTGTTCATGATGTGGAGGGTTTTCGGTGTGATATTTTGAAAATTAAAACCATTGAATGGTTATGTGAATGACTTAAACATGACTAAATGTCATCTCAAATTAGGTAAGGTAATGTTTGTGGAAGATTTTTATGAAATAATTTTGTTTTCATTACCTAAAGAGTATAGGGATATGTAGGTAAATGTCATAAAAACTCTTGGGGAAATACCACATTCTGATTGAGGAAGTCTGATATTTCATTTTTAAATATAAACTTAATTGAATTAAAGTTCAAAAACCTAACATATTCACATTTAATATCGAATTTAATGCATTTTCTCCTTGTAAAAATGTTTGTGGGAAATATAAAGATATATATTGATATATTATTTATGGAATATCGTCTAACATATACCTGAATATTATAACTATGTGAAGAGAGAACCTCTCATGAAATATTATTGAGTTCATGGGGTGAATTTCAAAATAGGTGATTCTGTAAATTCAATTTTAATGGATTTTATTGCAAATGGCAATAAAACTTCACTGCTAGGTGTTACTTTTTTGATAAAATAAGGGTTCAAAGATTTTGGTGCTTCAATCGACTCAACAAATGAAAAACGGGTCCCTAAAAAATTATGTATTCAGAATTTTTTGAATAGTTAACTTATCCAACTATAAAGATCTTGAGATTATAGGAAAGGTAGATGTTAAAGTTTATATAATGATATAAATTACATGAACCTTCAGAGAGTTAGAAACATAACAGGTATACAAAAGAAACTAATTTCTATTGGTCAATTGGATGGAGTATGATTTCAAACTAGATTCACTAATATAGTATGTAAAATTACTCAATGTTCTGTGGTTTTTTCTAGATATTTCAAGGATGGGGAATTATAGATTATAAGAATTTCATATGGAACAATAATAGTAATAGTAATAATTTTTTTAATGTTTTTAGTTATGGAACTATCATCTTGGGAACTCAGTTAGAAGAACATGCATGTTCTAGGGGAAAATATGAATCAAATAGATTTTAGATATTTTGAGAGTTGTATACCTGTAAATAAATGAATGTGTCATTTAATTTGAATAGAAGGAAAAAATATCATAAGATATATGATATTCACATAGATTCTTGGTGTCCTACACTGGTCTATTCCCATAGTGAATCATTTCAATTCAGGAAATTCATTTATGATTCAATAAAGAAGTAATGAGTTTACATTATTTAAAACAATTTTGCGGCCTTCATAGTGTTAAACAAGTATAAGGATATATTGGAAAAAGTGACCAAAATTTTTATGAGTTGTTTAAGGTCTAAAAATGGTAGATTTTCTAGAAATAAGAGTTTCTATATTTTTTACAAGGATAAATTAATCAATATGGAAAATATTTTACTTTGGACACTATAGATTAATGGCGTGGTTGAGAAAATGAAATGGATGTCAACTAAAAATGTTCATATATTGAGGATACATTCTAGAATGTCGAAGGAAATTTAGTAAAAGTTAGTCAACTAGGAATAATATCTTATTGATAGTAGTCATTTAGTACTAATGGTGTGGGATATTCCATAGTAGTTGTGGACAAGTAAACTAGTTGAATTTACCCACATCGATGTTTATGGAAGTCTCTCATATGTTTATATTGATGAAAATGACCTAGAAAAACTAAAATCTAAGTACCATGCAAGTTTTATTATGGGATATGGAAATGAAATATTTTTATTTCGACTATATGATGATAATAATCAAAGGACCATTATAATTTAGAATGTTGTCTTCAATGAGGACTTATATAAATAAATAAATGTAGTATAATTTTTTTTAGAATATAGAATCAATTGAAAAAATCCAAATGGATATAAATATAATCTAAAAAAGGTTAAAAAAATTATAATTTTTAGAGAGTATGTAAATTTTATATGTTAGTCTAGAGAATGATTTACCTAAATGTTTGCGGACTTTGTAAGATCGGTTTAGAGATCAAAAAGTAAGAGCTTTAGATTTTTAAGTTTTATAACTTTTAGTGATAGAAATTGAATATTCACAATATGTATTATGAAGATATACTAGTTTTAGAAGACCAATTTATAGGTTTATAAATTAATTTAATTACTTACTTCTAATGGATAGAGGATATATCACGATATTGAAAAAAGTGGCTAGTCTCAGGAATTCTGAAAGTGGGAGATAGTTATGAAAAGTGAGTCAGATTAATTACATGAAAACTAAACCTATGAGGTATAATTATTTCCATAAGTTAAGAGAGTTTAGAAAACTAAATAGCTATTTTTTTGAAATATTTAGTTGGTGGTAGGAATATGTACAAGAATATTTTTGTTGTGACAATAGAAAAGAGCGGAATTCTCAGAAATTTTCTCACTAGTGGTTAAAAAAATTATAATCCGAATAGTATAGAGTCTTGTTCCTTATAATATATTATATATGAAGTATATAGATGTGAAAATATAATTCCATCATGTCAACTTTATGGAAGAAATTTTAAGGAAGAAACAGGATGGTTTCATTGATCTGTGGAACAAGGACTCAGTGTGTAAGTAAAAAAGGAGTCTTTAGGTATTGAAACAAGAACTAAGACAGTGGAACCCAATGTTTAAAAAATTCATTGTATTGAAGGGGTTTTTATAGGGAAACATGGATCACTATTAGTACTAGAAGACGTGGTGCTTGAGGATTACACTCTCATATCGGGGTCCATAGACACATACTTTACTTAATTACATCAATACTGATTAGTGATTCTCAAATAAACATATCACAAAATTTCATCACATACAGAAAATAATGTATTACATAAATTCCCAAGAACTTTTAAGTTTATATTTTTATAGAATTATGATATATCATAAACTAATAAATCTCTTTTATTTCTCGACTAATAGACATTGTTTCACCATATAAGAAACTACTTAATCCATAATAAGTCTTAAATTTCCCCATTAAGTCCCCACACATTATCTTTTTCTAGTCATATCATTTGCAGTACTTTTATTCATAACTTGAGGAAATTGATATATAATAAGAGTTTATATTAAATTGAAATGAATTGAAAATATACACTAAGGCAATAATATCATAAATATTAAGGGAGGAATAAGTAATCATCATAATTTCATAATCATCTTAAACAATTAGCATAATATATCCATGGTTAGAAATTAATATAAGTATATCACATAGAAAAAAATAATCAAATTCATGGTGATTGAATGAATAATTTTAACATCTTGATCTTACCATCAAAGTCTCATCCAAGAAATTATTCTTTTCATCAAGGTCGTAGACAAGACAATATTCTTGTCATCAAGACTGTAGTCAATACATATTGATGAATTAGTTAGGAATACCCCAAATAACCAAATATGTTTTTCACATGAGACTAACCAATGCATTGAGGTCCAATATAATTTTGGCCCCACAAATTTCTTATTTAATTTCAATGAATTCATCATATTATATAATGAGTAAAAAATATATCATAAACTTATATAATAATAATATGCATTGGAATAATAATATATGGAACAACAATACTTTTCCTCATGTAAATAAAATGTACAACAAGATCATAACTCAAATAGAAAAATAATGTAGATGGTTAAAAAATACACATCCAACTAGCCAAAGTAGTTAATGAAAAACAATATTGGAATAAAATATATATATATATTTAAATTAGTTCATAAACCAATAAATTGAATAGTTACATAATCCATAAAGCTAAAACCATATGAAGTAATGGTATATGGTTAAGTTAAGAATTTTCACAATCAATCAATGTATGAAATCTGGGTGAACACCCATCCATCAAAAATAATAGTAAAAAGGGTATTGAAAAATCAAAGGCATTTGAATAAAAGTTATTTTTATTCATGGTGGATGGTTAGGGAAAAAAATAAAGCTCAAGATCATATATTTAATAATAAAAATTTGATTTATAAGACATTCAGAGAAATAATATGGATTGTTGTAAAAGAAGATAACCCAAGTATAATAAACGAAACTCAAAATGATGTTGACATAGATGAAAAAAAATTATTGCAAAAGAATTCATAGAATGGTATCACACAAGAAGGGATCAAGATTCAAATTATTTAATATCATGATTCCCATCTCTTAAATTATAATTGTATTTTATTTATTAGAGAATAAACAATGTAACAAAAATTCAATAAGTGTAAATCCTTTAAAATATGAATAGAAAATTGATGGTGAAAACTTACAAAATCCTTTAGAATAATTTTTTAACATTGATGTAAAATAAAATATTACATGTCATGTTAAAAAATTACTTTTGAAATAGTGAAGTGAAATATATTGAAAACATTATATTTTAAAAATAATCAGTAATCTTGAATCCTTGAAAATTACATAGATTTTTCATTAAGATATCTGTATCCAAAGATAAAACATTTGATTATAAAAGGAACCCTTTCAATAATTTAAAATTTATTTTTTTAACCAATAGAGAAAAAAATTATTTTTTATTAAAAATTATTTTTCTATAATAGGATTATAATATACCATGTAATAAATAGTAGGGTGGGAAAACTTAAGAAAAATTCAGGATTACTCATTATAACTCAATGAATGACAATTGATATATTAAAAATACTTACTATGAGGGCAACAATTGAATAAATGTTATTTTAAAGAAGGGAAAATTATTTGTCTTAGTATATATCATAAAATAATAAAATAATGATAAAAATATATTCATGGGTAATAAATACACCATAAAAAGAAAAAATGTATTTTGTAAAGACCCTGGACCTAGTAGAATAGAGTCAAGGGTTAGTTTATTATATTAGAATAACATATGAAGAATAAAATATTGATGGAAAAATAGTTTAATAGTCCTAGTAAAAAAGTTACATTCTTGAAATTTACATTAGAATTGAAAACAAAAAATAAAAAGAGTGTTTTCTTAGCGAACACCAATATTCCTCATAGTGTATCCCTGCATATCAATAAAAAAATAATTCTTATTATCCTGAGGAAAGTAAAACATAATAAATGATTGATCTCAGATGCTCAGTGAGTATAATTATACAATGTAATCTATCATGAAAAAATATGAATAATTTATATAGAAAGGCAAATAACAAAAACTATAACACCCCAAGATTTTGGGGAAATTTTTTCAAATTTGTTTTGACATTATTCATTACAAGAATCACTGAAAATAGATTTTTACTAAGTAAAACATTCCATTCACATTGAACCAAATTGGAATTGTTACGCACAGTCCCAACATGGAATATATTACACAGAACAACAAGGATATCATATATTACATGCAAGATTTACTTTCCTTGATGGCTTACATAACACGCAAGAATGAGTGTTACCGAACTATAATATATGTTTTAAAATATTATTATAATAGAATATAAACTAGTAGTTAATTTTAAAGATATGAAATAGTGTTAACAAAATTATTAAAAATTTTGGTTTACACAAATTTAATATCAATTAATAGGTTACCAAATAATGAATATGAAAATCAATTTAATATAAAAGAAAATATTATTATAGTCGCAAAGATATTTTAACCTTGTAAATTATATTAATTACAATTAGTAAGATATATTATTTTAATACATACATTATATAATCAATCAAATATTTTTGATATTCATGCAATATATTTGATAGACATAAGATAATAACAAACCCAATTTTATGCAAAAAACTAATTTTTTTATAAAGATAGTTTTACCTCCTTTTAATGGTGAACCCATTTTAAATCCAATTTAGAGAACTATTATATATTTAATATGTAAAAATAAAATTTATAGTATGAATAAAATCACAAAAATTAGGTTCATATTTTTTTGGTATTTTTATAAAAGGTTTCATCTTTTAAAGAATATTTAAAAATACTGAATTTAATTTCAAAATTGGGTTTTCAAATAATTTATTTATAAGGTTAAATTTTATTTTAAAATGGTTTAATTATTTAGTTAGATAATATTTTTACCAATTAATCTAATTTAGTTCATTGGAACCAATTTCAAAGTGAAATTATATATAAAAACATGGCAAACTTTTGATTTGTTTTACATTAAAAACACGTAGTGTCGTCCAAAAAGCGGGATTAATTTTAAATTAATTTCATCCACTTCTCTGATTAGAATTTGGAAAAATGGATTCCATATTTTAAATATCCATAATTTATAACATCTAATAAAGTTAATAAAATTACCAAAAATATTAGTGAAGGTAAAAAAATTTAATTACGTTGGTTAAGGGAAAAATTAGGTTAATAAAGTACTAAACCTTAAATATAAGACCCAAAACGACCTATAAATGTCTCCAACACCCATTATATGTCCATATTTAGAGCCTATCATCAATTTTATAGACCTTGGAAAACATGGATTTGTTTCATTTCAAAACAATCCTCAATACGATTGTTTTGAAACCAATACAATTTTTTCTAAAGACAAAATGAATCATAATACCTTTCTTCTTTCATTCAATCCCATTCAATCTGAATTTTCATTCATCATCTTTCTCAACATACATTCCTTCTTCGGAAAACTGATCAATTGAAAACAAATACAAGAAAAAAAATTTTCTCCTAACAATCTCTCTGTTTGTATTTATTGTCAATACTCACTTCAATCACTTCAACCACATGAAAAAAATAAACAGTATTGTTTCATTTATTGTTCCCCCTATTTTACCTCCTTTCTCTTAACTATCCTATTTATTGAAAAAAATTCAAATGGGTCATCATGATATGTTTATCCCTTTATTGGATAATGATCTCCATTTTTAGAGAATGGGAGATTCCTTTCACATGGATATTACATTATTTTCTTCACAAATAACATATAAATAAAAAACTCGAAGTCTATGTGGGTGAACCTGATGTAGAAAAAAATAGTGTATAATCAAGGTGATAAATGTTTTCCATAACATAATTTTCATGTAATACCTTTTCTATACATCATTCAACGATGTCATGATTAGGGGAAAATTATGAAATAATTTTTTAACGATAAGAGTAACTTGCACCCATCTCAACAAAAAATCAGAAAGTTCAAGTGTAACGAAACACAACTTTTAAAAAAAACTTTTCAAATCATCATTATTTTCTTTTGAAAGAAAGGTAATAGAATCATCAAATCTATCTTAATTATTTAAACTCTTTAAATTTTCTATATCTTAGCATAAGTATACAATGATATTGAGAATAAGGAGGGGCCTCAATTGTTTTTTAGGAACAACAATCAGACTGAGAGTCCTCTCTCATTCATTCCTTATTCTTATTCTTCTTGGATTTTTATTAGATATTTTTTCTTCCTTATGTCCATTCTTCTTGAGTTTTGTAACAACTTTATTCTTATCTATAAAATCTTTTGATGAGGATGTCATCATTTCTTTATCTTTAGGAACATTGTTGTTATAATCCATTTGTTCTATATTGTCCATTCCTATCATTTTCTCAGTCAATATATTGGAAAAAGTTTTTATATCATTCCCTTATTTCTCATCTTCACCATTTTTGGGTACATTTTTTTTTCATAATTTCTCATATCTTCAGAAGTCTTCTTCTTCCTTTCTTATTTTACTTTCTTTACGACTCCTCCAATTTCCTAGCTAGTTCATTGTGTTTTGGCCAAAAGTATATTCACTATTTATTTTGGAATTTAGCAGATCTATCTTTCTTGACAAAAAAAATCCAGCTTCTGAGAATTATAAAGAATATTTTGTTGTGCAGGTAACAAAACAGGATGTCCTTTTTCAAGGTGCCCAGGTTTCTCACACCTTTCAAAATTAGTTTTCGAACATTGGAGCCTATTTTCAATATTTACTACATTCTTCCAAGATTTATTCAATACAACCTTCTTAGGCATCTTCTTTTCATAGAATTGAATTCCCCTCAAACCATGCATTCTATAACATGTGGAATAATAGTAGGGTTGTTGGTTGAACTAACACATATTCTCTTATGTCCAAATCCCCCACAATACTAGAAATGTCCATAAAAGGAGTATTTTCCTCTCAAACATTGATACTGTTTTGATTTTTAATGTGTTTCTCAGCCAACTTCATCTATATATTTTCTAATCCACAAAACTTTCTGTTATAAATTAGATTCTTCCTATTCTTCTCTTTATTATTGGAACTAGAAGTTTTGGAAACATTTATATATTCAGAATTTTTCATAAAATTCCCAACCTTGTTGGTCTTGGCCACATACATAACATTCCCGTATTTATTCTTTTCAAAAATAATTCCATTCTTATTCTCAACTTTTAAGTTAAATTATTTAGATCCTTCTCGGTTTTCTCATTATGAGAACATTCACCAACTTTAGTGGTAGTGTTTTCGAAACATAGACATTTCTTTTCATCTTCAGAGTGTTTTTTATGACAAGTTCCAACTCTTTATATTTTTCATTAAGCTTCTCTTTCAAATACATGTTAAGATTATTTTCATATTAAAAGGACTTATTAAAATCATCAATCTCTTTTTCCATCTTTTCTTCTCACCATAAAATCATAATTGGTTTCTTGAGCATTCATCTTCCACTTTTTTGTTTTGCTTTTCAAGTCTTCTGATCTTTCTCAGACATTATTTCAACTCTTCTTTCAAATGCATTTCAAGCTGAGTTTCTTCTCCATCAGGACTGCTGTTTCTGAATTCATCATCATTCATTATTACAATAAATGTTTTCCCCAGTATGCTAAATGGAATTTTCAGATTCATCTACACTTTTTTTCATCTTCTTCAGCACACCAACTTTGATTACTAGAAGAACATTCTTCATTAACTATTGAAATTAATGTGTTGTCTTCACCATCATTTGTTACATCCTCACTATCATCTTCCTTAGAAAAAACCTTCTCCTTTTGGATTTGGATAAACTCTTATCTTCCTTATTGGAATATCATTTTTTTATCACCCTTTTCCTTCCAAGATCTTCTAGGCCTTCTTTCTTTATCTTTACTTCCTTTTTAATCACTTTCTTATTCATTTCCTCTTTCTAAACAATTGGAAAAAAATGACCAATGGATCCACATCTGAAAAAAATTAAGGGATGTTTCCCTTTATACCTTCCTTTACCTCTTTTCACATTATTAGAAAATAAGGACAATATTGAATCAAGATTTTTACATATGTCATTTTCAGAGTCATAATCTCCAGCTTCTTATTATTCAAAAATCTTCTTTTTTTCTTGGTAGACTTAAAAGATATTTCTCTATAAACCTTTTTTTCTCTTCATAGAATTCTATTTTCTCATTTCATAAGTGATAAGAGTGATATGTAAATTATCAAGAGAAAATTATTTAGAATCTCTGTCTTCCAATGGAGAAAAGTTGGCATCAAATTTGTCAGGTAGGATTATCAATATCTTTTAAACTAAATTAGAATCATACAAATTTTTACCAAGACATCTAAAAGTACTTCCTATGAAATTTACCATGGTAAAGAAGTCCCCAAAAGATTCATTCTCATCCATCTTGAGATCTTCACACCTCAATCTCCATATTTGTAACTTTTCCTTCATCACTTTTGTACTGCCTTCATATATGTTTTTCAATTCATCCCATATAACTTGGGATATGGAAACACTTTTTACTATCAAGAATTCACATTCAAAAAGTTAGGACAATATATAATTCTTTTCCCTTTCATCATTATGAATATGTCTCTTATCGATAGCTATAAGTGTAATTTTATCAACAATGGGATGAAAACCAACTGTTGTAGTTTCAAGAACATTATAGCTAATAGAACTAAGATATGGATGAATTATATTTTTCTAGATATGATAGTTCCTTCCATAAAATATCGGAATAACTTTACTTCTCACATAGTTCACGTTCTCTATTAGCAAGTAATTGCAAAGGGAACCTGCCTTTGATACCAACTGAAAGTGCCCAATCTGAGTAATGTATCATCGAGAGGTGGAGGGGGTGAATCAGTGATAATATTTTTCTTTTATGTTTCTTTTCAATTGAAAACACTTGCTCCTCCTATTAGAAATTTCAATTACCGACTAAAAAACTTAACACACATCAACAGGAATATAAATATTTACAAGGTTCACTATTAAATAAGAATATTTATTTTCTTGGTATGGTTTGAAAATGATCCAATACCATAAAATTCACTAAGAAAAAAATCATTGGATTAAGAAAAGTAGGATATACCCTTACTATCATGTAAAACTCTGAAAAAATCCCTCTAGTGCATGTGCACCCTCCTAGCACAATAGGTTAATACAATTTCTTTCGTAAAAACTCATGTTACCTGTGCTTCTTTTCAAATCACTAAATGTATTCAATTTTAAAACAATTCTTCTCTTCCTTATCCAAAATAATGGTAATAACCTCAAAGTACTTTGATAAGAAACACTGAGTCAGATTTCTTTGAATTTGATTTTATAAAAACTAAGCTCGTAGTTTGATTCTTTCAAAACAAAGCTCCCATTACTATTGATTCAAGACCAAGAAAACATTCAGATTCTTTAAATAAAATCACACATTCTGATTTTATGATAGAAATAAAGAGAGTTGAATCAGAACCAATTCAATTACCTAATATAAATGTTGAGCCAATTAGAATATGAATGAATCAGCACCACCTAAAACAATTTTTAATCCAAATAGAATTGATCACACTATCTCTATAGAAACCCAGAGATTCTCTCTCTTCTCCAAGTCACACAAGTACAATGTACATCAAGTGTTCTATAGGTAACCCAAAACATGTTTTGGCAGGAATCCCAAAATAATTTCCCGCTCACTTAAATTAACCCAAATATGAATTTATCCTGAAATCTTATAGTAATTATGACTTCATCAACGCTTCTCAATTTTTCGTGAATATTCTACAATATTCATCTATTCTTTTCTAGACATCATTTTAAAATTTCAATATGATCACAATTAAATAGTAATGAATGGGTCTGATCAACTAATTTTGTTTCCTCATTCCAATTGGTGAATACAATTCTCAGAACCGATTTCAATCAAGATCTTATATTTGAATGTTAATCTCCCCCTTGAAAGATCATTCAGAAATATCCTTCCATTTTATTTTCCCTTGAACTACAAGAGAACCCATAATTCATTCACCAACATGTGCATGTATCATGACTCCCTTCACAACATAGAAAGCATTGATGATCAGCTTTAGCATCATCTGAATTCAATTGGAAAGTATTGTTACTTTTCATTCATTCTTGCTTCTTTCTTTTCATCTCAACCCAAGAATGATATTTTTAGAACATAAATAGACTAGATACTATTATCCTGAGTATTATGATATCATTTTACAATCATTACCTTTACTATCATTATGGTTATGATCATTATGGTTATGATCATCATGGATACAATCATTCTGGTTATAATCATCATAGATATGATCATTATGGTTACGATCATTATGGATACGATCATTCTGGATACGATCATTCTAGATACGATCATTTCTGGTTATGATTGCTGGTTATGATTGCTGGATATGATAAAATATAATCTGATAAGGTTGATCTTCCAAGATACGATGAAGAAGAATTATATATGATTCGTTCTCAATCGACACCATCTCATTACTTTTCTGCTACCCGAATATTATTGTTTTAAAAAATATCAGTGTATCATCTTCTTCCAGTGTCACCTCTTCTATTGACACCACTTAGATCAGCACCAATTTGCATCAGCATCACTTTTCCCATCAGCATCACTTTCATTAGCACTAACATTCCATCGGTACCACTACTTTTACATTCACCTAGAATCCAATTATTTTGAAAGACAATCAATACAATCTGGATACGATTGTTTTGAAAGACAAACAATAGAACTGCATAGGATTGTTTTCTGATTGTTTTGAAAACAATTGGAACTTCTTATTTCTATCTATCATCTAGATACGATAAATCTGAATACAATTCTTTTCGGAATGTTTTGAAAAACAATCGGTACCACTTCTTTCCTGATTGTTTGGAAATAAATATAAGTAGTATTTTATTCTTTTTTTTTGAAAAATAATCAGAACCAATTCTTTCATTATTGTTTTTAAAAACAATATGAATATGATTCTTTTTTGATAGACATCATCCCTTTCACTCCCACTTTCTTCCATCAAGCTTGCATCCAAAGTTCTCAATCCAACTTATGATTTATATGAAATAAAAATCAGAAAAGTATTATCACAATTAATTTAATTGTAGTCATAATGACTTCAATTCTATAACAAAAAATTTTTTTTCTCATCATATTCAAAGTGAATCCAATGACCATATACTTCCACTAATATGTTTTCACTTTCAAATCTTCTTCTTATCATTACAATGGACTTTCACAGTGATTCCTATTTCTTTTAAAAACATGTATCTGATTGTTTAGAAAGCATGGATCTGATTGTTTTTGAAAACATGGATGTAATTCCTTTAAAGAAACATCAATTTGACTATTTTGAAACCATTAAATTGTTTTTTCTGAAAATTAAATTAATCATAATACCTTTCTTTTTTTCTTTCAATCCCATTCAATACAAATTTCCATTCATCATCTTTATCAACATACTTTCGTTCTTCCAAAAATAGAGTTATTGACAAAAAATACAACCAAAACAAAACTTGGTCCTAACACTTGATCCATTATTGGATCCACTTGCAACATGAAAAACATGGGTGAAATTATTTCTTCTTGTATTTATTAGAGTTCCACTCCTACTCCACTATAAAAGGCCACCCCCTCTAGCCATTCCTCACGGCTCTCAAACATTTTAACTTAGGAAAATATATACTCATGTATGTTAATAACAATCAACACTTCATCCATGAATCCCCCTTTGTCCTGAAAGCCTCTCAAGGAAGACTAGGATAACCCAAAAAGAGTTACCCGATTTACAGGTAACCTCTTCTCTCAATCGCATTTCCTTTATTTCCCTTATTCACCCCTACAATATCATTATTCCATTATTGTATAAAAAATAGTATCCTACATATACTAGGATGTTTCTAATTAATTAATTATACCTACACTTACATAAACCACCATCTAATGGATATCAAACATACTGTTCCTGTGGACGGCGAATTACTGCCTCACGAAACGATGATTGTTCAATTCTCCGTTATCACTAATCAGGGTAGTCATTATGATGGATACTCTATTTATATATGTTATATATAATATATATTATTTATTTAATATTATTTATTAATTTTTACAACACATACCTTTTTAATTCATATTTGGTGTTAATGCAATAATCTTGTTTGAGGAAGTTTGGACTATCGCCCCCTCAGAACGATGTGATTCATTCACACACCACAATAAATTTATTAAAGATATGTTAAGTGTAATAAAATGATATATATAATATATTAATGATATTGGAATAATTATATATATACATGTATATATATATGTCATTTACATAAATTCTTTCAATATGATAATAAAAACAGGAACAACGTTCATGCATATGTACGACTTACCATCTCCATGAACGATGTATTCCATTTCATAATTAATTATGATATAGATTATTATAATATAAATATAGTAGATATAAATTATATTTATGTCTTGATCTACATTCTAAAATTATAATATAAGTACAAGGACCAACGATATAACAAATTAAGACACATGCGAAAAACAAAGCGAATATTACACGAAGTGAAACCTTAATATAAAATCGTTAACAAGTGGGTAATATAAATTCACAATCAAACCATATATAGTAGTAAATATAATAATTATATTCTGTAAAATATTTATAATAAACTTATTTTTATTATATATCAAACTTGTACAAGTACGGAGTGAGTCAAGAGACAAGGTAAGGGGATTTCATCTCACTATTAATTTCTATGAGATACAAGCTATGTTCACCACTCTTTTCTTTTGTGTGGTGTACGTATTTCTCTTGATTGTATTCTATGTATCATGTAATTAAACTTATGTGTATTCACATTCCTATTTTATTATCCATCTTTCATGTGGTTTAACTTTAAAAAGATACCAAATCAGTAAAATAGTTTTGTCTTGGTTTTCCTTCTTTGAGAATCTTGTTTTGTTGTGAAACTAAACTCTTTTTTGAGGTACATATACTTCCATTTTACATGTTAAATAATGAATCTCCATAATTTAATGATATATTAAGCTTCATCTAGTTACTGTTTTTTGAATGGATTGTATGATCCCATGTTACAGAGTTATAAGAATTTATTAATGCAGTCTCATCACTTTTTGAGACTCTTTATGTTTATACATACCTTGATGAAATATTATGATCCATATCTCAAGAATATTTATGAGTTTCTTTACACTATGTTTATTTTTGATATCCTCTATTTTTGGTAACATTTTCCACTCATTGGTACTTAAGATAATGTTTTTTTATAAAAACAAATATTACCATCTCTCTCTTCAGTTAGTAATTAATTGTATTTAAAACCAACATTTTTTAAAAAATTTAAAAATGATTACAAACTATCATGGAACATTATTTTCAAGGAAAAATGGATTTAATTTTTTTATTATCTTCCATTATTCCTTTATAATTTACCAAATATATATTTATGAAAAAGGGTTTTAATAAGTTTTATGTTATAAATATAAAATTTTATAGAATAAAGGATATTTTCCTCAATAAATTATTTTAAAAGAACCTTCAAAATTTCCCATAAAAGATAAAATCGATTGGTATTAATCATGAATTTATGGGGAAATTATTCAATATTTACATCCATATTCCATCATTGTATGGATTATTTTTTTATGGAATTATGTTTATAAATAATGTTTCTCTTTCATGGGTTATATGATTTTAAAAACCACTTATTTTAACAAGTTATGTTTATGATGAAATGATTATGAAACCTCTCCCTTTCCATAGATTATGACTTTTTTACATGTTTATGATACCCTTTTCATTTAATGGGTTATGATATGATTATTTATGATCTTGTGGAACATGTATGTATGATTTCATTATATGATTGGTGGGACCTATATCTCCCTCCAATGCATTGGGTAATGATTTATATCTCATGAGATAAACAGGGCTGGAATGAGGTGTTACTCAGTTCAGTAATATAGGGATGGAATGAGGGATAACTCAGTTAATTAATACTGGACTAGAATGGAGGTTCACCCAGTTTGATAAAGGAACGTTTCCACTAAGATGGTATTGGAACTGATTACTTAGCCACTATGGAAATCATATTATATGCTTATGGGTTTTCTACAATTCCATGTTTTATTCCTAGGTTATGATTTAATGGATTATAATATTTATTTCATTATGATTCCTTTTTTATGAACTACCAATATTTATGCCATGATCTCTGTGTTGATATTTTAGATGTAGTGTATGATATTATATCTTCATGATCATGTTCACATACCCTTATGCTCATGAATATAGTTACATGTATCCCTTGTTTACCCTTACTGAGCATTTGACCTCACCCATTTTTATGTTTCCTTCCCCAGATTATGAAGATATGTATTATGTGTGATGTGTATAAGAAGGGTTTTATTCAAGAAGAATCGAGTGGGAGATAATGTATCTCATTTATGTACCATTGTTTATGTTTCCATGTTTCCAAAGGCACTATAATAGTATGGTATTCCTATGTCATATTTTTTAATGTTTTGTGTATTCATTAAATGTTATGTAATTTTAATGCTTGAAAAGTAAGGGTATCTATATTTGGTATTAGAGGAAAAGTTTAGTTAACCTTTGGAAACAATTTTAAGAATACCATAGTGATATCCCTTGTTATATTTCTTTGTATATTTATAAGGATATCTCTAAGGATAAGTATAATAATGAGTTAATGTTTAGAAAAATGATCTGGAATTTTGGTAAAGGATAGGGTGAGTAGTTTCAAATAAATACATCCCTATTAGGATACTATAAGTGGATGTTGATCTGGGACATATATACCACATGGTAAGAAATCCGACAAGATGTTACGGTCTTGACTTGGGGTAATCGGGTGCACGACAATGGGCCTTTCAACACACCTAGCTTGATACTTCTGGGGGATATTGCTTTGAAAATTAACAAACTCTTCCCAAACCATCATGATGGATTTAGATATAATTTACCTATGAATAATTTTGGATAAACCCAAGTTGTCATGATTTAGAAATCATATAAGTAATTATTTTCAAAGATATGTGGTTTTCTGCTATGATACGTAATGCTCACACAATTCTTATGGTTTTAGTCAATGGTGGGAACCAGAAGGAAACGAACTAATGTCGAATGTGATGAAAGATTTTTTTATTAGTAGTTAAGTGGGGCGATCACTAGAGTGAAATATTATGGTGATCATGCCTAATCAGTTTTCATGGAACATGATTAACAATTTCTACCTTAACCAACTCTCAAACTCACCAAGGAAGAGGAAGAAGGAGTTCACTGATAGGTCATGTAATGTAGACCATGGAGGATAAGACGATTCAGTTTCCTTTGGTAAAATAATGTGGAATTAATCACCTAATCATATTTCTTAGAAAAAGAAGAATGTGTTTTAACTGCAGAAAATAAGTACACAAAGATAGTGAATGTAGGGGAAAAATAGAGTTTGGTTAATAAAATGGATGGGAATTTTGGCCTCCATAAGTCATCATCAAATGTTATGTGTTTTAATTTTAGAGAAAATGTTTGTTTAGAATCAAAATGTCTCAAGAGGAATGTTCTTGAAGTGAATCAGCAAGCTGGTGTGAGTAATGGTAACATTATGGATGATGATGAAACTATAAATGAAATTTATAAGGAAAGAGGTATTATAGTTTATGGATTAAGGTTAAAGTAATCAACGTATTTATATATTTGGATTCAAAAGATATAAATGATGAAATAAACAAATAATATTCTACATATGTTTTTTTCACTCAGTATTTACATATTTATGTTGGACTAGTGAAGTGATTTAATGACAAGATGTTATTTTTTGACCAAGGTAAGGTAACCCTTAATATGTACTTTATTATAAGAGAATGTAGTATAGATAAAAATACATGGGATATGATTAAGTAAATTAAATAGTATTGATTAACTTTAAACTATGTAAGGACTTTTTTATATGTGATTTTTTCTACCACTAATGAAATTTAAAACATTTTTGGATTTAAGGAGTAAATCCAATATACTTTGGAATGAGGAAGCATTCAGGTTTTCCAAAAGGATTTATGGTAATTCAGGTTGTTACCATGTTACACGTGAATATATGATGAGGCTATTCACATGTTTGGAATGTGACCACCCATAGATACATTGTGATATATTAGGGATTCAATATTAATCTGATTTCCTGAATATCTTTCAAAATTTTCATATTTTTCATCTTTCAGAAGGGTTGTAAGGTTAACTGATCATGAAAATTTTATGTAAAACTTCAGAGGAAGTATTTGTTCACTATGATTTTCATGAAAATTTTGGTTAAAATTATAATCATAGATTAACCTTTTTTTTAAGGATTCCATTTTATATATTATATTAATGTGGTTTTAAAAAAAGGCATCATGTAGGTTGGGTGACAACCAATCAAGTACAGCAAGGTCATGAGTCTTAAACCCATGACCATAAGATGATATGGGTTTAATGCCTACAACTAGTCTACACAATGTCCTAGTTAATGTATAATTATTTTTTTGAATAAATATTTATGATGAACCAGTATTGTTGCTTTTTATTTTTATAGATTAACACATGTTGATTTTTTAAGAGACAAACAATTAAACTTCTTATTCTTTTGTGGGCCTTAATATCAATTAAAATTATATTTTACTCAATTTTTCATTAAATTTAATTTCGATAAATTCATTACATGAGGTAATTCATGTAATATAAATTGGTCAAGGAAGAATCCAAGAAATAAATTTTTTTTATAGAAATTTATCAATAATTACCCAACATTCTGAATTATAATAAAAAAAATATTGTCTTAATACCTTAATTTTCATTGTGATGATAGCCTTTTATATCATCACATATTTGTGACTTTGAAGCCATAAACATTACCTTGATCATATAAGTTTTTATTATTGATGACCTAAATCAATCCCTATAAATATTTATGCTTTTCCTCCATATCCAATCTTCACTCCCAAAATATATTCTCTTATGTGGAAACCCAATTATATGTTACTTTGGGTAACTGTTCTGGTTCTAAATTTCCCTTTTTAAGAGATGTTTTAGTATATATTTTAAAAATGTGGGTTTCTATGAATAAAACTATCAAGTATTAATGTTTTGATAACCCAAAAAAATTTCGAGGGAGAAATTAATTTAAAGGGGATAGAATGTAACACCTCGATATTTTGGTAAATTTTTTTTGTTAAATTAAGTTATTCTTTTGATATTATTCATTTCATGCATCACTGAAAATAAATATTCACCAAGTAAAACATTAATTACAAAACATGGCATATGTTACATGAAATCCCAAATTGCTATATGTTAAACGGAACAATAAGTATAGCGTACATTACACACAAGATTGACATTCCTTGATGGCATGTGTAACATTTAAAACTATGTGTCACCTTACTGTAATATATTATTTACAATATTATTATAATTGAATATAACATTTCCATTAATTTGATATATATGAAATAGTGATAACAAAATTATGAAAATATGTGGTTTAAACAAATATAATATGAATTCACATGTTACCAATTAATGAATATCGAAACCGATTGAATATAAAAAAAATTATAGTCACAAATATATTTTAACCTATTAAATTAAATTAATTAAAATTGGTATGTTATATTAATATAATACATATATAATATATAATCAATCAACTGTTATTGATATTCATGCAATATATTCTATAGAAATAAGATAAGAACAAACCCAATTTTATGCATAAAAACCTATTTTTTTAATAAAGGTAGTTTTAACACCATTTAATGGAGAACCCATTTTAAATAAATTTTTTTGAACTTTTATATATTTAATATGCCAATTTTAATTTTTCATTATAATATATACATAAAAATTAAGGTAGGATAATTTTTTTTATTTTTTGAAAAGGTTGCCTCTTTTAATGAATAGTTAAAAATAATGGATTTTATTTCAAAACTACTCTTTCATAAAATTTATTTATAAGGTAAAATTATATTTTTAAATGGTTTAAAAGTTTTGTAATATAATATTTTTCAAATTTGATCAAATTTAGATTGTTGGAACCAATTTAATGTTGGACTCGTGATGCTCCCGACAATGGACCAGAACCTCGCAGTTCCCACTAACTCATGGGATGCACTCAACTGGGCTACGAACTTGGCTGAGTTCAAGCACTGTCCCCCTGCAAGTAGGGGATTTAATCTCGCATCCCCAGAGATTTGAACCCGGGGTTGACTGGAATAATAGCCACTGTGGATCATCTTTGGTACCACTAACTTAGTGGTACTCGTGATGCTCCCAGATGGCTGTTAAGCCTGAGGTCTCTAGTTCGAATCATCGGAGAGGCGTATTAAATCCCAGTAGGGCTTCGGGATAGTACTTTGCACCGGCCAAGAAAGTGGCCCAGGTGAGCCCAGTTCCTGAGTTAGGGGCTAGGGGTGCACGACCTGTGAACTAATTAGTGGCGTATGGTCAGATAAAAAGGCACTTTTTGTTGGACCTATAACGCTCCCGACAATGGACTAGAACCCCCAAAGCCCACTAACTCATGGGATGCACTCAACTTGGGCACTAATTGGGCCGGGTTAAAGCACTATCCCCTACCAATAAGGGATTTAATCTTGCCTCCCCAGATATTTGAACTTGGGGATGACTTGCATAATATCCTCCCGTGAGGATCTTTGGTACCACTAAGCCATTGGCCTAGTGGTACCAGAGATGATCCCCATTGGCTATTATGCCAGTTAGCCCTGGGTTCAAACCTTTGCAGAGGCGAGATTAAATCCCCTGCTGGCAGGAGGTCAGTGCTTAAACTCAGCCCAGTTAGTGGCCCACATGAGTGCATCCCATAATTTAGTGGGATATGCGTAGTTCTAGTCCATTGTCCGGAGTATCATGGGTCTAACAAAAGGCCAAGTGGTACTAGAGATTCTCCCTGGTGTCTATTATGCCAGTCATCCCCAGTTTCGATTCTCGACAGAGGAGATATTAAATCCCCTGCTGCTAGGGAAAAAATGCTTGCACCCGGCCCAGTTAGTGGCCCAGTTGAGTGCAACCCTAGTGAGTGGGATCTGTGGGGTTTTGGTCCATTATCGGGAGCATCATAGGTTCAACATTTAACACTAAAATTGGATAAAAAACATGTCAAACTTTTGTTAATTTCTACTTTAAAAACACGTAGTGTCGTCCTGATAGTGGGATTAATTTTAAATTAATTTCTGCCACTTCTGTGATTAGAATTTGGTAAAATATCTTCAATATTTAGAATAAAAATAATTTCTAATTTCTAGTAAGTTCAATTTTTTTACCAAAATTATTAGTGAATGTAATTATAATTAATTACACCATCTGGTGGAAAACTTTGGTTAATAATGTACTAACCCATAAATTTAAGCCCAAAACAACCTAGAGACTTGTACAACACCCATTTTATTTCTATGTTTAGATCCTATAATCTATTTTTTTTCCATTGGCCCATTATTGGATACAATGAAAATATTTGAAATGTGGGTGGAGTTCTCTATTCAAATATTTTCAATAGTGTCACTCCTCCTCCACTATAAAAGGCCACCACCTCAACCCATTCATCACACCTATCTAACCTTTTATGTTCAAAAAATCTCATACAAAGTAGCCTAAAAACAATCCTACCTTGATCATTGAATCTTCACTTTGTATAGAAAGCCTCTCAAGAAATAATATTTTCATAAACAAAATGGAGTTACCTGATTTAAAGACAACGTCTTCTCTCAAGCTCCTTACCTCTATTTCCATTATTCACCCCCTCCAATATCTTTATTCCATTATTATGTAACAAAAAACTGCATCTTAAATATACTATGATGTTTTATGAAAATATATATACCTAAAATTACACAAAACTCCCTCTAATGGATATCAAACATATTATTTCTGTGTATGGAGAACTACTACCTCACGAAATGATGACTGTTCACTTCTCCTTTACCACCAATCTTGGTGACCATTATGATGGAAAATATATTTATATACGTTATATATAATATATATTATGTATTTTATATTTTGTATTCATTTTTATAATACATAATGTCTTTACTTCCCATTTGGTGTTAATATTCTAATCTCATTTGAGGAAGTGTGCACTACCGCCCCCTCAAAGCAATGTGATTCATTCACACAACACATGGAATGTATAAAGGTTGGGTTTAGTGAAATTATATGATAAAAATAATATATAAATGATATTGGAATAATTATATATATACATATATACACATATGTCATTTACATACTTTCTTTCAATACGATAATAAAAACTGAAATAATGTTCATGTGTACGTACTGTTTACCGTCTCCATGAATAGTGTATTCCATTTCATAATTCATTATGAAATAGATTATTTTAATATAAAAATAATGTATTGAAATTATATTTATATCATGATTTTAATTATGGAATCATGATATAATTATAAGGACCAACGATATAAGAAATTAAGACACATGCGAGAAACAATGTGAACATTACCCAAAGTGAAACCCTAACATAGGATCGTTAAAAAACCGGTAATATAAGGTCATAATAAAACTATATATGGTAATAGATATAATAAAATTATTCAATAATATATTTATATTAAAATTATATTAATTATACAATAATCTTGTATGAGTGTGGAGGAAGTCAAGACACAATGTAAGGGGATTTCATCTCATGTTTAATTTCTGTGAGATACAAGATATGTTCTCCACTCTTTACTTCTATGTGGGGTTTGTAATATCAATGATTTTATTCTATATATCTTTAAATTAAATTTTTGGGTATTCACGTGCCCATTTTATGATCCTTTTTTCTTTGGGTTTAACATTCAAAAGTTACGAAATTCGTAAAACAGTTTTGTCTCAATTTGCCTTCTTTGAGTTTCTTGTTTTGTTATGAACCTAAACTCTTTTTTGAGGTGCATATACATCCATTTTACATGTTATTTCATTAATATCCTTATTTTAATGATATATTAATAATATTTTAATTTCCATTTCTTAAATGGAGTGTATGATCCCAAGTTATCTAGTTATAAGTGTTTTTTGAGACAATATCATCATTTTTCAAGATTGTTTGTGTTTATTCTTCCCTTGATAGAATATTATGATCCATTTATCACTATTATTCAAGAGTTTCCTTAACATCTATTTATTCATTATATCCTTTATTTCTAGTACCATTTTCCCTTTTTTTACTAATGATAATGTTTTTTATGTAAAATCTGACTGTCTCCCTCTTCAGTTAGAAATCTATTGTATTCGAGAACAATGTTTTTGAAATTTTTTTCAAAATTATTTTAGAAGATACTTAGAGATCATTTTCAAGTAAAAATAATTTTAATTTTTTTATTGTTTTCAAAGCTTCATTTATATGTTTTCAAAGATATTTTAAAGAAAAATTTCTTAAAAAGTATTTATGTTACAAATATAATTTTTTATAGAAGAAAGTATATTTTCCTCAAGAAATGTTTTTTAAAAGATATTTCAAAATTGAGCACCATATAAGATAACATCCATTGGTGTTAATCATGACTTTATGTGAATTTTATTCAATATTTACATTCTTTTTATTTTTCTTAATGGATTTTTTAATGGCATGATGTTTATGAATCTTGTTTCTCCTTCACAGGTTATATGATTTTGAAATCCGCTTATTTTCACACATTATGTTTATGATGAAATGATTATTAACCCTATATATTTCTATGGGTTATGATATGATTACCTTTTTATAATATCAATTTCATTTCATGGGTTATTATATGATTATTTATGATCTTGTGGCACATGTATATATGGTTTTGTTTTGTGAAGGGCGGGACCTATATCTTCCTCCAATGCATTAGGTAAAGATTTATATCTAATGACATAAATAAGGATAGAGTGAGGGTTTAACCAGTTCATTATTATAGGGATGGAATAGGAGATCACTTGGTTTAGTAATACAGGACTGTAATGGAGGTTTACCTGATTCGGTAATGGAATTTTTCCACTAATATGGATCTGGAAGTGATGCCTTAGATACTAGAGAAATAATATTATATTCTTATGTGTTTTAAAAAAATTATATGTTTTATTCCTATGTTATGATTTAATGTATTATGCCATTTATTTGATTATGATTCATGTCTTATGGCCTTCCATTATTTATTCTATGATCTCTATTATGATCTATGATATGTAGGGTAAGATCGTATGTCTTCATGATCGTGTTCTAATACCCTTATACTAATGACTATGTTTACATGTATCCCTTGTTTAACCTTAATAATAATTTGAGTTCACCCATTTTTATGTTTCCTTCCCCATATTATGAAGATATTTATTATGTTTGATGTGTCTATAAAGGGTTCTTGTAAAGAATAACGTAGTTTTAGATAATATATCTCATTTATGTACCAGTGTTTATGTTTCATTATTTCCAAAGGCACTAGACTAGTACAGTCTTCTTACACCTTTTGTGTAATTTTTTTATATTAACAAACTGTTAGGTAATTTTAGTGTTTGAAAAGTGAGGGTAACTATAAAAACACCTACAATTTAATCAATAGCATGAGAATAATATGGAAATAATAAAGGATTATCAAATAATTCCATATTTAATAACATTATCTTAAAACTAGTCTATAGATTTTATGACTAATAGAATAATTACATTGAAATAAATAGTTGATATCATAATGAGGGAATACATAATTTTGGTCATCTAAAACATAATTTTAAGACCTTTAAAAATCTGATTTATATATAAGGGTAAAAACCCATCTAATTTTTTTTTAAAAAAAATTTCATGACACATTTCAATGCCTCAAGGGGTTATTTATAACCAGGCCCCACCTATCATATAATAATTACAACTAATTACTCATATGAAAATGGTGAAACATAACCATCATATACATTTTTATTTAAAAAATAACATAAAAAATGATAATACCTACCCCAATCAATAAGTATAATCATATACAATCCAGAGTAATATGACTGGTATCAAACTACTACATTCCTAGTAATATTTATCGTAAACCATCCAGAGAAAAAATAAGGATTTTATAATTATATTATGTACCTATTAGATCATAATTACAATAAAAGTTGATGAATAGAAATACCAAAATAATTTCATTAAAAATATTTTTGAAAAAATAAGCTTTCTACTTTGAATGCTTTCCCAAAAAATAAAAGTTAAAAATATAATTTGAAAATACTTTTCTTGGAAAATAACCTATAAAAACAATAAATTAATCTTTAAAATATTTATTTTTCATGATTATAAGAAATTATGTTCCTTTTATACACATTAAAACACAGATTCCATTCTCATTTTTGGAAAAAGTCAAATAGAAAATATTTGGAAAATGAAAAGAAGAATTGCTTCAAACAAAATTATAAAAATTATAATATGGGTAAAATTTTAATTATTTTTAATAATATTTTTTAAATCATTTTTTGAAAATGTGGTTTTGGAAGAAAAATTAGTTTCAACCGAAAAGAGAAACAATCATACATTTTCTTAAAAATATTTTATCAATTATTTTAATTACTAAATAGTGGGTAAATTTTAATATTAAATTAATTTTTTTTATTATATATTGGATATGGAAATTAGTTTAATTTATGATATAAATATCAAATAATTCTCTTAAGGGAGACAAAGAAAAATAATTGCTAATAATGATGAGATTGCGAAATAAACTCTTACGTCTTTATTAACATTTTAATCATAAGACACGTGACAGAAATAACAAAATATTAAACTTAAAACAACCTAAATAGAATTATATTAACGAAATATAATATCAAAAAGATCATTATATACACCATGAAAAAGAATAGTTTCGGAATATAAAGTATCTCTTACGGAAGTAAAAGTGAGACGAGAAACCTTTACCTCAGGTTTGAATGAATTTGTATATGTATTAACCTCATAAATAATAAATATATTTTTATTATAAATATATTATATAATAATAATCATTTATCTCATACCATATATGTTTTAATTAAAATATTATATTACCCGTTTATTAACAATTCTTTGTTAAAATCACTGTTTTTGGGTGATAATTACTTCATTTTTCATGTATGCTTTATGTTTGTAATTTTGGTAATTTTAATTTTATCATGGTTAAATAATATAAATAATGTTAAACATGATGTAATTTCCATATATATTCATTATATATGTGTTTTGATTAATCAAATAAAGTTAGAGATGTAAAATGGATTACACAGTTCCGGGAGATGGTAGGCCGTACATACGTTTGATCATTGTTTCCATTTTTCCTCATAGATGGAGTGTAGGTAAAATAAATATAACTTTTCCTTTAAAGATAATTATTATTAAATATTAATTAAATACATCCTTTTTTCCATCCATGTAAAAATAAAATTAATAACATTTAACCTCGCTATGTGGAGGCAATAATCCTCATGTATGCATGAGCGATATTCTTGTTACCAAAAAATTGTAAGGTAATAAGTTACCTGTGATATTATATTTATATAAGTATTTTTAAATCATAAATATCATATATTTTAAATAAAATTATATAATCTACATTTAATGTGAATCATAAGAAAAAAAAACAAATCACATAATTTCGTGAGATGGTAGTCCACCACATGCACGAGCGACTTTATCGTATCCCCCAAAAAATGGAAAATAAGAAGGTATATTTGATATTTAAATTCCAAAATTAAATTAATGAAATAAATATCATATAAATATGGTAAATATACAATTATATCTATCCATTAAAAGTGGTGATGGAAAATTAATTACATCGATTCGTGAAGGGGTATCCCACCATACCCACGATCGACGGTTTAGTTTCACATTTGTTGGAAGTGGAGATGTATATGAGATATTTCATTAAAATAATAATATATTATTTTATATAATATTTTGGTGTTATTATGTTATCATATTTAAAGTAATATTGATTGATGTGGAAGAAAAAATAAAAAAAATATGCACGATTAAGAATTTTACCCCTTCTTCAGAGAGCCTCATTAGGTTTATACCTAAATCACTTTTAGGAGGGATTCCAAATAAAAATATGGAAACTAGGATTTTTATATGAAATTAATAAATTTTTTTTCTGGCATTGTTTCAACAAAATGGTTTTCTATGTGTGAATATGGGTGGATAGGGGTGGCCTTTTATATGTGTTGGAGATGACACCCATGGAATATTTGAAAAGTTAAATTGATATCCATGTTTTCCAAATTCCAAAAGTCAAAAAAATGGTTTATTAACCAACATTATAGATTATAGGGACGTAATATGGCAATAAAATGGGTTTTTAAGTAGTTATATGTCATCTTTAGCCTTGTACTCTTATTTTAACACCCGATAAATCCATTTTTAACTTAACCATGATAATTATGTTTTTCTATTTCCAATATTAATTATGGTAAAAAATTAAGTTGAACATATTAGATAATATAAATTATTATTATTCCAAATATAGAATCCGTTTTTCTAAATTCATTGAACATAAGTGGAAAATTTTTATTTATAATTAAACTGCACATGTGCAAAACAGAGGTTTTCCAAAGAGAAAATTATCATAAGTATAAAATGTTTTAATAACTAAATTAAATATTAAATTGATTAACATTACCTAAATTAGTAAAATATTTAATATATTTTAAATAATTTCAATTTAAAACCAATATAAAATATAATTTAACTTTGAAAATAATTAAAAAGAAAATGGAGGTTTCAATAAAAATTATTGCTTTCACTATTCATCTAAAAAATAAATATTTTGAAGAAAAATACCATACATTCATCCAAAGATAATTATAAAATTTAGATCAAAAAAATATTTTATTTTTTAAAATCAATTTTCTAAAATTTCAAAATTGTAATTTTAAATTATGTCTGCAAAGTGTGTATAAGCTGCATTTTAGAAAAATACTATTTTTCAGAAAACAATTATTTTTCTTTAAAATGAATATTATTTTAATTCTAATAATTATATTACCGTTGAATTTATTTTATAAATGTGTAAACCATATAATATTCATAATTTAGTTACTACTTTACATACCTACAATCTTAGTGACTAGGTTATAATGGTTATGATTAAATAATAATATTTTAATAGTGTATCATGTTTCATTCAAACCTAGTGTTGCATGAATTGAATGATACCATTGAGATTGAATATATTTTAAAATAAATATATCATAAAGTCTTAGGTTATTACATTATGTTATAATATTGTATTTTTATGTCATACAGGTTGTCAAACATGGTGATCCTCTTTTAAAATATCAAGGTATTCAGTTTACCCCATTAAATAAGTTACATCCACACAATTTAATCTTGATCTCGGTAAACATGGGTTTGAAATTTTGAAAATTACTTTCTTAGAAAACCAAGTCATAAATGGTATTAATAAAAAACCTCTTGATAAGAGAGTAAGAGAAGTATGAATGTATTCTGGAATAATATATACCAAGCTTCTAAATACTATTAAATATGTAGAAAGAGAAGATATAGACATAGAAAGAGCATAAAAAATAATAGAGTGACATATATTATTGATTGTAAGAAAATGAATGATCTCGAATTTTTTATTACCATAAATCCATAAATATATGATGAGATAAGTGACTATTTGATTCACTAGAAATTAAGATTCTAGGATAACATTTGTGTTTCAAAATCATTTTACTGGAGTTGAGGAATTCCTTTACCATCTTGACTAAGAACATAAGAAAATAGAATTACCATATATCAATATGTTTTATAGTAACAATTTCTTGCTTTTATTAGGATTAATTCATTTAATACTTCCTCTATTACTCTAAAAAATGAATATCCAATAGAGATTAATCCTAGAGCACTAAAATTAACATTTAACATATCATTAAATCACTAAAAGAAGGACAAGTCATTCCTCCTATCTCTAGATATTTTCAAAAACAGAAATTGATTGCACAATTCATACATTAATCTATAATACCTCAGTAGTAATCTCCCAAACTTTAACGTAATCTATTTCATAAATGGTTAAACTTAAGACTAATATAAAATATGTTTGACCAAATTCAATGTCCAAAAATTTAGAAGGAAGGTCCTTAAATCAACATATTCACCAGACAATATTATGTGGTTCTTAATGTCACATTAAACAAATATGAATACCATGATCACCATAAAACCGTAATGAATGAAATCATTCTTTAAAAAATAAAAACCTCATATTTTCATGTATCTCCCATAAATCTAAAGATTATGTAATGTAACACCCCAGGTAAAAAAAGAATATGACATTTTCATATTTATCCATATTTCTAAATAAAATATTAATATTACTTTAAAGGGAATGCTATGCTCAAGGGCGTACCCAATACGCAACAACGAGTTTCATTGAAATCTTACATTGCACTCTAATAATAAAAAATATTATTTTAAAAGGTAGTTAACTCCTAGTCGTTATAGTGGTGGGAATGATCAGAACTAACTACAAAATGATTATATATGTTTGTCAAATATTTTTACTTTTATCCAATAAATGTTGGAGGCTTAAAATGAAAATGAAACCAATTTTAAGCATAAATCTTCTAATATTCATTAAAAGGTCGATTAACCACATTTTGGTGGAGAACCCTTTTTAAATATACTTTTGAATATTTTATTTGACAAAATAAAATCCTTCTGTAGAATCTGGACATCAAATTTTACTGTGTAAAATTTTGTTATTTTTTTGATAAAGATCATTTTTATTGAAAATGTTGCATTTTAATTCAAAACCTCATTTTAATCTGATTTATTTATATGGACAGATTATATATTTAATTTATATTAAAGTGTATTTAGAATATATTTTTACCATTTAATCTAATGGTGGTCATTGGAATTAATTTCACTTTGAAATTGGACTTAAACAAGTGTCAATCTTTTAATAGATATTATTTGTTAAAATCATGCTATTTGTTTTGACAGTGGGAATTAATTATTAAATTAATTAATTCAATATATATTTTTTGAATTTTTTAAAATAGACATCATTTTTGAATTCGGAATATCAAATATAGCTTAGGGTGAATTTTTGGTATTTTTCGGAAAGACTTCAATTTTTGATGAATAGTGAAACCACTAAGTTGTAGTTTAAAAACTGATTTTTCGTTTAAATGAAACATTACCACTTCTGTGATTTAAATTTCAAAAATCCGACATACATGGTTGTCATTAGGATGTAAAATGTGGTTCAATGGGATTAAAATAATTTTTTGGTGAATAGTAACTTTTAAGTTTTTAATCGTGATTAGAGGTAATTAGTGTAATTAAAGGTAAAAAATAATGTTTTAATAATATGAAATGACCTAGAAACATGTCCTACCCTCATTGGATGTGTCATTTCTGACCAATACAATCCATGAGTCAACTTGGGGACCCCATGGAGCCACTTTGGTTGGAAAATGACATAAATAACTTTTTATTTAAAGTTAAAACAAAAATGTCACAAGCATGAGTTGTTTTACTGAAACGATTTTTAAATGGGGTTATACAATTCATATTTTTGACTATAAATATTCATTAGAAATCTAAAAATATTTCCTATATCGTGATAGTTTTTTATAATTTTTAGACTTTAAATAAATTAAATTATTTATGACATCAGGATGATGCATCGATTATCTCATTAATAAAGAATTTAAAGAAAATGAAAAGATAATGTTAAATCTATAACTTAAACTTTTCAAAGACTTATTGGATGAGTATATTTAGAACCCATACCACATTATCCTCTAAATACATCAGTGTGGGACCGTTAAAATCCGAAACTCATTTGCAAATAAAGTAACATTTTGTAACTTTCCAGGAGTGCCCCTCCTCTGCTCTTATAAAAGGCCCCCACCTCTACCACCTTACCCACACCTCTCAAGCCTTTGTCTCAGCCAAACCCTGCTAATTGTGTCTCTAAACATCCCTCTATTAATCATAGAAGCCTCATATTAGGCAGAAGTCTTCCCATGGAAGCCTTTGAGCTCAAATCAAAGAGAGTTACCCGATTTTAAGGTAATGTCTTCACTTGTGTTCTTTTGTTTTATTATGATTCTCCAACCCCCTAAACTATTTTTTTCATTTCTTTTGTAACATTTCCAGTATCTTCAACATACTAGGATATTGTTATCAGAATTATTCTAGCTACACTTACACACACCTACATCTAATGGTTAAGGAAGAAACTATTTTTGTGGATGGTGAATTTCTGCCTCACGAAACGATGATTGTTCAATATTCTTTTAATAACTTCAATGGTGGCCATTAAGACGTCACTATATTTATATATGATATATAATATGTTTATTTTTAACTTAAGATTCAGTATTTTTCATTTATGGCATACCTTTATGGTTTCCATTATTGTTAAACGTGATATCTTCATTTTAGGAAGTGCGGACTGCCACCCCTCAAAGTGATTTGATTCGTTAATACCATATGTGGTACGTATAAAGGATATATTTAATTATATTATATATGATACCATAATGGAATTATAATACTATTATGTATCATTATGTTTTAATTCCATTAAATAAGAAATAGAAATGGAAGTAGCATTCATGCGTACGTACGGCTTACCGTATCCATGAACGGTGCATTTCATTTCACACCTCTAAATGTTATGTAATATTATAAATTCATGAAAATAATGGATATATATTATATATATTATATCTACATAATGAATATAATTCTGGATATAATATATATTTTACCACATGAACAACTTGTAATTATAAAGAGTTTATTTTTGACTCAAGTAGCAATGATCTACAAAATGACCATTATTAACTTAAATAATTACATAGTGTTCATAGAATGGTAGTAAGTGATATAAAAGGAATAATGAACTTGAAAATGTTCTTAATAAAGTTTAAATTAACTCAAGTTTATTATTCAGGAGGTTAAAGAACGATCGAGTTAAGTCGGACCCGAGGTAAGGGATCCTACCTTTCTCTTCCTTTTTAAGTACTCTCTTTTATGTCATTTCTTTTAAGCTCATCTTTAATATGTTTGGGGATGTTATTTTTTATTCCTAATTCTGTAATTTTTATGTTAATATTATGAGAGACCCTATATGATCTCATAAATCTATTTTTGGAAGTTCTAATTGGCACCGTTAGGCTGCCGAAATTTCGTAAGGGTTTTTTATCTCACTTTGTGTTTTCGTGAGATTCATGCTACATTTTCCAATATTTCCTTTTGAGTGGTGTATTTACTATCCATTATTCTACTATTTGTGTAACATAATTTCTTTTATGATTATTTACATCAATGTTTTATAGTCTTTCTTTAATGGGGTGTACGTTTCAAAAGTTACCCAACTCGGTTAGGGGACCTTTCACCCTCCTCTTTTTAAAATACTTCTTTTGTTATGTCTTTTAATTTTCATCTTATTATGTGAGGATATGTTATTATATATCCTTATTTCCGTAAATTTTATTTCCAAGTGATGAGATACCCTTTATCTCTCTCATCAACTCTTTTTCTAAAATATGATGTGACGCCGTTAGGCTGTCAGGGGAACTTCTTAACCCAATTTCGATTTCTTTGGGTTCAACTTGTAGTTATTGAATATGTCATCCTTTGAATATCTGTGAATGAAATTTGATTATTTTACACTTAATATACATGTATATTGGGTGTTTTTATTTTTTTCACACATAATTATGAGATTTATTTATCCTTAATTTAAGGATACCTTCTTTATAATGGATTTCATATCATTTTACATTTCTATTGAGACTTTATTGTTGTTATGCACCAGTTCACTCTTATATGGTGTATATACAATCATTTTGAATATTATATCATGAATCCCTTTATTCTCATGATATTATATAGTTTTGATTAAATGTTATCCCTCAATTATTGTATTCAAGTGTCCCTCATTTTGTTAAAAACCCTTTAAGTAAAATATCGTTTTAAATGTTTTAATGATTTATTCTTATAAATATTTCTCATTAATATCCATGTTTTCAAAATGGTTTTAAGGATTTATTTATATGGATATTAATGGTTTAAAATGTTAAAATATTCAATGTGGTATGGGACACTTTGATTAAAAAATCCCTTTATTAAATGTTTTAAATGGGTTTGAAAATGGTTTTTAGAATGGTTTCATTATTTCAATATCTTAAAAGGTTATATTGTTATTGCAATGTGGGAATGTTATATTTCCTTTATTCTTAAGTTATGTTCTATGATTATGTTATGGTTCTTGGGAATTGTTATAAAGACGGGTGGTTCCGTGATAAACTAAGGGCGGGTGAGCCCGATATAGCTCTCCAATGCATTGGGTAACACGAAGGAGTTAAACGTTAAGGTTTCTCCCAAGAGATTTAGGGAATATACTGCGATTGGTATTCCAAACATAACCAAGAGGGTTACTCTATACGTAATAATGTTATGAATGCCTCGAGTTACCTTTATGTCTTATGATTTCTATGATTTATTCATGATTTTATGAGGTATGTTAAAGTGATTATGTTTTATGGGTAAAGTATGATTTCATTCTTATGTATATATGTACTCATGTTTCCTTTCCATACTTTTTATAACCCTTACTGAGCTTTTTATGCTCATCCCAATTTTTTGAAATTTTTTTTACGGGTCAAGGTAATGGTACATGATATGATGATAGTGTCAAGGAAGTGTCAAGAAAGAATACATGTTTTATTTTAAATATGTTTCATATCGTTTATGTAACCACTTTGTTTAAATGTGGAATGTAATGCAAGTTTTATGCTCTAATTCTCTAAAACTCTAAACCTAAAAAGATCCTCAATGGGAATTATTTCTTTGTAATTCAATATTAAGTAATTTTATAAGTTCGGGGCCTTATAGTTGGTATTAGAGGTCGGTTTAGATAACTTTATAGGTTAGAGAGTTGTTTAAGAAAAAGTGACAAGTTGTGTATAACCACAATGGTTAGTATATTAGATGGAGTCATCATTTTTTTTGAAAGTTATAATGAGTTTGAGATAACTTGGACAAGTATATCTTGGTGTTTATCTTCCGCTTTTTTATTTGATGATTTTATTGTTATACTCACACTATACTTTTTGGTTTTAGTAAATGGATGGATCTTGAAGGCACCAAAGTAACAGTGGATTTGAAGAAAACTGTAATAGTTTTATGAAAGAACAACTGAATGACATGGGAGCTGCAATGAGAACTCTTGTGGTTATCCTCAACCAACTATCTAGAGTCATGATTGACCACCTGAACCTTAGTGATTTTTATAAGGCATCGTATATGCGAGAAACAAATCCCTACGGAAGTTCAGGTAATAATCATAAAGGTAAGTATGTTCAAAAACCTATGTGTCAAATATGTGGAAATAAATAGATAGGAAAATATTTCAAAGGGACAAAAAGATGCTATAGATGTGGAAATGAAGGTCATAAAGCAAGAACCTTCCATGGAAAAAGGAAGCATCTAGTTGACTCTAGGAAAGGGAAAGAAGTTCATTCTAAAGGATCAATTAAATGTTTTAAATGTGGTGTGCATGGTCATTATGAAAACACATTTCCTAAGAAGAAGTTTCGGGAATGGGGTCTCCAAGATCGTACAAATATTCATTTACCAATACCTAATGCCATTCTGATTGAGGATGAAGAAACTGAGAATGAATAATGAAAGGTATGGATTATTTCATAACAATGTTTTATTATTATTGGAATCTTAGGATATGATTAATGATTTTATTTGTAGGAAAGAAGTATTTCAGAATAAGTTGAAAAGGAATGGCTAATGGATCATGAAGAATGTTGAATGAGTAAGAATTCGTCATATAAGGGATTCAAGAGTTATGATAGATTTTAGGATGGTGAAATTATTAGATGTATTAAGTCTCTTTTGATGATGGGGTTACATTAGAAGACTTTTTATAGTAACCCTGATGTTTGATATACAAAAAAACTTAATTCAAGGAATAATTCTCCTTTCTTTTGTGGATATAGTTATAAAGAACCATTTGGGTTTATATGATCCTTGAATATGAGGCAATTACTGGATAACACATTTTGGGTTTCAAAATGGAAGTTATCAGATAACCTTTGTGGTTAAAATATGTTATGGTTATTTTTGATGAATTTACCTATTTTTGAGGAATGTTATAAAATTATATAGTTTTTGAAAAGGGACAATACGCAGACCGTGTGGCAACCCATCGCGTCGGACGAAGCTGCGGGAATCGAACCCACAACCAAAGTGCAACTGGTATATATCGCCTACCACTAGACTACGTGAAGTCCCTGGTTAGTTTGAATGATTCTTTTTAGTTAGATGATTTTATGAATTAAGAGTAAGTTGATTTTTTGGTTATCAATGGAAATGATTAGTCTATCATGGAGGATATGTGATTAGGTTAATTACTTTTCAGTATGATACTGTAAGAGTAACTGATGTTATTTTGGAGAAAAATGTTTAAATTTATCTTTGGAGACTATGTGATTAAATCCTTCAGAGAATTGGGTTTTAAAAAAACATTAACTATTCTTATTATTATTTTTTATAAATTACAAATGAAGTTGGTTTCACTTATTTTCCATATCAATAATGTGTTTTATCCATATTATAATTGGTTTCTTAAAAAAATAAAAACCGAATTTTTAGAAAATGTTTATTTTAAATCATACAACACTCTTATTAGTTATTTAGCTTCCAAAAAATAATTTCTCAATGCCCTAAAAATGATAATGAAATTTAATTTTATTTACCCATATATTTCATAATTCAGTTATATATATTTTTATTTAAAAACTCTAAGGACACATTTGAATTTTTTTATATTGTTCTTTACTTTTTTGTGGTTTGTTGTTGCATGTGATGAAAACTATCGAACATATTATGTTTCGAAGGAAATTATAATTTTAAATTTAAAGGTGTTATAGAAGGTGTTTGAGGATGGGATTATTATCATCTATCTAATTTTCATGTATGGAATGATCCTAGATGGCCTGTATATTACACAGTTTCAAGATATAAAAAATTATTTTTTCAAAATATTCGATTTTTAAAATCTTGATGAGGCTTATAAAATCACGTGAATGAGGATGAAAAGAGATGAGAAAGATGGAAGCCTTGATTTATATCAATGATATGAAACACTAAAGAAAATTAAAATATTTGGGATATATTTATGTAATACAATCTCAACCCCACAGGATAGAAACATAAAATTATTCGACAGGTAATTACCAAATAGAAGACGAGGTGAAGTATAGGATGGGGGTTTTGTTCGAATCAATACTGGGTTTTTTTATGCACTCTATGGTATGTAATCATCCAAAAATTCTATTTTCAATGGATGTTTTCTATTATTTGATGTAAAATATAGGGAAAGAACCTTGGGAGGTTGTAAAATATATTATATGGTATTTTAAAGGATTGAAATATATATATATATATATATATATATATATTTGTTAAAATATATGATCTTTTTCCGGACTATGTTGATGTGGATTTTGAGGGATATACAGACACATAGATGTGTCAAAAAAGTTATTTGTCCACATTTTGTGTCATAGAAGTTATCTAGATATTAAAGTTATTGTTGGGATAGTGCAATACACAATGTAATTTTGTATATTGTAGATATATAATCTTAGAATGAATTTATATTGTTAAATTGATTTTTAAAGGAGATCAAAAGAAGTTAAGAAATTGGATTTCTCAACATTGATGGTCCAATTTAAATACATTTTATTAATAATGTATTGTTTCACTCATGAATGAAACACATTGACATTAAATATAATTTCATTTGACATGTATTGGAGGAAAAAGTGTGAGTTCTACAAAATATGAGAAGGAGTCAAAATACAGATGACATTTTTACCAAGATATTAGTCTATGCAATTATTTAGAAACATTGTGTCCTAGTGGAACTACATTTATTGGAAGGTGGTGCAGATATTATTTTTATAGTGGAAGTTTTGAAGTGATCAAGAAATTACCTAAGTGTTACAATTTATTTCATTAAAATATATATTCACGTGGGAGATTGTTAAGAAATATGTAGAATATTTCAAGTATTTATTCATTTTTCCATAACGATAAGATTTATAATTTATTGTTCGACCTGATGAATATTAATAGAATTGAGAATATAGTTAGTGGTCATTGTATTCCATGCTATAGAAAATAAAAGTTTTCCTTGATTGAAAGTGGATTTTTTAAAAATATTGGAAGGTGGTGGAACCAGTTTACTAGCTATGACCCATTATAAAAGTGGTTTGCTCTGAATTTTGAATTTTTTATTTGAAATTACTATGATAATATGATATGAGTTTAAATTATCTAATTTTTGTTACAATATTTTATCATTCATGAAATGAAAACTGAAAAATAGTTCTCCCATGGTTGTTAAAAAAATATATGAACCACATAAATGATATATTCATTTCGTTATTTTCTTTTATTTCACTTGAATGATTTTTTGGGAGTTTTTTTTAGTGTCTGGAATAATCAAATCAATGTTGTTATTTTGGTTATTGTGTGACTTCCTATATTTTTATACATTGAGCTCATGGTGGTTTTCATATCCAAGAAGTTATATGGATAGTTTTCTATGATTTAAAGTATCCAGTAGTTTATATTCCAGTTATCGAATGTGGTCAAACCCAAACATAAATCCTATAACCAAAACCATACCTCTTATATTAAATACTTATAGCCTATATTTAATCCCAAACCTATACCCAAAACATTATACATAACCCCCTAAGATAAATACTTAAACTAAAACTAAACCTAAACCAACCCATAAACAAAACCCTTTATCCTAAATAACATAAACCCTAATCTATACAAATCAACCACCTATAAAACCTAGTCTTCTTACCATAAAAAATGACCCCTTTGAATGACATAATACATATCTATGGAATAGTTTATGAAAACCTAAAAAAGTGATAAGGGGTTATTTTTCTAGCTATATGGAAAAATGAACTATAACATCCTAAGAATAACACACCCCCAAATTAAAAAAATTACACCCCCTATTTAAAGTGTACAAAAATATAACAAAATATAAAAATAAGAAGTAAGATATAGAGTATCATAGACATTTGTTGTTTTAGTGTGATTCTCATGTTATCTGCAGATCGAATTTGACAATATGTTTTGTAACTGGCATACCCTCAATGCCACATTGAATGGTAAAAAATTTAACATAGAACAAAAGTTGAAAAATGTTATTAATTAAAAACACATCTAAGAGGAATATAAGAAATTAAATGACCCATCTACCCAGTTGACATTCTACCCTATAGAAAATGACACAACACTCTTTATTTGAAAAACAACTTTATGTGATATATAAAAAAACATAAATTAATTTAACAACCAATAATTACCCCACTTTTTTCAATATCATAATAATTACAATTATATAATTTTTAATATATTAATAATAATAATGAATATAAATAAAGTTTCAAGAACAATAACTTATTCTACCATATATTATTACTCAAACATTATGAGTTTATAGTACACAATGTTGATTAAAAAATATAAAGAAAGGAAATATGGGTCAAAGTCATATATCTCTTAATCTTCCCTTCTAGTTCACTAGATCATCATTCATCTATAATTTTTCGTTAACACATTCTAGTGATCTCAAGATGAAACAACAAATTACAGAATAGAAGAGATAAATTTTAGATTTTTTGGAATATGGGTACCACCCCTTTTTTACATGAAAATTTTACCCTGAAAATAAATCATCTTTAATTAATAATTCTTTAATACTTGTAAACTTTAATATTATATCATTGAGAAACCTAATAACAATTATTAATATTTCATATATCCATGAAATTTACCATCTATGACTAAGTATGTTTTCTCTATTTTTTTCAAAACATCCACTATTTGTGTGATCATCTATCAAAAATAGATATTATTTATCTATAATAATAATTCCATGGTAACATCACATATTCCACAACAACTTTCAATAATATAATATCATATCTTTAAAATAAGTTTAGATTAAATATCCTTCATTATACACCATAAATCCAAAAATTATCCAATTCTTAAATAAAAGATCACAATTTACTTTCATAAATTTTAAACCTTTCAATGATAATATAAAAATATAAAAACAAATTATTACTATTTTACAATTCAGAAATTAAAATCATTCAATATACCATTTTAAATTTTTTCCACCAATAAAAAATTAGATAAATAATTATATTTTGAAAAAAAATAATCAAAATTATTCTTCAAAATATTTAATAAAAATAGAATTATCATCATTACCATCAAATAAAATATAAATAAATTCCCTAATATTTTTTATAAACTCTCAATATTAAAATTTTGAAATCTATACAACATCAAATCAATAGGTGTGAAGAAAAATTCTTTTCATTATTATTTTTTCTTTCAATGGAATCTTTTTTATTTAATAAAAGTATAGACTGAAAAGAAGAAATAAAAATATATAATTCTTTACATATAAAATTTCATTATAATTTCAACTAAACCGGAAAAAATGTATTATTTTACATAAAAAATCGTATATTTTGAATTTATTAAATTTAGCTTAATGTTATTGTAATGTTAGGTGTTTTGATATTTTTTGACTTCTGATCATAAAAAGGGAAGTGTTCATTGTTAATTTCAGTGTCTCATAAATGAATATTTGGTTATAATGACCAAAATTCACATTTTCCATATATATATATATAATTTTATTTAAATTTATATCAAATTAATTATGTACAAACCTGGTATATTTTTTAAATTAGTGAACACATGTTTTACGAATGAATGACCAAATAAAATATGTCATGATCAAAAAATATGAAAATTGGTGGATGGAGATGTATAATTCAGCATCAATAAAATTTTAAACTAAAGAAAATGAATGTATAATGGGTGGGTTGATAATCAACACATAGAAAAGTGGATAAAATATATGGTTTTCGACTTAGTAAATGTAAACAAACATCATATTTTATAGAAGAATGTGGCATTTTATTTAAAAAACATACCTAATTATGAACATGATAACCAATTGGGTAGAGGTAAAAAATACTTTATCACTAATTTAATAAGTTTATAATCATGGAAATATACCATATAATTGATAAATAATGTTTTTCCTAACATTTATTTCGGATTAAAGGTGGTTGTATCCTTCTATATAATGTCCATTCTCTCATATAATTGTACAATTTTCGTGGTTTAGTGGATCATAGATTTTAATTTAATATAGTTGTATATATCCAATTGATTGGGAATCGATCAGTCAATACCATAAAAAAATTGTTCCATTATATCCTTTATATCCACTACCATGTTTGATAAAATTATTTTTATCTATATCTCATTATAAAAATATGAAACACTTTTATTACATTGGGTGAGATGTTGAATGATGATGCATAGATCACTATGATAAAAATAAGTGAAAAAATACTTCATCATAGCCAACATTATTTTTTTAATGTGGTGATTCATTGTGAATCATATTTAGATCTTTAATTTTGAATATAATCTTTCTAAAGTAATAAACTAACATAAAATTAAAGGGCTATAATTTTGGAATTTTTCACAATATAATAGTCATTTAAAGAGAAAGAATGTTTAATATATAAATCATACTCCATGAATTAACCAAGATCACACTTTCCTAGAATTATATGACTTTCACCATGATTCATGCAAGTACATTCTCATTACTCAATCTCCTTTATCTTTCTCTTATTTGTGGGAATAACCTTTTCCATTATTGTACACTTTTAAATTATGTTAACTGCCAAAAATATTCATGAAATACTATAAAATTTGATGATATTATATTATATGGGTCAATATTTCAACTACATTGGTGTTGATACTCTGGTCAACCTGTTCATCTTTCTTGAGTATTTATTTACAATGTTTTAAGAGTTTTCTATGAATGTATCAAGGGATAACAAGAATAATGTGATTTTTGTAAGGCATGGATAACTTGAAGTGATAAATGACATGAAACTAAGTATGATTCTAGGATTAGTGGAAATTATTAATTATTGAATTTTAATTAATATATATCAAAATATACAACCAAATAAATTTACTAAGGATAAAAGAGAAATTCGATCTACATCTTAAGAGTTTTGGGTTACTCTGATACATTTTTTCAAAAATATTTTCATGCTTTTTTATTTATTTATTTCAAATACATTAAAGAGGATTTTTTTTGATGAATAGTTAAGCATGTGGGTTAATATGGGTTTTAATATAGGAATTATTTATCGATATTCCCACTCTATTAAATAAATTATAGGTAATTCTTCCAATTTTAGTTATTTTTCACTTGATGTGGAATATTATTTCCATGAATCAATTTTTCATGATAATCTACCATGATGAATGATATATGTGAATTCACTTATTGGGAATCTATAAGATGATGGGATTTTTATGAGGAGGTGAATTATATTTTTGAAAATAATTATAGTATACGTGCAAGGGAATGCAGTAGTGGTGTAATATATCAAAGTAAAATAATAATTAATGAAAAAATCTAGTAGGATAAATAATTGAATAAATAAAATAAATATATATAGAAATGAAAATAAAAATAAAGATCAATATATAAAGTGATTTGGATACATTGTTTCCTAATCCACTCTCTACACCATCAAACTTTTTGAGTGATGCAATTTTTATTAAATAACTAACTTCTAGAGAGTCGTAACTCATTGTAATCAAATATAAATTTTTTAAACATGGAGATATAACCTCCCACACTTTATTTTGTAAGGATTACTTACCTTAACATTTCATAAATTAGATGAATAAAATAAATACTACCTTTTAGAGATGAAGTGTAACAAAAATTTGATATTAGGTATGTGGCACAATCGAGAGATATCTTTTTCATGTGGAGACAAAACCTAATTATTTTTTGTCTAGATAATCATAATAAATGAAATTACAAGTTTATGAATGATATTTAAAGTGATACATCATGAAAAACATAATAATTTGATGACGAAACACTAGTTAATGATAAAAAGTATTACTCATGCTTTGATAGTGAAACACATGAACATTTTATCACATCCGAATAAGATCAAATGATTCATTTATGTACTGATTCAAAAATATAGTTCTTTAAATTTAACAATACCATTTCTATCTTCATGAACTATTAATGTTTCATCCTTATAAGTATAAATATTTCTATGATAATATTTTATCTAATGATCATATTATTTTTTCACGTGGTCTCATACCTATTAATAAATATTTTTAAACAATGTCACTATGATATTAGTTTCCCTTATACTCAAATGATAGAACATATAAATTCATATAAGAGATCGTGGGTAATAGTAAATATATTATGAAAATATTATCATTAAGAACTTGTTTTGGGGGATTCATTATATGCATATTTTCATTTTGGGTTCTATCATAAGTGCTGAATTTTTGTTATTGATAACCATGATTTTTTGGATGCTATATCCCATTTGTAACATTATATAGGGTTTTTTAATCATGTCAAGGATAGAGGAAAATTACCCTTATCATAGACCATGCATTAATCAGAGATGTCAGTTTATTATATCATCAGTCATAGTTCAATCAGATTTAATGATTCTCCCTTATTTCATGTCACGGTTATATCAAAAGTGGTTGTTTATCCATATAGTATGTCACATTCCAATTTAAACCATTAACACATGATACAATATATATATATATCATAATAAAATAAAAAATCTTTATTTTCTTCTTGGATTTTTACTGTATCTTTGAATTTATTCAAAATATCATAAATATTAAGAAAACATCAACTAGAAATTAAAAAAATTGTGAAAATTTGATTTTAGTGTATGTAAAATATATTTGTAATGTTAAAATATGCACCGTAAATTACAATGAAATTCAGTATAAAGAATATAGTAACGTAACATAATTAGTATTATATCGAAAATTCAATGTGTTTTATACATCATTTATCAGATTAAGGGATATAACAATTGTATGTTTTGATATCTTTAGTTTCACTGTATCATATCTAGTATCTCACTTTGTTATATATTGTGTTTGAGTTGTATACAATGATTAATGGAGGTCACACGCCCTAGTATATCCAAGTGAATAAAATATTACATCATTTTACAATATTTTTAAACCAACCATGCTTTGTAGTTCTATCATGTTTAAAGATATGTATATATCAGGGTCTATTATTAAATATGAAATAAAAACAGTATCAAAGACAATAAATACAATTCATTTTAAATAGTGTTTTTCAAATTATATAATATTTTAAATCAAATTTTTTAGTTATTATAACAAATCAAACCAAGGGTCAACGCACCACCAATATATCCGTTTTTATAAGAAAAATAAATAGAATAATTTATTAATTGTCTACACTTAAATTTGATTATAATTTAGAAATATCTTGTGTGTACATGGTTGTTTCTCAAGCTTATAAAATTTTCTATGAGAAGGATCTGCTATAAAATTCTTCTAGTTTCATATTAATAAAAAATTGGAGATTTATAATCAATTATTCCATTTATATGTATTTTTATAAAAATGTGGGAGATATCATTTCATGGGTAACATATTTTTAGTGATCATCTACAATGATAAATGACACACTTTCAAGCACACATATACCCATGAATTCAAGAACACATACAGGCTCTGGGATACTCACATAAAAACAAAGATACACACCAATACTAAAAAAATAGATAGACTCTCTCTATCTCTCTCTATTGTTGTGATTTTATATCAAAAATATATACACATACACAAATGTTTATATCCAATCACACAAACATGATAATTTTATTCACTTATTCTCTATACTTAGCACCCAAGATCAATTTTCACTTTCTTGTGATGTAAAATACCTTATTTTGGGATCACACACCCCAAAATATCATTCAATCAAAGAGAAATTAGAAAATAAATTAATTTAAATTCTTTTAGATGGAAATGGAATATAAAAATGGTAAATTTTGAAATAATAGAAATTAGTATGGTGTGATAGGTTTACTCAATGTTTTTTAGGAGAAATATTTGATACTCAATAGAGACAAATATAAAAAATGTGGATATGATTAAAAAAAGAGGGAGTATTAAAGGAATAAAGGGTAATTGATTGTTATATTAATATCGATCCTAATGAATTGTGAGGAAAAATAATATCCATGGGTTTTATATAATTTATTTCAAAAAATATGGACATTAATTTTCTCAATATTATAAAGCACATGATGAATAGAAATATTTTACACACTTTATATATTTTTCCCACTTTAACACTATATTATTCACATTACTATTATTTATAAAGAAAATAACAATTATTAAATGAGATTTTGAGACATGAATAATTATTTAATAAATATTTAGATATTTTAAAACATGGTCTAATTTTAAACATTTTCAAAAATAAAACAAAGGAATTTACTTTATTATATTTTATTATGGATATATATGAATAGTATATTAAGAAGAATATTATATGGAGGGTTAATAACGTGAAAGGATAATTTATATAATGTTTTGATAAAAAATATAATACCAATTTATGTGAAATACAAGGGGAAACTCAATATTAATAATTTAATATAAGAGATAAGCATATAATTTAGGGCTTAGTGGATGAAAATAGTTTATCAATGATATACAATCGAGTATACTATTATATAGATGACACGCCCAATCGTGAATGTGATAAAAATCCATGCAATGACTCTATTTAATTGAGGAATGAAATGAGTAATTTTTAAATATATTAAAAACTAATGAATATAAAAAATTAAAATAAAATAAAACCATTAATTGATAAAGAGTGATAAATAGTCCCATGTAGTTTCTTTAATTTATTATTTTAATCTTGAATGAATTTCAGTCAAAATGAGTGATTATTTAAACATTTAGAAAGAAAATACACAAAATCAGCACCTCTAGGTGAGGATTTCTTGCTCTTGTTTATTGATAAAGAAATCAAAGATACAATCATAAATAAAAATCATACCATTGAACATTAACATAGTTAGTCCATTGAACTAGTCATAATCATATCTAAATATCTAACATTTATAAATTCTCTCACACTATGCCGAAAGCTATTTTGACATTTCTTAGATACATAACAAAATAAAAAGGTTAAATACTAATAATACCCCTTAATATGGGCATATTCAACATGAGTACAATAATTTGAAACATTATAATTTTAAATACACAATGACTATAAAAATTCCAATGGAGGTCTAGATAGTAGAAAAAAGTCCCAATGGTAGTCTAAATAGACCAATAGTGTTCTATGAAGTATAAAAGAGTCTTCAGGGGTAATATGGGTAGCCCCAAGGTGATCCAGGTAGTGAAATAGAGACATAATTGAGGTTCGAGCAACAACACAATAATTTAAGAAGTGACAAAGAATCCTACCAAAGGTCCAAATAGTCCAACGGTGATCTGAGAAATGATGGAGAATCCTTATAGAGGATCCATGAGATTGATTGTAATCTTGGTATTTATAGACAAACTTAATGGAGATATGGGAAGAAGTGGAAAGGTATAATTATGGGTTGATATATAATAAAGAGTCCTGATAAAGTTCTAGGTAGTGGTTATGGTAGGGAACTATGGAAAATATAAAGAGAAACATGAAATTTCAGGAGGGTATATGGTTTATACAATAGGGTGTGGAGATGGTTCATAAATAGCATGTATATTTTGTAGTAGTTTTATGGAAAATGACTGATATTCACAGGCATTAGAAAATAGTCATAAAACCAAGTATTGTGACACCTAGGCTCTATGTAGAGATAAATAATCTTGGGTTACTATGTTTTCTATGGCTCCATTTCTAAGAAGAAAATAAAATGCCTTCAATAAATTTTTATAAGTGAGGCTATGTTTGTATTATTTATGGATAACTAAAATGATACAATTATACAAATAATAAAACTCATTGATCATTAACTCAAAAAAACCATTTTAAGGCCCATTTTATTTTAAAAAAGTGATAAATAGGTGAGTTCAGCCCAATTAGGCTATTATGGGTGATACGATGAGGTGTTTGGAATTGTTAGCGGAGTATGAGGGAGTGTATGGAGGAGGTGGTAAGAGTGCAGATATTTTTTGTGATAAAATTCAGCACCCATGTTGGGATACACAGTGCTAGATGATTGTTCATATTGAACATACATCCTCAGATTTTTTGGATAGTGAAAATCCTTTCATGGTCCCAAACAAACATGTATCTTGATTGTCTAGCCTAGGAATTTTAGAAAATGATAGGTGTATATTCAATTCACGATCTATAGAACCATGTAATTGGATCATGCATCCTTAAAATTGTCTTACAATTCTAATATTTAAACATAAACACCCTTCCCCTCTCTTGTTTCATCTATAACTCATGATAAGGAGTTCAGGGGAAATTTTCAGTGGTTTTAGGGTAATTTCCTTCCCCTAAAAGAGTTATGGATCCGAGAAAAGTCCCATTTTACTTCTCATTATTATTATTCTTATCCTCCTATTATGATAATGGTTAGATCAAGAGATTTAGGGGAAATGGGTTTGTAATAGACCAACCCGTGTCAACCAAACCATAGATAGGTGAAATGAAAAAAACTGAACCAAGTCTGGAATATATCAAAAATAAGACAAAGAACCAGATAATAAAGATGAAAAAAAGAGATCAAACCAAAACCATACAATCCAAGTAGAAAACAAGCTAAACCATAAAGTATGTCAAATATCCCTATGGACAATAGTAACCACCAAACCACCCCTCTATGACAGTAAATACCGAAGGAGAATCCATCATTCTACAAGATACCCTCCCCTTTACTAGTATCCTATAATAAAACATCTACAACCACCCAATGGAGAAAAGTTCAATGTGATAACAATGCCCATTATTATACAACCACAGAGTCTATACAAGGTCTAATATCAGGAATAAAACAATTCTATCTTTTATGATTAAATTTTTTTACAAATCATTTTCATAAATCCCAAATCCATTTAGAAATAATTTTCCCTTTGGGTTTCATAAAACCATTTCATATTCTCAAACCAAAAATTTGAAACATAGAAGGGATAAAATAGGAAATTATATACATATTTTAAAAGGTAAGTATTTAAAAACATATTTATAAAATACTATCATTTTATGTCATGTGATACAACCACATATAAAAACCTATGAACAACAATCCATGATATAAAAACCACTATTCAAAAAACTCCATAAATTACCAATAATACTTTCATTTTCATCTTTATCCAATTGTAAAAATATATACTAGACATAAAATATCCTAAAATTTGTAAAATTATATAACTAACCATATCATGTCCTGCTATAGTCCATCGATATCTAAAAGGTTACCACCTAGTGGTGCCACACACAGTAAGGCTACCCATGTGTATTTACTAATGCACCGAAGGTTCCGAAAGTTCAAATCTTTTCAAATACATTTTAAAAACCATTGTAAATATTTTAAAAATCATTTTCAAAGAAAATAAAATCCACTTTGATGTTTAAAAACCCATTCCCAAATCAAGAAAGTCAATTTTCAAAGAAAATCCCCTTTAAAACCATTTTCCTTTCAGAGAACTATTTTGAAACCCCATATCAATTCAAATAAATAAAAAAACCAAATTAATTTATCAAGAACAATTTGAAATTTGTCAAATTAACTCATTTTATTGAAATTACTCTATAAAAATGGAATAAAACTAGATGCCTTCAGAAATGGTGGTTGGAAACCTAGTGATCAGCATTCAAAAGACAAGGTATGACAAGGAAGTACAAATGATTGATTGGAAACACTATCTAATCATAAATATGAGAAAAATTATAGAAAAAAACACAACCGAAACCAAATAAAATAAAATAAGAGTAGTATCCCTTACCTTCATAGGCACACCACAACAACCTAGAATACCGATCACTGAATGGATGATCGATAAGGAGCATAGATCTCCAAAAATCACCTAGGGTGAGATCTAGGTTGAGAGAGGGAAGACTTCGGGCAGAATGAAAAATAAATCATACAACCATCACCAAAAACCTACAAGTAGTAATATTTATATGTAGTGTAATTAAATTAGATTTAATATTTTCTATGAAGTCTAAAATCACCAAAAAATGCATCACCTTTTAAGTAAAAACTTTATTTTTTCCATTACATGACAAGAACCCCTTACACGACATGTAAACCTTTCACCCCCTAAAATGGTTTTGTGGCATCTTCATGGTGACCAATAAATGAAGTGTAATCACTCCACACAATTTATAATTGTCTATAAGATAGAAAAAAACCAACATGTTACCAAAAAAACACCAAGGTACCCGAGACATTCTATGAAGTTGGGGAGAACCTGATCCCGTAGCAATTCATTATTAAATTCCACCCCTACAATGAGTATTAAAATAGTTATGTAATGAATATTAAAAATATAATAATATATTTAACTTCATTTTTTATTCAATGAATTAAATTTTTTCACTTTTAAAAGGTAAATTATACTTTTTCTGATACTTTCATTGAAGGTGGAGGTGATTTAGAGGATCAGATATCATCCAAAAGAAAAATGGGTCAAACTGCACGACATCCCATGGACATCTGTCCACTGCTTTGAATATTACAAGAATTTAGTGCTTCCAAATGGGATGAAACGTTGTTGAACTCTCCAAAAAGTCATTGGATTCAACTCTTATTGAGGAACCGAAACTGAATTCGGCCATTTGGTGGCCCATCCAAACCATTCTATCCAGGGGACAGAATCTTCCCGAATTCAAAAATCTGTTTCAATATTTTGACCATATCTCCCAATCCAGTTGTCTAAGGGACAACCAATTTAACAGGGGGATAGAAAAGAGGCCTTCCAACAACTCTTCTCTTTTTATCAAGTCGTGATATGGATTTATACTATTCCAAAACCAAGACACAATGGGTATCTCAACAACAGGGTACCCAAAACCATGTCCCATTTTGGGTATAAAAGGAACCATGGTCACCTTATTTGAATGTTCGGACAAGAAGAAAAGATATGACATTTTGGTGTCCTATAAGAGTCTCCTCATCATACTTTAAGTTCTGTAGGCCCCTTTCTTCATAGGGGGATCAATAATGAAGAAAGAGTTCCACCCGAGCTTCCTCCTCCTCCCAATGTTGAGCTAAGCGGTGGGTGACCATTGCGAGGGTGCTACACACATGAAGAGGGATTTCTAGCACATAATTATATACATGTTTGGTTCATATTGTGGTTTTAATTGTTCTTTCAAATGTATCTTAAATTTTTTTGATTCATTGAATTGAAACACTTTTTATTTCATAACTGATTGGTGTGTGATTTTAAGCGTGCGTCTTTTGTTATTCTGATTGGACTACATAAGAACCCTTTTCATTCCCAAACATTTTTTATTTCAATGTTACTTTTAAAATCATAAATCATTCTAATTGGCTGGAACATGACTATGCGATTGTTATGTCAAGGTTTAGTTCTAATCGCATCATTTTATGAGGCTTGTGGGTACCCTAGATCTTGGTTGACTCTCAACCAACATATTACACTAAAACCTAATAATAAATTAATAATGATGAACTCGTCAGATTCTATAGTATCTTATCAATGATCACTTATTTATCTCATATTTTTTAAAATCCACTTTGTCTTTCAACTTTATAACTCTATGTGTTAAGTTTCTTTCTCAAAATTGTTTACAAAATCGCCCCCTCTTTTGTTCTTCTTATTAAAAATACACACTAAAAACCTATCAATCCACCATGAGACATGACCTAGGGTCTTCCCTAGACTAAAAATTCTTATTTAAATCACTATCAATTTGACATGTCGTGACAAAATGGTCAACTTTTGGCGCCATTTCCAGGGAGCGCTTTGGTTTTTAGTACGTGTTTTTTATAAGATTTTTGTAATTTTTGAATATTTATTTTTTTATCTTATACCTTTTACTATATCTTTGTGTTCTTATTTCTTTATTGTATAGGTTTTGTGAATGATACATTCTAACCCTAGAGATTTACCACCTTTAGAACCTAAACTGGAGAGGATCTTACGTCAGCGACCCCGAGATGCACAAGACAACTCTTTGAAGGGGGACACACAACAACTTTAGAATTTTCTAAACCCCTCTTCTCCTGAAACCAAATTAGAACATGAAATTAATGAGTATAAAATGGCTGGAAACAATATAACACTAAAATAACTAACCTCTTCTGATGTTGAAATCCAACCCACATATATTCAAATGCAAGGTGAGGCACCCAATTTTGAATTAAAATTTGTTCTAATTCACTTGTTTCCTAGATTTCGTGGACTCACAATAGAAGACCCACATAAATATTTAAAAGAATTTCATATTGTGTGTTTAACATTAAAACCTTCAAATGTGGATGAAGAACAAGTAAATATTAGGTAATTTCTATTTTCATTATAATACACTGTGAAAGACTGGCTTTGTTATGTTAATTCACCAATAAGAGGCTGGGCAAACATGAAACACATATTTCATGAAAAATATTTCCTAGCCTCTCGAACTGCACAATAAGGAAAGAAATTTGTGGGATAAGAAAATCTCAAGGGGAAACACTTCATGAATATTGCTAAAGATTTAAAAGATTATGTTCAAGCTATCCACACCACCAAATAATTGACCAAATTTTAATACAATATTTTTATGAATGTTTAATCCCTATTGATAGAAATATGATTGATGCTGTTACATGTGGTTAACTAGTGGATAATACCCCAATTTTTGTAACAACCTTGATTGATAACTTGGAACAAAACATCAAATAATTTGGTACAATGTCATCTATACGCATTTGAGGTGTCCATGAGGTGAAATGTACCAAATTTTAAAAGAATGTGGAAACAATGTTTGAAGAGGTAAGTACCCTTCTAAGAAAACATGCTCTTTACCTAGGGAAATCCCAATCTCCTCCTCTGATCTATTGTGGTATAAGTTCTTCTGACACCCACTACTCTGACCAATGTCCTTAATCAAGGGAAACTTCTAAGATTTGTGAGGCAATCATTCCAGGTCGCCCCTATAAGCAACCCTTTAGGAAGGAACCTTACAATCCATCCAACCTTGGGTGGAAAGAAAACCAAGACTAGAGGAAATGGGGTATTCAAACCAACCTCAAAAAAAATGGAACCAATATGGGTAGAGTAGTCATCCACCACCACCACCCAAAAATCCCCAAATACCCCAAAGGCCTTTCCAACTATCCCCTCCAAAACCCGATCCTAGCCTAGAAGATATGATGAAACAAATGGTTTCCAACAATCTATAATTCCAACAAACCACCCAAGCTATGTACAAGACCTCAAAACCAAATTAGGCTAACTAGCTAACTCGGTGGGGGGGAATTCAATGTCACAGGTCAATTAAACTACCATATCAACCATTATTCAACCCTAGAGATAAAGGAAATGTTATTTCCATCACCCTTATGAGTGGAACAAAACTTAAAATCCAAATGAATCCCCTATTAGAGTCATCTCCTCTTAAAGAAACCTCCATCCCACCCATTGAAAATGCTCCAAATATTGGAAAACCATGTCTTGAGAGAAGCCCTTCCAAAGGAAAGTGTGTGTATATCGATGAGTCTCCTTGCCAAACCATTCCTCTTCTATTTCAACAAAGGGCCACCCAACCTAGGAAACAAAAAAAATTGAACTAGATAAGGAAATATTGGAGACTTTCAAAAAAGTGGAGGTTACCATCCCCTTGATTGATGTTGTGATGAAAATTCCATGATTTACCATGTTTTTAAAGGAGATGTGTACACACTAAAGGTGACTTCGTGGAGATGAAAAGAAGAGCTTAGGGAGGAATGTATCAGCATTAATAGAGACATAACTTCCCACAAAGTGCAATGATCATAGGATATTCTCAATTCATATTAATTTTCCAATGTTATGCTTGATTTAGGTGATTCTATAAATGTGATGCCTCACTCCATTTACTCTACATTCTAGGTCAGGGAACAGGCGCCCACTAGAATTTTTGGTCAACAAGACAACCAGAGTACCGCACACCCTTCTAGTGTGTTAGTGGATGTTCTTGTGATGGAGAAAATTTTAATTTTTCATGTAGATTTATATGTTCTTAAAATGGATGATGATAGGATGAATTGACATGCCACAATTATATTAGGGAGACCATTCTCGGAAACCTCAAATTCCATAATTAATGTCCATAATTGTACATCATCTATGGAATTTGGTGGTGACATAGTCCATTTCAACATCCTTGATGTCATGAAGCACCCCTCATAAGAACACTACTCTCTCTCTCTGTTAATTCAATTAATGTACTCCATTCCCCTAAAAAAACAAATTTTCATTCCCCCAATCCCCTTTCTGAGTTTTCTTCATTGATTGAAATTCTAGGCAATGAATCATTCATTGATTTTTGTAGTGGTCTAGAAAATTTTCATTCATGTTTATTAATTAATAATTTCTTGAACACTGAGGATCCAAAGACCATCGATGATACTTCTAATATTTTAAAATCTAATTCCACATCTAACGATGATTCTATTGAAGTTAGATGAGATCAGTGACCTCTCACTATCACACACACTACCATAAATCAAAAATCCACCTGAATTGGAACTAAAAAAACTACATCAAGATTTAAAATATTCATCTCTTGATAATGGAATTTTTTTTACCATCATCATTCCTAGTTCACTCCCTCCTCAGCATGAATTGAGACTACTTGAACTTCTGAGGGATTATAAACAAGATTTGAGATGGAAACTAGCTAACTTTCCTTGTATTAGCCAATCAATTTTTACAAATCATATTTTATTATATGATGAGGCTAAACCAGTGAGGCAGGCACAACATCAACTAAAATCAAACCTCCTAGAAGTTGTGGAAAAATGAAGTAACAAAATTACTGGCTACTGGAATCATTTACCCCATCTCTGAAAGCCAATTGGTCAGTCCCATTCATGTATTTCTTAAAAATATTGGCCTTAAATTAATAAAAAATGAAAACAATGAATTGGTTCCAACTCGTGTGTTGAATAGTTGGTGTGTCTATATGGACTATCGTCGACTAAACCAACACACTAGGAATGAAAACTTCCCTTTTCGATTCATTGACCAAATTCTAGAGAGGCTAGTTGGTAAGTCCCACTACTATTTCCTTGATGGGTATTCCGGATACTTTCAGATCCATATTGCCCCTGTGGATCAAAAAAAGACAACATTCACTTGCCCCTATTTCACATTTTCATATAGGATGATGTCATTTGTCCTGTGCAATGCTCCATGTACTTTTCAGCAAAGCATGGTTAGTATTCTTTCAGATTACCTGGAGAATTTAATGGAAGTTTTAATGGATGATTTCACTATTTATGGGTCCTTTTTTATTAATTTTTAAGTAGTATTGGTTCAATCCTATGTCATTGTATTGAAAAATGTTTTGTGCTAAATTATGAGAAATGCCATTTCATAGTGCGACATGGTATAGTTTTGGGGAATGTCATTTCTGGGGATGGTATCCAAGTAGATAAGTCAAAAGTGGATGTCATTGATTCCTTACCATTCCCAAAAAATGAAAGGGATGTTCGGTGTTTCATATGTCATGCTGGATTTTACTGTCATTTCATTCATGAAATTAGTAAAATTACACTCCCCTCTCCCAATTTCTCCACAAAGAAATTTGTTTTGATAAAGAGTGTGAGGAAGCTTTTAATAAGTGAAAATGGAGTCTCATGTCACCCACAGTAATCCAACCATCTCAACGGGATTTACCATTTGAGCTCATGTGTGATGCCTCTAACTATACAGTTGGGGAAGTCTTGTCACAAAGGGTCAATCGATCTCCACATGTCATTGCATATCCTTCATGTACTTTGGACCATGCCCAAGAAAACTACACCACAACAAAAAAATAATTCTTTTACATTGTGTTTGCCTTGAAAAAATTCAGGTCATACCATTTGGGGTCTAGAGTCATAGAGTTCTCAGACCATGTATCCGTCGAGTATCACCTTAAGAAACCGGTAGCCAAGCCCCATCCCATTCGTTGGATTCTCCTCCTTTATGAATTTAATCTAGAAATTAAATATAAAAAAGGAGTAGATAATGTTATGTCTAACCATATCAGTAGGATTCCCCCATCCTCATACATTCACGCATCCCCCTGTATTCCAATAAATGATATGTTTTCCAATGAGAAATTGAACCGAGTGAAAGATGTTATTCCTTGGTATGCTGAAATGGTAAATTATTTGGTAGCATCATGCATTACAACTAATTTAAATAAAAACAAAGCCAGTTGTCTAAATCATGAGTCTCGTTGGTACCTTTCGGATGACCCCTACCTCAAGTGCACATGTAGTGATCAATTACTTAGGCATTGTGTCCCTGATAGAGAGTTTCATTCTGTCCTTAGACTCTGTCATAGTCTTGCTTGTGGGGGCCACTTTGGTCCCCATCAGACTACTCACAAGGTCCTTGATTCTGGTCTCTTTTGGCCAATAATTTTTTGGGGGTGCCCATTATTTTTAAAAATCTTGTCCTTATTTTCAACTAATGGGGAATGACTCTAAAATAAATGTAATGACACAACACGCATTTCTCTTTCTTGAAATATTTGATGTTTGGGGCATTGACTTTAGGGGTCCATTTCCCAATTCCTTTGGAAACTTGTATATTCTTCTGGTGGTTGATTATGTGTCAAAATGGGTAGAGGCCCAAGCCACAAGGACAGATGACTCTAAAATAGTTGGGGATTTTTTGAGAACTCAGATCTTTTGTAGGTTTGGATTACCTAGGTTCATCATTAGTGACCAAGGTTCTCATTTCTGCAACTGAACAATGAAATCACTTATGCATCGGGATGGGGTCGGTCAGAGAGTGTCAACTGCATATCACCCACAGACCAATGGTCAAGCCGAGGTGTCAAATAGAGTTATAAAACAGATTCTTAAAAAAATGGTTCAACCCAAAAGGAAATATTAGAGTCTTCGACTTGAGGATTCAATATGGGCCTACTGTATAGCTTTCAAAACTCCACTGGGATTTCACCATATCATCTTGTGTTTGTAAAGAGTTATCACATGCCTGTTGAGATTGAGCATCGGGACTACTGGTTCATCAAACAATGAAATTCTAGTCTTTCTGGTGTAGGATCTCAAAGGAAGTTTCAGATTCTGTAGTTGGAAGAAATGAGAAGAGATGCATATGAAAACTCCAAGATTTATAAGGAGCAAACCATGGCTATACAGGTCTGTCTTATACTTCATTGTCAGTTCCAAATTGGGTAGAAGGTACTCCTTTATAATGAAAGTCTTAAGTTACATCTAGATAATCTTTTTTCCAACTAGATTGGCCCAAACACTGTTATTAACTTATCTCTATTTGGTTTTGTTCAGGTTCAAAATGGAAAAACCAAGCAAACCTTCACTGTCAATGGGAAGCGGCTGAAGCTCTTCCACGATGCCCTTCCAGAGTTCCCGATAGAGGAGATATATATTCATGAAGCAACATACCAATGAAACACACCGGGTTTTATCCTTCCTTCTCGCATTCTCAATTATTATTGTCAGGGCACATCACATTTTAGGTGTGGGGGGATGGGTACATTCTTTTGTTAGTTAGTAATTTTCATCACATTTTTCTTTCTTGTCTTTTTCACATTTCTTATGGTATTTTCACTTTTCCCAATCTTTTTGGGTTCATTAGGATTTTCATTATCTTTTTCTTTCTTCTTTTTTTCACCTTCTTTATGATATTTTTACTCCCCCCTTATAGTCACCAAATCATGGAACTTACTAAAAATTCATGTTGAAACTTTTGATTCCATGTTGATTTAACATTTGATAAAAAACTATGTCTCTGTTTGGGAATGAATGTTTGTATAAATTTACCATCATGGAGTGATTCTTAGTGAATTGGTTTTCAATTATTGATATAAATTTTTTTATCACTATGAATCATTTGAGATAATTGATGCCCCTTGTGTGAGTAGTTTTTGGGAAACTGTGTCACTAATATCTATACATATTTTTTGCACCAAATCACAAAGCTTAAATATTTCTTACTTAATATAAGGTAAATATATGTTATTTTGATATTTACCAGCTTTAAATGATATTTCCATACATTTGTTCTTTATCAGATCTGTTTCATTATTGTACCAGATTGACTTATGTGTGAGTACCTAATGTACAAATATTGTACGCCCAAAAAAATTGGGTTTTGTCTTGGGCAGGTCAAAAACCACTCCTCCTAAAACTTTTATCTTGCTATAAATATGGCAATTACTATCATGAGGAGATCAAAAAGGGTTGGGGATGAGTGTGAGATTTGTTCCAAATGAAACTTCAAAAAAAACAAAAAATAATAAATGAGAGGAGAGTTGAAATGTGCAACATATAGGGATTTCTACTTCAGGATCTTATGGTTTGACTTCTAGGAATTCTTATGTGAGCGGGTCCTGAAATATTATTGCAAAGGATGTAGTGCATGTTCGTTGAAAGAAATAATTTAAAGTAGAATAATGTTAGAATAACCTATATTTATTAGATAGAAAGTTGAAAGAATAGAATTGAATGGTTTTCAGACACACTTATGGAGAGTTAGTGGAATGTTTTACTTGTTAATTCCTTGCTCAATTTGTTTTCATGAATCTCTTTGAATGTCATTGTGAATTGATTTATGAGACATCTTTTTCCATTTTCACTAGGAAGAACTCCTGGCTGTGGTTCGTGAATTGATCACATTACATTAATGAATTAAAATTTCCTCAAATGTTAAATCTTCATGATGTTGGGAATATATACATGCATCATTTTTTTTGGATATGTGACTTTTCCCACGAGTGAAAATGTTTAGGTATGGGGGTGTGATCGCATAGCGATTAACTATTCAATTCCTCCCTTACAACGCTGTATCAAACTAGTTTTTTAATGAATAATAAAAATATAATAATAAATTTAACTTCATATTCAACTCAATGAATTAATTTTTATCACTTTTAAAAAGGAAAATTATACTTTTTTTGATATTTTCATTGAAGGTGGAGGTGATTGGGAGGCTCGAAGATCATCCAGAAGAAAAATGGGCCAAATTGCATGGAATCTCATGGACATCTATCTACTTTTTTGAACATTATGAGAATTATGTGCATAAAAATGGGCTGAAACATTGTTTAAATATTCAAACTATCATGGTCTATAACTCATATTAAGGAATCGAAGCCAAATTCGTCCATCTGGTGCCCCATCTAATCCATTATCTCCATGGGAAAGCATCTACCCGAATTGAAAAGTGTGTTTTGGTGTTTTGACCATATCTCCCAATAAAGCTGTCTAATGGCTTCCATATTCAACAGGGAGATAGTCAAGATGCCATACAAAAACTCTTATCATTTGGTCATGTCATGATATGGCTTTCTACTATTCCAAAACTGAGACACAAGTGGTATCTCAAAAATAGGGTTCCAAAAACCATGTTACATTTTGGATATAAAAAGGCACCACAGCCACCTCATTTGGAAGTTCTGAAAAGAAGAGAAGATATACCATTTTGGGCTCCTAGAGGAGTCTCCTCCTCATCCTAGAAGTTCTGGAGGACCTTATCCTAATAGGAGGATCAATAATGATGAACGAGTTGCACACGAGATTCCTCCTCCTCTCGATGTCGAGCTAAGCGATGGGTGATCATTGCGAGGGGGCTACACACTTGAAGAGGGAGTTTCAGCACATAATTATCAACTGTTTTGGTGCATATTGTGGTTTGAACTGTTCTTTCATATGTATCTTAACTTGTTTTGATGCATTGAATTGAAACACTTTTTATTTCATAACTGATTGATGAGCGATTTTAAGTGTGTGTCTTGTGTTGTTCTGATTGGACAACATAAGAACCCTTTTATTTCCCAAACATTTGAGATTTCAATGTCGCATTACATATTTTAAATCATGATACGGGGTGGTAACATGACTAAATGATTGTTATGTTAAGGTTTAGCTCTAATCACATCGATTTAAGAGGCTTGTGGGTACCCAAGATCTTGGTAAACCCTTAACCAAAGGATTACACAAAAAAATAATAATCAATTACGAATGAGTCACCCTTCAAGTGATGTAGTAACTTATCAATAATCACTTATTTGTCTCATATTTTTCAAAATCCACTTTGTCTATCATCTTTATAACTGTTTACATTAAGTTTCTTTCTTAAAATTTTTTTAGTTGCACATGTAATCTGGTATGATCGAAATGCAATTATTCATAATAATTACTCATTTAATAAAAATGTAGGTCAGATGAGGATCCTCATTTCCATATAAGAATCTGAATTGATTCAAAAGTTATATTTCCACAAAACCGTACATGAATTTGGGATCGTTAGGTTTCTAAAGAATAAAGGCAACTTCTGTCAGCCTCATCGCACTCTAGAGGTGTTCTGAAGAGCCCCCTTCCTGGATGGTACAAGACCAATATTTATGGTGCCTACAAAAGAAATCCATCACCTTCTAACTGTGGTACAATTTTTATAAATCACCACAGTCAGATCCTTGGATGCTTCATGGGAAAATGTGGCATTGCCACCTCACTTGAAGTTGAAATACAAGGCTTGACTCATGCCATTTCTTTTTCCATACTCTTTGGTTCGAATAACCTCTGGATCAAAAGTGACTCCACAACTATCGTCCAAGAAATTTTTAATGACATAATATACCTTGCTTGGCCGATTACTAACTACTGGATGGAATGCTTCCATTCGCCTAGAAATCTTAAATATATCATCACACATGTGTATCAAGAAGCAAACATGGTTGTAGATTGTCTAGCCAACATGGGAATCAATCAGGACATTACTTGGTTTGAGGACCTTCCCACCTCTCTTCTTTCCTTTCATGAAAAATATTGTAATATGATACCATTTTTTAGACTCTTTTAATCATGATTTTTTAAAATTATTTGTGCTTTGGTCGTGTTTGACCAAGGCATCACCTTTAAAAAAAATTGTTTACAAAATTACCTGATCTATTGTTCTTCTTATTAAAAATATCAACTAAAAATATATCAACGCTCCTTGAGAGATATCCTAGGGTCTTCGCTAGACTACAAAATATTCTTTAAAAATTTGACGTGTCACGACAACTTAGTAAGAACCTTCCAAATCCATTAACAAATTTATTTCTAGACTTCATGAATTCAAAAAAGAATACATCCCTATAGTATATGTTATTTCTCCCTAAAAAAGAACTATATACCTAAGAATCTTGTAGATTCACCTAAACAAGGATGATAAATAAACCATGAAGAAGGAAGTTATTGAAAAGCATAATAGGGTGTTACAGTATCCCACCATAAAAACTTTCTACATCTAGAAAGCCCTCAGATTCTTGGACTCACAAAACATGATGTCCCCAGCTACCTCATCAAAATTCCTTCTCCCACATCTCATGGATATTTCTTCCACACTATAATAGTTTCCAGACTATAGGAATCATTTTACCACACAATACATTCTCTCGGTGATGAATAATCTAAACTGGATACTCAACCAAAGTGGTTTAAATCTCAAGATCAAGATTCTCCCATCCAATCACATATTATTCATCGAGTATAAACATCCTCATATAAGAAACATGAAATGAATCATGGATATAAGTAAAACTAGAAAAAAAACTCCAACTTATAATCCACCATACATAGTCCTCCAATGATCCAAAAGGGGCCTAAAAACCTTGATGCCAACTTACAAAGCTTACCCAACCGACGATGTCCCAAGTGTATGACATGGACTGACACTCCAAATACCCACATGGTGATAGAAACTACATTATAAGCCCATGAGACAAGAATTGGAATATGGTTCCAATAGCTGTGATAGTAAATTAAAATGAAATGGACAATGAAATCCAATTTGTTAAATGAATTGTGAATTAATAATGTGAAATGGATCAGACTCTGGCATGGAATGAAGCATGTATTAAGGTTCGAGTGTCCTCATGAACTAAGGGGTTTATGTGATTAAATAAAGAGTAAATTATAATGTTATATCTTTTTTAATTAATCGTTTTACTTATATCAGTATACAACTGAATACATTGTTATTGAATGGATATTATTTTATACGTCGTTGGTGGTAGCCTACGAAGTTGTACTCATACCCTACTCAGGATGCCTGGTCGGTAACTGAATAGAATTCATGTCTACAAGATAGGATAAGCGAAAATTTCTTATGATATATATATTATATGGGATGTATCATGGATGAGGGAACCAAACATCATTAAGAACCCTCTTGGGGGAGTTTTGAGTATCTTTATTTTGAGCTTGCATTGAGACACATGGAACATTCTTTAGCATGATAATCTAATGTTCACTTTTGATTCTATATTTCCAATTTCGTTCATCTTGTGATACTTTTATTGTTCTTTTTATTATTATATGTTATTCAGTTATAGATTCTTATTTTCCACTAGTGTATTACTCTAAGAAAAGAGGTTATAGTCTCCCCATGATCAATATTATACCCTCTCTACTAGTCAGTAGACTCTGGCATACAGGGAGGCATGCCTGAGGTCATGTGGCACACCGGATTGAGGCATAGTTATTTGGACCCTGGGTTAGGAAATAATAGAAAATATTTCATTAGAGTATTTTTACAACTAGGGATTGTGGTGGATCCATCGATATTTTTAATGTTTTTGGTTGGAAAGTGACTGGGTAGGTAATTATTTATATGGGGACCACCATAGGGGGAAATATCATGTTTCTTTTACTAGGGTAGAATGGGTGGATGTATATAAGATGGGAATTTTTAGTAACATATTGGTGTGAACATTGATAGCTAAGTCATGAACAATTTTAATGTGGAGAGGCCGTAAAGTCTCTGGTTTTTTAGTTGTTTGAATTCCTCACACTTTTTGATTTTTTGTGTTTGGTGGTCCGATCAAGTTTTTTTGGCTTTAAAAAACTAATTACCATATTTTTTATGAAACATGGAATTTATAATGGGTTTTGAGGACCGATAGGTGCCTTGGGGTTTCTTATGATTTTTTTGGAAAATGAGGCACCCAAGAATCAGTTTTGAGAAAGGGAAGACATAGGTTCATAGTTTGATCAAACTGTGCATCCCACTAGAGGAAATCATAAAACCCACTTCTACACTGAACATGGTTTTTCAAATTATATTGGTGGGGAAATATGAATGTGTGAGGCTCTACATTCCTCTGAGAGATGTGATGCACATGATCTGCACATGGTTTTCCAGACTATAAACCTAACCATGCATAGTCTAGTGCTTGGGTTGTGAGCACTGTATGATTAGAGCACGGTTATGAAAACCATGTTTCCATACCATTTTAGTCATTTAAATTTTTCAAATGAACATATTTCCCCTCCCCCCTTATTTTATTTCTCCTATTTCTTTCTCCAATAGTTTATGTTCATCACCAAGGGCACCTTCATTTCTTCTCCCCATAGATTTTCGCATCCTCTCCTCATCTGATTGTCGAATAAAGCTATATTGATCTCATCGGAATTCTATCAATATTTTACTTAATTCCCTTTCTTATCATTCTCCTTTATCTTTCCATACAAAATGAAAAATATGTGTGATCTCTTTTTCTATATTATTAGGGAATCTATCAAAATATTTTATTACTCTCATTTAGTCCCAAGTTAGAGGTATATATTAGATTAAAATGAAATTATGAGTATAATGTAGGTGGTTCCTATATTTATACATACTTTTATGGGTGTTTGGGGGAGTGTTACAATTGTTTCACATTTGGTTGTTCGGGTGAGACCCCTAATTAATTCATACTTTAATTTTAATTTATTATAAGATGTTCTAAGATGTCGTTGATCATGCCCTATAGTATATGTATATATATATATATATATGCTTATCTGGATAAAAGGCTTATGGCCATTTGGGAATTTTTTTTCTAGTCCAATTCTTTTAATTAATTTAATTTTAATATGACAGTTATGGTTTCATGGGAACATGTGGAGTGTGGACCAAATAAAATTTGGTGATGTTGATCACTGGAATAAAGGCGAAATGGTCATTGGGCTAAGGGAAAGGACCAAGAGATATGAGGTGATGTTGATCTCATGGTTTAGGTGACATGGTCATATATATTTGAGATGATGAGGTTGTCAGTATGAGGTCATGGATCTTGGGACTCAAAATGGTGTTACACATTGAGATTTCAGCAACATAGTCATAGGGGAATGAGGTGAAAGATGATGTGTTTTTTAATATGTTGGTGATTTAAGATCACAATTTTTTGTTGACATGTCACTTGAGTTGTATTCCCAAAGATAAGACTCATTTGAAGTGGTGATGAGCACTTGTTCGGGTGGAGGCCTCTATAGATATTGTGGCTAAGGAGATGGTTTTGACCATCAATTATGATGGAGGTTATCATTATAGAAATCCACGTTGGAAGGTAATGGACCATAAGGTGATAGTGTGGATACCACCAGTTAGGGGTTGAGTTTTTCAATTGTATGTAAGGCTGGTGGTCTAGGATTATTGGAGGATGGATATCGCCATTACCTGATATGTTGGGTTGTTTTCATAATGATGATTTATTTATTGGAGAAATAATGTCATCATTCCTTAGTAAGTCAGGATTTTGAGTTGATGGGAACCTTATAAGGGGAGGGTTGAGGGACCTAATACTTATTTATTATGCATTATATTAGTATGCTTTATATTTGATTGATGGGACATGTTTCTTGGTGACATTCTTATGGGTGGAACCTGAGGGTTCACCTAGTATAACCTTATTCATGGGATTCCTTAGGCACTAATACTTGGGTCCTCACCACTAAAATTATATATTTTCAGACTTTTGTGGTCTACCAAATATATATTTTTTGTCACATACAAAGGATATATCAGTGATGGCTAAATAAGGTAAATGCTTCATTGGGGCTAATGAGCCCAATGGAAGTAGTAAAATTATTAAATGTGTGTGTGTTTCTATTATATTTATATTTTTAATACTTCTATATAATTATGTATTTAAGATAGGAACACATTGGTGGTGACCTATGGAGTTCATACTCACACCCTACGCAGGCCCCTCAGGATGCATGTAGACATTATGTCTTTGAGATATGGTAAGGGATCAAGCCTAAGAGGTGGACCTTTGTTATCAAAGTTATAAATTTTTTATGGGATTGATGGGAGGGAACCATGGTGGTTATTCCATTAATATAGAGTTCATTATCAACTTTTAAATTCTTTATATATGTACTTATATGGTCATCCATGGGCGACCCTGCTTGTCTATTGTTTTGTATGACCTGTTAGGACTTTTGGTCTATTCATCTGAAAATGGTTTTATGCCTTTGGGCTTGATTATTACTTTTGTGGTTTATTATGCTTCCAATATGTTATTATCTTTCTTATACTAAGTTATAGTCCTTCTTCCACTAAATTATATACATATGGACCATTATTATTATCATCACATGAGCGTATAGTCTCCCCAATATCACCTCATAAAATCCTCACTAATATTCTATAACCATTAATGTGTAGTGAGGTTAACCTAAGGCCTAGTGGCCAACCGGTCTGAGCACCGTTGAGTGAAAAAATAAGTCCACATGCTATAGAAAGCTATTTCAATGATGGTGCACTCCCACAAAACATTTTCTCGATATACTAAAAAGGAAAAAAATAGATATGAAAAAATGATAATAATTGGTATATGTAATATAAAAAATTTACATACCAGGTTTTAATTATTTTGAAACATCTCTAGATGTGGTCTTCCATGATAATTCCAAATATTACAATACATATCCATTTCACAATGTATTCCAATATAATTAAAACCCAAAAAAATATATTGAACAAATATAGTGTTGATTCCATCATCCTTCTCTTATCAGATAAGTATTTATTATATAAGAATGAAGTATTTAAAAAATATATCATTGCATGAAGATTTTACTTCAAGTGTTAATCCCATCAATTTTTAATGTTATTAGTATTATACCAATATTTCTCTATTCATTCATGGAATTTGTTTTTTATTCCATTTGTCCCATTTTATCCCATTATATACACATAATAGAGATTGGTTATCATTTTCATTGATAATTATAAATAATAAAATAAGCAGTGTAATGATTCATGAAATCTAAAATTAGTCAATCAAAGGTATATTATATTATACAATGGTATAAAATAATTTACTATTAGTGTTTTCTAATAACTTTTTGTGTGCTAAAATTCTTATCTACAACTATTTTGTATAATTCATTTGTATTACCACTTATATTTTTAAATGTGAAGAAATTTGTAGCAAGCCCAATTTCACATGGATGCAAAATTTCTCTCCAACCATCTAATATCCCAATCAATGATAAGAAAAAAAAGTTATTACATACTATGAAAGTATCCATTGAAGCTTTATTGGAAAGAAATGGCACATGAGGCATGCTCACAATCACTTTAAAATTATGAACTATTTATGAAAGGTCAATTGAGATGGAAACCCATATCACATAGTAAATGAAAACAAAAATCTAGAACAATTTACATGTGGTGGACAATGGAATCATAAAAAAATATTGATATCATACCCATCAAGAAAAATAATGACATTATTATTGTCGATAAAATTATCCTTCCTCCAAAAATAATTATTTGTGATGGAAATGAATATCCATACCAAATAATTATTTTCAAAGAAAATGAATATTCAACATACTTATAATTTTATGATGAAAATACATTTCAATTAGGGAAAAAACACAAAATTAAAAATAATAAAACAACTAAGAAAAAACAAATATATTAAACTTTTCACATATAGATCAATATCCATTTTATATATAATGTCTCCATCCCAAAATTATTATAATATGTTTATCAACAAAATATCATGGATCACTATGGAGGAGGAAGATCATCTGAAGGATTAGGCATCGGGAACTCCATCCCTAAACCTTGCGTAAGTCATCGCATCTACTCCATCATCTGGTCATGTTTCTACTCCCGACATTGGCGTTTCTCCTCCTTATCCTCTGCCTACTATCAACGATCATCCTCCTGCTATCTACACATACTATATATAATCTTATTTTGTTTTCATAACCTCCCCTCATACTTAACAGATGATGTAGACTATATAAGAGCTCTTCTCGAGATGAAAGATAACCTTGCAAAAATACTATAATAATTAGCATATCAAGAACCAGATTACATTACCCAAACAAATCATCACAAAAATCATTACAGAAACCACCTAAAGGGTGTTCCCGACCCCTAAGGGATAAAGAATAGAAACAATTACCTTTGGGACTGATTTTTTCATACAGAACCCAAAACAAGGTGATAAAAATATAAAATAAATTGGTGTGACAAAAAGACATGACAATAGCGTATAAGCACAACCAATAGGAAAAACAAGTTCCAAGATACTTAAAACCAATCATTGTGCTTCGGGACTATAATTCCAAACTACATGTGACATAATTTCACATTTAGACTCCAACAACCTACTAAGAAAACCCTCATCACCTCCTAATGACTCATTTACCTTACCTGTCTCAGATAAAGCCAAATCTATATACACCAAAAGGGGTATGAAGGGTGTGAGAAAAATTTCACAATAGGATCTCACAAAGTTCTTCATAATATGACTCTATAAAATAAATTAGTTATTCACAAGTTATTAAAACCAAGAAAATAGTTACTATTTAGCACAGATCTTGTATAAATCTCTCCTTTCACATTTTATAGATCATACTTTAATGGAAATATTTTCAAATCATTTACCTAAACAATCCAACAAAAATTTCAATGATATAAACTAGAGAAAATAATCCCAAAAGTATCAAAAAATTCAGTGCAATGATGATCCTCATTCAATTATCCTGATCAATAGGCCACGTAGTGTGAACATTACCCTAGTAAAACATGTATGGGGGTGAGACTATGCTCAATAGAGATCCTTATTTCCAATAATAATGAAACAAGGGGAACACATTACCCTAGAAAAATAGTTCTAGGGGGAGAGAATTCATCCTTGAGGATGGATCCCAACCTCATCATTGAACACTATTAGGTTTAAAACAATTATATAATTCAATTCCTTTTCATCTTTAAAACAAGACAAATTAAGATTCAAACCCATTTCCAGTAAAACACCAAGGGATGATTATAATTTCAAGGCCACCATATTTTATAGAATCCATTTTCTTGTCTTTAACAAAAATTAGAAATCAATATAAAAGAGAAAAAAACAAGGTTTATAGCATCAAGCTAAGTCATGAGACCACCAATACTGAAACAATTAGAATAACAAAACCCATTGGAATCAATAAGATAAGATGATTCAAGGGCCTTAAGAATTAAAGTGGGGTCCTAGTTCAAGGGTTACTAATCATAAATCTCCACATTATAATGTTCTAGAATAAAGGAAAAACAAAAAGAACACATATCACCATAATTCTCAATCAACACACTATAAATATTGGATATCAAATCAAGAACACTAATTTCCACAAAAAATAAATATAGAATATGATTAAAATCCAGAATTCAACAATTTTTACTGCCGATGAAGTCAATCCAATGGGAGAAACAAGATGAATTTTTAGAAGAATGTGATCCATCGTTAAAACAGAGATAAACATTCAAATAGATGTATAAAAATTCATTTAGCACTTTGATTCACTAGGTTATTGGGTTAGAAATTTTAAATAGGTCTTAATAGAGCATACACATTTGACTGAGTTAAATTAGGGTTGAAGTATATGAATTAAGAAATATAATGGGAGTTTCAGGTGAGAAAATTATGATAATGCTACAACTTCCCTTGCCCAGATCTGTGGTACCGACTGGATGGATTCTTGTATAGATATGCGGAAGATAAAACAGAGCATAATCTTAGTACATTGGTATTCTTATATGAAATCACTACTACCAACCTCCCACTATCGAGATGGTGGCCCTCACTAATTAGTCGTTGGACTACTTGCATCTCTTCCAGCTATATGTTCATGCCCAAAACTATGAAAACCAATCGAGAAACCTCTTGACTAGACAAAAAAGATTCAAATCCACACCCTAACCCTTCTATAAAATTTAGCCCTATATTAAACATAATAAATAGTGAGAATCATCCAATAGAACGAGAAAAAGAATAAAAACATAGGTAGTTTAATGTAACACAATGAGACTTTAAAAGAGGAAAATTATATTGGATAACATATATGACATACAAAAAATATCTTATAAGAGATTTTATTACCCTAAGAATTTATTATATATTTATTTTTAAATTAATTCACTCTCTTTGATATATTGTGATGTATGCAACACTAGGTTTAAATAGAACACTATATTTTATTAAAATATAATTATTTTAACATGGTCATTATAACCTAGACGTTAAGTTGAAAGGTACACATAAGACTAGGTAAATAAAAAAATTATATGGTTTACACAAGAATAAAATAAATTCAATTCATATATATTTATTGAAAAATTAAATAAAATCATTTTAAATAAAAAGAAATATTTTCTAAAAAACTATATTTTTCTAAAAGGTGGTTTAGACAGACATTGCAAACATAAATTAAAATAAATTTTTACAAATTTTAGAAATTTATTTTATGAAATTTAATTCAATTTCTAAATAATAATTTAAAAATTATTTTATTACTAATATTATTTATTTTTCTGAAAAGTTTCAATTTTTAATGAATAGTGGTAAATTAAAGATTTTTATTAAAAACAACCTTTTCGTTTAAAGCATTTACAAGACCAATTTTATTTTATCATGGTATTAAAATTAAAATTAGTAATAATAATTATAAATTCATCTAAATTAGGTATATTGAATAAATTTAACATCTAATTTTGATATAATTTTTTTAAAAAATATATAAATATTTTCTTATGGAAAAAAAATTTCGACACGACTGTGGGTTTTATTTTAAATTAAATTCTACCAATTATGTGAGTTGAATTTTTAAAATATTAATCTATATTTATAATAATAATAATTTATTTTATATGATAATTTATATTTAATTTTTTACAATAACGAAAAATGAAAATAGTAAAAATTATTTATTGTGGTTAAGGTAAATATGGATTCACTAGGGGTTAAATATAAATGATAAGGGTTAAAAATGACCCAAAACATGTATAAGTAATATTTTATGGTCATATATTGACTTTCCCCCTTAAAAAGTTTTAAAATAACTCACTTTTAATATTTTTTTCATGATTGACATGCGGGAGTAATTATTTATTTTCAAAAATACCAAATGAGTCTTCTCTCCAACTTATATAAGGCCACCTACTCTCCTCTCTTTTCAAAAATTCCAAAGTCCCACTGTTTAATAAAATTACTAGATAAATAACTTCCCTAATTACCTCTTATCATCCCATAGTCCTCTGTTTGGTCATAAATCCTACATAGGATGGATTTTGTTTAAAAAAAGAAGTTGTCTAAATTAGAGGTAACATCCTTAACCGAGATTTTTATTTTATTTTTTGTTCCACATCATTAAAATTTTAATACAATAATATTATAAAATAACCCCAATATATTCAATATTACTTTATTTTTTATGTTAATGTAATTACCTAAAACAACGTCCACCACCTCTGATGGGAAACAAAACCATTGACCGTGTGTACAACATACAACTGCCGTGCAAAACGATGTAATTCATTTCCAACACCACTTCTCACAACTAGATATAATGAGTTAATTAAGGTTTATATATGATTTTTATTATATAATTATACCTCTTTAATTATAATATCACATATATCTTCTTAAATTCCATTCTGAAGGGAATATAATAACGCCGCTTGTGTGTGCGGTGGGCTACCACCTCGCAAAGTAATGTGACTCGTTTCTAACGTAATATTTACATAGATGGTAATAAGGATTAATTTGATGTTTATATACGATATTAACAATAATTATATGAAATAAATATTTCATACAATTTATTACTGTACCATCCATTGAATAAATGATAATTTCATTCATGTGTATGGAGATCAACCACCACATAAAGAAATGTCATTTGTTTTTTCCCAAATGCTTTACATGGGAGGTAAGAAAGGGTAAATTTAATGAATATATGTGATATATAAGAAATTATATTGATTCTTTAAAATTAATATACAATCCAATTCCATACCGTTTTACCCATTAAAGAAATAATAAAGTCGATGATGCGTACATATGACATATAGTCTCCACGAAGCAATGTGATTCATTCTCCATGTTCAAAAATTCAACAATGATAATAAAGATGTATATAATGAGAAAATATATTGATAACATTAATATAATTTTAAATATGATTCAACTATATCATATGTTCAAGATATATAACATTTCTGATAAAAAATGCATAAGAAAATTGGGAAATTAACACCATAACCAATAGTGATAACGAAATATTACTAACAAATGAGTAATAAGATGTTATAAAACTATCAAATATGATATTATAAATATTTACATGGTTATGTTATAAGTTAATAACATTTTTAAAAAACTATAAAATATGTTAAATATTGGTAAAATAAAGGTATGTGCGATTTAAGGGGATTATAAACTCAATTTACATTCTTTAGGTTATACAACTACTTAATTTATTATATTATATCAACACTATGCATGAAATTAAATTTTATTTATTTATGTTTTATATACACTTGTATTTATATGAATATTAACTTTTTACACATAATCATTCCATTTATTAACTCTCACCTCAATGATATAAAATTTGTAAGGGTTTCGTCTCAAAATTCCTTCTTTGATAAAGATGTTATTTTATGATAATAATTTGTATTGAATGGTTTATATACATAACCTTTAAATAATATATCAAAAATAATTTTTAAATATTGCTATTTTAAGTTATAACTCATATACTTTATTCATGAGAAGTTATTTTTCAAAAGATACCAAAGAAGTAAGGGCTTATGTTTCAATCTCATTTTAATCGATATTGTTTATCCTTGAATTTACTTTGAATACAATTATTTGATTATTGAATAATAAAACAACTTCATTTCATTCTCTTCCAGTTATTCATGAATTTCTCAATTAATAGTACCATTTTATTCTTTTTGGTAAAAAATTGATTGAGAAAATGTTTTTAAGAAAATATGACTTCATTTCTCTCTTCGGTTAAAAATAATTTTTCATCCAAATACATGTTTTCTAAAAATATTTTCAAAATTATTTTATTATAGTTTTTAAAATTTATTCTCACCCTTAATTTTTTTAGAAAAAAAAGTAATCTTCTTATGGTTTTCTAAACATGGTACTTTTGAATTTTATTATAAAAAGGTGAAATGAATCATTATATTTTTAAATATATATGGCATGAATTAAACTCTTCCACTGTTATGAACACTCAATGTTTTAAAGCTTACTTTTTATTTTTAAAAGGATATTTTCCAAAATAATTTTTTTAATGATTGAGAATCTATTATATTTTATTTAAATTTTTTCAAAATGTAAACTAAATTTCCCTCAAGAAATGTTCAGCATGATCTTTAAAAATTATTTTCCATCTAAGATAACATCCTTTAATCTTACCTAAAGTGAAAATTTTATTTTCCTCAAGAATATTTTAAATATTTGCAAAATTATTTTTATCAGTGAAAACAACCATTAATATTATGTATTACATCTAAATTATGTTTAGATGTTCGTCACATATATACCTAGTTATTCTTCCTCCCTTTAATGGGGGTAATATATGCCTTATAATAATTTTCCAAATTCCTTCATTATGAAATTTACTTTAAATATGATATGATGTAAGATTATGAAAACTATTTTCTTTCCATGGGTAACTCTTATGTTATTCCTTATGATTGATTTCATTTTGGTGGAACACTTATATCATGAACATGTTATGATAGGTTCACCCAGACATCACTTCAATGCATCGAGTAATGCTTTAGTCTTACTGGGCATCATTAATGGGATTAAGGAGTAATCATAATCCATTTTGGACTCATTCCACCATGTGATGTTGTCTTTGGAGTTAGACATGACTTATTTTTATGTCATGTTTTGTGTTTCAACCAAATTTCATTTCCCATCATGATCATATGATACCGTGTTCTATATGTTATTATTCTATGTAATTATTCGTGAGACATCTCATTATGACACCATATTATGCTTTTGAATCACATGTTATGTTTCCTTATCACGGCTATTAAATTACTAGTATTGTTATATGACACATTTTATATTTATTCCCCATGTTATAACATTCTATTTAGGAGATAGAAAGGATTTATGAGATTTTTATGGAGAATAAAATAGAAAGTTTTACTTTTAGTCTCACTTAGATATACTGTAAACCTAGTCTTCCAAAGACACTAAGTCTTTACGATACCTATGTTATATTAATTGATTTTTATTATTAATATTAATGTAATAATATTTCTAAAAGTCATGGGTTTCTATAGTGTAGTACATAAAAAATATGTGAATATTACACGGAAGGTGTCAATCGAGAACCCATACCAATCACTTGGCCTTTCTTGATACCATGCGAGGTCAATTGTATCCATGATACCTCATCAAAACCCAACCCACATATGTCCCAACCCTCAGTCTCATCCTCAACATCATGTGTGTGATAAGCTTCAAACTCATACGTCTCCATCAAATTCAGTTATAAATTAAAATTCATAAAATATAAGTTTAAGTTAATTTTAAAAATAAAAAAATATAGTCACCTTAATCTGACGACATGGGTCACCAGTAATCTCTATAGTGGTAGGATCAATATACATTATTTTATAATCTTTTAATTCCCAAGCATCATGATACTCAACTACCTAAATGAATATAACATTAAAAATATACATTTAAAGTATATATAAATTATTAAATAAAATTATTCACCATATGTCATTGATGGATACTAAAGGTGTGGTTCTCATATCCATGTGTGACCTTATATCTCTCTTAGTTTTATCAACCTAATGATTATCTCCTATGAAAACTCTTTTTTATATAGTAGGATCAAAATCCATCCAAACCCTAGGATGATATGTATGTAGGTCAAAGACAATAACAAAGACCGATAAAAAATAGTGACTCCATCTCTGGTCATGGATTTTTTTCTTAGATTGTTAAAAATCTAAGGACAATGCTCACATATATAGATTTCCCATGAATCCTAGAAGTAGGTTTATGTTATCATTTATGAGATACTATAAAACATTAAAATAATTAATAATAAAAAGTCAATAATTAAATAAATTTCAAAATAAATATTATTTATATACCATCCAGTAGTCAAACATGTGATGAAAAACATCAATGTGAATCTGATTTCACTCCAGCCATGGTCTGAGAATATAATTACAAATAATTGAACCCATCAGCATATTAGCTATAAGTGAGAAACGTTTTAAAAAATAGAAAGAATAATATATTAATTAGTATATAGATAAATTAATGAATGTTAATTAAAATACACAAATGAACATACCTCTTCATGCATGGATCAAAATTAAGAGGAAGATGTATCTTATAAATTGGTTGTCAAATAATCAATATGGCTAGACCACAACCCCTTTAAGTTGATTATGTAGTGGAAGAAATCGATAGTTCAGGTTATAGGTCATCAGGTTGATCACCAGGAAGGTCTCCATCTGTGATGGCATGAAATAACTCATCGATATCTTCTCTATCCCTCCAAAACACAAGAATAATAATATTTAAAAATAATTTAAAATAGTTATTATATATAAATAATTACTATAACCAATATAAAATTGAGTAATTCTCTAGTTTTATCCTCATATTTATATTCATCTATGCCAATATCTTCATCTTCCTCTTCAGCATTATCAATTTCAATAGGATCATAAACTTCATCAACCTTTTCTATTTAAAATTCATTATTTACATCGTCAACATTATCCACACCATTGACCCATAACTGTGGGGTGAATTTATTTATATTTGTTTCTCTTTGAGTAAAATATGTGTTTGTTGGTTTCTCTTGAAAATTTTCAATTTCATGCACTTCAACAGAACCACTTTAATTTCCCATAAACATATTTTCATGAGATTTAATTTTTATTACACTCCACTGGTCTATTAAATATCATAAATCAACACAATAAATTTTTTTAATAAATTTTATGTGCTTTACAATCTAGCATAAATGTTTCATTTATCCCAAAAAGGATTTTACATTTAATTTCAATGACTTAATGTCATGGATGAACCCAAAACCATATATTAGTATCAAACCAATGACGTCTAAATATTGTTACATAGTTATTCCTCATATTATATAGCTCAATTATTTTATCTAGAAGTACATAAAAGTAAACATAAATTACATTATTGTGAGATCCTTTTAAGTAAAAATCAATTTTCATTATTTTATTTGATTCATCATATCTGTATGAATGACATTGAAATATATTAACTACAAATGCATTATAATATCTAACTAATTTGTATGGTGGTTCAACCAATAAACACAATTAATTATCATTTTTATCCACATGTTGTGATACTTGGAAAAGGGAAAAAATAATTAATAATTTAATAAATAATAATTCACTTCATATGTTCAACCACATACAATTTACTTTTCCAGTCTTTGAAACAAGAAGGAAAAATTATGTTTTCGGTGTTATTCAAGAGTAGTCTGTACAATTTACACAAACTATTTCTTGATATGATCATCAAATAATCTATAGATGAATTAATAATAATTTACTTTTAACAAAATACATAGAATAAATGAATGTAGCACTAATTGTTAAAATCGTGTCATTACCTCAAAATTCTGTAGAATACTTGTATGAGATTTCTGTTCTCCATCATATGAAATTCATTGTTCATGAACTCCACTAAAACCATGTTCAGGTTATTTTAATACTGACAATTGATAGTCCATTTCATCATCAACATTTCCCTAATTATGAACCATTAAATTATGTTTTGAATAGTAACTGGTATAATTTACATGAAATGTTTCTTGATATGATCATCATATAATATATAAATTAATTTTTAATAATTTAATTTTAAAAAATTTGAAGGATATGTCAAAGTGGTACTCACTAAAAAAATTGTGTCATTTCAGCACAATTGAGCAGAGCATGTGTACGAGCTTTGGGTTGCTCATCATATGAAATTCATCATCCATGAACTCCACCAGAACAATGTTTAGGCCAGTTAAATATTGATAATTAATGGTACAATAAATTATCAACATTGACCTCATTATGACCCATTCAATTATGTTTTGAAGTATATTCATATTGAAAATAATAAGTGCATAAAATTGAAATCTCTTCTTGATAATACATTTCTAGAAATAAACCTTCAACCAAGAATTTTTCTGTACCTTTCCATTAATTTCTACACGTGTTCCTCATATAGGTACATCCATAAGAACTAAACTGGTCCTCCTCATTTTTCATCAGGTGACGAATGTAATATCAATTGTTCCCCTAAATCAATATTAGTAAGTGCAATTGTTATCCCTATTTATATAAAATTGAAGCGAGATGGCAGAGTAAGTGGGGAGGAAGGAGGTGACAAATCCTGATGATGATGTTGTTGGAAGGAAGATCAAGGAAGCCTCTAATCGATTGTATGATCTTATTGGGCACAAATAACTCTTTGAATTTGATTCAATGTCTAGATCTTCAAGGGATTATCTAAATACTATGGTTGAACCAAATAAAAAATTTATGGAGGTTGTGAAATCTGATTTCTCATTCTCAGATTTTGGCACATCACCGCCTGGAAGAATCATCAAAAAGGGAAGGGTTGTGCATGTATCCACCAAACAATATTTTGTTGAAAAATGAGTGAAGCTCTGTATATACTCTATAATTGGACGGGTCCTTTTCCCTAAAGGTGAAAATTTTGGACTTTTTATGATATGTCCAAAAGGATTGCAGAGCTATGGGGTTTCGAGGAATGGAGAATGATGGAAATGGGGAAGGGATATTTACATATAAAATTCCCCTCTGATGAGTTGAAATGCAAGGCTTGGAGCTTCGAACCCCCCTCCAAAGCTCGGATTCTTGCATATTCATGAATGATATAAGAGCTTTGATCCTAATAATGTTAAGAAATATCATGTGCAGTTCTGGATTCACATATGATGTTTTAATTGGTTTTACAGGCATCCAAGGATCCTATTGGACGTTACCTCCTCGGTTAGAACTCCCATCCGGCTGGACAAGAAAACAGATAACCCTCGATTTGGTCACTATATAAGAGTACAAGTTGAGGTGGATATGTCCAGTAATTTAGTGGATGTAGAAGTTCTCACCACGAGGGATGACATCATGAAGATTGAAATCCAATATGAGAAAAATAAAAAACTTTTTATGAATTTCATACTTCTTGGTCATTTAACTCATGAATGCATCAGGGAGAAGAAATGCACTCTATTTAAAGTCAAAGGGTCTGATGATGTCTCATGTCGAAGAATGAAAGGAAATGAATAGGTATCTAAAATTACTGTTGGACCCTCATCGGATACTCCCACTGTGTAAGGTGGCTTGGGCCCTACACCTACTTCAGTCCAGATGAGTGATCCTAATAGAAATTCATCACTTGATACTCCCCAAGATAGGATAGGTCTTATGATCACCCAAGAGAAGAATTTGGGAAGTGGACCTTCATATAATACCACCTCTAATGGTGTTCCATCTGTAGATGTGGGAGAGGCATATGGTATTGCGAAGGTGATTGTGAATGTTTTTGATGCTTTTGCATGTGTTGGGGGGAAATATGTCATGGTACAAGATGTTGCACCTACACAGGTTGTGCATGATTCTGTCCACTCAGGTGATGGTGTGGTCTTTCTAGCTATGCAGTCTCCCAATAAGGCTGGGTCTTCTCATTTTCCCCCTCCCGAGGAGCCCTTGTCCATCATGGATGATGGCTTATAGGGGGAGTAAATCCCACTGATTATGAGTCATTCTCATAGAGTGGAGGAGGCTATGCTCCCAGAAGGTACTTTTTCAAAGGATCTGTAGCTTCGAGGATTTTTTTTGCCTCCAGGAAATGGGAAAAGTCAATAGGTGATGATTAAAAATCTGCAACTGCTGGTACTATAGAAAATCCCTTTATACGGGTTATCCACAAAAAGAATGTGATAAGGTCACCTTATATGGGTAGTGACCCTTGTCACCCACTTTCCAGCAGAAATTTTACTTCTCTGAGTGGCATCTTTTGGTCTGAGGATGTTGATGGCCCTCAAGACATGTAGGATATTCCCCCACTAAGTGTTCTGATTGATGAACCTTGTGCTGATCCGAATGAAAGTGAGAAGTTTGACTCCATGGGTGATGATGGGGTGAATTTAATATTTGATTTAAAAGATAAAAGGGAAACTGGAAGGAAAAGAAGAGGTCCAATGGCTGTCAAAAATTTAAAGAGTCCCCAGATAAGGAGCCAAACCCTTCATCAATGATGCGTTTTTTTAGGAACTGTCAAGTGCTTGGGGACATCCCAATGTCCAGGGCCCTTAAAAACTACATTGTGGCTTATAAACCTATGTTTTTTTGGCATTAATGAGGATCAAATTCTCTTTGTCAAGTAGAAATATATCAAATGGAGTTCTTTTGGCTACCCGTTTATATCTCAAAATCAGCATGATATCAACAACGATCATCTCTGGGTTTTCATGCATGAGAGTGTACAACTAACCTCCTATGTTAAGAATCTAAAATGGGTCTCGATCTCATCACATGTCAAGGGTGTATCCTTGAGTCCACTTTTGTTTTTTCCTCCACATCATATACAAAATGAAGGGAGCTATGGAGTGACCTTAATGCCTTTTCTGGATAGAACAACAGTAAATGGGTGTTAATGGGTGATTTCAACACTGTCTTGAGATCTAAAGAAAAAAATGATTTGAACTTCAATAGGGTGGCCTCCTTGGATTTATATTATTTCATTGATCAATTTCATCTTGCAGAAATTCAAATTGTGGGAGATACCTTTACATGGAGAAAGTATACTATGTATAAAAGGTGGTTGGGTAATCTTCACTGATGCTTCATTTAGATGGATGATGAGAGTGTTGACTCTGGTATATCTAGTCACAATTTACCAAACATCACTCGGATCATTATCCCCTTGTGATTGATATCTCCTCTCAGGTTTTCAGATCTGGTCCTCTTCTCTTTCACTTTAATAATGGGTGTCTTGTGACTCCTGGATGCAGCAAAGACATTATTAAGGCTTGGAAGTTTGATTTTCAAGGCATCCCACTGCATGTTCTTGCTTCTAAACTTAAGACTGTCAAAGTACGTCTATGGGAATGGAGAAAGGCATCCTTCTCTAATCTTGGTAGTGAGATCAAGGTAGCTTAAGATCAATTGGCTAGTTATCAAATTATAAATCAGAATTGTGACAGTCCCTCACATGACGAAATTCAATCACTTGTCAGGCTTGATTTCCTTTTGACTATCAAAGAAGGGAAGTATCTTAAGAAGTGGAATGTAAAGTGGCTGAAATATGGTTATAAAAAATTTAATTTTTTTCACCTATGCACAATGAAAAAAGGATCAGAGTAGGAAAAAAGGCAATTAAATTTGATGGTTTTATCCACACCTCTATAAGTGAGATTTCAAACACAGTTGTGAATTACTTCACTGGCCTTTATTCTGATGATGCCATGGAAAACAATCGGAAGATGTTGATAACATCTCCCCTTGTATTGAGGAGCATACCAATATTTATATAATGGGGGTTCCCTCAAAGGATGAAGTCAAGGAGGCCCTATTCTCTCTTAAAATGGAAAGCATAGCAGGACCAGATAGCTTCACCAACCATTTTTTCTATTCTATTGTGATATTTTGCATGATGACATGGTTAATGCAGTCATGGAATTCTTCACTCGGGTTTACATGTATTATGGGTTAAACTCTAATTTCATCAACTTGATTCCTGTGAAGAAAAATGAAATTGATGTCAAATACTTCAGGTTAGTTGAGATTGGTAACACCACCCCAAAAATCATTAGTAAAATCATGATGAACAGATTAGGGGGATTAATCAAGGACAACATCTCTCCGAATCAGTATGGTTTCATACCTGGTCGAAACATTCAGACCTAACTTTTCACTACATTAAAAGGCATCAAACTAATAAAAAAGAATACAATTCATGGAAATATTTCTCTCAAAATAGTCGTCTCTATAGCCTTTGACATCATCAAGTGGAACATTCTCCTTGATGTTCTTAGGAGATTTGGTTTCTCACGTGGATTCATCAATATTATCAGAGGTATTCTTAGCTCCTAAAGGCTTTCCATTTTAATTAATGGATATCCCATGGGTTATTTTCACTTCACCCGAGGTTTTTGACAAGGTGATCCAGTATCTGGGATTCTTTTTTCCATTGCTGAATAAAACATGAGAAGATGTCTTAATGAGCTATCCCAAATTGGTATATCTAGACAGATAAAAGCTGGTAGGGATAACCTTGTCTCATCTCATCTTATATATGATGATGACATCTTTATTTTTGGGGAATCCTCAAGGAGATCAATTTATACACTCAAAGATTTCTTCTCACACTATGAAACAATTACTTGAAAACAGATAAGCTGGAGTAAATATTTTATGGTTTTTGGTGACAGGGTTACTGTTGGTAAACAGAACATGATCTCCAGGTCCCCCAGATCCATAAAAGGCTCTATGAATTTCATTTATCTTGGAGTTAAAATCTTTTGTGGTAGGATAAAAAGGTAGTATCTTGATAGAATTTACTCTGGTATCATAAAAATATGGAGAAATGGAAGGGTAAAGCACTATCTCAAGCTGGGAGGGTGTTCCTTGTTAACTCGGTGATTACCTCAATGTTTTTTTACTCCTTATCACTATATATATGGCCAAAACATTTACTCAAAGAACTTCAATGAATGATGAATAATTTCATCTCGACATGCTCAATCACTGAATGGAAATTTATTACCTTTTCTTTTAATGATTGTAATAATCACAATGATCCAGGTGGTCTTGGAATCAAGGATCTTCAGATATTCAATGAGGGACTCATTAATAAATTCACGTGGAATATTTTAACCTCCAATGACTCATCCCTTGATTTTCTGTCATTCAGGTTCAGAATGAGGATTATTAATGGTTTCCCTTACTATATTTCATCATCTGTATGGACCTACATTTGGAAATTCATCAATGAAATTATTCATAACTCTAAATGGCTTGTGTCCCTGCACTCTAGTATCAACTGTTGGAACATTCCCAAGCTGGAGAGCCCCTTGTATACTGGTTATATTCCCACATACCTATTAGATTTTTCTATACAAGAATTTCTGTATTAGTGTGATAATCCTGAAATAACGGTCATTCCCCAAGCTAAACTTGAAATGCATACCTACACATGGATAATGATATCCTGGAATAGAAGCCCAATAGGAACAGACATTTTAATCTCAAAGATTCATATAACCTACAGCTTGTTGGATCTACACAGGCTCCTTCTTTGCTACTCAGGTTTAAAGTGTCTTTTTTTCCAGCCACCCTGGCTTTTTCTTCTCTAGAGAATATGGCGGAACCGCATTCCAATTCATGAGAAATTAGAAAAGGCTGGTCAAAGTATCACGTCTACCTGCCATTTGTGCCTGAATGAAATGGAAACTGCACAACACTTCTTCATTTGCTGTCCTCTTACTCAGAAGCTATGGAAATACGTTGGAGACATCTTCAACATGGATTTATACTCACATAGCATGATGGATAAGTTGATGATATACAGATCTAAGTCTGGTAGGAGCGATAATGTCAAGAATATGCTGCTGGTTGCTACAACAGTATTTTTTCACGCCATATATAAATCCCGTAAAAACCTCCTGTTTGACAGCAAGGCTCTATCCTTCCATGCAAGTGCAATGCTGGTTCATCGAGACATACACACTTCTAATGCGGTATAGAATGGATGCATGGATAATATCCATATAGATTTAACTGCATTGTCAATGCTTGGTATTATAGGTAAACTGAATAAGACAATAATGATTAAATTTATTCGATGCATACCACCGATATTTCCATATGTTAATGTTAATATTGATGGAGACACATCTGAAGTGTCGATAATATTAGGTTATGGAGGTGTCTTCTGCTTGTATCTTGGCTTTGTCATGGGTTGTTTTTAACCTTTTATTGTGATGTGAATTTCTTAGGAAGAATAAATATGGGCCAATATCTATGTCATGAGGCATGCTATCTGTCATAACTGGAACCTCTTATGGATTGAATCAGATATCGAACTTGTGCTACATGATTTCAATAAGAGAACTCGGGTTGTTCCTTGGAGTATCTTACCTCACTAGATCAGATGTCTTAATTAGGAAAAGAATCTCAACTTAAAGATATCTCATGTCTACTAAGTGGCCAATCAAGTGGTTGATGCCTTTTCAAAGAGGGTAGTCATAGAAATGACTACCATGTGGTCCGTTTGAGCTCGTGACTTTTGAGCACCTTTGGTAGAGGCTAATATTAGGGGAGTGTTATATTCCCGAATTTTTAAAACCCCTTGCACCGCTTGACTTTGTACTTTTAATTTTTTATTTATATTTTATGGGGACGGTCCAGCTAGACCCAATTTTCATGATATATAAAATTGAAAAAACATCTTGTTGCAACCTACTCATTGCATTATAGTATATTATAATTAGAAAAAAGAATCAGAAAAATATAATATTTCTATCATCAAATACTAAATTGAAGAAATAAATAACACTCTAAAGCTAATTGATAGTAATATATCTATTACAACATGAAAATTATTTCCATTTAATATAGTAATATGACCATTTCTAACACATTGAGACAAATTGACGACATAACCTTCTAGTAACCTTAAATATGTAATCTAATTATAGAATAAAAATGAATTTATTTAGAAAGTGCATATTCAATTTTTCTGATTCATTAAATTATTTTGTTTTTTGTTTTTTAATAACTCGTGTTATAGATTCATGAAAAAATTCGATAGAACTAATCATATCATTAAATTATCTTTAGTCTTACTAGGTCTTTCAAAAACTATATAAAATATGTTATTAAAATAGTTATCATATTAGGAATCCAAAAATATCGAGTTGGATTTGTTGAAAATATGTGAGACTATGATTCATTTGTTATTCCGTGAGATACATTATCCATACAAAGGAAGTAATGATATTCAGTGCCAATAAGGATACGTGAATGCATTTTATAGTGATATAGCGTGGTCAAAAGAAGGTAAAAATGCATATTGGTAATGGAAGAGATTTACCATGACATAGCACAAGGCAGAGTGTGTTGATGTTTCCAAATATGGGAAAGATTTTACCCTTTTCAGTGGGAATTGTAATGGTGAATAAGATCCCAAGTGTGGCCATTCCTATAACATATGGCATGTTGAGAACTAATTGAGCAACATGGATAAATAGAAAGGGACCAAACCATAGTGGTCCCTTTGGTGGAATTCCAAAGAACCTCTGCAAAATAGTCAAGGCCAATATGGTCACAAGGTATAATGTGGTTATGTATTGAAAAGGCCAAAATGACCACTAATTTAAAGTGGATCATGTTGTGATGTGATAGAGATGTGACTAAGTAAAATTGACACAAAGAGACTATGGTGGAGGACATAGTGAAAGTTAAGTGTTTAGTTCAATACTTTCAGTTCATAGAAGTCCAACTTCGGATGATCCACACACTAGTAAAATGTGTAGTGGTCTAGGAAAATATCTTTAGAATATTGAGATTCTCATTATGGTCATGGTGATATTCAATAGTGGTCATGGTCATTATGTGGGGCTAAAATAAAAAATGGCCAATAGAAGATGATCGTGCCATAGTGACTAGTGTTTTGGAGTCCAAACAGCTAGAGGTTTTTCACCATGCTATGGTAAAGGGTGTGTTGACTTGTAACATATAGATTTTGGGATAAACTATTGTTGTGATGCTTTATAATTTCATAATTTATTTATACATTATGGTATTTGAATTTAGTATATGGTCCATGTGGGACTCTAAGAGAGATTATAGTATTCACAAGATGAATTAATTAAGAATTAATTCACACTAAAAAATGAAAATTGGTGGACCAAAAAGTAGTTATTTGACTGTATGTATAGCAGATTGTGGATGAGTTATGGAGGAGTTATGGATGGTATAATTAATACATTAATATGTTTATAGGTTTCCATTTATTTGTTTCATGTTCTTCCATTTTATAAGGTATTGACTAGAAGAAGGAAAAAGGGAAAAAACCCTGAGAATATCATATATCTGAATATTTTTTGTGAAAGTAGAGATCCAAAGGAAGGGATTAAGTGAAGAATAAGGCATTGTCGCCCATTCAATAATTCCCCAAATAATAAAATGGTTTTTTGTGAAACCTCAAGGAGAAGAGTAATTCCAAATTTATTTTTGAAGAAGAACTTGATGCATGGATATATTCTCAATAATTGAAGAAGAATCCCATCAAGACTACAATATAGAAACTAAATATTCATGAAGATGTAAGACAAGAAAGTATTTCTAAAAAGGGACCTTTATAACCATAAAATATTCTGAGGCAATCCTTTCACTAACAAGGAGTATTAGAAAGATCGTTTGAGGGAGTGACCCTTAGGAAGTAGTGAGTTATCCCAAAAACGTTGTAAATGGGAGCGATCCCTATTAAGATAAGTGATCATTATAGGGAATTTGTGCACAAAACACTACCAATGCATGCTCCTTGGTCATAGACTAATGTCGGTGAATCAAGTAAATTCATGTGCCCCTATTTACATTTTGTGTGCACACCAAAAACAATCAAAAAATATATTGTATATATGGTACAAAAGCATAACCAGTGTCCCACAAGGCTGAGAGTAAAATATCCACATAAGGAAACTGAGAAATTAAAAGGAACATATGCTTTAATTAGATAAGACATTGCATACCTAGATTCACCCCCTTCTCTATCAATGTAATATCACAGTAAAACCCTATTGAAGGGCAAACAATTGTTATCATAGGTATATGTTTATTTATCTTGGATTTTATATTTCTCTAAATTTATCTAAATTTGTCTATGAGAAATGTTATTTACGGTGGATGCTCTAATTTTTGGTGGAATTTAATTTTAATAATGGAAAAAATATGTTTATGGCCTACATGGAAGATTCATGTGGGGTTCCATGAGATGTTGTTGAGTAAGGAATTGTTCAATTAAGTAAAAATAGAGTTATCTTTGAAATATATCAAAGAAAAATTGAGATTGATATATTTGTGAAACATGAATTAAAGGATATCCTTGGAGAATAAGTATACAAGGAGGATGCACATGGAATGTTCTCCAAATATATATATATGAAAGTAGATTAATTACTTAGAAATGATGATGAAGGGTGCCTTATATTGAAAGGAAATAAGAAGATGAAGGATTACAGAAGAAATAATTATCATACCAATGTAAAAAATTATAATACCAAAGTCATATCAGATACTAACATTGGTTTGGAGAACCTGTGTGAAATTTTAGAAACTATTTCTGTGTTGGAAAGAATATTTTATAAAGAAGTGGAGACAACATCAAGTTTCAGATCAAGGAGGTGTTCATGAAATCACCAAAAGGGTATCCAAGACTTATAATAGAAAGTGTAATAATGGGAATTCATGCATGAATTTAATTTTTCCATGATTGAATATTTGTCCATGGAAAACAAAAGGTAGAATAGAGGAGTGGAGTCCTTGAATTTTAGCATAAATAAAATGGTAAAAAAAGATAAAAGAACAAAGTAACATTATTGAAGATATTTACCATGAAATTTTGAAGTAAATGGTATGAGAGAAGGAATTAAAGATAAAAATAATTCCACTCAAAAACACAAATTTATTAAAGATGAAAAAATGGAATTAATTTTTCTTCAATTTTAATTTAAATGGATATTGAATTGAAGAACAAACATGAGATGATAATAGAGCTTGAAAAGAGGATACACACCCCAAATGAGAATATTAAAATACCTACAAAAGTATCCTTAATGGGAAGAAAGATTCCAAATATTGAAATATAAATGAAAAGATAAATCCCATGAAATAAGAGATCCACAAAAGAATGTGGCACCAAATTGATACTATTATGGAAGATTTGAGCACATCAATTATATATGTTTTGGATCCAATAAGCCTAAACATGTAGGAAGAACATCATCCATAACTATATCTCAATAAAATAGAGACCACATGATGTATGATTCTTATGGTATATGTTTTATGTAATGACCAGATATTTTATGAATAAAATTCTCCTTTTTTTAATATCTTATAGAAAACAAATGCACTTTTATTAATATTGGTTTTAAATGACTGTTATGTTTCATTACCATTGATAATATAGTCGTTGAAGAGTGATCACATGACTAGTATGTATATAGTTTTATACAAAATCCTTTTGGAATAGAAAATGTATAGGATGGCCTCATCCAGTAGACTCAAGCCATATAATGCTCATTTATTGGAGCTCGTAAAGATTGTAGAGTCACTAGTATTTTCTCTTGACCAAGCCCAAGCTGAGCTTCAACCTGTTAATATTGGACAAAATAGCCTCTGAGAGAAGTTCAAGTTAATGGAGATAACCACTTTGGAGATGATATCTGAGCCACCCCAAGAGTCTGTCACCATTTCACACATTACCCTTAGGTCTTATGCTTGTGTTATAAGGGGTTATGTAATAAGTCATTAGTTACTTTTTTTGTAAAACATTAAATACAATATAAATAAAGTATTTGTTTTATGACCTCATAATGACCCAAAAATGATTTATTAAATAGTATTATGGGTATTATCATCCCAATATATGTATTACCATTAAAATAATTTGATTTTATGTTTGTTTTACTTATTTTATAAAGCCTTAGTGAATCCTGCAGAATGTATAATATAAATTATGATTTTAAATTCTTTTCTTTAATAATGCGACTCACCTCCACATAAAAAAGGATAATATTTTAACATGTTTGTCCATTGGCATTATAAAATATTTTTTTTCAACTCTACTTTGGAATAAATCCATTGGAAAAAAATCCATTGCAAAAAACTGTGGGAAGGGTTGTGGTTTTGAATATTTAATTATATATATTCCAAAATCTATGTTTGTGAAATATTATAGAATTCCACTCTGAGATACTATATAAAACCACCCAAGCTCTCAATTCCCATCACTAAAAATACATGGGGAATGTCCCTACTCTTACCTCGTCTCTCTAGAATCCTCCCAAGGCACCCCAAGCTCCAAAGAGTCCCCTCAAAAAGCTCTTGAAGTCACACCCTCACGTAAGGGATTCCTTCCTTTATCATTTTTATCCAAGTTTATTGATACTATAATAAACATTTAAATTCAATTAAAAATGTTGGGGCATGATTTAAAACATCCCCATAATTCCCAACTTATTATTTAATGATGCCATACCACTTTAGATCTCATTAATGTCTTCTCTGTACACCTGTTACCGTGTCAAAATTCAATAAGGTATTTCTCTCTTCTTATTTCCACTCAAGTATTTCTTCCATATTATGCATAAAAATATTATTTAATATGTTGAGATAATATGTTACATGATCCCCTTACTATCTATTTTAGGTATAAATTTTGAGAGACCTCTTTCTCTGTCATCAACCCAACTTATGAATTTCTATATGATAATGTTATGCTGCAGAAATTGGACCACGATTTTCCAATCCAAAATCATCATTTAGTGAATACTATGCCCATTTTCCCTATGATGGGTATTCACCTTTATTAACTTATACTTATTGGACCGCACTGAAATTTATGTATTCTAAATTCCTTAATTGTGGAATAACTTACGATTTTTAATGATTCTATGTTATATGATTTCCATGAAACACTTATGGATGAAAAGAAATGTTTTTGAATGTTGCTCCATGATAGACCTCTAATCATTTGGTAATGTTTAGTATCATGATACACCATCTGCAATGACGGTTTACACATGTTAATTAAAGTGAAATGAGGTTTTACTCATGCTAATTCATGTTCAATTAGGGTTTACTCATTCTTATCCATTAGCAATAAGCCTTGGCTCATTCTAATATCATGTTGTATGTCATTACCACAGTTCCATGTTATCATATTCATGCTATATCACACATTTATGTTAATGTTTCTCTTTTGATCCACTAATATGCCTATTTCCTAACATTTATTGTTTTCTTCATGTTATTCCTTGTTTACTCCCTTACTGGGCTTTATAGCTCACCATTTTCTTATGTATGTACTCAGGTTATCCCTTTCAATGATTAGTACAAGGGAATTTTCTGGTCATGTAAAAGATATTTTCAATAAAGACGTTGTATTTTATGTCTTAAGATTTTATTTAATGTTACTAATTTACCGAGACACTAGACCTTTGAATCCTCAGAGTTTTATTATGTATAATATTATGTAATAAATCATATTTAAGTGTATAATAAAAGTAGGGTGTTTAAAGTTGACATCAAAGGATAGGATTAGTTATTTTAAGGATTAGGGTTATAAAAATATAGTGAAAGAATTAGGGATAAGACTCATTATAAGAAAAACATCCCTCAATTTTAGAGAGTATTGGGTAAGTGGTTTATCATGAAAATACATCCCTATTTGGATAAGAACAAGTTATTGTGGCTCCGGCACAAATGTATCTAGGGGTAAAATGCAAAAACACCACTTTGATAAAGACTCAGACAAGAACTGGAGCACAACAATGGGCCTTTCAACATTCTTGGTTTGACAGACCTGGGGGTTATTCTTTGGTAAATTCGTAATCTTAGTATGAACCATTATTATGGGAACAAAAAATTCCTCTAAGAATATACATTGGGAAGTAGATCATGGATAACTTAGATTGAAGCCTATAATTTTAAAAGTTAAGGAAATAAATGCAATTTATATGTTATCCTTTTTTTCATTGGATTACCCTTTATGTGTTAAAATGTTTAAGATACCCATCCCTAATTTTCTTTTTATTCTATCCAAAGGCCGGTAATAGGAGGACTCCGGCTAACAACAGTTTAAAAGATCAATGTGATGAATGTTATAATGTGATGCCCAATTCTATGCGAGTGGTAATTGAAAACATTATCATGATAATCTCTCAGTTAACCATGTTATGAATAGAAACATGGGTTAAGAGGAACGTTCAATCCCCCCCTAGGAAAGAACAATCCATAATCGATAGCTTCATGAGACAAAGGCCTCCTACTTTCAATGGATCATCTGATCTCGCAATCACAAATCAATGGATCAAATCCATTGAAAAGATATTCTCCATCATTAAATGTTCTGAACAAGAGATGGTTCTTCTAGATGCTTATCATATAGAGGGTGAAGCTGATAAATGGTGGAAATTGATCCAAAATGCAGATCTAGAGGAAGAGATCGATGAATTGGAATGGAAAGATTTCTAGAAAATGTTTTTTGATAAATATTTTCCTCGCACCCACTGACATAAGATGGAAAGGGAATTACTTTCCCTCATAAAAAAAGATGATGAATGCATCAGAGCATACAAGGAAAACATTACAAGGCTTGCACGATACACCTCCACCTTTTTTTTCACCCCTGAATGAAAAGTTGATCGCTTCTTTTGTGGGCTAAAACCTAGCCTACAGAAATATCTAGTGATCCATGACATTGATATCTATGAGGAAATTGTCTAATGTTCCCTCAAAGTTGAAATGTAGATCAGCAAATCTTAGGGTTATCATGGGGATAATAATTGGAAATAATACTTTTATTCTGGCAGTCTGATGGATAAATCTAATGGTGCTATGAAATTCTAGAACCACACTTGTCAACGGTGTGGAAAGAAGCACCTCATAAATTGCCTAAAAGAGATGATAAAATTATTTAGGTGTGGAAGAGAGGGGATCTTGGCCATTAATTGTCGGTAAGAAAACCCCGCTACTGTGACATAATAGAGGAATGATCCATTCAACCCTCAACACATTGTTCATTGATAAAACTGTAATGAACAAGGGCACTTTTCAAACCAGTACCCTAAGACAAAGCTTTGAAGAGGTAGGAAACAAGGGTGATCTTTTTTCCATCAATACCACCAAAGAGAATCCCAAATATGAAGCGGTGACAAGTACACAAGTTATTCATTCAATAATAGAGAACAAACTTCGTGATTCTGGTTATACACATTTTTCTATATCCAAAACATTTGGCAGAACAATCCAAACACAACAAAAAATCATGGAAGTAAATATGTCTGTTAGAACAAAAAATGGGGAAATTATTTCATCCCTTGAATATAACTCCTCCCCTATCACAATTTGGGGATTTAACTTCCCATCGAACCAAATCATACTCCCCCTGGTGGAATTTGATGCAATTCATGGCATGGATTGACTTTCCCTATATAGATTCAACATAAATTACCGTGAGAGGGAAATTACTCTCCATATAGAGAGTCGACCCCCGATTTTATACAAGTGCAAGGAAGAGGATGAATCTTCATTAGAACCATAATCTGAAGTGTGGATATTATGGAAATATGAGCATGCGTATCTTTCTCAGATGATTGAGTCTAAGGAAGGAACCATCCTCTAAGATATGCCTATTGTGAGGGAATTCACTGATGTGTTTCCCCAAATTTTTTTGGTCTTCCTCCAAGAAGAGATGTTGAATTATCAATTTATCTTATACCAAGGGAATTTCCAATATCCAATACTCTATATTTAATGGTTACTTTGGAGCTTGAGGAACTAAGGAAAAAACTACAAGAGACTATGGATAAAGGGTTTATACACCCAAGTGCATCACCATGGGCTTCACTAGTCCTTTGCATTAAGAAGAATGATGGATCAATGTAACATTTCATTGACTATCATGAGCTTAAAAAAAACATTATAAAGAACAAGATTACATTTCCACAAATTGATGACTTGTTTGATCGGATATGTGGAGAACAATACTTCTCTAAGGTGGATTTTTGGTTAGGATAATACCACATAATGGTGAAGAAGGAAGATATCCCCAAGACTAATTTTTTTATAAGGTACAGGCACTATGATTTCGTAGTAAATCCTTTTGGACTCACTAATTCCCAAGAAATCTTCATGCATATGATGAAAAAATTCTTTAGTGATTACCACGACAAATTTTTGGTAGTATTTATAAATGATATTCTAATATAATACAAAACCAAGGAGGAGCATGTGGAATATATAAGCATTGTACTAGAGACCTTGCAAAAGGAGAATCTCTATGAAAAGTACCACAAGTGTGAGTTCTAGTTGAAGTAAGTATCATTGTTGTGGAATATCATCATAATCAATGGGATATCTGTGGATCCCTCCATGATAAATTAATTTGAGGGATGTTTGAGTCCAACACCTGTGATAGATATCTGTAGCTTCCTTGGGTTAGCTAGATATTATCACTGATATGTGAGAAATTTCTCACGATTTGCAAACTTTATAACCAAGCTAACTAATAAGGTAGTAATGTTTTCATGGAATGATGAATGCATAAAGCACTAAAAGGAGTTGAAAAGGAAGATTATCACTATGACCATGCCTACACTACCCACAAGTGGATTACATTTCATGGTATTCAGTGATGCTTTGAAGAATGTCTGTGTTGGGTGTTGATGAAAAATAATAAATTCATTGCATATGCTTCAATGAAATTGAATGTTCATGAGTAGAACTATCCAACACATGATCTGGAGTTGGATGTAGTAATGTTGTCTTTGAAAATTTGGAAATATTACCTATTTTGGGAGAAGTTTGAAATATATAAGGATCACAAATTCCCAAAGTATATATTTACATATAAAGAGTTGAATATGCTCCAACGAAGATGGTTATAGCTGATCAAAGACTATGACTGCTCAATATGTTATCACCCTCGGAAAACAAACAAGGTGGTAGATGCTCTAAGTAGAAAGGACCCAATGATTATATCATTACTGATAATTGAAAAGTATAAAATATTCATAGATTTGATGAATATAGACATGAGAATCATAAATAAGGGAATAAAATCAATCTTTCACAAATAAATTCCCAACCGTCTCTTTTGGAAAGGTTAATGGATGCTCAAAAAGGATGATGTGGGAATTAAGAAGAAAGTGGGAACTATTAGTGAAGGGAAATACTTGGAGTTAAATGATAATGAAGAAGGAATTGTGAGATTTGGGTTAAGACTATGTGTTCCATCAAATCCATAGTTAAAGAAAGAACTTTTGGATGATGCACATAGTTCAATTTTCTCCATTCACCCAGGAAACACAAAGATGTATCAAGATCTCCGAGAGCATTTTTTGTGTGATAACATGATGAAGGAGATCACTGAGTATAATTCAAAGTACCTGGTATGTTAGTAAGTGAACGTTTTGAGGTAGATGTCTAAGGGGATGATGCAACCATTACCCATACCAACATAGAAATGGGAGATCATCACCATGGACTTTTTCACCAGACTTCCAAATACATCCAAAGGAAACAATGTTATCTGGGTTATTGTGGATCTTCTTACAATGACTACCCACTTCATTAAAGTTCAATAGGATTTTTCATTGGATCGACTAACATTGATATACATCATAGAAGTGGAAGGGATGCATGGAGTACCACTATCCATTGTATCCGATCGAGATCAAAGATTCACCTCTATGATTTGGAAGAGCCTTTATCATGCTTTGAATACTGAGCTGAACTTTAGCATGTCTTATCATCTTCAAACTGATATCCAATCTGAGTGGACTATCAAAACACTTAAGGAAATATTGATAGATTTCACAATGTACTTCAACAGCATATGGGACCAACATCTTTCTTTAATGGATTTCTCTTACAACAACATTTTCCACTCAAGCATCCAAATGGATCTTTATGAGGCCCTTTATGGGAAGTGGTGTATAGTGCTGAAATGTTGGGATGATGTTGGGGAGAAAATACTTAAAATTATAGAAATGGTCGAATAAATGGTGGATAAGGTTAAGATCAACCAGTAGCACAATATAGCAGGTCAGAGTCGAAAAAAGATCTATGATGACAATCATCGATCAAACATATATTTTGATATTGGAGACATGTTATTCCCCCACATATCACCATGGAAGGGATTTATGGGATTTGGAAAGAAGGGAAAGCTTAGTCCAAGGTACAATGACCCTTTTGATATCCTTTATCACTTTGGAGCAGTGGCCTATTGACTAGAACTCCCACCAAATATATCTCAAGTACATGATGTATTCCATGTATCACTCTTCAGGAAGTATATACCCAACACATCACATGTACTCAATCTAGAAGTGGTACCAATTAGAGAATGATATCCCTTATGAAGATAATCTAGTGATGGTCTTAGATTATAGATAAAAGTTCTATGAAATAAGAAAATGACCCTCATAAAAGTGTTGTGGAGGAACCACATGTTCTAAGAAGAAATGTGGGAACTAATAGAAGTTATGATGTAGTGTCACCCTTAAATGTTTTAGTATGGGAAAATGAAATTTCGAGGGTTAAATTTCCTAAGGGGGGAATGTTGTAATGACTCAATATTTTATGAATAAAATTCCCTTCATATTAGTGTCCTATAGAAAACACATGCACTTTTTATTATAATTGAGTTTAAATGACTGTTAATTATCATTACTGTTAATAATATATTCATTGAAAAGTGATCACATGAGTATTATATATATAGGGATTTAACAAATCCTTTTGACATAGACAATGGAGAGGGTGGTCTCATCCATTTGACTCGGTCCGTACAATACACATTTTCTAGAACATAGAAAGGTGGTAGTGTCAGTAGGGTTTTCTCTTGACCAAGACCAAACAAGATTCAACACGTTAAGTTTGAATGGAATCGCCTACCATAGAAGTTCATGTTATTAGAGATTATAACTAAGGCGATGTTATCAGAGCCTCCCCTAGAGTCTATCACCATTGTACACCTTAACCTTGGTTATTATGCGGGTGTTATAAGGGGTTATGTAATAAAGTATTAGTTACTTTTTGTGTAATCCCTTTTTATAATTTAATGTCTTATTCCATAAATTCCTTTATAAGAATGTTCTTTCTAAAAAATGATGAAATTGATAAATATATTTTTCAGGTAAAAAGGGTAAATTTGAGAAATATATACATTATCTTATAAAACATAGTTTTTTATTAATAATATTATAAATAAAATTATTATAAATGACTATTATCTCAGTTCCTTATCTATAAATGATTAGGTAATCTATTTTACAAGTGTTACGTTTTGATACGATAAAACAGAATGTGTATTTTTAATGAATTTATTTAAAGGAATTAGTGAATTTTTGAAATAAATAATATTTCAATAAAATACTATTATAAAATTATTTTAATGAATAATAAATTAGTATATAATTTTTATGAAGGCAAATGTAATTTTTATTAAGGATTGACAACTCTGTTTGTCAAAACCCTTGAATTTTTAATAAATATCAGTTTTCATTTTAAATATTTAAATTGGAATATTTATTAAATTATTTAGATAAAATGAATATTATTTTTATAATGTTGATGTCGAAATTATTCAATAGTGAATTTTTCGTAAATTTCTAAGATAGTCAAATTTTGGGTAAAATATTAATTATCGTATAAATAAAATATGTGTTTTAAGACATAATAATGACCCAAAAATGATGTAATAAATAATATAATGGGTATTCCCAGACCAATATATGTTTTCCCAACACAACAATGTGATTTTATATTTGTTTTACTTATTTTATAAAGCCTTAGTGAATCCTCAAAAATTTATAATATACTTTATTTTTTTAAATTCATTTCATTAATAATGTGACTCACCACCACATAATCATGGATAGTATTTTAATATGTTAGGAAATTGGCCTTATAAAATAATTTTTTCCACTCCAATTTGGAAAAAACAAGTGGAAAAAACCATGGGAAGGTTTGTGGTTTGGAATATTTAATTATATAGATTCCAAAACCTATGTTTGCAAAATATTAAATAATTCTCCTCTCATTTCATATATAAACCCACCCATGTTCTCACATCTATTCACTCCAAAATCCTTGGATAACGTCCCTACCCTTCCCTCATCTCTCTATTATCCCCCCAAGGCACCCCAATCTCTTAGGAAGCCCCTCCTTACGCTCTTGAAGTCACACACTCAAGTAAGGGATTCCATCCTTTATCATTTGTATCCAAGTTTCTTAATGTTGTAATACCCTTTTAATTTAAATTAAAAATATTTGAGTGTGATTTATAACCTCCCCATACTTTCATACTTAGTTTTTAATGATTTTTTACCACATTATCACTCATTAATGCCTTTTGTGTACACCTGTTACCATGCCAAAATTTCGTAAGGGGTTTCCCTCTTCTTATTTCTATTAATGTATTTCTCCCATACTATGCATCTAAATTCCATTTAATATTTTAGGATATTATGCTACATGACCCCCTTACCATATATTTCATCTATAAATGATGAAATACCCATTTATCTTTCATCAACCCAACTTATGAATTTCCATATGACAACGTTATGCTGCCAAAATTGCACTGTGATTTTCAAAACCAAAATCATCGTGTAGTGAATACCGTACGCACTTTCTATATTAAGGGTACTAACCTTTATGTACATATATATATTTAATGGAAATTAAATTTGTGTATTCCATATTACTTAATTGTAAAATAACTTATGATGTTGGATGATTCCATGTTATATGATCAATATGGCACACTTATGCATGAAATAAAATGTTTATGAAGGATGTTCCTTGATAGCACTCCAATGCATTGGGTAATGTTTATTATCATGATAATCCATGTTCAATGAGGGTTTAATAATTTTAATCCAAGTTCAATGAGGGTTTAATCATTTTAATTCATGTACAATGAGTTTTTACTCATTCTAATCCAAGTGCAATGAGCCTTGGCTTATCCTAATATCATGTTTTATGTCATTATCACATTTCCATGTTATCATAGTCATGCTATACCATTCATTTATGTTCATGTTTCTATTTTTATACATTAATATTCCTATTTCCTTACATTTATTGCATTCTATATGTTATTCCTTTTTTACTCACTTACTGGGCTTTATAGCTCACGCTTTTCTAATGCATGTCCTCAGGTTATCCATTACAGTGCTAAGTATGAGGGAATTTTGTGGTCATGTAAAAGAAATTTTAAATAAAGTTGTTTTATATTATGTCTTAAGTTGTAATGTAATGACCCTAATTTCCCAATACAATAGACCTCTTGATCCTCATATTTGTCTTAAGTACAAGTTTATGTAATAAGTCATGTTTAAGTGTGTAATAAAAAGTAGGGTTGATATATTTCATCTGTTCTAAACTTGTTAAAATTTAAAGGTATTTATATTGTAGGAATTCATGTTAGGGTAATGATTCTATATGGATACACTCCACTACCATGAAATAAAAATAATCGGTATATCCAAGAAAAAGGAATGTTAAGCTAGAAATTTGGTTTAATATTTTTGAGAGTAAGCCTCAATGAAGGGTTCATCAAGCACTGAGATCCATATAAACCTAATAACTCTTTTAGTAGTAAAAGAATAAAATATGGGAGAAAAAGAAAGAGGTTTTATAAGCTGTGAAAAAATTGTAAGAAAAAAAAATAAGAATCCACCAATAAATAAATATTATTTCATGATATCACTATTGGAAGTCAAGGAAGAAGTTTTCCTTGGTTCCCTTTCAAAAACCACTAAAAGGAAAAATATAAAGATTCAATGGAGAATAAATTCAGAGGTGATATCCTTTGTTGATACTACACATGAAGATTATTGTCCATGTGAAATTAATTCCATATTTTTGGAAAATATCAATCTAAGGATTAATTGAAATTATCTCATCCATGAAGAGTAGTGTGTATAAGGTATTAAAAAAGGTAAATACTTTTAAATAGGTTTTGGATTCCATCTATAAATAATATTATTTAGGATGGGGTTTATGAAATGATGAAATTATTTTCCAAAAAGATAAAAAATATAAAGGAAAGATATATGTCAAAGAGTCAGTACATTGTGGACATCCCCATTCCTCTACATGAGGAAGTTTTAGGTAACCATCTCCCAATATGATTTATTATTTCTAACCATTTGTAAAGAGGTGAAAATTTATGGGAGAGATAATATCTGTTGGTTTATTGTGATAGAAAAGAACAATTGATTACAACTAAAAATAATATTTGATAAGGCCACATACTATGTGGATTTAGGACACGAGAAGAATATAAAATGAGAAATAATAGAAACCAAAAAAATTAAACTCAAGTAATTTTTTATCTGACAAGATATTTTATGTTTGATATTATTTTATTATTTTAGAATATCCAAAATTAACTATATTGGAAGAGTTATTACCAAACGTGGTGTCCATAATTTTAGCATCAATAATTGGTGTCAAAGTATGATGTTTTAGGGGGAGTGGTGATCAAAGTGAAAAGGCTTGTTATCCTTATTTATAATTTGAGGTTGGCTGTGGATATTTGGAACCGAAAGGTTTCAATTGGTATCAATGTGTTTCAAAGTTGATTAAAATTTTGACATGTAGTATGATTTTCACAACTAAGTGATTTATTTTTTATCCATTAATGGTTATGTGTGATAGTGTGTTGGATATCAAAGGTTGTTTTTGAGAAGTGAAATATCAAAAAATTCTTGATCTTTCATTGATTTTCATGAGTGATAAGAAAACATTATGGATGTATTAAAAGACACTTTTTCCTACATTTAGCTCATTCTTATTGATCTTATATGATTTTTGACAAACCAAATGTTAGGGGGAAGTCTCAATCAATGGATCTCTTATTATTTTTGGCTATTTTAGAAATGGTATTATGAATGTTTTCTAGAGAAGGGAGTTGTAACAAATTTTATTTCGATTTTCCTTCATTAGATTTGGATATTACACATATGATTGATTCTAATGTTGGAATACGTTTTGAAACAAGGGATAATAATTAAGATGAGAAATTCATCCCTATCATAATAGGTGGATTTAAATCCCATGTGGAATCCCTATTTGAAGTTAAAGACAAAGGGTATTTGAGCTTTCTTAGAGTTTCTTCCAACACATCAAGGGATGAAATGTTTAAAAATAAATGAAATGAACCCATTCAATGGGGGTTATTGATATTTGAAATAACAATTCCCACATTTTAATGAATAATAAGATCCTATTTAATTTAATTTCCAATAAGGGGAGGAATTTTTTACTATTGTCAAAAAAATCAAAAGGGGATATTGTTAGGAATCTCAAAGGATTGAGTTGAATTTGTTAACATTATGTGTGATCATGATTAATTGAATATTGTTTTGGATATATTATCCACACAAAGGAAGGAATTATTTTTAGTGACAATCTAGAAGTGGGAAGGTATACTATAAGGATCCTACATGGTCAAGAGAAGGGTCAAAAAAATATTGGAGATGGAAGAGGAGGACCAACCCCTAGTACAAAGATTAGTGTGTTGAAGTTTCCCAATATTGTCAAGGCCACGCCCTGGTAAGTGGGAATGGGGAAGATGAAGAATAAACAAGGAGATTCCACACCCATAACATATTGAGTGCTGAGAATTAATTTCCCAATGTGGGAAACTAGAAAGAGACCACACCATGGTGGCCCCCATGATGGAATTCCAGAGGACCTAGTAAAACATGGTCGAGGAAAATATGGTCATGGGGAAGGCTTTTTATGGGTATTATTGTAACACCCAAGACTTTTATGAGAAATATTTTGTTTTTATATAAATAATCAAAGAAATATTTCACTACACACAACACTAGCTTGGCTTGCTTTACACGCAACTGCGGCCTTCCTCGATAGCTTGCGTCGTACGCAATACCGAGTTTCACTAAACAACGATATGCTATTAAAATATTATTAAAACTAGCCGTTATGAATAGTAATAACCACTTTTTGAAATTTTGTAAATTTTATTTTTCAAAATTGACTTCATTTTTGGATTCGGAATATCGAAATTAGCCTAGGGTGAAATTTTGGTATTTTTCTGAAAACTTTCAATTTTTGATGAATAGTGAAACCACTAAGTGGTAGTTAAAAAACTGAATTTTTCATAAAACTTAATTTTACCGCTTCTGTGAGTGGAATTTCGAAAATCAGAGAGACATGGTTGATGTCAGTAAGTAAAATGTGGTTCAATGAGATGAAAATAATTTTTTGGTGAATATTAACCTTTTACTTTTATTTACCACAGTTAAAAGTAAATAGGGTAATTAAGGGTAAAAATGATATTATTATTACCCTAACTAATGTCCTAATTATATTGGATAAGTTTAATTCTACCAAAAACAATATTAGGAATAAAATATGACCATTTAGGCCCACTTGGATTAGATTAGGACATTTATTATCAATTTACTTAAAGAAGGGTTAAAATAGTTAAAATCAAAGTTTAATAAGTAAATCATTTTTAATATGCGGTTATACATAAGATAAATTCGGTTATAAATATTCATTAGAAATCTAAAAAGATTTCCAAAATAATGGTATTTTATTTATAATTTTTAGACATTATATAAGTTAATTTATTTATGACACAATGATGATGCAATAATTATCTTATTAATGAAATATTGACATAATTGATGTTATAAATACCCAAATAAATGTAATTTGAGACTTTTTATGAATTAAAATAATTTTCTAGGTTAATATGGCATGTTTGTATTGATTTAATTAACGTTTTTCGAACTAGTAATCCTGTTATGATTTTCACAAAAATAAATTACTAAATAGTGTCAAAATTGACATAAAATAGTTTTTAAAACAAATATTGTATTATTAATTGTTATTTTATTCCTAAAAATCTAATATTAGGCCAAATAACTTATATAAGGTTATATATATTAATAATAAACAACTTGGGGTTCGTTTGTCTTGTTATAGAAAGTTTATTAACCTTATAGTATAAGAACACAAGAAGACACGGTAAAAGTAAAATTATTTAACTTAGTGTTAAATCTAAATGATAAGGTTAAAATAGGAACCTAAACTTGTCTAAATTCTATTTGATGAGAGTATTTAGACCCATCCCCACCTTAGCTTCCAAATATATCAATTTGGAGCTATTTAAAACCGAACATGACTTTATAATAAAATAATAGTTTTAGTTATTCCAAAGGTGCCCCTCTCCTTCCTTATAAAAGGGTACATCCTCCCTCTCTTCCTCACACAACTTTGAGCCTTCAAGCTTGGCAAAACTCTGCCAATTTATTCTCTCCACTTCCCTAGAGACATCCTAGAGGTCCTGGTCATCTTCAAAGACCAATTCTAGTGCCCTAAAAGGAGGTCTCAAAGAAACACTTCAAAGAAGAGGTAATGTCCATTACCGATTCTTTCATCTTTATTTTTTCTTCCACTTCTTCTTATTTAGTTGTTTAATTATGAGGTAATAACATCAGTATCACTCATATACGGATATGTTATTATAAATATGAAACAACCCTATTTCACCTCTTATCCATCCTACGGAAAATGAAATCACCGCGCGTGCGTACGTACGGAATACCGTCTCCACGCCGTGGTGTAATCTATTTTCCATCACCACCTGACTTGTATGGGTATAAGGGTGAAAGTAATGAATATATATGATTATTGTAAAGTGGTATTGATTATGAAATAGTATACATACACTCCAATACAATTCCATGATCATGGGAACGATATCATCGCTCGTGCGTACGTACGGAATACCGTCTCCATGATGTGATGCGATTCGTTCTACATGATCTTCATTGCATAATGATTATATAAATGAATTGAATGAATGAATAGGATATATATTACAATAATACCATTCTGGAAATGAGTTATCTATAACCTAAAGAGAAGAATAAGAATTTATTCGACAAACACGCATAAGAAGAAAAAGTAATAAACACCCGAATAACAAGTAGTAATGAAATATTACTAATAAGAAGCTAAGAATATGACCATATATGATATCATAACAATAAGTATGATTCTGGAATAACTCAATAACATTATTTAAATCATTATACAGGAGGTTCGGACACTTACGAAGCAAATCGGACATAAGGTAAGGGAAAATATCACAATCTCATTTTTATCCGAGATTGTTTATACTTTGGTATTTACTGGGGTGTATTTTATCATCCACATCCATGTTTCCTCAATATGTAATATTATTTCCATCCACCTACACTTGTTTAAATCCAATTTTACCCTTCGGTGAGTTTTTAGTAAAGGATATGAAAGGAATCTTTTGTCATTTTTCATACGAGGTACTTTTTTGACTTTTCCAAAAAATGTATGAAGAATGTTTTTTTAACTTATACGGCATGAATGGATTTTTAAAACATTATTTCCAAGAAGCTTCCTTTAAAAGTTTTCATGTTTAATTTTAATCAAATTCTTTTAGTTTATAATTGTATGACATGTTAAGAAAGGAAAAGTGTTTTTGAAGTAGAAAGGATATTTTTTTCAAGAATGGAGTTCAAGTGTTTTATAAAAATAAATTTCCATCTAAGATAATAAAGGGTTCTGTTTTTATCCCTATTATTACATTGATTTGATTATTTTGTGATGGAATTATTTTTTTTGTATTCCTTTATCTTATATGAATTGTTTTTTGATGTCACGATGTTTAAGCTTCCCATTTTTATTACATGGGTTATGCTATGATATATGTTTTATGATTTTGTGGAACACATAAGAATGGTATCATTATGAGATGGGTGGGACCTATATCTCCCTCCAATTAATTGGGTAAAGATTTTATATCTCATGAGATAGACATGGCTGGAATGGTAGGTTAAATCGGTTCAGTGAAACAGGACTGAAACGAGGGTGACTCGGCTCAGAAATGGACTTTGTCCACTAAGATAGTCTTGGCAATGAGTCTTGACTAGAAAGAAATTATTCTCTATGATTATGTGTGTATTCCACAAAGTTTCATGTTTTAAGTTATGATTATTAGGATTTCATTTCACTACTATGATTTATCCCATGTTATGAATTTATGATCTCTTTTACAGGTTAAGATTTCCAAAAGTTATGTTCTTATGAAAATGATGTGATTGATATTTCTTTTGTTTACCCTTACTGAGAATTTCAGCTCACCCTTTTGTATGTTTACTTTCCCCAGGTCAGGAAGAAGGTTATTAAGTAAGATATTCCAAAATGGACTATAGATATAATGAAATAAATGGGAGACAGTGCAGACGCTTTATGAACCAGTTGTTTATGTTTCCCAGTTTCTAAAGACACTATACCTATACGGTCCTTTCGTGGTTTTGTTATATGTTGTAATAAGTATGCTTCAATTCTGATGTAATAACAATGTATGTAAAGTATGGTTCGTTATAATTATGAAGTCCAACATGAATCATACAACATTTTGTATCATAGTGTGGTGAAATGGATATGTAAATGAGAATGAAATACACAAGGAGACCATGGTGGTACAAATAGTCAAAGTGAAGTGTTTTGTGGCGTACCTGTAGTTCAAATAATGACAACATATGATGAACCAAACTATAGTGAAAGAAATAGAGGTATAGGTTGATCCATACAGAACGTGGGAAAGACCATGATGGGTGTGGTGTTGTTTTATTGTGGTCATGGTCATTGGGATGAGTTTCAAGCCAAAATGGTTAATATAAGTTAACCATGCTGTAGTGCCCAATGTTTTGGAGTAAAAACGGATGATGATTTTTCACCAGAATATGGGGAGCCAATTGGTGGTTGGTATATTTCTTGATTAGTCCTCTAAAACTATCCCATATATTATGAAATAATTCTCCATCATCATATGAAAATCTTGTGATATTATGTCTAACCACTATTGTGGTATTCCTAGGATAAAATTTTAAAATGAATGAATTGAGTAGTTGATCTTTGGTTTCAAAGAATTCTTAATTCAAATTATAGAAAAAGCTCCTAGATTTACCCTTGATACCTAATGGGAAAACCCTCAACCTACTCTCCTCATCACTATAACCATGGAGAGGTAACTACTTCATAGAAATATGAAACTCTCAAATTAATTCAAAGGAATCCTCAGTGGGTTGTCCATTTAAAGAGGGAAGTAGAGAAAGATAAGAATAATTAATTTCATTATTTATATACCCCGGAGTGAGACTTATGCATGAAAGGTTTATATACATTGCTGGTAGATTCCCATTTCAGAGATAACCAGTTATGGTATTCATCCATATAGGGGTAGATATTGGTTCATTATGCTCTTTGGTGGCGTTGACATGATTGAATTATTCCATATCTTATATAAAATCTAACGAGACCCTTCTTCAGAGCATGATATGGAAGGATTATTCCTCCCAAATAGTGTTGGATAAGAATATGGATACATTAGGAAATGCGTCGACGTGATAATTCTCTAATCGGAGAACATTTTTCAGCATGCACTCAAAATGGAATTCTTCCATTAGTCTCATGACATTGACAGTGAGAGTGTCCAATTTTTCTTTTCTGATGGAATATTCACCATTGATATACAATATGACTAGATATAAACCCCATTTAATATTTAGGTATGCTATTTATAACTATATGAAATGTTATAATCCAGTGATGATGGATTTGTATTTATCCTTGTTATTCATGTAGCCTTGAAAAAGTGAGAAAGTGTAGGAAAAAATTCATTGTCGAGAGAATAAAATGAAATCCCTAAGATAACATGACTCAGCTTTGGGGTTTTCCTTTTTTTCAATACAAATTTAGGATTCACCATCAAACCCATATCCCATTTTCAAGGAGAGTCAAGGGGATATAAAACCACCTAAAATGGGAGTTTCTGCCACTGGTGTACTTTTTTGGTGCAGGATTATATGTGAGAAAATCAGCTAGGTTGTCCCCTTTCAATACCATATATGAATTGAACTAAATTTCATACTATTGCAGATTGACTACACATCAGTCCCAGTGCCTAGATATAATGGGAAGTCCAATTATTTGATTGAGTGGATAAATAAGAGAGACCATATGGACTTCATCGTGCTGCAAGTAATGCCTCAGCTTTTACACTATAATGATGAGTATGAAACAATTATTCTTGACATCTAAGTGTCAGGTCTTAGTACCTAGCATAATTTGGGTATGGTAGTAGAGATTTTTTACACTCCCTACATCATTATTCTATATAATGATGGTGAAAATTGATCATTTCCTGGAGTCCTTATATAATATGAGTGGATTTCTATCCAGTAGTGGCATCAGGACCGATGCATGCAACAAGTACGGCTTGAGACATTCAACAGATACTTAGATGTCCCCATATCATTGATAGTATATTCCTTTCTTCATTAACCTGGTGAAAGTGATAGATTATCAATCATAGTTGGCTATGAAATGTTGAATTTAGATGAGGATTACTTAGTGGCCCCTAAAATATTTGAAATTTCAAGGGGATAATACATATAAAATAGCACTAGTATTTTATGGGTGGACCTTGAGGCCATAGTGGTATTCCAAAAAGCTAAGGAATAACCCTAATGTTATTCTAAAAGATCATTTTAGTATATTCATCTATATATTGTCCCATCACATCTTTTTGAAGAATGTTTGAAGATCCATGAAGATATTTTCTCATGGTGGAAATTTGACCACCATGTCATGAAAATAACATTATATTAACCTTCCCAAAATGGACATAAATATATTATAATTTTTTTATTAATAAGTGGAAACAAAATTATTTAAGGCAAAGGTCATGAACTGGTAGCAAAATAACTCTTAAGGTGTAATGAAGGGAGTCGATTCATCATCATTAGGTTCTATCTTTATCTGATTGTACCTTGAATACGCATCAATAAAGGAAAGGTCTTGGAGGCCAATAGTTGAATAAATCAAGAGTTATTTGATCGTAAACGTGATATAATCCTTTGGGAAGTGTCAATTAAGGACTCTATAATTGATTGAGACCCCAATCTATTCATTCATTTTCATGATGAGGAAAATATTGGAAAACCATCTTAGGTGTTTCACATCATGGAAAATGTTTCCTATAATAAAATTGTAATCCTACACCTCTAAATTAGTATCAGGATAGGGGTGTATCATTATGGATTTTTTATTAAATCCAAAATAAAAATTGGGTAATCCGAGATAGTTCATAGCCACATATAGATTCAATGTTTGAATTTCTATATAGTTCCATGTTAACACATATATGCGTTTCATTAAAAATGTGATTTAAATATCTTGATCCTAAAGGGGAATGGTGTAACTTTTTAGTGTAGGTTTTGGATCTTATTATATTCATATATTTACTTTCCCAAGCTCAAAAATGGTCATGGAGATGCCTTCCTTGAATTTAGAGGGGAATTCTTGAAGTCATTATCTTCTTCTTTCACATCTGAGTTTGTGGAGGTATTTTTAGATGAAGCTAAAATCATAAGGGAATATCTATCATTGTTGAGGTGAGAGATTCCATGAGAAAGGAAATTATCATACCATACATCCAAATTCATTTTAGAGATATTTTGAAGATTATTGTTTTTTACACTTTTGTTGGGGACAGAAGGGGCTTGGACCTTTGGGACCAGGTCATTGCCTCAACTAAATTTGTGGAGAACATAGTTGTTGTTTAGCAAATTCCATGGATTATAAGGGTAGTTCCTAATAATTTAGAGGTTAAAACCAGTATATCATCATACACCATTTATTTTCTCAATCCCTTTTGTATAAACCTACCCCAGCATATGTGGCTTCGCATGTCTTTAAGGAGACACTATCATCATGTAGTATGCTGAACTTCCCATTTATTTGGTATTTCAAAAATTGATAAACTGTTAAAGGTACCGCCACATGGATATAAAGATAATTCATTTCTAGAAGTACATTGTATGAAGTATCTTGATGGATAACCATAAACTCTTTGTCAATGTTGATATCCCCAAACTGAGATTTGAGCTTAATCTTCTCAAGATTTATTTGATCATTCTTATCATACCCTTTAATGGTTGTCTTTGTGGGAGATAATCCCCTTTTTGTATGCCCCAAACTTCGGAGGGTTCAAATCAAGATGGGGTTAATCTTGGAAACATTTTCAATTAGACCCCTTCAGATGTCGACATTATTGAGTCTAATGGAAACATATATGGGCCAGATGTTTCCCTATATGACCTCTTCCTAATCTTTCTCTGAGAATGAGTTAGTGATAAGGAATTCTATTGGTATGGTCTCAACTAGATAGACCTCATCTGTAGTGAATTATATCTCAAAAACCTATGTGATCTATAATACTTTAATAAGTGCCTCCTTGGGTTCTTTTGAATGATGCATCACATATAGGATTGAGAGATTGGAAAGGACAACTGGTAACAATATTATAATGTTGTACTTTTATACCCGAGGTCAATGCTTCCTAAGGTGGAGTCTCTCCTTATTTTGTGGCTCATGAGATACATAATTTGATGAAGAAAGGATCAGTGCTTTTCTATAGGTCGAGGTAGAATCTTCTATCAGTGTAGTTCATCATAACATCCTTCTATGTTTTCGATGGTCATAAAATTGTGCCCTCGCTAGGTAGTCATGCAAGATAACTGGGTTTGGATGACCGCTTAAGGGTTCTAAGACACCTCCATGACGTTTTTCTTCTTTCTAGAGTGCTTTCTCATGGGTATCATCTACATATATTGCCACTATAGGGACATGAATGAAATATTGGGTTCGACCATTCCGTTTTCTTCTATAGTATCCTTAGTTCCTATGCATGAACCACCTTTTACACATTTAAGTACCTAGAAATTAAACTCAGAGGAATATTAATCATTAGAGAAGTGGTCATCCAAGTGAATCATATTAATAGAACCAAATATAATCTCCTAGGATTATGAGGGTTCTTTTTCATGGGGTGGTTCTAATGCTTCATTTATTTTATGGAAGAAATATACAAGAGTCATAAAATATATTTGTGTAGAAGATAACTCTTATTCTTTGGTCTATTCATGTTTCTAATGGTTGGATTAACCTTTGGGAGACATATCTGACATTAATTCCATCAGTGGATGAATTAATGTGGGTCTGAGTATTTTTGTTCATAGGGTGGCATGAATCAAGTTAGAGTCCTTATGAGTCATCCAATTTTGGAACTTCTATCAATGCCCTGATAAAACATTCAGTGAATAACCCTCTTCTTCTAATTGGGGAATGGTTATGCAAGTAACCTACAACATGTAGTTATCCAACATCACATATCCAAAATGGACCATGATATGAAGAAAATATTTTGGGGATAAAGAAGTCATTGATATTATAAACCATCCATCTGTAGAAATGTAAGTAGTTGTGATCATAAATGACATTGACCTCATTCGGATTCATGGGTTGTGGTATCATGAGTAGGTTATTTTCCATTTCTATATAAAAATATCTAAGGGCTTCTTCATTTCAGAATTATTGTGTATTATTCATCCATTACTCAAATCATGGATGAAGTTGATCTCTCTATGCTTCTGATGAAGGGAACATTTGTGGGGTTTTCCACTCAATAGGTGGATTTGGGTGGTTTGGGACCTACTTAGAAGCTTGCACAAGAACTACTACTTATTTGAGAGTCACAATGCCAGTCTATCCCATGATGTTCCTTTTCCACTATGGCGAAAGAATGAGCCAAGATTTATCTTTGGATCACTAAATGGGCCCTTCTATGTATTGTTCCACATCATTGAACTCATAGAACCCAGTTGGATACTTCATTGGGATCAAAGCGGTCTACAGATCATCCTAGATATTTTCATCATAGTGTTTAAATGCTTTTTCATGTGAGAGAGAGATGCAGAAAAAATAGGTTAAACACATCAATTTGACTATGAAATCTTACACCCTCTCATTTTTTCAGTTCAGTCATTTTTTAGGTTGATGCTTGTCATTCTCCTCAATATAGAGATGAAATGTTATTGGAATTGAGGAAGAATCTCTTCCCAGCACGAAACATGTCCTATTCGGAGGATGTTGTATCAAAAAATGATGGACCCATAAAATCTTATAAAAAACACCTCAGCTTGGTCACCTCCTGCTATATCTTGAGGGCCCATCGTCAGACCATATCATGATAAACACAGAGTGATATTCTGTATGGGGTCTCCCACACATCCAAAGGTCAATAATGTAGGATTTATGAAATTTTGTGGGGGAAAAGTTTCATCCACCCACTCGGGATATGGCTTCTAATCAAGGTACATTGGATTGCGTCACCCTTCCATGAATTCCATTCAAGTATCTAAAGACTCAATGGAATTGAGAAATTCTAGAGGTACTATCGCTTAATCTGCCTCCCATCTATAGTGAGTGAGTATGTACTAGTGATGTGGCCCTATTTTTTCTCCCACTAATTATCAATTCATGTGAACACTAAATGAATTACTTAGAGAGGGAGAGGTTTTCACTATAATAGATGGAATTCATGATCATTTATGACTTCCTCATTTATATAGACTGGCTTCCTAGATGTGCATCTAGTTTGATGCTTATACGCCGCTCTTTTAGGAGGATATGCTACTTACAGATGTATTGGATGAGCTATATTAACCTCAATATAAGGATGATATCCAGTGGGAATTTTCTCCTTAGTATATCATCAATGTGTTTTTTGATATTTGTTACATTATCATCATAATGTGTAAATCATTAATTGATGGAAGGAACTTTAAATCATTGGGGTGGTGATTGGGATGCAGCCATACCATTCTATTTATCATTGGCAGTGTTCTTCCATAGAGGGGGGAACTGAATATTTAAAAGAACCAAGTTCTAGATCCCCCTATGGTTCTGAGTACATGAAACCTTAGTTAGTGCATCCAGATCCTACTCTAGTGGCATGTTTTCTACATTGTGTCCATCTACATCTATTTATTAATCCACATTATCTTTTGTGGTGATGTTGATGACATTTATAGAGGTGCATTGGGAAATGGTTATTCTACCATTACATTTAACATAATAGGATGATTCTGCACTACCTATATTAGGGTTGTTTTTCAAACCCTTGGCTATATTTGGTATTTTTGGCTTGTGCCCCCGATGGGGTTTGAATTCCTTCACCATATTATCCTCTCATCTCTGCCTATGAGTAGCGACCCTATGGGAGTTTCTATTCATGATTGTCGAAAATACCCCTAATAGAATAATTTGTTATTATGGTGGGAGGAATGGAAGTTATGTTGACCTTTGATATTCACATCCCAAATTAGAGAAGAATTGTTCTCTCTATTATAATGATCATGATGAAAATACCTAATTCCAATCATGATGGGGGTTATCCAAGGACACAATTGGAATTGATTGATCTTGTTGTTGAGGATATGATAAATCTTCTCAATGATTTGATGATTCATGTTATGGGCATGGTATATAAATGACTCCAACCTGGAGGTCTAGGTTTGAATAAGAACCTCTATTTATTTCCCCAAGACCCACTCAGGGGATAATGAACCTAGTGATGGTGATTGAAATATAAATACCCCCACCCTAGTGGGTTGGAGTTTCTTCACAACTACTACTGTCATGTCTTGAATCCTATTATTAATTGAAAATATGATGGGGTGAGGTAGTGGTAGATATTTCCCTAACCCAATGGGATGGATTCACTCTTAGATGAATTCTATAAATGTAGTTATTGCATCCTGTTTGATATGGCACAACTATGATCATGTAGGATTTGGGTGTAATGGCATCCCATAATCAGAGTCAGTTTTCATGGGATGTCATTGGATGGGTTAAATCCATGGCTTCCATTTCTGAAATTCATTCTTGATTCTTTGAGAGGCCTAGTTCAATGATTTATTTGAAATTCTCTTCCTCTATTGGTGGTGTCATTGAACTAATGAAGCAGGATTATTTCATTGTACTGACTAACTAGATCGAGCGTTACCTTTCCCCCTAGTTTCACTAGAGGCTATAACATTAATGGATTCTATATCATAGGGGTTACACTGTTCTAGAGGTTAGGTGATGTGTAACTCTCCAAACATTCCCCATCCTCAAATACATATACGTTATGTGGCTTCCAAAATATTTTTTTGAAGAGTTGTGATGAAATGGCAGCAACCGCATTGCAAATTTGCATTGTTATTTTCCAATTTAGTATCTTGAGATGTGGAGGTAGAATCTAGGTCATCTAACAATAGATTATCTTGATATTATTAAGGATTTCATTGTATCCTAGAGAAGAGAGGTGTCTATCCTTGAGTCACTAATGTGTTTCCCACATATTTTACTATATATAAGGCACACTTTCCTTATCTAGATCATCTAGGATCTCGAAGTGAGAAGTAATAATGGGAAAAAAACATGGCAGGGAGGTTGTTTCTAGATATCTCTCTCTATATTTCAATGTTGTCTTCCTCTTCATCATACTTACATGCCTCCATTTGATCAGACTGATCGCATAATGATTCACAATTCAATTACACTCTACACCACTGTTTTAAAGTGGTTTTGTAATGAATAACCAAAATATAATAAGAAATTTAACTTCATGGTTTATTCAATTAATTAATTTTTATCAGTTTTAAAAGGTTCGTTATACTTGTTTTGATATTTTCATTGAAGGCGGAGGTGATTTGGAGGCCTGGAGATCATCTTCAAGAAATATTGGCCAAACTAGATGGCATCCAATGGATATCTGTCTACTATTTTGAACAGTAATAGAATTATAGGCATCCAAATTTTTTGCAACTTTGTGGACCTCCCCAAACCATCATCTTATACTACTCTTATTAAGGAACTGAAGCCGAATTCACACTTCTGGTGGACTATAAGAACCGTTCTATCTAGGGGACATAATCTTCCCAAATTCAAAAGTGTATTTCAGTCTGTTGACCATATCTCCCGGTCCAGTTGTCTAATGGCCACCCAATTCAACAGGTAGATAGGCAAGATTCCGACCAACAACTATTCTCATTTGTTCAAGTCGTGATATGGCATTACACTATTCCAGATCCGAGACACTAGTGGTTTCTCAAAAACAAGGTGCCCAAAACCATGTCCCATTTTGGCTATAAAAAGGAACCATGTGCACCTCATTTGGATGTTCAGACAAAAAGCAAAACTCTACCATTTTGGAGTCCTAGAAAAGTCTCGTTCTCATCCTATAAGTTCTGGAGGCCCCTATCCTCATAGGGGGGTGAAGAATAAAGAAGGGTTTCCACCCAAGCTTCCTCCTCCTCCCAATGTCGAGCTAAGTGGTGGGTGATCATTGTGAGGGAGATACACACTTGAATATTGAGTTACATCACATAATTATATAATGTTTTGGTATATATTGTGGTTTTTATTGTTCTTTTATAGGTATCTTAACTTTTTTTGATGCACTAAATTGAAACACATCTTATTTCATAACTGATTGGTGTGCGTCTTGTGTTGTTCCAATTGGACAACAAAAGAACCCTTTTATTTTCCAAATATTTGATATTTAAATGTTCCTTTAAAAATCTTAAAGCATTCTATGGGGATGGAACATGACTACATGATTGTTATGTCAAGGTTTAGTTCTAATCTTTTCATTTTAAGAGGCTTGTGGGTACCAAAGATCTTGGTTAACCCTAAACCAAAGGATTACACTAAAACATAATAATCAATTAAAAATGAGTAACTTTACAAGTGATATATTAAATTAGCAATGATCGTAGATTTATCTCATATTTTTCAAAATACAATTTTTCTTTCAACTTTATAATTCTTTATGTTATGTTAATTTCTTAAAATTGTTTACAAAATCACCCCCTCTTTTGTTCTTCTTATTAAAAATACACACTCAAAACATATCAACTCTCCAGGAGAGATGAACTAGGGCCTTCCATAGACTAAAAAATCTTCCTTAAATTCATATCAATTTGATATGTCATGATAATGTGGTCAGATTTTGGAAGTGTTTCTAGGGAGCATTTTGGTTTTTAGGGCGTGTTTTTTATATGATTTCTGTAATTTTTGGGAATATTTATTTGTTTTATCTTATACCTTTACCTATATCAATGTGTTCTGACTTATTTATGATGTAGGTTTTGTGAATGACACATTTGAATCTGGTAGATTTACCACCTTTCAAACCCGAACCGTAGATGATCTTACGTTAGCAGCCCCGAGATACACAAGAAAACTATTTGAAGGAGGACACACCATAAATTGAGACTTTTCTAGACGCCTCTTCTTATTGAACCAAATTAGAAACTGAAATTATCAACTATAAAATGGATAAAAACAATTTAATGCTAAAATAAATAACATCACCTGACGTTGACATCCAACCCACATATATTCAAATGCAAGATGAGGCACCCGATTTTGAACTAAAATTTGGCCTAATTCAATTTTATACTAGATTTCATGGACTCACAGGAGAACACCCAGATAAAATTTTAGAAGAATTTCATACTGTGTATTCATCATTAAAACCTGCAAATATTGATGAATAACAAGTAAAGATTAGGGAATTTCCATTTTCATTAGAATACACTGTGAAAGACTGGCTTTATTATTATAATTGACCAATACAAGGCTGGGCAGACGTGAAGAACCTTTTTCTTGAAAAATATTTCCCAGCCTCTCGAACTGCAACAATAAGGAAATAAATTTATGGGATAAGACAATCTCAAGGGGAAACACTTCATGAATATTGGGAATGATTTAAAATATTATGTTCAAGTTGTCCACACCACCAAATAAGTGACCAACGTTTAATACAATATCATTAAAAAGGTTTAATCCCTATAGATAGAACTATGATTGATGCTACTGCAGGTGGTGAACTTGTTGATAAGACCCAAATTGCTGCAAGAACCTTTATTGATAACATGGCACATAACACTAAACAATTTTGTACAAGGTCTAGTATACCCATTTTAAGTGTCCCTGAGGTGAAAAGTACTGAATTTGAGAAGAAGGTGGACACAAAGTTTGAAGAGGTAAGTACCCTTCTAAGAAAACTTTCACTTTCTCAAGGGAAATCCCAATATCCTTCTCTAATCCATTGTGGTATATGTTCTTATGACACCCACTACTCCGACCAATGTCAACAGTTAAGGGATATTTCTGAGAGCGGTGAGGCAATCTTTCCAGGTTACTCCTTTAACCAACCATTTAGGAAAGAATATTACTATCCATCAAACCCTGGGGGGAAAGAAAACCAACCTTATAAGAAAGGGGGGTATTCAAACAATCCTCAACAACAATGGAACCAATAGGGTTAGAGTATTCATCCACCCCCACCACCTAGAAATCCCCGACCACCCCAAAGGCCTTTCCAACTGCCCCCTCCCAAACCTGAGCCTAGCCTAGAAGATATGATGAAACAAATGGCTATAAACAATATCCAATTCCAAAAAACCACCCAAGATTCCATACAAGACCTCAAAACCCAATTAGGCCAACTAGCTAACTCGGTGAGGGAAATTCAAAGTCACGGGTTGGGTAAACTACCATCTCAACCATTAGTCAACCCTATGGATAATAGAAATTTTAGTCCATCACCCTTAGTAGTGGAAAAAAACAAAAAAACCAAATAAATCCTATATTTGAGTCATCCCGTCCTAAGGAAACCTCCATCCCAACCATTTAAAATGTTCCAAATATAGAAAAACCATGTCTTGAGAGAAGCCTTTCCAAAGGAAAGAGTGTGTATGTCGATGAATATTCTAGACAACCCACTTGTATTCCATTTCCCCAAAGGGCCACCCAAGCTAGGGAAAAAGGAAACTTAAATAGATAAGGAATTATTGGAAACTTTCAAAAAAGTACAGGTCAACATCCCCTTGATTGATGTCATGATAAAAATTCCACGATATGCCATGTTTCTAAAAAAGATGCCTACACACAGAAGGAAACTTACAGGGGATGAAAAGGTTATATTGGAGAGTAATGTATCAACATTAATAGATCCATAACTTCTCAACAAGTGAAACAATCTTGGGAAATTTTTGATTCCATGAACCATAGGGGGGTATTCATTTTTCAATGCTATTCTTGATTTAGGTGCTTCTATAAATGTGATGCATCACTCCATTTACTCTACATTACAGATCGGGGAACTGAAGACCACTGGAATTTTTGTTCAACTAGACAACCAAAGTACCACACACCCTTTTGGTGTGTTAGAGTATGTTCTTATGAGGGTGAAAATTTTAATTTTTCTGGAAGATTTTTATGTGCTTAAAATGAAAGATGATAAGATGAATAGACATTCCCCAATTATATTAGGGATACATTTCTTGAAAACCACCAAATCCATAACTAATGTCTATAATAGGACATTATCTATGTAATTCGATGGTGACATAGTCCATTTCAACATCCTTTATGCAATGAAGCACCCCTTAGAGGAACATTCCTCTCTCTCTGTTAATTGAATTGATGTACTCCCTTCCCATTAAAAACAAATTTTCTTTCCCCCAATACCATTTTTGAGTTTTCTTCATTTATTGAAATTATATGAAATTAATCATGCATTTATTTTCGTAGAGGTCTAGAAAATTGTCATTCATGTTTATAAATTGATAATTTCTTGAACACTAAGGATCCAATAACCATCAATGATACTTCTAATCTTGTAAAAGCTCATTCCTCATCACAGGATTATACCATTGAGTAGTTAGATGATATCAGTGACCTCTCACTTTCACACAAACTCCCATAAATCAAAAATCCACCTAAATTGGATCTAAAACAACTACCTCAAGATTTAAAATAATAATATCTTGAGAATGGAGACAAGTTTCACGTCATCATTGCTAATTCAACTTCTCCTGAGCATGAATTGTGGATGCTTGAACTTTTGAGGGAGTGTAAAAAAGATTTGGGATGGAAACTAGATAACATTCTTGGTAATATCCCATAAATATTTACATAGCATACTTTATTAAATGATGAGGATAAACCATTGAGACAGGAAAGACATCATCTGAACCCAAACCTTTTAGAAGTTGTGAAAATTGAGGTAACAAAATTATGGGCTGCTGGAATCATTTACCCCATATTTGATAGCCAATGGGTCAGCCCCATTCAAGTAGTTCCTAAAAGAGACTGTCCTTATAGTAATCCAAAATGAAAACAATTAATTGGATCCAACTCATGTGCAGAATAGTTGGTGTGTCTGTATAGACTATTGCTGACTAAACCAATGCACTACGAAAGACCATTTATATTTGAAATTCATTGACCAAGAGCTAGAGAGGCTAGCGAGTAAGTCCCACTAATATTTCCTTGATGGGTATTCTGGATACTTTTAGATCCATATTTCCATTGACTATCTAGAAAAAACAACCTTCACTGGCCCCTTTAGCACATTTTCATATAGGAGGATACCCTTTGGTCTATGCAATGATCTGGGTACTTTCCAGCAATTCATGGTTGTAACTTTTTCGGATTACCTGGAGAATTTCATGGAAGTTTTCATGGATGATTCCACTATTTATGGATCCTCTTTCAATGAATGTTTAAGTAGTCTTGGTTCAACCCTACATCTATGTATTGAAAAAAATCATGTACTAAATTATGATAAATGTCATTTTATGGTGCACAAAGGTATAGTTTTGGGGAATTTCATTTATGGGGATGGTATCCAAGTAGATTAATCAAAATTGGATGTGATTTCATCCTTAAAATTCCCCCAAAATTTATGAGATGTGTGGTATTTCCTAGTTCATGCAGGATTTTACTATCGTTTCATTGGTGAATTAAGTAAAATTGCACTCCCCCTCTCTTGATTACTCCAAAAAGAAAAAGAATTTGTTTTTTATAAAGAATGTGAGGAGGCTTTTAATAAGTTAAAATGGAGTCTCACATCACCCCTAATATTCCAACCAACTTGGTGGGATTTACCATTTAAGATCATGTGTGATTCCTCTAACTATGCAGTTGGGGAAGTCTTGTCACAAAGGGACAATTGATCTCCACATGTCATTGCCTATACCTCACGTACTTTAGACCCTGCCCAAGAAAACTACACCACAACTGAAAAATAATTCCCTTCCGTTGTGTTTTCCTTGGACAAATTCAGGTCATAACTTTTGGGGTCCAAAGTCATTGTGTTCTCAAACCATGAATCCCTCTGGTATCTCCTTTAGAAACAGGTAGCAAAGCCATGTATCATTCATTGGATGCTCCTATTTCAAGAATTTAATCTAGAAATTAGAGATAAAAAAGGAGTAGATAATGTGGTGGATGACCATATTAGTAGGATTCCTACATCATCATACATTGACTCATCCCCCTGTATTCTTATAAATGATATGTTTCCCGATTAGCAATTGTACCGAGTGCAATATATTATTTCTTAGTATTTGAAATTGTAAATTATTCGGTAGAATTTTGCATTCCTTCTGCTTTCAATAAAAACCAAGATAGTCGTCTATAATATGAGTCTCTTTGGTACATTTTGGATGGCCCCTACCTCTGGTTCACATGTAGTGATCAAGTCCTTAGGCTTTGTGTCCCTGATAGTGAGTTTCATAATGTCCTTAGATTTTGTCACACTCTTCCTTGTGGGGGCCACTACGGTCCCCAATGGACTGCTCACAGGGTCCTTAAATCTGGTCTCTTTTGGCCAACACTTTTTTGGGATGCCCATGATTTTTTCAAATCTTTTCCTCATTGTCAAAGAATGGGGAATGTCTCTTAAAAAATGAAATTCCACAATAACCGTTGCTCTTTCATGACATTTTTTATGTTTGGGGCATTGACATTATGGGTCAATTTTCCAATTCCTTTAAAAACATGAACATTCTTCTGGAGGTCGATTATGTGTCAAAATGGGTATAGGCCTGAGCCACAAGGACAGATGATTCCAAAACCATTGTGTAAGTTTTGAGAACTCAGGTCCTTTGTAGGTTTGGATTATCTAGGTTCATCACTAGTGACCAGGGTTCTCATTTCTGCAACTGAACAATGCATTCACTTTTTTGTCAGTATGGGGTCGGCCATAGAGTATCTACTACATATCACCCACGGACTAATGGTCAAGCTGAGGTGGCAAATAGGGAGGTAAAACAGATTCATGAAAAAAAATCAACCCAATAGAAAAGATTGGAGTCTTCAACCTGATGATCCATTATGGGCCTACTGTACCGCTTTCAAAACTCCCATTTGGATGTCACCCTATTATATTGTGTTTGGAATGAGTTGTCACCTCCCTGTTGAGATTGATCACTAGGCCTACTAGGCCATCAAAAAATGCAATTATAATCTTTCTCGTGCAGGTTATCAAAGAAAGTTGCAGATTCAGGAGTTGGAGGAAAGGAGAAGAGATGCATATGAAAACTCTAGGATTTATAGGGAGAAAACCAAGGCTGTCCACGACCGTCTTATACTTCATCATAATTTCCACATTGGAAAAAATTTACTTCATTCTAATGAAAGGCTTAAGTTTCATCCTTGTAAGATTCATTTGCATAGGTTTGGCTCATACACTTTTATTAATGTATCTCCATTTGGTGGTGTTCAAGTTCAAAATGAAAAGCCAAGAAAAGCTTCACTATCATTGGGCAGCAACTGAAGAACTTCCACGAAGCCCTTCTTGAGCTCTCGATAGAGGAATTCCATGTTCAAGAAGCAACATACCATTGAAACACACCATATTTTATCCTTCCATCTCATATTCTCAATTATTACAGTGAGAGCACTACACATTTTAGATGTTGGGGGATGGGTACATTCCTCGGTTAGTTAGGAATTTTCATCTACTTTTTTCTTAGTTCTCTTTTGCCTTATTTATGTTACTTTCACTTTTCCCTATCCTTCTAGGATCATTAGGATTTTCATTATTCTTTTCTTTATTCTCTTTTTTTCCTTCTTTATGGTATTTTTACTTCCCCCCCCCCCTTATGGTCACCAAATCATGGAACATACTAAAAATTCAAGTTGAAATTTATGATTTCATATTGATTTAGCATTTTATAAAAAAATATGTCTCAATTTTGGAATGAATTTTTGTATGAATTTAATATAAGGGAGTGATTTTTAGTGAATTGGTTTTCTGTCAATGATATAAATGGTTGTATCACTGTGAAACATTTGAGATGATTGATGGCCCTTGTGTGAGTAGTTTTTGGGGTAATTGTGTCACTAATATCTCCACGCATTTTCGCACAAAACAACAAAGTGTAAATATATATTACTTAATATGAGGTAAATATATGTTAGGTTAATATTTTTCAGCTTTAAATGATATTTCCATACGTTCGTTCCTTATCTGATATGTCTCATTACTATACCAGATTGACCTATGTGTGTGTAGCTAATGTCCGACTGTTGTACGCCCTAAAAAAAATTGGGTTGTGTCTTGGTAAGGTCAAAAACCACTCCTCACCAACATTTGATCTAGTTATAACTATTGAAATTAGTGTTGTGAGGAGATCAAACAAGGGTTGAGATATGAGTGTGATATTTTTTCCAAATGCAGCTTCTAAAAAAATTAATAAATGAGGGGGTGATGAAATGTGAAAAATATGAGGATATCTAGGTTGGGGGCTTATGGTTTGACTTCTGGGAATTCTTATGTGAGTGGGTCTTGAAATATGGTTACAAAGGGCATAGAGAAGGTTTAGTGAATAAAATCATTTAAAGCTGAATAATTTTAAAATAACTTATATTTATTGGACAGAAAGTGGAAAGAATAGCGTGGATTGATTTTCACACACACACATGGAGAGTCAGTGGAATGGTTTACTTCTGAATTCCTTTCTCAATTTGGTGTCATGAATCTCTTTTAATTTCATTGTGATATGATTTATGAGACACCTTTTTTCACTATGATGAACTCCTTGGTGTGGTTCGTGCATCAATCACATTACTTTAATGAATTAATATTTCCTCAAATGGGAAATCTTCATGATTTTGGGAATTAATACATGCATCATTTTTTGGATATGTGATTGCCCAGGAGTGAAAATTTTTAGGTGTGGGGGTGTGATCGCATAGTGATTCACTATTTAATTCCACCCTTACATCGCTATTTAAAACTAGTTTTGTAATGAATATTTAAAATATTTTAATAAATTTAACTTCATTTTTTATTCAAATAAATAATTTTTATCACTTTTAGAAGGTCAATTATACTTATTTTGATATTTTCATTGAACGTGGAGATGATTTGGAGGCCCAAAGATCATCCAGAAAAAAATGGTCCAAATTTCATGGCTTCCCATGGACATATGTCCACTTTTTTGAACCAGTACGAGCACTCATGTGCTTTCCAATGTGATGAAACTTTGTGGACTGCTGAAAATCATCATGGGATATTACTCTTATTAAGAAATTGAATCCTAATCCCGCCATCTGGTGGCCCATCTGAACCATTCTGTCCAGTGGATAGAATCTGAACAAATTCAAAAGTGTGTTTAGGTCTTTTGAACATATCTCCCAATAAACCTGTCTAAGGGACTCCACATTCAACAGGGAGACATTCAAAAGGCTTACCAATAACTCTTATCTTTTGGTCAATTCATGATATGTCTTTATACTATTTGAAAATAGAGACACAAGTGGTATCTCAAAAACAGGGTGCCCAAAACCATGTCCCATTTTGGCTATAAAAAGGCACCATGGGAACCTCATTTGGAAGTTCAGCCAAGAAACAAATCTCAGATATTTTTGAGCCCTAGAGGATTCTTCACCTCATCCTAGATGTTCTGGAGGCCCCTTTCTTCATAGGGGGGTCATGAATGATGAAGGAGTTCCACCTGAGCTTCCTCCTCCCAATGTCAAGCTAAGATGTGGGTGATCATTGCGAGGGAGCTACACATTGGAAGATGGAGTTCCGACACATAATTTTCTATATTATTGGCGTATATTATGGTTTGAATTGTTCTTTAATATGTATATTGACTTTTTTTGAGGCATTTAATTGAAACACTTTTTGATTCATAATTGATTGGTGTGCGATTTTATGTGTACATCTTGTGTTGTTCCAATTGGATAACATAAGAACCCTTTTCATTCCCAAAAAATTGATATTTCAATTTTACTTTACAAATCTTAAATCATTCTAAAGGGATGGAGCTTTACTAAACGATTGTTATGTCACGGTTTTGTTCTAATAGCATCATTTTAAGAGGCTTGTTGGTACCTAAGATCTTGGTTAACCCTCAACTAAAGGATTACACTAAAACTTAATAATCAATTAAGACTAAGTAACTCTTCAAGTGTTGTAGTAACTTTGCAATGATCACTTATTTTTATAACATTTTTCAAAACCCAATTTTTCATTCAACTTTATAAATATTTACGTTAAGTTGCTTTCTTAAAATTGTTTACAAAATCACCCCCTCTTTTGTTTTTATAATTAAGAATACACACTCAAAACCCATCAACACTCCTTGAGAGATGACTTAGGGTCTACCCTCGACTACAAAATCTTTTTTAAATCACAATCCATTTTACATGTCATGACAATGTGGTCACAGACCACAAAAGGTGATTCTTGGGGTTGCCTGATTACTAGAGTCAAGTGTTGTTGGATGTTATGGGAAAAAATATGCGATTGACACTAATGTTTTGAGAACCTCTCTATATAAAGGTATATGAGTTTTTAACACCTCTCTATAAAACTTTATCTAGGGAAGGGGAGAATTTTTTTCCTTGGGAGATGTCATTATGGGGATGTTGACCACGATGAATGTTAAGAGTAGATTTCTTGTGATCCATATCCATACTACAAAGAGGAGGACTATTGTAATAATTCCCACCATATACATTAGTTGAAAATTTATGGAAACTTTGGTGTCAAAAATATGACTCAATAAACCTCAAGTACACTAGAATTTATCATATTAATTATATGTTCCTCATTCTATTTTGTGGGTAGAATATGCTAACCTACCATCTAGAATTGTGCAGGGATATGAGCATGTTGTATGACTATTGTTGAACGTTGTTTATAACTGTATGGTAATTTGGATGTATTATCCCAATATTATGTATATTATGGAATATTCCAATGATATTATTTATTATTGAACAAAATATGATTCCTTAATGTGGTATGTGTCGCTCTCACTTGGTGAGCCAATACCAGAACATGGATATGATCATGATCATGGGCCTTTGAAATATTCCTTTAGGATTTTGAGACATGGATGTGATATTTTCTCAAAGAATATGTTTCTCTCACTTGGCGAGACTCAGTTGAAATATTAATATAATCCTAGTCCAAATCCTCTTCATTTACCATAAAATATCGATAATCCTATAATATGGGATCATGAATACACGCTTTCTCCAGTACCACCACTTGTTCATAATGATTAAATTTTTATGCTTCCGTGGAACATGGGAAATGAAAATACACCCATCCTTATATCTGTATCACCACTAGAATATTCCAGTGGAGTTATTCAGATGTTGGAAACAGGTAATATAAATTTAGAAAAGTGTGTTCAAGAATGTAATCATGCAAATTTTCTATCACCACTATATACTATTATATATATTCAATTGAAGTAGGGATATTATATCACTTCAATCCTCCTTTTACTAGTATAATATTTCAATGGACTTCGTGCATGTGGGTAGAAATATGTGTCTCCCCCATTCCAGATACATGGACATGCACACAGACATATTCCAAGTGTTAGGGAGTATGATCTTTCTCACTAGTCACTATCAGAATATGTCAAAAGAAATCATAAGTGGGATTGTGGATATGATCCCACTAATAATTATCTATATAATTCTACACCTAATGTTTCTTCAATATTTCCCATGCATGGGGATCATTGGTGGCAGTGTTTTGGGTGTAACCATTAGTGGGCGACTAAAGGGAACTGACCTGATAACACTTGTGATAGTGGTTGAAAAGAGCCCTCCTCAGAGGCTGATGGACCAAAAGAGAGGTGTAGTTGTCTCCTTGAACCACATTTTTCAAATATTTAAGGTAATGATTTTCATGCTCTATGGATAATATTTAAAAGTAGTAGGTTGTGGTGATGAGTTCCACGGGCTTAACTGCATATTTCTTTGGATGATGTAGACTCATAGGTTTTAGTACATGAAGACCCTTACAAGAAGACTCAATGTTATGGATCATACAATTTCGATGGTATTCTCAAACCATTGAATTTACCAATTAAAGTTGAAAGTGTTGGGAACGTGAGGTCATTAAGAGACCTGTAGGGGTTGCAGTTGAAGTTAATTTTCTAGAACAGTCACTAGATGAAAGTATATCAGATCAAGGTTTTGTTTCTGAGAGTAATTTTTGTATTCATGAAAACAACAAGGAAGAAGTTCTTAGATCAATGAAAATTTTTAGGAATGATATGTTATCTATCCGATATACATGGGTAACACAAGTGTCCATTTATTCCAAATCTAGCCATTCAGCTCATGTGGACTTATGAAACCGAGGATGGACATAATTCATGAGAACCCAGAATATAGAAGATTATTCATAAGATGAGTTTCATGGTCAACTAATCTTTTTTTAATTTGATATTTACATGTTGGGGGTTCACCATTTTTTTGTAATAAATGAAAAAAATGGTCCAACAAAAAATAACCCGACCTTTTTGATATTTGAGATACACATAACAGTTTCACCATTTTGGATTCATTCAAGTTGAGGGTATGGACCAGCCATGTGATAAAAACCAAATGTTATGACAAGAACTGGGTAGTCTATCATTTTTATATTACGACGTAGATTTTATGGTTAAATGATTTCTCATATGGTCACCACTTTTGCTTCGCCGGGAAGATGTGGTAGGCCTGACCCGATGTTTTGACTATGGGGGATTTAATATCTTTGTATAATCATTCAATTCACTCTTACCATTTGTTTATCTCAAATGAAAGCTCCCCATGTCTCCCACATCCATTACTGGGTACAAAACTATTTTCCAATGGAAGGTTCTCCTTCGGAATTTAAAACCAAATGACTCTTAGGAGCTCAATTTGATCGAGGGGATGGGGGGTTGGGATCACCACACCCTTTTTGGGGAATTGTTGCCTACTCTAGTACTCTCTTAGAGATTTAATATATGTTTTAGAATCTATTCCTAATCCTGATATGGGACCAGTTACTCTAAAAAAAGATAATATTTCATGTCCTCTTATATGAAAAGTGGGATCTTATTAGTGAGTCCATCTCTATATATTTGAGGCTCTTCATTAATTTTACATTGATGGGTAGCTTCTTAGATGTTAAAGATGTATGATCAGGACCTCCAGAGTTTTTTTTTAATCTAGGGATGCAGTTAATATTTCGAGGATGGTATTGAGCGATCATGATGTGTCTTGTGTGTACTATTTTATAACCAGAATCAAATCCCAAGTATTTCATTAAACATGATTTGTTTTATTTCATAAAAAAAGGAAAAAATGTGGGAATTCGGGTACTGGGTATTTTATCTTGAACCATGAGATAGAATACTATGTATCCTAGTCATGGTAGGAATCATAGTTATCTTAGTTTATTCAACTTTTCAATCCATTGATGGAATAGGAAGAATTACCATGCCATCAGAAAGGTTGGGTCCTTGTGGTTGGAATGTTGGAGACATGGGATGACTCACACTAAGGAAAATTACAATTTGAGCTCAGGACTATAGGATTATGTCTTATGTATCCTAGTTATGATAGGAATCAAATTTCTCATAGTATAGTTGGATGATGGCTTAAACACTCTGATTTCTCTTGTATTCTAGACATATCATATTATTTTTCTATTGAGTCTTACACACTAAGGTTTCCCTTTCATGGGAGAATATCAAATTATGCCACAAATCAAGGCTTACATGTTGAGGATTCACTATATTTATAGATTATTATGAATTAAATGATATGATCATTTCAACTCCCAATTCCCATGTGATCTATGCTCGGTGTGAGAAATAAGATATAGAAAGTAATCAATATCACTACTTATGGATACAGGAATTATTTGTTTGGACAACCCATTTTCATATTTAATATGGATGTCATGCTAAGGGAATGTTTCCTCTATATCCTGGTTATATTAGAAATCAAAGTCATTATTGTACAATTGATCAGGTCTTATACTCTGATAATTCCATTTATGGGGGAATATCATATTGTTCCATTGGATAGTGCGTATAGACTAAGGGTTCCCTTATATGCCAACTGGACAAGGATATCATGTTCTGAGATGTCATATTTACATGTATTAGTTGACTTCATGAAAATATCTCGTTATATTCTGACATGTTTGACTGTCTTCCTAACATGTCTTAGTTATAATCAGTTGAACTAGGTTGGCATGAATTGAGAATGTTACAAGACCTAACTAAAGTTTTCTAGAGATAATCACATGATCAGAGCAGACATATCTAGAGGACATCACGATACATGGCTGAAATATCCTAGAGGATGATTCATGATCACGGTTGGATTATCTAGATGAGATCACATGATCTACATTGGATTTTCTTGGTGTTGTAATGGATTTGTTATGGGTATCCCATTGGGTTTTGTGAGACTCTGGTGGCATGTCAATAGGGCATTGCGCAACCTGCCTAACATGTTTGGAGGGAGCAATGGGATTTGGATGGAATGCCTAGAGAGCTCTAGAAGACCACGATGATATGAATAGGTGTCACTGGATAACATGGGTGATATGTCTAGAGGACATCGTAGGACCAGAATGGTGAGCCCAGAGGGCTTCGTGATTCTTGGGTGACTTGCTCAGAGGGTGCTGTGTGACTTTCTTTACTTGTCTAGAGGACATATCTTGATAAAAATTTTATGTCAAGTAGATATATCATGTCTTAAGTGACATGAATTGATGATGTTTCAGGATCTGGATGAATCATGAGAAGTGCAGGAGGATCAAGGAATCTTTCTTCACATAAGTCTTCTTTCTTCTTTCTTTTTGTTTTCTAATTTTTTTTGTAGATGTTCCTTATATTTTTTTAGGGTCATCATATTTTGGTCTCATGTGAGCCAGAATGTATGTGGGTTGTTATTTTTATAAACCCTTATAAGACCTTTTTGTGATTTCATGTGATCATGTGAAGGGCCCACACGTGCCTTGTGATCGCTTAGGTAGTTCCCTAGATTTTACATAGTGCTGAAAATTATTTATTTGCTTATCAAATCACTTTGTAAGGAAAGTGAGAAACCGTAATGTTCAGCAAAACAACCAAAAATATAAAATTCCCAGCACAAAAGAGTCTACCTCTGCCCAGCATATTCTCCGTGAATGGGTCCGCCACCAAGACATGATCACTCGGACGGTCCCTTGCAAAGATGCGTAGGCACAACGTGAAATTGGCCACTCTAAAGATTCCACTCTGATGCTTTGTTGCGTCGATGTGGGGACCCAAATATGTTTTTTTCATGTTAGAGTGGGGGGTTTTAGGCCAATCTTCCATGATTATATTCCATATTGTGTGGAATGTATTAAACAAATACATGATTAATTAGGTGATGGGATTTAGTGTTATGCATTTTGGGGGATACCACCGTAAGTGTCACATGATTTCCAGTGATCATGACAGAATCTCAACAATGCCCAATTTTTTGTATTTTGAATAATTAAATGGGTCTTGTCTAACCATGTAGACATGAAAATGTGATTTCACAATGTGAAGCTTAAATTATATGGACTTTTTACAAATTAAGATGCCCGGTGAAAGGTCGTTGTAGGATCTGAGGTGCCATGATTGGGGTATTCTACAAGAAAATGGTGGATTTCAAGGGGTCTTCTTAAGATTGTGATGGATTTTCAAGGGAGTACTCATGTGATCAAGGATGGTTGTCCAGGGTGTATGAAATCATTCACAAAACAGCAATGTATCATCCCCTCACAAAAATCACCCATCATTTCCCTCTATATTTCCTTGTTTAGTTCACGGAGGATTGGGATCTAATGGGTTTTCATTTAGTGTTATCAATGAAAATAACTCACCCCATTATTAATGTGTCGTTTGACCAAATAGGGTCCTATGGTGATGCACAACAATTAATAGGGACCAAACTTTTTGTTTTTATTTGCATTTGGAGGTGGATAAAAAGACTACTTGTATAGGTTTGATTCCCTCTATGTAACGGGGGTGACATGTTACTGGGGTCTTTCACATCCAAGAGGACATGCCACCAAGGCTTCCATTGTTTCTTTGAACCACATGGGTTTGTGTCAAGATATTTATGACCTAAAAAATCTCTTGTATTTTGGATATTTTTATCATTATTTTCCAAACATTTTTGGATGTATTTTTAGGTGTCCCTAGATTGATAAGTCATGTTATCCAGAGAAAATAATATGGAAGTCATCACATGACCAGTGGGTGTCTTAAGACACCTTTTCAAGAAGAAGGACATATTTTCAATGGGGCTTTGTCGGATCTTCCATTAGGATATGTGCCATGTCTGACCTTCCGATGGTCAGGCGATTTCATGTCCTTTGAATTTTTATACAATCTGAAAGTTCTTACCACCTTCTTCTTCCTTTTATTTGTGGGTAAAATAATACCCATATTCAGGTATTTCTTCTTTTTTTGGATTTACTGATTCTCATTCTGTAGGTGTTAACAATACCATTGACCTGAAACTAAATCTAACCATAACATAAAAAACACATAACCCCCTAAAAGAACATGTATCCCCCTAATTTAATCTCAAAAATAAACCCAAAACTACACAATACCAAACAACTTGGCATAACCCCAAACACCCTAAACCATTATACTAAAACTAAACCCTAAACCCATCCTCGGAAAAAATTCCCCCCTAACCTAACATATGAACATAACACTTACCCCATGTACTCCTAAGATAAATATAAACCTATTCTCTAAAAATATTCATCATCGTACACATGAAACCTAAATATTCAGTTCTAAACACTTAACCCTCTAACCCTAAACCTTTAACATCGAAATATAAACCCTAAAGACTCCTAAAAAATTTATTAACCTATAAACCTAACGTGTAACCCAAAACCCAAAACCTATATATAAACATTCACGTTAAACATGATCCCTAACATATACACTGAACCTAACATCAACACCCTAAACACATAACCATATAATCCCTAACTCATAACATTATAACCTATATCCTAAACCCACAAACATAACCTATAAACCCCAACCTAAACTCAAACCAATGACGTTAACATAAACCAAAAAACTACCACGTAAATTTAACTCTTAAACAACTAAATCAACCTTTTAACCACTAATACTAATTCCTACACACCAAAGCTAAACTATACACACCATAGATTAACCAACCCATAAACATAGACACATAAACCCATAAAAAACATATTCCCAATCCATTACAATTACCTAACCGAAACCTTAAAATATAAACCAATCTCCCAAACATACTCCCTAAACTAAAAGAATAATTATAACCCCTAAAAACCATTTATCCCATCCTAATTTAAAACTAACCCTTTAACCTAAATATAAATATACACTCCAATCCTTAAACCCTAAACCCCTTTACTCATAAACTATTCAGTAAACTAAACATATGAAACCCAATCATTACATTAATTAATATTACCTCATTTGAAATGAAAATTGTATATATAAATTACCCAAAAAGAAAAAAAATTCGTGTCATTAGGTACTCTATAAATAGTAAAATTATTTATGAAGAATCATAAATGACTACCCAAAAAATTATAAATGTTTAGTACCCTTCTATAAATATCATACTTAGAACCTTCCTCTATAACATAGGGAGGGGAAACATAAGAAAATGTGAGCTCAAATTCTCAATAAGGTTATCCATGGGACATATGAATCATAAGTGAGAAAAATGTGATCCTTACTCTATGATAACATAAAAAGTGCATGTTCTCAATGTAAAAGATTCATACCTAATAAATCATAGATCGTTACTCTGAAATCATGGCATGTCAATAGGCATGTTTCATATGATTGTCAAATAAAAAATCATTATTCGTGATTCATATCATATGCATATGGAATCATAATTGTAGTAAATCATTATATTGAGAATAAAGATATTAAAAGTCATAAGAACCAATAATCTCGTGAGCATGCCAATTAAAAATCATATCCACAAATAATATTTTGAGCATGGATAGCAACAATCATACTTAAACATCAATATGTTAACATAATTATCCAATATCATGTCCATTCTAATAATCATAATCTCATGAGATATGAATAAAATGTTTCCCAATGAATATGTGGGATATATAATTTTAATCCCACACATCACATAATGAAACCCATACATAACTGTTATATAAGAATATAAAAATATTCATTAATTTATCATTGCATAAAACAATGGAAACAAATGGGTTTCATAATTATTTCATCCAAAAATTAATTTACCCATGCGAAAGAAACACATTTCATAGAATATTCCTTAAAACATCATCAATAAAATTCATCCCGAGAAAGAAAGTTGATAATATTATAATATCATAACCCATTTAAAACATAAAAATTCATAATGGTGTTGAAAATTTTGAATAATGTCTTTTATAAATTATTTTAAAATCCACCTTTAAAATCAAGAGAAAATATCCCTTTTCCATTATTGAATTAAAAAAAATCAAATTACCAGAAAAATTAGAATATGGGATTATTTTAAAAAACCTTTAATTCTTGTAAATTCAACTTCATAGTGAAACAATTACATGATAAAAATAAAATCCATCAATGTAAAATACATTAAAAAAAATTATTTTCACACTTTTATGAAAAGTAAAAAGTGATTCTTAGAGAAAAATTGTTAAAATTTTACTTTTAATTAATTTTAAAAAAAATAAAAAGGTAATAAAAATAAAATTTCTCAAACATTTAAGTTTAGATAAGACATTACATAACATTGTGAAGAACATAGAACTGGATGAGAAATATTCTCAACTCAAAAAGAAAGAATAAGGTAGGATTTTCTAGAAAACATTTTCTTGATCATTTAAATTACAAAAGAGTTGAAAATGACACTAATACTTGAAAAAATACAGAATAACTATAGTAGAAGGAAATATCTAGTTATTATGAGATAATTATTTTATAATTACCCTCAATGGAAATTTAGCATAAGAAATCCCTCAAAGATCGTAGATTCTAAAATAAACCCTTACCTCATGTTCCCTATTGCTTTGTACAAGTTTAAAACTACTTAAAAAATATAGATTTATTATTAATATATTCTAGAACGATATTCATTCATATATTGGTATATATAAATCCATTATAATTTATAATTCTGAATTCATTTACAATTCTATACTAAAATCATTATTCGGGTGAAAATTGTTCTATTTACCATTCATGTTTTGGTTCAACAGTTATAGTATTTACCCCTTGATCATGGTTTCATCACCTATATAATCATTATAATATAATAATTATCATATTTATTGATTAAATACACTTTTATAACTATCTATATAAGGTGGTGTTGAAAAACTAATTGCATCACTTCATGGAGATAGTAGTCCATAGAGATGCATGAATGATATTTCCAATTTTAGATATATGGAATGAAAGAAATGTAAATAATAATTAAAATACAATTAATCATATATATAATAGATATCATATATTTTCATTAAATAAGTCCTTATTACCATCCATGAAAAACTGAAATGAAAAATGAACCACATGACTTCATTGAGGTGATAGCCCACACATATGCATGAGTGACGTTATCATTCTCTAAAGGAAATCTAGGTAAGTAGTTTGATTATATTGTGCATTTATAGAATCATAATAATTTAATAAAAAAAATATATCCATTAAGTTCATCAACATATACATCTATGTGAATATTATTAAAGACTAATCACATCGCTACATGGAGATGGTAGTTCGTGCGTACGCACAAACAACTCTATCATTTCCCATTGGATGGAAAAAGAGATGAAAATGGGTTGTACAATTAAAATAATAAAATCTCATTATATTTAATATATTATTATTTTTATATAATCATGGTTAAATAATATTTTAAGGGGATTTATGAATGAATATACTTGAAAATAATCAATTAAGAGGTATACATCATCTTTGAAAAACCTCCATTAGATCTCTACTTTAAGACCCTTCGGATTGTCTTTTAAGAAGAAAAAGACATTAATATCTTGTAAAGGTAAGTTTAAAAACTATTTTTTTATATATTAGTCAATCTATGTCACTTAAGAATGTTTGAATAAGAGGGGAGTGGATATTCCCTTTTATAAATGAGGCGGGTTGAAAACTTATAAATATTAAGAACATTAAAATATAATAATACCACTCTCATGGAAACTAGATCAAAACTGAATATATTTTCAACATAGTATGATATAGGGTTTAAATAAATTCAAAAAAAGATATTTATAAATATTTTTAGGTTATTTTAACACTTATCTATTTATTTTAACCCCTCATTAACTCTTTTAACCATTATAGTATTAATTAATTTTTACCTCAGTTACAAATCATTATGAACAAAAATTAAAATAAAAAATTTTAAAAATCTATAAATTATGATTTAAAATATAGAAATCACTTTATAAAATTCAATTACAATTAGGGAAATAAATTACATTATAAATAAACTAGAAAATATGATGAGTTTTTTTAGAAAAGAATCATTTTTAATGTATAAAATGAACTAATTTTAATTATATACCAAGTAATAAATTATATATGAATGTAAATTTATTTAATTGAATATATAATATAGTTAATTCATTAAAATAATTTATCCATATATATTATTTAATTTTGTTAAAGTAAAAATACATTGTTCCCTTAAAATAATTTTTTTAAAAGTACTTTTTACCTTCAAATGATTTTTTATTTATTTCTATAAAACTGAAAAAATGAATTCTTATTTATTAGGATCCAATATATTTAATCAAATTAAAATTTCCTTACTTATTATAATAGGTTAGTTAAAAATTACTATAATATCTTGAAAAATATAAACATTAAATTTAAATGATTTTATTCGTGGTATTTCAAATTGAGTACTCATTTTACATGGAATTTTTCAATAAAATTGTATTAAAGAAATATTTTATGCATATATTTCATAATTTTAACTTCCTATTCATACAATCCAATCCAACACCAAGGTTATATATAATATAATATGTAAAATGCGGTTCATTTAAGTTTAGTGTTTAATATAGTGAAAGATATTAAAAATCAAATTTAATAAAAGGAAATATGTATTCTAAAATCCTTGCGCATTACATCTATAAAATTAAAAAAATTAAACCCTAGAAATTTTTCTAATCTAACAGAAACAAAAAATAATACTTATTCCTCATCACATCCTGGAGTTTCCATGTGGCTTCATCTAGAGGATGGTTTCACTCCAAAACATTTACCAACAGAGTGGTATTATTTCACATCATGTTCTCTACATGATCGAGAATCACCATTGGTTATTCTACATAATAAAGATCTTGCTAAAATTGTATGGATTATTAGTTTTGTACATGTGAATAATCAAATATATTATTCATAAAAAATGATATATAGAACACATCATGAATTTGATATAGGTTCGGTGGAAGCACTAAGCTGTAATCTACCTATTATGTAAAATGTTTTACTTTCTACACTTTTTATCTTTTATTTAGAAAATCACAACATAGTGTCTTGAAAATAATGTTTTAATAACGTTATATTTAAGAATTCTATTAAATTGTTTTTTTAGAAAATAGTTTATTCTACTAAAGGTATAAATATTTATTAACTAATGAGTATAAACATTATATACCAATTTTAGCATTAGGATGACTAATGTCTAAACCATCATACATAATGAATATAGTCCATTGGACTGACAAAGACTAGTCAGCCATACTGAATATGTCTATTCCATCATACTCATGAAGTCTAGTCTATCATACTGACAATGTCTACTCTGTCATACTTGTTGTGTTTATTCCATCAGACCCACTGAGTTTAGTATATTAGACTCACAAAGTCTAATATATAATACTAACATATTTTTATTCATTAGACTCAACACAATTTCTTCCATCAGAATAAAGTTTATAATCAAGTGGTTAGGAATATTTCTACCATATGGAATGATTTTTAAGGCATTGTAATGTCGTTTCCAAAATGACATCTAATTATGATGTACATGATATGGTGTTAATCGTAGGCTTGTCTGAGTCTATTGAAACCAACTACAAGAATCATAAAATATGATCGTTGGAGATGTGAATAAACCATCTGCTTTTCCCCTTCAATAACCTATCATTACTTTCACTTCGTACAATTTTGATATGGTTTCCATAATTTGAAATATTATTGAGGGTTTTAAATTACTTAAAAAATTTCTCAATTTTATTCACTATTTTATATCTAGGTTTAGATTGAGAGATTATAGGGATATAAATACTATTGAATCTAATCAGGATAATTGATAGAATTTGGGAAAAGAATCAAAAAAGTAATTTCGATATTTTTGATAGATAGATTTCTTACTGAAGAATGATAGACCTTATGGTTAGATTTAAAACAAGGAATACCCAAAGTCATATCTTGTGACTTGATTAAATCTTAAGGATAATGAGTATGAATAATTCTGTAAGTCATTTTGTATGTCATTCTTACATTTACTATTAACTTTTCTTTTACCTATGTCTACAAGTTCATATATTTCTGTAGTGCATAGTTATAAAATGTTTATATTATTAATATTATAAAATATAATTTAATTGAAATTCTATGTTTCTGATTAGTTACATTAATCAATATATGAAAACTAATTCTTATAAACAATCATAAATATGACTGGGTTTTAAAATATTTTATGTTTTAAAACAGCAATTCCCCCCCTCTTATATTCACTATAAACATAATGATCCAGCATTACCTTCCAAATGTGATCGAGAAACATAAAGGTACTATTATTTCTTGGGGTCAAAATCCCATTATTTAAAATCTAATTACCTTATTCTATAGATATATTATTAGGAATTCGTTCCCACTGACTTTGAGGTTTATATTTGATGGAAAATTTTCAGCATAACATTATTATTGACTATGATCTATCTTTACGTACTATTGAGTGGATCTAAACCTCTATAAAATTTCCTCAAATATATTAGTATTCAATATATTTACTTATCCATATCCAACCCATCATGTTGTATTTCTACACATCCTTCTACATAGGGCTTCATAAGAATCCATCTAAAAGCTCTATTGAAAGTTATTATGGTAGGAAAATTCATTCAGATGATGGTTTTGATGCCAAACACCATAGAAATCCATAGAAAAATATCTCAACAAATATTTTAAGGTTTTAATGTTCATCTTATACTGACCATCTATCTAAAGACGATATGAAATTATAATTTTCAACACTATATTCTAAATATGTTAAAGAATTATCTAGAACATTGAGGTAAACCTATGATCCCAATCTGATAAAATATAATGTGGTACTCTATGAAACCTTAAAAATTACACAACATATATCCTAAAATAATTATCAAGAGATAAATCTTTTATAGATTAAATAAAATTCATTCTGTTATTATTTTTATTGGTTATAACACAATGATAATTATGGTATTTAGATGTTTTGGGGTCCCAAAAGATGAAATCCATGAGAATGTTCTTCAACTTACATTCTAATATGGATAATGGTTATAAAATAACCATTAAATTAGATCTATAATATTTAAATTTCTAGCATACCAAGAAAATATATACATACTCTGAAATATCCCTTTTCATATTATCCCACTAGAAATACTCTTGGAGGTATCTATATGTCTTCATACTTCTAGGATTAATTGAGAGTGATAAACTATGAGCTTCCTCCAATATATCCTTATTCACGACTAGTTTTAATGGGACGCATAATTAGTTCTTAAGCATTAACATTATATCATAATCATGATTGAACTCAGGAACATCCCTCACCTTCTGGTGAAGTTCTATATCCTCCTTCTACACATATTTAATCTTATAATGGATATATGGTTGAACATTCCACAAAGAAAGATTGGAACTTTCAACTACTATCATTATTTCAAGGTATATATTTTGTAAATTCATATGAATTAGATCTTTATCAATCAGCATTAGGGATAAACTTTCATGGTTCTTTATATTCAAAGCATCAATCACCTTGTTCACCTTATATAGTTGTAATGTTTTGAACAGTTGTAATATTAAATCAACTCCAACCATCTCCTTTTACTCATATTCACATCTTTCAACGTGAATATACACTTAAAACTTTTATGATCATTATATATATCACACATTTCACCAAAAAGTTAATGCATTCTAATCTTATTTGAGAAAATAATATTTTCCAACTCTAAATCATGAGTTAGGTAATTTTACTTAGTCATTTTAAATTGTATTGAGGCATAAGTTATCACTATATCATTTTACATTGTAACACTTCTCAATATCTACTTTGATGCATAACTATAGATCATAAATCATTATCTACTGTATGGTTGTTTCAGCATAGGTGCACTGATTAGCCTTCACTTCAACTATTTAAAATTCTCTCTTCATTAATATGACTAAAGTAACTTTTCTCCTTTCTAATTAAACTTGGTTATTATATTTGATATCCATGATAAATTTCTCACAAAGCATCAGTAGTATCCTACCAACCTTTGAAAACTTTTAATATAAGTCACCATGGTTTGTCTCATAATTTTATCAATAATTTATATATTTTAAGGATCTACCAATATACCCCCTCATGGGATTTTAAAAACAAAGAATAAAACTTTATATATATATATAATACATACTTTGTAAATTTAGCATAAAAATTATCTTTACTTGGGTTCTTCAACACAATCCACAAAATATCTTCTTTACCTTCCATAATCATTGAACATATAAGAATATCATCTATAAATGAAAACCAAATTGGTCATCGTAATCTATATAGACTCTATTCATTAGATCCATTAATATAATAGTGGTATTGGTATATCCAAATGGAATAACTATAAAATAAAAATTTCCATAACTCATAGGAAAGGTTTTGTTTAGTATATCCTCCCTTTTTAACCCACAATTGATGATATCTAAATTGAAGATCAGTAATGGAAGAGTATTAATATCCAAACAATTAATCAAAAAAATCATTAATATGGAGTATATAATACTTTTTATAAACAATGATCTTGTTAGGTTCCTGATAATCAATTTATAGACACATTAGAACATCAAATAAATAATAAAAAGTATTGGATCACACCATTGAGATGAACTAGTGATATGAATACCTTTTTAAAATTATCCTAGAGTTTCTTTTTTATTTTCTAAAACTCACTCATGGTCATTCTATATGGATTATTTGAAATAGGTGCGTCACTAAGTATGAGTTATATTGAAAACACAACATCATTGGGGGAATACATGGATAGTATTCAAGAAATTTATCCACATATTCATGAACAATAGGCATATCATCAGTGTTGAGTTTCTCCACAACCATTTTAGATAAATATCCCTCTTGAATAGGTAGTAAAACCCACATAGTGGAAGTAATTTCCTTTTTAATTTTATGTTCATCCTTGCACTAATAGATGATCGTAGTTTTATTTGGGGTGTTGAATATAATTTCCTTATTCTATAAATTTAAAAGGGATATATATAGAGACATAAATTAAATTCAAAAAATCACATAAAATTACTGTATAAAGAAAATTATAATATCTTCCTAGGTAACATTTTTACAAAATATCGCATGAAAACCCTAAATATATAGTATAAGAAAAGTGTTCCATAACCATCATAATCCACATCAGTGATTGGCATAACATAATTCCTTTCTTAGTCTAGTATTTTTCCCTTGTATTAGGTAATTTTCTGGGTTAATTCCCTTGTTTCCCACATATAATACATTGAACTATAAGTAGAACCTTAGGAAAACAATTATTTCCATCCATATAACACTTTAGTTTTCCTTCAAAATTAGTTTCTTTATGCCATTAATTTCCCCACATAAAACTTCCTCTCATTACTTCAAGACAATATTCTAGGTGATTTTTCCATGATTATTGATATGTTCGAAGATGATTCTTATTACTAACATGATCTTCATCCTATGAAATTTCTTAATATTCATTTTTTCTTCTATATTATACATTCATAATATCACCTAGGTTTAGGTTTCTATTCATAATTTGATATAGATGACTCTACATAATCATAAATTTTCACACTCAAACTTCCATTTCATTTGGTTTCTCAGGAGGATTGTTATTTAATTAGATATAATATTAATTGTTTAAACAATTCCTCATAGTTCCCACCATTGAATAAAACCAAAAGTCTTATTGTGAGTATGAAACATAAATAATCAAAGTTAGAAATCAAATGATTATAAAAAACATTATTAATGTATTAAAAAATGAACCCTTCTTCCAAGACATGGAACTTTAATTTCATCCCATATCACTATGTATTATCATAGGATGTCATAGATTATTTCTTTTCATTATTGATAATATTTTATAAAGATAATTTTAATTAACCAATGAATATCCCCAGGATTTTCAAACATTTTTTGTAGCTAGCCTATTTTTCCTACCATAGGTGAAGATCTACTGAATACCTAACCTATATTTTAGGGTTGTTATCCCTAGGAGAATCTATTTTAGACCCCACATATTATTATTTATATCTATATAATAATTTCATTTCTAGGAAATGCCAAATTACATACTCTACCAAAACATTTGGTTATTATCCTATATCTAGAATTATCCCAAGGTTTTAAAAAAAATGTTCCTAAACCTAATATACACAAATAACTACACACTAATATGATTGAAACTATGGAAATACACGTAACACATACATAAATAAATCCTCATTTTAGATGAATATTTAATACATACATTCCTTGTAACTTAAAAGTTTTATCGAATTTAGAGTCTAGATATATAATCAACTTATTTACGAAAAATCGTCACATGTAACATAAAAAAATGATTTTCTGTAACCTTATATACATATCATGATCAGAACCTTATTTTATAACAAGGGGAAGGGGAACATAATAATGAGATATCTTAGATAATTTGTTTTAGACAACATAAAGGATATAAATCATAATTGATCGTCATATGATTGTAAGGGTATGACAACATAATCAAGTACTTGATCTTAACATAAAATATTCTTACCTAGAAAAACATATATCATTAATCAGTGTTTTGGTATATATAGAAGCATGATTCATAAGAGATTAAAATTTAAAATCATTATTCAGGATAAAAAACATAGAAATATTGAATCATAATCATAAGAAATCATGATATTGTGAGCAGAGAAATTCCAAATCATGTCTTGGAATAATTTTTAGAACATATATATTCACAATAAATTCCCCAAATAATCACATGAGAATAGCTATATATAATCATACTCATGCAAAAATATGTCAACATAGATATTCAAAATCATGTCCAATCTTATCATCATCATCGCATGATATATCTATGTCACATTACCCAATTAAATGGAGGGATATATTCTTTTGGACCCACCAATAACATAATTAAAACCCTAAATAAGTGTTACACAATATCATAAAAAAATTCATCAATACATCCTAGCATAACCCACGGAAAGGAAATGAGTTTCATAAATATTTCATTAGAACATAATAAACAAATGGGAAAAATATGAATTTTATTTAATCATATTAAAAAAATCGTCATCATTCATATAGAGAAAAAAGTTTATAATATCATAATATCATAACCCCAATGAACCATTAAAATCCATGTATGATTTTGGTGTAGATGAAAAATCTATTTTATATAAGCATTTAATATACGCTTTAAAAATCAAGAGAAAAAACCCTTTTGTTGGTAAATTTTATAAAACCTGAAATTTCAAAACTAAATGGAAATAGGGTTTTCATTTTAAAATCCTTTAAATGATGATTTATTATGAATTACATGATGTTATAAAATCATTTCATCCCATATACATCAAAAAACTTCCCCTTCACACTTTTGAAAAAAGTAAAGACTAATTCATATATAAAACATTTGAAAATATTCCTTTAAAAATGAAAATAAATTAAAAGGTAGTAAAAATAACCTTTATCAATTTTAGATAAGAACATTAATAAATTAGGTTTAAGAATGATTACATAAATGATAAATATTCCCAACCTAAAAAGATGAAATAAGGATGACTTTTATTAAAAATATTTTCTTGATCATTTAAAGTACCCCAAAGTGGTAAATCGTACTAATTCATAAAAACATCACGAATAAATAAATGTAAAGAAAAACAATGTATTTATAATATAAAGGATCAATTATTTTTCCTCAATGTAAATTAACCATGGACAATACTAAAAATATATGAGATTGTAACATAAACCCTTACCTCAAGTCCCATATTACAACGTACACATTCAAACCTCTTGTATAAAAAATATTGATTTATTATACATATGTTCCTAAACCATATTAATACATATCTTACTATACATATAATTACCTTATAAATTGAAAATACCAATAAATTAACAATTTTTATTAAAATCATTATTCGATGAAAATTGGTTTATTTTCCCTATAAGAGATTATTTTATAGTTTTGGTCTTTACACCTTGTTCATGATTTATTAATTTTCATAATCAAAATAATGCATAATTATAATATATATTCATTATATAATATTTTATAACCATCCATTTATGGCCGTACGCATGAGTGATGTTTCCACTTTTTGATGGTTGAAGCGAAAGAAATTTAAATAATAATTAATCTTTGAAAAATAATATTTATATCATAAATATAAAATATTTTCATTAAATATATTTTTATTACTATAAAGTTAAAACATAAATGAAAAAAAAATATTTCATCAGGAAGGTGTCAGTCCATATGTAAGCATGAGTGACTTTATTATTTTGCGGCAAATGGTAGGGTGGAATGGTATATATTATTTTGTCTTTAATGAATCATAATAATTTCATCAAAATCATATATAACCATTAAACCCACCAATGTGACCATAAATGAGATGGTGTTGAAAAACTAATTACCTCGCTATATAGAGATGCTAGTCCGTATAACATATTATGGATAAACTAAGTGTCTTATGAAGGATTGAAGAATAGAGGCCATGATGTTCCATATTTTAAGTGTGGAGGGTGGGAAACCTTAAATATTAAGAAAATTGAAATATAGTATAGTTTTTCCTATTTTAAATTATCTCTAAATTAGATCAATTTAGAATATGGGATTATATGAGGTTTAACTACATTCAAATAATTGGACATTGGAATTATTTTTTTAACCCTAATACCATTATTTAAATCCCTTGTTATCCCTTTTAGCTTATACTGTAATAATGCTTTTTTTCCATTGGTCATTATTCATTATAATCAAAAATTAAATTGATATATTTACCAACTTTTTACACGAATATTCTAAATATGGAAACCATTTTATCAAATTCATTTCCAATAAGTGGAAGAAATTAATTTTAATATAAACCCATAAAACGTTATAATTTTTTTTATAAATAATTATTTTTCAAGTATAAAATGAACTTAATAAAATTATATAGATAGTATTAATCATCTGATGAATTTAAATTTACTTAATTTAATATATAATTTACTTCTTTATGTAAAATCATTCATCAATACATATTATTTTAATTAAGTAAAATGTAATTACTTTGTGCACTTGAAAACAGTTTCCTGAAAAAATTCCCTTTTACCTTCAAATGATTTTGTTTTTTTATATCAAATTGGTAACCCATGTATAAATTACTACTCATTAATTTCCAATATATTTAATCAATATAAAATTTCATTAGTTATTATGATAAATATTTTATTGAAAAAATACAGTATCTTGAAAATAGATACTTCAACATTAAATGATCTTATTCATAACATTTCAAATTGAGTACTAATATTCCTAATAATTGTTCAATACAAATATATGATGAATTTTTTTATTTATTAATTTCATAATTTCATAATTTGGTTATTCTTATTCACACCCCCTGATCAATGTATTGGTCATATATAATATAATATGTCAATAGTGGTACGTTTAAGTTCTGTTTTTCATGTAAAGTAGGCTATCGAAGACATAGAATTTAATAAATAAAATATACACTTTAGAATATTAGAGAGTTAAATAAACTAACCCATAAACATTATTTAAATGTACACCCCAAATTCATACCCAAAACCTAAACCCTAACCCCTTAACATATCCCATAACCCTTAACCAAAACCCAAACAAAACCCTAAAATAATCTATAAACCTAGCCTAACTTCTAGCGCCAAACCTAAACCAAAACATAATATAATTTAATATTGAACAATAATAATAACACACAAAACTAAACCTTAAACATGTACTATGAAACTAAATCCTAAAAATACAACCCCTAAACCTAACCCAACCATCAAACACCTTAACCTAAAATTAGTCGTAACATAAATATAAACCTACACCATAAACCTAACCCATAAAACTAAAGTTATTTCCTATACCATAAAACTAAACCCTAAATAAAAACCCCCAAACCCATAACCTAACACATAAACCCTAAAAAAACTTAACCCCTAAATAAAAACTAAGAATAAAACCAAATAGAATCATATATACACAATCCATAAAAAGTAAGCACTTTCCCCTTATTACCTTAACATAGAAACTAATCATGTACCCTAAATAAGTCAAACCCTATAGCCACTAATAATACACCCTAAACAGATCCCCTGAAACAGAAACACCTAACCTATAAACCCTTAATATAAACACAAACAAAAATGATAATTATAACCCCTAAATTATTTCAAACTCCTAACCATCAACATAAACCAAAACCTAAAATAAATATAAATCCACATTAGATGGATTCCAATCAGGTACAATGAACAACTGCTTCAATGATCTTGTTACGCTCCGCACCCTTGGTGTCCCTGGCAGGTTCAAAAATCCAATGTTGATGAAGTACATTAGATGGATTCCACCAATCCCGTCATGGATCAAAGTTAATGTTGATGGTGTGGCGGCAGGCTCACCAGGCCCTTCAGGTTGTGGTGGGGTCTTCCGTACTTGTCAAGGTTTTGTCAAGGGTATTTTCTATCACTACATTGGGAATGGATGTGCTTATGAGGCAGAGATTTGGGCTATTATCAAGGCTGTTCATTTTGCAATTCAATTTGGGTGGTTGCATCTATGGATCGAATCGGACTCAATTCTTGCAGTGGAGGCGCTTCGCCAAAAATCAAGGAAGGTTGCATGGCGGCTTCTTCCTCAGTGGATTGAATACCTTAGCCTATCCAAGAACTTGACCTTCAGGATTTCTCATGCATACAGGGAAGTCAATATGGTGGCTGATGCTCTCTCCAAGATGGCTATCAAAGAATGCTGCTCACGGTGGTCATTCATTGCTCCTTCCTTTTGCACATCTCATGTAGCCGCTGACATGATGGGTGCTACCCGCACACGAATGTACAAGCCCCCCCTGTAATGTTTTGTACCTTTTCTTTTTATTAATTGAGGCGCCAAGCTTTTTGCTTGGCATGCGCCTTCTTTCCTTACATATACCATAAACCAAGACCCAAAAATGATAAACTAATCACCTAACCCCTAAAAATAACCAATAACCCAAAACCATAGCTTATATACTCTAAAATAAACCTAACCACTAACCTAAATCGAAATATACATCCAAAACCTAGTCCCATATGCCTTAAAGACATAGTCCACACACTAAAAATAATAATAACCCCCACTCTTAACCTAAATATAAACTTATACCCTAAAAACAAAACCTAAAAACCTAACACAATTACCTAAATCAAATCTAAAATTCTAATCCTAACCTAAATAATTTTCTTTATCCAGAAACTATACCCTAAACCTAAATAGTGAACCCATAAACCTTTACCCCAAACCCTGGCCCTAAAGCAAAACCTAAACCATAGAAATAACCACTAAACCTAAACCAAACACATAACCTAATAATATAAAGTTAAAGAAAACATAATTATAGATTGATACTCTAAAACTAAACCCTACACCTAGATCGTAAAACTAAACCCTAAACACCAAACACCCAATCCTTACCCAAGACCTATAACCCAAACCCTAAACCTAACCTCATAACCTAACTCTAAATATACACCATAAAAATAGTCCCAAAAAAACTAATCTTTTGTCCAAATTTTTAACAAAACCCTAATCTTAACCTAAATCTAATCCTAATGATTTTATGTAAACCACAAACACCATACCCCTTAACCTAAATATAAACCCCAAACATAAATCTAACCCTACATTTAACACCCTGATATTTTAAATGAGGAACATCATATTTGATAGTATATATGGAATGAAACTCCAATATTGTAATATAATATAACACCATTATACTTTATGATATATTTATTTTCAAATAAATTCATTCTCTTCAATAGATTGTGATGCACACAACAATAGGTTTAAATGAAATGAAATACTCTATTGAAATATTAGTAGTTAAAAATGATCATTATTATCCAGCTATTGAGTTGAAGGGTATGAATAATAATAACTAAATTATGAAAATTATATGGTTTAAACATGTATAAATTTAATTAATTGGTAATATATTTATTATAATGAAAATAAGAACCATTTGAAAGATAAAGAAATGTTTCTAAAAACTGTATTTTTCTAAATGGTGGAATAGTCATGCAATATGCACAAAAGTTGAAATTAATTTTTACCACTTTAAAAAAAATTATTAAGAAAAATACAATTATGTTTTAAAAAAATTAATATTATAATTTGGTGATTTTAGGAAAATATTTGGGCAATATTAATATTTTAATGGATAATGAAAAATACTATATTTTTTGAATACTAAATTTTCATTTTAACTTATTTAAAAAGATAAATTATATTTTAATTTTTTTAATGTAAAATTAGTTAATTAATATTAAACTTTAAATTATTTAGGTCATTTTAATTCATTTCATATTTAATTTTTATATTAAAACATTTTGTACTTATGGGAATTTTTCTTTGGAAAACCTCTCTTCTTTGGCGTCTATGATTTCATTTAAAATTGAATTTTTCCAATTCTATGAGTATAATTTTTAAAAATAGATTAAATATCTTAAATTATAATAATTTATATTATATAATAAATTATAGTTAAATTTTTACCCAAATTAATAATGAAAGTAGTAATTATTAATTACATTAGTTAAGGAAAAAATCAGTTTACTAGGTGTTAAACTAAGAAGATAAGGGTTATAATGATTTGAAACATGTCCAACTCCAATTTTATGACCATATGTAGACCATATTACAAATATTGTTTGATAATTACCCATTTTTTATGTTTTTTACATTCAAAAAATGTGGGTATCGCTTTATCTTTTCAAAAGATCCATGGGTGTCCTCTCACCCTCTTATAAAAGGTCACCCCTCACCTCCCAACTTCACACTTCCAAAACCCCTTATTTTAGCCCATACAAACCCAAATAATTTCCTTACTTCAATACCAACAGCCTAGAGGTATTATTTGGATTATTAATCCCTCTTATGGTGGATTTAGGTATAAAACAAAAGATTCTCTATGAAGAAGATATAAAATTATTAAACGTTCATTTTTATGTTATTTCTTCTTACACCACCTTAAAAACTTATTATATTATTTTATATGATATAAAAAGTATATAATATATAATTATATGTGGTTATATTAATTTTCATAATCCATATCCACATTCACTTCCATTATATGGGTAATGAAATCGTCGATCATGTGTCTGACAGACTACCACCTCGCGAACCGATAAAATCTGTTTTCAATCACCACAATTAAAGGAAGGATATAATGATAAATTTAAAATATTTATATTATAATTTTGAAATTATTTTAATTATTATATTATTATATTACATATACCTTATTACTTTATATTTTGTGGGTGATACAACAACATCACACGTGTGTAAGGTGGGCTACTACCTCACGAAGCGATGTTATTTGCTTTCTCTTACTCTTTACATGAAAGGTAGTAAGGTAAAATTTAATGAATATATGTTATATTTATGATATAAACATACTTATTCAAATATGATATCTCCAATAACTTATTAAAGTTTAATCTAATGTAAAACAACAACGTCACTCATGCACAAGTGTGGACTACCTCCTGCACATTTCAATGTGAAATTTTTTTCATTGTATTTTTATATGTATGGTAATAAGGATATATTTGGTTATTATAAGTTATATATAAAAAATATAAGGTCTCTATAAATATTAATTAACATTTACTTTCCTTTTAATCCATCTTTCGAGAAAAAAACTAAAAAAATATTCATGTGAATGTATGGCCTACCATCTCCAACTTTCTATAATTTTATTAGATTTATATAAATAGATATATAATTAATATATATGATATTTATATCATGGATAAAATTATTTTGATTATGAAACCATGAAAAAAGTAAAGTGAACAAACTTACTAAACTAAAACATATATGAAAACGAAGAAACTATCACTATAAAAAATGATTTTAACAAAGATATGATAATAAATTGGTGATAAAATACTATAAGTAAATAATATATGGAATGAGATATATAATTATGGTTCTATAATAGTCTTAAAATAAACATATATTTATTATAAATGATTTTGGGGAACATACTAAGGATGTCAAACCAGAGGTAAGGGTCTCTCGTCTAACTTTTACATTCATGAGATATATGTCATATTCCACCCTTAGTCTTTTCTTTCAGTTTATATTCTCCCCGTTTTTATATGTTATATTAAGAATATTATTATCTTAATATTATTTAATATTTCATTTTATGTTATTTATTTCTTAGGACTTATGATTCAAAATACACCAAAGTAGTAAATATTTATTTCACAATCTCATCATTTTTTGATATTTTTTTGTCTAATTCTCACTTGGGTAAATTTTTTTATATTTCTATATACCAAACAAATATATTTTATTATCATAAGGATTTTAAAGAAATCATATTATAATGATATTTTTATAATATTTGGTATTTAAAATTACTGATAAAATGTTTTTAAGATAATGCGGTATTATTTCTCTCTTCAATTGAAAATCATTTTTCATCAAAATCCATGTTTCTTAAAAATGTTTTTAAACTTTTGAAAATTATTTATTAAATAAATTTTTAACCATTTGTTTCTTTTTACAAAAATATTAAGTGATTATTTTTTTCATTTTCAAAACAAGACCCATTTGTAATTTATGGAAAATATGAAAGGAATATTTCTTTTGACATGTAGAACATGAAAAAAAATCCTTCCCTCATCACTAATCAATTTTATAATTATTATTTTATATGTTTCATAGATTATTTCAAAATAAATTAACTTTTAATATATATTTTAAACATTTATATTAGAAATATTGATTTTCAAAGTGAAAAGGTTATTTTCCTAAAAATAATAATTACATTCCTATTGTATTTATATTCATTAAATACATCAACAATTTATTGTATTTATTATCCACTAGGGATATGTTTTATTTATATCATCATTATTATTTCTTTGGATGGTTTATGATCATATTTACCGAGGATGTACAATTCTATTACCATTCACCATATTAATCCACATAGTTTATGATTATTTTTATTTGATTAGGGGAAGTATTAACATTCCATATGTTAGTTTTAAATATGAATATTTAAATAGATTATGTTTCACCCCTTTAATATGAGTAATTCATTAGACCTAGTAAATGATTTTTGTGGCTCGGTTATATATATAACCTTGATGAATCTATAGGTCTCATGAGAAAAATTAGTTGGCCAAACTAGATGGGTTTCTACCCACATATTTAAACTATCCTATGAAAGGTATTGACATGTTTTAGATGTCTAAACTTATGGATTTCCCCATTATTATATCATTTCTTGATTTCTATGTGATTATTTTATTTTTAGAATATCATTCGATAAGTTTCAATTTTATATGATTATTTTTATGGCTATATTTAATCATTATTTATTTCATCTATATTATGATATGTTTAGGGATTAAATTGAATGTGTTTTAGTTATTTATCTTCCAATAATAATTATTCTTATTAATACATGATATCTTACACTATACACGTACCCTTATAGAGCATCTTATATCACTCCTTTCTTATGTTTTATTTTCCCTTGGATACCATGAGGTGTTTTTTTATTGATATTAAGGGATACACAGTGAGTAATAAAGGATTTCTCAAGGAAATAACATTTTGTATTTATTATTTAAAAATGTAATGTTAATTTCAAGTATGATTAAATTTTACCTATTCTATTATACTATTTGGACATTTGAGATTCAATTCAGTGTATATAGTTCTAATTTATTAAAGTAACTATAGCATTCCACTTTCTTATCACATAAACTTTCATCACATTTTACAAAACTGAGGATCTATAAGGGTTAGTGTCTTGGAAACCAGGAACATAAAACATGAAAACATAAAACATTCTTCTTAAACACTTGAAAGGATTCTCCTCATGTTCACCCTATGTTCATTACTGCATCTCATAACCTGGGGACATACATAAAAAGAAAGGGTGAGAAGAAGGCCCAGTAAGGGAAACAAGGGAAACATTTAACATGTGAACTTGAGATACATCAATAAAGTCATGAAAAGAACTTTAAGGCATGAGAATGAAATCATGAGGCATATCATAATAAAAATAACATTTTCATAACTTGAATATGTGGCTACAAAATTTAATATTGACAGTCATTTCGTTACACCAAGGTCCATCCCCAAGGTGTCATTAAAAATTACCAAGGTTTTTCATCAAGGTATCAGTCTAAATGGTTATCTCTAGAGATTAAGTCTTTACCCAATGCATTGGAGTGCTATCTGGGAACACCCTTGAAATGTATTTATTATCATGTGAGCCACATATATCATCATCAATCATTTCATAAAAAACCCATATATCATAAAAGAAATGGGTTTCATTTCATAATCATAACTTTTTAAAACTGCTTTAAAGACATGATCTTTATGTCACTTTAAACCCACAGAAAGGGAAAGCGGGTCTCATGTATGTAAATAAAAGAATATAAAATAGAAAATTTCGGTATATATGTGAGTACCCCTTTAGAAGAAATAGCTTTGAGTATTTACTTAATAAAATAAATGAATTTGAGAATAAGAGAGAGACATTTTGAGACGGAAATTCTGCAGCATAACGGCTATGTTACGAGGTTTTAGAAAACATTGAAAAGATATGGGACATGGGTCAAACATTCATAAATGACCCATAAAACAGTAGGGGAACAGAATAAAAATTATTTAAGAACATGGTATTGAAACATCAATGATATACCATATGAAATGAAGAACATGAAAGGAAGACAAAAAATAAGATTTCTCTTATGAAAATTCGACAACCTAACGGCGTCACTTAAACATCAAAAAACGAATTGTTGAGATAAAATAGGGTCTCTCATCATATGAACATAAAATATCAGTATGATAGATATAGATATCATACCCCAACAAAATATAAATGAAATTTAAAGACTTGACATGAAACTAGAACTTTTAAAATTGAGAAAGGTGAACGAATCCCTTAAAAATTCGGCAGCCTAACAGCGCCACTTAAAACATCAAAATAATGAATTGAAAAGATCAAATAGGGTATCTCATCATATGAACATAAATGATCTGTATGATTGATATAGATATCATACCCCAACCAAATAAAAAGGAACTTGAAATACTTGACATGAAAATAGAACTTGAGAAGGGTGAAAGAATCCCTAAAACATTTGGCAGCCTAATGGCGCCACTTTCACATTATTAAAATGAAATGATGAGAGAAAGATGGGGTCTCTTATCATATGAACATGAAAAAGAAATTATTATGAATATAAAAGAAAATCCTCCAACATAAGATCATGGAGCATAAAAGAAATGACATAAAAGAGATTACTTGAAAGGAAAGAGGGAGGTAGGATCCCTTACCTTAAAACGTAACTATTAAAACTCAAAGGTTGGGACCTTGAGGGCTTGGGGGAACCTTGGGAGGACACCTTGGGAGGTAATGATACTATAGATTCGTTGGGGAAGAGTTAGGAGTCGAATGGATGATAGGATGTCTTGGTATTTATAGGGAAAGTGAGGGGACACGACATTAATGGCCAAGGGACACCGCATTGGTGGTTTTGGAAAAACCATGGGCTTGCCCATGGTATTTGCCCTTGGTATTGGCCACTTGGGACACCTCATACCTTATATTACTATTCATAAGTCGACCATATTGATTACATACTTAATATATCATTTAATGATGTCATTAAACACCCGTAACTTAAAAACCGTATTTTCACTATTCATCGAAAATTCCTCTTTCTCAGAAAAATCCCCAAAACTTACATTAACATAATATCGATGCTCTGAGTTCAAAAATGAAATCCATTTTATAAAAATAATTTTCTAAATATTTATAATTTAATTTTTAATTAAAAAAACACTATTTAATAAAAAAAACTAATACTTGACTAATAATTTATGAATCCTTTATTAAACAATTTTATTGAATCTCATTACTTAATCAAGGTGCCTATATTATATTAATACTTTATTTAAGTGTTATTACTAATCCATTTGGTCACATTACTAATCCTAATCATAAAATCACTATTCATAATTTACTATTCATCAAAAATCAAGTTGATCTTATTAGAATCTAAATTTCGTACTAAACATAATTGTAGAAGACCATTTTTTGAATATCATTACACATTTTGAATTATTTATTGTTTACATAAAAATTTTAAAATATCCTTTTTCTAAAATTCATCAAAAATATGCATACTATATTTATCCGGTCATTTGAAAATTCATAAACTTCATCATAAGAAGAAATCCCAATTTTTATTTAAAACAAAGGATTACACATGGCAGTTACGGTATCCTTACATAGCCTCTTATCACACCAGCATAGGACCTAAGTGTAAGCTGTGCTAAGGTGAGAAAATCCGAGGGAGGCTCGGCCAAAATCGCGAGAGTAGTAATTTCTATCAGTTTGAACTTCTCACGAAGGTGATTCCTTTCTAGCTTCACACGATAAAGTTCGACTTGGGTTTGGTCCAGAGCAAAGCCCAGTGGTGCTACCTCCTTCCCAAGTTCTGTTATATGGGCTTCGATCAGTCCAAGATGACTGGGTGAAGCCATCGAATCTTCTTTCATTTTAATTAACCAAGATCACTTATACTTAGAGACAATAATCGAAACGTTTAGTTTACAGTGGTTATATTGACTAATGGTCATATAACAGTCAAAACCCAATAGCCTCATTTTAATTATACTCATGTTATCAAATTAAATAGTTTTGTTGAGTATAAATAAAATAACACACAAAATTAGGAAAAATGATTTAGTCAAAATTTCGGGTCGTTACAATCTTCCCCCCCTTAAGAAATTGTGTCCTCGCAACTTTTAAAATATGGTTTTTAAAATTCATTGAATGTCCCACATCAGAAAAGGAGTCAGTAAAACTATTACTTTAAAAGAAAGAAAGGGAAGTAAAAAGGTCACCCGAGTTAACCCATACTAGGATTCCATGTAGGAAAACATGGACATGGAGGAGAAAACAATGGGTCACGTTCTGTAAGAGAGTGATAGAAAACATGATTAGGAGAAAGTTAACAACAAGAAAATCACAAACTTATGATGGGTTAAAAGGTATATGATTTCCTAGTAGGAAACGTTAACAGAAAACATTTTTTGTTTTACGTTCCTTTTCATAGTTTTGAGGAATTCATTTACTACATAGAATAAAACACAGGGAGATATACCTACCTTCAAGTAGAGTTTCATCCTTTAATAATTTTTTACCAAGACTAATCTTTTCTCCAAATGATGAGCATTCAAAACTAATTGGTCTCTTCAAAGCACAAGAATCATCTTCTAGAGAATCACATAATCCACCAACTATTAAATATCTATTTATTCTATTATCCCAAAATAGAAAGGGTAAGATTAAACAACTCTTCAAAAGAAATAATTCCATAGGAAGGGAAACTTCATTAAATCTTCAAAATTCCATGGTACTACCCAAAGTTCATCATTGACTGTTCCACAAATAACAGTCCTTAAAATTCTTCAAAACAAACCAAACTAAGATTGAAATCCATATACAAGAAAAATTTGATAACATAGTCTTCCAAAATAAACATCATTGTTCATCTCCAAACAACATAAAACACTCCTAACATCTTATAACAAAAGTAGCTAATCTAAACATATGTTACCCAATATAGGTTAATAATTTCCATGAGTAACCTAAATTACTATAAGTCCACCTAAAATTCATCAATTATTAAAAATATAAGTCAACCTTACTCCTTAATGAAAATACCGTAGTAATATATTTACCTCAATCAAAATCGGTCCCAAAAATAGTGAACGTCTTCCAAAATAATAATCACCTTTTAATCCCCTAATCATATTTGTCACATTAATACGGAAATCATCACATTTCCTACCACATTGGTTGTTGGGACATGTTCTTCCATTTCCCACCATTAAATAAGAAGAAAAAGTGTAATTAGGGGCTTGAATACTTATCCAATAATCGTGAAAAGGAACTTAAAGCATATAAGGATAACTTATAGAAGAAAAGTATACCCTAAATTGTGATCCCCTAGGTTTCAAACTAGGTTATCCATGATCATATATTCTTATGTGAATCTTTATTTTATTTTATCTTTGTTCCTTTAATAATGGTTCATACTAAGCTTATGAATTTACCAAAGCATATCCCCCGGGAGTGTTGTAACCAAGAGTGCAGCAAGGCCTGTTGTCTTGTACCAATTACTATTCGAGTCTAGCTCAAAATGGTTTTTTTGGGTTTTACCCCTATGTACATCTGTGCCAGAACCACCTCAACCTACTCGTATCCAGACAGGGATGTATTTTCTTGGAAACCCCTTACTCAATACTCACCAAAATACCATGAAGATTTACTATATTTAAATTTTTATAGGGTTCTTACTAGAGTTATCATATCCTAATTTACACAAATAACTAAACCATCCTTTGATACCAACTACAACATCCTGCCTTTTTATCAGATAAACTTTCATTACATTTTACAAAACTGGGGATCTTTAATGTTTAGTGTCTTGGAAACAAGGAACTTAAAACATGAAAACATAAAAACTTCTTCTTAAACACTTGAAAAGATTATCCTCATGTTCACCCTAGGGTCATTACTAAATATCATAACTTGGGGACATACATCAAAAGAAAGGGTGATCAGAAGGCCCAGTTAGGGAAACAAGGGAAAAATTTAACATGTGAACTTGAGATACATCAATAAAGTCATGAAAAGAACAATAAGGCATGAGAATGAAATCATGAGGCATATCATAATAAAAATAAATTTTTTCATAACTTGAAGATGTGGCTACAACATTTAATATTGACAATCATTTTGTTTCACCAAGGTCCATCCCCAAGGTGTCATTAAAAATTACCAAGGTTATTCACCAAGGTATCAGTCTAAATGGTGATCTCTAGAGATTAAGTCTTTACCCAATGCATTAGAGCGCTATGTAGGCTCACCCTTGAAATGTATTTATTATCATGTGAGCCACATATATCATCATCAATAATTTCATAAACAACCCATATAGCATAAAAGGAATGGGTTTCATTTCATAATCATAGCGTTTTAAAACTGCTTTAAAGACATGATCTTTATGTCACTTTAAGCCCACGGAAAGGGAAAGCGGGTCTCATGAATGTAAATCCCAGAATTTAAAATAAAAAATTTTGGTATATATTTGAATACCCCTTTAGAAGAAAGTTCTTTGAGTATTCACTTAAAAAAATAACTTAATTTGAGAATAAGAGAGAGACATTTTGAGACGGAAATTCTGCAGCATAACGACTATATTACGAGGTTTTAGAAAACATTGAAAAGAGATGGGACATGGGTAAGACATTCATAAATGACCCATAAAACAGTAGGGGAACAGAATATATAGGATTTAAGAACATGGTATTTAAATTTGAAAGATATACCATATGAAATGAAGAACAAGAAAGGAAGACAAAAAAATAAGATTTCTCTTATGAAAATTCAGCAGCCTAACGACGTCACATAAACTTAAAAAAAAGAATTGATGAGATAAAATAGGGTCACTAATCATATGAACATAAAAGATCAGTATGATAGATATAGAGATCATACCCCAACAAAATAAAAAGTAACTTGAAAGACTTGACATGAAAGTAGAACATTGAAAATTGAGAAAGGTGAATGAATCCCTTAAAAATTCTGCAGCCTAATGGTGCCACTTAAAACATCAAAATACTGAATTGAAAAGATCAAATAGGGTATCTCATAATATGAACATAAAATATCAGTATAATATATATATAGATCATACCCCAACAAAATAAAAAGGAACTTGAAATATTTGACATGAAAATAGAACTTGAGAAGGGTGAAAGAATCCCAAAAAAAATCGGTAGCCTAACGGTTCCACTTTAACATTCTTAAAATGAAATGATGAGAGCAAGAGGGGGTCTCTCATCATATTAACATGAAGAAGACATTATTATGAATAGAAAAGAACATCCTCCAACATAAGATCATGGATCATAAAAGAAATGACATAAAAGAGATTACTTGAAAATAAAGAGGGAGGTAGGATCCCTTACCATAAAACGTAACTCTTAAAACTCAAAGGTTGGGACCTTGAGGTCTTGGGGGCACCTTGGGAGGACGCCTTGGGAGGTAATGAGACCCGATATTTGTTGGGGAAGAGTTGGGAGTCGAATGGATGAGAGGATGGCTTGGTGATTATAGGGAAAGTGAGGGGACAAGGCATTAATGGCCAAGGGACACCTCATTGGTGGTTTTGGAAAAACCATGGGCTTGCCCATGGTATTTTCCCATGGTATTGGCCACACGGGACACATAATACCTTATCTTACTGTTAATATGTCTACAATATTTATTACATACTTAAAAATCATTTAATTATGTCATTAAACACCCATAACTTAAAAACTTTAGTTTCACTATTCATCGAAAATTAAACTTTGTCATAAAAATCCCCCAACATTACCTTAACATAATATTGATGCTCTGAGTTCAAAAATGAAATCCATTTTATAATAATAATTTTATAAATATTTTTAATTTAATTTTTAATTAAAAAACACTATTCACTCAAAAAAACTAATACTTGACTAATAATTTATGAAACATTTATTTAACCATTTAATTGAATCTCATTACTTAATCAATGTTCCTAGATTATATTAATACTTTATTTAAGTGATATTACTAATCCATTTGGTCACATTACTAATCCTAAGCATAAAGCCACTATTCATAATTTACTATTCATCAAAAATCAAGTTGATCTTATTAGACTCTAAATTTCGTACTGAACATAATTGTAGAAAACCATTTTTTGAATATCATTACACATTTTAAATTATTTAATGTTTACATAAGATTTTTTAAAATATCCTTTCTCTAAAATTCATCAAAAATATTCATACTATATTTATCCGATCATTTGAAAATTCATAAACTTCATCATAAGAAGAAATACCAATTTTTATTTAAAATAAAGGTTATACAAGGCAGTTATGGTCTCCTTACATAGCCCCTTATCACACCAGCATAGGACCTAAGTGTAAGGTGTGCTAAGGTAATAGAATCTGAGGGAGGCTCGGCCAACATCACACGAGTAGTAATTTCTATCAGTTTGAAGTTCTCGCGAAGGCAATTCCGTTCTAGCTTCACATGATGAAGTTCGGCTTGGGTTTGGTCCAGAACAAAGCCCAGTGGTGCTACCTCCTTCCCAAGATCTGTTAGATGGGCTTCGATCAGTCCAAGACTACTGGGTGAGGCCATCGAATCTTCTTTCTATGTTAATTAACCAAGATCACTTGTACATAGAGACAATAATCAAAACGTTTAGTTTAAAGAGATCATATTAACCAATGGTCATATAACAGTCAAAACCCAATGGTCTCATTTTAATTATACTCATGTTATCAAATGAAATAATTTTGTTGAGTATAAATAAAATAACACACAAAATTAGGAAACACGATTTATTCAAAATTTCGGGTCGTTATAGTAACCACCATATTCGGGCTACAAATGTTAGGGTCATTACAGTTGGTATATGAGAAAATTTATTAGAAAACTTGAGAACTATATTTTAAAAAAATATTAGGGAACATAACCTTGTGATACGTATTTCGGATAAGTATATAACAACAAACTAATGTTTTTGTAAGACAGATATTGTGTAGTTATTCTAAGAAATACAACCCTTTCAATATTGATTAAGTGAATGTGGATCTGTAACAAATTTACCTAGGGGTAATGACATCAAAAAAAGTAATTAATGATTTAATAGATCATTACCTGGTACCAGAAAATGTACCTTATTCTAGACATGGTTTGATACTCCTTAGAGAAATTATTAGGTTAAGTCATAGATTATTTACAAATATTCATGAAGGATTTGAATAGATGATGACTGTGAATGACACACGTTAATCCTAAGGTGCCATATATTGAAAATAATTTATCCTGATTTAGATATCCCATAAATGATTATTCATGAAATTTTTATTTACCATTATTATTAGTGTAACTCACACTATGATATTTGGTTTTAGACAATGGTTAGAACTAGATGGAACTAAGTTACCATTAAATGTGATAGAAAATATGTTGATTAGAACCCAAGTGGGATGATGATTGGGGTAAAGAATATTATGACTATGCATAATTATTTATCATGATATACGGATAAAAATGTTCACCTTAACCAACTCTTAGACTCACCAAATAAGATAATGATATATTTTACTAAGAGCATGAGTAGTGGAGACCATGGAAGAAAGAATGCTCAATATCCTTCATGTTGTAACTATGGAAATATACTCCCATGAGAGTGTGCCAAAGGAATAAGAAAATGTTTTATGTGTGTAAAATAATGACACAAATAAAGTAAATCTAGAGGAAAAATGAATTTTTTTAGTTAACGTAATGGATGAGGATAGTGGTCTCCAAAAGGAATTATTGAGAGTGGAATGTTTTAAATGTGGAAATTATGGGGATTATGAAATTTTATACCCTATGAAGAAATCTCATGAAGAAAATTAGCAAGGTATTACAAGTAATTGTTATATTAGTGATGATGAAGACACTGCAAATTACATATGAAAGGAAGGTAGAATTGTAGAATAAGATGATGAATCCTAATTAATGGTTTAATAATGAAGTGGAATAACACAGGTGATTTTTTAGATAAATATAAATTATATTATAATTATATTTTAACAATGATATTGTTTTTATAAGAATTATGAAATTTATAAGGATTGTATTGTAGGAATTTTTATTTAAGAATTTAAGAGAGTATGTTGAATAGTACATATGACCAGGAAAATTGATTCATTGGAAATTTGATCTTTTTAGGAACCATTTGATTGATGGAAGAAAACCCTTATTATGAGCTCAATGGTGGGGTAATAATTATAATGATATGTTCATAGGACCGTATTGGTTACATTTAATTTGGTTAGTGATTTGATAGTTTATATTATCTTTATTAGAGTTTAATACATGTTTGGATTTAGGAGATATATTATTCAATTTTCATATTTTATTTTTAGAACTAGTAATGTTTTTATTATAGTATTATGGTGATTATGGAATTCACATATTTGTAATGTGGCATCCATATCTTCTTTATATTTTCTGGGGAATATAATGTTGATTTAATGACCTCCATTCTAAATTTTTGGATTTTGAATTTGGATAGAAATATTTTAGATGTGTATTAAGGTTAACTATTTAGGGAATGGATTGAGTTCAACTTTGGGTGTTATTGGATATATTTTACAATCCTTTTTCGTTTTAGTAAATATATGAGGAATGACTTGTTACTATACTATAGATCTTATGATCATTTAAAAGTTAATTTTAATGCCTCAGTATTAAAAAATAATTTTGGTTATTTATTTCGTAGAATAAAAAATAATGTAAAACAAAAGGATTCAATTATTATGAAAAAGAAATTATGTAATTATATTTTTGGTTTTTATCTATCATTGTAGTAAAATCATCCCTCAACATTAAGAAAAGGACCTTGAAACAAAAATATTATCCTATAATATTAACATATAATAAATGAAATTGCATTTCAATTTGTCATGGATTTATGGTTTTTAGGTCCTCAAAATTCCATTAATAAGTCAATTTATTTTTATTACTGATATCTATCACTATATATGATTATTCAAAGTTTTCTTACATGTCTATATCTTCACTTGCAACTATCGTTCTCCTATTTGGATACCTAGTACATGTAATTCCTAAATAAACTTTATACTTCACTTTATCTTTTACTAGGAGGACATTTGATTGACCCTTCTCGTGATGTGGTATTTCAAGAAACGCATCTTTAAATGTCAAACCCTTGATTATCATGGTAAATTTTAAATTGCAAGGATGAAATTTATTTAAAGGGCTGGAATTAACACCCTAATATTTCAAAAGATGAAATTCATGTTTGATAGCATATATAATAAGAAACCCTATGATTAAAAGTTTATATAACACCCCAATATGTTATGATTAATTTATTTTTATATGAATTAAAACATTTTAATAGCTTGTGATGAACACAACACTGGGTTTAAATGAAATTCTATGCATTATTAAAATATTTTTTATTTAAACATGATCATTATAACCTTGTCATTAAACTAGTGGGTATAAATAGTCATAAATAAATTATAAATATTATATGGTTTACACATGTGTAAAATAAATTCAATGGTTATATATTTATTATAAATAAAATAAGAACCACTTGAACGATAATGAAATGTTTTCTGAAAAAGTGTATTTTTATGAAAGGCGGATTGGTTTCCCTTTTCATGTAGAAATTAAATTTAACTTTTACCAATTTTATAAAATTTATCTGAAAATATAAACATTATTTTATAAATATAATTTTCAAAATTATCTTAGGGTGAATGTTTTTGAGTTTTCTGAAATAATTAATTTTTTGATGAATAGTGTAAAATACTTATTTTTATTGAAAAATGATACTTTATTAAAGTTATATACAAAGTTAAACTATAATTTAAATTGTTTTTAAAATAATATTAGTTATTATATATTGAAATTTACTAATATACCTAATTTTAATAAATTTAATATTGAATTTTGATATTAAAACATTCTATACTTATGATGATTTTTACTTTGTAAAACCTCTCTTTTATTGTGTATATGGTTTAATTATCAATTGAATTATTCGACGTATGGGAGATAAAGTTTGAAAAATGGATTCCATATTTTTAATTATCAAAATTTATATTACTAGATAATTTGAAATTAATTTTCTACCATAATGAATTGTGAAGCACAAAAAATTAGTTACCACAATGAAGGTAAAAATGGGCTTATCGGGGGTAAAACAGAGAAGATAAGGGTTAAAATGGGCTAAAAATATTCCAAAACCCATTTTATGGTCATATTTAAACCATATACCAAATATGGTTCTATAATTACCCATGTTCTCTTGTGGTAAGATTAAAACTTTGGAATCATTTTATCATTTTAGAAATCTCATGTCTGCCCTCTCCCCACTAATAAAAGACCACCCCTATATTCCCCACTTCACAATTCCAAAACCATATGGTTATAAAAAAATCCAACCCTAATACCTTACTTAAATAAATCCCCACATCCTAGAGGACATACATTTATTAGTAATCCCTTCTAATAATGATTTAGGAATAAACATAAAATGTCTCTCTAAGGAAGAGGTAAAATTATTAAATGTGTGTATTTCTTTTATTTCTTCTTATACTTCCTTAAAAACTTATTAGAATATTATAATATAATAATGAAATTATATCCTATATAATTATTTTTTATTATTTTAATTTAATAAACCATATCTATCTCTACTTCCATAAAATGGGAAACGAAATCGTTGATCTGGTGTACGGTGGACAAGCGCCTCGCAAACCGATGTTATTTGTTTTCCCATAACCACCTTTAAAGGCTTGATATATAGATACATTTAACATATTTATATGATATTTATTAATTATTCTACCTATGGAATTATTATATAACATATACATTCTTACTTTCCATTCTTTGGGGGATACAATAACATCACTTGTGTATACAGCGAACTATCATCTTACGAAGCAATGTGATTTGTTTTTTTCTTAAGATTTAAATGAACAGAAATAAGGCATAATTTAATGAATATATTTTAAATTTTTAAAATTAAAATAATTATAGAAATATAATTTTTCATCTTAATTCTTACATTCTAATCCATTGGAAAACATTAACATCACTCGTGCACACGTGGGGACTACCTCTTCCACATAGCGATGTACAGAATGGAAAATTTTATTTTTAAATGGATTATAATTAGGATTTATTTTATTAATATAAATTATATATATAATAATATTTATTATATTAATATTTATTAATATTTATTTCTCTTTTTTTCATTCATCAATAACAAATAAAATAGTGGTAATGCATATGTACGGTTTACCATCTCCATAAACTGTGTACTCAATTTTCTATCTCTATCATAGATAGATTACTCTAAAGACATATATATTGACAATATATGATATTTATATCTTGGATATAATTATATATATTATCTGACTATCACCAAATTAAAATTATAAAAATTAACAAACAGAAACATACATGAAAAATGAAGCAATTGTCACCTGAAACAGAGATTTTAATAATAAATTGATAATAAAAGGGTGTTAAGAGACTATAAGTAAAAAATATATGGTATGATATATATTATTATGCATCTATATTATATTTATAATAAATATATATTTATTATGTAGGGTTTTTGGATGCATATAATGGAATTCAATCCTTTCGTATGGGTTTCTTGTCTCACTATTACTTTCATGAGACATATGCCATAGTCACCACTTATTCCCTTGTATGGTGTATATAATGTAATTTTTGATATGTTATATCATGAATATATTTATATTTAAGGAATTTAAATTTTTATTTGAATTTATATCTTTTATGGGTAATATGATTTTAAAATACCAAAGGGGAAAGGGTTTACCTCGCAATTTCAACATTATTCGGGATTGTTTTTTTAAGTATACCTTATAGTATTTATTTTGTTTTTATATCATAAAAAAATATTTCTTTATAATCTTGTTATTCATGAATTTTCAATGTAATATTATCATATTTAAACTCAATAATAAATTTTTTTGAGAAAATGTTATTATTAAAATTTAACTTTATTTCTATTTTCGGTGGAAAATCAATTTTCATCAAAATCCATGTTTTCATAAAATGATATCAAATATCTTTTTAACCTTTTAAAATTATTTGTCAATGAAATTTTCAACCATTTTTAAAATTTTAAAAAAATCAAGTCTTTTTCCAAACAAGGCCTGTTATGATTTTACCAAAAATTAGAATGGAATCATTATTTTAACATATACAAAAATTAATAGAATTTATTATAAACTGGAACACTAAATATTTTAAATATTTCTTTATAATTATCAATGTTTACTTTAAAAAACAATATTTTCTAATTTTTTTTATTTCTATTCATCAAAAAAATATACCCTTTATTATACTTATGATTCAATGGGGATATGTTGTATTGATATCATGCTTAATATCTCATTGGATAGTTTATGATTAGTTTGACCGAGGATATAAACTTTTATTACCATTCTCCATATTACAATGGATTCTATCGGATTATGTGGTTATATCATAGTATGATGATATATCAATTAAATATTAGGATTGATATGCCATTTATTTTTAAATTTTAACATTCAGTTATTCTTCTATATAGGCAACAATTAATCATTAATGTTTCATATAATGATACATTTTGTGAAATAAATTGAATTAATTTAAACGATAAATTCATGTATACATATAAAGGTTACTATTTTTTTAACAAAATGAATAACATGAATTCTTCATAATATTCAAGTAAATTCTATGAAGGCATGTGAAGAATATTTGGGGACAACATAATTCAAGTTAATATCATTGTAATGATGGTACAGTATATTTTATGCTGATTATAACTCTTCTTCAATAACTCTTATTATTATTCCTTTTCTGTTGAGAGATAATTTAATATCATGATCAGAAAGAGTAATTTTACTAAGAATTAGTTAATTTATCAGCCAATAGATACCTCAATAGGAAGGATCCATTTACTAATTCTTATTTTTAATTATCAAACATGTGGTTAAAGAATTAAGCTTAGACGTATTTCATATATAGTATATCATTATTCTATGTGATTCATGGTTTTCGTTTCAAAGAACAGATGATCTTGGACACACCAATGATATTTATTTTAAACCCAAATTATTTAAAGATGGAAGTAAGTATTCTACAACATCTTAATCAATACAAAGTAACATGTGGTAAAATTATTTCATGAGATTTTTTTGCATGATATCAGTGAGAATATGTAATTTTAAAATAGCATGAATTGTGTTTAATATTTAAAGATGAAATTAAATCCTTTTACACTAATGGATAAAAGAATGTAGATACAAGAAAAATTTATTCAGGAATATAATTTTACTGTATTGAAGGAAAATAATATTGGAAAACAATAAAGGAGTGTACACAATATTCAATTGGTTATATTTATACAAAACAAATCATAGAGATGTTGAAATAAATTAATAATATGAAGAAAAATGTTACCATTTTGGAACAAAATAGAAAAGAACACTTAAATAAAGACTTATCATAGATAAATAAATTTTAAGAATTATTAATGGCTAGTGAAGATAAGAAGTACAAAGACTCCCTCAATAGTTTCATAAAATCTATGTATATGGAAAAAATTATCAGTTAAGTTTCATTCATATAAATAATGAATCATTAGGAAATATACACCAAAAAAGTATTTATAGAGTAAAATCTATATGTAGTATTAGTCTCACAATAGAGATGTGTATCAAACAAAAGAAGATAGAGGATGTGAATTAAAATATTAGGAATAAGGCTTGTACAAGTGGTATCATTCAAAGGAGAGTCACAAGGAAGGATAAAAATCAAGTTAAAAGTAAATGGTTTGTTTATAGTGACCAACCATGTTCTTATAATTGAATATGTTTGGGATGTACCTCTTTCCCCATAATTTTTTATTTTAACAATTCATGGAGTGATGTAGGTTATAGGGGTAGATATGATCAATGTGGTGAGTATTATAATAAGAACTATGAATCTATAATTCATATGGGTACTAAATTTATATCCTAAATTTCAACTGTGGTTGGAGTTTTCCAAAAAGATCTAATCTTGAGCTAAAAATCAAGTGGTGTGAAATAAAATTTTGAATTTTTCAAGTGCGATCAAGATAAAATTAGTAGACAATAGTTGGAATCATGCCTTATCAAGTGGTATCTCACCTTAAATAATGAATATGACAAATTTATCGAAAAAACATTGATTTTTGGGTAATTTATGTTCTTTTTATTCACAATGTAATTAACTACTATCAAATTATTTAATTTCATGATATCAAAAGATATTTAAAGTAGACTCTCTTGATGCACATCAATAAATGGTTCAATAAAATAAGCTTAAATAATTTTAGGTGAATTTACATTTAAGATTATAAGTCCACGTTATTTAAATTATTAAGCAATTAGCCCCAATAAAGTGATAAATATCATAGATTACAAGTGGTATCACAATTTTACTACAAAAAGTGGTATCAATTGGTTCAATATGAGGTATTAATTGAAAACATTGTAAAATAAATTATATTTATTGAAGATAATGTGTTAGTTTGATTGAGATCATACTGATATTTTTTATGATAGAGGTTAAAAATCATTTTTCATGAATTTATGGAAGTGAGTGATTGTAATAGAAAATATTGTGATTATTAACCTTAAATCATATTTCCTGAATTGATTTTTGACTCTTCAGGCTTAGAGGTTTTATTTGTAACTATTTTTAAAGTTGTAAATAATTCACCCAAAAAAATATTTAAGAGTGAAATTATAATTGGAAAGGGTGTTTATGATGAAATATATCTTGAAATTATTCTAAAAAAGTAGTGTTAGATCTTATATAGACATGTCAAGTGGAGATTTTAAATTATAAAGAGATGCTAATATGAAAAAAATTAAATTATAATGGTGGTAAAAATAGATGAAGGACCACAAGAATAATATAAATTAGAGCTAAAAAGATTAATAAATAGTTAAAAATAATAGTGGTTATGAGAATGAAATTGGTCAAAAGAACTAGATTCATTGAAGGATTCGTAATACATTGGGTAGTTCAAACACTCTAAATCTATATTCTAGAAAAGTTGGTGATAAATATGATGTTCAATATATTTTTCAAATAATATACAAAGGGGTGAATTGGAAATGTAAAAATAGTGAATTTGTCCTTTTTAGTTTGTTGACAAAGGGGGAGAAAGGTGTTACATAAATATATATGTTTTTTGTGTATCTCCCAGATATTTTAGAATGTATTTATCTTTAATTAAATTTGATTTATTAGACATCTTACATCCCAAGAAACACCTAATTTAATGAAAATGTGTTATATTATTAAAATGATATTATTCTAGGTGATAGTTCTAACCTAGCAATTAAATTGGAGGGTATGAATATAACCCAATAAATTATGAAAATTATATATTTTAAAAATGTAAATATTAATTATTGGGTCATTAATTTTTTATATATGTAAATAGAAATCATTTTAAAATAAAAGAAATGTTCTTTTGAAAAAAAAAGTTATATACAAAATATGATTGTATCCTAATAAATTAAATTAATAAATATTTTAGAATGATTTTACATATATTTATATAGTATATATTTGTTTCTGACACTTTTTTCGGGGCATGCATCCATATGTGGAGGACATGCTGATTGTTTCCCCACATTCCTTCTTCCCAAAGGTGGGGGGAATCCGTCGATTGTTCAGGGATGTTTGCTCCTTGATCAAAACGGGATGATGGGTTGTCAGTTTATCCTTTCATGGATTCCTCCTCAGAACTCGTCACCTAGTCTAAGTCTCCCTCATAGATTTGCATCGTGGTTCATGAATCTTGTTTCCAGTGCCATATCTTTGTGGACGTCAATTAACTACACTACCTCTATCAGAACATTCCCTGGGGTCTTAACATGGCAGCAACATTTTTTCGGGTTAGATGACAACATCAGGCTTGTAAGGGCATCTCAATATGAGTGGACATTGGGGAACCTGTATTCCTTATCATAAGAGGTCATCACACGGTCACAATACCTGAGGTATTCCATGTCAATCACAGGGTATATTATGTCGGAGGCACGTCTCTAAGGTTTTCCTCAGCTTCCCATGCTTAACACAGGGTGTGCCATGGTTTTATCAATTTTTAGAGATGGTAACTCCAAAGGAGTATCTTCTGAGGTTTTCCTAGGGAATCTCATGTTTACCAGGAGGTAGGCCATGGGTTTAACATATTGCGAAGACAGTATGAGAGTGATCATAACAACCCATAGAGATGGATCAGATTAGTACATCCCTAGGAGGGAAAACCTAAAAGTTTTACCTTATAGATGGATCAGAACACCCAATTAGGATGGATTTAAGGTGTTGTGTCCCATAGAGGGATGATATCACACTGTGAAGGATGATATGGAAACTACTTAGGGAGGATCAGAAAGTGTTCACCCAAGAATGGGGAACACCAGATGGATAGGTTAGAATGCCCAATGAGAGTAGACCCCTAGTGATGTGTCCCATAATGGGAAGATGTTGCACCATAAAAGATGATTTGGACACCGTTGAGGGTGGATTAGGGAGAGGTCACCCCAGAATGGGGGACACCAAGGTTTACCATTGGAAAGGATTAATCCTCGTGGAGGTTTCTTGTGTACCATTTTTGGTTGATAGGGATCCAAACCCACATAGTTTTAATGGGTATTGAATCATGGTGTATACAAAGGAAAACAACCTGAATACATGTTGGGGCTTACACATGGATAGTGGCCCATTACCAGAGGGACACTCTTGGTTGAATGATTATATATTGTGTGGGACTTATGTGTGGTTAGCTGCGTGAGGGAGTGGCATGATCCCACCAAAATGTGGAATCCTAGGTAAGAATCAGGATGGATGATGGAGAGTTGAATGAAGTGGAGGGGGAATGAGATGGAACTATCATGAGGGAGATGATAGTTTTGGTATTGATCCTCAGAGATGATTCCTACATATCCATGTGGTAGGGAATCAATTTATGCATAGTTCGGTGAGGCGAATAGACACCTGAGGAGGTATCTTGTGAGAATGGACGCATGGATGGGACCGAGGGGAAGTAGAAATAATTAGTTGGGGCATGAACTTCCCAAAGAACAAGAGGCTATGGAAGAGACTAGGATGAGACATGGGTGATTGGCTTCATGATTAGAGGTTTTCCATACATATACCAACAATTGGGAATTACAGTCTATGTATTTCAGGATAGGGCATGGAATCAGGGTGTGCACGAAGGATAGAAACCCAAATGCAAGCTGGGGATTACCTGTGGTTATAGGCCCAAGAGTAGGTCTGATGCCAAGGGGAAGGACCAGATATGTCGGACACAACAAAGGGGACACCAATGTTTACCAGTGTTTTTGGGTTGAAACTCATAGAGGCTTCCAACTTACATTTCTTATGTGATAGGGATCAACCCCACATAGTTCATATGACAACGGATTACCATCGATTGGGGACTTCAACGAGTTACCACTGGAAGGGTATCACAACAAATTAGTACTAGTTTGGGTGAAAATGGCTTACTGTTGGTTGGGGTGACAACGTCTTACCACTGGATGGTGTCACAATAGCTTACCTCTGGTTGGGGTGATAACGGTTTATCGCTAGTGGTGGTGATGACGGCTTACCGTTGGTTGGGGTCACAATGGTTTACCGTGGGTTGGGGTGACAACAGATTACCACTAGTTGGGGTGAAACATCTTACCACTGGTTAGGGTGACAACGGAATACCACTGGTTGGGGTGAAAATGGATTACTACTGGATGGGGGTTGAACCTCTTGTTGGATACCTATGTAACTTTCCTATGAGAGAAGAATCAAAGACCACATAGTTCTAATGGGTATAGTTTAGCATCATGTGGGATGAGGGGTGGACTGACGTGGAGTGGTTGGGACTGATGGGTGTTGGTATTGAACCTCAGGGAGGCTTCCTACGTACTTTTCTTGGAAAGGGGAAAAAATAAAAGTCCACTTAGTTCGGAGTGTGGGGATACAGTTTAACATCATGCGAGACAAAGGTGAATCAACGTGAAGGAGTCGGGACATTTAGGTGTTCAGATTGAACCTCAGGGAGGCTTCCAACATAACCTGTCTATGAGACAAGGATCAAAGTCCACATAGTTCAGAATGATTTGGGGCTTACACGATAAGGTGGCCCATGGAGGATGTCATGGTCAGTGTTTACTCTAAGCCCACGTGAGTCATGATCGGTGTGAGAAACAAGAGATAACAATAGAAATGAAAATAGTGGTGCAATGGTGCAACCATGAAGGGTGGTTAATGGGGATTATGTGTGGAAGTCTCCCAGGTTCTGTTAAGGACCGACAATGGAATTTGGGGATTATGCATGAAAGGTTCTTGAGAGCCACTAAGTAGAGGAAATGGTGAATGGGGATTATGTATGGATGAAACCTGTAATTTATTCCTCATGTCTGGCCATGAGGGCTTCCGAACTCACTGGTGGGTTGAGGCATATAATTGATGTCTACACCTATGACCTATTGCAACAGCAGGATAACACCAAGGGCATTATAATGAATCCAAACAAAGGAAGATGAAAAGTGTGAATCACATGCCCAATATTCAAAACACAATGGGGGAATGATGAAGAGTGATAACTGCAGACCATATTTGAATAACAGAATCCACATCGGGTTAACAAGAGATGGAAACAAACAAACAGGGGACAACCGCTAAATGTATTCCAAACAAAGGGATAAAATTGAAGATTCATCCAAGGTCTTTTAGGGGGATGGCCCAGAATGGTAGGTGAGCCAATGCGGTATTGGACCAGGCCATTAGGGGGTCCATCCAGAAATGAAAGAGGATGAATATCCAAATGAAGGACACTCAAAGCGTGAGGTGGAGTGATGGAATGTTTGAATGTATTTCAATGCTCTTGAAATTATGCCACTGTAATAATGGCATGATATATCTTATGATTGACACATAAAGAATACCTTATTCAGAATAAGAGGCATCCTATATGTTTCACATAGGGCGCACTAAATTTTATAGTCATGTAGAGAGGACTTTTGGCATCTCATGCATGAACATAAGGCATCTCTTGTTTAGAGAAAGAGGAAACCTATGTTGGTCACATAGTGTGTACTATAGTTTAAATTCATATAGATAGGACTATTGGAATCTTATTCTTGGTGCATATGCATCACTTATTTGGAACAAGAGGAATTCTATATTTGTTATATAGGTTTTACTACAGTTTATATTTGTGTAGATATGATTATTGGAATCTTATTCTTGGCACATAAGGCATATCTTGTTTGGAGAAAGATGCATCCTATGTTTGTAAAATAGGGTGCATTACAGTTTAAAGTCATATAGATAGGACTATTGGAATCTTATGCTTGGCACATAAGGTATCTATTATTTGAAAGAAGAGGCACCCTATATTTGTTATATAGAGTGTTCTACTATTTATAGTCTTGTAGATAAGACTGTTGTAATCTTATTAATGGCGCATAAGGCATCTCTTGTTTGGAACAAGAGGCATTCTATGTTTGTAAAATAGGGTGCATTGTAGTTTAAAGTCATATGGATATGACTATTAGGAATAAGGCACCTAGAAAGGGCTGGTGTTGGGGATTACGCAAGATTGTACCTTTCTGGTTCAACCTGGAATTGGAGTCAGGGGATGTGGATTGGATGAGTTGCTAGAGGAATGGTTCGACTCAAGGTTCTTGGGGAATTAAAGATGAGAATCTCAACTCACGACATGGGAGACGAACCAATAAGAATATGTCAGCTGAAGGTGGTTCACGGTGTGTGAAGGAGTATCTCAAATCATGGTAATCTATAGGTGGAAGGAAGGTGTACAATATAAAATGCTTAATTTTCATCCATAAATGATCGTAGTGAGACTCTCTATTTTTAATGGGGGTTACTGACGAAAGATGAGGGATCAACTCGGAGGAATGAGACCGCATCCCAACCCAGATCCCTAGTAGGGGTGGGGGTGCTGCCCCTGCAATATAGACCGATGGGAATGATGGTAGGATCTACGTGATGGAAATGTTCTCAAGAAGCAAGGGGTCTTGCAATTAATAGAGCCTCACGGAGCTTAGGATCTCATGAAGCATCTTGTGGAGGAAAGGTGCTCACAGAGCATAGACTTGAGGAGCATAGGGTGTCACAGAGCATAGGGGCTCGCAGATCAAAAGGGATCATAGAGAAAAGCGGCTCGTGGAGCCTCAAGAAACTCGAAGGACGTCCCTCCTTCGCAAAGGATGGAGCCATTTGCGATGGGAATCACTACGTGGTGCTTAGGAGCACCGCGAAATGGGAGATTGGCTGCCAAAAGGGGAGGCATGTCCATTATTATGAAGGGGGTGAGCCGTATATTTATAGGCGATAGAGGTCAGTGGATCCCACCATGAAAAAAATGGACACCGCAAAGACAAAATGACACGGCAAAGGAAATCGCGCTCCACAACCGGAGGTAGTACCCTCAAGTTCGTCGTAACAATGGAGTCAATTGTCACGGCCTTTTCCATGCTCGTGGAGGATCTAGTCAAGTTCCTTCAAGTTTCTTGTAGTTGTGGAGGCTACCGTCACGGCCTTCGCAGCACTCGCCAAGGATTCCATCAAGTTTCTCTGCTCTGCAATCACAGAGGGAGCTTCACGAATGGGTTCTGTGAACCCATTATCCAGTCCTACTACGAATGTCCATAACTCCAAATATGTAACTCTTTTTCAGCTCTACGACTAGTCAAATAGAAGCTTTTCAAATGGGCTACACTCATGGATCAAGTTTTGGATCATGTTTTGGAATAATTTAAAATATTTTATGGACGTGTTTTCCAGTTCCAAAAATATTCAATAAAATGATGTATCATTTAACTAATATTCTTTCTATGAATGGGAGTTGTGTGCTTAAAAACTATATTTTTCTAAAACTGTACATATCGTGCATGTATTTTAAAATTATTTTTTTACCAATTTTGGGAAATTTATTTCAAAAAAATAAACTTCATTTTTGAAATTAAATTTTCATAATTATCTTAGATTTAATTATTTATAATTTTCTATAAAGATTAATTTTTCGATGAATAGTTTAAAATGTTTATTTTTATTGAAACTTTTCCTTTTTGTTTAAAGAATTTACACAACTAAATTTTATTTTAATTTTTTTTTGAAATGAAAATTAGTAAAATTATATTTTTATTAATCTAACTTATATTATTTTAATAAATTTTATCATGAAAATTTGTATAAAATTGTTTGTAATTAATGAAACCTTTATTTCAAAAAACCCATTTTCTACATGCTTGTGGGAGTAATTATAAATTAAATACTACCAATTTTGGGAATTGAATTTGTTAAAATTAATTTAATATTTTGAATAAAAATAATAATTATTATTAAATTAGTTCAACTTAATTTGTTATTATAATTAGTAATGAAAATAGAAAAAATGTAATTAATGTTAGTAAGATTAAAATAATGTTTTTCACGTTACAGGTTCTTGTGTTTAAAATTAATTTTACACATAAATAATAATTTTATCATTAAATTTGATTTAGTATTCAGAATAATTGGTTATAAATAATCCAGTAATTATCATTTATTTTAATGTTTAAATGATAAATTACCTATGTAAATAATTTAAAAACTTAAAACTGTTGTGAAAACTAAAATTGTAAATGAAAATAAATTTAGGGGATAAAAAATAACATTTATTAAACATGTTTCTTATTTTATGAAAAGCACAACCTTATCTTCCATGTAATTTATTATTTATTACTTTTTCTAGCACATGGGTTGAGAGTGGCATCCCATTATTGAATAGTTTTTGGTATTTAAAAAATTTCACTCCTCAATTAAAAAATGGAACATCCACCCCTCACTTATTCATACTTTATAAAGAAATTGGAATGAAATAATCTAGCCAAAATATCTCCCCAAAATATCATTAGACATGCTTTAGATCCTCTTTTCTTCCAAGAAGACCAACCCTAGGATCCATAATAAGATATCCAAAGTATATTTTACAAGAAATGGTATTTGTATTCACCAAGATCATTATTTTTTTACTTCTCTTACCAAATTCAATTACACCTTACAAATAAATATATAATAACAATAGTATCTAACAAATAACTATATGTTATTTTGTTTATTCCATAACAAATATCTAAATTTTCTTCCATCAAATGTGAAATGAAACCGTCGATCGTGTATACGGTTGAATAATTCCACGTTAACCGATGTAATTCATTTTCCATTACCACCTCTCACAGAAGGATATAATTATGGATTTTATGTATATATAAGATATTTATGAAATTTTTATTATGATTTTATTATAATATCACATCTCACTTCTTACTATCCAATCTGTTGGAAGATGATAATGTCACTTGTGTGTATATGTAGAATACTACCTCTACAAAATGATGTGAATCATTTTACATTTTTTTAATTAATAGAAATAAGGATGGATTTTATGAATATATATTATTTATATGATTTAATATTTTTTTCTAAAAAGTGGAATTATTTTTTACCATTCTTTTGTTTCATCTGTCAAAAAATGAAAATTGTGTTTGTGCGTAGGTATGACTTATTGTCTACATGAATTCTGTAATACATTTATCTATATTTAAATTTTATGAATGAATCTGAATATGTATATAATTAATATATGTTGTATTTATATCATTATTAAAAATTCTTATATGATGTAAACATGATAAAATTACAAGGATCAAACACTAATGAACAAAAACATATATGAAAAATGAATCAGTTATCACCTAGAATAGTGATCTTAATAAAGAATTTTTTATAAATGAGTGATAAAAATTTATAAGTAAATAATATATTTTATGATTCATATGAATATGGATATTTAATATATGTTTAATAAATAAATATTTATTAGATTTTAGGTTCAACCACGTACAAAGGAAGTCAGACACGTGGAAAGGGATTTCTAGTATCTCTTTTATTTCTAGGAGACATATACCATTTTCACCACTCGATTCTTTTGTGTGGTTTATATAATACCCCATTGAAATGTTATATAATTAATCTCACTATTTTAATGATATTTAATGTTTCATTTTATTTTACTATTCAATAGATCTTATGATTCAAAATTTATCAAACTGCTAATGTATTTTATTTGCACTTGTATTTCAGTGAGACACATGACATATTCACCACTTATTTATTGTATGTTATTTATATTATATAAATAAATTTATTATATTATTATAATCATAAAAATTATTTATATTTACATATCTATTTTACTCCATTCATGGGGCTTATGATTCAAAAAATTCCAAATTGGTAAGCGTTTAATGTAACAATCCCATTATTTATTGAGATTGATTACGATAATGATTTCAATGATAAAATTTATTTATAAAACTATAAATAATATCATTAATTCGCATATACACTGTTTATTTATGGAGATTTAATTTTTTCCTTTCATCTTCCTCCCTTTACAGACTCAAAATACCCAAAGAATTTTTTAATCGAAAACTGACTTTATCTTTATTTTGTAGAAAAAAGTTTTTCTCTTCCAAGTCCCTATATTATAAAAATGTTTTAAATAATTTTTTTAGTATTATGAAATGATATGAATGTAATTTTTACCCTTTTTTAATTTTCTAAAAATTGTTTTAAAAGGAGACTTCTATTAGTTTTCTGAATGAACTAGTTTTTACTTTTTATTGAAAAATGTGAAAAGAATATTTGTTTTAACATGTATAGATTGAATGGTGTTTCACATGATCATGAATTCACAATGATTTAAATATTAACTTATAAGAATCTAATGTTATTTTAAAAATAAAATTTTTTCTTTAAAATTTGAGAATGTTTTAGATCTAAAATATTTATTTTCAATGGGAAAATTTAATTTTCCTAATGAAATTTTCCATGTGATATTATAAAATAGTTTTCCACCTAATATTGCATCATTTGATGTTTCTTCACCTTTAAGGGGTATATGATTAAATTATACCATAAATTCTATTTTTATGGATGGTTTATAATTATGATGATAACATGTTTATGAAACATGTTTATCTTCCATGGTTTATGTTATGATGAAATAACAGAATTTTTATAAAACATATTTCTTTTCCACACATTATGTTATTTTTTAATGATTATAAAATCCATTTAGTTTTTATGGGTTATTATATGATGAATGTTTTATTATCATGTGGAACACATCTTTATTATTTTCATATGTAATAGGTGGGACAAGAATTATATATCACTCCAATTCATTAGGTAATGATGGATAACTCATGTGGAAAATATGTTATGCGTGAACCTGATTTCATGTTCAAAATTTCATGCATAGACCTGGTTTTCATGTCTATATGTTTATACATAGACCTAGTTTAAATGTACATTAGTATATTATATGGTCTAACTTCATGTCCTTAACTTAACAAGTGAACATGTTTCTATTTATAGACGTTCAGAATATTATAATCTTATGTTTTTCCAGATTACTTTGACTATTTAATGATCTCATGGCTCATGATCATTGATTTAATTTTTTATTCATTAATTATGAACTCCCATGATTTATGTCATGAATCAATTTTATGATTTATGATATGTAGGGTCTGGTTTTAAAATATTGTTCATATGATCTCATACCCTTATTCTCATGTTATATTGATATCTCCATGGTTTAATCTTTCTGAGCATCTGATATCACAATTTTTTATGTTTCCTTTCTCTAGGTTATGCAGAATGGTATTATATATGACACGTCTAGGAATGATGCAAGTTTAGAAAAAAATTATGGGAGATAATGTACTTCGGTTATGACCTAGTTTTTATATATTTCCATGTTTCAAAATATACTAAACCCATAAAATTTTGGTGTGGATAATTATATTATATAATTAATATTAAATTTTTAAGAAGTGATATCTATATATGAAAATTATGTATTGTTATAGTTGTTATCAGAGTAAGGATTAGTTTTTCTTTGGAAACTAGGATGAAAAAACATTAGTGATAACCCTTAAGATAATTCTAAGAACGTAATATGTTATGGTAATAAAAGGATTGTGGTTTTCTAATAAATTACATCTTTATCAAGATATTACAAGTGGATGTGGATATGGAACATATATACCTAGAGGTAATGACACTAAAAATGGATCATTAGGCATGAATTGATTTTCACCTGGTGAACAGCGACAAAAATTTATATATTGATATTTTAACACTCCTGAGTGATATGTTTTTGTAAATTGAAATTTTATTTATGAACAATCATGATGGATTTGAATAGATGATGAGCATGGAAAGTCTAGGATAAACGTAAGGTGTTAAGGTTTAAAAACAATGTTTCATGATTTCTAAATCCTATAAATGAATTTGATAATTTTTTCTCACAACATGAATTTTTATATTAGACAATGGATGAAACCCAAAGGAACCATGTGAATAAAAAATGTGAATACCAATTAAAAGACCATCCTTGTGGGAAACAAAATGAATTAGAAGCTAGGATACAATATTTTGTGACTATGATCAATAAATGTTTTAAATTTTTATGTGGTAATATATATCGTGTTAAACTTCTCGATTTACCAAGGATGGAAAAACATATTATTGAATATTGTATATGATAACATCAACCCTTTTTATATGAAACTTCTGATACACTAGTTATTGAGAACTATATAAATGTGATGGAAAATATATTTTCCATTCATCGTTGATCAAACTATGAAAAAATTATCCTAGCCATTTATTATTTGTAAGGAAAATAAAAGAAGTTGTGGAATCTTATAAAACAGATGAAGTAAAAGGATTTAATATACTCCATTTAATAGTATGAGTTTAATATGATGTTTCTCATTAATTACTTCCCTCATATTTTACACACACAAAATTTGAAGAAATTCCTTGAGCATATATAGAAGGATGGTGAATCCATTTGTACATAAGAGGAAAATTTTAAAAGGCCCATGAGGTTTGATTATGGTTTAATCAGTAACCCTGAAAGAAAAATTATTCAATAAAATAGTTGTTAGAAACCTAGTATTTTAAAGTAATTATCTATAAGGGTATTTAGAAGATAATAAAATATCATTCTATGTGCACTGAAAGTGGAAATATATGTTGTCAACCCTCATGTTTTTTAAGATAAGAAAAGGAATATGGATTTTAATGGTAAGTACAGCGGCATATCACATGCATGGAAGAAATTGTTTCAACCTCTTACTGGAAAAAAAATTTGGGAAGGAACACTTAGGTGAACTATTTAAAGGTATAAGAATATTATTCAAGTGTGTTGAAACTTATCCATCGAGCAAAAGACTATAGAATTAATGTGAAGAAGCATTCAAATGAATGGAATGAAGAGAGGGCTCTAAAGAATACACCACCCACACTTCAGTGAAATAGATGCAAGGGGTTTGAAAATTATGCAAATCAATTCCCTAATCCAAGGGATAATGGGGATAATAATCCACAAAAATAAATATAGATAAATTAAAAAGAGAAATATTATGAAATCACAAAATATAGAGTGAATCATGATAATTAGGGGAAACTCATCCTCTACTATGGAGATGGAATTTTCAGGTTGTATTTTTTATAAATAATTCCTATTAAAATCTTATCATTTACCCTTTAGTGAAATTTTGTGTGATTTTTAGAATTAATTCTCTCTAACTACATAGATTTTCGAATAATAAAATCACATTTGACATTATGAACCAACCTATAACCATCTATTAGCTAAATAATTAACCCATGATTCTAATGGAATTTTTTATCTAGTATAGAAGATTATTTATAGAAGAAAGTGTGAATTATCATTTGGAAGAATATCAAATGTTTTATGAAATAATTTTGGAAAATGATAAAGGTATATAAAATTTGATATGAGACTTTATGAGATATAAATATTATTTTAATATAATTTTCAAGTTTATCATTGAAGGATGTGAGATCAAATCATTCCAATATTTGGGATTCAATTTTTGTCTGAAACATTTTGGAGGAGTGTTAAGTATAACTATTTTTCTAATGGGTTAAATTTATCCTTAGGGGATGTAAATGATGTTTTAGAATTTAATTGTAACAGCCTGAACTGTTATGAATAAAAATACATTTTTGATTTTATTAAATTTCTTGTGGTTATAGAAAAACACATGCACTAAATTTGTTTTATTATAACCCTTTTTTTAAATTACCATTATATATCATTACAATTGATAATATAGTTGTTGGACAGTGATCACATGACTAGTATAAATATAGGGTTTTAAAAAATTCATTTGACATGAATAAAAGATGTGACGACCTCATCTCGTAGGATTGTACCCTATAAATCACATTTACTATATCTTCTAAAGGAGATATCATTTTTAGGTATTTCACTTTACCGATCCAAAGATAATATCTAGAAACTTAAGAATTAATGAAACAATCTACAAGAGAGGTCAAGCTCATTGAGATCACGACCCAAACCATGTTCACCGAACAACACCATGAAATCCACACCATCATGCATCATAATCTTAGGGAATATGATATTTTACTAAAGGGACATGTATCACGACCCTATCAATAAAATTATGTACATTATTTTGTATAAAATAAAGAAATTATTTTAATCCAATTATTTTTAATTTTTAAATGATTTGTAAAGTAAAAAATTTCATTTTTGGTTTATATTCAAATTCAATTAATGAATTCATGAATTCATGGATATTTTTTAAATAAATAATATTTTAATGAAATATTTTAATTTTATAATAATTACCAAATATAAATTATAATATAATCTTTATGATGTCAAATGTAATTTTTCTAAGGTTTTGATTTTTTTTTTCAATAACCCCTCATTTTCGATGAAGATTAGTCATTATTTTAAAATTGAAAATTTAGCTATTTAGAAAATGATTTAGATAAAATTAATAATTTTTTTTGAATCGTAACATCAAAATTTCCCAATGATTAATTTTTTATAATTTTTTGAGCCATCTGAATTTTTTAGAAAAAATTAACAACCCTGTAAATATACTTTATGTTTTATAACATCATAATGACCCAAATGTGATATAATAATTAATATAGATGGTATCCAAGACCAAATATATGTTTTAACTTTAAAATAATATGATTTTAAGTTTATTTTATTTATTTTATAAATCCATTATGAATCCTATAAGACATGTAATATATTTTAAGGTTTCAAAATCATTTCATTAAGAGTGTGACTCACCTCTATATCAACAATGGTAATATTTTATAAATTTGGGATCTTGGAATTATAAAATAATTTAAATCGATCTCATTTGGTAGAAACCATTGGTAAAAATCAAATTATGGTTTGTGGTTTTGGATATTTTATTGTGTTGAGTCCAAAACCTAAATAATAAATAAATCCCACTCACTTACTATATAAGACCTCCCAAGCTCCCATTTAACTCAGTTGAAAATCCTTGGAGCATGTACATATTCTTACCTCGACACACTAAAGTTCTCCCATGGTGTCCCCATGCTCCCAATAAGCATCTCACAAACCTTTGGGGTCCCATATTCAAGTAAGGGTTCTTTCCTTTCTTCTCTTTCTTGATGTTTCTTTATTATGTTCTGCCTTCTATTTCAAATTACTTATGTTGGAAAATTCCATTAAATATCAATTTTACTTTTTATTTTATTTATAAATTATAATATACTCATTTCTCTCCCATAAACCAATTTTATTAATTTTTATGTGACGTCATTATGTTGTCGAAATTGCACCGTGATTTTCCATTCCAAAACAATAGTGTAATGAATACCAAGCCCATTTTCCATCATAGGTTTTCACCTTTATACACATATAATTTTTTTAGTGGGGAATTTTTGGTATTTATTACACACTAATTTTTTGTGGAATAAATTATGATGATGAATCAATAAATGTTGATTGATCTTTGTGGTATACTTAAGAATTAGAATGAAATGAAAGTTATGGGTGCACCTTGAATAATATTACACTCCAACGCATTGGGTAATGGTTATTATCATGATATGTTATGTTGGGATAAGGGTTTTACCTCATTCCATTATAACAAAATTTCCACGATGATGTCTAGGTGGTTTTAACCTTGACATTTGTTTAAGATGTACTGTTTTAATTCATTGCCACATTTACCATGTTACTACTATTATGCTATATCATGTCTTATTACTTGTTTTTCTTATTTATTCTCCATTTATATGCCTATTTTATATCATTTATTATTCTCCAAATTTTATACCTTGTTTATTCCCTTACTGGGATTTATAGCTCACCCATTTCGTATGTATTTCCTCATGCTATACCATGCAGTGTTAAGTACGAAGGAACATTTTTATCATGTTAAATAAGTTTTCAATAAATATGTTATTTTTGACGTTTAAGTTGTTAAGTAATGTACATAATTTCCAAAAGACACTGGACATCTTGATCTTCTTGGGTGTGTTATGTGTAATTTTAAATAATAAATCATGTTTAAATGTGAGATATATAGTTTCTTTGTAATATTACTTCTTTGTTTTTATCAATGTTGGATGAAGTTTAATAATCATTTTGGATTTAGTAAACATTTAAGGATAAGAGGTAGAAATTTTATTCCTTTTATGGATCTTATGATCCATTAAAATTTAATTTTATTTCTTTAGGCATGAAAATATCATTTGGAATAATTCTTTATTAGAGAAAGAGATGAATTAAAAATTTATTGGAGAACAACCAAAGGATTATATTGTGCTTATGAAATGGAATAAAATCATGTAAGTATATTTTTTCATAAAAAAACAACTCAAATTAAAGAAAATAATCTTTAAGTTTAAATATATTCTTTTTTCCTTAATTTATTATGAATTCCTGGTATTTTTATCCCCTCATTGTTTTACAATTTTTGGCTCGTTATCTTTCTCAAGATCATTCAATTTCTTATGATCAATGATATATGGATATTTCATTCCCTTAATGTCCATATTTTCACTTCCCACTAATTCTATCCTGTCTAGAAACCTAGTAATTTGTTATTACATATGACCATTGAATATTCCATTGCCTCTTTTCAAGAGGACATTTCATTAACCATTTTTACAATGTGGGTTCTACTAAAATAATTTTTCAAATTTTAAACCCTTTATTACCAAGAACGAGTTCAAATTTTGATATGAAATAATTTATTAAAGGGGGAGAATAAAATGACTAGAGATTTTACAATATATTTCTCTTTAAATAAATTTTATTTAGTTCTATGATTTTGTTAAAATAAATACTTATTTTAAATGAATCATGATAAACTATTAAAATTTTATAATATATTGTGACAATTAAAACCGGACCACTAAATTGAAGGGTACGAATTGAAGGAACTAAATTATGTAAATTTTTTTATTTACACATGAATAAGAAATGATTATTGTTTAATACTTGATTAAAAATGAGAATAAAAATCATGTTAAAGTAAAATAAAATTTTTATGAAAGGATATTTTTATGCACGAAATGTGATTCTATCTTAATAAATTCCAATAATCACTATTAGAGAATTATTTTAATTATATTTATATATTATATATTCAATTAAATTTTTTATATTTTATTCAATAAGTATTCTAAGAATGAGATTATAATAGATCCAATTTTTTACTTAAAACCCATATCTTTCTAAAAAATGGTTCCATCATGCACTTAGTTTAAAATTTATTTTTAAAATTTTTTGAGAATTTTTTGGAATAAATAAAAATAATTTTTTAAATCAAGATTTCTAAATTACCTTAGAGTTAATTTTGTAGAATTTTTTAAAAAGATTAATTTTTGGATGAATAGTGAAAAATACTAATTTTTATTTATAATTTTCTTTTCATTTAAATAATTTAAAAAACAATATTTTTTTAAAATAGTATAAAATGTAAAATTACAAATATTATTTAATTATTTATATATTTTAGATTATTTGAATCCATTTAATGTTTAAAATTTTAGATAATTTTTTTTTGTATTTGAAGAAATGTTTCTTCTAAAAACCGCATTTTTGTCGTGCTCACATGTTTAATTTGAAATTCAATACTACCATTCCGAAGAATTGATTTTGGAAATATTTATGCCAAATTTGGAAAAATTAGTTCCAAATTTGGAAAAATTTATTCCACATTTTGAATAATAATAATTAATATTAGTTGATAATTTAAAATTATTTTTTGTTCACTAAAATTTGTGAATATAGTAAAAAAACTAATTTCCAAAATTAAGGTTAAAACATTATTTTGTGTGTTACGTGTGGCTATATAAAAATTAATATACTACACATTTAAGAATTTTATTTGATAATTTTTATTTCATATTTAAAATAAATTGGTCCTAAAAATAAAAAAAAATCATTTATTTTTATTCTTAAAGTATAAATTATCTTGGTAAATAAATAAAAATTTACTTACCATAGTGAAAACTAAAATAGTGAAAGTATGTAAACTTAGAGGATAATAGAATAAAATGTTTAAAAAATTATTATTTTTGATTTGGGAGATGTTGATCGAACATGAAATCCCTCCACTCTTATACTTATGAATTTTGAAATAACTTTGATTGAGAGTGACATCCCATTATTGAATAGGGTTGGATATTTGCAAAAAATTTGCACCTCCTCAATTATAAAAGGGAACCCACTCCCCATACTACTTAACACATATTAAGAATATAAGATCAAATAACCCCCAATCCTATCTCTCCTAAACAGCCTTACACATGTTGTGGTTCTTTTTTTCTTCCCAAAATACTGACCCTAGGGTCCTTAATAGGAGATCTCATTGAGATTTTTCTAAGAGAAGGTAATTGTCTTCCCTAAGATCTTTTTTTCTTCTATTGACATCTTAAAATATGCATTATGTAATCCAATATAGACACACAAGTATCTAAAATAAATTTATAGGTTATTATTTTTAGTTAATATCCTATATATATCTCATCTTCCAGCAAATGGTAAACGAAAGATTCGATTGTGTGTACAGTGAACTGCCATATCGCGAACCGATGTAATTTCTTTTCTATATCCATCAATAATAGATGGATATAATGATTGATTTAATGTACATATATATATATTATATTTATGATATTATTATAATTATATAATTATTATTTCACGTCTACCTTCTTACCTTCCAATATGTTGGAAAACAATAATTCCACCCGTGAGTACATGTGAACTACGCCTCCATGAAGTGATGTGACTTGTTTAATTTTCATTTTACATGGACGGTAATAAGGATATATTTTAGGAATATATATGATTTATATGAAAAAATAATTCTTATTTTAAGGTTAACTATTATTTATCATTCTTTCTTTCCATTCGTTAAAAATTGAAAATAGCATTCAGGTTTAAGTATGGCTTATCATCTCAATGAATGATGTAGGTAATTTTTCTATATTTAAATTTTATGGATGACTAAAAATATGAATATAATAAATATATAAGATATTTTTATAATTACTAACATTCTGGAGATGTTTTTACCATGATCAAAATATGATGACCAAAACTATCAAACCAAAACATGTATAAAAATTGAAGCAATTATCACCGAGAATAGTGATTTTAATAAACTATTTTTAAAAAAATACTTATAAAAGGTTATAAGTAAATCATATATGTTATGATTAAAATTATTACGGTTGTGGAATAGATTTACAATAAATCCACATTTATTATATAGTTATTTAAAACATGTACGAAGGAATTCAAACCTGATGTAATAGATTTATAGTCTCTCCTTTATTATTGGGAGACATGTGAAAAATTGACCACTCGTATTTTTCGTGATGTTTATATACTACCCCATTGACATTTTATATCATTAATATTATTTTTAAGTGCTATTTAATGATATATTTTATGTTTTTCTTTAATAGTAATTACGATTCAAATGTTTCTAAAGTGGTAATAGATTTTCATCTCACTTTTTATTTCTGTGAGACATATTTCATATTCACCAGTTATTTATTTTATGTGGTATATATATTATTCCTATGAATGTAATTTACTATGATTATTATGAAACTTAAGTGAATTTATATATCCATTTTATTTTATTTACTTCATGGGGCTAATTATTCAAAAATTATCAAAGTGCTAAGGGTTTTATTGTACAATATCATTATTTATTGGGATTGTTTATGATTATTCATATGATGATGAAATTTAATGATCCACCTCGAATTATCTTATCCTATTTTAATTTAAATAAATACATTTTTTTCCTTATATTTTCTTCTTTTTATGTACTCAAGAGACTATAATAATGTTTTTAAGGAAAACCGACATTATCTCTATTCAGTTGAAATTACTTTTTCTTCCATGTTATTGTTTTCTAAAAATGTTTTAAATAATGTTTTTTCTACTATAAAAAAAATTTTAAAGTTATTTTAAACATTATTTTAGTTTTTATAAAAAGGATTAATTGGAATCTTCTTTAAATTATTTCAATGATGTTCTTTATCTTTTTATCAAAAATGTAAAATGAGTCATTGTTTTAGCATATATGGAATGAATAATATTTATCACCATAATAAGTATTCAATGATTTAAAGAACGCATGAAAATTTTCCATGTTTATTTTTAAAATAAATTTTTTCATTTAATTTTTATGAAATTTAAATTTTTTAAAAAGTGGTTTTCAATGTGAAAATTGAATTTTCCTCAATAAATATTACAAGTACACTTTTATATCAATTTTCCATATTTGATGACACGATTTTATGTTTCCTAACTTTTTCTAGGTATAAGATTCAATGATATCATTGTTATTATTTATTTGGATGGTATATTATTACGATGAAAATAATTTTATTGATCTCATTTCTTTTCCATGGGTTATACTATGATGAAATTATGATGTTTTTATGAAAAAAATTTCTTTTAACCAAGTTGTTTTACAGTGAAATTTTTACAAAACATATTTAATTTCAATGGGTTATTCTATGATAAAAGTTTTATGATCATTTTGCACACATTTTTTTTATTTTAATTATATTAAGGGTGGCCCTGAATTAAATATCCCTATAATGAATTTGGTAAGGATCGATTACTCATGAGGTAAACATGTTATATGTGAACTTGATTTCATGTTCACAATTTATTTTGTGGTATTAGTATTCATGTCCATTAGATTATGTAAGGAAAAGGTTTTCTTGTCCAAAACTTTATTCAAAGGAGTAATTTTTTATCCTTAACTTTATTAGTGAACCTGTTTCTATTTTTACATGTTACCAAAGTTATAATCCTGTGTTTTTCCTCATTTTTATGTCTATTTTATGATATTATGGCTCAGATTCATTGATTTTCTTTGTGATTCCTGTTTTATTATCTTCCAAGATTTATTCCATGACTTGAGTTAATGGTTTTCTATATGAATTTTATGGTATTTAATTAGTATTCTCATGTTATCATACCCTTATTCTCATGTTATGTTGATATCTCCTTGGTTTACCCTTACCGAGTATCTAAACTTGCCCTTTCTTATGTTATAATTTCAAAAGATATGAATAATGTTATTATGTATGATATTTATATGAAGGATGGTAGTCATCAAGAGATTAGTAGGAGATGTTTTAGTACACTTTTGAACCAGTTTTTTATGTTTCCATGTCTCCAAAGATATTAGACCTATACAATGTTAACCAAGATCGTTAAGTTATGCAATGAATATTTATCTATTAAGATGTGACATATATGTATGAAAACTGTTGGCCTCTATATTTGGGACTGTGTTGGAAATAAAAAGTGATAGAAAATAACTATTTCATATAGATTCATGGATTTATATAAGTTTTTTTAACCAAGTCAAAAGGGGGAGAATACTGCAACCAATGGGTTTAATTTTTTATTTTTAAATAATCAATGTGGAAAATGATGGTTTGAAATAAATATCAAATAGTATAACAATAAATTTTATAATAATTCGAATAGAAGGATTATTAATTATATATATGGAATTAGAAAATAGATATGATTATAGAATAAATTAGGAAGTTATATGAATATTTTTAAAAGGAATGGCGTTCATAGCTTATCAAGGGATCCATAGAAATATGATAGTGGATGTGAACATGAGAAGTAGAATATTGATGAACCTAGATCATATGGATTTAGATTATCAATTCTAGATTATTATGGTTTTTTAGACGATTGAGCTTACATGTAATCATTTATATAATTCCTGAGGAATTTATGTGAAGGATGAGAACACCAATCCATAATAGGGATATGACCACCATATAATTGTAAAATCTTGTTACTAGTATTCAGGTTATCCTCGATTCATAATTTGATCATGCTTGGGTTGGGGCGTGTCTGAGGTTTTTTCGGGAGAATTTCAAAAACATTTAGAAGTTTTTGGGCTATTTATGGTTGGTCCATGTTTTCTCAAATCATGTGCACCATCAGTACAAAACGTGCAACCCTATAAAATTAGGGTTTTCATGGTCACTACAAGGTTTGAAAAACCATGCACCCAACTAGTAGAAACCATGCACCCTAGTAATGGGGTTTGTGGTTAGGCAGTACAGTTTATATAACCATTCATCCCTTCCTAGCTAACCATGCACATGAAATATTTTATTTCTATAAGTTGTAAAAAAAAATTATTGAACAAATATTTAAGCCCTCACATGACCCTATTTTTACCTAAGTAGGATTCATAGGTTTTTTAGGCTCTCAAGGAATATTTGTTTCCCTACAAACACCTTCTTTGGCTGATCCGTGTGGGGAGGATCTCTTTTGACCTCCTCTCGGTAAGTGAATATCCTATCATGTTCCATCTCCCACTCTCCCATTCTATCCTTCATAAATATTGTTACATAATATTTTTAATTATGGATCTAAACTATGTTCTTTTGAATCATGATTATAGGGTTGATTTGTTGAGAATTGTTTCCTCATTCATCATTGAAAAATCCTGTTTTAGGTGATGTCTGTTATGATATCCATGATTAAAGGTATGTGGATCCATTTGAGATTGGCCATATGATTAAAACTCGATTTTATTGATATTTTTAAAAAGATTTAAATTAATTTTAGAAAACCCAAATTTATATAATTTGGAATGATGATTTTAATTGGAAGTGAATTTTGGGGAAACCTCCCAATTCTAATGGAATTGGAATTTGGCATATATTTTGAAATTGATGGAATTGATGAATTGATTTTAGAATTTTTATAAAAATGGAATATATTGAAATGATAAAAACCTATGGATGGTTTGGTATTAAAAATGCATAGAATAATGAAAAAAATCATGTTTTGGTTTTGAATTTGAATTTTAATTTTGAAAATGAAAATTGAAAAAAATAATTATGAATGATGATTTAATTAAAAGAAGACGATTTTTCCTTTGTCAAATGATTTATTAAGAACATGTAAACCCAGGTATTTAGTTATTTGTCCAAGAAAACTATTCTAGGGTGAGTATTCTCTAATAATTTATTGGTGATGAAAACTATAAAAAACTATATGGGTGATTTTATCGCTGATGGGGTGTTGATGAGCCATAGTCAGCCTTAGCCCGATGGACGTCTGTATACATATTTATATGACACTAATATGAAATTTGTGTGGATCATATAACTAGAAACTATCATGCCATAGGGAATATGACCATGGTGCTTATTTTGATTATTTTGAAATATATTTCATTGAGTATAAAAATATTTTATTCATGCCACATTATTTATAGAAACTATTTCATATAAATTTTTTACTTAAACGATGTTTTAAATACTTTCCATAATTTTGAAACGAAATCATGTTTTTTTAATTCAAAAATGTATTTTCATTCCCTATTTGATTAAAATTTATTGCACGATTTGGATTATTATTATGGAATCTTCTTAGGAATCACTTGGTGAGGCCCTAGTGTGATCTATAGCTCTCAACCTACCTTTTCCTTTAAGTATTTGTAGATTTAATTCTACCAGATTCAATAAATGGGAAAGAGAATCTTAGAGGAAGTGGATGTTCATGATCATTTGGGATTGGATTGATGTATCCCTCATGACATTTGGGTATATATTTCTAGATTATGATTAATTTTATGATGTAATATTTTTGGTGTTGATATACCTATTTTTTCCTGGTACATTATCCCTATATATGTTTAATCTTATTGACCTATATCATTTATCTTCTATGGTTTTGAGGTAAATTGTTTCCCTTTTTATCTTGTATGATTTTAGCTTCTAGTAACCAAACCATGGGAATTTCGAACTCCCTTTGACCAATGTCAATTATGGATAGAGTATCATGGTATCAATGTATCTAGGATAGTTTGCTAAATGGTGGTTCCATAGGTGTAGGTTTATAAAATTCCTTGATGTTAGAATGCTCTTTGGAATGTTTCTTTGAGACTAAGGATGAATTTACAAGTGATCTATCGTCATAATGAGACATAAGTCACCATTGGAGATTTTGGAAAGGTGGATTGAGAAATAATTTGGTCCTATTCTATTCCTTTACCTACTTGTGATTTGTATAAGTTGAAATCTATATCTTGACATCATATATGATGGGATTAATTTTCCATGTTCTCTTGTTTGAGATTTTCATCTGAATAATATTTTGATGTCATCAATGTTGTTTTCTGATGTTATAAAGAATACTTCCTCTAAAAAGACATGTAAATAAGACCCAAGATGTTTCTTCTATTGAACCACAATAATCAAACACTCCCATAGACCAGAACCTCATTGTTATTATTGTGCATTCCATTAAAACTATGGGATAGTCACCTATGCTGATTTTTATTATTGTTTTAGTTGTAGAAACATATATGGATAAATCTCAGAATAACAAATAAGAGTAACTTTTCTACAATCCACCAGTTTAATAATGATAAAATGATCCTCGGGAGGCTAAGGATTGGTTGTGTAAGATTGATATTCCTTTCATTTTCTTCTAATTTGATCAGAGTGAAATGTGCCACCTCTCACCTAGAAGAACCTAGAAGGAGATAGTGGGACTCAATGGTGACCGCAAACAAGCATGAGGATTTAGAGTCTAAGGGAATTAAATTTATTTTCACTAATAGAATCTATCCAGGGTCTATGGTTATAGATAAGTCTATTGATATTTTCAAATTTGTGCGGGCTAACAAAATTGTGACTGAATATACCATCTAATTTTCCATGATTATGAAGTTTTCACCTGAGATTTTATTAAATGAAAAAAATGAAGACATAATATTTAAATATGGGACATTCATCTGATATTCATTCTCATGTTTTGTTTCTGATGTTCTCTTCTTACTCATGCATTATAGATAAGGCATTGATGGTCGAGCTTGTCTTGGATGGTAAGTTAGGGTTGACGGGAGTTCCTTTTTCTCTTAGTGTATGTTATATGAGTTCCCATAAAGGTTAGATGAATCATAATGAGTAATGCAGTGGTTCTAGAAATAAGGGGTCTTCTAGATCTCCTGTTATTACCCCTTTGACTTGCTTCCAGTGTGGAAATCCTGGGATTCAAAATTGTTATGCAATGTGGCACCCAAGACCTCCAGTTAATACAGTCATTCAAGGAACTTGAAGAAATTATATTATATCATTTTTAAACATAGTGTAATGGTATAATTATATCAAAAAATTACTTTATTGAATTCATATTCTTCATGAACAAATGTTTTCCAGCCATAGACATATTGAACGAAGCTTCTTGACATAGTGGACGAGTCTCCAAAGGAAGCAGATTTAGGTCCATTGACTGTGGGAAGTAACATAACTATAGCTTCATCATTAGTGACCAATTTATTTGATATTGTTGAATCTAATTCATTTAGGTCAAATCATATTTTTTGACCTGCTGAATATTCTTATGGATATTTTATCTTAATTTATTGATATTATTACACCCCTTTGAACAAAGGGAGAGTAGGGTCTACGTTGTCATGTTTGTGCATTCTCTTTATCGGGAATTCACCTAGTTTGGGATCTTTTGGTTTATGAAATGAAACCTCTTAATTTCATATTCATGATGGATTTTATCATTTCTAATAAAACCCGAATTGATTGTTATCTTTGATGGGTCTCCATTATCGTGACTAATAGGGTGTGTTGTATCTTTCAGGGAAAACGGGACTTGTTTTCGAGTAGAGCATGACCATCTTATTTGGATTTGTGGAAAGTAATATCAATGTTCTCATTTGACCAAAATTATGAATATTGAATTGATGATATCCCTCATTTTTTCATCATAATTCATGATGTTTTCCTTTTCACTTCTATGGTTTTTCACTGATAAGGCATGATGAGTTTTCTATTTATTTATTGCATGGTACACAACATCCATATATACATTCTTACTATATGGCACCAGATGAAATTAAATAGTTGAACACTTATTTGGATGATCAATTAGAGAAAGGATTTATAGACCCATGTGTGTCATGTTGAGAAATGTCAATTATCTATTCTAAGAAATCTAATAGAACACTTCACCTATGTGTTGATTACCTGAAACTCAAATGAGTTTTGCTAAAGAAAAATTATTCGTTTCTATGGATAGATTATCTTTTTGACTAGTTGAAAGGGGAGAACTGTTTCTTGAATATTGATCTTCAATCTAGTTATCCATATACTATAATAAAACAATGTAACATTCATAAATCCCCATTCTAGGGAAAGTATGACCATTATGAGTATCATGTCTTGCCATTTTTTTCACTAATTCTCCTAAAGTATTCATGGATTTTATGAACAATATCTTACATGAGTGTTATATGTTCATGGTGGTCTTTTGGGATTAAAACCTAGTTTACTATCTATCTTAGGAGGACCATGTGCAGCATATGAGATAAGTTCTATAATTTATTAGAAACCGATGACTTTATTCTCAGATATCGAAATCTAATTTCTATATTTGTGAAATAATGTTCTTGGGACATGTGGTCTCAGTACATTCTATCTCAATTGAACTTAAAAAGGATAAAGTTATTATGAAATTGGAAGAAACTTTTAATGTTTTTGAGATTTATATATTCTTAGGTTTATTACGGAATTATCACTAGTTGATAAAGGATTTGTCATGGTTGGATTCTTTGAATACAGATCTAACTTTGAAGGGGGAAAGTTTTCTTGGGATGAGAAATTTTAGAGTTATTTTGTTTAGTAAAAGTATCTTTTGACTTATGCGCTGGTGTTGACTCCCCTTGAGGCCGGTCAGTTCCATTTAGTCTTTTGTGATACATCAATTATAGGTTTGAGTTATGTTCTTATGCAAAGTGATCATGTGGTAGCTTATGGCTCTCAAATGATTAGGTCATGTGAAAAGAATTACCCGACCGATGACCATTAACATCTAGTCGTGATGCATGTACTTAGGAGTTGGCACCATTAACATTTCATAGGAAGTTTTACCATGTCTTCCAACAAAAATAGATCGATTTATACATTCTCTCAAAAAAAATGAATCTCTTATAGAGGAGTTGGGTGGAATAGTTGAAATCCTTGGATTTTGACATCACTTATACCCTCTAGAAGGTAAATGTTATTATTGATGTGTTGAGTAGGAAACCATTGAACCAAGTCATGAAAGAATCATCATAATAGTGGAACACGATGTCTTTTTTTATAGTTTCATATAGGAGATCTGAAAACAGAGGTCAAGGTTGTCTAGTCTAATGTCTAGTTGACCTCTACTTTTCATGAAGTGATTCTTTAGGATCATCATCTTGATGATGAATTCCATAGAAATAGAAATTATATTTATCATGGGGATATCATTTTTGAGTGGTCATTATTCACGGGGGTGTCCTATGATTCTAGAATAGGTATATTTTACCTTTAATAATGAGAAATGCTATGATGAGAGATTTCCATAATTCCCAAATGGCTGAGAATCCAGGAACCACAAAGTTGTTCTATGATGTGAATCGTTGATTCTAGTGCCCAGGTATGAGATGAGACATTGTTTATTTTATTTCTCATTGTTATAATATTTAATAGGTCCTGGTTGAAAACCAGAGATTTTCAGGTTTACTTCAGCCACCCCCCAACTGACTTGGACGTGGGATGATATTTCTATAGATTTTGTAGTCAGGTTTCTATATACTTGGAGAAAGAATATTTCGATATGGGTTGTGATCAACTATCTTACCAAATTGTCTCACTTTATACCCCTTTTATATACAACCAAATTTGAGGAAATAATAAATCTCTATATGAATGAGGTTTTTCAAGTGCATGGAGTGCCATATATTATAGTCTATGATAGAGATCCTTATTTTACTTCTCAGTTTAGGATAGTCATTTAAGAGTTGAAGGGATCTTAGTTACATTAGAGTAGAGAATACCATCCACAGAGGGATGGATATAAAAATAGGGTTATATAGATTCTTGGGGATATTCTTTATTCTTATGTCCTGTATTATAGTGGATCTTAGGATGACCATTTTAGACTATCTTAGTTTTCTTATAATAATATTGTTTCCTCTGGAATTGGGGATGACCTCATTGATTGAAGGTTCAAACATTCCAATCGGTTTCTAATGGGTTTGTTCGAAGAACCGGAAACATCCAATGGTTCCATATCCATTTGGACCTACTTTCCAAAGGTATGCGCTCATTAGTTGTGGTTTGATGAGGCTTAGGAATTTGCATTGGTAGAGAGGATAGGAGTTCGGAATCATCACACCTTTTTTAGGGGAATTATTGTCTACTCTGGGACTCTATTTATAGATTTATGTTATGTTTGTGAATCCTTATTACATTACCAAGTATAAAATGATCATTCCTTTAGATCTAACAATCAATGATTAAATATGTAAGAAATTTAGATAATCTTTTATATGTATTCGAGGTTCTTCATCGATAGCGAATCATCTGTATTTTTTAGATATTCTTGGTCAATGGTATCATTCGACACATTTTATAAAAGTCTCTTGGTCACTATGATAACCATGCCGGTTTTAAAGCCACTCAGTGGGGCACTTAAAGTTTATTTTCATTCAGAAGGACATGGATTATTTCAGAGTTGGGATCATACCTGTAGATGGGCTACCTACATATAATTTGTTTAGAAAAGGAATTAGAATGCATGTAGTTCGAGTAAGGGAGTATGATTTTTATGATTGATGGCTCAAATATAGATGTCATAATTATTTTTACACTCTAAGCTCATGTGAGTCATGCTCGGTATGAGAAACAAGAGGTATTGGTAAAACCAGACAATTGTGCCATGAAAGATGCAATCATAAGAAATGATGTGGGGATTTTTTATGTATGACTTCCCAAACAGATGAAGATTAACATTTACTTCAGGGATGAAATCCAGGAACATGGTCCATAAAGGTATATGTACTTTATGGAGATTTGAATACTCTTATCTTGGGTCATACTCCTAAAGAAGTTACCCAAGTTAGGAGGGGACTTATGATTGGGTTTTACTCTTGAGAAGGAATACCAGATCAAAAAGTAAATTAAGACTAGTTAAGAGAAATTAAGACTAGGTCTTACTCCTGAGAAGGAGGCCCTGGTTAAGGGATTTGAAAAATTAAGGGACTTGGGGCTTACTCCTAAAGAGGATGCCCATACTTGAGACTGGGTCTTACACCTGAAAAGGAAGCCCAGGTTAAAGGAATTATGGTTAGGGCTTACTCATAAGGAGGATGCCCAGATTCTTGGGAACTTTGAGACTGGGGCTTACTCCTGAAAAGGAATTCCAGGTTAAGGGAATTATCACTGGGTCTTACTCCTAAAGAGGATTCCCAGATTAGGGGACTTTGGGATTATTTCTGAAAAGGATGCCCAAATTAATGAGGACTTGGGGCTTAATCCTAAGGAGGATGCCAAAATCAATGAAAATTTGGACTGGGGATTAATCCTGAAACTGAGGCCCATGCTAAGGATTCTTTCATCTTGAAGTATGAGGTTGAATGAATGAGCTCTCTAACTTTAGTGATGTAAAGATGTCTAAATCACTAGGTTTTGAGAGATGTTCCACATAATTCCTTTCAGATAATAAAGCCAACAAGGAGATCATGCCATAAATGGATTTAGAGAGAGTTCTGAAGGCTTATTTCTGAAGAGGAGAGGTGGATAGGTGTAAGAGGGGTGAAATGGGCAAGATGGGCACCCAAAAAGAGAGGGGTGTGCAAGTACTTCATGGGCGTGCAAGTACTGCGTGGGTGCGCAAGTTTTTGTCATGCAAGTATACTTTCACGACACATGGGTACTTGTGCGCCATCCAATCCTTAGGGTAGAATTTGGGCGAGGCTTGGCTCAAGCCTTTTATCATAAACCTGGAGACTTCAAGAAGAGAAACACACAAGTTATGAGGAAGGAATAAGGAGGCGCACAAGTGTGGCCATTTCCCATAAGGGATGGCCACCTGCGGCGCACAAGTGTTGATGAATTTCAACACATAGGCCTTCCTCCCCCTCTTTAGATCTTCCTTTCTAGGAATGAAATTACCCTAGAAGTTTTCATAAGCATTGAGAAGAGAGTAGGGTTCCGGGAGCTCAAATCTAAGGTTCTGGAATTTTTTCTCCCTTTAAATGGGGGGCCCAAAGGGGTATTTATAGGCTAGAGAGAGCCTGGGAAAAATTTCAAAGAGGGCGCACAAGTCACCTGTGTGACCATTAGGCGGTGCGCATGTGGACTTGCGCGAGTATGAGGGAACTTGCGCGACCCAAATGGAAAAGAACCTATGTTCATGCCTTTGTCTATTTTTGATGTTTTATTCAAAGGATGAATCAATTTATGCTAAGGCATTTCCCTTTTCATTCGTTTAGACTCTGTGATGGAAAGTAGCATCCAAAAAAGTCCCCCCTCAGAGTTGGATCTAAAAGAAATGAGATGTGACTCTGAGGAAAAGAAGAAAACCAAAGGAAAGGTGGTGCACAAGTGTTGAGCACGCAGAGGGCGGTGCGCAAGTGTTAACCCGCATAGGCATCGACGCTTAAGGGTGCGGCTTGGCCTATAAATATGTTTCCATTCTTCCGCAAAGAAACCGGCTTTGAATAGTTCGAGATCTCACCGCACAGGTTACTTTCATCGCGCAAGTGTCTGTTTTCTGCGGTTTTAGTGCCTTTTTTCATGTCGCGCTGCTGCAGAGGTGTATTGACCTGCACGGTGATACCTACGCAACAAAACTTGTGCGACAGACTAATACTTGTGCCCCAACTTTGGGACTTGCGAGCCTTAATGCCTTAGCCATTTTATAACTTTTCTCTAGAAATTTTATCAAAAATAAACTCACGTAAGAGTTAATTATTCGACCTTTGTGCAGATTCAATTGCTCCTAGAAGAATTAGAATGGCTGACGAGCTAGCTATCAAGCGGATTGATGACATGATGAACATTATTGGCCATGATTACTATGATATATGTGACAGTAATCTCCCATATTTGGCTAATTACTTGAAGAAATATAATCTTAATTTCCCACAAAGAATCTACCTGCCTCTGTATGGGCATGGTCATCTGCAAGGAGTCAATGTTCCAGATGCAAAGAACAATACGCTTAAGATGCATCTACATTGCTACTCATCTATTTCGGTTATGCTGTGAATTAAGAGCAAAAACAATGGTGTGAACTTTCAAATTTTTCCTCCATATCATTTCCTTGCAGATATGAAAATGGAAAACCCATGGGCTGAAATGTTTTCCACTGCCGGTTGGTGGAGAGAAGACAAACATGGCATTAGACCAATATCTGAAAAGTGTACTCTCTCGAAATGGATCTTTACTTCCAATGCTCCATTATCAAATCCATGTATCCATCTTCCAAGTATCTTGGGCAGAAACAGAGTCACTATTTGATCAGCAGAAAGTTTTCTCAAACCGCACTCAAGAACATCATTTTACAATTGTTCCAAGAAGAGCTGGTATCACTGCATCTCTTATTGTATCCAGTTGAATGAATGAATTCTAGGTGGTTTCTGATGAAGCTCGGGATGTCGTGAATCAAATGAAGATTTATGTTGAAATTATCTTGTAATTCATGAAAAATACAAGAGACTCTAGTCTGTGGGTGTCCTTCTGTCTCATGTGCATCAATAAAAAACACTTTCATCTTCAATCATTTGTAACTGCATTCTTTTGCTACATGCTTTAGATTTTTACCAAATCCAATAGGCCTAGTAAGAATAGTTTTATTTTTACTAGGATTATTATAAAATAAATAAACCTACAAACTTTGAATCTTTTAATTTCTCAATATTACCTAAATCATACAAAATGTATGTTTAGTGAGTTGGAACTTGACTTTTGTTCATATTTCCCTTGTCTTTTGTGGGAAGTTTAAATTCATGCATGTCATACATAAAATGGCTAATGTTTAAGGTCGAAATATCTTTGACCGGATGGATTAACACTGACTAAATTCCTTGATAATTTTTTTGAGAACATATTACCATGTTCATGTATGAGGGAAAATATGTAAATGATGACTTAAGAAATTCTGAATCTGAGGAATGATATGAAAAACGGCTAAAAGGCATTAGAAGAAGTAGTTCCCAAGAATGAAGTTACCATTATTTAACAAACCTGTTAGGGAGTTGAATTATGCAGGGCCGCCTAAGGGCATTGGCTGCATAGTCAAATAATAGTATCTTTTGGCTGAAAAGTCTGTTATGTAGACTGTTTATGCAAGGACGCCTAAGGGCACGTGCTACATAGTCAGGAAAAATAACTCTCATAAATTTACTTTTCTACTTCTAAAAAGCCAGTGGAAGTTTATGAGGATTCAAATTTTCCAAAGCATAGAGTTTGCTGAATGGAGAGAGGTACTTGAATATGGAGAAGATATTTCCAAACAAGATTAACCAAGAACTAGATGAATGTCACTCCTACGAAGGTCTGACCCAAATGTAGGGAAGAGAAATATAAACCATAGACTTGAATACTTTCAGATCTTGAAAAAGAACATGAAACAAATATGTTAAGGATGGCTATTTTTTTGTGGATCCTTACATATTTTTGATAGGACCAATAAGGAAAAAACAGGTTTTCTTCCCAAGAATGATGTTACCATTATCTGAAAAACCCGTTAGGGGGTTAAATTCTGCAAATCCACCTAAGGGCATTGGCTTCATAGTCAAATAATAGTATCTTTTGGCTAATAGGTCTGTTATGTAAACTACTTATGTAAGGCCACCTAAGGGCACATTCTGCATGGTCAGGAAAAAGAACTCTCAGAAATTTGACATTTTTGTGACTAGAAGTCAAGAAAAGGGTAATGAATATATGAAAATATTTAAGGTTATAATTATGACACATAATTATGGGTATTGTCCAATGTATGTAGAGATACACAGATCAATGATAACCATAATAATGTTGTGGCTAGATCCTGAATTGAAATATTGGACTTCACTATGTATCTCATAAAGATGATAATCAAGCCATACGTAGTTCTTAAAATATAGTTTAACATCATGTGGTACAAAAGTATGAGAGATTTTGGTTTAGGGTCATAGAACTCGGACGATTATAAGAAATACAAAATGTGTGTTTTCTTAGGGACTTTTCAGCCAAGGGACTGAAAGTTGAATTTGGGGCAAGGCCCAAAAGACTTGGGGCTAGATTTGAGGGACACTCGAACGTTCCTACGTATCCCATAAGGATGGGAATCAAGCCCATGTAGTTCTATAAATACCCTTTTTACAAATTTGGTTCGTACATGTGAAGGGTGAAAGGTGACATTATTGTAATTATGGTTTAACCCTAGATGAAAGGTTCAGGTATTTCCATGTATACACATAGTTTTTGGAATATAACATGATTGAAAATCAATGTAAATAATGATTCCCTATCAGGTGAGGGTATCAAAGAATATTGTAGTTTATTGTCATATAGGACAGAAAAGTTGTACAGTTTAACGTCGTATAACAACGATGAAGGTGAACCAATGTAAAGATATTGATTCTGGGGGCGGTTTCACGAATCAACATCGTATGAGATGGAGGTGAACTGATGTGAAGAAATTTGTTTTGGGATTGAACCTTGGGAGGTTTCCTATGTACCCAGCCTGGAAGGCAAGGATCAAAGTCTGCGTAGTTTAATTAAATAATTAATTAGTGATCAAGTTGTTCTTGGGGACAACGACCTAAAAAATGGTGTTGGGACTTACACGTGGTTAGCGGCCCAGAGAGGGTGTTATGGTTGAAGTTTTCTCTAAGATCATTTGAGTCATACTCGGTGTGAGAAACAAGAGGTAGAAACAACCTTAATGATGCACAGTTTAATGTCATACAGGACATATGGAGAGACTATGCAATTTAAAGTCTTGCAGTTAGGACTATTGGTGCTGCACAGTTTAGTGTCGTGTAACAAGGAAAAAATACAGTTTAACGTCATGTGGGACGTATTAAGGAATTTATGTACAGCTTAGTGTCATATAGGATGTATTAAGGAATTATTGTACAGTTTAGCGTCATGTAGTTAGGATGATGGGGACAATACTGTTTAATGTCATGTTGGACAAAAAGGGGACTATGCAGTTTAATGTCATGGAGTAAAGATAAAAAATGACATAGTTTAACGTCATGTTGGATGTATTAGGGACTTTCCCCTAGTTTATCATCATGTTGGATGAAAAAGGGACGATACAGTTTATATTCATGTTGGACTATGGTGCAAATAGCTTAAGGTCATATTCATGGACCGTTGCTCTATAGTTTAATGACGTATAGGACGATGAAGGGGTCACATTTTAACGTCATGTTGGACAAAAGTAAGAATAGTTTAAGGTCATATGCATGGACCATAGATGGTGAAGTTTAACATCTTGTGGGACAAGATAAATGCCAATAGTTTAAGGTCATATGCATGGACCATTGTTTTTGCAGTTTAACATCTTGCTGGACGTAAGGGACTTCTGTATAGTTTAGCATCATGTAGTTTGGACGTCATAGTTTAACGTCATATTGGACATAAGTTCCAATAGTTTAAAGTCAAATTCATGGACCCTAGATTTGTTTTTTGTTCATACAAAATATTTCTTTAGAAAAATGGCATTGGTTGGACTAGTGATGAGTTCTCCATCCATTGAGATTAAAGAATAAGCTATATTAGAGAAGACCTTATGTATTAAATAAGGTCCTTCCCATTTTGGATCAAGCCTGGGAGGTATCTTTTTTGGTATCATTGGAGTTCTCAGAACTAATACCAAATCTCCCTTAACTAATGAACGAAGATGAACTTTTTTGTTGAAAGCTCGTGCAATTTGATTCTGATAGACTTCTAAGTGGTGGAGGGTGCACAATCTTTTCTCATCTAACCGTTCCAATTCATCCAATCAGTTTTGAGATTGTTCATCTATAGATGACTGATCACAAATGGCTACTCTGAGTGAGGTTTTTTGAACCTCAATTCGCAAGACCGCTTATGTTCCATATACCAATGAATATGGAGTTGACCGTGTTGCAGTGCGGGTGGTAGTTCGATAAGCCCATAAAGCATGAAAGAGTTTATCAGGAAATTACTTCTTATCTTTATCCACCATATTTTGCAGTATGTTTGAAAGAGTTTTGTTAAAGGCTTCTATCTGGCCATTGGCCACTACATGATACCGAGATGAATGATTGGATTTGATGTTGTATTCTTGATACAACTTCCTCACCTCGGATGAACAGAATTTGGTGCCATTGTCCGTTAATATGGTATGATGGACACAAAATCTGGTAATGATGATAGACTTTATAAACCTAACAATGCATTTAGAACTTACTTCATTGAGAGGTATTTCCTCTGCCCATTTGTAAAAGAAGTCAGTAGCAGTAAGAATATACTTAAACTACTTGGTTGTAGCTGAAGAATAAGGTCCCACCACATCCATTACCTGTGTAGAAAATGACCATGAATATTTAGCTGTATGAAGCAACTCTGGGGGTTGATGAATGAAGTTGGCATGTACTTGGCATGAATGACACTTCTTTGTGAAATCAATACAATCTTGTATCATTGAAGGTCAAAAGTATCCAAGCCTTCAAATATGATCAGACAGTCTGTGTCCAGACTGGTGGGCACCACAGACTCCTGCACACACTTCTTTCATAACAGCCATTGTCTCTTCCCCATGAATGCATCTGAAGAGAACTCCATCAAAAACACGCTTGTAGAGAATTTTCTCTAAGTGATCTGGGCTGTCATAAAGAGTAAAATTGACCACACATCGCTGAATTTGTTCTTTCCCAGCTCTATCAGGTGGAAGTGTTCCATTTTGAATGTATTCCCTGATAGGTGTCATTCATCCTGTAGTATGACCATATGGTTCAGGAATGGGATTAATTTCATTGATTACCTCTATTCTTATTTGAACGTAAGGTGAAATTTTACGATGGTGGGCAATATTGATGGTTGCCTTGTCCCAATTTGGATCTACCAGTGTTGTGGCTATATTAGCCAGTGCATCAGCTTGAGCATTTTGTAACTGTGGGACATAAGAAAATGTCGGTTCCGAAGGGAATTCTGCCATTAACTCTCTGACGTAATCATAAAAAAGGATTTGTTCTTTTTTTCTGATTGCGTAATCCCCATTGACTTGTTTGATTACTAGGTCTGAATCACCTTTCACCTTTCAGTGACTCACTTGTGCTTGAAGCACCAACTCTAATCCTGCGATGAGAGCTTGGTATTCTACTTCATTATTTTTATTGTCTCCCAATAATGAGAAGGAATAAGGTAGAAATGCCTTTTTTGGAGAAATGAGCACAATTCCTAATCCAACGAAATTGAATTTAGGATTCTCCATTTTCCTCCCTGTTGGACTTCTGGAAGCACCATCAAATTACATTTACTACGTTAGAAGACTTTATTGAATAGAGAAGACTACCTCATCAGGGAGTTCAATATCTGATGACGTGTCTTCCACTAAAGGGTGTTCAACAAGGAAATCCACCAGATCTTGGCCCTTTATTTCCTTTTGAGACACATATTGAATATCAAATTGCTGCAAGATAACAGCCCACCTTTCCAGAAATCTTGTAAGCATTGGATGACTAAGGATGAATTTGAGTGGGTTATTGCGAGATACCAATTGGACCTCGTGATTTTGCAGGTAGTTTCTCAACTTCTGAACTGCAAAGATTGATTCTAGGTAGCACTTCTCAATACTTGAATATCAGGCTTCTACTTCAAGCATAGTCCGACTGAGATAGTAGAGGTTTTTTTCATTCCCAACATCATTTTTCTGAGTAAGAAAGGCAGCCAATGATCGCTATAAAACTGTCACATAGAGGATAAGTGGTCTTCCTTCAACATGTGGCATTAACACTGGTGGACTCAAGAGATACTTTTTGAGAATATCAAATGCTTCTTGACATTCTTTAGTTCCCTGGTAAGTGACTCCCTTCTCCATCAATTTTGTGAAGGGTAAACTTTCTCCTTCCAAATTGGCGATGAAACACCGAATATAGGCTAAGTTTCCTTTAAGTCCTCTCAATTCTTTTAGATTTCGAGGAGGTGACATACCAAGGATTGACTTTTTCTTCTTAGTATCGACTTCAATACCACAATGGTGTACAAAAAAGTAGAGGCATTTTCATGAGGTTACCCCAAAATCAAATTTTAAGGGGTTAATTATCAAATTATGTTGCCGAAATTTGTGGAATATGACTTCCAAATCAGCCTAGTGATTATAATTTTGCATGTATTTGACAACCAAATTGTCCACATAACATTCAACGAACATCCCTAAAAAGTGTTTGAAGATACGATGCATGGCACACTGATATGTTGAGCCTGCATTCTTTAGGCCGAAGGGCATTACCCGATAGCAAAACACACCTTGAGGGGCTCTGAAGGATGTAGATTCCTCATCTTATGGAGCCATTCGGATTTGATTATATCTGGAATATCCGTCCATGAAGGAGAGTTCTTCAGAGCCAGTTGTTGCAACAATTAATAGTTCTGTAATCGGAACTGGAGAATCATCCTTAGGAAAATGCCTATTAAGATCCCTAAAATCAATGAAAACTATAATTTTACCATTTTTATTTTTCACTAGGATAATATTAGCCAACCAATTGGGATATTGAACTTCTCTGACGAAGTTAGCATTGATAATCTTATCCACTTGAGCCTCAATTTTGGAAACATAGGTTGGGTGTGTTCTTCTAGAAGCTTGTTTGAATCCTCGATGTTCTTCTAGAAAACCTAAATGATGAGTGGCAACATCAGGATCAAGCTCTGGCATCTCCGTATTGTTCCAAGAAAATATATCATGAATTTTCTTTAAAAAGGAAATATACATCTTCTGCTCTTCAAGAGTCATAGCCGCACTAATTAAAGTGAGGCGTGGATCTTCTTTTGTACCCATATTTATTTCTCTGTGTTCATCCACGGTGGTAGAGATACCCTCTTCAAATATTGGAGGAGTATCCCTGAGATCTTCCTCTTCTTCTTCAACATGTATTATTTCTTCTGTTTCTACTTGCATAGTAGATTATGAAGTAGAATTTTCATGATTATAAGAGAAGTTAAAATTTTCACATCTTGAAGAAGAAGCTTCCATTTTGACCCGATTTATGATGAAGGGCCTTTTTGGGTAATAAAGAGGAGATGATGGATTGAGAATTGACATCATCGTTCAATTTTAACATTTCTATAACTACTTCTGGCCTGGTTGGAGAAGTATATACTTGCTGGATTTCAGAAGATGAAATGAAGACATCTCCATTTGAGTTTCATCATTTCTTGGTGGATCACCACTTTCTCCCATGCTGTTTGGCTTGATTACCGTGATTGACATTATGGGGGTTTCCATAAGATTATTTTGATTTGGATCTATCCTGTCAATTTGACTAATAGACAATACATAAACTGTACTCACATGTGCTAATGGGTTTACTAGAATCTTTTCCAAACCATATGGAGCATTAACTTTGGTAATCTCCTTTGTTGTGGATTCCTCCTTTCCCTTCATGTGGTAGAATTCCACCTCAATGTATTGAGATTCACATTTCTTGAGTAGGGCCTTATCACCATACAATGTCCCAAATTGACCATCAAAACAATATTTGAGGCATTGATGGTATGATGAAGGAATAGCTGCATGTTGTTGTAGCCAGGGTCTTCCAACGAAGATGTTGAAGGCTGAGTCTTGATCAACAACCCTAAAATCTGAATTGGATACAAGATCTCCAAACTGAGTTCTGAGTGTAATCTTGCCCAGTGGTTCTTGTTCATTTTTATCATATCCTTGTAACATCATAGTTGAAGGAGATAAATCAGATTCCGTGAGGCCCAATCGACGAAGTGTACGAATGGGAATTAGGTTAACTCCTGAACCATTATCAATGAAAGATCTTCGGATGTCTACACCATTGACCTTGTGAGATACGTACAAAGGTCTAATATGACCATGCACGACATCATATTTATCTTCATCAGTAAAATATGTTACTGCATGGAATTCTGTAGAATTATTCTCTACATGGTTGACTTCAGCTGTATCAATTTCAGTTTCAAACTCTTGAGGACTCGACAAAGCCTCGATGATTGCCTCCCGAAGATCCTTTGATAAATTCAAAGCATCCAGAATTGATAACATGGCTGTTATTTGGTCCATGTGTTTAAATACATCATAATTTTGATCCAAAGGTCTTCATTTCCCAACATTAACATGCGGTTTAGCAGGTGCCTTGGAAATTGATGCTTTGGAAGTTGATGCATCTTGTACCGGGATAAGAGTTTTTAATACTCCTGATTTTGGACGATTAGACAGATTAGGTAAATTTACTTGCTGAGAGGAAGAATATGGAACCTTCAACCGATCTTCTAGAATAATTGTGCCAGGACCGAGTCTTCCTTGTGTGGAAGAACTTGCTTGTTCTTTTTGAGCTCGTTGATGGGCTCTACCACGAGTTTCTACTACATAAACAGTTCAAGCAGGGGTAGAATTGGAATAGTGGCCTCTGAAAGATCCACGTCTTCCCCTGTATCATGAGCCGCTTGATCTTCCTCTGATTCCTCTGTTTGATAAAGGGAACTCGGGCTCATCAAAATCAAAACTGTGACTGGCATACGGATCTATTAATTGAATCATATTAATAGAACCGAAGATCAACTCTTCATCCAATGAAGACTCTGCCTGATTATCCTATTTAGGTTGTTCCGTTTGGTGGGGCGGTGCCCATTTCATTGAATTTGGTGGCATAAAATCTTCCAGAGTCAAACACAACTTGGGCTTTGACACATACTCATCTTCTTCTGATTGTTCCTCTTTCTATGAATTATGTTGCTTCTTTGAGGATTTTACCTGTGATGAAGAGAGTTTTGTTGTGGCATTCAAGGCTAAAGATACAATTGGCTTCTTCAATTGTGTTCTCAAAATATTATTATTTCGGTTGATCATCTTTCTGACCATCCAATCATCATATATTTGTGCATTTTTGTTCTTGACTTCTTGCCACTCGCCTTCCTCCTCTGTAACTTTAGCGGTAACACATGCTACCTGAGCTGAAGAACCTTTTAGTTTGACATGTCCCAAATCGACCATTTTTTGTAGGAGGTCCTTGAAAACAAAACAATCCTGAATGGGATGCCCCAATATTTGATGAAATGGGAAATAGTTGGGATGATCTTCATCTCCTTCCTTGTTTGGCCTCTTGGGGCTTGGCAATTGAACCAAATTATTTTCCAGAGCCGAAATGAAATAACTAAGAACTTGTTCATTTTGGAAAGACTAAAAATTTCTTTTAAAATCCTCAAATTGTTTTCGTCTTTGATATCTTTGATCATCTTGATGAAACAGCCTTTGTTGTTGGCACTCAGGAGGTGGAGCCCTTCGAAAAGATAAAGGTTTTGAAGTAGAAGAAGGTACAAATACTTGTTTAAGCATAACTATAGCAGTCTCTGCTTTACCCATTCTCCTTCCTGGAGCTGATGGAATTACATGAGATTTATCCTTAGTATTTATAAAAGAATATTCAATCTGTTGAGAGATTGAAGTACGGTCTCGAAACCCTCCTGTGTATTTCACAAGGATCAGTGATGTGCGTAACTCATCACATAAATTTTCCACACAGATTGGAAACAATTCCTCTTGAGGGAGTGCTAAGCTTAGGTAATATGTTAATCCCTTCCAGCGAGCAATGAAATCTGAGACACTTTAATTCTCCCTTTTCTTACAGTTTGTAAGATAAAAAACTGTTGTCTTTGGCAATATTGAGCTGAATTGAAGAAGAAATTGTTGAAGAAGATCCTCCCACCTGGTAATTGACCTAGATTGCAAGCTTGTGTACCAGACAAAAGCAGGTCCTTGTAATGACTGTACAAAACACTTGAGCTTAACTGCTTCTTGTTGCTGAAGGGTTATCATCATAGGATCGCAACGAGAAACAAAATGTTTTATGTTTTTCTATGGGTCTCCTGAACCATTAAATATTGGTAATGTGGTACTTGCAAAATTTGATGTGGGAGGAATTTCATCAACCCATTCAGGGTAAGCTCTCTTCTCCAGTTGAACTAGAGCATGCTTTCCCTCCATAGCTTCTAACTGAGCTGTTAATGACTCAATAGTAGTTATTAACTTTTGATAAGCATCCAGTTGAGCTTGGACCTGAACAGGTGCAATGATTGGAGCTTGGAAAAATGTGGTGGTTGGTGCTGCAATTGATGGTAGCACCAACCACTGTTGTTGTACTTGAACCATAAGATTAGACCTATGAGGGTGTTCTGATAGAGGAATATATTCTTGATCCATCTCAATAGATGCAATAAATTCCTTTGGCTGACTGACTCCAGCATGCTTAGGAGGAAGACTACCCTGAAGTAGTTTTGCATTCATCATCCTCAATTCATTTATTTCTTCCTCTTGTTGTGCAAATCTTTGCTCCAGTGAGAGCGATTGGCCTTTTCCAGAGGAAGGTTATGTAACCTGATTCTTTTCTTTCCCCTTGTTGGATCCCTTTCGGAGAGGGGGAAGTGGGTTACTTGAAGGATTACCTAGGTTCTGAGTAATCATTTTATTTTGTGTAGGCACACCTTCTTCATTTGTGTCTGTACATACAAATTCTTGATCAGGAACCTCTTCATCTAATCCCTCCGAGTGAGCCTCATCTGGTGGATCAACAACTACAGCATTGATGACATTAATTGATGCATAATGCATTGCATCCATTCTATCGGAATTTATACGATATTGTCTTCTTCCATTTCCTTTATGAGACATTGCCTTTTGTTGATTCGATCCCTCAAGATCTTCTTGAAGAATTGTAATTTGGAGGGAATCTTCTGATAATTTGGTTCTTCGTTCCGCTTGAGGCTTCTTCCCCAATCGAGATAAGACTTACATTTTCTGAGGGAGGGATTGAGGATTTGAAAAAGTCCTTAGTCCAGTGGACTGGGGATATTCCTCTTGTCTTTTCTTAACTCCTCAAATCCTATTTGTTGATTCTGAGGGTTTGGTTAAATGAGTCCCTAGTCTGGAAAGCTGGGGTGGTTCATGACATGCTATATCCGAGACTTTCTTGAAATCTCTCATGATCTTATGGACCTTCGTCTGGAAATTAGCTGGATGCATCAACCTGCGTCCACTTTTATCACCAGGCTCAAAAGACCATTGGATGATTTCTGACACTTATGTCACTTGGTTATGTGCCTGCTCCAAATGAGAAGCATGTTCAATATTCTTGTTTTCTTGATGCAGGAGTAATTCAAAAACTTGTTCTCTGTATTCTTGATTTTGAGAAGAACTAGTTGAGGCCTGTTCTTTGGAAATATTTCGAATACAAACAAAACTCATTGACTATGGCCGGGCATGGGCAATAACATTGCATGAGACCATTTTCGACGGGCTTTGATGACTGGAGAGTATAGTGAAATGTAGCGCTCCATGAACACCCCATCCCCTGATATGAATACCATATGGGGCATTGGAAGTTAACTGTCGCAATCTTCTTAGTGCCCCAAGGCATGAATGCTGAAGGGCTCTCTGCTGCCTTTCAGCATTCGAATATTGAGAAACTGAGAGAGATTACACGTCAATTTGGCGTTGTAACCCTTCTATTATCTTGATGTGATTTTCATATTCATCATAAGATAATATTTTCAGTTTCAACTGACAAAGAGTTTTACATATGTTGAGATGAATATCTTGAATTCCATCTTCTATCAACATCTCTGGAATATCATACTGAGAGTTCACTGATGATAAAAACATGAATGCTAATTCACCTTTTCCAGTTGTTTTCTCATATTTAGTACTTCCTCTTTATCATTTAATGAAGATTATTCTACCTGATTAGACCAGAGTTGGTGCTTCCTTGTTACTTCATCGGATTCAACAAGATTGGTAGAGAAATAACTGATTATACTAGAAGATGCATGACTTAGGGGTGGTTCGGAGAATGAGCTACACCCTGGGATATCTTCTGATTGAGAAAGTATTTCACTTATTAATGGTAAAGCATCAGAAATGACTGGCTTCACATTTTCAAGTGCCTCAAGATTAGAGGGCTTTCTTGTCACTACATTGTCTGTTGGATAATTTTCCAAGCAATGTGAATCACTACTGCGGATAGGACTTTTACATCGAAATTCATCATCATGGGGAGGACCACCATGGTGGGTTACAGCAAAAGATGAAACATTTTGCTCCTTGGCCTTCTGACCACACAGAGGGTTCATGTGGCTCTCATCTGAAGATGAAACTTCGAGATCGACCTAATTGTCATGAAGCAATCCTTCATGAGGAAGTATCTGATGCAGACCTTCGGAATTAATGTTCCCACTATTCGTAACTGAGAGAGCAGAATCTTGAGTTGCAACAGATAGTTGTCTGAGTGCATCAAGAACTCCAGCATTGAGTAAGGCCTTGTTACAGATTGGCCCTTGATTTCTTGACTATGATGGGAGGGTCTTCTTCTTAGATGCCTTCTTACTCAATTTGACAGGTGTATGTGCCTGCTTAGGAGAAATGATTAGGTTATGCTGATTATCTCCACTCAAACCAGGTGTGTGTGCCTGAATTGGTTTTGTGTATGATATGGGGGAGTACTCCCCACAGCCCTCTTGGACTGGAACAGATGTGTTTGTCTGTTCCGGAGTGAATTGTTGGTGTATCACTCCATTGGTAGGGATAGATTTATGTGTCTTTCCCTGAGATGCTGCTGAAGTTGTTATAATATCCTGGCAGGCATCCAGGATATGAGCAGGGAATTGCTTCTGCTTTTTCACCATTGATAGAATATGCTTGGTGACCTCAGCTGCCGGAATGGGGATATACGTCCATTCTGTGCTCTGTGCAGGTGTGTGTTCCTGCTCCTGTTCTCCTTTTCCTATCATTGAATCCTGAAAGTACTCAAGTGTGGGGGCAGAGAGTTGAGTGTGCCTCTTGTTTGTCGCTGGAGCTTTCCATCTGACTTCTCCGAATGCTACAACATGAGACTGTTGGTAGGATTGGTCAATACTAGCAGGTGTATGTGCCTTCTGATTGCAATCCACCGAACGTGGTTGATGATCCTCCTTCAACCCTGACAGATGAGGCTGCTGGCAGGATTGATGAGTGTAAGAAGGTGTATGTGCCTATTTATCAGTTGTCAACACATTGGGTTGGCGGGATCCATCTCATATAGTCAGAAGAGCCTTCTGACTAGCCGATGATTTATAGACATGTGTATGTTCTTCTCTATAGTACTCCACCGGACTTTCCTGGTGGGATTAGCGTGCTGCTGGCAGACGAGTCTCCTGGATAGCGGGATTAAAACGGATAGGTGTGTGTGCCCATTCGTTTCTTGCCACCAAGATAGGTTGGTGGACTTCTCCAGAAATGGATGAGATAAGAACCTGCTCACTATTAACCAGTTTTCACCTCTGGTGGTTCGTCTTGCCTGATCAGGTTCGAGGAACCTGAGTCGAACACCTGGAGATGACACCCTCATCATGTTGAGGGCGCACTGCCACATGAGTCTGGCGGCGATTGTTGATGGGAGCCCTCAGGAAGGACTCCTGTCTCCTTTAATTATGGCCCTAAAGGACTTGCTCATTTCCCTCCCCTGAATATGGGAGTGAATGGTGATTTTTTTGTGGGGATAATGACCTAAAACGGTTGGAGACGGTGGTTGGAACCACCTACTTCTTGATCGTTGATCGTCATTGTCTGGATGACCAGGTTGAATTATTCACTTGAAGGGCTTGTTGATCAGCCTCCAATGTTGGAATGGTGTTGTGTTGACGATACTCCTTAACCAGTGCATTTGATACCCAGTGTTGAAGATGCTGAGTAGGTTATATTGTCCTCAGAGTGGATGACGATCAAGTAGGATTAGCAGCAGATGCATTCACAATAGAGGTTTTCACAGCAGAGGTTTTCACAACAGAGGCATTCACAGACATGAACTTAAGAAAATCCATTCTTTTAATGCAGAAGATCTTCAAATAGAGTGCCTATTTGATATAAAAAACATAATCAAGATAAGTTCGGCTGCGACATCTTTTGTATGATCACATATGTTATTGATTGTCTTGTTGGCCCTCTCATTGAGTTTAAATAGGGGCCTAACAAATAGGTAAAACATCACTTTAACTTGGTTAAGGATTCATGTCAGGTTCACCATTTTTTTCCTCTGGAATTGGGGATGACCTCATTGATTGAAGGATCAAACATTACAATCGGTTTCTAACGGGTTAGTTCATATAATCGGAAACATCCAGTGATTCCATATCCATTTGGACCTACTTTCCAAAGGTATGCGCTCATTAGTTGTGGACTGATGAGGCTTAGGAATTTTCATTGGTCGAGAGGATGGGAGGTCGGACACATCACCCCTTTATTAGGGGAATTATTTTCTACTCCGGGACTCTCTTGAAAGATTTAAGTTATGTTCATGAATTATTATTACATTACCAAGTATAAAATGATCTTTCCTTTAGATCTGACAATCAATGATTAAATATGTAGGAAATTTAGAGAATATTTTATATGTATTCGAGGTTATTCATCGATAGAGAATCATCTGTATTTGTTAGAGATTCTTGGTCAATGGTATCCTTCAACACATTATATAATAGTCTCTTGGTCATTATTATAACCATGATGGTTTTAAAGCCAATCAGTGGGGCACTTGAAGTTTATTGTCATTCAGAAGGACATATATTATTTTAGAGTTGGGATCGTACCCGCAGATGGTCTACCTACGTATCCTTTGTTTAGAAAAGGAATCATAACACACATAGTTCGAGTATGGGAGTATGATGTTTATGATTGATGGCTCAATGAAAGATGTCATAATTACTTTTACACTCTAAGCTCACGTGAGTCATGATCGATGTGAAAAACAAGAGGTATTGGTAAAACCAGACAATTGTGCCATGAAAGATGAAATCATAAGAAATGATGTGGGGTTGATTATGTATGACTACCCAAATAGATGAAGATTAACATTTAATTTAGGGAAGAAATCCAGGAATAGGATCCATAAAGGTATATGTAATTTATGGAGATTTGAATACTCTAATCTTGGGGCTTACTCCTAAGGAAGATTCCCAAGTTAGGAGGGGACTTATGATTGGATTTTACTCCTGAGAAGGAAGCCTAGATCAAAAAGTAAATTACGACTGGTTAAGAGAAATTAAGACTAGGGAATTCTCTTGAGAAGGAGGTCTAGGTTAAGCGATTTGAGAAATTAAGGGACTTGGGGCTTACTACTAAATAGGATGCCCATACATGAGACTAGGGCTTACTCCTGAAAAGGAAGCCCAGGTTAAGAGAATTATGGTTGTGGCTTACTCCTAAGGAGGATGCTCGGATTCTTGGGAACTTTGAGACTGGGGCTTACTCTTGAAAAGGAATCCCAGGTTAATGGAATTATGACTGGGGCATACTCTTAAGGAGGATTCCCAAATTAGGGGACTTGGGGATTACTCCTGAAAAGGATGCCCAAATTATTGAGGACATGGGGCTTACTCTTAAGGAGGATTCCCAAATCAATTAAAATATGGACTGGGGCTTACTAGTGAAAAGGAGACCCAGGTTAAGGATTCTCCCATCTTGAAGGATGAGGTTTAATGAATGAACTCTCTAACTTTAGTGATGTAAATATGTGTAAATCACTAGGTTTTGAGATATGTTCCACAGAATTCCTTTCAGATAAGGAAACCAACAAGGAGATCATTACATAGATGGATTTGGAGAGAGTTCTAAAGGCTTAATCCTGAAGAGGAGAGGTGGATAGGTGTAAGAGAGGTGAAATGGGCAAGAAGGGCACCCAAAAAGATAGGGGCGCGCAAGTACTTCATGGGAGCGCAAGTATTGCGTGGGCACTCAAGTTTTAGTCACACAAGTATACTTGTGTGACACATGGGTACTTGCGCGCCAGCTAATCCATAGGGTAGAATTTGGGCGAGGCTTGGCTCAAGCCTTTTATCCTAACCCTGGAGACTTCCAGAAGAGAAGCGCGCAAGCTATGACGAAGGAGTAAGGTGGCGCACAAGTGTGTCCATTTCCCCTATGGGATGGCCACCTGCGGCGTGCAAGTATTGATGAATTTAAACACTTAGGCCTTCCTCCCTCTCTTTATATCTTCTGTTCTAGGTAAGAAATTACCTTAGAAGTTTTTGAAAGCTTTGAGAAGAGACTAGGGCGCCAGGAGCTCAAATATGAGGTTCTGGAATTTTTCCATCCTTTAAAAGGGGGGGCCCACAGGGGTATTTATAGGCTAGAGAGACCCTGGGAAAAATTTCAATGAGGGTGCGCAAGTCACCTTCATGACCATCTGGCGGCGCGCAGTTGTACTTGCTCGACTATGAGGGAACTTGCATGACCCAAATGGAAAAGAACCTTTGTTCATGCCAATGTCAATTTTTGATGTTTTCTTCAAAGGATGAATCAATTTATGGTAAGGTATTTCCCTTTTCATTCATTTAGACTCTATTACGGAAAGGAGTGTCAAAAAAATTTTACTTGTCCTCAATGATAATAGCCCATTTTGAAACCATTTATTGTAGGCCATGTTAATCTATGTAGTTTTGTTCGGATATTGGATAAACTTCTTTGGTTAGACAATGTTTTGTCCAAGAGATGATAGGGAATATTTGGTTTATTTATTAGATAATTTTGATGACATAGATCTTATATAAATCTTGTTTTTATCATTATCATAGATCATTAGTGTTTTTAGTTTGTGTTTAGTGTTCATAAAAGTCAAACCTCGTATAGGTTATCAATGAATTGGTAGGAAAGAGAATATTTCTCCTAATTTTATGGGACATTTTAATGGTTTCATAAGGTGGGGAAGGTGGATTACCATTTTTCACTGACACGGATATATAACATGTTCTATGTATCGCATCAATGGAAATATATTTCTGATCCATCTAATATTTAGAGTTGGAATGGTCTTTATGTTGAGCTTAATTTATCTATGACTGAACATCCAGTTCGAATAGTTTATTTTGAGACAAAGATACTTCATAGGAGGATGATACCTTTGGCCTCTATGTTATGGTATCAAGGTTTTTATATTCATGAGACACAGGAGAGGGAGATCCTAATGAGAGGGGAGTGGCCTCATCTTTTTTATATAGAAACTTATTGATAGGATTTCTACGGATGGAATGTTTCTATTGGGGGGAGGTTGTAACATCCAGTTAAAAAAATTTAGGTACTCCTTGAACCTTATTTTTATCATTCTTTGGATGGGTCTTGTCTAGTTTTGCTTCAAGATAATTTTAGAAAATTTTGGATGTTTCTAGGATATGCATGGTTGGTGCAAATTTTTTCCAAACCTTGTGCCACCTTAGTGAAAACCATGAAACCTTGTAACATAGGGGTTTCATGGTTGTCACATGGTTTGAAAACATGTTCACCCACCTAGTAAAAACTATGCACTCTTGTAGAGGATGACACAGTTAGGGAACATAGTTTGTCTAACCATGTGGCCCTGTATAGTTCACCATACGTGTTGGATATTTTATTTCCAATAATAAAAAAAATAATAATTAACCCCTTTTTAATCCCCCTCTCAACCATTTTTTATCCTGAAATTAATTCCTATGTTTTTTTATTCTCTAAAATTCTAATTTTATCCCTTCCAACACACTTCCTTAGAAGATCAAAGCATGGAAGATCTCGTTCGATCTCATTCGTATAGGTCAGTCTCTTCTCATGGTTCTTCTCGTACTCTCCCTTTCAATCCTCCTTAGAGAGTCTTAGAGGATCATATTATTAATGGATCTAAACTCCATTATTTTGAATATTTATTCTAGGTTTGATTTCTTGATTTATGGTTCAATCATTCCTCATTGGAAAATCTCATTGTAGGTGTTGTGCATTGTGATGTCTATGATAAAATGTTTGTGGTTCCATTAAATATTGTCCATATGATTAGACCATTATTTGCCTAGTTTTTTAAAATATATTTCAATTAAATTATGAAAATCCAAATTGATATAATTTGTAATGGTTATTTTAATTGGCGTGGAACTTTTGGAAAAATGCCCAATTCCTATGGAATTTGAATTTGGAGTGTATTTGGAAGTTATTGGAATTGATTAATTTATTTGAGAATTATTTATGTAAAATGGATTAAATTTAAATGAATAAAACCAATGATTTGTTTTCTTTTGAAACGTCAAAAAATTATGAAAAACTAATTTTTTTGGTTTTGAATTTGAATAGGCATTTGGAAAGGGAAAATTGGTCAATTTAATTGTAAATGATGATTGGTTTGAAATAAGATTATTTCCACTTTTTTAATTTATTTATTAATCCCCTATGATCCTGGGTAGTCAAAGGGTTATTTTCAACAAGAATTATAGGATGGTTATTCCCTCTAAATTTATTGATGATGAAAACTCTAAGAAAAACCTAGTTAGGAATGATATTATTCTCTATGGGTTGTTGATGAATCCTATTCATCTAGAGCCTAAGGGACATGTGTTCACATATTCTCAAGATCACATATATGAGTTGTGTGAGTATCCTATAACTAGAAACTATTATACCATAAGAAAGGTGACCATGATGATTGTTTTAATTATTTTGAAATATATTCCATTGATTATGAAACTATTTTTGAAGACACTTGATTTAAATAAACTATTTTAGATAAAAAAATTATTTACGCCATGTTTAATATGTTTTCTTTCATTTTCCAATGAAATGTTTTTTTTAAATAAAAAAATCTATTCCCATGACCTATTTTGTAAAAAAAAGAAAGAATAATTTTGTTTATTATTATTACAACTTTTTGTGGAACACATGTTCAGACCCTATTGGGGTTCTAGATCACACCCTACCTTTTCTATTGGCAGTTTATACATTTACTTCTACTTGTTCTAAGAAAAGGGAAATAACCTCTTGTAGGAGGTGTATATTCTTAATCATTTGGGATTTGAGTTATGTATCCCTTGGGTTGTTTTTGTTTATCATTCTAGTTTCTGATCACTTTAATGATGTACTACTTTGGGTTTGGATATACCTATTTGGTTTCTGGTACTTTCTCCTTATGAAGTTTTGAGTATACTACCTTGTATATTTTATATATCACTATTTTGGGGAAAACTTTTTTCCTCTTTATATGGTATTATTATAAGTTCTTGTCATCAACCAATGGGGATTAAGAATGACCTTCAGATCATGTTTGTTCTGGCTCTTTTATCAAGTATCAAGGTATTTGGGATGTTTTGATGAAAATAATGGAGAAAAAATGGTTATGTGCTCATGGAGTAAGATATTTGTTGTCATGGATGGATCATATGAGATGAAATGATTTTTCCAAGTAAACAACACCATTATATGTGTTTGGGTGCATTTTTGAAGTGATGGAGTAAGTGAAACATGATATTTATCATGAAGATGGTTTTAGAATAAGCCAAGTAGGTTAGAATATTCTTATATAATATAGGGGGTCTATAAATGGGTTTCAGTGAAGTCGTAGTGATATTTTTGTATGATTAAGTGAAACAGGGAGCTAAAATTATGTTTTATTATTGTGAATTCCATTGCAAGTTTCATATTCTCTAAAATGAACTAGAAATGGGAAACATTTCACAGTGTACATCATTACGTCAGGCATTATAGAGGTGATGGTAACTATTTCATGGTCAAGAGGGAATAATTCCATAGTGGACCATGATAAGGAAAATTTTAAACATCAAAATATCCAGGTTTAATGGGATGTAAAGTCTTGTAGGTTGTGGTTCATAGATTCAAAGTTCTGATTGTACATACATGTGTCCTATAGGATGAAAAAAATTCATAGTGTACATGATTTCTATAGATAATATGGATTTAGTATAATTTGAATTAATTTAATCTTATCATTATATTTATAGTAATTTCACTTAACATTTTTGATGGATTTGGAAGACTCATTTATAGGTTACTCATGATGGTCTAACTTAGAGAAAATCATGGAGTTATTTTATAGAAAATCAAGGAGATATCTTAAATAAATTCTGGGGGATATTTTGAAAATCATTCACATTAATGATTGGTAAATATTTTATGGCATGTTATTATGGTGTAAAATTTAATTGTGTAAGATTAAATTATAAATAATGATATAAATTTCATGGATGTATCTTTGAATAATATTTATTTGATCAATTATAAAAATACTAAGAGATTAATTGGTAGAAAATAAATGTTTTATTAAGGATAGAAAATTTTTATATATTTCATTTTGAAAAAGAAAATTTCTGATATAATCATTGTGAAATATTTTAATAGATATTTTTGGATATATAATTAAGGTTCCCTGGATAGAAATATTTTGTTTTGACCACCACATGTTTAACCATTACATGAGAGATATTAATGTAATATTTAAATCATTATGGAAATGACACAAGGCATGTGTACTTAGTGATAATTTATTTATTGATTCTATGTTTATTGTGAGTATAGACTATATATTTGGATGATATAGATACGATAAAAATAATAAAATATTATGGTTCATACTACTCATATCTAGAACATTGATAGAAAGGATATTTAATGGGAGATCATTGATATAATCATAAAAGTTCAAAAGGGTGAAAGAAGATTCATATTGGCAGCGAAAGTTCCATTTAAATAAATTTACCTAGTCTATATTCTGAACTTATAAAAAATTATTCAATAAATATTTTGTGGAGGAAAATGATTCAACTATATTAATATTGATTTTATTACATCAAACATGGAGAGTTATGAGGTATCATGGTGGAGCCCATTGGATTATCAAAATATGAAATAGTTTATGTGTTCACAACTATTTAATCATGATTATCATGGGGAAATCTTCATGACTTTAAATATATCCCACCCTCTTTAATGCAATGCATTGAGTAAGAAAAATTGAATGTGATCTTTGATGAGCTGTGATCTTTCCCAAAATTTATTATTAGGGTAATGAACCTCACCATGAAGTGAATATTTCCTAACCTTTATATCTATGAAATATTTTTTGATAAGGAATGTGGTACACTATAACATCTTCATGTGTATGCTCCTTGGATGTATCCCTTTTTGGAGAACTAAGTAAATCATCAATATCACATGTAATTTAATTTTATTATATAATTTATATGTTTTTTATTTCATTCAATAGATATATAGATTGAATAAAATTCTTATTAATATGGGAATAATATATAATAACATGTGATAGTTATAGGGGAAAATATTTATTTTATAAACACCCAACTTCAACCTCCTCTTAGGGTAATTTGGGTCTCACATCATAAACTGATTTTCCACAAAAGTGGTATTATAGCATATATGTTTTAACTTATTTGTAAATATGATAAATATATTTTTTTATTGGTTGTACACATGGATTCAATTATAAATCCTTAAGTTATTAATAGTTCTTTAATGGATGGAGGAAATGGATGGTTTGTAATCCAGAGGCTGTTGGTGATGAATTCATAAAATATATACATCATAATGATATTTTTAATAAATGTAATGATTTTTTTGATGAAAACATATAAAATATCATAGATTAATCAATTAACAATGAGTTATGATAACGATAAAGGATTATGAGAGATATATCATATATACCCAAGGTACCTATTCTTCTTGGTTTGACATGGGATGGTGATGGCATGGCATGAAGGTTCATTTTTTAGAAGATTTGAGCTTGGATCCTAGATATTGGTGATAGTAGAGTTCAGATGACCTCAGATCCATGATTTTTAACTTGAATCACGGTGGAATTGGTGTGGATGGCGATGTAGAAAAAAACCCATAGATTCGGGAAAATATAACGTTACATGACTTGTAATCAATAGATAAACACCATGTGGGACCCTCTGTGTGGCACTAAGGTTTTCATAGAGAAGAAAAATCTCACACCTTATGTGACCTGGGTTAGAGGATCAGCGTGAATCTCTTGGGATACATGGGAAAGGGTATGTTGGGGTGCATAGACACAACCAAAGTAACCAGAATTATCTATGTACTCAAACATAGTGTACACAGGCATAATATATTGTACATGGGTTATTATATGAGCATGTTCATAAGTACATGGGTATGGAAAGACCACATGATAAGGGTTTTCGAATACCACTCCTTGGCTTGTATACATACTTACATGTTGTGTGAGGTAGTGACACATAAGTGGACAAAGTCTAGAATTGTCGTAGACTACCTAGTACATGTAAAGTACCCCCTTTGAGGGTGTATTACACCCATAATTACTTCAATAAGGACCATATTAGTTGAGTGTGTTCCCTTTGCCTGTCCCCTCAAGCGTACAGTGTGGAATTACATCTAAAACTCTTTATTGTTGTCCCCTCTTCAAGATGAGTACCGAATTTAGTTTGTGGTGTCCCACCGTGATACTGTAGTATAATATTATATTATTCCTTTTTATACCCTATGTGGGGTTCATGGAATCAATGTGACCTCCTTACACAATGTTTTTATCCCTTATCTTGTAGGAAATCTCAATAGGGTTCATGGTATCTTTAGCATATGATCTGCTACATAGTCATTTGATTGAGATTTGGCTTGTGGTGTATCCCATTGGTCATGGGTGTGATCCCCTATTTATGGATCATGATCGTTAGAGACCAGTGGGTTTTATTAGGTGGGTTACAATAGTTTTGACCACTTGGATGAGTGTCTCTAGTTATATTATGGATGATGGAGTTAGTTCTTCAGTATTGGGCATGGCCTAAAATCTTCAATAAGAATCCTATGGTTGGAATGTATTTATCCCATTTATCTCTTTCAATATATTATTTCTAGACTCTGATTGTGGGATAATATAATTATTCATGGATTGGTTTTAGTTTTTTAATATTTCATTATTGTATGGTCTTTGAGTTATGTCTGTGTGTGTAGTAACATTAGGATAATTCCTCCCATGTGAGTGATATATCTACTCAGCACTGGTCTCTATCCCCTGGAAAATTGAAGGTGGACTTGGGGTAGTCATGGATTGAGCTCCGACAGGTTGAGTCCTGATGGGGTGGTATCAAAGGAGTCATTTCTACCTTAGGCCCACACTATATGAGATTGTATTGGGTTTTATGTTAATTGGGTTTAGTGTTTTATGTTTTTCTTTCAGGTAAAGGACTCTGGTGTTAGTGTGGTGGTGAATGTATCAATACCCTAGGGATCTGATCACCTACCATTCGACTCGGTACATGTAGAAATTGGTTGTCGAGAATAAATTTGTATATGAATTATATAGGAATGGGTTGTGGTTTCAAAGTACTTTTTGATTCATCTCCCCATATATCATCTTTGGCTATGGTAAATCATTTTTATTTCCTAATGCCTTCATGAAGATAGTCATCTAGGATTCCACTACGTGATGATGGGGATGATCCACCCAGTGATGATGCTTTAGTAAATTGGCTTGTACAGAAGATAACACCTTTGTTATTAATAGTTATACCACCACCCATTGAGTATAAATTAAAACCAATAGTACATACTAGGGACACACTCAGGATGAGTGTTCTACATGAGTTCCAAATGAAGTAACCTCTCATGTTTGAGGGTGATCTAGATCCCCAGGTGTCCAAGGAGTGGCTAGAGGCAGTTACTTGAGTTTTCTTTCTTCTGAGGAAAACTATATATCAGATATAAATCCTTATGGTGCGTGTTCTTTAGGTCTTCGCGAGGTTATGGTAGCTTTTGGTGACTCGGTCACATGATAAGACAAATATCTCAGGCTATTCCATCGAGCATCTCTTTCAAGAAAAGTTTCATCTATCAATGTTGTGATTAGTGTGCATCTAGGAGCTTCTCCACCTACATTAGGGTAGTATGACCATGGAGGAGTATTTATTAAGGTTCAGTAATCTCTCATCGTAATCTATGGATATGGTAAGATATCAATTTTAAAAATCTCAGACCTTGGATTAGGGATTATTCTGAGATATCATGGATGAATATATTTCTCTTTCCATTCCCACCTATGTTGGGGTACTTATGTGCGCTTTAATAGTGGAGAGATTATGGGTAGAGAAAATGATGATAGTGGGTGCTTGTAGTGGGATCCTAGGAGGTCAGACCTCATTAGATTGTAGGTGATGGATTTCATAGGGATCTGGTTATGTCATATGCTTTAGGATATGATCCCATGACATGGGATCAGTGGCCCAAGGCTCTCAGGAGGTCTCAAATCAACTAAGGGAGTGGTTGTGTTTCTATTATGCTAGTCAGAGACATCTTGTATGGTATTTTTTAACTAGTCATACATTTGATCAGGATATGGTTGATGAACCACCCATTTATATATAGTACAAGGAGTAGGGAGTTATATAGGGTGGAGGATGTGGAAAATGGGTTGGTCATGTAGAAATAGGTGGTCATAGGTTTGATCTATTTCCACCACTACCCCCTGGTGGTCCACACCATGATAAGGGAGCTTAGGGTTAGGGATGAGGCCATCTATAGGCTATAGATACCTATGAACCTAAGTCTATAGGGATTATATGAGGAATGATAATTATCTTTTATAGCTTAGTTGTAATGATGATATAAGAAGGTGTGAGTAATTCCTTCTTTTCCACTTCTCTAGTTTGGGGATTAGAGATTCAAGTTGAGACATTGGATTGACCATTGTTTTAGGAGACTCTTAAAGGTGGGGAATCATTGAATTCACACTTCTGTCAACAATTTTATTAGACACTTGTAAAAAAGATAATTATATGGGTTCTCTTTTTAGTAGCGATGATGCCTTATGATGTCATGTTAGGTATGGACTCACCATCAACAGTTCAGGGTCAGATTGACTATTTGAGGAAGAGGATGCAATGTGTCTATAGTGATGGAATGATGTTTTCTTTTTTGACTAAAAAAGGAAACCCTAGAAGAGTAGGACGGTCCCAGGAATAAGAGAGTGTAGCTAACTATATAAAATATTACTTGAAGGACTCCTGGAACAATGGTTTCAATGGGCTACCAATTCTTTACGGTGGTGGTAGAGTATGAGGATGTATTTTTCTAGGACATTCCAGGCTTACCTTCTCATTGATAGTAATAATTATCCATTTAATTACACCCTAGTATTTATATTATATCAGTACCATCATTTGATATGGTTACCATAGAGCATCAAGAGCTGAGGGTGTAGTTGGAGAACCTGCAGAAGAAGGGATTCTTGAGACCCATTGTTTCCCCTAGGAAACCCCAGTGTTGTTCCACAAGAAGATATATGGGAGCTTGAGGTTATGTGTTGTTTATCAATTCTTGAACAAGGTGAGTGTGATAAATTAATATCCACTACATGGGATTGAAAACCTCTTCGATTAGTTGAGAGGTGTGTCATGGTTCTTTAAGATTGACCTCAGATCAGGCTATCACTAACTATGAGTACAAGATGAGGATATACTGAAGATGGCATTTAGATGTTATGGTCACTATAAGAAATTGGTGATGCCTTTCATCATGAATGAAAACCCTGAAATTTTTATGGGACTCATAAACAATATCTTTCATCTTTTCATAAAGCGTTTTTTTGGTGGTCTTCATTTATGATATCCTATTGTACTTAGTGTCGAAGAGGAGCATCTGAGACACATGAAGATGGTATTAGATGTACTCTAAAACCATCAACATTAACAAAATATCTTGAAGTTCCTATTTTGGATTTGATACGTCCACTTACTAGGATATATCCTCATATATTTAGGATTGGTGGTGGATCCAATGAAGGTTGGGGTTGTTCTACCTTGGGATCCACCCAAGAGTGTTACCGAGGTGCCGAGTTTCCTTGGGTTGGTAGGGTACGATCAGATTTTTTTACCTAATTTTTCTTGAGCTGCAACACCCTTTATAAATTTCATTTGAAATGGGTAGCCTTTCATTTGGATGGAAATGTTCTAAAAAAAATGGAGTTGATGGAGAGGTTGACGAGCACCCCCATCTTGAGATTGTCAGAGAAGGGTGTCGAGTACATAGTGTTCTGTGATGCCTCAGGGACTAGACATGGCAGTTTTATGATGTATAGGTAGACAATAATTTCCTATGGGTTTGTTAAATTGAGGCTACATGAGCAGAACTAAGCGAATCATGATATTAAACTGGTGGTGGTAGTCTTCACCCTAAATATGTGGTGACACTACCTTATGGTAAAGTGGATTGTAATATACTCTTACTATAAGAGTCTCATGTATATCTTCTTTCAAGAGGATAATAACTTCATATAGAGGTGATGTCCATAGTTCCTACAGGATGATGACATTGAAATTTTCTATACTCCTAGGAAGGGAAACATGGTGGAAAACTCTCTCATCATGAGATATTGTTCTCAGTTCTTGGTTGAGGCATCAGAGCGGATATCCCTATTTTAGTGGTACTTTATGGATAGAAATGATGCTCCATAAATTCCATTTATGGTTTTTACCCCACTTCATTTATGGGACATTAGGAAATATCATCAAAGAGATACCAATTTTGAGAACTTTTGTACTCTTATATCCAATAATGTGATCCTAATAGATTTTTGATGGTGGGAAGCATGTTATCCTTTGCATAAGATAGATGATGCTACCATTTATGTTGTTAGAGGCGGTGATACTGGATTTTAATACATACATTTTTTAGGTACATCCAGGTGTGGAAAATATGTACCATGACCTCTGAAAATGGCTTTTGTGGCTAATAATTAAGAGTTTAATTATTGAGTTTATCTCTCGATTCGTCACTTGTCATCCAATAAAGGATAAGACTCATGTTCCAATAGGTTTATCTCAAATACTTGAGGTTCTAAAGTAGAATTGGGATCAAGTATTCATGTACATTATTATGGTGATACCACATATTTCCAATGGACAAGGTTTCATCAGGGTGATCATAGATCGAATCACTATGTCTGCCAAATTTCAACATATTTTAGGGAAATTTTCAATAGAGAGATCAAGATAACTATACATTTGATAGATAGTCTAGCTTGATGGAGTTCCCTCAATAATAATTTTTTACCATGATTCTCATTTCACTACATGATTATGAAAATGATTATTGGAGTAATTTGGGAATTAGATGCATTCAAGCACAATGTTTCACCTCCAAACAGATGGAAAGCCTGATCTGACCATTCATGTCTAGGATGAAATGATTTGGGAATGAATGTAGGATTTTTTTTCATAGTTTTATGGATTATCAACCATTGGTGTAGTTTTCATACAAAAACATCTAACATTCCACCATTGGTACATACCAATGAAGGCCTTTTATAGGCAACCCAACAGGTCCCTACCTTTTTTGTTTGATAAATGTGAGTTAGAACCCATTGGTCTAGATTGGGTGCTTGGAATGACAGATAATGATTAGATCATCCAATAGAGTATGAGGACTACATAAAACCATTATAATTCCTATACAAACCAACAATTGTGGGACTTTGGAGTTTGAGGAGGGAGACCATGTGTTCCTGAGGGTCTCACCTCAACATGGATTATAGGGACATGACTGGGGTGAAAAGTGATCTCTAAGGTTCATTGGCCCTTTCCAAAAAATGTACGTAGTTGGTGAGATGGGTTACCACATAGCTCTACCACCACATTTAGACTGGGTACAAGATGTCTTCCATGTGTTGTATCGAAGGAGTTATATGTGTGACCTATCACATGTTATGCACTGGGGTGAGCTATACATCGAGGATGTGGATACCTTTTCTGAGTACTCGATGAAGACAGTGTATCATTAGGATTGTATCTTTCATGGGTGATCTATTTACTAGTGCATGTTTTATGGCTACACAGGAGCCTTCAAGAGAGAACCTAAGATCCAGAGACACAGATGTAGCACAATACCGTCATCTTTTTTAGTTGTTTTTTTATTTTTAGGAAAAAAATACCTAAGGTTGGGAGAATAAAATGGATTTTATTTTTTAATTTATTACTTTATAATATAATATGGATTATTTTTAGATCAATGTATTGCGACAATGTGAGATTTTGAGTCTTACTGAGCCCAAAATTTATATTTGGACAATATTAAAAATATTAATTGTCATGCATGTGTAGTTTTCCAGAAAAAGTTGAATAAATATTAAACAGTGTCTCAGATCAGAAATATAATTCCATAATTGAGTTTAGAGGGTATTATTTACCGTAGGAATGATATAATATTTTTCAGTATCAGGCATTTTGATAAATTACAATCATGAGAAAAATTAATTAAATAATTATATTTAGTTATTAATTTTATTATGTTTGATGTAGTGATCCATTTTTTCCCAATAAGTACATAGTTATGATAAGATCCTTGTGTTTTCCACATAACCATAGAGATCTAGAGGATCATTGTAGGAGAGAGCTTTTAGAGGATGACATTGTATCAGATCAAGGTTGAGGATCAGTGTGCCATCAGAGTTTCTGGATATCACAAATGATAATGAAACATGAGAATTAATCATCATCAATCGATCCAAAATTCATGTAGGATGTTTGATTTTTTTTTTATATTAAAAAAATTTATCCCAATCGAATACATATCAATTCCACAAACAAGAATTGATTCGTGCATCGATGGTTAATTTTATTTAAAGTTGATTTATTTTTTCATGTTTTTTATTCCCCTGTCATTTTTCAAATACTTCCACAATGTCTTGAGAAAAAAATAAATAAAGGTCGAGGTTTATTCCTCAAATATTGTGATTTCTATATTTTTTCCCTATTTCATAACACAATAATCACGATATAATTCTTTTGCCCATGGTATGATGAATAATGTGTATATAATCATTGCATGATAGTTCTTTAAAACAATGATCAATATCATGGGTGTGGTTCATGATATTGGGTATGAATGAAGTGTGATGATGAAGGAGTATGAACATAGGTAAATCAGATTGATTGACATTACCCATTGTTCCTAGTTTGACATGAGTTGCTGATGGCGTGGCACGATGGTGTGTTTCCAAGAAAATTTGATCCTAGATCATGCAAATTAACAATGTTCAAAATTGGATGACCCAATATCCAATATTCTTGGATACAATTATTTTAGTTGAAATGTGGATGTAAATTTAGAGAATAACATGAAGTTATGAGAAAATCCTAGGTTCCACAGTGTGTAATTTGAAGATACACACCATGTGGGACACTCCGTGCGGTACTAGGATTTCTGCAGAGGAAAACATATCACATATCATGTGGCACCTATTGCACACTTTGTGACTCTTTTTCATTCATTGGAATGTATATCAAATGATACATGGGAATGGGAAGGCCATGGTACATGGATAAGACCAAAGTACATGGGTAGATCCATGTACTCGGACATGGCCAAGTGTACATGGGCATGTCTAGGTGTACGTGAGTTGGTAGATAGGCACAAAAATAATTACATGGAAACTAAAATATAGCAAGGGAAGGGTGCTGATAGACCTATATGTGTAATTTATATTTCCATATTTTTTATTTTGAGTTTTACATGTTGTATGAGGTAGTGACACATAGGAAGATCAAGGGTTGGAAAAACATCCCATGTACTCCCTAGTACACACCATGTACCCCCTTTGAGGGTGTTTGGATACCTTCATTTCTTTAGTTGGGAACATTATTGGTATATTATGTTTCCTTGGTCCATCACCTTGATGGTACAATGTGGAATCAAATCTATAGCTCTAGATTTTGGTCCCATTTAGAGGATGTGTCTCAGATAGAGTTAGTGTTGTCCCACCATGAGATCGCAGTGTGATCCTATATCATTTCTTATTATAACTTTGTTGGGGTTCATAGAATCATCATGACCTCCTTAAACAGGACTTAAATCCACCATCCATCAAGTCGTTTTAGTAGGGCTTGAGTTATTATTGGTATATGAACCCCTTCCTAGAGTGTTGATATATATTGTTTTTTTTGTGTCCCCCAAAGGTCCTATGTGTTTTCCCCTATCATTGGATCATGATCTTTTGAGTCTAGTGAGTTTTCTTGGGCGGGGCTGAAAGATCTTCACCACATGGATGAGTTTCTATGGTGATACATTTTCACGTGGAGTGGTTTCTTCCATATTGATCATGGAATATAATATTCGATCATAATCCTATGGTTTGATGTTTTATTGAGACCACATAGAGGAATGATATCCTTCCTAAGTATATCTTGGTTTGTTTTCCAATTAATAATTATATTCTAGTTATGATTTAACTATTGTTGATTCACCATGTTAACTATTTTCATGGTGTCCTATTGGGTATTTTTTACTCACCCTTGCGTGATATTTTCCACATGTGTCATGTCTTATGAAGATTATGACCCTTTTTATTGTGTCATGGGAGGAAATAGAGCTATTGGAGAATAACATGAGATACATAGACTGTTTTTTTTGCAGGTGGTTTCATTTTATTGTATTCCCCGCCTTCTGAGCAGGTTGGACTCTCTGAAGTTTTTGGTTGGACTTGTATTTGACCCCTTTATCACTTTCAGCACATTATTGTCATACTATGACTATGGTATTACAGATGTATGCATGAATTCATTTCATTTTTTTACATTTCATCATTTTATGGGCATGGAGTTTTACTTTTGTGTATAGGTACATTAGGATAAATCCTCTCATCTGTGTAATATGCCTTCTCAACTCTAGTCATCATCCCCTAGCCTATTGTAGGTGGTCTTGTGGTAGTCGCGGTTCGGGCCCTGACGGTTAGGGTCATGATAAAACCAAAATTTAAATCGACACCGTAACATAATCCTTAAACTACACGTTAAAACCTAAACACATACACCCTATCCCATAACCCATAACCAAAACCTAACCCCTAAGATAAATTTAATCCTATATCATAAACATAATTCCAAACTTATACCTTAAACCTAACCCTAAACCCTAAATACTGAATCCCTTAATCTAAATATAAAACCATCCCCTAATCAAAATCCCTAACTATGTACTAAACCCAACTCCTATACCTAATCCCCAACACTCAATTATCACCATTAAACCCTAAACATAACCCCTAAACCTAAAACCAACCACTCTCAGCCTGAACCCACCCCTACCTCCCACCACTACCACCACCTAAACGTAAACATAACCTCTTCTACTAACATAAATATAATCATATACCCTTAAATTAAAACCAAATCCTTTAACATTGTAACCTAAATTAAACCCTCTAACCAAAATACCTAAAACTAAAACATAATTCATAACATACAACCAAAACCTAACCTCTAAAACCAAAACATAACCCCCAAACTCAAACTAAACCTAACCACCCAACCCCTAAACATGACCCCCTAACATAAACTCTTAACTAACCCCATATCCCCCCCAAATTCAACCAAAATACATTACCCCAAACCCCCTATCCCCAAAAACTAACCCCATGATCCTAAACCATAAAATAAACCCTAAATATAAACTAAAAATAAAACCCAGACCATATAACCTAAATTCAAACATAAACCTCAATCCTATCATAAATCTTGTCCTTAAACCTAAAACTAAATCCTAAACTTTAACCCTAAACACATAATATATAAATTACAACCCCATAACATATACCCATCAATCCTAAACATAACCCTCCTACCAATATAATGAAAAAACCCAAATCCCTAATCCTACAACAACACCAAATTTAAACATTAAACATAAAACTTAGGCACAACCCCTAAATATAATCCCTACCATATAAAAAATATAAACTCACACCATAAAACAAATATAAAAAATTAACCCTACACACAGAAACCTATAACCAAACCTATAGACCTAACCCATATCACATTACCCTTAAGCTAAATGGACCCCCTAACCTAAATCTAAACATACACACTAAACATAATCCACTAAACCTAATTCTATAAACACCTAAACCTTGACCTAAATATAATTTCAACACCTAATAATTCTAACCTAAATATTAACATATACATTAAGACTAAACCATAATTCTAAGCCCTAAATACCTAACCCCTAACCCATAACCTAATAATAACCCACTAACATAAATCTAAACCTACACCCTAAGCTTAATCCCTAACATACACCCTAAATATAGCCCATAATACTAACATAAATCTAAACCTATACACTAAACCCAACTCTTATAAACCAAATACATCTAACATAAGGTTTTTGAATTTAATATATATTTAGATTTTTTATTTGTTGAGAGGGTGTTTGGAGGTTACTGAGAAGAGGAGAATCGTGTTTTGAAATGTTCGAAGAAAAATTCCCAATATGGAAGGTGATTAAATTGTTTTGGTCAAGATGTAAATTCTTTGGTTCTATTATTTTTGGTGTATGATGGACTCAATTTGTAAAATACCCATTATTAGAAGGTTATGGTTGTTTTTGATGTTTTGACAACAGTGCAAGTATTGTAGTTTGGTGTTTTGTTTGGAGTTGAGTGGTTATGGATTTTTTATGTTTTGGTCTAGGTGTTTTGATGGTCTATGTAGTTTTGTTATTTTTTTGTTGAGAGTGGTGCATGGAGAATCTAGTTGGACTCTCTATATGAAAAAATGAGGGTTAAAATGCCCATTTTTGATGAATTGGTGTTTTTTTACAGTTGTCCAAAGATTTTTGTTGCAAGGTCCATCATGGAGTAAATATAAAATATTGATTTTGAATCCCTCATGGCATGGTTCTTCTTCTATAAGTGTTAATTTTAGGGTTGGTGAACCTATTTTGATAGTCGTTCCACCATGGATTTGTTCAAAAAAGTTTTAAAATGGCCATGGAATACATAGTTTTCAAGATTATATATTCATTTCAAATAACTGGGAAATCAGATATAGCATTGATTGAGTCAGAAATTCCTTTTTGTTGGACATAAAGGAGGGTTGTAAATGGGTATAGAAAAAAAAATTAAACTTGTACCATCTAATATATTAGGGGTACCATATTCAAGCATGGATCGTCCATGTCTTGAATCACTTTACCAAGAACTGGATCCACTTGTACAAGGTCTGGGTATAAGTAGAACCATATTTAGATATAAATATATAAGAGAATATTAAATATATAAGTTTACATTATATTTTTAATTACTAAATATATAAAATGAAAAAATAATGTGGTGACTAGAATTACATGTCTATGTTTAAAATGTAAGATTAAGTGGGTCTATGTATAACCGAATTTAAATATATAATAATATATTAAATATATAATATTATTCATAGTTATTAATATAAATGGTTTAGCATTTAACTGGATCCAAATAATCAATTCCATAACAAATTATTATTAAGACTATCTAAGCATGTTTGATTTTGGGAATGGGTTCATGGATAGAGATATCTCACCAAACCCACTTAAATAGTTTTGAAACTAAAATAGATCCAAATTTTGACATGTAACATTTTCTTCCCTAATAAAAATTACTATTTTAAGGTTATACTAGATTTTATTTTAAATTGAATTCATCATTTCCCCTTTACTTGAATAACTTTCTCTTCCCCAGGGCCTTAACTTAGTTCACTATAGGCTACTCCTTATGGATCTAGACCTCTCCATTCATGTTATAGTTTCTTCTTCAATCTCATGTGATTTAATTTTTCTCCTTTTTTAATTTATAACATTATTCTAGTTATTATTCTTCTCATGGAGATATGAAATAATGGTTTCACCTAATAAGTCTATCTTGGTTAAGGTTTTTATGAGGGTTTTGATGTGAATAGGTGTTATTGTGTATTCCTTCATGTTTTGTGGGGTTTAATGATTTGTTTATCTCTATTATATTTATCCATTAATAAAATATTTGATTAATGTAGGAGATTCAGGGTTTATATTTTTTATATTATATGTGAATGTGGAATTAACATGGACTTTATTTTATTAGGTGGATGGTTTAAATTAACCTAACAGTATAATGTTTCCAAGATTTTTCTAGTGTTATTTCCTTATTTGGATGACATGTGTTTCTAGGATAAACTTTTATTATTTCTATTATTATGTTCAATGACCTTTCAAAAAGGGTAAAGAAATAAATGTGGTAATAAATATGTAGTATGGAATATAGAATTAAAACTTTTTTTTATGCCAGAAGTTTTTAAATGATATATAATAATGGTAGAATAGGGTTAAAATCATTGTTTGATATGTTTTTGTGTGTGTCATATTATTATATTGAGTGGTTGATATTGTTATGGTTTGGTATTGAGTTTATGGGATAATGATGATGTTTTGGAAGTGATTATTATTGGTTGAGGTGGTATGGATAAAAATTGATATCATGGTTGTGGTTGTGATTTGTTAGTGGTTATTGGGTGAGGATTTTTGGTGGTTTATGTTGTGTGGGTTATTGTTATTTGGATCCAGTTTTACTGGCTCATAAATATTATCGAATCTGAATTAAATTAAATAATTAATGAATTGTTAAAAAATAAATTGGTTGATGCATTAATTTTGTGATAGAAATATTAAATAAATTTACAGTTGCGTAACAAAATATGAAATGGAATGATTAGAATGAAATTATAAGGACAGAAATGAATCTTATCATAATGAATATAACAAGTCCATTAAATTTTTATTTTATAATTTGATATTTATATTAAAATATGGGAATTTATAATTTTGGTGGGGTAATTTTTGTGTGTTGTAGCTTTTATATAAGATGTCAATATGATGTGGTTATCTTATTGTATATGTTACAAGTCATAGTAAAAAATGAAAACCTATTAGCCAAGAATTAATTTAGTCTTGTGTGTGGATATTATATTCACTATATTTTTATTTTAATGTCTCATACACTACCAACCGAGTTGGGTATCCTCGCTGATTCCCATATGGTTTTGGGTTTCAGATGTTTCCCCAGAATCTTGGTTATAGAGGAAACGAATGGAAACTACTCCCTATTCTCCACTCTCTCTTCCAAACATATAATTGTTTTGATAGTCAAAGGTTATGATCAAGGGGTTTTGATAGAAAGAGGACATTGTGCTTATGTGAAATGGTAGTGGTTAGGATATATGGTGTGGGATGTACATGGAAGAAGGAGGGAATGAGATTTATGTCCTTTATGTTCACACTAACCTACTATTATGAGGATTTGATGTGTGTTTGCGATGCAGTGGCATACAATGTGGTTGTGTTGTATGGTGTGTGGTTATGGATATTTAGTTGTGGTAACATTGAGGTTATGTGGTTATATAAATGGTATGTCTACACTATAATGTGTGTAGTTGGGGAATAAGAGTTACTAGATCACTAGGGAACTTATTTTGGGGAACCTTATTGATAAATTATCTTGATATTATATTATTATTTAGGGATTCATTATTGGTGGAGTGAGAATTAGTGAGGATGAGTGATAATTTATCTGGTTTGGTAGTGAGTTGGTTACATTGTTTACTCATTATGATATTAGTATACTTCTTCCACATTTTTATGAGAGGTTATAAGGATGGTCATATTGAGTATATGTATATAATCACCCCTCTCTATATATATTTGTTTTACATGTTTATAGGAGGTATTTAGTGATCAATTTGTACTTTACTAACCTATGGTAATCATCTGAGTTCCTAGATTTCAGTGGAGGTCACTGCTATAGGATTTCCATTTTGATATTTTATTTAGGAGACCTTTGGTTTTTTATAAATTTTATATGCATTGTCGATTAGGATTAATTTTATATAATTATATTTTTATTAGTGGTGTTATTTTAAATTCCAAGTATTATAAAGGTAATAACTCATGTGTGTGTGTGTGTTTATACCCCCAGAGCTAGTCACCAAACCATTGCCTATTGGAGCCAAGCTTGATATGGAATTCTCATTTTAACTACAAAACCAATAGTGTTTCTAATGGGGTTAGGTTGTGACATAGTGATATTAGAGCGTTGTTTAATAGATAAGAGTAAGATTAGAGTTAGTCACTTGTGGGGATTCTATAGGTTTTTAAGCAAAAAATATTACTTGATCCTAGTTGTGATATAGGAAAGTGAAATTTAGTAGGGAATAGGTGTGTAGGTCCCCATGTGGTTTGATAGAAAGACATTAATCTTAATAAATGAAATTGGTGTGATAATGGTTATTGTCATGTAGATACGTACACTAATAAAAACATGACCCCTCCCAATAGGCTTATACCAATGGTTTGGAAAAGCATTGGAATTAATACTATAAAATTTCCCAATACCAATAGATTGGAAAATTTCGTTGGTATAGGTACCATAATAGGATCGTATACCAATGGTTTTCGGAAAAAAACATTGGTATATGTCATATATATACAGACCGTTTTAACAATATATTGGTATAGCTTCAATAAAATGTCCATATACCAACGGTTTAGATAAACCCATTGGTATAGAATCCATATAAACACACTATACCAACGGTTCTTCCAAAACCGTGGGAATATGTATGCCCCTATGCCAACAGTTTTGAAATATTGTTGGTATGGGTCCCAAAAATCTGGGTACCTATTCCAAATAACTATAAATTATCTTTTTTTTTCAGAAAACCACAATATTGTTCAGCGTTAACCAAATCCTATCTGGGATACAAATTGAAGAAGACAAATCAAGTTCAAATTTCAAAAATACACAAATTCCATGGAGTCCATGTGCCATGAGTTTCCATATCGATCGATGTCACATCACTATGTCAGACATCATTATGATACTCATTGTCACCATAGCCATCCGATCACCATTTCCATCATTGCCAACCTATTACCCCAAAAGTCAGTGACCATCCACAAGAGTTCATCCTCACCACAATAAAACACTGTCACATCAGACCACTAGTCATATTCCACCACAACCTCAAACGAATTTCAGAGTGATCTTGTAATATCAATGAAAAAAACCATTGATACATACCATCATGAAAAAAAATATGGCCACCATAACTAGAAATGTAGATTAAAAAAACCATAGGAAAAAAAGAACCCCGTATAAAAAATTCATCGAGAACAAACATATGTCAAAATATACAAAAAAAATATTACCACTGATTTTTGGGGGGAGAACCAAAAGAATAACATTTTTTAGGTTGTTTCCAATGTTTATATTCAACAAAGTTGGAGATGAAGGAAACCATCTCTTCTTTATAAGAGTAACTGACTCTAGTCACGGAAATAAAATCATTGACCACCAAATCTCGTGTCCCAAAATCTCTTTGGTACCCCTACTCAAGATCCGACTGACAGAGGAGGAGAGGAACTTCATAGGGGATTATTGACATAAATGGTCGAGGTCTCTAGACATAAATGAAACCATAACTACAAGTAGAAAAAGATTAATATGAAATTTGATCACCTGAAAACCCATTTAATGATGAACCACATATCCTAAAATCACTTTATCACCCCAGCTCTAGATCTAACATAGAGAGTCCCAGAAGAAGGCTAGGTTAGAGCAAGATAAAATGGAAAAGGATTAAAATTAAAAAACATTCCTAATGGGACATTAAAACAACCCTATAGAAAATCCATTGATAAGAACAACACCACCTTTAAGAAATGAAAAGGTTCCATGCACATGTAACCAATGGGAGAGAGAAACTAGAGAGAGAGATCCCTGAATCAAGGTGGGTCAAAAGGGAAGGAGAGGGAAATGAAGATGAAATGAGAAAAAGGGGAGGGGAGGGGGAAGCTACTGGTGGGGAGCCATTAAATCCTCACCCCTCTAGATCACCATCGAGTCGAGAAACATGGGGTGAAAGGGATAGAGACCAATGCTGCTCAGAGGATAGTTAATGATAGGGTGGCTATACCAATGTTTCTCAAAACCTTTCGCATACTTAAACATACTTTTTATTAATTATTTTATCAAATATAATAAAATAAACCAATATATTAATTATTTATAAATATATATATATCAAATTGTATTCATGAAGATAATTTTAAAATAGTTGTTAGGTCTTTGATATATAAGCGGGAGGTCATGGGTTCAAACGTTAGGTTTATCTTTTATTTTACAGAAATTGCCCCAATGGTTTTGGGAAAACAATTAGGATACAACTATACCAATGGTTTTGAATGCTGTTGGGATATATCTATTCCAACATTTTAAAAAAATCTTTTGTATAGGTCTATACTAATAGAAAATCTACCAATATCCATCCAAACCACTACTATATTCTATTTTTCCAATAATGATCTGTATTGTATGTACAAAATGATTTTTTATAGATGAATTTGAATTGGAGAAACCTTAGGTAAATTGAAATAAATATAATTAAATGATCAGAAATGAATTTCATGCTTCTAGGATTAAGATTTTATCATTTTTTGCGGTACAAATGGCATGTGAGAATAATTCTTAATAAAATTCATGGAAGAGTGGTGAAAAATTATTCTCTCGTTGATTATGGGGGTTTTGAACCAATATAGGAATATATTTTATGGATTAATATGGTATTTGAGTTTTAGTATCAAAGATTTGTGAAGTATTATGGCACTATCTCTCTTAAATGGAAAGAGTAGTAGTTGGAGGCACTGGATAATTATTTCAATCTAATATGTGCATGAAATGAGAATTGGATCTTTTCATTCATCCATTTATTGAGGGGTAAAACTCATTAATGGTGGATATTTTTTGGTATAATATAAGGATTATTCAGTTTCATGGAGTTATTTTAGAAAGATATTTCTCAAAAAAAAATCTCTATGATATCAAAGGTAGATAGTTGGAAATAGATACTCTTTCTTTGATATTGGAACATGATTTTAGGAGAGACTGGTTTTTCATTCAAGAACCCTCTTCACTTTTCTTCGAATATGATATCAAATGAGGAGGCAAGGGTGAGACATTTTGAGGAGGTTCTGTATCCCAGGATCAATCAATAGGTCACAACATATACTTTGAAAATATACTTATAGGTACTACATAAGGATAAATGGATAGAAAATACATATGCATGGATATATTCATCCTGAGAGGGAATTCAAAAAAACTTCCTGAGTATTTAAGCTAATGGTGGTTCTAATTTATCTTGGAAGTCAATGTTTCACTTGATAGGTAGTTAGTGTCTACCTTTAGCTTTCAATTTCTCTGGAGATGGTATCTCTAGATACTCCACTAGTAGTTTCATTACCATATATTTTTCTTATACAGGTATTAGTAATCATTAGTATTAGTGCTGAAAAATTATTGGTGGTTAGTGTAGAGTAGATGATCAGTTCTCTGTATGGCCTCAATTATTATTTCCACTATAGCCTTATTAGTTATAAAAATATTTTCATTGGTATTTTCACCACCATAAGCATGGTATATAATGAATAGGATGTCCATGTGACATTCATTATCCTTCAGTATATAGGAATGATTGTTTTAACAGATGTATATGATGAATTGATAGTTTAGGATATTTTCATCGTGTTTTTCACCGAGACAAGTCACATTAATTTGTATTCCATGTAATTTTTAATTCCATGAGGATCAAGGATTGAATAAGGAACCTTTTTTTTCTTTTCCACCATCACATATTATTATTTAATTTGGGATATTATCACTCCTTTTTCACACCTACCATGTTCATAGTTCAAGGACTCAATATTTAGAGGCATTTAGTACCCCTTGGGTTATCTACACTAATTAGAGGTCAGAAGTAATTATTAAGGTGTTTCAGGGTTATGAGATGATGAAGGGGTAACATATGTCATAGGTGGATATTTTCTGGCTTGAGATAAAACTATATGATGTCATCCTTAGCATGGAATAGATATATTTTTTGCATCGTATTATATATTGATTCAAAATGAATGTTGTTTTATTTTATATGGATGGAAAGAGAATGATGTTCACAGGTGAAAGGGATCATTAGATGTGTCAAAGTTATATGGAACCCTTATCTTCTTTACAGGAAGATTTTATTTTTTTATCAACTGAGGATTCAATGGCATTGTTCCAGAGATTTGTTGAGTATTTTCCAGATTTGTTTACTCAAGTGGTTTCGAAACTACTACTACGATGTGATAAAAAGTTCATGATCAAGTTATAACTATTTTCTCAGTGATTTTGATGGATACATATCATATGGAACCTTCTATGAGTTGAAAGATACAAAATAAAATCAATTATATATTTCATAAAAGGAATATCTAACCTAGTGTGTCCACTTTCATTGATTTAGTATGTTTATAAAGAAAAAAGATGACATTCTAAGGTTGTGTATAAATTATCAGAGGTTATGCCATTTAATGTTGAATAACCATTATCATCTCCCACATATGTATTATTTATTCAACCGATTTAAGGAATCTAGTTGGTTTTGAATGTTTATTTTTGGTCTTTGTATCATCAAATGAGGGTGAAGGTAGAGGATGACCTAAAGAGAGCTTTAATTGTCACTATGGGTACCTTTAGTTTATGTTAATGTTTTATAATGTTTAAAATTTTAAATAATTTTGCATGGTATTAATGAAATCTATGTTCTATGAGTTATTAGGGAATTTTTTGGTTATGTTCATTGATGACATACTCATGTTCTCAACATCAAGGAGGGGCATGTTGATAATTTTAGAGTTATTTTTTTGGTTCTTTTGTGGTATTAGATCTATGTGAAATTATATAACTATACGTTTTTGACCCATGATGTGTACTTACTTGGGTATGTTGTGTCTTGGTAGGGGTATCAGTTGATACTTCATGTTTGAAGAATTCATTATATAGGCATAACCCAAGAACATCATTGAAGATCGCAACATCCTCTATCTTGTAGGTCATTATAAGAAGTTCATGTCTTATTTATCTCATATAAAAACCCCTATGATAGCCTTGTCTAGGAAGTACTGTTCTGTTTTTTTAATATATCATTTTCAAAAAGTCATTCCATACCTAAAGTAGAAGTCTATCAAATCTCCAATCCACTATTAATATGAAAAATGATTTATATTCAAGGTTTTATACAATACTTATCATATTTGTTTTGATTTTAGTATAATGTATCAGAATATATTTATCTCTAATAGGTCATGGTATTTACTTACTCATTATCATAAATATGTTACATATGATCTTGAGTTGTTTTCAAAGGTGTTTTCATTACTGTTATAGGGAAATTACCTCATTGGTTGGAAATTTTTGATCTTCACTGATCAAAAAATCTTGAGTTATGTCTTCTCTTATTATGAATTTAATTTTTATCAATATTGGTGGATGGAGTTCTATAAGTACCTTGACTTTGAGATCTTCTATATATTTTTTACATGGAATGTTCTTACTAATTATTTGCATGAAAAATCTCATGATGGTGTTGATCACGGGTCCCTAGATGTATAAAGAGTGATAGACAATCTTGAGGATTTTCACCTTGATATAGAGGAATATGTTGGTAAAAATTACCTATAGAATATGATATTCCTATAATAAAAAATGAAATGGGTCATAGAATCATGGTCTAGGGATATTTAGGTCTAGTTTTGGATTGATATTGTTATCTATGGAGATTCTCTCAAAGGGTGTTATAAGTATGAATAGTATAATGTATTGTTCGTAGGGAATTTTTTTTCATTGGTAGTGAATGAGGTGGTTATTGATATGTTTTTTAACTATCCCTTAGCCATGAATCCATGCAGTTCAAAGATACACAAATACTTGAAAAGTCATTTCTAGTGATAAGGAATGAATACTTCTGTAGTAGAGTTTATATCTCATTATTTAGTCTTTTAGCCAGTGAAATCTAAGTATCATACTCCTAGGGAATTTTTTCAATCATTGGATTCTCACAAGTGAAAGCGGTAGGATATATTAGTAATCTTATCCTCTCGATTAAATTGATCTTAGAGAGTATTTGATTTTATTTTTGGTAATTATTGATTAATTGAGGAATTTAGGACATTTCATGGTAGTTAAACACTCAAATTTGGAAAATTATTTTTCAAACATGTATATAGAGGGGATTTTGATCCATTACATAGTTTCAGTGTTGATCATTTTTAATCATGACCATTGCTTTAATGGATTATGTTTGGAAAGGGCTCCAACATTATTTGGGCTCTAATATATATCTTAGATCTACTTCTTATTATCGGATAGATGGTATTTATGAGTAAACTATACCTAAAAAAAGAAACATGTTGTGTAGATTTGTTTATACATTATAGTTTTGGTGGTGGATCACCTAACTTTAGTGGAGTTTTCCCATAAAAATAGTCATTATTCATCCATAGGTGTTCTATACATTAGATTTTTTGTGGTGAATCATGTTCCTTTAGTGGATTTTTCCTATAAAAATAGTCATTATCCATCCATTGGTCTGGATTAATTTGAAGTGATTTATAAGAAAGCCTATAGATCACAATTATGATAGACCAAGGTTGTGGATTCAGTGATACATGATCGTGTATTCAAGATGATCATGATAGAGAAATTATAGATGATTAATGAGATTATGAAGGATACTGAAGACCATTATAAGTATTATGTTGATTTCATGATAATGACTTCAAGGTATGGGGTTGGTGACCATACGTTCCTTAAGATTTCATCTCATTTTTGGTAGTGGAGGTTTGTTCATGGTAGTAAGATCCTCTCCATGGTTCATTGTCTCTTTTTATGAGTTATAGAATGTTATAATGGCGTCCTATAAGATTGTGTTTCTTTATTAACAAGATAATATCTAAGAAATTTTCCATATGGAATAGCATTATAGATACCTTCATGACAAATCGCATGTCATTGATTTAGAAAAATTAGATATTGAGTTAGGTGAAATGTTTTTGGAGTGGTTTATTTATATTTAGGACAACCTAGGGAAGGTGTTTCATATGCATGTTATTCCCATGATTATTGTTATGTGGAGACATGGTGGTTTGAAGTAGTGTATATGGGAACGTGATTCATTGGTGTGAGATCACTATTCTAAGTGGTTTTGAATGAAATTTTTATATTTAATTCTTGATTCCATTATATTGGGGTTTAATTTTTTCTCTATTTCAATTTATTTAATGCTTTAGATGATAGTGATATTTCTATTTGAGTTGTATCACTTGGGGTGTTTTGTTTTACAGCTTTTTTATTTTTTTTATTTAGTTTTTATTTTTATTATTGAGGGAAATAATCAATTGAGATGTATTAATATAAATATTTAGACTCCCTTTGACCATTAATTTTTTTATCTGGGGTTTTAGTGTTATTGAGATGGATTTTGGAGGTCATATAGAGGAGGATTATTAAATTTCATCATGTGGGAGGAAGGAAAATACAAATTTATAATCCTTTTCAAAGGGAGTCATTTAGAAATGGCCATTTTTGTTATTGATATTTTGGTAGATAATGTACTTAGTGTCTAAAACACCTATTTTTATAAGGATGAATCTAATTTTGATGTCATTATAGTGTTATGATCATTGTGGTTGGATGTTTTAGTGGGCTTTTAGTAGTTGGGGTCATTTTTAGTTTTATTCTAGGACTTTTAATGGTTTTCGGCGTGAATCTAGCAATTTTATCAAGCTTGGAGCATAGATAATCTTGGAAAACTCCCTGTGTAAAATAGGGAAGAGTGAAATTCCCATTTAAAAAGGTATGGGGGTGATATTTCATGTTATAGATATTTCATTTCCATGGAAAGTCATAGGGTGAATCTCAAATAATGAGGGAAATTCCCCTTTGCAATGGTGGTACTTCAATAAGATTCAGGGTCAAAAAATATATGACTATTTTGGGATTCCTTTCACTAAATTTCAAATAAAATAATTTAAATAGTTTAAATGATCATTTATTTTGAGAATATATAACTATTTCAAATAGGGAGAAAAGTGAATCTAGTATTTAATGGGGATGAAATGCCCATTTTGGGGATCAATACACCCACTTTACGATGCATCAATATTTTATTATAAATATGGGTCAACCTTTCCTTAAAATTTGAAGTATTTTATCTTTATCAAACCCTACATATCCCTAAACCTTATCTTATATCTCTATAGTTTACTCCTTCTAGATCAAAACATCTCAATTTGTTATGTGGTTTCTTCTTCAATCCATGATGTTTTCCCTATCCTCCTTTAATCCTTTTTTCTACTTCTTCTTATCATGATTCTATGGAATAATAGTTTATCTAGTTTGGTTTTTCATTTTTAGGTTTTTATGTGGTTTTTATTTTGTTAGCTATTATGTTGGATCCCTTTGTCTTTTGGGGGTTTAATTTCCATTTATTCTCTATTATTGCACTATGTTATTCAGATATTTGATTGAGGTAGAGGATTATAAAATTATCTTTTTTATATTATCTATGAATATGGAATTGAAATTATTTTAATTTCATTAGGTGAATGATTTAAATTAACCTAACAAGATAATGAACAATATTAAATAAAATTAAAGAGGAAGTGATGGGTGCATGTGTTTTATTTTATTTCTATGTTTTTATAGTGTGACTACCTTATTTGGTTGATTGTAATATTATGATAACCTTCTCTTATTTTTGATTTCGTTGTTATATTTAATAACCTTTCATTGAATTTTAAAATTTTAAATTTGTAAATGACTTGGTATCATGGAATATAGAATAAAAACATTGTTTCTTATGCATGAGGTATTGAATTGATATTGAAGAATGATTCAAAAAGGGTGAAATGTGTCATTTTTTTGAGTTTTTTAGTGTTTATTACCAATTTATTGTGTGTTTAATCATTTCATGGTTGGGTAATGATGATAATTTTTTATGGTGGCTTGTCTTTGTTGAGGTGGCATCAGTATCGATTGATTTTAGGGATATAACAGTGATTTTTTTGTGGATGTTGGTCAAGGATATGTGGCACTTAATGAAATGTTGGTTATTACTGTTTTGAATCAGGTTGTAGAGACCTAAAAATACTGTTGATACAAAATTAAATTAAATGATTAAGGAATTTCTTCAAAGGGAATGGGTTGATGGTTTAATAATGTGTTGGAAATATTAATGTTATGGTTGTGTAATGAAACATGAAATAGAATTGTTAGAATGAATTGATAATGGATAAACAATATTGAAATAAATAATTTAACATTGATAGTAAATAATATCTTGGTATTTTTATAGTTATGTGATAAAACATGAAGTTGTAATAATAGTGGGGCCATTGTGTTATGTTACATTTGTGGCAATAACTATTGATAAGTGGTCGTTATCATCTTGAGGAAGTATGAGGTCATGGTAATAAATACCATCCTATTTGTGAGTCAATCCTTAGGATTTTTGTTTTGGATACTATATTCATTATATTTTCCTTTTTCTTTCTTATTCAGCGTCACCCAAGTCAAATAACCATATGAACACCCATATGGTTTCTGGTTTAGAGTGTTTTCCCTAATATTTACCTTGTAAAGGGAACAAATATCTAACTACTATCTCTTCATTGATCTCACATACAATCATAGAAATATTTTTGATGGCCTAAGGTTATGATTTATTGGATATGATTACTATATTTCATTATTCTTATGTGGTGTGGATGTATGGTGGAGGTATTCATGGAAGGAGGAGGGAATAAATTTTGCATCCTTCATATTGATGTTACCCTTGTTTGATAACGAAGGGGTGTGTTATTGTGATGTGATGGTATGTCATGTGGTTATGGTATGTATTATTTGATTGTAAATTTATTTTTTGGTATGATGTAGTTATGTGGTTTGGGTTACATTGAGGTTTTGAGGTTATATGGAGGGCATTGGTGTGTTAGATGCATGTCATTGGGGAATGAGAGTGACTAGATTAAATGGGAAGTAGTTAAGAGGTACCATCCCAATATATTATCTCAATACTATGTTATCATACTCAAATTTTTTATTTGGTGAGTGAGATTTTGTTTAGATGGGTGATATTCGACCTAGTTTAGATAATGAGTAAGTTCTTTTGATTACTCGTTGAAATATCAGTGTGATTCCTCCATATTTTCATGAGATGTTTTAAGAATTATTTTACTGAGTATAAGTGTATGATTACCCATATATATATATATATATTTAATATATTTTTAGGCTGGATATATTGATCAATCTTGACCATACATGATCACAGTAATTCTTGTATTTTGTAGATATTAGTGGAGTCACTGTCATGGGAGTTTTATTTTGATATTCTATTTAAATGTACTTTGGTTTTTCATGAAACTTATATGAATTATGGATAGTGTATTATTTTATATCTTGAAGAGTTTATTTTTTTTCTTATTTTATATTCATGTGTTATTTGGGTAATTCCTCTCAAGTGTTTGTTTTTCTACTATTCTTGCTTGTTTCCAACATGTGTCCAATTGGATATGGGATTTGAGGGTAACTCTCATCTTCACTATTGGCCCATATAGGGATTCCAATATAGGTATATAATAACAAACAATATATAACCCACAAACCACAAACATAAACCAAACCCCCTAACCTAAATTTAAACCAAAAATATAAACAAAATCCTTAACTTACACCCTAAACCCTAAACACATAATCCCTAACCCATAACCCCACAACCTAAACCCAAACTCATAAGTTAAATTAGATCCAACAATACAAGTGTAATACCTATCCTACACCCTAAACCTAACCATAAACCATAAAAACCTAATCCCATTATCTAATTTTATACTCATGTCCTAATATTAATCTGTAAATACACCCTAAACCCATATCTGGAACCTAAAATATAACCCCCTACCTCACCCATTAGTCCCTAAAAATATCCCCAAACCGAAACCTAACCATAAACCCAATTATCCAAACTAACCCCCCACCCCAACCCAGTTTAAACATAAATATAACTCTCATTCCTAAATATTATCCATTTCCATAAAAATATTCCCTAAACTAATAAAAAATATGACGACTCTTTCAAGTTACAATCTATTTCACTAGATAAAGAATATTTCCAATTAATTCTATTTCCTAACGATGTTTAATAGTATATGGAATCTAGTAGAGGAAATTTTGTTGGAAGAGGAATCTTACCACAATCAGGGAGGGTAGTGGTAAGTTCAATAGATGATATAAGAGACAATGTTTTGGCATAAGTTAATTTCTTTGATAATGATATGTGAAATACTTTCCAAGTGGTTTTGTGGAAAATTCAATGATACATAAAACCCATCAGATATGGAAAGTTTGATTTACTTACTTCATTAACTGAAATTAAATGCTCATATTTAGTAATGATATAGGGAATCAACATTTAAGAAGACCAATTGTGGGCATTTAGAAAATTTAAGAAGGTGGTGGAAGAAATTAAAAATTTGGGACCAACTATAAATGTTGTGTGGGAAGACATACACAGGTGTTTATAAAAATTATTATATTATATAATTTCAATGTTAATTGGTTTATTGTTATTTTAATCATGTCACATTTTTGAAATTGAAAGTAAATTAGTGCTCTCTCATTATTGTAGGACTGAGGTATGAACCACATAATCCTTGTTTTACTTTAATTCATTGATTTCATTTTTATTTAATTATTTTTTTGGAGTTTTTTGAGTGTGTAGGAGAATAGACACGTGGAGGTGATTTAAGGTGTGGTGTGGCTTCCAATTTTTTGGTATATCAAACGTTGGGGTTTCATCCAATCAAGGATGTTTTAGAGGTTTTTTCCATAAATTTAAGCTTTTAGTGGTTTAGGTTTTAGTGATTAGGTGTGTTTAACCCAAAACAAAGTAGTATTAATTCTTTTCATTTCAATAAGGCTCATCAAAACACTCAACCGTAGACATAGGTAACATTCATTTCTTGATTTTATATAGATTTAGTAGAATTTTACTATTATCAGTAGGTGTGGTGTTGGAATAAAGAATTGTTCACATAGACAAGTTTGATAGGATGAAATTATATTTTTAATTTTTTAGATAGAGCACTATATAATTTAAAAGGACATTTATTGTCTATTTAATGGGTCTATACTTGAAAAAATAGATCAAATGAAATGTTAATGGTTTCACAAAAGGTTCTTGAATTCATTCGGATGCCATTGGAATGTAATATTTCCTTTAATATCTAGGAGAGGAAGACCACAGCAGAAGTAATAACATATTTGGAAGAAATAAAAGATAATCCAATTGCTTTGGACAAGGTTTTCATGATGTGGAGGTTTTTTGGCGTGATATTTTGAAAAGTAAAAATAGTGACTGGTCATGTAAATGACATCAACATTTTTAAAAGTCATATCAAATTACGTAATGTAATGTTTCTGGAATTTTTAAGGAATTTTTTTAATTTATTAATTATAGAGTATTAGTATATGATGGTAAATGTCATAAGAAACTCTTGTGAGAAATCTGACATTGTGTTTGAGGATGTCAAATATTTCATTTTAAATGAAGAAATTAAATGATCTAAAGTTCAAGAACCTACTAGATTCATATAGAACATCGAATTTAATGTGTGTTATCCTTATTATAAATTTTGAGGGAAATTGGATGATATATATAGATATATTATTTCAGGAGAATTGACTAAACTATACCTAAATATTGGAACATTGGGAAAAGAGCACATCTCATGAAATATTATAGAGAGCATGGGGTGAATTTAAAAATTGAAGATTCTGTGAATTCCATTATCATGAATTCTATAACTGATGGGAATAAAAATTTACTACAGGGTGTTAGCTTTTTGATAAATTTAGGGTTTATATATTTCGGGGCTTTGATCCACATAATAAATGAAAAACAGGTACATATACAATTATTTATTTTGAATTTTTGGAATAGGTAACTTATCCAATGATAAAGATCTTGAGATTATAGGAAAGGTTAATAATAAAGTACATATAATGATATAAAATTACATGAGCCTTTATACAGTCAGAAATAGTCTAGTTCTACAAAATAATATAATTTCTTTTGGTCAATTATATGGAGTAGGATTTCAAACAATATTCACTAATAGGGTATAGAAAATTACTCATGGTTATATGGTTATGGGTAGATATTTCAAGGATGGGGACTTATATCTTATAAGAAGATTATAGAAAATAATAATATTCATAACAATAATTTATGAATGTTTTTAGTTATGAAACTATCATCTTAGGAACTCAGTGATAAGAACATGAATGTTCAAGTGGAAAGTCTCGGTTAAATATATTTTGGATATTTTGAGAGTTTTATACTTGTAAATAAATGAAAAATTTATTTAATTTGAATATAAGGACCCAAAAATATCATAATATATTTCATATTCACATAGATATTTGGGGTCTGGCCCCTATCTGTTCTCGTGGTGGATCATTTCACTTCATGACATTCATTTATGATTCAAATAGGAAAGTATGTGTTTACATCATTTAAAACAAATTTAAGGTATTTAGAGTGATAAACCAATATAAGGATATAGTGGAAAAAGTGTAAAAAATTTGATGAGTTTTCTAAGGTCTAAAAGTTATAGAGTCGATAGAAACAAGAGATCTAGAATTTGTACTTGTAGAATGTATTATATATGTAAAATATTTTAATTTAGACGCTATAAATGAATGAAATGGTTGATCAAATGAAATGGATATCAACTAAGATGGTTCATAGCTTGATTCTATATTCTATAATATCCAATGAAATTTAGTCAAATATTTTAGACTATGAAGAATATTTTATTGATAGGTGTCCTTTAGTACTAATGGGGTTGGATATTTTAAAGTAGTAGTGGAAAAGTAAACTAGTTGAAGTTACCCACCTCAAGGTTTATGGAAGTATTTCATATGTTTATATTGATGAAAATTATTAGGAAAAACTAAAATAGAATTCCCATTCATTTTTAATTATGGGATATGGAAATGATATATTTTGATTTCAACTCTAGGATGATAGAAATAATAGGATCATTCGAATTCAGAATGATGCATTCAATGAGGACATATGTAAATATCAGAACATGGTATAAAAATAATATGATAATATATAATAAATTGAAAAAAAAAATCAAAATGGATATAAATATAAGCTAAAAAATTTAAAAAAAAATTATTGTTTTTAGAGAATATGTAAATTTCATATGTTAGTCTACCAAAATATTAACCTAAATATTTGAGGACTATGGAAAATTAGTTTAGATCTCAAAAAGTAAGACCTCCATAACTTTAAGCTCTATATGGTTCAGTGATAGAAAATAAATATTTAAAATATGTATTATGGTGATCTATTAACATCAAATGACCATTTTATAGGTTTATAAATTAATTGCATTACTACCATCTAATGCATGGAGGATATCTCAAGATCATAGAAAACGTGGCTAGTCCCAGTAATTCTAAAATTGGGACCTAGCTATGAAAGGTGAGTCGGATTAATTTCATGACAATTAAACATCTAAGATATAAGAATTACCCTAAGGGATGTTAGTTTTGAAAACAAAATAGATATTTTGATTGAAATTTTAGGTTGGTGGTAGGAAGATGTACAAGAATAGGTTGTTTGTGAAAACTTTTCAACAGAAAGGAGTGGACTTCTCATAAATGTTATCAATAGTGGTTAAAAAAATTAACATTTTAAGAGTGTAGAGTCTTTTTCCTTATGAAAGATAAAATATGGAGTATATGGATGTGAAAATATCATTCCTTCATGGTGAATTTAAGGAGAAAATTTATATGAAGAAACATGATGGTTTTGTGGATCTGTGGAATAAGGACTTGGTGTATAAGTAGAAGAAGAGTCTTTGGGTCTTGAAACAAGCACTAAGACAGTGGAACCAGAGGTTAGAATCATTCATGGAAGAGGAGGGTTTTTCTAGGGAATCATGGATTGCTATTACTATTAGAAGGTGTGGTGCCTAAGACTTACACTCTCAAATTGGGGTCCATAGACACATACATTACCTAATGGATTCAATACCGATTAAAGATTATCATATATAAATATCACTTAATTACATGACTTACAGAAAATAATGAATTACATAAATTCCCAAGACATTTTAATTTAGATATTTATATAATTATGAAGTATAAAAACTAATAAATCCCTTTTATTTTTAAACTAGTTGACATTTTTTACTCTATTTGTAACTAATTAATCCATAATAAGTATTAAACAACCCCATTAAATCCCCACACAATATCTTCTTCTATTCATATCATGTGTAGTACATTTCTTCATGACGTCTGAAAATGGATATATAAAAAGGGTTTAGCTTAAATGGACAGTGATGGAAAATATAAACTAACGTAATCATATCATAAATATTATGGTAGGAAAAAGTAATAATCGTAATTAAATAATCGTCTAAAAATGAGAGAATAATATATCCATGGTTAGAAATCAATATAAGTATATCATATAGATAAAAATAACAGAATTGATGGTAATGGACTTAATGATCTATAACATCATGATCTTACCATCAAGGTATCTTCAAGACATTATTCTTTATATAAATGTCATAGCTAAGACATCATTCTTATCATCAAGTCTATAGTCAATACATCTTGATGAATTGGTCAGGCCTACACTAAATATACAAACATGTTTTTTACATGAAACCTTCAAATGCATTGAGGTCCTATATAATTTTTTCCCCACCCATTACTTATTTAATTTCAATGCATTTATCATATTAGATAATGATAAAACAATAAATATTAAACTTATACAATAATCAGATGTATTGGAATAACAATATACAGAACACCAATACTTTTCTACATGTAACTAAAAGGGATAACAAGATCAAACCTCATATAGAATAATAATGTATATGGATAAACAATACATAGTCAACTAGCCAAAGTAATTAATAAACATGCATATCGAAATAAAAAATATATAGATTCACAATAGTTCCAAAATTAATAAAATGAATAGTTATATATATAATAATCCCTAAATTTAAAATTGTATGATGTAATGGTATATAGTTATGTTAATAATTTTCCCAATCAATAAATCTATTGAGTCTTGGTGAACACCCTTGAATCAAAAGAATAGAAAAAGGGCATTGAAAATAAAAAGCATTGGAATAATAGTTATCTCTATTTAGGGTGAATGGTTAGGCAGGAACAAGGTTGTTTTAGGTTATATATTTAATAATATATAATATTACATAAGTAATCCATAGAAATAATTTTGATTTTATTAGAAGAACATATCCCTATTATAATAAAGTAAACTCAAAATGATTTTTACATAGATGAAAAACATCCTTCCAAAATAATTCATCTAAAAGTATCACACAAGAAGGGATCAACAATCAAATTATTTAAAATGATGAGTTAAATCACTTAAATTATAAACATTAATTTTTTTATTAGAGTATAAATTATCTAACTGAAATACAATAACTGTAAATGCATTAATATATGAATAGAAAAATGAATGTGAAAACATAAAATATCTTTTAGAAAACATTTTTAACATTGATGTAAAATAAAATTTTATATTTCATGTTCAAAAATAACTTTTTAAATAGTGAAGAAATATTTTGAAAACATTTTCTTTTAAAAATTATCTATAATCATGATCCTTGAAAATGAAATAAAATTTTCAACATGAAATTTGTATCCAAAGATAAAACAATTGATTATAAATGGAACCATTTCAATAAATTGAAATTTCATTTTTTTAAACCAATATAGAGAAAAATTATTTTTTATTACAAATTCTATTTCTATAATTGGACTAAAATATTCTAAATAATAAATATTAGGGTGGTGAAACCTAAAACAATTTCAAGATAAATCATTATAACTCAATGAATGAAAATTGATATATTAAAAATACTTACTACCAAGGTTAAAATTGAATCAATATTTTTTTGAAGAAGGGAAAATTATTTTTATTATTATATATCATGAACTACAAAAATTATGATAAACATATATTCGTGGGTAGTAAATACACCATACAAGGAAAAATGTATTTTGTAAATACCCTGACCCTAGTATCCTAGAGTCAGTTGTTACTTTATTACATTGGAATAAGATATAAATAATCAAATATTGATGCAACAAATAGTTAATTAAAATTGGTAAAAAATATAAATTCTTGAAATTTACTTTACATTGAAAACATAAAATACAATGAGTGTTTTCTTAGAGACCACAAATATTCCTCATATTGTATCCCTTCATATAAATAATAAAATACTTCTTGTTATCATATTGAAAATAAAACATAATAAATAGGCGATCTCAGATTCTCAGTAATGATAATTATATAGTGGAAAATATAATGAATAAATAATAATAATCAATATGGAAAGGTAAATAACAAAAACTGTAACACCTTGAAATTTTGGTGAATTTTTTAGAATTAATTTAATCTTTGATATTATTCATTTCAAGCAACACTGAAAATAGATTTTCACTAAGTCAAACATGCCATTCACGCAGATCCAACTTGGCATTGTTACATGAAGCCCCAACTTGTAATATGATACACAAAACAACAAGGATAGCATACACTACACGCATGATTGGCCATCCTTGACAGCTTGCATAACAGGTAAGACCAAGTGTTACCTAACAATAATATATTATTAAAAATATTATTATAATTGAATATAAAATAGTCATTAATTTGTTATATATTAAATAGTGTTAACTAAATTCTTAATTTTTTTGGTTTACACAAATATAATCTGAATTAATAGGTTACCAATTAATGAATATAAAGGCCAATTGAATATAAAATAAAATATTATTATAATCACAAAGCTATTCTATCCTAGTAAATTTATTTAATTAAAAATAGTAAGTTATGTTATTGTAATAAATATGGTATATAATCAATAAAATATTTTTATACTAATCCAATAGTATTTATAGACATAACAAAATAGAAACACCAATTTTATACATAAAAACCAATATTTTTATAAAGATAGGTTTACCATTGTTTAATGGTGAACACATTTTAAATCCTTTCTCGGAAATTTTATAGATTTAATATTTTAAAATAAACTTTATATTTTTAATAAAAACATAAAAATTAGGATAGGACAATTTTTTGGTGTTTTTATAAAAGGTATCATCTTTTAACGAATAGTTAATTATTTTGGATTTTATTTCAAAACTGGTTTTTATCTAATTTATTTATAAGGATGAATTATATTTTAAAATAGTTTAATTTTTTAGTTAGATAATTTTTTTACCAATTAATTCAATTTAGTTCATTTTAACAAAATTTAAAATTTTAATTGGATATAAAAACGTAGCAAACTTTTGATCAGTTTTACTTTAAAAACCCGCAGTGTCGTCCTGACATCTAGATTTATTTTAAATTAAATTGTGCTACATCTATGATTAGAAATTAGAAAAATGGATTCCATATTTTGAATAATAATAATTTATAATTTATAATAGGTTCAACTATTCTTGGCCAAAAATATTAGTGAATGTAATTAAAATTAATTACATCGGGTAAGGGAAAAATAAAATTAATAAAGTGATAAACCTTAAATTTAAGACCCAAAAAGACCTAAATATTTTTTCAAAACCAATTTTAAATCCATATTTCAACCCTATAATCAATTCTATTAGATGTGTTCTATTATTGAATCCACTTTTAACATTAATAATGTGGGTGAAATTCTCTCTTTAAATATTTACCAGAGTATCACTCCTCCTCCACTACAAAAGGCTAAACCACTACCCATTCCTCACACCCCTTAAAACTTTTGTGTTTTGAAAATTTAATCCAAATTATCCTATCAGAAATCCTTTATTCAACATTGATCCTTTATTTAGTCTAAAATTCTCTCAAAGAATCCTTTTGGCATAAACCAAAAAAAGTTTCTCAATATAGAGGTAATGTCTTCTCTCAGGCTCCTTTCCTTTATTTCCCTTCTTCACCGCTCCTCTATTATTATTCCGTTATTGTGTAAATAAACACTATAATACATAGTCTAGGATGTTTTTATGCAATTATTTATACCTAATAATACACAAACATCCATCTAATGTGTATCGAACATGTTGTTTCTATGTATGACGAACTACACCCTCATGAAATGATGATTGTTCATTTCTCTATTATCACCAATCCTACTAATAATCATGATTTAAACACTATTTATATATTTTATATGTAAAATATATTATTTATATAATCCTATGTATTCATTTTTACAAAAAATACCTTTTTACTTCCCATTTGGTGTTAGTGTGATAATCTCATTTGATGAAGTGCGGACTACCACCCCCTCAAAGTGATGTGATTCGTTCACACACCACATGGAATTATAAAGGATAGGTTTAGTGAAGTAATATGATTTATATAATATATTCATGATAATGTAATAATTATATATATATATGTAATTTACATACTTTCTTTGAATATGATAATAAGAACAGAAACAATGTTCTTGAGTACGTACAACTTACAGTCTCCATGAATGGTGTATTCCATTTCATACTTCATTATCATATACATTATTATAATATACATATAAAAGATATAAATTTTATTTATATCATTATCTACATTATTAAATCATGATATAATTACAAGGACCAATGATATAAAAAATTAAGACACATGTGAAAAACAAAGTCAATATTACCCGAAGTGAAACCTTAATACATGATCGTTAAGAAGTGGGTAATATAAGGTCATAATCAAATGATATTTAGTAATATATTTAATAATATTCTTATTTAAATTATTTATAATAATATTATATTTATTGTATACGAATCTTGTACAAGTATGGAGTTATGCAAGACACAAGGTAAGGGGATTTCATCTCACTTTTAATTTCTGCGAGATACAAGCTATGTTTTCCACTCTTTACTTTTGTGTAGTGTATGTACTTACCATGATTGTATTTTATGTGTATTTAACTTAAACATATGTTTATTCACATTCCCATTTTATGGTCCTTATTTCATTGGGATTAAATTTTAAAAAGTTACCAAATCAGTAAAATAGTGTTGTCTCAATTTCTCTTCTTTAATATTCATGTTTTGTTATATAGTTAAACTCTTTTTTTGAGGTGCATATAATTACATTTTACATGTTATTTGTTGAATATACTTATTTTAATGATATATTAAGATTATTTTAGTTTCATTTTATTACATGGAGGGTATGATCCTAAGTTACCGTGATATAAAATATTATTGAGACAATGTCATCGCTTTCTGAGATTGTTTATGTTTATGCTTCCCTTTATGAAATATTATGGTCCATATCTTAAGAATATTCATGGGTTTTCTTCCCCTATGTTTATTATGATATACTCTATTTTTATTAAAAATTTCCACTTTTTGGTACCTAGGATAATGTTTTTTATAAAAAAATGTTTATCTCTCTCTCTTTGGTCGGAAATCTATTCTATTCAAAAATCATAATTTCGAAAAAAAAATTCAAAATGATTTCAGAATAACCATGAATATAATTTTCAAAGAAAAAGAATTTTAATTTTTTTTGTTTTCAATAATTCATTTATAATTTTTAAAATATGTTTTCATGAATAAAAATCAATAGGTTTTATGTTATAAATGTAATTTTTAAAAGAAGAAAGGATATTTTACCTAAGAAATGTTTTTAAAAGATATTTAAAAATTATTTAACATATAAGAATATATCCATTTGTGTTACTCATGCCTTTGTGGGAAATTATTTAATGTTTCGATTAATATTATTTCTCTTAATGTAATATCTTTTTAAGGCATGATGTTTATAACCCTCATTTCCCTTTCATGGGATATATAAATTAGAAACCTGATTCTTTTCTCAAGTTATGTTTATTATGAAATCATTGTGAAACCTGTCTATTTCTATAGGTTATGATATGTTTACGTTTTTATGATACCCATTCCATTTCTTGGTTTATGATATTATTAGTTATGATATTTTTTCACATGTATCTATGACTTCATTATTTTATGGGTGAGACATATATCTACCTTCAATGCATTGGGTAAAGATTTATATCTCTTGAGAAAAATAGGGCTAGAATGAGGGTTTACTCAGTTCAGTAATATAGGGATGTAATGAGGTGTCAGTTGGTTAAGTGATACTGGGCTGGAACTAGGGTTTACCAGGTTCAGTAAAGGAATATTTCCACTAATATGGTATTATTAGTGATGCCTTGGCTACTATGGAAATAATATTATATACTTATGTGTTTTTCAAAATTCCATGTTCTATTCCTATGTTATACTTTCATTGATTATTCTCTTTATTTCATTATTCATTATATATAATTAACTACAAATATTTATTCCATGATCTCTGTTATGATCTTTGATATGTATCGTATGATCTTATATCTTTATGATCATGTTCCCATACCCTTATACTCATGAATATGCTTAAATGTATCCCTTTTTTACCCTTACTGAGCATTTGATCTCACCACTTTTTATGTTTCCTTCCCCAAATTATAAAGATATGTATTATGTTTGATATGTATAAGCGGGGTGATAGTCAAGAAGAACCTATTGGGAGATAATGTAGCTCATTTATGTACCAGTGTTTCTGTTTCCATGTTTCCAAAGGCACTAGAATAGTATAGTCTTCTTGCATTCTTTTTGTAATGTTATGTATATTCTACCAAATATATGAAATTTTAATATTTGAAAAGTGAGGGTCTCTATATTTCATATCAATGTAAATGTTTAGTTAACATTTGTAAATTATGATGAGAAAACCTTAGTGAGATCCTTATAAATATTTATATGAATATGTATAGGTATGTCTCTAAGGATAAGTATTAGTATGATTTAACATTTATGAAAATGTTCTAGAATTTTGGAAATGATAGGGTTTGGGGTTTCTATGAAATACATCATGTTCTAGATACTACAAGTGGATGTGGCTCTAGACAATATATACCTCGAGCTAAGAACTCTAACAAGATGTTCTGGGCTTGACTTGGTGTAATTTGTTACACAACAATAGGCCCCACTAAAAACCTTGTTTGACACTCCCTGGGGATATGCTTTGAGAATTCACAAACTCTTTAAAACCATCATGAAGGATTTAGATATATGTTAGCTATGAATAACCTAGTATAAAAACAATATTTCATGATTTAGAAATCCTGTAAGTAATTATTTTAATGGCGATGTGGTTTTTTACTATGATACGTAATTATCACATTATGCTTCTGGTTTTAGTCAATGGTGTAAACCGGAAGGAACTATATTTCGGTTGAATGTGATGGCAGATTTTATGATGACAAATCAAGTGGGATAATCACTAGAGTGAAAGATTTCATGATCATTCCTAATCAGATTTCATGGAACATGGTTAATTTTTTTTACCTTTACCAATTAACAGACTAACCAAGGAAGAGAATGAAGGATTTCACTGAGATTTCAGGTTATGGAGACTACAAAAGAGGGAAGATTTGGTTTCCTTTTTGTTAATATTATGGAAATAATCACCAAATTGGATGTATTTGGGGAACAATAATGTGTTTTGACTAAGGAAAATAAGTACACAAATAAAGTGAATGTAAGGGAAATATTAAGATTTTTGTGAATGAAATTGATGGGAATTTTGGCCTCCCTAAGTCATCTTTGATGATTAAGTGTTTTAATTGTGGATAGAATGGTCATTATGAAACCCAATGTCCCAAGAGGAATGTTTTTGAAGAGAATCATCAAGGTGGTGTGAGTAATGGTTACATTATGGATGACGATGAGACTACAGATGTACTGTTAAAGGAAATATTTATTATTGTTAGTGGATCAAGGATGAAGTAATTAAAGTATTTATGTGTTTGTATTATAATTTTATGAATGATAAAATAAACAATAATTTTTTCACATATGTTTTTACTTAGTATTTACAAGTTTATGTTGGACTAGAGAAGTGATATAATTACAACATGATATTTTTTTACTAAGGGAAGTTAACCCTTAATTTGTTCTTTATGATTAGAAATGTTGAATGGATAAAGATGTGTGGGATATGAATAAGTAAATTAGATGGTATTAATTGCCTTGGAACTATGTATGGAATTGTTTATATGTTGTTTTTCTACAACTAATGAATATTAAAACAATGTTGGATTTAAGTATTAAATCCAATATATATTGTAATGATAAATCATGCATGTTTTCTAAAATGATTTATGGTAATTTAGGTTGTTACCATGTTTCAAGAGAATATATGCTGAGGGTATTCACATGTTTGAAATGTGAAAATCAAGAGCTATATTGTGAAATATAGGAGAATCAATGTTAATATGATTTCATTAATATCTTTCTAATGTTTTGGATTTTTCGTCTTTGATATGGGTTATAAGGTTAACCCTTTATGAAAAGTTAATGTTAAAATTTGGAGGAAGTATTTGTGCACTGAGATTGTGCTGAAAACCTTGGTTAAATGGATAATCAGTGATTAACCTTATTTCAAGGATGTCCTTATTATATATTATATTAGTTTGGTTTTAAAAAATGACATCATGTATATTGAGTGACAACAAATCATGTCTGGCAAGGCCATAGGTCTTGAACCAATGACCGAAAGATGATAAGGGTTTCATGCCTACCACTAGCTTACAAAGTGTCCTGGTTAATGTATTATTATTATTTTTTGAATAAATATTTATTATGAACCAGTATTGTTACATTTTAATTTTATTGACTAATTCATGTTTATTTTTTTAATAGACAAATATTAATACTTCTTATTCTTTTATAGGACTTAATACTAATTAAAGGCGTATTTTTGTGCTTTATTCATCAATGTTAATTTCATTAAATTCATTACATGAAGTAATGTATGCATAATAAATTGGTCAAAGAGAAACCCAATAATGAAATATGTTTTATAGAAATTTATTGATAATTACTCAATGGTCTGAAAGTGATGAATTTTTTTTGTCCTAATACCTAAATTTTCATTGAGCTAATGGCCTTTTAAATCATCATAGATTTGTGACACTAAGTCCTTATACTTTCCTTTTATCATTCACTTTTTTATGATGGGTGAACATAGTTGTAGGATCGAAATATAGTATGAGATGCTCAATATACAAGAGGGGGGTGAATTGTATACTTTAAAAATTCCTTTGGAACCTTTAAAGTTAGTTAAGAATAACTAAAGTTTCCTTATGAAAAGGAAAGGGCTAAGTTTAACAAAGTTAAACTTAAGAAAATTCACAACACCACTAATACCGAAAGTAAACTAGGAGTAAGAGATTCCGAAAGTAGGTTCCGGAAATATGGTTCCGGAAAATGAAACTTTAACAAAGAAATACAATATGAGATTCTACCTTAAAGCGTATAGAATCTAAATTAATCAGAGTACAAATAAGGAAGTATAAGAAAGTTATACTTTCTTTACAGAACAATATGCAGTGGAATGTAAACAAGTAGTAGAACTACAAGTAACAAAATATAAGTCTTTTAACCCAAAGAGAAGGGTATCCAACAACCTTGGATAAAGGTCCCTTGATTTATACTTTCAAGCAAGTCTGTCTTACCCACACCAGGGTAAGCTCTCGATACGAAGATCGGTGTCTCTGTCTTGCTATCCCCGCAAGTCCTCAACTTCAAGGTAGTTGGCAACCTCTGTCTTCCTCAGTAAGGAAGCCCTCGAACATTAAGGTAGTCGGCACATCTCTCTTCCTATCCCCGGAAGCCCTCGAATGTAATCACCAACATTCGGAGTCGCACGAAGCTTTGAGAGTTAATAAGAGACTCTCTCTCTAGAATTCACTTAAACAGCATGTATGCACAAAACCAAGTTGTTCATCTGTCATCAGCATTCATCAGCACTGAGCTCTTTCAAATGAGCTCCTATTTATAGGTAAGGTCGGCTCCTACTCCAACGGTCATATTTTCCTTAAAGATCGGAGGGACCTGTACACGTGTCACTCATACAACGGTTAATAAGAAACAGAATGGACGACATCGTTTTATAACAAAACAAGTGTAACAGAATGTACGACATCGTTTTAATTCTAACTAAAAAGATCGGAATGAAAACTTCGGAGTGATGGTTCGGAGTGTAAGGAACAATAGTAAAGAGTAGACAAAATAATAGAATGTAATTAATATAAAAAGTTCGGAGTCTAATAAAGATATGTTCCGGAGTTTGAAATAATTCAGATTGTATAAAACAAAGATAATCAGATTCTGTTACATAGGAGAATTCGGAATGAGAATTCGTAATGGGAATTCGGAATGAGATTTCTTCATTAGAATTCGTAATGAGAATTCTTCTTCAGAATTCGTATCCTGAATCTGGAATAGAACTTAGTCAGAGTTCATATCCGGAATTCGGAATGGAACTTCCTTATAGTTCTTATCCAGAATCCGAATTTTATACTTAGGAAAAAAAATATGAATGAAAATAAGATAAGGATAATTTTTCTTATAAAAGCGATTTTTCTTAAGAAAGAAAATTTACTTGTAAAAGCTATTTTTCTTAAGAAAGAAAATTTACTTAAGAAAACAATTTTCCTTAAAGAAGCATTTTTCCTTAAGAAAGGAATTTTTCTTAAAGAAGCATTTTTCCTTAAGAAAGAAATTTTTCTTAAAGATAAGGTGTTTGTGATTTTCAAAACAAGAAGGAATGGAAAAGTCATAAGGAAAACCTTATTGACTCAACAATCTCCCCCTTTTTGGAAAGCACAAACATCCTTACGAAAAAGCTATTCTAAGAAGAAAGAAACACATTAAGGCTTATCTCCCTTTGCATTAATGATATTGACGAATACGACTAACTCCCCCTTAGGCTTTGAAACTCTAAGGATCGTATTCAGATTTCCGGAGTGATAGATAAGAAAGTCTTCTTTAATGAAAAATCTCCCCCTTAACAAACTCTTATTAGAGTTCTTTTTCCTTGGGTATTTTTTCTTTCTCCCCCTTTGATAAACTCTTATTAGAGTTCTTCTTTTTCTTAAGGATCTTTTCCTTCTCCCCCTTTGTGATTTTCAAAAAGAATTGGAAGGAATGGAAAAACTTAACAAAGTACCTGAGATATTAGTAATGACAAAAAAAAACAAGAGACACAATTTTCATTAAAAATTTGTAATCTCAGTAACAAAAAAAAAATTACAACAAAAACATCGGATTGGGTTATTTCGGATCTTTTTCCTTAGACATGAGGCCCTTTAGAATAGTCTTGATCTTCTTGAGGTCTTTATGATCTTCTTCAGCTTTCTTTTCTAAGGCAACTATTCTTTCGGATTGAGCTTCAATCTTTTCTTACTGAGCCTTCAGCTTTTCTTCCTGAGCTTTGATTTTCTCTTCCTGAGCCTTCATCCTCTCTTCAAAATCGATCCGATGATCCCTTTCAAATTTCCAATTTTGAGAAACAGAATTGAGCTTCCCATTCAGATCTCTCACTTCCTGAATCCGAAAGTTCTTTTCCTCTGTCAACTTCTCTTCAAAAGATGCAGTCAACTCATTAATCTTCTTGTCCTCGGTCTCAAAGGCATCCTTAACATTATCTTGAAACTCATCGAAAAGCCTCATCTCTTCCACAGTCTTCTTAGACCATCTTGTCATCCTCTTGCAAGATCTTTTATGAGCTTCGTAACCAATAAAGAAGTTTTTGAACTGTGCCTCAATCTCAATGCACTTATCCATAACCATTGATACGGAGTCTGTTTTCAGATTCAACGCATGTTGGAGCATCTGGCATCGTGAATCAATACTTGAGAAGGTCGGAATGGTTCCTACCAACTTCTTCAAAGACTGAACAACAAAGTCATGCCCCAGAGAGGATGACTCCGAATCCGAATCTTTGCTAGGAGAATTTTCTTCCTCAATAAGCTCCAACTTTCTTTTTGAAGAACTACCAGCTTCCTTCCTCTTTCTTACTTCTGAGCTCGGAGTTTCGGTAAGAATTTTCTTTCCCTTATCTTTTTCCATAATTGAAACCTGTTCCGGAGATCTCTTCTCACTATCAGAGACTTGAACAATATTATCTCCCTCATCAGCAACTTCTATATTTTCCTTCTGAGCAGCATCAAGTAAAAGATGTTCTTCTTCTCTCAGATAAGAAACTTCTTCTTCACCTTTCTCTTCTTCCATTGTCGGAGTAACAAGCTTCGAAGATTCAGCTTCAGAAGTTCGGAGCGATAAGTGTTCCGAAAAAGTTCCCTTATACTCATCTACTTGTTTTAGCACATCTCTTGTCTCACCACTTCCTTCAGCAGCCTCTTCAACTTGTTCCACTTGCTCTACTTCCTCAGTATTAGTAGCAACAGCTTGTTCCGGAGCAACGAGATTTCTTCCTGGAGTCTCAGGTAGAGATTCCAGGGAGAAAGATCTCGGAACTGGAATTGTTACTGAAACCATTTCATTGAACTTTAACAACGCTTGAACAGCCTCGGCTTCTGACATCTTCTTCTTAAGCTTCTTCTCCTTTGCTTGCTTTTCAAGGTCATCAGCCGTTTTCTCCTTCAAATCCTTAGCCTCCGCAGGGTTCAATCCGAACTGCGGATCCCCTTCTTTCCTTGTTTCTTTATCTGCTCTCCATTTTGCAACAACCTCATCAGGATAGGCTTTCTTCTTCTTAGGCTTTGGAGTTGCGGAATGGACTTTCTTAGACTTAGGATCTTCTGTTTCTACTTCCACTTGTTTCTTCTTTCTCTTCCTTACCGGCTTAGAGGATTCCGGATTAGCAGTTTTCGGAGCCACTTCTTCTTGAGCAGGTAGATCAATAAACATTCCTGTATTCTTGTCAAAGGATACATCCATTCTTTTCAGAGTATCATTACTTACCAACAAGATTTTACACACCCTTGGTTTAGATCTGCAAGCTTCCTTGAAGGATTCAAGGCACCGAACTATCAACTTCGACAAAATTGCTGGGTACATCATGATCTGTGCTCTGAGATTTCCCTTCTTAAGATTCTAAATGGTTATGATAATATGCTTCATGAGGTTAAACTTCCTTAGATTTATCAGGAAATCTAAGATATAGATCTCACTTTTCTTCAAGCTGTCCTTATCACCTTTTCTCGGTACGATAAGTCCTTGCACCCATAATTCAAGAATCCAAAAATTTGTAGATAGACTTGCAATTTTCGGAGCCTTATCATTAGCCAGTCCGAGAGTTTCTAAGGCTTTCTCTTTGTTGAAGCTACCCTTAGTGTCCGGAAATACGTGAGAAATAAACTCAGCTTCACCTTCATAAGTTAACCCTACCAAGCTTGTAGCCTTGGTGTAAGAAAGATTATATGTCTTGCCATACGATTTGAAAGAAAACTTCTCTCTATCATCTTCCTTAAAGAAAGAAATGGATTCATAAAATTCGACAAGTAAATCAGAATATACTTCATCTTGATTCCCGGTTTTAGATACCGCAACATCCTCCCAGCCATTCAACTTGATGTTCTTTGAGATAAGGGAATCATAATTGTTGAAGAAATCTGGATGGAGTAACCTTTCTCTGTATACTAACCACTGAGAAATAGGCTTGGTTGAAGACATTTCTTGAGAAGCTAACTCTGCAGACATTCGGATCTGAAGTCCTCTGAGAAATTCGGAACGGAGTAAACTATGGTTCTGAACGGCCTTAAAACAAAGGGGCAGAGCTTCAGCACGCGAAAGCTTGAAACCGATGTGGGACTAGAATTTAGGTCCCCTTTATATAGGCAACGGGATGACGGTTCACCATCCACGGTGGATCTAACGGTTTAGAATGAACTGAGATCAAATCTGACGGTTGATAACTTGAATCCGATCTTTTTGAGGTTTTTATTAAAGTAAAGAATTAAGAAAACTATAATTCCGAAAACATAATACAAGAAACTGACAACAAGTAAAATATGATTACGAAAACTTCAGTAAGGAAATCATACCTTTCGGATTAGCTTAGGAAAGTTATTTGTAATGGGTAATATAAAGATGACCAAATAAAACTTTTATTACGAAAAGACAAAGTTTGCAAAATTTACTATGAAAAACTCACAATGAAAAACTCAGTACGGAAAACTCAGTACGAAAAACGCAGTATGAAAAACTCAGTACGAAAAAGAAACTAAGAAGGTTCGGTACGAAAATCTGGTTATGAAAGTACCAGTACGAAAGTTTTCCATTCCGGAAATTTTCAATACGAATACTTCCATTCCAGAAGTATTCTGTATGAAAATATCCATTCTGGAAATTTTTCATTCCGGAAGTTCCATTCCGGAAATCTTCGTTCCGAAAAATTAAAAAACAAAATTTTAAGAAACACTTTGTTAAACAAACAATCAAATGTACTCCCCCTATAAAAAGGAGTTTATTACTGTAAGGAGACTTTTTCAACAGAAAGTTAATTAAGGAAGATTAACTTACGGTTATCATTCCTAACTTCTGTTTAATATATTCAAATCTATCAGAAGGCAAATATTTTGTGAATATATCAGCAAGTTGATCTTGCGTTCCGATAAACTGAAGAATAATATCTTTTTTAGCATTGTCTCCGAAAGTTACCTTTCCTCCTTTCGTTTTGATAATCTTTTCAAAAAAACTTTTGTTACCAGTCATGTGCCGGGAACATCCACTATCCATGTAACATATATTGTTGCTAGAACTTTCTTTATTTTCCTGAAGTTAAGAACAAAGTTAGATTTTCGGAATCCAAACTTGTTTGGATCCGAGATTTCCAGACAATAAAATTTTTGGAACCCACATTTTCTTAGAAAAATAAGCTTTATGAAAACCTAAGGATTGGGTTTTGTTTAAGGAACAATTCTTTGCCCAGTGACCACCACATTGACACTTGGTACAAAATGGGTCACTTTGAGGAACAAAATAATTGTTACTGAAAATAGGTTTTGCATGGGTATAACCAAATCCGGATTTATTTCTTAAAGGTCATATTTGAGAATACATCTTGTCAAAATTTTCCTTACCATGGGTAAAGTTTGATAAACACTTCTTTAAGGAAAAAATTTCGGACTTGAGTTTTACAACCAAGTTTTTATCCTCAAAATCATTAGTTTTAGAACTAGAGTTAGGCTCGAAAACATTTTTCTTAGAAATTACTTTTTCTAATTCTTTAGAAAGTTTATTCTTCTCAGAACTTACTTCCTCAAGATTTTTTGAAATACTTTCAAAATCAGCATTTTTCTTATCAAGATCTTTAGAAATATCTAATATCTATTTAGTAAGAATAGAATTCCTAGAGTTTGCCTTATCAAGTTTCTTATTGATTTTGGAATTCTCAATCTCAAGAAGTTCAGCAAACCTAGAGACTTCTTCATAAGTAGGTAAAGTATTTTCCTCATCTGAAGATGATTCTTCATCAGAAGAGTTATAATATTTACTATCATTAGAATTTAAAGAAACATTGGTCAAAGATTCAGCATTTCGTACCTTAGCCATAAGACAATGATTATCAATAGGCAATCTGGCTATAAGACCAAGATTCTTCTATCCTGAAGATTCATAATCAGAAGATTCATCTGAAGAGTCACCACCACTGGCACTCCAGGTGTCATTAGCTTTCAGAACTTTCTTAGCTTTGGCTTTATAATACTTCTTCTTGTTCCTGTCTGAATGTCTTTCCTTTCTTTGTTTCTTTTTGAGCATAAGGCAATCTGGTCTAATATGTCCATCTCTCTTACATTCATAACAAGTAACTTCTCCATCTTTCTTATCTTTCCTATCCTTTTTCTTATACTTAGATTGAAAGTTTCTCTGTCCAGCTATCTTGTTCATCCTTCGAGCAATATTGGCTAATTAATTTTCTGAAACTTCACTCTCACTAGATTCGGATTGGAAAATAACTTTCTTAGACTTGGATCTGGTTACTCTCTCAGGAGTATTATCTTTCATCTGATTTGAAGTTGTGGTAAAGGAAACAGTACCATTTCCATTCTTTTTCTTGATGTTGTCAGCATCTCTCTTCATTCTAGTCTCATGTTGCAGAAGAGTTCCAAATAATTCATCAAGAGTAATTTGAGTAACATTCCTGTTCTCATCTATAGCTGTTCTCTTGGATTCCCACTCATTAGGCATAATATCAATTATCTTGTCCACAAGAGCTTCATCATCTAAACCTTTCTCTCGCATTGACTGCAGACTGTTGACAATAGTCATAAACCTTTGTTGAACTTTACAGATAGGTTCTCCATAAGGAAAATTAAAGCCATGATATTCAGCTCTAAGCATAGCTCTTCTAGTCTCAATCACCTTAGAAGTCCCAAAGTGTGTAACCTCTAGCTTCTTCCATATACAGTTAGCTGCTTCACAAGAAGAAATTTGGCTATATATATTTCTGGTCATTGAACATAGTAAAGTTTTGCGTACCTTATAGTTGAGTTGATATTCTTGCTTTTCCTGGTTAGTGAAAGATCTGACTTCCTTGTCAGGAATTTTATAATCACCAGTAAGCATAACAAAGTTATCTACACCAGTATTGATAACAAAAGTCTTCATACGATCTCTCCAGTATTCATAGTCATTACCATCAAAGATTGGTGGTCTTGTAGGATTTAGATTGTCAATTGAACCAACATTAATTCCTGTCATACTAAAAATAACTTTGCACACAAACTTGTTAGAAGCAAAGAATCGTAATAACAAAGTTCGGAATGAGAAAATTTCGGAATGGATAAATCAGAATGACAAAGTTCGGAATGGAAAAGTGAGCAAGAAAAACTTATTCGTGGGTATAAGTATTTCAGAGGCCTCCTATGATACCAATTGTAAGAATGGTATAGAGTAAGAGGTTTCCAACCTCTGATACAAATTATAGGATCGAAATATAGTATGAGATGATCAATATACAAGAGGGGGGTGAATTGTATACTTTAAAAATTCCTTTGGAACCTTTAAAGTTAGTTAAGAATAACTAAAGTTTCCTTATGAAAAGGAAAGGGCTAAGTTTAACAAAGTTAAACTTAAGCAAATTCACAACACCTCTAATACCGAAAGTAAACTAGGAGTAAGAGATTCCGAAAGTAGGTTCCGGAAATATGGTTCCAGAAAATGAAACTTTAACAAAGAAATACAATATGAGATTCTACCTTAAAGCGTATAGAATCTAAATTAATCAGAGTACAAATAAGGAAGTATAAGATAGTTATACTTTCCTTACAGAACAATATGCAGCGAAATGTAAACAAGTAGTAGAACTACAAGTAACAAAATATAAGTCTTTTAACCCAAAGAGAAGGGTATCCAACAACCGTGGATAAAGGTCCCTTGATTTATACTTTCAAGCAAGTTTGTCTTACCCACACCAGGGTAAGCCCTCGATACGAAGATCGGTGTCTCTGTCTTGCTATCCCCGCAAGCCCTCAACTTCAAGGTAGTTGGCAACCTCTGTCTTCCTCAGCATGGAAGCCCTCAAACTTTAAGGTAGTCGGCACCTCTGTCTTCCTATCCCCGGAAGCCCTCGAATGTAATCACCAACATTCGGAGTCGCACGAAGCTTTGAGAGTTAATAAGAGACTCTCTCTCTAGAATTCACTTCAACAACATGTATGCACAAAACCAAGTTGTTCATCTGTCATCAGCATTCATCAGCACTGAGCTCTTTCAAATGAGCTCCTATTTATAGGTAAGGTCGGCTCCTACTCCAACAGTCATATTTTCCTTAAAGATTGGAGGGACCTGTACACGTGTCACTCATACAACGGTTAATAAGAAACAGAATGGACGACATCGTTTTATAACAAAACAAGTGTAACAGAATGTACGGCATCGTTTTAATTCTAACTAAAAAGATCGGAATGAAAACTTTGGAGTGATGGTTCGGAGTGTAAGGAACAATTGTAAAGAGTAGACAAAATAATAGAATGTAAGTAATATAAAAAGTTCGGAGTCTAATAAAGATATGTTCCAGAGTCTGAAATAATTCAGATTGTATAAAACAAAGATAATCAGATTCTGTTACATAGGAGAATTCGGAATGAGAATTCGTAATGGGAATTCGGAATGAGATTTCTTCATTAGAATTCATAATGAGAATTCTTCTTCAGAATTCATATCCTGAATCTGGAATAGAACTTAGTCAGAGTTCATATCCGGAATTCGGAATGGAACTTCCTTATAGTTCTTATCCAGAATCCGAATTTTATACTTAGGAAAAAAAATATGAATGAAAATAAGATAAGGATAATTTTTCTTATAAAAGCGATTTTTCTTAAGAAAGCAAATTTACTTGTAAAATCGATTTTTCTTAAGAAAGAAAATTTACATAAGAAAACAATTTTCCTTAAAGAAGCATTTTTCCTTAAGAAAGGAATTTTTCTTAAAGAAGCATTTTTCCTTAAGAAGGAAATTTTTCTTAAAGATAAGGTGTTTGTGATTTTCAAAACAAGAAGGAATGGAAAAGTCATAAGGAAAACCTTATTGACTCAACAATAGTCACTCCATATAAATATGTATTATTTCCATCAATTTCCAATATTCACTCCAAACATAAGTTCTCCTTTGTGGAAACCAAGTTATATATTAATTTGGGTAACCGTTTGGGTTACAAATTTTTATTTTAAGGGATGTTTTAGTACCCATTTTTATGATGTGGGTTTCTATGAATGAAACTTTAAAATATTAAAACATTGATAACCAAGATGAACTTCTAGAGAGGAATTGAATTTAAGGGTGTAGAATGTAACACCTCAAGATTTTGGTGATTTTTAAAAATTAATTTAATCTTTTGAAGTTATTCATTTCATGAAACACTAAAAATAAACATTCACTATGTAAAACTTTAATTTCACATAGATAAAACTTATAATATGATAAAATAATCCCAACATGTAATATGTTAAATGTGACAATAAAAATAGCATACATTACACACAAGAATGGCCTTCCTTGATGGCTTGTGTAACACGCAAAACAGTGTGTTAACTAGCAGTAATATATTATTTAAAATATTATTATAATTGAATATAACCTAGAAGTTAATTTGATAGATATGAAATACTATTAACTAAATTTTGAATTTATTTGGTTTACACAAATATAATATGAATTCATAGTTTATGGATTAGTGAATATGAAAACTGATTTAATATAATGGAAAATATTTTTATAGTCACAAAGATATTTTAACCTAGTAAATAAAATTAATTATAAATTAATATAATAAATATCTTATATAATCAATAAAATATTTTTTATATTCATCCAACAGATTCGATAGACATAATATAAAAACAAGCCCAATTTTATGAATAAAAACCTAATTTTTTTTAATAAAGGTAGTTTTACCACCTTTTAAGAAAGAACCCATTTTAAATCCAATTTTTTGGACTTCTATAGATTTATTAATTCAAAATAAAAATTATATTTGGAATAAAAACATAAAAAATAGGTTAGGATAAATTTGTCTTATTTTTATAAAAGGTTTCATCTTTTTAAAAAAATATTAAAAATATTGGATTTTTTTTTCAAAAATACTTTTTCATCTATTTTATTTATAAGGTAAAAATATATTTTTAAATGGATTAAAAGATTAGTTAGATAATTGTTTTACCAATTAGTCCAATTTAAGTCATTATAACCAATTTCACATTGAAATTCGATATAAAACCCTAGAAAACTATTTATCTATTTCACTTTAAAAACATGTAGTGTCGTCTAGAGAGCAGGATTAATTTTAAATTATTTTCTACCACTTTTGTGTTTAGAATTTGGAAAAATTGATTCTATATTTTTAATCATAATAATATCTAATTTCTAATAAGGTAAAATTTTATTTTGATCTTTTTTTCAGTGAATAGAATTATAATTAATTACATTGATTAAGGGAAAAGTATGTTAATAAAGTATTAAACCTTAAATTTAAGACCCAAAAAGACTTAGAAACTAGTCCATAACCCATTTTATATCTATATTTTTACCCTATAATATATTATATCAACTGTTTTTCATTATTGGATCCACTGGAAACATAAAAAATGTGGGTTTAATTCCCTCTTCAAATATTTACAAGAGTGTCACTCCTCTTCCCCTATAGAAGGCCACCACCTTAACCAATTCCTCACATATATAAACCCTTTTATGTTTGTAAAATATCTCCCCAAGTAGATTAAAAACACAACTCCCTCGAACAATTAATCCCCCCTTGGTACACAAATCCTTACATCAAATACTTTTGGCTGAAACCAAAATGAGTTACCCGATTTAGAGTAATGTCTTCCCTGAAACTCCTTTCCTTAATTTCACTTCTTTACCCCATATAAAATCTTTATTCAATTATTGTGTAAAAAATTATCATAAATATAATAGTATTTTATTATTAAAAATTTTATACCTACTCTTAAACACACATCAATATAATGGATATCGATCATATTGTTTCTGTGTATAGGGTACTATTGCCTCACAAAACGAAGATTATTAATTTCTCCATTACCACCAATCATGGTGGATGTTAAGATGGAAACTATATTTATATATTTTATTTATTATATCTATTATATAATTAAGCTTATGTATTCATTTTTAAAACACATACCTTTTTACTTCCCATTGGGTGATAATATGATTTTCTCGTTTAAGGAAATGTGGACCATCGCCCCCTCAAAGCGATGTGATTCATTCACAAAACATATGGAATGTATTAAGGAGAAGTTTAGTGAAATTATATGATATATATAATATAGTAATAATACTAAAATTATTATATATATATATATATATATATTTCATTAACATATATTTTTTCAATACGATAATAAAAACGGAAATAGTGTTCATTTATATGTACAACTTACCATCTCCATGGACAATATATTCAATTTCATACTTCATTATGATATTGATTATTATAATATACCTGTAATGGATATAAATTATATTTATATCATGATCTAAATTATTTAATCATGCTATAAGTATAAGGACCAACGGTATAACAAATTAAGACACATGCGAAAAACCAAGCGAATATTACCCAAAGTGAAACCTTAACATAAGATCATTAACATGTTAGTAATATAGGGTCATATTAAAAAAATATGGTAATAGATATAATAAAATTATTCTGTAAATGATTTATAAAAAAAATTATAGAGGAATCTTGTATGAGTACAGAGAGAGTCAAGACATAAGGTAAGGGGATTTCATCTCACTTTTAATTTCTATGAGATAAAAGGTATGTTCGCCACTTTTACCTTTTTTGAGGTGTATGTACTATCCAAGATTTTATTATATATATATTTTAAATAATTTATGGGTATTAAAATTTCCATTTTATGATCCTTTTTTCATGGGGTTTAACTTTCATAAGTTATAAAATCGATAAAATAGTTTCGTCTCAGTTGTCCTTCTGTGAGATTCATATTTTATTATACACCTAAACAATTTTTCAAGGTGAATATACCTACATTTTACATGTTATATCATGAATCTCATTATATTAATTATATATTAATCTTAATTTAATTTCCTTTACTTACATGGGGATTATGATCCCATGCTACTGAGTTGTAAGAGTTTTTTTAGAAAATGTCATCTCTTTCCGATATTGTTTATGTTTATGCTTCCCTTGATAGAATATTATGATCCATATATCAATAATATTCATGATTTTAATTGCCATATATTTATTCAGGATAAACTCTATGTTTAGTCAAATTTCTTCCACTATTTGGTACTTAAGATAATGTTTTTTATGTAAAATTTGTATGTGTCTCTCTTCAACCAGAAATCTATTATATTCAAAAACCATGTTATGGAAAATGTTTTCAAATTTATTTCAAAATATTAATAAACTAAATTTTCATGTAAAAAGTAATTTTATTTTTTTTATTTCTTTCAAGGACTTCATTATATGTTTTAAAAGATATTTTAATGAAAAAGTTCTTCAAAATGTTTTATATTATGAAAGAATTTTCAAAGAAGAAATTATATTTTCTTCGAGAAATATTTTTAAAAGATATTTCAAAATTATTTACTATCTTAGATAATATCCATAGGTGTTATATATACCTTTATTTGAAAATTATTAAATTTTTACATTAATTTTCTTTCTCTGAATGGATTTTTTTGGCATTATATTTATGAATCATGTTTCTCTTTCACGGGTTATATGATTTTGAAACCTGTCTATTTTCACACATTATATTAATAATGAAATTATTTTGAGTCCTATATATTTCCCTGGGTTATGATATGTTTACATGTTTATGGTTTCCATTTTATTTCATGGGTTATGATATGATTATTTATGATCTTGTGCCACATGTATGTATGATTTCATTAAGTGACAGGTGGGACATATATCTCCCTTTATTGCATTTGGTAGATATTTATATCTCATGAGGCAAATAGGGCTTGAATATGGGTTTAATAAATTCATTAATATAAGGATGGAATGAGGTTTCACTCATTCATGCAATACTAGGCTGGAATGGGGGCTCACCAGGTTCAGAAAAGGATGCTTTCCACTAAGATGGTCTTGGAATTGATGTCTTGGCTACTATGGAAATCATATTATATTATTATGTGTTTTCCACAATTATATTTTTTATTCCTATGTTATTATTTAATGTATTATGATCATTAGTTCATTATGATTCATGTCTTATGAACTTCTAATATTTAATCCATGATCTTTGTTATGATATTTGATATACAGGGTATAATCTTCTATCTTCATGATCATGTTCTCATACCCTTATGCTGATGACTATGCTTACATATCTTCCTTGTTTACCCTTAATATTAAATTGAGCTCACCCATTTTTATTTTTCCTTTCCCATGTTATGAAGATGTATATTATGTTTGATATGTCTAAGAAGAGATCTAGTCAAGAAGAACCCAGTGTGTGATAATGTAGCTCATTTATGTACCCATGTTTATGTTTCCTTGTTTCTAAAGGCACTAAACTAGTACATTCTTCTTGTAACTTTTTTGTAATTTTTTGGGTATTCTGCAAAAGGTATGTAATTTTAATGTTTGAAAATATAGGGTCACTATAAAAACACATGAAATTTCATCAATTACATGAGAAAAATATGGAAACAATAAAGGATTATCAAATAAATCCATATATATAATCACATTATCTTAAAACACATCCTTAGATATTCTAACAAACAGAATAATCACATAGAAATAAATATTTGATCTCATAATTTAGGAATTAATAATGTTGGTCATCTGAAACATACTTTCAAGACCTTTCAAAATATGATTTAAATTTACAGATAAAAATCCATCTAATGTTTTCAAATAATTTACATCATTATACCCACCAATACACACAGAGGTTATCTATATCATGACCCACCTATCACATACTACGTATAATTAATTAATCATCTGAAAAGAGTGAAACATAACCCTCATAAACATTTTTAACAAAAAAATATAATATGAAATTTTAATACATACTGTAATCAATAAGTATAATCATAACCAATCTAGAGTAATATGATTGGTATAGAAATAGTATATTCCATGTAAAACTAATCATTAACCATCTAAAGAAATAATAAGGACTGTATCATTAAATTATATCCCTATTGGATCATAAGTAAAATAAACAGTTGATGTTGTTTATAAATTGAAATACCATAAGAATGGAATTAAAAATATTTTTGAAGAAAATAATCCTTCCATTTTGAAAATATTTTAAAAAAAATAAAAGATAAAACATTAATTTGAAAATAATATTCATTAAAAATAAATTTTAAAACCTATAAATTAGACTTTAAAATATTTATTTACCATAATGATAGAAAATTTTGTTCCTTCCATACACATTATAACATAGATTCCTTTCCCATTTGTAGAAAAAGGCTAAAGGAAATTGCTGAAAAAAAAAGATTCCTTTAAAAAAATTATAAAAATTAAATCATGGGTAAAAAATTCTTAATTAAATCATTTGTATTATTTTTAAAAGTATTTTTTAAACTAATTTTCGAAAACATGATTTTGGAAAAAAATGATTTTCGACTAAAAAGATAAATGATTTTAACTTTTCTTAAAAACATTTTATCAATTATTTTAATTACCAATGAGTGGGTAAATGGTACTATTACATAAAATGTGGATGAATATATATAGGATAAGAAAATTATATTATTTTACGATATAAATATCAAATAATTCCCCCGAGGAAAACAAAAAAATCCCCCATAGTGATGAGATTATGAGATAAACTCTTAACAATTTAGTAACATTTGAATCATAAGCCACATGAAAGAGATAACATAAAATTACACATCAAATAAAATTATTATAATTATATTCAAGATATATAATATCAAAATTTTCATTATATTTACCAAACAACGGAATAATTTTTGAATATGGTGAATGTCTCACGGAAGTAAAAGTGAGGCGAGAAACCCTTACCTTTGGTTCAAATTACTTTTTATGTGTCTGAACCTCCTATATAAAAAAATGAGTTTATTATAAATATAATATATAACTATAAACATTTATCTCATACCATATATGATTTAATTATAGTATTTTGTAACCCATTTATTAACAATTCTTTCTTAAATCACTATTTTTGGGTGATAATTGCTTCCTTTTTCATGTTGGTTTTAGTTTGGTAATTTTGGTAATTTTAATTTGTTCATGGTTACATAATATAAATAATTTTAAGCATGATATAAGTTTCATGTATATTCATTATATATTTATTTTTATTAATCTAATATAGATAGAGATAGAAAATGGATTACACCATTCAGGGGGACAGTAGGCTATACATATGTATGCACACTTTTTCCATTTTTATTGAAAAATTATGTGAGGGTAAAACAGATATTAATTCCCCTAAAAAAATATTAAATATTTAGTATTCATAAAATACATCCTTATTAATATCCAGTTAAAAATAAAATGAAAAACATTTTATAATGCTACGTGGAGGCGGTAGTCCACACGTATGCACAAGCAACGTTATTGTTTTTTAAAATATTGTAAGGAAAAAAGTTAAATATTGTATTATATTTATATAATTATTATTAGATTATAAATATAATATATATTCATAATTATTAACCTTACTATGTTTCATGTAAATCATAAGAAAAATATGAATCACATCGCTTTGTGAGGGAGTAGTCTGCCACACACACATACAGCTATATCGTATCCCCCAAGAAATGGAAAATAAGAAGGGATATTTGATATAATAATTTCATAAGTACAATAATTACACAAATATCTTATAAATATGGTAAATATTTCAATATATCTATCCTATCAATGTGGTGATGCAAAATGAATTACATCAGTTCATGATGGGGTACTGCATCGTACAAATTATCAACTGTTCGGTTTCCCATTTGATGGAAGTGGAGATGGATATGGGATATATTATTAACTTAATAATATCTTAGAATATAGAATATAAGGGTGTTATTATATTATCATATTTAAAGATTAATTGAATGAGGTGGATGAAGAAATAAAACAAATATGTATGTATAAGAATTTTACCTCTTCTTTAGAGAGCCTCTTTAGGTTGATAGCTAAATCCATCTTAGGAGGGATTACAAATCAAAAAAAGGAATCTATGATTTTTTTATGAATTTATGTAATTTTTTTTCAGAGGAATTTTTTTTCACCAAAATGGTTTCTTTTATCGGAATATGGGAGGATGTGGGTGTCCTTTTATATGTTGGGGAGGGGACACCCACAGATTATTTTAAAAGCTAATGTTATTTCCATGTTTTAAACATTTCAAAAAGCTAAAAAATGGTTCATTATCAAAAATTATAGATTAAAAGGATGTAATATGGCCATAAAATGTGTTTTAGATATGTTTTATGCAATTTTTTAGACTTATATTCTTAGTTTAACCACAAGTAAATCCATTTTAAACTTAATATTGATAATCATGTTTTTCTATTTTCAATATTCATTATTGGAAAACATTAAGTTTAAATTATTAGATATTATAAACTATTATTATTACAAATATTTAATCCATTTTTTAAATTAAATTAACATAAGTATAAAAGTTAAATTTAAAATTTAATAGTACATGTACAAAAGAGAGGTTTTCCAAAGAGAAAATTCTCATAAGTATATAATGTTTTAATATCAAAAATAAATATTAATCTGATTAAAATCCCCTAAATGAGATAAATGTTAAATATAATTGAACTAATTTTACTTTAAAACCAATTTAAAATATAATTAAACTTTGAAAATAATTACATAGAAAAGACAGATTTAAATAAAAATCAGTGTTTCTCACTATTCATCAAAAAATTAATATTTTAAGAAAAATACCAAAAAATTATCCAAAGATATTTTCTAAATTAAGATTTAAAAAATTAATTTTATTTTTTAAAATTAATTTTCTAAAATTGGTATATTTTAATTTTAAATTATGTGGGAAAAGTGTAAATAAATGGCCTTTTAGAAAACCGTTTTTCAGAAAACATTTCTTCTTTCTTTAAAATGATTTTTATTTTATTTATAATAAATATATTAGCATTTATTTTATTATATACATGTTTAAACCATATAATCTTCATAATTTAGTTACTACTTTTCATACCTTCCATCTTAAGGACTCGGTAATAATGGTTATGTTTAAATAATATTATTTTAATAGTGTATCGTGTTTCATTCAAATCTAGTGTTGCATTCACTGAATGTTACCAAAGATATTGAATATATTATAAAATAAATATTTAATAAAGTTTCATGGTTTTACAGTATTTAATAACCTTGTTTTTGCATGTTGTACATGCTAACAAACATGATGATCCTCTTTTAAAATCTCAGCGTATTCATTCTACCCCATTAAATAAATTACAACCTCACAATTTCTTCTTGATCCTCATAATCAAGGGTTTGAAATTTTAAAATACCTTTATTGGAAACCCAAATAATATAAGGTAATAATAAAAAAACCACTTGATAAGAGAGTAAGGGAAGTATGAATGTCTTCTAGAATAACATATACAGGGATTCTAAATAGTATTACATTTTTGGAAATTGAATATATAGGCATAGAAAATCATAAATAATTATGGATAGTGATAAATATCATTGATCATATGAAAGTGAATGATCTTGAAAATTTAATTACCATAAATCCATAAATATTTGATGCGATAAGTGACTGTTTGATTCCCTATAAATTAAGACTCTTGGAATATATTTTTATTTCAAAGTCCTTTTCCTAGATTTGAGGAATTCATTTACCATCTTTACTGAGAACATAAGAAAATATATTTACATTATATATTTATGTTTTATAGTTATAATTTAATCCTTTTTTTGGGATTCAATCAATTACTACTTCTTCTCTTACTCCAAAAAATTAATATACAATACGAATTATGCTTCGAGGACCAAAATTAACATTTAACATATCGTTGGATCAATAAAAGAATGAAAAGTCATTCCTCCAATCTCTAGATATTTTCAAAAAAAAAATTGATAGCATAATTTATATATTAATCTCTAATACCTCAATACCAATCTCTCAGATTTCATTATAATACATTTCATAATTGGTTAGCCTTAAGACTCATCCAAAATATGTTTCAGCAAATTCAATGTCCATATATTTTGAAGGAAGGTCACTAAGTCAACATATTACCCCAAAAAATATATAGTAGCTCTTAATATCACTTTAAAAATTTATTAATACCTTCATCACCATAAAATAGTAATGAAAAAATTCATTCTTTTATAAATAAAAATATCATATGTTTTAGTATATTTTATAAATCCAAACATTATGTAAGCTCCCAAAAAGGTAACTAATTAATCAAATCACTAACCAATTCCAGGTTCACTGATATTATCCCATAAACACCTTTTTATTATTATTATCTAAATATTTATCACATATTAAGGGTAGTAATACCTCAATCATGTGTTTTAGAAAAATATCAACTTGAGACTGAATTACATTTCTTGGTACCATTAATCATATGATTTACATCCCTTATATAAAAAGTAGTAAAGTTTAATTAGTTTAAATTTCAAAATTATTATAGAAACAATGTCATTGATATTAATATTCTTATATAATATTTATTGAATGAAAACATAATAAAATTAATCATTACACTTCGTTTCTAGTAATATCAAAATATTGTCCTTGATTCCATATCTTCATTTAAGGTATATTCCCTTAAATAATGGGGTATTAATTTTCTTAGTGCCTCATCTTATTATATTTGAAGTAATGAAAATTGAAAACATCTTTATTTCCCTTGATATCTTGAGAATTGTGGAATTTATCTCCAAAATTATAGAAACATGGAATTCCATTCATGTAAGTACCATGGTGTGTCATTCAATAACTATCACATTGGAGTAAATACTTCTATACCTTCTTCCCTTTATCTATCTCTTTCCCTAACACCCTTAAAAGCCATAATACATGTATAATTCATTCTCTATATTTATAAAACATGATTTTATGCCCTCATGTTATGAGAATGTTTAGGATACTAGTTATCTTCAGAGAATTAGCTTAATACCATCCATGAAACAACCAATATTACCCTTTGCATGACGTACATAGTCTATAGAATGCCTTGATATCCATGAAATTTTGGCTTCATGCATAGAAAAATTTTCATATTCTTTTTTAATTAGATTTTGGAATTGTATCTTCATATCTACTAATTTCACATGAGGAAAATAATTATCCTAAAAGAGTTCTTTAGCACCCTTCCATTACATGTGTGTTATTTCTTCTTTACCCTTAGTATGTTGAATCAATGAATTCCTTTGGTCTAAATCTCCTAAGAGATGATAAAATTCTTTAACAACTTTATCCATTAAATTGATTCACAAATTGAGAAATATCTTTTCCAAGTAACTTATCCATTACAAACATACAAATGAATAAGATGTCCCATTGAATGATGGGGGTTGTTGATTCATGAAGCAGTCTAATATTGTAACTCCACATGGTGAATTAGTAGGAAAATCCCTACATGAAAGGTTATTTCTCATAACCTGAGTCAGCTACCACAATATGGTTATAATTTCCTTAATTATAGCTGCAACTCTAGATCAATATTTTTATCATTCTTTGGATGGTAATACCTACGTGGGGTTTGTTCATTGACATAATTCTCATTCCATCTTCTGGGATCCATTTCTAAACAATGATATAAACTATAGTAATTCATAATATTATGAAACCGAATTTAAAATCCCAATACTAGTGGAATTAATAACATAAATTGAAGAATTTAGTCATAGTTAAACTCATTATCATAAAAATGCATTATTTGAGTAAGTTTTAAAATCATAAAAATATTTTCAAACCATTCATTCTGGTTTGTAAATAAAATGTGAATTAACCCAAGTATATCACCTAGTATTTTCAACCCAATTGTGTTGTAAGACCCATATATATGTACCAAGTAATGCTAAAGTTAATACCAGTGTGCCTTTTGGGGTTAACTACCCCTAGGTACATCTCTTCCATAATCACATCAACTTTTAGTATCCAGAAAGGGATGTATTTCAAGGGAAAAAACCACATAATCTCTATCTTACCAAAACATTAAGATGTTATCCTATATTTAGACTTATCCTTAAATTAATTAATATGGTTATGTTCCCTAATATATGTTTTCCTAAATCTAGTTTCGAATGTTTCTACTAAACTTTATATTATACCATTTAAAAAGACCCCAACCATAGTATCTCAGAGTCTGTGGTTACTTTAGTAAATTGGCATAAGTACAAGTAATCATGTCCGGATTGAACAAATAGTATATTAGTATTGGTAAACTAGATACATAAATGAAATTTAAATTAAAATTTAAAGCGTAAAATTCAAAGTATTTTCTTTTACAGTTGTATTATTCCTCATACTATATCCTTCCATATCCATAACGACCCAAACCTTTATTAATGAAAATTCATCTTGACCTAATTAAATGTATTATTATGTAAAATGGTTATATAAAATGAATTCACATTCTTGGTTTTATGTTTTTGGATTTCAAAATACCGTTAGGAATTGTTACCGTCACTAATATAGCTGTTGAATAGTGATCAAATGATTAGTATAAATATAGGGATTTAACAAATCCAATTTACTCAAACAAATGAAGCGATGGCCTCATCAAATAGATTTTCTTTATACGAAACCCTTTTTTGGGATCTTGTAAAGGAGGTGAATCACTAGGATTCTCTCTTGACCAAGACCAAGCCTAGACTCAACACGTTAAGCTTGAATGGAATCACCTATGGGAGAAATGTAAGTTAATAGAGATTACCACTTGAGCGATGTTATCCAAGCAACCCCAAGAGTTCGTCAACCTTGTGCACCATACCTTTTAGTATTTTGGGGTTTTTTTAAACAGTTATGTAACAAGACCCAATCACTATAATTATGTGAATTATTTTAGTATAGATTAAACAATATTCATTCATTTTGTCATTCTTACGTTGTAAATAGTTTTTAAAGCACAAATGGTATTTTTAGTCAATATTCAATTAATAAATCTATTTTTATGAATCAATGGATTTTTGAAATAAATAATATTTTGATAAAATTTTATTATTAATAAATTAATTTTTATTAAATATAAATGATCGTATAATTTTTATGAATACAATTGTAATTTTTATTAAGGTTTGTAAGCCATTTTTGTCAAACACCATGAATTTTTTATAAATGTTGGTTTTTATTTTAAAAGAAATAATTCACATATTTAGAAAATTATTTAGATAAAATGAATATTATTTTTGGAATCAAGACATAAAAATTATCCTATGGTGAATTTTACATAAATTCCTAAGACAATCGAATTTTTGGGTAAAAATTAAATACCTTTTAAATATATAATGCATTTTATGAAATCATAATGACCCAATAGTGATTTAATAAAATACTTGTTGACGCTCCTTTCGTCACAAAATCTAAAGATCGGAAAAGGGAATATCCGAGATCAAAGTGATTCATCCTTTGAAAAAAACATCAAAAATCAACAAAGGCCGGAAGAAAGGATCAACAGCAACTTCACCGCGCAAGTTATCTAACTGTCGCGCAAGTGTACTTGCGCGGTGACCTTGGTCGCGCAAGTGACTTGCGCGACCTAAGTGGTAACCGCCCGGTAACCGCCCGGGGTCTTCTCCTTCCTATAAATAGACCCTGTGGGCCCCCCATTCGAGAGGATTTTTTTCCAGAAACTCGAATTGAAGCTCCCGACGCCCAAGTCTCTTCTCAAAGCTTCCGGAACACTTCTAAGGTAATTTCCTACCTAGAACGGAAGATTTAAAAGAGAAGAAGGAAGGCCTAAGTGTTGAAACTCATCAACACTTGCGAGCCGCCTTATTCCTTCAATAGAACTTGCGCGTCCTTTTTTTGGATGAACCTCAAGAGGATTCTAAAGGGATTTATAAAGAGTCGCTCAAATATTCTAATGGTATTTGAGAATCGTGCAAGTACCCCTCATGTCGCGCAAGTATACTTGCGCGACCAATACTTGCGCGCCGCACCAATACTTGCGCGCCGCCGCAATACTTGCGTTCCTTTCAAGACTTGCGCGCCCCTACCTTTTTGGGTGCCTATCTTGCCCATTTTACCCCTCTTAAGCCATCACACCTTTCCTTTTCAAGATTCAGTCTTCAAGACACTCGTCAAAGCCATTTATGGCATGATTTCTTGATTTGACTTCCTTATCTGAAATGAATTATATGGAATATCTCTCAAAGTCTAGTGATTTAAATATCCTTATGTCACTAAATATGGAGAGTTCATTCATTCAACCTCATCCTTTAAGATGAGAGAATCCTAACCTGGGTCTCCTTTTCAGGAATAATCCCTAGTTATAAATCCTTTAATCTGGGCATCCTTCTTAGGAGTAAGCCCCAATCTCAAATATGGGCATCCTTCTTAGGAGTAAGCCCCAAACCTTAATCCCTAACCTGGGTCTCTTTTCAGGAATAAGACTCAGTCAAAATCTTGGGCTTCCTTTTCAGGAGTAAGCCCCAAGTCCCCTAACCTGGGTCTCCTTTTCAGGAATAAGACTCAGTCATAATCTTGGGATTCCTTTTCAGGAGTAAGCCCCAAGTCCCCTAACCTGGGTCTCCTTTTCAGGAATAAGACTCAGTCATAATCTTGGGCTTCCTTTTCAGGAGTAAGCCCCAAGTCCCCTAACCTGGGTCTCCTTTTCAATAAGACTCAGTCATAATCTTGGGCTTCCTTTTCAGGAGTAAGCCCCAAGCCCCCCTTAAATTTCTCCTAACCAGTCATAAGTCTCCTCCTAATTTGGGCATCTTCCTTAGGAGTAAGCCCCAAGATTAGAGTATTCAAATCTCCATAAAGCACATATACCTTTATGGACCCTGTTCCTGGATTTTCTCCCTAAAATTAAATCCTAAAACCTTCATCTATTTGGGCAGTCATACATACATAAGCCCCAAACTATTTCTTATGATTGCATCTTTCATGGCACGATTGTCTAATTTTTACCAATACCTCTTGTTTCTCACACCGAGCATGACTCACGTGAGCTTAGAGTGTAAAAGTAATTATGACATTCTTCTTTGAGCCATCAATAATAAACATCATACTCCATTTCTCGAACTACGTGGGTTATGATTCCTTTTCCAAAAAAAAGGATACGTAGGTAGCCCATTTATGGGTTCGATCCCAACTTTGAAATAATCCATGTCCTTCTGAATGACGATAAACTTCAAGTGCCTCATTGAGTGGCTTTAAAACCATCCTGGTCATCATAATGACCAAGAGACTTTTATAAATGTTTCGAAGGATACCATTGACCAAGAATCTCTAAATAGATACAGATGATTCTCTATTGATGAAGAACCTCGAATACATATAAAAGATTCTCTAAATTTCTTACATATTTAATCATTGATTGTTAAAACTTAAGGAAAGCTCATTTTATACTTGGTAATGTAATAAGGATTCATGAACATAACTTAAATCTATAAAGAGAGTCCCGGAGTAGACAATAATTCCCCTCAAAAAGGTGTGATTAGTCCGACCTCCCATCCTCTCGACCAATGCAAATTCCTAAGCCTCATTAGTCTACAAACTACTGAGCGCCTACCTTTGGAAAGTAGGTCCAAACGGATGTGGAATCATTGGATGTTTCCAGTTCTACGAATAAACCCATTAGAAACCGATCGGAATGTTTGAATCTCCCGTCCAGGAGGTCATCCCCGAAATCCATGCGAAACAAAAATGGTGAACCCGACGTGAATCCTTAACCAAGTTAAAATGATGTTTTTCTTATTTTTTAGGCCCCTTGGGCCAACAAATCAATCATTGACATGTGCTCATCTAAAAGATGCAGTGGCCGGATTCATCTTGATTATGTCTGTTATATGGAACAGGAACTCTTTTCTCAAGATCTTCTGCAAAATGGCTTTCCTTAAATTCACCCCTGTGAATACTGCTACTGTGAACACCTCTACTGTGAGGTCTGCTGCTGTGAAAACCAATGCTGCTACTCCTGCTGGAACGTCGTCCACTCTGAGGATGACATCACCAACTCAGTGTCTTCAACGCTGGGTTTCTAATGCACTGGTTAAGGAGTACCGTCGCAACGGTACTATCCCAACTCTGGAGGCTGCTCGTCAATCCCTCCAAGTTAATAACTCTACCTGGTCGTCCGGACAACGGCGGCCAGCGATCAAGAAGCAGGCAGTGCTGACTACCATCTCTAACCGTTTTGGGTCGTTATCCCCGGAACGCAATTTCCATTCATTACCTTACTCTGAGGAAGTGAATGAGCAGGTCCCGCAGGGCCTTAATTCAAAAACACAGGAGTCCTTCTCGAGGGCTCCCATCAACAATCGCCGCCAGACTCGTGCGGTAGTGCGCCCCCAACATGATGAGGGTACCGACTCCAGGCATTCAGCTCAGGTTCCTCGAACCCGAGTAGGCAAGATGAACCGCCGGAGACGGAATCCGGTTAACAATAGGCAGGTTGTCATCCCTGCCATCTCCAGAGAAGTCCACCAACCTAACATGGTGGCAAATAACGAGCAGGCACAATCACCTGTCCGTTTTAATTCCGATGTCCAGCAGACTCGTCTGGAAGCATCATGCCAATCCCGCCAGGCAATTCTGGCGGAGTACTATAAGCAGGAACATGCACCTGCTTATACATCACCAGTTAGTCAGCAGGCTCGTCTGACTACATATGATGGATCTCGTCAACCGCGTTTGGCGAAGTGTAATCAGCAGGCACATACACCTGCTAATACTAATCAAGCCTACCAACAGTCTCTCTTGGTAGCACAGGGAGAAGTCAGTCGGAAAGTCCCGACGACAAACAGGAGGCAGACTCAACTCTCTGCCTCCACACTTGAGTACTGTCAGGATTCACTGACAGGAAAAGGAGGACAGGAGCAGGCACATACACCTACTCCAAGCCCGGAATGGACGTATATCCCCGTTCCAGCGGCTGAAGTCACCAAACATATTTTGTCAATGGTGAAAGAGCAGAAACAAATTCCTGCTCATATTCTGGATGCTTGCCAGGATATCATAACAGCTTCAGCATCATCATAGGGACAGACACATAAATCTATCCCTAGCAGTAGAGTGACACATCAACGATTCACTCCGGAACAGACACACACATATGTTCCAGTCCAAGAGGGTTATGGGGAATACTCCCCCATATCATACAGACAACCAAGTCAGGTACATACACCTGATTTGAGTGGAGATCGTCAGCCAAACCTGACCATCTTTCCTAATCAGGCACATACACCTGCTCAGAGCAATCACTTTTGTCATCAAGTGGATTCTAAAGAGAGTAAGAAGGCATCTAAGAAAAAGATCTTCCCAGCACAATCAGGAGATCAAAGGCTAATCTGTAACCAAGCCTTGCTCGATGCTGGAGTTCTTGAAGCCCTCAGACATTTATCTGTCGGAATTCAAGATTCTACTCCCTCAGTTCCCAATAACGGGAACATTAATTCTGAAGGTCTTCAACAGACACTTCCTCATGAAGACTTGCTTCATGAAAGTTCGGTCAATCTCGAAGTTTCTTCTTCAGATGAGAGCCACAGGAACCCTCTGTGTGGTCAGAAGACCAAGGAGCAAGAGATTTCATCTTTTGCTGTAACCCATCATGACGGTCCTCCTCATGGTGATGAACTTCGCTGCGAAAGTCCTCTCCGCAGTAGTGATTCATGTTGTCTCAAAAATTCTTCAGAAGGCAATGTAGTGATGAGAAAGCCCTCCTATCTCAAGGCACTTGCAAACGTAAAACCAGTCATGTATGATGCTTTACTATCAGCAGGTGAAACTCTTTCTCCATCAGAAGATAGCCTGGGGTTCAGGTTATTCTCCGAACCATCCCTGGGTCATTCATCTTCCAACATGAATAGTGATTTCTCTACCAATCTTGTTGAATCTGATGAAGCAACAAGGAAACACCAACTCTGGTCCAAACAGGTAGAAGAATCTTCATTTAATGATAAAGAAGAAATTCTGAACATGAGGAAAAAACTGGCAAAAGGTGAAGTACCAGTCATGTTTTGGCCTTTGGCTGACTCCCAGTACGACATTCCAAAGATGTTGACGGATGATGGAATCCATGATATTCGTCTCAACATACGGAAGACTCTTTGTCAATTGAAGAAGAAAGTATTATCTTATGGTGATTATGAAAATCATATTAAGATAATAGAAGGGTTACAACGCCAGATTGATTTGGCATCTCTATCAGTCTCTCGGTATCCGAAGGCTGAAAATCAAGAGAGAATCCTTCAACGTTCATGCCTTGGCGCACTAAGAAAATTGCGTTAGTTAATTGCCAATGCTCCATCTGATGTTCATATAAGAGGATGGGGTGTTCATGGAGCACTACATTTCACAGTGCTTTCTGGTCAGCAAAGCCCGCCGAAAATGGTCTCATGCAATGTTATTGCCCATGGCCGGCCACAGTCAATGGGCTTTGTTCATAATCAAAACCTTGCTCAAGAATAGGCTTCAACTAGTTCCTCTCAAAATCAAGTATATAGAGAACAAGTTGTTGAATTGCTCCTACATCAAGCAGGCGAGAATATTGCACAAGCCTCTCGTCTGGAGCAAACACATCATCAAATGACAGAAGTTTCGGAAATCATCCAACGGTCTGTTGAACCAGGTGATAAAAGTGGATATAGGTTAATGCATCCAACTAATTTCTGAACTAAGATTCGCAAGATCAAGAGAGATTTTAAGAAGATCTCAGACATAGCATGTCAAGAGACACCCCAGCTTGTCAGACTGGGGACTTCTCTAACCCAACCCTCAGAGTCAACAAATGGTATTCGAGGAGTTGAGCGGAAGCAGCAGGAACATCCCCAGTCCACCGGACTGGGGACTTTTTCAAATCCTCAATCCCTCCCTTAGAGAAAGTCAGTATTCTCTCGATTAGGGAATAAGCCTCAAGAGGAACGAAGAGCTAAGATATCAGGAGATTCTCTCCAAGTGACGGTTCTCCAAGAAGTTCCTGAGGGATCAAGTCAACGGAATGCCATGTCTCATCATGGACATGGAAGAAGACAATATCACAGAAATGTTGATAGAAAGGATTCCATGCAATATGCATCCATTAATGTCATCAATGTCGTTGCTGCTGATTCACCAGATGAGGCTCAATCAGAGGGATCAGACGAAGAGGTTCCTGCTCAAGAAGTTGCGCACATAGACCTAAATGAAGAAGGTGTGCACACACTTAATCAAAGGCTTACCCAAAATCTGGGTATTCCTTCAAGTAACCCACTTCCCCCTCTCTGAAAAGGGTCCAATAAGGGGAAAGGAAATAATCAGGTTACTTCTCACCCTTCCTCTGAAGGAGGTTAATCGCTCTCATTAGAGCAAAGGTTTGCACAATAGGAGGAAGAAATGAAAGAATTAAGAAGATTGAATGCAGAACTACTTCAGAGTAGTCTTCTTCTTAAGAATGCTGAAGTCCGACAGCCAAAGGAATTTGTTGTAACTACGGAAATGGATCAGGAATATCCTCCTTTATCAGTACACCCTCCGAGGTCTAATCCTACGGGTCAAACACAATAATGGTTGGCAGCACTACCATTAGTTGCAGCACCAACCACCACGTCTGTCCAAACTCCATTCATTGTACCTACCCAAAACCAAGTTCAACCTGATGTTTCTCAAAAGTTAATAACTACTATTGAATCATTAACAGCTCGGTTAGAAACTATGGAAGGGAAACGGGCGCAAGTTCAACCTGAAAAGAAAGTTTACCCTGAATGGGTAGATTCAATTTCTCCTCCATCCAGTTTTGGAAACCCTGTTTTCCCTACTTTCAATGGATCAGGCGACCCTGAACAACATTTGACGCATTACGTGTCTTGTTGTGATCCTATGATGGGAACTCCAGAGCAGCAAGAAGCAGTGAAACTCAGATGCTTCGTGCGAACCTTGCAAGGACTAGCTTTTGTCTGGTATACAAGCTTGAAATCCCGATCAGTCATCGGATGGGAGGATCTTCTTAAAAAATTCCTTCTTCAGTTTAGCTCAACTTTGCCAAAAATGACAGTTTTCGATCTTACAAACTGCAATCAAAGGGAGAATGAAAGAGTCTCTGATTTCATTGCTCGTTGGAAGGGATTAACGTATTCCTTGAGTTTAGCACTCCCTCAGGAGGAATTGTTACCAATCTGTGTGGCAAATTTGCGTGACGAATTACGCACGCCATTGATCCCTGTGAAATACACAGGAGGGTTTTGAGACCTTACTTCAATCTCTCAACAAATTGAAGATTCCCTTATACAGGCTAAGGTTAAATCTCGTATAATTCCATCAGCTCCAGGAAGAAGAATGGGTAAAGCAGAAACTACTACAGTTATGCTTAAACAAGCACTTGTACCTATATCTACTTCAAAACCTTCATCTTCTAGAAGGACTCCACCTCCTGAACGCCAACAACAAAGGCCGTTTCGTCCAAATGATCAAAGAGATCAATGACAAAAACAATTTGAGGATATGAAGAGTAAAACATACTCTTTCCGAAATGAGCAAGTTCCTGGTTACTTCATTGCAGCTCTGGAAAATAATTTGGTTCAATTACCAGTGCCCAAGAGGCCAAACACGGAAGGAGATGAAGATCGTCCCAATTATTGTCCCTTTCATCAAATGTTGGGGCATCCCATCCAGGAGTGTTTTGTCTTTAAAGACCTCCTGCAAAAGATGGTCGACTTGGGACAAGTCAAATTGAAGGGTTCTTTAGCTCATGTAGCATGTATTACTGCTACAGATCCAGAGGAAGGAGGTGAGTGGCAGGAAGTCAAAAGAAAAACTGCGAAAAAATATGATGATTGGATGGTCAGAAAGACAATCAATCGGACCCATTCCATTTTGCGAACACAATAGAAGAAGCCAATTGTGTCTCCTACAAAAGCTGCAGTAAAGCCTCCATCAAAAGACAAATCCTCAAAAGGGAAGCGCAATTTGAAGAAGAAAGAGGAATCAGAAGAAGATGAGTATGTATCAAAGCCTAAATTGTCTTTGACTCTGGCAGATTTCATGCCATCTACTTCAAAGCTACGGGCACCGTCCCACCAAACGGCACAGCCTAAACAGGCTAACCAAGTAGAGTCTTTATCAGACGAAGAGTTAATCTTTGGTTCTATTAATATGATTCAATTAACAGATCCATATTATATTCTTGATGAGCCTGAATTCCCTGTAGCAAATAAGGGAATCCGAGGAAGTTCTAGAGGTTCAGGATACAGGGGAAGACGTGGATCTTTTCGAAGCCACTACTCTAATTTTACCCCTGCTAGCACTGTATATGCAGCAGAAACTCGTGGTAGAGCCCTTCAAAGAGCTCAAAAAGAACAAGCAAGTTCTTCTGCCAATGGCCAACTCAGTTTTGGCACAGTTATTTTGGAAGACCGATTAAAGGTTCCATCTTCTTTATCTCAGCAAGTAAATGGATCTAATCAGTCTAATCTTCCAAAACCAAGGATGTTGCCAACTTCAATACAAGGTGCATCAGCTTCCAAAGCATCTGCTTCCAAGGTACCTGCTAAACCGCATATTCCTATTGGGAAACACAGACCTCTAGATCAAAAGTATGATATATTGAAACACTTGGCCCAAGTACCAGCCAAGTTATCAAGTTTGGATGCTTTGAATCTGTCAAAAGATCTTCGGGAACCACTCGTCGAAGCTTTGTCAAGTCCTCAGGAGTTTGAAACTGAAATTGCTGCAGCTGAAATCTATCACATAGAGAATAATCCTGCAGAATGCCATGCAGTGATATCTTTTACTGATAAAGATGAAGATGATGTTGTGCATGGGCACATAAAACCTTTGTACTTATCTGGAAAAGTCAATGGTGTAGATGTTCTAAGAGCTTTCATTGACAATGGTTCAGGAGTCAACCTCATGCCCATTCGTACACTTCGTCGATTGGGCCTCACGGAATCCGATTTATCTCCTTCTACCATGATGTTACAAGGATATGATAAAAATGAACAAGAACCACTGGTAGAAGTTACACTCAGAACTTAGTTTGGAGATCTTGTTTCCAATTCGGATTTCATGATTGTTGATCAAGACTCAGCTTTCAATATCTTGCTTGGAAGACCCTGGCTACATCAGCATGAAGCTATTCCGTCATCATACCATCAATGTCTCAAATACTGTTTTGATGGTCAAGTTGGAACATTGTATGGTGATAAGGCCCCGTTCAAGACATGTGAGTCTCAATACATTGAGGCGGAATTTTATCACATGAAGGGAAGAGAAAAATCTACAATGAAGGAAATTACCAAAGTTAATGCTCCATATGGTTTGGAAAAAATTCCAATAAATCCATTTTTACATGTGAGTACAAATTATGTGTTACCTATCAGTAAAATTGACAAAATAGGCCCAAATCAAAATACTCTTATGGAAAGATCCATAATGTCAATTACGGAAATCGAGCCAGACAACATGGGAGAAATTGGTAACTTACCAAGCAAGGATGAAAGCATAAGTGGTGACGTTTTCATTTCGTCTGCTGAAATCCAACAAGTCTATACTTCGCTAATCAGGCTAGAAGAAGTTATAGCAACACCAGAGGTGAATAATGATGTTTATTCTCGATCCATCATCTCCTCTTTGATTCCCAAAGAAGACCCTTTATCATCAATAGGGTCGGAAATGGAAGCTTCTTCTTCAAAATGTGAAAATTTTGACATCTCTTATGATCATGAGAATTTCGTTTTTTCATCTACTTTGCAAGTAGAAACGGAAGAAATAACACATGATGAAGAGGAAGAGGAAGATCTTAGAGATGCTCCTCCAGCATTTGAAGAGGGTATCTCTACCACTGTGGATGAACTCAGAGAAGTAAATCTGGGTACAAAGAAAGATCCACGCCCCACTTTAATTAGTGTGGCCATGACCCTTGAAGAGCAAGATATGTATATTTATTTTCTGAAGAAAAATAAAGATATTTTTTCTTGGAATTATACAGAAATGCCTGGGCTTGATCCTGATGTTGCTACTCATCATTTGGGTTTACCAAAAGAACATCGAGGATTCAAGCAAGCCGCGAGAAGAACACACCCAACCTATGCTTCCAAAATTGAGGCTGAAGTGGATAAGCGTATCAAAGATAACTTCGTCAAAGAAGTTCAATATCCCAAGTGGTTGCCTAATATTGTCCCTGTAAAGAAGAAAAACGGACAAATTAGGGTTTACATCGATTTCAGAGATCTTAATCGGTATTGTCTTAAAGATGATTTCCCAGTTCCGATTACAGAACTCTTAATTGATGCGACGGCTGGCTATGAAGTACTTTCTTTCATGGATGGATATTCTGGATATAATCAGATCCGAATGGCCCCAGAAGATGAGGAATATACAGCCTTCAGAGCTCCTCAAGGTGTGTTTTGTTACCGGGTGATGCCCTTTGGTTTAAAGAATGCACGTGCAACATATCAACGCGCCATGCATCGTATCTTCAAACCTCTTTTAGAGAAGTTTGTTGAATGCTATGTAGATGATTTGGTGGTTAAATCCAAACAACTTTCTAATCACTTGGCTGATTTGAAAGTCATATTCCACAAGCTTCGACAACATAATTTGAAGATGAACCCCTTAAAATTTGCTTTTGGGGTAACCTCAGGAAAATTCCTCGGCTTTGTTGTACGCCATCGTGGTATTGAAGTCAATTCTGAGAAGACAAAATCAATCCTTGGTATGTCACCTCCTCAGAATTTGAAAGAATTAAGAGGACTTCAGGGACACTTAGCCTCTATTCGGCGTTTCATCGCCAATTTGGCAGGCAAAAGTTTACCCTTTACCAAATTATTGAAGAAAGGAGTCACTTACCAGTGGACCGAAGAATGTCAAGAAGCATTTGATGTTCTCAAGAAATACCTCTTGAGTCCACCAGTACTCATGCCACCTATTGAGGGTAGACCGCTTATCCTCTATGTGACAGCTTTAGAGCGATCATTGGGTGCCTTTCTCACTCAAAAGAATGATGTTGGGAATGAAAATAGTCTCTACTATCTCAGTAGAACTATGCTTGAAGCAGAAACCCGGTATTCAAGTATTGAAAAGTGCTGCCTAGCATTAATCTTTGCAGTTCAGAAACTGAGACACTACCTGCAACATCATGAGGTCCAATTGGTATCTCGTAATAATCCGCTCAAATTCATCCTTAGTCGTCCAATGCTTACAGGACGTCTGGCAAGGTGGGCGGTTATTCTACAGCAATTTGACATTCAGTATGTGTCTCAAAAGGCAATTAAGGGCCAAGCTCTGGCTGATTTCCTGGCTGAACATCCTTTAGTGGAAGACACGTATTCAGATATCGAACTCCCTGATGAGGAAGTTTTCTCTATTCAAGAGAGTCCTCAAACATGGGAAATGTATTTTGATGGTGCTTCTAGAAGTCCAACAGGGAAGAAAATGGAAAATCCTAAATTCAACAAAGTTGGTTTAGGAATTGTGCTCATTTCTCCAGATAAGGCTTTGTTACCTTATTCCTTTTTGTTGTGGGAAGGTGGTACCAATAATGAAGCTGAATACCAAGCTCTCATTACAGGCTTGGAGTTAGCGCTTCAAGCACAAGTGAATCACTTAAAGGTGAAAGGTGATTCAGACCTGGTAATCAAACAAGTCAATGGGGATTATGCCATCAGAAAAGAAGAATTAATCCCTTTGTATGATTAAGTCAGGGAGTTAATGTCGGAATTCCCTTCAGAACCGACATTTTCTTATGTCCCAAGATCACAAAATGCTCAAGCTAATGCACTGGCTAATATAGCTACAGCTTTAGCAGATCCAAATCGGGACGAGACAACCATCTGTATTGCCCACCGTCATGCAATTTCACCTTATGTTCAAGTCAGAACAGAGGAAATTAATGAAATTAGTTCCATTCCTGAATCGTATGGTCATACTACAGGATGGATGTCACCTATCAGGGAATACCTTCAAAGTGGAACACTTCCACCTGATAGAGCCGAGAAAGAACAAATTCGGCGACGTGTGGTCAATTTTACTCTTTATGATAGCCCAAACCACCTCGAGAAAATTCTCTACAAACGTGGTTTTGATGGAGTTATCTTCAGATGTATTGATGGTGAAGAGACAATGGCTGTCATAAAAGAAGTGCATGCAGGAGTCTGTGGTGCCCACCAGTCTGGACATAGACTATCTGATCAAATTGGAAGGCTTGGATACTTTTGGACTTCAATGATACAAGATTGTGTTAATTTTACAAAGAAGTGTCATTCATGCCAAGTATATGCCAACTTCATTCATAAACCTCCAGAGTTGCTTCATACAGCTAAATACTCATGGCCATTTTCCACATGGGGAATGGATGTGGTGGGACCTTACCCTTCAGCTACGGCCAAGCAGTTTAAGTACATTCTTACTGCTACTGATTTCTTTTCCAAATGGGCAGAGGCATTACCTCTCAAAGAAGTCAGTTCTAAATGCATTGTTAGCTTCATCAAGTCTAACATCATTACTAGATTTGGTGTCCCTCATACCATATTGACGGACAACGGCACCAACTTCTGTTCTTCTGAGGTAAAGAAATTGTATCAAGAATACAACATTAAGTCCAACCATTCATCTCGATATCATGCAGCGGCTAATGGCCAGATAGAAGCCTTAAACAAGACTCTTTCAAATATACTGCAAAAGATGGTGGATAAAGATAAGAGGTCATGGCCTGATAAACTCTTTCATGCTTTATGGGCTTATCAGACTACCACTCGCAATGCAACGCGGTCAACTCCATATTCGTTGGTATATGGAACAGAAGCAGTCTTGCCAATTGAAGTTCAATTGCCCTCGCTCAGAATAGCCATTTGTGATCAGTTATCTATAGATGAGCAATCCCAAAAGTGGTTGAATGAATTGGAACAATTAGATGAGAAAAGATTGTGCACTTTGCACCACTTGGAAATCTATCAGAATCGAATAGCACGAGCTTTTAACAAAAAAGTTCATCTTCGTTCATTTATTCAGGAAGAATTGGTATTGGTTCTCAGAGCACCAATGATACCAGGAAAGAAGCCTCCCAAACTTGAACCAAAATGGGAAGGACCTTATTCAATACATAAGGTCTACTCCAATGGAGCGTATTCTCTAATCTCAATGGATGGAGAACACATAACGACTCCATCTAATGCCAGATTTCTGAAGAAGTATTTTGTATAAATACAAAATATTGTTCCCAGATCCAAAACAATCACATTGGTTCATGATATTTTGTCTGAGATGACATTAAACTATATTTTGTCCGAGATGACATTAAACTATATTATGTCCTATCTACATGACATTAAACTGTACAGAAGTTCCTTATTTGTCCAAGATGACATTAAACTATATTTTGTCCAAGATGAAATTAAACTATATTGTGTCCTAGCAACATGACATTAAAATGTGTGGCACTTCCAACGTCCAGCATGACGATAAACTGTAAAAAGTCCCCAGAACTGATATCCTCGTATTGGTTCACCTTAGTCCTAGCTACATGACTTTAAACTATACAGCACCAGTTCGTCCTTGCTATATGACGTTAAAACTATACAGCAATGGTCCAGTATGACTTTAAACTGCAACTTCGTCCCACATGACATTAAACTGTGAAAAAGTTTCATGAACCATCCAGCATGACCTTAAACTGCATCATCCCTGGTCCATGTATATGACCATAAACTATTTGCAAATCCCTTATGTCCAGCAAGATGTTAAACTGTGACGTCCTAAACTACATGACGCTAAACTGTATAAAAGTCCCTCACGTCCGAAAAGACGTTAAACTATATAATCATCAAAGGTCTAGCATGACATTAAACCGCACCATCCACGGTCAATGAATATGACCTTAAACTATTCGCACTTTCGTCCAATATGACGTTAAACTGTATTGTCCCCATCGTCCTAACTACATGACGCTAAAATGTACAGAAAGTCCTTAATATGTCCTACATGACATTAAACTGTTATTTTATCCCTGCTACATGACACTAAACTATGCAGCACCAATAGTCCTAACTGCAAGACTTTAAATTTCATAGTCCCTTTTTTATGTCCTACATGACATTAAACTGTGCATCGTTAAGATTGTTATTACCTCTTGTTTCTCACACCGAGTATGACTCACGTGAGCTTAGAGAAAACCTCAACCATAACACTCTCTTTGGGCCCCTAACCATGTGTAAGTCCCAACAACATTTTAATTCGATCGTTGTCCCCAAGAAAAACTTGATCATTAATTCATTCTTTAATTGAACTACACAGACTTTGATCCTTGCCCTCCAGGCTGGGTATGTAGGCAACCTCCCAGGGTTCAAGCCCAAAAAAAAACAATCTCTTCACATCGGTTCACCACCATCTCATATGATGTTGATTCGTGAAACCACCCCTGGAATCAATATCTTTACATTGATTCACTTTCGTCCTTGTTATATGACGTTAAACTATACAACACTTTTTTCCGGTACGACAATAAACTACAATATTCTTTGATTTCCTCATTTGGGAAAGAACCATTATTGACATTGATTTTTTCAATCATGTTTCATTTCAAAAGACTACGTGCATACATGGTAATGCCTAAACTTTTTATCTTAGGTTAAACCATCATTGCACTAAAGTCCCCTTTCACCCTTCACATATACGAACCAAATTTGTACAAAGGGTAGTTCTAGAACTACGTGGACTTGATTCCCATCCTTATGGGATACGTAGGAACATTTGAGTGTCCCTCAAATCCAGTCCCAAGTCTTTTGGGCCTAACCCCAAATTTCACTTTCAGTCCCTTGGCTGAAAAGTCCTCGTGAAAACACACACTGTGTATTCATTATTATGGTCCGAATTCTATGACCCTAAACTAATATTTCTCATAATTTCGTCCTGTACGACGTTAAACTGCATTTCAAGAACTACGTATGGCTTGATTCTCATTCTTATGAGATACGTAGTGAAGTCCAAAATTTCAATTCAGGACCCAGACACAACATGATTACGGTTTTCATTGACCTATGTATCTCTATATACATTGGACAATACCCATATTTATGTGTTATAATCCTAACCTTAAATATTTTCAGATCTTCATAACCCTTTTCATGACTTCTAATCACAAAAATGTCAAACTTCTGAGAATTATTTTGCCTGACTATGCAGCACGTGCCCATAGGTGGCCTTGCATAAACAGTCCACATAACAGACTTGTCAGCCGAAAGATGCTATTTATTTGACCATGCAGCCAATGCCCTTAGGTGGCCCTGCATATTTCAAACCCTAACGGGTTTTGTTAAATAATAGTAACTTCATTCTTGGGAAGAATGCCTCTTTTGTCCTTATTTGTCTTAAACGACAGTATGTAGGGATCCGCAAAAAATAGCCATCCTTAACATATTTGTCCCATATCCTTTTTCATGATCTGAAAGTATTCAAGTCTATGGTTTATTCTTCTTCCCGACGTTTGGGTCAGACCTTCATAGGAGTGATGTTCATCCAGTTCTTCGATATTCTTGTTCGGAAATATCTTTTCCATATTCAAGTACCTCTTGCCATACAACAAACTCTATACTTTAGAAAATTTGAATCTCCATAAACTTTCACTGGCTTTTAGCACTAGGAAAGAAAATTTCTGGGAGTTCTTTTGCCTGACTATGCAGCACGTGCCCATAGGTGGCCTTGCATAAACAGTCCACATAACAGACTTGTCAGCCGAAAGATGCTATTTATTTAACCATGCAGCCAATTCCCTTAGGTGGCCCTGCATATTTCAACCCCCTAACGGGTTTTGTTAAATAATAGTAACTTCATTCTTGGAAACTACTTCTTCTAATGCCTTTTTAGCTCTTTTTCATATCATTCCGCATATTCAAATATTCTTAAGCCATGGTTTACATTTTTTCTCTCATACTTGAGTATGGTAATATGTTTTCAGATAAATTTTCAAAGAATTGAATCAATTTTAATCCATTTCGGTCAAAGCTATTTTGACCTTAAACATTAGCCCCTTTATGTCCAGCATGCATGACTTTAAACTGCCCACAAAAGACAAAGGAACTCTGAATAAAAGTCAAGTTCCAGCTCACTAAATATACATTTTTTTTATGATTTAGGTAATATTGAGAAATTAAGAGATTCAAAGTTTGTAGGATTATTTGTAATAATCCTAGTAAAAATCAAACTATGCTTACTAGGCCCACTGGCTTATGTAAATTTGAAGCAGGTAATGAAAGAATGCAGGTACAAATGATTGAATACAAAAGTGTTTTTCATTGATACACAGGAGATAGAAAGACATCCACAGACTGGAGTCTCTTCTCTTTTTCAAGAATTACAGAAGATTGTCAACATAAGTCTTCATTTGATGTATAGCATCCTGAGCCTTATCAGCAGTTACTTGAAGCTCGTGCACTTGACCAGCTTCACTCTTTTCAGCTTGCTGAAGTGCCTTCTTAGCATCTGCGATGGATTTCATGCCATTCATATGAGTTTCATCCAATGATTTATTAAGCTGATCAAGTTCCCCAGTAACAGCATCTTACTGTTGCTGGAGTTGCACCTGCTGGACGACCTTTTCTTTGATTTTTTGCTTCAGATCCTTCATCTTGGCATCATAATCAGCTTCAGCTTGGGATATCACAGCCTCAAATTCTCCTATGTTGACTGACAATTTCACTCTAGTCAAATCTTCGTGACTTGTCTGCACTTGCTCCCTCCTGAAAATGATCTGTTTCACCGCAGCATGGATCTTTTCATACCCAAAACCACCAAGTCCCAATATAACAAATTGGGATGAAAATCGAGAAATTTTTGATGGTAGCTCTTCTAAAGGCACCCCAGATATGATGTTCCATATGTTGTTCCTTGCCTTACGTCGTGAAAAGCTAAATGCTTTAAGCATCTCTGGATCTGATTCAATATCATCGTCAGAAGGGGGTATGTAATCTGGAATTAGCGCGCTTAAGGAAGTGCCTTGTCCTGCTCTTTCCCCCCTGACTTGTGCTTATTCACTTTCAATTCCCGTTGGGGCAGAGGCTGAGGCCTCACCTCCGGATCTAGTCATTGCAGTTGATGGTCCTGCATGATTAATTGAAAGGTTTAGTCAGCTTCAAAGGATAACAAAAGAATATATTGTCTTGCGAATAAAGTACAATCACAAATATTGTTATCCCTTACCCAAGGATGGTTCAACAACCTGAGAAGACTTTTCCCTATCTTTCCCGATTTCAACAGGATTTTCAAGATGGGTCTCAGGAGGGTTTATTGGATTTAGCTCTACTTGAGCTAATGTTTCTACAATGATAGGGTTGACATCAGTGTCCACACCCTCTTCCGGCATTGGCAGTTCAGCAGCTTCTACGGAAGAAACTGCATATTATTTTCCATCATGGTTAGAAGTATATTTTTTAAAGAAAAATTTGGGCGAAGGGTATCACTCACGCCCAAGGTCTTCTAAATCACATGACAACTTAGCATGATCATAAAATTCTTCAAAAGTCATTCCTTGATTCATCATTTCATCCAATGATACTTCAGAATCTTGATTAGTCTCACCAGAGGGAGCATTTGCTACATCTTCTTGCCGACTTATGTCCTGCAACCCATGACCCTGGACAGCATCTTCAATAGTAGGAGGGATACTGGGAATGGATGCTAGCTCTTCTCCAGGAGCAACCAAGTCATCTTGGGTCTGTGATTGTTCTACAGCACCCTCCAAGGCCTTTGAAGAAGGATCAGTCCCTTCCCTCAAGGGGGAAATTGAAGAAGCCCCTGCAATCCTTAGAAATATGAGTAACCATATGATTATGGGTATAAACTCATGATTGTTCGAGGGACTTACCGCTGCTAATGAAACGTTTAGCTATGGATTTCCTCCTTCGTTTCCTTTGCTTCTTTTGTTTTTTTGGAGTATCAGTGGTCTCCCTTATAGGCACTTGGATTGGAGAATGGAAGGCTGTGTCCAGTGCCTCATTCATGGCCTGCTGGCCTGGAGATATCTCGCCTGGTTCGCGAGGAGAATCAGCAGCAGCCCCAATAGCAGTACCACCAGGGATATCCTGTGGCGAAGGAACCCCAGTTCCTTTCTTTGCAAGTTGTGAGATGAAGAAAATAACTTCCTTAAGTAACAAAGCTTCAACTGAAATCAAGTTGCAAAGAAAAATAAGGAAACAAAACTTACATCTTCAGGAGCCACGTACTCTTGCCATTCCTCATCTCCAGAACCACCAGCCCCCTCAGTGGCGCCACGATCAATCATTTCCTTCACCCGCCCGGTGATAGGAACTGAGTCATTAGTGGCATATATGAGCATTTCCAGCTCTCTGATGTAAGCTCGCACTTCATTGGGGTTATCTTCGTATTGAAGATTTTTAGAAGCTACAAGATTTCCTATTCCAGGAAGTTGTAGGCCCTCACAAAAATCCAGCCAGGCGGTCTCAGTACCACAGTATAAGCTCTGCCATAGCTGAACAGCCTCTGGTCTTAGATATAAAGGCTGTGAGGAAGGTCCTACAATTTTTGATTTTAATTTCTTCCCAGCTCCTGCAACTACAGATAGATAATAAGAAAGTAAGACTTATTACTTTATAAAGTAGCAGTGATTGAAATTACTACAATGAAATAACTCACCGGGAGTTGATGGAGTGGGTCTTTTAATTCTGTCCGGAGGATTATATCGGGCACGAAACCGCTTTGCTGCCGGTTATGCCTCATCGTGATAATCCGATGAATCAGTTCTAGAAGAGGAGTCTATTGAACCTATTTCAGGTGGAGAAGCGTCACCTTCATGAGGAAGGGTTTATTTCTCTACAGTCCTCTTCCTCTTTCCCACTTGATATACTGGGTGATTCAATATCCCTTTGGGGTATGATGCTATCCAGTGTTTGGCATAAAATGTAGTCAGATTATGTGCCGCTTTTTCAACTGGTAGATCAAATACTGCCCCAGTCTTCTCTCTTGATGTCAGCAACCATAGTTGTCGAGCAACCATCAGATGTTGCTCTAACCTGACATGTACCGGAGGGGATACAACAATCTGTTGCAAACATTTGAATTGGCGTGCAAATATATATGGAGCATAGGCCTCACATATGATTTCTCCATCAATCCTAGCTACTAACACGCCATCCCTGCAAGCTAGCATGTATGCCCTCAAATCCAAATGGGTTGTCCCATCATCAACAAACCGCCCGGATTGCGGAATTCCATAAGGAAAGAAGTTGAATTCCTTAAACATGCTCAGTCTTACTTTCATGTCATAACCATTAACATCTAATGGAGCAATTCCAGAGAATGCTTGCACTGACGGTCTGAAAGAGCTTCCAGGAATTTGTAATCCATTCTGTACATTGTAAGTCCTGAAGTGAGTGGCGATCCATCCCCACAAAACCTGGAATGGTCCCACTATTCTTAATGGAGATTTACCCTGGAAGACGTGAAGTAAACTCCTGTGAATCTTTGCTAAAATGGGGGTAGCTAACCCAACCATTTTTCCCTCAGCCAACTTTGCCGCAATGACGAAGGTCCCTGGCCTAACTCCTCCCTTCAAATCCCTGACCGGCAAGAGATAAACACTGAGCCACATTTCCAAGAAACCCGCCAGACGAGTTTTCTTTGGAATTCTTTGATTCACTTCATATCCCCACTTTTCAAACTCTCCTGCTTCTAGAGTTGGCCAGAATGTGCCAGGAGATCCTCTCTTCTCAGGTTTTGGACAAGTGTTAGGACGTCTGGGCCTGGTATCCTTGGATTTCTTTTTCTTGGATCCTTTTTCTTTTGGCTCCATCCTTTTCTTCTTCTCAGTAAGAAACACATTCATCCATTCTTCCGGATGAATATCTTTTCTAAAATGAGTTAATGAGGTCTCTGAGCTCTTGAGCTTGTGAAAGATTTTAAATAATTCTCGAGCTAAACCAGGAGTCTTCTCCGAATCATTCCAAGTCACCTTGGGAGGAATGAATTCATCATACATATCGCCCAAGATTGGAGCTCCTGAAATATTGTGGACATCCCACAAACTGATACCTACTTCTCCATGAGTCAAATGGAAAGAATTAGTCGATGGGCTCCAGTGGCTGAGTATCTCTGGCACGAAGTTATCATGTCTGTAAACATATGTTTGCCCAACCCAAACAGCCTCATATATTGCAGCTCTTTTCAGGTCCTCGATAAACTCTGCGCAATTCTGTCGCACCCAGTATGCCCACATCCAAGTTGGCTTCACACCTCCCCCAGGATGGAAATCCCAACTTTTCTTCGAGCCTTTGGATTTATCCATCTGAGCATTTGGGAAGATTGAAGGATGACAATGTGGTTGAAGCTCAGGTGTATGTTTTTTCAGATCTGGTGTGCAAGGGATATGATGCATCACATAAGCCCTCTCCACTGTTCTAGTAGTTAGAAATACTCCTCCACCTGAGATATTTGCTGAAGCAAAATTGGTACAATTCTGAAACCACGAAAATGGAAGATAATTCTTTACTTCTGGAATAATGACTTCTTGTAGATGACCATAGCCATACAAAGGTAGATAAGTGCAGTGAGGAAAGTTGCGATGATATTTCTTCAGATACTTATCCAAATCTGGAAGAGTACTATCTTTGACAGTATAGTAATCAGGGCCAATGATGTCCATCATATCATCTATCCGCTTGCTAGCCTATTCATCAATTAATCCAGGTCTAAGAGCCATTGAATCTGCACATGAGTTGAATAAATTAAACTCTTAAATGGGTTTATTTTTTTCATAAAATTTGTGAAAGAATTTGGAAAAAATGGCTAAGGCATTAAGGCGAGCAAGTATGGAGATGTCGCGCAAGTGATACATGTGCCGCACAAGTTTTTGTCGCGCAAGTATTACCGCGCAAGCCCTTTTACCTTGAAATTAGCGCGGCAGCGAGGAAACAGTGGAAAAAGAGACTTGCGCGGCGAGAGCTCGAGAACTTCGGGATCAGGTGTCATCCACGGCCAAAAGAGGTGTATTTATAGGCCAGGAGGCCTATCTGCGCGCCGTACTCAGAGCGCTTAAGGCCTGCGCGACGAAAACTTGTGCGCCGCCCTCTGTGCGACGAGAACTTGCGCGCCGCCCTCTGTGCACTGAAAGACTTGCGCGCCTCCCTTTTCCTTTGGAGGGATTCGATTTCCTCAGAGTCCAATCCTCTTTTCTCTCCAGATCCAACTCTGAGGGGGGACTTTTGTTGATGCTCCTTTCGTCACAGAATCTAAAGATCGGAAAAGGGAATATCCGAGCTCAAAGTGATTCATCCTTTGAAGAAAACATCAAAAATCAACAAAGGCAGGAAGAAAGGATCAACAACAACTTCACCGCGCAAGTTATCTAACTGTCGCGCAAGTGTACTTGCGCGGCGACCTTGGTCGCGCAAGTGACTTGCACGACCTAAGTGGTAACCGCCCGGTAACCGCCCGGGGTCTTCTCCTGCCTATAAATAGACACTGTGGGCCCCCCATTCGAGAGGATTTTTTTCCAGAAACTCGAATTGAAGCTCCCGACGCCCAAGTCTCTTCTCAAAGCTTCCGGAACAATTCTAAGGTAATTTCTTACCTAGAACGGAAGATTTAAAAGAGAAGAAGGAAGGCCTAAGTGTTGAAACTCATCAACACTTGCGTGCCGCCTTATTCCTTCAATAGAACTTGCGCATCCTTTTTTTGGATGAACCTCAAGAGGATTCTAAAGGGATTTATAAAGAGTCGCTCAAATATTCTAATGGTATTTGAGAATCGTGCAAGTACCCCTTATGTCGCGCAAGTATACTTGCGCGACCAATACTTGCGAGCCGCACCAATACTTGCGCACCTTTCAAGACTTGCACGCCCCTACCTTTTTGGGTGCCTATCTTGCCCATTTTACCCCTCTTAAGCCATCACACCTTTCCTTTTCAAGATTCAGTCTTCAAGACACTCTTCAAAGCCATTTATGGCATGATTTCTTTATTTGACTTCCTTATCTGAAAGGAATTATTTGGAATATCTCTCAAAGTCTAGTGATTTAAATTTCCTTATGTCACTAAATATGGAGAGTTCATTCATTCAACCTCATCCTTTAAGATGAGAGAATCCTAACCTGGGTCTCCTTTTTAGGAATAATCCCCAGTTATAAATCCTTTAATCTGGGAATCCTTCTTAGGAGTAAGCCCCAATCTCAAATATGGGCATCCTTCTTAGGAGTAAGCCCCAAACCTTAATCCCTAACCTAGGTCTCCTTTTCAGGAATAAGAATCAGTCATAATCTTGGGCTTCCTTTTCAGGAGTAAGCCCCAAGTCCCCTAACCTGGGTCTCCTTTTCAGGAATAAGACTCAGTCATAATCTTGGGCTTCCTTTTCAGGAGTAAGCCCCAAGTCCCCTAACCTAGGTCTCCTTTTCAGGAATAAGACTCAGTCATAATCTTGGGATTCCTTTTCAGGAGTAAGCCCCAAGTCCCCTAACCTGGGTCTCCTTTTCAATAAGACTCAATCATAATCTTGGGCTCCCTTTTCAGGAGTAAGCCCCAAGCCCCCCTTAAATTTCTCGTAACCAGTCATAAGTCTCCTCCTAATTTGGGCATATTCCTTAGGAGTAAGCCCCAAGATTAGAGTATTCAAATCTCCATAAAGCACATATACCTTTATGGACCCTGTTCCTGGATTTTCTCCCTAAAATTAAATCCTAAAACATTCATCTATTTGGGCAGTCATACATACATAAGCCCCAAACAATTTCTTATGATTGCATCTTTCATGGCACAATTGTCTAATTTTTACCAATACCTCTTGTTTCTCACACCGAGCATGACTCACGTGAGCTTAGAGTGTAAAAGTAATTACGACATTCTTCTTTGATCCATCAATCATAAACATCATACTCCATTTCTCGAACTATGTGGGTTCTGATTCCTTTTCCAAAACAAAGGATACGTAGGTAGCCCATTTATGGGTTCGATCCCAACTTTGAAATAATCCATGTCCTTATGAATGACGATAAACTTCAAGTGCCTCACTGAGTGGCTTTAAAACCAGCCCGGTCATCATAATGACCAAGAGACTTTTATAAATGTTTTGAAGGATACCATTGACCAAGAATCTCTAAATAGATACAGATGATTCTCTATTGATGAAGAACCTCGAATACATATAAAAGATTTTCTAAATTTCTTGCATATTTAATCATTGATTGTTAAAACTTAAGGAAAGATCATTTTATACTTGGTAATGTAATAAGGATTCACGAACATAACTTAAATCTATAAAGAGAGTCCCGGAGTAGACAATAATTCCCCTCAAAAAGGTGTGATGAGTCCGATCTCCCATCCTCTCGACCAATGCAAATTCCTAAGCCTCATTATTCTACAAACTAATGAGCGCCTACCTTTGGAAAGTAGGTCCAAACGGATGTGGAATCATTGGATGTTTCCGGTTCTACGAATAAACCCGTTAGAAACCGATCGGAACGTTTGAATCTCCCGTCCAGGAGGTCATCCCCGAAATCCGTGCGAAACAATACTATAAATGGAATTTTCAGCCAATATATGATTTAACTTTAAAATAATGTGATTTTAGATTTGTTTAATTATTTTTATGGTGCCTTAGTGGACCCTCCAAGACTTATAAATCATTTTCACTTTTAAAATGTTTTACTTGAGAGTGTGGCTCACATACACATAAGTAAGCCTAATATTTTAAAAAGGTAGGCCATTTTCATTATAAAATAATTTTTTTTATCCAATTTTTAGAAAACCATGGGAAAAAACCATGGTATTTTTTGTGGTTTTGATTAGTTTAATGTGTCGTGTCGAAAACCTATATAATAAAGAATCTCATCTCCTTTCTTATATAAACCCACCCAAGCTCCCACTTCATCTTCACTCAAAGCCTTTGGAGGTCAACCAAAGCCAGACCTCCACCCTCTATAATCCTCCCACGTCACCGCAATCTCCCATGAATCCTCTCTCAAGCCTCTCCCAAGCCTTTGGTATCACACTTCAAAGTAAAGGATTTCTTCCTTTCTTATTTTATTCCAAATTTTTTACATTGTTATGCACTTTTATTTTAAATTAAAAATTTTAGGGTATGATTTTACACCTCCCATATACTTACCTCCTGATTTTTTTAATGATGATAGACCCATTTCACACTCATTATTTCCTCCCATGTACAGTTGTTACCATGCGGAAATCCGGTAAGGGATTTCTCTCTCCTCATTTACATTCAATAAATTATTTTATATTAGGCATATAAATTCAAATACATATGTTGGTACGTGTATCTATATGACCCCATTACTATCCATTTCAATGACATGTTATTATATACCCCTTTCGCTTTCATCAACCATTTTTAGGAATTCTTATGTCATGTCGTTATGCTATCGAAATTGCACCGAGATTTTCCAAACCAAATTCATTGTGTAGTGATTACCATACCGATTTCTTTTTCAAGTGTATTCGCCTTTATGCACATTTACTTATTGATTATATAGTTTCATGTATGAATTCCACATTCCTTTATCTTTGATTTAAATTATGATTTTTAATGAATCCGTGTTATATGATCCATGTGGCACACATATGCATGAAATGAAATGATTAAGAAGGGTGTGCCATGATAGCATTCCAATGCATTGGGTAAAGATTATTATCATGATAAATTAAGTGAAATGAGTTTTTACCCATTATAATTCAATTTAAATTACGTTTTATTCATTCTATATATGATATTATCCTTTTCTCATGCTAAAATATTGTTAAATGTTGTTTCAACATTTCCATGTTATGATAATCATGTTATATCATTCCTTTTTGTTCATGTTTGTATTATGCTCCATTGATATTCCTATTTCCTAACATTTTATACATTATTCATGTTATGACTTGTTCACTCCCATAGTGGGCTTTATATCTCACCCTTTTCTTATGAATGTCCTCAGGTTATCCCATTCAATGCTAAGAACAAAAGAATGATGTGGTCATGTAAATGAAGTTTTCAATAAAGATGTTGAGTTTGATGTTTTTAGTTGTTATGTAATGTTCTTAAGCCTCAACTACACTAGAAATCTGGATCTTCAATTTAGTTTCAAGTGATGTTTTTATGTAATAATATATGTTTAAGTATAAAATAAAGAGAAGGGTTGTTATAGTTGGTATGAGAGGGTATGTTATGTTATTTTTGGGATTAGGATTATAAAACCATAGTGAAAACCTTAGGGATAAGAATAAGTATAATAAAAAATCCCTAAATTTTGGTGATAATTGAGTAAGTGGTTTTTCAACAAAATACATCCCTGTCTGGATACGAGCAGCTAGAGACGGCTCTGGCACAAATGTATGTGTGGGTAAAACCCGAAAACACTACTTTGAGCTAGAATCGAACAAGAACTGGTGCATGACAACGGGCCTTGCTTCACTCTTGTTTACAGCACTCCTAGGGGATATGCTTTTGTAAATTCATGATATTAGTATGAACCATTATTAAAGGAATAAAAAATACCCCTAAGAATAAATGTTGGGATGTAGATCATGGATAACATAGATTGAGGCCAATAAATCCATAAGTTAAGGAAATAAAAGTAATTTATAAGTTATCCCTTTTTTTGGATTACCCATTATTTGTTAACCCTAACTATCCTATTATTCCAGCCAATGGCCAACAATATGAGGACTTGGGCTAATAACCAATGTGAAAATCAATGTGACGACTACTCTAATGAGATGCCCAATCCAATGGGAGCGAGAATCGCAAGCATTGTCAAGATACTCTCACATTTAACCCATGTTTTGAATATAAACATGGGTAAATTAGAAAGTCCAACCCCCCTAAGAAAGAACAAGTCAAAATCGAGAGCTTCCTGAGACAAAGGCCTCCTACATTTAATGGATCATCTGATCCCTCAATTTCCGAACAAATGGATCAACTCCATTGAAAAGATCTTCTTCATAATTCAATGTTCTAAACAAGAGAAGGTTCTTCTAGATACTTATCATATGGAAGGTAAAGCAGATTAATGGTGTGAATTGATCAAAAATATGAAGCCTAAGGAAGAGATTGAGGAATTGGAATTGAAGGATTTCCATATACAAAATCGATGAATATTTTTCCTTCACCCTCTGACTTAAGATGGAAAGGTACATACTTGCCCTCAAGAAAAAATATGGAGAATACATTGAAGTGTACGAGGAAAACATCACAAGGATTTCATGATAGGCCTCTGACTTTGTTGTTACCCCCGAATTCAAGGTGGACTGCTATCTTTATCGGCTAAAACATATCCTACAAAAATCCCTTGAGATCTGTGACATCGAGAGCTATGCGGAAATTTCTTGATATGCCCACAAAGTCAAAATTGAGATCAGTGAATCTCAGGGGTGTCATGGGTATAAGAATCATATGTTGGACTTTAATTCTAAAAGTCTGAAGGATTAATCATATGGAGATAAGAAAATCAAGCACCATTCTTGCCAATGGTGTGGAACGAAGCACTCCGAAAATTGCATGGAGTGGATGAGGACATGCTTTAGGTGTGGAAGAGAAGGGAACCAGGCTATTAACCACTGACAAGAAACAACTACTGTTGTGACAGAGGTGAGGAACACTTCATTTTACCCACAACTCATTGTTAATTTCTTTAACTACAACGAACCAGGGCCCTTTTCAAACTGGTGCCCTAAGATAAGGGATTTCGGAGGTAACCAAAAAACCTCCAAGGCAGTAAGTGAGAGCTTTTTCCATCCCTACCGTCGTAGTGAACCCTGAAAACAATGTGGTGATAGGTATCCCAGTTATTTATTCAATAATACCAAATATTATTTTTGATTCTAGTTCCACAAATTCTTTTATGTCTCGAAAGTTTAGTAGAATAATCCCAACACCACCACAAATCAAGGAAATAGATATGTCGGTGAGAACGGAAAATGGGGAAATCATTACAACCCATGAATATAACTCCTCCTGTATCACAATTTTTGGATTTAACTTCCTGGTGAACCTCGTCATACTTCCTCTGGTGTAATTTGACGCAATTCTTGGCATGGATTGGATTTCCTTATATAGAGACAACATAAAATAACGTAAGAGGGAAATCACTCTCTATATGTTTATTCAACCCTCGATTCTATACAAGTGAAAGGATGAGGATAAATCTTCTTTAGTTCCGTCATCTCAAGCATGTATATTACTTCCCTATGAGCATGTGTATCTTTCTCAAATGATTGAGTCTACGGATGTAATAATCCTTGAAGACATGCCTATTGTGAGGGATTTCGCCGATGTGTTTCCCGAGGAATTTCCTGGTCTTCCCCCTATAAAAGATGTTGAATTATCAATTGATCATTTACTTAGGGCATTTCAAATATTCAAGAAATTGTATAGATGGCTGTTATGGATCTTGATGAGATGAAGAAACAACTACAGAAAAATCTGGATAAAAGGTTTATACGCACAAGTTCTTCACCAATGGTTGCACTCGTCCTCTTCATCAAGAAGAAGTATGTGTCAATGCGCCTTTGCATTGATTATCATGATCTAAACAAAATCATGATAAATAACATGTATCATCTTCCAAAAATTGATGAATTATTCTATTAGCTACATGGAGCACAATACTTCTCGAATGTGGATCTGCAACCGCGATATTACCAAGTAAGCGTGTAGAAGGAGGATATCCCCAAGACTTATTTTTGTACAAGATACGGGCACTATGAATTCATAGTAATGCCTTTCATACTCATTAATGCTCCAGTAATCTTCATTGGACTTGATAAATAGAGTCTTTAGAGATTACCTCGACAAATTTGTGGTACTCTTTATATATGAATTTCTAATATACCCCAAAACCAAGGAGGATCTTGAGGTGCATCTAAGCATAGTACTAGTGACCTCGAAAAAATATAATCTCTATGTACAGTATAGAAAGTGTGAGTTCTGGTTGAAGGATGTCTCATTCTTGGGTCATATCATCACAAGCAATGGGATATTGGTGGATCCCTCCAAGAGAGCTACAATTGAGGGATGGATGAGGCCCACATCAGTGATAGATATCTATAGATTCCTAGGGTTAGCTAGATATTATCGCCGATTTTTGAGTTATTTCTCATGATTTTACAACCCTCTTACCAAGCTAACTCATAAGGAAGTTATGTTTTCTTGGAGTTATGAATGAGAATATAGCTTCAAGGAGTTGAAAAGGAGGCTTTTCACTACACCCGTGCTCACACTACCCAAAAGTGGAGAACTTTTTGTGGTATTTAGTGATGCTTAAGCGAAGGGCTTGGGCTGTGTGTTAAGGAAAAATGACAAAGTAATTTCCTATACTTCAAGTTAATGGAAATTTCTTGATAAAAACAAACAAACACATGATCTGGGGTTGGTTGTAGTAATCTTAGCATTAAAAATTTGGTGACATTACCTCTTTGGGTAGAAGTGTGAAATATACACGGATCACAAAACCCTCAAGTATATATTCACACAGAAAGAGTTGAATATACACCAACAAATATAGTTAGATCTGATCAAAAACTATGACTGCTCAATCCATTACCACCCTGGGAAAATGAACAAGGTGGTGGATGCTCTAATTAGAAAGGACGCAATGATTCTATCATTGATGAGAATTGAAAAGAATCCAATAATTTTATATTTGATGAAGATGGACATGGGAATCATAAAAAAGGTAACATCATCAATCCTTTCACAAATGATTGCTCAACCATCTCTTTTGTAAAGGCTAATGGATGCTCAAAAGGATGATGTGGGAATTCAGAAGAAAGTGGAAACTATCAGAAAAGGTAAATCCTCTGAGTTAAATTTTAAGGAACAAAGAATTGTGAGATTTGGTTAAAGAATATGTGTTCCATAATATCCAGAGTTAAATAATGAACTTTTGGATGATGCTCATAGTTTGAATTTCTCTGTTAACCCAAAAAATGTAAAGAAGTATCGAGATCTCCAAGATCATTATTGGTGGAATAATATGAAGTAGGAGATCACTAAGTATACATCAAAGTTCCTGGTATGACATCAAGTCAAGGGTGAGAGGCATAAGTTTAAGGGTATAATGCAACAATTACCCATACCAACATGGATATAGTAGAATATCACCATGGACATTGTAACTATACTTACAAAAAAATCCAAAGGAAACAATGCTTTCTGGGTTATTATGAATTGTCTTAGAAATACTGCACACTTCATTGAAATTTGAGAGGATTTATCATTGGATCAACTAGCACAGATATATATCATAGAACTGGTAAGGCTGGAAAGACTACCACTATCTATTGTATCTAATGGAGTTCCAAGATTCACCTATATGCTCTAGAAGAGTCTTCATCATGCACTGAATACTGAGCTAAACATATGTATGGCTTATCATCCTCAAACTAATGGCCAATCTGAGTGGAATATCCAAGTACTTGAGGAGATGTTGAGAGAATGATCAATGGACTTCAAAAGAGGATCGTATCAACATCTTCCTCTGGTTGAGTTCTCTTACAATAACAGTTTCCACTCAAGCATCCAAATGGCTCCTTAAGAAGACTTTTATGGCGAAAGGTGCAGAACACTAGCATGTTGGGATGAATTTGGAGAGCAAAAAAAACCTAGGTCCCAAAATGGTCGAGAAATAGTGGATAAGGTTGAGACCATCCAGCAGCACATCAATGCTGCACAAAGTCAACAAAAGATCTATGCTGATAAACATCAACAAGAACTATAATTTAATGATAGAGACATGGTATTCCTCCACATATCACCATAGAAGAGAGTTATGATATTTTTGAAGAAGTTAAATCTTATTACAAGGTACATCAGCCCTTTTGAGATCCTTGATCGCATTGAAGAAGTGGCCGATGGACTAGCACTCCCACTAAACCTATCCCAAGTACATGATGTATTCCATGTATCACTCTTGAAGAAGTATGTACCTGGATCATCACATGTACTCAATACAGAGGTGGTACCATTGTATAATGACCTCTTCTATGAAGATAATCCATTAAAGACATTAAATTGTAGGGAAAAAGTTCTAAAAAATAAAACAATTCCCCGCATCAAGGTGTTGTGGCACAACTACAAGTTTGAAGAAGAAACGTGGGAATCGGAGGAAGTGATGAAGCAGAGTTACCATCATCTTTTTAGTGTGGGAAAAGGAAATTTTTTGGAAGAAATTTCTTCTGAGGGTAAGATTGTAACAACCCAAACTTTTATTATTGAAAATTCGTCTTTATCTAACTAAATGACTTATTATGTAAAATGGTTATATAAAACGTACGCACTTTGTTGTTTTTATGTTTTTTTATTTCAAAATACTGTTATGAGTCATTAATGTAGCTAATATATCCATTTAATAGTTATCACCTGGTTATTATAAATATAGGGCTTTAAAAAATCCAATTTTCTCAGACAACGAAGTGATGGCCTCATCCAATAGAATTTCTCCATATGAAGCCCATTTTTCAGAGCTCAGAAAGGAGATGACATCACTTGTATTCTCCCTTGACCAAGCCCAATCCGAGCTTCAACACATTAAGCTTGAATAGAATCACCTAGGGGAGAAATGGAATCTAATAGAGATTACCACTTGAGCGATGTAATCTGAGCCACCCTAAGAGTTTTTCACCATTGTGCACCTTACCTTTAGGTATTATACAGGTGTTTTAAGTGGTAATGTAAAAAGACCCTAACACTATAATTATGTGCATTATTTTTTTATAGAATAAATAATATACATTCTTTTTATTATTATTATGTTGTAAATAGTTTTTAAAGCACAAATAGTATTTTTAGTTAATATTCAATTAAGAAATATACTTTGATGAATCAATGGATTTTTTAATTAAATAATATTTTAATAAAATATTATTATTAATAAATTACTTTTTATTAAATTTAAATTGTCTTATAATTTTTATGAATACAATTGTAAGTTATATTATGGTTTGAAAGTCGTTTTTTGTCAAAACCCATGAATTTTTGATAAATGTTGTTTTTTATTTTCAAAGTAAAAATTAATATATTTAGAAAATTATTTCGATTAAGGTAATAATATTTTTGGAATCAGGACATCTAAATTCTCCAATGGGTAATTTTTCATAATTTTCTGAGACAATCAATTTTTTTGGGTAACAATTAAATACCTTTTAAATATATAATGCATTTTATGACATCATAATGAACAAATATTGATGTAATAAAATAATATAAAGGGTATTTTAGGCCAATATATGTTTTACCTTTAAAATAATGTGATTTTATATTTTTTTGATTAATTTTATAGTGTCTTAATGGACCCTACAATACTTATAAAACATTTTCACTTTTAAAATGTTTTCCTTGAGAGTGTGACTCACCACCACATAAGAAAGCCTAATAAGTTAAAATAAATTCCATTTTCCGTATAAAATAATTTATTTTACTCCCATTTGGAAAACACCATGGGCAAAAACCTTGGGATGGATAGTGTTTTTGATTAGTTTAATGTGTGGTGTTTAAAACCTAAATAATAAAGAATTCCCTCTTCTTTCCTATATAAACCCACACCAGATCTTACTTCCTCTTCACTAAAAGCCTTTTTAGCTAAACCAAACCATGCAATCCTCTCTATATAATCTTCCCAATGGGCCCCAAGTTCCCAAGAATCCTCTCTAAATCCACTACCAATCCGTTGGGTTCGCACTTCCAAGTAAGAGATTTCTTCCTTTCTCATTTTTGTCCAAAATTATTTACATTGTTATGCCATTTTATTTTAAATTAAAAATGTTAGTGTATGATTTAGCACCTCCCCAATACTTCCATACTTATGTTTGAATAATGAGATACCCCTCTCTCTCTGTCATTAATTCCTCCCATGTACACCTGTTACCATACCGAAATTCCGTAAGGGATTTCTCTCTCATCATTTACATTCAAGAAATTATTTTATAGTATGCAGCCAAATTCCATTAAATATGTTGGGACATGTATCTATATGACCCAATTACTATAAATTTCATGTAATTATTATTAGATACCCCCTTTCACTCTCATCAACCATGTTTATTAATTCTTATGTCACGTTGTTATGCTGCTGAAATTGCACCACAATTTTACATGCCAAAGTCATTGTGTAGTGAATACCATGTCCATTTCTCTATCATGGGTATTCACCTTTATGAACCATTACATATTGATTATATAGTTTCATGTATTAATTCCACATTCCTTTATCATGGAATAAATGATGATGTTTAATGAATTCATGTTATATGATCCATATGGCACACTTATGCATGAAATGAAATGATTAAGAAGGGTCCGCCCTGATAGGGCTCCAATGTATTGGGTAAAGATTAGTATCATGATACGTCAAGTTAAATGAGGGTTTACTAATGATAATTCTTGTTCATTGAGGGATTACTCTTTCTCCATATGCAATGAGCCTTGGATCATTCTAAAATCATGTTAAATTGTTTTGCCACATTTCCATGTTATGATAATCATGATATATCATGCCTTTATGTTCATGTTTCTATTATGATCCATTGATATTCTTATTTACTAACTTGTACTATATTATTCATGTTATGCCTTGTTTACACCCTTACTAGGACTTATAACTCACCCTTTCTTATGCATGTCCTCAGGTTATCCCATGAAATGCTATATAAAAAGGAATGTTGTGGTCATGTAAAATAATTTTTCAATAAAGATGTTGTGTTTTATGTTTTATGTTGTTATGTAATGTTCCTCATACCCAAAGTCACTAGACCTATCAATCTTATATTTTGTATCAAGTGAAGGTTTTATGAAATAATATATGTTTAAGTATGAAATAATGATGAGGGTTGTTATAATATCAATCAGAAAACACTTCCTGGTATCATGGGGAAAATAAGACATAAGAAAGGGGTGATCTCATCTTATCAGGAAGGGTTAGGATACAATAGAAGCTATCATTAATAAGTGAGAATAACCCATATGGAAAGGTAAATAACTTAGATGTGTTCCATTTAAACAATAACTTGATCATAATATGGTTGGAATAAAATGATGATAAAATAAAGGCAAAAAAATAATTACATGACCTTAAAAATTACCCATGGATATTCTAACTAATTGAATAATCATGTGGAAATAAATAACTGATCTCATAATGAAGTAATTCATAATTCTGATTATCTAAAACATACTATTGAATGCTTTCACAAGATAGTTTAAATCTATAGGTAAAACCCATCCAATTTGGAAACTGATTTGTCTCATGATACCTTTTGATGCATCGAGGGGATATATATAATTGGGCCCTACCCATCTCCTACTAATTCCAGTTAATTCCTTATATAAAAGGGTTGAAATATAATCAACATAAATATTTTTACTGAAAAACTAAAATATGAAATGTGAATACTTAATTCAATCAATTAACATAATCATAAATCATCAAGGGTAATATGAATGGTATCAAATTGGTCCATCCCCAGTCAAACTAATCATCGACCATCTAAAGAAATAATATTGATGGTACGATTATAGTATATGTCCTGACCCATCCCGGTGGGGCCCATGTCGCGACTCCGCATGCCCGCCATTAATAGGCCAGAGGCTACTGACTAGCACTGAGTAGCAGTCTCAGCACCTCTTTGTGTTCACAAGTTGGACTTTACAGTTTTTAGACTCTTGTTTTGGTGGGATTGTATTTTTGGCCTAGTTTACTTCTAGAAATGTACTTTAAGTTGCACTCTAGTGGTTGGGTTTAGTAGTATTCATGCATTTTTGTTCCTTAGTGGTTTTTACATTTTAGAACTGGGGGCTTGGAGTTGTTTGTGTGTGTACAGGTAATTAAGCAATGCCTCCCATGTTAGTAATATGCCTACTCGTTGCTAGTCACCAGACCCTGTCCTATCGAAGGTGGGCTTGGGGAGTCGTGGAGCAAGCCCCCACTGGGCCGGGTCATGATAGAGTGGTATCAAAGGTGGTTGGTTCTACCTTAGTACCAAGAGTCTGTGAGATTGTTAGGGGTAACATTGTTCAGTGTTTCGAGCTTGGATTTCAGACCAGAGACTCAAGTGTTGGGATGGAGGCTGACGTATCCATACACCAAGGCTCTGATAACCTTCTTTTCAACTCGGTACATGAAAAAACTAGTTGTAGGGAAATAAAAGAATGGTACATGCGTCATATAGGAATGGGTTGTGTTTTCCATATCCTTTGTGTCAGCTATCCAGATATACTCATTGACCATGGTATATATTGTTTCCTCACAGGATGCCTCTATGACGCATACTCTCTAGGATTTAGTAGCACGATCACGAGGATAACCCCCTCAATGATGAAGCTTCGATACATGGACTAATTCCCCAGGTTTTTCCACCAGGTGGTGCACCTACTATGCCACAACCAATGGAGAATCCAATGGTACCTACAGTACCAACCGGGCGAGGAGCGCAGGCTTAGTGTGCTCCATGAGTTCCAGAGATAGAGACCCCTCAGGTTCCAAGGCGTGCCCGACCCTCAGGCGGCTGAGGAATGGCTTGAGGAGATGACTAGTGTTTTTCGTCTTGATAGGACACCAGTAGACCAGATGGTTATCCTTGGAGCGATCCTTATTCAGGGTTCGCCAGGACTATGGTGGAGTCTAACCACACAAACTCATGACAAGGAGACTCTTTCAGGGAAGGAGTTCGAGTAACTCTTCAGGGATGAGTTCTCTCTGGTTAGGCTGAGAGCTGTGCATATCCAGGAGCTTCGTCAGCTCTAGCAGGGTAGTATGATAGTAGCTGACTATATCTCTAGGTTCACCAACTATGCCTGGTACTCGATGGATATGGTCAAGGATCAATACTTCAGAGATCGAGACTTCGAGCGAGGTCTACAATGAGACATTTGAGATAGTGGTGTGACTCTATGCATTTAGACTTATTCTAGAGTGCTCGAGTAGGCTTTGGTGATCGAGAACTTATTGGCGGAGCAGAGACAGCTGATGACATTCAGCAACAGGCAGACGGGTGCGAAGACCTCGGCAGTAGGAATCCGGCATCAGATGCAGGGATCAGGATGTGAGAGATGTCGGAGGAGGACCTAGGATAGGGGTTTGACAGTCCAGGGCTCTCATGCTAGATCCAGTATGCATATGAAGAAGTGATGTTACATATGCGACGGTAGGGGACATCTCACTAGAGATTGCCCGACCCGTCGAGCTGCTGACAGAGAAGCAGTGGATGGACCACCGAGGCATAGGTAGAGAGTGGAGCAGACAGACCCTCCAAGTGGTGGATGTGGAAGAGGAGCAGGGAGAGCTGTGGTTGGGGGAAGACTCTTTGACTTACTTCCACCACCTCTAGGAGGTCTGCACCGGGCTCAGGGAGCTGGGGGACAGAGATGGGGACAGCTTCATGAGATCTAGGCATACGACCTAGGGACTCCAAGGATGATTCGAGGTATGATCTGTGTCTTTTCTACCTTAGTTTCCATACTTATAGACACAAGTTCCAGTCATTCCTTCATATCCACATGTCTTGTACAATACCTCAAGATTATGATATAACCATTGACTTGATTCTTAATATTTGAGACACCTACGGGAGGAGGCTCGATGATCAGACGCCTTTTCAGACAGTGTGATATTACACTTGGAGGTGAGTGTTTTGGTTGGAACCTCTTGGTGGTAGTGTCAAGGCCTTACGACATCATTCTCGGTATGGATTGGTTATCTTTGGTCCATGCCCAGATTAACTATTTTAGGTGAAGAGTGTGGTGTGTCCACTGTGATGGAACGAGGTTTTCCTTTGTTGGAGAAGGGGAGACCCAGGCAGCACAGAATGAACTCATGCATAGGAGGGTGCATCCAATCGCCCATGTGTTGGATAGCCTTTACCTTGGAGTAGTGGATGTTGTGAGCTACCAGTTCCCAGCAGTGGTGGCGGAGTACGAGGATATCTTTCCTGAAGATGTTCCAAGATTACCTCCCCACCGTAAAATCGACCTCAACATTGACTTACACCCAGGGATGACCCCAATTTTCTCATCAGCATATCAGATGGCTCCCGAAGAGCTTCGTGAGCTAAGGGTGTAGTTGGAGGGTTTGCAGAGAAAGGGTTTCCTGAGACCCAGCGTTTCACCCTGGGCATCCCTAGTTTTGTTTGCCAAGAAGGCAGATAAGAGTCTGAGGTTGTGCATGGATTACCGGCGCCTAAACCAGGTGACGGTGAAGAACAACTGTCCACTACCAATGATCGATGACCTCTTCGATTAGATGAGAGGGGCACAGTGGTTCTCGAAGGTTGACCTTCAATCAGGTTATCCCTTGTTACGAGTACAGGATGAGGATATACCGAAGATGGCCTTTCGATGCCGCTACAGTCACTATGAGTACTTGGTGATGCCTTTCGGCATGATGAACGCCCCTGCAGTGTTCATGGGACTAATGAACCGGATGTTCTAGACGTACTTGGACCGGTTCATAGTGGTCTTCATCGACGAAACCCTTATGTACTCAGTGTCAGAGGAGGAGCACGCGAGACACCTGCGGATGGTTCTAAATGTACTTCGAAAGAACTAACTTTATAGGAAGCTCTAAAAGTGTCAGTTCTGGATCCAAGAGGTCTAGTTTTTGGGACATGTCATCTCAGTTGATAGAGTAGCTATAGACCCATCCAAGGTGGAGGCAATGCTATCAGGGGATCCACCTTGGAGCGTGACGGAGGTGCAGAGCTTCCATGGGTTGGTAGGGTATTACCGGAGATTCATTCCTGATTTCTCCCGGATATCAGCACCGATGATGGACTTAACTAGGAAGGGGCATCCCTTCGTGTGGACAGATAAGTGCCAGTAGGAATTTGAGCAGTTGAGACAGAGTTTGATGAGTTCACCAGTCTTGAGGTTGCTGGAGGAGGGTGTCGGGTACGTAGTTCTCTGCGACGCATCAGGGACCGGGCTTGGTTGTGTCCTAATGCAGAGGCAGGAAATGATTTCTTTTGGTTCGTGCGATCTTAGGCCACATGAACAGATATATGAGACCCATGATCTCGAGTTGGAAGTGGTAGTCTTCGCATTGAATATGTGTCAACACTACCTCATGGGCGAGAAATTTATTGTCTACTTTGATCACAAGAGCCTCAAGTACATCTTCTCACAGAAGGATCTGAATCTGAGGTAGAGGCGTTGTCTCGAGTTCCTCCAAGAATATGATTTCCATATCAACTATACTCCTGGAAAGGTGAATAAGGTGGCATATTATCTTAGAAAAAGGTCAAGCTCACAGCTTTTGAGTGAGGCAACACAACAGTTAGCCGCGTTGTAGTTATCCTTCGTGGACTGAGAGGATACAGCTTATCTATAGTCGATGGTTGTAACCCCTACACTCTTATAGTGAGTTAGGGAGGCACAACTTGTTGATGTCGACTGTGTGGATTTACATGCTCAATTATCCGCAAGACATGCTCCTGATCGATATTCACAAGGTGGTGAGCATGTACTTCTTTTTAGAGGATGCACTTTTGTACCAGTGCCATTTCCAGAGATTGTTCGGCTTCATGGCGCCCCTTCAATGATAGTATTAGATCGATATTCCTACTTTACATCCCGGTTGTGGAAGGGATTACAGGAGGCTTTTGGGACTCAGCTACGCTTGAGCACATTGTTTCATCCCCAGACAGATGGTCAGACAGAGAGGACTATTCAGGTTCTGGGGGATTTGTTGCAGGCCTGTATCTTGGACTTTGGACTCGGTTGGGATGACCGCCTACCACTAGAGGAGTTCAGTTACAACAATAGATACCGCTCCACCATTGGTAAGGCATAGTTCTAGGCCTTGTATGGTAGACCCTACCAGTCACCACTTTGCTGGACCGACCCCAGAGAGTCAACAATCATGGGTCCAGAGTTGTGTGAGCTACCACAGAGAAGGTGCAGATCATCCAGGAAAGGATGAAGACTGCACAAAGCCGGCATATGTACTATACTGATAGACAACATATACCCTTGGAGTTTGAAGAGGGAGACCATGTATTTCTTTAGGTCTTACCTCGACGAGGGTTACAGAGATTTGGTCAGGGTGGCAAGCTATCTCTGAGGTTCATTGGACATTTCTAGATACTGTGCAGAGTTGGCGAAGTGGCGTACCACCTTGATCTACCTCTACAGCTGCATCGATTACATGATATCTTCTACGTGTCGCAGTTGAGGAGGTACGTGCATGACCCATCGCACGTCATCTATTGGGGCGAGTTGGACATAGAGGATGAAGTGACCTTTACTGAGTACCCAGTGGAGATCGAGGATTAGCAGAAGATGATCCTTCATGGGTGATCGATTTTCCTGGTCTGTGTCTGGTGGTAGCACGTGAATCTTTAGGAGAGCACGTGTGAGTGGGAGGCCCAGATTCATGCCTAGTACCCACATATTTTTTAGTAGCCTTTGTTTTGGTTTTTCGGGGACGTAAATCCCCAAGGTGGGGAGAATGTAATGTCTTAGATTTTTTCATGTATTATTTTTAAATATTATATGGGATTATTACGACACCTGACGCAGAGAAGGCACCTCATTCCGAGTTCTGGTGAGCTATGAATGGTGGTTTGAAACTTGTTAAGTTAAGTGAGTCGGCACTCGCGCGCGGTTGTGGTTATGTCTAAAGGTATGCCCAGATTAAAAATATGAGGGCACTGTTGTGTCTGGGACGATGAATTTACCCAAGAATGAGCCTAACCTCGACCGACACGAGTTTAGGGAAGAATTTAATTTTTGAATGTTTTTTTTTAAATAAAAATAAAATAAATTTTTCAATGTTTTTTTTATTTTTATGGAAACATCTACTATAGCACAGCGACAGGGAAGATGTTTCAATATTAAACACCATTTCATAATGGATTAGAAATAGCAGCTTGACTCATTAATGCCGCATCGTAAGAAGACATTGAATCATGTTTCCTTTTTTTAATGGGTTAAGCAATTGGTGGTCATTGACGAATTTTTGAGAGAAATATCCGGAGGATCCATGGAGCGTTGGAGAAAACCCTCAACGACAAACGACAATGGATAGAAGTTGAGAACCGTTGCACCAATGAAGTTGTAGGATCTCAATTATTATGGTAGAGTGACACCATCATCAGCAATCGATCCCCGTTAAGGTAGGGGTTTGTTATTGAATTCTTTCCCCGTTTTTTATTTTAAATGACGAACGTGGATCAACCACAAACAAGTTGATCGGTGGATTTGTACATTCTTGCAGGAAGGATTTCTTTGGGATCGTTTGGGGAATTGATTCCATGATGATTTATTGTTATTTATTTATGCTGCGTTTAAGCCTATTAACGGGAGCAGATCAATTCCATGACGAATGATGATGGAGGATCGTTCCTCAAATTTGTTTTATTGGATTTTCTTCCCTTTTCTTTTGCACATTCTTCGTGTTCTTCATGGGGCAATGAGAAATGGATCGTTGTGCATCCTTTCTATGATGCAAAAATCCCAACGTGAAGAATCGACACCACAGTGAACTTGCGGAGGACCAATGACGTTGGCAGATGACAAATCGGGCGGAATCGAGAAGGGTCGTTCTTCGAGAGTTCTTCGCGTGGGAAGATCAAAACTTGTTTTCGAGACCGATCGGAGGTCCAAAAACACTGGAAAAAGCTTTGTAGTGTCAGGGCGACCAAAACTCGAGAGTTTCATAGCAATCGAATGGCGGGATCAGCGATTGGGGTAGTACGGGAGGCGCACCAGCGAAGAGCATCGTCTCTATAAATTTCCATAATACACGGTAGGTACTTCCGAAGAACACGTCGTGTAGTGCTTACGCTGAGGCTAGGGTTTCGGGGGTCAGAGAGAAATCACACGGCGTGTGACCCTGGTCACACGGCGTGTTAGAGTTTCCCCCAAGCTCGGCATGTATCTTGGGAAATACACGGACACAAGATAAACTACGCGGCTTCCGAACACGACCTGTACATCATGGAAGAGGCGGCTATGCGGGACTCGGCGTGTATCCAGGGGTACACGGACACGGGATGGAGTACACAATCGTGTACTCAATCACATGGCTAGGCGAGGCTAGTAATGCGGGTCACCCCATGTACCTATTACACAGTTTAGAGTATACGGGTTGAAGACTATGTACGGACACATGGCTAGCGTACATGGAGATGATCCCGTGTACTCGGACACGGCATGTGCATAGTACTACATGTCGTGTACTAACTCTTCTACATGACCGGCCTTACGACATGGGCCATTGTACACGGTCAGTACCTGGGGTCAGACAAGACGACATGTAACCTTTCAACACGTCATGTACTTTTTAGAAAATGGCATGGTCTTCTTGTTCACCGTATCATAGACAAATTTCATTTGGGTTAGTGCCCCTTATTCTCGTTCCCCTGAAGGTCAGGCATCATTTCCTTCTAGAGGAGTATGATCCCTTCAGCAGTACTTTTTGTGATAGTGTGGGCATCCCTATGAGAGGCCCGGAGTGAGATCCTCTATCAATTCTTGACCCTAGGTAGAGTCAGGCATCGACGTGACCAACTCTATCAGGCATTGATCCTCTACCTAGCTGGTGTATCACCTAGCTGGTGAATCCGGATGAGTCGCGGTATCCGCCATGGCCCTGGCAGTGATCCTCATCTGTGTATTGTGATCTTTCCTACTCAGGAGTGTGTCTCCCGTAATGAGTGCTTCTATCTATTATAATCCTTCCCACTCAGAAGTGTGTCTCTCGTAATGAGTGCATCTACCTCTCATGGCGGTTCCCGATGAACAGTACTTCTCGGACGGACATCATCAGATCTATCAGACTCATGGAGTGTGTCTCCCATAATGAGTTCTTCATGGAATATTCGAACGGAATCCCTATACGGGGTATGCGGTTGTGTGAATTGCCTCTAGACTACGGGTCTGAGTTTTGAGTATATCCGGTTTGTGTTGATATATGATCTATAGACATATATTGCACATAGCTGACTGTACCTTTTATTTACTGCTTTGTGGTTTTTGGGGTCCTCTACTGATTATTGTTATACTCACCCCCACATGAGATTTTCCCACACGTCTCGTGTCTTGTGTAGAAGAGCAGCCTTTTGACAGAGTCCAAGGTGGACCAGGACAAGACTGAGCTTTCTGAGTTCCCTATAACTTGAGGAATTCCTATGGCAACGAGCAGCAGCCCCAACACCTCCTTGTGTACACAGGTTGGACTTTGCAGTTTTTAGACTCTTATTTTGGTGCGTTTGTTTTTTTGGCCTATTTTACTTCCAACACTTTACTTTCTGTTTCACTCTTGTGGTTGGGTTTAGTAGTATGCATGCATTTTTGTTCCTTAGTGGTTTTTACATTTCATCATTGTGGGCTTGGAGATGTTTTCTTGTGTACATGTACTTAGGCAATGCCTCCCATGTTAGTAATATGCCTACTCGGTGCTATTCACTAGCCCATGGCCTATCAGAGGCGGGCTTGGGGAGTCTCGCTGTGGGCCCCGATTGGGATAGTTCGTGACAGTATATCCATAGTGGATCATAAGTACTATAACGTTTTGATTCCATTGATGAATATAAATACAATAAGAATGGCATTAAAAATATTTTTGAAGAAAAAAACTTTTCACTTTGAAAATCATTCATTTTAAAAATAAAGATCAAAAAATATTTTGGCAATAGTTTTTTTTAAATAACCTTTGAAAATTATAAAATATAATTTATAAAAATTTCTGTTCATGATGTTTGAAATTTTTATCATACCATATACGTTAAAATTAGGTTTCCTTCATATTTTTGGTAAAATCCAAACAGGCATTGTTTGGAAAATGACACAAATATTCCTTAAAAAATCAAAAATAAAAAATGGTTAAACATTTCTTCAATACATAATTTAGAAACTGTTTAAATAAAATTTATGTCATTTTTTAATACATATTTTCGTAATAAAAACGATTTTAGACCAAAAATAGAAATGATGTTTCCTTTTATTAAAAACATTTTCTCAATTTTAAGTATCAATGAGTTGAAATGGTTATATTACCTTAAAAGATCTTGAATAACAAAATTATACGTAGTTATATTGTGTTTAAGATATAAACATCATATAATTTTCCTAGATTCTTAAACAAAAACAATCTCAAATAATGTGAGATTGTGAAATAAACCCTTACCACTTTAGTAACTTTTGAATAATAAGTCCTATAAAATAAATAACATGAAATGAAAAATTATATAACATGAATAGAAATATATTCATGATAGATAATATAAAAAGGTATAGTTTATACACCACAAAAGGAATAATTGGTGAATATGACATACGTCTCATTGAAGTAAAAGTGAGATGAGAGAACCTTACCTTAGGTTCGACTTGCTTCATATGTTTATGAACCTCTTATATAATAAATAATGGTTTATTATAAATATTTTAATGAATCATTATCAAATATCTCATAAGATATATTATTTACTTGTCACCTCTTTTCACCCATTTATAAAAAATTCTTTATTAAAATCTTTGTTTCTAGTGATAATGGTTTTGTTTTTAATGTATGTATTAGTTATCAATTTTAGGTCCTTTTAATTTTATCATCATTACATAGTATCCATAATGAAGGATATGATATTAATATAATATAAATTCAATATATATGTGTTTATGGTAATCTATTAAATTTATATATATGAAAAGGATTACACCGTTTATGGAGATAGTAGGTCATTTATACACATGAATACTATTTCCATTTTTCATGACAGATCAAATGAAAGGAAAATAAATTTGAATTAAAATTTAAATAATAATATTATTTCTTATATAGAATTTTTATTTATAAAATACATCATTGCTACCATCCATGTAAAAAGTTAAATGAAAAAATTTCACATCACTACATGGGGACGATAGTCCACACGTACACACGAGGGACATAATTGTTTTCTAGAGGATCAGAATTTAAGAAGTTAGATGTGGTGTTATATTTTAAAAAGAATGGTTATATCATAAATATAACATATATTCAATAAATTGAACCTTAATACCTTTCATGTATATATTATGTGAAAAATGAATCACATCACTATAAAAGTCAGTAGTACGTCGTACACACGAGTGATGTTATCATATTCCCCATGGAATGAAAAGTATGTAGATATATGTTATGTTTTAATTAAATAAAAATAATAATTTTATAAAAATAATATTAATAAGGTAAATACATCATTATATACATCCTTTAATGGTGGTTATGGAAAACAAATTACATCGATACGTAATGGGGCAGTCTGTGTTACACATGATCAGCAGTTTCATTTCCCATATGATAGAGGTGGAGATGGATCTTGGTTGTTAAAATAATATAATAAAATATAAGTATATATTAGATAATTGTTTTATTATGTTATCATAGTTTAAGAAGTTTCTAAGTATGTGGATGAAGAAATAAAACAAATACGCATGTTTAGTAATTTCATCACTTCATCATAGAGCCTCTTTAAGTTTATACCTAAAGCATTCTTATGTGATCTTTCTCATACAAATAACTCCTATAGGATGTGGGTATAGAAGTAATTAATGTATTTGGATACTTAGTTTCTTATCCAAAGGAATATGAAATTATGGATAGGGGAGATAGTGTGTCCTTTTATAAGTTTTTGGAGGAAACATATGGAATTTTTGAAAAGATAAAGTGATACCCAAAATTTTCTCAATCCAAAATCCAAAAATGGGCCGTTATAAAACCTTGTATATTATAGGGTTTAAAAATTTCCATTAAATGGGTGTTTAAAATTTTATTTTATTTTTAATCCTTATTATCTTCGGATAAACCTTACGTAAACCCCTTTTTACCCTTTCATTATGGTCAAAAATCAAGTTGAAGTTATTATATAATATAAATAATAATTATTACTAGTATAGAATATATTTTTTTAAATTTTATTCATATATTTCCCAGAATTCAATATAAAGTTAAACTTCACACGTGATGAAAGAGCGGTGTTACAAAGTGAAAATAATCATCAGTGTGAATATTTTAAAATAAAAATTCTTTATAAAATTTATTAAAACCCTTATTTAGTTAAATTTCAATATAAATGAACTAATTTTACAATATAAAAAACTTAAAATATAATTTAACTTTTTAAATAATTTAAACTAAAAGATAGTTTTTATTAAAAATTAGTATATTTCACTAATCATTAAAAAATTAATTTTTTTAAAAAAAAATCAAAAATTCACCAAAATAAAATTTTTTAAAGTAGATTTCAAAAATTAATTTTATTTTTTTAGATACACTAACTAAAATATTTAAATATTAATTTTAAATTATGTTTATAGAGCGTGAATATACCACCTTTTTGAAAAATATTTTTTTTCAAAAAACAATTCATTTTCATTAAAATGATTCTTATTTTGTTTATTACCAATAAAAAATAATTGAATTTATATGATACGTGTTAAAAAATATAATTTTCATTATTTAGTTTTTTATAATTTAGACCCTGAATCAGAATGGTTGGTTTATAATGATCATGTTTAAATAATAATATTTTAATTGAGTATCATGTTTCATTCAAAACTGATTTTCTGTGCATTGAAAGCTATCAAAGTGATTAAATTTATTTGAAAATAAATATATCATAAAGTATTGTGGTGTAAAAGTTTCTTATAATATTATCATTTAATGTCAAAGACACTATCAATCATGATGATGCACTTTTAAAATACTGGGGTGTTATATATTAAGGATCAATTAATCATAATTAAGACCTAAAAAACCCATACAAACATTTAATATTTTGTGCCAAAACCCCTTGAGGGATATAATATCAAATGAAACCATAAATAATGTGAATAATAATAGGATCATGATACCAAATATTAAATGGGTGGTACATTAACCATTCCAAATAAAATATGGTGTATAATAAGAATTATGTCTCATGGAATTGAAAATTGAGACAATAAACCCTTACAAGTAACATTACAATTGAGGTAACAATCATGGGATAATGAGAGTACAAAAAGAATTATAGAACCCCCAAAAATTAAGTAAGTAAAATGTAAAATGATTATTTTTTTATAATAAATCAATCTTGGAATAATAATGTTCACTAAGAAAGTGTATAACTTGATGAAATAAAATTGAGCTCTAATAAACCCTTACCTTACTCAAGATTCGTTCTGTGCATGTTCCTAACTCCCTAAATAATAAAATTACATTTATTGGATAATTATTATAAAAATTATTATTCTATAATTATTTTAATATAGAGAACTTATTATCATATTCTCTTTATTTATTATATTTTTTTTATGTTTTCAGGAAAACTGAATCGGTGATAGCTTATTTTAGTGATTATAGTGATCTTAGGTAATATTTTAATAATAAGTAAAATAATTAATATAAATATTCTATAAACAAATCCAACTATTATTTTATTACTAACTTATAATAAAATTAGTATTTAATTTCCCATAGGTATTCATGATAGAGATTTATATCATTTTTTATATAGGTGGTTAAACCAAGCCAAACATGAACACGCTATATCTCGATGGGTGATTACAGTTAACGATGTTAATAATATCATTATAACATAAGAATAATTATATTATTTAGATTTTTTAAATTTGGTGAATCATATTTTAAATGGTTCTCATAAATGATTAAAATCATGTTTAAAAATGAGAAATGTTACATCGTCGTGGAAATAGTTTTCACAATGCATAGTTAACATTATTATATTTATCTATGTTGATGGAAAGTAATGACTATTTTTTTCAATTTATATTATTATAATAATTCAATATACAGATTATAATTATGTCTCATATAGGTTTGAAAGATAAATATTAAGATGAAAAAAGATAAGGATTAAGTAACACTCACTTTGGAACGTTGACCTTTCTATTGAAAGTATCCTTGGAAATAAAGGGATTATGATAAATAATTGATATCACGGTCATATAAACCTGATATAGTATTTTATTATGAAAAAATGAAAGATTTCTTGGATTTAATTTTAAATAATTGGTGTTCCATGAATGCGTGTAAGATTCCCCTTTTATATGTGAAGATATAGGCACTTTTGCAAAAACACATTACTTTTCAACGGTATCATTACACTATTAAAGGGTCAATTACACCAAAAGATAAACTTGATGTATTATGTGGCCTCCTTGGGTATATAATTCATTAATCAAGAAATCCCACTCATGATTTAAATAATTTTTTAGTTGTTTACTATTAGTTCTTTTAAATATTTTCCCAATTTGATTTTTACCTTCGTAAAATGTTTTTAACATAGTGATTTAGGTTTTAATAAAAATAAAAAATACCACATGTTTCTAAATTTGGGTGTTCATAACCAAAATTTAATCTCTATTAAATCTTATTAAAATTCTAAATAATACACTATTAACTTTTAAATAAAAACATTTTATATATTGAAAAACATTTTTTAGTAGAAAAATGGTGTTTTAACCATTATGTGTTCTTAATATTTTTTAGTATTAGTTAAAAATTTAAGGTTTTTTCATATAATTATTTATTTTTTTATGAATACTATTATAGTAATATTTTCATATATATTAATTTTATTTATTAGATAAAAATTACATAATATTAATAAAATATTTCTTTGAAAATAACAATTTTACCATTATCATGGTAATTAAATTTAATATTTTTAATCGCAATTTTATGCCCAAAAATAAATTTTACATTATTACATAATATTACCATGTTGATATTAAATATGAAATCAATTTTTATAGATTTAATGTCTATAATTTATGGAAACTAATTTTTAATATAAGCGAATAAAATCATTTTTAGAGTAAAATATTACATTAGTTTCTAAAACAAAGCATGTGGGTTTAATAAATTCAACACTATATTTTTAATTTATTTTTTTATTTTATAAATTTATATTTTTATATATTAAACTTTTCAAAAACTTTTAAGTCATTCTTGTATTATGATAATGTTTTAAAATTGATAGTTTTAGAAATATCAGTATTATTTCACTATTCAACTAAAAATAAAATATTTTAGAAGAATGCCAAAAAAATATTTAGATAATATTTACATGTTGAGTGAATTTTATTTTTAAAATTAAAATTAAAAAATTTGAGGATGTAAATTTTAAATAAAAAATTAAAAAATATAATGAAAGCTATTTTCTTTGGAAACTAGATTTTAAAAAAATATTAACTATTATGATAATTACTATATATAAATTACTATTAATTTTTTTTAGCATATTATTAATATCAATAATATGTTTTATCCATATTATTTTTTCTTTCTTAAAAAAATCCAAATTTTAGAAAATGTATTTTTTAAACGATAAATCATCCTTATTATTTATTTTTCTATAAAAAATTAATTTATTAATGTCTTAGAAATGATAATGGCCTTTATTTTTATTTCCACATGACTTTCATTATTGGTCTATATGTATTTGTATTCAAAAACTCTATGGATACATTTTAACGGTTATATATTGTTCTTTATTTTTTGTGGTTTGGTGTTGTGTGTGATTTAAGCTATCTAAAATATTATGTTTCAAAGGAAATTATAATTTAAAATATCAAGGTGTTATATAAGTTTTTGAGGATGTGAATATTATCATCCCACTCTTTTAAATGTATGGAATGATCCTAGAAGTCATGTACATCACACATATTCATGATATAAATAATGATTTTTCAAAAGATTTGATTTGAAAGATCTCGATTAGGCTAATAAAATCATGTGAATGAAGATTGATATAGATAATAAAGTTGGAAGTCCTTTTTATCAATGAGAATAAAACCTGTTGATTATAAAAATATTTGGGATATATGTATGTAATCTATTCTTAAACCCCCTGGATAGAAACATAAAATTATTTTATACGTAAAAATCAAATGGAAGATGAGGTGAAGTATAGGATGAGCATTTTGTTTGTATCAATGGTGGGTTTCTTGATGCACTATATGGTATGAACTCATACATAAATTGAATTTACAATGGTATTTTTCTTTTATTTGATGGAATATATGGGTAAGGAACATTGTGAGGTTGTAAAATTGATTATATGGTATCTTAAAGGATTGCAATATAAATATTGGTTTTTCAGAATAGATATTCTTTTAAAAGACTATGTGGATGTGGATGTGGATTTTGGGGGAGATATAGACACGTAGATTTGTTACAAAATAAATGTGTTCACATTTGGAGTAATAGAAGTTATCTATATATCAAAATTACAATTAGGATAGTGAAATCCACATTGTAAGTTTAGTATATTGTAGACATAGAAGTAGGAAATGAAATGATTTGGTTAAAGTGTATTTTAAATGAGATCAAAAGAAGTTAAGAAAGTGTATTTATCATCTTTGATGGTCATATTGCAATCCATTTGTTTAATAACTTAGTGTTTCACTCATGGATGAAACAAATTGAAATGAACTATTATTTCATTTGAAATATATTGGATAGTAGATTGTTGTTTATACGATAAATAGGAAGGAGTCAAAATACAGATGACATGTTTACCAAGGTGTTAGTCTATGTAGTTATTAGGAAAAATTGTATCTCACTAGGACTACATTGATTAGAAGGTGGTGGGGATATTAATTTTTTAGTGGGAGTTTAGAATTGATCAAGAATCTACCTAACTGTTAGTATTTTTTTCATTAAAATAAATATTCACAAGGGATGTTGTTAGTAAATATGAAGAATATTTCATGTTTTGATTCATTTTATCATAACTATAAGCTTTATAATTTATACTTAGACCTAATAAATATTAGTAGAATTGGGAATCTGGTGAGTGTAATATTTTAAAAAGGGTCATATACTAATGACCATGGATTGAAATTTTTATTTCACTAGATAACGGATGTGTGGGAGTTATGGAATACATTGAGGTCTTTAATGATGATAAGTGAAAGTATTTCATGGTGCTTTTATAATAAAGGAAATGATATGTAACATTCATTATAGATGGAATTTGATAGAAACTTGCTTAATTCACCAAAAGATAGTGGTCATTGTCTATCATGCTATCGAAAATCAAAGGTTACCATGACTGATAGTCAGTCTTATAAAAATATTGGAAGGCTTTGGAACCGGTTTACTAGTTATGACCCATTATAAAAGTGTTTTCGGATGACTTGATATTTTTTGATTGAAATTACATCGATAATCTAATATGAGTTTAAATTAACTAATTTTTTGGTACAATCTTGTATATTTCATTAAATTACAAGTATAAAATAGTTCTCTAATGGGTGTTTGACAAATATATGAACCACATAATTTTTATATTCACTTAATTATTTTATTTTATTTCACTTTAATTTTTTGTTTTGTGAGTATTTTTGAGTGTGTGGAAGCATAAACACATTGTTGTTATTTTTATTATGGTTTGAATTCCTATATTTTGATATATTGATGACATTGTGTTTATCTGCTCAAGGAAGTTCTTGAGGTATTGGATGCGGTCAAACTCAAACATAAACCCCATAACCAAAACCTATCCTCTGATCTAAAATATTTATAGCCTAAAATTAATCACCAACCTGTAACACCCGAGACTTTTATGTTATATAAATCATCAAAGGAATCTTTTTCTACACAGCACTTGCTTGGCTTGCTTTACACGCAATCGCGACCTTCCTCGATAGCTTTCGTCGTACGCAATACCGAGTTTCACTAAATAACAATATGCTATTAAAACTAGCCGTTATAAATAGTAATAACCACTTTTTGAAATTTTATAAATTTTATTTTTCAAAATGGACTTCATTTTTGGACTCAGAATATCGAAATTAGCCTAGGGTGAAATTTTGGTATTTTTCTGAAAACTTTCAATTTTTGATGAATAGTGAAACCACTAAGTGGTAGGTTAAAAACCGAATTTTGCATAAAACTTAATTTTACCGCTTCTGTGATTGGAATTTCAAAAATCCGAGAGACACGGTTAATATCAAGGACTAAAATGTGGTTCAATGAGATGAAAATAATTTTTTTGGTGAATAGTAACTTTTTACTATTTTTACCGCGGTTAATAGTAAATAGGGTAACTAAGGGTAAATATGATATCAATATTACCCTAACACATGTCCTAATTCTATTGGACAAGTGTATTTCGACCAAAGGCAAACTTAGGAATAAAATATGACCATTTAGGCCCACTTGGGTTAGATTAGGACATTTATTATTAATTTATTTAAAGAAGGGTTAAAAGAGTTAAAATCAAAGTTTATTTACTAAAACATTTTTAATATGGGGTTATACATAAGCTAAATTCGATTGTAAATATTCATTAGAAAGCTAAAAGGATTTCCTACATGATGGTATTTTATTTGTAATTTTTAGACATCAAATAATTTAATTTATTTATGACACAAAGATGATGCAGTAATTATCTTGTTAACGAAATATTGACATAATTGATGTTATAAACACCAAAATAAATGTAATTTGACACTTTTTATGAATTCCACTAATTTTATAGGTTACTATGATATATTAGTGTTGATTTAATCAATTTGGATCGAACATATAATTCTGTTATGACTTTCACAAAAATCATATATCAAATAGTGTCAAAATTGACACAAAATAGTTTTTAAATCAAATATTATATTACTAATTGTTATTTTATTCCTAAAAATCTAAGGTTCGGCCAAATGACTTAGATAAGGATATATATATTAATAATAAACAATTTGGGGTTCGTTTGGCATGTTATAGTAAGTGTATTAACCATATAGTGAAAGAAAACAAAAAGACACGGTAAATGTTAAATTATTTAACTTAGAGTTAAATCTAATTGATAAGGTTAAAATAATATCCTAAACTTGTCTAAATTCTATTGGTTGATGGGATTGCGACCCATCCCCACTTTAGCTTCGAAATAAGACCCTTTGGAACCATTATAAACCGATTTTGACTTTAATATAAAATAATATTTTGAGATATTCCTAAGGTGCCCCTCTCCTCCCTTATAAAAGGGCACCTCCTCCCCCTCCTCCTCACACCAAATTGAGCACTCAAGCTCGGCCAACCCCTGCCATTTTCTCCTCTCCACTTCCCTAGAATAATCCTAGAGGTCCTGGTCTTCTCCAAAGACCAATCTTAGTTCCTTAAGTGGAGGATTCAAAGAGGCGTTCCAAAGAAGAGGTAATATCGATTACCGATCTTTTCAATTTCTTTCGTCTTCAACTTCTTCTTCTTTAGTTGTTTCATGACAAAGTAATAACATCAGTATTACTTACATACTGATATGTTATTATAAATATGAAACAACCCTAATTCACCTTCTATCCATCCTACGGAAAAATGAAATCACCGCGCGTGCGTACGTACGGAATACCGTCTCCACGCCGTGGTGTAATCTATTTTTCCACCATCACCTTACAAGGATGGTTATAATGGTGTAATAAGTAACTATATATGATTATTATGAAGTAATATTGATACTGAAATAATATATATATATACTCCAATACAATTCCACGATCATAGGAACGATATCATCACTCGTGCGTACGTACGGAATACCGTCTCCACGATGTGATGCGACTCGTTCTACATGATCTTCATTTCATAATGATTATATAAATGAATTGAATGAATGAATATGGTATATACTACACTAATACCATTCTGTAAATGAATTATCTATAACCTAAAGATAAGAATAAGAATTTATTCGACAAAACACGCATAAGAACAAAAAGTTATAAAGACCCGAGTAACAAGTAACAATGAAATATTACTAACAAAAAGCTAATAATATGACCATATATGATATCATATCAACATGTATGATTCTGGAATAAGTCAATAACATTATTTAAACCATTATACAGGAGCTTCGGACACGTACAAAGCAAATCGGACCTAAGGTAAGGGAAATATCACAATCTCATTTTTATCCGAGATTGTTTATTCGTAAGTATTTACTGGGGTGTATTTTATCATCCACATCCATGTTCCCTCAATATGTAATATTGTTTCCATCCACTTGCAATAGTTTAAATCCAATTTTACCCTTAGGTGAGTTTTTAGTAAAGAATATGAAAGGAATCTTTTGTCGTTTTTTCCGTACGAGGTATTTTTTTTGACTTTTCCGACAAAAGTACGAAGAATGTTTTTTTTTAACTTATACGGCATGAATGGATTTTTAAAGCATTATTTCCAAGAAGATTCCTTTACAAGTTTTCAAGTCTATTTTTAATCAACTTCTTTTATTTTAAAGTCGTATGACATGTTATGAAAGGAAAAATGTATTTGAAGAAGAAAGGATATTTTCCTCAAGAATTCAATTCAAGTGTTTTATCAAAATTATTTTTCATCTAAGATAATAAAGGGTTCTGTTTCTATCCATATTTTTACATTGTTTTGACTATGTTGTGATGGAATTATGTTTATGAATTCCTTTATCTTATATGAATTGATTTATGATGTCATGATGTTTCAAGAATCCCATTTTTGTTACATGTGTTATGCAATGATGTATGTTTTATGATTATGTGGCACACATAAGAAAGGATTCATTATAAGATGGGTGGGACCTATATCTCCCTCCAATGCATTGGGTAAAGATTTTATATCTCATGAGATAGACATGGCTGGAACGGAAGGTTATTTCGGTTCAGTGAAACAGGACTGAAACGAGGAGTGAACTCGGTTCAGAAAGGGACTTTGTCCACTAAGATAGTCTTGGCAATGAGTCATGACTAACAAGAAATGATTTTCCATGATTATGTGTGCATGCCACAAAGTTTCAAGTTTTATGTTATGATTATGGGGATCTCATTTTCACTTCTATGATTTATTCCATGTTAAGATATTATGATCTCTTTTGCAGGTTTTGATTTTCATAAAGATATGATATGATTTTTATTTCCTTTATTTGTCCTTGCTGAGCATTTGAGCTCACCCTTTTATGTTTTCTTTTCCCCAGGTCAGGAAGATGGATATTAAGTAGAATATGCTAAAAGGGACCCTAGATATGATGAAATAAATGGGAGACACTGTAGAATATTTATGAACCAGTTGTTTATGTTTCCCAGTTTCTAAAGACACTATACCTATACGGTCCTTTGTGGTTTTATCATAGGTTGTAATAAGTGTGCTTCAATTTTGAAGTATTAACAATGTATGTAAAGTATGGGTCGTTATAGTTGGTATCAGAGGAAAGGTATAGTCAACCTTTGGAAACTAGGATGTGAAAGCCTTAGTAGGAAGCCTAAGGATAAGTCTAAGCATAGAACACAATATTAGTGTTTTAGAAATGGCCTTGAATAACCTAGGATAAGAACTTAAGCATGAAAATTTTATTCTTGAATTATGTGGTTTCCTATTATAATTAGTGTTGCTCACACTATTCTTCTTGGTTTTAGTCAATGGCTGGAACCCGAAGGAACCGTGTTAATGCGGAATGCGATGGGCAATGCAATGATTGTCCCCCTGAGCAACCAAACAATATGGGAGATGGAATGAAAAATCTTGTAGCCATGCTCACACAACTTTCTCAAGCTATGAATCATGCAGGATTTCCAAACGAGCAAAGGAGGGAGCAACATTCTGTTGAATCCTTCATGAGGCAGCGTCCACCTTCTTTCAGTGGGTCTACTGATCCATTAGTTGCTGAACAATGGATTAGTACTACTGAAAAGATATTTTCAGTTCTTCAATGTTCTGAACATGATAAAGTCATCCTAGCAGTGTATCGTTTAGAAGGAGATGCTGATCAATGGTGGAATCTTGTTAAGAATACGAGGCAAAGGGATGAAATTGAGTCTATGGAATGGGACGAGTTCAAGAACTTATTTTTCAATAAGTACTTCCCTCGTATTCTCCGAACAAAGATGGAGAAAGAGTTCCTTGAACTGAAGCAAAGGGATGATGAATCTGTTAGTACCTATGAAGCAAATTTTACAAGACTTGCAAGGTACGCTTCTGGTATTATTATCCAACCTGAGAGTAAGATCGATCGATTCTTTAGTGGCTTAAAACCAAGTCTTCGAAGGGCGTTAGCCATAAGGGACTTCAATAGCTACGAGGAAATCGTTCGATGTGCTCTCAAAGTCGAGATGGAGATTGGAGTAACCCATCAGTCACATGGGTTTGATAAGAAGAGGAAGATGGAATTCAAAGGAAACTCTAAAGAGCACACTGAAAAGAAGATGAACTTTCCCTTATGCTCAAAGTGTGGAAAGAAACCTGGAGGGAGTTGTCTTAAAGGGACAAGTAAATGTTTTAAATGTGGAAAGGAAGGTCATCGGGCATTTGAATGCCGTGATAATGGGAAGAAGATGTCTAATGACACAAACAAAGGAAGGGATACACAGAATGATCCTACTACACTTCAATTTTTCAAGTGCAAGGAGATGGGGCATTATGCCAATCAATGCCCAAATCCAAGGGTTGATGATGATGGTCGACGTCAACAAACTCTTAAGGCTAAAGACAAAGGAAAGTCACATGCAATTTCTATCAGCGATGTGGAGTACGATAACGATGTGGTGAAAGGTACACTTACCATCCACTCTAAAGTAGCAAATGTTTTATTTGATTCTGGATCCACCCACTCTTTTATTTCTGAATACTTTTCTAAGGGTATCACCGTATTACCTCAACAATTAGATGTTGAGTTAGCTGTGACAACACCTAATGGCACATCAATCGCATCAAAAGTTTATAATTCTTCTCCGATCGAAGTTTGTGGGAAAGTGCTTCCTGCAAATCTTGTGATCCTTCCTTTAGTGGAATTTGATGTGATTCTTGGCATGGATTGGCTTTCTCTACATGGAGCTCATATCGATTGCCAAAGAAGGGAAGTCACATTTCATATTCCAGATCAATCTACGATCGTCTATCAATGCAAGGATGAACATAACCTTCCAGTGGAAATTCCTTCCATCTTATGGGTCATGATTCCACTAAATGAAGGTTATTTATCTCAAATGGTTGGAGAGAAACTTACGATTAAGAATATGCCCATTGTACGAGAGTTTGATGATGTCTTTCCGGAGGAATTACCAGGTCTTCCACCAAATCGTGAAGTTGAGTTTTCAATAGAACTCGTACCGGGTGCTTTGCCTATTTCAAAGACACCTTATAGAATGGCCCCAATTGAGTTGCAGGAATTGAAGAAGCAACTCCAAGAGAATCTTGATAAGGGATTCATACGCCCTAGTGCGTCACCTTGGGGAGCACCTGTTCTATTTGTTAAGAAGAAAGATGGATCAATGAGACTCTGCATTGATTATCGAGAACTTAACAAGATCACTATCAAGAACAAATATCCTCTCCCACGCATTGATGACTTATTTGACCAACTACGCGGAGCTCAATACTTTTCCAAGATTGATCTTCGTTCAGGGTATCATCAATTAAGGGTCAAAAGGGAGGATATACCAAAGACGGCTTTCCGTACAAGGTATGGACACTATGAATTTATAGTGATGCCATTTGGTCTTACTAATGCCCCTGCTATCTTCATGGATCTAATGAATAGAGTCTTTAGAGACTATCTTGATCAATTTGTGGTAGTCTTTATAGACGATATTCTTGTCTATTCAAAGAGCAAGGAAGAACATGAAGATCACTTGAGAATTATATTGAAGACCCTGAGAAAGGAGAAGCTTTATGCCAAATTTACCAAGTGTGAATTTTGGCTTCAAAAAGTTGCATTTTTGGGTCACATAATCTCAAAAGAGGGGATATCTGTGGATCCAGCAAAAACAGAGGTTATCGAAAGATGGTCGAGACCAACAACAGTAACTGAGATCCGAAGTTTTCTTGGTTTGGCTGGATATTATCGACGTTTTGTAAAAGATTTTTCACGATTATCTAATCCAATCACCAAGTTGACTCGGAAAGGAGTCAAGTTTGTCTGGACAGAGGAATGTGAAGAGAATTTCAAAGAGTTGAAAAGAAGGTTATCCAGTGCACCTGTGCTCACACTGCCTTGTAGTGGAGAAAGGTTTGTGATCTACAGTGATGCATCCAAGAAGGGACTGGGGTGTGTTCTTATGCAAAATGATATGGTGATAGCTTATGCCTCACGACAGTTGAAAATCCATGAGCAAAATTACCCAACACATGATTTGGAGTTGGCTGCGGTAATCTTTGCATTAAAGATCTGGAGGCATTACCTTTATGGTGAAAGGTGTGATATTTATACTGATCATAAAAGTTTAAAGTATATTTTCACACAAAAGGAGTTGAATATGCGTCAAAGAAGATGGTTGGAGCTGATTAAGGATTATGACTGCTCAATCCATTACCACCCTGGGAAAGCAAACAGGGTGGCAGATGCATTAAGTCGACAAGACCATGCTAGTTTATCCATGATGAGGATCACAAAAGATCCAATATTTATGGATTTACAAAGGATGGATCTTGGAATTATAACGGAAGGGGAAAAATCTTATCTTTCTCAAATGAATGTTCAACCATCTATACATGTGAAGATTAAAGAGGCACAGAAAGAAGATGTCGAGTTACAAAAGAAGGTGAGAAATGTTCCTGAATTCAACCTTGATTGTGATGGGATAATAAAGTTCAGGAATCGGGTTTGTGTTCCTTCCATCCCCGAATTAAAGAAGGAGCTGCTGGATGAGGCACATAGTTCATCATTCTCTATTCATCCTGGAAGTACGAAGATGTATAGGGACCTGAAAGAGTACTTCTGGTGGGATGGCATGAAAAGAGATGTTGCTGAATATGTCTCTCGATGCTTGGTTTGTCAACAAGTTAAAGCTGAGAGACAAAAGTCTAAGGGGATGTTACAACCATTACCCATACCCGAATGGAAATGGGAAAACATCACTATGGACTTTGTCACAGGACTTCCTAAAACATCCAAAGGCAATAATGCTATCTGGGTCATAGTTGATCGTCTTACAAAGTCTGCACACTTCATTGCTATTAGAGAGGATTTCCCTCTAGATCAGCTTGCCAGGATATATGTAAAGGAAGTGGTAAGATTGCATGGAGTACCACTTTCTATTATATCTGATCGGGATCCGAGATTTACCTCGAAGTTCTGGCGAAGTCTTCAGCATACTCTGGATACAGAGTTGAGTTTCAGCACTGCTTATCATCCCCAGACAGACGGTCAGTCTGAGAGAACAATTCAAACCCTAGAAGATATGTTGAGAGCTTGCTCTATGGATTTCAAAGGAGGTTGGGATCAACACCTACCTTTGGTGGAATTTTCTTATAATAATAGCTTTCACTCCAGTATTCAGATGGCTCCTTATGAAGCTCTCTATGGAAAGAAATGCAGGACTCCAACTTGCTGGGATGAAGTTGGGGAAAGAAAGCTGTTAGGACCTGATCTCGTTGATGAAATGGCAGAAAAGGTCAGAACTATTCAACAACACATAAGAGCAGCTCAGAGTCGACAGAAAAGTTATGCCGACAACCGAAGAAAAGACCTAGAGTTTGAAGTGGGAGATAAAGTGTTCTTACGAATATCTCCCTGGAAGAGGGTTATGAGATTTGGAAAGAAGGGGAAGTTGAGCCCTAGATATATCGGTCCTTTTGAAATACTGGATCGTGTTGGGAAGGTAGCTTACCGATTGGCGCTTCCACCGAATCTCTCTCAAGTTCACGATGTGTTCCATGTATCTCTCCTGAGAAAGTACATACCAGATCCTTCACATGTACTCAGCTCAGAAGTTGTACCACTGGAGCAAGATCTTTCTTATGAAGAACAGCCGATAGAGATTCTGGATCGTAGCGAAAAAGTCCTACGAAACAAGACCACTCGCTTGGTGAAAGTTTTATGGAGGAACCACCAACTTGAAGAAGCTACTTGGGAGCTTGAGGATATGATGAGGGAGAAGTATCCTCATCTGTTTGTTACAAAGTGACGAATTTCGAGGGCGAAATTCTTTTTAAGGGGGGTAGAATGTAACACCCGAGACTTTTATGTTATATAAATCATCAAAGGAATCTTTTTCTACACAGCACTTGCTTGGCTTGCTTTACACGCAATCGCGACCTTCCTCGATAGCTTTCGTCGTACGCAATACCGAGTTTCACTAAATAACAATATGCTATTAAAACTAGCCGTTATAAATAGTAATAACCACTTTTTGAAATTTTATAAATTTTATTTTTCAAAATGGACTTCATTTTTGGACTCAGAATATCGAAATTAGCCTAGGGTGAAATTTTGGTATTTTTCTGAAAACTTTCAATTTTTGATGAATAGTGAAACCACTAAGTGGTAGGTTAAAAACCGAATTTTGCATAAAACTTAATTTTACCGCTTCTGTGATTGGAATTTCAAAAATCCGAGAGACACGGTTAATATCAAGGACTAAAATGTGGTTCAATGAGATGAAAATAATTTTTTTGGTGAATAGTAACTTTTTACTATTTTTACCGCGGTTAATAGTAAATAGGGTAACTAAGGGTAAATATGATATCAATATTACCCTAACACATGTCCTAATTCTATTGGACAAGTGTATTTCGACCAAAGACAAACTTAGGAATAAAATATGACCATTTAGGCCCACTTGGGTTAGATTAGGACATTTATTATTAATTTATTTAAAGAAGGGTTAAAAGAGTTAAAATCAAAGTTTATTTACTAAAACATTTTTAATATGGGGTTATACATAAGCTAAATTCGATTGTAAATATTCATTAGAAAGCTAAAAGGATTTCCTACATGATGGTATTTTATTTGTAATTTTTAGACATCAAATAATTTAATTTATTTATGACACAAAGATGATGCAGTAATTATCTTGTTAACGAAATATTGACATAATTGATGTTATAAACACCAAAATAAATGTAATTTGACACTTTTTATGAATTCCACTAATTTTATAGGTTACTATGATATATTAGTGTTGATTTAATCAATTTGGATCGAACATATAATTCTGTTATGACTTTCACAAAAATCATATATCAAATAGTGTCAAAATTGACACAAAATAGTTTTTAAATCAAATATTATATTACTAATTGTTATTTTATTCCTAAAAATCTAAGGTTCGACCAAATGACTTAGATAAGGATATATATATTAATAATAAACAATTTGGGGTTCGTTTGGCATGTTATAGTAAGTGTATTAACCATATAGTGAAAGAAAACAAAAAGACACGGTAAATGTTAAATTATTTAACTTAGAGTTAAATCTAATTGATAAGGTTAAAATAATATCCTAAACTTGTCTAAATTCTATTGGTTGATGGGATTTCGACCCATCCCCACTTTAGCTTCGAAATAAGACCCTTTGGAACCATTATAAACCGATGTTGACTTTAATATAAAATAATATTTTGAGATATTCCTAAGGTGCCCCTCTCCTCCCTTATAAAAGGGCACCTCCTCCCCCTACTCCTCACACCAAATTGAGCACTCAAGCTCGGCCAACCCCTGCCATTTTCTCCTCTCCACTTCCCTAGAATAATCCTAGAGGTCCTGGTCTTCTCCAAAGACCAATCTTAGTTCCTTAAGTGGAGGATTCAAAGAGGCGTTCCAAAGAAGAGGTAATATCGATTACCGATCTTTTCAATTTCTTTCGTCTTCAACTTCTTCTTCTTTAGTTGTTTCATGACAAAGTAATAACATCAGTATTACTTACATACTGATATGTTATTATAAATATGAAACAACCCTAATTCACCTTCTATCCATCCTACGGAAAAATGAAATCACCGCGCGTGCGTACGTACGGAATACCGTCTCCACGCCGTGGTGTAATCTATTTTTCCACCATCACCTTACAAGGATGGTTATAATGGTGTAATAAGTAACTATATATGATTATTATGAAGTAATATTGATACTGAAATAATATATATATATACTCCAATACAATTCCACGATCATAGGAACGATATCATCACTCGTGCATACGTACGGAATACCGTCTCCACGATGTGATGCGACTCGTTCTACATGATCTTCATTTCATAATGATTATATAAATGAATTGAATGAATGAATATGGTATATACTACACTAATACCATTCTGTAAATGAATTATCTATAACCTAAAGATAAGAATAAGAATTTATTCGACAAAACACGCATAAGAACAAAAAGTTATAAAGACCCGAGTAACAAGTAACAATGAAATATTACTAACAAAAAGCTAATAATATGACCATATATGATATCATATCAACATGTATGATTCTGGAATAAGTCAATAACATTATTTAAACCATTATACAGGAGCTTCGGACACGTACAAAGCAAATCGGACCTAAGGTAAGGGAAATATCACAATCTCATTTTTATCCGAGATTGTTTATTCGTAAGTATTTACTGGGGTGTATTTTATCATCCACATCCATGTTCCCTCAATATGTAATATTGTTTCCATCCACTTGCAATAGTTTAAATCCAATTTTACCCTTAGGTGAGTTTTTAGTAAAGAATATGAAAGGAATCTTTTGTCGTTTTTTCCGTACGAGGTATTTTTTTTGACTTTTCCGACAAAAGTACAAAGAATGTTTTTTTTAACTTATACGGCATGAATGGATTTTTAAAGCATTATTTCCAAGAAGATTCCTTTACAAGTTTTCAAGTCTATTTTTAATCAACTTCTTTTATTTTAAATTCGTATGACATGTTATGAAAGGAAAAATGTTTTTGAAGAAGAAAGGATATTTTCCTCAAGAATTCAATTCAAGTGTTTTATCAAAATTATTTTTCATCTAAGATAATAAAGGGTTCTGTTTCTATCCATATTTTTACATTTTTTTGACTATGTTGTGATGGAATTATGTTTATGAATTCCTTTATCTTATATGAATTGATTTATGATGTCATGATGTTTCAAGAATCCCATTTTTGTTACATGTGTTATGCAATGATGTATGTTTTATGATTATGTGGCACACATAAGAAAGGATTCATTATAAGATGGGTGGGACCTATATCTCCCTCCAATGCATTGGGTAAAGATTTTATATCTCATGAGATAGACATGGCTGGAACGGAAGGTTATTTCGGTTCAGTGAAACAGGACTGAAACGAGGAGTGAACTCGGTTCAGAAAGGGACTTTGTCCACTAAGATAGTCTTGGCAATGAGTCATGACTAACAAGAAATGATTTTCCATGATTATGTGTGCATGCCACAAAGTTTCAAGTTTTATGTTATGATTATGGGGATCTCATTTTCACTTCTATGATTTATTCCATGTTAAGATATTATGATCTCTTTTGCAGGTTTTGATTTTCATAAAGATATGATATGATTTTTATTTCCTTTATTTGTCCTTGCTGAGCATTTGAGCTCACCCTTTTATGTTTTCTTTTCCCCAGGTCAGGAAGATGGATATTAAGTAGAATATGCTAAAAGGGACCCTAGATATGATGAAATAAATGGGAGACACTGTAGAATATTTATGAACTAGTTGTTTATGTTTCCCAGTTTCTAAAGACACTATACCTATACGGTCCTTTGTGGTTTTATCATAGGTTGTAATAAGTGTGCTTCAATTTTGAAGTATTAACAATGTATGTAAAGTATGGGTCGTTATACAACCTATACCCAAAACATTAAACAAAACCTTCTAAGATGAAACGAAAACTAAAACTAAACCGAAACTAGCCCCTAAACATAACCCCTTATCCAAGAAAAAAATACTAAACTATACACACCAAACCCCTATAAAACCTATAATCCTAACACTAAAAACTAAAATCCTATGAAAAACTTTATACAGATCTATATAATAGTTTATAAAAACCTAAAAATGCGTTGAGGGTCATTTTTTTTAGTATATTGTAAAAATTACTATAAAAACCTAATAATAGCACCCCCCATTTCAAAAAAAATGACACCCCCTTTTGAAATTGCACAACAATATCAAAAAATAAACAAATATGAAGTATGATATAGAGTATCATAGACCCGTGTTGTTTTAATATGATTCTCATGTTATCCTTGGATCAAATTAGACTATATTTTTAGTAAGTGGCATGGCCTTAATGACACATTTAATGATACAATATTTAACATAGAACATAATAAGAAAAATATAATAAAATAATAACATAGATGAGAGGACTCTGAGAAATAAAATCACCCATATAACCAATTGACATGCCACCCAATATAAAATGACACACCACTCTTAATTTATTTTAAAAACAACTTCATGACATCTAAAAAACATAAATCAATTTAAAAACCAAAAATTCTCCCCAATTCCTTATCAATATCCTAATAAATAAAATGATTACATTTTTAATATAGGATGAATAATAATGAATATTAATAAAATTTCAAGAACAATAACTTATTCAACCGTATAATATTATTCAATCATTATGACTTTATTATACACAATTTAGATAAAACAATTATAAACAATGGAAAAAAGGGGTCAAAGTTACATATCTCTTAAGATTCATTTCTAATTCTCTAGATCATCATTATTTTACTATTATTTTTTAACACATTATGGTGATCCCAAGAAGAAACATCAAATTTGAGAATAGAGGAGAGTAATTTTAAATTTTTTGGAATATGGGTACCACCCCCTTTCACATATGAAAACTTTTATCCTAATAATAAATCATCTTTAATTAATCATTGTTTAATACTTTAAACCTTCTATATTATATCGTTTACGACTATAATAACCATTATTCATATTTAATATATTCATGAAGTTTACCATCTTTGACTAAGGAAGTGTCCTCTTATTTTTTCACAACTTCCACTATTTGTGCCATCATTAATAAAAATAGATATTATTTATATATAATAATATTTCCATAGTAACAACACATCATCCAAAACCACTTTCAATTATATAATATCATATCTATAATATAAATTTATATTAAAACTCTTTTAGTATAAACCATAAATCCAAAAATTTATCCAATTCTTAAATAAAAAATAAAAATTTACTTTCTTAAATTTTCCACCATTCAATGATAATGTAAAATATATTAAAATAAATAATTTATAATTTATAAATAAAAAATTAAAATCATTAAAAATGACATTTTATATTTCTTACACCAATAAAAAAGTAGTTAAATAATTATTTTTTGTAATAAAAAGTCCTCAAAATTATTCTTTAAAATAATTAATTAAAATATAATTTTCATCATTCCCCTCAAATAAAAAATAAATAATTCCCCTAACAATTTTTATAAACATTTAATCATAAAATTACAAATTTAATAAAACATAAAATCAATAGGTGTGGACAAAGATTCTTTTCATGATTATTTTTCTTTCAACTATTTTTAATTTCATCAATGTTTAGACTGAAAAGATGAAATAAAAATATATTATTCTTTACAAATAAAATTTCGTTATAATTACTACTCGAACACCCAAAAAGTTTTATTTTACATCAAAGATATTATATTTTAACTTTATTAAATTTAACTTATTTTTATTGTAATTTTAGGTGTTTTGAATTTTTTTGACTTCTAATCATAAAAAGGGAAGAGTTTATTGTTAATTTCAATATCTATTAAATTTTACTTTGGTTTTAATGATCACAATATGCACATTTGTATATATATATAATTTAATTTAAATATATTATAAATTAATTAAGTACAAATCTTGTGTGTGGTATCAATTAATGAACACATGTTCTATGAATGGATAACCAAATAAAATATGTTATGATCAAAAACAATGAAATTTTTTTTATGGAGATGTATCATTAAGCATTAATAAAATAATAAAAATAAATACAAGTATTGTATAAGGGGTGGTTTGATATTAAACACATATAAAATTGGATAAAATATATGGATTGAGACTTAATAAATGTAAATAACCATCATATTTTATAGAAGAATGTGGATTTTTATTTAAAAAACATACATAAAGATGAACATGATAACCAATTGGGTGGTGGGAAAAAAATATTTGATCACTAATTTAACATGTAGATCATCATGGAAAAAGTATACCATATTAATAGAAAATAATGTTTTCCTTATATTTTTCTTGGGATTAGAGGTGTTTCTATCCTTCCTTATAATTTCTATTGTCCTAAATCGTTATTCAATTTTGGTGGTTTAGTAGATACTAGATTTTATTTTAATATAGTGGTATATATCCACTTTATTGGGTATATATTAGTAAAGTATATGTAAAAATTGTTCCATTGTTACCTTTATGTCCTTTACCATGTAGTTCAAAATTCTTTTTATCTATATATCATTATAATAATCTAAAATAATTTTATTCAATTGGGTGCGATGTTGAAAGATGATGTGGAGGTCAATATTATAAAAATAAGTGGAAAACTACTTCTTCATATCCAACTTCATTTTTTATGTTGTGATCCATTGTGCATCATATTTAGATATTTCTTTTTTAATATAATCTTTCTAAATCAATACATTATCATAAAATTCAAATGATATAATTTTAACATTTTTTTAAATATAACATTCATGGAAGGAGAAAAAATGTTTAATATATGAATCATACTCCAAGAATTCTTCAAGATTACACTTTACTAGAAACATATGGCTTTCACCATGATTCATTCAAGAACATTCTCATCACTCAATATCATTTATCTTCCTCTCATTTGGGGGAATAACCTTCTACTTTATTATGTACTTCTATATTATGTTAATTGTTATCAATATTCATGAACACCTCTAAAATTTGATGGTGGTCAGTTATATGGGATATTATTTTGACTGCGTTGGTGTTGGTACTCTTGTCTACCAATTCATTTTTGTTCAGTATTTATTTACAATGTTTTTATAGTTGTCTATGAGTTGATCAAGGAATAAAAAGAATAATGTGATTTTATCAAGTCATGGATGACTTCAAGTAAGAAATGACATGAATATTAGTATGATTCTGGGATTAGTGTCTATTATTTATTATAGTATTTTACTAAATATCTATTAAACTATTCAACCCAATAAAGTTAATAAGGATAATTTAGAAATCAGATCTACATCTCAAGAGTTTTAGGTTACTGTGATGGATTTCATCTAATATATTTCCATGATTTGTTTGATTTATTTCTGCTACATTATATATGAATTTTGTTTGTGGTGTTTAGTGAAACATTTTGGTTTATATGGGTTATAATATGGGAATTATTTATATGGTTTTTAACTATATTAAGGAAATTATAGGTAATACTTCCAATTTCAGTTATTTTTCTCTCGATGTGGAAGATTAATCCCATGAATAACTTTATTCATGATAATCTGCCATGATAAAAGATATATGTGAATTAATATATTGGGCCTCTATAAAATGATTTAATTTCGATGAGGAGGTGAATAATCATTTTAAAAATACTTATAGTATATGTGAAATGGAATGCAATAGTGGTAGAATATATCAAAGTAAAATATTAATTATTGAACAAATCTAGTGGGATAGAAAATGAAACAAATATCATATGGATCTATAAAAATGAAAAGACTAATATTGATAAATATTTATAGTGATTTTGATCCATTTTATCCAAATCCACTCTCCACACCATCTAACTTTTTGATTGATGTGGATTTTATTAATTAATTAACGTCAAGAGAGACAAAACTCATTGTAATGAAATATTTTTTTTTTACACTTGGAGATATAACCTCCCATCCATTTTGTTGAAAGGATGACTTACCTTTTAATTTAAAACCGTACAGGAATAACATAAATACTAACTTTTAGAGAAGAATTGTGACTATAATTTGATATTATGGATATGGATCAATCGAGAAATATCATTTTCATGTGGAGGCACAACCTAATTATTTTTTGTTTAGATAATCATAAATAATGAGAATAAAGTGTATGAATGATATTTAAAGTTAAAAATCATAAAGAAATAATTATTTGATGATGGAACACTAGGTAATGATAAAGGGTATTATTCAAGCTTTAATAGTGAACCACATAAACACTTCATCGCCTCCGAACAGGATCAAATGATACATTTATGTATTGATTCAGAAATGTCATTATTTATATTTCACTATATCTTATCTATCTTCTTGATCTATTTACATTTCATCTTTAGATGTAAAAATCTCTCAACGATAATATTTTATATAATGATCATATTATTCTTTTTAAAGTAGTCTATTTACTATTAATGAATATCTTTAAAAAATATCTCTATTATTTTAGTTTCTTATATACTCAAATGATAGACCATATAAATTCATATAAGATATCATGGGTAACATTAAATATATTATGAAAATATTATCATTTAGAACATGTGTTGGGGGATTTATTATAGGAATATTTTCATTTGTTGTTCCATCACCGGTGGTGAAATTTTGTTATAGATGGCCATATTTATTTGGATTCTACATCCCATTTATAACTTTATCTATGGTTTTTTAATCAATTCAGTGCTGGAAGAAAATTTACCTTATCATAGTCCAAGCTTTAATAATAGATTTCACTTAATTATATAATTGGTCCTAGTTAAATAAAATTTAATGATTCTCCCATATTTCATGTCATAGTTCAAAAAAATGTGGTTGTTTGTCCATATAGTATGTCACATTCCATTTTAAACCATTAAATCATGCTATTATATATATATATGTATGTATGTGTATATTAATAAAAAAATTATTTTCTTCTAGTCATTTTACTGTAACATTGAATTTATTCAAAATATGATAAATATTAAAAAACCTCTATAACTTCCTGGTTTCGGGTGTCGCCTAAAGTTTCCTTGTTCCCAGTTGGTCACGTGGCCTTAAGCACATTTCTTTGAATGATAGAGGTTGCCGACTAGAAGCGAGGGCCTTGGGTGTGATGGTGGGAAAATTATGCCCTCATTGGCAGATTTACATAACAGAATATCAATAATGTAAAATAGCAGATGTAATAATACCCTACAATAATTAAATAGTGAAATACTGAAAAAAAATAACAACAAGAGCACATATATAAATGATGCATATCACATATATCTAGGAAATCATCCAAACAAGTCACAATTTTTTAAATTCATTACTAAACAAAATTAAAAAAGAAAAAAAGTAAACTTCAGTAGCATCACAAGCCTCATCTTTGTCCCATGCTCCCCATCTCCACAATAATCAAGTACCTAAAGTATAAGGGTGCTTGATTTTATCGATACATGTAACAATATAATGTTTTTGGGCCAAAACACAGGACCCAAATAAGGTTTGAGACGAAGCCTGGTTGGAAACAACCCAAAGATCTATGCCTACCTGTCAATGAAAATATGTATCAAGCAATATAAAAAATTAAGTAATAAATAAGGAAGTACTCAAAAGTAAAAAATCCTACAGTTTTAAACTACCTTCATTGACAATTATTAATTATTCAACCAATCATTCACAAGCAACCCTATGGTAAAGTTCTAATAGTCTAAACTCTCTAGTTAAACTTATCATTAAAACAATTAAGGTATAATGACCCTCTGGGAAAGCTCACATAGTTTAACCCTTTGGTCTCATGAAAAAAAGACTCTGAGGAAGTACCCACTGTCAATCCCCCATGTTGTCTTTCAATGATAATCTACACTCTCTAAGGAAGAACTCAATGTCAATTCCCCCGTATGGTCTCGTAATGGTATACTATAGACACTCAAAAGGAGCACTCATGGTAAATCCACCCTATGGTCTCGCAATGTGAAAAGTATAACAGACACTCTGGGGAAGCCCTCAATGTCAATTACCCTTATAGTCTAACTACACCAGGTTCTCACAGCCCTGTGTAAAATATTTATACACAAACAATATACAGCATCTAAAGAAATCTCAACTACTATAAGGCTGAAAGGAAACAATTCATTACACAGGCATCTCATATAATATCAACTCTATCCTAACAGCACTAGGCTTAGAAAACAAAATAGCCTAACAGGCAGTTCTAGACCCAATGGCCAATATCAAACAATCATGGGGAAACACATCCATAAGCAAGGTAATAAACCCTATTCACAAATAAAAACCCTTACTCAAGAAAACAAACCATATTAGGCATCAACATGGTAAAATTTCCAAAACACGCAATACCCTAAACTATGTTATTCGGAAATTTTCGCACATATAATCCAAATTTAACCACGGAAAGGTACAAACCACCTACCTCATCAATGTATGATTTCTATAGTTGAAACTCAGCCTTTTAATCTACCTATATCACCATAGATCTACAAACCCATCAATAACACTAAACCATGAATTACTCATGAATGAAGTGAAATCAAGAGGAGAGGCTCTAGATGAAGGAAGAACTCACCGAGGTTATTCCAACACAATTGATTGTGTTTGATTTAAAGAATATATGACTGGTCGGTGGCTTGGAGAAGAATCGACAATTCTGGTCGCTCATTGATGAAACCGGGTTAGAAGAATACATTTATGTATATCAGACACGACCCAAGTCCGATTAGTCAAATAAAAATAAAATTACATGGGATTTTCATTTAATGTACACGCCATGTACATGACTTAACTGTCCCCCACTGTAGGCGGTCTGGCGGTCACCTCACACGACCATGTACTTGCCCATTATATGGCCAATACATGGATACCCATGTCAACTGCGTACAACGCGTGTACTCTTGAAGTTTCTAAATTATCCTTTTTTGTCAAAAACACCCAAAAACAAGATCCACACCTAAAATCAAGATCTAGGTACTTACAAAAATCCACCCTTAAAGAAATTCATCCCTGAATTTCCCTATCAAGGTGGAGTAGAAGATCCTCGAACAGCTCTAACCACTGTGATCACACATCAGTCTCCCTCTCCCATGTCTCATCCAATACTCCCATGTGCTGCCACAACACCCATACCAGAGGAACAGAACATCCATAGAGAACGATCGTGTTGTGATCAATAATCTAGATAGGATGTTCCTTGAATTATGTGTCCACCTCAAAATCTACCTCCTTAGGATGAAAAATATGATATGGGTTTTAGAAGTAACACCATAATTAAGAATCATGGAATACATTGTGTATAGACTGGTACCTCTAACACAACTAAACCTAATCGAAAACCAGACTGAATCTCTCTATAACCTCAAACGACATGATGTATCTCAGTGAAATGTTTCCCTGTCTCCTAATCCTCCATTGTCAAAACCTTGGTGTGACATGTAGAAATCCCCCATCTTTGGACTCAAACTCCAGAGGTCATCTATGTTGATCAGTATAAGACTTTTTTCATGACTATGCAGTATCCATCCTCTTCCAAATCAACTCCACCAGCTCTATGGTCTCCTGTACAAGACGAGGTCATAGCATAGCTACCTTTCCTACCTCCAGCCAACATAGGGGTGATTGGCATGGCCTACCGTATAGAGCCTCATAATGTGTCATCTGAATAGTTCCTCGAAAAAAATTATTGTAGGGAAACTCGACCAGAGGTATGTGCTTCTCCCAAGATCCTCCAAAATCTAGGACACATGCTCGATGCGTGTACTCCAAGACCTGAATTGTGTTCTTGGACTATCAATCTATCTGGGAGTGGTAAGCTATAATCAGAATTACCTGTGTACCCAAAGCCCTATGTAGTCCATGCCAGGCCAAAGAAGTAAAATTGGCATCCCTATCAGAAACGATGGAGTGTGCAACCCCATGAAAACTTACAATCTCTATGATGTACAACCTTCCCAGCACGTCAACACTGAAGGTATAATTGATCATCAAGAAGTGTGCGAACTTTTTAATTCTTTCAATGATAATAGAACGGAATTATTCCCTTGAGGTGACCTCAATAAACCTATCACAAAGTCCATCATGACATCATTCCACTTTGACTCAGGAATGAGTTCCTACTGTAAAAGAACTATTGTTCAGTGATGCTCCGCCTTCACCTGCTCACAGGTGGAACACCTAATCCCAAAATTAGAAACATATCTCTTAATACATTTCCACCAATACTGACAGTGTAGATCTCGATACATATTTACAACACTAGGATGAACTGCCTCAACTAAATAATGAAAATCCCGTATAAGCTCCTCACGTATGTCTACTGACACCCATATGGGCCCATGTAAATTTAATATCTCATACTCACCTATGGTTCATCCAGGAATAGGTTCCTCTTATGAAACACTCTCCCATTGAAATAGGCCTTCAGAATATGATAGTTTCCCCATTCTCACTCGATCATGTATAGTGGAGGTTACAACTACATAATAAAGAAATGTATTCCCCTATTTATCATGCACCACTAAATGCATCTCAGAGAATATATCCATAAGCTTCCAATCACTACTTTTCTCCTGAACTACCTGTATTTGAATCCTCCTGGTCAACGCATCAGCTACTGCATTGCCTTTTCAGGGTGTGTAGGCAAGCTTGAAATCAAAACATTGGAGGTACTCAACCCACCTTTGTCATCTCAAATTCATGTCACACTGGGTAAATAAATACTTGGACTTTTGTGGTCAGTGTACACCACAAAATGCACTCCTAGAAGGTAATGAATCCAACAGCACAAGGAATGAGCAACTACAACCAACTCAAGATCTTTCTTCAGGTAATTCAACTCATGTGGCCTCAACTATTGAGAACCGTATGCAACGACACCTCCCCCCTACATAATCACTGCTCGCAGCCCAATACCTGATGCATCACAGTAAACAGTATAACTCTTTCCTGAATATAGAAAAACCAATATAAATGATAATGTCAAACTTCCTTTCATCTCCTAGAAGACTGAATCACAAGAATCTGTCTGAAGGTACTTCACACCCTCCTTAGTCAGGATGGCCAGTTGCACTACTAATCATGAAAAGTATGGTATAAAATGCATGTGGTTACCATCCATCCCTATAAAACTTTGTACTTCAAATAAATTCTTTGGCTGCTCCTTGGAAACTACTGCTCTCACTTTTTCTGGGTCTACTAATACTCTTGTCTCTAAGATAACATAATCGAATAATTTAATATGGTCCATCGAAATGTGGCATTTTGAGATCTTAACATATAAATGATGCTCTCTCAGTTTACTCAAAAAGATCTCAAAATGGGTAGGATGGTTATGTTCAGTGTGAGAGTAAACCAAGATATCATCCAAAAAACCACCACAAAGGAGTCCAAGTATGGATGGAACACTCATTTCATCAGTGTAATAAAAACTACAGGCGCGTTCGTGAGACCGAACGACATAACCACATACTCATATTTACCATACCTACTCTGAAAGGCTGTAAGAGTTATATCTGATGGTATAATGCTCAACTGATGATAACCGGATCTCAAGTCAATATTCAAGAACACCCTGGCTCCTCGAAGATGATCAAATAGATCATCAATCCTATACAAGGGATATCGGTTCTTGACAGTCAACTGGTTTAGCTCCCGATAATCTACAAAAAGTTTGAGGGTATCGTCTACCTTATTTGCATACAGGACATGAAAACCCCAAAGATAAGTACTTTGTCAGATTAAACCCTTTGCTTGTAACTCATTAACTACTTCTTGAGCTCCTGTAACTCTGGTGTAGCCATCCTATATGCAGGAATGGAAATCGGTGCCTCTCCTAGCACAAGCTCGATAAAAATATCTACCTCTCACTCCAAAGGAAAACCTGAGAAGTTTTTTGGAAAGACAACCCTAAATTGATCCCCCAATGGAGGAAATTCCTTCTCTGAAGTCCTCTTGTCATCCATATATAAATTAGAAATATGGGTTATAACTCCTTTGAACCAATAATTATCAGGTCCCACTCTTCTCTTCTGGATATCACATTCTCCCTTCTGTAGAAAAAATTCTCCCTCCGGTGATGTGAAACTCAGCCTAGGATAGTAGAAATAGAAAATAGCCTGGAAGGGTACTAACCAGTCCATTTTGATAATGATGTCATATCCCATAATCTCTAAGAAATAATGGTCCCATAAAAAGTGACACGCACCTACCTCAAGAGGTCACTCCTTGCACTGGCGTACACTTGTCTTCCTAAGTCCCAATGGAGTGTCTTGCATCATAACATCATTAGAAGAAAAGATATAGAGCCCAAGGCACTCCACAACAACAACAGATATGAAACTATGGTTATCCCCTACATCAAAAAGTATAGAAGCTAAAGCTGAGGCAAATAGAATCATACCTTTAGCCATAGAGGGCCCGGGACAATTCTCCTACTAGGTCTTCTTCTGCACAAAAGTCAGACCTACACCGCAGCCCTATAGAGCTGTTTGTGATCCCTGAGTTGATACACCCTATAGCTATCAAAAACCCATCATCTAACAATTGTGGACATGACCACCACATCAAACTGAATAGCCTCAACATCTCTAGTTACCAGACTAACGAGAAACTGGTGGTCTTGCTCCTAAACATGGAGTTATAGAAGAACCCATATCACCAGTTGATAGTGAGAAAACAGACAGAAACACTGAAGATGACCAATCTTACTATAATATCAGCATCAACTAGGTCTCTTAGGAAATGTGTCCTCGTATTGATACTCTTCTCGCACTGGTATCATACCACCAGGCTACCTGAAGGAGTATCCCACCTACTCGGATATCCACATGTAGACTCCCTACAGTGCTTCCAACTATCAGCCAGAGAACTTCCAACTCTGGATTCCCAAATGCCCTAGCTCATAGCTCTAGAATCCTTCATGTTTTTCTTAGTGATTAGTGATTGGTTGAATATAGAAGATATGCAAGTCAATATGAATATTTTAAATTGATATCGGATGTAATTTCTAAGACAATACTCAACCTTCCTGGCCATAAATAACTGATCACCCCCCAGAATTGGTGTGAAGCATTGCAGCTTTGTAAAGTGAGAAGAATACTCCATGAATGAGAGTGTACCCTGCTCCAAACTCATGAAATCTCAGTCTTAATCACCCTCTATGTCATTGGGTAGAATTAGTCATAGAAGGTATGTTGGAACTCATCCCAAGCCATCACCTTCTAAAAACTTGCTTGTGATATCACATCCCACCATCTCTTCGCAGAATCCTGAAGGATGTAAGTAGAGATCTTCACCCTCCTATCAGGAGTCTTCTCAAGATTCTCGATGATAGATATCGTGGATTCTAACCTTCACTATACTATCAGAGGTCCTACATATCCTGCGAAAGTGGGAGGATGTTGCTGCTAAAAACCATGCATCAACTCTGTCATAGACAGGGCAAGATACGGTGTGCCCTAGAAGGTCTGAATAACCCTCATGAAGCCTTCTCAAAATTGTGCATCGACACCTATATCTGGAATGACAGTTAGAGCCAATATGCGAAAGAATGGAGGATCTACTGGTAGTCCCTGATCTACCATGTCGGGTGTCTGATTGTTTCCATGTATCTATCATACAACAAGAGGATGTCTTAGTGGCATGATGTTGCAAGGTCAAGTGCAAACATTAGTTCAAGATTATCAAGGAATGAAACATAAAAGTGTAGTAAGCTAATGGTAGAAAGAAAAGATTCATGTTTTTTAAAACAAGGATACACGCCATGTATAACCCCTACATGGCGTGTTTACTTAATCCTTCATATGGGCATGTACTTCTTCCAAACCTGGTTGTGTAACACCCCATACACATGGCGTGTTCCTCATATGGACACGACATGTACTTGAATAATTTCCCCCAACCTGAGTTTTTCTATACGACTAAACCACACAGTTTTCTTAGAAAAAATGTACACAATGTGTTTATGCCAGACACGGTGTGTACAAGAAGGACTTCACCAACCTGTTTCATTAGTCACACAGCCGAAAACACGGTCGACTCCACATGGAATGTTCAAGCGAGACGCAGTGTGTACTAACTGAGTTTCATCCATCTGTTTCATTAGTCACTCGGAAGAATACATGGTATACTCTACATGGCATGCAAGAACTGGACACAGTGTGTACAACCTAAGTTCCATCCACCTATGTCGTTAGTCACATGACCATATACATGGTCTCTACAACACGACGTGTACGTCTTGTATATGGAGTGTTCCACCAAGGATTTCCCAACCATGTGTCTCTACCCACATAGTCAGTCACATAATCAATGAAAACACAGTGTGTACATATAGTACATGACATGTACTTATGAAAAATATTTCCTTCTCGAACAGAAGGATAAATGGCATGTATTCATCATCACACACTATGTATTCTGGGTTTTTCCAGACAGTAAGCCTTAGAAAATACTCTGGAACCCCAAAAATCACTGAAACAAACATTTAAGTGCCAGATTCAGATTTGTGGGGGTACATACTCCCCGCGATTCAAATCTTGGAATCATATTCATGTGTTAGCATTGCGGATTTCAGTTAATGTTAAATGTGATCCACTGAATTATGATTCAAGAGGGCCCATAACACCTCAGTGACCCAATTCTGGAACTCATTCAAATGAAACATTAAATTTTACAATACCTGATCAAATAGTAGGTATTCTATTAGGGCATCTATCATAACAACATTCACATCTAGCACAAAATCTATCACAACAACATGCTATTGGTAATGAACCCTAAATGTAATGACAAAAATAAATGACATGTGATCTCTAGCAGGTGTCTATATGATGCATGAGATGGAATACCCTCATTTCATCAGGTTGAAATAGAAATAAAACCTCAATAATATCAAAAATAACAAAAAAACATGTCAATCACACAATGGTTAATCAAATCAACTGTAATAATTTCAAAACCAGAAAAATTTCATTAATCAAGGTAACTTGGCTTTTTTCCATGTATATGGGATTGAAAATCCTAGGAATATCTTATTACCAACTACATATTCCTTCTTATCCATGTATATAGGCTCCAAACAGTAATTCAAGAAGAAAAGAATCATCTGATACCACTTTGTAACGTCCTGGTTCTGAGTGCCACCCAAAACTACCCCGCACCTGGTTGGTCACGTGGCATCAAGCATAATTCCCCAAACACAATAGGTTTTCGACTAGTAGCGAGGGACTTGGGTGTGATAATGGAGAAACTATGCCCACATTGGTAGAGTAACATAGCCGAATAACAATAATATACAATAGCGGAATCATTAATACCACACAATAAGAAAACCAAAGAAGACTGAAAGTAAATATCAAATAGATCACATATATAAATGATGCATTTCACATATGTATATTAAAGCATCCAAACAAGTCACAATGACGGATATATAGTACTAAACGAAAGTACAAAATAAAACAACTAAACTCTAGCAGCATTGCAAGCCTCATCTTGGTCCCATGCTCTCCAACTCCACAGCAATCAAGTACCTGAAGTAGAAGGATGCTTTCCCTTATCTATACCTGCAACAATATAATTTATTTGGGCCCAAAAAAATGTCCCAAATAGGATGTCAGACGAATCCCTCTAAGCATCCACCCAAAGTTCTATTCCTACCTGTCTGTGAAATTATATAGTAGTCAATATGCAAAATGATGTAATAATAAAGAAAGTACTAAAAAGTAAACACTCCTATAGTTTCAAACTACATTAAATTACATTACTCAATTATTCAACCAATCATTCACAAGAGACCCTCGGGGAAAGTTCTCATAGTATAACCCCTCTGTATAAACTTACCATTAAAACAATAAAGGTATAATGACCCTTTGGGAATTCTCACACTGTTTAACCCCATTAGTCTCATACAAACAAAGACTCTTTGAGGAAACACTCACCGTCAATTACTCTGTGGTCTTTTAATGATAAACTCCAAAATATCTTAGGAAACAATCAAATTCAATTCCCCATATGGTCTCGTAACTTTATTCTACAGACACTCTGAGGGATCACTCATCGTCAATCCCCCCTATGGTCTCGCAACATGAAAAGTATAACAAACACTCTGGGAAATCCATCAACGTCAATTTCCCCTATGGTATAACTCCACTGGGTTCCCACAACCCTTTGTAATACAATCATGTGCAAATTATATCCATCATCCAAAGTAATATCAACTAATACAAGGCTAAGAAACTATAATGCATAACATAGAAATCTCGTATAATATCAACTCTATCATAACAACACTAGGAATGGAAAACAAAACATCCTAACAAGTAGTTCTAGACCGAACGACGAATATCAAAAAGACATGAGAAAACAAATCCATAAGCAAGGTAATAAACCATATTCATAATTTAAAACCCTTACTCAGGAAAACAAACCATAGAAAGCATCAAATGGGTTAAATTTCTAAAACACGCAAATCCCTAAACTAGGGAATTTGAATCATTTCCCTTGTATAATCCAAAGATAACTACGAAAAGGCACAAACTACCCACCTCGAAGTTGTACGATTGATATATTTCAACCTCAACCATTGAATCGACTTAAATCATTGTAAATATATAAAAACATCAAAAATTCTCAACCTCAAATTACTTACAAAAGACGAGAAATAAAGAGGAGAGGCTCAAGAAGATGTAAGAACTCACTAAGGCAATTTCAATGCAATAGACGGTGTTATATTCAGAGAACGTATGAGCGAACAATGACTCGGAGAATAATCAGAGATTTCAGTCATTCCTAGATGAGATGGGATTATAGGAAGAAGTTTATGTGGATTAAATGCGACCCTGATCTGATTAGTTAAATAAAAATAAAAGTAAATGGGGTTTTCATTTAATGTGCACATAGTGTACATGCCTTAACCAGCCCCTGCTTTAGGTAGTTACCATATCACCTCACACAGTCATGTACTCAGGCATTACTCATCTTGTACACGGCTACCAATGGCAATCGGGTATATGGTGTGTACTCATGAATTTTCCAAATTCTCACCTTTTTCTCAACAACACCCTAAACTAAGAACCATACCTGAAATGAAGATCCAGGTTCTTACAACTTCAACTAGAAATTAAAAACAATGTGAAAATTTGATTTTACTGTATATAAAATATATTTGGAATGTTAAAAAATGCATAGTAAATTACATTGTAATTCAGCATAAAAATATAATTACATACCATCAATAATATTATATCGAAAATGAAATGTGTTTTATACATCATTTATCATATAATGGGATATCCCAATTGTAAGTTGTAAAATATTTTTTTTCAATGTATCACATACAGTGGCTCACTTAGTCATATTTTATGTTCGAGCCGTATACAACGATAAATTGAGGTCATACCCCCTGGTATATCCATGTGAAGGGAATATGACATCATTTCACACTATTTTTAAACAAACCACACTTTGTAGCTCTACCATGTATAATGATATGTATATATCATGGTCTATTATTAAACAATAAATAAAAAAGTATCAAATATAATAAATACAATTCATTTTAAAGAGTTTTTTTTCAAAGGATATAACATTTTTATATTAATTTTTTAATTATTATAAAAAATCAAACCAATTGTCAATTCACCTTAAATATATACTTTTTATAAGAAAAATACATGGCATACTTTATTCAAGTACTCCTATAAAATTTTATTATAATTTGGAAATTTCATATAATGACATGATTGTTTCTTAGGATTATAAAATTTTCTATGTGAAGGATCTGCTTATAAAATTCCTCCCATTTCATATTAATAAACGTTTAGAGATTTATAATCAATTATTCCATTTATTGGTGTTTTATCTAAATTTGGGAGATACTATTCCATGAGTAACTTATTTCTAATGATCATCTACGATGATAAATGATACAAATGAATGCAAACAAAGACACATTAATTCAAGAACACATACATGTTTAGGGATACTCACATAAAAACAAATATACACACTAATACTAATAAAAAAATATAGTCTCTCTATATCTCTCTCTATGACTATATGTAAATCTCACAAATATATACACATACACAAAATTTGATATCCAATCACAAAAACATGATAATTTTATTCTCTTACGCGCCATACTTAGCCCCCCAAAATCAATTTCCAGGCTCTTATGATGTCAAATACCTTATTTGGGGAACACCCACCCCCAAATACCATTCAATAAAGTATAAATTAGAGAATAAATTAACATAAATTCATTTAGATGGAAATGGATTATAAAAATGGTAAATTTTGAAATAAAATAAATGAGTATGATGTGATAGGCTTATAAAATATTTTTTCAGGAAAAATATTTGATTTTTATTAGAGAAAAATATAAAAAATGTGTATATTATTAATAAAAGAGTTATTATTTAAGGAATAAAGTGTAATTGAATGTTCTATAAATATAGATCCTAAATCATTATGAGGAAAAATAGTATCCTTTTATTTTTTTTACTTTATTTCATACAATATGAACATATATTTTCTCAACATTATAATCCACATAATGAATAGAACAATTTTATAACCTTGATATATTTTTTCCCACTTCCTCAAAATATTATTTGTATTATTATTATTAATGAATGAAATAAAATTTATTAAATGAAAATTTGAAACATGAATACTTTTTTTAATAAAATATTTAGATATTGTAAAACACAATCTAATTTTAATTGTTTTATAAAATAAAACAAAGGAATTTATTTTACATTATTCTATTTTATAATGGATATATATAAATAGTTTATTAAGAAGAATGCTATATGCAGGGTTAGTAAAGTGAAAGGATAATTTATCTAAAATTTCGATAAATAATATAATACTAATAGATGTTAGATACAAGGGGAAACTAAATATTCATAGAATAATACAAGATAAAAAGGATATTTTTTAGGGATAAGTGGATGAAAATAGTCAATCAATGATATAAAATATAGTTTACTGTCATATAGACAACACACCCAATCATAAATGTGATAACCAATCCACAAAATGACTCACTTTAACTGAGGCATGAAAGGGGTACTTTTTTAAATAGACTGAAAATTCAAGAATATTTAAAATTAAACTAAAATTAAACCATTCAATGAATAATAGAAATAAATAATCTCTTTTGGTTTCATTAATTGATTTTTTAAAATCTTAAATGAATTATATTAATAATGAGTGATTATTTTATTTTTTTTAAGTTTGGGGTCAAAGCCTCATTAATTATTAAATCAAAGCAAAGACCTCTTTTAACTGGGTAGAGGGAGACCCATTACATCCGAAGGCCCAGTGGGAATTAAGCCCACTACATGGCCCGTAGGCCCAATATTTTTTCCCAAAGCCCATTCTGTGAATAGTACTTCTACAGTACCCACCTGCTACAGTACAACACAATACCCGCCACTACTACATTACCATGTTGCCGCTACAGTAACCTACCGCCGCTATAGTGCCCACCGTTGTTACAGTGCCGCCACTGCTACAGTACTGCTACAGTACTTCTATAGTACCTTGTTCCCCATAGGTTTTGAACCACCATTTTTCGTGTAGGATTACAGGGTGCTTACCACTAAGCCAAACCCCAACTACATGAGTGATTATTTAAATTTTTAGAAATAGAATACCCAAAATCAGTACCTCTAAGTGAGGTTGGGTTGATATTTTTTATTGGTAATTAAATAAAAGATACAATATAAATAAAAATCAAACCATTTACCATAAAATTAGTTAGTACATTGAACTAGTGAAAATTATATCTAAATATCTAAGTATTATAAATACTCTTAAACTATACTCCAAGCTAGTTTTACCTTTTATAGATACATAATAAAATAAATATAATTTAAATCCTACTAATACCCCTTAATATGGGCATAACCAACTTCAATACAATAATTTGAAATATGAAAATTTTAAATACACAATGACTATAAAATGGCCTACAGAGGTCTAGGCAGTGGAAACAAGTCCCAAGGGTAATCTAAATAGTCAAATATTATTTGAAGAAGGGGAAAAGAGTTTGCATGGGTAATATGGGTAGCCTAAAAGTGATCCAAGTAGTGAAATGAAATCTGGATAGAGGTTCGAGCAACCACACAATAATTCAAGAAGTTAAAAAGAAGCCTAAAAAAGGCCCAAAAAGTCCAATGGTGATACAAGAAATGGTGTTGAATCCTTATGGAGACTCCATAAGATTGATGGTAACCATAATATTTATGGATTGACTTAATGGATATTTGGGACGAAGTAGAGAGGCACGATAAATGTTTTATAAATAGTAACAAGTCCTAATAAAGATCTAGATAGTGGTGATAGTAAGGAACCTTGGAAAATATAAAGAGAAACATGACATTACATGAGGGCACACAGTTTCTCAAACATGGTGTGGAGAAGGTTCATAAATGTCATGTATTCTTATAGGTGTTTTTTGGATGAGGAATGATACTCACAATCGTTAGACAATAGTCAGATACCCTGTATAGTGACACATAGGTTCTAGGTAGAGATAAATAATATAGTGTTACTATTTTTTCTAGGGATCTTATACCGTGCAAAAAGAAAATACCTCGAAAAAATATCTCTAAGTGAGGTTTGTTTTTATTATTTAAGGATAAATAAAAAATATACAGTCATAAAAATAAGATAATTTATTGATCATTGACTCAAAAAACCATTTGTAAGTCCCATTTTCAAAAGAAGTGATAAATAGGTGATTTCACAGCAATTAGGTCATTATAGGTGATACATTGAGGTGTTTGGAATTTTTGTGGGAGTTTGAGGGAGTTTATGGAGGACGTGGTAGGAGTTTAGATATTTTTAGAGAAAAAATTTGGAACCCATGATGGGATACACAGTGCTATATGATTATACATATCGAACATACATCCTCATAATTTTTGGATAGTGACAAATCCATGCATGGTCTCACACAAACATGTATCTTGATTGTGCAACATTGGAATTTTAGAAAATTAGAGGTGTATATTCCATTAATGATCTATGGGACCATGTAATTAGATCATGCATCCTTAAAAATTTTCATAAATCTAATTTTTTACCCTGAGCACCCTTCCCCTCTCTTATTTCAACCCTAACTCAAGAGAGAGAGTTCTTTGGAAATTTTCAATGATTATAGGGGGATTTTATTCCCTCAAATACCTATGGATATAAGATATTTATAATATGTCATTTATTTATTGGTTTTCTTATCCTATTATTATGTTAATGGTTAGATCAAGGGATTTGGGGGACAATGGTTTTGTAATAAAGAAACTCGAGTCAACCAAACCATGCAGAGGTGAAATGAAAACAACTGAACCAAGTCGTGATTATATCCAAAATAATACATATAACCAGATTACAAAGATAAAGAAAAGAGATTCAATAAAATCAATAAAATCCATGGCAAAAACAAGCTAAACCAAAAAGTTTGTCAAATATCCCTATGGCCAACAGTCACCACCAAACCACTCCTTTATGATGATAAATACAAAAGGAGAAGCCATTAAGCTACAAGATATCGTTCCCTTTACTAGTATCCTATAATAAAACATCTACAACCACCCAATGGAAAAATTATAGTGTGAGAACAATTCCCATTATGATAAAACCATATATTCTATAAAATTTCTAATATAAATAATACAATAGTTATGGATTTTATGATAAATTTTTTATAAAAACCATTATTCCTAAATCCAAAATCCATTTATAAATAATTTCCCCAATGGTTTTTATAAAATCCTTTCATATTCTCAAACCAAAAATATAAAAAGTAAAAGTCATAAAATATGAAATTATATCCATGAATTATAAGGTAGTAATGTAAAAAAAATATCAACATAATTCCATCATTTGTTGTCATATGATACAACCACATATAAAAACCTATGAGACAGAATCAATCATATAAAAACCACTATATGATAAAATCAATTGTTGACCAAAAAGAACTATTATTTTCATCTCTATCCAATTTTAAAAATATGTGATAGACATAAAATATCCTAAAATATAAAAAAATGTTAGATTCAACCAATATTAATTCCTACCACAGTCTATCAATATCCAAAAGGTTACCTCATAGTTGTTCCACGCACACTAAGGCTACCCATGTGTATTTCTTAATGAACCTAAGGTTCCCAAAGTTCCAATATTTTCAAACACATTGAAAAGCCATTCTCACAATTTTAATAAACATTTTCAAAGACAATACAATCCACTTAAGTGTTTAAAAACCCATTCCCGAATCAAGAAAACCGATTTTCAAAGAAAACCCCATTTAAAAACATTTTTCTTTCAATAAAATATTTTGAAACCACATATCAATTAAAATAAATTAACAAACCAATTTAATTTATGAAGAACAATATATAATTAATCAAATTAAACCATTATATGGAAACACCTCCCCAAAAATGGTACAAACCTAGCTTCTTTTGACTATGGTGGTTGGAAACAAAGAGATCAGCCTTCAAAAGACCTGGCTTGAAAAAACTTAAAAATGATTGATTGAAAACACTATCTGGTCATGAATATGAATAAAATTATTTCCAAAACAATAGTCACAACCAAATACAACAAAAAATTAGTATCTCTAACTCGGAGAGGAGTTCCACAAAAACCCAGATGGCAGATCACTGAATGGATGATCTAGAAGGAGCATAGATCTACAAAAATCACCTGGGGTGAGATCTAGGATGAGAGATGGAATCCTTCAGGGAGGTTTAAAAACAAATCATACAACCATTAACTAAAACCTACATGTTGTAAAATTTATATGTAAAGTAATTATAATAGATTTAAATTATTCCATGAAGTCTAAAATCACCAAAAACACGTCACCTTTTAAATAAAAACCTTATTTTTTTCCATTACACGACAAGAACCCTTTACATAGCATGTAAACCCTTCACCCACTAAACCAGTTTCATGGAATCTTATCGGTGACCAATACATGATGTGTAATCACTTTAAATGGTTTGTAATTTTATAGAAGACAACAAAAAACTGAGCTCTTATTAGGAAAACACCAAGGAACTAAGGAAATTCTTTGATCATGGAGAGAACCACCCAAATCCATTAACACATTTATACACAAACATGATGAATTCAAAAAAACATACATCCATGTACTTTATCTCATTTTACCTAAAAAATTAACTCTATACCCTGGAATCATATAAATTTACCTAAACAAGCATGATCAAAAAATCATGAAAAAGGAAGTGAATGAAAAATGTAACAGGGTGTTAGAATATCGCACCATAAACATGTTCTACCTTGAGAAATCCCACAAATTTCTAGACTCACAAAACTTGAAGTCCACAAATACATCATCAAAAATTCCTTCTTTAAATTATCATGGATATATCATCCACACAACAACAATACCCAAACCAGAGAGTTCATTTTACAACATAGTACCTTCTCTTGGTGATGCATATTCTAAACTGGCTACTCAACCAAAGTGGTTTAAATCTTAAGATCAACATCCTCCCATCTAATAAGAAGGTAAGGACATAGTATAAAACATCTCATCTAGGAAACATGTAATGGAGCATGGATAGAGGTCAAACACGATAAAATTAAAACTAATAATATACCTTCTATAGTCTTACTATTATCTAAAAGGGTCCCACAAACCTCAATGAAAACTTACTTTACCTACCCAACTGATGATGTACCAAGCATGGTGAAACTCTAAGAACAACCCAATCATCCACCTAAAACTCCAACGGCAGATCATGATTGTCCGCACAAGATTTATGGTGAATATTTTCCATGAAACTTCTCCTATAGATAAAATTCATCATCTTTATCAACTCCTAAATATGTCTCGACACAAATAAGTTCTTCTCTCCCAACTCTTCCAACATAATTTAGATCTACAGAGATTCCAATACAATACAACAAAGGGTTCATTTTTTATAAAATCATGATAAATATTTTAATAGGAAAACTTTACTCGAGGAAAATGATTTTCCCAATTTCCTCTAAAATCAAGCACACAAGCCTGGATAATATCCTAAAGAACATAGATAGTCCACTTTTATATTCATCTATCAGTGGATGATACTCCATGCTCAATATAATATAGGCACTCAATGAGTCAAAAAACCATTATAGAACATAAAAATAAATCAAGGTTCCCTATCATGAACAACCATATAGGGAACCCCATGAAGTCTCACAATCTATCAGACATAGAAGTCCACGAGCTGTTCCACCTTCTTCATTTACTTATTAGGGATAAAATGTGGCAATTTCATGAGTCTATCAATGATCACCCAAATCTCATCATTCCCACTAGTAATCCATGGAAAAAAATTACTAAATTCATGGAAATATCATCCAAATTTTATATTGGAATGGTTGAGGGCTACAAAAAAACCACATGCCTCTTTTTTCCCACCCTAATTCTCTAACAAGTAAGACATCATGATAATACATTCATAATCGACCGCCTCATACTTTTCCACTAATAACAAAATATAAAATCATGGTATATCTTAGTATACCCAACATTCATAGACCAGAAATACTAGTGTCACCTATCTATTAACACTTATCTCCTCAAAAACAGAAAAACCAATCTACTATGAAAGCACAAATCGCTACAAGGAGACCAATACAACTCACCTATAGTCTTCCCAGCATAACATATTTTATCAAATGTTTATAATTCAGTTTTTTTCACATTATCGAGCCAAAATAGCTTATCAAACAATGATTCATATTTCATTGATTCCAAGAATACCTTTCCAACAACCTATTTCACTCCTAAGATCTTCGGAGAAAATAAACTCATCAAATACCACTCCTCAGATGATTTATTCATGGGTTATGTTGGTAATGTTTTTCTCAATGTATAATAATATACATTAAATTGCTCCACTAAGAGGTAGTTTCACCACATATTGAGTGTATGGTTAACCAATTTCAACTAAAGATCATGGGTAGAGTAGTTATTCTCATTCAGTTTTAACTACCGTGATCCATAGGCCACCACTTTTTTCGCTTACATCAAGACACAACCCAAACCTATACTAGATGCATCATAGAAAACATCATAATCCAAACCTGATTCTAAAAGAATCAAAACTGGTGATAATGTCTACCTCATCTTCAGCACCTCAAAATATCTCACACACTTTTCATTCCACCCAAATTTTAGTCCCATATGGGTTAAATTAGTCATTGAAGATGCAATCTTGGAGAAATCTTAAACAAACCGCCTATAGTAACATGTAAAACCAAAGAAAATATAGATCTCTAACACATTTTCGGGCTAATCCAAGGGAATAACATATTGTATCCTTTAAGATCCACTGATATTCCCCACATAGACATCACATGCCTCATAAATGCACTTCTTGGATCTAAAAATAACATTTATAAAGAATACCATATAGATGATTTTCTTTCAAGGTTTGAAGATTGATATAAAAATGGTCCTTTTGCTCCTCCTCTATATTAGAGTACACCAAAATATCATCCAAAGAGACAACAAAAAAGAGTTTCTAAAAACCAATGAAAGAACTAATTCATCAAAGCCATAAACACCTCAATACTATTAGTCATACTAAATGGAATAAATAGAATCTCAGAACTCCCATACTAGCTCCTAAATTATATCTTAAGTATATCCTCTTCTTGAACTCATAACTGTGGTACCCTAATTGAAGGACAATTCTGAAATCCAACATTCCCCTCTATTCTATTCAAAAATAGCATCAATCTAAGTAAATGGATAATTTGTCTTAAATGTCTCCAAATTTAACTTTGGATAGTTAATATAGAGTCTAAGGATTCCATATTAATTTTTAGAAAATTTTGAAAATTGAAACCTATGGTGACATGATAAGATGAATAAACCCTTTATCCTCTAGGTCCTCAAGATGGACCTTAAGTTTCACTAACTAAGAAGGCTGCACTCAGTGCTATGGAATTGAAATTGGTATCATACCAAGGAGAAGGTCAATCGTAAACTTGACTTCTCGCTATGATGGTAAATCCAAAAAAATCATCTAGAAATATGTTAAGGTATGAACACACCATTTCTAGTAGATGTCCACCCAAAATAAGGTTCTACTACATATTGAAACATCTCTAACAAATTTCAGGAAATTACCCCAGCATAAGGAAAAATTGGCCCTTAACTTCCTGAATTAGAGTCCCACTCACCCTAAAAGACATTAGTGACACCATCAGTAGATAAGAACTGTACCCTAGAGTGATAACATACTATCTAGACCTTAATACTAATAATCTAATCTATTCTGAAAATCAAGATAAATATGTTGATATCATGAACTAAAAAGTACCATACTACCAAAAAGTTATCCATCATCACCCAACACGTGTTTTATATGAAACCTTTTTCATAACTCTTCCCCAAAGGCATGAAAAGTTCCAATAAGTACAATAAAATCTCCAAAAACAATACAAACACATAAACTATCATTGATGATATAAAATAACGAGTAAAACCTTAATCAAACAATTCTAGAACCATAGAAGATGAAATAAATATTTTACCTCGAACTATAGTTATCCATGGTTGAGATCCCTCTAGTTAATACTCCAAAAAATAAATATGTTTAGTCTTAACTTATCTTTAAGATTTCATAGCCTCATGAACATCCCCCCAGAGCCTGAGGATAGGACCCACCACCCTTAGAAGCATCTGCATTAACCTGGAATCCCTTGGTGAATGTGGATCCTTCCTTACTTCCATGGGCTATCCTATCACAAAAGGGTTTCATGTGACCAAACCATTCACAAATATGACGACTCTTGGGAGTATCCACAAAATTAGGCTTGGAATTGGTAGTATAAATTCTAATTTTGTCCTAACTAATCTCCTGAAACTACTCTTAAAAAAACTAACCACCCCTATACTTTCTCATCTAGTTAGAGGATATATCTATAATAACAATAGAACCAATTAAAGATCCACCCAAACCTATCTTCCCTGCTATGTATTCCTCAGCCAAAGATAATTTTTCAACCACTTATATAAAGGTCAGAATGCATAAGAGAAACAAGATTGACTAAATATCAAAACCTATATCCTAACTCTAACCTATAGGACTTCATATACTCATTGTTGAAAAGCTCTAGTTCTAAATCCACTAACTCAGAAAAATGGGAAGAATAATCCAAAATAGTACACTCTCCCCACTCCAACATCGGAAACTCATGAGTATTTTCCACAAATAAAAAATCAGGGTAAAACTGATGATTAAATGTTTTCTTCGAAGATTCCTAGGTAAATTCCATTTGAAACATATCATTCACAATAGATTCACACCCTATCTTTCCCAATCCCTCAAGCATGTATGTGAAAAAACCCACCTTCGAGTATTCTGTAGTATTTAAAAAGTTGAAGATCCACTCAATATTCTCAAGACAATACACAAATTCATGAAATCCTTTATCACCATAGAATATTGTTAGATCCTTATTAGTGAACTTATACCCATGATCCACCACACCATGGGTTCCCAACCACCACTTAACCTAAAGTTTTAATGGTCTGGATTACTAATTCAATAAAAGAAGGATCCACTAGAGGTTTTTCCTGTTGAACCTATTTCATAGAATCCTATATCGTATTTGGAATAGAAACAATCAGACACATTTTAAAATAAAAACAAGACAATAAACCATAATATCATGATCACATTCCAAAATCTTAGGACCACTTACAAAATTCAAACCAATGGTTTAAAATAATTATAATATAAATAAATTATGAATTCTACCAAAAAAGACCACAATTAAAGAAGGAATAGGTCCATTTAAAAAAATACCCATACATTTCATTTAAGTGGCCCCAAACTCCTAGTCTATAACCTAGTAAAAATTTTCCAACCACTCATCGTAACTCAAGTTCAGTCATGGGAGTGAGTAAGCTAGGTCCCTTTTCCACACATAATATCTAAATTCCAATGGTTCTAACTTCTGTCTGCCCAAGGATGGGGGCTACATTAAATCCACATATGGTGGTTACATTATAACAAAATATGGGTGGGACATATATCTCCATACAATGAATTGGGTAAATATTTATATCTCATGAGATAGATATGATTGGAATTGTGAGTAAACTCAATTTAGTAAGGTATTTTATCTACTATGATTGTTTTGATAGTGAACCTATACTACTATTATTTTATTCATGGACCATTATTTCATGTCCATAATGTTATGTGTGGACCTGATTACATGTTCACAATGTTATGTGTGGACTTGTTGTTCATGTCTATAATGTAATGTGCAGACTTGGTTTAATGTTCATAAGTTTATGTGAGGGCCTAATTTAATGTTCTTAATTTTATGAGTGAACCTGTTTCTATTTATACATGTTTTAAATGATATAAGATGATGTTTATGCCACATATATATGTTTTATTCCAATGTTATTCTCTCACAGATCATGTTCTCTGATTCTCTTCAGATTCATGACTTATGAATTGTAAATGTTTATTCCATGACTCATGTTATAATCTATGATTTTTTGGGTACAAACTTTTTAAGTTATATTCATTATCACATACCCATATCATTATCTTATGAATTCAAATTATCATATCTTTATATCTCGTATTTTTACCCTTACTATGCATCTAAGCTCACCCACAAGCTCACCCATTCATATGTTTTCTTTCTCTAGGTTATGAAGAAATCTTTTATATAGGGTATGTTTCTGAAGAATTCTAAATGTGAAAATATTTGGGGGAAACCTTGAATATATTTATCCAAACTAGAAGATTTTTTTCCAAGATTCAAATGGAACTCAAATATTATAGTCCTCATGAGTGTGCTTGTTCAAAGTAATGAATATTCCACTAAAAACATGTAATATCAATGTAAGAGAAGTTATGGTTTTAATATATAAGATGCCAAAAAAACTTATAGAATAGAACATGACCGAGTCTCTTAAGAAATATACTATAGAAAAAATGGGAAATATTAGTTCAAAAAATGTATAATGAAAGAGATGAATGATTGGGAAAACTACTACTAAAAATGAATATGAATAATTAAATTAATTAAATAAAATATCAAAAAATCAAGGAATATCAAATCTTAGAAAAAATCATTTCAAAAAATCAAATGGTCTCCCAATATGATGATTTTTAAAAGCCTAATCTGCATGTTTATCTCTATTAATTCTTTCCCCCATTTTTACCAATATAATTTATTTAAAAATAAATATAAAACATTGAATGAAATTATTCAAAGAATTTTATGTCTCATATTACATGTTATTAAATAAAAAATTAAATATAGGGCATGTGATTTGTAGTGAAAACTCTAAATGTGAATAAATGTGGGGAATTTAATTGAAAATTATAGAATTCAAACACATACACCCCTTTACAATGAATCTTCAAACATGGATGTGTAGGTTATTCCTACAAAAGATTCATGACATGATGGTATTTCATGATAGTTATTGTCTTGAGTTCATGACATGAATTGGGTTCATGATATGAGTTGTTCCTATATACTCTTATCATGTTTCTTATTGCTTGCTTCCCAATTCATATTTCTTAGACCTGAAATTAAATATAAATAAGTGAAAGTGTAAGTCCTTTCAATATTCTCAAATATATAATATAAATTGAAATAAAATCCTAATATAAAAGTAAATCTTATGAAATAAATAAATCAAAAATCATTTAATGAAATAAAAAAATATTTGCATCACAAAAGATACTCTTTTTTAGAGGTTATTCAGATTAACCATACAAGGCTTCGCTGATCAGAGTGTGTTATAAATCGAGTTGTGTTACATTCACCCAATCATGGCTTTGTTTCACTTCTATATCAACTCTTCTACTCCTTAATAAAATGAAGGTAGAATTATGAGGATTTGACCACAATCTAGATATGTCAATGATGAGTAAGAACAATTATATATCCCTACAAACATAGAAAAATTATTTTACTTCAATGACTATTTTTTTCTGTTAAATTTATTCAATGATATCTTCAGGTTTTATAAGTAGCTCCACTTCTACCTCTTCTTCTTTAAAGTCAATACATATGGCTATAGTTTCTTTTATTTCTTCTTTAGTTTCACACTTATATTATTAAGAAATTATGTAAAAAAATGTTTTGGTCATCTTTTCCTCTATTCCCTCTTTTTCATCTTCATAAATTGGTAGTGATCCCATATTTTCATGGAATTGGTGAATGAAATCATGATCCAATATCACTTCTTCGGGTTCCTTTGTTTTATTTTCATTAGTTTACTGAATTGTTAATTGTCCCACTCAAGTTCTATAGTAATATCACCATCTTATTCTTCATCCTCAGAACCTACAAAATCAAGGGAATAATGATTGGAATCAATATCTACTTTAGAATTGGTACATACCTTTGCCTAATTTTCCATTATTCCTTTATCATGAAATGAATATTTAAAATTAGGTTTAAGGATATAGATTGTTGGGTATTTTATGCATGGGTATGGTGGTGGGAACTCATTGAATTGATTCTTAATTATTTTAATTTATTTTAGTTTTGATGCAACATCCTTCAAAGGGAAGGTGAACCTATCCTTGGTATTCAAAATTTCATATTCTCCTACCTTAATAATAAAAAATACCCATGTTTAGTAAAATAAATAAAGATTAATAAAAAACAAATTTTGTAATCAATAAACTAAAAATAATTGAAAAGTATATTCTTAAAATTTTAAACCAATATAACCTATGAACATATCCCTAGAATAAGAACAAAAAAATTGATTTCCCCATAGGATCATTAATTTCAAAAGGTAACTAAATTTAAAATTTTCTAACATGAAATGAAATAATTTCTTAACAATAGGGTAGAATAAGAAACAAAAGTATGAGGTAAACCCACAGAGACTGGGTTAGAGAAAATAATAGTTTAATTAATACATAACTAACTATTTTATGATGAAAATATAAAATAATTTATTATAAAAATTAATGATGGAGATTTTGGAGAAGTGGGTTGAAGAAAATAGAAACAGTATATAGGGTAGCAATGAATCTAGGGGTATGAAATAACAAGGTATGAAATAAGTAATTAAAAATCATTTTTTTGTTGGAATTAGGTCATAGAACATACAATGGTCAAGTATAATGCACGCTATCATAAACTCACTTTTATCATGGTTAGATACATTTAATTATAAAATAACGAGTACCCATAAATATAATTAAGCATAGAGTAAGAACTAACCCAACGGTCATGGTGGAAGTCAAACCCCAATATCTCATATTAAAACAGAAATATTTAATTAGGAAATGATATTGCTCAAATAAATAAATATATTAAATCACACTTCATAATACAACATAAAATGGTCATGAGAAAAGTATTGAGGAATATATAAAATCAATAACAAATATTAAATCCTAACATGAATTGTATTCAAAAATAAAATACCTTATACATCCAATCATCTTTAAACATGCATGAAACAAAAAAAAAGCATACCCCCATGCTAATCAAAAGGGTTTGAAATGTAATTTTCTAGTCCTAATGATCGTCACAGTAGTAGAAATATTGATCCCAGTAGTGGTGCCTCTCGATGAATATCCCTTGGTGAAGAACCAAGACCGTTAATTTAAATGGATTAGAGATTTTTAGGCTATATTTATTTATCAATAATAGAATCATCAATTTATTCCTGATTCATCCCCCATGTTAAATGGTAGTTTATGTTATAATTGGGTTACCCATGAAAATCATCATTGAAATATGTTTTTACTAAGTCTACCTGGACAAAGTCACAATGTGACATATGTTTTAATTTTGTGAAATATATAGGCCCCTATAAAAGCTTGTTTCCTTCACTTCACATCTTATATTAACTTCACATATTGTATTTGTTTCATTCCAGGAAAATTAATTACAATTTCAATAACCGATTCTATCCTAGAGGATCCATTTTACCTTGTTTCTTCAGTTTCATGCCTTAGATGCGTCCCATAGGTTTCCATTGTTGTTGAAACCTTCTTTTAGAGGAAATATTGGTCAATTGGTTTTCTCTTTTTTCCCATTTTTTATAATTTCTTTTATCCTTCCTTATAGGAATAATTACATTAAATATATAATCGAGAATCAATCATTTAAAACATAAAATTAATTTATTCTAATATTAAAAGGAATGCATGAATTGGATGTATCATTTTAAATCAAACATCATAAATATTTTAGGATATTAAGTGGAAAACACTTAATATTAATATTATTGTTATAAATTATCTGTTAATTTTTAATATCTCTAAGTATAAACATACTCTCACTAGATTCATAAACACTATTTTATTTTCAAAATATCATACTAATATCTACAAACCCTTTTTAGTTAGGAAATGATATTTATTTCCTTTCATTAGATCCATTTAACAAATAAACTATAATTTTCGTATCAATTATGGTATTATATGTGTTTTGAACCTTTCCTTTTGATAAAATAGTATTTTTTAATAATATACCACTGATTGGTGATAGGAACACATTCCCATATATTTTTAAAAAAATGGTTGAAGAAAAACTTTTTTCTTGGATAAACACTTTCATCCAAATATTCTTCAAATTTTTTTATAGAAATTGATGAATCATAAACTGTGTGTGTTCATTTAATCATCTAATACTTGTTCATAAAAAATATTTTTTATCAAGAATCTTATCTTATCATAGAAGATAGCTATGATGAAGATACACATATTTTACTTGGACTTCTTTGAGATTGATACTAACATATATATTTAATGGTTTCAACTATTTTCTCTATGAATATAAACTACAAGCTCAAAAAATTATTCCTTTTATTTTCACTCTTGTATATTTACAACACTTGAAAAATATACATTCAGTATTGTATACCGTTCAAAATAGAAGAATATATTTATATAATGTTTATACCTAACATGGACATTCTATAGAGTTTTATAAACTCTTTCATGTATATCATGGATAATTCTATCATGTTGAATTATTAAACTTCATTCTGGCCAACCATAGATTTCAATGATCTTTATTGGATTCTTGAAGAAATTTTTTTCATATTTTCAACAAAATTTTCTTTATTCATTTTGAACATTCACCTACTTATACTGAATATATAGCACTCTAGAACCTATAAATCATATTCTTAGATCATATATTCTCTACAATTTGAGAATATATGGTAAATATTTCATGAATTCTATTTTTTAGAACATTTCCATAAATGAAAAAAATTTGAATTCTATAATGAAAACAATCTATTTTTATCTCCTAAAGATCATGTTATAGAACTAAAAAAATCATAAATATTTAAATTAAAATCCATCATATTTAATTTGAAAAACCATTTTTTGAATATCTTCTCAAGAGAAAAATATAAAATACACATCTAATGAAATTTTCATCTCAACCTAGAGTATCCATGTCACTAATATAGAAACACCCTTTATATTTTACATGGGCATAATATTCAATATTGATCACTCATTTCTTACTTTTTATTGTTTTTCTAGTGTCCTACATATTTTCCACACATGTAAAATATATATATGGTATAACATACCATAAAACAAATTATTTCAATTACATAATCACCTGAATTTGATACTCTCTATCGATTCATTCATCCCTTCAGGTAATCTGGATAGTTTCTTCTCTAATGGAAAAATTTTCCAAAATTAAAACACTATCCTTCCTTATTATTACATATTTAGACAAGTGTTATGGACCTTATATGACCTATTTTATTCTATCTTTGGATAGAAACATTGCCCATATCCTTTCATACCATCAAAATAATACTTGAGAATAAATCTCCATGTATTGTTCAAAAACCCACAACATGTTGAGCAGATTAGGTAGTAGTTTATAGAGTTAATTCATATTGTAAATCACAACATACTATAAGAACCATTATGATAGTGACTTTAGAATGAAATTTGTTTTCAATTCAAGATTTAGAGGTCAACCTAGCTTCTCCATTTCACTAAAATTTCTAATTGTATTTAGTACATAAGTAATTATTAGGGTTCCTTTTTCCATATTATAATAAAAATAGCATTATATACCTCATATCATTCCTTATTTTTCATATCTTGATAGAACATTTTTAGTTTATCAATCATTTGAATGGAAATAATAGTCTTGTGTTGCTTTTGAAATTTTGAATCCATTAAAACCAATATGTGTGTAGAGACTTCTTGTGAATCTTTTTTATGTTTATTATAGTTATCCAAATATTTTTTTGTATAGATTCAATAGTTGGTTTATTAGGAGTAGGGCATCCCAACACATAAAACTTTCCTTCTTGTTTGAAAACAATTCTCAAATTTGTATACCTGTTGGGGAAGTTTCTACCATGATGTTTTTATTTTTCAATGGTTGATATTAAGTCCAAGCTTGATGATGATGCTATATATCTTCAATAGAATATCCTATAATAATATATCATTTTTTATCACCATTAAATTATAACTAGTATTTAAATGGTCTCTCACAATAATAATAACCCCTTTTGAATATTCCTCAAACCCATTAGTGGGAAAATATCCATATTTCATTATAAATTGCACCAATTATCATGTATTAAATATAATATTATTTAGGTAGGGAGTCATCCCAATCATAAGAGTTATGATTCATGGATATTTTAGTGGATAACCACTTATCCAAATTCATCATAAGGATTTAATCAATTCTAATCCTCTGGTATCCTAATTGTTAGAGATTCTTAGCTAGTATAACCCAAAGAAAATGTAAATAGTAATCCAACTAACAATAATCAAGGGATACTCATGCTAAGATCGAAAATACACAACATTAAAATCCTAAGGTTCTTGTATCTTTCATTCCATACACAAGATAATCTAAGGGTACTCGTGCTAAGATTGACAATATCTATTTGGATGATCGAGGTATTTTTATATTGTTTCTTTGGAATGGTTATAACACATTAAATTTGAAGGGTATTTTATCTAACCATATTAACTCATGTTATTAACTTTTACGAGTGAATTATCCTAATGATTTAGTTTTTAAATCACTATTACAACCACAAAATTATTTTTTTCCAAACCACATTAATGTGTAAATCTTTACACAACCAAAAAGTTTGTGTTAATCACTGAAAAATTGAATTCAATTTATTCCTAGATATACAAATTCATTATATGCATAAGGTACATGAATTCTTCATGTAATGGCATAGAGTTTTATGAGATTGAAAACTCCATATGAGTAAGTATCGAATGACATATTGCTAACCCCATTCACATTGCTAGCCAAGGTAACCCTCTTGGAAAGTAAGTGGTCTGAACCTAAGTTCATCCACCCATATAGACTTTACTTGAGAGATAATTAAATTCACAAAAAATCAAACACCTCATATGAAAAAACTATAGCTAATAACTATTTGCAAGGTCAAACTAAAAATACAAACCAAGGTCACTATTGATGAAAATAATATTTGTTATGGAGTTAATCCTAACATGTAAGGTAAGGATATATCCTAAATGTAGATTAACATTTTAAAATATAGAATACATAATATTCAAATTTTATAATCAATTTAAAAAAACATGAATATGGGAGGGAATAAACATAAAATAAATGAACAATTCAAATATTTAAACATGAGATAACCATTTATGAACAATTCATAAAAAAAGATAACTATAAAAACCTATACAATTTGTATTTTTAACATTTTGAACGTTCCATAATTTTGAATATAACCCCTTCATATTCATTTATATATAAAATATTTCATATTTATCATTATATGGAATTTTAATTTTAAATATATAAATTTTTATGATTTATAAATTATTTATAATCCAATTTCTAAAATGTAAACATTTTACATAATATAAATATCATATACATAATTATCATTTAAATCTGGATCATATCAATCATCAAAACACTTTTGATGTGACTTAAATATTATACATATAAGGACCTTTTTTATTTTGAATGTTTTAAAAAAATTAATTATGAACCATTCATTATTAATATATAAACATTTTATATTTTCCCATTATTTCATAATTTATAAGCCATTATAATTTTTTTCATATTATTTATAAATAAACTCTTTTTTTATATATTATAATATTTTTCATATAATATTATAAAATGTATATAAAATACTAACATTTAATTTTTTTAGAAAATGTTTCATAACCATTTTTTAGTTAGTTATAAACAATTTATAATTTATTTATTTATTTATTCAATATTTATGAACTAAAAATTCCCAAAATAAATTTTATTTTAATTTTTATACATTTTATAAACCATAAAAATCATTTATTACTTAAAAAAATTAAAAAAATATTTTTATAACCCTTGCATAGAACGTATGGGATATAAAAGGGTATCCTCCTTTTACCATTGTGAAGATGATCTACATAAGGGTAAATAACGATTTTTAAACTATTGTGAAGGTGATATACAGGTTACCTTTATGAAAACCATTATGAAAACTGTTTCATAAATGTATTATATTTATTAACATTACATAACCCCCATCACATGAAGGTATTAATCTTAAACAACTCCTTCACATAAGGGTAATTGAAATATATCTCCTATTATATAAGGGTAATGTTTAAGGTTACTTAAATATAAGGGTACCGTATAAGGGTAAAGTGATATTAACACTTACATAAAACCCTATGTGTAAGGGTATTACTTTTATAGAACTCATTTTTGTAAAGGTATTACTAAGGTTACCCTTACAATGACCTTCTATGTAAAGGTATGACATAAGGGTAGATCATATTTACCTTTAGAAAATGTCTTCATTAGGGTATAACCATTATATAGCCTAATTGTGTAAGGTTAAATCATATCTACCCTTATGAATCTCACATAATGGTCTGAAAATGGCATCAATTTAAAAAAACTATATTTTTTTATTTTATTTATAAAAAAAAGTGATCAAACAAGTTAAGAACTTAATGAAACTTTCACTAATAACAATTATGGGGTATGTAGGATCATATTATAAAAACATTTATTGAAATATAAACCAAATACTAGTATATCTATGTTTAATAAATAGCGCATGAAATAATAAGAAAATAGTGTATATGGTATTTGATGGTTTCTTCATCCAATTTCTTCTTTTAAAAAGAGAATTATTGATGAAGATCATGACGAGCAGTGAACAAAAAAAACCTACATCTGAGGTGATACAATGGCAAATGGATCCATGAACGTATTGTGAGGATATTTAAAAACATAATGGATACTTGAGCCTTCTCAAATGAAATAAATTTTTTTTCAGGAGGAAGATAATTTAGCAGAGGCATACAAGCATCACATACACACACTAAACAATAGATGATCTCATCCTCTTATATTGATGAATTTCAAGGCTCCCTAAATTCATAATTCATTGTATGCATTTTTTACTATTTGTAATAATACATTAAAATGTTTTCAATGAATGTAATGTAAAACCTTTAATGAATAAATTAACCATTTGGGACATAAATGAATAATATATATATAAAAATATATTATTCATGTATCTCGTGCATGAAAAATATGTGCATCATGAGAACTATTAAATTTAAACTATATTTATAATATGATTATATATATATATGTATCTCATTCATTATATTCATGTGTACATGAATCTCAAGCCTGCACATTTTATGGAATACTCAATAATACATAGACAAACACACACATGAGAGCGAGAATACAAATGTTGAAAAAACATATTTTCTTACTGAATAACATATATGAAACCATTTTCAAATACGTAAATACAATTTGGTAAACAAATACGGGAATAAAAATGGAATCGATATTGAAAATTCAAATAAAATTGATCATCTAGATGAATGTTCAGTTACTAAATACAATAAAATGTTATTTTTTAATCTCAAATCATTTCTATTATTCAAATCCTTTCATAAAAAATTATTTTTAAAAATTCAAATATCATCAATGATAATCACACTGGATCTCCCATTCATAACTCATGAAAATAATCTATTTATAATTTTATATATTAATGATCAGTATACATTATATCTATACATAAATCTTTTACTCATAAAAATAAACAATTTAGGCTCTATCAGAAAAATATTAATTTTTTATTATTATTAATATTATTATTACTATTATTATTATTATTATCATGATTATTATTATTATAGGTATTCTTATTATTCCTCCCCCACATGAGGGTGCGGTGGAAAGGTTGTAGGGGGGATGGTGCGAGTTTGCAAGATTAAGTCTCAGATCATGGTTGTGAATTGTAATAAAAAAACTTTTATATATATTATGGAAATATATAACATGTATTTTTCATGATAAAATATAACAAAAAATAAGAAATAAAAATTATAAATAAAAAAATATATCATAAAATGAAAAACAAATGAAAAACAAACAAAAAAATATGGGTCTAGAACATATAATTTTATTTTTATCTATAATTTTTATAAAACCCTTCCTTCGCCCTAATATCATATTATTATTTTTTCATCTCCAATAACCTCGTGTTGGTGTCCAATTTTCTCACATCGACTAGGGTTTTCCTAATTATAGATCCCCAATATCTTTATATCAACCTCTATCAATTCTCCTCGCATATCAGGGTTAAGTCCTCTTCAAACCCTTCTAGCACAGTTGTTTTCCCTGCGATTCATGATAATAAGAGTCCTCATTAATGGATACACCTTCATTTACATTATTTTCTCCATCACTATCATTTCATCAAGATTCTATGTGATTTTTTGGAGATTGTTTTAGTGATTTTTTATCCCCTGATGGGGATCCGTCCATGGAGTTAATGCATTCTCATCCAACATTTAAGGTTCCACTCTCTATGTTATATGGTTTTTTTAGCAATGGTGATTTCATGTAATAGACAAGTAATGCCAATTATTAATTGGTGTTCTATGAAACCCTATCTTTGATATCAATATCATCTTCCATCTATGGGACAATGATTTTCTTCATGAGGTCATACTAAGATGGGTTGCTTCTCAGGATATGGAATGTGTCTTCCCATTAATAGAGAAATGTTTTTGTATATAATTTTTATATATTTCATTTACATCCCCACAGAATAGAATCACCATATCCTAATTTATTCACCAAATTATTTATCAACTATTTTTGGAATATATTTCCTTTGTTGTCATATAATGAAGAGTTGTTGAGTTATTTTATCCTTACAATAATGATTATAATGGTAATGAGAAATATATATAGTGTTTCTTCAAATATATTCAAGAATAAATTCCAAATATTGATTTTGTGGATCATGATTCTTTACACAAATATTCAGTATCATATTTTGTATGTAGATTTGTGGTTAATATGATTTCTCCTTCCAATGTTCCCTTTCATTTCAATCACCTAATAAAATTTTAGTTTTTATTATATTTTTATGACATTGGGGTCTTTGGATCTTGGTTTGAAAAATTATTTCATTCAGTTATTTCAATAAAAAAAACTTGTAAATAAAAATTTCCATTGCTTCTTCACATTCTTTTTAAATATGAAATTGTAATATTTCTCTCCATTATCTTTAATTTAATAAATAAATGTGATTTACATAGAGTTAATTTGATATTTATGTGTTTATAATCCTTCTGAATATTAATAAACTTATCTTCAAAATACTTATTCATTTTATTTTTCAATTGAATAAAATTGAAATAGTATTTCTGGGTGGGTGACAATTCAGTTGATTTAGTAAAATCAGTTAATTTTAGAAAGAGAATTGCTAGTATCAAGGTATACAGTGACAACGAATGGATCAGGGATTAAAAAATTTATCAACAAAGTGATGAGTATTCATCTTCTACGATGATATGATCCCTAGAAAAGGTTTTAAGATCTCACTGGAGTTTAATAAGAATTCAAAAATAAAAATAACAAATACCCCATTCGAGTTAGTGGCACTATGAAATGTCAGTTGTTTCTAGAATTCATTGTTTAAATTATCCATGCTTCAACCACTCTATACAATCCACACATACTTTAATAATACATTCGTATGCTGATCATTGAATTATAGGTGATATCATGGAGCTTTAAAAATTCCTTTGAAATCACAATGATCACCTCGATCCCATCCCTTTGATTTTTGAAGGTATTCATGGATCGATCACCCTCATGGATCCTTTCTATCTCTGGGATGAGTGAGCTGAGGGAAACTCTAAATTATAAATGAATGAATATTCGTTGGTGTGATAATTAGTCTTATACTTATATAATGGATGGTAAAATCCCCATAAATGGTTCCCCGACCACATATATACAACTCCCACTAAATAAGTGAAAAATGGATCATTGTGTTGAATAGAATATGTCAAAAACATCCTTTTATCTTTTCAAAAACTTGTAATATATAATAAATATATTATCTGATAGTACTAAGTCCTTAACTCGACTAATAATTTTTTCAATATTAAATGAACCTAGTATATTAAATAATATTCGTTGGTATAATATTTTCCATGTATTCACTAAATACCATGTGAATAAATTTAATAAATAAATTCAACCTAATTATTCTATACTAGAATAATAATTAATTTAATAATTCATTGGTGATCATTAATTCATGGACAACTCTCAGACCACATGTTGGGGCCCACCATATATAATACACATATTCACTAGAGTATAGAAGACTCTTATATACAATATTGTGTGCGGCCATCTAGGACCTTATCTCAATAGCTGTGAATAACTATTCAAAGACCATGATTGAATTTTAGATACCCATCAAGGCCCCTAGAGGGATACATAATAGTCTTAGAAATGATAACCTTCATTCGAAAAAAACTCTATAATATAATATTTTTTCATACAATGTCTCATAAAACAGGACACACAATTGTGTCATTATTATTTTTTGATTTATTTTTCATTGACATTATTAGATATACTTAAGTTCTAATATCTTTTCCATGGTTTTTTTTACAGTTTCTACCATCATAATGAACTAGTCCTGAAATATTTATTCCAATCGAAAGAAAAAAATATATCGTGATTATGTAATCAATGACATACTGCCAATGATTCCCCCAATACAAGCTACCTCACTCTGACTTCATTTCTATATTTTATCCTTGCATTAATGTACATGATAAAATAGTATACATTGAGACCATTACATGTGTTTGCTGATTGGAATAACCGATGGAAACCAAATCATTAGGTGTTCCAACTTCTTGGGTATATCCTTATGATCTCACCAACTAGAGATCACCAAGTGAAAACTTCATGAGAAGAGGTATCATTTATATCGATCCCCTAGGACTTGGTAATTATACATCAACTGTGTCCATTCAGTATTAAGTGTCTATACCATATTATATAATATTAATATTAATGTCATAGTATCTTGAGGTTCTCATTATAGCCTAGGAACTTCTATAACCTTTTGATATGATAAATAATCTATAAACACTACCATTTAAATAATGGATGTAGAAATATCTACACAATTATGGAAAGTAAACATCATGAATAAATCCTTATAGACTTGATATTGTAATAAAAACTTAATGTTCAAGTTATTCCTAAGGAACCCACTATTACAACACTCCCACCTACACTAGATCCAACTTTCTAACTATCCTTGTTAGCTCTCACATGAGAAGATCATGTTTCTACTAAGTTATATATTTAGTCAAGGGTCTACCACATCTCTAATTTGTGGATTTTCTTATATATGTGACCTCAAATTCTTGAATAAGACTCCCCAATAGATGTAAAAACTCAGTACAGAACAACTTTTCCACTGAAAAACATGACCTTCTAGAAAGTACTTGTAATAGAATTACCTTAATATGGTAAAAACATGCGTACTTTGTTTGATTCTAAGAACTAGGAAACATTATTTCATATTATTATAATGCTTCCTTAGTTGCATCAGAAGTCCCAACATACTCAGTATTTGTAGACATGGCTACCCCTGGCTTGAATGATATTCTCTTATTCATTAACTTACTATGACTATTATACTTGATAATATATATTTAAAGGAAGACTTGTATGTCTTATCATAAACTAGTTTCCCCTCCTCTCCAAGTACTAATTATATTGCTTTTCCTTTATTATGTACATTTTCATAGTTTTAACTGCTTCCCATTCATTTCACTTGTATATTACTAGTATTTTCCTATCATAAAATATATGGTGGAAATATAATTTATTTTACATAACATGGAATATGTGATTGATTCATCATAGAAGCATATAGAATTCAAATAACCAAATCAATATCCTCGTGTATCCCATAAATATGTTCTTAATGATATTAATTCCATGTGATATTGGTATTAATTCTCTCTCAAATTGTTCATACATTTATTTTCCACTGCCTTGTTAACATATATACCATTGACTTGGTCTAAGAAAAAGTTAGATCAACCTTAATAGATCTTGTTCCCTATAACTTAGTCTGATAATTTAAGTCAATATCAAGATAGTAACTTTCATCATGGATTTAAATAACTGTAAGACTAAAATATATTTTATGTATGTTACCAAACATGTTTTATTTGGAAAATAGTGATGCTCCCAATAACCACTGGTAGACTCATGGAAAAAATCATTCCAAACGAACATTCTATGATCTTTTCACTTACTATAATTGAAAATTGGATGTCAATAAATAAAATCCCTTATTGGTATTCTATAGTGTCACCATCCATTTATGGTTGCTTTATAGATATTTCTTCTATGATTTGCGATCTTGATATCCAATGCCTAATTTAATGATCATATAATGTGTCTAATACAAGTTAAATTCTTGTGAATTTATTCCTAATTAAATGTTATTTCCAATCGATCCTTATTGGCACAACCCTTATACCACCCATGTTTTATTCCCTTGAATACCCACCATGGTATTCAAAATAATAATCCCATGTACTTTGATACAAGGAATCCATTATTCAATTTTAATTGATCTTCTCAATATTTGCTCAATTCCATTTACATCATTCTTAAAGGATTCATTATTCCTCAAAGAATAATATAATAAATTACATGGTTAATTTAAAACCATTATAATGGTTTTATCCTTCCTATGTAGTGTGTTCCTCTAAAACATTCCTCTTTCACAAACTATTGCGGAACTTGTTCATATTCCAACTATGTGTTCATCTTACGCATTAACTAAACCCAAGACAATCTTCATCCCACTATCTCAAATAGATATGTTCACCCTTTTATAGAGATATTGTCAAACTCTATTGACACAAATGCATAGTGTTTTTCCCTCTTGAAATGCACACTGTTTTTCTCTTCATAAAAGTTTTTTTATATCCTAACAAACTCTATTGACACAAATTTTTCTTTTTAGCCTCTATATTAATTTTGATTTGGAAATCATAAAAACATTAATAGATACATAATTAATAATTATTTTATATCTAAGTGTTTGGAAAATGTTTTTATAAGCTTTTCATTTCATCATTCTTACTCTATGTACTTTTTTTTACAAAAATATTTTTCCATTATAATTTTCATAGTACCCTAGTTGTTATGATTTCCATATTACCTAATGTATTTACCGTAACCATAAAATAACTATATTATTCATTTCAATACTATCATAAGGATCCAGAATATGATTTATATCGTACACACCAATTATTATTTACATCTTACACATTGTCCAATCTTCATACTGACAATACTTACATAACGATATAAATCATATCAACTTTCATAACACAAATGATTTATTTTATTTCAATTAATTTTCATACATAGAAAATATAATAATAATGATAGATATTATTTTAAATCAAAATAATTTTGTTCTTTATTTACTAATCAAAACTATGTCATGTATTCTATTTCAAAATGACCGTTAGTGTGACAGGTGTCCATGTCCCTCTGATTTTTATATGAAAATTCAACTGTTGAATGAAAATATGATTTTTGTAACCAATACCTATAAATACCAGGTATTTTGGATGATTTCACAACTTATGGATAATTTAATACTCTGTGAGAGCTCTTCCAAATTTTCATTGTGTAAAATCTTTGAAGTGATCAACTTGTGAACAACTTGTTCGACATACTTTTAATCATTAATAAAATTGTTTTTATTCATGAGATAATAATTAGGTATAAACACAATCTTGGGATTTCTAGACGTGCAATATATATATACCATTCTTTCATGTATTGAGGGATTCTGAGGATAAGAAGATAGAAGGGTCAATCACCTTCTTGATCGAGGGCTTGAAGCGATAGAAAGATAAAAGATGATCATCATGTCACAGGATTTCCCCAGTGTGTGTAATACATACATACTTAAAAGTATCAATCAAGGGACCTCTTTCCAAGTTTATTGGATACACTACTCTTTGGGGTAAAATAATTTTACACATTTACTTGTTCTTTTTAATTTGGTTTTTTTCTAATAGTAATTGAATTGATTTACTTATTCATTTTCTATAGTACTATAATTATCATATTTACTATGATTACGATACATTTGAATATGATCATATTTGTGATTATGATTTATTTTGTATTATGATCATTTTATTTACTGAATAAAATTATATTAGATGTATTATAGAATCATCATATTTGTTTTACTATGATTATCATATCCATTGTGATTATGATACTTTACATGCGTATTGTAAATATTATTAATTGATACTTATGGAATAATTACTATAACCAACTGATTTCGATATTGCGACCATCAAACCCTAGTCCCTATCTGATCATTGTTTAAATAACAAAAATGATTGTTAATATTATTAGTTTAATTCTATTAAACTATGTATAAAAACAAACATTTTTTAATATTCAATTCACCCCCTCCCCCTCTTATATTTTTCAAATATATATACATTTGATTTTAGTTATCAATCCTAAAATTTTTATCAGATTCAAGTCATTGTATTACTAATACTCACATTTGGAATCAAAGTATTATTCCACTGATTCCATACTTGATTAATTTTTGTTTTCAAGTTATTTTTATTTATTTTATAAACTTTTTGTTTATAAAGATTTGTTATAATAATGTGTACTATGGTAAAAGAATATTTATATTGTTTTTAAAGTGGAAGGTTATAAAGTTTGTTCAATTGATAATATAAATCCAGATAGACCACCAATATTTGATGGTAATTATTATTAGTATTAGAAAGATACAATGAAGTCAATTGTAATCAACACTAGAGATGAAAATTTTGAAATGCTTACTAGATTTTACAAGATTCCTAATAAAGAAGTCATAATGTTGAAAAATCAAAAAAGAAGATTATCAGCTAAAATAAACGGTATATAATGCATTAATATGTTCTATGACATGTAATATATATATCCAGATATCTTCTTGTAAAGAAGAAATCATATTTGGAAGAAATTTTAGATTACACATTTTTTTACTTCAAAAGTTATTAAGACCAGAAGAGACATGTTGAGGGAAAATTATAATGATTTTACATTTCCCTTCAGAGAGCAATTTTTCTATGGTTCCATAGAGATTTATGAATATTGTAAAAATCATAAAATATATGGGATAAAATTTTTTAGATGATGTGATTCTTGTGGAAATGATTATAGACAACATGAAAAATGAATGTGAGTCAATGAGAACTGCAGATGATGAATCAATAAAATTTAAAAATATTACTCTTGATGATTTATTTGGATCTCTTCTATAATATGAAAATAGATTTAAGAGAGATGTAGAAAAGGGAAACAAAAATAAAAGAGGTTTTTCTTTTACTAATACTTCAAATCAAAAAAAATTTGAGACTTTAGGGAAGATTGAGAAATCAACAAAGAAGAATGTGGTTACTAAATTAGATTCAATAGAATCAGAAAAATATGAGAAAGAATTAAAAAATATTTCTGAAAGAATGAAAAATATTTTTGTAAGAATTTTTTTCAGTATAAATATAATAAAATCGATAAGGACCAGAAATATTCTGATGTCCCTTGTAATCAATGAATGAAAGATGGTTATATTAGACCTGGTTGTGCTAAGTTAAAAAGAAAAGAGAGAAAAGAAATACATTTTGAGAGAAATCTAAAAAATTAATAAAAACAAATATAAAATAAAGTATTATAGGAAAATTACTCATTGAGTGCTAGTGGGGAATATTCTCCATATGATTCTATAGATAATGAAAATTCTCGACAAAAGAATATTGTACTTCTTTCTAGAATACCTATTGAGAATCAATTGTTCATGGCTAAGGCACACAATGCTAAATCCTTAACCACCATGTAATTAAATGAAAATTATCCTTATGAAAATAATTCTATATCTTTGAATGAATAATCTTCTTTAGTAAGTGATAATAATACATTACATTATTTTGAAGAGGTCTCTAGATTTTCAAAACTATTTTATAATGAAAATTTTAATGATTCCAATAATCTTGAGAAAGAAAATTCAAGAATAAATATTTTAACAAAATAATTATCATATCATTCTAAAGATATTGATAAAAAATATTTTGAAATTTTTTCCATGTTTAAAAACCATGAATTATCAAACTCCGAAAATGATAATCCTTCAAGAGATTTTAAAAAATATAATTCTAAGAAAAATATTTTGGAAACAAAATTCAATTCCAAAACTAATTATTTCAAGGATAATAATTTAGTTGTAAAATTAAATATGAAAGTTTTTCTTTGAAGAAACTTTTATCAAACTTTACATCTACAAAGGAATGCTTTGATAAGATGTACAAAAAACTTTTTCATCATAATGATTTCTCTATATTTGGATACAATTATTCACAACCTATATATAGAAACAACTATTTTGTTCCAAAAAGTGAACCCTTTTTCACTAAGTGTCAAAGTAGAGGACATTAGAATGAAAATTATCCCATTACTAAAATTCAATCCTTGGGATTCCACAAATCCCATTTTTCAAAACAAATATGGATTACAAAAAAAATTTATAACATTTCTGAACCCATGAAAGTTTGGGTTCTGAATACCTAATTGGTTTGTTTTTAGGAAAACAAGGGAAGTACCAACAACAATAATATATGGTACATGGATATTGGATGTTCCCAGCACATGACTAGAAACAAAAACTTCTTTGAAAATATTATCCAAATGAAATGTGGAGAAATTATCTTTCAGAGTTAATGCTCAAGGAAATATTGTTAGTATAGGTAACATTATTCTTCTTGGAAAACCCTTAATTTGAAATTTTTTATTTGTTAAAGGTCATAAAATAACCTTATAAGAATAGGTCAATTATGTGATGAAGATTACCCTATAAATTTTAGAAATGATAAATGTGTAGTACACAATTCCAAAGATAAATTCATTATCTTTTCCAATCGGCATGAGAATGTATACACACTTATCTTATAAGGCCTTAGGAGCCAAAACATACATTGTCTTAGTGAAATGGAAGATCAATCTTAGTTATGAAATATAAGATTAGGACACTGTAACCTTATAAAATTATGTAAATTCTCTCAGAAAAGACTTGTTAAGAATCTACTGAACCTTATATTTGATTCTTCAGAACTCTACAACCCTTATCAATATGGTAAGAAAAATAAGTCACATTTTTAATCTATTAGTGAAGTTTCAACAAATAATGATTTATAGTTAGTACACATAGATATATTTGGACCTAAAAAACTGGTATCACTGGAGGAAAGTACTCTTTTTGGTTGATTATTAAACAATATTTACATGGGTCTATTTTCTGGAAAATAAATCTGAAGCCTATTATTATATTAAAAACTTTGAATCCAAATTTAATAATGAGAAAAATATTCCATTGATATTATTTCCTAGTGACCATGGTGGAGAATTTTTAAATTATGATTTTAAAACTTTTTATAGTAATAAAACCATTACACATAAATTTTTAGCATCTATAACCCCTCAAAAAATGGTGTTGTTAATAGAAAAAAGAATATCCTTCAAGAAATAACAGGAACCATGTTGAGTGAATATTTTATTACAAAAAATTTTTTGGATAAAGCTATGATTACTTATTTATATACTATAAATCAATTTTTAATAAAACAATTTCATAATAAAACACTTAATGAGTTATGTATCGGATGAAAACAAGAAATTTCATACATCAATGTTTTTAGATTAATATTATTCATTTTAAATAAAAAAGATAATTTACATAAATTTTTACCCAAATCAAATGATGGTATATTCTTAGTCTATTCAGCTAATTTTAATGCATAGAGTGTTTTCAATAAAAATCTGTGTGCAATTGAGGAAATAGTACCTATTAAATTTGATGAAACTGATCCTTTTATTTTCAAACAACCCCAACCTACATCATCTAATGTATTTTCCAAAACTGATTATCAAATTATGATAGAAGACTCTTCTAATAAGGTGAATACTAAATAAATTATTTCTGATGTATTTACTCTTGTTAAATTTCTACCTTATATTGATGAATAGGCTTTATAAAACCCAAATCAATTGCTTCTTAAAAATAATACTAGTGATAATATCATTGTGGATTTAAATAAACATGTAAGGACTAGATGCTCTTTGAGAAATTAAATAAAACATTTTCATTCTTTTATTAATTTGAACCTAACAATCATGATGAGGATTTAGAGGATAATGATTGTATATTGAAATGCAAGATGAACTAAATGAATTTTAAAGGAATAATGTGTGAACCTTGGTTGAAATAACTAAAGAAACATATATAATTCGAGTAAAATGGGTTTTTAGAAATAAATGTGATGAAAATGGAATCATTATTAGAAATAAAAAGAATTATGACTCTAAAGGATATAATCAACAAGAGGAAATGGATTTTGAATAAACATATTGTCCAATAGCTATACAAGAATCAATTTAAGTTCTGTTATCCTTTTCAGCATTCATTAATTTTAAACTTTTTCAAATGGATGTAAAGTGTAATTTCCATAATGGATTTGTTCAACAGGATGTTTTTTTGAACAAATTATTAATTTTGAGGATAAAAAACATCCTGAATTTGTTTTCAGACTTAACAATTATTTATGTGGACCTAAACAAGCCCCTAGAGCCATGTATGATATACCTACAATATTTTTTCTACAAAACAATTTTGTTATAAGAACTGGTAATCCATCTATTTTTATAAATAAAGAAAACAAAAATATTTAGATTGGTCAAAATTGTGTAGATGACACTGTATTTGGATCAACTCAGTAATATTTAATTGATTCATTTGTAAATCTTATGAAATATCAATTTGAAATGAGTATGAGGGGTGAGTCATCATTCTTTATTGGATTTCAAATCTCTCAAAAAATAGAAGGGACATATATATCTCAACATAAGTATATTTAGGATATTCCAAAAAAATATGAATTTAACAATTATAAAAGTACTTGTACTCCAATTGGAACCTCAAATACTCCTAATATTGATTAAGTGGGACAACTAGTTACTCAAAAAAAATTAAAGGTATGATAGGAAGTCTATAATACTTAATAGAGAGTTATCCAAAATTAATACTTTCATTATTATAATATGCAAGATATCATGAAAACCCAAAATAACCCCAATTAAAATCTATGGAAAGAATTTTTCTTTATTTAAATGGAACAATGTGTTTAGGACTATTCTATTATTATGGAAATGATTTTGAATCGAAAATCTTTTCAAATATTGATTTTGGTGGTTGTATAGTGGATAGGAAATAAACATTTGTAAACTTTCATTTCTATGGAGATTCATTAGTTTCTTTTCTTTGTATGAAACAACACTCATTAGAAATTCCCACTACTAATGTTGAATATATGGTAGTTGGAATTTAATGTGCTCATGTTATGTGGATGCAACACATTCTCGTTGATTATGGCATGAGTTTTACTAAAATTCAAATTATATTTTATAACACTAGTGGTATAGATTTAAGTAAAAACAATTCACATCACTCTCATAAAAAACATATATATATATTAGTAATCACTTTCATAGGGATCACACAATCAAAGGATTACAATTCATAGGAACGCAAGAACAACTTGATGATATTTTAACAAAACAATTTTTGTATGATTGAAATAATGTATTTAGATGATCAATATACAAGAGGGGCTGAATTTTAAGTTTAAACATATTCATTTTTAACCGTAAGGAAAAATATATCTAATAAATTTAAATAAGGTAAATTCACAATCCCTAAAAATGTTCTATAAGAAAAACATTCTAGGTTCCAAAAAATATGGTTCTAGAAATTAAACTTAAAGAATGTTTAAATGGAAATATTCTACCTTAAAGAATATATAATCTTACTTATCAGAGTATGAAAAAGTAAAATAAAGTATAAGAAAGTTATACTTTCTTCCTTTATCAAAATGCAGTGGAAATACACTTGAAAAAAAACAAGTAACATGTATGAAATATTTTAACCCAAAGATCAGGGTATCTAACAACCTTGGATAAAGGTCCCTTCATTTATACTTTCAAGTATGTCTTTCTTAGCCACATCAGGGTAAGCCCTCGGTAGGAATATTGGAATATATCTTGCTATCCCTACAAGCCCTTGATCTTTAAGGTAGTTGGAACCTTTGTCTTCCTAACATTGGATGTCCTCGAACATTAAGGTAGTCGGAACCTCTGTCATCCAATCCCCAGAATCCCTTGATTGTACTCAGCAACAATCAAATTCGAATGAAGCAAGCTAACCATGATGTAAATTATGCAAAAGGAGTGATAATCTATCTCTAGAAATCACTTCAGAAACATGTAACCTCTTGAGTGATCAACAAAGATTTAGCTCATTGAAATGAGCTCTTATTTATAGACACATCACCAAAGATCATCACCCTCCACCAAGGGTCATATTGTTTCTCGAATGTTAGAAGGACTTATACATATTTCACTCAATCAATGATTAGTTAGAAACAAATTCCAGGACATAGTTTCATAATAATAACATGTGTAAGAAAAATGAATAAACATAACCAAATATATTTTATGGAGTCTAAGGAAAAATATTATGTGGAATCTAACCAAATAAACATTTGGATTCTATATGACATTGGTATTCAGATTCTAATTTGAAAAGAATTCAGAATTTTAATTCTACAGATTTTGGAGTCTAAATTCCATTGAATTCGGAATATCAATTCTAAGGAATTCGAAGTCTGAATTCTGAGGAATTGAGATTCTAAATTCTGTGGAATTCAGAGTCTGAATTCTGAGTAATTTAGAGTTCTAATTTGGAGAAATTTGGGGTTATAATTCTAAGGAATTTGGATTCCAAATTCTGAGGAATTCAGAGTCTTAATTCTGAGGAATTCGGAGTCTGAATTTCAGAGAATTCAGAGTCTGGATTTTAGAGAATCCGAATTATGAATTTCAGAGAATTCAAAGTCTTAATTTTAGTGAATTTACAGGTTGAATTTCATAGAATTTAGAACCTAAAACGAGATACTCTATATCCAAGAATTTATAGTATTCCGAGGTTTTAGATGTGAAACTGAATTTTACACTGCAGAATAAATTGAGTTAGATTTAGAGAGATTATGAAATGAACAATGAAAACAAAGATAAGGATTAAAAATTTCCTTAGAGATGGAAAATATTCCTTATTAATAAAATATTTAGACAAAATTATTTTTCCTTAAGATAAATTGTTTGTGATTTTCAAAAAATAGAGGAATGGAAACATCATAAGGAAACCTTATTTACTCGACAATATCCCCCTTTTTGTAAAGCACAAAAATACTTATGAAAATTTATATAAGGACTTATAATTTTTCATAAAATAAAAACTTATCTCCCATTACTTATGTATCATGGTGAATATGACTAACCCCTCCTTAGGTTTTGAAATCCCTAAGGATCATATTCATGACTTCCTTAAGGATATTTTTATTTTTCTTTCATAAGGAAACATTCTTTGATAAAATTCCCCCTTAGATAAACTCCCCCTTACTTAGGGAATTCTCTTAATTAATTATTATTCCTTTTATCATTCCTTTATCCCCATTTCGGATTTACAAAAAGGAATAAAGGGAATGGAAAAAAATATGGTACTTAAAATATTAGTACTGTACAATAAAACACATGAATAACAACAAAATTTTTCATTATGATAGAAAATATTTGTACAAGAAAGGTAATAAAAAAATATCGGAGATAAGGGGAAAATAATGCTTCTTTTTTCCTTTGTCATAAGCTACTTGACAATGGTCATTAACTGTTTAAGCTCCTTATGATCATCTTAAAAACATTTGAGCATTTGATCTTGATCATCATTTTTCTTTTCTAGTGCATTGATCTTTTCTTCTCGAGCCTTAAGAATTTTGGCTAGAGTCTTCAAAATCTATTATTTCTTACTGAGATTTTCTTGAAACATGATTATGATATCTAATTCCCTTCTTAGTTTTAAAGAAAATGAATTATGTTTTCCGTTCAGATTTTTTTCTTCCTGCTTCTAAGATGTTTTTTCAAGATTGAGCTTCTCATTGAAACATGTAGTATGATCTTTGTTCTTGATATCTTTGGTATCAAAAGCATCCTTCACATTATCTTGAATGTCATCAAAGATTCTTAGCTCTTAAATTTTTTTCCTAGATGAATCAGTGATTTTTTTACATGACCTCATATGAGCATCATACCCAATGTAGAAAGATTTAAAATCATCATCAAGGCTAACAATTTTTTCCATAATCATGGAAACTGTATCCAATTTCTAATTAAATGAATGCTGAAGCATCTAACATATCGATTCAATACTTGGAAACAGAGTAATTGTATCAACTAATTTATTCAGTGATTGGACCACAAAATCGTGAACCATAGATAATGATTCTGAATTAGATTCTCTTTTCGGTGAGTATTCTTTCTCTATCTCACCATTATTTCTTTTAAAAGATCCACCAATATATTTCTTATCCACCAAGACCTTTTTAGGTGTATATGTTGCCACCTGTTTTCCTTTATTAGCTCTTTAAATGATCTAATCAGCCTTTGGTGATTCATGTTCACTATCTAATAGTTGGACTATATTATCTTCCTCAAACATTTCCTTGTCATAATCTGCCACCATGTCCTATAGTTAAACCAATTCATGGTTTCTACTCTCATATTTTGATGGTTTGTTTACTTCTACCTGACCATATTCTTCTTTTCATGGAGTATCATGTTTAGGAGATTTGGCCTAAGAAGTACAAATCAAAAAATTCTCAGAAGGCCTCTCCTTTTCATGATATTCTTCAATTTTCCTTATCACATCATCAGTGTCATCACTTCCTTCATCTTCTTCTTATTCTACTTCCTCTTCCTGCATAATCTCTTCCTCTTTATCAGGTTCCAGAATAACCATCTTCTTTCTTGGAGTCCCTAATGTTAATGGTTCTTTGAGAAATGATTCTGGTACCTCAATGTGCTTATAATATTTCTCAGTATCTTTGAGAAGATCTTGAATTATTTCATCCTCAAACATCCTCTTCTTTTACCTTTACTTTTTTTCTTTCTTCTCATATTCCATAGCAGCCTTAATCTTTAATGATTATGCCTCAGTAGTGTCCAAGACAAAGATAGGATATCTTTACTTATTATTCTTCTTATCATGTCACCACTTATCCACAATGTCATCTAGATAAGTATTTTGCTTCTTAGATTTTGGAGGTGCTGATTGGTTTTCTAGAATAGTAGGAGTTTTTTTCTTGGCTTTCGGTTCTTTATGCTTTCTCTTCCTCTGGATATTTTTGGAAGCCTCTGTTACATATGGCTTCTTGGATGACTCTTGTTGTTTACTTTCAGATAAGTCATAAAACTCTTTCAACTTTTTGTTAAATCCATCCTTCTTCCTTCATAGTGTATCATCGCTCAGAAACATAACTTTGAAATTCCAAGGCTTATAACTACAAGGAATATTGAAAGAATCTAGACAACAGACTATTATTTTGGAAAGAATAAATGGATACCTAATGATTTGATATTTGAGGGTCACATTTTTAATATTGAAAATTGTAAGAAAGATATACATAACCAGATTAATATTTCTGAGGTTCACTAAAAAATCCTTTACATAAATGTCACTCTCCTTCAAGGTATCCTTATCACCTTTTCTTAGAATGAGAAATCCCTGAACCCATAATTCTATGATCCTATGGTTCATAGAGAGATGGATGATTTTTAGAGTCTTCACCCCTGATAAACCAAGGAAATATATGGCCTCTCTTTATCAAAAGTTTGAGATATATTCGGTAGCCTCTGGGTGCAGAATTCATCTTCCCCCTCATACGGAATTCCAATTATGTTGGTTGATATACTGTAGAAAAGAGAATAGGTTTTCCCATAACTCTTAAATGAAAACATATCTCTCCCACATTCATTAAATAAACATACAGACCCATACAATTCATTTATAAATTATAGATACACTGAATCATTTACCTTTGGTTTGGATACATACAGACTCTTCTAGCCATTCAACTTGATGTTCTTCAAAATAATAGAATCATACATAGTGAAAAACTTCAGATCTACTAACATCTCTTTATAGAACTTCCATTCATAAATTTGCATAACTTACAATATATTCATCTGTTGGGATTCTTCCATAGACTTTTGGATTTAAGAAAATAATAAATTCAGAACAACCCTTAAGTAGAGCTGCAGAGCCTCGGCACACATAAGCTTGAAAACAAATATGGGACAACCATTAGGGATCCTTTATATAAACGATGAAGTGATAGTTCATATTCCAAGATTAATCCAACGGTTGAAAGAAGTTCGATATGATATGATGATTGAGATGAAATTGGAAGAAGGATTTTGGTAGGTACTGATCATTTGAGGTTTTTAAGTTAAAACATTTGTATTTATGGAAAGGTGAATCCAAAATAATTTCTTAAAATAAGATGAAAATACCAACATGTAAAAATTTGATTATGAAAATTTTAGAAAGGAAACATTCCTTCCATATTTCTAGAAAAAATTTCAGTAATGAGGAAAATTTTTCTTTATGAACATTAAATTCTGGACAATTATTTTAAGTAAGGAAAATTTTGAATATCGGGAAATTTATAAAAAAAGGAAATTTTAGAAGGTAAACATAAAATAGGTTCCTGAATTTTGAGTTCTGAAAATGTTTTATTGTGAAAATTTTTGATTGTGAAATTTTTTTGATTATGAACAATTTTGATTACGAAAAAAATGTAATCCTCTATGAAAAATAGTGTCTTAATGTAAGGAGATAGGTTTCAACAAAATTTTAATATGGAAGATTACCTTATGGTTAACATTTCTAACTTTTGTTTACTGTATTCAAATCTATTGGATGGTAAATATTTTTTGAAAATATCATCAAGTTGATCTTGCATTTCGTTAAATTGAAGAATCATATCTCCTTTCAGTGTGTGATACCTAAAAAACTGATGCCTAATATCTATGTGTTTTACATGAGAGTGATGTGTGGGGTTTCTTCTTAGGGAAATGGCACAAGTTTTATCATACAATACCAGTGTTTTGGTAAAAATAATTCCATAGTCTGTGAGTGTGTGTTGCATCCACAATACTTGAGCACAACAACATCCGGCTGTTATATATTTATCTTCAGTAGGGGAAAGTGCTACTGAGTGTTGCTTTCTACATGACCCAGAAACTAACGAATATCTTATGAAATTAAAAGTTTTAGATATAATTTTCCTATCCATTCTACATCCACCAAAATCAGAAACCAAAAACATTTCTAGAACAATATAATTTCCAGAAGAACAAAAGAGTTCTAAATCCATGGTTCCCTTTAAATAGCCAAATATTCTTTTCAATACTTTTAAAAGAGATTCCATAGGATAGGATTGATATCTTTTATATAAGAATACTAAAAACATTAATACTGGACAACTATCAATCAAGTATAGTAAACTTTCTGTCGTACCTCTAAATAATGTTTGACCTACCGGTTTCCCAGTATCATCAACATCGAGAGAATTTGAGGTACAAATGGGAATAATTATACTCTTAGTGTTCTCAAATCCATTCATTTCAAGGTCTTTAATATACTTATGTTGAGATATATAAGTTCCTTCTGGTTTTTGAGAAATTTTAAAACCTAGGAAAAATGTTAACTGACACATCATACTCATTTCAAACTCATATTTCATTAGATTCACAAATGAATCAGTTAAAGATTGTTGAGTTGAACAAAATATAATGTCATCAACATAAATTTGAACAATAAAAATATCTTTCATTAATTTCTTTATAAAAAGCGTTGGATCAATACTTCCCTTAACATAATTGTTTTGTAACAAACTCCTTGTAAGTCTATCATACCAGGCTTTAAGGGATTGTTTAAGTCCATATAAGGCTTTGGTATGTTTGAAAACATGTTCAGGATGTTTTGTGTCTTCAAAACCAGGAGGTTACTCAACATAAACTTCCTCTTGAACATATCCATTATGGAAGGAAAATTTTTCATCCATTTGAAAATTTTTACAATTAAAGAATGCGGCAAAGGCAAGTAAAATGTGAATAGATTTAAGCCTAGCTACAGGATCATAGGTTTCTTCATAGTCTATTCCTTCTTATTGATTGTAGCCTTTAGCAACTAATATAGTTTTTTTATCAAAATTATTACATTTTTATCAAACTTATTTCTAAAGACCCATTTTACTGAAATTACAGACGTTTCCTTAGTTCTTTCAACCAAGGTCCAAACTTTGTTCCTTTCAAATTTTTTTAACTCATCATACATAGCTTTTATCCAAACATTATCACATAAAGCTTCATCAGTTCTTTTTAGTTCTAATTGGGAAAGCAATTCTAGAAGTTCTACTTCATTTCTTAAAGAACGTCTAGTCTTTATAAGTTGATTTGCGTCATCAATGATACTATCACTAGGACGATTTTTAAGAAATGACTGATTTGGGTTTTGTAAAACATGTTCATCAACATATGGTAGGAAATATTCTTGGGAAAATGCTTTAGAAATATTTTCTTGAAAAATTTCCTTATCAGAATGATCTTCCATCAAGTTTTGACAATATGTTTTTGAAAACACATCTAATGATTTAGGATGGGGTTGTTTAAAAATAAAAGGATCAGTTTCATCAAATTTAACAAGCATTGTTTCTTTAAGAGTACAAGTATTTTTATTAAAAACTCAATAAGCCTTAGAAGTTATCAAGTAGCCTAGGAAAATTACTTCATCATATTTGGGTGTAAGTTTATGTAAATTATATTTAGTATTCAGAATGAATACTTTGAAACCAAATACTTTAAAGTAGGAAAGTCTCGGTATTCTACAATGCCACAATTCATAAGGGGTTTTATTAAGAGAATGTCTAATAAAAACTCAATTTATAGTATAGCTAGCAGTACTTACGACTTCAACCCAAAAGTTCTTAGCTATAGAATATTCACTCAACAGGGTACTAGTTATCTCTTAAATAATTCGATTTATTCTTTCAATAACACCATTCTGTAGAAGAGTTCTTGGAGCTAAGAAGTTACGAGTAATGCCTTTCATAATACAAAATGTTTCAAAATATGAATTTTGAAATTCTCCTCCATGATAACTATGAATAGTTATCATAGGAATGTTTTTCACATTTTTAACTTGGGCTCTAAAATTTTTGAAATATGAAAAAGTATCATGTTTATTTTATTGAAAATAGACCCATGTAAACCTAGTGCAATCATCAAATAATGAAAATACATAATATTTGCATCCAATGCTTCCTATTTTTGTTGGACCAAAAAGATCCATATCCATCCATCCAAATCAAATTTTTATTAAAGAGTGAAAAAATACAACAAGATAATCTAAGGGGTCTATAGTAATGCAAACCAAGGGCATCCCCTCTGATCAAATTAACACATTTCGGCTTTAAGCAATTAAACAGAAAAAGAAAACTATTGGTAGACTTATGATCGGCCACAGATGCCAAATAATCCACAACCTTGTTCCCCTCACGGCAGGTTTGGGACACTTGAATGTTGTGTCGAAGAATACCAAGTCATTTCCTGACACTGTAGTCAATAAACCAAGGTATTGAAAAATTTCCTTTCAACGAATCATGGAGGATCAAGGAGTCAACATCCACATCAGAAATGACCACATTATCTTGGTTGTACACAGAAAGACCAGTGAGAAGAGCGTGGGCCTCAGCCTAGAATTTGGAACTGATGCCAAAGGAGGAAGAGAAGGCCAACACCACACCACCCCCTATTCCTCTCACAACACCCCCTCCCGACATCACCCCTTAATAATAGGCCCCATCAGTATTGAGTTTATTGACAGAGGCAGGAGGAATCCATCTGATCCATTTACCATAAGGTCCAATGGATGAGGGAGGAGAACATGACATAGACCCCTGCATGCATGAAAATCTAAAATCCTCCTTCAATTCCTTGTTGATCGAAATCAAATCTAGGATCAGGAAGCGAATACACGCAGTAATGGACCTCACTGTGGGCACTGCACCTTCGAACCAAGCCTAATTTCTGGTTTTCTAGATACAATAACACCCTACATTGAGGGTTGCAGCATGATCCAACCGATCCTTCTCCTTCCCCAATGAACCATTGAACCATTTCTCTAGGAAATAAGAATCATCCTACTCTCAAGAACAAGAAAACAAGTAGCCTCCTAAAAACGACCACACAGCTTGAGCCCATTCACCCTCATTAAACAAGTGCACAATTCTCTCCTCCCTCCATGCTCTACATCAATGACATCCAGAGGCCATGTTAATCCTTAGTTTTTTGATATTCTCATCCGTCGTAATGGCGAGGTTCCTGGTATGCCGTGTGAGGAAGTTAAGCTTCAAAGGAATCTTGCGACACCAGGCCACATCGTTCCAGTGATCCCAAAAACTCTGCGAGGGTAGAAACCTCCAGAAATCTCTGATATTAGAGACGCCCGATGAGGAGGGTGTGAACACACATCTATCCCTCTCATCATTCAGCTCAATGGAATCTAACATGGCCTACTAGTATTCGCTCAGGACCGCCTTGGTGGAATGAGGGTGACACCAAGCTTCCTTAATTGTGAACAGAGGAGCTGGTCACCCTGGGAAGGCAAGAATAGAGCCGGCCCAATTCTTATGCCAGAAGAGTATCTCCTAGGTTCCCACTATCCATCGCGATCTATGTTTCAGGGTTAGAAGTAGGGGATGGATTTTCGACCAAAGAGGATAAAAATAGTTGCTGAAAACTTCCGTGTTACTCCCACTAATCTGAGACATCCTCTGACCCCATAGAGTATTATTTTCAAGAATTTCCCAAGAAATCTTATCATGCAAGCCTTGAAGAATACTCTTCAAGCTTCTGCAGTTGATCCCTCCTTCATGGATGGGTCCTTCCATCCTCTCCCACGCGGTCCAGTTCCTCTTCCCCTCAGACTTTGCATCCTATAAAAAACTACATAATATTGAGTCAACCGATTTGATGACTCTTTTCGGGATGTTAGATGATTCCATTTCATGTATATCTATGTCGGACAATATACTATTAACCAGATCTATACACCCACCAAAAGAGAGGAGGAGATTCTTCGAGTTGAGAACTCGACCTATGATTCTACTTACAATGCGGTCAAAATCTCAAATCTAGAGTCTACCTGAGGAGATAGGCATACCCAGATACTCCTTCGGGAAGGACCCCCACTACATGTTAAGCCGACTGCAGAGGGAAGACATGCACCGAGGCGAGCTTCTGTGAGAGATAATAAATTCACTCTTGTCGACACTAAGCTCTTGTAGAACCTTAACAACTCCTTTCTTAGAGAGTTTTCATATGTTCTGAAGGTTACAGTATCATAACCTTCTATGCCATAACCATTATTGATCTTCCATTTCCCTAATTCAAGTTAAATCTTGGCTTCTAAGGTCTTATATGTTATGTGTGTATACATTCTCTTGCCTATGGATAGAAATAATAAACTCTTCCTTTTAATTGTGTACTAAGAACTTATCATACCTAAAATTCATAATGTAACCTTCATCACATAATTGAATTATTCTAATGAGGTTTTGATTAATACCCTTAACAAATAAAACATTTGAAATTAATGTTTTTCGAGGAAGAGCAATGTTACTTATACCAACAATTTATCCCCGAGTATTGTCTCTAAAAGTTATTTTCTTCTTTTTTTCTTGATAATATTTTAAAAGAATTTTTTTTACCAGTCATATTCTGAGAACATCCACTATCCATGTACCATTTATTTCTATTATTACTTTCTTTTTTTTTCTGAAAATAAAAGATTTAGACATTTTTAATCCAAACAATCATTGATCTGGAAATTTAAGAAAGTATGATTTTAGATATCCACATTTTCTTAGAAAAGTAAGCTTTATGAAAACCTAACGATTGAGTTTATTTAAAGAACAATTTTTTCACCCAATGTCCAACACACTAAAATTTGGGGAAAAATGGATCACTTTGTGGAATAAAATAGTTATTACATAAAATTGGTTTAGAATGGGTATAAAAAAATTCCAAAACGATTCCTTATAGGTCAAATTTGTGAATATATCTTGTCAAATTTTTCCTTACCAGAGGTAAAGTTTGACAGATATTTTATTAAGGAAAATATTTTGACTGTAGTTTAATAACCAAGTTCTTATCTTCAGAAACATTAGTTTTATATCTAGAGTTGGCCTCTAAAAAAAATTTCTAAGAATTTACATTTTCAAGATCCTTAGAAAATTTATCCTTCTCATAATTAACTTCCTCAAGGTTTTGGGAAATACTTTCAAAGTAAAATGTTTTCTAATCAAGATCCTTAGAAAGATTTGATACTTTTTCGTTAAAATATAAATTCTAGAATTTTCCTTATAAAGTTTTTTCTTGAGTTTAGAACATTCATTCTCAAGAAATTTAGAAAATCTAGACACTTCTTCAAAAGAAGATAAAGTATTATCTTCATCAGAAGAAGATTATTCATCTGATGATTATTAATATTTATCATCAGTATAATTTTCATTCAATGATACGTTAGTGATAGATTCTTCATTATGTACCTTGACCATTATACAATGATTTTAAATGGGTAGTATGTCAAGTAAACCAATATTCTTTTGATCAGAAGATTAAAAATACAAATATTCATCTAAAGAGTCACCCCCACTGGCACTCCAAGTATCATTAGCTTTCAAGAATTCCATAGCTTTATCCTTTTAGTACTTATTTATTTTCCTCTCAAAATTATTTTCCTTTCAATCCTTTTTCTTAATCATAGAACAATATGGTCTTATATAGACTACTCTTTTGAATTCATAGCAAGTGACTTCTAATTATTTCTTATCCTTTCTATCTTTCTTTTTATATCTATACTGAAAATATTTCTTTCCAATTATATTTTTCATCATTCGAACAAGATTAGAAAACTCATTCTTATAATGTTCACTTACAATAGATTTTGGTAGAACATTGGCATTCTTAGACTTGGATCTTATAACCCTTTCAGGTGTCTTGAATTTAGTAGTAGTAAAGGCTACACTTCCATTACTATTATTCTTCTTATTCATGTCATCATCTCTTTTAATTCTTGTATCATGTTGAAAAATATTTCCAAAAAGATCATCAATAGTTATTTGAGATACTTTCCTATTATCATCAATATTTGTTCTATTATATTCACACTCATTAAGCATAATATCAATAATCTTATCCACAAGGGCTTTATCATCAAGACCTTTCTCACCCATAGATTGTAAACTATTTACAATTGTCATAAATCTTTATTGAATGCTACATACTGGTTCTCCATAAGGAAATATAAATCCATGATATTCAGCTCTCAATATATCTCTTCTAGTCTCTATAACTTTGGATATACCAAAATGTGTAACTTTAAGTTTCTTCCAAATACAATTTGTAGCTTCACATGAAGAAATATAACTATATATATTCCGGGTCATGGAACACAACTATGTATTGTATACCTTTTTAATTATTTGATATTATGATTTTTCTTGGTTGCTGAAGGTTTTGACTTCCTTTTCTAAAATCTTGTAATCTCCATTTACCCTGAAAAGTTATCCACTCTATTATTAATAACAAAAGTCTTCATACGATCTCTCCAATAATAATAATCATTACCATCTAATATTGGTGTTCTAGTAGGTTTTAGATTTATTATCAATCAAACTGACATTCATTCAAGCCATTACAATAAGAAAAAATTCTTCCAAAAAAACCTGTTAAAAGAAAAATTTTATAAACAAACATAAAAATCCCTAAGAAAAACTTAAGTAAGAAAAGATAAAGAAAGAAAATAAATCTATAACAATGAAAACTTGAGAAATAAAACTTATATGTGAATATACGTATTTCAGATACTTTCTTTGATAACAATTTTAGGATCGAAATAATGTTTTTAGATGCTCAGTATACAAAAGGGGGGTGAATTGTATGTTTTAAAAAAAATTATCCTTAAGAAAAACTATGTTTAACAAATTTAAACATGGTAAATTCATAATCACTAAAATAATTCAACTAGAAAAACTTGCTAGGTTCCCAAAATATGGTTTCGGTAATGAAACTTAAAGAGATTTTACAAGGAAAAGATTCTACCTTAAACCATATTGAATCAAACTTATCAAAGTATACAAAAGTTTAAGAAAGTATAAGAAAGTTATAATTTTTTCCTTTATCAAAATTCATCGGAAATACACTAGAAACAAAACACTTAACAAGTATATAATATTTTAACCCAAAGAGTATGTTATTCATCAACCTTGGATAAAGGTCCTTTGATTTATACTTTCAAGAAAGTCTATCTTACCCACACCAGGGTTATCCCTCGATAGGAATATTGAAATATGTATTGCTATCCCAACAAGCCCTCGATATTTAAGTTAGTCAGAACCTCTTCCTTCCTAACACCAGATGTCCTCGAACTTTAAATTAGTTGGCACCTATGTCTTCTTATCCCCTAAAGCCCTCAATTGAACTCCGCAAAAATTGGATTTGCACGAAAAATGTTGAACAAGATGTTCAGTACTCACAAGGCATGGGACTTTCTCTCTCTCTTGAAATCACTTCAGCAACATGCAATCTCTAGAGTGATCAAATTATATTGAGCTCATTCAAATGATATCTTATTTACAGGCACATCTCCAACGGTTAGCTCCCTCCTCCAATGGTCATATTTTTCCATGAATCTTATATGGACCTGTACACATGTCACTCAACCAATGGTTAGTTAAAAACAAATTGCAAGAAAAGATTTCATTATAATAACATGTTTAAAGAAAAATGAAAAAACTTAACCAAATATATTTTTCAAAGTCTAAGGAAAAATATAATTTGTAATATAACAAAATAAACATTCAAAGTCTATAATACATGGATATTCAGATTCTAATTTACAAAGAATTTAGAATCATAATTCTATAGAATTTGGAGTCTTAATTCCAATGAATTTGGAATCTATATTCTTAGGAATTTGGCGTCTGAATTCTGAGTAATTTGAAGTTTCAATTCTAAGGAATTTGTAGTTTTAATTTATAGGAATTCAGAGTCTCAATTTTAAGGAAATCAGAGTCTAAATTCTATGGAATTCAGAGTCTTAATTCTAAGGAATTCGGTATTTGAATTCTAAGGAATTCAGAGTATGAATTTAAGATAATTCGGAGTCTGAATTTTAGAGAATTCAGAGTCTAAATTTCATAGAATTCGAAGTCTGAATTTCAGAGAATTTGGAGTCCGGATTTCAGTAAATTAGGACCCTGAATTTCAAAGAATTCAGAACCAGAAAACAGAATACACAATATACAAGTATATATAGGATTTCTATGTTTTATATTTGTAACCAAATTTTAAACGTAGGAATAAAATGAGTTATATTTAGAGATATCATTAAATGAACAATGAAAACAAAGATAAGGATAAAAATTTCCTTAGAGAATGAAATTTTTCCTTATTAAGAAAATTTTTGAAGAAAAATATTTTTCTTTGAGATAAAGTGATTGTTATTTTCAATAAATATAGGAATGTAAAAGTCATAATGAAACCCTATTGACTCAACATTTACATTCTGAAAGATTTGATACATTAAATAGAAGATCGTAACGATCACTATAAAGTAATCATTCATATTTACTTCTTGTTTAAACCATATCCTAACATTAAAGTACCCCTTTACAAAGGGTGAGTACATATGATTTATGTTTTGTTAAAAAAATGATCTCAATAAATTTTTCATACCCAATAAATTTTTTAATATTCAATAAATTTTTTAAGTAAATAAATTTTTAGTACTCAATAAATTTTTCATACTCAAAAAAATTTTCATACTCATATGATCATACTCAAATTTGTATACTCATATATTCATATGCAAATTTTGATACTCAAATGTCTGTACTCAAATTTTCATACCAAACATTTTTCTTAATTATTATTTTTTCATTTTGTTTTAAAAGAACAAAATAATAATAAAAATAGATCTGAATTGATAATTATGAAAGGTAAAATATATTAATTTTCTTTTTCAATTCTATTTTTATTTTTCAGATTTTTTTTAAAAAAATTTATCAACTTCACATTAATAAAATAAATTTTTTAATTTTCTTTTTTTTACCTCAAGACTTAAAAAAATTTAAACCATTGGATCCTTTATGATATAAGCCCTACCGTAGAATCTCAGTGGTCTATTTCCTTTCTCCAATATAAAGGGGTCCCCCTACCCTTCCCACATTGATCTCTCGGTTAGTTTCATTGAAACTTTATCTCTCCTTCAAGTACCAAGACCAAACATTTCTGTACTCAGAATCTTTTCATTATACTCTTGTCTCAGACATCTAAATATTTTCTTACGATGTCTTAGAAAGCAAACGAACATCCAGCTCCAAAATATTTCTCAGAAATGTAATTCTTCAGGGAAAGGATATAAAGTTGAGACTTATATGATAATTATGATTCCTTATTAAAAATAATTATTCAATTCCATTTATTGGAATAATTTGTTTTAGAGAATATCAATACTTACCAGGATTCGATAATTGTCAAAAATGTTAGAAACTTTTATAATCCTGTAAATGTGGATGAATATTTGAATGTTTCTTTTAAAATACATGACAAATGGAACTATCTCTCAACAAAACAAAAATCTCATTTTTTTCATTATTTTATTAGAGGGGGATCCATTTTTTCCAAATCATAAGCTTCTAAATTAGAAATTCAAATTTAACAAAGATAGAGTAGAGAAATCCCTTTTCTATGTAAATGAGGATAAGAGAAAGGTTACCCATTTTTCATCAGACAAAAGTCTCATTTCTTTATGGATATAAGGTTTTATAATTCCCCATAGACATGATAGGGATAATTTAAAAGTCTTATATGTATTCATTATTTATTACTTGGTCAATATGAGGAAGATAAATCTAATGGATTACATTTTCAAATCCATCAATAGTCTTAATTATAATGTAATCAAATTTTACCTCATAATGTTTCTATATATCCTCATTAAGTTTAATGCTCATTGTCTTAAGTATTGTAATTTTATTGTTAATTCAACCCAAAGAAACATAATATTTCATTTGATCAATGATTATACAATTAATATATTCAAGTTATTTTATGATTCTAAAACTAAGAAATTGGCTAATGGTCCTGATGTTGAGCCTTCAAAAGATGTTTATGAAGGAAGTAAATATGATCCAAAACAATCCAAGGTGACTTTTAATCAAAATAAAAAAAATTAAATCTGAGTCCCTAAAAAGGAAGATAAATCTATGTTTGATTAGGTAAAAAAGAATAAATAAAAAATTTATAGTGATGATGTAACTGCTAAGAGGAGAAAGGATCAAACTGAAAGGAAAGAAGGAGAGCCTATATTTGTTCTCAATCTAAATAAATCTATGGCTAAGAAGATTCATATTGAAGAAACCCTCAATGAATAATATAAGAAAATGAAATTAGAAAATAAGAAGGATAATTTTTTAATAAAGAAAAGATTTTTAAAGACGTGGATAATTTCTGTGCCAGAGTAGTGATAATAGAAACTATTGAAGAAAATAATGTTACTTCATCCATCCCAACTAAGGATAATAAAAAAAAGAAGGTCAGTGAGAAATAGGCATCAACAATAGTCTCTTAAGATAAATAAGATATCGAGATAAGATTAATTGATAAGTACTTTGAAAAAGATGATACATATGAGAATGAAGAAGGAAATAGTCAAGAAGAAGGCGATAAAGATAAATCTCAATTAGAAAAAATTCCTATTAGATCTTCAGAAGTTACATCAGAAAGAATTCCTTCTATAATATTTTAATCCTCTAAGAAAGTTTCATTGAAAACCCAAGATGATAATGTTATTTAGATTTCACGAAAAAAATATGATACTACGTGAGATGATAATCATAACCAAAGTAGAAAAGAAGATATTGATGGATTATAGACTACTCTACTATCTGATTACAAAAAATATACTGATTCACATTATAAAATTTCTTTACTGAGAGATACATATGTTGTTCAACCATTGTGGATAACAGAAATATAACTTCCCTATTTTACAAGGAATGAAACAAATATTTATTTGGTTATGGAAACACCAAAAAAGAGGTTAGATTCAATAAAAATTATATGATAGAGGATTATAAACCATGAGGATGATTTCAATGTCTTCAAATAAAGTTCCCTAAGAACATAGAAAGTCTTTCAATAAAGCTGTAAAGTTGTCTTAAAACATCGATGAAATTATTAAGTTACATGAAGAGAATATTGATGATATTAGATAGCTTGTGAATGGAGTGTTGCCTTTCATAATTTTGCGAGTGATACTGCTCGAATGTAGAAAGGTTATAAAACTATAGTTGTTGACCAAAATTATGAGATCAAAGAGAGAAAAAAAATTAATATCATTCAAGAAGAAGTTTTATAGATGATGTTTTATAAGGATTTTATTATTTATTTGAAAAATCAAATTGTTTTGGTGAATGAACTATTTTATTTTAAAAACAAGACAATCAATGACCATTAATAAAATATTCTTCTTCTAGAATAAATGATTCTTACTCATTAATTACAGATAAAATCCTAGTGAGGGAAATTCAGTTCTTTAGAAGTGAATTTTACGTACGTGGAGGCGTTTAATCGTAATCACGACCAATTATTCTCTCAACATGATGAAAAAATTTGGACCCAGTAAGATTTGACTGAAAATTTCATGGATGATAGAAAATAGTTCAAGAAAATGAAGATAGTTGAGTTGGATATATTTAAGAAGTAAAATGAAAAGAAATGAATTTTTTATTTGATCACTCGTTGTATGTTTTGAAACATCAATGGAAAATACATTGAGATCTTTATATATTTTTTATTTAATTTTTTCCATTCTTTTTTATGAATGTTCTTTCAATTATTCTAGATAATCAAATTCTTCAAAACTTTGTTTTTTTTCATAACCCATTTTACATGTTTTAGACGACATTACCTATTCCTTTTTGAAATTCACAAAGAGGGATAATGATTTAAATATGGAGAGATTTATTTAAAAGGGGAACAATTTTTTAAAGGGAGATTGAGATACTTAGGTGGAGAAAAGTTTCCTAAAAATCTAGTGAATATAGTCCTTAGGGGTATTGTTATCCTAAGGGGGAGTTAGCTGTATTAAATAACTTATTTAGAAGAGTTTATAAACTCAATGGTAGATATGTATAAGTGTTACTTCTGAATAAATACTTTTTCCCCAAACTATTTCATACTTAAACTTTACTAAGTAATTTTCTATTTAAGTCTCATGGTTCTTGATTTCCAAAAATGGGTTTTTTGAGTCAAAAGTATCCTTATGAATTATTTATTCCTTTTTTGGAAATAAAAAAATCATTTATAGATACATAATGAATAATTCTTTTTTTATATGTGTTTTAAGAAATTTTTTATACGATTTCATATTTCATTTCATCATTCTTACTCTAAGTACATTGTTTAATAAATGATTTAGTCATTAAATTTTTCATAGAACTCTAGTGATTATAATTTTCATATTACCCAATGTATTAATTGTACCCATTATTGAATTACAGTATTCATTTCATGATTATTATAACAAGACCAGATATGATTTATATCATACACAAAAAATACAATTTCCATCGTACACACTGTCTATTCTTCATAATGAAAATACTTTCCTAATGACATAAATATTATGAACTATTGTAATAGAAATCATTTTTTTTACTTCAATTTATTTTCATGCCTATAAAATATAATCATAATGACATATATTCTTTTAAATAAAAATGATTTCATTATTTATTTATTAATCAAAATGAATTCATGTATTCTATTTCAGTATGACCGTTAGAGTGATAGGTGTCCAAGTCACTCCATGTTCTCAGGATAAAATATTACTGTTTGAGGAAAATATGACCATTAGAACCAACTCCTATGAATACCAGGTCATTTGGATGAGCTTAAAACTTTTTGAGAATGTGTTACTCTATGAGAGCTTCACTAAAATTGCTTTATGCAAAATCTTTAATGTTATCAAGTTGTGAGCATCTTGTTCTACATATTATTAACCATCAACAACTTTTTTGCATCATGTGATACTAATTTTTTCCAAATAGAATAAAGGGATTTGTGGGCGTTCAAGATAGAAGTGCCAATATTTCACAGATAAAGAGCTTCTAAGGCTAGGAAGACAAAAACAATTTATCACCCTCTTGATCAAGGACTTGCATAGATAGAATACACAAGTCGATCATCATATCGAGGTATTACCCTAGTGTTGGTAAAATAAAATTTCTTGAATGTATAAATCAAGGGACATAAATCCAAGGTTATTGGGTACCCTTATCTTTGGGTTAAAATAATTTTACTCATTTACTTGTATGTTTGAATTCCAATTTTCATTAATAGGAAGTGAATTGTTGTACAAATTCATTTTTTATTGTACTCTATTTATCATAATTACTCTGATTATGATAGTTTTGAATATTATAATATTTGGGATTACGATTCTATTTATAAATATGATCAATTAATTTACTCTATATGATTATAATTGTTGTATTGTAGAATCATCATATTTGTTTTACTTTCATTATTGTATACACTGTGATTACAATACTTTGCATGCATATTGATAGTATTATTAATTGATATATGTGGAATACTTATTGTAACCAACTGATTACAATACTATGACCATTAGGCACAAGGCCTTGTCTGGTCATTGTTTAAATACAAAAAATTATAGTGAATAATATTAGTTTAATTCTATTAAACTGAGTATAAAGATAAATGTTTTTAATCATACAATTCACCCCCGTCTTGTATTTTTCATTTGCATATAAATTTGATTCAAGATTTTGATCCTACTGGTTTACCATGATTTTAGGAGAATCCGATGCCGTTTTTGGGTTTTGACTATTCCATGCATGATTTGGTGTTTTAGAACTCTAAAAACACATTTACAGCCATAAAGGGAAAACTGTCATTCAGAATGATGTTTCATTTGTTCTTCCATTTAATAATAAAATCCATGATCTCTTTATCATTATTTAAGTAAAATATAACATTGTTTTTCATGTTTTTATTGTTCTATGAATTTTTAGTGTTTTTAAACACTAAATATGTATTTATAGCCATATCAGGAAAGATGTAATTCAGAATTATATATCGTCATTTCCTACATTTCACAATTTAATATTCATCCATTTTCCCTGGATTTTATAGAAATCCATCATTGTTTGCTTTTTTTGACACCCTAAAATATTTTTTAAAGGATTTTGTATCTTTCTGAAGTGTTTACCAAGTCAAAACTGAACAAACAAGCTCATGTTGTTTTCAAAATTATGGATGGCAATATATAATTTACTTTTGACAATTATGGATCAATAAAACATCAATCCAGCAAAATATTTGATCATTATAACTCAAAATGCATGTTTTAAATATAAAAGCATCATTTTATTTTTTTATTGATGTGTTTTGTGTTCTTTGAAAATTTTATGGGTGTGAAACGATTCTAGGGACATCAAAACAAAAAAACATCTTGAAATAAGAAACATAAAAATTTATAAGTATATTAAAAAAATTACTCATGCCTTTTAAATTAGTTAACAAGGAATTTTAAATTAATATTAACATTACATGAGCATCAAATATCTCATTTTCTGAAGCTATAGGTTTATTCCTCTAATCATTATAATTAATGGAAAATATCACTCTCTCTCAAGAAAATTTCCCAATAATATTTCCATATATTCGAGCAACTTCATTGGAAGGCACTTTGAACTCATCAAATTGAACAATAATATTGATGTACTTCAAGTCCCATACTTCTTCTATAATCATATTTGTATCCCTTAATGGATTTTCTTTATCCGTTGGACAAATCCATTAAAAACTAATAAAGTTCAACATTTTTTTTGAAAAATGACATATATACTAGTAATGATAACCCGAAAATATACCCTAGATAGAGGGGTTGGTAGTTACTCCATTTATAGAGGTTAATCTGGTGGTGGGATACCAATGACCTCTGGGGAAACAGATATCTCACTATAAGTCTCAGGTACAATAGAATCACTAGGATTCACAGAAGATGACGGTAGTGGTGGTGTACTCCAAGTTGTTGATCAGCAAGAATTCTAAATCTTTTTTATTCTCAACACTCGTGTATTTTAAATGGTTAAGGTATATTAAATATATATAAAAATGAAAAATCAAAATCCTTTTACAAAAAAAAGAATGAAAAACTAGTACAATATATATATTTATGAAACACTTATCAATGATATATACATCTTTATCATTGAATTTCAATGGAATATGTTACTTTAATATCCATCTAAACCTTTTATATTCTTTGAAGTTCGAAGGAATATGTCTTTATCATGTATTTTCATTGTAAAAATAGCCAAACGATATTTTCCACTCTCATTTTTCCTCAAACCATGCTTTATATTCATTGAATATAAATCCTTACATGCATTATGGTGATTCATTGATTTACCCTGCTCATTAAGCACTATAAAAATTACATTATCATAAATGTTCTATTCAATATTCATTTTCTCAAGATTATGACATATCAAATTAAACACCCAATAAGGTAGTTTAAAAATTATATTTATTTTATTCCATTTTTCTGTTCTATCTTATTTGGATATTGTACCTCATACCCTTTTCCCCCTTCTTTAAACTAATGAGATTTTCTAAATTCTTCAGTGACATTCATTAAATGTCCTTGGATTTTTGAAATAGATAACACCTTAAATGACTTTATTATTTCAATATATATATTGAATCATGTCTTATTAAACCTGAATTTATGATAAGCATCAAGAAATAAATGATGAAACATAAAACACTATTTTATTCTATGAGGTAATCATTGAGGTTCAAAATCAAAATTACAAACCGGAAAATCCAAACCAGTAAGAGTGTTCGAATCAGATAAATTTATTAATCCAATAAATTTTCTAATTTTAAAAATTAAAGAAGTGAACATTTCAAATTTTATTCTCATTGAATCAATATATGTTTCCACACATTCATCCCATGATTATTACAATTCTTTGATTAGATATTGAAGGTATACTTCAATGCCATTACCAAGAATTTTCTTTATAGGAATAATCATCAAAATTATGAAATAATTATTCTTCATTCACATCCATAAAAGTATATTATAGGGGATAAAAACAACTTTCCAAATACTATAATTAGTACTTAAAGTGCCAAAATGGTTAAATCCATTAGAAGCCAATCGCAAACGTGCATTCTTAGGATCCATAGAAAAATATGTATATAGAGAATCAAACATCTTCCATGATGTTGAAACTTTTGGATGTCTCATAAATTCATCATTATTTTCTTTATCATACAACTTTAGGTCATATGTAGTCTTAGATGAGATTAATAATATTTGAAAGTGTGGTTTCAGAGGAATGTAACACAATACCTTTATTGGAGTTTTCTTATTCTGTTTCTTCGTGGAGTTGAATTGATTTATAATCTCACTATTATTCATTGACTTCCATCTAATTGTATGACATCTTGTGCATACTTATTTATAATAATCATCTCACAAATAATGTATACAATCATTAGAGCATGCATGTATCTTTATATAATCATGTCCAAGTTTGTTGATGACTTTATTCATCTCATACAATGATGTAGGTATCTTAGATTCAATAAATACAACATGAAGAAACTCTAAAATCATAGAAATTACTTTATCAATAATTCCATAGAGACACTTGATATGATACTACATAATTAGTAAATAAAAATTTGAATACTTGGCTCACACTTCAAATAGTTCTTGTTATCTATCTTCAACTAATTCATAAAAATAATTTTTTTAGTCAGTATGTTCTAAGCAAGATAAACCTACTCCAGAACAACTGAAGGTTCTTTTAAAAGATTAAAATCTAGGACATTGTATTCTGTAAAACCAAAAGTGTAATTTAAAAAAAATTTGAACTGAATTCTCCTCTATCGAGTTACTTTGTATTTCGTTGACAGTATTGTCATTGTTTTGACTTTCCAAAATTCTTGATTCACTATTCCAAATCCAAAAAACATAACGAGCAGGAAAGTGTTTCAATGTAAAATTACCATGTAATTCCTCTATATTCAACCATGACATTAATAAATAATCAGGTCATGGAAAATTTATTCTCCCATCCCCTGATCGGTTTTCAATCGCATACTCTAAAAATTCATCCAGACCATTGGCATATCGAGGTGTGATTAGAGATAAATTAATCCAACTTTTATCCATAGGTATGTGATTGTATTCTCCCTATACATTCATATATAAATATAAAAACTTTTAATAAAAAAATCAATATTAAATATCACCCAGCTTCTCCATGATCTTTCTCTTTCTAAACTTATAATATAAAAACTTGAAACAAATAAATTATTATTTCTCAAAAACATATATAAATGGGATGAATCAAATAAAAGATAATTTTTTAGTATACCCTAGTGTAGTAACTAAATAGGAAACATTCTATTGAAAAATTGTCTATATTGATCAATGTCTGGACCATTTACCATGATCTAACTAACATCAAGATCACCCCTTTAAAAATAAGAATGAAAAGTGTACTTTATTTAGATATCCTGATTTTTCATTCATACCCAAAATATTCAACTCTATATGTCTACATTCTATTGAACTGGTTTAGTGTGGATTCATGTTCTTCCAGGAATTATATAAATCAACTCTGTTCATATAACATCAAATTGGATGTTCCTTCAATTTGAGATAAATATAAAATACATGATGTTAACATAAATTTGAATAATATCTATTGTTATTTTCAAATAAATGATAAAAAATTAGTCATTTTAATCAACAAAAAAAACTACACACTATAATTAGATTTATTAAAATCATGTTAGTTAAAATAAAATCAATGAAACTATGTTGGATGTTCCAATTACCTTAATCAATAATTTATTATCATGCATGTAAAACATACCCCTAACTACTCAATAATTATTCAAATAGATTTTATAAAAATAAATGATTCATCACATATGCATAAAACATGAACAATTATAATAAATTTATAAAGGTTCTAATATCTCATTTTCAAGGCCTTTATATTTAGAGACCTTTCTAGGGTTTGTTATTAAACCATTTGTGACCCCAAACCCTACAACCAATTGGTTATGAGTTGGAAAATAGCCTTAATTATGTATATATCAAAAATTGGAGGTTTTAACATATATATAACAATGTCAAATTCATTAATATCAAACAAAAACCACAAAATTATGAATAAACTAGATTCCATAACTAGCATATATCATAATCATTTTTTTAAATTCAATTTAGTATAACCAAAAATAATTATTATTATAACTCCAAACAACTAAGTAAAAAAACCAAATAACACTTTATAAACCAAAATTACATATGTAATTAAGGTCTAATGAATAAAAAAATCAACACTTTTAATATCCCCCATGATTTTCCATATAATGCAAATAAAAAATATAATGAGGGTGAGGATGATGAAATCTTTAGGGGTTATGTGTTTTCATCGAAGAGAGGATCTAACCTAGGTAGAGGGAACTCAGAGGGGGGGGGGGTCTGCATCGTTGTCGAAGAGTGGAATCAAGCCAGTATGAGGGAGGTTGGAGGGGGGGTCACATCACTAGTGAGCTAGCCAAAGAAGTGGTTGGAGGGGGGAGGTTCATGGAGGTTCACGGAGGTTAGGTTCAGAGGATGGGGTTATTGGGGTCAGGGATCACAGGCTTGGGGTCATGGGCTCGGGGTCTCCATCATAGAGAGGAGAGGAGGAGGTCGGGGGAGGTGTGGAGAAGTGTTTGGGGTCACCCATAGAGAGTGGGGGAGGTGAGGGATTAGGGTTTTTAAAAATTTATAGTGAATGTTTAATTGAAACTATCACTGATTGAAAAAATAAAAAAATTATTTTGTTTTACAAAACTTCCTATATATTATATTTTTTTAACCATATTTATTTCATGGTGGTTACTAAAACTGTCACGAATAAACCACCACTAACCATAATTTTTTGTGTTGATATTTGAGGATGTCCTATTTGTTCCTTAGGTATTGCTCGAAAAGGAGGTTGTAAATGTTGATGCGTCATTAGATATTTCGAATGGAACACAATGGGGAGTATGTGCAAAATTAAGGGAAAAGTCCTGGGAAATTTTTTTCCACACCAAAGAAGGATTTTCTGAGGATGATATTATTCTTCCAGGGCTTTAGGATGTGGATAATATAGAAGGGTGACCAATTCTAGTGGACACAAAACAAAGAGTAGGGTGATTGTATCAACATGAAATATTTAATTCTAACAAGAGGCTTCAATTAAAAGAAGATAATAGTTTAAGACTTTATCCATGATTTGGAAAAAATACCTATCAATTTGAAGGAATTATAAATGATAAATAGGATAAAAAGGTAACATATATTTTTTTTGGAAATTATATAGGGAGATTAAATCTAATAGTTTCTTGTTTTATTTCAATAATTTTTTAATTTCCTACAGTTTTTAATGTTTTAGGGTTCTAACATGGAGGTTTCACACTTTTTCCTCAAAAGTGATTTTAAAATAAAAAATCTATTTCCATCCATGTAATGAATTATGAAGACCCTCCCTTGGATCTACTATAAATATAACACATATATCTGTATGAATTAATTATAGTAATTAATTGGATCTTTCTCCCTTAATATAAAAGGGTGATTTAGTCATTTTACCTTGTAAACAAGCATGACATACATCTAGGGTTTTAACTCAGTTGTGTCTAAATACACTTTTTGGTGTAATTTATATAATATCTTCTCATTTACATGACCAAGACTAATATTCCATATGTGGGTGTTGTATAATTCATGTTCACTAATTTTTTCATTGATTTTCATTATTTAGTTTTTGAGTTCATGTATATAAAACCCATTATTAAGATTCTCCATACCATAACACATGTTATCATTATAAAATTGAAAACATCTATTTACAACCATTAAATAAGGTACCATAGTTCCCATAATTGATAATGAGATTATATTTCAAGTTATTGAAGGTAAATAATTATTATTATTCAATAAAATATCCAAACAACGTAGAAAAGTCGAAATATAATATCCTTTTCAAAGGATGATATATTCTCATCATTTGCAGCTCGAAGACCCACTTCTCCCATTCAAATCTTATGAAATATACTTGGTTTATTTATGTAAATAAAATGTGTGAGGCGCATGTTATATCAAATACCCTACTTATAGATAAATATATATTTAATTCAATTACAAAACTACCTAAATTATAAGCATCACCTTTCTTCTTCTTCCTAGCTTTGTAGTTCTTCTTCCAATGGTATTTATTTCCTTAAAGAATATAGATAGCCTCATACTCATTTCCCTCCCTATGTATTTTTGGATTCTTGTATGGATGGTTCATCGGCATCTTTGGTATGGACTTAGCATTATACCCTTTAGCCATTCCCTTCCCCATCTTGTTTACCTTAAGGACTGAAGAATTGGTATTCTTCATATCCTTGTCATCTTGGTGAAATAAATATTCAAAATCTTGGAGTGACTTTTTCATGTTATTCATATTTTAATTAACAATAAGAGTTAAAAATCATGGTGATAAAGTGAATATAATGAGATCTATCCCTAGTTCTTGGTTCATCTTGAATACAAGGGCTATAAATATCTAAATTTACCTAATAATATTGAGTACATGAGGTCCTTCTTGATTTCCTTTTTCTAGTATGCACCAACATAGTGTACTCTATATCTCATAAAATTATTTTATAGCTCTCTCCTGATATAACTATTTTCGATGAGTAGCATCTTGTATGCATCTTCATCCCCATTCATTTTCTAGTATTTAATGGACCAAGATAAAAATATGATTCATTGTATGTTTAGTGAATCATGTATATGATTTTTATAATTGTATTTATCTTCCTTGCATTCTCCTTGAGGAGGACCATCAGGAATTGAGGAATCTGGCACATAAATCTTCCTCTCTTGGCTTCATACAATTCACAACCACCTATACCACTCCTAGAAGTTATGGCCATCTGAGATATTTTCATTACCCAGTTTGGATCACACTGATAATGTTCATGTGTTGTTGGTAATTTCTATTTTATCAAAAAAACAGAAGTTGATACTTTATCTTGATTACCTTTTAGTAATTTGTATTAATTAATTATTAAATCATTAAATGTCTCATAATATTTAATTGAATCTCATTATCCCTCACAACTAGATTTATAATACATTGTCGATTGAGTATCCTAGTGGAAAGGATCCTCGAAAAATCCCCTCATAGTCTAGAAGTTATAGCCATGCCACTACACATAGAGTTCCAAGGTAGGAAATTGTATTTCCAGCTACATTAACTCATGGTTCCTTAATCAATTGAGTAAACTCTCAACCTATCATAACAATAACCTTGATTCCCTCAACACTTTTCAACTAAAGTGATAGCAAGATAGCTATGGATACTCATTTTCTACCAAATTTTGTTAAGTCAACTCATCACTCTCATAAGAACTTTACGGCAGTAGGATGAACCATAAAATATGGAAAACCACCACCATGTGCACCTAGTTTTTTTGAAATTTGAGTGACAAAAGGTTGTATGACATAATATGTCTTTGAGGGTTTTTAAATATTTCTTGATGAATGTAATCCATTCTAATTAAATATGTTCATACTGTGTCTTCGTGCTGAAAAAAAAACATGCATTAATAGAGAAAAATCCATCAGATCATTAAGAATTTTTCTTATTTGTTATATTATATATTCTCACTGTAAACATTCCCATGTATAAAATAATAAACAATGAATAATGGAAATATATTACCGCACTGGTCTTCAACATCTAAAATTGGTTTATCCATTAAAACTTAATAGATCAACCATGACCTGGGGTTATCATACCTAAGATGAGTCTTGACTCATATCACAGATCACCCCTAATCCAGTGTACTAACTTTTCATCTGGAGTGATGCCTCGTATTGGTGGGTTTTTCACCATATAGTGCCCTCGTGAATAATACAAATGTACTCGTACACATGAAAGGGGGTCTTAGGAGTGCAATACATAGGTAGGTAAGAATTGGTGAGCATTCCATTATACATACTGAATTGAAATGATGTTGTATACACAACCATAAAATTATCTAATTATTAAAAAAACAAACACAGGTAATAAATAATTAAATAAAATTAACCCAAATATACATAGGTTTGGTCAGTGTTCAAGACCAGTCAATGGGTAAAATAAAAGTGTGATAAAAATTAATTTCATTAAATATGAAGTTTGAAGTCATTTATATTAGTTAAATGAATTTTTAAAGACAAAGAATTTATTCTCATTCAGTCCCAACATTAATTTTATTTTTATTCCAAAAAATAAATTAATTATTTAATTAATTTAAATCTAAAATTAAATTATGTTTTCATAATATTAAACTATTATAATTCTTCAAATAAAAAATAATTAAATAAATTTTTGATAATATAAATTTTTCTCAACACCGAAATCTCGTCCATGCCCATTGTAGGTTAGATCATAACCCTATAAGCCTTTTTGAGTCGAAAAATCCGTGTAAGGATATTTTGGGTCTATAGGACCTTCTGTGATCCGTTAGAGGTCAATTTGACTCATTGAGACCCATTTAGGGGTAGGCCGGGTCCAACATGACATGAGGATGGTTTAGGGAATTAGGGCTGGGGTCACCTCACGGCTGCAGCGACGAACATCGGTTGTTGGGAGCTGTGATGAATAGGGTTGAGGGGTGGCTCTTCGGTATTAAATTCGGTATTAAGGACCTTGGAATTTGAATGGATTATGACCAGTGGTAGGCGATTCCAGTTTCAGATGATGTTGGAGAGGAGGTTGGCCAACGTAGTGATGGAGTCCAAACTAGGGGACGGTGGTCGTCTCGTACGCTGACCAGGTGAGATTAGTCGAGATTGGCCAGCTTAGGGCAGTGGCTCAAAGCGGCCTACAGATGGTGTAATTTGTTCAGATAGAGTTGTGGTGGTGGGTGTCTATCTCATGAAAAGGGTCACCAGAAATTGGATTGGCCAAGGCATAATGGAACAACGAGCAGTTAAAGACTGTGTGGTGACTAGGTATTGGCGCACAGGGACAGGTAGTGGTACAGAGGGACAAATAGTGGCAGCGTCATGCTAGCCTAGATGAGGGAGACTGTGAAACAAAGGATGGTGGAATAAATATGGGAGAGACAAAGGGGGTTCATGCATTCCCTTGAAGAAGACCCCTACCTCTTTTTTATTTTAAAATTAAAATTTTTTCCCTTGTTTTGATTTTGACTAAAATAGACACCCTTTTGTTAGTTTATTTTTCAATCATCAAAGCCCACCCACCCTTAATTTCATCTTTTGTTTTACTCTGAAATTCAAAAATCATGTGTTTTAGGAAATTTGATTTTTTTTTATTCCAAAGATGATGGATGTTTGGGATCACTGGTTATAGGACTTCGGGTCGTTGCATTCTGGATGGACTTGGATAGAATATATTCGGGTCACCTAAACAAATTGTTATTCATCAACGCACAGGTGTAAAACAAAAAATATATATATATAATATGTTGTTTAATTTTAATACCCAAAAAATCAAAGAAAATTTATATTATAAAATTACTGATAGTCATAACTTGTCCATCCAATATCAGATCAATGCGTGTTTTTTTGTACCAAATTAAAACTCTCTTCTTAGATTTAGAGGAAAAAAACATTTCTGGACTCAGAAAAGCCATGTGATTTTTCTAATACCAATTTATGGTATTGGGGTGTGTAGAAAAAGATATTGGGCAGGGGTTTGAATTTTTTTATCATTGGAGTAGAGAAACCTGTAGTCTCTAGTTATTTGAGCCCTGATAGAGGTCTGAGGATCTCTTGTAAATTATTGTAGCACAAAATTAAACATGAATGGTTACCTCATCTGATCTCATGAATGTTCGACTATAGATCATCACAAGTTACTATTTCATGAATTATCTAAATTTGAACCCCTCTAGATCATCCACACATGATTTTATAATCCTCGTGTGCTCTATTCGTCAAAATTTAGGTGTTAGTTCAGAGTTTCGATGATTCCTTCGACGTCGCGATGATCACCTTGATCTTGTGCCTTCGGTCTGCAAACACATTCTTGGATCACTCACTGGGATAAAAAATTTCTCTGTCTATGATGAATGATGAGATCTTAATTTGTTGGAATGAACCATGAAATAGAAAATGAACCCCAACAGGATGTTAGAAATACCCAGATTAGGTTCCCCAACCAACGTATATTTAATATCCACTAAATAAGAAATAAACAAATTGTTATGATGAACTAATTCCACCACAAATATTAATTATATTTTATCACCAATTTATAATATATATTAAATATATTACATGATTAACCTAATTCATTAAATTGAAACCCAATTCCCGCTAATATTAAATCAACCTTGAATATTAAAATAATATTCATTCAAAAAATATTATTCCATTATTTACTTAAACACTTTTAAATAATTTCAATAATTAAATTCAATTCAATTATTCTATACTCCAATAATAAAGAATTTATTTATTCATCGGTGATCGATATTACATGGACAACTCTCATACCTCGTGGTGGGGACCACCATGTCCTATATACCCTTTCACCAGAATATGGAATATTTTTTTAACCCGCTACTGTGTGTGACCATCCAATCCCTTATCTCGCTAGTAGTAAATAGCTATTCACATATGAGGAGAAAAATATAGCAACCCATCAAGGCCCCTAACTAGATAATGAATAGTCATAGCAATAATAACCAACCTAAAAACAGGCACCATGTAATATAATCACTTTTTCATATGATATCTCATTAAGCAAGGAAAACACTTATTTTATTATTCATCCTACCTTTTTAATTCATTGATCTAATTGGATGGACTTACCTTCGACTACCATGGAAATGGATTTATTAAGGTAATACCATCTTGGTCGACTATTCCCAATATATCACTTCCCCAACTCAAAAGCGACAAATTCTTTCTTGATCATTAAACTAATGTAATACCACCAATTTTGTGCCCAACACAAGCTACCTCACCATGAATTCAATGTCATTAATTTTTTCTTGCATCAAAGTATGAGATCAAATGGAACATATTGATAATGATCTCAACTTAGGAGACCAATACACATGTTCATTGATAAGAACAACCAATGAAACTGAAACACATGTGGTGTTATTATTGGAGGATATGTTCCCATAATCTCAACTATTAGAGATCACCATGTGTGAATATCACGAGAAGTAGTGTTAATGCTTATGACACCCCTATCACATGATAGTCACAAATCATCTATGTCCTATTAGTATGATGTATATAAACCAGAAGGCAATAAATTAAGATGATTTTCATGGTATCTCTTGGTTCTCATTGTATCCTAGGTACTATTATACCCTTTTGATATGAAATTTAATCTATAGATGTTACCACAAATATAGTTTGTGCATGAGTATCAACACTATTCTGGTAAGATAATCACATGTATATATATAACTACATACATGTAATGGTAATCAATGTACATACATAAGTTGGATTTTGGGTACCCACTATTAATATAAATAATCCATGAAATCCTCTAGAATTTGATTCACCATATCCTAAAAAATATCCATCATACATCACTAGAATGTAGTGGGAGCATTTTACATTCCAAAAGACATGCGATGATAGATAAATTTTTCATACGGGTACAAACAGGTTCCCTTTTCCTGATCTTATGGAGTAATCAAAATATGATTATATCAATAATATCCATCTAGGAAATAGTAGTAATCATGCTCTGATATATTTTTTTATCTGATCTATGAATGTAAGTGAAAATCATCCCTTCCATGTGGTATCATTTAACTTTCAATAATTTACACACAATGTCCATCTCGAACTTTTCCTGATATATGTAATCTCATTCTTTTCATTTGAAATTCCCATTATTTCTACCTTTCTTGGAACCACATGAAAAGGACTCACCCATGAGTTATCAGAAATTTTATATATGATTCCATCATCTAGTAACATGATACCCTCCTTTTTAACCAATTCTTTAATGTGAAGGTTTAGCCTTCACTGTAGTTTCCTTGATGATCTAACACCATCTTCTAAAAGGACCTTGTGAATATAAATTCCTAAGGTAATTCGTTTAAGATCATCAATTGTCCATATGATGTCATGCTTCCATATTTTTATAACTTTTCACAATTCAAAATCTTGGTCAGTTGTAAAGGATTAATTCTTGATGTCCAAAAATGTTTCATTATTTCCAAGACAAATGAACATTAATAATGAGGTAATGGGATTTAATTATAGCTTAGGTTTCTTCAATATTGATGGAACTAAAGGTTCATTTTTATACCGGTCTAAGTTATAATAAATTAATTATAATTTATAATAATTACTACCTTGTATAAAAATATACTACACCTCTTATGGTTCTAAAATGTGTTAATCATTTTCATCACTTTTATCTTCTAAATGTTACTTAATTAATATATCAATTTCACTAAATTCCATATAATTTTAAAATATAGAAATTTCACCAGATCTTTCAAAATATCTAAGAGATGATTACTTGATATCCTAGAGTAGGTTATATAAAAAAATTCATCACCTACATGAAAAATAATTTATCCTTGATGGAAATTAATAAAAAAATTATTGTTTTTAGGAAAGGTCTTCCCAAGATCAGTGACACCTTTCCATCCTTATCAATATTAATAAAAATAAAGTTAGCAGAAAGGATAAACATTCTAACATTCACCAAAACATCCTCTGAGAGTACTATGTGATACTAGATAGATCAATCATCTAATTGTAGTGCCACTTGAGTTGTTATATCTAATATCAATTTCCAGAAAACCACATATGGAATCAAGTAAACACTAGATCCAAGATCACAAATCGACTTACCAAATTTAATTTTCCTGATATTTAATAAGATAGAAAAACTTTCAGGATCTTGATGTTTTGGGGGAATTTCACATTGAACAAATACTAAACATTCATTTATGGGAAAAAATATCCGTCATGAACTTTGTATATGTTGATATTTGAGTAAATTCCTTTTTGAACAGAATATTAATTAAAAGCTTAAAAAAATACCATGAACTTCAAGAAATTTATGTCTAATTTAAACTACTTCATCCAATCTAGAAATTTTAGAGGTTGTATATGTGGTTTCAAGTCATCCTTTTCTTTTTCATATGCTCATTCCTTACCTTTTTATTTTTCTTTTTCTGATGACAGAACATAAGGTTCAACAGCTTGTTTCATTAATTTTAAAGGTTCATATTTCTTCTCTTCCTCAACCACTCTTTTTATTATTATGTATGGTTGAGAAAGTTCTTTTCCACTCATCAAGTTCCAAGCCTTTGAATGCTCTGGATGATATTTCTCTATATTACACAGTATTATTCTAGGTAGTTTTGTTGTTGGAATATTAGAAAGCTATCTAATATATTTTTCAAGGATTTGAATTGTAGCCTCATGGTTTTGAAACCCAATCTTAGTTATGGTAATAAGATTAGAATTTTTCACTTTAATATTAGGCTTTCTCTCATGTTGTGGTTTGGCATAAATTTTAATTATCATTGATGAGGGGTTGTACCAAATGAGGATTTTTGTGACCATGTTAGTGGAATGAACCATTATGGTACTGATTTCCTTTTTTTCTTCTACTATGGATGTAGAACATTATATTGAGGTTGACCTTACCTGGGCTATCTTTGTTTTTTTATTACTAATATTTTTATTTTTGTCCATTCAACCCAAATTTGAGTTATCCCTCCGAAATGGATTCTAGTGGGGTAAAAATAATTCCCATAAATTTATTGAGATGTATATTACCTTATTAGTAGATTTACTGGAAACTGTTCTTGGAAAAATTCCCAAATAATGGTTGTCACCAAAATCATAATAGGATGGATGTTTCATGGATTTAAATTTATTACTTTTACTGAGATGTATTGCATCAATCTCCATTGACATTGTATCCAGCTTGATATCCAACATTATAATTGAATCAATGTCATGCACAAACCACCTTTTAGGGTGCCTCATTCAAAATTCCATTAAAAGATATTTTTTACATATCCTTAAGTAATTCAAAAAATTACATGAGATATTTTATCATTATTTTCCCTGTATTTTTTGCCTCTACTATAGATTTTGTTCTTATGGTGAGTCCTCCATATAAATTTTATAATTTCACCCACAAAAGAGGTCCACAGTGAGGAAACCTTCCCAAAATATCCTTGAATTGTTACTATGATTCATTAATAGGCTCACTCTTATGTTGGTGGAAATAGTAGATCTCATTTAATATCATTACCATATTGGATGGTGGAAAATAATTTGCCAATAATGACTGAGCCAAGGATTCCAATGTAGGAATTGAATGTTATGTCAACCCTTTGATCCAATCCTTGGCCATATACCTCAATGAGAATAAGAATAGGTGAAGCCTTATTGCATCTTTTGATACTCCATTATAAATAAAAGTGTCATATATCTCTATGAAATTTGAAAGATGTGCAATGGGATATTTACTCAATAAACCTAAAAACTAAACTATATTTTGAATAAGTAGCATGATAGTAGGTTCATTCTTGATTATTGTGCTTGTATTGGAGGATGAAAATTGCATGTTTCTTCCAAATGGATTGATGGAAGACCATATTCCATAAGAGCATATTAGGATAAAAACTATACTTGGTGAGATTTTGGCATATTATCCTACTCTTGTTTAACAAACATTGACGCATATTAAACTGGTAGTTGGTGATATTGTGGAATGTATTACTAATTCACTAGAGCATGATACCGTTGTTGTTTTTATGCACAAAACTTGGCATATATTAAGCTGGTGGTTGATGATTTTTTGGTACATAATCTATAAATGGTGGTGAATATTGATTTTTTTCAATCATGGGTACAAGTGATTAGTTATTACCTCCTTTGAGTATGAAATGTTTTTCAACTCCATGGACAACAGTTTGGTCTTCCACTTCTATGTTCAGCATGGGATTATTTCAGGCATGATCTCCCATGAGTTCTCATCATCTCCTTGATAGCTTACTTTTTATTTGATGATCAAAGAAATGGGATCTAATATTTCTTGGCACTCATAGAAGGAGTGAGATTATGACCCATGAAACTATGTACCAATACAATAAGAAGCAACAAACTAATCATAAAAGGGGAGAAATAAAAAAAATAGAAATTTTTTATGAAAGTCATTTTGATAATTGTTTATTTTTAATTTTGAATTAATCATCATAAACTCATATTGAAAAACTATATATTCATGTGTCCCCAACAATGCTGCTAAACTTTTATGTCAATTAGACTGAATGATTACTTTCAGTAGTCTAAATTGAATTTCTCCAAACTCTGCAATTTTATAGTGATAGTATGGGGTCAATCCTCAAGGAAACTTTTTTACTTATCAATTTAAGTACTCAATTAGCTAATTAAAGATCATATTCCATAGAAATTAAATTCATTTTATGATATTTTTTATGTAATGATCATGTAAATTGTTGAATAGATTCTAAATCCTTAAAATGATTTATGTCCCTATAAATAGAATACTCACAAAAATAGACATTAAGACATGATAATGGTAGTGTGTCGAGGTTATAGCCATCAATGGATAATTTTATAATTGATATAATATTAAGTGATAAATGCTTCACAATTAATTATCATTGTCAAGATTCAAATATTTAAACCTTTTCCTAGAAGTTCTTCATTAAATATATCAGAGTTAATTTCATGGCCTAATAATTATTTAAAAAAATCAGAATTTAAAATTCCAAAAGTTTTTAAGATTACACCTAATGGTAATATGTGGAATCATTAAAATCCATTTAGGTATTCTTAGATGTTCTTTTTGATTCGATATGACATATGCAATTAATTAAAGAAAAAAGGCATGAAGATATTGTATGTAAAATGTAAGAAGTTACATAAACACAAAAAAATCAATCATCTAACAACACTCCAATGCGACCCAAAACACCAATGCAGATGATACATAACCACTCATAATGTAAATTTTGAAGAACAAGAACCTAATGCCAATGGTGTTCATTACAGAAAGGGTGAGAATAAGTAATTACCATCCACCTCTATGATAAATGATAAAAAAACTTCATATTGAGGTTTTCAAGATCCCCTTTCATCCAACATTATTTTCCCCTAGATGATATATACCCCCTAATATGGTCAAAGACCTTTTATCAAGCAACCTCTCTTATATCCCAGTGGTTAGGGGTAATAAACCAGAGTAAAAGGGTTGTTATGGGGGTAGATGGAAGTTATGTGGTTTTCTATAGATTGCTTCATGGTTAAGTAAAAAAGTTAATTAAATCATGAACTAACCATGAATGCTGATTTTTTTCATCAACATTGAGTCACAAAATTTGGTAAAATTTTGTATGATATAGTTAACTATGTGCATAGTTATGTCTCCTCTGGATCTATCTCACATTGTATGAGGGATTGACCCAATGGTCTGAATAACCATGAAGATACTGTGAAATCATCATTGTCTCTAGATTTCATGGCCTGCATGGTTTTCTGGAAGTGGAATACGGTTTGGATGGATTATTAGAAACTATCTACCACAGAAAATGGGACTATATGCTTCTGATTTTCCATTGAAATTCCTAGTTCATACCAAATCTCATTAGTTTTTCATTGTAAACCAAATTTTTATCTAAAAAAATAGATATGATCCATATATGATGTGATGTACAAAAAAATACCATTTTCAAGGTAAGAAAACAAAAAACACCCTATACACCTAGTGCCTCAATGGGAACCACATAGTTTCCCCTAACCATGTTGGGTGGTCATGTGACACCTAAAAACTAAAAAATAAATAAATAGAATTATAAATAACCATCATAAAACTTAAGGTAATGGTCAAAAATTAAAAAATAAAATATAATAATGAATAATTTGAATGTTTGGGTGTGAAAATTCTCACCACCATAACACTTTCTACCCCCAGAAATCCATCGAGACCCAGAGGAAAACTCAAGGAGGATATTAATCATAAAGGGAGATCACAACATGATCTCTAAGATATCTTAAACCAAATAATATCCCCCAAATTCCCAGAAAATGTAAATCCACATAAACTAAATCACACCCAAATATTGATGGAAATAACAAAGGATGAATACAAATAGTGGGTCTTACCACAATTTAAGAACTCAACTAGAATGGTGTTTCAATATTATAAAAGTGAATCATTTTATAAATATAACCACAGACCTGAACCTGATCATCCAATAATGTAACCAAAATGAAAATATCACTCTAGGAAACTCCCTAGAATTCATGGGTTCAAATACTTACTCTCTAAAAGTTCATATATGATTTAAGTATCCCAAAAATAAAACACAAGCTCAAGACAATGATAAAATCTCAAAATAAACACTATTGAGTCACCCACCAATATCCTCTAACCAGAAATGAAAAGGTAAGAGGAATAAAAAATGATAATTCATCTTCAAATGATAGAGGTCAAAACTTGGGATTAAAAATAAATAAATGGTAACCTAGGACCTCTGGCCCAGAACATTGATCAAAGAGATCCCATCAAGATAAATGGATACCAGTAAATGTGTAATATCAACTAGTTTACCTCCATCCTAGTTACATGAAGTACATTTCCAAGGTGTTTTCCATGTTTAAAGAACCCAAATAAGCCTCACCAATCATGTCCATGCACAAGACTCCAAAGGGACCTATCTACTCCAACGAGCCACAATAGAAACCCAAAAACAACACATTTCACAAAGAACGACTGAAAATCGAAGGAGTCAAGCTAGAAAAATAATTAACTCAATGAATCATTTGACTATAACCCCCAAAAGTGATAATTCCATGAACATGAAAACACTCAAGGCCTTTCACTACCAAAAACTATAATTTAGCGACATTCTTTTAAAACATTACTAATTTTTAAATTTAGCAAACTTTTTTAGGAAACATCACTAATTTAGGGGTGTTTCCAGAAACAATGCTTATTTAGTGACATTTCCAAAAAAACATGTTGCCACTTTCATGATGTTTCCAAAAATAAATGTAGTTAATTTGGTAATATTACCTGAAAAACATCGCAAAATTGGCGATGTTTGCCAAAAACATCGCAAAAATAGGGAAGTTTTCAGAAAATGATGCAAATTTAACAATGTTTTTAAGGAAGCGTCATGAATTTAGCGATGTTTTTCTGGACACATCACTAAATTAGAGACGTTTTTTAGAAAATGTTGCTAAAAAGTATATATATTTATATAGCTCATTTCCACACATCGATATAAATATATATTTAGATATATATATATTAATATAAAATTACAAATAAACACATATATATATATATAATATATATATATATAAACACACATATATATATATATATATAATTATGTTTATAAATTTATATATAAAAACAGAAATATATTTTTTATTTTGTCACATTTTAAAAAAAATGTGGATATTTTAGTAACATTTCTACCACTGTTTTAAAATGTGCAAAATTATATATATATATATATATATTTATAATTATAATTATATATCTATATACATAAATATATTTATACACACATGCACAAATATAAACATATATATATACATAATATATATATATATAATATAAACATATATTTCAAAAAAAACATATGATATATATATTTATGCAGGTTGTGGACAATTACCCTTTATAAATAGGGATGATTTCCTTACTTGAGAGCCTGCTCACAATGGTATTTTGGATTCCCAAAACTTCTATAATCATTGTTTCACTAACTCTGGCCCCATTTTCTCATGGTTGATGTTTTTTGAAAAACCTTGTATTTAACCTTCAAGGATTAACCTTATCTGGCGCATTGCCCATAAACGTATTCCTATAGAGGTTTGTCTTCAGTCTTTTGGTGTCCAACTATGCTCTAAATGTAAATTATGCCATCAACACAGGGATTGACCCAATCATCTTTTCTTATCTTGTGCTACAACCTCTACTCTTTGGAATTATGTTACTGACCTATTTGACTGCAGATGGTTATCCTCTGACTCTATATGATATCAGCTAAAACATTGTATGGAACTTGAATCTTCTCAAAAAATCAAGAACCTCTTCCTTTCTGTTGTTCCTAAGCTTCTACATGTGATCTGGTATGATAGAAATGAAATTATTCACAAAAATTACTCATTTAATCTTAATGCAGGTCGGAGGAGGATCTTTATTTCCATTAGGGAAACAACCATGCTTCAGAAAGCCCACTACGACAATTCGGTTGGGGACTTTGTGATACTCCAACGTCAAAAAATCAATGGTGTTTACACTAAACTGAAGCATTATCTCAAGGTTTTTTAGCAATATCCGACTCCTGGATGGATCAAGATCAACATTGATAGAGCTTCCAGAGGAAACCCGAGTCTTGTGGGATGTGGGGCCATTTTCATAGATTATCTCAGTCGATGTCACGGATGCTTCTTTGGGAGCTGTGGCAATGCCACTGCTCTTGAAGTAGAAATGATGGCGGTGATTCAGGCCATTATTTTTGTCAAGCTAAAAGTATGGAATAACATCTGGATAGAAAGTGACTCAACCACCATTGTGTATGATATTTGAAATGGGGTGATCCACCTTTCTTGGCCTCTCACTGCTCGTTGGATGAACTGCCTCAATTCTCTTCTTGAAATCAGATACATTTCCACCTATACGAATCGAGAAGAAAACATGGTGGCAGATGGCCTTGCCAATAAAGGAGTCAACCAAGCTATGACATGGAGTGATCCATTACCGGTTGATCTTCTCCCTCACTTAGTAAAAGAATGTAATAATATTCCATCATTCCGATTCAAGTAACCCATCTCTCTCTTTTTAAAAAAATCTTCATCTTTTTAAAAAAATATAAATATAAATATATATATAATATAAACATAGAATATAAACATAAAATATTAACATACAATATAAAAATAAAATATAAACATATATATAATATAAAATATAATCATATAGATATATAAACATATACATCTAAAACATAAACATATATTTATTTATTATAAAATATAAACATATATATATAATATAAACTTATATATATATAAAAATATAAAATATAAACATATAAACATATATATGTATCTATATTAATATATAAAATTATATATATATATACATAATATATTAATTGTTTAAATACTGACACACATATATATAAACATATATAAAGGCCGATAGGTATATTTAGATATATATATATATATAAACAGAGACACATATATATAAACATATATGTATATATAAACACACATGCACATATGTATAAATATATATATACATCTATGTATATATAAAAACCCACATATATTATAACTTTAGTCACACTTTTAAGAAAACGTGTATATTTTAGCTACATTTTTACCAATGTTTAAAAATGTGGCTAATTATATATATATATATATATTTATTTATTTATTTATACACACACACACACATTTAAATTGATATGTATATATATAAAAACATATATATATATATATATATATATATTAATATAAACATATATATATAATAAATTTAAACACACACACATATACGTATAAACATAATATATATATATATTAATCTATTTATAATATAAATACATATTATTAATTTTTATATATTGAAATCTATTTACATATATATATAACATAATTCAATTTTTAAATAAATAGTTTAATAGGTTAGTTGGTAACACATTTTTGTTTGATGCTTGGTGGGTTTTCAATTCGTACGAGCATATATCGTGGCATTCTAGAGTGAGTTGGAATGTACATAGAGATGGGGGAGGTGAGGTGTATCGACGTGGGTGTAGGAAATAATGGGATGGGAGTCTTCAGGTGTATCAAGGGTGAGGGTTGGGTACTTTTTTAAAAGATACCAATGTTTTGAGAAAACAATGTCAATATTATATTTTCTCCCCATAAAAAATTAAATATTTAAAAAATAAATTATAAAATTCCAAAAACAAAATACTGACGATTATTAGAAATGTTGGAAAATGAGACATCGGTAAATGGGGAGTCACGAAATAATGACATTTAAAAACACCTCTAATTTAGCGACATTTTTAAAAACTTTGATAAATAAATTAGCAAAGTTTTAAAATATCTCTAATGTACAAAAAAAGTTGCTAATTAGTATTTTTATAGTGTTTCTTATAAGAATTCATATAAATAATAGATATTTCACTATACACTATCAGTCACATACTGAAAATAATAATCACCATTATCCAAAATTATACTAATTCAAGATAATAACTCATAAAAACCAATTGTTAACACCACCTAAGATAATGACAACATCAAGAAAATCAAAACCTACATCTTTTAACCGTTTCAAAATCACAACCATGAGTTTTGAAATCTTAAAAGATCCATTTGAAAATATATTGTAAACCCCACATGCCCATCATAAAAAATACTTCGGATTTTCTAAGAACCCAATTCATTTTGAATTTATTTAAGAAATTTCCTTTATTAACTTGAAAACAAATTTTCCCTAACATAAAACCATGTTCTCTGAGAAAAATGATCACTAAACACATTCGTAATTCATTTTCCAATCATAATTTCCCTTTTAATAAATTCAAAACAAACCTTCACTTAAATAACTTCATAAAAATATTCTACTTGGAGCTAACTTCTTTGTATATATTATATCTAATTGAATAAAAATTATATAGGATGAAGGAAGAAGATATAGGAATTAGAGAAAGACATAAGACACTAGAGAGATCCCCTAGATTCTACCACCCAATCCAAAAGGTAGAAAATACCATAATAGAATTATTCATCACTACTTCACTCCCTCTAGTATTTCCTATTTTGACAACCTTATCTCCCCCCAATGTTGGATAACAGCTTACACCCAGATAGGATAGTTTTACCCCTTGTAGGTAATTCTTTCACATGGATAATCTTGGACAACACATACAAATTACCACATGTTTGATCATTAATTTAAAGATAAATTGAGTTTAAAAACTGAATAGCATGTTTAGAAGTATAACACTTCTCTCTAATAGAGACCCAAATATCTTTCAGATCTTATAATTTATTTATTTTTGTTCTTGTAGTATATGAAAAAGGTTATTCTTCCATAAAAAACATGACCATCATGGTGTCATGGGTGATTATTTTGGGAAAAAATTTACTTACCCCTCTATGAAGTTAGTGGACACTTAATTTTTCATGGATAACATAAAAACATCACTTACTAAATGATAATATAGTCCAATAACTTCTTTTTTTGGTCCCCTTATTTGTACTTTTTCCCAAGGCATTCTGGCGCGTAAAGAACTCTTACTCATTTACTTATCAAGACAATTTTTATTTGTATAAATTGGTTCGACCCTACAATTTTTCACCATGGTATTGGTAAAATTGTCATGTGAATGTCTTGTTTTGTTTTTTATTTATTATTCTTATAGTCCTACTCAAGAAGCCTTATTCTAATCAAGTATCCATATTTCTTAGAGTACTCACACTAACATCATTAGATCCTAATAAGGTAATAATACTATTTTGAATTTCTAAATTTGCATATTAGATTTCTAGGAACATCCATTTTCTATGTATCTCCATTTAAATTTTCTAGTTTTTCCTAGGATCACAACCATCAATTTCTACACCTCTATTTTTTAGATATAAATAGAGGAAATGTGAAACTAAAATTTTGTGTGATGATTTTATATGTCCTTATTTTTGAATAAATCATTCATCACTTTTAGTATCCATCCATTTTTGTAGCATAATTTAAAGTGTGTTCCCATGGTTGTTGCCTTTCCAGATCTAATCATTGGCCTTCTGATGACGAATTATCTGTATGACTGATAGGAAGGTGTGGTGACTATCTATATTCACTAATAATCCTATACTTCAGTTGGAAGAACTCTAAAACTTAATATCTCATCATCATATAGAAAATGATCATCATGCATCTGCTATGGATTCTTTCCAACTAGCATTTGTAATAACTGTTACATATTGAACTCATTCTCTCCCAATATTTTCTTCACTTTCCTAATAATTATAATATTTCTTACACTTAAAACATGATAAATATTGGACTTCCTAGGTACTATACCATTTCCTAGGTTTGGTCATGTCATGTAGCTTTAAATGGAAGCATGATAGAATTTATCATGACTATTGGTATCCATGTGGTGCCTTATGGATGGCATAATTTTGATATCTCACCATGAGTATTTCCAAGAGTATTATCCATTCTCTTATATATATTTTGAACTTTCAGGTCACTAAGTCACTCTATTAAGTCTTAATTGAACAATAACCGTGATAAATATTTATTTAACTCCCTCACAACATTAAACCAATATATAGTGTCTCACACCAAAAAAAACTGACAAATAGGCAACCATAATTATTTAATATTTTATATAATGATGATATATATTTATTCACATGGGACAAATCCTTGAGTATCATTCCATTCAAAAATAATAAAAACTGCTCCTATATAAATCATATTTAAATTCTATGAATTATCATCCATATAAAATTTCAAGGTTATAATCTCATCCTTTGTCTCCCTAGTGTTGAGTTCCCCTGATCATTCTCCAAACCCATCAATGACCAGATTCACCCACATTGTTGGTTTGATTAAATATGGAATGAGGGTATGAATATTCCTTTCAAAATACCTTTTATGATGTCAAACTAATTTTATAGAATGGGAAAAATAAGTGAAAATAATATTTAAGAACAAGTATAAAAATTATAATTGGATGAAAGTAAATAAATAATATAATAAATTGGAAATAAAAAAATTACAATGCACAATATGTAAATGAATTAAAAAATAGTCCACTAAGAGATCCCTAAGTATCCTCCCATTAAGTAACCTTGAGAGGTTTTGGTTTAAAGATTGTATTATAATGGTTGTAGCAGGAAACACAAAAATTTATTTTTTTAGTTGTAGTAAGAAAACCCTTATAAGATGTGAGAAATGTGGTTTAGTGGTTATAACAATAAATCCCAAACATAAATAGCCTTTTAATTGTTGTGGCTGGGAACCCAATCTCCCTTTCTTTAAAGGCCAAGCAATAACCAAACCAATTACATTAATAACGAAAAGAAAATAAAATAGAATTTATATATGAAATCCCAATTAAACACACTCACAATTCTTTAAAAAGTGAAAATAAGAAAATAATTAGAGAAGGTGGGACGATTATAAGAGAGCATAAGAAAAAGAGTAATTTGACATAATTTGTATCTATAATTGATCTTTAAGGAAATATTTAGCTTATAGGAACCCTTGAAGCTATATTTATAACCTCCCATGGATTTAATAATGTTATAGATGTATTGGGGGTTATAGAGATCCATTATAAGGCAAATTAAGGTGATCGAGACCCACTATAAGGGATACATTTTTTGTGTTTGTCTAGGTGCCACCGGGTACCGAGTGGGTTCCATTGGTTAGCTGATGGAGAATGAACATAAAATAAACTAGTTAATATTAATATAAATAATTTTCATGTTTTTATAAAATATATTTTATATAATTATATTCATTGTAATAATATTATATTATTTTTCGATCAAAAAGGAAAATGATTTATTTCTACCCAAACATGGGTTTTATAAATTAGATTGTTTTAATTAAAAGATTTATTTCCAAATTATAGTAATTTAATTAGAAAAATCGAATTTTATTTTTGAATTCATACTTTAAAAATTATCTTAGGATTAATTTTTAAAAATTTTATTAAAAGATTGAATTTTCATTTAATAGTGAAAAATACATATTTTCAATGAAAACTAAATTTTGATTTAAAGTACTTACAAAGTAAAATTTTGTTTTGGATTAGCCTTAAAATTTTATTTTTTTATTTTTTATTTTACATTCTCTTATTAAGGTATTGTAAAATTATTTTATAGATGCATTTAGTATAAAAATGTTTTTTACTTAAAAGAAATGTTTCTGATAAACTGGTTTTGATAAATTTTGTTAGTTTAATTATAAATTAAATTATTCCTCATATTTTCTCGATATTAAAAAAATTGATTAAATATTTAGAATCATTATTTCTAGATTTATAAAATATATCCATTTTAGTTTTGGTCATTATAAATAGTAATTGTAGTAATTTTTGTTACGACGGTAAAGGATGAATCAAGTAAATAAGGGTTAAAAGTAATACGATAAGGACTAGAAACTTACCCTAAATTCATTAATTTTATTTTAAAAGTAAATTTAATCCATAATAATCATAAATTATTCTATTTTACCTTTTTTCCATTTTTATGGGATTGTCACCTTTATAATATTTTATATAAGAAAATTCAAAATATCATAATCTTGGATTTTGATAATTATAGTATTTTTAAAATGGAGATAAACAGATGATATGATAGGTAATTAATACTAATATTAAATATAAATAATTTATATTCATCATTTAAATTTATTTTTAATTGTTAATGAAGATATAATTACCTTAAATGCTTAAACAACATTGATGGAATACTTACTCAATTAATGGAAAATACAATAAATGATGTTAAAAATATTAAAAGTAGCATAATGTGAAATATTTAATTTCACAGATGAATTATATATTTAAAAATGATATATTTAATATGTATTTGGACCTTTTATTCTAATTCCTATGTTTTATGAATGTTATAAAATCAAATAAAATGTATAGTTCAAAAATTGACAATATTTATGTTATCTGAAAATAATATTTTATTAAATGATATAAAATTCCTAAAACACCTATATTTGGTAAAGTTACTATTATATGGTTTCAAAGGTCAAAAATTGCACATATATTATATTTTTACCATTTATAGTTAATATATTGACCTCTATAGAGTAAAACCTTTATTGTCACAGTAATTTTTAAAAAGTTTTAAAGTTAGTTGATACCAAATATAGTATAGAAATGTGATTAAAAATTCTCCATATTTTATTTAATGAGATTATTTAGACTCATCATGATATTATATAATAATAATATCAATTTGGAACCATTTTTTAAATCAAAATTAATTTATATTATTTTAATATTTTAAGAAATTCCAAGAGTGCTCCTTCCCTCACTTATAAAAAGGAAATTCTTCTTATCATTACATTACAATTATAAAATCATTTAGTTCAGACCCTATCTAACCCAATAAATTTCTAGAGACTCTAACCATATTTTATATATATATATTAGTCATAAACTCAACCTTATAGGTCATAATGTGAAAAGAAAGGTAGATATTTTAAATAAGAGGTGTTGTTTTTAACAGAATGTTTTAGTTTTATTTCTTATTCAACCTCCTTAAAATACTCTTAAAACCTGATGAAATAATAAAACAAGTATATTCAATATAAATATATATTTATATGCTAATTTGATAAGAAAAATCAGTCTCTTCTTCCATCAAATGGGATGCAAACTATCATTCATGTGTATGGCTGACTACCACCTCTTGAAGTGATGATATTCATTTTCCATAACATCCTTTTATGGTTGAATTTAAAGATATATTTAATGTGTATATATTATATTCATGACATATTTATCATTATTGTAAGATAATATATCCATTTCTTGTTTACCTTTCTATTGTTTGATAAATGATAACGTCATTTGTGCGTACATGTGGACTACCACTTACCCGAAGCGAAGTGATTAATTTTTCATCTCCACATAAAATTAATGATATATATATATGTATATTTAATTAAATAATATTTTATTTATGATATAATTATCATTATGGAATGATAAATTTGTACTTACGTTCTTTCCATAATGATCGTCGAAAAAATGGAAACATTACTCTTGCGTAAGTAAGGCCTACCATCTCTATGATTGTAACATTGTTCGTTTTTCATATAAATATATCATATCTAGTTTTAAATGTTTAATTTATTTATAAAATAATTATTATTTAATAATTATTATTCTTGATATTATGGGATAATGACCCATTTGACCATAATCAACCTACCAGAGTCATTCTGGACATATAAACCGAATAACATCAAAAATTCTGATACGGATCTAAATCATTAAGTAATTGATTATAACATGGTAAAAGGAATATTATTCTTGAAAAGGTTCCTATGAAATTAAATAATTAATATAAGTTTATTATTAATTAATTTAAACCAATAACGTGATGATTCCAACACAAGTTAAAGGACTTTCTTTTATAAATCCTGTTTTAAAGTTTCCCTTCAATCATTTTTTATTCCATATACATAGTCTTAAAATTAATTTGATTATGTTTTCATATGGATATAAATTATTTATAAAGGCCATTTTATATCCCTTTTTTAATTTCTTTAAATGTTTTTCAAAATTAATCTTTTTATATGTTTTATGTAGAATTTTTTCAAAAAGGAAAAATGGGATGTTCAATTTTAACATATATGGTGACAAGGAATTTTACCACCCCCATAACCATTATTTTATTTTTTGGATTACTTTATAATATTTTACATTTTCTTTAAAAAAAACATCATTCCCCTTTCTCTATGAATTTTAGTTTTAGCAATTTGGGTTAAATATAAATGAAAATATTGATTTTATGATGCATGATTTCATGTATTATGGTTATGTTATATTTTTTGGCATTGTTTATATGGAAGGGTGTTTCCCTTATAAACTATGAATGGTTGATCTCATTATAGTTCCCAAATACCTTGGGTATGTTTATTTTGGATGTTGACTGCGATAGTTATTATAAGTGTAACATTGATGGTTACTCCATGTATAACTATGAGGGTTATTTAAAGTATAACCATAAGGGTTATTCCATGTGTAATCTTCAGGGTTAATCCATTTTTATCTGTGATGGTGACTCTATATATAAGTATGATCTGAAAATTATTCCACAACTTATCTATATGGTGTATTTATGATTTCTATAGTAATTTATTAAGCTCGGGTTTAAAGGAATGTATATTATACTTCATAAGGTGTTGTATAACTTTGTGAAAAAAGTCATGAATTTATCATCTTTTCAAAGAAAACCTTTTGAATTTTAATTTTTATTTAATTATTCTTATTGAATGTTTAATGAAAATATTTAGGTAGAGAAGTTGAATTCGTGGATAAGGAAATGATTTATTTGGAGCACAAAATTTATTTTGATAAAGTATAATTTTTATAAGTATTAATGAAGTAAAACATTTCTTATTATATTTTCATTCCCCTTACAGTATTTTTTTTGCTCATTCAACTTTTAAAAAAAACACTGGGTGTAAGGATTAGTATGGAAAAGGAATAGTTGATGATTAAAATTTTGAAAATGTGTCATGAAAAGAAAAAATATATTTTTAAAAGTATTATATTTTTGAAAAATGGATATTGTGTAAAATTATCTACTTTGTAATATATGGGTTTGTAATATAATAGTTATGACCTAATTCCATAATACTCTAAACCAAAAAATATCCTTGGTATTTTAAGAAGTTAATTATAGTGTAAAGAACATAGTATATGTGATGTTTTAGTTTGGGTCTTTATAGTTGGTATCCAAGAAATGGGTTTGGATAAATTTAGAGTTTAGGAAAATTTTAATAGCATAACCTTGAAATATTTTCTTTATGGTTAAGTCCAAATGATATATAATTTGAGGATTATAATGTTTCTTTGACTACAATATGTTTTTTTAATGGTTTTATATATAGGAAAAAATTATGATGAAGTTGGAAGACACTATGAGAACGATATCCTTCCAAATCAGAAACCCAAAATGGTTGTAATTAAAACTAAGAATTTTTTTAAAGTAATAGATCTATTTACCCACACTATATATAGTGGTGGAATACATGACATGGATTAGCTAGATATACTATAGAGTAACATAAAAATAGTGGAACATTTTACGAGACAACATCCTCCAAAACTCACTGGATATTCTGACCTAATAGTAGTTGGCATGATGATTAAATCTCTATAAAATATATTTAATGTCTTGGGTTGTTCATATCATCAAAAGGTAACTCTTTATAGTTAACATTTTAGGGTTAAGCTAATTAATGGTAGAGAATAATTAAGAATACTAGAGAAATTAAAAATATTGATAGCTTGTAATTGGAGGAGTTTAAGAATATTATCTTCGATAAATATTTTCCAAAGGTTGTTCGACTTAGGTTGAAAAAATATTTATTGAAATTGAGGTATAATAATGAAGATTTTGTGGCTATGTATGAAGAAAAATGTACCTTATTGGTAAGGAATTCACAGAATGTTTTCTGGGATCTTGATCAGGATATTAATTTGTTTTACTTAGTATTAAATCAAATATACCAATGGAATTTTATTCCCATGAATTCAAAAGTTATGAGATTCATTGTTGATATACTGAGAGGGTATAAATGGAGTTTTTTTATGATCATTTATTTCTTGACAACAATAAGAAAAAAAGTTAATTTTATGTCAGAAATTCAAGCTTCTAATTTGTGAAATATGTGGTAAAAAGAACCTTGGAGAATGCCTTATCAAATATGGGAAGTTCTAAAGATGTTGAAAGTATGGGAATATGGCATGTGATTGTAATGATAAAGATCTTGGTAGTGGTATTTCTAGATAATACAAACAAAAAGTAAAATGTTTTAGATGTGGTACGAGTGGTCATTATGTGCATACTTGTCGAAAGAAGAACTAGAATAATGGGAAGTATAAAGACTATAAGTATAAAGGTATGGGAAAATTCATAACAACTACTTCAGTAGATGTTGGGCCAGTAAACAAAGTGGTATCTGGTATATTAATGGTTTATTTAGATTGTGATAATGTCTTGTTTGATTCAGGATCTACACATTCATTCATTTTTTAGAATTGTTTTGCTAAATTGGAAATTCCACCACATGAAATAAATCCAAAATTTATAATAAAAACACTTGGGGGATGAATTAAGTAAAAAAATACATTACAATAATATTCTTTTCATTGTTAATTGAAATTACTTACTTGAAAACCTTATTTCCTTTCCCCTAGTAGACTTCTATGTTATTTTGGGTATGAACTGTCTCTTTATTTACCATGATAATATATATTATAAAGATAAAGAAGTTTTTTCCCTAAAAGAGTTTCATTTTTTATAAAATAATGAATTCATACCTTCAATACCATATAAAGAAGTTGAAAAAAAATTAAAATATGAAAATTAATGTTATTATTCACATGTTTTTTAAAATAAGGGAACTATTCCGATGAATGATGTACTGATAGTAAAAGAATACCTTTAGGTTTTTTCTGATGATTTTCCAATTTTTATACTTGGTTGGCACGTTGAATATACTATTTTCTTAGTACCTGATTCTAAGCCAATTTCAAAACCCACTTATCAAATTAATTAATAAGAACATTTTGAATTGAAAATGTAGTTACATGAGTTACTAGATAATGGTTTCATTGGTCCCAAAAAATCACCATGGGGTGGTCCCTCTGTGTTTGTTAAAAAGAAATATGCTTAAATGATCCTTTAAATTGATTATAGATATTTCAATAACAAAAAATTAAGAATAATTATATATTTCCTCATATCAATTACTTGTTAGATCGACTCCAAGGAGTTTAGTAATTTTTAATGGTAGACATGAGGTCCAAGAACCATCAGCTAAAGGTGAAAGAATATGAAATTTAAAAGAAATATTTTGGATTACATATGGACATTATGAGTTTGTAGTTATTGTATTGGGATTGAAAAAATATCCCATTATATTTATAGATCTTATGAATAGATTCTTCCATGACTCTTTGGATAAGTTTCTGATTATTTTTTTGATGTAATTTTGGATAATTAAAACATTTGTGCGGATCAAGAAAAACATATAAGTATTTTTATAAAAAACCATCAAGGAAAATAATCAATATAGTAAATTTATAAAATGTTATTTTTGGTTATAGTAGATTTATTTACTTTATCACATTATAAATATAGATGGCATAACAATTGATTCGACCCAAACTAAAGTTATTGATGAATGTCCATGAACTATAAATTTACATAGTTTTCATAGATTATAAGCATATTACCAGTGGTTTTTTGGAAGCATTTCATGGTTATCTATCCTAAAAACTATGTTAAAACAAAAATGAGTTAAATTTATCTAGAAAAAATAATGTGATGATTATTTACATGAACTAATAAGAAAATTGGTGAATGATCTAGTTTATTATCTACCCTCTAAAAATGGTTACTTTCTCACCTATAATGATGGTTAATTAAAAGGAATTGGTTGTGTAATGATTAAAAATGACTATGTAATTTATTATGCGTCACATTAATTAAAACCACATGAGAAGACTTATCTTACCCATGACCTTTAATTACTAGCTATAGTGTTTTATTGAAAAATTTGGATACGTCGTTTTTATGGATTGAAGTTAGAAATATTCAGTAATCATAAAATTTTGAAGTATATATTAACTCAGAAATATTTTAACATGAGATATGGGAGATATTTAGAATTGATAAAGGATTATGACTACGCAATTCATTTCTATCCAGATAAATCAAAGTAGCTGGTTCTTTGAGTTAGAATAATAATTATAAATTAATCGTGTTTCATTGATATCATTAACCATTGGTTATTTATTTGATAAATTTTTTTATAGAAATTATGTATGCAGAAATTCCTATATTTTGATTCAAGATTTAGTGAAGTCGTCTTTTTCAGAAAAAAATAAGCAAGCTCAGATGGAAGACCACGTTTAGCATGGAATAGTGAATTTTCTAAGGAAATTTATGTTACCTAAATTTAAAATTTCCCAAGAAGGTATCATCATATTTGGAAAAATGTTATGTGTTCCTTGTGATTATTAGTTGAAGAAAAAATTATTATGTGAATCATATAGTTTCCTATTTTTAATTCATTCTGGAAGCACAATGTTCTATACATACCATCGATTATATTATTGGTGGGATGAAATAAAAATAGATGTTGTTTAATTTACCATGAAATGTCTAACATTTCATTAGGTTAAGGAAGAATTATAAATACAGATGGGGATACTTCCACCTTTTCCAGTACCATAGTGGAAATGGAAAAATATATCCATAGATTTCATGGTAAGACCCCAAGCACTTCTCGATGTAATAATTTAATTTGGGTTATTATTGATTGAAAGGATAAATATTAAAATTTCATTCCCATTTGATATATGATTTATTTAAATTAAATTTTTAGTCTATACTTTAAGGAGATAGTCATATAATATGGTGGTCCTCAATCCATTGTATATGATCATGATCCTCGACTTACTTCTAATTTTTGGAATGGCCTTTAGATGTCATTTGTAAATTAAATTTCAATATATCTTTTCATCCTCAATATGTTGGATAGTCAGAGTCAATCATTAAAAAATTGGTGGATATTATTCAAGCTTGTTTAATGGATTATCATGGAATTTGGGATCACCATATTTCTTTGGATGAGTTTTCTATTATAATATTTTTAATATATTATATAGATTATTTCTTTAGAGGAATTTTATGAAATGTAGTGTTGGAATCTTACTTTTTTGTATGAAGTTATAGAAAGGTAGATGATGGGACCTGATTTGGTAGTTAAAATGGATAATAAATTGAAGATTATTTTAAAACATATGAGGAGGTCTCTAATTTTATAGAAACATTATGTGGATAACCAAAGGAAAAATATTTATTTCGAGTTAGGTGATCATGTTTTTCTTAAATTTTATCCATAAAAAAGTTTTATAAATTTTGTTAAGAAGTATAATTTAAGTCCATGGCTCATTAGACCATATGAAATCATCGATAAACATAGATAAATTTCCTATAGAGTTTCTATACCTCTGATTTTAACCATAATACATGATGCATTTATTATTTCATTATTAAAAAAATATGTGTTGGATGCATCTCATGTTTTGATACATAAAGTAGTTCATTTAAAATAGAACCTTTATTATAAGGAATAGTATATATATATTCATCACTGAAGATAGAATGTTTTGTGGAATAGGGTAATTTATTATATTAATGTTTTATTGGAAAAAACATATGGTTGATGAAGCAATATGAGAATATAAAAATGATATGGGAAAAACATATAACCACTTGTTTAATAAGTGAATGAAATTATAAGGATATAATTATAAAAATGGTAGAATAATGTAAAAACCAAAGTAATGTTAAGATAAATAATTTACATGTTTTTATTAATTTTATTTCATAGATTTATGTTTATTTTAATACTGTTCAAAAATATTTCGATCAAAAGAAAAAGTCTTTATTTCTAACCAAATTGAGTTTTTATAAATTATATGGTTTTATTTAAAATAATAATTTAAAAATAATATAAATTTAATTTTAGAAATTGAATTTTGATTTCATATTTATCATGTAAAAATTATCTTATGATTAATTTTTGATAATTTTTTGAAATGTTTGAATTTTCAATTAATAATGAAAAATGCAGATTTTCATTGAAAAATGTATTTTATTTTAAAGTATGTATATATTAAATTTATATTTTTTATTATTATTATAATTTAATTAGTTGTTTTTTAGTAATTTTTTTTCTATTTATGGTCTTGTAAATGTATTTTATACATGAATTTGGTATACATACATTTTTATACTTAAAAGGCATTTTTCTGAAAAAAAATATCATCTCATTTTGTAAGTCTAATTTTGAATTAAATTATAACACATATATGAATTGAATTTTGAAAAAATATATTTCATTTTTTGAATCATGAGGCTTAAATTTAGAAAATATTTCCCTTTTCTTTTTTATTAATATAAATAGTGGCCTTTGTAATTGTTTTGTCTTGATAAAGTGTAAATTAGGTAACTAAGGGCTAAAAGTAATATGTTAATGATTATAAAATGAACCTAACACTTCTATTAATTTTATTTTATGTTTCCATTCTATCCATACTCATCCAATACATGGTTATATGACCTTTTTTAATTTATATGGGATTATGACCTTTATAATATTTTATGTAAAGAAAAGTAAAAAGGTTACACTCTTATTTTTAATACCTATAATATTTTTAACATGATGATAACCATATAATATGTTCCTTTATAAATACAATATTGAAATATACATGATTTATATTATTTACTGTAATTTATTTTTTAATTTTTATTTAATAAATAATTTCATTAAAATCTTTCACAATACTGACACATTAATTATTCATTAATGAAAAAATAAAAAAATGATATTAAAAAATATTAAAAGTAGCATATTTTGAAAAAATTAATGTGAACCATGAATTTTATATATAAAAATTACATTTTAGAGAGGTTTATATTCCCTTTATATTTATTAAATTTTTTTCCTCATGTAATAAAAGTCAAAGTAAATGAATAGTTATAAAATTTACAATATTGGTATTCAATGAAAATAATATTTTCTTAAATGATATAAAATTTATAAAAATTCTATATTCATCCAATTTATTATGATATGGTTTAATATATCAACCGTGTTCTATTTGTGGACTTTTTATTTATAGTAAATATATTGACCACAATAAAGTAATAACTTTGTTGTCACGGTATTTGTCAGCAAGGGTAACAGTGAGTTAAAACAAAAAGATAAGGGTAAAAATATGATACAAAATTGTAAAAATTTTATTGGATGAGATAATTTCAACTAATAATCTTCTTATATACTAATTTTATCAATTTGTATCCATTTTTACCTAAAATTTAATTTAGACTAATTTAATATTTTATGAAATTCCAACAGTACCCCCCCTCTCTTATAAAAGGGAACCTCTTCTTCTCATTTATTTACTATTATAAAGACTTTTATTTTGGAAAAAATGTACTAAATTCCTTTAATATAATACCTCACATCATTATAGTGGTATTATTTTAGTAATTAATCCTTCCTTAGAGGGCTTAAAGTGAAATTAAAATGAGATTTTCCAAACAAGAGGAATTGTTTTTAACCGAATGTTTTTGTTTTATTTCTTCTTCCACCTACTTAAAATATTATTCAACCATGAAAAAATAATAACACCAGTATAATAAATATACTTATATTTTATTATTATAATATAATAACCTATCTCTATTTCCAACCTCCATAAAATGGGAAATGAATCTATCATTCTTGTGTGTGATGGACTACCACCTTGCAAACTAATGGTATTCATTTTATGTCCCCACCTCTTATCGATGGATATAATTATGGATTTAATATTTATATATAGTATTCATGACAATTATATCATTATAAATATATAATATATCCATACTTTATTACCTTTACATTCACTGGTAAATGATAACATCGTTCGTGCATACATGTGGACAAGCACCTCCACAAAGCGATGTGAATCATTTTTCATAACCACGTCACATGAATTATATATATATATATATATATATATATATATGTGTGTGTGTGTGTGTTTAAGGCAATATTATTTTATTTATGAAATAATGATCATTATATAATGATAAATTAGTTCTTACCTTGTTTTCATAATTATCATTGAAAAATAGAAATGTTACTCATGCATATGTACGATATGTCATCTCCGTGATTATAACATAGTTCATTTTTCATAATAATATATCATTGATATTTTTATAAGAAAAATTTATGAATAAAAAATATATTTATTTTATGATTATTATTCGATATATAATTCAATAATAACCCTTTCACTATGGTCAACCTACAAGTGTCATTTTGAACATATGTACTTAATATCATCAAAAAATCTGATGAGAATTTATTTGATTAAATAATTTATTATAACTTGGTAAAAAGAATAATAAAGTTGAAAATGTTTTTAAATAATTTAAATAATTAGTATAAGTTTATTATTATATATGATAAATAAATAATGTGATGAATTAGAATCCTGGTAAGAGTCATTATTTTAAAAATAATCTTTTAAAGTTTCCCTAGAATTACTTTTTCTTCCATATAAATATTCTTAAAATTATTTTATAGATATATTTATATGTATATAAAGGAATTATAAAGTTAATTTTATGTTTCTTTTTTACTTTATTTCAAAAAAATCAAAAAGAAACTTTTTATGTGTTTTATATAATACATTTTCACAAAATTACAAAAGTAATATACTATTTTAACGCATACAGTGACAACAAAATTTCCCACAGCCATAACTATTATTTTATTTGTGGATTAATTTTTAAGATTCTATGTTTTCTTCAAAGAAAACTTCCCCATGCCTTTGTTCTAGGAATATTTTTTAAGAAATTTTGGTTTTTAAAACAAAGGGATATATCAATATATTAAGATTATTTATTATAAATGAAATTAATTCTTTCATGATGCAAGATTTAATGTATTGTGACTATTTTATAGTTCATGGGAATTATTTATGTGTATGGGTGGTTCTGTTATAAATAAATAGTGGTGAACCCATTATATCTCTCTAATTCATTGGGAATTTTTATGTTGGAATTTTTCCATGATGTTACTCCATGTATTACCATGAGGGTTACTTCAAGTATAACCATGAGGGTTATACCATGTATAACCATGTAGATTTCTCCATTTATAGTCATTATGGTTACTCCATATATTGGTAAGTTATGAAAATTATTCCCCAAGTTACATATATTATTTTCTTATGCTTTATATAGTAATTTATTGATCTTAAGTTAAAATAAAGGTATATAAAACTTCTTAAGGAGAAGTATAAATTTGTGAAAAAACATTTCATGAATTTATCAAGATTTCAAAGAAACATATATTGATTTTATTTTACTTAAGGTTTTCTTATTTAATTTTTAAGAAAATATTTTGAAAATGAATTTGAAATCAAGGGTAAGTAAATGATTTCTCTTTATCCCAAAGTTTGTTTTGATAAAGGAAATTTTTTATAACTATTCATGAACTAATAGTGTTCTTTTTTTATTTTCATGTCCCTTTCGAAGCTTTTTGTGCTCATCCCACATTTTAAAAACAATTCCTAGGGTGTAAGACTAAGGAATGACAAGTAAGACATCAAGATTAAAATTGTGAATATGTGTTGTGGAAAGAAATATTGCTTCTTTTTAAAAATAATATATTATTGTAAAATTAAATATTGATTTTAATTTGTAATATATTAGTTTCTTATGTAAGATTATGAACATATTCTCTAAAATTATTAACAAAAAAATATCATCGGGATTCTAAGAAGTGAATTCTAGTCTAAATATACTAGAATATATAATGTTTAAGTTTGGGGCTTTATAGGATAGAACAATTGTTCTATCTAGGTAACATTGAGTATCATGTGGCACCCATCAGGTAGCTACAGTCACCTGCATGTGGGGTAAAATAATAATTCTCCTCATTGCCCTCATGAACCCTCCCTTTGGACTAGAACTTCCATTATAATATTCATAAAATGTAAACTCTAAAAATCGTCAAATTAAACCATTAAAAAACACAATGGATTGTTTTTTATTATTAAAATCCACATAAGTGACTGAGGTATATAATATTCTCCCCCTTTTTCATGATCGAAAGCACTTGAAAAAGGATTGATAAAATTTATAATTAAAAAAAGGAATTTCAATATTTCATAACTAAATCAATCCAAACATTTCTAAAACTATTAAAAGATAATTTTTGAAATGGAATTAAAGAATAGTCTAAAAAGGATTTCTTTAATAATTTTATTTCAAAAACTTATACCTATTTTTGTTTATCAAAATAAAAAAAATAAAAAAAATTACAATTAATAATACCTCAATTTTAAAAACCTACCAATTTTTAAAATATTTGAAAGAATTCAAAATTATCTCCCCCATTGAAGATATAAAAGCATTATTATGAAAATTCTTGAAATAAGTTTAACTATATTTGAAATTATTTGAATATAAATACTCATACACTATATAAATTTCTATTTTTAATTTTATCACCTTATCTCCCAAATATAATTATCATAATTCTCTTAGGTTATAGAGATAAAGGTAATTTTCATATCATATGATGACCGCCAAGAATAAAATAGAAATAAAAAAATCATATCCCAAAATGTTTCCAAACTGAAATATAATTTTAAGTTTTATAGATTTTCAATAATTCAAAATAAATTTATCTGAAACAAATTATACACATACATGTGTTAAATGTTTCAAAATAATTCCATAAAATTTGATGGTAAATAAACATATGAGTGTTTTAAAAGAAAAGATGGCTTTAAAATTTTAATATGCTTAAAATTTGTTCTAAAATAAGTGTATCCTTAGAAATAAATTTAGATATATAATCGATTTATCTCCCCATTAATTAAGACATTAAAACCAGAATCCAATATTTCCATACAAGTAGATTTTAATATCAAATTTCAAAAAATAAAATGATTCTAATTTCCAATGTACAGAAAAGTTCTTTGAAATTAAATTTTAAAAAGTATAATTTACATTTAAATGGTTAGGAACCCTAAAAAATGATTCATAATTTTAAAAATATAATGGATCCACCAAAAATTATGTTCATCAAGATTTTAATTACGAAACAATGAAGACACACCTATGATATTGGGTGAAGTATGGTAGTCACTTTAAGAGTTATATGTGAAATAAAAAAAGAACAAATGATCTCAAGGTGTAAATAAATGAAACTAATTAATGATATCAATTATATCAACATAATCCATGATTTAAAATATTGAGATAAATAAATCAATGATATCAATATTTAAATTAAAGTATATAAATAAATAAATAGACTAAAGAATTAAGGATATATCAAATTTTCATTATTAAAGAGAAAAAATACCAACACAAATATTGAAATAAATACCTAATTCAATAAAGTTAAAGTCTGAAAAACATATTCCAAAAAAATATTAAGATATGAAAATTTTAAATAAGGTTAATTCCCCATGCTTTAAAAATATTAATAGAGGTAAAAATTCTTTAAAAGTTTCTTTAAAACCCAAAATCAACTGATTACAGGCATATCTTTAAAGATAAAATTAAACATTTAATTAAATATTTAAATTTAGACTCTTAAATCAATAATGATAATGGTAATAATAAATCATTCTTTATAATGGATTAAAATTTAAAATTTTAAAAAGATAGAAAATAACTCAACTATTTCAATTTTTGAGAACATTCAAATTTGAAAAACATAAAAAAAGGATTAAAGATATATTTTTGTAATTCAATAGTTTCTAAACATGTATTTACCAATTAAAATTTTTAATTAAAGATATAAATAATAATTAAAGAACTAAATTTTCAAATTCAAGAGATATATGGAAATTTAGGTTGATTTTATATCCTTTTCATTCTTTATGATTATTAAAGATTCATATAAAAAGGATAGAAAAAAATAAAAAGGAATATATTAATGAAATTACCATGAATAAAAATCCCACAAAAGGTTATTCAACTAAATTCACACACACATAACTTCAAATACATTCCATAATAATAAAAATGAAAACATTTTATTTACTTTAAGTATGATGGTAGGAGTGGCCACATCATGAGGAGTCATAGTGAAGGGATAAAAATAGATCTTGGGTCTCCTCCATCACCCATTATATGTTGGGGATTCATTTTTATATGGTCATCTTAAGGGAAGTGATACAGTGGTCAACTCTCTCATAAAAAAGTTGCATCTCATCAGTAAAATCTACCCACCCTAGTGGTAGATTATCCTCAATATCACCCTCATACTGAGGAGGTTTGTCTTCAGTCTCATTAGTTTGTACTTATTCATTGACTTATTATTCTTATTATTCTTCTTAATACTCTTATTCATCATCCTAATCAAGAGTATAGGCCTTATTAATGGTAGTAGCGCGGTAAATATCAGGTATCTCGGGCGCGATTTCATGGGAATAATTTTTAACGAGGTCGGCAGAGTCATAAATATATTCTTGTCACTATGGATTCCAATGAATAAATATATGTCAAACCATTTAAGTTTTTTAATTATATATTTTTATGGATGTTAGAAATGTATTTCATTAATCCTAATTCCCATATATGAGAAGATAGGGGTTAGGAAATAGAAAAAAGGTAAAGCTTTGGACTATCGTGGGTGAGAAACAATTTTGTACAGGCCAAAAACAAAAAACAAATCAGATTAATGTGTATATACATTACCATGAAATATATACCATATATTTTCAATATAATTATCATTATCATGGTCTATAAGCCATTGGTAATGTAAGACTAGGTCACCCACTCAATGATTCGGTGTTGAAGAGAAAGGTCTGATAGCTTTAAAATGGAGGAGACTTTCCCAAAAAAATAATTAAAGGGAATATTTAAAGTTAAATGTATAATTTCATAGAAATTATCCTTGGGTGAAGTATAAAATACATGATTTTGGGATCCCCATAAAACCATATATTTTAATAGTGGTAATTCTAATTGTTTTTTTACCTTGAAAGAGATGATATAAAAAATTACTTCTTATTGGGAAATAAGATGAGCATATATTTACATGATAATAGAAGGGTACAAATAATATATATTTTGTGTTTAAATAATGTCCACCACCCTTGGAAGTGAATTAATATTTTGAGACCAAGCAGTCATTTTTTAGCCAACAAGAATAAAAAATCATACCTGGCATAATAATTTCTTCATGTAAAACCAAATTGATATTTTCAATCAAGGGAGGGTAATATGATTCTATTTCATTCCCTTTGACATTGGAAGAGGTGGATTGAGTTATTTGAGTGTAAATTTTATAAATGTTCAAAAAAATGATAAAGGGTTTTAAGAGGTGAATAAAAATATTGATATTAAAATAAAGGATGGATGAGTGAAAAAGACATGGAAATATCAAGAATCTTACTAATGAGTGAATATTGGAATGAGAGGATAATTTAGTTTTTCAAAGGGATGGAGAGGAGAAATGTTTTATTAGTAAATAACTATAATGAGGGGATTCTTTTAAAATACCCTATAAAAACCATGATTAATGGTTCTATTATGACACCACCAATCATCCGGTGAGGGCCACCAGTGGGCCAGTTAGATAATTAAAGAACTTAAGTTCTATGAAGATCACTGATTATCTAGTGTGGTGTCACCAGCAAGCAAGTGGGAACTTATTAAGTTTAAACAAAAAAAAATAATTGTAAAATTAATATCTTCAAAAAACATAAGTGAAAATCACATAAATTATTTAAATAAATATACCCCATAATTAATATCACATTTATTCAAGAATGTTTCATAAAATTACACACAACACTTAAACTTTAATGATAGTAAATGTATTATTCAAGATAAATTAAATTTCAAGTGATTTAAAATTAAAAATCATTAATAATTAGTCTATTTTATATTTTATAAATCAATTTTAAACTAAACATACAAAAAATGTTCTTACACATAGGTGTCTCAATTATTTTCCTTATTTATACTTGGAATTGTACTTGAGACATACATCTTACAAAAAATTTAAGAAGATATTGGTTCTGGTTCCCAAAGCTTAGGTCCATAAATTTTATCCATTAAGGATTTTAGAACCCATATTTTCTTTTAATATGTGTTTTTATAAGAAATATGAGATTTTATTGACAAGATATTTGAGGAGAGGTGGGGAAATGTTATTATACCATAATGGTACGTTTCATAATTATAGACATAGATCAATTTCACGATCCTATGAAAATAATTAATTTTATTTTTAATAACCCTTTATAATAGTTGTATTCCAAGATGTTATAGATTGATTTGAATAACCAATCCTATAACGGTTCTTCACACTTTATTGAGAACTCAATATCTAGTCTAATTTTTTTTACCTTGACTGAACATGGAAAGAGACTCCTTAAGATCCTTTATGGTGGATTCCAACTACTCAACCTTAGATTTACTTGAAGAAGTATTCTTACCTAATTCAAATTACAATTTATTATTTTCTTTTTAATTTATTCACATTGATTCCCAACCTTATGTGTATCATTAAAAATCAAATTAAATAATTTCAAATTATCCTTATTATTTTTAGAAATACAGTAATTGTTTCTTTCATTTTGATTTTTAATCATTAATCTTATTTTTTTTGAAATATCATCATTCTCATTCACAACTTTATTTTTTTCTAATCTCTTTTAATTTTTTGGTGACTTCACAAAATCCCTAATATAATTGATATAAATCATATTTTAAATCATAAAAGTTTAAATGAATTCAAGTAAAATAAGATCTATAATACCATACCTCATGACTATTCTCTTTTTGATCCATGAGAACTTTTAGGGTTTTCTTACTTGAATTGGTTGATGGGGGGGTCATCACTTCACTCCATTTTTATTATTTTAATGCGTTATTTTTTAGGAACTTTGGATTTATACTTTCCTCATATATATACTCAAGAAACATACAAATTTTAAAATAACTTTTGAAATTGGAAACTTGATTAAATCCATTCTCATATAATGTATAATAAAGAGAATTCATGGTTTTTCATCTATTTCAATAGAGGAAATATCATAAAGAGCCCATTTTTCCTCATATTGGTTAGAAAATGTATATCCATTCAATACAATGTCTTAAATGGGATAACCTTTGCTTTTAAGAAAATTATTCCTGAATTTTTTCCAATAAATATAATCAGTTACATCAAATAAAGTGTTCTTTACCATTGAGTGTCCCTTAGGAGCACCTTGGGAATAATTGATTGATGTCATCCTAAATTGATTTTTCCTTTAACTGGTTAAGGATTTTGAAAATAAAAAGGTTGGATGTTATACCAATTTTTTGTACAAGTAAATATGGAAAAGGGGTTGATTTCTATTTATAAAAATATTTATTAATTTAAAACTAATTTTTATATAATTAATATAATTGAAGTAAAAAAATAATATTTAAGCGCATGTATACGAATTATAAGCTGATGTAATTAAATAAATAAGATAGCATGGTAGAAATAAAAAATAATGACACAGTTCAAATGAGAAGGGTGTTCCGAAAAAAATACCCAAAGGGACCCTTATTTAACCTCTCTTTAAGTAATCTAGAGATATTTTTGGTTAAACCTTTCTTTTCAATGGTTATACCAAGAAACCAAGACCGTACTTTTTAGTGGTTGCAGTAATAAACTCCTTACAAGTTTTGAGAAACTTTTATTTTAGTGGTTTTACCATTAAATCCAAAAAATTACTATCCTTTCAGTTTTTGTGGCTAAGAACTCAATCTCCCTTTCTTTAAGGACCATTAAATTAAAAAAACTAAGTATTAATGACCAATAAAGAACCAAAACCCATACATTATAAACCAAGAAATAGACAAACACCTTTATTAATAGACCATGTAAGAACCAAAAACAAAATATAAGTGACATTCCATATGGAATCATAATGAAGAACACTCACACATCCCTAGGAAGATACAACATGAAAAGAATTGGAGAAGGTGAGACAATTATAAGTGGGGACTTAGAAAGAATTATTTTAACACAATTTGTCTTTATAGTTGATCTATGAGGTAACCGGTGTCCTCTAGGCACCCTTATTGAGTATTTATAGCCTTTAATGGCTTTATTAATGTTATGTAGGTGTTGGGGGTTGTAGCAAGTAGTTATAGACTAAATTAAGGTAAGTGGGACCCATTTAAACTGATATATTTTTTGTCTATATGGGTGTCATCAAGTAACAGGTGTGTTCCACTAGCCATCCACTAATACCTACATGTGGGGAGCTACAATAATTATACTCATGGTTCTCTTGATCCCTATTTTTTCAAGAAATTCCATGATAAAATGACTAAAATTTTAAAATTGAAAATTATCAAAATTAATCTTTAGAAATGAAAATGTGTGTTTGTGATATTTCAAATTTACCTATGAAAGTGAGGTATACAACATGAATATCCTATAATATGTTTGATTCCCTAAGTAACCAATTGAAGACTCGGTTTTGGTTTACATAACCTAAATCAATAATTTCCCCTTAAAAAAGAAGGATAGTGGTGACCATGATGTTATCTCACGAGCAGATGGCCAGCTAAGTTATCAAACTCTAACATTTTTAATTTGTTTCTATTAAAGTTAAAAATAAAATAATGATTTTAAAAGAGTTAAAAATAGTAAAATAGCACAAAATAAAATTAATATAAAAAATCTATTTTGACTAGAAATCATATCCAGACATGAAATATGTGTTTTTATTAGATAATGAAAGTGATTTGATTACACAAAGACCTCTGAGCAACAAAGCTAATTGAACTTGTTGTGCTCAATTGGGAAACCCCACCCAAAAAATTTAAACAAAAAGAAAACTAATTAACATTCATAAGTTGATAAATGGTATAAATAAAAAATTGAATAAATTGAAAACAAGAATAAAATATACCTCCTTCATTCAATAAAACAATCTCTAGAATAATTAAAAATAAAATAGTTTATAGTTAAAATCATAAACTCAAAAGGGAAACACCTTTGGATCTTTACTTCCCACCAACACATAGAGTTTATCCCGTCATGGCTTGGTTACTTCAATGTAAATCATATTCTACAGAATAAATTCTACATCATATCCCACTCATTCCTTAAAACTCTCCTTTGAAATGAAGTGAAGACAAAAATATAAAAAAGAGGAGGGATGACATTTTATTGTCCAGTTTTTATATCCCTAAAGTATGATAAAATTTACACCACTTCCCTATTGAATATTACTAAGGTGGAATCATAAATTTTTTTCAAATGAATTTTAAATATTCAACTAAAAATTTTGGACTCTTGTTTAAAGGTTGTGAAAATGTTATATCTGATTTACTAAAAAAACATTTTCAAAACAAAGTAACTGTTCATCTTCCTCCACTTTCACATGCCCACTAACCATATTAATGACATAATTTCATCATTGTGTTTACTCTGGAGATTCATTTTATAATATTTTTTTAATTGTGTAATAATATCAATTAGACACATGTGGTTTTTTTATTCCTTCTTTACAAAAGGGGTATAAATACTTTCCAAAAAATGGTTTTCCAAATTGAATGATTTTTGGGCCCCCAAATGATCGATTAAACACGTGGATCAGTTAAAAATGTTAAATACCAAAATGAAATGGTTCCTAAAAATTAATTTTAAAAATTAGATCAATATTTTATGCACTTATTCCAAAAACACCAAAGTGATGGAAACCTATTAAAATTCCAGAATTATGGATTTTTCACAATTTAGCTCAAAAAACATCCAAATTAAACAAATTAATTTAATTTCAGTTATAATGAAATATTATTTCGGTTTAATTCATTTAAATACATATTTAAATTATTGAAAATATTATATTCTTTAATTTCCCCAAACATTTCACTTGGACTCCCAGACAAGTGACCACTTAAAATAATTTTTCAATGAAACTTCAAAAAATATGTTAATGAAATTCACATACTCAAAATCAAGGCAGAAAAATTATCATGAATCATCAATGGACTAAATTAAAAATTATTCATTATGTTCATATACTATATTCCCATGTATTTAATTATTCCATGCACAATGATATATATCTCGCATTTTTTCTCTCATCGCATGATTTTGATTTTAAAAAAAGAATTCCTCATCTAAATAAATGAAATGGTATCCATAGGCTTAAAATATTAATAAATCTCCAACCAATTGAGTCAAAGAACATTTTATATCATGAGTACATAGATTGGGGTTTTCTAAAGTTTTAAGACTTGTGGGTTTCAAATGCCAAAAATTATAAGGAAAAAGATATGGATTACCTTTTCATTAAAAAAATTGCATGATTCAAATTTCCACTCAATAACGGTAATCTGCTATTTCATCTTTTCATAAAATCAATATAAAAAATACTTCAAAATTTCATTCATGTTCAAACTAAAAATTCTCCAATATAATGGTACACCAATTTCTTCCCAAAATATCAGAATTATTTTTTTTTCAAGGCTCCTTAAAGGTGGAACATTATTTTTTTATTTGGAATCTCAAAATTGCACAAATTTATTTTCCTTAAAATCTACAGAAAGGTATAACTCTAATTGTAAAAAATTTTATATCTAAACTTGGATTTTTATTCCCCCAAAAGTATCCCAGAAATGATTTTGTAAATAATCAATCCACTCTCTTACACTTTAGATTTACTAAAATCATGATATTTACTTCAAGACAAGGTTGGATTGAGAAACCGGCTTGTAATGTAGCTTTATAATTGGAATTTCATGGAAAATAATGTCTCAAAAGGTTTAAATGCATATGTTATTCTAAAATAAAAAATATTCTCTTGAAAATTGGGTTTACAATCCTAAAAAAATTACCTCAATAATATTGAACCCATGTTCTTTAAAGTTCACAGGTTTTGAAAGAAACTTTATATGTTTTGGATAAAACTAAAACTACTTGGTTTACCCAAGATGTGGGATTAATAGGAAGAATATGTAAAATAAATTAGAGTCCTCATGAGAATTTAATTTTCAACATTTGGACATCATTCCTGGCCTGGAATTTTGAAGTCAACGACGTTTTTATGAATTTTCACAACTCTGAATGTAAAACACAAAAAATTCAGTAATCATTTAAGTTTAGTTGCATGAATCAAGTTGTATCTTTCAATTGAAAAAAAAATAAATTAAAAAATAATATTAAATTGAAGATCAAAATTTTTATTAAAAACAAATTGACATAAATCACAAAAAAATTAATAATACAAAAATCATTATAGAAAAACTGAAAATATAAATTTGAAAAGAAAACACACAAAATTATAAATAGCAAAGGATGACCCCCCCCCCCCACAACATCTTTTTAAAAATTTCCTCATTTTAAATAGTTTATATTGAGATGTGAAAATTGAGAAGATAAGACATGAAAAATCCAAGTGAAGCGGAAAGTGACAACCTTGTTTTTATTTAGTTGTAGAATCCTTAAGATAGCCTCCTAAAATCTCTAAATTGTAAACCTACTTGAAAAGAATATCATAAAATTTTTTCTGAAACAAAGTAAATACAACAATATAATGGAAAAGGTAATTTTAATAAACCCCAAAGTGGGTGATAAGATTTCACTACCCTTATTCAAGTAGTTCCAGCAAATCATCCCCAATTCGAAGGTGGCTGAAGTTTCATCTTCATGAAAAACCAAATTTATTTTTATAAAATACCATTCATCTCAAAAAAATTGTAGAATCTACCAAAATCATATTTATTCAGGTTCCCTTATATGGTTTTAACATTTCAATAAATTAATGAAATAGAGAAAAGAATATAGAAGCAAATTCCCAAGAATTTATCCTCACAAACAATATCCATTTTTTGTCGAAATTAAATTATTGGATGTTTTTTATTTTAAATTTCATTGTAAAAATGATTTCTTATTTCAGAAATAGATCGGTAGTTCCATAATCAAGTGAAGAAATTTACTCTTTAATTATGAACACCATTATTTCTTCTATTTCCTCCTTGACCTCCACTTCATCTACAAAATCAATTCACTCAGATGTAATGGGAGAAAAATATGTATTGTGAGAAACATTTAACAATTTGTTATAAAAATAATATTGAACAAGTGGATATAAATTTAATAATTCTCCCCATGTCCTGTCAGGATCTTACTCTATTTGGGAGAGGATAAAAATTGTATTAAAATTAACCAGCGGTACAGTTTCCTTCAAATTTTCATCAAAAATGAATGGTTCATGATTATATTACTCTTATTCGAAAGTTTCATTCAATGGTTCTGAGTTATCAATTTTAAAAAAATTTAGATTCACATGAAATTTAAATTTCACCAGAGTTAGTACAGTAATTTCTAAAAGACATTTGATTTCATAAAGATGCTTTAATATGTGAATCCATTGTAATTTCATCCATAAAATTTAAAAAAAGTTACTCCAATTAACCTTTAAAATAACCCAAAAAAGGTTCATAAATATTAAAAGTGGGTTAGACAATATTTCCCTTTTCTTAGGCATCTTTTTATGGTGTTTATTCTTTCAAATCATTTAAATCATTGGCTGGAATTTACATTTGATTCATTCCTTTTTTTTAATATTTTATTACATAACAAAATTATTTTGATGGATTGTGAAATAATTTTTTAGAGTATAAATTTTGAAAAGTATTGATGACTCAGATCCTCATATTTTTGATAATCAAGTCAATTGTATGAGTAGTCATTGGGAAAATCCATTTCTTTTTTTAAATTTTTAAGAGACCGAATTCATGGTAAAACTCATATATATTAAAAACCATTTTATAAAACCTCCCTATAAGAGGATAAAATTTTTTGATGGGTTTTTTAGTCAATATACCCTAATGGATAATTTCCCTTTCAAAATATAGCACAATGGTGGACCTGGGGTTATCTCATTTGGGGCATGCAGGTGAAGTTTTCAGACTATAACATTATTAATTTTATTGTTAAAGTTAAAAATAAAAATGATGATTTGAAAGGATTTAAGTAAATTTAAATAACACAAAGTCATATTAAGATAAGAAAATATATTTTGGTGATTAGAAATAAAAATAAAATTGTGATTAAAATGACAAGCTAAAGATAGAAACAATGGACAATCTTCGATCCTCGGGTGCTCCCTTAATCATTAAAAAAATGGTTTCCAATTGAATTGTCTAATTAAAACCTCAATATATTAATTTATACACATATATTAACCATAATCCATATGAGAACAAAAAATATGGGTGTTTATCCACTTATAAAAGTGATTGGATTACCCAAATACCTTTGAGAAACTAAAACAAATAAACCTATCATAACTTGTGGGGAGACCTCACCCAAAGAAATTTAAACAAAAGGAGGAATATTTTTTAGTAATAAGATTATAATTGATCTATATAGATATTGAAGAAATTTAAAAAAGAATGAAATATACCTACTTTAATCATGTAAACAATATTCGTGATAATTCAAAAGAAAATAGTCTACAGTTAAAAGCACAAACTCAAAATGGATACACCTTCAGAAATTCACTCCCATAACCACTTAGATTTAATACCTTCATGGATTGATTAATTAAATTTAAATACTATTCTAAAGAATTTATTCTCTATAATATCCCACCCCTTCCCTTGAACCCTCTTTTGAAGTGAATTGAAGAAGAAAGTATAAAGAAGATGATGGGTGGAAATCTTCTTTCGAGTTTCTGTATTCGTAAAGTATGCTCAAATTTGAAAATATACTTGTAAAAATATTACTATAGTGGATCAGTAAATGTTTATCTCATGAATATTAAATTTTTACCCACAAAATTTTAGATCCTTTTGACATGTGGTGAAATTTTGATATCTGGATTGCTAAAAAAATTTGGATGAAGAGACTCTTCAACATCCTCTAATTTCAGGCACCCACTAACCATCATAATGACATAATTTAATATTAGTATTTAATTTTGAAATGTGGATTAAAATATTATTTCTTTTACTGGTTAAATCACCTCATTTTTACACCTTTACGTTGAGTTATTCCATCTTTACTGAACGAGTATCAATTTTTTCTGAAAAAATGATTTTCAAAATTGAGTGATTTGTTTAGCCTCCAAATGATTAATTCATCAATTAGATACGTTAACAAATTTAAATCCCAAAATAAAAGGGGTCCTAAAAATAGAAATTCAATAATTATATTAGTATTGAAAAAAATTATTCCCAAAACACAAATGTGGTGAAAAACTATTAAAATTCCAGAATAAGGGAATTTTCACAATTTAGTTCCAAACTTATCAAAATTCAAAAAATGTTGCAATTTCACTTATAATGAAATATTTGTGGGGTTTAAATCATTGAATTATTTATAGAAATCATTGAAAATATTATCTCTATCACCTATCACTCCAAAAATTTACTTACAAAATTCTAACTTCTCTTTCATCTTTAGATCCCACTATTGTTTGTTGTGTTCCCACCGTTATTGGTTTTGTGTGATATTTATCACTATTGAAACAAAATAAAAATGTGTCAACTAGAATTAAAAATACATTATTATATTCCCTCCAACTGATCCTCATCCATCGATTCAAGTTATCATGTCTCCATAAATAATTCCCCACCTTTGTGAATTTATCATACCTATGACGTGTTTCAAAAAATAATTCACTTCTATGGGAAAAAAATAATTTTGGAAGAATCCTCCTCCTGTGTGAGTTAGTACAAATATTTTCCTCTCCATTTAGAGTGATCGGTAGTGATATAAGCCTCCATATGTGAATCTAGTATATTATACCAATGATATAATTTCAGATCAACTGTCCACTAGGAGAAAAATATATTGTATATACTACTACTAATCTAACTATAATTACATAGGATGGAGGAAGAAGTGGTAGGTATAAGAGAAAGACATAGGACATGGGGGAGATCCCAAAGTTTTTCCTACCTATTAAAAAAGGCTGAAACCCCCATAATAAAAATATCCTTCAATTCATTACTCTATATATCGTTCTCCTTTTTAATAAACTTACCTCCCTCCATACAGGCTAACAACTTACCGTCTGGATGAACAGTTTTACCCCTTCTAGAGAATTTTGTAGAGGCTGTGTTGTGGTCCCATTTTTCACTTTTCAAGAATATAATTTCCATGTTATCATAGTTTTCCATTAGTTTCCTAGCCTATATCATTAATCATTTTTAACCAATCGGGCCCTTTTAAAACTATTTCAAAACATACACTCTCTTGGAAAATTTTGACAGTTAACTTGAAATTCACTTTAAAATATCGAAAATTTATATTAAAAAACCATCCAAAATCAAAGATATCAACAGTAAATGACATAAAACCACTTTTAATTGGACTAGTGTTCATGAATGAATTGGTTGCACGGTTTGTTGGACCATGGGACAACTATACAATTGTCGTCGAGTGCTACGATGAATTATGTATGCGAGCTTCATAAGGGTTATTGGGTCATGTAAGCTCTTTGTACACCCCTAGATAAACACTAATTCAATCCCAAAACATTAAACATCCATCAAAATATATAAAACAAAACTAAAAACAGCAATTTAAGGCCGAAAATAAAACTTCTTATGGAAACTTGTGGGTTTGGAATAGGTAAGGGTTACCCATTACCTTTTCTCACCAACCACATGAGTGATAACACTAATATCTCCATCTACTAGACTCACCCAAATAAAAAAGGGTCCCTGTGGTAGAATTTTTCATAAGACATCATAGGTCATACCTCTATCAGATTCTAGATTAGGTCTGCGATAGAGCCCAAGGGGAATTTCCAACCACTATGAGATGGAAACTAGTTTCATTTGTCAAAGTGAACTTAGTTGGGAATTAATTCACCTAATAAATATAATTAATTATGTATAAAAATATAAATAAATAACATCATGATCAATTCATGTGTTAGAGGTTCAGGAACTATAATAAAATAAAACAATAATATGCATAAATAAAAACCAAAATATAAAAGCAGTAAACCATAAACTCCCTACCAACTCCCTTGAATACAATTACCACTTCATTCAACATCCATAACTCCTAATTCCTAAACACCACCAATTATGGGAAAGAAAAATAGAAATGGTCAAATTTTTTACAATTACTAAATCATAAATAAACTATTATGCCATATTATGATATCCTTGTGAACTGAGTTCACTATCCAATCAAAAGACATGATAATATTCTTCAATAAGGACTAGAGGAAGAGTCTGATCAATGGAACTCTTCAAAGTCAGGACATGATACTGCAAAAATGAACTCATTATATAGACACCAAGTTTTATAAATAGGGTGTGAGCTTAATAACCAATCAAGATATCACGATTGGGTCATTTATTTTCATTTATAAGAGATCCCATAAATGTAAGATTAAAATATATTTAAATTTGTAATTTTTTATACAGAATTAAAAAAAATAGAAGAGAAGTCCAGGAATGTTTTATAAACATCTTTAGATATTTTTATTAAATGAATAAAATTACATGAAAATAATGTTATCTAAACATGTCTTATTTATTTAAACATTCATTTTCAATCTACATATAAAATCATTTTGAAATACCCCTTTTTAAAAACATTTAATAAATAAATCATTTACACAGAGCACTTTTGAAATATTTTAATAAAACAAATTAAATAAAGATTAAAAAATATAACACTATGGCACCACATCACTAAAGGAATAGTAAAAAATAACCATAGAAAAATACAAGTTAAATAAATATATGACTCAAATAAAAATATGTAAAGGGGAATCCAGGTCTAGGGGTAGGTCTTAGATAAAATAGAAAAATGATAATATAAAAAGGATCTGAGAATATATGTATATATATATAAATGACTAGTGAAAAAGTAAGATAAGGAATAAGGAATAGTGAAACACAAAATTAAATGATCATAAATATTAGAGATACCCAAAGGTCACATAGGCTAGGCTACATAGTAGTATAACTTCACTCCCAATGAGTTGACCTATAATTACTTTTCTGACCAAAGGGGGAACGACACTAATAACTTCACGAGTTAGGATGAAACTTGATCATGTTTAAAGGACCTAATCTGATCTAAGATATAATACCCAACTACCTAAGGTGTTATATGTTGAATATGAACTAAATATGGGAGGTTTTGTGACCTTTTTAAAATAATTAAATCATAGATCAATCACATAATATTAGAAAATAAATCATATAATTAATTCTTTATCTCACTTCCCTACCCCCAATAGTGCTAAGCCCCTCCATGATATATGTAAAAAGAATATAAAACATATAAATTATCAAGATCACTTACACAAAAAGAAACGGGGCTTCTACTATAGGTGCAACACATTTTAGAAAAACAATTTATAATATTATATATGGTCTTTTAATATTTTTTTAATAAATACTCTTGGAAAAATTATTTAAAAACAAATTTTAAATAATTTAATCGAAATTTAAAAATTCCCTTTGAGGCTATAAGAATATTCATTTCTATATATATATATGAATCACTTAATTAACATATCTTTATGTTCCCATGTGAATGTATTTATATATTCCTATGAACATGTGTATAAGAACTAAATATAGAGAGAAAAATAGTGATTCATAAAATATTAAAAATGTTTCTCAAACAATGAAATCACACCAAATTGACCCACATAAATATGACTAATAACCTGTACAATGTCATATAAAACCACAAATACACTAAAATATTATTTATTTATATAAAAACCATCACAAATAGTTTACCAGTTAAATGAAAAAACCAATCTTTAGGTGAAAATACAAAAAATTGGAAAAATACATAAGAACCCATTAGAATTCAATATTTGTCTAATAAAAACATTGATCATTATATATATCTAAATCAATATATCTCAATATCATTTATAATTTAGAATAAAAATTTTAATTTGAAACACCTAATCACAAATGATATGCTAAAAAATCAAGATCAAGGAAACATCTACCTTCGGTAAGCGCAAATGATGTGATTCCATCAACAAAAATGAAAGGGGGGATTAGAAGAACCATAACATACCCTATATAAAATTTCCTTGTTATTTTTTATCCTAACCCCCCTTTTAGGGTTCATATAGGGAATAACACAGTGAAGTGGGAATGAAAGTTGAGAGTAAATGAGAAAAGTGGAAGTGGGAGAAGATAAAGCCCTACCTGATTAAAGATTCACTTGAAATTACAAGAAGAAATGTCTATAACCGAAGGGGAAAATGATGGAGGAGTCACCTGGGGTATTACTCTATCCATGTCAAGAAATAGGGGGAATGAGGATTCGATTTGGCTAAAAATAGTATGTGGGTATTTTTGGAATTTCAAAACATTTAAGGCCCAGTAAAACACACAGTTTGGAAACACTATTGGCCAAACCAAGTAAGAACCTTATGCCCTCATTAGATTTACATTTTCACCACACACAGTTTACCCTAGGTCACTAAATGGGTTGATTAACCATGTGAAAGGGAAATTTCAAAAACTATAGCATTATCACATTGGCACTGCATCGTTTCCCCTAACCTTGTGGTCTAACCGTACGATGCCCAAAAACCTTCAAAAATTTTAAATTTTTTGGGATTTCCATACATAAACATAATGGAGAGTTTAGTGATAAATAAATAAATTAAATAATAAGGAAATAAAATTTTAAGGTGTGACATGGTCTATTTTTTTTTGTAATGTAATTAGATATTAGTAGTATGAGTGTACCTTAGCTTAGAATGGAATGACGGTGGGATGAATTGAAATTCCTCCTCAATTATAGGTAATATAAAATTTTTTCCAATCCAAAATCATGGAATAATTATCTCATCTAGCAAAATCCTAGAATATTTCTATTTTATGTTATATTTTATTTTTAAGTATTAACTCATCATTTCATTTTCATTACACTAAGTAAATCAGATAAAGAATAGTTATTTAATCAAGTTGTGTGTGATGGATTTTTAAATCTATTCTCCTTTTCAATTCTTACTCAATGAGACTATTTTTTTGAATTTAATTTTCATTAACTTGATATTGGAATTCCTTGATTTCATAGTGAGGCTTCTTCTAAAAATAATTTGTTGATATTATATAAATACACATATTATTTTCCATTAATTATTATCCCATATTATTATTAATCTTATTGATATATAGTTAAATATTTTTATGATGAATATTTATAAAGGTGTGTATAATGTAGAGACCTAAAAATTCATATATTTTTTACATTTAAATACTTTCAATGGGTAAATTAGTGATTTTATTATGATGAGATAATAAAGAGTTTTTATATAAATTTAAAATAAGAAATAATTATTTTATATGTAAAAAATTATAACATTTACTTCAATGAAATAAATAACTATGGTTTATTTAAAATTATATTGAGAAAAATAGAAATTTTGATTTTGATTTTATTATATAAAAATGTATTTTTTCATGAGAATTAAAAAAATTATATAATTTAAGGAACATATTTACTCATAAAATTTTTAATGGTTTCTATTTAATTAATAATATTTAATGGAATAAATTAATTGTTTATTGACCTTTCTTAATGTGTTAAATAAATAACACCTATGAAATATAATTATAAATGAGTTTTGATGGGGAATAAAATATTAATATAATATAATTTCTTAAAAAAATAACGTCTGAGACTATATATGATGTATTGAATATAATTAAAATAGAAATATTTTATTTAAGAATGTAGTAAATGACTCAAAGTATACATGGTAATTAATAAATTCATCACATACCACTTCTATTATGGCATAACTATCCATTCCATAAAAAACTAGATCAATAACCATCCATCCTCATGTCGACCATGATAACAGGCCGTAACCTTATTTCCAAACACTGTATTGTCCCAAAGATAACTAAGATAACTCCAAACCCTTCCTAGAAGACCACTAAAAATCTAGTTTAACAATATAAGTGAAAAGTATCAAAACTTATAGAATAATATAATAAGAATACAACTTTAAGTCGCACCTATCATTTATTTCATTCTAGGATAGCGTAAACACGATCATGGTTTTTTACAAATTCACACAACTATATCATTACCTTCTTTAATTGATAAATATTTTTTAGAGAGTTGATTCTAATAATAAAACCATTGTAATAGAATATATGAATTTTTAATGCTAATAATTCCTAGCAGAAAACATAAATAAGAATTGATCGTATAAGAAAAATCATGGAAATATATAAACACAAATGATATACACCTTCCCATAAATTTACTTTTTAATTCAATTAGTTATCTTTATTATGTCAATCCTTACCATTTACAAAAAGTAAGAAAAATAATATAACTCCCACATTATACTAAAAATAAATCGAGTCCCAGAATCATAGACCTTTATTGAAGCTTTAGCTATTTTTAGGTAATTATAATAGTAACATAATGATCATAAGGCCCAAATCATTCAAAGGAACCCAAAAACCCTAGAACAAAATAATATCCTACAACCACTCACCTTAACATAACCTAAACTTACCACTAACCCCACCAACACCTTATATGGATGAAGAGTGAAGATAAATACAAGAATAAAGGGTATATAACACACCTTGGATAAGAAATAATCAATTTCCTAGGATGAGGTTCAAAGATTATATAAAAGAGGCTAAAAGACCTCTTAAAAACACTTAAGAGTCTCTTAAGGGTTGAAGGAAAAAATAGAAGAGAATTAAAGTTTAGAGGAGATTCTAAATTTATACCCAGCTTGGAAAACCATAAGACCATGGAACTATGGTAAGGGACATGCCATAATGGGTTTAAGTTAATCAAATCCGGGAAATCACACAGTATTCAATCAAAAAAATTGATAAAACAATAGAAGAACCATGATGAAAATATTATCACCACACCATAAAATCTTAAACCTTGAATTTATAAAAAAATTATTCAAATCAGACCATGACACAACATGATCACCAAGGTATTGTAAAACCCATAATGGTATAACTATGAAAATTAGCAACTCTAGGATCCATGACATAAGTAGGATGACCACAATAGAACCTTTGGCTATCCCTTTACTTTGATCATCTCCTAGAAAAAATACCATCATACAACCAAAGGACCATAACACAAGGAACCTAAAAGTGGTAGAGGGCCCATTATTTACCTCTCTAATCTTCATGTAATGGTTGAACAACTACACCACAACTGAACTCTCATGGGACAACATCTTCCACTATGCTAAAAATTCACCCCCATCAAAAATCATAGATTAAGTTCCACCTTTCATTCCTCAAACCTATTCACAGTATCTCAAACATCCAAAAAACACAAAGTAATATTCTAGGACGGTTCAGGATAGTACATAACGAGTATTATTATTTAGTTGTTTTATACTATTATATTATTTAAGGTGGAGATAAGATTATGTAACAACCCTTGGTCAAATAAATTCAATATATTGTACTAAATATATTAATGAATATGGTTTAATGATCATTAAATTAAGAAGAAACATATTTTTTACATGGGATGATTTAATAGGTGTCAGTTATACATAGATATATGAATGTTGAAAGTGGAATTCATTGTACAAAAAATATTATGCATGAGACCCCATTCATATCAAATTAGTTTCCCTCACATCTTCTGACATTAATAATTACTCTTGGTGGTTTGGTTACATCCAATCATAGATTCAAAATTGATGGAAATGACATGTGATAGTATAATAAGTAACTAAATTGAGCTAATCAATTCTTATGGATCTTTATTCATAGTGGTGATTAAAATATTTTTGATAAATAACATATTTTTCAACTAAATCTTTTTCCCCATAATTGTAATCTATCATTGGTGAATTATTTTGATCATGATCTTTTTGGAATGTGATTATCTTGGATTTAATATAAAATCAATTATATAATTATATTATGCTTATTTTTTTCAATTAAGGTTTTAATCCATGTTATAGAAATGCATTTTAGATCACATTTCCTTTATGATGTATCTTGTCTAGTTGTTTAAAATTTTTATGGTGTTATATGAAAATGACATGGACACCATTCCAAATTCTATGAAATATTACTAGAAGTTTCCTAATACATATATAGGGTGGTTCAAAATTGGCATGAATCCATTCAAAATCATCACATTGGTGTACCAAATTTATAATATTCATCACTTTCATATATATTCTATATTGGGTAGTTTCTTTGAAGTAAAGGTACAATATATCAATATTGTAGAAAGATTTAAGGAATAATTAAAAGTTTTTAACAAATAATATTTAGGTTATACTGTGATGATATGGAAGAATAATTATTATAATGATACTTCAATAGTATGGTTTATCAAGGAATTTTTTGAATAAAGATGTTATAAGAAGAACGTTGAGGCATATATGATAATTTTTTTATAATGATGCGATCATGATAAAAATATTATTTTAAATTATGTCATATTGATATTAAATATTGACGTATGTTTAGAATTTGAATTCTTATTGGTTTAGTGGATTATTTTATAATTCTAGGTAATTAATGACAATGCTTTTAGTTATTTATGAATGGTACTTATAATTAATTATCAATGGAGTCTTGTAGTAACTAAAATATTAATATTTTATTTAAATATTTGTGTTTATGTTATTTTGACCAGCCTATAAGTTTGGATACAAATTTTAGTGAAGATTACCTTTGATTATAGGTAACTACAATGATGCGATTTTTGGTCTTTTTTTGATATTCTTGATTTTGTGATATTTCAAAAATTATTGATATTTTTATTAGATTGTAATTTCCATGATGTTATTATTGAAATTGGTATTGATAATAATATTTTAGATATTAATATACTTTAGGTTTGGAATTTTTTTAATGGTAAGTTTTATGATTATGGTGACGATGTAGTTTCTTATTGGATACTGAGTAAATTGGTTTTCAGATACTCATTGATTATCTAATAAAATTTATTTATCGATACTTATTTTTATTTAGCATGTAATTTTTACTTTGAGATGATACTTATTGGGAAATGATCCTAATTATCATGTTTAGTTATTAACCCTTGTAACATATCTATTTTTTCAACACAATACTTTGGAATATATTAATGAATATATTCAGAGACAGGTGCTTAGTTGATCTGAGATTCCAAGGCATGGAGATCCGTGATGTTGATATAACAAAAATGTTTAACATATTATATCACACGCATACGTTTTTTCCAAAAATAATGAAATAAATCCCAAACAGGGATTGGATGGTGAATTTTACTTACATTGAAATTAAAATATGTGTTTTACCATGGGTGTGACATAATCTAGATCAGTGTCGAGTGTTTTGTTAAAATTGATCATTGGAAGAAAAATAAATAAATTTATTTATTTATTTATTTATTTTTTATTAATTTCCCAGGCCTAGTATCTTTTCTATTTAAACACACATGTGGAAAATACCCAGGGTTGTCTATATAACCATAGGTATTTGAGAGGATCCACAGGAGTATATCTCTTGTATAAATGATAACTGAATCGTGGATTGATATTTTGTGTGCCAAGGAGTTCATGGATCTCACCGATGGAAATTTTGTATAACTTTTATTCATCATTGATTGATCCAAATGTGATTTTTGGTTGTTTTTTTATATTTATTTATCCTGTTTTTTTTATCCTTCATCAAACATATATCAATTATTAAAACAGTTTGATTCACAGGTCCATGGTTGATATTTTATTTGATGAAATTTGATAATTCCAGGTTTTATTACTCTTCATTTTTCATTCCTATAATAATCAATGAAGTCGAAAATAAACAATGGTCAAGGTTCATTCCTCAAATTTTTTTTGTGGTTTTCTTCCACTATTCTACACAAGATCATAATTTATATTTACTTTGATTGGTGAGTCAACAAATATCTAGAAATCAATTATTGTGAATTTAGTCTTTATCACAATGGATAATTTTTCAGGTTTAGATTTGAGATTAATGGTTTCATCAAGGTGTTTAGTGACAATTGGGGATATATTAGGTGAGGATTCATAGATCCATGGATGCCCATTTTGGCCTCTTGGAATGGAAGTTCGATGAGATGTTTCATGAGTGGTTTTATTGCTGCAATCTAGTCACTAAAAAAATTAATGTTGGCCAACCTTAAATCTATGTTCCTTGGTGATATCCACAACTACATAGAAGGAGGAAGATGTTGATATAAATTCATGATTATTCTAGAATTTCTGGGAAATTCCAAACTACACGGTGTGTACTCAAGAAAAAACATGTTTTGGGGTCCCTTCATATGGTGCCAGGGTTTACACATGTAGAGAAGAATCACAATCCATGTGAACTGATGATAGAGACCAAACGTGTACCTCTAGGAAATAGAGGAATGGACACATCTAGGAACATAGTAATGACCAGAGTTCACAGGCATGTCCAGGTACATTGGAAGGTACATGGGCTTGACCAAAGTACACATGCATGGGTTTATAGACATGGGAAATGACATGGATTTGTATGGACTTTGTGGAACACACCATGTACTTACTATACATGCCATGTAATTTTTCTTGGGTGGGTTGAGGACCTTACTCACTTCATTCAAAATTAGCTTCAGTCAGGTGTGTTCTCTTTTGAATATCAGTTGGGTGTGTTCCCTATCTTCTTATTAGTGTGGGTGAATTCCCTTATTACATGATAATTTTATCTCATTCCAAACCCATGAGGGTTAGTTAAACATCTATCCCTAGAATCACCTTATTGTATTTGAGAATGTATCCCTCTATGAGTCTTGCATTTGATCCAAATTTCCCATCATTCACCCTATGTTGTGTTCTCGGTATTACATGACCATCATACATGGGTGTTGGTACCCTATCTCAAAAGTCAATCTAGTAGGGTTTCAGGTGTCCCCAATAAGCTTGGGTGTGATCCCTTACCAATGTATTGAGATGTTTTATGTTCCATCATGTATGAATTTATGGAGAGGCCTAATGATAATGACCTCTCAGATGATTTCCATCAGTGATAGCAAGGCTTATGGAGTGATTCCTCCAAAATGAGTGTTACCTTAATGCATTGAGTAGGATACTAAGCTATAAGTATGGTTGTGACCTACATTGAGACTGAGTGAATATCCTCAAAATATCTGAGATTATTTTTTTTGATGTGTTTTATCATATTCCTGATTGACATATCTTCAGGGACCTGAGTATACCACATACCTTGATGCTTTATGTTTGGTTATTTCGGGGTGTCCTACTAGGTATGTTTTAATCACCCATGCATAGGCTCTACCCACACATGTTGTGTCTTGTGTAGATTAAGTGAAATTAAATGATGTACAAGGATTATTTGGAGAAGTTAGAGCATAGTTTAGCTAGAGGAGATGGTTATAAACAGTAGTTCTATTTTACAATATTCCCTTCATTATTTTATCAGGTTGGGCCCTTTTGAAATTTTAGTGGGCTTATATTTGTTCCTATATTCTTTCCCATTCTTTTTTGTACTCTAACATAGGATAGGTGTTATGCATTCATTTTAATGTATCGGTTGGTTTGATTTATCCATCATACTAGTTTATAGTTCTCTATGTCTCTCTATGTGTAGGTACTTTAGGCTATGGCCTCTCATGGGTGTGTTATTCCTATTTCATTCTAATCACTTTCCCTTGTCCTATTGGAGTTAGTCTTGGGGTATCAAACTCGTATTATCACCGAACATTTGGTCCCCAGTGTGTTAGGTCATGAAACCCATCAAAATTTTATTGATTTTTTGTTTCTAGTTGGTTTACTAAAGTTCTGAAGTTGTTGTTCAGACTATTTGAGTTGGTGAATAGAACCAAATAAATTTTTACTTTATATTACCTATATTTATTCTAATTTTTGAATACTAAATGTATTTATTATCTTATAATGATTAATTCGTTATTTCATATTAATGTGGTAATATCCGTGGGATATTAGTTTCATGGAAAGGACATAACAATTCCCCATTATGATGATGTAATTGAAGTTCTATGACATATTTTATAAATGTAAATACTATAGTTGGGACAATAATATATGAATGAAAACATAGTATATTGAATTTCAGGGCCATGTACTTGAATGGATATGATACTACATCTCATATATATAGTACTTTGTAATCTCTAAGATGGTAGATCATGAGGACAGGCTCGTCTGCATGAATTCCACATGTTTTTGTATAGTTATAGTTATTGTTTATGAGCATGTGTAATGATCCATTTATATTATGAATATTATTAATACATATCATGAGTTGGGTAACGTGATATATTTCCTAAAATTGTGACAACTTATACACACAACAAAAAAGGATACATTGGTCGTGTCTCAAATGATGTTAATAATGGATTTATCCCCTATATTCATTAATAGAAGTTTTTTATCTCAGAACCTTTGATTCAAATATAACTATTTGGTAAATACCACAACCATGGTGCTTGATGAGTTCATTTTAGATAGTTAGAGAATTTTTAATAGAGTATATAGGATTATTGAATGGAGTTTGCATCCATCTTTTCAGATATATCATGACAAATGGATTATATTTCATAGTGATTGTTTCTATGTGTTTTTGTTCATTATAGAATATCATCTTTCACTATGGATTCCTTAACCTATTTCTACATAGTAATATTAGAATTTAGATAAGTCCACACAAATCCATTGAGAAGGAGTCAAATAGTGCCAACTACAATGTGCATCCTTCATCTAAATTAAATTTTATTTTAATTTAATATTGGAATAAATTAATATTCTCAAGGCAAAGGAATATTAATTATTCAATATTTATTTGTCACAAATATTAAGTCGATATTCATATGTATGAGTTGAATACTAAAAAATATATTTATTCAAAAGACCATGAATATTATATTTATTTTTTTATTGAATAAATAATATTTATTTAAATATTTATTTAGCATTCAATAAATTTTTGAGAGGATGTGTGGGTCAAATTATAGGTTCAGTGATAAATATTTATTTTTAGGACCATGAATAAATAATATTCATCATTATTTGGGTTATAAAGTCATGTGATAATGATATTATATTTAAATATCATTAAATATTTATTAATTTATTTACTTTATAAAGTGATATTTGATGATGCGTAAGACAGAACATGCCTTGTAATAATAATAATTATAATAATACTATTATTATTATTATTATTACCATAGGGTACGTTGTGGGTTTAATTATAGATTAAGAGCCTTTATAAAATTAACGTAATTAAAAACTGAACTCTATATATACCCAATTATATCATTCTTGGGATACATATATGTGAACCCATATGTTGTGCACAAAAACTCCTCCCTAGTGATTTCTCTCCACCATGAACATTTGTAAGGAACTGTCTGAATAATAGGAGTAGTGATTCACCCCCCCCCCCTCAATCTTGAGAGATATAGAGAAAATCCATTAATTATGAATGGATTGTCATTGTGATCATCAGCCAATTACATAAGAAGAAAAATATACGTGTTAGCACCTCGAAATCTGATAACGACATTTTGAGATCAAGAAGCATGATTGGATAACCACAAGATGGGATATTCATTGTGTCCTCATTCACAAATTGATGATTCAACAAGAATAGGGTTTGTGAGATCGAAAACTTCACAAAGAAAGTCCTTATGAATGAGATATTATTCTTATTAATTAAATAAATTATAAATTTAACATAAAAATATCCGCTAGTTTTATCTAGTATTTCCACCTGTTATGATGATTAATAATAATGATTTAGTATATTATTCATTTTATCTTGTAAAATCATTGTTGGGCATGGGCCCAACTGTTGCTTCTTCTACACCCTGAACCTTCAAGTGGTATTTGAGTGTTCACATTTACATTTATCTTTATTAATTTTTCATATCATTTATCACATTTATTTTATTATATTTTCATTTAAATCATCATTTTTGACCATTAATCAGAGGTAATATGTTCATTAAATATCACATTACCAAGAACATGCCAAGAATAAATGAATAACACATGAAAATTCCATCCATAGGTGTCAAGATTCTGACTATTTCATGGGATTACATTGTGTGTAACCTAATTTCAAGTTGTATAGTCCAAGTAAATCACATTTATACGCATTTTTTTCAATCATGGAACATCATGTGGGACCTTTGTACATTATTTCACTAATTACATTAATGAAACCACGTATTTTCTGCTAAGGTGGTACACAACATACTTAACTACACAACATGTAACAACTATATACTTTATTAATTTCATAATGACATAGTGGTCTTGCGGTCAACATACAAATCATGTATTTAATAAACACATCATGTAAATGAATACATTTTCATTACATGGGGTCAGTTGTGATTACACAACATGTATCTAGTGTACATGACATGCAGTACTTTAAATTCTCCATATATTACTCATTGTATACTTGAGTGAGTGAAGTGGATCAGTTAAAAGGGATTACATATCATGTAGCTAGTGTAAATGTCATATAATCTATAAAAAATCATGAAAAAACACAGTTTGATTTAATCATGTGAGTTATTACACATGGAGAGAAAATAATTTATTTTAATTTAAATCAAACAACACGATGTATAGGTAGTGAACATGCCTTATGACTAGGTTTTTCCACATACACTTTAATTTTTACATGTCATATGAAATAATGACTTGGATTTATTATTTATGTTTTTTTATATACACATTGTGTAAATTGGTTTTACATGCCATGTACTTTACATATGAATTTATCAATAAAAACACATATATTAATGGTGTGTTATTTGGTCAAACTTGAAACATCCCATGCAGTTATGGCTGTAAATTTTCGAGGTAATTTGAACTTTTCATTTAGTGGATGGCTTGTTCAGATAACTAATTACTAACCTAAGATGATTCACATATAAATATCCTTGAGGATCATTTTTTAGACTCAAAGGTAAGAATAGTGGGAAACATCAAACCTGAGATAATGTTGGAGGCTTGGTTGGGTCAGCTCAGTTATACCAATTGCATCGGATCACCGGTGGGGTGGTTAGAGCCCCTAATACATTGCAGATCTCATTGACCATCTGGTGGTCCTACACTAGCTGGCCATTCGGCCCCAAAAATATATCTATTGAGGTATTCTAGACACCCTTTAATGAAGGGTTGTATGGTATTTTTATCTAGTGAGGATTACTTGGTTTTTTCACCCTTGGATTATATTTCTTAGAGTATTTCATTCATCTTCTCCCCTCTTCCTCCCTCTAAGACCTCACCTCTTCCTCTTGATCTAGGGTGGATCTTGATGATATCTTTTGGTGAATCCCAGCCACATCTTTTGATATTCTTCAATATTGGAATCTTTCTTCCACCTATGGAGGTGGATCATGTTTTACTTCAATGTGGATGATCTTCTCAATAATTGTTTGCCTTATTGTTCATTTTAAAAATTAATTATCTATATACCCTCTCTCCTTTGAACATATTGGTCACCAATTGATCATTTTAATGACCATTGTTAAAGGATCAGATGAAAATTCCATCAAATCATGATGGAAGATTCTGATATTGATGGAGTGTTGGATTGGCATGGATATAGGATGTCCATTAATGATGAACATATGTTTTTGAAGAGTGATTCAATAAATTTATATCCCTTGATATTTGTTCAATGGATTTTGGTCATTTTTTGTTGAATTTTACATTGAAACGTGACATTGATTTAGGTACTTTTCTCATCCTAGAACCGAGATTATGATGGGAGTGGCTCAAACTCCACTGGATGACGTTGCTAAAGATCCTGGCCATAGGAGAAGCGCCGGATGGGGAATGCCCATCTGATATATTTTTCATAATCAATAATTAATTTGATATGTACATCAGTGATAAAAATAGTAACCAAGGGAATTGAATCAAAGATTAATTATACTAGAAAACACCAAAACCAAAGAGTACGATCCTTGTATATTTTTTATTATTAATTTAAATAATGAATTAATTACCTTAAGATGAACTATTTCTATTTAGATGGATATGGAAACATATCTATGTCTAACCATCATCTCATTTGAGGAATCAAGCATATAGATCCCTCTAGTAGTTATCCACATGTGTTTCATGAACCTCTAAACATCACCATAGTATTCTCTATGTTATAGCGTGGTAGATTTTAATGATTACATCATTCTCCATTGATCACCCTAAGAACCAAATCCAAAGGATTCTCCTTGATTTATCTAGACATGAGAGTGGAAGTTGGAGGAAGACGTTTCTCAGATATTGAGAGAAGTTTTGGATATGTTATCTCTCTAGGGATTCAAGATGATTCTCCATATTTCACCATGCAAAACAAATGAAAAATTTATACCTTAGAAAATAATATAATGGGGCTTATATGCCATTGGGATTAGAAAATAATATTTGGAAGTGCACCCTTATTATTTTTCTTAATTCCTATGGAACACCATATCTATAATAATGTTATTTTTATTTTTATTTCTTAACATGAGATAAACTCTCCAATTAACTTAAATATTAATTATTCAAATAATACTCAATATATATGTTATTTCTCAAAAGACCTATAACTCAGTCCAATATTCCTCCACATTGTTTATGAATCCATGAATAATGAATATTTATTTAATAAATAAATATCACTGCATTATTTTCCAATAAAAAAAATATTATATGTACTAATTAGAAAATAAATATTTAATAAATATATCATTCAAAAAACATTCTCTTAAATAAATTGTCACATAATACATGTGATCAAGAAAACTTGAATAATTATTATACCACCAGTGATATTAATATTTATTCAACCTGTTAAATAATAAATTATATTATTACTTAACTATGGTTTTAGTTACACTTAGTGTGTAACCCACTAGGCCTCTTTCTAAATGGCAATAGGCGAAGTATCCCATTGTCCAAGGTTAACATCTAACAACACACCAAGGAACCCATAGAGAAACAATTTAATGTCATAATGACATAGAACCTCCTACAGATGCTTATAGTGTAATATAATCCCTCTATCCTAATATATCTAATCAAATAGGTTGCATGTAAGTGCCATCTTCCTATGTGCTCAATGTATCTTTCTTTGAATTTTCTAAAAAATAAACTTTCTTACTTAACACTATAGCCATGGATTTATTTAGGTTATACCATTTTCATCAAAGTTCCTAAGATATAAACATTTATTAAAGAATAAAATGGACAAACACTTTCACAAATTATTCATTAATGTAATATTATTCATAACACACCCAATATATCCTACTTTGTAGAGAACATATATCATCATGGTGTTCATAAATACAGTAAATTAAGCAATTCATAATATCCATTATTATTAATATTAATTTCTAATGATAACTACACATGTCCATAGATAGGAACATCGATTGAAACATATAAATTTGGACATTCTATCGGCGGGTCTCATTCTCATAATTTCATACACTAGAAATTAACATGGGCGTACACCATTAAAAGGTGCCTAAAATTCTTATGAGTAACCAAAAATGATATTTAATATAATATATATCCTAGAAATGATTTCATCCATCTATAGAACACATTATAAGAATACTACCACAGAACTTCTAAGTTCTCATCCTAGCGAGTAACTATTATGACTTTTCAATGTGACAACTACTCTTAGAACATTATCACATACTATGTTACACAGAATAACAATCATGATGTGATAAGTAGTATATTAATAATAAAACATGAATACAAGTTATCATAAAGTACCTAAAAGTTGGTTCTAGGGAACTAACTCCAACATCTATAGCTATGTTGTGTCATTTTGTTAGGTTTATTATAAATTTCTTGTTGAATTATATTAAATTTTACTTTGTCTTATTTTCACACAATAGGAATTCTTTCCAGAACAAAGTCAAAGGTATTGGAAGGACCTTCTATGGATGGTTTGTCATGTTTCAAACTAGGCATTTATATATTGTAAATCTTCTGGTAAGTGTGCCTTGACCTTTGAATATGAGTTCTTGTAATATTTTAATTAATTATAACTTATATATAATTGATTAATTTAAATTACATTTCTTGATAATATCTTTATGGAAATCTTTGGAGGCCTTTTCGACTTGTATATACACAGAAAAATATTTTGGTCTTTTTTTGGTCAGTATTTGACTTTGTTTAAGGAAGGTTGTATCATGTACTTTACACAATGGTATTTATTCAATTTTATTGGCATGATATATGATGTTGGACACTTTTGTAGAACAACCATTAAATTAAAAATGTGTTATAAATAATAATTAATGATTAATTAATTAATGATCCTGAACTCTTAATTAATTAAATGAATTATGCCTACTCCAATTGGAAAAGGTGTTGAGGGGCATGTCAAACCATTGTGAATTATCTTTTTGTTAGTTTATGATGATTAAGGGTGGATCACTAAAGAGTTCCTTTATTTACACAGACACCTTGGGGTGTTTTTTTGTGTGTATGTATATCCCACAGTACCATGTATGATGATTTATGAAATGTGTATGCTAATATTTCCTATAGATCATGTTTTATCTTGATCACATGTGTATCCCCTATTAAACATTATGATATTATATGTTTTTTTATATATTCACATAAATTTACCTTCATATGATACTTGTTTTTTAACTTATTTTTGATCAAGCTTGATGGTGATCACATGTGATTGCATGTGTAACCCATGAGTACCTTTATGATTCCTTTTCCATGAGTATGCATGTGTGTCTTGTTTCACCATGTTCGTTGATGACCACATGTATTTGTATATTGATAATTTTTCTCATGATGATATTTTATTATTTTACTATATATATGATCTACCATGTTATGTGTGTCCATCGTACCTTTGGAGATATTACTTCTTGTAACCTTAACATGAGGATAGACTTGGTAGGGTTATACCTTTGAGGGTGGGTGTGCGTAGATTACAACGATGGCGATGATAGACCTGAACATGGGGTAGGAACATGACGACCTTAAGTCCCAAACCAAGGAAAAGGTAGTGGTGGAATGAAGTCTATGTGTCCTAACCTAAGACACAGTTTCTAGATACGAAAACCTTATATCATGGCCCAAGATATTTTCAGGATGTGACATCTTTGTAGCTTAGTCCAACTCAATGCCTTGGGACTGGTAAGAGATATATTATCTATATTTCTTCAGGATACCAAGTGACATGATGACTCAATACTTTAAGTACCAATATTATGTCTTATTCATGATTAATTATGATGCCTGTAATTACTATCCTTCCAGCATGGAACCAAAGAAGCTACGGCTGGGGTTTTTCTAGATGTTTGGTAAGTGAACAGCCACTCAACACATGGATGTTTCTTTTGTGTATTATTTGTTATATTATTTTTTTAATATGTAGTTTTTTATTTTATTTTTAATTCATATTGATGTTATCACATGAAAAAACACTATATATTATGGATTAGGTACTAGACCACATTGGTGGTGGCCTACTAAATTGTACTCACACCCTAACCAAGTGACCATGGCACTTGGGAAACTAAGAATACCTTACTTGAAAAATGTATAAGTTATGCTAAGTCCTAGGTAAATCATTGTGTCAGATAAATGATTATGATTCTACATATTAGGATAACGTAAGGATTGGTGTCGTAAATCCTCTAGATACTTTTGTTCTTTTATTTATTATTATATGTGGTTGGCCTAGTGTGTGATCGTATCCTTTTACTTAGGTTGATTTTTTTTTCATTAATTATGATGGTGTTTTATTAGTTTCCAGTTACTCTAATTGTATATTTTTAACATATTTGGTTATGTGTGGTTATTTCATACTCTGATGGAGGGTAAAACATGTCATGGTTCTACATGAGACTCTCGCTACTAGTCGTTAACCTTAGGTGTATGGGGGGAATGCATGAGGTTATATTTCATTCAATATTAGGCTCACTGATTTGGGTCTATATGTTACAAAATCATATAATAGTACAAGATTCATTTTTCTTATTTCTATGGAGTTGGTAGTTAGGTGAAATAAGATTGTGTTAAATCTTGTGATGAAACTCATTCTAGTGTATCATGAACATAGTTTATGAGGGAAGTCCAAGTAACCCAGAAATTAGATCGATGTTGTTGGTTTTAATTTTTATGATCATTTGATTTCACCTCATGTGATGCACATGGATTTTGAGTTTCTGATTTCATATGGATTTGAATCATGTTCATTTATATGAGAGGCTTCACATGCATCATTTTCAGTATTTAGGTCTCTCATCATATGTATGCTTCTCGTACATGATTTTACTAAAAATGGAGGAATCATTTATTTTAGTGTCAACAACATGTACTATGTCAGCATATATGATTTCTTAGTGACTTTGTAATCAGTTTAACCCTTATATGTGTCTACTTCTGATAGAAATTCATGTGAGACTATGGTCTGGAGAACCTATGTGAAAATTATGGACAAAACGGTGATGGAAATGATGATGGTGATGATGATATAGTTACTTTATGAAGACAGTTCAGTGCACTTTTTTGTCATTGTCAGGCATTAATTCCTTATTACGAACCTTATGCAGGTATCCAATAGATAGTTCTGGTAAATTAAGCTGTTGATGGTAATATATTTAGTGATCCATATATCACTTAATGAAATTATTTTTATCCATACCATGCATATAAAACCCCTCAACATGGTTAGTTTAAGGGAAAATCCATCATGGTGTTCCATTGGAGAAATTCCTAGATGAGGTTTTGTGGGTTGTGAACCCTAGTTAAACCTTCTGTGGGTTTTATGGATTTCTTTTTGGACTTATATGAAACACTAGTTACTGGATGGTCATTGTATCATATTTCTTGGAAGTAACCAGAGTAAATATATTCCATAAGAAGGGGTTTTTGAGGTTAATTCCACGGGGTATTTTTCACTGACCGAGATTCGCTATTCATCAGAATAACCTTTGGATGATTTAAAGTAAGGAATTACATGTTGAATTTAAACACATGAGTGTATATCACTTTGAGTTCTAGTAATCAAATTTAAAGGTAATATTTTGGATTATAGTGGATGCATAAAATATTTAGTTGAAAAATATATTATGGGTGGTTTATAGTGAAACAAGATAGAAAAGAGTTACCATTCTTTTAAAGGTGTTTTATGAGTTCCCAAAATGGTGATTGGATAACTATAAAGGCAACTAAGTCTGGTATTGAGGTCCTTAACTCCTGAAATAATTACATTGTTTAGAGTAATGATTGATGTTTTCTTACATTTTTTAAGAGACTTAATGCATGATCATTTTTACATTGGTTAAATGTGGGGTTAGTTAAGCCAGTGAAATGGTGGTAGTTATCACACCATTTAGAATGTTTCTGGTTTTATAAATAAATAAAAAATATCTATTAGTAGTTGTAACTAAAATTATAGGTTCAATGTCACCCTAGGTGATAGAAAATAATTTTTTCTTATGAATCTCATTGTGCTTGGAATTCAATAGTTAATGCTTATAGAGTTTTATCTGTGGTAGAAGATAACATTGAAAATGGACTAGGGTACCATTGTATAGTCAACCAGAGTCATCAGTGGTGGGGAAGTTGAGGGTTGAAAAATGAGACATTCATAAGAAGATGAGACCTATTTGGGTTACAATTTTAAACATGCTCATATGCTATTTTAAAATATTATAAATAATGATAATTGTTTTTTAGATGCAGTGTAATATCTTCAAATAAATCTAGGTATATGCAGTTTGTGGTGTTTTTCATTGAAATACATTCATAGGCGGTCACACATAGTCTTCATGTTCGTTGGTGAACTAGTTGTGGATGAGTCATAATTATGTGTCTATTATGAGTTGATTGTATGGATACTCTTATAATGGGGATTATCGACTCATTTTTGTGAGAAATAAACTCTCTTAAAGGAAGGTTCACAGTCTGTACAAGACTCACTATTGAAATATCATGATGACTTCATAGAACTGATGTGTAGTGGACCTAAGAGTATCTAGTTCTATATGAATTGTCTAATGTTTGATTCATTTTTATCACCATATAGATATAATATATGGGATGTGTATTTGGTATAAAATTGATGTGATCCATGTGGGAGTTAGATCATTGGTGTGTTGATTCATAGTTGAGGGACATGTGGCTAGTGAAAGCGGTTGGTGAACCAAAGGGGGAAAATTACAAAGTTAGTTCAGACTTTGGTTATGAATTTGGATTGTTTTAACAATGCTTGTAATGATTAATTAATAATGATCAATGGATTTATAGAGTGTCAGTTTTTTTTGGTTAGTTACCTTTGTTGGAAGGTGATTGGAAGTGTAATGACTAGGGGTTCATGATAATGTTGAATGTGGTGGGTTAGACTCACATCGAGCTCATCGTATCACGTAGGAATGAGTGGTTGAATATCCATTGGGATCCTTCAAGAAGGTTGGGTTTGTTCAGGTAGAATTGGTTGGTAGAGACTCCTTGGTTTGGCTCGGAACCAAGAATGAGGTTTCTATATAGATAATTAACCTATGTATTGCATTGATCAAGTGTGATAGAACTAAATTGAACTAAAAATGATTTTGGACTATTAGAAACTTGTTTTATATGGTTATTCCTATAGTGGGGAGAACAATCATATTTTAGGAGGGATATTTGGAAGATAACACGGACTCGCGCAGTGGTAGCATGATGATCATTTAGGAGTGAGAAAAACTTAAAGGTATCATTTGTTGTTTGATTATGAGATATAGATAAATCATTATATGTGGTTATCAAAGTATATTGGGAGGTATGGTTTTCATTCCACCATAACTTCTCAATTATAAGAATTAGTTTGGTTGGGATGTTGTTACAACTTCTACCTTTATGGTTATAAATTTTATAGGGTGTTTGAACTTTTAATCTAATTGATGGATCGTTCATAGAAATAGGTGTTAACCTAAGATGATTAATATCTAAAAATATTTGATGTGTGTTTTTAGACATTAAGGGAATCAATGTGGGTGAATTTTAAATTATAAAAGGTTCGAGGATTGGTTGGTCTAGATATGATTCAACATTAGAACCGGCTCTCTACTGGGTGGTAAGATAACCTAATACACAATATCTCTCACTAGACAACTAGTGAGCCTACATTGGCCATCTTGTAAGGTATGTAGTAAGACGTATACCCATCAGGACTCACTATCCAACATGCGGACCACAACCATCTAGCTGGTGGGGTATGTTGGACACCCTTTAATTCAGGGTTGTTTGGCCTTTTTAGCCACTGAGACTCACTCAGATTTATCACCCTTAGCTTGAATTTTTGAGATCAATTTGTTTTTTTTCATATTCATCACTATAACACCTCATATTAATCTTAGGTGGATATTTATGTGATCCTATAGTGAATCTATGATAGATTATTTGGTCTCCTTCTATATTTTCTACCTTTTCCCTATTCTAGTATTGGATCATGTTTTTGTTCATTTTGGATGATCCTCTTAGTATGTATAAGTTATTATGATCATTTTACAAATCAATTCTCTTTATGTCCTCTCTCCTTTGATTATCTTGGTCATTGATTTATCATTAGTGTAATGTTTCTTAAAGGATTGGATGACAATTCCATCAGATCATGATGGAATGTTTTGAGACTAATAGAGTGTTGGATTGGTATGGTTAGAGAATGTATTGTAACTATAAATGTGTACCATGGGAAATTTCTTTGGTAAAGGTATGTCTCTTTATCATTATTCTATGGGGTTTTCTCAATTATTTTTAATTATACATCAAACCATGGAATTTATTTTGGTATTTCTCCCATCATAAAATTGTGAGGGTGTTGGGAGTGGAATGAACTCCATTAGAAAACATTATATATAAGGTATTACATTTTTTTATATTTATTCTAAGGATAAAATTTAATCATATTAAATTATACTTTGTCTTGTTAACGAACGATATAGTTTTTTCCAAAAATGATGTTCTATGTGCTAGAAATACCTTCCATGGATGGTTGTTATGTTTCATAATATGTAGTGGTATCCAATATGTCTTTACCCAAGTGTTCCTTTTCCTATGAATGTGATTTATTTTAATATTTTAATTTATTATAATTTAGTTATAATTAATTAATTTGGAATTCATTGGCATGAAAAGAACCTTGTGGATATCTTTGGAGTTTGAATTTATTGGTCCATATATAAGATGAAACAAATCTAAGTAGAGGTGAATTGGACTTTTTAAAATTAATTTAAAATTATACATGAGATTAAAAGTTAATAGAGTGGGAAATAAAAATAAATGGATATAGTGATTTTTATAGTCGTTCAAATCTAAATGATAATAGTCTACTCTTCAACCCTCTCACCAACTGAGAGAGATGGTACCCACTAAAATGGAATCTTACAATGAATTTTTCACACATTGGGTCCCTGCCAAATTACAAATCTTGTTTCCCCCTAGGGGCCTAAACCCAACCTTCATTTTCTATATGGAGGCACAACCAGAGCATTCTTCCTTTTCCATCCTTGAAACTCTACCTAATGCTTAAATTTTTTTGGGGAGTCAAAACCCATAGTCCTTCATTTTAATGGGTTGTACAACCTATTATATTTATATTCATAGATACTAATATAAATAATTAAGACCATATAACAACATAAACACATCAACGCCTATGTGTTGTGGATGAAAGGTACTCTACATAAGTAAATGATCAAATAATTAAAGTTTAATTAAGTGTGGTATTTTATCATCGAATTATGTCTCACTTGATCAGTTCAAGAAAATCCTTAACTTTGTTTCTCAATATAGATATATCACACTTATTTTATATATATCTTCTATGCACAACAAATTGAAAGCATGATTCTAATTGAAATTCATCTTTCTTAATGTCGAATATGATTTCTTCATTCAATGTGAAATAAAAACATACTCATGTGGGTTACATTGATGATATGTAATATTAAAAACATAATTTTTAGTGATAAAACATTACATTAATTAATTAAATTCCAATATTTAATTATAATTAATATTAACATCCCATTGAATACTTCTATAAAGTATATGAGATAAACTGTTCAGAAACTAGTTTGAGACATCATCCCATGCAATAAACATTTAATCGAGTATAAAATTATTCCAAATAAAAATCCTTAGTATTAAAATAATTTATAAGTGTTTAAAGAATAATCAAATCAAGATAAATGAGTAAAATAAACATTCACTAATTTGAAATATAGAAGTATAAATAAAACAAAGCATGTTTTGAGATAAAATATTACTAAGTAATTAAGTGACCATAGATATCCAGATAGGTTCAATAATTTTACAAACTTCGACTTGCATTCACATAATTTTTCTTATTTATTTCAATTTATTTTTGTTAATATAGTCACTTTGTTTTTGTTCATGTTGTCACTTCCAGACATTGTAAAAGTTTCACTCATGATCACATCCAATATTTACAAAATTTTAACTCACTGTAACTTCATTCATGGTCACTTCCTGACTTTATCAAATTTTCAACCATGGTCACTTTTATAATTTGTTAAATTTTATCTCCTTTTAAATTCCATACTTTTCAAAATTTTCCCACATGGTATCCTTACTCAATTTAACTTCCATAATTTATCAAATTTTCACACATAGTGACTTCACTCATAGCCACATCACTCAAGGCCACTTATCATGGTCACTTATCAAGGTAAATTCACATTTTCACTTCTTAAGGTCACTTCTCAATGTCACTTCTCAATGTAACATGATAATTTAACTACAATATATAATAACTAAAAATATAAAAATATTATAGTGTTTGAGTAATTATAAATATTTCAATTATATAAAATACTAATAAATCTAGAAAATTATCCAACTAAACATTCTCTCCCTTTTGATAATTTCAAAATTAATATCAATTCGAAAAGATTATAACCCCTTTGTAAATTGATAAAAAATATTATTCAATGTCCCATTAAATTTACCATGAGTGTTAGGTATAAATATGCTCCCCCTAATTGAAGTTTTTGTCCTAGTACCAAGTGATTTTACTTTTATTACACATATATTTGATGAATTGAATATTGATAAAACATTTATTTACATACTATTCATTATTCTGCATAATTAAATGTAATAATACCATAGGCTATCTATCATATTGATCAAGTAGTAGTAGTTCCCCACTATGATGAGAACCTTGAATTCCCATGACGATATTCTTAAATATAGTTATTTTTTCGGACAATGTACAATTATAGGACACATAATACATAGGTCATCACGTTTGAGAAATTATAAGAGGATAAGGCTTCTTCTCATGAAGATTGTACTTGGAAATATCCAAGATGCGAGATTTGGATAACAGACTCACCAGTAAAAAAATTTATATTTTGGTGTCATCATATATTCCTATCTTCATATGTGTGTAATGGTCATTAGACGTTAATATTATTAATGTTTCATGTCATGACTCGCGCCCTTAGATTTACTAATCAAAACAATCATGTCGTATGTTGGTGGGAAATAGGGTATGTTATGTGAGTGATGAATAATATGTTATTAATGTATAATTTGAGGAAGGATTTGTCCCATCCATATTTATGGAAGCTTATATCTTTCCCCTTTTATTGGAATGAAACCACCACATTAAATTCCATGTACATGGCATAACAACATGCTGATTTTAGATAATCAAAGAAAGGTGTATTAAGCACCTAGGTTGATGACACAAATGTAAAACCTATTGGAAGAGATATTTAATCAAGGGGATTATACTATATTATAAGAATTCAATTGTGGTTTTCAAAGTTTTCCCATTAAGTTATTTCTCTTGGGTGTCTCGACCTGTTTCTAGATATTAATCTTTGACTTTAGGTGTAACCACCTAATGTCAATGAGAAATAATTCTAGAGTGAATCACACTAATTATTTTCATTGATCTTGATTAAATTCTATTTGAATTTAATTAATATAAAAAATATTATTCTTAAGAGCAAGGAGTAATTTTATTCAAGTTTTATTAATAATTAATATTAAAAATGTAATAAAGGATTATTTATTTGTTAATAAATATTTTATTTTATTATACTAATATTAGATAAATACTTATTTGTTGGATTGTGAATAAGGTTTTTTATTAAGTATTTAATAAATATTTATTTTCTATATTATGGATAAAATATTTTTTATGAAAAAATGTTTAATTAAATATTTATTATGTATTCAATAAATTCCAATGAGTTTGAACAAACCAAGACCATATATAGTGATAAATATTAATTTTCAAGATGATAAAATATTTCTTTTTATTGTGAAAGTTAGCATGCACACCATAAAATAATAATAATATTATTATGTAGCATGGGGTTTAAAAAATTACTATATTATTTAAGGGTTGATGCACAATTTAATAATAACATAACATAAACCTTATCTCTATAAATAGATGATTATTTATATTATATAGGGTTAATAAAAAATTGAGAATAGAGAATCATTACATGCAATGGAATTCTTTATCTCTCACAGATTCCTCATTTCCTTCTCTCAATAATGAGATGAAATCCTTAAAGATAAAAAATGGTCTGAGAACATTCAAAATGGGTAACAAAAGATGGTTTGATTTTCCATTATAGGACCTATAAATCAATCAGTGATGCTCGAAGATCAATGGATCAAATGTGGATCACTACAAGGGGGATTCTACACTTGGATTTTCCTAACGTAATAAAGGTAAACTAAGAAGTGTTTTTTTAGAAGATCAACATCATAATCGTAAAAGGTTCCTAATACCAGGTATTTATTTTTCCCAATAATAAATAAATTGATTATAAATTTGACATGTTATATCCTATATTATGGTTATAAGATACTCCATATCTAAATAAATTTTAAATATAACCCCCACCAAAGGTGCTTTTTCTATTCTTGGAATCTAAAATTGGAATCATATTGGTCACATTAAAATTTATAATTATTTAATTTATTATTGATTGATTCACAATTGAAATTTTATATTAATTTTATGTTTTAATTCTTTCTTGATCCATTTTCAAAAATACATTCATCCAGTTCTTCATTTCTCACAAATATTACCAAGATTGGTTAATGACTAACAAATATTACATATGAAGATCCTATCTGAAAGTGTCAAGGATACTAGCTGTACAATACAATACTATATGGTTTGTAATCCTTTGTTAGAAACTATGCATCCTTGTTCAGTGTGAAAAGGATTCTCACATGGATTCTAAATCATCATGTAATAATTGCATGCAGTGTGAAATAAATGCACCATGTGTAGATCAGTCGGGGTGGAAGATAATTTTTCTGAAGTACATGTCGTGTAGTTTGAATACATGTTGTAAAGTCCACATGTTTTCTAGATAAAAAACAAAAATTCTAACTGTATCATTTAATTAATACATCTTCTGTATTTAATACACAACATGTAAAGATTAGAAATCATGTAACTATACATACACATCTTGTATCTTCTATACACACAATTTACATCATAAATGTTCACAAGAATTACAAACTAAGTCCCTAAGCATGTACTATGGATATCTGGGGAAGATACATACATGTCATGTGGCCCTCTTTCACTTGTTGTGTACTTTACCTATTTACGTAGAAATGTTAAATTTATTTTATTACTCCATTAAACCCCATCAACCTAAGTTTTGTGTTGGTCTTTAAGTTGATAGTACACATTGGTCATTATGTTTTATATTATATTAAATGCTTAATTAATTCTATGTAATAATTGATGTTATGAATCATTTATAGTTATTGTATATTAATGAATCAAGACATTAAATTGTATAGGCTACCTAATTTTCATGTGTCCTATGTGGAATTAAAATGGTTACACATGTCATTAAATTTTGATAAATTCCATGTACACAATATTTAGATTGAGTGCTTTATTTAAAATTAAATTATACCGAGTCATTCGGATAGTTCATCACTAATTATTTTCGAATTAAAATTTATATATTATTTTATTTAGTTTTTAAGTATATTTATTTTATTTAAAATCACAGCAGATGGGAATTTGAGAATGATTGGATGAAATAATAAAATTTTAGTTAATTGGTAAATAAGATATTTAACTGAAAAAAATTCATTCATGTTTTATATTATTAAAGAATGAATTAAAATTAATTATACTTAATTATTTTAAATACGTAATTTGTTCCATGTGTAAAACCATTCACGAGACCGATAGTACATGTGTATGAGTTGTCATTATTTAAATTAATTTGTTACATGGTTTTGCAATTATTTAATATTAAATTAAATTTGATGGCCTGAGAGTCATTCCTCCCTCCATTATTATATAGGACCTACATATCCCAGGTTATTTATGTAATTCACCTTAACCAATCCTTTGGTTCCCCTCAACTGCATTTGAGTTATAAATACATGTAATTAATGGATTATCCTATGAAACTTAGAGGCATTTGAATATGAAACCTTAATTATTCCAACCCATGTGATACATACGTGGACATGTGGAATGTTGCAACTCATACCAATCCCATAAAAAGGAGTTATCACCCTTGGGCATAGGTTAATTTAAAGACCTCTCAATAAATCAACCATTATATAAGCTCATGATCCATTTATTTATTTATTTATTTATTTATTTATTTATTTGTTCCTATGAATTATTTTATTTATGGAAGAAAGACCATGATCACAGAAATAATTAAATTACTTTTCAAATAATTTATTTAAATAAATGGATTTAGAATAAATTTTTTACCCAAAATAGTAAATTTATTAAGTAATATCAACATAATATTAACAAGCTATGTAATGGATAAAATAAGATATAATTTATGCATAATAAATTAAAATCCATCGACTAAATATTAATCCATACATGGCATTCCATTACTTGATTAGGATTTAAATCCTTATAACTAAGTGTTCGACAAACCCTCGTTAGGAAACTTACATTTAGCATAGAATTATTATGAAGGATATGGATTAACTTAATCATCTTACATCAAAAGAAGAATCCCTTACTTGACATGATTTGATTCCTATAATTAGGAAATATCTTCATACCTAAATACATTTAAATAGCATGACCAACCATCATTAAGGTTATACGAAGGGGAAAATGGTTCATTTACACTAGAATTTCTTAGAAACTAGAGAGTCCATGTTCAATGATGAGGGATATTGGGACTTGATATAATAGTGTGAGATTTAATTAAATTTAATTAACAATTATTTCTCACATAATTTGTAATCAAGATATGTAATAATAATCTTCTCTTTTAAATTTTATAATAAATTAAAATTTTTTCTTCCAAAATATCCATCTGAACAATTTTTGGGAAATACCATCTTCTTAATGGCAATAAATTCTAGGAGTAGTTCATATGACTTTGGATTGCTTTGAACCATGAACTGAAATATTACTTGCTATAATTCTAAATATCTAATATTATTGTGAAATAGGTGAGTGACGAAGAGTTCCTAGTCTATAAAAAAGATTGAATAATGTGGTTGATGGTCAATGTTTGATGCTTTATTCAATGTCTAGTGAACTCATGAAGTATCATGAAAACATTGATTCTTATATCATGCTCAAGAATCTCTATAGTTTATATCAATAGAGAGTAAGTTAATAATTGTTTGAGATTTATATAACACTCTTTCAAAGTAATCTTTTTGAAGGTGTACCATCTGAAATACATGTACTCAAGATCATTGGATTCATTGAGAACTGGAAAGTTCTATGGTTTAAACTCCCAGAATTACTATACACCAAAATCATTCTTGCATCCCTACCTCAAATATTATCAGTTATAATTATTAATTTTCATATAAACAACATTAAAAAGTCTATTCAATGTCTACTCACTCTTCTTTTCCAAGTAGATTAGTAGATGAAGTGTGAAAATCCATTGGTCCCTACAGTGAACAAACTGAAATGGAAAGTGAAGAGCTTTAAGCCCAAGGATTATTAACTCCCTTCCAATATCGGAATGGTCAAGGATAAATAAATGGAATAAAATTTTTTATTTATTTCATGTACTAATAAGGGACACTAGAAGAAAAAATGCACCTAACCAAAGAAGAAAGGGGATGATTTATGTGTGTTTTTTACTAAATAAAATTTATCTATTTCTACAAATTAACCATTATAAATTTATTATGGTTTTCACATATGTATTTAAATATAGGAATTAGGTAGATTAAGAAATATTGCCCAAGGGGAGGTAGATCTATGAGCATCCAATAGAGCTAAAATATATATTATAGCTACCGATGACTACCACCTCACATTTTCAACAAGAATGATCATGGTTTTAATAAATTGATATTTTAGTGTAATAAGTTACCAAAAACATCATTTTTTTTATCTAGACATGATACATATGGATCTATTTTCATTCATGGGAATAAATGTTCTGTATTTTATAAAGAATAAATTTTTATGGCAAGGAACATTTAAATAATGGTTTTATGATTTATATTACATGAACCAAAACCTAATTCACACAACTCATACCACAAACAACTATGGAATCATCATCTATGTTATGTAAATAGAAAAATTAAAAAAAAATCATCAAGATGGATATTTAGAATATTTTAACTAAAACTACTAGGTACATGTCATTCATGTTTATAAACAAAAAATGACCAAATCCCCATTTAGTGGAATATAAGAAAATGTATTTGACATACATACACATGTTGGGTTGGAAAGTGTTTTCCAGGGCCAATTTAGGTAATAAACATTCACCTGGAAGAACAACGTGTACCTTTATGGTTTACCCCAATGAAATAAGGAAATATTACCTATATAAACCCTCAGATATATATGTAATAGTAAAAATACATTCCATGTTCCTTGGGAGGGAGCACATATATAAAAGAGACAGTAGGAGTGAGATAGACTTTTATGAAGTCAAGGATCAAGGTATAAAAGTGCTGGTATATGAATAGATTCCACAAAACCCCAAGGAATATGTTCTTGAGGCATAATAATAAGTTGGAGTACAAGAGAGGTTAAAGAATAAGAACAATATGGTTTTCTAGTCACCAAGTATGGTGACTCATTATTAGTTGATAATAATGATCCTATAACCTATAAGACAGCATTAAGTGGAACATATCAGAAGCCATGAATTCTGAAATGGATTGCATGTATCAAAACAGAGTTAGGATTTTGGATGAGCCTCTAGTAGATATAAATCCCATTGGTTTTAAATGGTTATTTAGGAATACTCTATATATGTAAGGATAAGTTAGTACCTACAATTAATTACTAGTAATAAAAGGGTTTAAACATAATCAAGGCATTTACTATGATGAAACCTTTTCACCAGTTGTAATCCTCATATCAATTGGAATTATACATTCCATTGCATAATTACATGAATATGAGATTTGGAAAATGAATTTCAAAATAGAATTCCTTAATGAGAACCTTCATGTAATAACAATAGTTTTTAAAAAGAAACTCTATATTCAATATCATACATGATATGCCACATTGAGCTTAAGCGAGTATATAAATATTATTATTTTAATGTTACCATTATAACCTTGCTGTTAGAATGAAAGGAATGAATAGTATTAACTGAATTATAAAAATATGGCTTACAAATGTATAAATAATTAATTTTTTGGTGACCAATTAATTATAAATGAAAATAAAACACTTTTTAAAATAAAATGAAATATTTTTCTGAAAGTTATTTTAATGTGCACAAGTATGTTTTGTAACAATAAATAAACAAATCACCCTTGTTGAAATATATTAATGAAATATATATAAAAAATATATAAATTATATTTAATATAATGTTTAAAATTTATATTATTTTTATCTAGAAATGATATAAAAACAAATCTAAATTTACACATAAAAGAAGAATTTTTCTAAAAAGTATGCTTCGATGCCTTTTGATGGCATGCTTATTTTAAATCTAGTTTTTTTCACTTTTATAAATTCTATTTTAAAAAATAAAAATTTTATTTAAAATCATAATAAATAAATTTAATTTGGTTTAATTATTTGGTATTTTTCTAATAAGTTTCATGTTTTTATGAAAAGTGAAAAAATATTGCATTTTAATTGAAAGTAGATTTTTCATCTAAATAATTTAAGGCGTTAAATTATATTTTTTATTTTTTAAAAGTATAATTAGATTATTTTTTATCATTTAATCCAATTTAGATCATTTTAATCAATTTTACATTGAATTTTGATATAATTATATTTCAATCTTTTGAATGTTATCACATTAAAAATGTGTTTTCTCATTCGTCAACAGGATTAATTTTCAATAAATTTTATCAAATTATGTGTTTTTAATTTTTTGGAATAGATTTAATATTTTTAATAATATATTTCAATTTTAGTAAATAGTTACATTTTATTTTTTTTCAAAATATGATTAGTAAACTTAATAATTTTTATTACTATGACAACGGGTAAATCAGGTAATTATTGTTAAAACTAATGTTATAAAGATTATAAAATTAACCTAAAACTCAACCTAATTTTTTTTATGAGTTATTTTTAGTCTAAATCATCCTTGGAAATATTTTATGACCTACATAATCCACTTTGATGAATTTAGGCCTTATATAGTATTTTATTTTTTAGAAAAGTCAAATATGTCATACTAATGTTTTAATAACTGTAAAATTTTTTATAAAGGGTTATTTATATTATATTTTGGATATAAATATTCGTTTAAAATGTAAAAGTTTTAAATTCATCATGATATTTTATTTTAAATTTTTAGTGTAAAAATAATTACCTTAAAAGATTACACAATGATGTTGCAGTAATTATTTAATTAAAGTAAATATCAAATAAATGATATTAAAAATATTAAAATAAATATAATTTTAGATAATTAAGGTCATAAATTAATTTTATAGATTAATTTGACATATTTGAGTTGTTTTAAAGTATTTTTTTGAATATATCATGCTTTAATGATATTTTTAAAAAGTCAAGTAATGAATAGTGTCACAATTGGCATTAATGATATTTTAGAATAATTAATATCTTATAGAATGATATAAAATCCATAAAAATCATAAGTTTAGTAAAACTATTGGGAAAAGTTTTAAACATTCATTAATGACCCATTTATAATTCTTTTTGCATTTTATACTAACTATATTAACTCTCAAAGTGTAAATTACATATTATCACGGTAAGAGTTAAATGGGTTAAATAAGGGTTAAAATAAAACAAAATAAGGATTAATAAATAATAAAAACATGTATAATTTCTAATTTATGAATTTATTTTTACCCTTAATAATCCTATATTATAAATTAAAATTTTTGGAGGATTTTGGAATAGAATATTAGTTTATATTAATTTAAAATTTTGAAGAATTCTAAGATTGCTTGCCACCTCTCCTGTAAAAGGGAACTCATTATTCTATTTTTTCACACCTCAAAACCTGTTTAGTTTAGTAAAGATATTTCTAAATCCATTCATATAATCTCTCCCCATATTATAGAGCTTTTATTTTATCCATAACACCATATTTATTTGTCCTAAGGTGTTACCAAAGGAAGGATTTATAAAGAAGAGGTATTGTTTTTAATTATGTATTTCTCTTTTATTTATTATTCCACTTCCTTAAAATATTTTTAAACCAAGATGAAATTTTAAATCTATTATCCTAATTATCTTTAGATATTATTATGTTAATGCCATAACCTAAATACATATACACTTCTATTAAATCTAATAATAATTATCATTCATGTGTATAGAGAACTACCGCCTCCCGAACAGATATAGTTGGTTTTCCCTAACCATCTATAAATAATGGTTATGATGGTGGAATTAAATTTTAAATACTATATTCATGAAATATTTATCATTATTAAAAGGTAACTTATCATTTACTTCCTTACCTTCCAATTCATGTAAAAATAACAACACCGTTCATGTGTACGTGTGAACTATCACCCCCACGAAATGATGTGATTCGATTTTCATCACCATATAAGATGGATAATATAAGTATATTTTATGAAATAATTTTATATATATGATATAATTAAATTTTTTTTATTTTAAAATTATATTAACCTTCTTTCAAAAATAATCATTGAAAAATGGAAACATCAGTCAAGTGTACGTACGTCTTACTATCCCCATTATTATAACATAGTTCATTTTTTATATCCATATTTAGTGGATGGATTTAAAAGTATAATTTATGTATAAAATTGATTATTATATCATTAATATTAATATATATATGATGTAATAATTACCACTTTTACTGGTGACATCATACCAATGTCATTTTGTACTCAAGTACTGAATATCATCAAAATGTCTGACATGAACTTAAACAATTAAGTAATTGTTATAAAAAGATTATAATTGATATAAAAGGAATAATGAAATTTAAAAAAGGTTATAAATAAATTAAATAACTGACCTAAATTTATTATTTAGGAAGATAAATATTGTACGTGACAATTCAGACTCGAGGTAATGGACTCTTTAACTAAAATATTGTTTAAATGTTTCAAGGATTTATTCTTCTAATTATTTCAATTTCATGTCCATTTTATCAAAACAAATTATGAATATATTTTTATTTAAATGAATTTTTTGAAATTTTAGTTTTTGAATTAATCCAAAATGTTTCAAATTGGTGTATGACACTTTTATTTTAAAGTCTCATTTTAAATGTTTTAAAAAGGTTGTGAAAATAAATTTTTTATTTAAATAACATGAAATGTTTTCATATGGATAAAAATGATATTTTATGAGTGAAATTTTGAAAATTTAAATATTTTATGTGTTATAGTTATATAATGTTACTTGGACATTTGATGGGTGGTTATGTGATAAACCAGTGATCGGGGGTTCCATGATAAACCAAGGATGGGTGTTTATGTTATAACCTTCAATGCATTGGGTACTTCGAAGATGGAAGTAGACCGTGTGGTTATTATACTTGTAAGGGTGAATGTAAGAGAAATATGGAAATGATTTCCCAAGTCACAAACGTGATTATTCTATGCTTTATAATGTGTTTTTAATAAAAAAATTAATGGGTTTTCATGTTTTCACTAGACAATGATTTACATTCTTTTTATACCGCATTGGAATTTTTATGCTCATACCATGTTTTAAAATGATTTTTATAGGTCTTTATGAAGATTAGGGATAAATATGATAGCAATAGGATAATTTTGAATATTTTTCATAAAGAGAAATCATGTTTTATTTTGAAGAGTTTATATAGTAGAAACAATGGATACTCAGTATGAGTGTCCGCATGTAATGTATGGGTTTACATTATAAGAATTTATGGTTATTCCCTAAAACTCTAAACTAAAAAGATACTCAAATGTTAATTATAGTTTAAAAACACTAGAATATGTAATCTTTATGACTAGGTCCTCATATTTGGTATCAATGGATGGTTCCGACAGCTTTAGAGGTTATGATGTCTTCAAGTGAGGTAATCTTAAGATTTATGGATACTATCACAGTATTAAAATTTTAATGGTGATCATAAGAAAAAAGTCTTAAAAACCCCTTTCTAGGATTTATGTTAAGAAATTTTAAGGTGACTAATGGAATTTTTAGAGACATTTATTTTTGAGATAATTATGGGTTATTATTTTTGGGATTTAAAATGAAAGTTATGAGATAACCTTTGAGGATAAAAAATATTAAAGCTATTTTTTAGGATTTTCTCATTTTTTGGGAAATTTTATGAGAATTATAAACTTTAAGAAAAAGTAAATCTTGTAAGATAGGTGGAAACCTGTCACATTTGGAAAGACCATGAGAATCGAATCCACAACGAAATGGTGACAACAGTGCATCACCTACCACAAGCTAATGTAATGTCTCAGTTAGTATGAGTTTTTATTTTTATTTAATCAATTTTATGGATGATGAATATTTTAATTTTAGAAAAAACTTTTTTATCAAATAGATATCCTTATGATTGGAAAATGATTTTGTGATTAAGTAATTAATGTTATTTCATAAGACGTTTACTATTTTGTAAACCCTACATGTTTAAGGTAAATAAAATACTATGGGATTTTATTTTGAGTAATGATGGTAGAGTTATATTTTATAAGAATATATGATTTTATTATGGATTTATGGTGATTGAATTTATTTATGAAAATGGTTATCATACCTTCAATATTATTAGGAAAGTTACTTTTTGGTATAATACATCATGAGTAATTGAGGTTATTTAGAGATAATTATAAAAATATATATTCGAAGACTATGTGATCAAATCTATCTGATTTTTGGGTTTTAATCTTAGTTATAATTTTCTAAGTAATTTTACAGATAGCTTTTGGAGGAATGATCTATGTTGAAATTTTGGTTTCATTATTGAATTTTGGAGATTGAAGTAGTTTTTCATCATATAAAGGTTCATTTTATTAGATGTTTATCTAATATTGTATTAACTATTTTGGTTTGGCTTAATTTATAAATACTCGGTAAATAGATAGTTAATATTTTGTGGGTTATTTTATTCTTTATAAGATGAGTAAATTTCTTCATGTATGAAAAATTCAACTTGAAGACTCATCATTTAGAGAAAAAGATAAGTTTGTGGTGGAAATTGATTACAGGATGAAACTCTACATGTTAAGTAAGTATATTTCCTTATTATTATAATCTAATGAGTATATTAATTCATCAAATATATGAAAATGATCTCAAAACAAAAACATTATCTATTCACTTTTCTTACTAACTAATAAATGACCTTTTAACCCATCACAAACTTATGGTTTTGTGATTATTAACTTTCACATGACCAAGTTCTCTATTACACTCGATCAAAACATGATAGTTTTTTTCTATTCCATGTCTATGTTTTATAACATGGATTTAGAGTTTGTGTTGTCTTAGGTGACTTTCGTACTTTAATTTATTTTAAAGTGTATGTTTCATTAATAATTTTCCCAATGTGGGATTTCTTCAAAGTAATTTTGAAAAGTAAAACCCCGAGTTTTCAATCCTAGGTTCAAATTGTGAGGATAAAATATTTTAATGGGTGGGGTAGAATATAATATCCTCAATTTTTAAAAGTAAACTCTATGTTCTATAGCATACATGATATGGCACATCGAGATTAAATAAACAACTAAATATTATTATTTAAGTATTACTTAATATAACCTAGCTATTAGAATGTTTGGAATGGAAACTATTTACTGAATTATGAAGATATGGTTTTCACATGTATATATAATTAATTATTTGATAACCAATCAATTAAAATTAAAATAAAACTGTTTTAAAATAATATGAAATGTTTTTATAAAAACTATTTAAATGTGCATAGGTGTGTTTTGTACCAATAAATAAAAAATAATTCTTTCTGGGATATATTGATAATATATATATATAATGTATTCAATATAATATTTTGTATTCATATTATGTGTTTTCTAGACACGATATAAGAAAAAATAAAATTTTACTCATAAAAGATGTATTTTTCTAAAAAGATTGTTTTATCGCCTTTTGATGACACACTTGGTTTAAATCTATTTTTTTACTCATATAAATATTATTTGAAAAAATAAAATTATTATTTTAATGTGCAATAATAAAATTTACTTTGGTTTTATTTTTGATATTTTTCTTATAAGTTTCATGTTTTGATGAATAACGAGAAAATATTGCATTTTAATTGAAAACAAATTTTTTTTAAAATAATTAATGATATTAAATTATATATTTAATTGGTTTTAAAGTATAATTAGATATATATTTTATCATTTAATCCAATTTCGGTCATTGGAATCAATTTCACCTTTATTTTTTTTATATAAAACCATTTCAATCTTTTGAACATTTTCACTTAAAAAACTCATTTTCTCACTCCATCAATGGGATTAATTTTTAATTAATTTTAAAAATTTATGTTTTTTTAATTTGGAAAAATATATTTCATGTTTGGAACAAGAAGGATAAAATTAATTAAATATGTCCCTTCTATTTTTGGATAAAATATGAATATGAAACATAGTAATTTTTATTACCACACTTAATGGTAAATCGGGTAATCAAGGGTAAAAATAATATCATAAATATTATATTATATTTGGGTAAAATGGTTAACAATGTCTCACAAATGATAAAAAAAGAAACTGAAATTAAATCTTCTTGTCCAAGGACCAAACCCCGGGACCACACCCCAAACCCCATCCCTCATGTACTACCCCAACAGAGCACGGAGGCATATTATAAATATAATATAATTACATTAAAAATTGTTCTAATTTTATTTTATGAGTATTTTAGCCCAAAATCAACATTAGGAATATTTTATGACTTATTAGAGCCACTTTGATGACATTATTCCTTATATAAAATTTTAATTTAAAGAAAAGTGAAATATGTCATACTTATGTTTTCATAATTATAACATTTTTAATATAGGTGTATTTATATGATATCTTCAACTATAAATATTAATTTTATAGATAAAAGGTTTATATTTTTCATGGTAATTAATTTTAAATTTTTAGAAGAAAAATAATTACCATAAAATCTAACACAAGGATCAGTAAGTAATTTCTTAATTAAAATAAATATCAAATGAATGGTATTAAAAATATTCAAATAAATATAATTTGAGATAATTAATGTCATACACGAATTTTATATAATACATTGCAATATTTAAATTATATTAATTTTTTTTAATATATCATTCTTTTATGATATTTTAAAAAAATCATGTAACGAATAGTGTCAAAATTGACATTAATGAAATTTTAAAATACATAATATTTTATTATATGATATAAAATTTATAAAAATCATAAATTTGGCCAACATATTGGTATAAGGTTTACTATTTCATCAATTATCCATTTATGGTTATTTTATAATTTTATATTATATATATTAACCGTCAAATTGTAAATTACATATTATCACAGTAAGAGTTAAAGGGGTTAAATAAGGTTTAAACCCAAATATAAGGATTAAAAAATAGTCAAAATATGTATAAATTTTATTGGATGAATTTATTTATAATAATAATAATATTATATTATAAATTAATAATTTTTATCCTTTTGGAGTAGAAAATTAATTTATATTAATTTAATATTTGAAGAATTCCAAGACTACCCCTCCCATCTCCTATAAAAGAGTATCATTCCCCTATTTTCGTAAAACATAGAAAAATATTTGGATTATCCAAGATCTGAAAAACTAACTTCCTATAATACATCATCATATTATATATCTCTTATTTTAGGAATAACAGCATCCATAGTTGTCCAAAGGTGTTACGCAATGAGGGATTTTTAAAGAAGAGGTATCGTTTTTAATTAAGTATTTTTTTTATTTCTTATTCCACACCCTTAAAATATTATTCAACCATGATAAAATCGTAACTCTAGTATTTTAAATATGTATAGATTTAATTATGTTAATATCATTATGTAAATCTATCTACACTTCCATCAAATGGGAAAAGAATTATCGTTCATGTGTATGATGAACTACCTCATCGAGAACCGATATAATTCGTTCTCCATCACCATCTCGCAAGATGAGGTATAATAATGGAATTAATGATTATATATTATATTCATGACATATTTATCATTATTAAAAGATAATTTTTCATTTAATTTTATAGCTTTCTATGCATGTAAAAATGATAACATTGTTTGTGCGTACGTGTAAAATATCACCTCCACGAAGCGATGCAATTCATTTTTCATCACCATATCACATGGATAATATATATATATATATAAGTATATTCTAAGAAATAATATGATATATAATTTATTATAATAATTTTATAAAGTTAAAAATATATTATACTTTTTTCCATAATGATCTTTGAAAAATAGAAATGGTACTCATGCATACGTACGACTTATCATCTTCATGATTGTAATGTATTTCATATTTTATATCCATATTTAATAGATGGATTTAATAATATAATTTAATTTTTAAACTTATTATTATTTCATGGGTATTATTTTGGAGATTATTTATTAATGATGACTTTGAATATTGACATCATACCAAGTCATTTTTGACTCAAGTACCGAATATCGTCAAAATGTCCGAAATGAACTTAAATAATTAAGTAATTATTATAACATGAAAAAAAGTGATATAAAACTAATAATAAAAATTTAAAAAGGTTATAAATTAATTAAATATTTTATCTAAGTTTATTATTCAATATGATAATGATTGTATCAGACAAGTCGAACTCAAGGTAAGAGACACTTCAACTAAAATACTGTTTTAAATGTTTTAACGGTTTATTCTTATAAATATTTCTATTTCAAATACATGTTTTTAAAATAGTTTTTATAAATTTTTTTATATGTACATGAATGATTTGAAATTTAAATTTTCTAATTTCTTTCAAATGTTTAAGAATGGAATGGGACACTTTGATTTAAAAATGTTTTTTTAAATTTTTTAAATGGGTTTTTAAAGTAGATTAGTTATTTAAATAACATGAATTGTTTTGATATGAATGAAAATGAAATTTTATGAGTCACATGTTGAAAATTTAAATGTTTATGTATTCTGATTATATAATGGTTCGTTAAAATTTGATGGGTGGTTACGTGATAAACCATTGTTGAGTGGTTCCATGATAAACCAAGGATGGATGGTTATGTTATAACCTCTAATACATTGGGTACTCTGGGGATGGAAGTCAACTATATGGTCATTTAACTTTTATGTGTGAATGTAATATGTATATGGTGAATATTTCCCAAGTAACCTACATGATTAATATATTCTTCTTAATGAGTTTTTAAGAAAAGTTTTTTAATGGCATTCCATGTTTTCACTTGACTAACAATTTACTTTATCTATGTCCCTTAATGAGATTTTTTTCTTCATCCAAAGTTTTAGAATTCTTTTCATATGGTTTTAGGAAGATTGGGTGAATGTATTATATCAAGTGGATAATTGTGAGGATATTTCATAAATAGAAATATTTTTTTAATTTAAAGAGTTTTATATTGCGTAAAAAATGGATACTGAGTATAAGTGTCCACTTGTAATGTATAGTATTAATTTGTAATATTTTTTCCTAATTTTAAAAAACTCTAAACTAAAAATATCCTAGAATGTGAATTATATTTTAAAAACACTATAATATGTAATTTTTGAGGTCAGGACCTTATACTTCATGAAGATGTCTATTTGACACAACCTGATTGGATTGTGACTCCAAAGGATTCCAAAAATATATATTAAAATTGAATAAATCCATTTATATATTCAATAAATCAACCATTTGATTGAATATTTAATTCTCTGAAGCCATAATGGAATTTAGTTTCAAAACTAATGAATGTGAATCTTATGTCTATGGTTTACTGAGAGTGTTGTCATTTTATTAATTTTATATCTTTGTGACATATTACTTATTAGAAAAGATATATACCAATATTATAATCTGTTAAGTTGTGGTTGGATAAATATGTCTCCCTAAAGAACTTAGGTGAGACAGCGTATATTATTGGGATCACATTTCATCATGATAGATCCAAGAGTCGACTCAACCTAAGTAAAAGTGTATATATTGACAAGATAAGGAAGCGGTTCAGTATGGATAAATCCATGTGGGGATTGTTTCCAATTTCACGTGGAATTCATATTTCAATCAAAACGTGTCCTAAAACACATTAGAAAATAAAAACAATGAAAGTATTTCATATGGATTGACGATTGAGATAGTCATGTACGTTATGCCTTGTACTAGGCTGGATGATGCCTATTCATTATGTGTAGTCATAGGATATCTAGCTGACCCAGGTGACCACATTGGAAGGAAAAAAATATTATCCTTAAGTATTTGAGGCATACTAAGGATATGTTATTAGTTTATGTAAGAGATTAGGAACTAGTTATTGGAGGATACACATATTCTAGTTTCCAAGATAGATCAAGAAGATCTAAAATCGTCATTGGGACATGACTTTTGATTGAATGGGGGTTTTGTGAGTTAGAAGATCTCAAAGAAAACTATAGTTGTATATGATTTAGTAGTGTATGAGTGTATTGTAGATTCTGAGGTAGCTGAAGATGTAGTATGGATACATAACTTATTACAAGAGATTTATTTGGCAACTAGAAGTAAAGGTCATATCACACTCTATTTTGATAATAATGCAGTAGCGGCTCTCACAAAGGAGCCAATGTTACAACAATGGAGAAAGAAATTAATGTGTAAGTATCATCACACGTGAGATTTTTCTCATATAGGTGAATTTTTGGCCAGTACAGTATCCAAGTAAGATGATGTAGAGGTCACCTTGTGAAAAGCCTTAACATAGAAAAATCATGATCATCATATAAGGTCTAGAAGACTGAAAGTCATGAGCAGGTGGATCTCGTATAAGTTGGAGTTTTTTAGATTTGGAATCCAAGGAACATATGATTTCACTTTATTACATTTATATTTGATGAATTTAATATTAATAAAACATATTTTTACATATTTTTCATTTTTCCACGTTACTTTAATGTAGTAATTTCATAGGGTATCTGTCTCATTGATAATTTCATAGTAGTTCCCCACTATGATAAGAACTATGAATTCCTATGAAAAATATTCATAAATATAGTTCTTTGATTGTATAATGTACTATGATAGGAAAAATATTATATATATTGTTTGGTGCGAGTACTCGTAAGCAGATGAGGCTTCTTCTTGTGAAGTTTTCACTTAGAAATCTCCAAGATAGGAGATTATGTGAAGTGAACCTCCTATAACAATTCTTCATGTTTTGATGTATTTAGATATTCTTATCCATGAGAATGTGTAATGGTACTTAGTGTTTAATATTATCAATGATGCATTTTTTGAATTTTTCACTTAGATTTACTGGCCAAAACTGTCATTCCATATGTTGGAAAGAAGTATGGTATGTCGATTGTTTTGCGAATTACAAGTTATTGATGTATATGTTGAGGAAGGTTATGTCTTTTCTATCTTTATGGAAGCTTATATATCACACCTTTTATTAGAATATAATCATCACATTAATTTCCATGGTCATGGTTTAACAATGTGTTTATTTTAGATAGTCAATTAATGGTGTATTGAACACATGGGTTTGTGAAATAGATGTAAAACCTAATTGATGAGATATTGACACAAAGGTATTATATTACACATTGATCATTTGTATGTGGTTGTTGATGTTGTAACATTAGGTTATTTATATTGGGTTCCTTGAACCATTTCTATATAGTAATCTTGGAATTTAGGCTTACCCTCTTGATTCTAACCAGAAAGAACCATAGAGGGTCACACACTAAGTGTTTCTATTGACCTCAATTAAATTCTATTTGAATTTATTTAATGGAATAAATATTACATTCAAGAATAAGGAATAATTTTATTCAATTTTTATTAATCACACATACTCTCACGATAATAAATAATTATTTATCCATTAATATATAATTTATTTGATTACCTAAATATTTTTATAAATATTTATTCACTCGATTGTGAATAAAATATTTTGTTTACTTATTAAATATTTAATAAATATGTATTCATTGGATTTTGAATAAAATATTTATTTATGAATAATATATTTTATTAAATATTTATTTGGTTATTCAATATATATTGAGGAGTTTGAATGGACCAAGACTACATCTGGTGGTAATTATTAATTTAAAATTCAGCATAATAATATATATTATTGTGAAATTTAGTACAATGATAAAAAACACTATTATTATTATTATGTGGCATGATGTTTAATAAATATTAAAATATTATTTAATTCCCACTATGAGATTAAATAATATCATAACTAAAACAGTATCTCTAAAAATAGATGGTCATGTTTATTGTGTATGGTTAATCAAAAATTGAGAATAAAGAATTGTTGTGCACGATAAAAATTCTCTCTCTCTCTCTCTCTCGAAGTCCTCCTTTACTTCTCCCAACAATGATAACTCCTTCAATCCCTAAGGATACTTGAGAGATCATGGTGTGCAATGCAAGATGGTTTGATTCACTATGCTAGAACCCAGAAATCAATTGACATCACTCTGAGATCAAAGGAGCTTGTGAGGATCAGCACTAGAGTGATTCTATACATGGATCCTCCTAATGCAATAAAGTAAACTGAGAAGGGTTTTTTAAAAGATCAAATTCATTAATTGAGAATGTTACTAAGATCATGTATTTATTTCACCTAATCATAAATTAATTAATTATAAATTTAACATGAACTATCCTCTATTGAGGTTTCATAATACTATATATTAAAATAATTTTAAATATAACACCCACCAAAGGAACTTCCATTGTACCTAAACATACACCCCTAAGATAAATAATCATAACATGGAAAGAAACTAAACCTTCTAATGTTACAAAACTAGGATTCCCTATATTCATACATTTTAAAACTGTATCTGTAGATATATATTCCTTAAGAATCCATGAAAACATTTAAATATTTTTAATGAATTATTTAATGATTTGAAAGGAATTAAATAGTTACTAACTATTTAAGTGCATGCCAGTGGGATAAAAAAATAAAAAATATTCAATATGAACACTAGCCAAAAATAATATTTTTATAGTTTTAGCTTAAAATCCATATCAAACCTCGGCTAAATATATGTTGTATTATTAAATTTCAATCAGTTAAAGTTCAAATTTTATTTTAAGAAAATCAGCTAAATCCAGGGGTTTGGTAAATATATCATCTAACTATTTTTCTGAAGAAACATATTTTAGAATATTATTCCCCTTTTGAATATGGCCTCTGATTAGGTGATATCTAACATCTATGTGTTTAGTCCTAGATTTATAATGGATTTATGGAAATGGAAATAGTGAAATAATTGTCATGGAATATTATAATCTTATCAAAATGAAAACCAAATTCAAAAAATGTTTTTATAATCTATAATGACTGAGTACAATAAAATTCTATAGCTATGTACTCAAATTCATAAATTGAACGAGAAATAGATTTTTTTTATTAAAATCCCATGAGAAAAAATATTTACCAAGTAAGTGAAAAATACGTAATGTTATTTTTTTATCTATCTTTCATTAAATAAAATTAGAATCATAATATCTTGGAAAATTAAAAATAGTTTTATTAGGATAAAATAAACAAAGATTCGAATAACCTTTATCATATATAATAATGTATCAATAAGGTTAATCATTAATGGATTTTCTAGATTCATCTAAATTTAATTCTCAAGTAGTAATCATGGGAGTATATTCTATTTTATAACAGTATGAACCAAATCTCTTAATTATATCTTTAACATCATTGGATTGATTTATAAAAACTCCATCATTTCTTTGAAATATTTGCAGACCAATAAATAATTTCAATTCTCCCATCATACTCATATAAAATTAAGATGCCATCAAATATAAAAATTCAATTCAAATATCTTCAAATAAAGATCCTAATATAATTTCATCAACAAAATATTTTTAATCAATATTTCATTATAATTTTTATTAATAAAAAAAGTAGAATTAAGTTTTCACTATTCAAATTTTATTCCAAAATAAATCTAGTTAACATTTCATATGAAGCCCAAGGATATTGTTTCAATCCAAATAAATCCTTATATAATTTAAAAACAAAATCTAGATTCTTTTCATTTTAAAAAATAGGGGTTCTCTAACAAGTACCTCTATCTAAGAATAACCATTTAGAAAAGTGGTTTTGACATCCATTTGAAATAATTTAAACTCATTACAATAAAAATATGCTAATAATATTACAATTTATTTTAATCTAGAAACATGTGTAAGTGATTCTTCAAAACCATTTCCCTCTTCTTGAGAATATTCTTAAGCCTCTAATATAGGATTATTTATAACTGCAATTCCATATTCAAAAAGTTTATTTCTAGATATCCATTTTTTTCCAATTGTATGAGAATTATTTGGTGGAATAACTAAAGTCCACACATTATTTTTAGTAAACTAATTTAACTCATATTACATAGAAAATATACAACTAGAATCATTTAAATAATCATCAATATTCTTAGGTACAAAATCAAAAATGAAAAAATGATAAGCACAAATATTCATAATATATGTTCTATTTTAAACATTTCATTCAACATTTACATTCACATTATCTATAGTATGATCTCTATAATTATTAAAATACCATTCATGATTAAATTTACATTAAGAAGAAATATTCTCCACCTTAATATATGAATCTTTATCACGAGGTTATTCTTTTAAAAAATTAAAATCTACAAATTCATCCTCAAGTTGATCAATATCATCATCCATGATATTTAATTATTTTTCATAAAACATAAATTGAATTAATTCTTCAACAACCAAGATTATTTTACTATATACCCTATATAAATTACTATTATTTGAATATCCTATGAAAATACCTTCATCATATTTTTGAATAAAATTTATCTAAAATGTCCATAGAATTTATAATGATAAATTTACACCCAAAGACTCTAAAATAAACAATTTTTGGTTTTATCCCATTACAAATATCATAAGGTATCTTCTTCAATAAAAGGCATTAATATAATTCTACTGGTAACATAATAAGACGTATTCACATATTCTCCAAAAAACTATTTAAATAGATTAAAATCATTTTACATGGTTCTATACATTTCTTAAACAATTTTATTCTTCCTTTAGACTACACTATTTTATTTTATTTTTCTAGAAGATTAAAAGTTCTGAAAATACCCATTTTCTTCAAAAAAACTAGAAAATTTTCAGACTGCAGAATTCACCATCCCGATTTCTTATAATTTATTCAATCATGTTTCACTTAACATTTTGAACAAATTCACAAAAATTTATAATATTTGATAAAGTTTCAAATTTGAGTGTAATAAAATAAACCAATGTGTATCTATTAAAATCATCAATAAAAAAACATCTCTTACCTCCCACTCTATAAGGTTTGAGAAAAAAAATAAATACACATGAGTAAGATCAAATGGACTTACAGTTTCTACATCTTTAATTTATTTGAAACTAATTCTATGTTGTTTAAATTTTTAACAAGATTCACAAAAAATGGTGTTGTATTTTTTATGTTTAGGTAATTGTAAAATTGTTAGGTTCTTGTACAGCTTTTTCATCAACCTAAAATTAGCATGTATCAACCTCCATTTCTATATTATGTTATTTGATTGTATAGAATTAACATATTTTGGATTTTAATTAGTTAATTTAGAAAATTATGTTGAATAAATGATGAATTTTCTGTTTCCATAAAACAATAAATAAATGTGATGCATTTAACATTTTCAAATTTAAAAAACACCCCATCATCATGTAATTCTGAAATTATTATTTAATTACTTTTAAATCCTTGAATGTATAAATTTTTTAAAAAAGAAACATAATTAGAAATTACAACATCCCCAAAAACTTTTGCCTTTACTTTAGAATTATCACCAAAAGTAACATTACCTTCGTTACATTTTCTGAATGATAAAAAATTGATATTTCAATATTCAGGTTTATTGATTATTGAATATAAATGCACAAAAAAATTATTTTTTATTCTCCCAATACATACTTATTATAAAAATATATTTAAATTTTTTTTGATACCCCTGAAAATTTGGGATTGATGGGATTATAATTATAATTCTTAAGTACCCAAACTAATTAAAACAATTTTTTATATAAAATTTAGAAGATAAAGTTCTATAAATGAAAGCCTCAGTATGTAAAATAAACTATTGAAATCTCAAAGGGAAATAATATTAATAATTTATGTTTATATGAAATCTAAAACATATAAAGTAGATGAAATTCCATTAGTGATTTTAAAAAATAAAGTATTATATATTTTGGGAAAATTTTTATAATAACCAATATCAGATATATTTTTGTTCATTTTCTTTAAAATCACAATTTTATCAAATTTTTCTCTTACTTGAATAAAAAGCGATAGATTTTAATTTAAACTTTATATTTCATTTTTGAGCTTTTCATTTTCCATATGATCTATATCGAAATCCATTTTTTTAGCTTTATGTCATTTTGACATTAAATAAATTTTTCTGCTTATTTTTTCATTTTCAACAAGAATAATTTTTATATTTTCTTGGGAATTTTTGAGATCAATACATACTGAATTCAAATATTTATTTTTATATTTTAAGACTTCCTATATATATTTTTTCATCACTTCATTTTCCTATAGAACAACCTTATATTCAATCTTACGATTCTTATATATTATAGTGATCTTTTCAATTTTATGATCATGTATTTCAACCACTTTAGGTAATTCCATTATAGTGGGTTTCCATATTTTTATTAGTAGGAAGAATAATAAGTATAATCACTTTCTTAATTTGATGATGAAATTAAGAAAAATTATTTCACATCTTTTTTGGAACTAGATTCTCCATCAGAACTTCAATCCTTAGTGCAATTCAATCTAGATAAAATTCATTAGTATGAAGAAAATTAATTTGTATTTAGGGATTAATTAAATAATGGTAAATATGTGAAAAACATGTAGTAATTTAATATATGGAAGTATAAATAAACTAGATAAAGTTGGGATCTAAAATATAATAAATAAATTAAGTGATCATAGATCACAATATAGGATCAATACATATCCAAATATTAACTTTTGGTAACTTCATTTTTCTTATTAAAGTCACTTAATTTTTTTATGTGATCACTTTATTTTTGTTCATACATTCACATATATACTTTTTCAAATTTTCACTCACGGTCACTTCCATAATATCTCAAATATTCACTCATGGGCACTTGCAGACTTTCTTAAATTTTCACTCCCTATCACATTGAGACATTGTTAAATATTCACCCACAATCACTTCTAGAATTTTTGAAATTTTTACTCATGGACACTCTACTCACATTCACTTCTATAATTTGTCAAATGTTCACTCACAGTCACTTCATTCATGGTCACTTCACTCAACATCTCTTCTCATGGTCACTTCTCATGGTTACTTATGAAGGTCACATATCATGGTCACTTATTAAGGTCACTTATCAAGGTTACTTCCCAAGGTCACTTCTCAACGTCCCTTACCAAGATATCTATTCAAGGTCACGTATAAAGGTTTCTTATCAAGTTCACTTATCATGGTCACTTCTCAAGGTCACTTATCAAGGTAACATCTCAAAGTGACTTATCAAGGTCACTTATCATTATCACTTATCAAGGTCACTTCTCAAAGTCACTTCTGAAGGTCACTTCTCAAGGACACATATTAAGGTAACTTATCAAGGTTACTTAAGGATTTAAACAGAATATATGAAAACTAAAAACAAAAAAAATCTTATAGTGTGTGAGAAATTATAATTATAATAATTGTTGAAAATTATAATAAATTGGATCAGGGATCCAATTCAATTGAATGGACTTGTACTGACTTGAACTATTTTTTTGGGATTTTTATGGTTGGGATTTCACTCTGTTTGTAGAAGGTAGTCCTTTGTACTCTATCCAAATGTATTTATGCCCATTTATTAACTTGATATATGACATTTTCCTCTTTGTGTGAACTAACCTTAAATTTATAGTGTGTTATGAATAAGAAGTAATTTTTAATTAATTAATGATCATTGAGTATTAATTAATTAAAAGAACTACACCTAATGTAGTTAACAAAGTTTTGAGGGACATGCATGATCCTTATGTACTAGTTTAATTTTGTCCACTGATGGTCAAGGCTTGATTGCTAATGAGTGCATTTATTTACATGGACACATTGAGGTGTTTTGGGTCTGTGTTTTTGTATTCCATGAGACCATGTATGATAATTTATATCATTATTATTCTTATACTTCCTATTAAACCTTATTTAATCTTGATCGCATGTTTCGTTGTTTTTACTTATAATTATATGACATGATATATTGGTATGTGCACTCTTTTTTTCCTTGATATGATACCCATGTTTGAATTTCTATTTGATCATGATTGATAGGGATCATATGTGGGTACGTGTGTAGTGTGTGCGACCTATTATGATGTTTTTTCATTAGGTATTCCTATAAAGCTTATTTCACAAAATTTGATGATAATTACGTTTATTTTTATGTTGCTAATTTTTCTCGTGATGATATTTTATGCTCTGGATATATCTATTCTCTACCCTATTATGTTTTCTTTTTATATATTTAGAGGTATTGTTATGGTAACCAAAATAGGTGGATCATCATGGTAGGGTTATCCCTTTCAGGGGAAGTGTTCATTGTTAGAGGTGGTTCCCTATAATCAATGTCTTTGTACTTTATCATAAATATTTATCCATTATTTATAATATTAATAATCTACTTATCACATCATGATTTTTCTTTTGTGTGGCATAGTATGTGATAATGTCTTAAGAGTAGCTATCACACTAAATGGTCATAGTAGTTTCTCATTATTATGACAACATGGAAGTGCTATGAAATTATTCTTGAATATATTTTCTATATCCAGATGATATCATTTCAGGTTCACAAATGATATAGGATATCATGGGTGGAGACTCATTGGACTTTGAGGCACCTTCTCCTGGTGTACATCCATGGTAGTATCCCATAGGATATTATGAGAATGAGACTGTCCAGTAGAAAATCCACATTTCTATATACCATTGGATGTTCCTATATGAGGATGTGTGTATTGGTCCTTAAATATTAAGATTATTATTTATGAGTATTATGAGACACACACTTATATGTATTGAAACAAACTGTGACAATAGATGTTTGCAGTGTGGTAGGATATGTGGGGTGTGTCACCTATAATATTACATTAATGAATAATTTGAGAAAGGATTTATCCCTTATGTTATTTAATGGAAGTTAATATCTCATACCCTTTTATATAAATTATAAATCCTAAATAAATCCATAGCCATGGTGATCAATAGTCAAGTTTTATTTCTAGAAATTCAAAGGAATATTCATCGACCATATAGGTTGATGTCACTAGCATGAATCCTTCTTGATTTGAGATATTGTGATAACAAGATTATATTACATGATAATAATTCATAATTTGGTACATTTCCTTGTAACATTAAATTATTTCTCTATGGGTTTCTTGGCATGTTTCAAGACCCTAGCCATGGAATTTAGGCTAATTCACCTAATGCCACTGGGAAAGTGACCTAGAGGGTCACACACTCTGTGTATCTAAAATCTCAGTTAAAAATATATATTTGTATTTATTATTTAATAGGTTGAAGAAATATTGTACTCATATGTGGTTAAATAATTATTTATGTATCCCTAATCGCATTTATTCCATCACAAGTTATTTAAGAGAATATATATTGAGCAGAATATTTAATAAATAATTATTTTCTAATTAGTGAATGTAATACATATTTTTTTTATTGGAGAATAATGTAGTGATATTTATTTAATAAATAAATAGTCATTATTCAAGGCCTAATAAATATTTTGGAGAAATAGTGAACTGAGATTAATTGCCTGGTGCGAAATAATAGTATTGAATAGTATTTTATTAAATAATATTTAATTATAATTTTCATGTTAAGTGAATTTCAAGAAATAATAATATTAGTATTATTAATTGTTTTGGGGGTTTTATATGATTAAAAAAATAAGGGCACTAGTGATATTATTTTATTTTTTAACCTAGTAATATAATTACCCAATTAGGTAATTATCTCAATAATACAATTAATTTATATTGGTTGTACACAAGAGATTTATAGAATCCTCTCAATAGTAGATATCTTCCTTCTCTAATAACTCTCTCAAGAATGGAGAGCCATCCTACTCCAGAAAATCAATGAGAATTCTTTGGAAGTGGTTCTTGAGGTGATCAAAGATGGACGACACAAGCGTAAGGATATTATATGCTAGCACCCGACGATTTCTTCGGTGACATCTTTATATTCATGAAACATGTGTCAATACCCATTAGAGGAAATCCACACTTGGTTTGTACAACACAATAATGGTACATCACAGATCGGCCACCGATTCATCAATGAAGAAAGAATTCATTTGAGATAAATCTTATTTAATTAAATTGATTATAAATAATATGTGGTGATCCCTCTCTATGGTGACTATAAAATTATTCATTTTATATTTTATTTGATTTAATTATGTGTATCATATCATTCATCATCGCATAGATCTTGGATTTATCATCAATTATGGAAAAAATTAAGGTTGGACATTGCCCATCAGTACACTTCCACTACGCCTGAAACCAATAAGTGGTATCAAACTGGTCATATAATTATTTATAATTATTTAAAATAATTATTAATTTACATATTTGTAATTTAGTTTTTCAATTCATGTTTAATAATTCTTTTAATTTGAATCATGATATCGGCTTTCTCCTCCTTTGTTTCTAAAAGATCTAATGGAAACGATTAATTTTGTGATTAAAATAAAATCAAGGAGCACATCTAGAGGTGCCAAGAATTCTGGACAAATAACATAGGAGTACATGTCGTGTAATTATAATTACATGTTATGTACTCATTGTTAATTCACCAAGATTCAGTTCACCAATTACTCAATCCATGTGCACTGATGAGACATGATGTAGTTAATTCTTACACCACATGTTGACCGAGAAAAACTAGCACATGGTTAGGAGGACTACACACCATGTAGCCCATGTACACGGTGTGTAATACCTTTGGGTAAAAAATGTTCCATGTATTCCATACATGACATAACTGACTGATGAACATGTAACATGGATACAACACAGTGTGTGGCCCATTGGACACACCGTGTACTCCAAAATTTCTGAGGTACACTTCAAACACTGAGTACCTATGCATGTACCTCATGTGGATAGTGAGGGATGCATTTTCCATGTAGATTGTATCTATCTGCATTTTAACTTTACCAGTTATTCATATTTAAAATTTATTTATTATATAGTATAAATCATGAGAAATGTACTCATGTGTGGTCATAAAGTTGGTACACACCATGTGATTGGTTTTAATATAATTATATAAATGTTTTATTTTTATTTCTGTAATGTTAATATATTTATATCATGTATGACTCATATTAAACGATATTACTTTACGTGCATAGAAGCCTAACATGTGAAAAAAAACATGTAACTCATGTAATCATCTGTGAAGTACACATCATGAGAGAATGCAATAAATCATGTATGCCATATGTCATAAAGAGTAAAACTATATACAAGAATAATACATGTTGGGTAGATTTTGATGGGTATTCACCATGTTACCTCAAAGGTACAAATTGTGGACACATATAATTTTAAATTAATTTTTTAATTTTTTTAAAAATTATAATATAATGGATAAGAATATCAAGAAAATTTATATAAGGATTAAGATAAAAGGATTGGTCAATTAAAGATAATAAGTAATGGATTAAAGCACAATTTATCTTAAATAAAAAAGATTATGAATTGAATTCTAGTTTTATTAATTGAGTAAATATTTTCAAGCTACTAGATGATAATGAGCTAGATTGTACCTTTTGTATGTGATTGGTTGCATTTAAATTATTATTAAATTAAACTTTTTGGCATGAGTTTCTTCTCTCTTCATTATTATATAGGGAATGTGTGAAAATGGTTTCTTTTATGTAAAAACATTTTTCTCCTCACCTGTGTTATTGTAAAAGGCATATTTAATTGATGGAGTTACCAAGATAGTGGAGGTGATTCAAGTTCAGAGCTAAACTAAAACCAATCCAAGGAGATACATAGGTTGACAGATAGAAATATGAAATATAAACCTCAATTTTTTATGGTGTTTTTCCCTAGGTTACTGGTTATTTTATCAACTTAAAGATAAACTAACCATTAGTATAATATCATGATCAGACCCATTAATTGTTTTTGTCAGTTTTATGGTTATTTCATTATGTATTTTTGTCGCGATCACATAACTAATGAATTAACATGCATGCAAGGTGGAACTAAATTAAAATGGCTTATGCTTAAATATTTTCAATGAAATGGTTAATTAAATAAGTAATCCCACTTCATATTGAAAATAATGTGATGAATATAATAATTGTAAATTTATGCATAAAGGATAAAACACCTTAATAAAATATTAAGTTGGTATATCCTTCCATTACTTCGGTTAGAATAAAACAATAGTTCAAACTGCTTGGACATCCAAAGTTGGGGTGCATTTTATTATTAGGGAATTATAACATTATGTTTTGGTTTCAATTATCTTAGATCACATCAAGGGTTTACTTATAACACAGGACATAGTGTAACTGAGATTCAATGGTTGAGGAAATCTAAATTAATGATTTCAGGATTTGGGATTCCACTCATTGGATCATGGAATTGTGAGTTAATGTTGTTGGAAATTGGAATTCCAACTTAAAACCATTAAAGTATCTTTACCAACCAAAGTTGGGTTAATGAGAATGGGAATTTGGATCATTTCCACTAGAATATCTAGGAAACAAGATATTATAATTCCAAGGGTGAGGGCTATTGTATTTTTATAAAATAGCAAGAGAATAATAAATGTAACATTTATTTATTTATTTAAATTTTATCAGATAAAGTACTAAAATATTTGGTTGACCTATTTTTAGAAATAACATTAAAAATTAAAAAAAAAATTCATTGTGATCTATACATGATAATTAAACTATCACAAATTTCCAATACTGGGAAGGGAACCTACATGTCATCCCTTAACATGAAAGAAAATTGTATATGCTGGAAGAACCTTTACTAGTTTCACCTAAAATGATGAAAGTGATAATGATTTCTCTATCTGTGGTAAATATTTGAATGATGCTAAAAATGTGCATTGGTTCATGCTATCATCATTTTACAATGATATTTTAAAGCAAAACGGGATAGGGATGCCTATAGTATGATGTATCACCTTCAGGATCTCTACTAGGAGAAGGAGAGACAATAGAGGTATGAGATCTCCAAATATTTGTTCACAGCTAATCTTAGATAGTTTCCGAAATCTAGGTCTCCTGTACTAAAGCTTATCAGATATCTTTAACACCAGGACATATTAGGGATAAAATTACCAGATGAGTTGAATACAGATGTGATACTTTCATCACTACCAAATACATTATCTAGTTTAATTTTGAATTATAATATGAGCAACAATGAGAAGAGTATTTTAAAACTTATGACATTAATTTTACAAGTGGATAAGGACATGGGGAATGAAAAACCCACCATCCTTATGGGGAATAGGAAAAGGAAGGACATGGAAAATGGCCCCAATACCTATAAATAGTCTAAAGCTCTTGAGCACATTCCTTCCAATAAAGTGAAGATCTATAGGTAGGGCAAGGAAAATGAGGTAGTATGTTTTGCATGTCGAAATCTAGGCCACTAGAATAAGAACTGTATCCAAAATCATTGGGAAGCTAAAGGTGCATTCGTTATCAAGTTAAATCTTTTCATTTCTACACATTGGGTATTAGATACATCTTGTGGTGTTCCAAAAACTATCTAAATACAAGAACCAAGTATATTTTAGAATATTTCCATAGAAAATGATGAAATATGAGCTACAAATGGTGTGAGGCTAGCTAGTCTAGACATTGTTGACTACCATCTTTCATTTCCAACAGGAATGATTTTGGTCATAAGATATTGTTAATATGTACCTACAGTTACAGAAAACATAATTTCAATGTCATGTTTAGATATAGATGGTTTTATTATCAAGTTCATAAATAAAAGTTGTTTCTTTTATAAGTAAAACATTTTTTATGGTATGACGCATTTAAATAACTATCATTATGTATTAAATTATGAAAAAAAGTGTTGGAAATCCATAAAGAATCATGTTCATAGGACTAATATAACACCTAGTTAGGGAATCACCATCTTGGTCATGTAAACAAGAATCATTTCACAAAGCTCTATCAAGATGGTTATTTACATTCTGTTGAGATAAAACAACTTGATATATGTCCTGCATGTTTATAAGAAAAAATGAACAAAACACCATTTGGTGGATAGGGTGAAAGGGCTAAAGAGCTTCTAGGATTTCTACACACTAATGTGCGTGGACTATTTCCAATAGAAGCTATAGGTTGATATTCCAACATCATAAATTTTACTGATTACTTGAGTAGATATGTCCACATATACTTGATGAGTTATAAGTCTAATACCTTTGATAAATTCAAGAAATTCAAGAATGAATTATAGAGTCAACATTGTAAGAAGATAAACAAAAAAATTTATTAGATCGAGGTTGTGAATATATTAACAATGAGTTCATTGAATTTCTATGGGATTTTGGGATTCTATCTCAAAACACTCCACCTTAGACACCACAGTGAAACAGTGTTAGTGAAAGGAGGAATCGTACCTTATTGGGCATAGTAAGGTTGATGATGAGTCATAAAGATATTCTGTTTTCCTTTTGGTGATATTCATTACAAACTACGACATACACATTAAACCGAGTACCAACTAATGTAGAAAATGGAATTCCCTTTGATCTATGGAGTTGAAATAAACCCATTTTGACGCAGACATGTGTATGGGGTAGAAATTTGTTTGTTAATGCTTTTTAGAGAAACAAACTAGCACCCTGGGGCATGAAGTGTATCATTGTAGGGTATCCTAGGAAAATAAAGTAATACTACCTATACAATCCCTCAGATAAGAAACTGATTGTTTCTAGACAAGTCGTCATTCTTGAGAGGGAGAACACCCTCAAAAAGGTTAGTGGGAGACAGATTGACTTCGATGAAGTTGATGCTCAAGATACACATGAGTTGTTATAGGAAAAGATTCCACAGGTCCCTATAAAATTAGTAGTTCCTAAAACACAAGTATTTTATAGAAGCAAAAGATAGGTAAGATAACCAAATAGATATAGTTTTCTAGTCACCAAGGATGGTTACTCATTTTTCATTGAAAATAATGAACCTCTATCCATCATGGATGTGGTAGAGAGATCAGCGACAACATGATGGATAGAAGCTATGAATTCTATGATGGATTATATGTATCATAACAAAGATTGGGTTCTATTCAATGTTCCAGTTTATGTAAATCTGGTTGGATGCAAATGGGTATTCAAGAGGAAACTGGTCATGGATGGTAAAGTAAGTGCCTATAAAGTATGGCTAGTGGATAATGGGATTAAACAACATCAAGGAATTGACTATGATGAAATATATTTTCCAATTTCTATGTTTAAATCTATCAGAGTCATTGTTTCTATGGCATTTTTCCATGAGTATCAGATTTGGCATATGGATGTCAAAACTAAATTCCTTAAATGGAACCATCAGGAAGATTTCTACATGAACAAATGGGTTTGTGACTCCAGGTGATGCCAAAAGGATTTTCTAGTCAGTGAGATCTATTTATTGATTGATTCAAGCATCTAGTTCATGGAACATTTGATTCGATGAATCCATAAAATAATTTGGTTTCATTAAGAATGAATGTGATCCATATGTTTACAAGAGTTTTAATGGGATGGTGTTCATTATCCTAGTAGTGTATGTTGATGGAATGTTACTTATAAGAATTAACGTGACAATCTTGAAATCTATTAAGAATTGTTTAAACAATTTCTTCCCCATGAAGGACATATGTCAAGCTACCTACATTCTAGGGATAAATATCATTCATGATAGTTCTAAACAATTTCTTGAAAATGATGAAATACATATAATAACAAGATACAAAATATATTTAATATAGAACAATATAAGTGGGGGTTAGTCCCAATGTCACATGGTTTACATCTTTCTAAGAAATTGTGTCCCTAGAAAAGGCATGAGAAGGATAGAATCAATAAAATCCAATACACTTTAATGATAGGATCAATCATGTATGTCATGTTATGTACTATACTTGATGTTCCCTATGCATTGAGCATGGTAGGAAGATATCAAGAAGATCTAGGCGAATAGCATTGGACTACTGTTAAGTTTATCCTTAAGTATCTGATAAGAACTAAGGATATGTTCCAAGTGTATGGAGGAGACGAGGAAATAGTCTGCATAGGTTATACTGATGATGGTTTTCATATAGATCAAAATAATTGGAAGTCCCAATTAGGATATATTATCTGTCTCAATAGATAAGTTGTGATATGGATAAGTTTAAAGTATATAGTTATCTATGATCCTATAATGAATTCCAAGTATATAAAGTCTTTCTGATGTAACCAAGGAATATATTTGTATTTGACACTTTTTTTGGGAGCATGATGTTGTACTTAAAATTAAACACCCTATAACATTATATTATAATAATACTATAGTGGTTGGTCTTAAAAAATATCTAAGATCACACCAATGGAAAAATAATATACTCTATAAGTATGACCTCTTGAGGGATTTTATCAAATGGGCGAAGTATTAGAGAGAATAGTACCTGAAGAAGAGAATGTGGTAAACCCCTTGACTAAAGGTCAATATTAGCAGAATCATGAGTATCATGTGACGGCTATAAAACTAATGGTTGTTAGAAGTTGGATGTAGTTCAAGTGGGAGTCTATTGGAGTTGGTTCCCTAGAACCAATTTATTTTTACTTTATTATAAAATTGAATTCATTGTTTTGAATATTAATAAACTAATTATCACGTAATGATTTTTCCCCTACTTGAAATGGTATGTGATAATGTCCTAAGAGTAGTTGTCACTCTAAAATTTCATAGAAGTTCCCCACTATGATGAGAACCCATAAGTGCTATGACACTATTCTTGAATATATGTTCTATATCCATATGATATCATTAAAGGGGGATAAATGATATAGTCTAATAGGGGTGGAGACTCATAGGACATTGGGGAACCTTCTCCTAGTGTATGCCCCTGGTAATATCCAGTAGGATATTATGATAAAGATACCTACTAGTAGGAAATACACATTTTTATTTGTCATTGGATTTTACAACCTGTGGACATGTGTATTGGTTCTTAGACTTTGAGATTATAATTATTGAGTATTATGAGTCATGCACTTAGATTTATTGATGAAAACTGTTTTGATAGATGTTCATGGTGAGTTAGGATATGTTGAGTGTATCATGAGTAATATTTCATTAATGAATAATGAAAGAAATAATTTATCCATTTAGTTATTTAATGGGAGTTAATATCTCAGGCCCTTTTATGGAAATGATATAGCATAAATAAATCCAGGTCCATAATGATCAATAAGAAAGTTCTATTTCTAGAAATTCAAAGAAATAGATATCGACTATATAGGTTGATGGCACTGGCATGTAGTAGGCACGTTTTGGGAGATTGTGATAAAGGGATTATATTACACGGTAAGCATTCGTATGAGGTAACATGTCGTTGCGACATTAACTTCTTTGTCTATGGGTTCCATGGCATGTTCCTAGATGATAACCTTGTACTTTAGGCTGATTCGCCTAATGCCACTGAGAAAGTGGCCTAGAAGGTCACACACTAAGTGTATCCATAATCTCAGTTAAATAATATACTATTATTTGGTATTTAATGGGTTGAATAAATATTATTCTCATACGTAGTTTAATAATTATTCGTGTATGACTGATGAAATTTATTCCATCACTAGTTATTATAGATAATATAATTTCAGTGGAATATCTAATAAATATTTATTTTGCAATTAGTGAATATAATATTTTTTTATTTATTGATGAATAATGTGGTGATATTTATTTAATAAATAAATAGTCATTATAGAAGGCTCGATAAATATTTTGGAGGAATGGTGGACCGATCTTAATGGTCCAATGACAAATTAAAATAATGAATATTATTTAATTCAATAATACATATTTATAATTCACAAGTTAAGGACATGTCAAGAAATAATAATATTAGTATTATTATTTGAAAGAGTTTTCTCTAGGAATAAATAAATAAATAAGGACACATGTGAAATTATTTTATTTTTAAGCTAGGAATATAAAAACACAATTATGTTTTTTCTCCATAAGCCAATTAATTTGTCTCAGTTGTGCACATCAGATTTGGATAATCTTCTCAAGCCTAGAGAGCACCCTTTTACAAGATAATTCTAAATAACTAAGAGCAATACTCCTCCACTGGATCAAGGAGAACACTTTGTAAGTGATTCTTGAGACGATCAAAGGCGGATGATGTAAACGCAAGGATATACCATTCTAGAACCTGAAGATTCCTTCAATGACATTTGGAGATTTGTGGAACACGTGTCGATCACCGCTAGAAGAAATCTTTACTTGGTTTCTACAATGCAATGATGGTGCATCGTAGATCTTTCACATATTCATCAATGAAGAAATAATTCATTTTGGATACTTCTTATTTAATTTAATTGATTATAAATAATATGTGATGATCCCTCTCTTTGGTTTCGGTGAAATTCTTCATTGTAAATTTTATTTGATTAAATTACATGGATCATGGTGTCCATCATCATATAAATATATGATTGATCATAGATTATGGTAAAACGTAAAGTTAGGAAATTCCAATTGTTGCAATTTTTCTGTTCTCAGAAGCTATATTCACAACTCATGAAGATAGTGATGATGGTCCTAAAAATAGGGTTGGGACATGGTGTCCTTGAGTCTTGACCCTAGGTAGTGGTAGTATGGGAATGACAGCCTGGTGGCCTAACTCAAAACATAGTGTGGAGATATGGTGGAATTTTTTCCTGGTATGAGAAATTTTATGGATGTGATGACCCTGTGGCATGATCTGAATCGATGTCTTAGGACTCCTAAGAGACATGTTACTCCAATTCCATGAGAATATTAAGAGACATGATTACTCGATACATAGAAGACCAAACTTGTGACTTATTCTTGATTAATCTAGACATCTATTATGAATATCCTTCCAGCATGGAGCTGAAGTAGGTGTGGTCAGCGTATGTGGTGGCTTGGTAACCACACAACTACTTGACATGTGGTTGTTTTTCTTGTTTATTATTTTTGATATTATGTTGTTCTTGTACAGTTATATATTTCATCTTTACTTCCTACTGATCTCATCACATGCACATGCACTTCATATTACCAGTGGGCTATTAGACCTTAATGGTGGTTTCCTACTATGTTGTATAGACACCCTGCTCAGACAGACATGACACTTGGGTACCCAGGTGGCCCTCACTTATTTCCCATACTGGTTATGGTAGAGATTGGGTTTATTATTGAGTATAACAGATTGCTACAAGTCTAGAGACTAAGATGAGGTGATTATTAGTATTTTAGATCCTCCATATACTTTTAATCTTTTAATTATTAGTACATTTGATCAGCCCAGTGGATGATCATATTCTTATACTCAAGTTGATTCTATTTTTACATATTCATACTGATGGCGTATCATTGGTTTCCACTCACTTAGATTATATACTGTTTAAATGTTTTGTTATTTATGGTTATTACATACTATAATGGAGGGTATAGTCTCCCCATGGCTCTACTTGAGACCTTCACTTCTAGTCGAAAGCCTCTAGCATATGGGCAACCTTTTTCCCAAGCCTGGTGATTTAGGTCTGGATGTTACAAAACTCATCTTGACAATAATGTGATTTTATCCATCGAACTAAACATCATGTAATTAAATGACACTTCATGTGTACTGAAATATCATATAATTTCATGATATATTACCAATGTAACTATTACATTTCATGTTGTGTAATGCTATATTCCATGTAATTAATATAGAAAGGGAAATTTTTGTGTTTCCATCAATACACATTGTATACTTCCATTATTTAAAAAAATATAAAAATTGGAAATTACAATAGATTAGAGTATTATGTATATTCAAACTTATTAGAATAAATTAATAAAAATAATTAGTTAATTAATAATAATAATATTTATTAATTCAAAAAAAACATTGACTTAATTAAGAGAGTGATTAGAAATAAATGAAAGCATGTGTGAATGTGATGTTTTTGCATGTTTATGACTGATCATGATATTTTTCTAACCAATGTATGTGATGGTTTCATTTAATTTAATACAATTACATGGGTTTGAAATAATTTATATTTAAATTAAATATGATAGTATGAGTGTCATCCCTGCCTTGTCTAATATGTTGGACATGTGTGTTTGTGGATTATTTATGTAACCCCCTTAACTAATCCATTAGTTCCCCATGCATAAATGTGAGTTAATATAACATATAAAAGGAGGGGCTTTATGATAAGTGGATATTGTTAAAGACAGATATGAGGAAAAACTAACTAACAAGATACATTGATTGATGGAGAGATACAACAACATGATCCAAGACCTGCTCAGGGATCCCCCTAGATCATATATTGATTTATCATCTACTCGATAAATAAATCATTATAAACCTCATGATCAATTCATTTTATATATTTTCCTATTCATGGTTATTTATTTATTTATTTGAATTTTTTAATGTGGTTATATTAAATAAATAAAATAATAGAACATGTAATATGAAATAAATTAAAAGGATTACAAAAAATATATTTTTTTTAGACATGGTCAATTAATTAATTAAAATAAACCTAATATTAACAAGACATGTGATGGATAAAATGGTATAATTTAGGAACATATATATATATATATCCCATAATAATATATTAGTTCAAAAACACCCATAAATACTTGATTAAGGATACGACCATAGAACAAAGATATGTTCTTCCCCTCCTCAGGACACTTCTATCAGGGTGTTCTTATAAAGGTTTTGGGTCAACAATACCATGTTGACATAAATAGAAGTATCCCTCACTATAGTTGGAGTTATTTAGAGGAAAGTTTTGAGGAAATACTAGTTAGTATTTTTGGCTTGGGGGTCCACTCAGGGGATCAAATAGGTGTGTGGTGATATAGTGGGAAAAACTACCTACCTAAATACCTTCAAATAGATTTATAGGCCAAATTATAAAATATTAGATTGAAAATATTAATCCTTAACACTAAAATTTCTACATCACCATACATTTTGAGTTCAATGAAGAGGGATTTTAGGAATTGATAAAATAGAGGGGACTAATAAGATAATAAAATTTATTACATCTCGCATATTTTGGTAATCATTATAATGTACATAGAAAATATTCTTTAAATACTATAAAAAATAAATGAAAAGAAAACCATGATGGAACTATGATCATTCCTCTACACAATGTATGCCCTCAAAAGCACAAATTTATAAGAGTGCTGTAATCATTTATACATTTCAATATTATTGAAATTTTATTAATTATTTTTTGGAATCCCCTATTCCTAATCTGTCCCCACAACTTATGAGAAAGGGTGAAAATACATGTACCAATTATACTTGTAACATTATTCTTATATATATTTCATCATACTATCAACTATTTATAGAGAGTTTATAGTACAACATAATGATACAGATGATTAAAAATGTGGGTTTTATTCATTACATTTTTTCACATCCATTTTTGTGAATTTATTGTGTATTTTATGCTAAAATTTGTATTTTAAAATTAAATTTTATATTTGTTGTGAATTATTTATTTAAATATTAAATTTATTAATTTCATGCTTAAATAAGTATTTATTATGCTTAAATTATTAATTTTTTCATTATTTAAATATTCATTTTATTAATTTGATTTTAAATATTAATTCTTAGTGTTTTGTTGTAATAATTTGTTTATATTAATTCAATATTTTTTTATATTACTTTAAGAGTGTTACTTTAATTTAATTTTCAATTTTTAATCAATGTTTATTTAATTTTTTTTTTCAATTTTTCTTTCATATTGATATTTTTAATTTAACTTTGTTTAATTTTTTTTAATTATAATTTTTTATTTTTCTATTTGATATTTGTTTTATTTTTTTATTTAATTAATTCCAATGATAATTTTATTAAGTTAACAATGTTTCCAAATTGAATTTGGAAACCATGTAGCTAATTTTCATTGCCCATATAGGTAGTGATTTTCCAAATAGAAATCATGTTGTCAAACCTATAAATAATAAAGTATCCAATTTCAATGTGGCGCCACATTCTCATTTTTTTATTCCAACCTATGTGAAAATACCGAATCATGTAGCTAAATTACGAAATCAACACAAGATTGATATTTTGTTCAAATTTCCCATGCTTTTTCAACTAAGCATCAAGCTACTAGAATAAGGATACAGGTTGGAAGATGGACTAACATTAGGACTCACTAGAAGATGGAAAGGATGTTGACCTTAATATTGAGTTTTACTAAAGGTTATAGAAGTTTTGAGAGAAGTAAGCCCAGCTGAAGCTTTTGGGAGATGATTCAAGTTCAAAATTTGACATGTTATCGTAGAGAATGTGAAATTTTAATGATTTTAAAACCTCTTACCAGTAGCAATTTGGTAAGTAAGAGTATTGATTCTATATGGAAGGATAATTTATAGTGTTTATGATAAAAATAGATAAATATAAACAAAATAAGTCAAATATTATACCTGAGGGTGATTATTAGAAGTGAAATAGAAATAGTAGTGAAAGAGAGGTGGTGGAAGGGAAAAAATCGGGAGACAATGATATTGATGATGTTAGGGCTATCATACTATTTATAATTGAATTTAAGAATATTTTACATTATACTCTCATTAATTAATATTATTATAATTATAATAATACATGAGAATATTCATTGAACTCTAACTTTAGTGAATATTCACATCTCAATGGTCTCTTTTTTTAAATGTTCTCTCAGTAATCATTAAGGAGAGAGTCTTATTCATTAATAGAGTGGATAATCTTAACCTTTTCTTATTTTGGACACTTTGTATAAAATTCAAGATTTTAATTATTCACTATTAACACATTTAGTTCTATAGAATATTGATAACTAATACTCATTAAGAATTTAAGAATATCATTAAACTAATTTTACACTGTAATGATCAAATTAACAAGATAAAAATATATTAATTAATTTCAATCCATTGTAGTCTGATTCACCTATGATATTATGCTCTTCTTGATTATCCTCTTTGACACCCCCAAATTTTGAAGAACATTTTGCTGAATCTAGGTCCACACTTTATCTAGAAAGGATGATGATAATTGAGACCCAAATTAGGAAATAAATTTCTCACTACCATGAAGTTTTCCATCCAAAGACATTTATTCTTGATGATAGCATCTCTTAACATGTTCTCCAAATATTATAGGCCTCCCATGTTCCCAATCCTGATTTTTCTTCTTATTCTATAGTACCTAAGAAGTTTGATTCTATTAATGATTCTTCTTTTACTAAAAATGAATGTTATAAAGCTTCAGTTTAATATGAATTTATTTTTTTTCATATTTTCTTAGATGATGTGGTTTTTAAATCTGTTTAGAGTGATATAGATGAGTTTTTAGACATTTTATCATATGTGGACAGCAGGACTGTCCCTACATCATTGAATTTATAAGTTGATAAGTTTATTTCCATGATTTTGAGAAGTTATTAAAAGATATTCAGGACTATTACCCTACTAAACCCAAATAATTTGTTTCTATGAGTCTTCTTGGGATCATAGTGAGCGGGTTGCAATAACTATTGCATCTAATTCTGAAATTTTAAATATCTAAAGTTTGAGGGAGATCTTGGGTGAGAAATTCAGTTGTAAAGTTTTTTATTTTGGGTATATTAATGATAAAGGAGCTACATTTTAGGGAAAATTGGGTCAAGCTTCCCTAACACTTATATCTAGATTTATTTTTATTGAAATTTTAATTCTTGAAATTAATAAATATACTTTCCATTTTTCATGAGATTAATTTTTTGATACTAGAGGATCTCACTCAATATACAAAAAGTTTATTTTTCTTTTATTGATATCCAATGGTTAGAGATTTATTCCAAGAGATTTAAAATTATAATTCTATATTTCTTTTGTTATTGTAAAATTTAACTAGTTCATGCTACATGGGGTGTAATTAATTATTGAAATGTTCATATTTATGTTATTTTTTAAGAATAATTCATCATATGAAATTTACTATTCATTACTTATGATTTTATATCTTTAAACTCTAAATTTGTTATTTGCGTGATCATCTTATTACCTTAATGATTATCCTTTTTAAATTCAAATCATTTCATGAAACTTATATGGAAAAGAATTAGTGTTCATTATTTCTTAATTAGTTCCTAATAGTTATTCTTGAACATTTTGAGAATGTATTTATTCTTGGAAAAATAAATTTTGAATATTATAATGACCTTAAACATGGATCTTTTGATTATTCATTATAAATATTTTTTAATTTCTAACATTATTCAATGTTCTACCAATTTTATATTTAACAATGGGAACAATTTTGGGTTTCAAGTATGGGGAGGGGTCTTATTTGTGTTAAAGTATAATTTATTGGGAACCCATCAAAAACACCCTTAAATTGTTTATAAATTGTATGTTTTCAAGAATTGTTTTAGAATTTTCACTAGGTGCCAATTTTTATCAAATTATATGGTTATGATGCCACTTTTAAAAGATTAATCATAATTACCATTTGTGTTTTATACGGTAAATAATTTTTCTTTCCCTCTCTAGAAAAATTGTTTTTGATAAATCTTGGGAAAATATTATATAATAACCATTAACTTTGAACTTTTTAATTAGAATTTAACTCATATTTTTTGCATCCAAATGAATTATGAATTGAAAATCCTAACCTAGGTATTACTTTTTATTCTTTTATTCTTTCCATTATTTATTCATAAATTGTTCTATGAGTTATTTATTCCACAAATGTTTTCACTCCACCCCATTCAATGACATATCTATTTTTTATGAACTCTTAAACTATGTGAGTCTATTATTCTATAGATTAAGACAATATTGGACTTTCATTTGGTTTCAAATTGATGTTTTTTAAATTATATTTAAAATTATCAATTTAAATCATTTTTTAAACAATAGCCTATTTTTCAATGATGAAATTTAATTCAAGGGGGAATTCATATTTTTTTACTTGAGATAATCCCTATGGTTGAATCATTTTCAAAATCAATTCATAGAGGAATTTAAACTTTTCTATTTTGAGAATTATTTTCTACCATTGAATGTCACTAAATATATCTTGAGGATAAGAAATGTTTTTATGTGTGGTATTATTTGTTGTGAAATTTATTCATTATATTTTTTCACATCAATTTTAAGGAATTTATTATGCATTTTATGCTAAAATGTGTGTTTTATTATTTAATTATATAATTTTTTCCAATTGGTTTTTATATTATAATTATTAATTTCCTGTATAAATAATTCATTTTTAAGTTTAAATTATTCATTTTTTCATTATTTTTTTATTCTTTTTCTTAATTTCATTTTAAATAATAAATTTTAGTGTATTGTTTATTACTAAGTTCTTAGTAATTTAATCTTTTTATGCCTCTCTCAATTTATAATTAATGTTATTTTAATTTAATTTCTAATTTTTAATCAATGTTGATTTAATTTTATTTTTTATTATTTCATGTTTTATTTTTATTTGGATGTTTTAATTTAAATTTGATTTCATATTTAAGAATTATCATTTTTTAAATTTATTTTATTATATTTGTAAATTATTTATTAATTTTGTTTAATTTATTGTAGTGATAATTTTAGTAAGAGATTTTTAACTCTATGTAAGTTAATAAAATGGAATCTATATAGATAAATTTCATATGGAAACCACATCCAACTTTCCCTACCCATCTATGTAGTCATTTTCCAAATGCAAATCATGTATCCAATCTTGTGAATAATCAAGTTGTGAACTCTAAAGGGGCACTTTGTTCCCATTTTCCCATTAATTATATTGTTTGAGGGTGTCTATCATAGATATTGTTTGGGGATGAGGTCACCATTACTATAGTTTCTTTGAACTAAAGCTAATCCAGATGATCTTTTGTGCTCATTGAACCTGAAACCAGGATCTGGACCGACTGAATTGAATAAAGAAATTTGGTTTCATGATGAACATAAAGGAAAAACCAATATATTTCTTGTAGTTATTCTGAGTTCAAAATTTGGGGATGCTTAAGAGGATGATCTGAGCTCTTTCTATGTGAACTGACTTCTTTTAGTGACTCAAATTTTCTAATGAAACCAAGTTTGAAGAGTAAAAATTATTTTCTGAGTCTGAAGAAGTTTGATGACCTATTTTTTTAATGGTTTATATTATTTAAAGGATAATGTGGAAGATGAAGTGGATTTACTTTTCCCCTCTTTTTAAGATATAAGAACAATTTTTCATGTATAGTTGGTGTTTTTTGTAGTGCCCCAGCAAGATTAGACCAACTGCCGTTCTATTATCAATCATAGGTATTCTGGTTCTTATCAACATGTTGATTCAAGAACCCTAATGAGTTAACATATTGAAGATATTTCAAAAGGGATCAATCATCCCCATGAAATCTAGGAGGTGGATTATTTGAGTGGTAATTGGTTATTCCGACATGCGATAATAAAAATGCTAGATATAGTTTTTTATTTTATTTGAAGTCAATGTGACTGAGAATATTAATGGATGATTCCTACATGAAGATTTATTTTCCAATGATCTATTATTAGAGATTTATAGGAGTATTCAATTCATTTCGCATTAACTATATTCAGATGGGAAATTATTTTGGAGTGACATTGTAGTGATTAAAAATGGGTGATTTTCATTCTCATCTTGAGGTCACCAAATAAGGTGGTGAAAATATAAATACGGTGAAACATTCTTATAAAAAAAATGAATCAAAATTCTTGAATTAGGAATCAAATTAGAGATATGATCAGTTAAATCTTAGAACAAATAGAAAATCAACATTGGTAAAGAATATATCCATCTCTTTTTTCTTACTACTTCTATTCATAAAAAATAATTTTTTTTTAAATAATTTTTTTATTTCCCCATTGATGAATTTATAAATATTTTAGTGCAATCAAACTATAATGGATTGAAATTATTTAATCTATTGTTCTCTTTTTAATTTGATCATTATAGTGAAATACTAGTTCTGTGATATTCTTATGTTCTTAATGTGTATAAGTTATTACTATTTTAAGAAATAATATGTGATGATGGTGAAACATTAATATAATGCCTTGGCCTTAAACCTTACTTAATATTGAATTAAATAAATAATTCACATTGGGGATATTTTTAGGTTTAGAGTTTTAGATAATAAGGACATAACTGTTACATCTCAAAAGATTACAAAGTAGGCTAAGTTTCCATAAAATAAAAACTGTTAAAAAGAAACATGTATAGTTCCATGTTTTAGATAGCATGACATTCCCTTGCTCACATCCCTGACCCTATTCCACATTAAGTCCTGTGAAAAACATTTCAAAAAAACTTGGGGTGAGCATAAAAAGATCAGTAATGGATACACAAAGAATGAAAACTGTTAGTTTTTCAAACATCAAGTAAACCTTGTATACTTTATCAAAGTAATACCTTCACCTTCATGAAGTAGTAAAAACTCTTCACTGAATAAAATATCATTACTTACCCTTTTGTAACCAAAAGATTACCATAAAACCCATATAAAGAACACATAACATATAAAGCTAACTTGGGACATAAACATACTTAAGTGGAATAACCATACGGTTGACTTCCACACATATCACTTAATGGAATAGTCATACGGCCGACTTCCATACATACTTAATGAAATAGCCATACGGTCGACTTCCATACATACTTAATGGAATAGCCATATGGCCAACTTCCATACCCAATGCATTGGAGTTTATAACCTAACCACCCGTCCTGGTATTCACGGCACCACCCGTCATATGGTTCATCACGTAACCACCCGTCAAATGTCTAAGTACCATTATAAATCATAAGACATAAAACAAATATAAGGGAAAGAAAACATTTCCACACTTTGATCACAATATATCACTTAAATATATTGAAATAACAAATCTATTATAAAAACCATTTTCAATACCAAGATACATAAAAGATTATATGGTATTTATTTCATTTTAAAAACATCACGGCTTGTTGAGGAAGCCAAAGACCAAATAATACTCGCGGCGGCAGAAAAGGTCGTTGTCACCGCATACGTTAAAAGAAACATTACTTTTTGTCGTTTAGTAAAACGCTTCGTAGAAAAAGATTAATTTTGTATAAAAGTAAAATTCAAAGGGTTTTATAAACCGTATAAAAGATAGTTTTGTATAAAACGAAATAAGCCTCAATGAAAGGAGATTGAGACGAAGTCCCTTACCTCGGGTCCGACTTGACTCGATCGTTCTTTAACGTCCTAAATAATAAACTTGAGTTAATTTATAATTTATTAAGAACCTTTATCAAGCTTATTATTCCTTTTATATCACTTATTTCCATGTTATAATCATTATTTAATCATTAAGTTAATAATGTTTGTTTTTTCGATATTTGGTTCTTATGTCGAAAGTGGACTACTTATAATTACATATTGTTCGTGTGGTCAAAGGTTCTTTATATCCAGAATGACATTCCTGATTTGGATATCATATATATAATATATATCTATCATATACATGTATTTATAATATCACATAATCATTTATATGTAAGAAATGAAATGCATCGTTCATAGAGACGGTAAGCCGTACATACGCATGAACGCTACTTTCATTTCTATGTCATATTAATGGAATTAAAACTAAATGAGAGGTTTGTATATTTTACTTCCAGAATTATATTAATCATTTAGATGTAACATAAATCATATATATCCATTATATATATGTACTTATAATATTAAATTACATTTGGGGATAAGAAATGAAATTCACCGTTCATGGAGACGGTAAGCCGTACGTACGCATGAACGCTACTTTCATTTCTATCGCATACTTTAATGGAAATAAATAATAATGATATAGACTTATATTATAATTCCAGTATAAAATCATATATAATAACTTTAAATACATCCTTTATACATCCCACATATGGCATTAACGAATCAAATCACTTTGAGGGTGCGGTAGTCCGCACTTCCTAAAATGAAATTATCGTGTTTACCCACAATGGAAACCATAAAGGTATACCACAAATGAAAAATACAGAAGCATAAGGAAAACATAAACATAATATATATCATATATAAATAGAGTTACATCTTAATGGCCACCATTAAAGGTGTTTAAAAGAATATTGAACAATCATCGTTTCGTGAGGCAGAAATTCGCCAACCACAGAAATAGTATGTTCTTTAACCATTAGATGTAGATGTGTGTAAGTGTAGCTCTAATGATTCTTAAAAAAACATCCTAGTATATTTAAGATACTGGAGTTATTACAAAAGAAATTAATAAAAAGAGTTTAGGGGGTTGGAGAAGCAAAATAATACAACAGAACACAAGTGAATACATTACCTTAAAATCGGGTAACTCTCTTAGATTTGAGCTCAAAGGCTTACTTGGGAAGACTTCTGCTCCATGTGAGGCTTCAAGGAGTAAGAGAGGGATGTGGAGAGACAACATGGGCAGGGGTTGGCCGAGCCAAAGGCTTTGGAAGTGTGGTTAAGGTTGTAGAGGTGGGGGCCTTTTATAAGAGGAGTGGAGGGGCACTCTTGGAAAGTATGGAAATGTTACTTTATTTTAGAATGATCTTCAGATTTTAATGGTCCCACATTGTTGTGTTTTAACGATAAGGTGATAAGGGTTCGAAATACACCCATAAAATAGGTTTTGGACATGTGTAGGGCTTAGATTTTACATTATCTTTCCATTTTATTTAATTCGTTAAATAATGAGGTAATCACTGCATCATCATGGTGTCATAAATAATTTAATTTATTTAACATATAAAAATTATCAAACAAATATCATGATGTAGGAAATACTTTTATCTTTCCAATAAATATTTATAGTCAAAATTCTGACTTGTATAACCCCATGTAAAAAGTGTTTTAGTAAAACAACTCATGTTTGTGACATTTTTATTTTAACATTAAATAAAAAGATATTAATGTCATTTTCCAACTAAAGTGGCTCCATGGGGTCCCAAAGCTGACCCATGGATTCTATTTGTCGGCCATGACACATAAAATAAGGGTAGTACATGTTTCAAGTTCATTTCAAATTATTAAAACATTATTTTTACCTTAAACTACACTAATTACCTCTAATCGCGATTAAAAACTTAAAATTTACTATTCACCAAAAAATTATTTTAATCCCATTAAACCGAATTATACTTCTTAATTACAACCATGTATGTTATATTTTTGAAATTCAAAACACAGAAGTGGTAAATTTTCATTTAAACGAAAAATCAGTTTTTATAAGTACCACTTAGTGGTTTCACTATTCATCAAAAATTGAAGTTTTTCAGAAAAATACCAAAAATTCACCCTAAGATATATTTGATATTCCGAATTCAAAAATGAAGTCTATTTTACAAAATTCAAAACATATAAGTTTCATTAATTAATTTAATAATTAATTCCTGTTGTCCGAGCAAATAGCGTGTTTTCATGAAACAATAAGTATCAAAAGATTGACAATAGTTTAAGTCTGATTTCAAAGTGAAATTAATTCCAACGACCACTATTGGATTTAATGGTAAAAATATATTCTAATTTAACTTTAAAACCAATTCAAATGATAATCTAATCATATAAATAAATTAGATTAAAAAGAGGTTTTGAATTAAAATACAACATTTTTCACTGTTCATTAAAAAAATGAACTTTATCGGAAAAATACAAAAAATTTACACAATGTAAATTTTGATGTCCCGATTCTAAAAAAGAGTTTTATTTGGTCCAATAGAATGTATAAAAGTGACCAAAACTATATTTAATGACGGTTCGCCATCAAAAGGTGATAAGTGAACCTTTAGTGAAAATTAGGGTATAAAAGCCTAAAATTGAATTCTTTTCGTATTTTAAGCCTTTATCTTTTATTGGATAAATGTAAAAACATTTAAAAACTTATATAATCATATTTTAGTTATTTCTATCCATTCCTGCCAATACAACGGGTATGTGTTAACTACCATTTAAAATAATATTATTTTATTACTAGTGTGCAACGTAAGATTTCAATGAAACTCTTTGTTGCGTATCGGGTACGCTATCAAACATAGCAACCCCTTTAAAGTAAAATTAATATTTAATTCGTAAATATTAATAAATATAAAAATTATTTATTCTTTATTTACCTGGGATGTTACATCCTTCCCCCCTTTTGGGAATTGCATCCTCGCAATTTTATTCACTTATCAAAATAAGTGGGGGTATTTATCCCTCATAGCATTTTCAGATTCCCATGTTGCCTCTTCAACCATATGGTTTTTCCACAAAACCTTTACCTGGTTGATTACCTTATTTCGCAACACTTTCTCTCTTCGGTTAAGAATATGGACTAGTTGTTCTTCATAATAGAGATTCTCTTCCAACTGAACTACCTTTGGGCTCAAAACATGATATGGATCTGGCATATACTTCCTCAACATCGAAACATGAAAAACATTATGTACCTGAGATAAACTCGGAGGTAAAGCCACTCGGTAAGCAACTGATCCAACTTTCTCCAGAATTTCATATGGTCCAATGAACCCTGGACTCAGCTTTCCCTTCTTACCAAATCGCATCACACTTTTCCATGGTGAAACCTTGAGAAAAACATGATCACATACCTCGAAAGATAGATCTATCTTCCGGTTATCCGCATAACTCTTCTGCCTGCTCTAAGCTGTTTTCATGTGTTTCTGAATCAACTGAACTTTTTCTGCCAACTCTTCTATCACTTCTAGTCCCATCAACTTACTTTCACCCACTTCATCCCAAAAAGCTGGAGTTCGACACTGCTTCCCATATAATGCCTCAAATGGTGCCATCTGTATAATGGAATGAAAACAATTATTATATGAAAACTCAACCAAAGAAAGATGTTGGTCCCAACTTCCCTGATAATCCATTGAACAAGATCATAGAATATCCCCCAAGGTCTGAATTGTTCATTCTGACTGCCCATCAGATTGCGGATGAAAAGCTGTACTAAAATTTAATTCAGTACCCAACGACTTCTGAAGGCCTTTCCAAAAGTTAGAAGTAAACCTGGGATCACGATCAGACACAATGGAGAGAGGAACTCCATGTAACCTGACTATCTATTTAAGATACAAATGGGAAAGTTGATCTAGGGAAAAATTATCTCGTATATCAAGGAAATGAGCAGATTTAGTCAAGCGATCAACAATAACCCAGATTGCATTATTACCTCAAGATGTCCTCAGTAATCCCACAACAAAGTCCATTGATATGTTTTCTCATTTCCACTCTGGCACTGGTAAAGGCTGAAGCATCCCTTTTGGTAACTGTCGCTCTGCCTTAACCTACTGACAAGTCAAAAACTTCACAGTAAAATCAACAATATCTCATTTCATTCCATCCCACCAGTAATACTCCCACGGATCTCTGTACATCTTAGTACTTCCAGGATGAACTGAAAACGGTGAACTATGAGCCTCACATAATAGCTCATTCTTCAACTGTGAATCACAAGTCACACATAATCTCTTCCCAAACCTCAAAACACAATCATTATCAATGTTGAATTCAGGCAACTTACCCTTCTGAACCAGCTCAACCATTTTCTGCGACTCACTGTCTTCCCTCTATGCTTGCTTAATTCTATCTGATAGGGATGATCTCACTGACACCTGAAATAAAACAGAATAACTTCCTGCACCAAAAACTTCCATTCTAAAGCTCATCAATTCCTTAACCAAAGGATCACATTCCAAACGCAACATTTTTAATGAAGCATTACTTTTTTGACTCAAATCATTAGCCACTTTATTTTTTTTCCCAGATGGTATTGAATTGTACAATCATAATCCTTGATTAATTCCAGCCATCTCCCTTATCTCATGTTCAATTATTTCTGAGTGAATATGTACTTTAAACTTTTGTGATCAGTATATATTTCACACTTTACTCCATGCAAATGATGCCTCCAAATTTTTAGAGCAAAAACAACATCAGCTAATTCCAAGTCATGTGTAGGGTAATTTACCTCATGAGTTTTCAACTGACGTGAAGCATATGAAATTACCTGATCATTCGACATAAGGACACCTCCAAGTCCCTTCAATGAAGCATCATTGTATCTAACAAACTCACCATTCCTGGAAGGAAGTTCCAAAACTAGAGCATTCACTAATCTTCTTTTCAACTCCTGAAAACAATCATCACATTCTTTTGTCCAGATCAACTTAACACCCTTCTGAGTTAGCTTATTCATTGGACTAGATAACCGTGAAAATGTTTCAACAAACCTTCGGTAGTAACCTTAAAAACCAAGAAAACTATGTATCTTGGTTACATTTGTGGGTCTTGGCCATTCTTCAACAACTTTTGTTTTAGTAGGATCAACAGTTATGCCATTTTTTGAAACAATGTGACCCAGGAAAGAAATTTTTTGTAACCAAAACTCACACTTGCTTAATTCCCCATACAATTTATTTTCTTTTAAGGGTTGAAAAAGACCCCTTAAATGTCATTCATGCTTCTATTTACTTTTAGAAAACACCAAAATATCATCAATAAAAACAACCAACATTTTTCACCTGATTTGACTGAGCCATCACTACAGCAAAATGTTTAAATCTGATTCTGACCATCTTAGGATACTGATTTGAAAGGTCATTTCCCTCTGTATGCCTTCCCAGAAAAGTTGTTCTGTTTCCTCTATGAAAAACCATTCTTAACAAACATGTCTTAGATGAAGCAACATGGTAATCTTCAAATTCTATATCATTTCAAAAAAATATTTTTGGATAATCATTTTATAATATTCTAACTCCTAAAGTTATCTAAACCGACCTCTGATACCAACTATAAGGCCCCAACCTTAAACCATACTTAATATTGAATTAAATGAATAATTCACATTGAGAATATTTTCAGGTTTAGAGTTTTATAGAATTAGGACATAACTATTACATCTCAAAAGATTACAAAGTAGACTAAGTTTCCATAAAATAAAAACTCTTAAAAAGAAACATGTCTAGTTCCATGTTTTAGATAGCATGGCTTTCCCTTGCTCCCATCCTTGACCCTATTCCACATTAAGTCCTATGAAAAAAATTTCAAAAAAACTTGGGGTGAGCATAAAAATCTCATTAAGGGATACACAATGAATGAAAACTGTTAGTTTTTCAAACATCAAGTAAACCAGGTATACTTTATCAAATTAATACTTTCACCTTCATGGAGTAGTAAAAACTCTTCACTGAATAAAATATCATTAATTACCCTTTTGTAACCAAAATATTACCATAAAACCCATATAAAGAACACATAACATATAAAGGTAACTTGGGATAGAAATATACTTATGTGGAATAACCATACGGTCGACTTCCACACATATCACTTAATGGAATAGCCATACGGCCGACTTCCATACATACTTAATGGAATAGCCATACGGCCGACTTCCATACATACTTAATGGAATAGCCATATGACCAACTTCCATATCCAATGCATTGGAGTTTATAACATAACCACCCGTCCTAGTATTCACGGAACCACCCGTCATATGGTTCATCACGTAACCACCCGTCAAATGTCCAAGTACCATTATAAAATCATAAGACATAAAACAAATATAATGGAAAGAAAACATTTCCACACTTTGATCACAATATATCACTTAAATATATTGACATAAAAATCCATTATAAAAACCATTTTCAATACCAAAATACATAAAAGTGTATATGGTATTTATTTCATTTTAAAAACATCACAGCTTGTTGAGGAAGCCAAAGACCAAATAATACTCGCAGCGGTGGAAAAGGTCGTTGTCACCGCGTATGTTAAAAGAAACATTCCTTTTTTCATTTAGTAAAACTCTTCATAGAAAAAGATTCCTTTTGTATAAAAGTAAAATTCAAAGGGTTTTATACACCGTATAAAAGATAGTTGTGTATAAAATTAAATATGCCTCAATGAAAGGAGATTGAGACGAAGTCCCTTACCTCGGGTCCGACTTGACTCGATCGTTCTTTAACGTCTTGAATAATAAACTTGAGTTAATTTTTACTTGCTTAAGAACCTTTTTCAAGCTTATTATTCCTTTTATATCACTTATTTCCATGTTATAAACATTATGTAATCATTAAGTTAATAATGTTTGTTTTGTCGATATTTGGTTCTTAAGTCGAAAGTAGACTTCTTACAATTACATGTTGTTCATGTGGTCAAAGGTTCTTTATATCCAGAATGAAATTCCTGATTTTTATATCATATATATCATATATATCTAGCATATACATGTATTTATAATATCACATAATCATTTAGAGGTAATAAATGAAATGCACCGTTCATGGAGATGGTAATCCGTACGTACGCATGAACGCTACTTTCATTTCTATGTCATATTAATGAAATTAAAACTAAATGAGAGGTATGTATATTTTAATTCCATAATTATATTAATCATTTAGATGTAACATACATCATATATAGCCATTATATATATGTACTTATAATAGTACATTACATTTGGGGATAAGAAATGAAATGCACCATTCATGGAGACGGTAAGCCGTACGTACGCATGAATGCTACTTTCATTTCTATCTCATACTCTAATGGAAAGAAATAATAATTATATAGAGGTATATTATAATTCCAGTATAAAATCATATATAATAACTTTAAATCCATCCTTTATACATCCCACATATGGCATTAACGAATCAAATCACTTTGAGGGGGCGGTAGTCCACACTTCCTAAAATGAAATTATCGTGTTTACCCACAATGGAAACCATAAAGGTATACCACAAATGAAAAATACAGAAGCATAAGGAAAACATAAACCTAATATATATCATATATAAATATAGTTACATCTTAATGGCCACCATTAAAGGTGTTTAAAAGAAGATTGAACAATCATCGTTTCGTGAGGTAGAAATTCGCCAACCACAGAAACAGTATGTTCTTTACCCATTAGATATAGATGTGTGTAAGTGTAGCATGAATTCTTCTTATAACAACATCCTAGTATATTGAAGATACTGTAGTTTTTACAAAAGAAATGAATAAAAAGTGTTTAGGGGGTTGGAGAAGAAAAATAAAACAAAATAACACAAGTGAAGACATTACCTTAAAATTGGGTAACTCTCTTAGATTTGAGCTCAAAGGCTTCCTTGGGAAGACTTCTGCCCAAAGTGAGGATTCAAGGAGTAAGATAGGGATGTTGAGAGACAAAATGGGTAGGGGGTTTCCAATCCAAAGGCTTTGGAAGTGTGGGTAAGGTGGTAGAGGTGGGGGCCTTTTATAAGAGGAGAGGAGGGCCACTCGTGGAAAGTAAGGAAATGTTACTTTATTTTAGAATGATCTTCGGATTTTAATGGTCCCAAATTGATGTGTTTCTAGGGTAAGGTGATAAGGGTTCGTAATCCACCCATCCAATAGGTTTTGGACATGTTTAGGTCTTAGATTTTACATTATCTTTCCATTTTATTTAAATCCTTAAATAATGAGGTAATCACTGCATCATCATGGTATCATAAATAATTTAATTTATTTAATGTTTAAAAATTATGAAAAAACTATCATGATGTAGGAAATAATTTTATATTTCCAATTAATATTTATAGTCAAAAATATGACTTGTATAACCCCATGTAAAAATTGTTTTAGTAAAACAACTCATGTTTGTGACATTTTTATTTTAACATTAAATAAAAAGATATTAATGTCATTTTTCAACTAAAGTGGCTCCATGGGGTCCCCAAGTTGACCCATGGATTTTTATGGTCGGTCATGACACATAAAATAAGGGTAGGACATGTGTCAAGTTCATTTCATATTATTAAAACATTATTTTTACCTTAAACTACACTAATTACCTCTAATCGCGATTAAAAATTTAAAAATTACTATTCACCAAAAAATTATTTTAATCCCATTGAACCGCATTTTAATTCTTAATTACAACCATGTATGTAGGATTTTTTAAATTCAAAACACAGAAGTGGTAAAATTTCATTTAAAGGAAAAATCAATTTTTATAAGTACCACTTAGTGGTTTAACTATTCATCAAAAATTGAAGTTTTTACGAAAAATACCAAAAATTCACCCTAAGAGATATTTGATATTCCAAATTCAAAAATGAAGTCTATTTTAAAAAATTCAAAACATATAAGTTTCATTAATTAATTTAATAATTAATTCTTGCTGTCAGAGCAAATAGCGTGTTTTCATGAAACAATAAGTATCAAAAGATTGACACTAGTTTAAGTCTGATTTCAAAGTGAAATTAATTCCAACGACCACTATTGGATTTAATGGTAAAAATATATTCTAATTTCACTTTAAAACCAATTCAAATGATAATCTAATCATATAAATAAATTATATTAAAAAGAGGTTTTGAATTAAAATACAACATTTTTCACTGTTCATTAAAAAATGAACTTTATCGGAAAAATTCCAAAAATTTACACAAAGTAAATTTTGATGTCTCGATTTTAAAAAAGAGTTTTATTTGGTCCAATAGAATGTATAAAAGTGACCAAAACTATATTTAATGACGGTTCGCCATCAAAAGGCAATAAGTGAACCTTTAGTGAAAATTATGGTATAAAAGCCTAAAATTGAATTCTTTCATATTTTAAGCCTTTATCTTTTATTGGATAAATGAAAAAACATTTAAAAACATATATAATCATATTTTAGTTATTTCTATCTATTCCCGCCAATACAATGGCTATGTGTTAACTACCATTTAAAATAATATTATTTTATTACTAGTGTGCAACGTAATATTTCGATGATACTCTTTGTTGCGTATTGGGTACGCTATCGAACATAGAAACCCCTTTAAAGTAAAATTAATATTTAATTAGTAAATATTAATAAATAAGAAAATTATTTATTCTCTATTTACCTGGGCTGTTACAATTAAAATCTTGAATATTATCCAAATTACAAAAAACATGAAAAGTTTAATATTTACTTACATATTTACAAACAATTCTTCCTCCTCAAGGGTGACTGGGAGATTATTTCAGAGGATAGATCACGGATTTGTGAAAGTTCACAGAAGTGATAACTCTATAAATATTTACTTGTTATATAAGTGTTACAATAAAAATAGATAACAAGAGTATAAAAATATTAATTGAAATACAATTATATGTAGTTTAATATCCCTATATTCATAAAATTTTTGTCCCCTTATTTTCTTTCCTCCATCACCTCTATTTCACCACTATTTCCATTTCACTTCACACAATCACCCTCCCCTATAAACTTTCTCTACTTTTTCTTGTTTTTTTTTTGTTTTAATTTTTTTATCACACACACCTTACATCAACCTTTTTTGTATAATTGATACTGTTACTTACCACAAAACTACTATTAGTAGGTTTTAAAATAATTAAATTTTCATTTTCCCAATGATAACATGTCATTTAAACAATAATATTTTATCACTTGATAAGGACAAATACAGAAGAGTGATAAATGCAATTTTCATGAAACTGTATTAGTGTAAACTTTATGAAGAAAACATTATTACTGATCGTCCATTTAGAATGTTGGAGTACATTAATTAGTTGGTGAAACTAGTCTCCAATTTATATAAAAATTTATATATTAATCTCATATTATCATCCTTACCACTGAGGTTATACTTATTTTTCTAAGTATAAAAAATAAAATGGATAAATCTCTTATGATTTGTTTAACTATACTTCACTATGAATATAAAGATCGATGGGAATATGATTCCCTATCCATTATAGTGAAATGAATGAAATTCAAGGTTTTAAATCATGTTTTTTATTTGAAGTTCATAATATCTTTATAATTCCCTTTGAATAGATAAAGAATTCAGAGGGACCAAATTGAGAAGGTGGCAATTTACTTTTCATGTGGCGAAAAAGATCATTGGAAGATGAATTTCCATGGATTAAAAGAGAAGAAATCTAAGGCATATAATTCAGTTTTATTCATCATTATAAATTTACTCACTTATTCTATACTAAAATACAATTTTTTACTGCATTCATTTATTTAAATATTGAAATCAAGAAAGTATTTATAAAATATAATTGTATTTTCTAAAAATATAAAACTAATTAATGGTGATTCCTTTATTATTAAAGGGAAACACATAACTTTTGGATTGTAAATTGTAATGGTTCAAATAAAACTATTATTTTTATTGACTATTACTTAAGATTTTATCTCAGTGTCTATTTTAGACACAAGATGACTTTATTGCATTTTAGAATGAATTTTTTTTAGTGTATTTCATACTTAAAAAATAGTTCAATAATTCTATAATCATTGATATCAAACCTAAAATATTGATGAATAATATATAATACTTAATTACCTATTAATGTAAATAAAATTATTTTTCAAATAAAAATTATAGTAGTTAAATTATTTTTATCCATAAAATTGTTTTAAACACTCTCGATCTAAGATGCTAAGTGTAAAAAAAACAAGTTTATTTAGTTTTATAAAAATAAACCTTTTGAAATAAAGTTATTCCCCAAAGATTCTAGATATTATTTAGTAATAAATCTTGAAAAATTCCAAGTGGAAGATAGTTTTAAACTCATATAATTCATCAGCTTTCTTTAAGAAATTTATAGGAATCCTCAGTAAAGAAATGAGTACACTTGTTAAAAGGATATAGGATCCCTTAAGAGGGCTTTCCAAACTGTATCTTTACAATGTATTCATTGATCAATTATGTGTTGATTGAATGTATTCCTAAACTCTCATTTTTTTCATTCAAAAAATTTATGATGGTATTAAAAGTGCAATAATGATGAGTCTTGTATATATTGTAAATCCTCTATGATTTCTTACAAGAGATCATTTTTCAAATAGAAACATGACTAACTATATAAAAACTAATTAATTAATGGAGGTCACATATGATATGATATTATGGAACTCTATTAAGTCATAACATCATGTTTTATGATGTGGGTTGTCTATAAATTCCAACAAACATACATAAAAATAAAGACACAAAGTGTATCTATGTTAATTATCCTATTTTTACTCAAGATATTAACTACCATAAGATAGAAAGATATTAGTTATGAAAAACTTTATTTCTAAAAATGGGAGACTCTTATTTATTATTATAGTGGGAGTATACTAAATTTCAATAAATCATATGATTTACTGCACATGAGTTGTCATAGGAACACAAAATCCACTAACATCTATGGGAGGAGTTATTCCAAAAACACATACTATATAGGAATACTAAAATCAAAGAATTTTTTTTGTATTCACGAAGATGAGCGATATATATATTATTATCAAGAATAATAAATCATACATGGAATCAGTAAAATGGTATTGAAAATTTTTCATTAATTTAATGAAGGAAAACATATATAAAAAATCTTAAACTCTATATTTTGAAGGTTTTCATATTTGATACTACTCATGGGTGTTCACGAGAAACCAAATATGGATGGTACAAGTTGGTATTGATAAGGAATTATTGATTATTAAAGGTCTTGTTAGAAATGACTAAACATGTTCAATGAAGATAAATTTTTTAAAATCATCATTTTAAATCTAATTTAATTATACTTGTCACAAAAAAATATATATAATCATTTATTAGCAATTGGATATCAAGGGAAGTCTCATATGAGGAAACCCTATAGAAGAAGTCTATATGATGAAACCTAAAGTGTCGGTGAGTCCAATTATTGATAATAATATATAAAAAATACACATATACCTTTATAGATAATAGTATGTACAGTGATTATGGAATATTTTATTGGAATGAAAGAATTACATGTGTATACATGAGGTAATTTGGAACACAACAACTTTTGAAGATAATTTTTTTATAACATATAGAAAAAACTAATCAGTCATACAAGATTTTTTAGATTAAAGAATGAATTTATCTAAAGGGTGACTTAAAGTATCAACAAATGTTTTAGGTAACAATATCTATAGATATAGATCTATGAGGGTTTTTAATGAATTCAAAGTTTATATTTGAAAAAGAACTGAATAATACAAGATCAAACAGTTCAAGACTAAGTTGATTTCATGTCACAAGTAATTTAATGTCTCTTAGAATAGAAGATGTTCGTATAAATGGAATCCTAGATACTTAATTGTATTTCTGAATCTAATTTATCATGGAATTATATATACTGTGTTTGATGTTACTTATGTGTAAAACATAGCGGATAAATATCAAAACAATACTAAGAGAACTGCATAGACCTACTAATAGAACTATCTGATAATAAGAGTAGAACTAGATGAGTTATTGGTATATAGAAAAATAGGAATAATAGTCATCAATAATATGTAAAACTAGTTTTCCTTCATATTTAATGGTCTAATAATGTGGTGGGGTAAATGAAATATTCAAAACAAAATTATCATAGCTGGTATTTTCCTTCATATTCTTGTGATCTTGTGTAATGATATTTTCGATTTATAGTTATTATTAATACATATAATCAATCATTTATTTTAATGTATTTAAAAATCATTGACAACCTTTACTTATATGATGTAGGATACATTGGGGGCATCATGAATGAAATTTTATTAATGAATAAGTCAAGAAAGGATTTATCACTTCCATTATTTAATAGAAGTTGATACATCGGGCATGATGTTTGAAATATAGTTACCTGATAGATTATTTAGCAATAGTGATTAATGATCTCATTTCAGATAGTTATATAAAGAGTAATCGAGCATATAGTTTTATGACACAAAGTATGCAACCATCTTCAGTAGGGATATTTCAAAAAATGGATTATATTACATAGTGAGTGTTTATACGTGGTTGATGTCATTTCAATACATCATTTTTCTCTATGGGAGTCTTGAACCATTTCTAGAGAGTAATATTAGAATTTAGGCATGCTTTCCAAATTTTATTGTGAAAGAGGCCTAGAGGGTCATGCACAAAGTGTTTCCTTGATCGCAATTAAATTATTTTTTAATTTAACAAAGGAATAAATTAATATTCTCAAAATTGTCGAAAATTATTTATTTAGGATTTATTAATCAAAAATATCCAATCATCATTTATATGCATGAATTGAATATCAAATACTTATTTTCTCACAATATTGTGAATATAATATTTATTTATTTATTGAATGAATAATATTCTTCAAATATTTATTCAAGTTCATTAAATATCTACGGAGATGAGTAGAAAAACTTTTTAGCAACATGGTAAATATTTATTTGTAAAAATATGAATAAATAATATTTATCACTATGCAAGTTAGTGCATCCCATGAGAATGATATAATAGTTAAATATCATTAATTTAATAAATAATGATTTATTTAATAAAAGGATATTTTATGATGCACAAGATGGCATAGTCCATGTAATGTTACTATTGTTATTATTATTACTATTGATATGGGTTATGTTGTGTTTTTTATTATAGATTAAGAGAATTTGTGCAATTAATATAATTAAAACCCTAACTCTATATATACTATATTAAATTATTCTTGATATATATATATATATATATATATATATGATCCTATAATTTTTTCACAACTCCTTCCAAGATATTTATCTCCACCAAGAACATCCGTAGGGAATTATTTCAAGAATAAGATATGAGATTCTTCCCCTCCCTCTTAAGCATAAGAAATCTAGAGACAATCCTTATATTATAAAGGGATCGTAATTATGATTATCAATGAATGAAACAAGATGAAAAAAAATTATATCCCAACTTTCAAATGAGGACCATTTTATTTAAATATTAGTTGAACTCCCTTAAAATTTATTTAATGAAATGATTCCCTAGAGTACGAGAGTTCTTAAGGGTGTTCTAGGGGTTGAAGATATGAAAAATGGGAGAAGGTGTCCATACAGTGCATGGTTCACAGTTATCACTAACCATGCACCATAAATGTGTGCCCTAGAAGAATGTGGTACATGATTTTTTAATAGTGCACAGCTGGCCATGAAACCATGTGGTCTAGGATAGAGCCATCCCACATGGCCTTCGCATGGTTTTTCAAATCTTACAAGCTCCCTATAAGATATTGTGGCATGGTTTGTCAAGATACAAATAAGGTTGCTTGGTTATGGAATGGTTTGAAAATTTGTGCGGTCAAACCATGAACCTCTTAAAAGAGTGGTATTTAACAATTACCCCCTTGATTTTAAATTATTCTTACCTGATTTTTCACCCATTTGTACATCTAGTAGTAATGGTTACAAACAGAAGGATCTCCCCTCTTCCAAAGATCATTCTCCTTTGATCATGGCTCATTCAAAGCACCATTTAGTGAGAATAAAAGCTCTATGAGATTCAATGAGCCCTATTTATTATATATTTAGGGAGAATAATTGTTGTATTTTTTTCTCATTATGAATCCTTAAACCCTTGTTTTTATAGTACATCCATAGATTGGAAATTGAAATTTGGTTGGGATTGAATCATGGGTTGTGTTTGAGCTAGTATTTGTCAACGACCATGAGGTATGTGGTCTAAAAGTTATATCCCATAGTCTTGTGTTTTTTCATGTATCTATGGTGGTTCTATTGTACTTTATTGCTATAAATATATGTTATTGATTATGAAAAGTGAATTGGGAGAATAATTTCTATGTGATACCCTTCACAACCCCTACTAGATTCATTGATGATGACTATAATGGGACTATAGTCACACATTGTACGTACCAATCCCTTGGAATTAATGATTTAGGTTGATAAATGGTGATTTAATTTGTTTATGAGACTAAATAAATTTAATTGTTGCTTGTATTGAGAGCATGGTATAAGGTTGTATTTGGCATGAAGTTAGAAATTGAACAAGTTAAGTTTTGTTAAATGGTTATTGTGATGAATATTATAAAGGGATTGTCCATTTGAAAAAATGATTAAATAAATGTTTAGTTTTTATGAATATTCTTAAATAGTAAATTGGTATAGTATGAAATTGGGTTCAACACGTTCAATGAACTAAACCATGAAAACTTTGATAATGAGAAGGTTCTCCCCTGTTGTTATTGTTTTGTAAAAGTCTACTGATGATGAATCTTGTAAAATGTGAAATATTATTGTTGGATTTAAGTAATAAAGCTCTAAGAACTAACACTATGTGTGGATGGGATGAGGTGTTATACTAATGATCTAGGAATCGATGGAAATGTGTGTGATTGGGGGTTTCAAACTAATGCTCTCGGCACAAATGCTATTTAGTGTGTGGATTAGGGGTATCAGAATAAATATTTAGGCACAAATTCCTGTAGAATGTGAATTAGTATACTAGATTGATTCTTTAATAACCAATGAAATTTAGTGTGTGGATTTGGGTTTCTAGACTGAGGCCCTTGTAGCGAATTCTGGAAGCACGTGAATTGGGATTTTAGACAGATTCTCTAGGCATCCATGATGTTTTAGTAGGTATGATTACTTGGATTGATGCTATAATGAACCATAATTTGAAGTAGTGAGTGAATGTACATGTATTTTAAAGTTTTAAACCCCTTATATTATATTGTTTATACTTCCAGTATGATCTAAAGTAATTTTGATGGTTAGGTGTCAGTGAGGAACCCATGTTCCTATAGGGCTAGTTGAAAATTTTTTAATTATGAAAATTGTTCTAATTTTTTCTTTTATGTTATTCATGGTACTTCTGCATACACTATTTTATACTACATATTTAGTAAAAATTATTGGCAGTGGCCTACTGATTTATACTCACACCCTGCTCAGGCTGTCATTGGATACCTGAAAATATTACATCGTTTTTTATTCAAATAAGGAAAAAGGTCCTATAACAGATGGTTAAAATGGGAGGGAGCATGGATGAGAGGATCATATGTGATTTTGGAACTCGTAGTGGGGTTTGTCTTGGTGTCTTTACTTTAGTTTCCACTTTACACTTATACTATCATGACATGGCATCTGTATTGTATTGGCTCATTGGTATTTCCCCATTTTTTGGAATGTGGTAAATGATGGATGACTATTTTTCATATTTCATGACATTTTTTATTTTATTTAAATGTTTGTTTCACTTTGGTGAAGAGGTTATATTACCTCCACATGATTCATTAGACCGTCACTAATAATCGGTAGTCTCTGGAATATAGATAGGTTCTCTTAGGTTCATATGGTGTACCGATTTATGGCATCAATTTTGGGGCTCCCAGATTGGCGAAATACAGACATCTCCACACTTGAACCTAAAACAATGACAACAAAGTTTTGTGATCAAGGAGTGTCTGTGTCTGTCAATTCTAGAGGGGGAATCTTTATTCCTCTTCATTCTATGTTGATTCAATATGAAAAAGGTTCATGAAATAAACATCTTCATCAAGGAAATACCTCAAACCAGATGTATTATTCTTCATGATTAAATTAATTCTATAATAAACATAAAAGATCATCTCTCTTGGTTATAGGATTATAATCTATTTTCATCAGGTGTATCAGGCATGGTGATATTTCCTCTTGATTTATCATATTACTCTTTGTAACTAAAAAACCCATCATTGCACATTGGCCCGACTAACACATTTTTTGTTCCCAGAACCTACTCAAGCGGATGGAGTAGACTCATAAATATTCATTATAGTAGATGAATTTGTGAGTACACATTGGAATTTATTGGAGGGTATTTTTTCTATAGTTTAGTTTCAAGATTCATTTCTAGAAAATAGGTCTATAACCATAATCCATGACCATGGATGTAGGTTATAGCCTCTCTCAATCTACTTGTGGAGGTTATTGTCATTGCAATATCCATCGAGGTTGTATCAACAGAAAATTCCCACGTATATAGACACTATCATCAAGGGACCCTATAGCCATGGGCCTGATGCTGATGACTATAGAATAAAAAATATACTACTTCAGAGATTTAAACTAGTATCTTTGTTCTAGGACTCAACCAAATTTACCACTCTACTAACACATTCATCTTTAATTTATATGTAATATATAAATATATATGTAGAAATAATTTATTAATATATTTTATTACTATTCTAAACTTCACCATGGATATAGGATATCATATGGCCATGATCAGAATTGTCCATGGCCATAGGTTCTTTGATGTGCCCTTCCCATGATATTTTTTAACTTCATTGGCATAGGAAACTCTATAGTCATGGTCAAGTTTCACCATGGCAATAATTTCTCTCACACACCCCTATGGAGATGGTCAGGTAGGACTGGAGTTATAGGCCAACTATAGCCAAAATCAAGCCTTTCCATGGGTTTAGATGTATGATGAGTTTTTGGTTGAAGTAATTTTTATTTGGGATCATATAGTTTTATTTAGGCTTAATTATTTTAAATTAATAGAAACTCCTCCCATAAATCCTAGTAGATACCCTAGATTCTAATCGATAACCTTTGACATATTATAGGCACGCTTTGGGGGTCATCTCTCAGTTTCATCACAACGTTAGGTGGGGTGCTAGGGGAATTGAGTAATGATGCTATGAAAATAGAGCATGGTTCATTAGAATAGAATTTGTAGGAGTTACATGTTAGGTTGATTATATTTAATAATAGAGTGGTATACTCAATGAATGAGTATAGTTTCTATTGAGTCAATATATATGAGATCATAAAAAAATTTGATTTTTTATAGAATATGATTGATTAATATGTTATTTTGAAGTGACTTGTTATGAACATGTTGAAGGGATTCCACAAAATCATTTTCCAAAATTCGTGCATGAATATGGGATATAGGAATAATCAAAAAAAATATCATCAAACATTCAATGATAAAGTGTGCCAAAGTTTATTGATAGATTACTAGACCTGGAAGCATACAAAATGGAAAGAGGAAATTGATGTTATTTTTTATTAAATTAAAACTCTAGTATAAATTTTAGTAACCTTGGTAGCTAGTTTACTTTGTGATGAGGCTCGAAATTGGTGGAGAATAGACCATGGGGATTAATATAAGATGTATTGCAGATAATTTCAGGACTTAAGCCTGAATTTATTTTATGTGTTCACATGGATGATTGCATGAAGCCACTCATTGAAATTTAGAAAATAGAATCCAATTTATGTGATCATGGAGTTCATTTTAGGAAGATGATAATTCTTTATATAAATTTGATAATCCATGATTAAATACGAACATTTCATTTTGAGTATTATTTTAGGTTAGAGATTCAAAATCATGTATTTTCATTTTAATTACTGATATAGAAGGAAGCAAGGAGTCATTCAGAAGTCTTGGAAAGGATTTTATCCAGGGATCTTGTTTTTGGTAAAACTATTTAAAAAGATTTAAAAATGTGGTGATTAATCTTTTATGTCTTAATCCCTATCTTAGTGGGTTTTATAAGTTATGGTTAAGACATTCTCATAGATAATTAACATTGTTATGAGCCTCAGGTATGTGTATTTAGATATTATATTTTATGAGAGTGTAAATATTTTTTTAATGGAATGTTACATTTGGTGTATAATCATAACTTAGTTCCAAATGGATTAAAGAGTGAACGTATTGAACGTTTTCCTTCTTTATAGGTTATATGGTATTTTTTTCCTTTCTATTATAATTTTATCATTTCCTTTTTAGTGAAACCCTATATTATTTCTATTTTATAAATTGTTTTCTTGATGAGAAGTGTTATCTAATATTTTAATTATATTTTTTCTAAGTGAATCAATGAAAGAATAGTGTCCTAATTGATTTATGATTTATGATTTGTTAAATTTAGTCTCCTTTTCGAGTTGAAGTCATAATGTTTCTTTTCTTGAATCGAGTTTCAATTAACATGATTTCATTCCTCCAATATTTGATCCTTATTCTATAAAAAATCATTTGATGTTTTTTAAAATCACATCTTCATTACCATTAATTATTTTTATGCATTAATGTCCATCAAAATTATACATTTTTTGAAGCTTTTCATGAAAAGTTTAGAGTTTTTTGTAATATAGAAACATGGAAATTCAAATATAACACTTTGTTAAAATTTTAGTAGGTAAAATGGTAATTTTATTTTGATAGGATATTAAAGGAGTTTAATAAGAAAAAATCACTAATAAATAAATATTTTATTGGTGAAAAGAGATAATGAAAATTTTAATTAAATAAATTTTTTTGGTTTAATGAGGTTACTAATAGAACAAATGATATCTATGGAGTTATATTCAATTATATTAAAATGAATATTTGTATCAGTATATAGACATTTTTATAAATTAACATAGTCCACCATGTAGATATTTTTGGTTTATGATTTGTTAATGCTATATGAAAATGTAAATTAATGCCATGTTAACATTTATCGATGTTCTGAATAAATAAAAATTTCAATATATAAATAAAAGTGGGTTTTAATAGTTAATCCATTATTAATAAAATATAATTTGTTAATAAATTTGGGGATGTTTATTCCCATGGTGATTTGAATTTCCTTTCTAATTTGATGGGTCTAGATATTTTGACCCTATACCAGAGATATTTCTCTATATTTGGGTTTTCACATGACATGGATATTTAGAAGCTAATACTTGTTGTGAAGCAGGAAGATCTATAACACCCACAATCATGTTCACACTGAATGATAAATGCAAACAACGAGTCTCAGTCAGGGAAAAAAGGACATGTATGAGAAACTAGAGACTGCATGGGGGAGGGTTTACTTAGTGAGGGACAAGGATATGGGGTAGTTTTTAGTGTTTAATAAGGCTTAATTAGAGATGGAGAAGGTTTCACTCCTTAAGATGCTCTCCCACTCCTCTTACATCATCCTACTTCTCTACTTGGAGCACATTGAAAAGAATGGAAAGGCTCTCATATACATGGTCTTTGAGTAACTAGACACAGATCTCAAGAATTTCATTGATTCCCACACTAAGGCCCTACCAATTCCATAATACAATGTTTTATTAACCATGTCTGTATTGGGAGAGAATCTTGATTTAGGGAATAAATTTCATGAAAAATATTTGTGAGAAATTCGATGAAAAAACATAAGAGATGTAAAGCAGAATATATAAATCAGCAAGAAATGTTTTTTAACATGGAAAAAACCCCCATGAAGAGGATAAATTTAAATGGGTAAATTCCATGAATATCCACTATGAATCAAAAAATAAAAAGAATCAAATTAATTCCCAAACATGAATTACAAATGAGAGAGCGTAGAAAACCGGTTTGAAAACCACACCACGATTAGCCTCTACCTTCTCTCTAAAAAAACATCTTTCCAATGCAATATATATATAAATATATCCATGACCAAACATCACCCTTATGTCGGCGAAACATCACTAACTCATAGATATTCATCTGATCATGTGTCAGACTTGCACCATATTGTGACACCTGAAGTATGTTTCTCTCATGATCTCACCATCATGATGTACTACTGATCATTAACTAGGACTCGCCACCTGATCCCTACTATCAGTAAGACTTTTGAAACATGGCCTTGATCATCGATTGTGTCACAACTGCTCGGAACCTGTTAAAAACTGACACCCCAAACATACTTCCACCAATGCAGTATCCCATTTAATACTCTTGGTGGGATACATCTTGATCATCTTTCTAATAACCTTTCCATTAGTACAAGTAAATGGCGTTTTTCATCATTGTGTCACATGGGCTATTGCAAATGAAAAAACCCCCTTCCAAGTTCATTCATGATGGCTACATTGGGCTTTAACATCTTCTAAAAAATATTATCACATAATCTTATATAGAAACCAACTCTATAATCACTAATTAATGAAATCACCACTAAATTGACCATCCATTAATATTGATAATTAACTCTCCATTAATTTGCAGAAAATACTCAATAAATATTGTGATAAATATATCCATTAATTAATTTCTCTCTACTCAATAAATGTTTTGAATCCCAATAATATCCCCCTTCAGATTTTCAAATAAGGGAAAACATTCAACAATATCAGTTGGAAGGAAAACAGGTTGGTATTTTAATAACCATCATCATCTGAAGAAAAATATGACGAATCCCTTTTTCACTTCTATTATAAAAACTATCTTCTCCCCCCTACAAAATAAATCCAAATGCTTAATTCTTCATTACATGTGTATTTGAACAATCTTTTTAAACAAGACCAAAACTAGAAACATATTTCTCCCCCTTAATCATGATTTCCAACTAATATAGAGCACCCAAAGAATAAAATTCCCCCTTTCTCAAAATCCCTTGGTAGCCTTGCACAACACCTATCTCAATTTTTTTATCAAATATTATTCTATTTCATCACACATCTTTTATCCTCTCCAAAACTCTCATAATTCTCATGATAAAATGCAATCACAAACCTCCCTTTGATACCATTATTAGGGGAGAATCACTAGTTCATAAAGACTTGATCTTAACATACATAGACAATACATTAATTTTTTGTAATTCTTAAAACATTAAAAAAATAGATTCCCAAATATTATATTATTTTAATTCATTTAGGAAAATTAAAATATAAACATGGGTTCATAATGTTGGAGTTGGTGTCCTTGAACCAACTACTTTGTACTTTATTCATTAATAAATACCTCATCACATCTTGATTGTTCTTCTGCGTGACAATGCATGTGATAATGTCCTAAGGACAGTTGTTGCATTAATGGGTCATAGTGGTCCCTGCTATGATGGGAACCTGGAAGTCCCATAACACTATTCTTGAATATATGTCCTATGGTCGGATGATGTTTTTTGAGGGACACAAATAATACAGGCCATTAGGGGTGAGGACTCATAAAACTTTGAGGCACCTTCTCATGGTGTGCGCCCTTTGTAATATCCAGGAGAATATAATGAGAATGAGACCCACCAGTAGGAAATCCACATTTCATAGTGTCATTGGATGTTCCTATCTACGGACATGTGTATTGGTCCTTAGACTTTAATATTATTATTAATGGGTATTACAACTCGCGCACTTAGATGTATTGACGAAAACGGCAACGACACACTATTCACAGCGCGGTAGGATATGTTTGGTGCGTCACGAGTAATACTGCATTAATATATAATGCGATAATGGATTTGTCCCTTATGTTCCATAACGAAAGTAGATTTCTCAATCCCTTTGATGGAATTGATATAGCCTAAATAAATCCATGGCCATGGTAAGGTATGGGCGAGTTCAATTCTGAAAAGTCAAAGAAAGAATAATTGAGAAAATGGGTTGATGACACTAGAATGCAACCTGCTTGATTCGAGATATTGTGAAAAAGGGATTATATTACACGGTAAATGTTTGTAGTAGGTGACACTTCATTGTGTCATTAACTTATTTCTCTATGGGTGCATTGGCGTGTTGCTAGACGCTAACCTTGGAATTTAGGCAGGCCCCTCCTAATGCCACTGAGAAAGGGGCCTAGAGGGTTACACACTAAGGGTGTCCATGTATCTCAGTTAAATATTAATTTAACAAGTTAAATAAATATTATTCCCGGATGTGGTTTAATAATTATTTAAGGATTCTTGATTTCATTTATTTAGACACTAGTTATTCGAGAGAATATATTGTGAACGAAATAATATATATTTATTCATGAGTAATGCAATTATATTTCTTTAAGAAATAAATAGCCATTAATCAAGGACTAATAAACTTGGTGGAACAAATAAATAAAAATGGAAAATAGAAGCACACGCAGTGTATATTAAATATACACGTCGTGTAGTTTTATGGAAAACGAGTCCACACTGTGTATTAATGATTACACGGCATGTAGTTTTTCCAGTCGGGATTTTGAGGAATTAATATCATTTTATTAAATGATATTTATTATAATCATCATGGGCGCATGTCAAGGAATTAATCATTTGACATGGGGGTTTTCAATGAGAGTTAATGAAATAAATAAAATGCATAATGTGATTATTTATTTTCATAACTCTATAAACTCAAATGAGATTATAAATATCTTCACAACCCCAACACTTTTCTATAGAGAATCGTTGTGCACAAAATTTCTAGAGAGTTCTCTCAAGGCTGAAAGAACTCCTTCCTCCAAGAACGCTCTCAAGACCGAGAGCGATCCACCACCACCAGATCAAGACGATCAAAGGTGAACTTCACAAGTGAAGGTTCTTCCGTGCTAGCACCAGGAGATCTCTTCGGCGACATCTCGAGATACATGGAGCACATGTGGATCACCGCTAGAGGAATCCTACACTTGGATTCTACGACTCAATGATGGATCACATCAGATTGTGACCGGAGACATCAACGAAGAAAGATTTCCATTAATGTAATTCTTGTCAATTAATTAAATTAATTATAACCAATATATGATGATCCTATCTCTATGGTTCTGAGATTCCCTCCTAAGTTTTTTTCGTTCATCGTTCTATTCTGAAGATTCAGCGTTTTACATTGTGAAGGATCTCTGATTGAATGTTGTTTAACGTTAAAATTAACGTTGGGAAAACCCACCAAACGTGCTTCTAATGCACCCAAAACCTACAAGTGGTATCAGAGGGGTCATATCGTTGATTATAATTATTTAGTTTTTCATTGGTGATTTACGTGTTTAATAATTTATTTGTTCCAATTCAAGTTAATCATTCTTTAAATCTGATTCTTGAGATTTGTTCCTCCTCTATCGTTTCTTGTACACCATACAGAAACGACATTTTCTTTTAATTTTTGATTAAAATAAAATAGAGGATCTCATCCGGAGGAACCAAATGTTCTTGTCCATAAAACACGAGAATACACGGCATGTATTCGGAAGTACATGTCGTGTAGTCTAGGTTCATGCATCAGACTGGTCTGCCAAATCAAACAGTGTATTGATCCTATCTAAGTCATTTATGACACCATGTGTTAACCAGGAATAGGTGGAACATGGTTTCTGGATTACATGTTGTGAAGCCTCGGACCCGGCTGCCCCTTAATCCGAGCCCCAAGCCCGGTTGGCCACATGACCCCTAGCTCGTCTCCCCATAGGCCAGGGGCTACCGACTAGCAGCGGGGGTGTAATGGTAAGTCAGTGGGAAGACTGTACCCCCATGTCAGAGTACACAGCGGTATAGAAGCAAGTGATTATATAGCGGAGTCACAACTAACGGATAAAAGGAGAAAAAAGGGAAAAATACAAACCAAACAACAGAAGTAAGGAAAACCCTAATAAATATAAAAAAGCCACATAGGAAGTGTCTAATACAAAATGGATGTATGGCATGCTGATACAGTAATAAAAAAAGAGAACAAAAGTAGTCCACGAGCATCTCTATCCAATCTCGGTCTTCTACTCTGGATCTCTAGCTAGAACATATATGTATCAACAACCTAAAGCTGGGCCTTTTCCCCTACTAGTACCTGCAGCAGTAAAGTCTACACGGGTGCCATGGAGGCCACCCAGGTAAGGTGTGAGACAAGTCATAGTAGTCCAACACCAACGGGGTCTACGTCTAATCCAAATAGGTGTTAGAAATTTAAACAGTGTGTAGTAAATTGCAATTATGTAAAGCAAAGTAATAGACAACCTTCCCGCTCAGGTTCCGGAAGGACACCTGGTGGTCTACCTGCTTCAGCTCATGGCTAGTATTCTGAACAATCACCAGGGGTATAAGAACATAGATATAGGTTATCACTAGCCCGAGGTAAACATGCCTCTCATCCATGCTTCTCACATATGTAATAATCATCACTGGCATAAGGTATGAATGCCTCTCATCCACAAGCACTGTAGTTGGCGTGGGAAGAATTCCTCCCCCTATAAAGGATATATAAGAATGAGGTATGAATTATTCCCATCCCATTACATAAAGATTCATCTAGAATGGGGTAAGAATGCTTCCGCCCACACATGGAGATTCATCTGGCATGGGGTAAGAATGCCTCCCTCCCATACATGGGTTATCACAAGCATGTCAACACAGCAATGAAAAACCATTCACATCACAATATATAAGACAATCCATCTTATATTATATCACATTAACAAAGCATGGCATTTCCATCTTATAATATCACATAATCACATCTCAAGGCAACATAAATTTCAATTCATTCAAGGGGTTCAGGGTATCACATCCTAGACAACCTCTAACCAAGTCATCTCATTTGCCTAACATGGAAAATTCCTTTCAAGACATATCATTAAGGTCCAAAGGTGAAAAAGGGACAAATCTCAAGGCATATCACCTATGGTTGACCACTCCCAGTCCACACCAAATCTAAACATTCTATCAAGGTTATATTCATCAATCTCATACCACATGGGTCATTTAGATATGAAGTAGTCATTTCAAATAAGGGGTTTGGTGAAAGACAAACCACAACATGACGATAATAACTGAAAGGGAAAAAACCCAAAATGGAAACCACGTGACCACCTACCTTAGAGCTGTAGATGTATGCTAGCTTGATATCGACCTCATATTCATAGTAGGTTGGAAGAGATCTGAGTTCCAGTCCAATTCCCTGAAAATAAGGCATATGATCCTACAAAAAAATAACAAGACGGAGGCAAGATTCATCGAGGAAAGAGGGTGCCTGAGGTAAGCCTTACCGAGGGCGATCCAATGCCTTCGACGGATCGAAGTATGGTCGTTGGATAAAGAATCCACAAAAAAAAGAGGGGGGATGGTTTTGGAGATCAAAAGAGGCTCCCCTTTGTTCTATCCGTGGGAAGGAAGGAAGAAGAAAGGACTAAGCCTAAAATAGAATTAAGGTGAAAATATTAATTATCACCCAGAACAAGGTTGCACGGTTTAGGCACACAGTTTACCCAAACCATGCGCTAACTGTGTGAAACTCCCTACTTAACAAACAAAAGGATGCATGGCCGTGTATCATGGTTGCATGGTCGTGCGCCCCTGTAGGCGCCCCTATCTGCAGTCGCACGGTTTATGCCAAATTGTGCGTAGACTGTGTGCAGGCTGTGCGCCACTACCTGTAAGACATTTCTCAAACTCCTGGGCTCCGAACCAACCCCGAACACTTCCTGGATCTTCCTTAGGATGTTACACACATTATACAATCTTAAAGGAAAGATTTGAAAGAAAACTAACGATCCATACCTTTGACAAAGATCTAGGTCGTTACACACGTCGTGTGGTCCAACATAACATGGCGTGTAGTCCCTTCAACTTAGGGTTGGACCATGTACCCCATACATGGCTTGCTCAACTAGAATCCATGTAATACGGAAACTACACGACGTGTGTCCCACAGAACATTCCGTGTACTCCAAAAATTTCCGATGTACATTAACACGGAATATACCCGGGCGTGTACTTCGGATGGACGGTGAAGAAAAGTACACTTCGTGTAGTCAGAACTACACACCGTGTACTCACCCAAATTACACAGATTTATTAAAATTTATTATTATATTATACAAACCCTTGAGACGTGTACCATGGTGCAGGCATAAAGCTAAGGCACAACACATGATATGTGTTTTATATATATGTGTTTAATTGAACATCTGCGTAATGAACAAGAATTCACCGAGTTTCCTACAAGGTATAAGTTCCGTACAAGGATAATTTTAATTTATTTAAAATTTTGATGGATGAGAATTTCAAGGAAATTCAAAAAAAGGGTTTAATATAAAAGGATTGATTAATTAAAGATAATTAATTGAGTTGAGCATGATTTATCTTATAAAAGAATGAGTAAAGAATTTAATGCTAGTTTTATTTATGTGTAAATATCATTGAATGAACGGATAATCATTAGCTAGACCAAGACATTTGTATGTGAATGGTTTATTTAATTTATTTATTTAAATTAAATTTGTTGGTCTGTGAGCCTTCTCCTCATTAATATGTAGGGCCTGCGTGCCCAAGTATTCATTTATGTAAAAACCCCTTTTTACCCCTCACCTGCGTGTGAGATAAATGAATATGTAATGGATGGAGCTCCCATGCTAGTGGAGGCATCTCAAGTCAGGAGCCAAGGCAAAACCAATCCAAGGAGATACAAAGGTGGACAGGTGGAAATCTATAAACACAAACCAGAAAGGTTCAAGGTGTTTCTCCCCTAGGACTTCGGTTAGTTTATCAACCACTAGATAAACTAACCAATAAAAAAGCTCATGATCATACTGTTTATTTTATTTCTGTCAGTTGCATGGTTTATTTATCGTGGGTGTGTTTTCATGATCACATAATTAATGAATTAAATGAGCATTCAAGATGGAACTAAAATAAAACCGGATTATATGTAAATATTATCTTAGACATGGTTAATCACTTAAGTATATCCCACTTAATATTAACAAGCATGTAATAAAAGATAATAAATTGAAAATTTATGTATAAGGATAAAATCCCTCAAATAAATATTAAGTTGGTATAGCCTTCCATAATCTTGGTTAGAATCAAACCATAGTTCAAAGTGCTTGACCAACCCTAGTTGGGGTGCTTTCAATTATCGGGGAATTCTAATTCAACATTTTTTGTTGAATTGACTTGGTTCGCATCAAGGGTTGACTGCCACAGCAGGACTTGGTGTGACCAAGATGCAAAGGTTGAGGAAATCCAAAATAAAAGGATTTCAGGATTGGGGAGTCCACTCAGCAGATCAAGGAGTTGCGAGTTAATGTAGTTGGAATTTAGAATTCCTACCTAAAACCCTTAAAGTTTCTTGAACAAGCCTAGTTAGGGTAATTCTAAGGGAAATATGGATCTTTCCACTAGAATATTCTGGCAACAAAATATTCTGAAGTCAATGGTGAGGGCTATTGGATTTCGATAAAATAGTTGGAGACTAATAAGAATTAATTTATTTATTTGTCTCGTTTTTTTTTTGATAATTTACTAAACCTATTCTCATCTTAATTTGTAGAAATGGAAAGAAAAATCACTTCAAACGTATCATTGCGAACCATACTAGAGAAGGAAAACCTTCTCACTGGCACCAATTTGCAAGAGTTGCAGAGGCATTTACGCATCATCCTTCACCACAAAAGGAAATTGTATGTGCTGGAAGAGCCTATTCCAGTGGCTCCTAGAAAGGAGGCCAGTGATGAGGAACTATCTATCTACATAAAACACATGGATGATGCCACATATGTCCTGTGTCTTATTCTATTGTCCATGTCTAATGATATCTTGAAGCAACATGAAAACATGGATGTGCGTAGCATGATGTCTCACCTTAAGGATCTCTACCAAGAGAAGGCGAGACAGGAGAGATATGAGATCTCTAACGCTTTGTTTACAACTATGCTTGGAGAGTCTGCGCCAGCTATCCTCGTGTAGTCAAGCTCATTGGCTACATTGAACGCCTGGAAATCTTAGGGATTAAGTTCCCGGATGATTTGCGTAGAAATATCATCCAATCATCACTACCCAAGGCCTTCTCAAGATTTATTGTCAACTAAAATATGAGAACTAATGAGAAGAGTCTATCAGAACTTCCGACATTAATTCACCAGGAAGATAAGGACATGGGGCATGAAAAACCCGCAGTCCTTATGGTGAATATGAAAATAAAGGACAAGGTAAAGGGGCCAAAGAATTATAAATGGTCTAAAGCCCCCGAGCGACATCCTTCCACGAAGGGGAAGATCCAGAGGCAGGGTAAGGAAATAGAGGTAGTATGTTTTTCATGTGTCAAGCAAGGCCACTAGAAGAGGAACTACACCCAGAAGCGTGGGGACGCTAAAGGTGTATTTGTTATCGAGTGTAATATTTCTATTTCTACACAGTGGGTATTAAATACAGCTTGTGGGGCTCACATATGTATTCAAATGCAGGAACCATGTAGATTTAGAAAGATTTACAGAGGAGAGGTAGATCTTCGAGATACCAATGGTGCAAGGCTGGCTGTGTTGGATATTGGAAATTACCACGTCTCATTGCCGACTGGGATGATTTTGGTTTTACATAACTGTTATTATGTGCCTAGTGTTACCAAGAACATAATTTCTGTATCTTGTTTGGATATAGATGGATTTATTTTCAAGTTTTGAAATAAGGTTTGTCTCTTTTATAAGAACAACGTATGTTATGGTATGATGTATTTAAATAATGGTTTGTATGTATTAAATTACGAAAACCAAGTGTTGGTAATCGATAAGGAAACAAACTCACATGACTCATACATCACCCAGTTGTGGCATCACTGTCTCGGTCATGTAAATGAGAAGTGCTTGAAAAATCCCTACCAAGTTGGATATTTAGACTCTACTAAGCTAAAACCACTTAATAGATGTCACACTTTTTTACAAGGTAAAATGACCGAGCCGCCTTTCGATGGACATGGTGAAAGGGCCACATCGATTCTTGGATTGGTGCACATGGATATATGTGGACCATTTACAATAGAAGCTATAGGTGGATATTCTTACTTCATTATTATTACTGATGATTTAAGTAGATATGGATATGTCTACTTGATGAGGTATAAGTCAGAGTCCTTAGATAAATTTAAGGAATTCAAGAATGAAGTGGAGAATCAGCTTGGTAATAAGATACAGAAACATCGATCGGATCGAGGTGGAGAATATCTGAACCAAGAGTTCATTGATCTTCTATGGGAGTCTAGGATTCTATCGGAGCTCACTCCTCCATATACACCACAGTGGAATGGTGTTAGTGAAAGGAGGAACCGCACCTTGTTGGACATGGTGAGGTCGATGATGAGTCATGCAGATCTTCCATTATCCTTTTGGGGATATGCATTACAAACTGCAACATACACATTAAACTGAGTACCAACTAAGGTGGTAAATGGAATTCCATCCGAGTTGTGGAATGGAAGGAAACCCACTTTGTCGCACACACGTGTATGGGGATGAGAGGCATTTGTTAAGGACTTCTTAGGAAACAAAATACCACCCCGGGGCACGAGGTGTATCTTTATAGGATATCCCATGGAAACGAAAGGATATTACCTATATAACCCTTCAGACAAGAAAGTGACTATCACCAGACAAGCTGTCTTTCTTGAGATGGATCACATCCTCAAGAAGGATAGTGAGAGAAAGATTTAATTTGATGAAGTTGATTCTCAAGATACATAGGAGTTGGTACTGGAACAAGTTCCACAGGTCCCCATGGAAGAGGTTCTAGAAACACAAGTACTACGTAGGAGCTCAAGAGAGGTAAGGGAAACAGAGAGATTTGGTTTCCTAGTCACTGAGGATGGTGAATCATTATTGTTAGACAATGATGAACCTCTCTTCTATAAGAAAGTATTAGAAATCTCAAAAGCTTCAAGATGGCTAGAAGCTATGAATTCTGAGATGGATTCCATGTATCAGAACAAATTCTGGGTTCTGGTCGATGATCCAGTTGATGTAAAGCCTGTTGGATGCAAATGGGTATTCAAGAGAAAACTGGACATAGAAGGTCAATTTAGCACCTATAAAGCAAGGCTAGTGGCTAAAGGATTCAGACAGCATTGAGGAATTGACTATGATGAAACCTTCTCGCCAGTTTCCTTATTTAAATACATAAGAATCATACTTGCAAGAGCAGCTTACCATGACTACGAGATTTGGAAAATGGATGTCAAAATAGAATTCTTTAATGGGAACCTTCAGGAAGATGTCTATATGACACAACCAGAAGGGTTTGTGACACCATGTGAAGCCAAACAGGTTTTCAAGTTGCAAAAATCCATTTATGGATTAAAGTAAGCATCCAGGTCATGGAACTTTCAATTTGATGAAGCCATAAAAAAAGTTGGTTTCATTAAGAACGAATGTGAGCCCTGTGTTTATAAGTGGTCTAATGGGAATGCGATCATTATCCTAGTAGTATATTTTGACGAAATATTTCTTATTCTAAATGATGTACCAGTCTTATAGTATGTTAAGGACGGGTTTAACAAGTGTTTCTCCATGAAGGACTTGGGTGAAGCAGCCTACATTATAGGGATCAAGATCATTCGTGATAGATCCAAGAGGCTGTTTGGACTATGTCAGGGTACATACATTGACCAGATACTAAAGAGATTTAGTATGGAACAATCCAAGATGGGATTAGTTCCAATGTCACATGGCATACTTCTTTCTAAGAAAATGTATCCAAAAATACAATAGGAGAAAGATAGAATGAGTAAAATCCCATATGATTCAGCTATAGGATCCATCATGTATGCCATGTTATGTACCAGGATTGATGTTGCCTATGCACTGGGCATGGTAGGCAGATATCAAGAAGATCCAGGAGAATAACATTGGACTGCTGTTAAGACTATCCTTAAGTATCTAAGAAGAACTAAGGATATGTTCCTGGTGTATGGAGGAGATTAAGAGCTTGTCATAAGAGGGTATGCTGATGCTGTTTTTTAGACAGATCAGAATGATCTGAAGTCTCAATCCGGATATGTTTTCTATCTCAATAGAGGAGCTATGAGCTATAAGAGTTCAAAGCAGCCAGTTTTTGCCGATTCTAAAATAGAGTCCGAATATATAGTGGCTTCATATGCATCCAAGGAATCCATCTGGATTCAGAACATTGTTTAGGAGCTTGATGTGGTGCCTAGATGTAAAGATCCTATCAATTTGTATTGTGATAATACTACAGCGATGGCTCTTGCAAAAGAACCAAGGTCACATCAACAAATAAAGAACATACTCTGGAAGTATCACCTCTTGAGGGATTTCTATCAGAGGGGTGAAGTTGCAGTGATCAGAGTGTCCACGGAAGAGAACGTGGTAGACCCCATGACTAAAGGCCAATATCAAAAGAAACATGAATATCATGTGAGAGCTAGTGGGTTAAAGGTTGTTAGCAGTTGGATCTAGTCCAAGTGGGAGTTTGTTGGAGTTGGTGGCCTAGAACCAACTAATTTGTACATTATTCATTAATAAATACCTTATCACATCTTAATTGTTCTTCTGCATGATAATTCATGTGATAATGTCCTAAGGATAGCCATTGCATTAATGGGTCATAGTGGATCCATGATATGATGAGAACCTGGAAGTTCCATAACATTGTTCTTGAATATATATTCTATGGCTGGATGATGTTATTTGAGGGACACAAATAATATATGCCATTAGGGGTGAGGGCTCATAAAACTTTGAGGCACCTTCTCATGGTGTGAACCCTTGGTAATATCCAAGAGGATATTATGAAAACAAGACCCACCAGTAGTAAATCCACATTTCATAGTGTCATTGGATGTTCCTATCTGCAGATTTGTGTATTGGTCCTCAGACATTAAGATTATTATTAATGGGTATTACAACTCACACACTTAGATGTATTGATGAAAACTGTGAGGACACACTGTTCGTAGAGAGGTTGGATATGTTGGGTGTGTCACGAGTAATACTGCATTAATAGATAATGTGAGAAAGGATTTGTCCCTTTTGTTCCATAACAGAAGTAGATATATCAGGCCCTTTGATGGAATTGATATATCCTAAATACATCCATGTCCATGGTGAGGTATGGGTGAGTTCAATTTGGAAAATTCAAAGAAAGAATAATCGAGCACATGGGTTGATAGCACTATCATGAAACCCGCTTGATTCGAGATATCATGACAAAGGGATTATATTACATGGTAAATGTTCGTAGGAGGTGACACATCATTGCAGCATTAACTTCTTTCTCTATGGGTGCCTTGGCATGTTGCTAGATGCTAACCTTGGACTTTAGGCAGGCTCCGCCTAATGCCACTGAGAAAGGGGCCTAGAGGGTCACACACTAAGTGTGTCCATGTATCTCAGTTAAATATTAATTTAACAAGTTAAATAAATATTATTCCCAACTATGGTTAAATAATTATTTAATGATGTCTGATTGCATTTATTTCGACACTAGTTATTCGAGAGAATATATTGTGGATGAAATAATATATATTTATTAGTGAGTAATGCAGTTATATTTATTTAAGAAATAAATATCCATTACTCAAGGACTAATAAATGTGGTGGAGGAAATAAAGAAAAATGGAAAATAAAATTACACGCCGTGTATATTAAATATACACGCTGTGTAGTTTTCTGGAAAACGAGTACACACCATGTATTAATGATTACACAATGTGTAGTTTTTCCAGTCGAGATTTTGAGGAATTTATATTTTTTTATTAAGTAATATTTATTATAATCAGTGTGGGAACATGTCAAAGAATTAATCATTCGTTATGGGGGTTTTCAATGAGAGTTAATGAAATAAATAAAATGTGTAACACGTTTATTTATTATCATAACTCTATAACCTCAAAAACGATTATAAATATCCTCACAACCCCAACACTTTTCTATAGAGAATCATTGTGCACAAAAATTTTAGAGAGTTCTCTCAAAGCTGAAAGAACTCTATCCTCCAATAAGGCTCTCAAGACTGAGAGCGATCCACCACCACTGGATCAAGGCAATCAAAGGCGGACATCACAAGCGAAGGTTCTTCTGCGCTAGCACCTGGAGATCCCTTCGGCGACGTCCAAAGATACGTGGAGCACGTGTGGATCACCACTAGAGAAATCCTACACTTGGATTCTACAACGCAATGATGGATCACATCAGATCATGACCAGAGACATCGACGAAGAAAGAATTACATTAAGGTAATTCTTTTCAATTAATTAAATTTTTTATAACCAACATATGATGATCCTATCTTTATGGTTATGAGAATCCCTCTTAAGTTTTTTTCGTTATTCATTATATTCTGATGATTCGGAGTTTGACATCGTGATGGATCTTAGATTGAACATTGTTTAAAGTTAAAATTAAAGTTGGGAAAACCCACCAAACATGCTTCCACTATGCCTGGAACCTACACTTAAATGAGCTACATTATCTCCCACTAGGTTCTTCTTGACTATCACCCTTATTATACACATCAAACCTAATACATATCTTCATAACTTGGGGAAAAGGAAAAATAAAAATGGGTGATCTCAGATGCTCAGTAAAGGTAATTAAGGGAGACACGTAATCATAAACATGAGCATAGGGGTTTGATAATGTGATCATAACATTAGAAGATCATAAAATACATATCATAAGAACATAAACCTGAACCAAGTAATAAATCATGTCAGTTCATAAAAGATGAATCGTAATGAAATAAACAACATAAGAGATGAAATCAAAACATTGGAATAATACATGAAATTTTAGAAGACATTGAAGCATATATAATGATTTCTAAAGTAGTCGAGGAATCACTACCAAGGCCATCTTGGTAGTACAGGTTTACTCCCCATACCATCTTGGTAGTCATAGTTCACTCCCATGGCCAACTTAGTAGTATAATTTCACTCCTCATACCATCTTAGTAGTCAAATTTCACTCCCATGTCCATCTTATTAGTCAAGGTTCACTCCCAAGACCATCTTAGTCTGTATCATGAGATATAAATCATTACCCAATGCATTACAGGGAGATGTAGGTCCCACCCATCTCATAATGAAATCATACAAACATGTGCCACAGAATAATAAATAATCATATCAAAACCCATGAAATGAAATGGATATTATAAATATTTAATCATATCACAACCTATAGAAAAAAAGATAACATAATTTATAATAACATCAACATAAACGTAACTCGTGAAATGAAGCGGGTTTCAAAAGCATATAACCCGTGAAAGCGAAAAAGGTTTCATAAACATCATTTAATCAAAATAAGATTCATTTAAATATTTAATATGAATAGAAACATTGAATCTTTTCCTTAGAAAGGAATGATTAACACCAATAGATTTTATCTTAGATGTATTGAAAGATCTTTTAAAAACATTTATTGAGTTAAATATCCATTATTATTTTAAAAATTCTCTTTAAAAGAAAAAATCATTTGAAAAGTATTTTCTTAAAACTCAACATTAAATATTATAAATAGAACTTTTAAAACCATTCAAAAACACTTTTCATTTTAAACATATAAATAGATCTTGAAAAAATTATGAAAGCCACTTTCCTTGAATACTTATAAACAGAGCGTGAAAATGTTTTGAAAACCATATCTTTGAAAATAATTTTAAAAAATATAAATAAGGCTTGAAAATGTTTAAAATACTTTTTTAAACCTAAAACATTTTAAATCCTTTTTCTTTAAAAACAACTTTTATAACTTTCAAAAGAAGAATTTCTAACCACAAAACAGTTTTGAAAAAAAATCATTGAAAATAATATTAAAAATAATGAATATACATAATAATAAGGAAATAAATTCCTTAAAGATAAACTTGTAAACATACAATGTAATATTCAAGTAAATGATGGTCATGACTATGGGTATGTTTGTACATGTCGAACATTCCTTTTTCACCTTTAAAGTATAGAAAAGTGTCTTGATCGGAAAATGAAAGGATGTTTCCTTCTAAAACTACCTTTAAAAATGTAAAATATGGGAAAAAATTTCGTTTAACACCATAGTATAAATTTAAAATTTTTTTGAAATTTTTTTTAGAGAAAACAATTTTGAAAGAACATATATTTCTGACCTAAAGTAGAGATAAAGTCGGATTTTCATAAAAATATGTTCTTAAGTATCCTAAGTACCAAAGAGTGTAAAATGGTACCATTTGTTGGATATAACATCCATATATATATGGTAAAAAAATTCTGGAGATTTCTTGAGAGATTTCTCATAATATTTCATCAATATAAGAATAATCATAAACAATCTCAATAATTGATGAGATTGTAGCAGTAAACATTTACCATTTTGGAAACCTTAATTTATGATGTCAAGAATAACATTACATGAATCTTAAGATACCATGTAAATAATTTTATTAATTATATATTATTTCAAAAGAAATTATATACACCTCATATTCAAATATAGGTTCATGACATGGCATATATCTCAAACAAGGAAAATTGAGACAAACTTACTTTACCAATTTGGTAACCTTTGAAACAAAACACCATTTAAATAAATATAATCAAATGGATATGTAAATAACCATAAATTTAATTATAGTATGAAAATAATACATTAATTGTAAGTATGTACACCACACAAAATAATTGAGTGGTTAATAATACATGTATCTCACAGAAATAAAAGTGAAGTGAAATTCCCTTTCCTTCTGCCTTGAATCTCGTCATACTCATACAAAATTCCTATATAATAAATTTAATATTATTATAAATATATCAAATAAACATATTGTTATATGTAATATCATATATTATTTTATTATGACTTTATAATATATTCTTTTTTACAATTCTATGTTAAGGTTTCACTTTGGGTAATATCTTCTTTGTTCTTCAAATGTTTCTTAGTTTGTTAAATCGTTTGGGATTATAATTATATCATGATTTCAAGAATGTAAACCACGATATAAATATAATTTGTTTTTATTATATGTGTATTATAATAATCTATAGAATATATAAGTATAAAAATTTAATACACTATTCATAGAGACAGTTGGCCATACGTACGAATGAATGATGTTTCTGTTTCATTGTCATATTGAAAGAAATAAAGAAAGTAAATATCATATATGTATATATATGTAAATATAAAATTATTACAGTATAATTATTATATAATTTATATAATTTATTTTTACCAAAATCCATACTTAATACATTCCATGTATAGTGTGATTGAATCACATCACTTTGAGGAGGAGGTAGTCCACAAGCCTGCAAATAATGTTATCGTATTTACAGAAGATAGAAATCACAAAGGTATGTTCTAAATAAAAATAAATTAAGCATAAATATATTATAAATATAATTTATATATCATACATAAATACATTTCTCATCATAAATTCTACCATGAAAAGTGGTAATGGAAAAATGAACAATCATCATTTTTTGAGGTGGTAGTTCACCGTACAAGTAAATTGTATGTTCATTAACCATTATATTGAAGTGTGTGTAAGTGTAGTTAAAACCCTTAACATAAAAAATATCATTATATTTAGTATAATTGTTTTGTTTTATAATCATTTAATAAGTAAATTTTAGGTTGTTGGGAAAGAAAATAAAATAAATGAGCTTTAAGGAGGGTGTTACCTCTTAATCTGGTAACTCCTTTTGGTTTGCACCAAAGTGCTTCTTTAGAAAGATTAATTCCCAAATAGAGGCTTAAATGGGGAAATTTTTGTATTTTTAAGAGATATTTTGGAAGATCATGTTCGATCAAAACTGTCTTGAAAGATGTGAGAAAGTGGGAGTAGATGAGGTTTTTTATAGTGGAGGAGTGGCATTTTTGTAAATTCTGGGAAAGGGAATTCCACCCACATTTTTTCCATGTAAATTGGATCCTATAATGGATATAATTATATCCAAGATAGTATAAGATCCAAATATATGCATATAATTTCTCTTTTAAAAGTGTTTAGGTCATTTGGTCCCTTAAGATAAAGGTTTATTCCCTTATTAAGATTAATTTTACCTTAATCGTTGTAATTAATTTTAACTGCATTCATTAATAATTTTGCTCCAAAATTATAATAACTTTATTATAAATTAAAATTTATTTTTATTCTAAATATGGAATCCATTTTTCTAAATCCCAACCACAGAAGTGTAAAAAAATAGTTTAAAATTAATCACACAAACGTGATAACACTGCGGGTTTTTAAATTAAAAATGATCAAACGTTTGCATTGTTTTTATATCCAATTTCAATTTTAAATTATTTATAATGGTATAAATTGAATTAATTGATAAAAAATTGTTCCAATTAAAACTCAAAACCAATTTAAAATGTAGTTAACCCTTATAAATAAATTATATAAAAATGTTGTTTGGAATTAAAATTTAGTATTTCTCTCTATTCATTAAAAAATGAAACCTTACTAAAAATTCATAAAAATTCATAATAACATAATTTTTATGTTTATATTTCTGATATGAAGTTTATTTTGACATATTAAATCTATAAAAGTTCCAAAAAATGGGATTTAAAATTTTTCTCCATTAAAAGTCAGTAAAATTACCTTTATAAATATATAGGTTTTTATGCATAATATTAGGTTTTTGGTTATCTTATGTCTATAAAATCTATTGGATGAAAATAAAAAATATTTGATAGAATACATAACATATATATTATATTAATAAAACTCACTAATTATAATTAATTTAATTTACTAAGACAAAACACCTTTGGGAACATGGAAATAAAAATATATCTTTTATTTGAAATGGGTTCTTATATTTTCATTTATAATTAATTGTTCACCCATGAATTCATATAATATTTTTGTAAACTATATATCTTCATGACTTAGTTAATAATATTCATAAATTGTAATTTAACATATACGTTATATCATATTATATTAAATAATACTATTTTAATAATATATTGTTGTTCAGTAAACCACGGTCTTGCGTGTTACACAAGCCATCAAGGAAATTCATTATTCTGTGTAATGTAAGAAACAATCAGCATTCCATGAAGAGAAAGCTAAAATTTATGTTGTGTTTCGTGCATGATTAACTTGGTGTTTTTTATAACTCAATCCAAACATAGGAATTTAATATAAAATAAACTATTTTTAGTGTTGTGATAAATGAAAAATATCAAAAAGATTAAATTAATTTGAAAAACATACTTAAAAAAATATTGGGGTGTTACATTATACCCCCATTAAAATGAATTTCTCCCAAGAAATTATTCCATGTTATCAAAGGATTAATACTTTAATGTTTCATTCATATAAACTCAAAGTAACTCCCCAAAACTTATGTCTCATATAATGATAATTTTATGATTTTATTTTTCTTTTAACCGAACAAAATTTAAGAGATAAACACAAGGCTTTTCATTTAAATAAGAACACTTTAGTGTTTAAAATACACCTAGATCAAAAGTTTAATCATCATAACCAAATATACCTACTAGAAACCCTATCAAAGCCATGGGAAGACCCCCAAATTTAACAATGAGGCCCAGTAAATAAAGGAGATCTTTTGGGTCAGTCGAAACGAAGAACATCCCCACTATGATCATAAAGTCTGTGCTGAGCATCAGGGGTAAAACAAGCACCATATTCTTCAATTGTCTTAAGCTTAAGACACCCTAAGACAAGGTTTTATAAGGAAACAACCTGACCATTGCCTTGGGTGACCGTTGAATTCCAACTTCTATAATTATAGTCATTGTCCTTGGGGGGAATTAACTAAAAACAATTAAGTAATACATAGTTTTCCAAAATGTACGCTATGAATTGGAAATTATAAGATAACCTCTAACTGCAGTATAATGTTTTGAATTACACTCAATTGATTCTAGTGATGAGGATTTCAATCACCTTGAAGATATTTCAAATTTAATGTAAACATTTCCATTTCTAAAGCCTATGTAGTGGTTTAATTAAACAAATTTTAATTTCTTCTAATTAAATTATGTTTTGATTAAACTAAGTTTGGAATTCTATAATATTAGTATAAATGATTTCATGTAGGTATACCAAATTCCATGTTATAACCTTGAATGTTAAAGCTTTGGTATTTATAATTAATTTTATTAATACTATTAGACAAAGTATAATTGATATTCATTAACCTTTTAAGAGTAAATTCATGTTTAGTGAAAGTTTTTTCTATATAGATGAAATATGTTTTCCCTATGTTTTCGTATAATTTTGAAAGTGGGATTTTATAAAAAAAAATAGACCCACTAGGGCTAGCCCTTTATAGCTGGGCCGAGGGAGGCATCTCACACTAGGAGGATGAGCCTAGCCCTCAACCCAAGATAAGGTGGGCCCGAGCTTGGACATAGTTTCCCCAAAGGGCTCACGAGAGCATAGAAGCGCATGAGTGCGCTACAATGGGCATGAAACCACGACGTGGTAGGGGGTAGGCCGAAGCCTACATGGGATGGAGAGAGCCTATGTATAAGTCTCCCTGGTGTGTTCTTTGTTTTCAAGGATGTTGCAGGAGTCTGAGGCTTATAAAGGGCCACGTGTTTTCCAACTATTTCGATGTGGGATGTGTTTTTTCGGGTGTAACGGGATCTGGGCCGTTGGATCTTGTCCCGCAGAATCTAGGCTATCGATCTCGAACCTAGCGCTCGACCCTCAGAAACCCCAAAATACCACCAAGTTTTTGTGCACCATTAGATCAACCTTATATCTAATCTTGACCGTCTGAGGGTTTTAAAATGTTGCATCGATCCAAGGTCGTCTGATCAAACTCATATTTAATCTGAGGCGCTCATATTTTTTAAACCGCGGATGCGCCCCAACCATCGGATCAAGGCCAGATTTGATCTTTGCCATCCAATCTACCTCTGGTCTTCTCTTTCCCACGTCTTCTTCTTCTCCTTATCATTAGATTGCACCTGTAACCCTACACCTACATTGTACCATTTTTCTTCAACCATGACAGTCGGGTGGACTCTCCTTATTCTCCCTTTTCCATGAGTCTTACTTGTTCATTTAATGAACCAGTTAGACATCGCTTTCTCAATGATATCATTAAATGATTTTTATAATTCATATAGTTATAAGTTACCTGATTTCACCCTGAGCAACCCTCGGTTTCTCTTCTAACTCCAACACCTCCATCAAGAACCATCGAGTCTTCCAAAGCCTCTCTTCCTCTACGGACTAAGGAAAGGGTTGTTTAGTCTTTCTTGTTGAGTATAAAATGTATATTTATGTACACTTTTATATATATATGTATATATATACACCTTGAGGATTGATTTTGAACCCTTTTTTACCCAATTTAGAGCTTTGGGATCTTGAGTTATAGGGTATTAGTAGACCCGAAGCATGCATGCCTCATGAAAACTCATTTTTATACCATATATACATAATTTCTCTCCTATATATGTATGTGTATATAAATATGTAAATATGCATCCTCTTAGATCTACATAAACTCCTTATGTCAAAATTTATGTTTTCTTAGCTTGAGCTTTGAAGTTAACTTAAGAACCTCAACATGCGAACAACCGTATTTTGTACAAAACATTTTAATCAGTTATTTATGTTATTATATATAAATATTCATATATATAAGGTTATATTTATTGGTTCTTATCATAACCCGAAATAAGTTTTCATAAAACTGAGTTTTGGTGATTAAAAAAATGCTATGAAGTATTCATTAATTGTTAGGGTTATTTTTATGATTTGTAATTTTTGTGAGAAATCATATATATACATTCTATATATACAAATATTTATATGTTCATACGCATATATATAAATATATATATGGTTTTCCATCCTAATCCTATTTTGGTTTTCTAAATGTTGTTCAACAATGTTTAACCAACAGGAGCAGTACTTGTTTTGGTTGTGAAATGAAAAACCCATACACTTAATTTTATTTATATATGGTTTATATATATAACATCTCTATGTAAATCTATGGGTTTTAAAAGGATAAAGGTTTATATGTATTAATATTTCTAAATCCGATAATTATATATGGGTTTTTTTTATATGGGTGTTAATTATAAAAAAATGGGCATACACTTAGTATATATTCAGAAACATACACATAATTAAATCTAGTTCTATTTTTTCTATTAATGATGATTTACAATAATTAAATAAATACATGGATGTGAATAAAATGTTTGGTTCATATGGAATTGTACTATTATGAAAAACATTAGTTTTTATATATGTATGTCCTATGTCTAACTTGTTTTAGTTAAAGAACCATTAAAGATATTAGCCTTGTTATAATTTCATATAAAAACCCTTTTCATCTATTACTTGATGTTATTTAGTATTGTCTCATGTGAAATGGATGCGTAATAAGCCATGAATGCCTTCGATGAACTATCATTGCCGTATTTTCAATGTTATCTGTCATGTTATGTATTTTGGATCACGTAGTTCCAATTTCCATTTTATTTATAGTTGCACTCAATGTTTCATGCATGTGGAATATCATAATAAAGAGATAAGAAATTAAATTACTCAAAGTGGTATGGGACACCTTGAGTAATATGAAATAAAATTTAATTATTCAATGTGGTATGGGACACCTTGAATAATATGAATTGTGTAAGCAATTATTCAAGTGGTATATGACATTTTTAATTTATGACCCGATTAGGCATATGAGGAATGTATTGGACTAGTATGTTCATGGTTGGGGACTGGTAAAAGTAAGCCCTCTGGGTTAGAGTCTGGTTACAGATGCTCTCCGAGTTGGATTTGGGTTCAGATGCTCTCCGGGATGTAGTCCTATTACAGATGCTATCTGGGTTGGGGTCCGGTTATAGTTAGTCCATATGTCTTGGCATGAGGCCTTGACAGAGAAGTTTGACATTATACATTCCCTCATTATGTGTATGTTAATTAATTAAAAAAATAGATATTTGACTAGTATAATATCCATGGTTAAGATCCAGTATTTATGAGTATTAGAAAAGTAAATGCTTATGGAATGACTTGTGTTTAGTACTCAGTGAATTATTATTCAATGTATGAAATTGAATTTGTTTCCTTTACATGAAACTCTAATTATTCATTACTATTAACTATTCAATTTTTTATTAAATATTCATATGTCATACATGTTTAGAACATCTTTTATTTATTACTCCAAATGAGCATTCCTACAATTTAATCATAAATCCTTGTAATTATGTTAGTGTGATTTTAATTGAGCACTTTTTTGATATGTAACATGTATTACAGCTTTTCTTTAGGAAAAATGTTTTATGGAGAGCTTTAAATAATTTTTTGAAAAGTTATATTGGTTTCGTTTAAAACCCCTTACTGGATATTCATATGCTCACCCCTCATTTTTCAATGAAAATTTTCAGGTATCAGTTTTAGCTGAAGAAGCATGTCAGTAACATTTGGTTTCTCAAAACCTGTACTAAATTTGATCCTCTAAATATTACATAATGTGTTGTTTAGCGGTGCATGTTTTTGTTTAAAATGGAACATCATGTTATGAAGGCACCGACTCTGAGTATTCTGGTGTCGAGTCCTCACAGTTGGTATCAGAGGATTCGGTTTGAATAACTCTGGAAAACTAGAACAGAAAAAATGAAAATTTTACTTAAGCACTACTAAATATGAGGTTTTTCCTTATTTTTAGATGGAAAATGAAGGTACTAGTCTTCTGTCTCTTCCCAATGAGGCCTTAGAAACCATAATTTCCATCTCCATCCATGAAATTTTTATAAACTATGCCCATATCCTAATGACATGTAAACACCTCTATGACGTATCCAACTCTCCCTAAGTACTTCAACTCCACTTAAGAGTAGGTCTAGATTACATATTTATAATGAAATCACAATTTTCATCCTACGCATAATGGAGAAAGTACTATGAAGGACTTTTTAGATGTTTCACTGCAGCAGAAGGCATCCAGTCCCTCATGAACTTCCAAGAAGCTACAGTAGTGGGAGACCTCTACGCAGCGTATATGTGTCAAGACTTTCCCTATGGACATTATGGTCAAGTAATTGACTTTGAAATCCTTGAATACAAATCCTCCCATTCAGTGTACATACATCAAGTGCATACTGATGTCTCTCATCTATACACTCCACTTGTCAGACTCTGGAGACAACATAAGTGCACCCACGATATCGAACATGACTGTTCCGGTTGCATATGGTTTAGGGAGACCAAAAGTTTTGAACATTATATGGGGATTCTTGTAATATGGAACTGGGGAAACCATTGTCTTTTATTTTTTTTTATGTACCAGTGGTTATATGAGAATAAAACTTGTTATCATTTCATTCTTTCTACTACCTTTTCTTTATTCATACTTTTGGACGGGTTTCACTGAGTGAACTTTCATAATTAATTATTCAGATGGAAGGGAAAACCCACATTTTATCCCTTCCAATTGAGATAATGGAGGTCATCATGGTCAAAACATGTGGGGAAGAGTACCTACCTATCGCAAATTTGTGAAAAACGTTCAAGAAACTTTAAAAAGTGTCAAACAGTCTAGACAGTCTCTATTCCATTCAAGAGAATGCCTACATCTACCACCGTATAGCCAATGTTGAACTTGATGAGTATAGACTAATGGGAAAGTACCATGAATGTCTTTTCCTATGTTTCAACCAATCTCTAAACTTCATGGCTAGGATGAAGTTTCAAGATGCTTCCTTGGATGGGGACCTACGCACAACTTACGTGTACCAGATCCTCAGCATCAGTATGTATGACCATTCTGAGGTTATTAACATTTTCATACAAGAGTCAACCTTACGAGTTCTTGGGGAAATTGTCCATTCAGACATTTCTAAACTCTCCACCTATCGAGCCTCTCTCAAGAATCCCGAGTACACATGAAATGAGTTTAACCCCTATTGTCTAAAGAGTGTTTGGGAGAGGGAAACAGAAGAAATGAACACCAACTTGGGTATTCATCTAGCCTTACGTGAGGATCCTCCATGATGGAGTATGTGGTGAAGATTGTGGGAGAATCTTTTTTCTTTAGGTGGTTATGTAGAATGAATTGAAAGGAGGGAATTCTTTGAAGGGGGAGATAATGTAACACCCCAAAACTTATGTCTCAAATAATGACGATTTTATGCTTTTGTTTTTCTTTTAACCAAACAAAATTTAAGAGATACACACAAGGCTTTTCATATAAATAAGAACACTGTAGTGTTTGCAATATACCGAGATCAAAAGGGTTATCATGCTAACAAAATATACCTACTAAAAACCTTATCAAATCCATGGGAAGACCCCCAAATACAACAATGAGTCCTGGTAAATAAAGTATATCTTTCGGGTCAGTCGAAACGAAAAACATCACCACCATGATCATTAAAATTGTGTTGAGCCTCAGGGGTATAACAAGCACCATCTTCTTCAATTCCCTTAAGCTTAAGACACCTTAAGTCAAGGTTTTATAAGGAAATAACCCAACCGTTGACTTGGGTGACCGTTGAATTCCAATGTTTATAATTATAGTCGTTGGCCTCGTAGTGAATTAACTAAAAACAATTAAGTACAACTTAATTTTCCAAAATTTACATTATGAATTGGAAATTATAAGATAAACTCTAACTATGGTATACTAGTTGAAATTACACTCAAGTGATTCTAGAGATGATGATTTCAATAACCTTGTAGATATTGTAAATATAATGTAAATATTTTCATTTCTAATGCTTAAGCAGTGTTTTAATTAAACTATGTTTAATTTATTCTAATTAAATTATTTTTTATTAAACTAAGTTTTGTCTTCTATAATATTAGTATAAAAGAGTTCATGTAGGTATACCAAATTCCAAATTATAAACATGAATGTTAAATCTTTGGTATTTATAAATGATTTTAGTAATACTATTAGAAAAAGTATAATTGATATTCATTAAACTTTTTAAGATTAAATTCATGTTAATTAAAATATTTTCTATATATATGAAATTGATTTTCCTTACATTTTTGTATAATTTTTAAAGTGGGATTTTATAAAAAATAGACCCACTATGGACAGCCCTTTATAGTTGGGCCGAGGGAGGCTGCTCATTCTAGGTGGCTGAGCCTAGCCCTCAGTCCATGTTAAGGTCAGCCCGAGTGTGGGAACAGTTTCCCCGAAGGGCACACGAAAGCATATGAGTGCATGAGCATGCCACAGTGGGCGCAAAGACGCGGTGAGGTAGGGGGTAGAGAGAAGCCTATGGGGGAAGGCGGGAGCCCATGTATAAGGCTTCCTGATGTGTGTTGTGTTTTCTAGGATGTTGAGGGAGTCTGAGGCTTATAAAGGGCCGTGTTTTCCCACCGTTTCGATGTGGGATGAGTTTTTTCAAGCAAAATGGGATCTAGGCCATTGGATCGCATCTCGCGCGATCTGGGCCATCGATCTCAATCCTGCACTCGACCCTCAGCAACCGCAGAATACCACAATGTTTTTTGCAACGTTTGATCAAACTCAGATCTAATCTTGGCCATTCGAGGGCTTTAAAATGCCACGTCGATCCAGGGTCATCTGATCAAACTCATTTTTAATCTGATCTGCTCATTTTTTTTAAACCACGGATGCACCCCAGCCTTCGGATCAGTGCCAAATTTGATCTTGGTCGTCCAATCTACCTCTGGTCTTCTCTTTCCCGCGTCGTCTTCTTCTCCTTCATGTGGGATTGCACCAGTAACCCTACACCTACGTTGCACCATTTTTCTTTAACCATGACAGCCGGGTTGACCCTACTTGTTCTTCCTTTTCCAAGAGTCTTCCCCAGCCATATAATGGACCGGTTAGACATCGGTTTCTCAACTATATCATTAAATGAGTTTTATATTTTATATAGTTATAAGTTACCTGATTTCACCCTGAGCAACTCTTGGTTTCTCTTATACCTCCAACACCTCCTTCAAGAACAACTGAGTCTTCCAAAGCCTCTCTTCTTCCACGAACTAAGGTAAGGGTTCATTAGTCTTTCTTGTTGAGTATAAGATGTATATTCATGTAAACTTTTATATATATGTATATATATACACCTTGTAGTTTGAGTTTGAACCCTTCTTTACCCAATTTAGAGCTTTGGGATCTTGAGTTATAGGGTATTAGTAGACCCAAAGCTTTTATGCCTCATGAAAACTCATTTTTATACCTTATATATATAATTGGTTCTATATATATATATGTGTATATAAATATGAAAATATGTATCCTCTTAGATCTACATAAACTCCTTATGCCAAAAATTAAGGTTTCTAAGATTGAGATTCGAAGTTAACTTAAGAACCTCATCATGCGAACAACCGTATTTTGTACAATACTTTTTAATCAATCATGTATGTTATTATATATAAATATGTATATATATAAATATAAGGTTATACTTATAGTTTTTTATCATAACCCAAAATAATTTTTCATAAAACTAAGTTTTGGTGATTAAAAAAAATGCTATGAAGTATTCATTAATTGTTAGGGTTACTTTTATGCTTTGTCATTATTTTGAGATATCATATATATATTCTATATATATTAATATTTATATGTTCATATATGTATATATAAATATATATATGGTTTTCCATCCTAAACCTATTATGGTTTTCTTAATGTTGTTCAACAATGTTTAACCAACAGGAGCAGTAATTGTTTTGGTTGTGAAATGCAAAACCCATACACTTAATTTTATTTATATATGGTTTATATATATTAAATCTCTATGTAAATCAATGTTTTTTCAAAGGTTAAAGGTTTTTATGTATTAATATTTCTAAAGTCGATAATTATATTTGGGTTTGTTTAATATGGGTGTTAATTATAAAAAAAATTGACATACACTTAGTATATATTTGGACACATACACATAATTCAATCTAGTTCTATTTTGTGCTATTAAATATTATTTACAATCATTAGATAAAGACATGGATGCAAATAAAGTTTTGGTTTCATATGGAATTGTATTATTATGAAAAACATTAGTTTTTATATATGTATGTCCTATGTCTAACTTGTTTTAGTTAAAGAACCTTTAAAGATATTAGCCTTGTTATAATTTCATATTGAAAACCCTTTTCATCCATTAATTGATGTGCTTTAGTATTTTATCATGTGAAAAAGATGTGTAATAATCCATGAATTCCTTTGACGAACTATCATTGCCCTATATTCAATGTTATCTTTCATGTAATGTATTTTGGATTATGTAGTTCCATTTTCCATTTTATTTATAGTTGCACTCAATGGTGCATGCATGTGGAATATCATAATAATGAGATAAGTAATCAAATTACTCAATTTGGCATGGGCACATTGGGTAATATGAAATAAAATTTAATTATTCAAGGTGGTATGGGGCACCTTGAATAATATGAAATGTGTAAGTAATTATTCAAGTGGTATATGACATTTTTGAATTTATGACCTGATTTGGCATATGAGGAATGTATTGGACTTGTATGTTCCTGGTTGGGGATAGGTAAAAGTAATACCTATTGATTGGAGTCTAGTTACCGATGCTCTCTGGGTAGGATTCTGGTTACATATGCTCTCTGGGATGGAGTCCAGTTACAGATGCTCTCCAGGTTGGGGTCTGGTTACAGTTAACCCCTAGGTCTTGGCATGAGGCCTTGACAGAGAAGTTCGGCATTATACATTACGTCATTATGTGTATGATAATTAATTAACCAAATAGATATTAAACTAGTAGAATATCCATGGTTATGATCCAATACTTATGAGTATCAGAAAAGTAAAAGTGTATGGCATGACTTGTGTTTAGCACTCAGTGAATTTGTATTAAATGTATGAAATTGAGGTAATTTACTTTATGCACAACTCTGATTATTCATTACTCTTATCTATTCAATTTGTGCTTAAATATTAATATGTCATACATGTTTAGAAAATCTTTTATTTACTACTCTAAATGAGCATGCCTATAATTGAATCATGAATCATTGCAATTCTATTAGTGTGTTTTTAATTGAGCACTTCATTGATATGTTACATGTGTTACTACATTTATTTAAGAAAAATGTTTTATGGAGAGATTTAAAGAATGTTTTATGAAGTTATATTGGTTTTTTTTAAAACCCATTACTGGGAATTCATATGCTCAGCCCTCGTTTTTCAATGAAAATATTCAGGTATCAGTTTTAGCCGAAGAATCATGTCACTAACAGCTGGTTTCTCAGAACCTGAACTGAATTTGATCCTCTAGATTGGACATGATGTGTGGTTTAGCAGTGCATGTTTTTGTTTAGAATGACACATCATGTTCTCAAGGCACCAGCTTTGGGTATTCTGGGGTTGGTTCCTCGCACCCAAATCATAATAATAAATACTAAAACATCATTTAAAAGGGGAAAGTTTGAACCATAATTATTACACAATGTAATATATAAATAGGTTTCCACATAAGAGAACAGAGGTTCAGAGTAAAGATTGGACATGGAGGAAAATCATAAGTATTTATCAGGAATTATTGAGGTCATAAATAACCAACAAGTGAATGATCAAATAAATATTTAGGGCCTCAAATTCATAAATCTATAATGATTTAAAAGGACACTGGTTCAAAAAAAGTTATTAGGACAACACATTTTTTTTATCATTATCCTATCATAGATTAATTCTTTTATTGAAAAAAATATATAAAGAAATATACTTACTTGATATATTTCAATAAACAAAATTTCATTCATTGGTTGTTCTTTTATCTATTTCTAATTCACCCATTACATTTAGAAATGGATGTACATAAATGAACTTTGATGCCTGAAAAACTAAAATACACATTTAGCAGATCTTATAGCCCATAAAAGAATGAATAATATAACTATTTGTCTCTAACTATCCTTCAAAATCAATATGGTTAATACATTAATTTCTAAACATGAAAATAAACACTTTTGTTTCATCATATATATTTATTCATTAAAAATAATTATACATTAACTATGACATCACATAGGACAGTAGTAGACATAAAACATGTATTGTCCTTCAGTCATGGGTTCAAGACCCATGTCCTTTTCAGAATTGATTGGTTGTCAATTGAAAAAAATTATGTTCTTTTCTAAAACCAGAATAAAATAATTTCAAACATAAATATGATGGTCATCCTTAAAATAAGGTTAATCAATAAAAATCCTATTCACCAAGGTTTTCAATACAATCTCAATATGTAAATAATTTATATGATTTTTAACATAAACTTTTCATGAATGGTTAACCTTATAACCCTTCTGAAAGATGAAAATTCAAAACTTTAGAATGAAATTTATGAAATCATATTAACATTGATCCCCTATATATCACAAAGTTCCACTTGGTTGTCTCATTCCAAACATGTGAATACCATCATAAAATATTCCATTATATTTTGGTAATACCATGAATCACCATAAATACATTTAGAAAACATGCATGATTATTTATTCCAATGATTACTGGATACATTATTTAAATCCAAGAATTTGTAAACTTTATCCGATGAAATAGACCACTTTTTCAATAATCAAGTCCAAGGTAATCTGTACTATCCAATTTACTCATTCATAACCAATATACCTTTACCCAAACATCGTTATCTCAACCTCAGAAATTAATTAAGGGTTTCCTTTCCTTAATAAAAATGTTACTCTTCCATGAAATCACTTTTATATGTATTCATCACCATTGAAAATGTAATTTTCGATCCATAATGAAAACTTAAACTAAAAATACTTAAATATTTCATGATTCATAATCTATGAATTCCAAAACATAAATTCTTCATTCACCTAACCTTATTCTTAAACCATTACTTATTTTTCATCAACTTATTTTGTATTACCACTTTCCAAGAATATGAAATATGAATCATGTCTTAAGGTTCCTAAACCAAAAACCAATCATTTTCCTTATGTTTAGTGTAAAAAATACTGGAATAACATCACTTAACTTTCACATGTCATTTTTGGTCTTTTTACCTTCAGAAGTATAACCAATACATATACCACCTTCCTTATTCTCTTTATTAGATTTACACTTGGGGAATCGATTCAAATAACACCCATACATTCCATATCAAAAACCTTTAATGTTTACCATGTTCCTTGTAGATCACGCCATTGACTAAAACCATTAATCATAGTGTGGGAAACATTTATCATAATAGGATATCATATAATCATGAAAAATTACTTATATGTTCCAAAAATCATGGATCATACTTCTTTAAACTATGACACCTTGGGTTTATCCATGTTTATTCATATCAAACTTATATTTAAATTCTTCATGATGGATTGTGAATATTTTTTGAATTCCTAAGGAATATACCATGGGAGTGTCAAACCAGGTGTGGAGTAAGGCTCGTTGTCGTGTACCAGGTTACATCGATTCTGGTCCGATGTACCTTATCGGAGTCATTATCCCTATGTACATTTGTGCTAGAGACACATCCAATTTTATTATCCAGATAGGGATTTATTTCTTGGAAACCACTCTCTCTATCCTTTACCAAAATTCCATGACATTTTTCTATAAGTTAACTCATCCTTATACTTATCCTTAGAGACATCCCTAGAAATATATTTAGAAATAAACCTAGGTATCTCACTAAAATGTTCTCATCCTAAATTCCAAATGTTAACAAAAAATTTCCCCGATACCAACTATAATGACTTGGACTTTATGTTCAAAGATATTACATCACTTTTGTGGAATACTAAAAACATTAACAAAATGGATGCCTGACATTCTTATTTACAATATGACCAAGAATAGAAATATGTTATAACCAAAAACCACACTTTCTGAATTTTCCATACAGTATCTTTTCTTTTAAGGTTGTTAAAACAACCCTTAGATGTTTTTCATGCTCTTCATCACTCTTAGAAAATACCAGAATCCCATTATTAAACATAACCACAAACATATCAAAGAACTCATGATATATTCTATTCATAAGATTCAGGAATACAGTATGTGCATTAGTTAACCCAAATAGCATAACAGAAAATTCATAATGCCCATATCTAGTACGAAAGGCTTTTCTTGGGATGTCGTCCTCTTTCACCTTTAGTTGATGGTAGTCAGATCTCAAGTCAATCTTGGAAAAGTACTAATCTCCTTGGAGCTAATCAAATAAGTCATCGATATGAGGAAAAGGGTAAATGTTTTTAACAGTGATGTTATTCAAATCTCTATAATAAACGCAATGTCTCGTGGAACCAAATTTTTTTAACGAACAAAACATGAGCACCCCATAGTGAAGTGCTAGGATGAATGAATCCTTTATCAAGAAAATCCTACAACTGGTTTTTCAATTCAAGAAGTTCTATTTGATACATAAGATATGGGGGTTTTGAAATTGGCTTAGCATCAAGAAATAAGTCAATTTTGAATTTGACTTCCCAGTCAAGTATGACACCAGGTAACTCATCAGGAAAAAATCATGGTATTCATTTACCACTGGAACATCATTAAACTGACCAGATCCCTTCATTTCAATAATATGAGCAAGATTACATTAATTTCCATCTTTCAATAGTTTCTTAGCTTCTTGATATGTTATCAGTTTTATTGGTTCGTTCTTGTATAAAAATTTAAACTCTTTCTTAAAAAAAACTTCATTAGCTCTACAATCAATCTTAGCATGATAAACAAAAAGTCAATCCATTCCCAAAATAACATCAAACACGACTAAGGAAAAATCTAAAAGGTTTGAAGTTAAAGTCTTTCCAATGATCACAATAAAACGATTCTTATAATTTATTTTTGTTATAACATTTCCCCCTTGTGTTATAACAATTAGTTTCGGTTTAATTTCTTGAGGTGATATTTCCAATTTACCAGAAAATTTCTTAGAAAGAAAGGAATGTGTAGACCCTATATCAAACAAAACTTTAGCAATATCTGAGTAAAAAAACAAGGTACCAGATACAAATTCATTGTATGGCTAGAAATCTTCTAACCTAGTCGCAAAGGATCTCACTACACCTTCCTGCTTATAGTCTTCCTTCTTTGCATCATTTGGATCTCTCTTTGGGATGGCATTTTCATAATGACCCATCTCACCACATTTGAAACACTTAATAGTTTTCTTATCAGAATTAGTCTTAGGATCATTTTCATTATAATCACGGGCCATATGTCTAGAATTACCACATAAAAAACACTTCTTAGTTTTTCTAAGACATTCCCCACGATGCTTCTTTCTACACTTTTCACAAACTAGAAATTGGATTTTATTACAATATGATTTATTTGGTTGATTCTTTACCATCGATTTCCATGTACACCTCTTCTTATCCTTGTTTCCAAAATAAATGTGGTCATTATCAAACTTTATCTCTACCCTCTCAGCACATCAGACATGTTTCTACTAATTTTTGAATTTACAGGAGCTCAACGCCCTTCGATACCTTGGCTTCAATCCTGAGTAAAAGCGATTGATTTTTCTATCAAGATCCAGAATAATATTTGGAGCACACCTCGCAAGTCGAGTGAAGTTCACTTCATACACAGCCACTAAATCTTCCTCCTTCTATTTCAAATCAAGGAATTACTTCTCTATCATAAGTCATGTCACCTTAGGAAAATATTTTTCAAGGAAAAGTATTTTGAATTCATCCCACTCTAAGGCATCAATATCCTCTCTGTCCCTAATATTCCTTACCATTGACCACCACTTATCAAATTCACCTTCAAAATGATAAATACATACCTTTTGATTTTCTGAACATCCCATAACATCGAATATCTTTTCAAGGGATTTAATCCATCCTTCAGCTGCTACTGGGTCAGAAGATCCATTGAAAGAAGAAGGTTGTTGTCTCATATCCTCCAATGGACTGAAAGTGTTGTCTCATAAAATATTCAACTATTGTCATGTTCTGTTGTGGTACCTCTGATCATTCTCATCAATGCGGGAAAAGTGGTTTTTTGTGGCGGGTCAATTGCGACAGGAATATATATCATCGTAAAAGGTCCGAAGAAATACGTATTTGCGATGAGAAACTTTTCCCGTCACAAATAGTAGGTTAATTGCGACGGGAATAGGCGACCCGTCACAATAGGTTTGGCGCGGTTTGCGTGCCAAAACGCGGGAAGGGTATTTGCGATGGGGACGCACACCCCGTCGCAAAAGCTCGGCGGTGGTAAGTACCATTTCCGATGGGAAAATCCGCCCATCACAAATAGTATGTCGGCAGGTGTGTATTTGCGATGAGACCCGTCGCAAATACCCTTTTAACCGCCGACTATAATTAATGCGGATGAGGGTATTTGCGATGGGCCCCGTTGCAAATACCACCATTTGCGACGGGAAACCCATCGCAAATAACCCGTCGCAACTAATCTAACCTATATATACCCCCACCCTTTTTTCCAAATCACTTAGATCTTCCTCCCCCTCTCTTTTCATTATCCAGTTTTAAGGAAAAAAATTCTTTTAGTTAACATTTTTTATACGAGAGCAACTGGAAGGCGCCAATACCTTCAGAATATCAAAGTTTAAGGTATTTATATTTTATTTTTTTATTTTTTTTATTTTTTCATTAATTTTAATTGTTGTTTATTAGTTTTAATTAAATTAGATTTAAATTGAATTTTATTTATATTTATTTTTAGTAACAAATTTATATTGTTAGTGATAATTATAAATAATTAGTGTTAATTTGCAATAATTAGAGATTATTATAGATAATTAGTAGAATTTAGTCATGATTAGATATAATTAGGGGTAATTAGGGGTAATTAGTAATAATTAGGGGTAATTAGCAATAAATAGGGGTAATTAGAAATAATTAGGGGTAATTAGAAATAATTAGGGGTAATTAGCAAAAATTAGGGGTAATTAGCAATAATTAGGGGTAATTAGAAATAATTAGAGGTAATTAGCAACAATTAAATGTAATTAGTAATAATTAGATGTAATTAGTAATAATTAGATATAATTAGATTTAATTAGTAATAATTAGATATAATTATTAATAATAAGTAATAATTAGATATAATTAGTAATAATTAGTAATAATTGGTAATAATTAGTAATAATTGATAATAATTAGTAATAATTGGTAATAATTAGTAATAATTAGTAATAATTAGTAATAATTGGTAATAATTAGTAATAATTGGTAATAATTAGTAATAATTGGTAATAATTAGTAATAATTGGTAATAATTAGTAATAATTGGTAATAATTAGTAATAATTGGTAATAATTAGTAATAATTGGTAATAATTGGTAATAATTGGTAATAATTTGTAATAATTGGTAATAATTAGTAATAATTAGTAATAATTCGATATAATTAGTAATAATTGGTAATAATTGGATATAATTGGTAATAATTGGATATAATTTGTAATAATTGGATATAATTGGTAATAATTAGATATAACTAGTAATAATTGGTAATAATTAGAAACAATTGGATATAATTAGTAACAATTGGTAATAATTAGATATAATTGGTAATAATTAGATATAATCGGTGATAATTAGATATAATTGGTAATAATTAGATATAATTGGTAATAATTAGATATAATTGGTAATAATTAGATAAAATTGGTAATAATTAGATATAATTGGTAATAATTAGATATAATTGGTAATAATTAGATATAGTTGGTAATAATTAGATATAATTAGATATAATTAGTAATAACTAGTACTCTCCCGTGCTGTTGCACGGCATATTTGATTATTGGTTTTTCATTTAATAAGAGATCAAAATTTATAAAAGTTGAGAAGAAACAGTAATGTTGAATAAATTTTAATTTGAATGTAATGGTTTATGATAGTTGAATAAAAATGCATAGACTATGAAGGAACATTTAAAATAGTTGACAATGAAAAAACATAGTAAATGTATATGAATTTTTAAATTTTGAGCAAGAAAGTTTCAATTAATTTTCAATGTTGACCAAAATAACTATAATGTGGGCACTAAAATAAAAAGTGAAAGCTAAATCATTGATAAAACAGTTGTTGTAATAAAAAATGAAAGATGTAAAATAAATGAAATAATAATAAATTGACTGAGTGAGCTATTCGGGAGAAAAGAAAATGTAGTGAAAATATTCATCATGTATCTCGAAATAAAATACTTGTTCCAAGGATCCAGTTTTCAAAAACATGTATCACAAGTGAACTATAATTGATTTAAAATATAATAATAACCAAGTAAAAATAAAAATATCAATTAATCAAGCATTTCCTCGGTGATTCTCCGTTCCATGATGTTATATTTATCCAAAACCTGGTAATAGTAAACCCACAAGTAGCTTGCGCTTCGTGAGGTTTCATCCGCCTTCGACCCCCACCATCCTCCGCGCTCCTCCATAGCAGTGTCACTGCCCCCCAGCTACCACTAGCTTCCAGGATCTATAAGCAGCATTTGGTGCCCGAGGACTTCATTGCGTCTTTAAATTGTTATGGTATTATTGTGACTACTTCAACACTTGACAAATGATTATCCTTTAGTTAAAAATCAACACAATACTGGATATAAGCACAAGAAAAATGTAAGTTATTATTGTAAATAGTTTGAAGAGAAATAAACATAGTTTTATTGACCAGAGGATCAAAGAGCATCTTGGGCAGGAAGATGCTTTCTAGCAAGTAGGGGTCGATTACAGCCAAAAATTGTCCTCTTTACCGTGAAATCCTCCACCACTTCACCTTCCAATTCTACCAACCCCCTTGATGCCACCATCCAGCACAACTCCTTCACTATTACCAGGGATCAGTCTATCTATTTTTTCAAGACCTACCCTTGTGCTCTTGGTGCTCTGATGTATGGATCGACCCAGAAAATTGGGCCAAATGTGGCTCCACCTTAAGCCCCCATAATGTTTATGAAGGGGAATGGGATGGATAGGCCTCCAAAATAAAACTTTCCCAATGAAGCAACTTCTGGGATAGGAAATATGAGTGCAAATAGAGCTCCCTCTGCAGCCATGCAGACTGTGTATCAGGCCAGTCCAAGTGCCCCGAGATGCACTTTTCATACCTCATCAACTTCTACATAGGGATTTGCAGATGCACAGGAAGTTCAATGAAATGTCTATGGTATTATTCCAGTATAAAACCTGAAACCAGAATATTTCTATATATACTCATAACTGAATAAAATTATATATTCTTACATAAATAGTAACATGTTCTCATATAGTGTAACAAATAAGAATGTAAAAGAAGTAATGTAGATAATGGGTATTGTACATTGAAATAAAATGTGATCTAAAACAATGGATAAAGGAATCAGAGGATTCGGAGATGGAGCGAATGGAGAACCATTAATCAGAGTGTTTAGGATTGAAAACCAAAATAACATCATACAAAATGTTCTTGAATAGACCATTATAGGTTCTGAAACTAACCTTGATAAGACCATTATCAGTACTAAAACTCATCCCTAGAACATATTTGAGCCAAACAGGGGATCATATATACTTTTTAAAGAAATAAAAAAAGTCAAATTTCTTGAATTAAAACACAGTAACATCTTTTACATAATAAAAACCTTCAAAATTACTTGAAATTACACTCACCACAGACATAAGGCATGATTCTGAGATGAACGTATAGTCATGCTTGCTTCACCATCTTGACAAATCTGAGAAAATCATATCTCCCTTCGAAATAGTACTGCATGCAAGGAAAAAAAATATTTGAAACAAATATATATATAAATATATATATATATATAAGTACATGAAACACTGATTTCCTAGAAGATGGAGCAGAATAATATATCAAACAAATATTGATGCCAAACAAAAAAATAAGAAATGAAACATTATGAATATGGAAATAGATATAATAGGGAGAAATAATTACCTTAAATCATTGATACCATAACATTGAAAATAATGAGATATTGATAAATTTACCCGAATCACAGAAGACATGTAAATTCATTGATTGCAGAAATTCACCGATGCGAAGAACCTTCAATATAGAGCTCTCCACTGCTTTAGAAGACCTGAAAAAAAAAATTGAATTAAAAATTATATTTGAAGAAAAATTGAATCTTCTTGTAGTGTGAGAATCAATATCACCATTCAATTATACATTGAAGCCATATAAATAATAAGTACATGTAGAATATGAAAACAAACATAAGTGCATGCATTTTAAAAAATTCAAAAATTTCCTTACTATATGAATGCAATCATCACAGCTTTGGTTTGATGGGTGATCTTCATTATTGATCACATGAAAATTAATTTTTTGTTTGAACCAAGTGTGTAGATGATATAAAGTAGAAAACCCAACATGAAAAATGAAAGCGCTGGAAAATAAATACATGACAACTATGAAAAGTTAATTTAGAGAATAACATGCAGTTGAGTCACATGAATAGAAGAAGAGAATGAAAGAACCATTAACAATATCATTAATAGAATTCCACTCACCACTCACATAAGCCACGATTATGAGATAAACGTATAATTCTTCTTACTTCACCATCTTGACAAATCTGAGAAAATCCTATCTCCCTTACAAATAGTACTGCAATCAAAGAAAACAAATAGTTGAAACAAATATAAGTGTTGGTAGAATATAAATATTGGAAGAATATAAATCAATTGAAAACTATGCACTAATGAACTGTAATAGGGAAAACATATGTTTCCCATCTCATATTTATTTTATCCATAAACATGTTTTTATGAAACAACAAACAATGAAAATGCATCAATATCCAAAAGTATAACAGACTACAAAATTCATTATGAATGATCATATATAGAGTCCATGAGTAAAAATTCTGAGAAAATCACACTTCAATGAGGTAGCCACTATTTTAGTACCTAATGAAAATTCCAAATCATGAAACTGAAATAGAGAATTTAGTTATCTGGGTAAGGGGGAACACTGAAAATGTATAGAATTCACTGCCCCTATGCTATAACATCCATGAAGAATAAAAAACATACCAAAACCTTCTAAAGTATACGCATCAGCTGCATAAGATACCTGAAAATAGAAAAAGAGTCTGATATGTGCAATGATAATGTTGAAAATGTTACCCTAAAAAATATTATTTTTAATACCCCATTGAATATAAATTGACATACCTAATGTAAATGAAATTTAATTGGGATTCCACACCAGATTTCAAAACCCTCACCTAGTTGCTACCTTTTACCGATGTTAGGCTAGTAAAATGGTTGAGCCACAGGTTTTTACCTATAAGTAATCATAGAAGAAAAACTAAAAAGAATATAATCAACTGTTTTATACAAAATAATAGAATTTTTGATGGAAAATACCAAGATGTGGGAATTTCAGACAGAAGATACAATTGAAACATCACCTGCAAATAATCAATGGTCGCCCCTGAAGGGAAACAGGAAGTCGCCTTGCCCCGATGTTGGGATTGCAGTGTGTATGACGATATAAGCATGTCCAATATGTAAAATACATGTTCCCCTAATCTAAAATACATGATCCGCTACTTTTAAAAAATGATCCACTAATCAAATAAAACACATGATCCACTGCAAAATTCATGATCCACTACCCCAAAAAATGCATGTTCCACTACTCATATAAAAAACATGTTCCGCTGCTCTAAAAAAATATCCAGTAATGAAATAAAATATATAATACAATCCAATGCTCATAGAAAATATAATATCCACTACTATAAAATATGATCCACTAGTCTAATACGTGTCAAGTCACATATAGTATAACTAAATGTAACTAATAACTCAAATAAAATATAATGATCAAATACTCTATAATTTATCACTAATCTTATCTTCAACCACAATATATTGATAGTCCATCATGTCACCAAGTATGCAGGATCAAAACCTTGCATCACCATAGTGGAATGGTTCACTGAATTCTTGTTAATGGCTATAAATATAGTTTTATTGTGTGTTAAATTTGGATGTTAAATGCTTCATGAACAATCATAAAAAAAATTAGGAAAATGAAGCTATTGTTTTACCTAGTACATCTGGATTCAATGGGGCCTGGACCAGAATTCTAGTTTTGGGGATCTGATTCAGGTATCTAAATCGGAAAAAAAATATTGTTAAAAATTTATATAGTTATTTTTGAATCATGTTTTTCAAAGAGGAATAATAAATAATAAATTTGTAATGGTTGTTATTGAAAAAATAGATAATCAAAGAGAAAATAATACATGGTTTAGAACCATTTCTAGGAGGTATTTATGTAACATAATGATATATTTCAATAAATTTATACCGCATAAGTTAGAAAAGGTGACATTAATAGGGATGTAAATAGAATGATTACATCCCAAAAAATCAGCAATGTTAAAGATGTCAACCATGTATTGCATACCATAAGAGTCCTTGTAAGAATAATTATCCCCCTTTCCACTCCTTTCCCCTTGCCTAGGCATGCCAAATTCACCCCTATAATTGGAAGACCCACTTAATCCTAAACTCTGCATCAAATAGTATTAAAATGTTTTGGTAAGAGGATTCATACATTTTATGTTTGGCTTTAAATGTTTTCAAGATATTCATAAATTAAAAAAATGAAAAAAAATTTGAAGAGAGTAAATTTTTACAGAATATATTTCAATAATTACAAAACAAAAAAGTTGTAAAAGGTGAAATTAAAAAGGATGTAAACAGAGTAAATATATCCCAAAAAATAAGCATCATTAAAAAAAATACTAAAAAAGAGGGCTTATTCTGTTTCATGCCTGAATGTATAAGGGGTAAACATACATGTACCTCCTATTTGTAACCTTGTTCATAGTTCATATTACATATCTTCTGAATGGGATAAAATAAGTTCATAGCTATAAAATAGGCCAATTGATGTTAGCCAATTAGTGCATACCATAATAGACCTTGTAAGAATAATTATCCCCCTGCCACTCATTTCCCCTATCCTCGGCATGCCCAATGAACCTCTGTAATTTGAAGACCCACTTAATCCTGAAATTTGAATCAAATAGTATTAAAATGTTTTGGTCAAGGGATTCATCAATTTTATATTTGGCTCTAAATGTTTTCAATAAAGGCATAAAATAGAAAAAATGAAAACATATTTGAAGAGAGTAAAGTTTGAAAGAATGTGGATAAAATAATTCATATCTTATCCCATATTCTTCAACAGGTTGATCATATGGCACATTCATCATAAAATATAACATAACACATGTTTTTATTCCATCAAAGGGTTAAAAATTATTCCCTATACTTATCATGGAAGATTTTAAAAGGGGAAAATTTATTTACACTTGTTCTCAAAAGAAGGAATCATTCCCTAAACCAGAACATGAACTTGCATCAGACCTAAGAGAGAACAATAAACACAACAAAGGAAAAAAAAAAGTAGACCTATACTGGTTTAAATAGTTTTGGTTAGCCTAGAAGAAGAACCTTTATAATTCCTAGATGTTTATTGACTCCCATGATTTAGCCTCTATATATCATATATGCATACGCTAAACAAAAATAAGCATAAAAAAGTTTCATATACTCAATTTTTTAATACAGGTTATAAACAGTGCATTTAAAGTGGATGTTACTGCATATAAAATATTTTTTTGTTTAATAAAATCAATATGTAATGTTCTTGAATTTTATGATATGAAATTATCAAAGAATACCATATATGTAGAAAGAGCTTAATAAAATAAACATATTGGATGTCTGAAATAAAAGAGTTATAAAACAATGTCAAAATAAATATAAGGAACTAAAAAAACAAATGTGTCGATAAATTTTTATGGAATCTAAATGGTATTATCCAAGAATATATATGTATATGTGATTGTATCCAATAAAACTTTTTTTTATAACATGTTTATTATATTGATTGAACTACACATACATGATACATAATATATATATATATATTCAAAAGGTCATAAATTTTTAAATTTTATAAAATCATAACAGAAAAACTACTTGAAATAGAAAATAAATACAATTATTTCAACTATAATAGAAGTAATGTAGTACTGATAGTTGAATTTTTTAAATAATTATTATATATTATTCTTTTACATTCTTTTGTATAGATTATATTCAATGACCCTATAAAATGAAGATCAGGTCATAACAAACTGATAAGTAATGAAAAGAAAGAAATGAGTCAATTAATATTTATGCAATTAATATGGATCAATTGGTAGTGCAATATCATAAATATAGAGGTAATTTAAAATTTATCCAATAAGAAACCACTAAAAATTAAAATGATAGAGAATGTTGAAAATTAAAATAAATCTAAACTAACCTTCAAGTTGTGTAAAAACTCACCCATTTTCACAGACTCTTTGAATAATGAAGCTTCCATAAGAAAACATGTATTGCTGGTCAATATATATGGAAAAAAATTAATTAGACAAATAGTGAAAAAAAATTAATAAAGAGGAAATTTGAGAAAATTACATTTTTTTGGAAGCATCAATTCAAATTTATATTATTTTAGGACAACATAATTGTTCTGGTGATCTTTATATGTAGGTTATTTGAAGAAGATTTTAGTGTTTGAAAACATGTATGTGAAGATGTTGACCGACGATGTCCACGACGGTTGATGGTGAACTATAAAAAATAGTAATGGAATACATTTATAAAAAAACAATGAAAACAATGACTCAAATAACTTAGGCATACATTTATAAAAAACAATGAAAACAACAAGAAATCTACATGATTGAAACTGAAAAAATGGGTATTGAATCAAATAAATTATGCATAACTAAAATGGATCACACATTGATGCAGTGGAGGAAATATATATCAACTATGGAATACAATTTAGACGAAGAAATATTGACAAAGAAAAATAGGTTCAAGCAGTAATCGGTGAATATACTTTGTGAAGGCAAACACGAATTTGGATAAAGATGTAAATTCAGATGTTTATCAGGAGAAATATTTATCTGCCTGTAGGGGAGTCTGATGTAGAGGATGGAGGGAAATATCGAGTGCTTGAGGCTGTGAATGAAATGGATAGCCGGAATGGATTCAATTTTAATCCTGAGTGAAATCCTTGATACTATTGAGGGAATCCCTAGAAGAGTTGAGGGGAATCAGAAGATGGAGGGGGATGTTGATCAGGGATGCAAGAACCCTAGCTCGACTGGAGGTGAAACCTGCGTGGTTGGGGAAACAAATTGAATTAAATATGTTGTGTAAATGTGCAAGAAATCTTGAACCAAAAAAGAAGAGAAACTACACTGGGAATGGAAGAAATTAGCCTGGGGTTTATTCGATGGATGTTTTAGGAGTTTGTGCATGGTGATATTGTGTGGGAATCCATGGAGGGACATAGGGGAACCCATATTTTGTCAAACACAAATACCTAGGACTGTGGGAACCGTAGGTCAACAGGGGATGTTGCGCCAATTGGTGGAGAAACCAAGGAAGCCACATCTGGAAGAGGAACAGAGGGGAAGAAAGGGTTTCAGGAGAAAGAAGATTATAGCTTCACTATGATGGAACCCTAGATCGAGAGGAAAAGATGCGCAAGTAGGAGGTGAACCCAATTGAAATCGTGGGTGGAATAGGGGTGGAGGGACAGAAATGCGGTGGATGACGAGGAAGGAAGAAGCAAAAGAAGAAGAGGGAAATCGCGATGTGAAGGCCGAGCGGGAGCGGGAGTGGGAGGAAGAAATTGAAACCGAAAGGGAGAGGAGGAGGGGCGTGGAGTCATTGAGGCCTGACACGTATGTAAAATAGGATGTGGTTGATTATTAGAATGATAGGTGGTAGATGGAAAGCCAAGATTAGAATATATAGTAGATTAGCTATAATTATTAATAATTAGCTATATAATTAGCTATATAATTAGCTATATAATTAGCTATATAATTACCTATATAATTATTTATATAATTAGGTATATAATAAGATATATAATTAGCTATATAATTAGCTATATAATTAGCTATATAATTATATAAAATTTGATATAATTAGATATAATTAGATATAATTATATCTAATTAGTAATAATTAGTAATAATTAGTAATAATTAGTAATAATTAGACATAATTAGATATAATTAGATATAATTAGATATAATTAGATATAATTAGATATAAATAGATGTAATTAGATATAATTAGATATAATTTGATATATTTAGTATAATTAGATATAATTAGTATAATTAGATATAATTAGTATAATTAGATATAATTAGACATAATTAGATATAATTAGATATAATTAGATATAATTAGATATAATTTGATATAATTTGATATAATTAGTAATAATTAGCAATAATTAGTAATAATTAGTAATAATTAGTAATAATTAGTAATAATAAGTAATAATTAGATATAATTAGATATAATTAGATATAATTAGATATAAATAGATATAATTATATTTAATTAGATATAATTAGATATAATTATATATAATTATATATAATTAGATATAATTAGATATAATTGTCTATGCTTGGTTGATCACATAGAAAGTAGCATTGCAATAGGACAACCTAAGTCTTGCCCTTCTCATCAATAAGAATTATCTCGCATGACCCTTTACATAGACCATTCTTCCTTGAAAATTTCAGCGAAAGATACTGATGTCCGCTCAAATTTTTAAGGAAGAATGATCTATGTAAAGGGAGTGAGATGATTCTTAGAGATGAGAACAAAATTACTTTGGTCGTCCTATTGTAACACTACTTGCGAGGTGATCAACCATGTAAGGACAATTATAGAGTTTACATTGGACACGACTGACACAAAATTTTTATTGTGCATAACCTGACAATTGGCGACCCTTTGAGATTTGAACATGTTAAGAATAGAGCAACGCCTATTGTGAATATTGATAATTTTAATATTTTATAAATTTTTTATTATTTCAATTATATTAATATTGTTTTTTCATAAATATTGATAATATAATTTTTTTTGTTAGTAATAATTAAGTATAATTATAATTAGTAAACGAAAAAAGTTTGGATAATGACGGGAAAATTTGTAATCATCTCTACAATGATGATTACCAAATTTCCTTTCATTATTCAAGCAGTTTCATTTTGCTAAGTATTGCTAAGTATTGTTAAGTATTGCTAAATTAGTAATAATTAGTAATAATCAAGAGCATGAGCAGATGCGTCAGCGGGAGAAGCAGTGGAAGGAGCAGCACGATGAGGAGATGCTTCGATATCATTAGCAGCACGATGAGGAGATGCGTCGATATGAGGAGTGGCAGCAGGAACAGATGGAGTACATGCACCGTCTAACTCATAGTTTATGGATGGAGTTCCTCCACCGTCTCCTCCAGGTCCTCCAGATTATCCATCCCTAGTGATTTTTTTACATGTAACAAACAATTTACTTCGTAGCTTATTGTAATATTAACTATTTACAATTTCTCTTTTTCATATTGGTACGAATATTACATAATTTAATTTTTTTTATTTTTTTTAATATTTTATTACGTATTAGTATTATTTTTAATGTCTGTTTATTTTAATAATAATAATATTAATATTTTATAAATATTTTATATTTTTTGTGAATATTGAGAATTTTAATATTTAAAATTTTAATAATATTAATATTATTTTTTCAAAAATATGTATGTTTTTTTAATAATAATAATAATATTATTATTATATTAATTTGTTATATTATTAATATTAATATTAATATTATATTATTTATATTATTTATATTAATATTAATCATATTATTATTATTTTATGATATTAATATTTCATAATTTTATTATATATATATTTTTATTATTAATATTATAATAATATAATTTTTTTATATTATAAATTATATTATTATTATTATATAATATTATATGATTTATATTAATTATTTTTTTATTTTTTTATTTTTTTCAGTATTTACGAATGGACCCCGTAGGAAATATGTTATTTATTGTCCTATTTGCGATGGTTTGAACGGCCCATCGCAACAACTTATTTGCGACAATCCCATCGCAAATAAGTTTTTATTTACCTATTTGTGACGGAATGAAAGTCTGGTCACAATAGGTTATTTGCGACGACCCGTCGCAAATATCTTTTTTATATATAAATGAAAACAATTTGTGATGGTGAAGTTTCCTATCGCAAAAAATATTACTTGTGACGGGACTGTCGCAAATAATATTTTTTGTTGATTACGTTTTCTACAACAGGATATTTGCGACGAGGGCCCATCGCTAAATCTTATTTGCGATGGGATCCCGTCACAAATAACCCGTCGCAAATACCTTGAATTCTAGTATTGCATGCATGGATCCACCACCATTTATTTCCTACTTTAGCTGAGCCATTACTCTCACAAACTACTCAGTTCCAATCCCTACCATTATGGGCTACATATTCGGATGGATATCATTCTTTCAGTGCCTCTCCTCTTCATCTTCCATGTTTCTTCTCCAGACAACCATTCTGAACAAACATATCTTAAACGAAAAAATATGTAAATCTTTAAATTCTTTAATATTTCAAATTAATCATATAGTAAAAATATTGTACGGTATACTATTAACATCATTTTAACCCTAAAGTTATCTAAACCATCCTTTGATACCAAATATAAGGACCTGGCCTTATTACATTACTTAATCATGAATTAGTCAATAAATAAATTCCTTTCACATTGAGGATCTTTTCAAGTTTAGATCTTTAGAAAATTTGGACCTAATACATTCATAACATTACACATTAATACAGATTAGATACCATAAAAATAGTATTCATTTCTTCAAAAATATAAAACTTTTAAAATATAACATGATTTTCTTTGACAATTCTTCAATCATTTAAATTGGATTCCTTCTTTGTCTTACACATCCTTATAACCTGTGAAAATCATTTAAATACTTTGGATGATCAAAAAAATCTCAGTAAGCAATATAAAAATAAGGAAAGAACATATTAGACCATTATTACTTGTAACATATGAAAACATTTTCAAAAGACATAGTTGTCACCCATATATACTTACTTTGAAAAACATGAGATTTCCACAAGATTTACACAAAACATATAGAACATAAATAGAATCATAAAGTTATATTGGGGAACTACCTACATAATCATGTAACCATCTCATCTACATTATAATTTTTAACCCTCACAGCTACCTTATAATTTGTGTCACCATCGTAGTTAATCTTGGAGTAACCATACGTCCATCCTCAAACTTACACATACCCAATGCATTGGAGGGAGATATAGGTCCTACCCTTAGTCATAAAAAATTCCCAAGAACCCTAAAATAATCATACAACATGAATACTTTCATAAAAACATTGCTTTTAAATTTTTTAAAACAGCATTTTAAAAGAGGATTTTAAAAGAAAATCCCCTTATATAAATCATATAATTGAAGTGATACATAATAGAGTGGATGGAATATGTATATAATATTTAAATACACATAATCCAAAATAATATAATCATAATTAATCACACAAAAAATTTAAATACCACATAAATAATGAAGTAGAAGGTTAATCCAAATAATAGAAATCGGGTTAAGAATTCTCTTATGATAATTTGGTAGCATAACGGCATCGCATAAAATTTCATAAAATATTTTGATGATAGAAAGGGGTTCTCTCATAACTATTTCATAATATAGGAATTAAGGGGGATATGGAATGAAATATCTCAACATAATCCAAAGGAAATTAAAAAGAATAATGTAAAATGAAAGATGGTTGCATCAGAGTGCGCAGAGGAGGCTAGTTTTGGTGGTCGCTGGTGCCGCCCTTCGACGATGGGGTTGACATTGATGTGATGATTGTTGATGGAGGTGATAGAGGTGTTCCAGGCTTTGATGAGTGGGTGATGCGTGTAGTCACATGGCCCAAAGAAAATCATGATGTTCCTTTAGTTTTTTGAATTTTTAAAATTCTCTCATGTGTGGGTAGTTGAATTTGAAGTGGGAAGGGTGTTATGGTGGTTTTCGTGATGGTTTTTAATTTGGATGGATTGTGTGTGGTGGGTTCACACTTACCCTTAATAGTGTATTTTTTAAAATATAAAAAATATGTATTGTGGTGGACATTAAAAAAAATGTAAAATGAAATAAAATAAAGAAAACAAAAGTGGATGTTTACCTCTTGATCTCTTCTCCATGAGATCCTTCTTAAGGCCTTGGTTTTTGGCCTTTTGGTCAAACGAGAAGCTCTAAGACATGGGGAGAAGACATGGGAGGTGTTTTGGGAATAACATAGGTAATTCTCAAGGCTTAAGAGGTGTGGGAGGAATAGGGAAATGAGGATGGTATTTAGAGTGGAGGAGAAGAGGTATTTTACATTATTTTAATCATTACTATAACATGTTTTCTCAAAAATATTAATAGTCTCAATTAATGTTACCCCAAATAGTAATAACGGCATGTTAGTTCGAACCAAGTGGTCTTAAATCACTTATGATTTAATAAATAGTGTATTTAACTGATAATTTGAATATACAGTATTTTACCGTATTTCACTATTCATCAAAATTTCAAGAATTTCGGAAAAATCCCAAAAATTCACTCGTACCATTTTTTGATGTGTAGAATTAAAAAATGAAGTCCATTTTTGGAAAATAACTTTTTAAATATTATAAATTTTATTTTTAAATAAAATCATACTTTATTCAGAAATTAACTATTTTAAAACTATAACTGCTTTTATATCACATTAAAAAATTAACCAAAATGTCACCATCATAAATCCTTAAGAAAATAAAATAATAGTACAATGTACTATTCATTAGAGTCATATTACTATTCATATTAATATTCATAAGGGTGTGTTAATATTAACTAAAACTCAAGTTGGTTTCATTAAACTCCAAATAACTTACTGAACACAAATGTCGATGACCATTTTTTGAAATTAAAAACAAAGTGGGGAAATTATGTTTAAAGAATAGTTATACATATCTGCTTAAAACAAATTTTCATGCATTTCCATTTATTTTTAAAAAACCTTGGGGTGTTACATTATCCCCACCTTGTGAAAATTGCATCCTCACAATTTTATTTACTTTTTAAAAAAGTGAGGGTACCTTTCTCACAAAGTATTTTTAGACTCCCATGTTGCTTCTTTAACCATGTGGTTTCTCCAAAAAAACCTTTACCTGGTGGGTTACCTTATTCTGCAAAAATTGTTCACTTCGATCAAGAATCTGAACTGGTTTCTCTTCATAAGAAAGTTTCTCTTCCAGCTGAACTGCTTCTGGGATCAAGACATGATATTAATCAGGCACATACTTTCTCAACATTGAAACCGAAAAGATATTGTGTACCTGAGAAAAACTCAGAGGCAAAGCTACTCGATATGAAACTGGTCCAAATTTCACCAGGATTTCAAAAGGGTCGATGAACTATAGACTTAGCCTTCCTTTCTTACCAAAATACATCACACTTTTCCAAGGTGATATTTTAAGGAAAACATGGTCACCATCCTTGAAAAAGAAGGTTTTCCTTCTCTTATTTGCATACCATTTCTGCCTACTATGAGATTCCCTCATGTAATGTTAGATCATCTTCACTTTCGCAACCAGTTCCTCTAATAATTCTGGCCCGTTAACTTTCTTTCACCGACTTTATCCCAAAAATCTGGAGTCAAACACCGCTTCCCATACAAAGCCTCAAAAGGATCCATCTGTATACTGTAATGAAAATGTTTATTATAGTAAAACTCAAATAAAGAAATATGTTGATCCAAACTTCCCTAGTAGTCCATTGAACAAGCTTGAAGCATATCCTCCAATGTCTAAATATTTCGTTCTAACTGACCATCTGATTGAGGATGAAAAGTTGTACTGAAATTTAATTTTGTGAAAACAACTTCGGAATTCCCTTCCAGATGTTATAAGTGAACCTGGGATCCCAGTAAAATACAATGGAATGAGGAACTCCATGTAACCTGACAATCTCTTTGAAGTACAGACGAGAAAGATGATCCAAATACTTTGTATCTTGAATAGAATAAAAATGTGAAGATTTTTTCAGCCGGTCAAAAATAACCCATATCGCAGTGTTACCTTAATAAGTCTTAGGTAGTCCCACCAAAAAGTCCATAGATACATTCTCCCATTTCCACTCTGGTACTGGAAAAATGTTGAAGCATCCCCACTGGTAACTTCCACTATGCTTTAACCTATTAACATGCCAAACATTTCATGGTAAAATCAACAATCTCTCTCTTCATTCCATCCCACCAATAATACTCCCAAAGGTCTCTGTACATATTAGTACTTCTAGGATGAACTGAGAATGGAGAACTATTAGCTTCACAAAAAAAATATTTATTTAACTTGGAATCACAAGGCACACACAACCTTTTACCAAATCTTAAAACACAATCTTTATCAAGGTTAAATTCTGGAAACTTACCCATTTTAACCAATTCAACCTTTTTCTGTAGCTCACATTCTTCCGCTTGTGCTTGCTTAATTCTGTCTGATAATGGTGACATCACTAAAACCTGAAACAAAACTGTTACACCAACAAATTCTAAGATGAAATTCATCAAATCATTAATCAAGGGATCATTTTCAAACGTAACATGGTTAATGATGCAGGATGGTTTCAACTCAAGTCATCTACCACTTTTTTTGTTTTTCTCGGATAGTAATTGATTGTACAATCATAATCCTTTATCAGATCAAGCCATATTCTCTGACTCTTGTTATATTCCTTCTGATTGAATATATACTTCAGACTTTTATGGTCAGTATATATTTGACATTTGGCTCTATATAAATGGTTCCTATAATTTTTCAAAGCAAAAAACCATAGCTACCAATTCCAAATCATGTATAGTATAATTTAAATCATGAGGTTTTAGTTGTCTTAAATCATAAGCAATTACATGATAATTCTGCATCAAAACACATCCAAGTCCTTTTAAAGAAGAATCTCTGTAGATTACAAACTCACCATTTTAGGATGTCAAGGATAAAATTGGAGCATTCACCAATATCTTCTTCAGTTCCTGAAAAAGACTTCACATTATTTTGTCCAAATAAATTTAACCCCTTTTCTTGTTAACTTAGTTATTGGGATAGATAACCATGCAACATTTTTAACAAACCATGGTTAATAACCTATAAATCCAATACAACTTTGAATATTTTTAACATTTTTGGGTCTTGGCCATTCATCAACCACTCTTGTTTTAGAAGGATCAACTATTATTCCATTCTTATTTACAATTCTCCCAAAAAAAATTTATTGTAACCAAAAAAGCACACTTTCTGAATTTTCCATATAGTTTCTTTTCCTTTATGGTTTGTAAAACAACCCTTAAATGTTTTTCATGCTGTTATTTACTCTTATAAAATACCATAATTTCCTCAATAAACACAACCACACACTTATCCAAGAACTCATGAAATATTCTATTCATAAGATTCATGAATACAATAGGTGCATTAGTTTACCCAAATGGAATAACAAAAAATTCATAATATTCATATCTAGTATGAAAGGTTGTTTTTGGGATGTAATCCTCATTTACCTTTAGTGGGTGGTAGCTAGATCTCAATTCAATGTTGGAAAAGTACTGTGCTCCCTAGAGTTGATCAAACAAGTCATCGATATGACACAAAGGGTACTTTTTTAATAGTAATGTTATTCAAAGCTCCATAATCAACATAAATTCTCATGGAAGCATCTTTCTTTTTAATGAACAAAACAGGATCACCCCATGGTGAAGTGCTTGGACTAATTAAGCCTTTATCAAGTAAATCATGCAACTAATTTTTCAATTCAAGAAGTTCTATTTGAGCCATACAATATGGGAGTTTTGAAATTGGCTTAGCATCAGGAACTAAGTCAATTGTGAATTTGACTTTCCGATTAGGTATTACACTAGGTAACTCATCAGAAAAAACATAAATGTATTCATTTACCATTGGTACATCATTAATTTTAACAGTTCCCCTGTTTTCAAAAATATTATCAAGATAACTTTCATTTCCATATTTCAACAATTTCCCTGCTTCATGATGTGTTATTAGTTGTATGGGTTCTTTCTTGTATAAAAATTGAAAAAATTTCTAAAAAGAAACTTCTTTAGCTCTACAGTCAATCTTAGTATGATAAATAGAAAGCAAATCCATTCCCAGAATAACATCAAACTCAACTAAGTGAAAAATAACAAGGTTTGCAGGTAAAGTCTTTCCAAATAGCACAATATAAAAATTCTTATAATTATTTTTTGCTATAATATTTCCCCTAGTGTTTTAACAATTAGTTCTAATTTCATTTCTTGAGGTGATATTTCTCATTTTCTAGAAAATTTCTCAGAAACGAAGGAATTTCGAGACCCCGTATCGAACAAAACTTTAGAAAAATCGGAGTAAACAAACAAGGTACCTAATACAACTTCATTGGAAGGCCCTACATCTACTGACATAGTCATAAAGGATCTCACAACACCTTTCTTCTTATAGTCTAGCTTCTTTTCATCATTTGTATATCTCTTTGGGAAGGCAATTCCATAATGACCCACCTCACCGCATTTGAAAAACCTAATAGTCTTCTTATCAGAATTAGTCTTAGGATCATTTTCATTACAATCTAGGGCCATATGTCCAAACTTATCACATCAAAAACACTTCCCAGTTTTCCTAAGACATTCCCAAGGGTGCTTTTTGCCACAGTTTTCACATACTAGAAACTAGATTTTCTTACCATCAGATTTATTTGGTTGATTCTTACCCATCGCTTTCTGTATAGAACTCTTCTTATCCTTAATTCCAAAATTCATGTGATCATCAAAAAAATCCATCTCTACCCTCTCATCACATCAGGCAAGTTTCTCATAACTTGTGAATTCACTGGATGTGAATTCCCTTCGATACCTTAGCTTCATTCCTGAGTAAAAGCGTTTGATTTTTCTATCAATATCCAGAATAAGATTTGGAGAATACCTCGCCAGTCATGTGAAGTTCGCTTCATACACAACCACTAAATATTCCTCCTTCTATTTCAATTCTAGGAATTTCTTCTCCATCCTAAGTTGCACCACCTTAAGAAAATATTTTTCAAGGAAATTAATTTTAAATTCATCCCACTCTACTGTATAAATATCCTCTATATCCCTAATATTTCTTACCATTGACCACCGCTGATCAACTTCACCTTAAAAATGATAAATGGAAAGACTTTTCTTTTGATTTTCTGAACATCCCATAACATCAAATATGTTTTCAAGGGCCTTAATCCATCCTTCAGCCACTACTAGGTCAAAAGATCCATTGAAAGAAGGAGGGTGTCGTCTCATAAAATGTTACACTATTGTCATGTGATTTTGTGGTACCTATGGTCATTCTCTTGCCTTGATACCACCACCATTTATTTCCTACATTATTTGATCCATTGTTGTCACAAACTACTCGGTTCCAATCCCTACCATTTTGGGCTGTAGATTCTGAAGGATATCATTCTATCGGTGCCTCTCCTCTTCAGCTTCCCTATTTCTTTTGTGGACAACAATTATGAACAAAAATTTATTAAACAAAGAAACATGGAAATAATTAAATTCAATAACATTTAAAATTAATCATAGAGTAAATATAATTTATGGTTTTCTATTAACATCATCATAACCCCTAAAGTTATCTCAACCATCAATTGATACCAACTATAAGGACCTGACCTTATTACATTACATAATCATGAATTAGTTAAGAAATAACTTCCTTTTACATTGATTATCTTTTCAAGTTTAGATATTTAAATAATTGGGTCATAATACATTCATATTATTACACATTAATATAGAGTAGATACCATACAAATAGTCTTCATTTCTTCTAAAATTTAAAAAAATTCAATTATAACATGATTTTCATGGACATTTCTTCAATAATTTAACATGGATTCCTTATTTTTCCTAAACATCCTTATAACCTTTGAAAGTCATTTAAAAACTTGGGATGAGCACAAAATGATCGGTAAGGTATATAGAAATGAGGAAAGAACATATTCTTCCATGATTATATGTAAAATATGAAAACATTTTCAAAAGACATTATTGTCACCCATATATACTTACTTTGTGAAACATGAGATTTCCAAAAAATTTCCACCAAACATATAGAACATAAATATAATCATAAAGTTATTTTGGGTCATTACATACATAATCTTATAACTATCTCGGCTACCTTATAATTTATAACCCTCATGGCTACCTTACAATTTGTGTAACCATCATATTTACATGGAGTAACCATTCGGCCAACCTCAAACTAACACATACCCAATGAATTGGAGGGAGATATAGGTATCAACCTTAATCATAATAAATTCCCAAGAAGCATTACATAATCATACAAAATTAATAATTACATAAAAACATTTCATTTGAATTTTGTAAAATGGAATTTTAAAAGAGGATTTTAAAAGATAATCCCCTTAAATAAATCATATAAACTAAGTGAGACTTAATAGATTTGATGTAATATGTATATAGTCTTTAAATACACATAATAAAACATAATATAATCATAATTAAACACACAAACAGTTTAAATACCACATAAATAATTAATTATAAGGTCAACTCAAATAATGGAAATCAGGTTAAGAATTCCCTTAAGAAAATTTGGCAACCTAATGGCGTCGCTTAAAATTTAATAAAATATTTTTATAAGAGAAAAGGTGTATCTCATCATTCCAAAATAATATAGGCAGTAAGGGGTATATGGAATGAAATATCCCAACACAATCCAAATAAAATTAAAAATAATAACATAAAATGAAAGAAAACAAAGAAAACAAAAGAGGATGTTTACATCTTGATCTCATCTCCTTGAGATCCTTTTTAAGGCCTTTGGTTTTGGAATTTCTGTGATACTAGAAGCTCTAGGACATGGGGAAGTGAATTGGGAAATGTATTGGGTAGAAATTTGGTAAGGCTCAAGGCCTGAGAGGTGTGGGAGGAAGAGAGAACTGAGGGTGGAATTTAGAGTGGAGGAGGGGAGGAATTTTAAGTTATTTTAATCATTTTTATTATATATTTTCTCAGGACTATGAATAGCCTCAATTCATGTGACCCCAAATAGTAATAATGTCATGTGAGTTTGAACCATGGGGGATTAAAACACTTATGATGTCATAAATAGTGCATTTAACTGATAATTTGAATATTCGGTATTTTACCGTATTTCACTATTCATCAAAAATTCAAGAATTTCAGAAAAATCCCAAAAAACCACCCTTATCATTTTTCAATGTTTAGAACTAAAATATGAACTCCATTTTTTGAAAATAATTTTTTAAATATTATTAATTTTATTTTTCATTAAAATCATACTTTATTCAAAAATTTGCAATTTTAAAACAATAACTGCTTTTATATCACATTGAAAAATTAACCAAAATTTATTTACCTTAAATCCTTAAGAAAATAAAATAATAGTACAATTTACTATTCATTAGGGTCCTATTACTATTCATAATTGTATGTTACTATTCACCAAAAATAAAGTTGGTTCCACTAGACTCCAAATAACATACTGAACACAAATGTAGATGACCATTTTTTGAAATTAAAAACATAGAAGTTGAAAAATTATGTTTAAAGGGTAGTTATAGATATCTTCTTAAAACAAAGATTCATGCATTTCCATTTATTTTTAGAAAACCTTGGGGTGTTGTAGTTTCACTTTGGGTAATATTCGGTTTGTTCTTCGCATGTGTCTTAATTTGTTATATCTTTGGTCCTTATACCAATAAAATGATTTCCATTATGTAAATCATGATATAAATATCATTTATATTCATTAAAAAATTATTAAAATAATCTATAGAATATATAAGTATGAAAATGGAATACACCATTAATGGAGACGGTAGGCCGTACGTACGGATGAACGTTGTATCTGTTTAATCATCGTATTGAATGAAAGAAAGTAAGTAAATAACATATATGTATATATATGTATATAAAAAATTATTACAATATAATTATTATATCATATATATCATATAATTTTACTAAACCCATCCTTAATACATTCCATGTAGAGTGTGAACAAATCACATCGATTTGAAGAGGTGGTAGTGCACATGTCTACAAATGATGTCATCATATTTATAGATGATGAAAATCATAAAATAATGTTATAAATAAAAATTATAAAATATTAAATTCATTATAAATATAATATATATCATATATAAATATATTTTCCATCATAATTTCCACCGTGATGGCTGTAAAGAAAAAATGGACAATCATCGTTTCGTGAGGCGGTAGTTCACTATAGACGTAAATAGTATGTTCGTTACCCAATAGATGGAAGTTTGTTTAAGTGTAGGTATAACATTTAGAATAAAAACATCTTAGTATATTGAGGATACTTTTTTTGTTTTATAATCATGTAATAAGTATATTTGTGGTGGTGGAGGGAGAAAATAAAAGAAAGGAGCTTAAGGGTGGGTGTTACCTAATAATTGGGTAACTCCTTTTGATTTTCACCAAAGTGCTTCCTTGGAAGGATTAATATAAAAATAGAGGGTTAAAGTTGGAATTTAGATATTTTTATAATCTATTTGGTAAGATATTGTCTGATCCAAAGTGGCATGAGATTTCTGAGTAAGTGGGAGGAGAGGAGGCCATTTTATTGTGGCGGAGGAGTGACACTCTTACAAATTTTGGGAAAGGGAATTCCACCCATGTTTTTCCCATGGTAATTGGATCCTATAATGGAAAACTTTATAACCAAAGGAGTATAGGGTCTAAATATTAATATCCAATGGCTCTTGGAAAAGTTTCTAGGACATTTGGACCCTTACGATTAAGGTTTATCGCCTTATTAAGCTTAATTTTACCTTATTCATTGTAATTAACTTTAACGGAATTTGCAAATATTTTTCGTAAAAAGTTATGTTGACCTTATCATAAATAATAAATTTTTTTGAATCCAAATATGGAATCCATTTTTCCAAATTCCAATCACATAAGTGGAAGAAATTAATTTAAAAAGAATCTTATAGACAGGATGACACTCGAGGTTTTTCAAGTACAAATGATCAAACATTTATATCCAATTTCGTTGTGAAATTAGTTCTCATGTCCTAAATTGGTTTAATTGATAATATTATTACCCAATTAAATTTAAAACCAATTTAAAATATAATTTTACCTTATAAATTAATTATATGAAAAAGTAGTTTTGAATTAAAATTCAGTATTTGTCATTATTCATTAAAAAATGAAACTCTACCGAAAAATACCAAAAAATAATCCTAACCTATGTTTTATGTTTCTATATCAATGATGAAGTTTATTTTTATATATCTAATCTATTAAATTTTCAAAAATTGTATTTAAAATGGGACTACCTTTAAAATGTGGTAAAATTCCTTTTATAAAAATATTGGTTTTTATGCATAAAATTGAATTTATTCTTATTTTATGTTTATAACATATATTGAAAGATTTAAAAAACATTTGATTGAATATATAAAATATATATTACATTAATATAACTCAATAATTGTAATTAATTTATTTTATTAATACAAAACACATTTGGGATCGTAGAAATAAAAATATATCCTTCATATTTAATTGGTTCTTATATTTTTTATTTCTAAATAATTAGTAAACTAGGAATTCATATTATATTTTTTTAGACCATATATTTTCATAATTTAGTTAATAATATTCATACACTCTAATTTAACTGTTATGTTATGTCTTATTATATTAAATAATAATATGTTAATAATATATTATCGTTTGGTAAACCATGGTATTGCGTGTTGCGCATGACATCGAGGAAAGTCATTATTGTGTATAACAAAAGATACCCTTGGTGTTTTGTGTATAGAAATATAAAATTTATGTTGCGTATAGTTCTCGATTATCTTGGTGTTTTGTATAATTAAAGCTACACAAAGTGCTTTAATATAAAATAAACTATTTTCAGTTTTGAATGAAATTAAAAATATCAAAAATATTAAATTAATTGAAAAAATATATTTCACAAAATCTCATATATTTGTGAGAAACTTGAAAAAATATGGTAGTGATGTGAAGATGAATAAATAAATCAGCACACTGTATTTTTTAATGTGAAAAAACCCTCCCATGTGAAGGATTAAAAATTTATAGTGTCATTCCAAAAATATCCACTATGAATCAGAGAATAAAAAGAATCCAAGTAATTACAAAACTTGAATTAAAGAGGAGGGTGCATATGAAACCAGTGTGAAACCTACACCCTGATATGCTTCTTACTTCTCTCTGTAAGACATATTTCCAACTCAATGTATTGAAATATCTATCTCTGACAAAATGTCACCATTCTATCAAAGAAACACCACTAACTTAGATATATTCATTCGAACATGCATCAACCTCACACCATCTTGTAACACCATAAGCATTTTTCTCTCATGATATCTCCATTATTATTTACCTCTAAACATTAACTGGGACATACCTACTGATCACTGATATCAAGAAGACTTTTAATACATAGCCCTAATCATATATTGCAACACTACTACTCTACAACTATAAAATGTTGATGCTCCACACATGATATTGATGACGTGGTTACCACATTACTACTCTCAGTGGACAATATCTTAAACATTATTCCAATTACCTCACAACGAGTACAAGTTAATGGCTCCATCATCGTATTCGTGTCACATGGTCCACTACAAACACGGCAAACCCCTTCCCAGTTCTCTCTTTCCAGCTACATAATTCTAGAAAAGCTTCCAAAAAATGTTATTGTATCCTCTTATATAGACATCAAGTCCATAATCACCAATTAATTCAGTCAACATTAAATTTTCCATCCATTAATATTTATAATTACCTCTCTATTAATGATGGAGAAAATCCTTAATAAATTTTGAGATAAATGGTTCTGTTAATTAGTTCATATCTCTTCAATAAATGTGCTGAATCCAAATAATCTATAATGACATCGCCCATAGACATATCCAAATCATCCTCCATCATGATCTCAAACACTATAATCTTCGCATCGACAAGGTCAAGGTAATCCTCAAAATTTCACGTCTCTCCCTCATCTGGCCTCTCAAAACCTTATCTTCTAAGATTGTCTCACTTGGTTATCGAGCACAAAATGTGTTGGTTGAATCATCCCATTACTCGTCCACTGTTGATATGTCATATATTGGATGAAATAATAATGAAAAATAGTAGCAAAAAATATTTACAAGGTTTGGATGAAGGAAATACTCCTTGTCATATTAGTCATTCCCACAAACATCAATTCCCCATTATAATCTTATTATCAATTTAAATGGTCTCTTGAGTCCATAGGATCATGATAGGTTATATATCCCAATAACCTTCTCTTCCATTAATGGTTACACTCCCTAGCTCTGAAACCTCTTCAACAACTGATTATACCCCCATTTAAAAGATCCATCACTTTATATGTTTATCTAATAGTATAAGGTCTTTTTTATTTAGAGTGATATTCCTTCATGAGCCTATAGGATCTATCTTTTTTACTTACAACTTAAAGATATTCATTAATATACTGGTCTCAAAAATTCCTCCAAATCATGAATGATCTAGTTCTCCATTAGCTTCTTCCAATACCCAGTTCAATCTCCTTCAAAGACTCTTATATTAGGATCACCTTAATTTTTATTCCATGATCATATAAATCCCCCAAAGAATCATGTGTTTCCTTTTTGAAATCCTCTAAAAAATGTTTTCTTTAAACTCGTTCAAAATATCCACATGTATGACAACACCTATCTTTTCTTTGTGGACCTTTAACTTCTGGAATAGAATATTTTCTTATATAATATTTCTCACATTAATAGCATAAATCTCTCATAGGATATTTCACACGTAAGATATTTCTCTTATAAACCTAAATAATCTTACCAGCTAGTTTGCATAAGTGAATTATCTTACGAGTCAGTTCATGTAAGATAAATGACCTTACAAAATATTGAACTTTAGCTCTCAATTATCTTACGAGATGTTCCACATAAGTAAATTATCTTACAAGATATCAATTATATTATGGTATTACATGGATTCTATATATATCATGACATCCAATTCCTTTTCATGAATCCATAACAATACTCTAAGCATCATCATAATCATGATAAACACACTTTGAACCTTTTGAAAATAAATAAAATTCTGACATGGGAACAAAAAACAATTATGATTTAAATAATTACAAGATGAATTACTGATGATAATAATGCATAATTATATCATTTTATAAGTTATGTGGGTTTTCAAAATCAATTTTATTTATCAATCCTCAAATCTATTTAATATATATTAAAATTTAAATGAGATGAATTGTAATGAGTGTAATGATTTTATTATTTTAATAATATAATAGTATTATTATTGAATATGGAATTAGGGGAACCTCCCTTAGTAAAATGACTTCATTATGGTCTGTTTTAAATTTTAATAAATATGGTTTCTTGGAAAAGTAATTTACAAAAAAAAATTATTTTTAATGGGGTGATTTAATGGATGTCGGTTAGGCTTAGAGATATGAATGTTTTAATTCAAATTATATGTATAAATGTTTTTTTAAATAACTCATATAAGAGGCTAAATTAAATTTTTTTGCAAAAGAAACATATAAAATAAATATCAATCTCAATAAAAAATAAGATGTTCAATTTCATTTTTGAGAATGAAAAAAACAATTTCCTATATTGAATAGTGAAATCTGATGGAAAATATTCAATTATTTAAAATAATTTGTATGGAATAAATTTTGTATGAACATATATAAAATCAATATAAATATCAATAACTTAGGGAATCCCAACCTTCCATTATTTTTCAAACTTATTGGCCACTTTTTAATTGAAAAGAATATTCAGTAACTGTTCCAGAATGAGTTTTTCAAAATATATAACTCAAAATCATCTATAAAAGTACTTCTCCAAAAATAATTTTTAACCACACATACTATTTAGTTTTCTCTCAAATATAGACCCAAATATCCTCTCAAACATGTCTCTATCACATTTTTATGCATCCATTCACATGAAGGAGACCCAAATTTATTGGTTCAAAGAAGGTCTATAAGGGAATATTCAACTCCATCATAACTATCCTTTTCTCCATAATTTATTCCATTTATATTATGCCTATACCTGTTCTTAAATATTATTTAACACACCAATATGATATTATTAATATCACTATAAATGAATAAAATTGTATTGAAAAAACATAACTACGTATTCTTACCCATTCATTTGTTAGGGTATGTTCTAAATTAGGAATGTTTAACCACCTACATGAATGATGCTATATGATTTTCATAATTTTGGTCTCGGATGATGATCAAAAACATAAATAATATTAATATATTGTATTAGTTAATTGGTTTTATTATTCTTATGATATTGGAATTGTAATATTAAAATTCAATTCATTTTTAAAATAATAGTTTTATGATTGTATAAATAATTAAAAACAAGGGAATCATTTTCATATATTTTCAAAATATACACATAACATTCCTAAAATCAACATTTAGTTTTTTAAATCATTTAAAAATTATGTTATTCTAGAGATATGTTTTTCAAGAACATGGAATGATAATTGATGTCGTCTCATCAAAAAAATGATGCAACAATCAAAACTACTGACATCTAATAATAAAAATACATTGTGACTAGATAGTATGATATAATTGAATATAATTTATTAATATAAAAGGTAAAAAACATAAATACGGTTTTAAATGATAGGACAATTAATTCAATGGTTATTATATCGGAAATTTTTATGCACTTAGTAATGTCTGTATAAATGCTATGGGTAATTTTCTTTATCTATAGTTTCATATGGATATTTCTCATCCATATATGTTGATTATATTATTTCATGGATGTATTCTATTTCCTTTATTCTATTTAAATTACATTATACTTTTTCTTTCCATTTATTTTGACTTACATATGATGGCTGGAGGGGAATCATTTCCTATCTCCATTTTACATTTTTCACTCAGTATGTTTCTCCCGCATCTTTCTTATATATTCTGTATATGAATTCCTTTATAAGAATTTTTATTCAATGCTATGTCTTTTATGTATTTTTCCTTCCTTTTGAAATCATTTATTCATAATTTATTTATTTATAAAATATATAGAAAATAAAAAAAATATTTATTCTTTATTTTTATACAATTTTTTTTCCTGGAATAATTTTTTCTCTATAGAAATAACTATATATGTTATAATAATTTTATGTTTCTTATGTTTTAATAGAGATATTATTTTTTGGTATCATCCAAATTATTTCTCTAGAAAACATATTTATACCTCATGAAAATTTTTGAACAAAATATCTTATTTTCAAGTATTATTTATATTTTGTCTTTGGATGGATTTATTATTATTTTCTTGTTAATATGACACACATTTTTAAGGATAAAAATAAGTGTTATAAGGTCCATAAATTATATAGGTCTCAAATTCATTGGGTAATATTTTACATAACTTGTGAAGATTATGTTTTGGAACATAGAAATTGAACTTAGTAAACTATGGTATGCTACATGAGTGGTTAGGCTAGTCTATTACGCTATGATGGTCGTGATGGTTATCCTTTATATGTGTTAATGATATCATAAGATTATATATTTGACACATTCTTACACTATGTCATATATTCATGTTATTATTCATGTTTATGATTCCATGGTTTATATTAAAGAAAGTGTGATTTCCTTAGATAATTGTAAGGTGGCATGATTATGTTTTCAAACCTATTTGTCAATATTATTTTCACTCCATTATGATCATCCCTATGATCACCTATGTTTCTCTGATTAATATCTCACATGTTTCCTCATTATCGAGCATTTGAGCATATCCTTTTCATATGTTTCCTTTTTCACTTGGTAATGATGAAGAATATTATGTATGATATGTCATTAAGGGAATCATGTGTAGAAAATATTATAGAATAAATTTGTTATGTATGATGGTATTTTGATGGATATGTATCTAATAATCATTAATGTTAAACCTTTGGTATTTGAGAGTTCGTTTTAATTATCAGGTGAAAAGTATAATTATAAAAAAATTATGTAAAATATATGTATGATTGTAAAGGGACTTCCATTTTTAGATCAATAAATTATCACTTTTTATATTGGAGGATTTTTTGGAAATTTTTGGATGTAACAACCCAAAATTTTGAATAATATATTGTTTCCTAAAAATGTGTGTTATATAATTCTTACGCAAAAAAACTATATCCTTTTATTAATGAAGTGAGTATAATTTAAATGAGGCATTTTGGTTTCGACCGTTATATGACCGTCAGTAAATAAGAATGTTGGAAACAATAATATTTTTTAACGTTATAATTGTTATTGAAAATATAAATAATAGTAGATAACTAATGCAGAAAGAATAATCGAGGGCCTCATCCAGTAGACTCAGTTCATACGAATCCCATCTGTCAGAGCTTGGGAAGGAGGTAGCGTCACTAGAATTTTCACTGGACCAATCCCAAGCTGAGCTTCAATATGTTAAGCATGAATATAATCGCATATGGGATAAGTTCAATTTGGTAGAAATCACTACTCAGGAAATGTTGTACAAGATGCCCCAAGATTCTATCAACATTGCACACCTTACTCTTAGGTATTATACATGTGTTATAAGGGGATATGTAATGAGGCCTTAGTTACTTTGTGTAATCCTTTTGTATAAATAAAATTGTTTTTTATTATTATGGTAAAATAACTATCTTTTATAAAATTCAAATGTCAAAATAAATATAGGATGAATATTTAGTTTTTTCTAAGAAGTTTAATATTATTGATTAGTATAAAAAAAATTATTTTAAAATATTTCATTATACATTAAATAATTAATAATATGAAATGATTTTCAAAAAATAGACATATTCGGCTGTGATGAGAAAGAAATGTAGAGTCTAATAAGATCAACATAATTTTGTGTAAATAGAAAATTATGAATATTAATACTACTCTTATGAAAAGTAATATTACCAGTGGAATAGTAACCTCACTTAAGTAAGAATAAATATAATTTAGGAATCTTGAATGGTAATGTGATATAATAATATAAGTAAACAGTTGTTTTAGAAATTATTAGTTATGTATTGGTATTTTTTCAAGTAAATAGTGATTTTACTTAAAAATTAAATATCTCATATTTAGAAAATTATTTTCATAAAATGGGTTTAACTTTTGAATTCATAACATCAATATTAGGTTAGGGTGAATTTATGAGATTTTTATGAAATGTTTTGTTTTTCAGTGAATAGTAAAAATACAATTTTTGAGTTTTCAGTACGTTTAATTACATCATTAATGATGTAATAATTCTGGCCGACTCATGAGGATTAGAAATCTATATGAGATATCCCAATTTTAAAAAACCTTGGTCAAATACCATGGTCAATCCCATGGTTTTTCAAATACCACTAATGAGGTGTCCCTTGGGAATTAATAAAATATTCCCTCGCTTTTACTATAAATACCAACTCATTCCTTCATTCCTTTAATTAAAAATTCCACCACAATAAATCTCTAGTCATTTTACCTCCCAAGGTTTCCTCAATATCTCAATGTCCCAGTCCTATAGTTTTAGAAGTTACTCTTCAAGGTAAGGGAACCTTTCACCCTCCTCTTTTAGTCAAGACTTCTTTTATGTTATTCCTTTTAATTTCCATTTTCTTATGTTGGGGTATGTTTTTATATATCCTTATTTCTATAAATTTTATTTCCAAATGATTAGAGACCCTTTTCACTCTCATCAAATGATTTTATGAATTTTTAAGTGACGTTGTTAGGCTGCTGAATTTCCGTAAGGGAATTCACGACTTCTCTTTTTTCATTGAAGTTCTCTTTTATGTGTTATATGTTTCAAATTTTCAAATCATGTTATTATATCAATGTTATTATATCCATATATATTATTATTATTCTCTTATGAATGGGTGACCTCTTTCCCCTCTCTTTTTAATGTTTTCTAAAACCATGTTGCATAGCCGTTATGCTGCAGAATTTTCGTCTCAAAATATCTCTCTTGTTTCTCAATAAATTATCTTATTTTTTTTATGTAAATACCCAAAAAAAATTAATTTCTAGGGGTATTCATCAAGAAGTAAAAATGATATATTTGGTTCTGGAATTGACATACATAATACCCTCAGTCCCTTTCCGTGGTTTATGAATGATATAATGATCATGTTTTTAAGTACTTTTTAAAACGTCGCGATTTTGATATAAAACCCATTAATTTTATTATATTTGGGTTATTTATGAAATTATTTATTTTGATATATGTGGATAAAATGAAAATAAATACATATTAAGGGTGATCCATGATATTTATCTAATTCATTGGGTAATGAAATTAATCTCTAGAGATAACAAGTTTTACAATACCTTGGTGAATAACCTTGCCAAATTTTTAAGACACCTTGGGGATAGACCTTGGTGATATGATTATGAATGTCTAAATTAAATGTTTTAGCCGCATTTTCAATTTATGTTTCAAGTTATTATTATTATGGTATTCCACTTTATCATTCCTTTAGGATATTCCCCCTGTTCTTATTGATATCACTCAAGTTCACATGCAAACTATTTCACTAGTTTTTCTTATTGTTCCTTCTACTCACTGTTTCATGTAGTGTATGTCTACAGGTTATTAGATGTAGTAATTATATTGAGGATGAACATTTTATGAATCCTTACTAGAGTATTAAAAAAATATGTGTTTTCATGTATTATGTTCCTTATTTCCAAGGCACTGGACTTTAAAGATCCTCTGTTTGTAAGATGTAAAGAAAATTTATGTAATAAAAAGGCGGGATGTCATAGTTGGTATCAAAGGATAGTTTATCTATTGGTAAAAAATTGGATATGAAAAAATTAGGAATAACCCTATAGAAAATTTTAAATATAAGAAAACTTACTGGTATTTTGGTAAAATATAATGTAAGTGATTTTTGAACAAATAAATCCTTATCTATATACAAACAAGTGGATGTGGATCTGACACAGATGTATCTAGGGGTAAAACCCAAAAAACCACTTTGAGATAAACTTGAATGAGAAATGGTGCACGACAATAGGTCGTGTTGTACTCCTGGATTGTCACTCATGGGGGATATGTTTGGTTAATCACAAGATTTTTATGAATCATTATGAAATATTTATAGAGAAATGTAATTGTTGTTAAAGAATAATATTTCTAAGGTCGATGTTTTAAGACATAAAAATACTATATATATAAAAGATTCATAAATGAAATAAGTTTCTAACTAAGGTTTTATTCTTTTATAAAATGGTGGGAAATAGGAGGAACTGTGCTAATGGTTACCACAAGGGACCATGCATTGATGGCCCTCTAATGAAATCCGGAATGAAAACTTTTATGAGAATGATGAACCAAATGACTCAGATTATGAAAAATAACTTGAATCAAGCTGAGAGGTCGATTTCACCATTAAGGGAACAACTTTCTGTTGAGTTTTTTATACATCAATGACCACCAATGTTTAGTGTATCTACTTACCCATTGATTTATGAACAGTGGTAAGATCTATTGAAAATATCTTTTTTGTGCTCCATCGTTCAGAATAAGAGAAGGTCACCCTAGTTGTTTTCTACTTAGAGGGAGAAGATGATCAGTGGTTGGAATTAATTAAAAACATTAGTGTAAGAGTGGAGATAGAATTTATGGATAGGGAAGAGTTTATAGAGATCTTATTCAATAATTATTTCCCTCATTCTATGAGAACAAAAATGGATAAGGAGTTTCTCGTGCTGTAGCAAAAGAAGAATGAATTTGTTAGAAGCTATGATATAAACTTTACATGACTTTACCATTACACCTTAAGATTTTTTATGGGTCCTAATGGGAAGTTTTATAGATTCTTTGGTGGTATTAGTCCTCATCTACATAATAATCTATCCAACCAAGACTATGATAGCTATGAGGAGTTCATACGAAGTGATATGAAAGTTTAACAGGAGTTTAGTGAGATGCAGTGGTCTCAAAAATCCAATGTAAAGAAGATATCAGTAGATCCAATCTTAGGGGGGAGCGTTGATCAGGGATGAGGAGGCAAGAAAGTTCAGAATCCCACATGTAATAAGTGTGGGAAGAAGCATTCAGGGAACTACCTACTTGAGAGTGGGAAGCTCTAAAAGTGTAGAAGAGATGGCCATATCACTTGGAATTGTTGTAGTGAGGTGAAGCCTCAACTTCCAAACACTAACAATAAGGGGAATATGGTGCTTTCCCTACCTGACGTCCAATGGTTCAATTATGAGTATCTTGGTCACTTTGCTAATCAGTGTCCAAATCCAAGGGAAGTGGAGGGGAATCACCATCAGCCTCAACATAGGCCAAGGGAGAAATGTCGTGCTTTTTCTATCACTACAGCTAAAGTTGAAGTGCCAAATGATGTGGTGTCAGGTACTCTTATTGTTCTCTCAATGTTAGAGAGCACTTTTTTTGATCCTAGTTATATTCATTCCTTTCTTTCCTCTAATTTTGTAAAGAATATAGAATCAAACCCTGAAATACTAACAGTATAGTTATTATTCAAGACTCCTAGTGGGATTATCCAAGCATCAACAGTGTTTAGAAACTCTAGTATTTACTTTAGAGAGCAAAATCTTATTGCAAATACAGTAGTCATTCCCATGTTGGAATTTGACAATATAATAGGGATGTACTGGATCTCAAATTATAATTCTAAGATCAAGTGTAGAAGCAAAGAAATATCATTAGTCTTGATTGGAAGACCTACATTTATCTTCCAAGGAGAGATATCTCAACATGATTTTTTTCTCAAAGCACGTCCTATCATCTTCGTTATAGAGTTGATCATTGAGGATGAAGAAGTAAATGATAGTTTATGAATAAATAATTTCTCAATCATTCAATAATACCTTGACATATTTCCTAAAGAGTTACCTAGAACTCTCCCAGAAAGAGAGGTAGATTTATCTATTGAACTCATCCCCAGATCTCATCTGATATCAAAGACCCCATATAGGATGGAAAATGTGGAGCTGGAGGAATTGAAGAAACAACTCCAATATCTTTTGAATAAAGGGTTTATCTAAATGAGTGTGTCTCCTTGGGGCACTTGTTCTCTTTGTGAAGATTGATGGATCAATGCAGTTAAACAATGATTATAGAGAACTGAATGGGATCATAGTGAAGAACAGATACCCTCTTCTAAGAATTTAGGGCTTATTTGACGAGCTTCATGGGGATTAATTCTTCTCTAAGACTGATCTATGATCTGGTTATCATTAATTGAGGGTTAAGAAATAATATATTCCAAAAATTTCCTTTCTATCAAGATATAGTCATTAGGGGTTTTTTGTTATACCCTTCGACTTGACTAATACTCATACTATTTTTATGGATTTCATTAGTAGAATCTTTAAGTATGACCTTGATAAATTTGTGGTAGTTTATATTGATGATGTTATGATATATTCCAAATTTCATGAGGAGAACGAGGATCATCTAAGGGTTATTTTTCAAACTATATGGAAGGAGAGGATTTTTGGAAATTTTAGAAAATGTGAATTTTGGTTACAACAAGTTGATTTATTAGGACACATTATAACCAATGAAGGAATCACATTTGAACCTATAAAGACAAAGGTTGTATAAGAGTGGCCTTAGCCTACAACAATAATTGAGATTCGTTGTTTCCTTTGATTAGAGGGATATTATAAGTGGCTTGTGAAAAAAAATCACAAATTTCTAATACACTAACGATGTTAACTCGAAAAGGGGTTAAGTTCATCTAGAAAAAGGAGTGTGAGGAATGCTTCCAAGAGTTGAAGAAGATATTGGTTACTGCACCTGTGTTAACTCTTACCTCAAGCGGAGAAGGATTCATTATTTTTAGCGATTCTTATCTAAAAGGGTTTGAGTGAATACTCATGAAAAATGGAAAGGTTATTGCTTATGCATATTGACATTTGAAGATTCATGAGCAGGACTGTCCTACACATGATCTTGAGATGGATGCAAGTTATTGTTTTTTTGAAGATATATAGGCACTATCTTTATGGGGATAAATGTGATATATATATAGACCATTAAAGTTTGAAGTATATTTTCACACAAAAGGAATTAAACATGAGACAAAGGATATGGTTGGAACTTATTCAAGACTATGATTATCCAATTCATTTTCATTTCGAAAGAGAAAACAAATTTGTTGATGCATTAAGTAGGAAAACCCCTATTGTACTGTCCACAATGAGGATTCAAATAGATCCCTTAATCAAAGACCTAGTGAAACTGGACATGGGAATCATAAGGGAAGGTACATCATCAACCCTATCCCAAAAGATTTCTTAGACATCATTACTTGAGAAGATCAATAACACTCTGAAAATAAGATCATATGTTAAAAAATAAGTTTGAGCCTATGAAGGATGGGAAGTTACTTGAGTTCAATATTGATTAAGAAGGTGTACTAAAATTTTATACAAGACTATGTGTTCCATCTATTCTATAAATAAAGGATCTAATGGATGAATCTCATAGATCTAAATTCTCTATACATACTATAAGTACAAAAAAGTATAGAGACCTTCATGATAATTATTGGAGGGATAACATGAAAAGAAGATTTCCAACTAAACTACAAGGTGCCTGGTTTGTTAGAAAGTGAAGGAAGTGTGAAAACTTCCTAAAGGGGTATTACAACCACTAAACATACCAGCATGGAAGTGGGATAATATCACTATGGACTTTGTCACTGGTCTCCTAAGAACATCCAAAGGAAATAATGTGATATGGGTTATAGTGGACCATCTCACCAAGACTTCCCATTTTATCTCTATTCTGGATGATTTATCTCTTGATAAACTTTCTAGGATTTACATGAAAGAAGTGGTAAGGATATTTGTAGTTCCACTTTCTATTGTATCTGATCATGATCTAAGGTTCACATCAAAGTTCTGGAGAATTCTTTAACATGCTCTGTGTACCGAATGTAATTTCAGTACGGCCTATCATCCCCAAACTGATGTCTAATCTAAAATGAATATTCAAAAACTTGAGGACATACTGAGAACATGATCAATGGATGTTAAATGTGGATGGGATCAACAAGTCCCATTAGTAGAGTTCTCTTACAACAATATCTTACATTTGATAATTAAAATGTCACCCTATGAAGCTCTATATGGGAAGCAATGTATAATTCCTACATGTTGGGATGATGTGGTGAGGGAAAGATTCATGGGCCTGATCTTGTGAAAGAGATGATAGAAAGGGTTCATGCCATCAAGTAACACATTAAGGCTACTCAGATTCATCAAAAGAGCTATTCCAAAAACCGTTGAAGGGAGATGGATTTTGATGTTCGTGACAAATTCTTTCATCGAATTTCACCTTGGAAGAGATTCAAGAGGTTTGTAAAGAAAGGTAAGCTCAGCCCAAGGTACATTGTCCCCTATGAAATCCATGATCGTGTAGAAGTAGTGGCCTATCGACTTGAACTTCCTCCAAAAGCACAAGTTCATGATGTTTTCCACATATCCATCTTGAGGAAGCACATACCTGACCCTTCACATGTACTAAATCTAGACGTGGTACTATCGGAACACAACCTCTCTTTGGGGGAGCATCCGGTGGAGATCATGGATTTTAGAGACAATGTTCTTTTCAAACAAGAATACCCAACTCATTAAATTGTTTGGATGTACAAGAAATATAAAGAAGAAATGTGGGAACCTAAGGAAACAATGAGGCAGAAGCACCCACACCTTTTCGACTAAGGGTGCGAGTTCAAATTTCAGGGACAAAATTTCTTAAGGGGGGATAATGTAACAACATGAACTTTTGAATAATCTTTTGTTTCCTAAAAATGTGTGTTATATAATTCTTACACAATAAAAATACATCCTTTTATTAATGATGTGAGTATAATTGAAATGTGACCTTTTGGTTTTGACCGTTACATGAACATTGGTCAATAAGACCGTTGGAAACAATAATAATTTTAAACATTATAATTTTTGTTTAAAATTGAAATAATAGTGGATAAATAATGTAGAAAGAAGAGTTGATGGCCTCATACAGTATAATCGGGCCATACAAATCCTATCGGTTAGGGCATGGGAAGGAGGTAGTGTCATTGTGATTTTCTCTACACCAAGCCCAAGCCGAGCTTCAACATGTTACGATTGAACGTAATCACTAATGGGAGAAATTCAAGTTGGAAGAAATCACCACTCAGGCATTGTTTTCTAAGCCACCCCAAGATTCTATCAACATTGCACACCTTACTATTATGTCCTGTGCAGGTGTTATAAGGAGTTATGTAATGAGGCCTTAGTTTCTTTCTGTAATCCATTTGTATAAATAGAATTATTATTTTTTATTATGTTAAAATAACCATCTTTTTTGAATTTCAAATTTAAAAATAAATATAGGATGAATTTTTAGTTTTATCTAAGTTTCATATTATTTATGAATATTGAAAAAGAAGAGTATTTTAAAATATTTTTTTATACTTTAAATAAATAATAATGTGAAATGATTCTCAAATAATGGACATATACAGTTGTGATCAGTAAGAAATTTAGAGTCTGATAAGATCAACATAATTTTTGGTGAATAGTAAATTAAGAATAGTAATATTATCCTCATGAACATTAATATGACCAATGGAATAGTATCTTCACTTAAGTAAGTATAAATATAATTTAGGCATCTTGAATGGTAATGTGATATAATTGTATAAGTAAATAACTATTTTAGAAATGATTAGTTTAGTATTGGTATTTTTTTAGATAAATAGTGATTTTACTTAAAAATTAAATATCCCATAATTAGAATATTATTTTCATAAAATGGATTTAATTTTTGAATTCATAAATTCTATATTAGGTTATGGTAAATTTATGATATTTTTATAAAATGTTTTGTTTTTCGGTGGAAAGAAAAAATACAGTTTTTTAGTTTTCGTTACGTTTAATGACATCATTAATGATGTAATAATGATATAATAATTTTGGTAGACTCTTGAAGATTAAAATATTATATTTAGTGTCCCAAGTGGCCAAGACCATGGGAAAATATCACGGTAAAGCCCAAGGTATTTCGAATACCACTAATGAAGTGTCCCTTGTAAATTAATAAAATATTCCCTCACTTTTGCTATAAACACAAAATAATTCCTTCATTCCTTTCATTACAAGTTCAACCTCAATGAATCTATAGTCTTTTTACCTCCCAATGAGTCCTCCCATGGTTCCATCATGCTCCCAAAGTCCTGATCCTTGAGTTTTAGAAGTTACTCTTTAAGGTAAGGGAACATTTCACCCTCCTCTTTTAGTCAAGGCTTCTTTTATGTTATGTCTTTTAATTTCTATTTTATTATGTTAGGGTATGTTCTTATATATAATTATTGTTTTCAATTTTATATCCAAATGATTATAGACCCTTTTCAATCAAATAAAATGATTTTATGAATTTTTAAGTGATGTCTTTAAGCTGCCGAATTGCCATAAGGGAATTCACAACTTCTCTTTTTTATTTCATGTTCTATTTTATTGGTATATGTTTCAAACTTCCATAACATGTTCTTATCTCCATGTTATTATATCCCTATACTGTATTATGATTCTATTATAAATGGGTGAACTATGACCCCTCTATTTTTAATGTTTTCTAAAACCATGTTGCATAGTCGTTATGCTGTAGAATTTTCCTCTCAAAATCTCTCTCTTTTTTCTCAAGAAATTCTCTTATTTTCTTTATGTAAATACCCAAACCTATTTCATTTCAAGGGTTATTAATAAACACATAAAAATGATATATTTGGTTCTATAAATGACATACATAAAGCCCTCATTCCATTTTTGTGGGTTATTAATGATATAATGATCACCTTTTTAAGCAATTGTTAAAACATCAGGATTTTGATATGAAACACATTTCTTTAATTATCTTTGAGTTATTTATGAAATGTATAATTATGATCTATGTGGCTCACATGAAAATAAATACATATTAAGGGTGTTCCCTGATAGTGCTCCAGTAAATTGCGTAAAGAAATTAATCTCTAGAGATAATAAGTTTTACGATACCTAGGTGAATAACCTTGGTAAATTTTAAAGACACCTTGTGGATGGACCTTTTTTATATGATCATGAATATGTAAATTAAATGTTGTATCCACATTTTAAAGTTATGCTTCGAGTTATTATTATTATGTGCCTATTTATCATTTCATTATGATATTCCCCATGTTCTTATTGATATCGCTCAAGTTCACATAAAAACTATTTCACTTGTGTTCCTTACTAGGCCTTCCGCTCACCCTTTCCTGTGGTGTATGTCTCCAGGTTATGAGATGCAGTAATTTTACATTGGATGAACATTTCAAAAATCATTTCAAGAGGATTAAAATAAAGTTATGTGTTTTTATGTATTATGTACCCTATTTCAAAGAAACTAGACTTTAAAGATCCTCTGTTTGTAAAATATAATGAAAAGTTATTTAATAAAAAGGTGGGATGTCATATTGGAGGGATGCATGTATTTCCATAGATGGGATTTCGACAAGGATAAATGTGTTGCATTGTGGATATATGTGTTGTTTCATGATTAGAAGGTTGGGATGTCACTACGGGAAAAGGGGTATTTGCGACGGGGAAGGGTCCCATCGCAAATAGTCCATCGGGAGGCACTCATTGCGATGGGACCTTGTTCCGGTCAGAAATAACTAATTATTTGTGATGGTAATAGATATCTCGTCGCAAAAGGTTTGGCACGCCAAACGCGCCAAACTGTGGGAAGGTTATTTATGACAGGTGTAACCTCCCGTTGAAAAAAATTATCTGTGGTTTTTAGTATTTACTATGGGATTTACCTCTCGTCGCAAATACTATGTCGAAAGGTAGGTATTTGTGGCGTGTCTTATTGCAACTATATTTTTAATCACTACTCCTAATTAATAGGGGGTTGGCATTTGCGATGGGAATCCTATTGAAAATAATCTAACCTATAAATACCCTTATCTAATTTTTTCATTTTCACAACTCTCTCAACTTCTCTCTCCCTCCCTACTCTCATATTTATCTCCTAAATTTTTTCAAAGTTTGAAATTTTACATCGATGGAATTTTTAAGCATCACATCATACGAATGATTAAGTTTTGAGGTATTTATCATCAATTTTTATTTTTAGTTATTTATTTTTATTTTATATTAGTTACTATTATTGTTAATTAGAGGTAATTAAATTAAATTAGAATTTGATAGTTTTATCTTGCATTATTTATTTTTATAAATATGTTCTTTCATTATGATTTAAATTTTTTTTATATAAAAGTAAAAAGTATTAATTTGGAATAACTTGGTCAACTATCATTAATTAAAAATAATCACATGTAATTAGTAGTAATTAATATTAATTAGTATTTATTAGTATTTATTAGTATTAAATTTTAATAAATTGTAATAAATAATAATAAACTGTAATAAATTGTAATAAATTGTAATAATTAAAAACAATTTGTAATAATTAGCAGTAATTTGGAATAATTAGTCGTAATAAGTAATAATTAATAATAATTAAAAGCAATTAGTAATAATTAACGGTAATTAGTAAAAATTGCCGCTAATTAGCAAAAATTTACAGTAATTAATAATAAATAGTAATAATTAGTAATAATTAGCATTCAATAGTAACAAATAGTAATAATTAGCGGTAATTACTAGTAATTAATAATAATTAGTGGTAAATGGGGATAATTAGGATTAATTAGCAATAAATAGTAATATATATTAATAAATAGTAATAAAAAGTAATAAATAGTTATAAATAGTTATAATTCATAATAATTAGCTGTAATTAGTAATAAATAATAATTATTATTGGTAAATAGTAACAATTAATAGTAATTTGTAATAAATAGGAATAAATATTAATAAATATAAATAAATATAAATAAATATTAATACATAGTAATAAAACGTAATAAATAGTAATAAATAGTAATAATTTGTTGTAATTAGTAATAATTAATAATAATTCACGGTAAATGGTATTAATTAATAATAATTTGTGTTAAATAGTAATAATTAATAGTAATTATCTGTAATTAGTAATAAATGGTAATAAATATTTATAAATATTTATAAATTGTAGTAATTATTATTAATTAATAACAATTAGCAGTAAATAGTATTAATTAATAAAAAATAGTAGTAAATAGTAATAATTTGTAGTAATTAGCCATAAATAGTAATAAATAGTTATAAATACTAAAAAATAGTAATAAATAGTAATAAAATGTTACAAATAGTAATAAATAGTACTAAATAGCAATAAATAGCAACAAATAACAATAAATAGCACTAATTAGTAATAATTAGTAATAATTAGTAATAATTAGAAAGAATTAGGTATAATTATTAATAATTAAGAATTTTTAGGAATATATAGGAATATATAAAAATTAATATTAATAATTAGGAATATATAGGAATAAATATCAGTATATAGGATTAAATAGTAACATTTAGTTTTAATATGTAATAATTATTAATAATTAGTGTTAAATAGTAATAAATGGTAATAATTATTAATAATTAGTAATAATTAGTAATAATTAGTACTAATTAGTAACAATTAGTTCAACCCCCGAGTGTTACAATGTTTTTATTTTATTTTATTTTATTTTATTAAAGAGTGGGATTGAACTCTGGCGGTTCGCGGACCCAAAAATTAAATCTTTATAGAGTTTTAAAAATATATTTTTATTTTATTTTTATTTTTCTTTATTTTTTTTCTTATTTCTTTTTCCCTTTTTTTGTTCCCCTCTTATTCTTCCTCTAGGTGCATCGCGCGAAACAGCTACCCTCCCTCTCCCCCTCTTCGTTCGATGAAACTTCTATGTTTCTCCACAGATCACGTTTGATTCTTTGAGGTAAGTTTCTATGCCCTTATCTTCTTCTTTGCTTTGGACGGTTTCCCCTCATCGTCACCCAGTTTCATTCAGCCAAACCCTAGATCTCAGGTTAATCCAATCTTTTTGGTTTCTTTTGTCACGACCCGTCCTTAGGGCCCGTGCCGTGACTACCCCAAGCCCGCCTTCCATAGTCCAGGGGCTGGCGACTAGCACCAAGGCGTAAATCCCAGTAAAAAGGGAAGACATTGCCTTTGTAAAGTAAACAAGCACCACAGAGTAAGAAAGCGGAAAAGTAAACACTAAGTAAAAGATGGTACAACAGTAAGTGCGGAAAAGTAAAGGGGGCCAGAAATACAAGCCCAACTGTAAAGTACAACTGAAAGGGGAAAAATCAACTGAAAGGTAAAGCCGCATCGTCGAGCCATCCACTGGAAGTCCCACCTGAAGGGTGAGTACAGAAAGCCTCCACTACTCCTCGGGTCTAGCCTACCGCTCCGAGTACACCTCGCCCAGTGGTCCACCTCCAGGTACCATCCTGCTCCGCAAACCTCCACCACGATCAGCGTTGTCCGTCGTCTACAACCAACACAACGTAGTGCGGGCATAGCCCGTGCAGGGGTGAGTATAAGCTACTCAGTAGGCACCCCGAGACCCCCGAAGGTCTTCGAAAATCCACAAAGGATAAACCACAAAGGAAAGATACAATCACGAAGTAACATCTAACACTGCTTAGGTATATGCCCATACATATACCTAAGTCATCAATTCTCGCTCGACTCCAACATCCGAGATCAAGTACAACCCATTCCACACAGGAAAGCAAAACGTGAAATCCACACAGGATAGCTCAACACAATCCACAAAGGAAAGTAAGATGTAAATCCACACAGGATAGCACAACACAATCCACAAAGGAAAGTAAAACAGAGTTTCATCTCACACAGGTATACTTCTTCAAATGACGATAGAGATGATCACTGATCCATCTAAGTCGTCGGACCCACAAAGGATCGATAGGTACTAACCCCCGCAAATGACCCACAAAGGATCTGACCCACAAAGGATCGATAGGTAACTAACCCCCACAAAGACCCACACAGGATCGGGCCCACACAGGACCTGTAGGCGCTGGCCCACACAGGACCGCTGAGCGCTGACCTACACAGGATCGGACCCACACAGGATCGGTATCACTGACCCACAAAGGATCACTGAGTGTTGTAGTCGTCGCCGTTGAATCCACTGAGCATCTCTGCACAGTCGTCGCCGTCACAGTAGCAGTCGCAGCCAGCTCTAGGGTTCCCGCACACAACAAGCTCGTTCGGGAGGGTCCGCTCCATGAGCCGAGAGGCTGATACATCAACTGACACATAGTCTAGAGTTGATGTATCCAAAAGTTCCGTATTGTCAACAGGAACTAAATGTCGTAGATGGCGCGTCAATAGGACGCCCAGTCTGAGAGTTATTGGCTTTTTCGTCTGAGGGGCCCGGTTGGTTTTTAAGGAAAAACCAACCCGACCGTACTCCACCTACGTCCAAACCTCGGGCGGAGTATGCCAAAATATCTATCTCACTTAGAGGAAAACAACAAAGTCGACTATATGTTGATCGGACGTCCGTAGCTCAAGATATGAGCGTTTCCGCTCCGAGGGCCCGGTTGGTTTCGTGAACGAATCTACCCGGCCAAACCCAACGTTTTTCCAAAACCTTGAGTGCAATATACCGAAACGACCGTCTCGATCCAAGGATCGCATCGCTGCTGACGGCGCATCGTTCGGAGGCCCGTAGCTCATGTTACGGGCAATAGACCGAAAATGGTCCGAAGACGGGGGGTCTGGGCCCGGACCGACCCGGCCCAACCCCCCCTGGGTCGGCCCGAACTGGGTAGACCCGACCCGGGTCCGGGTCGGACTCGGTTCGGTGCGGCCCGGTCCGGCCAGGGCGCGACCCGGCCGGTCGGGCCGGCCCGGCTCGGCTCGGCCGAGCGGCCGAGCGTGACAGCCGCGGGGCGCTGCCCCCGCGGGATGGAAGAGTCGCGGCCCCGCGTGGGGTCGCGCTGGAGTCAACGAACGCGGCTATGCCGCGTCCCGTGCATGAGAGCCGGACCCGCGCTGTCGCGGGTCCACTGGCCGCCCCCGCCGCGGCTGAAGCCGCGGCGGCCCTGTCCGGTGACCCGCGCCGCCGGAGGCTTCTACGGGCCACCGGAGTTGCTCCGGTGGTCCATTTTCCTTCCCGTCTGCGCCGAAGCTCCTCCTGGGTCCCGTTCTTTACTGAGGAAACAACAGATCGTCTCTGCGGCATGTTTCGTCATCGCCCGCCAAATCCGTACAACAACGAAGAACTGCGGAGCGTTGTCGGGCCGTGTTTGTTTGGCTCACACCCTCCGCGTTAGATGATAACAGTCGGGAGAATTAATCAAACGTAGAAAACATGGCAAATAACAATTTTAATAAATTAAAATTGTTCTTATAAACCGGGTTCGTTGTTTTGAATGGAAACATTCACGGAGTAAAACCATTCCCAAAAACCCCTACCTCGTCAAGTCGCACGCGCTTTCTTCGCGGAATTGTTCGTCGCGGAAGGAGGGAATCGTCGCGTCGTCGCGGTATTCGGCGTTGCGTCGACGCACTATGAGGACCAAGAAACAACAGATTTATTTTTAATAATTAAATCCATATTGAAGTTAAAATCCACAAAGGAATTTAAAGAACTGCAATCTCTCACCTCAACGGATGATCAAAGATTTTGTCGCGGAGGAAGGAACGTCGCAGAAGAACGTCGCGGAAGAGGAAATGTCGACGTCGTGGCACACGGCGTCGTGTCGTCGATTTCTGCAGGTTCGACGTCCTTCGTCAGAGGCCGGCGTTCTTCGCGTTCTTCGCGTTCTTCGCGTTCTTCGCGTTCTTCACGTTCTTCGCGTTCTTCGCGAAGGAGGATGAAGAACTTGAGGTTTGTCAAATCCTCTCAACGAACAACACTTAAGGAGAAAAAGCGTTGGTCTTATTTTATTAACATGCCAACAAACGAAAAAGAGATAAGTAACGACCCATTAATTCATAGAATTAATTCAACGAAGAAAACCACCCAATTAAATGGTGCGTTAAAAAATTTAGGAAAACGCGTCAGTTGACTTTCATAATGATGGGTTTTCGCGGGTGCGTTACTTAGCGGAAAAGAAACGGTGGGGCTCGTGCGGGCCCCACCTCACAAATATCCTACCAAGAGGGTAGGATATTTTTGGATAGCACCCTATCCGCATCAACTCAGCTTAAGCAACTTTAAGTGGCTTCAAGTGGCTTCCAAGTGGCTTAAGTGAAATAAAATAAAGTTTGTGGAACAATTTATTTTATTTCTTAACTTTAAGCCCAAAAATTAAAAAACCACACCCGAGCAAACGCAACTCCGGAAGAGGCGTTTCTAAGCAATTACTGGCGCTGCGATTCCATCGGTGCCCTCAGAATTCGATTCCGAGCACCGGTTCAAATGTTAGAAAAACCCGCTCGTCCGTTCACTAAACATACCCTAGCCAAACTTCGGAAAATGATTCCGGGCACACCGATCCTCGGAATCAGGTGCCGTCAGAAACTGCGTTCTTGTAAAATGCCAAAGAAAATTAAGAGAAAAAAATTCATTGAAATTTACGGGTCTTTACATCACTCCCACCTCAGGGCTTTACGTCCCCGTAAAGATACATCATAAACTATGGAAAAAAATGTGGGTACTGAGCACACATCTGAGCCTCCCGCTCCCAAGTGCTCTCCTGGAGGTTCCCATGCTGCCATCTGATGCGCACTAGAGGGATCGACCGTCCACGCAGGACCCACACCTGTCGATCCACGATCTCCACCGGGACCTACGTAAAAGTCGCCCCACCATCCACGTCTAGCTCCCCATGGTCAATGATGTGCGTCTGGTCGTGCACATATCTCCTCAACTGGGATACGTGGAAGATGTCGTGCACCCGGTGCAGCTGAGGTGGTAGAGCCAGGCGATAAGCCACCTCGCCAATCCTGCTGATGACCTGGAATGGTCCGATGAAGCGTGGAGACAACTTGCCGCCTCGGACAAATCTCTGTAATCCACGACGAGGTGAGACACGCAAAAAGACGTGGTCACCATCCTCAAACTCTAGTGGCCTCCGCCTCCTGTCAGCATAAGAATTCTGCCGGCTCTGAGTTGTCCTCATCCGCTCCTGGATGACCTGGACCTTCTCTGTCGTGTCCCGGACCATCTCTGGTCCCACAAGTGCTGATTCCCCAGGGTTTGTCCAGCACAAAGTAGATCTGCAAGGTCTTCCATACAACGCCTCGTATGGTGTCATCCCGATGGTGGAGTGGTATATGTTGTTGTACACGAACTCCACCAAGGGTAGATGGTCCTCCAAGCTGCGACCAAAGTCGAGGACACATGCGCGGAGCATGTCCTCGAGAGTCTGAATGGTCCTCTCCATCTGACCATCCGTCTGAGGGTGAAAGGCAGTGCTCAGACGTAGCAGCGTCCCAAACGCCTCCTGCAACCCCTTCCAAAGCCGGGAAGTAAAGAGAGCATCTCGATCGGAGACGATAGATGATGGCACACCGTGAAGCCGTACAATCTCCTGAACATAGAGACGCCCCAAGCTCTCTACTGAGCCCTGCTCTCTGATGGGTAAGAAGTGAGCCGACTTGGTGAGTCGGTCGACAATCACCCAGATGGAGTCGGGACCTCTGAAAGTGCGTGGAAGTCCAGTCACGAAGTCCATAGATATCCCATCCCAATCCACTCTGGGACCTCCAAGGGTTGTACCAAGCCTGCTGTTACCTGATGCTCTGCCTTCACCTGCTGGCAAGTGAGGCATCGAGAAACGAACTCTTCCACAGCCTTCTTCATGCCCGGCCACCAGTGCTGTCGTCTGAGGTACTGGTACATCTTCACCACTCTAGGATGTACCGCCAAAGGAGAAGTGTGAAACTCTCTCAGCACCTCCTTTCGTAAAGTGACTGGTACCATGGTACGTCCTCTGAAAAGGATGTTGTGCTCTGCTCCAAAGGAGAAGTCATCAGGTGCCTATCCTGAGGATAACTGTGCACGTCGCGTCTCACAGTCAGCGTCCTCACGCTGTGCCTCTCTGACCCACTGTAGTAGTGGAGGGGTGACTGTGAGAGACTGGAGGAAGGCTGCTCCATCTCTATCCATGAAGGATATCTGCAAAGCGGCTAGCTGCTCTATCGCCTCCTCAAGTAGCTGAATGCCCGTCCTCCTGCTGAGGGCATCGGCTACCACGTTCCCCTTCCCAGGAGTATAGACTATCTCAAAGTCATAGTAATGGAGGAACTCGAGCCATCACCGCTATCTCAGGTTCAGGTCCTTATGAGAGAAAATGTACATGAGGCTCTGGTGGTCAGAAAAGACTATAAAGCGCTCGCCCATCAGATAGTGCCGCCATGTCTTCAGTGCGAAGACGACTGCTGCTAACTCCAGGTCATGTGTGGCGTAGTTCTGCTCATGCATCCTCAACTGATGTGATCCATAGGCAATCACGGCCCGCTCCTACATCAGGACACATCCGAGTCCGGTCCCCGATGCATCGCAGTATACTACGTATCCAACTCCCTCCTCGGGCAACCTCAAGATAGGTGCGCTGGTCAATCTCTATCTCAGCTCTTGGAAGCTATGCTGACATATGTCTGACCATACAAAGGGTTTCCCCTTCTTCGTCAAAGCTGATAGTGGTGCCGCAACTCTGAAGAAGTCTGGCACGAATCTCCGGTAGTATCCAACTAGTCCCAAGAAACTCCGCACCTCCGTCACGCTCTGAGGTGGATCCCAAGCTAGCATTGCCTCGATCTTTGCGGGATCCACCACAACTCCCGCCTCAGAAATGACGTGTCCCAAGAAGTGGACCTCAGGTATCCAGAACTGACACTTCAAGAGCTTTCCATAAAGCTGGTGCTCTCAATGTGTGTCTAGTACGACACGTAAGTGATAGGCGTGCTCCTCCTCAGTCATCAAGTATATCAAAATGTCGTCGATGAAGACCACGACAAATCGATCGAGGTATAGCTGAAAGATCCTGTTCATGAGGCCCATGAACACTACTAGATCATTGGTTACGCCGAATGGCATAACCAAGAACTCATAGTGGCCATACCGACATCTGAAAGTCATCTTCTGCACGTCCTCATCCCGAACTCTGAGCTGATGATATCCTGACCTGAGGTCTATCTTCGAGAACCATCGTGCTCGTTTGAGCTTATCGAAGAGGTCATCAATCCTCGGTAGCGGATATTTGTTCCTCACTGTCACCTGGTTCAGGAGAAAATAATCGACACAAATTCGCAAGCTCCCGTCTGCCTTCTTGGTGAACAATATCGGCGAAGCCCAGGGTGAAACACTGGGTCAGATGAAACCCTTGCCTTGCAAGTCCTCCAACTGTACTCGTAGCTCTCGAAGCTCAGCGGGGGCCATCCGATATGCTGGAGTGGATATCGGGGCTGTCTCGGGGTACAAATCAATATGGAAGTCTACCTCTCTACGAGGAGGTAGCCCTGGAACGTCGTCGGGAAAGACGTCCGCATACTGATCCACCACTGCAGGAAAACTAGGACTTTGCACGTCAACTGCTCCTAGGATGAGGCTATCCAACTGAAGAGTGATGGGTTGTCCTCTCTTCTGCGGAAGTCCATCCTGTGCTACAAAGGCTCCCTTCTCGCCGGTGAAGGTGAACCTGCTCCCATCGGTGCGTACACATCGCACCTTGCACCTAATAGATTCAATCTGTGCATGGACTGTAGATAACCAATCCATGCCCAAGATGACGTCATAAGGCCTCGACGCTGCTACAAGAAGATCCCAACCGATGTTCTCACCTCTTAGAGTAATCTCACACTATCGGCACCAGTGTGTAATCGTCGAGTCTGCTCCCGTAGAAGTCTCTAGCCGTAAGGATCGAGCCAACGGCTCTGTCGGAATCTCCGAGCTCCAAACAAGGGCAGCGGCTATGAAAGAGTGACCTTCTCCTGTGTCTATAAGAACTACAGCAAGGGTGGAATAGACACATATTGTACCTCGAATCATCTCTGGCGCGCCGTGGTCGTAGGCCTCTGCTGCCTGGAGTTGTGCCTGTCTCTGCCAGCCAGCTCCATGTGGTCGAGGTGGACCTCCTGGTGGTGGTGGTGGTAGAGCCTCAAAGCATCGCCCACCACCTGCTGCTCGGCCAACTCCTCTGCCTCGTCCGCCTCCTCCCTGCGGACCGCCACGGTCGACCCTCTGCCTCTGCCTGGGTGGCCCCTCCACCGTCTGCTACTCCTCGGCATGGCGAGTCGGGCAGTCACGAGCCATGTGGCCCTGCCCGCCGCATGCGTAGCACTACCTGCCTCTCGAAATACTGGCTCCGCGTTGGGTGCCCCGCACTGCTGATCCAGTGTCCTAAGGTCGTCTGCCGGAAGGTCTGGTCTACCTGGACCCATGAGTCATCTGTCGGCTACCTGCTGCCGAAGACTCCGCTACCTGCCGCCCTGCGGTAGGTCTCGCTGTGGACTCAACCAGAAAGCTCTCGATCAGAAGGGCTCGCTCCAGCACTCCTACCTGGGTCGGGATGCTGAGGGAGATCAGCGATGCCCTGATCTCGTGTCTCAATCCCTACTCGAAGGTCCTGGCCCGGAAGAAGGGGTCTCATACCATATCTGTCGAGTAGCGCGAGAGATCGGTAAATCTCGCCGCGTACTGGGCGACCGTCAAGCTGCCTTGCCGCAGCTGAAGCAGCTCCTGGATGCGCACCGCACGGAGGGCGGCCGGGACGAACTCTGAGCGGAAGAGGCTCTCGAATTCCGTCCAGAGAAGAGATGCCTCGTCGTGCACCTGGAGCATCAAGCTCCACCATTGGCCCGCTGCTGCATGCAGTAGGCTCACCGCGAGGATCCCCATGAGGTCTGCTGGTGTCCTCACTAGCCTGAAAACTCGTACGACTGCCTCCAGCCAGTCCTCAGCTGCCTGGGGGTCCGTCTCCCCGCGGAACCTGGGCGGTCGCTGGCGCTGGAACTCATGCAGTGCACTGAGGCGACGTGCATTGTCAGCGGCTGGTGCTGGAAACATCAGGGGCTCGGTGGGTAGAGGTACCTCCGGTGCCTCTGCTGTCAACGAACCCTGTATCGAGGCCTCGTCGCTCGGTGGGCTGTCATCATGCTTGACTCTCAGAACCCTAGCTGGCTGTCATCGTGGGGCCATCCTTAAAAGGAAACAGGTGCGACACGGTCAGAATAGTATACTCGGTGAGCTGATAGGAAGTAATCACAAAGAAAACTTGAAACAGACATGCAATCAATGTTTTTGTGCATTAAGTCGGAAATCAGAAGTCAGGGTCCTGGTGTACGGATACGTCGGCCGCCGCACCACCACTGGACTCCCTGGACTGATAACCACACTCAATACGCTAAACACAATTGCTTGACATAGAAAAGATCAAAGTTCGCGGTAGAACTGAACTCCTCTGATACCAATTTGTCGCGACCCGTCCTCGGGGCCCGTGCCGTGACTACCCCAACCCCGCCTTCCATAGGCCAGGGGATGGCGACTAGCACCAAGGCGTAAATCCCGGTAAAAAGGGAAGACATTGCCTTTGTAAAGTAAACAAGCACCACAAAGTAAGCAAGCGGAAAAGTAAACACAAAGTAAAAGCTGGTACAATAGTAAGTGCGGAAAAGTAAAGGGGGGCCGGAAATACAAGCCCAACTGTAAAGTACAACTGAAAGGGGAAAAACAGCAACTGAAAGGTAAAGCCGCAGCGTCGAGCTGTCCACTGGAAGTCCCACCTAAAGGGTGAGTATAGAAAGCCTCCACTGCTCCTCGGGTCCAACCTACCGCTCCGCGTACACCTCGCCCAGTGGTCCACCTCCAGGTACCGTCCTGCTCCGCAAACCTCCACCATGATCAACACTGTTCGTCGTCTGCAACCAACACAATGTAGTTCAGGCATAGCCCGTGCAGGGGTGAGTATAAGCTACTCAGTAGGGACCCCAAGACCCCCGAAGGTCTCCGAAAATCCACAAAGGATAAACCACAAAGGAAAGATACAATCACGAAGTAACATCCGACACTGCTTAGGTATATGCCCATACATATACATAAGTCATCAATTCTCGCTCGACTCCAACATCCGAGCTCAAGTACAACCCAGTCCACATAGGAAAGCAAAACGTGAAATCCACACAGGATAGCTCAACACAATCCAAAAAGGAAAGTAAGACGTAAATCCACACAGGATAGCACAACACAATCCACAAAGGAAAGTAAAACAGAGTTTCAGCTCACACAGGTATACTTCTTCAAATGAAGATAGAGATGATCACTGATCCATCTAAGTCGTCGGACCCACAAAGGATCGATAGGTACTAACCCCCGCAAATGACCCACAAAGGATCTGACCCACAAAGGATCGATATGTTACTAACCCCCGCAAAGACCCACACAGGATCGGGCCCACACAGGACCTGTAGGCACTGGCCCACATAGGACCGCTGAGCGCTGACCCACACAGGATCGGATCCACACAGGATCGGTAGCACTGACCCACAAATGATCGTTGAGTGCTGTAGTCGTCGCCATCGAATCCACTGAGGATCTTTGCACAGTCGTCGCCGTCACAGTAGCAGTCGCAGCCAGCTCCAGGGTTCCCGCACATAGCAAGCTCGTTTGGGAGGGTCCGCTCCACGAGCCGAGAGGCTGATACATCAACTGACACATAGTCCAGAGTTGATGTATCCAAAAGTTCTGTATCGTCAAAAGGAACTCAACGTCACAGACGACATGTCAATCGGACGCCCAGTCTGAGAGTTATTGGCTTTTTCGTCCCAGGGGCCCGGTTGCTTTTTAAGGAAAAACCAACCCGACCGTACTCCACCTGCGTCCAAACCTCAGGCGGAGTATGCCAAAAGATCTGTCTCACTTAGAGGAAAACAACAAAGTCGACAGAACGTCGATCGGACGTCCGTAGCTCAAGATATGAGTGTTTCCGCTCCGAGGGCCCGGTTGGTTTCGTGAACGAACCAACCCGTCCGAACCCAAAGTTTTTCCGAAAATTTGAGTGTGATATACCGAAACGACCGTCTCGATCCAAGGATCGCATCGCCGCTGACGGCGCGTCGTTCGGAGGCCTGTAGCTCAAGTTACGGGCAATAGACAGAAAATGGTCCGAAGACGGGGGGTCTAGGCCCAGACCGACCCAACCCAACCCCCCCTAGGTCGGCCCGAACCGGGTCGACCCAACCCGGGTCTGGGTCGGACCCGGTTCGGCGCGGCCCAGTCCGGCCAGGGCGCGACCCAGGCCGGTCGGGCCGGCCCGGCTCGGCTCGGCCGAGCGGCCAAGCGTGGCAGCCGCGGGGCGCTGCCCCCGCAGGATGGAAGAGTGGCGGCCCCGTGTGGGGCCGCGTTGGAGTCAACGGACGCGGCTATGCCGCGTCCCGTGCGTGAGAGCCGGACCCGCGTGGCCGCGGGTCCGTTTGCCGCCGCCGCCGGAGGCTTCCGCGGGCCACCGGTGTTTCTCCGGTGGTCCGTTTTCCTTGTCGTCTACGCCGAAGCTCCTCCCGTGTCCCGTTCTTTACTGCGGAAACAACGGATCATCTCTGCGGCATGTTTCGTCGTCACCCGCCAAATCCGCATAACAAAGAAGAACTGTAGAGGGTTGTTGGGCCGTGTTTGTTTGGCCCGCACCCTCCGCGTTAGATGATAACAGTCGGGAGAATTAATCAAACGTAGAAAACATGACAAATAACAATTTTAATAAATTAAAATTGTTCTTATGAACCTGGTTCTTTGTTTTGAACGAAAACATTCACAGAGTAAAACCATTCCCAAAAACCCCTACCTCGTCAAGTCGCACGCGCGTTCTTTGCGGAATTGTTCGTCGCGGAAGGAGGGAATCGTCGCATCGTCGCGGTATCCGGCGTTGTGTCGACGAACTCCGAGGACCAAGAAACAACAGATTTAATTTTAATAATTAAATCCATATTGAAGTTATAATCCACAAAGGAATTTAAAGAACCGCAATCTCTCACCTCAACGGATGATCGAAGATTTTTTCGCGGAGGAAGGAACGTCGCAGAAGAACGTCGTGGTAGAGGAAACGTCGGCGTCGCGGCACACGGCATCGCGTCATCGATTTCTGCGGGTTCGGCGTTCTTCATCGGAGGCCGTCGTTCTTCACGTTCTTCGCGTTCTTCACGTTCTTCGCGAAGGAGGTTGAAGAACTTGAGGTTTGTCAAATCCTCTCAAGGAACAACACTTAAGGAGAAAAAGCGTTGGTCTTATTTTATTAACATGCCAACAAATGAAAAAGAGATAAGTAACGACCCATTAATTCATAGAATTAATTCAACGAAGAAAACAGCCCAATTAAATGGTGTGTTAAGAAATTTAAGAAAACGCGTCAGTTGACTTTCATAATGATGGGTTTTCACGGGTGCATTACTTAGCGGAAAAGAAACGGTGGGGCTCGTGCGGGCCCCACCTCAAAAATATCCTACCAAGAGGGTAGGATATTTTTGGATAGCACCCTATCCACATCAACTCAGCTTAAGCAGCTTTAAGTGGATTTATGTGGCTTCCAAGTGGCTTAAGTGAAATAAAATAAAGTTTGTCGAACAATTTATTTTATTTCTTAACTTTAAGCCCAAAAATTAAAAACCACACCCGAGAAAACGCAACTCCGAAAGAGGCGTTTCTAAGCAATTACCGGAGCTGTGATTCCATCGGTGCCCTCAGAATTTGATTCTGAGTACCGGTTCAAAAGTTAGAAAAACCCGCTCATCCGTTCACTGAACGTACCCGAGCCAAACTTCGAGAAATGATTCCGGGCACACCGGGCCTCGGAATCAGGTGCCGTCAGAAACTGCGTTCTTGTAAAATTCCAAATAAAATGAAGAAAAAAAATCCTTGAATTATACAGGTCTTTACATCTTTTTTCAATATGGTATGCAAGAGGTCTCTCCGGTTGACTTTGTGTGTATTCTGGAATCTTCCGCTGAAGGCAAAACGGGTTGACTCGTCTCCGTTCATTGACACCGGTCAGGGTAAGGGTTTTATTCCACTGTTTTGTTTCTCACCTTCCATTTGGGTTTCTTTGATGTTTTAGTTTTCCTAGAATTGTTGTAGAATGTTGGTGGCTCCATGAAGTGTTGCCCTCACATATATAGGTATGTGTGTATATATGTATAGATATACCTTCCTTTAACATTTTCCCTCAAGGCGTGGGGAAAATGTATAATAGATTAAGGGTGTATATATATATATATATAATGATTCATGTGTGCGCAAGTGTGGGGCAGTCTTTGTCAAGGGTTTCAAGTGATGAAGTGTTATGGCTAGGTCTCCTCCTCTTTGGGGTAGGTGTCTATGCACTTTGTTTCCTATTGAATTCTAATATGCTTGTGATTTATTTCCCTTTGATTCATGTATAAATATTTTCGATAGCCTTATGTTTATTTGAACCAATTTTATTATTACTTTGCCTTAGCATAAATGGTTGGTTTCTTGAGTCCACATTTTATGATATTATTTGGAATATTTAACTGTTCTAGGCTTTCCATGAAATGAAATTGGGTCATTTTAATGGTTTTAAAGTGGAAAAATGAGTCTTGGACGATTTTGGTTTTCATTGGGTGAAAACAAAGTCTTAAAAAGGGAATTTAGTTTTAAATTGAGGTTCAAACTCAAATGATTTCAAATGGGGTTTTCAATTTTATTCTAATTGGTGGTTTCGAATGTGTGAGTGGTTTTCCTTTTTGTAGGAATTATGGTTGGCATCTTTAAAAGTGGTTTGATGGAAATGGGTGGCCTTAGGCCTTGTTTTTTATTTCAAAGAATGAGTCCCATGCACAGTGGCTGGTTTTGTAATATTTTGAAAGCTTTGGTGAGTTTTTCCTGGGATGAAATGGTGGATTGCTTTACACAATGAAACTTAGTTTTGAAATGGGGTTTTATGCATTCTTTATGTTTGATAAAAATTCCAATAAATGTTTTCATTGTGAAATGCACTTGATTAAGGGACTTTTGGCCAAATCGGGTTGTCTTCTGTGTTCGATGGGTTTCGTTAATTTAAAAAGGGTGTTTAGTTTTATAAAATAGAAATGGAGTTTCCCTTGATTTATGTGGGTACTCTTGAATATAATTATGCCTTCCTTTGGAATTGTTCTAGAAATTTTTTTGATTGTTTGGAAATGTATTTTCAAATGTTTATGAAATGAGTAAAGGCTCGGTTGGAACTTGTGATGTGATTTTAGTTTTCCCTTATTGATTCCTCTTGTTGTATATGAGGTTTATGTTGTTTATGTGATTGATTCTTGTGCTACTAATCTCTTATTATTGTTCTTTTGGGTTCCTTTGATTTATTAAATGATATAGTGATTTATTAATTAATTAATTGAAACCCTGGGTTAGGGTTTGAATCGTTTTTTGTCATTTCTTGTGGTTTAGAGTTGTGTGTATGGTCTCCCGAGACCTATTCTTGTGGACTCCGTCAACCGCTGCTGAAGGTGAGGTGGTTTGGGATATTTCAGTTCGGTATTTCTATCTGAGGTATGTATTTTATTTCATTTCTTGGTTTCATACCATCTTTATTTGGGTCTTTATTTGTTTTAAGGTTTGTAGTATTTTTGGCGTATTGTGTTTAACTCAAATTTGTGGTTTTGAGTTGTCGGGTCTAAGGCCACATGCCTGCCTGTGCATAGGTAAGTGTGTATATATATATATATGTGTATGTATGTGTGTTCCCCAATTATAAGTATAATCATCTAGGATAATGAATATAGATGTATGGGGCTAATTGTTCCAATGTATATATATGAAAATGAATACGTAGGTGAGTGGAGACTATTATATGCATATAATCATTATATATAATGATCCCCTTGCACATGTTCATGGTCTTGCAGATGTGTGCATGGGGGCTAGGTGTCATTTCATATATATGAAAGTGCATATGCGTAGTGGGGGAGCAGAAGCTTTTAGTTATGATGTGTCAAAGGTTGAAGGTTCGGTTTGGTTCCACCATGAGGTAGGTTCCCTAAGCCCTAATCTTTAATTTGAATTTCCATTATTGCTAAGTGTTCCTTTAAAAGTGTGTTTGCTGCTTTTATATGAAATGCATATGTTATATATATATCAGTGTGTGTGTGTGTGTAAATGGTCTTGGTTCTTGAAAATTGTTTTTTCTAGATGTTGGAAATGTGAAACAGGTATTTCCAAATACGTGTGGCCTTTCGGCCGATTTTTTTTTAAAAGTGTGATAACCTGTTTGATTTTCCAAAGAGTTCCAAAGTAATTTCCCAAATGGGTTTTGCTATGAACATGAAATTAAAGGGTGATCTGACTTTCTTAAAAGGATTTCTTCATTGTAATCATGGATTTAATCTTGTTTTTAAATATGTAGTACCTTTTTTGTTCAATTGGAATTTAAAAAGGCTTTGTAACTTGAAATTTTTGGGTGAGCATGTTTTCTATAGAAAAGTCATTCTTGTGGAGTAATGAGGCTCGTTTGGCACCTTGAAAATGATTTGTGAATGTGAAAACCCCCTCTTAAGGCATGCCCCATTGTTTTAGAAACATGATGTGTATGTCAAACGTGTGATTTGTGATGTGTTCCTAGTGAAGAGGCGTATGCGATGTTGTGTGACATAAAAAGGGGAATGCACTTATGGAGGGAGCTCGGTGGTGAGAGTTTGAACGAGTTCCAAATAAAGAAAGTAATATATTCATATGTTTTTTCTTGATAAAACCTCACCACCATTTGAAATGGACTGCATGGGTAACCCCAGGTATCTAGGTGGGCGGACTAGGACTAGTACACTAGATGATATGTAAGTGGTTCGTCCTAGTTTCGTCTAGCAGGATTGAAACTACTACACTAACTATTTTTTTATGATTGGAGACCACTAGGTTATGGGTGTGTTCCCTACTAATGGCTCATGCATGAGAACGTAGATCATTGTGGTTACTATGCCACGTGTACAACAAGATACAATGTCTTAGGGTCCCATTGTGCTAGTTACCTATAGGGTTTGACCATGGTGCTTGTTCATGACATGACATTTGTGAAATGATTTTCATTCTAGTTGTTTCAAGCTTGTCTCCTCCTTCATTGAATCTATGTTTTTATTTTAAACTGTTTGCCTTTCGTTTTGAAATTCTGATGAATTCTTGGAAACTATTTTAAAAATATAATGGAATGGAAACACTTTCCTTAAAAATGTAAACTTGTGACTTAATCTTAAAAAGAATGGAAAATATTATTTTAATCTGTCTTATTTTCAAACTAGCATGATTGAATTTCTTTTTAATGGTAAGGGAATAGGGTGTTGTTGTATTTTGGCATTTCTACTGAGCATCTCGGTGATGACACCTACTTTATATTTTCAGTTTCAGGTTCTAGTTTTGGATTGCTCTTGCAGTGAGTGTGGTTTTTTGTTATGTGGTGACCCACGAGGTCACTTGAGGTATGTTTCGCTATGTAGTTTGTTTCTTTTCCAGTTTCCAGTTTGCTTAGATTATTTTTGTTATCTGTCATTTTTGGGCTAAGTCATTCCCAACCGACTTATTGTGATGCCTGACAGTAGTTTCCAGCCTGTGGAGATTGGGAACACCCTTCGGGTCATATCGCAGATTGACTAAGGTGACCGGTTCAGGGTCGACCCGGGCTAGTTCGTGACAATTAGTAATAATTATTAATAAATAGTGATAAATAGTGAAATGAATAATTATTAATAATAAATTTTGTTAAATAGTAATGAAAAGTAATAAATAGTAGTAATTAGTTGTAAATTGTATTACATAGTAATTAATAGTAACAAATATTAATGAATACTAGTAAAAATTAATAAATAGTAATAAATATTAATAAATAGTACTAAATGTTAATAATTAGTAATAATTAGTAATAATTACTAATAATTAGTTGTAATCACTAATAATTAGCTTTAATTAGTAATAATTAATAATAATTGACAGTAAATATTAATGATTAGCAGTAATTACTAGTAAATATTAATATTTAGCGGTAAATAGTAATAATTGGTAATAATTAGTAAAAATTAGTAATAATTTTTGGTAATTAGTGGTAATTACTAACAATTGGCAGTAATTATCGGTAAATAGTAATAAATAGCAATAAATATTAGTAATTTGTAACAATTATTAATAACTATTAATAATTAGTAATAATTATTAATAATTAGTAATAAATAGTAACAAATAGTAATAAATATTAATAAATAGTAACAAATAGTTAGAAATATTAATAAATATTAATAAATATTAATAATTAGTAATAATTAGTAATAATTAGCGGTAAATATTAACAAATAATAATAATTAGTAACAATTATTAGTAATTAGTAACAATTATTAATAATTAGTAACAAATTATTAACCATTATTAATAATTAGTAACAAGTATTAATAATTAGTAATAAATTGTAATAAATAGTAATAAATATTAATAAATAGTAATAAATAGTAATAAAGAGTAATAAATATTAGTAACTATTAATAAATATTAATAAATATTAATAATTAATAATAATTAGTAATAATTAGCGATAAATATTAACAAATAGTAATAATTAGCGGTAAATAGTAATAATTAATGGTAATTGGTAGTAAATAGTAATATTTAGCGGCAAATAGTAATAAATAGTAAAAAATAGTAGTAATTGGTTGTAATTAGTAATAATTAGCGGTAATTAGTGGTAATTACTAATAATTAGCAGTAATTAGTGGTAAATAGTAATAAATAGTAAGAAATAGTAATAATTAGTAATAAATATTAGTAAATAGTAATAATAATTAATAATTAGTAATAATTAGTAATAATTAACGATAAATAGTAATAAATAGGTATAATTAGTGGAAAATAGCAATAATTAGCGGTAAATAGTAGTAATTAGCAGTAAATAATAATAAATAGTAATAATTTGGAATAATTAGGAATAAATAGTGGCAATTAGTTATAATTAGCGGTAATTAGTAATAATTAGCAGTAATTAGAAATAATTAGCAGTAATTATTAATAAATAGTGGTAATTTGTAATAATTAGCAGTAATTAGCATTAATTAGTCGTATTTAGCTATATTTAGTTGTAATTAGAGGTAAATAGCAGTAATTAGAAATCGTTAGTAGTAATTTGTGTTAATTAGTAACAATTAGTAATAATAAGCATTAATTTGTACTAATTAATGATAATTAGTGGTAATTAGTAATAATTAGCAGTAATTAGTAATAATTAGGGGTAATTAGTAATAATTGGTAGTAATTAGTAATAATTAGTTGTAGTTAGTAATAATTGAAAATAAATAGTAAAAAATAGTAAAAAATAGTAATAAATAACACTAATTAGCAATAAAAAACTATCATAATTAGTTATAATTGTGATTGTTTTAATTTTTACTGTTTTTTACATCGTATTTTTATTATATCAAATTAATCATAAAAAATTATTTATTTTATATTTTTTAGTGTAATATAGAGTAAGGAAGTCAAAAACATTCTTTATTATATGGTTACACTTAGATAGATTGTTCAAAGAAATCTAAACGGTTCTAGCGTAAATCTGGTACAAATTGAGGGTGTTAAAGATTTTTTATCATTTAAATCATCAAAACCATAAGTTTTTTTTAGTAGGGACAATTAAGTTTCCATGCATGAAATTTGATCCGAGGTGGTTTGACACATTTGATAACATTGGTGGTCATTTATTGCGATTTGGTTTTTGAAATGATTATGTTTTTTGGTATCAACATGGTGAATGCAGTTCCAAAGAAGATACTAAAAATTTGGTTCCAGATCCACCATGATTTCAAAATTTTTTACATGATGTGGCTAGTTCATATTTTCAAAAAACGAAAACATAGGATGATGTTGATTCAACTCTAGAGTCTAAACCATCCAAATTTTATGAGTTTTTGAAGTCTTCTAAGGAAGCCTTAAATCATGGTTTCAAGATTAGAAACATTGAAGGGGTTGAAAATTTTATGGATATTAAATCAGATAATGAAATGTCAAATAGCTATTTTGATCAGATATTATCTTTGGTTAAAGAACTATTACCAGAAGGGAATGCGTTGCCTAAATATTTCTATGAGAGAAAGAGGCTTTTTTTTAATTTGGTTCTTGGTTATCAGAAGATTCATACATGTTCAAATGATTGCATCTTATATTATGCTGAAAATGATTCATTTGTTAACTATCTTACATGTGGACAATCGAGGTTCAAAGTTACTCTACTAGGGAAGTCTAGATTGATTCCTATAAAAAATTATGGTATGTTCAGATTACAACTAGATTGTAGTTTTTATTTATGTCTCATAACACAACGTCATTGATGTCATAGAACAAAACCAATATTTCAACTGATAAAGTCTTAAAAATCCTAATAATGGAGATTCATGGAAATATTTTGCCCAAGTACATATGTCTTTCACTTCAGAAGCTCGAAATGTGTAATTGGGTCTTTATACTGATTTTTTCTATTCATTTGGTTCTTATGGTAGTTAATAGTCTTCTTATCCCATCTTTATAACTCCGTTCAATTTATATCTTTTTATGCTGATTAATGATCCATATATCATGTTGACCTTATTAATTCTAGGAAATAAAAAAAAGAATCTTCATTTTTATATGAAGTAATTTATTGATGAGTTGAAATTATTGTGGAGTAATGGTGTCAGTACATATGATGTTGTTGTGGAACAAACTTTTCTACTGAAAGCTACAATAATGTGGACAATTAGTGACTTCCCAACATATGTAATTATATCTGGTTTAATTACACATGTTCCAAAATCATGTCTTTACTGTATGAGAGAAATAAAAGTGTTTATGCTTGTTAAAGGGAGAAAAATAGTATCTTCAACTATCATAAAATATTTCTTCTGAATGATCATCCTTTTCAGAGGACCAAATATCATTTAAAAAAAAGAGATAATTGAAAAAGGTGGACTTCCAATAATGATCTCAAGTATTGAGTTAAAATTCATTGCCTCTTCATTATCTCCCATTACATTTGGACTGAATATAAACCAATAGAAAATTGATGGATTTGGGAAAGAACACAATTGGATAAAATGGATCATTTTTTGGGATCTTCTATATTGGTTTGATTTGTTGGTTTATCACATGTTGAATATCATGCATATTGAGAAGAACCATTTTGATAATATATTTAATATATTTATGGACACACTAGGTAAGATCAAAGATAATGTAAAGGCAGGATTAGATCTAGCCCAAATTTTCAAGTGACCAGAACTTGAACAATTTGAAAATCATAGATCACATAAGTTAATGAATCAAAAATTGTCATATACAGTTTCCAAAGAACTTCATTTATTATTTTTTCAGTGGACTATATATTTGAGGCTTTCATATGGTTAGGTTTCAAATTTGGGTAGATGTGTTAGAAATGGTCAAATTATCGGATTAAAAATTCATGATTGTGATGTTAAAATGGAAATACTTATATAGATTGGATTTAGAGGTTTATTTAATTATATGATTTTGGATGCACTAAAAATAAAATCATATTTTTTCCAAGACATTTGTGCGGTGAAAAAAGAATGCGATATAATATGTAGACTACAGGAAGATGTTTTAATTTTATATAAACTAGAAAAAATATTCATGCTGAATTTCTTTGAATCAATAGAACATTTGATATTAAATTTTATGCAAAAAGAAAAATTCAAAGGTCCAATATCATTCTGATGGATGTACCCATTAAATAGAAGCACGTAGAAACTGAAGAAAAAGGCACATAATAAATCATTAGTTGAAGGATCAATTACAAAGGCTTATTTATAGGAGGAAATATGTTTTTTCTGCTCTCATTTTTTTAATATGAATATCCCGTAAAATACACATGCAACATCTATAATTAGGAAAATTTTGACGATGAAATGAGAAATAAATTAATATTTTTTAATTATCCAAAACATAGATTTTGTGTAGTTTATGAATGATAGATTTCAAATGATGAACATCACAGGGCTCATAAATATGTTCTGGTCAATAGTGAAGAAATGACACCATTTGTATTGTGAGTGCTCCTATAATTTATTCTATAAAATTTTTTATAGTAAATTAATACTATTTTATATTTATATTGTATTATAATCATATCAAGAAATAGTTTTCACAAATTACAATAGCTGCTCTTTAAGAACGTCGACAAATTAATTTTTACTACTGGTTTCCAAAACTGTTAAAATACATTGTTTAGGGTTTAACATAAAAAATCAATTTATTTCTTTTTATATTGATAATTTATTTACAAATTTTCAGGTATCTCATCATGCTGATAAAATTAGTAATCGATTGTGTGTACTGAGTAACCCACCATCCAAAATGGTTAAATCATATAATGCATATGTGGTGAATGGTTTTCCATTTCATACACTTGTATACGGGGAATCAAAAAAATGAATAATGGTGTTTTATTAAGAGTATCTCATCATAGAGAAAGTGAAGTTGAATTTTACGGCATGTTGGGAAAAAAATTTAACTACGTTATATAGAACAAAATTATGTAGCGATGTTTAAATGTCAGTGGTTGAAAACTGAGAGAGGATTGTGTGTTAATCCGCACCATGGAATCATTGATATTAAATATAAAATCCTTCTTATAGTAAATGAACCATTTTTATTGGCTTAGTTGGAACATAAAATTTATTATGCCAATTATTATACAACTTCAAGGGGGTTGTGTGATTGGTGGAGCATAATAAAGATGAAATATTGGGAAAATTTGTTTAGTCAAAATGAATATGGTTTCACTAAAGTGCAAGGAATTGAAATTTTTTAAGAGACTACTCCAAATCCATATTTTCCATGAAGAGACACAAATATAGATGAGAACACCCCATTGTTAAGGGCAAATGGTGATGATTATGTTATTCATCTAAAAAATGAATTTGAAATTACAAGAGATGATGAAATTGAAACTCCTATGGAAATTGATGACACTGTAGAGGAATGTGAAGATATCGACACTATCATATATGAATATGAGGATGGAGATGAATACTGACATGGTTAAATGCTTATTATAATCATAATATATATATAATAGTTGTTTTCAATTATTTCCTAAGAACAGTAATTTCATGTTTTTGATGGACTCAAATACATTTCATGTGTTGTAGGATTCTAATCTACCTAATGAAGAGCATGATGTTGGATACTTTTACCCTTAGACTATTGGCGGTTCATTGAAGACTTGGAGGGGTCATGGTCTAGTGAGATTGATGATTCCAAACCCTATCCCTAAGTGACGTCCTTGTCTAGGCTTCGATCCACGCATGCAGAGGTATGTTTACTTGTTCATTTTAGTTTTTTTTCATTAATTGTCATTAATTTATTAATATACTAATTGTTTTTGTTCTTTTTTTATCACATATTTTTGTATATAGCTGTTGGATACAGGATTTCTATGTTGCACAATTATTTTTCTAGAGAATGGGTTATATGGGATCATATTCCCATTGATGTTCAACAACGCATGTTCAATCATTCGCTAGTATCTAAATAAATAATATTTATTTTTAAGTTTAATTAGTTATTAAATTGATATTATTAAATATTTTAGGTTTGTATGGTATCCCATTGATGAGATGATACGTGACTCTATCTGGGATGTATGGGAGGGATTTATGCCTGATCACTACTGTTAGTTTTTGCACAATTTGAAGAGGAAAGCAATGAGGAATGCATGAGTCAGAGAGTTTGATCAGTATTGTTGTTCCCACTGACCTGATTACATTTCATCTTAGGGTTGGGAAGCATTTTGTTCACACTGGATGGGTGGTCATTTTCATAGGAGATCATTAGTAGGTCAAAAAACCGGGGGAGACAGGAGGTGACACATTGAGCTGGTATTCGTACATCCAATATGCATAGGGATGATATGGTAACATTCTTTTTTAAATTTATTTATATAAATTTAAATGTTAACTGTTTATTTTATATTATTATAGGTAGTCCAACATCCCGATATTATGGAGTTCAACATTTATAGGAGGATGTATAGTGATCCTGTCATTGGAGAGATTAGAGGTGATCGCCAACATCAGATTGTGGTTAGTATAATTTATTTTTGAGTTTTAAAAATAACTATAAATATTTATTTAACTATTTTAATTTAAAATTTCAATTAAAGGAGTCATATGAGGTCACAATGTCTCAAATGCAGACTGAGAGTTAGGTTGAGACTGAAGAACAAACTAGTATAACACAAATTAATGAGGCATCACGAATGCAGGTGACCTAGTATGCCTATGAGAAAGGCCAATTTGTTGGTATCGGCTCTCAATTGATGTCTGAGAGTTATTATGGTACCGTTGTAATGTCGGCATGCAGCTCGAGAGGAGCTCATAAAGAGCCATCACCAATTTCTTCATAGTATCAAGAGTAGCAGTGAGATTAGGGTGAGCTTATGGAGAGTATGTGTAAGGAGTAGGAAGATCTCTGTTGACAGCAATAACAGTAGTAGTAGGAGATGTTTCGATGGAAGTACTAGCAGCACGAGTAGATAATGAAGTACATGTGACATTTAAATCATGGTTTAGGGATGGAGTTCAATCAACCATCTCCTCCAGCTCTTCCATCTCCTCAAGATGACCCCCCTTAGTGACTTATTTACTTTTTATGATAAACATTTGAATGTAAAACTTTTTTGTAGTAGTTTTTATTATTCCATATATTTACATTTTTATAAAGCGTTTTTTTATATTATTTCAAATATTTTTCTTTTTATTATTCTTTATTTTTATTACTATATTATTTATTTGGTATTTTTATTATTTTATTTATTATTTATTATTATTTTATCATCATAATTTTTTATATTGTTGCAAATATTGTGTTTTTTATTATTTTATTATTTTTATTATATTTTTACTAATTTTATTTTTTTGGTAGTATTATTTTATTATTATTATTTTATTATTTTATTATTACTATTTTCATTATTTTATTCTTATTATCATTATTTTATTATTGTTATTTTATTGTCACTATTATTATTATTTTGTTATTATTATTATTATTATTTTGTAATCATTATTATTATTATTATTACAGTTATTTTATTATTAATAATGAAATTATTAATTTCTTATCATTATTATTATAATTTTATTATAATTTTATTTTTAATATTTTATTATACTTTATTAATATTAATTTTCTTCTTTTTTTATTTTTTTGCGAGGAGCCCATTGCAAAAGGGAGTTTTTTAAAAATCTTGATAAACTATTTGTGATGGTCTGTCACAAAAATTCATATTTGCAACGCGGTTTTCAGTAATGGTTCAATTGTGACGGGACCCCATTGTAATTGACCTTTTGTGACGGGTTCCCATCATAATTGACTCATAAAAATGGTTCAATTTGCAACGGTGGGTTGTGTCGTGGTGTGAAGTTGTATCATGGAATGAGGAATATTCCAGGAGATTTTGGCGTCACACTGTTTCAAGGAGGAAGTATAGTCATTGTGTGAGGTTTGTGTCCTTGACATTGAAGATCCCAATCCCTTATTATGTAAGATTGAAAAGATGATACCTAGATATTTCGAGGTTTTTGTTTATACTTACACATTATTCTCTCATGTTGCGATTATCTTCGGTCATTCCGTGTAGGGTATTGCGGATCTTGTTTAATTTTCCATGAGTGGTCATTATGGCATGATTGCATATATTATGATGTAAACCCCAAGAGGCCGATTTTGTGATTCAATGAGTGGTTGTTGTGAATTTATTTGGGGTATATCGTGTTCTATGAATGGTTTTATATCCTCACATGACGACTCTAGTTAGGCCATGGCCATCATTGGTTTCATTGAGTTAAGGTGGTTTTTATCACGAGATTTAGGTGGAATATAAGAGAGATCATGACATGACTTCCATAGGTGTTCTTAACATAGCCATACCATAGAAAGTCAAATACTAGTCATACAATGATTCCTTAAATTTCATGGTTTAGTATAAATTTAGAATCCCATTAGAATTCTTCTAGAATACCTCCTTTTTTACCAAACCTTAGAAAACTAGAGGTGCGTCTTTGAAGACCATTGAGATCACCTTGATTTTCTTTGACCCTTAGTTTGAATAGATGGAACACTTTATGATCTGGGGTGAGTTTAACCTCTCTTCTCTTCTTTTGGGTTATCTTCTTGTCCTTCTTAGGTAGGCAGTGACAACCGTTTTTCTTTATTTTTGTTATCCTTGTGTCAGGGATTCGACGGAGGATGTTGGGATCTAAGTTTTGAGGTTTTCCTCACATGATCATGGCCTTGTGGTCATCTCCCTCTCTTTGTTCATGCACAGTGATTTTTGGTTCTCTTGTTGAGGCTGGGGATTCATAACTCTTTTTTATTTTGTATAATTTGTTGATGTATCGTGCTTTTGTTTTATTTTGGGGTATGGTACAGATCAACCTAATGAAGATGATGAATAGGATTAAAGGAAACCAAAGGTATGGGTGTCTCTTATGAGTTTTATATGATTCTAGGTTTTTGTATGTGATACACGAATGTTTGATGTTTATACTAATGTTTTTTTGCTGTTATGATATATTTTCCATTACTGTCATTATAGTATTTGAATCACCTATCATAAATGGAGAAACCCTTAAAAGATAAAAATGAATCAGTTTTGGGAAATTTATAATTGATTTGATGATGCTCAAGTATAAGGTGTGAAATTTATTTTAATGAACGTTTTAAAAATAGAGAATTATACATGTGTTTTTTGTAGTGCACGGATCTGTTGAACACTAAATAGGTGGTATATCAGTGGTACAAGTTTGAAAATTTGATTGAATTAAATCCTTTTAACTAATTAAGGTCATGATCCACTAACATTTAAATCAATATTTCCTTTATGTAAAAATAATAAAATAATAAAAATCACATTAGAGAGTTTTTATATGGTTCATCCTTAATGTGAGGACCCGTTCATTTCTAGGTTCAGTTGAAGATCTGTGACATCGATTATCACTATAATATCAAACTGGTTACAAGGGAGGGTAAGTGTTCTTCCTTGAATTTGGTAAGTCTATCCATGATGGAATAAAATAAAGGAAGTATACATCATTAAATATCACACAGTGACAAAAATAATGAAGGTGTTTTTTAGAGAGGAACCACTGGTCCTCATGATTATATCCAAGCACTTGAATGTGGACAAGGTCATTAGAACTCTACTAGATGACTCTATATTAGAGATATGCTCATCTGGTTAGGTCTATGACTTCCTTAACATATTAAATAGAGTGACATGCACATCGAACTTAATTGATTCTTCAGAATGGTCTCCATGCACATGATATCGACTTTCACCTCAGTAGCAAGCACATAAAAGATCAACAATATAACAAATTCTTTGAAAAAACATGGAAATATCAATTACAACATTGATCAGTCTTATTCTTCATTTTCTCTTTCTTCGATACATCAGGTTCTTAGTGTAGAAATGTTTTAGTTTCTCTATATTCAATTCTTGGTTTTCTTCATTTCTATCCATTTCCCCTTTTAAAATTCACACAATAAATGTGAATAACATTCCCATAATACAAGAATCATGGAAATAATATCCTTACAATTAATGGCCATCAATACCCACTCAACAGTAATGATAATTTCTCTAGTTTTATTGTATGTAAATGATTTTGAATATTTGAATTCAAAATACCAAGGAATCTCTCCACATGATCACCTCTTTCTATCACTATTCAAATCTCATAAAATCTTGGAAAGTATCATTGATTTGACTAATAACCTGTGATATTTAAAATTTTATGTTGTGTCAAGAATTATCTGTTTTTATATACATTCCATGATTATTAGATAATTTATTAATTATATTAACCATAAAAAGTCCTTTGTCAAGAAATTGACCCTCAGGTTCCTCATTGCGAGATTCTCCCTTTGTCAGGTTTCTGTTTTGGAAGGAAGAATGACCCAAATTTTTTTAGGATACTGTTAAGAAATGCATCATAAGGATAACCAATTATTATCATTTCCTAGGGGCTGGAAACTTTGAACCCATTGAAAAACAGTTCTTGTGTCCAGTCACGGATGGATTACTTTGTAAACATTTTATTTTACTATAAATAGGCTATCCAAGGAACATGATTTCTCTATAAGTTTTCATGAAATAAATAGAGCCATTCCATCAAATGATAGTCCCAGAAGCTCTGCAAAGAAATTCACTAAAAAACAATGATCATTTGCTGTAAACTTCACTTTTTTCACTCTGTTAGAAGCATCAAATACCACTATCGCATAAAATTGATTGAAATTTTATAGGATAAAACAATGGGTAATCTTTTTATGGAAGAGTAATATCCATCAATCCTTAAAATTTGATAACCTCCTTCAATAAGGATTCATGATTGTTAAACTAAGAATGATCAGCTAATCTCTCTTGAATAATCTCACTTGTAGAAACTTTTCTAGTAAATTCCATAGCATTTTGGAAAATGAGGAACAAGAGATCAGAAGAAGAGATTAAAAAATATAAGATCTACTCTTTTAATGCATACACCAACCTTTAGGTCCACATCCCTTGATATAGGTGTTACACCAACCATTGATTTGATTATGATCCAATGTTTTTCAAATCTTCTTGCTAAAACGATGACGTCAAATCTCTTTAAAATATTGAATTTTGAATTTCATAAAAATATAATCGGTTTCCTTCCAGTGAAGTAAATTCTAAAAAATGCTTAAAAAATGAAAATAATCAAAGTATGAAATGTAAAGTAATCAATGAGTCTATGATATGTTTTTCAAGAGTAGAATTAATTGAATTGAAGCTCCCATAAGTTATCTTCCATCCATAAGATGGTTCCAAAAGTGATTCAAAATCATCTTTCAATCTTCAATAGAATCTAATAGTTGATAAAAAAATTCTTTACCCCTTCTAAAAGAGTCAAATAATAAAGAAAACCATTCAAAATGTAAGAGTAAAGTACTCAACATCAAAATGAATTGTTATGTAGTGAATATTATATTTAAGCTATCGGTACTCAACGACTTCATATAATTGAAATTTTACTTCATGGAAGATATACTTACTTTGATCAATATGTATTCACGAACAACACCTTGGGTACCCACATCTTTCCAACTCTCTATTGCTCGACTGTTGTAAGATCTTATGAGATGAATGCCTTGTGTGTTCTGAAGGAATGAATTCTTTTCAATGAACTTTTTTTCTAGTGTATACCTCACAATTCGTGCAAAATGGTACACTACTCACTGATAATGATTCCTTCCGGTGGTTTTACTATCGAGTCTGGATGCTATCCTTTTGGGCCTCAACTAACTATATAGTTTCTTAAAACATTTCCTTCATGTAGTAAATTTTGAATGTAATTTCATTAACATACAATGTATAAATTAAATTTAATTGATTCATTCCTATCTTCCAATGAAATAACAATACTTTTTTCCTTTTTTTTAAAGTTATCTTAGCAAAAAAAATTGTCATTCAAAACTCAGAACTAAGTTAATCATTAACTTTCTTTATCTCAAATACTTGATCAACCCTACTATTTTTCATGGGAGTCAACAGAAAAATTTCATTCATATACTCAAATAGATCAACTTTCTTCTCAGTAACATTGGATTTAAGTCTTGTGTAACTCTTGAAAAGTCTTTGATGTGTTCCTTAAACATCCTCAACATATTTCTTTAGTTCATGATATGATGGTTCCTCACTTTCACTTCTTTCATCATATGATAAATATAGTTTACCATTCAATAAGAATTGGAAGTCATGTCTCAAATGTTTCTATGTCGGTTGATTTATCCATCAAATATATATATTCCTTGCAAATGTTAGCATAAAAAGATGTAATTCTCCAGCTATTACTTCAACAATCACTATATTCCAATGTGCTATCAAAAGTAAAAGATTCATGATAAAGACCATGTTAGTCAGGGTCAACCCCCAACAACACCACCAAGAAGGCTCCCTCTAGTAGGGGCATATGAGTCATTTCAGGAGGAGTTAGTACAGGTGAACACAACTGTACATTCTAGACTGTTTTTGTTGGAGGACCTAGTAGACAAAGAGGTTATAAGAAGGGAGTGGGGGTTGGAGAGTGGAGGGATATAATAGAATATTTTTGTTAGGGGGAATTTGTCTAGGAGGGTAGCGCGCCTGGACCATCCGATTAAGCAACTGGAATCGGCCTCACCTTTTTTCCACACAGTTTTCGACCCAGCGATGGTGCCCAAAAATCCTAACGATACTGTCAAAACTGGATTCAGAAATGAAAATTTATGCGTGGATTGGTCACCACATAAACCAGGAAAAGGATGAGGCAGAATTCTGGGCAAACCTCTTATCCATGTGGCGTCTCCTGGAGAAGTTGTATCAGCGGGAGGGGACCTGAACTTGTATCACAATAGACCGCCTCGAGGACCCCTATGTTGTGTCCAACATTACACATGTGTAGGGGCGAGTTGTGGATGTAGATGCGCTCCTGATTGTCCTTGCCCACCACTTTCCCACTGTGCACCAAGTGCAGATACCTAATTTTGAAGGGAATGATCCACGCAGCTGGATTGCCTGAGTGTAACTTTATTTCCACATCCATCAGACACCGTAGGAGTAAAAGGTGTCTCTCACCCAAGTTTGCATTAAGGGAAACACAATTTATTGGCTTAATCGTATGTGGGAGGTCCATATGGATTTTCATGGTCAGATTCAAAATAGAATTAATGGAATGATAAGGAAGTGAAGTGAAAACACCGCCTGTAAAAAAAGATTCTGGCCCGCGCCTAGCTGGACTCACAGAGGACTGCACCGACCTTCATTTACAACCAGCTTCCAATTACTAGACTAGTGGATTTTCCTATGTTCAACGATTCAGATCCGTGAGGCTAGTTAAGACGAGAAGAATCGTATTGTGGGGCCATTAGATAACAGAAAAATCAAAGGTCACTTTCGCTCAGAATTGTATGGAGTCAAAGTACACCGGTTCACTGTTATGGTGGAATTCTATTTCAAATTTACATGGCCAGAGTTTAAAGTAGAATTAATGAGTGATTTGTGGGTCCAGAAGATCGAAATCCGTACCCAGAAATGGAAGATACTTCTGACAATCCCGCCTCCAGTAATCTGGCATACCATCCTTCATAATCAAATTAAATGGGTTCAAAGAAAAGGGGAAGCGTCAAAACCCATTGGCAATGGTAGAACTCGAGGAGTGTCAGCCTCTTATTGGGCTAAGGGCGCGAGTGGTGGATAATCAAATACAAAAGAAATATATCGATGAATAAACCCTTCCAGACTCGACCCCTTTTTGAGTAGTCCCGAAAATTGACAGGGGATCCTGTTTCCCAATCTGTCGGCAGATTTGCTTTTGGACGGTGCTGCCTCCTTGCATCGTCAAAGGGGGTGGGCTAGGTAGGTGGTGGGTGGCCAACCCCACCAAGACTCCAGCGGGAGAAGGAAGCAGGAGGGGGGAGATGCAGCCTAAAAGGCACGAGCCTCCTCCCATATCTTTCATCAGCTTCAGCATCCGATTATCACATCCCCGGTTCATTAATTCTCCAGTTTTTTTAGCGGTTTTAGTGAGGCGGTTTTTCCATTTATTTAAGAGAGATTTTAGGAGGTTTTCTCCTTGTAATAGTGGGGGAGTGTGTACCCACTTTTACCCCATAGTGATCCTTCTATTTGCTCATTGTTTTTTACCCCTTCCATTTGGGGGTTTTTTCACGTTACATCTTGTGTCATTTATTTTTCCGCATTTGCACTTTATTTTTTATATCGGAATTATCGCTGCACCGGTGGGCCAATCATTTACGGTCCTAAAAAGTGGTATCAAAGGATTTACTCAGAAGGAATGTATTAATTTCAATGAAATATTTTCTCCTGTTGTTAGACTGAAGACTGTTCGGATAGTTCTGGCGATATGTGCTACATACAGCTTATATCTAGAGCAGCTGGATGTGAAGACTGTGTTTCTCCATGGTGATCTTGATGAAGAGATATATATGCTCCAACCGGAAGGGTTTGCAGAAGAAAGTAAAGAGATCTTGGTTTGCAGGTTGAACAAATCTCTGTACGGTCTCAAACAGACACCGAGGTGTTGGTACAAGAGATTTGATTTCTATATCATGAGCATTGGATACAACAGACTTCATTCAGATCCTTGTGCATATTTCAAGGGTTCAGATGATAATGATTTCATCATTCTTCTGTTGTATGTGGATGACATGTTGGTTGCAGGCCCCAACAATGATCAAATCCAGGAGACGAAGGCACAGTTGGCTAGGGAGTTTGATATGAAGGACTTGGGACCATCAAACAAGATTCTTGGGATGCAGATTTACCAAGACAAAAGTAATGGGAAGATTTGGCTATCATAGGAGTGTTATTTATAGAGAGTCTTAAAATGCTTCAACATGCAAGACTATAAGCCAATCACTACCCCTCTTTCCATTAATTTCAAGTTATCCTCCACGATTCGTCCTAGCAGTGAAGCAGAGAGGATAGAAATGTCTCGAGTACCATATGCATCGGCAGTGGGTAGTCTAATGTTCACTATGGTTTGTACTAGACCAGACATTGCACATTCAGTGTGAGCAGTTAGTCGGTACATGGAGAATCCAGGACGAGAGCATTGGAGCATAGTGAAGAGGATCCTGAGATACATCAAGGAGACCTCAAATGCTGCATTATATTATGGAGGATCAGATTTTACTGTCAGAGGCTATGTTGATTCAGATTTTGCAGGTGATTCTGACCGGAGGAAATCCACTACTGGTTATGTGTTTACTCTTGCAGGAGGAGCTATGAGCTAGATTTCGAAGTTACAGTCAGTTGTAGCTTTATCCACGACGGAGGCAGAGTACATGGTAGCTACACAGGCTTGCAAAGAGGTGATTTGGATGAGAAGGTTGTTGGAGGAGCTTGGGCACAGACAGGAGTAGATTCCATTGTTTTGTGACAGTCAGAGCGCCTTGCACATTGCAAGGAATCCATCTTTTCATTCCAGGACGAAGCACATTGGGGTACAGTATCACATTGTCCGAGATGTGGTGGAGGAAGGAAGTGTGGATATGCAAGAGATTCATACTAAAGAAAATATGGCAGATTTCCTGACGAAGGCAATTAACTCTGAGAAGTTCAGATGGTGCAGATCCTCGAGCGGCCTTGCAGATACTTGAGCAGCATGTTTGGTAGATAGAAAGGATGTGGAGATGTGATTGGTTCTCAAATCAAATATCCAAGTGGGAGATGTGTCGACAGATTTGCTTTTGGACGGTGCCGCCCCCTTGCATCGTCAAAGGGGGTGGGCTGGGTAGGTGGTGGGTGGCCAACCCCACCAAGCCTCCAGTGGGAGAAGGAAGCAGGAGGGGGGAGATGCAGCCTATAAAAGGTAAGAGCCTCCTCCCATATCATTCATCAGCTTCAACATCCGATTATCACATCGCTCGGTTCATTAATTCTATAGTTTTTTGAGCAGTTTTAGTAAGGCGGTTTCCCCATTTATTCAAGAGAGATTTTACGAGATTTTTCTCCTTGTAATAGTGAGGGAGTGTGTACCCACTTTTACCCCATAGTGATCCTTCTATTTGCCCATGGGTTTTTACCCCTTCCATTTGGGGGTTTTTCCACGTTACATCTGGTGTCATTTATTTTTCTGCATTTGAACTTTATTTTTTATCTCGGAATTATCGCTGCACAGGTGGGCCAATCATTTACGGTCCTAACAGAATCCACCCCTCTTAAAATCTACAAATGCCAAGGAGATGGACACTTTTCCTCAGAAAACTAATTATGAGATTTCAGGATCTTTAACATCAACAAAAGTCTTATGTGAAAGCGGTTGAAAGGAGAAGATTTAGGGTCTACAAGTGAGATGCTGGTGGTTTGTGAAAACCTGGTTCAAGATACATTGTCCCCCCCCCAAGACTATTGAGTGACTTAGAGGCGGACCTCGCAGCATAGTGAGCAGTAGCACACACGGTTGCTACAGACTATTTCAGAGATTTCTTGGAGAGCAAGTGAAGTTAGGGTACATTTCTAATAGGATCCGTAGACCCATGGAGTAGGGAGGACCATTTGTAAAATTGTTTGGTGACCTTGGGAACTATAATCAGTTTCATTTCCACATTCTTGAGGGAAAAAACTTATTTTCCAGGCACGATGAATGATAAAGACCTTGTCAGCCAGGGCCAGCCATGGACAACACCACCTGTAACGCTCCCACTAATAGAGGCATATGAGAGTCATTTTAGGAGGAAATTTATAGCTAGACACAGTTGTACAATGTGTTTTTCTATTGGTGGACCTGATAGAAAAAGTGGTTATAAGAAGGGATGGGAAGCTGGAGAGTGGAGGGAATTGAGAGAATATTTTTGTTATGGGTCATTCGGCACGTCGACTTGATCCAATTGAACAGGGGTCCTTAGAGCGTCTCTTCCTTCCTTTTCTTATTATTCTTCTTCTCCCATCCAATGTATTTCTATTTGTAATTCAACTGGTATTTCAAAGAAGACTACTCAGGAGGGGCTAGTACTATCAATGCCCCAATAGCAATCTAAGATATAGCATAAGCAACAAAATCTTTCTTCCCTTTTCCCTTTGAATATTTCATGGATTCCTTGTATTCATTTTTTCAACATAGGACATTGAGGTCAAATATGTCTAGGTTTATTGCATTTGTAATAGTTAAAATTTGATGAGTTTTTCATTTCACTTCTATTATTTATATATTTTTTATTCTTTCAATAATCTCTCTATAAATCACAGCTACCAAACATCCTTTTAACTAGTTGTCCATATTCTCCTTCAGTAAGTTTCAGAAATCTTTCATCAGAACATTTCATAGAAATTATTCTCAATTTACTTGGATTTGAAGTTTAAAGTCCTGAGGTTAATGCTCTGGAAGTATATGCAAATGCTACTCTATTTTTCACCCCCTTTTTTTTCGCATCTCCCTTTAAATAATTCTCATATTCCAATAAAGTTCTGATGGGATCATGTAAACATAGCTTTGTGTTATGTTTCGTGTCGACAATTGATGTTTCCTTGGATTCCCACTATTTCGGTAACATGTCGATATTATCTTCAGTAAACTTCATCTGACTTTTCTTTCTCTCCATGTTGTTTAAGACTATTTATTATTTTCATGAATCTCTAATGTATTTGGGCTACTGATTCACTAGGTAAGGAATCAAAACTTTGATAATTGGCATATATCATAGCTTGCTTAGTTTAAATATCTTTTAACACTCCAAAATGTGTGATCTATAATTTTTTCTGGATTCCAAAAGTTCTAAAAAATGCCAGCTTACTGTATATATTCCACTAAATAACACATGGTAATGTATTACACATGAAAATTAAGTTGGAATTTTAACTCATATAAAAGTTGAAAATTCTTTCCCTAGAGTCTTATAATTTTCAGTAACACTACCACAAAACTGGGCAAGGCCAGCGCCACTCCTTTATCAGCGCTAACAAAAAAGCGCTGATAAAGGGGGGGGGGGGGCTTTATCAGCACTAAAAAAGCGCTGATAATGGGTTCCTTTATCAGCGCTAAAACAACCGCTGATAAAAGTACCCCTTTATCAGTACTTTTTTTTGCACTGATAAAGACCCCCCCTTTATCAGTGATTTTTTAGCACTGATAAAGGGCCCCCCTTTATCAGTGCTTTTTTTAGTAGCGCTGATAAATGGGGGGCCTTTATCAGCGCTTTTTTAAAAGCGCTGATAAAGGGTTCGACTTCAAAAAAAAATTAAATAAAAATAATATATTAATATATAATTATATCAATATTGTTATATTGATGTAAATATAATATATAATTTTTAAATATATTTTAGATAAGTATAAATATACATTTACACTTTTTATACTTAATATAAAAGATATTAGTGAAAATGGCTTATAAAAAAATTTATTTTTTTTAATTAATAATTTTCTAATTATTATGGATTAATAGTCATTTAATAACAATTTGAAGACTAAAAAAATAAAAAAAATTAAAAAAAGATCCAAAATATGTTGAAAACGTAACTCAAACTTCAAACGACCATAACTTTTGATCCGGGTGTCCGTTTGAGCTCTACTACATATCAAATCGAAGGATGTGACGATCTCTACGTTGTTTTAATTAGGGGGAGCCCCGATCAAGGGTTTTTCGAGGCCAAAAGAGGCCCAGAAGGCCACCAAAACTGACTTTTTAGTCGGGGTACTCCGATTTTTTAACATTTTGTGGATTTTCAACCTCGTTTAAGGGGGTATTATTGGCTTTTTTGGTGGGGACTGAATTTATTCCAAGGTATTACATTCATATTGATATTATTTATTTAAACTTTTATCGTTTTTTATAATGCAGTGCTATTTATAATCAAATATATAACTATATGTACATATTTTTTATATATTCACGCCTAAAAAGTAAATTTTTTAAGTAAATAATTAAACATATTTACATATAAAAAATATTAGTTTTATCTAAATAATAACTAATATCCGTTTTATTTAAAATACCAATATATGAATATTTATATAACTATATATTAATATAAATATAAATATATATATATATTAATATAACAATATATATATATATTAATATAACTATATATATATATATTAATATAACTATATATATATATACTAATATAACTATAAATATATATATCAATATAACTATATATATATTAATATAACTATATATATATTAATATAAATATATATGACTATACGAATAAATGTAACTAAATATATATATAAATAAATAGATATATCATAAATAAGAGAACAAATCAATATAGGGGAGTGGTAAAGTCTTTAGGTGCGTAGAGGGGAGGTCTCGAGATCAAATCCGGGTGGAGGCAGTGGCATGCGCGCAAGGCTGGTATAGAGGGGCTAGCGCTGATAAAAGGTGTAGGTGGTGCGTGCGGGCGCTGGAGGGTGGGGGGAAAGCGCTGATAAATGGGGGCTCAAGCACTATAAAAAGCCCCCCATGAGATTGGCAGTATTTTTTTATTTTTTTTATTTTTATCAGTGCTAAAAAAAAGCGCTGATAAAAGGGGTCTTTATCAGCGCTTTTTGGAGCGCTCATAAAGGGGACCCCCCCTTTATCTTCGCTGGCATTAATAACGCTTTTTCTAGCGCTGTTAATGGCCATTTTTAGCACTGATAAAAGCCATATTTGTAGTAGTGTAGGCATAAGAGAATTATCGGTACTAGTATTAATAACACATGTCTCTATACAAACATGCCAATATTCAAAATCTCTATAATCAAATATAGCTGGTTTGTTTTAAGTTATCAATGGATCCTACCAGTATACGTATGATCATAAAAAATGATCTTTTATCTTAAACCTGGTTAGTGTAAGGAAACTAAGATAAATTATGATGATAAATGGAAGATAAAAACAAGCTCTATCTAAAACATAGAGACATAATCCAATACCAAATGTATCAAAAAAAGAGACAAGTAATGATATGAAATATTATCCCAGTAAATGTAGTAATAACAGCTAAAAGAGGGTGTAAATTATAGTACGTGAGTAAACATATAATTTTTCTTACTTAAGTATTCAAATGATCAGAACCTCAATTTCTTATATGATGGGAGTATCAATGTAAAATGATAATATTAAGCACAATAGAAAATAAATAATATGTGTTGTATCAAATGTCAATCCAAATATTCATAAAGGATATTATTACCAACACTTCGATATGTGATCTTTATGTTTGGTTGCAAAAACATCAGAATTAGCCACACAATCTTCTACCAATTGTAATACATTGCCATCACAATGATCCATCTGCTGCTAGATGTACTTCAACCTATCTTCATTATTCTTTAGAAATTAACTTTATGGATTCAGTTGACTAGAACACAAACCATCATAAGTTCTAATCCGTATGATACAAAACACTAAAAACAAACATCAAGTTAATTCAAATTCATATTAATTGTATTTTGATTTTAAAAAAAGGATATGGAAACGGTTGTTGACCTAACAAATACTAGATATTTCAATATGTGGTACTTGTTAAAAATTTATTTCAAATCAGTATATATAGTGATAGTTTAAAGTAAAACAACGTAAAATGTTTTAAAATTAAAATAAAACATGAAAGTTTGACTAAACCTACAATTCATTACCGCCTTACCCATCCCTCAACCTCCTGAATGATGTAATTTAATTGTTAGGTATCTATCTTCATGGGAAATAAAATAACATGATATTCTATTAACAAAAATAGAATTATAGAATAAAGATGATGAATATGAAGGAGAATAAGTGTAAAAATTGACATAGAAGATCTTTGGGAGATGCTGCAACCCCAAGGTCATGTCTTGACCCACTGTCTAACTACCACTAAAGCAATTTCAATTACTTCAGTAGTCCCCCCATATTAGGACTCGACCTTATTACATTATATAATGTTGAATTTATTCAAGAACTAAATTCCTTTCACATTTTGGATATTTTCAAGTTTAGAGCTTTAGAAAATTGTGAAATAATATATTCATAATATTACACATTAATACAGAGTGGATACCATAAAAATAGTATTCATTTCATCCAAAATATAAAAATTTTCAAATAAAACACTATTTCTTTAAAAATTATTAAAACATTTAACTTGGATTCCTTCATTGTCTTACACATCCTTATAACATATGAAAATCATTTATAAAAATTGGATGAGCACAAAAATCTAATTAAGGGATATAAAAAGAAGGAAAGAACACATTAGTCCATGAATACTTGTAACATATGAAATCATTTTCAAAAAGACATACTTTTCACCCATATAAACGTACTTTGTGAAACTTGAGATTTCCATGAGATTTTCACAAAACATATAGAAATTAAATATAACCATAAAGTTATATTGGGGAATTACTTACATATTCTTGAAACCCTAATTACTAACTTATAATTTGTAACCTCACGACTACCTTACAATTTGTGTAACCACTGTAGTTACACTTGGAGTAACCATACGGGCGAACTCCAACTTACACATACCCAATGAATTGGAGGGAGATATAGGTCCCAAAATTCATCATAAACAATTCCCAAGAACCATAACATAATCATACAACATGAATAATCTCATAAAAATGTTACTTTTGAATTTTGTAAAACAGAATTTTAAAAGAGGGTTTTTAAAGGAACACCCCTTATAAATATCATATAATTGATGTGAGACTAAATAGAGTGGATGTAATATAAATATTCATTATAAATACACATAATTGTACATAATATAAAACAAAATTCATCTCCCAAATAATTTTAATACCACATAAATAATGAAGTAGAATGTTATCCCAAAGAATGGAAATCAGGTTATGAATTCCATTACCCTAGGTTTGTCTTACATTAAACTCATTTAAACCTCATGCATAATGTTTAAAAGAGTGACATTAATATCTTAAAGAAAAATATTCATCTTTATAATACCTTATATGATTATTTCATTACATCATTTCACCCGTTAATTGTTATAATTTTCTTCCTTGCATTGTTTTGGGTGCGTTCTTTACATGATTTCTATGATTGGTTCATGAAGGATATTTTGGTCGATTGGAAGTGAAAATGAAGATTTGAATGGAATGGTTTTTACATATTTCCAAAACCATAAATTATACCATTTATAATTTTTAATTCTATTATGAGGATGATTCATAAGTTAAAACATTATTGATATTTTTTAGGTCATTTTGGTGATTCTTCAATTGTAATTAACTCATTTTCTTTTATAATTTAATAACACGTGTAAAAAATGATTCCAGAAACTTATATAATATATAATACATAAGGTATAATCTGGTTCAACCGTAAAGATGGTCTCATGACCAGTCTTGAAGGAAGTAAAATAAATTGAAATCACAAAGTCCACGATGTCGGTAAATCGACACATCACAAACAGTGTATCAATTTGTTGAATATGTGGGAGAGGAGAATAAGTATAATGGTGAGTATTCCATAAACATGATGAAATCCAGAATATATAATATACTGGAACATTCATGCCTCTTGGATAAGTGTAGGTGAGGAAAGAATAATAATATAAAAGAAAATGAAAAGAAAAGAAATAAAACAAAAGAGGATGTTTACCTCTTAATCTCTTCTCCTTGAGATCCTTCTTAAGGCCCTTGGTTCTAGCCTTTTGGTGAGACCAGAAGCTCTAAGACATAAGGAAGATACTTGGTAAGAGTATTGGGTAGAACATAGATAAGGCTCAAGGCTTAAGAAGTGTGAGAGGAAGAGGGGAATGAGGGTGGTATTTATAGTGGAGGAGAAGAGGTATTTTAAATTATTTTAATCATTATTATAATATTTTTGCTCAAGAATATGAATAGTCTAAATTAATGTGAACCCAAATAGTAGTAATTTTATGTGAGTTCTAACCATGTGGGATTACATCACTTATGATGTCATAAATAGTGTATTTATCTGATAATTTGAATATACAGTATTTTACTGTATTTCACTATTCATCAATAATTCAAGAATTTCAGAAAAATCCCAAAAATTCACCCAAACCATTTTTTTGATATGTAGAATTCAATAAGGAACTCAATTTTTTGAAAATAATTTTATAAATATTATTAATTTAATTATTAAAAAGACATACTTTTTTCAAAAATTAATAATTTTAATTCTATAACTACTTTTATATCTCATTAAAAAATTAACCAATATGTCATTATCTTAAATCCTTAATAAAATAAAACAATAATACAATTTACTATTCATTAGGGTCATATTACTTTTCATAAGGGTATGTTACTATTCACCAAAAATCAATTTGGTTCCATCAAACTCCGAATAACTTACTGAACACAATTGTAGATGACCATTTTTCAAAATTTAAAACATATAAGTGGAAAAATTATGTTTAAAGGCTAGTTATAAATATCCTCTTAAAATAAAATTTCATTCATTTCAATTTACTTTTAAAACCATGGGGTGTTACAACCCACATATCCCACAACTCCCCTTATTTAATAACCCAACTAGAACCTTCTAGAAAACACCCTCACAAAAGATGAAAACCTAATTTCTGACAACTAATAACCCCACTAAAAACTACCTATGGTATTTAAAGATTTTCCTCAGGTCGCACCTTCATGGAAAATCCATGGCATGCATTTCTATTAATTCCACCACCTTAAAACCACTTTGTCTTTGAGGTGATTATCTAATGGATTTAGCGGTGGCCTAGGAATCCATTCAACTTGATCTTCAAATGAAAGCGATGAAGGTGGTTTAGTTTTTTTGCAAGGGTCTTAATCCTCCTATAATTCTAGGGTACCAAAAATTCTTCCTCATGAAATCTTATTCTGGTGAGGTTGTTCTAGAATTTACCCCCAACTTTAGTATCCACTTTTAACAGCTGCTTGAGGATCCATTTTGTAGTCATTTGAGCAGCTTGATTTCTTTGATAAGCACCCTCAACATAAAATAGTGACCATCTTGATCTACTCAACCAACCCGAGTAAAGCCACAACCAGTCTGGAAACTAACTACACCTTCGTTTGGATACCCCACATCCCCCTCCCTTCGTGTCATGCATTACCCTATCAACTGTTTATAAACCTTCCTACAATAATTTATACTTTTAAATAGACACTATCATCATCATTAATGATAGACTGGTATACTAAAAATGCTCCATCCTATGCCTCCTCGCGTTATGACTACTCAAGTAGCTCTGTAGGAGCCAGAGCTTTTACCGACACCATTTGCAACATCTATAACTATCGAACCTAAATCATATGTGTCTACCTTAACTATGTTGCACAAGACATAGCTTCTTTGATGGATGTGTTCGACTGGTAGGAGTAATTTTATAGTGTGTCAGGTTCTATTGCCTCAGTTTTAATCGAGTCATATTTTTTTACCTCTTTACAGTTCGGTTAAATATTGTGTCAGTGTTCATCCAGTGTAGAACGTGCTTCTGCATATGTTTTTTCTTGAGTGATTGAAAATCACAACTAATCCTATGTTTCTTGACCAATAATGAATCGTTTTCCACTTCTAAAATTCTGTTTTCATTGCTGCATTCCACTATGGATTTTTTTCGACACTGCTATCTTGAGTTCCTACACTAGTTGCACTGCCCCTGTAAGTCAGACAGTGCAAGGGGTTTTTTATCTCTCTCTAGTATTTTATCGCAAAAAGGTATCTCAATTAATGTTCCAATTAGTACATATAAATTGTAATGGGAGAGAAAACTTTAGGGACTTCTATTAACAATAATAGAATTATACAAAAAAGAAGTAGGGTATGGAGGAGAAGATGAAAAATTGATGTAGATGAAGATCCTCTCAGAGACGCTACAATCCAGAGGTTGTGTCCTAACCCACAATCTATCTTCCATTGAATATATTCCAATTACCTTTGTAGTCCCCCCCCCCCCCCCACAACCAATAATTCCCCTTATTTAATGCCTCAGCTAGAACCTTCTAGAGAAACCCCCTCCCAACCACTAGAAACCAAATTTATGACAACTAACAACCCCATTAACAACATCCTATGGTATTTACACATCTTACCCTTACAAATTATTATTACTCAAGACCTTATGCCCAACAACACCCACCTCAAAACCCTCCCCAAATAAGCAAGTGGTCTGAGGTCTACTCTTTACAGCAAATCCAAGGCTCATGTTCCTATTAGTAATACCACATATTTTAGTAAAAAAATTTAATTATTACTTTTTATGTATCCAATAACTTGTTTTACATGAGGCATAAAATAAAAAAAATATTTTTTTATTTCATTAAGGTAAAATATAAAAATATAATATGAAATACACCTCATTATAAGAATGATATATAAAATATAATTATGAAAAAAATATAAAAAATAAATAAGATTATATAAAAATGCTACATGATTCATGTATTATTTCTTGTGTCCTCTAATTAAAATCACACCAAAGAGTACAAATATAAATGGATTTGAAAATATTAGAAAAATGGTAGAACTTTTTAAAAGAAATGAAAGAATAAGATGAATGATTTTTAAATAAGTGCATATGGTAATATATATTATTGAAATGTAGAAATTATTATTCAATAATTTTTTTAAATTCTATTAGGTAGAATGGTAATTTTATTTTTATGTGATAATACAAAATTTTGATTCAAATTTTCACTGAGAAATAATTTTTTTATTGATGAAAAAAATAATTAAGAATTTAATTAAATAATTATTTTCTATTGTAGTTATATGAACGATGGTAGATATTTATGTTGTTAAATTTATTTTATTAAGATGCATTTTTATATGAGCATGTATATAATTTTATAATGTAAGGAATATAGATTATCATGCACGTTGTTGTGGTTTCTGTTTATTTAACACTATATAATGGGTTAAATTAATGGTATGTTTACTTTACAAGATCTGTTTAATAAATAAAATTTATGTTATATAATTATAACAGGGTTTAAAAGGTGACTCAATTATTAATGGAATATAATTTATTAACAAACATTTCTATGTGTGAGACTATTTCAGATATTTTGAAAAGTATTAAAATGATAATATCTTATTGAAGAATGTGGAAGATGGTTCTAAGTTGACGTGGAAGGTAATGTATGGTATTCAAGTTCTAGAATTTATTGATAATTGTTGACATGTTATTCATGTATTTAATATCTTCAAATTCATAAGTATTTAACAGGTAAAAACTAAAGAGTATTTCCCTTTTTTATGTTTAATAAAGAGGGTATGACCCTCAACCTATTCAAAAAAATGTTTATTTTGTTTTCATTAGGTATTAGTTTTTAGATTGTAATGTTGATAATGTTATGCATTAATACGGTGGTAAAATAAATCATTAGTATGAATTATAACTATAGTGTGGTTAACTTTTCATGTTATTATTTATGATTACATACATTTCCCTTATAATTAAAAACATGTTAATGTATTTTTATATTGTACATTTAAATGGAAACAATAATAGATGGTGGGGATTTTGTTGAATAAATATCTTGAAAATTTATGGAAAATGAATGTTATGAAATTATGTATAAATTATTATTGTTTAAATGATAACTCAGCATTAATTTTTGTGGAATAATTATCTATATTTCTTTAATGAATAATAAATGATATTTTAAAATGATATTCCATTAAATAATGAATATATTTTATTGAGGGGAAAATATTAAAATGGATTACTAAATTAAATTGACTATAAAATATTTATGATTTGAATAATTAAATTATGGGTTAATAACAAGAATAAAGTTTAATTATATCTGTGGATAAGTTAGGGGTCTTTATACCCTTAGTGGTATTTACTATGGAAGATATTTATGAAATAAAAGATGGAAATTCAGATGAGATGAATTATAATAAGTGAAATGTTTTTATTATATTTATACTTTTATATTATTTATGGTGTTTATAGAATTATGGGGTCCTCCTTTAGTCAAATGAATTCAATGGTGAATGTTTTATATTTTAATGAAGAGGTTTTCATTGTCAAGTAAGTAAGAAGTAAAATCTATTTTAAATGTTGTGATTTAATGGGTTTCGGTTATGTTAGATAAATTAATGTTTCAAGTGAAATACAATGTATAAATAGATGGTGTGTGAGACACCCCTTGTCTCAAGACATTGTGTTTCCTTTTTTCTCTTCTTAAGAATTCTTCTCAGTGGTTTTATTCCTTTCAAAAATAGATTCATTATTCAAGGAATTGTTGTAAAAGCACAGAAAGAACCATGTGTAAAGAACATTGGTGTTCTCGTAATGAGTTTCATACACTTATGAATGATTTTATCCTATTTCCCATTCATAAGGATAAAAGAATCCATAAACCTTACAATTAGATCAAAATCACGCTTCTACACTATCTATCCTAATACAGCAACCCTTGCATACTTCTAACCCCAATTGGAGAGCCATCGCCTCCATCAGTAGGGGATTTTCATATTTGAAATTGACACTATTGGAAATAACTACTGACCCCTAAGTGTCAAATCCCATCCCACATCCTCTCATATTTTTGTTCATTCTCAAACCATCAGTGTTTAGTTTGATCCTGTGATTGGGGAGACCAATAAACCCACCTATATATGTCAATCACATGAGTAGGTACTCATGGTATAGATGAATAAGGAGTATTCTTGACTATCTAACCAAGATGAAAGATCCCATATCAAGGTGATGAGTAGGAAATTTAGTTGAAAAAACATGATTGAAACTCCACGATGACCCATGTTGTTACAAGACTAATAGATGATCCAAAACCCTTCCATGATATTGATTTTCCACAAACAACCCTAAAAAGAGTACCTGTTAGTGTTAAGGATCCAACCTGAGTGAGAGATTGAAATAATTGGTATTGAGATGGAAATCTATGATATTTACAAGCATATTCTATATCATCGATGCCCACTCTCTATATAAAATTAGGTGAGACATGGATTCATCCTAGCCCCACTACAATAGTATCACTTAGGATCCATTATAATCCATTGACATTGAATTTCCTTGTTAGTTGGAACTACATTTTTGAAAATCTCCCCTAAAATTAGAAGCAAGACATCTCTTAAATATCACCTACACAAATTTCCATAAGAAATTATGTAAGTCTCTTCATGCCATTAGCTAAGAAGTCACTCGAGGTAGTTTCTATGAAAACAAGTAGTTTGTCCTTGTTTGAGTATCAAACATAATCGAGGTCCCTCTAATGATCAATATCGAGAACTTCATTGATCAGAACAGTAAATTCAAGAGTAGCATTAAGAAAAACTTACTGATAACATCTCCCATGTCACTATATTTTCTCTATGAATAGAAATCTTATAGAGAATGACTATCAAAATACTCCAATCACAACTTTTATTAAAGACCTTGAATCATTTCCTCCAAATTATTCATATTGATTCTACTTAATGTGAAAGGTTTTACCATTCATTTCCAACTAGTCCCATTGGTATGTTTTGTTTTCTCAATAATCCCATAATAAATTGAAAAAAACATTATTGATATTTTTTATTACTTCCTTAGTGGCATTAATAACTGAAAATATGTGTGTGTGAGTTGATAATAGAACACAATATATAATGAAAATTCTTCAACTAATGGAAAAAATTATTCTTGTAATTATTGAAATGCCTATTTATTTCTCTAACCAAGTAGTCAAAATTATCAATACGTATCCTCCCATTTGACAATGTCACAACAAGATAAGTTATTGTAAAATTATTTCTTTTGAAACTTTCCCATATTTATATAATTTGGGTTCTCCTTGGATATTTCATAGTGGATTCATATAAACTTCTTTTCTCTACATTAAATTTCTGACCACTTTAATATTCATAATATTATATCATGATTTTGAAAATAGAAAGAGAATTTTTCTTGAAGTTGAGGAATAATTCCATAAAATATGCAAAGAGATAATTAAGAAATTCTGGGGTGACATTTTCACCCTTTAAGGGGGGCTATTGAACCTTCTATCAAAGATGCATTAAGATCTCTTCTTAAAGAATCTTCATCCAATGCATAAGATCTAGGAGAAAGTGGATCTCCCTATCTAAATCCTTGACTGGGTTTAAGGAAAATAATTTTCCCAAAAATGAAATGGATAAGTAGGTTGAGGTGAAGATCTATGGTACACATGATACTTATACCACTGGTGAATCAATCTTGTTCAATGAATATCATCTAAGGGAGGATCAATGAAAACTTTTCATTAAGAATTTTAGCAGGGATCTTGAAGGAGAATTTTCACATGATAATTGGAAAAAATTGTTGAAATGAATTTGGGTGATAGGTCTTGGGAATGAGCACTAAAGTGATTAGGCAGATCTGGGGATGGATACCCCTCTGAGTAAGTCTCACGTGGAATAAATCAAAATATATTTAACAACCTTCCATTCCTTAGTATAGAAAGGTTATGGATATCCATCCACTCTTGGATAACTTTAACCATTCAATCCTTTAACTATACTGATAATCTCAGTCTCTTCTATGATATATTTTAGGATCACATTGTATTGGTAATTAAAAATAAATGGAATTTCATTAAGGTTAGGGAGAGCCATGTTAACAATTGGAGGCCCATCATTGATAGAATCCTTTCTATCCGACACCATTAGGAAAGTGGAATAATATTCCAGTGCCTTAGGTACAAGGATCTACATGTCATTTGTATAAACACCTTCCTTGAGATGGAGAATTAATTTACCAATATATTTCCCTTCATTAATACATTCATATAATTAAACTATATATTGCCACCCTATTTGAGCCACAGATCCCTTGACTTCTCCCTCATCATTCCTTCTTCTCAGATCCAACTCTTTAATGGGATCTCAATAAGTTGATTGAAAATATCATTATCCCATATAGTTTAGAGGGATAAATCTATATCATCGGTTTCCTTTGATGGGTCGACAAGAGAAATGTTATCAGCTACCTGGTCTGATGCCCACATATTGAGATAAAATTTAATATGCCCAAGTCTATTTTGAATATTTTCCAAGACTATGTGAACCAAGTCCGTCACAATGATTCACTAATTGAGTAAATAATTCTAGTTTCCACTCTCCAGTTCCTATAACAGTGAATGGACCTATTCGTGGAATCAAAACCTCCAAAGATGAAAATCATTGGTGCAGTATTAGATAAAACCATAAGGAGAGATGCTCTACTATAATATTAAGAAATTAAACTGGCCCATGGAAAATATGAAGGAATCTATCTAGTCTTACACATGTCCACTTTTTACCTTTTTTATTATTTCACCATGTAAAGTTGTCACCAAACATTCTAATATGTAGTAATTGATTATCTAACACAAAGGTTTTGAAATTCTTCCATAATCCTATTGGATATGATGAACCCCCTCTTTTCTCCATTTCATCAAGGTTGGTGTTGAAATAAATTCCAATTATACAAGGTAAGGTACTTGGATCCAGCTTAAAAATATCTTTCCAAAGCTGAAATATTTCACCATGGTCACATTTGTCAAAGATAATTGGAAAAAAACAACTATGATTTTTCATTGATTTTAAGAAGAGCCTATTAGGAAGTAAAATTGATCACCCATTTCTCTGTGTTGGTGTTATAGAAAATCCAAATGTTACTATTATAAGGGGTTCCGTGAAGAAATAATTGCATACTTATTTTTAAAGGGGAGTATTTGATAAATTCATGTTTATGTTTGGGATGAAGGATCACCAATCGATATACCTTTATCCTTTTAATTCCATTGGAAAGGATTTTACACTAAGGTGGAGATATGATTTCCATATCATTTCAAATTATAATATATATTATTAGGGTAGGATTGGAGTGACCTTGGTGGCCTGGTATTATCTTCTTGAATGGGAAATGGGGATTTTACTAGAACATGAGTGAGTGGAGGCCTGAGTTGCATGTTTAGATCCCATTTAATACTTTAATGGAGGGGTTTATCCATGCTATGCCCTAAAAATGGAGGTATACTAACATCCTTTCTCTTGACCTTCAAACACAGTGGAAACATTTCCCAGGGTATAAGGACGAGATGGACCTCCCTCAGCCTTATAGTTTACTTTAGTAGACCTCTGAGAAGCATGAACCATAGTTCAGAAATAAAAAAAAGCAGTCATTAAGATCATAAAAATAGATAGTAATAGCCACATATCCACTATCAAATCCCTTTACACCTGTAGTTTTTTTAGGTTCCGGGCGCAGCGGAAGCGCGTTGGTGGGTTAGCCCAAATTTAATTTTAGCATTAAACAACGTTCAATCCGAGATCCGTCACGATATAAAACATTGGATCTTCAGAATGGAACAAAGAACGAAAAAGAAAAGAAGTGTACCAGAACCATTGAGATAAGATCATAATATGTTGGTTATAATTAATTTAATTAATTCACAAGAATTACCTCGGTGGAATTATTTCATCGTTGATGTATCTGGTCATGATCATGTGATCTGTTGTTGCATCATAGAATCCAAGTATAGGATTCCTCTAGTGGTGATCCACACGTGCTCCATGTATCTTTGGATGTCACCGAAGGGATCTCCGGGTGCTAGCACGGAAGAACCTTTGCTTGCGATGTCCACCTTCAACCGCCTTGATCCAGTGGAGGATCTCGATCTCATAAATTGAGGGCGTTCATGGTGGAAAGGGAATTATCTCTTGGCTTGAGAGTATTTCCAAATCCGTTGTGCACAACAATGGATTTGGAAAAGTGTTGGGGTTGTGAGGATATTTATAATTGGGTTTGAGGTTAATAGAGTTATGACAATAAATAAATGCGTTATGCGTTTTATTTATTTCATTAACTCTTGTTGAAAGCCCATGTCAAATTATTAATTCCTTGACATGCACCCATGCTGATTATAATTAATATCACTTAATAAAACAATATTATATCGTCAAAATCCCGAATGGAAAACTACACGGTGTGTAATAATTAATACACGATGTGTACTTGTTTTCCATAAAACTACACGACGTGTATATTTAATATACACAGCGTGTACTTTTATTTTCCATTTTTCTCCAACACATTTATTAGACCTTGAGTAATGTCTATTTATTTCTTAAATAAATGCCCCTGCATTAACCGCTAATAAATATATTATTTCTCCCACAATATATTCTCTCGAATAACTAGTGTCAAAATAAATGCGATCAGGCATCCTTAAATAATTATTAAACCACAGTCAGGAATAATATTTATTTAACTTGTTAAATTAATATTTAACTGAGATACATGGACACACTTAGTGTGTGACCCTCTAGGCCTCTTTCTTAGTGGCATTAGGCGGAGCTTGCCTAAAGACCAAGGTTATCATCTAGCAACACGCCAAGGCACCCATGAAGAAAGAAGTTAACACCATAATGACGTGTCACCTCCTACGAATGCTTACCATGTAATATAATCCCTTTGTCTCAATATCTCTAATCAAGCGGGATTCATGCTAGTGCCATCAATCCATGTGCTCGATTATTCTTTATTTGACTTCCCAGAATTGAAATCGCCCATACCTTACCATGGCCATGGATTTATTTAGGCTATATCAATTCCATCAAAGGGCCTGAAATATCTACTTCCATTATGTAACAGAAGGGACAAATCCTTTCTCACCTTATCTATTAATGTAGTATTACTCATGATGCACCCAACATATCCTACCTCACTGCGAACAGTGTTTTGTCAAATTTTTCATTAATACATCTAAGTGCGTGAGTTGCAATACCCATTAATAATATTCTTAATGTCTAAGGACCAATACACACGTCCGCAAATAGGAACATCCAATGACAATATGAAATGTGGATTTCCTACTGGCGGGTCTCGTTCTCATAATATCCTCCTAGATATTACCAATGGAGCACACCATGAGAAGGTGCCTCAATGTTTTATGAGTCATCACCCCTAATGACCAGTATTATTTATGTCCCTCAAATAATATCCTCCTTCCCTAGAACATGTATTCAAGAACAGTGTTATGGCACTTTTGGGTTCTCATCATAGCAGGGATCTACTATGACCCTTTAATGAAATAGTTGTCCATAGGACATTATCACATGCATTGTCATGCAGAAGAGCAATCAAGATGTAATAAACCTTTTATTAAAGAATAAATTAAAAAGTAGTTGGTTCTAGACCACCAACTCCAACAGACTCCCACTTGGACTAGAGCGAACTGCTAACAACCTTTAACCCACTAGCTCTCACATGATATTCATGCTTTTGCTGAGATAGGCCTTTAGTTATGGGGTCCTCCATGTTCTCTTCTGTGGAAACTCTGTTCACAACAACGTCACCCCTCTGATAGAAATCCCTCAAGAGGTGATACATCCGAAGTATGTTCTTTGTCCGTTGATGTGACCGTGGTTCTTTTGCAAGAGCCACCGCTGCAGTATTATCACAATACAATGTAATGGGATCTTTACTGCTAGGAACCACATCAAGCTCATGGACAAAGTTCCGAATATAGACGGCTTCATTGGCTGCATCAGAAGCCGCTATATATTCGGACTCTGCTGTAGAATCGACAACAACTGGCTGCTTTGAACTCTTCCAACTCACAGCTCCTCCATTGAGACAGAAAAAATATCCAGATTGCGAATTCAAATCATTTTGATCTGTCTAAAAACCAGCATCATCATACCCTCTAATGACAAGATCCTCGTCTCCTCCATACACTAGTAACATATCCTTAGTTCTTCTCAGATACTTAAGGATAGTCTTAACAACAGCCCAATGCTGTTCTCCTGGATCTGCTTGATATATGTTTACCATGCTCAGTGCATAGGCAACATCAAGCCTGGTACATAACATGGAATACATGATGGATCCTATAGCTGAAGCGTATGAGATCTTACTCATTCTATCTTTCTCTTATTGTGTCTGAGGACACATTTTCTTAGAAAGATATAGGCCATGTGACAATGGAACCAATCCCCTCTTGGATTGTTTCGTACTAAATCTCTTTAGTATCTGGTCAATGTTTGTACCCTGACTTAGTCCAAGAAACCTCTTGGATCAATCACGAATGATCTTGATCCCTATAATGTAGGCTGCTTCACCTAAATCTTTCATGGAGAAGCACTTGTTCAACCAGTCCTTAACTGACTGTAAGTCTAGTACGTCGTTTCCAATAAGCAATATTTCATCAACATATAGTACCAGGATAATGATCGCATTTCCATTAAACCGCTTATAAACACATGGCTCACATTCGTTCTTAATGAAACCAAATTCTGTTACGGATTCATCAAATCAAATGTTCCATGACCTGGATGCTTGCTTTAATCCATAAATGGATTTCTGGAACTTGAAAACCCATTTGGCTTCACCTGGTGTCACAAACCCTTCTGGTTGTGTCATATAGACATCTTCCTGAAGGTTCCCATTAAGGAATGATGTTTTGAAATCCATTTTCCAAATCTCATAGTCATGGTAAGATTCTACGGTATGTATGATTCTTATGTATTTAAACATGGAAACTGGCGAGAAGGTTTCATCATAGTCAATTCCTTGACGTTGTCTGAATCCTTTAGCCACTAGCCTTTCTTTATAGGTGCTAACTTGACCTTCCATGTCCAGTTTTATCTTGAATACCCATTTTCATCCAACATGCTTTACATCAACTGGCTCATCGACCAGAACCCAGACTTGGTTCTGATACATGGAATCCATCTCAAAATTCATAGATTCTAGCCATCTTGCAGCTTCTGAGCTTTCTACTACTTCCGTGTAGGAGAGAGGTTCATCATTGTCCAGTAATAATGATTCACCATCCTCAGGGACTAGGAAACCAAATCTCTCTAGGTCCCATACCTCTATTGAGCTCCTACGCAGTACTTGTGTTTATGGGACCTCTTCCACGGGGACTTGTAGAACTTGTTCCTCTACTAACTCTTGTGTATCTTGAGCATCAACTTCGTCAAATTCGATCTTGCTCTGACTATCATTTTTAAGGATGTTATCCCTCTCAAGAAAGACGGCTTGTCTGGCGACAATCACTTTCTTGTCCTGAGGATTATATAGGTAATATCCTTTCATTTCCTTGGGATATCCTATAAAGATACACTTTGTTCCCTGGGGTGCTAGTTTTTTTCCTGAGAAGGCCTTAACAAACACCTCACATCCCCATACATGTGTATGCCACAAAATGGGTTTCTTTCCATTCCATAACTCATAGGGAATTCCATTTTCCGCCTTAGTTTGTACTCGGTTTCAAGTGTATGCTACAGTTTGTAATGCATATCTTCAAAAGGATAATGGAAGATTCATATGACTCATCATCGACCTCACCATGTCCAACAAGGTGTGGTTCCTCCTTTCACTAACACCATTCCACTGTGGTTTATAAGGAGGTGTGTGCTGAGTTAGAATCCCAGACTCCTGTAGAAGATCGATGAACTCTTGGTTCAGATATTCTCCACCTCGATCCGATAAAAGTTTCTTTATCTTCTTACCAAGCTGATTATCTACTTCATTTTTGAATTCCTTAAATTTCTCTAAGGCTTCTGACTTATACGTCATTAATTAGACAAATCCGTATCTACTCAAATCATCAGTAAAAGTAATGAAGTAAGAATATCCACCTATAGCTTCTACTGGAAATGGTCCACATACATCTGTGTGTACCAATCCTAGAAGCTCTATGGCCCTTTCACCCTATCCACCGAAAGGTGGCTTGGTCATTTTACCTTGTAAAAAATCATGACATCTATCAAGTTGTTTTAGCTCAGTAGAGCCTAAATATCCATCTTGGAAGATCTTTGTCAAGCGCTTCTCGTTTACATGACCGAGACGGTGATGCCACAACTCGGTGATGTATGAGTCATGTGAGTGTGTTTCGTTATCGATTTCCAACACTTGGTTTTTGTAATTTAATACATACGAACCATTATTTAAATGTGCTATACCCTAACAAACGTCGTTCTTATAAAAGAGACAACCCTTATTTCCAAACATGAAAACAAATCCATCCATATCCAAATGAGATACAGAAATTATGTTCTTGGTAACACTCGACACAAAATAACAGTTTTGTAAAACCAAAATCATGCCAGTTGGAAATCAGAGGTGATAGTCGCCAATAGCCAATGCATCTATCCTTGTGCCATTGGTAGCTCGAAGATCCACCTCTCCTATGGCAATATTTCTAAATCTACTTAGTTCTTGAATTTGAATACAGATTTGAGCCCCACAAGCTGTATCTAATACCCAATGTGTAGAAATAGAAAGATTTCACTCGATAACAAATGAACCTTTAGCATCCCCATGCTTCTAGGTGCAGTTCCTCTTCCAGTGGCCCTGCTTTCCACATGAAAAACACACTGTATCCCATTCCTTTCCCTGCCTCTGGATCTTCCCCTTCTTGGAGGGACGGTGCTCGGGGGCTTCAGACCGTTTATAAGTCTTTGACCCCTTTTCCTGGTCCTTCCTTTTCTTGTTCACCATAAAGACCATAGGTTTTTCACGCCCCATGTCCTTATCTACCTGGAGAATCAAGGTCATAAGCTCCGATAGACTCTTCTCATTGCCGCTCATATTATAGTTTATAATGAAGCTAGAGAAGGTCTTGGGTAGTGATGATAGGATGAGATCTGTACGCAACTCATCTGGGAATTTAATCCCTAAGATTTCCAGGTGTTCAATGTAGCCAATATGCTTGACTACATGAGGCCCAGCTGGTGTAGAATCTCCATGCTTAGTTGTAAACAAGGCATTAAAAATATCATACCTCTCCTGTCTCGCCTTCTCTTGGTAGAGATCCTTAAAGTGAGACATCATGCTATACACGTCCATGTTTTCATGTTGCTTCAAGAGCTCATTGGAAATGGATAATAGCATGAAACACTGGACATATGTGGCATTATCCATGTGTTTCATATAGAGAGATAATTCCTCATCACTGGCCTCTTTCCCAGGCGCAACTAGAATAGGCTCTTCCAGCTCATATAATTTCCTTTCGTGGCAAAGGATGACGCGTAAACGCCTCTGCCACTCTTGGAAATTGGTGCCAGTGAGAAGGTTTTCCTTCTCAATTATGGTTCGAAATGATATGTTTGAAGTCATTTTCTTGTCATTTCTACAAATTAAGATGAGAAAAGTTTTAGTACTTTATTACAAAACTGAGACAAATAAATAAATTAATACTTATCAGTCTCCCACTATTTTATCGAAATCCAATAGCCCTCACCATTGATTTCAGAATATTCTGTTGCTTGAATATTCTAGTGGAAAGGATCCATATTTCCCTTCGCATTACCCCAACTAGGGTTGGTCAAGCAACATGAAGGGTTTTAGGTAGGCATTCAAAATTCCAACTACATTAACTCGCAACTCCTTGATCCGCTGAGTGGACTCCCCAATCCTGAAATCCTTTTATTTTATATTTCCTCATCCTTTGCCTCTTGGTAACACCAAGTCCTACTATGGAAGTCAACCCTTGATGCGAACCAAGTAAAGTCAACCCAAAACCATGAATTAGAATTCCCCGATAATTGAAAGCACCCCAACTAGGGTTGTTCAAGCACTTTGAACTATGGTTCGATTTTAAACAAGATTATGGAAGGCTATACCGACTTAATATTTCTTCTAAGGGATTTTATCCTTATACGTAAATTGCTATTTTATTATCTTTGATTACATGCTTGTTAATATTAAGTGGGATATACTTAAGTGATTAACCATGTCTAAGATAATATTTACGTATAATCTAGTTTTATTTTAGTTCCATCTTGCAAGCTCATTTAATTCATTAATTGTGTGATCGTGACAACTCACCCACAATAAATAAACAATGAAACTGACAAAAATAAAATAAATTGTATGATCATGAGATTTTTCTATTGGTTAGTTTATCTAGCGGTTGATAAACTAACCCAAGACCTATGAGAGAAACACCTTGAACCTTTCGGGTTCGTGTTTACAGCTTTCCACTTGTCCACTTTTGTATCTCCTTGGATTGGTTTCACCTTGGCTCCTGACTTGAGCCGCCACCACTAGCTTGGGATCTCCATCCATTACATATGCATTTATCTCACATACAGGTGAGGGGTAAAAAGGGGTTTTTACATAAAATAATCCTTGGGCGCGCAGACCCTACACATTAATGAGGAGATGGATCGCAGGCCAACAAATTTAATTTAAATAAATAAATTAAAAGAAACCATTCACATACAAAGGTCTCAGTCTAGGTCATGATCATCCATACATGCAATGATATTTATGCATAAATAAAACTAGCATTCAATTCTTTAATTGTTCTTATTTAAGATAAATCACGCTCAAATTAATTAATTATCTTTAATTAATCAATCCTTTTATCTTAAACCCTTTTCTAAACTTCCTTGAGATTCTTACCCATCATAATTTTAAACAAATAAATTCATTTAAAATTATCCTTGTATGTAACTTGTACCTTGGAGGCAACCCGTTGAATTCCCGCTCATTATGAAGATGTAAAATTAAACACACATATATAAAACACCTATCATTTGTCATGCCTTAGCTTTATGCCTGCACCATGGTACACGTCTCATGGGTTTGTATAATATAATAATAAATTTTAATAAATCTTCTTAATTTGGTTTAGTACATGGCATGTAGTTCTGACTACATGGAGTGTACTTTTGTTCACCGTCCATCCGAAGTACACGCCCGGTGATAGGGCGTGTTAATGTACTTCAGAAATTTTCGGAGTATAAGGCGTGTTCTGTGGGACACACACCGTGTACTTTCCATGTTACACGGTTTCCAGCTGGGCAAGCCGTGTACGGGGTACACAGCCCAACCCTAACCCAAAGGGAATACATGCCGTGTTAATTGGACCACACAGCGTGTAATCTGGAAAACGTGTGCCACCTATTTCTGGTCAACACATGGTGTCTTAAATTCTCAGAAAGAATCCAATACACGGCCTGATTTGGCAAATCAGTCAATTCATTGAACCTAGACTACATGGTGTTTACTTCCGAATACACGCCGTGTATTCTGGTGTTATACAGACAGAAACGTTTGGCTCCTCCGAATGAGTTCCTCCATTTTATTTTAATCAAAATTAAAAGAAAAAACCGTTTCTATGAGGTGAATGAGAAATGAGGAAGGAGGAACAGATCTCGAGATTAAGATTTCCAGAATGATTAAAAATGAATTGAAATAACTAAATTATTAAATGCGTATATCACCAACGAAAAACGAAATAATTAAAATCAACGATATGACCCCTCTGATACTAATTGTAGGTTCTGGGCGCATCGAAAGCATGTTGGTGGGATTAGCCCAACTTTAATTTTAGCGTTAAACAACGTTCAATCCGAGATCCATCACGATATAAAACGCCAGATCTTTAGAATGGAACGAAGAATGAAAAAGAAAAGAAGAGTCCTGTAACCATTGAGATAGGATCATCATATGTTGGTTATAATTAATTTAATTAATTCACAAGAATTATCTCAGTGGAATTATTTCTTCGTCAATGTATCCGGTCACGATCCTGTGATCTGTTGTTGCATCTTAGAATCCAAGTATAGGATTCCTCTAGCAGTGATCCACACGCACTCCACGTATCTCTGGACATCGCCAAAGGGATCTCTGGGTGCTAGTGTGGAAGAACCTTCGCTTACGATGTCCGCCTTGGACCGCCTTGATCCGGTGGAGGATCTCGCTCTCGTAAATTGAGGGCGTTCTTAGTGGAAAGGGAATTCTCTCTTGGCTTGGGAGTATTTCCAAATCTGTTGTGAACAACAATGGCTCTGGAAAAGTGTTGGGCTTGTGAGGTTATTTATAATCGGGTTTGAGGTTAATAGAGTTATGACAATAAATAAACGTGTTACGAGTTTTATTTATTTCATTAACTCTTATTGAAACCCCCATGTCAAATTATTAATTCCTTGACATGCCCGCACGCTGATTATAATTAAAATCACTTAATAAAACAATATTATATCCTCAAAATCCTGACTAGAAAACTACACGGCGTGTAATAATTAATACACGACGTTTACTTGTTTTCCATAAAACTACACTGCGTGTATATTTAATATACATGACGTGTACTTTTATTTTCCATTTTTCTCCAACACATTTATTAGACCTTGAGTAATGGCTATTTATTTCTTAAATAAATGCAACTGCATTACTCGATAATAAATATATTATTTCACCCATAATATATTCTCTCGAATAACTAGTGTCAAAATAAATAAGATCAGACATCCTTAAATAATTATTAAACCACAGTCGGGAATAATATTTATTTAACTTGTTAAATTAATATTTAACTGAGATACATGGACACACTTAGTGTGTGACCCTCTAGGCCTCTTTCTCAGTGGCATTAGGTGGAGCCTACCTAAAGTCCAAGGTTATGGTCTAGCAACACGCCAAGGCACCCATAGAGAAAGAAGTTAACGCCGCAATGATGTGTCACCTCCTACGAACGATTAACGTGTAATATAATCCCTTTGTCTCAATATCTCTAATCAAGCGGGTTTCGTGCTAGTTCCATCAACCCATGTGCTCGATTATTCTTTCATTGAATTCCCGAAATTGAACTCGCCCATACTTTACCATGGCCACAGATTTATTTAGGCTATATCAATTCCATCAAAGGGCCTGAAATATCTAATTCTGTTATGGAACAGAAGGGACAAATCATTTCTCACATTATCTATTAATGCAATATTACTCGTGACACACCCAACGTATCCTACATTGCTGTGAACTGTGTGTCATCATAGTTTTTGTCAATACATCTAAATGTGAGAGTTGCAATACCCATTGATAATAATCTTAAAGTCTAAGGACCAATAAACTTGTCCAAAAATAGGAACATCCAATGACACTATGAAATGAGGATTTCCTACTGACAGGTCTCATTCTCATAATATCCTCCTGGATATTACCTAGGGCGCAAACCATGAGAAGGTTCCTCAAAGTTTTATGAGTCCTCACCCCTAATTACATGTATTATTTGTGTCCCTCAAATAATATCATCCAGCCATAGAACATATATTCAAGAATAGTCTTATGGCACTTCTGGGTTCTCATCATAGCAGGGATCCTCTACGACCCTTTAATGAAACAGTTGTCCTTAGGACATTATCACATGCATTGTCATGGAGAAGAACAATCAAGATGTGATAAGGCTTTTATTAATGAATAAAGTACAAAGTAGTTGGTTCTAGACCACCAACTCCAACAGTTTTCTCAATACCACAAATGGGATCAGCTTATCTCTTGGGAAGAATGACCTAGAAGTCCCTAAAATATCAGCCTCATTTTTTGGCAGGATTGAATGAATTCTATCTATGTAGTAACAAAACTATCCAACTCCCCTTGAACTCGATATTCACCATGGACCTGACTTATCCACTTAAACAAAACCCTCATCCAATGGAAGGAATTGGAACACTACCATGATAGTTGTAGAAAAAATTGTATCCATCAAAGCAAGAGCCTTATAGGCTTCAATTGAAGTAGGTCCATCAAATTTAGAATTAGTAACTTATCATTTATTGATGAGAGAACACTCAAGTGATAATAGGAGACCCTCTACCAAAATCTCCTTAAGCACATTTGGAATGGAATTTCCTTCAACAACCCCCAAGAAGAATATCCTTCTTTCAATATGCCAACATGATTTTCCAACATCACTAATGCATCTCTACCTTGGTGACAAGGACCATAAATATTATTTGATCGACTTACCTGAGGAGGTGGAGGTGGAGGTGAAATATGAAACATAGAATTTGAAAAAATCTCAATACTCTTTCCTATAGTTGGAGACATTGTAACCTTGAAGAATGCATAAATAACAAAAGCATACCATGTTAGACTAGTCAAGTTGAAGATATTCCTTTATGATCATGAATATATGAGATTAATTTACCCATATTGTATTATATGATATGTTTATGTAGTAGAGTACAACATTCTTGGAACTATGGAATTTTCTATGAATTTATATAGGGATATCAGATGATATATGATATCATGTGACTACCTATGATTAATAAGGTATCTGATAGTTAAACATTTATTGTTCATATTTTTTTACTACATAAGATATCATTAAATGTTTCATAATATGAATAATATGTAGAATCATTTGTTTCATTTAAATATTAAATATAAAAATGAAACACATTCAGTTTAAAACATATGAGTTATTACACAAAGACCTGGGAACCATCCCTAGAGACTATATTAGAATGAAGCCCCATGAGATGGTGTGATTTGGAATTTATGAATCCTTGGATGAATCTCCCATACTCGAGAGTTATCTTCCCCTCCCCCCATTACTATGCGAGTCACTAGTATGTCATGGATTTATGGAGAGTCTTCCATATAATGAGTGATTCATATCAGCCCATGGAAACACTATGGAAGAGGGAGTCCTTCAACATACTATTGTTGTAATGCATTTAGTGAAAGGTATACATGTGTTCTTCATTTTTGTTTAATCATGGTTTTTGTTTCTTGTGTTGTGTTAATTTGGAAAGAGGTTTCTAATTATTTATTTAGTGTTGATTAAGTGTTAATTGATATTAAGAGACCCTTTAGTGGTATTATAGATTAACTTTGATTCATGATTCTTAAAATTATTTTTAATAGAATAATAATGCATATGATATTGAATCCATATGGACTTTCATAAAATTCAATTGAATATTTGAACTGTGGGTCATTTCATGATATGATATATTGTAAACAGTGATTAATTTTCCTAATATGACATGTGATATCATAAGAGAAGACATAATTGACTATATTTGGATTCATCATATCATGGAATATGATGTGGTGGATAATTTCCTTTGACAGTACCATTATTCCTGAGAAAAATAGTTTCTCTTCATAAATATGGTATAGGAGATTTCATAAAATATGATTTCCAATGTTGGGTTACTCTTACACATAGGATTATCATAGGCTATGATTTTTGTCGTGTTTCTATTTTAGTCATATGTAGCCTCTATGACATATCATTGGCTGAATTATCAATTGTAATATATGATTTATTTAACTAAACATGTTTATCATGGTGGGGTTTATCATCCATAGGTCACCATTAAAGGTATATCAATAAAAATGACACGTAGAAAAATTTTCTTTCTTAAATTTTGGATAATTAATTTTTTTATGTAATGTATAACTTTTTTATTTATTATGTGAAAAGTTATTTTGGGATATAATTTAATATATATATATATATATATATATATTATTAGATATTTGGGTTATAATTACAAACACACCCACACACACACACACACACACGGGTATAACTCAGCCCAAAGCCCTCCAAGGGGTTGGCTGAGTTTATTAACCTATTGTTATATATATATATATATATCTTAAATTCTATAGGTTACCCAATATCATTACCCAATGTCCCACAATCATTGGATTTTGACCCATAGGCCTAGCCAAAACATTTCTTGTGCATGCCCCGCCAACACTATCCGCCCAGTGGCCATTGGATCACCACCCCGCCTCACCCCCACCATGATCACCTGTGACCTTAACATAATTTACAAAGTGTTTATAAATTAATTAATATTATATTTTTATTAATTAATTATTAAGAGTTTGAATAATTTAATAAATAAATATTTTGTAATATTAATTGTTAATATTAAATAGCATTTTCAATTTTTTTATGCTGGCTGAGGGTGAAGCCCCCTTTATTGAACAAAAAATAAGAAGTCCTCTTTTGAAAGTTTGGAATAGAAGAAACCCATTACAAACATAGGGAAAAAAACCTAAAAACATGACCCAAAGGACATAATGAACCTAAATATATAGTGGGGAACATACATCAAGATAAGAAATAGAAAATGTTTTGTCTCCCCTGCTAGAAAATGAAAAAATATAGTCAATTGATGATGATGTGTCACCCCCTTCAATGAATTTTCACCATGCTAGACTCACACAACATGGAAGATCACCCCTACCACACACAAAATCATGTGGAGGGATGATCAGATGATAAATACAAGCACACTTATCTCGCAAATGAGCCACCCACCCGACTGTTCATGTGAGGAATTCACTACACAGTCAACCTGATGGAACTCAAAACCATATAAAAACACTATTTGAAGTCAAAATCTGGGTACCCATCCATCCAAAAGAAGAGGATAGATGACTAATTGAGAGGTGTCAACACATCCACCCCTCTTTAAAGGCCACCCACCCAATGATACGTGAAAAAATCTATATCGCTATCCAAATGAGATGAGACAATTCCAATGACAACAATATATTTGCAACCAAAAAAAACATACAAATCCAAGAATCAGATCAGATTCCAATTGAACATCAGTAGAATCCTATGAAGAATATAATCACTAGAAGAGTAATACTAGAGAATTCAAAACCCACCTTCAACTAGAAGTTCATAGATGACCTAGATTGACAACCATCCTCTACCTGAAATCACACAGTTGTCCATATGGCTTTCCCTGACAAGCCCTTCCATGACCATCACCTAAAACGGTGTTCTTTTAGACAAAAAAAAAATCACTACTTGAAGGTATCCAAGCCACATCCTTAGTCAAGATCCACTTCCTATGAACCACAGACAAAAAACTCCAGGCTGCAACTATTTTAACCCATTCACCATCTCACAAACCCGGATTCAGAAGGAGTAATCCAAGATCTGAACTAGATATGGAGATGAAGGAATATAATGGGGATGAAAAATAAAGGCACAAACTGATGAATCCCTTTAAGGCTCATAATATAGATGGATATGGAAAAAACATCAAAGAAGATTTGAGTAAGCACCAACCGCCATATCTACCAAAGAGGAATTAGAAATGAGGCTACTTGAAAACCTCATACATCAAACCAAAGGTGAGAAACACTGTAAGGAATCATATAACCCCAGGAGTGGGAGATGTTGTGCCACCTAGATGGCGTGGATCCATGTAAACATACAATGTTTATATTGAAATTATAAGATTAATTTCAAAATGTTTATAAATTATAGTGTAAGGTAACAATAAAAGAACATACTTATATTATGATTTGTTCATAATATATATTTTAATTTTTTTAAATTAAATTGTTTTATTTAAAGGAGTTATTTAAACTATGTCAAAAGGAGTTTTGGAAATCGATATGATGAATGTTTAAATAAATTAAATATGTGATATTTAGATTACGTAAAATGTTTACATATTTAAATTTTAATATAAAATACCTTTACTTCATTTAATATCATATATTTTAGTAAAATTCATTATAAAGGAAAATTTGAAGGAGTTTATATTAGTAATAAATAAAGTGTTTATATTTATTTAATTATTAAATTTCTATAATGCATGACTAAATTTACAGTCTAAAATTATTTTTTATGAATTGTTGTAAATAGTTTATCTCCTTCTTAAATATATAAAATATTCAATTATTTAATTTATCCCTTGTTTTTTCATGAATATAATTATTATATTACAATTGTATTTTAAAATACTTCTATAAATTGTCATATGTGAGTATAAGGAGTTAGATACAGTATATGATAATGGATTTAGTTATCTTCTATCTCCACTTTGACTAATTTTAGTTTTTGAGTTCGAATTAAGAAATTGATTATAGTTTATACATTTACGTTTCTAGATTTATGATGGAATTGAAATATCTCCTGAGTAAAGTATCCCTAGGTAGAGAGAATTGGTGAGGAATCACCGTATCAGGGGTCCCTCCAATGAAGTTGTGTCCTATTGAGTTTATTTTCTAATTACTTTTAATGTGCTATAACATAGATATTCTAAGGGAAATTTAGAATTTTTTTTAGGGTTTAGCCTATAAATAGTATTAATTCAATTAATTGTATTCATATTTTTTCATTTTATTATATTCTAGAGAGTTTTCTCTCTCTTATGGGTGTTATCACTGTGTTCCTCTTGAGTTCCTCGTGTAGGGACCCATTTTATCTCCGCAGTGCTACATTAGTTGTAATCCGAGCAAGGTTGTTCCTCATTCACTTCAATCAGATAACATCTCCCCCTTTTAACTTTCTCAAATTCGTATTCAAAGTTATCAAGATTCCATATTTCTTGGAATATCTCCTTGCATGATTGAAAGTCACATCGCAACATGTGTTCTTTTTGATCCATCCACCACTAGTTATTACACCCCTTCGGGAGTTTGGTGACACCCCTACTTGTGACGCCACTAGATGTGACACCCACCCCATCTAGATGACAAGAAAAACCCACCCCCATTTCTCAAAAAAGAATAAAATACATATTATTAAGTAAAAAATAAAGAAAAAATAAGATAATAATGAGAGCTAACCAAAATACACCTTGTCTAGGATTCCCAGTATTATAACTTCATCCTCAATAAGTGAACCTATAAAAACATCTCTATCTTAAAGGTGGGCCACACTAATAACCTCACAAGTCAACATGACACATAATCACGTCCAAAGAACCTTTTCTAGCCAGATATCCTACCCCTGTACCATAGGAATATCATGTATCATTTTCATTAAATATGGGATGTGTGGGAACCTATTTAACAGAATTCAATCACATTGCGTTAGACAATAAATCATATAATTAATACCGCATCTCACATACCTACCCCTAATGATGATAAGACCATTCATATTATATATATCAATAAATATAAACCATTTCAATTTGCAATATCATATACATGATAAATAATGGGGATTCCACTAGAGGTGTATAAATATGTTAGAAAAACAATTCAAAAGATACCTACCAAATCATTACAATTTCTTTTAAAAATATTCTTTGAAAACTTATTTAAAAACCAAATCTAAATCATTTAAATTAAATTCAAAATTTTCCTTTGATCCTATAAACATGAATATATATATAGAAATTATTCAATGTATATATTCACATGTTCAATGTGTAAAACCTTAAAAATGTTACTCAAGCAATGAAATCAAACCTGACTGACCCACTTAAATATGCCTTCCAGCACATAAAATTCCATGTACAGTATCAAACAGCTCTAAAATATTTGGTTTTAATATTAAAATGACCACAAATATTTTACTATTCAAAATAAGAACCATTATTTCGGTTAAGATATACAAAAGTTGGAAAATAGGAAAGAACCTATTAGAATTCATGTTTTTTCTAATAAAAATTTGATCAATATATATATATATATATCTAAATCTATATAACTCAATAAAATTTGTAATTTAGAATAAAATTTTAATTTGAAATACCAAAGCATGCATAATATTCTAATGAAAAGAAAAAGTAGAGAAACATCTACCTAGAACAAGTGTAGATGTTTTGATTCCTTCAACAATGGTGTGTGAAGGGCCCATATCGTAAGAAACTGGATCTTTGTTTCAGGTATGTCTTTCCTTTTCTGGATTTTTTGAGAATTTTTGGAGTTTTTGGAAATTTATGAAGTACACGCCGTGTAATTTCTGTGTACACGCCGCGTACTCTTTTTCTACTCGAAACCATGTGCTGGCCGTGTCCGGACCTCACACACAGTGTTTAGGGGTGACGTGGACACTGATTTGTAGGAGTACGAAGAAACCCACCACACGTCGTGTACTTTAAAAATATACTCCGTGTACTTTTTTTTCACTAAACGGACCGGGGTCATGTCTCATCATCAAAATCATATTCTTCTAGGTTTGGTTCGACTGAGAGATGCCATACGACTGTAAAACTTCTCTAGATTCCTGAGCCTCAATCCGTTCTCTGATTTGAGCTCTGTCGATTGCGTAGGAAGCACAACAGTGAGTTCTTCCTTCTCCTTGAGCCTTGTTTTTCAATTCTTCCTCCTTCTCAAGTTATCTAAGGTTGACGGTTTTTTGCGTTTTCTCAGATCTACGATGTTATAGGGATAATCAGCCATTGTGGTTCAAATATATCGATCTCCTAGGATCGAGGTAGGTGGTTTGTGCCTTTACTTTCAAAGTCTTTGAGTTTTATGCACAAATTCCACCAATACCCATGAACTAGGTATTGCGTGTTTACCTTTTTTCCCTTGTTGTTTTCCTGCCTTGCTTGTATGCTTTTGTAGAGGTAAATTGAGCATGTTAGAGGAGAAATTGTTGTTCTTGGATGTATTTTCCCTTGCTTTGTTCTGTTTACGACCTTTGGGTCTCGTTTTCCTTTGGATGATACACTTGTTTTCATGCCTTGCGGTTATAGGTTGAAGTGAAACGCATGGCATGCTTGTTGCCTTGTAGAATATTTAGCCAAGTAGCTCTATTGGTGTACTTTGGCCTTATAGAATTATTATGCCCTGACAGGCACGAGGCTGAGAGAATCTAGTGCTATAGACTATAAGGGATAGACCGAGTGAGCTTCCCAGAGAGTCTTCGATATTACAGACTATAGAGGGGATGGACCGAGTGATATCCAAGAGAGTTTTGGATTTTATAGACTAAATGAGGGTAGATCGAGTGAGCTTCCTCAGAGATTCTTACCTTGTTTGAATATCTTTGATAACCTTCCCAGGATATAGGAGGAATTGACCGAGTGAACTTCCTTAGAGAGTCTGTGGTATACCTGAGGCTATAGGAGGAATTGACAGAGATAGCTTCCTTAGAGAGTCTTTAGTCTTTGGGGATAAGAGGGTTAGACTGCGTGATCTTCCTTAAGAGAGTCCCTGACTACCCAAGACAATAAGGGGAATTGACCGAGTGAGATTTCCCAGAGAGTCTCATAAATTCGTATGACCAAGACAGAGGGGTTAGGCTGAGTGCACTGCCCAGAGGGTTGTGGTACTTCTTTGATAGGACCAGAGGGGTTGGCTGTGAGTACTTTCCAGAGGGTTTCCGGCTTATTAGATATTTGTTTCACTGATGTTGATTTGTTTTGGATTGACTGTTGCTATGTATCATCCTTTTTTACTGCTTACTGTTTACTACCTTCTGCTTGCTGTTGTTGTTTACTGCTCATTGTACTTTTACCTGCCATATACTCACTGACTGTTAGGCACAGATCTTCGGGTGAATACCTACTGGGGTTTTATCTCATACCCTATTTGGACCATGCTTTTGGGACCAAGAAGACTATGTTGTTGCAGGTATAGACAAGGGAAAGTTCCCTTTGACTTCTGGAACTTGATTGCTTGGAGCAGGAGAGCATGAGACCAGGCTTTGGCTTGTGATGATGAGGAGTTGTTTACTTTTCTTTTGTACTTTTTTTGGTTTTGTAGTGTTTTCCAGCATTGTGACTTGTTTGACTGCTTTCCTAGTTATTTATCATGCATCATTTCATATATACATATGTGCTCCAGTTGTTGATTTAGTTTTCCACTATTATATTGTTGGTTATTACTGCATCCACTATTGCAAGTTTATTTTTCTTCTACTGTGCACTCTACCAATGAGGTCATAGTTTCCCCACTATCACACCTAAGGCCCTCCCTGCTCGTCGGCAGCCTTTAGCATTTGGGGAAATGTGCTTGAGGCCATGTGACCACCTGGGTATGGGGTGCCTCTGGGTGGCTTCCAGAACCTAGATGTTACAAAGTGGTATCAGAGGAGTTATTTTCTCTTGCTTTACTATTTGGAGCCTTTAGCCAGGGACATGATAGATTCGGTACTTGGTATTAAGCTGTGCTCGGGAGTAGCTAACCCGTGTATAGGGAAAATCCATACTACCTCGTTAATTGTAGTTTCGAGTTTTGAGATTTTGCAGTTGATATAATTTCACCTAGAGTGATTCACATGCTTTGTGTTGTTATTGTCTTGACTATTGCGGTTCTATTTCTATCACAACCCGATGAGATGAGGGTATGCCATCTCATGCATCATATAGGCACTTGTAGAAATCACATGCCATGCATTCTTTCCATGCCATCTAGGATGCATTAGCAATTTCATGCTGTTGTGATAGACTTTGTGTAGAATATGCATGCTGTTGTGATAGATGCTTGATAGAATCTCTGCTACCTTGTTAGAAGATTTTTTGTATTCCACTTTGATAAAATGAACGCCAATTTTTGATTCTTGAGGTGTTATGGGCCCTCTTGAATCAGAAATTGGTGGATCATGATCCTTTTTTCTCTTGTCTATGATTGTAGGAGATTCCAAGATTTGATTTGTGGGGAGTATGGGCCCTCACAGATCAGAATTTGGCACCTCTTTACCTTGTTTTTAGTGTTTTTGGGATTCTGTGCAGTTTCTGAGCTACTGACCAGAAAAACCTAGAATACACGGTGTGTACTTTTTGTATACCCGCGGTGTAGTTTTCAAGCCGTGTCACTGACCGTGTGAGTAGGAACACGGTGTTATGAAAGTGACTTCAGGAACATGCCGTGTACGGTAGGTGCACGCCGTTTAGTTCGGAGCCGTGTACCCGGCCGTGTCACCAACAACACGGGTCGGGGAAGCTCGAGTAGAACACGCCGTGTTGTAAAGGAACACACCTTGTAGTCCTGTCCAGGTACCCGACCATGTCACGAAAAACATGGGTCGACGTAACCTTCTCTGAGACACGCCGTGTTGCTTTCAGAACATGCCGTGTAGTCTTGTCTAGGTACCCGACCATGTCACGAACAACAGGGTTGGCGTAAACTCCTCTGAGACACATCGTGTTACTTTCGGAACATGCCATGTAGTCTTTCCCAGGTACCCGGCCATGTCACAAACAACACGGGACAATGTCACCCTCTCCTATACACGCCGTGTTTGTTCGGAACACTCCGTGTAAGGGCCATCCATGTAGACGGCCGTGTAACTAAAAACACAGACTGCCGAGACCTTGTCTAGTACACACCGTGTAGTCTGGGGCTTGTTTGGACCATGTGGGTTAGCCGTGTAAGGAGACTCGGGCAAGGGTTTAGAGTCCAAGTACACGCCATGTATGGGGGAATGCGCCGTGTATTTTTGGGTGTTACACGACCAGTAGGACAGGAATACACGCCCATGTTAATGTCTTAAGCAGACACTCCATGTAGTTTTTATACACGCCGTGTAGTCGTGTTTTGTAAAACTTGATAGTTTCTTTCCCTTGTTCCCATTTTGTACTCCTGTGTTTTCAGTCTTTTTTAATCATTATCTAAGGTGTGCTTTTGATATTTTAGAGCTATGCCTCTGAGACGTCCTTTGGTCATGCGTCAGTTCCCAGACGGTGACCAGACACCAGATATGGCCGACCAGGGACCTCCTGCATATCCTCCTACTGTGCCAGCCTTGGCACCAGCAGTTATACCCATTGAAGGTGTCGAGGCGCAGTTTAGGGAGGACTTCCTGAGGATGATGCAGACCTTCTAGGGAGTGCCGCCTCCTGCCCCGTCGATGGCTAAGTTGATGCGGATTTTACAGCAGCAACATCCTCCTACTTTTTAAGGGGATGGAGGACCCCAGGCTGCAGAGTCGTGGATAGAGGCCACACTGAACATCTTTGAGCACCTAGAGATCCCTCCGGAGAAAAGGGTAAAGCTGGATACTTATATGCTCCGGGACACTTCCAAGAGGTGGTGGGAGGTGATCTCACAGTCAGGTCATCAGCAGGATATGTCTTGGGACGAGTTTCGATGCACCTTCTATGACTAGTTCTATCCGGAGACCCTAAGGGCCGACCGAGCCCGAGAGTTTATAAGTCTGCAGTAAGGTACTCTTTCTGTTATGGAGTACTCGTCTCATTTCACTGAGCTGCAGCATTTCACACCAATCCTAGCAGGTGATGAGTTGTTACTTTCTAGGAAGTTTTATGATGGGATCAGGCAGGAGATCCTTTCCCAGGTGAATATCTTCCAGTTGACTTCTATATCCTCTATTGTCAACTAGGCACTGATCTCTGAGTGCAATCTAAGTGATTTTGGAGTAGTGAGCCAGGGCGGTTCATTATCCAGAGCTGGTGTTCCTCTTATGGACAGTAGGAAGCGTCACAGAGAGTCTTCTCGAGGAAATCAGGGTTCACGGGATGCATCTTCTGGCAGCCAGGTTGTATGCTACCAGTGCGGTAGGAGTGGGAATACTAGGCCTCAGTTCCAGAGAGATCCGATGGAGTGCCGGTCTTGCGGCAAGATGGGACATCTTCAGCATTTCCGTCACATCTTCTCACCTTCAACTGGTGGAAGGGGTTCCTATATGACCCCGTGTTCTAGAGATTCTTCCCCAGTTTCCCACCAGTTAGGGAACTAGAGTTATTCTGGCCATTCAGGCCAAGGTGGAGGTCGCGACCGTGGTGGTCAGTCATCAGGTCATCAACGACAATAGCATGGAGCAGCGTAGAGCGGTCAGCCAGGGGTGCAGGGCCGCGGTGCAGGCCAGTCATTCGTCATGAAGTAGACCTACCAGGATCAGGATCCCGACCCTTCTACAATTCAAGGTACGATCTTAGTAGCCTCAGTTTTATCTTCAGCCATTTTCGATACAGGTGCTTCTCATAGATTTATCTCTGTTGCTGTCGTGGAAGGCCTTGGTCTCTGTATATTTTCGTCTTCCGACTTGTTGACTCTAGACACACCATTGGGAATGAGGACATCTAGCGTACGTTAGTGCATAGAGTTCCCTCTTGAGGTTGTGGGGTGTCATTTCTTATGGAACCTCTATGTCCTAGAGATGATGGGCTATGAAGTCATTCTTAGAATGGAATGGTTAGTTCCTTTCCAAAAAATCATCGATTGCTATCGCCACAGGGTGAGTTTCATATCACCAGATGGTGGATCATTTCTTCATATAGGTGAGTGGGATGTCCAGGCGGGTAGAGCTGGACCAGAGCATCATGAGCTAGGAAGAGTTACAGCCCAGATTTCTAGTCTTTATCTGGATGACCAGGGGACTTCACAGTTATACTTTCTTCCAGTGGTGGATCATTTCAGGGATGTCTTTCCAGAAGACTTTTAAGGTTTACCTCCAGAGCGTGAGGTGGACTTCTCAATTGATCTCATGCCAGGAGCGGCACCGGTGTCCATTCCTCCTTATAGGATGGCTACACCTGAGTTGAATGATCTTAAGAAGTAGTTGGAGGAGTTGTAGGAAAAAGGTTTCATCTAACCCAATACATCTCCTTGGGGTTCGCCTGTCCTATTTGTGAAAAAGGCAGACAGTACCCTTCGACTTTGTGTGGATTATTGGAAGCTGAACCAATTGACGGTGAAGAACAGATATCCCTTGTCAAGGATCGATGACCTCTTTGATCAGATTTGAGGAGCCTTGGTGTTCTCAAAGATCGACTTGAGGTCTGGATTTCATAAGTTGCGCGTTAGACCATCAGATATACCTCTAATAGCATTCAAGAGCAGGTATGGTCTTTTCGAGTATACAGTCATGTCGTTCGGTCTCACGAACGCGCCTGCAGTTTTCATGGCACTGATGAACTGAGTGTTCCATCCTTACTTGGACTCCATTTTCGTGGTCTTCATGGATGATATCTTGGTGTACTCTCACACTTGACATGACCATGCCACACATATTAAGATTGTTCTGAGTACACTGAGAGAGCATCAGGTTTATGCTAAACTCTCAAAGTGCCACTTTTGGATGGATCAGATTCACTTCTTGGGTCATTTCATCTTAGAGGCAAGAGTATCAGTGAACCCAGAGAAAGTGAGAGCTGTAGTTTCCTAGGAGCAGCCGAAGAACGTTTTTGAGGTATGAAGTTTCCTAGGGATGGATGGATACTATAGGTGCTTCATTTAAGACTTTTCTCGTCTAGCAGCACCCTTGACAGGTCTGACCAAGAAGGGAGAAAAGTTCTTATGGTCAGATTCTTGTGAGTCAGCCTTTCAGGAGATGAAAGGGAGGTTGACGTCAGCACCGATACTAGTCTTGCTAGAGCCAGGAAAGAGCTACACAGTCTATTGTGATGCTTCAAGTATCAGGCTAGGAGCTGTGCTTATGCAGGGAGATGGAGTTGTTGTATACGGGTCTCAGCAGTTGAGTCCACATGAGAGGAACTACCCAACACATGATCTGGAGTTGGCAGCTTTTGTTCTTGCCTTATGCTTTTGGAGACACTATCTACTGGGAGAGAACTTTGTGGTTTTCACCGACCAATGGAGTCTCAAGTATATCTTCACTCAGCGTGATCTAAATCTGAGACAGCGCAGGTGGGTCGAGTATCTTCAGTCTTTTGATTTCGAGCATGCCTATACGCCAAGAAAGGGAAACGCAGTGGCAGATGTGTTGAGCAGGAGAACTCAGATTCAGGTAGTTCAGGAGTCCAGTAGTGAGTGGATTCTTATGGCTCTGTTCTCTGAGATTCACTTGGAGGTGCACAATAGGCAGTGACAAACCTTCCTCTCATCTGTGGTTGTTACCTCTACGCTTTTTGATCGGGTGAAAATGAGACAGCCATCAGACTCAAAGGCCTTGGTCCCGCGGGAGAATGTGTTAGGAGGGGACTCTCTTCCTGGATGGACAGTGGACGAGGATGAGACCTTTCTTTTCCAGGGACCCGTATGGGTGCCAGCATACATACGTGAGGACCTGATGCCAGATTTTCATTCCTCAATTTGGGCAGTTCATCCTAGCGTCACCAAGATGTATCAGGATCTTCATCGCCAGTACGGATGGCCAGGTATGAAAAGAGATGTTTCTAGTTTTGTCATGAGATGTTCTACTTGTCAGCAGGTGAAAGCAGAGCATCAGCGACCAAAAAGGCTTTTACAGTAGTTACGCATTCCGGAGTGGAAGTGAAACTATGTCGCGATGGACTTTGTGACCGGGTTACCGAGGTCACCTCAGGGAAGTGATGATGTTTGGGTCATCGTCGACAGGATTACGAAGGTAGCACAACTCTTACCAATCGAGGAAACCTTCAGTGTTGTTGATCTGGGAATAATGTACATCAGAGAGATTGTACGTCTACATGGAGTTCGACACTCCATTGTTTCAGACAGGCATGCGCGCTTTACCTCTCGGTTCTTGCAGGTACTTCAGAAGGCCTTGGGTACACATGTACTTTTGAGTACAGCATACCATCCCCAGACTGACGACCAGTCCGAGCACACGATCTAGGTGCTTGAGGATATGCTCTGAGATTGCATTATAGACTTCGGCGGTTCTTGGGAGAAGCATATACCTCTTATGGAGTTCTCCTACAACAACAATTTTTAGGCGACCATTCAGATGGCACCATATGAGGCTATGTACGGTAGGCCATGCCGATCACCCTTATGTTGGCTGTAGGCAGGAGAGGCAGCTTTTCTTGGACCTCGTCTTATTTAGGAGACCTCAGATCAGATAGAGTTGATTCAGAAGAGGATGGCTACATCACAGTCATGACAGGAGTCTTATGTTGATCAGGGGAGACGACCTCTGGAGTTCGAGGTCAGAGATCAGGTTTTCCGGCGTGTTGCACCAAGGTTGGGAGACAAGAGGATTCAGAGATAGGGTAAGCTTTCACTGAGGTAGGTCGAGCCATTTGAGGTATTGGAGTGAGTTGGGCAGGTTTCCTATCGGTTGCAACTACCTCAGAGGTACCGGGCTATGCACGATGTCTTCCACGTCTCTTAGCTCCAACATTACTTCTCAGACCTGTCTCATGTATTTCAGCTTGAGGAGGTTGAGCTCGAAGCGGATAAGTCATTTGAAGAGCATCAAATATAGATTGTCGATCGCAGTACAAAGGTTCTCTGAGGCCGGTCTGTTCCTCTGGTACGAGTGATGTGGCAGCACGGGCGAGTACAAGATGAGACTTGGGAGAGGGAGTTCGAGGTTCGATTGCAGTGGACGAATCTATTCAAGGTTCATTCTTCTACGCCCATCTAGGGAAATTTGGGGACGATTTTTTTTAAGGGGGAAAGTTTGTAAGAAACCAGATCTTCGTTTCAGGTATGTCTTTCCTTTTCTAGTGTTTTTGATCATTTTTGGAGTTTATGGAAATTTTTGAAGTACACGCCGTGTACTTTATGAGTACACGCCGTGTACTCTTTTTCTGCTCGAAACCGTGTGCTGGCCGTGTCCGGACCACACACACGGTGTGTTGGGGTGACGTGGATGCTGATTTTGGCGGAGTACCGAAAAAACCACTACACGCCGTGTACTTTTTTTTCACTAAACGGACCAGGGTCGCGCCTCATCATCAAAATAGTCTTTTTCTAGGTCTGTTTCGACTGAGAGACGCCGTACGACCGCAAAACTTTTCTATATTCCCGAGCCTCCATCCGTTCTCCAATTCGAGCTCTATCGATTGCGTTGGAAGCGCATCGGTGAGTTCTTCCTTCTACTTGAGCCTTGTTTTTCAATTCTTCCTCCTTCTCAAGTTATCTAAGGTTGAACGTTTTGTGTTTTTTCTTAGATCTATGACGTTCTAGGGAAAATCAGCTGTCATGGATCAAGTATATCAATCTCCTAGGATCGAGGTAGGTGGTTTGTTCCTTTCCGTTCAAATTCTTTGAGTTTTATGCGTAAATTCCACCAATACCCATGAACGGGGTATTGCGTGTTTACCTTTTTACCCCTGTTGTTTTCTTTCCTTTATTGTATGCTTGTGTAGAGGTAAATTGACCATTTTAGAGGATAAATTGTTGTTCTTGGATGTATTTTCCATTTCTTTTTTCTATTTACGACCTTTGGGTCTCGTTTTCCTTTGGCTGCTATGCTTGTTTTCATGACTTGCACTTATAGGTTGAAGTGAAACTCATGGCATGCTTGTTTCCTTGTAGTCTGTTTAGCCAAGTAGCTCTATAGGTGTACTTTGGCCTTATAGCATTATTATGCACTGACTGGAACGAGGCTGAGAGAACCTGGTGCTATAGACTATAAGGGATAGACCGAGTGAGCTTCCCAGAGAGTCTTAGATATTACAGACTACAGAGGGGATGGACCGAGTGAGCTCGTAGAGAGTCTTGGATTTTATAGACTACAGGAGGGTAGACCAAGTGAGATTCATCATAGAGTCTTACCTTGTTTAAATCTCTTTAAGAACCTTCCCAGGCTAGAGGAGGAATTGACCGAGGGAGCTTCCTCAGAGAGCCTGTGGTATACCTGAGGCTATAGGAGGAATTGACCGAGATAGCTACCTCAGAGAGTCTCTAGACCTCTGGGATAAGAGGGTTAGACCACGTGATCTTCCTCAAGAGAGTCCCTGACTACCCTAGACTATAATGGAAATTGACCGACTGAGCTTCTTCAAAGAGTCTCATAAATTCGTATGACCAAGCAATAGGGGTTAGGCTGAGTGCACTGCCTAGAGGGTTGTGGTACTTCTTGGATAGGACCAGAGGGGTTGGCTGCAAGTACTTCCCAAAGGGTTTCTGGCTTATTAGATATTTGTTTCACTACTTTTGATTTGTTGTGGATTGACTGCTGCTATGTATCATCCTGTTTTACTGCTTACTGTTTACTGCCTACTGCTTGCTGTTTCTATTTACTGCTTATTGTACTTTTACCTTCCATATACTCCCTGACTGTTAGGCACAGATCATCGAGTGAATACTTACTGGGATTTTATCTCACACCCTATTTGGGCCATGCTTTTGGGACCAAGAAGACTATTTTTTTGTAGGTATAGACAAGGGAAATCGCCCTTCAACTTCTGGAACTTGATTTCTTGGAGCAAGAGAGCATGGGACCAAGATTTGGATTGCGATGCTGAGGAGTTGTTTACTTTGATTTTGTAATTTTTTTGGTACTGTAGTGTTTTCCAGCATTGTGACTTGTTTGGATGCTTTCCTAGTTATGTATCATGCATCATTTCAGCCATACATATATGCTCCAGTTGTTGATTTAGTCTTCCGTTGTTATATTGTTGGTTATTACTGCTTCTGTTATTGCATGTTTATTTTTCTTCCACTATGTACTCTGCCAATGAGGGAATAGTTTCCCCACTATCACACCCAAGGCCCTCACTGAAAGTCAGTATCCTCTGGCATTTGGGGAAATGCTCTTGAGGCCATGTGACCAACTGGGTACGGGGCGCCTCTGGGTGGCTTCTGAAACCAGGATGTTATAAAGTGGTATCAGAGGAGTTCTTTTCTCTTGATTTACTGTTTGGAGCCTTTATCCATGGATAGGACGGATTTGGTACTTGGTATTAAGATGTGCTCATAAGTAGCTAACCCATGTATAGGGAAAATCCATACTACCTCGTTAATTACAATTTCAAGTTTTGAGATTTTATGGTTGAGATAATTTCACCTAGAGTGATTCACATGCTTTGTGTTGTTATTGTCTTGACTATTGCTATTCTATTTCCGTCGCAACCCGATGAGATGAGGGTATACCATCTCATGCATCATATAGGCACTTATAGAAATCACATGCCATGCATTCTTTCCGTGCCATCTAGGATGCATTAGCGATTGCATGCTGTTGTGATAGACTTTGTGTAAAATATGCATGCTGTTGTGATAGATTCTTGATGGAATCTCTGCTGCCTTGTTAGAGGATTTTTTGTATAACACATTGCTAAAATGAAAATCAATTTTTGATTCTTGTGGTGTTATGGGCCCTCTTGAATTGGGAATTGGTGGATCATGATCCTGTTTTCACTTGTCTATGATTGCAGGTGATGCCAATATTTGATTCGCGGGGAGTATGGGCCCTCACGGATCAAAATTTGGCACCTCTTTGCCTTGTTTTTAGTGTTTCTAGGATTCTGTGCAGTTTCTGAGCTGCTGCCCAGAAAATCCCAGAATACACGGTGCGTACTTTTTGGATTCATGCCATGTAGTTTTCAGGCCGTGTCACAGACCGTGTGAGTAGGAACACGGTGTTATGAAAGTGACTTCAGGAACACTCCGTGTATGGTAGGTGCACGCCATGTAGTTCGTAGCCGTGTACCCAGCCGTTTCACCAATAACACGGGTTGGGGAACCTCGAGTAGAACAAGCTATGTTGTAAAGGAACATGCCATGTAGTCTTGTCTAGGTACCCACCCATGTCACGAACAACACAGGTTGCCGTAACCTTCTATTAGACATGCCGTGTTTCTTTTAGAACATGTCATGTAGTCTTTCCTAGGTACCCAACCGTGTCACGAACAACACGGGTTGACATAAACTTCTCTGATACATGTCGTGTTGCTTTAGGAACACGTCGTGTAGTCTTGCCCAGGTACCCGGCCATGTCACGAACAACACGGGATGGTTTCACCTTCTCTTATACATGCCGTGTTTGTTCGGAACATGCTGTGTAAGGGCTAGTTGTGTAGATGACCATGTAACTGACAACACAGACCACCGAGACCTTGTCTAGTACACGCCGTGTCCCTAGGGAACACACCGTGTAGTCTGGGGCTAGTTTGGACCATGTGGGTTAGCCGTTTAAGGAGAGTCGGGAAGGGGTTTAGAGTCCAAGTACACGCCGTGTATGGGGACAACACGCCGTGTAGTTTTGGGTGTTACACGAACAGTAGGGCAAGAATACACATCCATTTTAATGACTTAAGCAGAAATGTTGTGTAGTTTTTATACACGCCATGTAGTCGTGTTTTGTAAAACTTGATAGTTTCTTTCCCATGTTCCCATTTTGTACTCCTGTGTTTTCAGTCTTTGTTAATCCTGATCTAAGGTGCACTTTTGATCTTTCAGAGCTATGCCTATGAGACGTCCTCCGGTCGTGCGTCGGTTTCCAGATGGTGACCAGACACCAGATATGGCCGACCAGGGACCTCATACAGATACTCCTACTGTGCCAGCCTTGGAACCAGTAGTTATACCCGTTGTAGGCACCAAAGCACAGTTCAGTGAGGAATTTATGAGGATGATGCAGACCTTCCAGGGAGCACCGCCTCCTGCCCCGTCGATGGCTGAGCTGACACGGGTTTTCCAGTAGCAACATCCTCCTACTTTTTCAGGGGATGAAGGACCCCAGGATGCAGAGTCATGGATAGAGGACACACTGACCATCTTTGAGCACCTAGAGATCCCTCCAGAGAAAAGGGTAAAGCTGGCTACTTATATGCTCCAGGACACTGCCATGAGGTGGTGGGAGGTGATCTCATAGTCAGGGCATCAGCAGGATATGTCTTGGGACGTGTTTCAATGCACCGTCTATGACTAATTTTATATGGAGACCTTGAGGGCCGACCCAGCCCGAGATTTTATGAGTTTGTAGAAGGGTAATATTTCTGTTATGGAGTACTCGTCTCGTTTCACTGAGCTACAATGTTTTACACCAATCCCAGCAGGTGATGAGTTGTTCCTTGCTAAGAAGTTTTAGGATGGGATCAGGCAGAAGATCCGTTCCCAGGTGAATATCTTCCAGTTGACTTCTATATACTCCATCGTTAAACAGGCGCTGATCACTGAGCACAATCTGATGGATTCTGGTGCAGTGATCCAGGGCGGATCGTCATCCAAAGCTGGTATTCCTCCTACAGATAGTAGGAAGCATCACAGAGAGTCTTCTCGAGGAGATCAGGGTTCGCGGGATGCGTCTTCTGGCAGCCAGGTTGTATGCTACCAGTGTGGTAGGAGTGGGAATACTAGACCTCAATGCCTGAGAGATCCGATGGAGTGCCGGTCTTGCAGAAATATGATCCATCTTCAGCATTTCTGTCACGTCTTCTCACCTTCATCTGGTGGTAGGGGTTCTTTTATAACCCTGGGTTCTAGAGATGCTTCACCAGTTTCCCACCAGTCAGGGAACTGGAGTTCTTCAGGCCGTTCTGGCCGAGGAGGAGGTCGCGGCCATGGTGGTCAGTCATCAGGTCATCAGCGACAACAGAGTGGATAAGCTCAGAGCAGTCAGCCTGGGGTGCAGGTCCGTGGTGAGGGCCAGGCCTTCGCCGTGGAGCTGACCTCTAAGGAGTAGGATACCGACCCTTCTACAATTCGAGGTACGATCTTAGTAGCCTCAGTTTTATCTTTATCCCTTTTCGATACTGGTACTTCCCATATCTTTATCTCTGTTGCTGTCGTGGAAATCCTTGGGCTCTGTATCTTTTCATCTGCCGACTTGTTGACTCTAGACATGCCGTTGGGAATGAGGAAATATAACGTATGTTAGTACAGAGAGTTCCCTCTTGAGGTTGCAGGGTGTCATTTCTTATGGGACCTCTATGTCCTAGAGATGACAGGCTATGACATCATTCTCAGAATGGACTGGTTAGTTCCTTTCCAAGAAATCGTCGATTGCTATCACCGCAGGGTGAGTTTCATATCACCAGAGGGCGAATCTTTCCTTCATAGAGGCGAGTGGGATGTCCAGGCGGGTAGAGCTGGACCAGTGCATCATGGACTAGGGAGAGTTACAACCAAGATTTCTAGTCTTTCTCTGGATGACCAGGGGGCTTCACAGTTAGATTTTCCTCCAGTGGTGGATCATTTTAGGGATGTCTTTACAGAAGACTTTTCAGGTTTACCTCCGGAGCGTGAGGTGGAATTCTCGATTGAGCTCGTTCCAGGAGCGGCACCAGTTTCCATTCCTCCTTATAGGATGGATACACCTGAGTTACAAGAGCTCAAGAAGCAGGTGGAGGAGTTGCAAACAAAGCGTTTTATCTGACTCGGTACCTCTCCTTGGGGTTCGCCTATCCTGTTTGCGAAGAAGGCAGACGATACCCTTCAGCTTTGTGTGGATTATCGAAAGCTGAACCAGTTGACAGTCAAGAACCGATATCCCTTGCCAAGGATCGATGACCTCTTTTATCATCTTCGAGGATCCCGAGTGTTCTCGAAGACCGACTTGAGGTCCGGTTATCATCAGTTTTGTGTTAGACCATCAGATATACCTCTGACATCTTTCAGGAGTAGGTATGGTCTTTTCGAGTATACAGGCATTCCTTTCGGTCTCACGAATGCGCCTGTAGTTGTCAGGGCATTGATAAACCGAGTGTTCCATCCATACTTGGACTCCTTTGTCATGGTCTTCTTGGACGATATCTTGTTGTACTCTCACACTCGACACGACCATGCCACACATCTTGAGATCATTCTGAGTACACTGAGAGAGAATCATCTTTATGCTAAAATCTTGAAGTGCCACTTTTGGATGGATCCGATTCACTTATTGGGTTACATCATCTCAGAGGCAAGAGTATTAGTGGACCCATAGAAAGTGAGAGCTGTAGTTTCCTGGGAGCAGCCGAAGAAAGTTTTTGAGGTACGGAGTTTCCTAGGGCTGGCTGGATACTATAGATGCTTCATTCAAGACTTTTCTCATCTAGCAGCACCCTTGATAGGTCTGACCAAGAAGGGAGCGAAGTTATTATGGACAGATTCTTGTGAGTTAGCCTTTCAGGAGCTGAAAGGGAGGTTGACTTCTGCACCGATACTAGTCTTGACAGATCCGGGAAAGAGCTACACAGTCTATTGTGATGCTTCAGGTATCAGGCTAGGAGTTGTGCTTATACAGGGAGATGGATTCTTTGCGTAAGGGTCTCGGAAGTTGAGGCTACATTAGAGGAACTACCTGATGCATGATCTGGAGTTGGCAGCTGTTGTTCATGCCTTATGCTGTTGGAGACACTATCTACTGGGAGAGAACTTTGTAGTCTTCACCTACCACAAGAGTCTCAATTATATCTTCACTCAGCGTGATCTGAATCTGAGACAGCGCAGGTGGGTCGAGTATATTCAGTCTTTTGATTTCGAGCTTTCTTATATGCAGGGAAAGGGAAACACAGTGACAGATGCGTTGAGCAGGAGAACTCAGATTCTGGCAGTTCAGGAGGTCAGCAGTGAGTGGAAGCTTATGTCTCTATTCTCTGAGATGCACTTGGAGGTGCACAACAGGAAGGGACATACCTTCCCCTCATCTGTGGCTATTACCTCCACAATTCTTGAACGGGTGTGAATGAGACAACTATTAGACTCAGAGGCCTTGGTCCTGCGGGAGAATGTGTCAGGAGGGGACCATCTTCCTGGATGGAAAGTGGGCGAGGATGAGATCTTGTGTTTCCAGGGACACATATGTGTGCCAGCATACATACGTGAGGAGCTGATATGGGATTTTCATTTCTCAGTTTGGGCAGTTCATCCTGGCATTACCAAGATGTATCAGGATCTTCATTGCTAGTACTGGTGGCCAGGTATGAAGAGAGATGTTTCTGGTTTTGTCATGAGATGTTCTACTTGTCAGTAGGTGAAAGCAGAGCATCAGCAACCAGCAGTGCTTTTACAGTAGTTACCCATTCCAGAGTGGAAGTGGAATGATGTTGCGATGGACATCGTGACCAGGTTACCAAGGTCACCTCGAAGAAGTGATGCTGTTTGGGTCATCGTCGACAGGCTTACGAAGGTAGCACACTTCTTTCCGATCAAGGAATCCTTCAGTGTTGATGATCTGGGATGAATGTACATCAAAGAGATTGTATCTCTACATAGAGTTCCACACTCCATTGTTTCATACAGGGATGTGCGCTTTACCTCTCGGTTCTGGTAGGGACTTCAGAAGGCCTTGGGTACACAGGTACTTTTGAGTACAACATACCATCCCTAGACTGATGGCCAGTCCGAGTGCACGATCCAGGTGATTGAGGATATGCTCCGCGATTGAATTATATACTTCGGCGGTTCTTGGGAGAAGCATATACCTCTTGTGGATTTCACCTACAACAACAGTTTTCATGTGACCATTCATATGGAACCATACAAGGCTCTGTACGGTAGGCCATGCTGATCACCCTTATGCTGGCTGGAGGCAGGAGAGGCAGCTTTGCTAGGACCTCGTCTTGTTTAGGAGACCTTAGAGCAGATAGATTTGATTCGGAAGAGGATGGCTACAACAAAGTCTCGACATAAGTCTTATGCTGATCAGAAGAGACCACCTCTGGAGTTCGAGGTTGGAGATTAGGTTTTCCTGCGTGTCGCACCGAGGTTGGGACACAAGAGGATTTAGAGATAGGGGAAGCTTTCACTATGGTATTTCAGGCCATTTGAGGTATTGGAGAGAGTTGGTCCAGTTACCTATCGGTTGCAACTACCTCATAGGTACTGGGCTATGCACGATGTCTTCCACGTCTCTCAGCTCCGGCGTTACTTTTCAGAACCGTCTCATGTCTTTCAGCCAAAGGAGGTTGAGCTCAAAGCGGATGCATCGTTTGAAGAGAATCTTATCCAGATTGTCGATCGCAGAACAATGGTTCTCTGAGGCCGGACTATTCCTCTAGTATGAGTGCTATGGCATCACGGGCGATTACATGATGAGACTTGGGAGAGGGAGGCTGAGGTTCGATCGCAGTGGTCAGAGCTGTTCGAGGTTACTTCTTCTACGCCCATCTAGGGAAATTCGGGGATGAATTTCTTTAAGGGGGGAAGTTTGTAAGAACCCAGATCTTTATTTCTGGTATGCCTTTCCTTTTCTGGAGTTTATGAGAATTTTTGAAGTTTTTGGAAATTTTTGAAGTACACTCCGTGTACTCTTTTTTCACTCGAAACCGTGTGCTAGCTGTGTCCGGACCACACACATGGTGTGTAGGGGTTATGTGGAGGCTGATTTTGGCGGAGTACGTAAAAACCAACTACACATCGTGTACTTTAAAAATACACACCGTGTACTTTTTTTTCACTAAGCGGACCGGGGTCGCACCTCATCATCAAAATCTTCTTATTCCAGGTCTGGTATGACTGAGAGATGCTGTACGACTGCGAAACTTCTTCGGATTCCTGAGCCTCCATCCATTCTCCGATTAGAGCTCTGTCGATTGCGTTGGAAGCACAACGGTGAGTTCTTCCTTATGCTTGAGCCTTGTTTTTCAATTATTATTCTTTATCAAGTTATCTAAGGTTGAATGTTTTGTGTGTTTTCTCAGATCTACGATATTCTAGGGAGAATCAGTCATCATGGTTCAATTATATCGATCTCCTAGGATCGAGGTAGGTGGTTTGTGCCTTTCCGTTCAAAGTCTTTGAGTTTTATGCGAAAATTCCACCAATACCCGTGAACGGGGTATTGCATGTTTACCTTTTTTCCCTTGTTGTTTACCTGCCTTGCATGTATGCTTGTGTAGTGGTAAATTGACCATGTTAGAGGATAAATTGTTGTTCTTGGATGTATTCACCCTAGATTTGTTCTGTTTACGACCTTTGGGTCTCGTGTGCCTTTGGATGCTATGCTTGTTTTCATGCCTTGCGGTTATAGGTTGAAGTGAAACTCATGTCATGCTTGTTGCCTTGTAGACTGTTTATCCAAGTACCTCTATAGGTGTAGTTTGTCCTTATAGAATTATTATGCACTGACTAGTATGGGGCTGAGAGAACCTGGTGCTATAGTCTATAAGGGATAGACTGAGTGAGCTTCCTAGAGTGTCTTAGATATTACAGACTACAAAGTGGATGGACGGAGTGAGCTCCCAGAGAGTCTTGGATTTTATAGACTACAGGAGGGTAGATCGAGTGAGCTTCCTCAGAGAGTTTTACCTTGTTTGAATCTCTTTAAGAACCTTCCCAGGCTATAGGATGAATTGACCGAGTGAGCTTCCTCAGAGAGTCTATGGTATACCTGAGGCTATATGAGAAATTGACCGAGATAGCTTCCTCAGAGAGTCTCTAGATCTTGGGGTTAAGAGGGTTAGACCGTGTGATATTCCCCAAGAGAGTACCTGACTACCCTAGACTATAAGGGGAATTTACCGAGTGAGCTTCCCCAGAGAGTATCATAAATTCGTATGACCAAGCCAGATGGGTTAGGCTGAGTGCACTGCCTAGAGGGTTGTGATACTTCTTGCATAGGACTAGAGGGGTTGGCTGCGAGTATTTCCCAGAGGGTTTCCGGCTTATTAGCTGTTTGTTTCACTGCTGTTGATTTGTTGTGGATTGACTACTGCTATGTATCATCCTATTTTACTGCTTACTGTTTAATGCCTACTGCTTGCTATTGCTGTTTTTAGATTATGGTACTTTTACCTGCCATATACTCACTGACTGTTAGGCACAAATATTCGGGTGAATTCCTAATGGCATTTTATCTCACACCCTGCTTGGGACATCCTTTTGGGCCCAATAAGACTATGTTGTTGCAGGTATAGACAAGTGAAAGCACCCTTCGACTTCTGGAACATGATTGCTTGGAGCAGGAGAGCATGATACCAAGATTTGGCTTGCAATGCTGAGGAGTTGTTTAATTTTATTTTGTACTTGTTTTGGTACTGTAGTGTTTTCCAGCATTATGACTTGTTTGGATGCTTTACTAGTTATGTATCATGTATCATTTCATACATACATACGTGCTCCAGTTATTGATTTAGTCTTCTGCTGTTATATTGTTGGTTATTACTACTTCTGCTATTGCATGTTTATTTTTCTTCTGCTGCGTACTTTGCCAATGAGGGAATAGTTTCCCCACTATCACACCCAAGGCCCTCGCTGCTAGTCGGCAGCCTCTGGCTTTTGGTGAAATGCGCTTGAGGCCATGTGACCAACCGGGTACAGGGTGCCTCTGGGCGGCTTCTGGAATCGGGATGTTACACATATAACCCATCATACTTTCTAAGAATAAGATCTAGGATATTTTAGAACCTGAAAACCCACCTGGGGTTCAACTAGGGAACAACACAACGAAAGGGGTAAAATCAAGAACAAATGAGAGGAAGAGGAAGGACGAGAAGACTGAACCTTACCCATACAAAGATTCACTTCAAATCATAAGAGGAAATGCCTAAAATTGAATGGGAAATCAAAGGAGGAACTTGGGGGGCTTCCTTCATCCAAATCAATAAATAGAGGGAGATCAGAGTCAATTGAGGTAAAAATGGTAGGGATATTATTGAGAATTTTTTAAAAAATTTAAGGCCTTGGTAAAATGTAGGGTTGGCCCCATTGTTGGCCAAACTGTGTGCCTCTCACTGGACACAATAGAGCAACATAAACAATTTCTACAATGAACCCACATGATTTTATTAACCATGCACTAAAAGTGTGAAAATTTATTATAAAAAATTGTAGCACTATCATGTGGGAACCGTGTGATTTCACCTAATTGTTTGGGCTAACCATGTGGAACCCAAAAACCATCAATAATTTAAAATTTTTGGGGATTGTTGGATTGAAACATGAGTTCTAGGTTAGTAATAAATAAATAAATAATATAATATAGATATCTAATTATGGGGTGTGATAATTCTCCCCACTATAACACTTCATACCTCCCAAAATCTAGAGACTAAGAAGAAGACTCAAATAAGAGTCTATCCATAAAGAAGGGTAAATCACGACCTAGTCTCTAAGATTTCCTAAACCAAAGTTTCTCAAATTCTCTGAATCACCAAATCCTCAAAGAGATATGAATTCCTAACTACTAATGGAAAGATTAATAGATGGGAATCCATAGTGGGTTTCCTAACCATTTATGAACTCAGCTGGCGTGGTGGTTCAAGAAGATAAAAAGATAGTGTTCTCTAAAAATAACCACAAACCATTACTCGATCCTCCAATAAAGATATAAAAATGAAGGACTCAATCAAGGGTACATGTAAAACCCCATGATTTTATGTAATGTCTCTTTTTAACAAATTCAATTTCATCAATAGCTTACGTAACACAGAACAACGAGTGTAAACAAATGAATAAATATTATTATTTAATTATGATAGTTATCACATAGACATTGGAATAATGGGAGTGAATGGGATTAGATAAATTATGAAAATATATTATAAAAATTTTATTAAAATGAATTCATTGTTTACCAATTAAATAAAATAAAAAGGAAAACCAATTTAAAATAGGGGATGTGTTTTTATATAAAAACTATTTTTATGCCCACAATAAAATTTTATCTTAATAAAGTAAATTAATCACAATTAGTGAAATATATTAATTAAATTTATATTTTATATATTTAATAATTTTTTTAAATTCGTTCTATATTTTTTATAGGCTTATGACAAGAATAAATCCAATTTTAAGCATAAAAGCGATATTTTTTTTCTAAATGCAGTTTTACTACCTTTTGATGGTGCACCTATTATAAATATAAAGTTTGAAACATTTATAAGTTTTATTTGATAAAATAAAGTTCATTTTTGAAATATTAATATAAAAATTATCTTATTTTAAAATTTTGGTATTTTTCTGAGAAGATTCAATTTGTGATGAATAGTGAAAAAATTGAATTTTAAATGATTTTTTTTTCATATAATTTAATTATATAGTTAAATTTTATTTTAAATTGGTTTTAAAGTAAAATTAGTTTAATTATACATCAATAAATCAAATTTAGGTCATTTTAATCAATTTCACATTGAAATTGGATATAAAAACATTTCAAACATTGAAATTTTTCACATTAAAAACCCACTTTCCTGTTGCACCTGTAGAATTAATTTTCAATATAATTTTTCTAATCATGTGAATTTAATTTTTTAAAATGGATTCCATATTTGGAATAATATATAACCAAATAGGTTGTATGGTCATTTTTTTATATATAAAAATCTTTCCATGGTAAAAAAATTGTTTACCTTTGTATAGGGAGACCAAAGATTAGGGCATAACCCTTTTTATTAATGAAAATAAAATAAATCAAAACAAGTAGAAAGACGAGGTCACACACACACATGCCCTAATACCCAAGGAGAACCAAATAAAAGAACTCAAATATCAACGTCACATGGATAAGAAGCTTCATAGTCATCATACCATCCAGAGTCATAATCAAGAGGACCATGGGACCTGATAACCATGGTTGGCTTCATGTATGAGTAGTCTTTCCTTGGTCTCATTTTCTTAGGAGGAACAGGTTGAAAACCATCAACATCCACAACCACATTCTTACCTTTGGAAAATGCCTGACTGTAAGTTAGTTTTTTGGGGAGACATCCTCCACATCATCCCACCTTCCCCGAATTCCATGTGTTTCCTGTAATTTATAAATTTCCAATTGGGTATTTGAAATAATATCACCATCACTGGGAGTTTGTTGCTCCTCAGGCACAGGAGCTAAGATTTCCTTCAACACTCCTGGCATCACGTCACCCCACCCCAGTCAACATGCTCAGGAGTCACATAATTCCTACACTCTTCTCGAGGCACTTGATCAAAATCCCGAGAAGCATCATCCACCACCTAAAAAACATTAGCACCAATATTCTCTACATCTGTATCCACTTGAGGTGCCTGAGAGAATTCGTGAGAGGAATCATCCACCACCTGTGAAGGAGTAGCATCCATATGCTGTTGTGTTGCTTTATTTCTCACCTTATTTCTACGAGAAACCTCACTATGCCCTTTTAATGAGAAAAATGTACATACAACATTTTTACAACACTTCTATTTGACATGTCCAATCACATGAAAATCAAGAAAAAAGTCAGGCAGTCTCTCATACTCTACCTTTAAAGAGATATCATCATCTAATGTGGACAAGACTATATTATGAATTAGACAAGTACTTAAATCAACTTCCACCAGAACCCTAGCATAATTTCCAAATTTTGCAGCCTCAGTGGTCCTGCCCATTTTAATTGGAATACCCACCGTAGAGGCAATGTCAAAAAGAGTTTTAGGATTACATAAGATCCAATTAAGGCCAACAATTTTAATCCACACTTGAGCACTGTTATTTTTTATGGAGAAAGGATTGAAACCAAAGTCCCATTCCGGAAAGCAAATCATACCTGGCTTCAGAGAAATTAACCCAAAACCCCAAGATCTCCGCTTTAGATCCTATGATTGAAATATAATGTGGAAAAATCCACGCCTCATGGGTATGCATCTCCAATCAGAAAACCCCCATGCAGAGGTTAATTTCCGAACCAAATCATCAATCCACCAAATTTGACCACCTCTAGGAAGAACTAGTATAGAAATAATTGAATGCTCACATATCTTGAATCTGTGAAGGATAGCTTCCCTGTTAGAAAAAACACAGGCAATATCACCCTTTCTAACAATTTTCTCCACAATATCATCACGAACCAAATAAAAATGTCTTCTATCAGAATTTGCTCATAAAGTATAAATACCACCCCTTACCACCCCATTTCATAAAAAAAATCTTTAAAGATTCTAAAATATCTATAAAAAGATCCCCTCAAAAACTCATCACATAAAAGTAGTTTTGTAATCACAAAATGACCAAATCCAAGGTCTTTAAGGGGTCCTCCAAGGACGAGATATTCAAGAGGTGATTTTCTCAAGACACCTCTCTTATTTTCATTTCTTCTTCTACTTTCTACACATATATTTCATACATCATGGAATAATAATTAAATAATTATTTAAATATTTTAATATTATGTTTCTAATGTAATATCTTATATCCACCCCTTTTATTACCTAATCGTATTCAAAGAAACAAATCTATTTCCCAAATTATGCCGGTTAATCATCTCCGTGAATAATGATTTTGATCGTTTCCCATTTATGACTTCATGGATGGCCATAAAAATATTATTCTTGTTAAATAATATTTAAATAGGTATATTATAACTTATTTAATCTTATAAAACTAATATATATTTGTAATAGCAAATAAAACAAAACTAGATCATAATGTTCAGAAAAACCGCCTAAATGAGATAAACATTTATCATTAACATTTTATCAAATGAGTCATCCTCATTCAATAATGAAAAATGATATATGAGAAAATTTATACATAGTTAATTTAATTAATACTATTTCATTACACTTATGGGTTTTTAATCCCATTATATAATAACATCCATAATTTTAAATGAATGAACCAATTAGGAAACCATGAAATAAACACACCCAAAACCATGAAAATAACCAAATATTATTAATGAAGGGGTCAAAAGATGTTATAAAATCATCACATAATGATTTATAAATATTAATATACTTATATAATTAGTTAATAAAATTATTTAAACCATTATATAAGATTTTATAGTACACACCACTAAAGGGAAGGGTGAGTTAAGGGTTTTCTCATCTCACTTTTACTTTTGTGAGATATATGAATTATTCACCACTTATTTTTATTATGTATTGTATATAATAAAAATGAATTTATTTTAATTTTATTATCCTTAAATTTGTTTTTATTTACATATCTATTTATGTATCTCTATTTAATGGGGTTTACAGTTTAAAGTCACCAAAGGTGTAATGGATTTTTGTCACAATTTTCCTTCTTTGAGATATTTATTATGTTATACAAACAAATTTTTTATGAGGTGTATATAATAATAATTTGACATGTTATATCATGAATATCATTATTATCATGATATAATGAGTTTCATTTATTTTTATTACTTCATGGGTCTTATGATTCAAATGTATGATAGTTTTATGAAACAAGTTCGAATGATGAAAGATTATTTTCCTCAAGAATTTTTCAGTGATCTCATTTAATGTATTTTCATATATATATAAATTATTTGTTGAATATTGTAATTTTTTGAGTTTTATCTATTACAATACTATGTTCCATACTTTAGTAAATGGTTTATGGTTAGTTTGACTAGTGAAGTATTAATATACCATATGACCAGTTATTGATTTTGTTATAGAATGTTGATTCATTTGTATTATTTATTCCTGTGGGGAATGCATTGGACATGAAATAAGGGGTGGTTACCATATATATAAAATACCCATGATGCATTGGTAGTCTCATGTGACACATTTAGTTGGCTAAAAATCCTTTGATTTTTTTTCAAGTAGTTTTAAAAATTGGGTTATGTGGGAATAAAAAAATTGAACATTCCATCACAAAAGTGAAAGGGAAAATAGTGTCGGGAGGTAAAAATACTTTTTATCAAGTAAAAAAGAGAAAAGGAAGAAATATGATGAAAATTCCTAACTAACCCCAGATTATACCCATCACCACACACCTAGATTATGCAGTGACTTCACTATAACAAAAGAGAATGTGGGAATGAAGAATTGAACCAGATGGGTGTAATTCATAGGTTGCTTCTAGATATTTGTGTTCCCACATCAGGGACTCTTGAATGGCTACTTGAAATTTCTTTAGCCACTTCCCATTAAGAGTGAATATTTTTTCTTTTTTTTATAACCTGAACAAAACCAAATGGATAAAAATTTAGAACAGTGTGTGGAAAAAAAATGTGGTAATGAGGATTACCTAGATGAAAATTCGAGCTTCTATTGTATAGTAGGACCTTCTTCCCAATATGAAATTGATGATGAAGGATGATATGACTGTTGGTAGCCTTGGTTCTCTCCATATAAATCCAAGAGTTCTCATATGAGTGTATTATAATTTCATCAAATTCCTAAATCTATAAATCCTATAACCACATAAACTATAAATATTAGAATTTATTTTTTTAATTGGACAGTAGTCTTAGTTATCTATATTACTTGTGAGGTGAAAACTCTTTCAAAAAAGCAAGATAATAAGGTGTCATTCCAATGGGAGTCTTAAAGTAAATATGATATTCCAATAATGAAACATAGAGTCTAAGTCTCAAATATTTTCTATTGGTTTGAATCATTCTTCAAGTGTTTTTACCTCTATATTCAACACCTTATCTTAACCATTTATCTATGGGTGATATGTAGTAGACACTCGATGCCCAACCCCATAGTAGCACAAAAGTGATTACATTTTTCTATTTTAGAAATGAGAACCCTGATCACCGATGATCATCCTAGGTAATTCAAACCTATATAAAATTTGGGTTCCGAAAAATTACACAACTCTCTTGGAATCAATTTTCCTCATGGATAAAGCCACTACCCATTTTTACACATAATAAAATTATAGAAGAATGTACTATATGTAAAAGGAATTGGTAAATGGCCGCATTAATTCAATGCTCCAAACATCAAAAATTTTATGAAATAGAAAGGGTTGTTGTGGAATTTAATTTTCTTTAGATACATTACCAATTCTATGACATAAAGGAAAATATTTATAGAAATCATGGGCATCATGAAATAATGGTGTCCAAAATAGACCAGAATCGAGGACTTTGCAAGTAGTCTGTTGGGTATCAAAGTGGACCACACAAACAAGAGTGTGGTAGAGCCTAAGGACAATCTTAAAATCACTATCAAGAATACAAATCCTGAGGAATAAATCACTACATGTGTGGAAAAGGTAGGTTTCATCCCAAATGTACCAACATGACTTGTTTTCTCAATGATAAACTAGGATTTTGGTGGGATTAGTATGAATTCAATATGCTACCAAATAATTTACAGTTTCAGTATACCAAATAATATAATCTTGTATGTGGTAAAATTTCTCATCAGGAAACATGTCATTATAGGAATATAGAGGATACACCAATGTATGAGGATGGGAGGATCATACTGATATGGCCAACCACTACATTCTCTACTCCTTTTTTATCAATAATTTCTAGATTAAATTCCTAAAGTAAGAGCATCTAACAAATGAGACATGGTTTGGATCCTAGTTTCTTGTGGAGATACAAGAGGGAATCGTGATCCAATAACAAAATGACATTGGACCCTAAAATAAATGAACTAAATTTATCCATGTAAAACTCAATGGAAATGAATTAATTTTCAGTGGTGGTGTAGTTTTCTTGTTCTAGGTCTAGTGTGTGTGAGGCATTGTTTATGACTTGTAGAGATCTATCAACCCACTATGATAAGACTTCCCCAATTTCATAGTTAGATTCATTACACATGATCTCAAATGGTAAATCCCACCTAGTTGGTTGGATCAACAAGGGTGATGTGAGACTCCATTTTAGTTTGTTAAAATAATCCTCATAATTTTTATCAAAAACAATTTCTTTTTTATTTTTAGAGTAATTGGGATAGGGGAAGAAAAATCTTACTAAAGTCACAAATTAAACTATGATAAAATCTAGGATGACCTAGAAAGACTAGACATCTAGTAAATAATTAGGGAATGGTAGGGAATAAATGAAATCCACTTTTTATTTATCTACTTTAATACAATCCCCATAAATGAAATGTCTAAGTAATATACCTTTTCACACCATGAAATGATATTTATCATAATTTAATACAATATTATTTTCAATTCATCTACATAGGAAAAAATAAATACTACTCAAACACTGATCAAAATAGGAACCACAGACAGTGAAATCATCTATGAAAACTACCATGTAATTCTCTATGTAATCCAAAATAATAATAACCATGTATCGTAGGAAAGTACCTGGAGCATTGCACATACCAAATGACATCCTCTTGTAGTAAAATGTTCCAATGGGGCAAGTGAATTTTGTCTTTTACTAACTATAAATGGAAATATGGATATGAAAGTATCCCAAATACCCATCAAGGAAACCATAGTGGGACTTCCCTACTAGCCTCTCTTGAATTTTGTCAATGAACAACAATGGGAAATTGTCCTTCCTTTTGTGTTGGTTTATTGGGATATAGTCTATATAGATACACCAACTATTATTCATATGAATTGGAACCAATTTATTATTTACATTTTTAATTATTGTTAGAATAGTTTTTTAGGAACTACCTGCATTGGACTGACCCATTGGCTATCAGAGAAGGATTAAATTATTATATAAAGTAATAATTTTGTTACCTACTTTTTAAAAACATATATGGTTTATTTTTAGTCTAAATTGTGTCTTCTTCACTAGTTTAGCCTCATAATTTAAAAATATTTGATTCATGCAAATTGATGGGATAATACCTTTAATGGCAACACATTTTATCCGAAAACTTGTTTATACTCCCTTAAAAGGTTAAGAAATCATAATTCATGTTCTAGAGGTAATGAACTAGCAATTATGAAAAGAATCTTGTTTTTATTCTCATGATATGAATATTTCCAATTTTTTGGAAATTGTTTAAGTTACAATTTATTAGGATTTCGGATTTATGGGAGTGAATTTGAAAGTGAGAGGTCAATGATCTCATATAAATTCTCCATGGTAACATACATAGATGAGGAATTATCTTTTATATGATTAGCAGTGTCATCGATGGTCATGAGGTCCTTAGTGCTCAAGAATTCATCAATTAAAAAAGATACATGACATTTTCCAAGAACAATACAACCTTCAATGCATGATTCATTACCTAAAATATATACGAAGGATGAAAACTCAAAAATGGGATTAGGGGAAAGGCAATAATTGTTTTCATGTGAATGGATTACATCAATAGAATTAACTAAAAGTGAGGAATGCTCTTCTGAGGGGTTGTTCATGAAATCAAGGAGGTTTACGTATATAATGTGACCACAAAACTCTATAGATAATGAACTAGCGTGTACATTAATTATGGTTTTGTTAGTTTTCAAGAAATTATTTCCCAATATAATTTGGACATGTCCATTCATCCTATCATCTTCCATTTTAAGAACATAAAAATTAGTAGAAAAAATTTAAATTTAAACAATCATAAGAGCATCCTCTAACAGACCAGTGGGGTGTGAGATACTCTGGTTTCTATTTGAACAAAAATTCTTGCGGTCTTCAATTCCACAACCTCCAATGAATAGAAAATTTTTTAAGGCATGAAATTTATCGAAGCACCCAAATAAATCATAACATCGAAAAATAAATACCCTCCAATGGCGTATAGAATTGAGAAGGTTTTATGATAATTTCATATGGTTGGAAGTGATGGCTCAATCAATGATGAAATTTTCCTCCCAAAGATCAATTTTTAATCACCTATAATTCACCTTCGGTGTGAAAACATCTCCTTTTGAAGCTTGGTGTATCATGAAATTTTCATCACGACATCAATCAAGTGGTTGATAACCTTCTCATTTTTTGAAAGTTTCCAAGCTTTATTTATCAAGTTTAGATTCTTTTTTTACCTAGGATGGGCGACCCTTTGGGGATATTTAAAGGTAATGGTTTTTATTAATGGTTTATTAAATAAAAATCTCTTTCCGTTGGCCGATCTTCTATCTAGATAAGGATTTTCCTCTATAAGACCATTTTCAGTGGTTAAGATAGTGGTTTCCTCAAGAGGGTATGAACCTATTGGAGTGTTCATTTTTCTTTTATGTTGTGTTCCAATTCTTAGGGTGATGTCACTAATATTTACTTTATTCCTAGGTTTGAATAGTGATTTAGAGGGTAGTTTAACCAACCCATGACTTTGGATTTCCCCCTCCGAGTTGTAAAGTTAGCCTAATTGGGGTTTTCGGTCTTGAATGAAAGATTGGTTGGTTTTTAGTAATTGGATATTTTTTAGCCATTTTTTTCATCATATATTCTCGTCTAGTCTTATGTTTTGGAAATGGTTATTAGAAATTCCATTGTGGTGGTTGAGGATTTCTAGGTGATAGTGGTGAATGACTAATCTACCTCGATTGGTTCCATGATTGTTGTGGTTGATTTGAATACCTCCATAACTATAGTCTTTTTGAGCTTTCCACCTAGGGTGGGATGGATAATATGGTTCTTTCCTAATGGGTTGGTCATGGGGGCGGCCTGGAAATATTTCCTCATAACTCTCAAAAGTTTCTCTCATTTTAAAGAATTGGTCATAATAATGTATGTTAGTAGAACAAACACTACAATGGGTGGGAGGAAGAGATTAGGATTTACCTTGGTAAATATAAAGTTTTCAGAGAAGGGTACTTACCTCTTTAAACTTTGTGTCCACCTTTTTCTCAAAATTAGAACTCTGTACCTCATGGACACCTCGAATTGGTTTACTAAACCTTGTAAAAATTTGTTTTGTGTACTGAACCATGTTCTCAATAAGAGTACTTGTAGTTATTTGATTTTTTTTCAAATATTTCACCACTTACAACAACATATATCATATTATAATATATTATAATTAAACCTTAATCAAAATATTATATTAAAAGTTGATCACTAATTTGGTGGCATGGGAAAATTGAACGAATCATTTTAAATAATTCCAGTATTTATGACTTTTTTCCCATGTGATTGTCCTATTCCAAAAATTTCCTTACTTATAGTTCATGTTTGAGAGGATGAGAAATATTTTTCATGAATAAGGCATTTCATGTCTTCCCATACTCTAATTGTAGAATTAAAATAATATAACTAATATTTGGGAGTGTCTTCTATTGATAAAGAAAATTCCCTAAGCATTACTTGTTCTTCACCTCCATTTTCATGTTTTCATATTGAGCACATAGTGTGAAATTATTTTAAGTTCTTATGTGGATATTCTCCTATGAGTCCAAGAAATATAGGTAATAAGTGAATTAAACTGTATTTTAGTTAAAAATTATGTGCTTTTCCATGTATTTGAATGCATTCCAGATGGATATGTACATTAGGAAAGGAAAATTCTCTTAAATTCTGGTTATTTTCTTCCATATTATGTATGTTTATTTTAGTCTCATGTTTGGTTCTAGAAGAAGAGTGGTTTATAAAAATCTCATGGTGTGGTGTGTCCTCCTTCAAAGGGTGATATTAGGTATCTTGGTGTTTCTAACGTAGGATCATCTCTAGTTCAGGTTCAAAATGTGGTAAATCCCCCAGAGTAGAACACGTCATGCACATAACATAGGCATGAAATAAATCAGAGCACAAAAATTTATTCAAAGGTATAAGATAAAACAAATAAATATTCATAAAAGTTAAAAATATTTTATAAAAAACACACCCTAAAAAACCAAATCTCTCTCTGAGAATGATGCCAAAATTTGAACTCATTGTCATGATATGTCAAATTTATTACACTTTTAAAGTTTTTTTTAGTCTACGGTAGACCCTAGATCATCTCTCAAGGTCTGTTGGAGGTCTAAAGTATGTATTTTTAATTAAAAGTACCAAAATAGGGGGTGGTGTTTAAAATAGTTTTAAAAATAAAATGACTTAATTGAAAAGTTTAATAGTTGAAAAAGGAAGGTGGTGTTTTGAGATCAATGAGAGAAGGAGTTCAATTCAAGTTCACTACACATCATATATTATTCATTTTTATAAAAATTTCACACGGTTTAATGGAACCCTTTAGTTGAGGGTGGTCAAAATCTTGAGTCCCCTCTTGCATTTTAAACTGATACAGAAAGAACCACCCTTACCAAAACAATCAATTTGCCATGTTTTTTATATAAAGTATAGAAAAAGGGCTTCCAAATCTTACTAAAATCTCATGTATGTGTTAGATAAAGAGGATTATTGTCTTGTACAATAAGAAAAACCCGATATTCCCTCTTAAATCTCATCCCAATCAGTATTGAAATGAAATGTTTATCACTTAATTAAACCAACAAAATATGTTCATTGGAGAATAACTCTAAGATAAAACATAAGTGGAATAATTGACACAAAAATCACACAAAACCTTTAGAATATAAAGTGTCATAAATACCTCCAAATTATGCGTGGTTCCCTTAAAACGATCATCCATTATTTATCTCTCTATTGAGAGGATGAGAAGGCTCGTGTTGAACTTCACCACCATCCTTGATACCCATATGTGGATAGGTGCCTCCAGAACTTTTTGGATGAGGATATGACTCATTTTGGTCTCCAAAATGGAATATATTTTATCCTGGGTCAAACTTACAAATGGGGTACCCATGGTGACAAATTATAGGCCTAGTGTAAGGTGGTCTTGGGCACCAAGATTTTAAGACACCACTTTGGTACCATGGTTTTGGGTGTGAATAAATAATTATGTAGATTTAGAGAAAACTAAAAATTATTTACCACACCTCTTGACTATTATCCACAAAAAAATTGAAATCATTTTGAAAAATACTGCCCAAGATATAAATGAAATGATGAATAAAACATTCGATATCGAGAAAATTTTGTTCCCTAGAATGATTAGTTGGATTTGTCCACCAAATAGATGAATTGGGATTTTGTGTCTTTAAAATATTTATACCCCATTGAATTTTGGATCAATCCAAAAAAATCAGCCAAATTGGATTTAAATATTAGTTGAAGTTTGGGTTTGAGTATACAGGTGTTCTTGAACTCCTCTACAGTTCAACCTTCTTTTCTTTAATTCCATAACAGGCTCTCCAAATTTTTAGGGCCATGTTGATAAGGAATATTATAATTTTCCATTATTTTATTTTGTTTTCAATGAATTTTTATAATAAAGGAAATCACATCACTTTGTAAAAGTGGATGATTGGATTGACCATAGTTTTCAAGAAATTAGTCTCACAATTTATAGGAAAGTCCATTTGTTTAGCAAAGAATGATGTTACAGGAAGATAGGTAAGTTACAATACTTCTCTTAGTAAATCTAAAGATACTAAAGGTGGTTGATGGAATCTTAAAAAGTATGAAAAATGAGGTTCATGATTAATTAAGTGGAGTGGTTTTGGAATGAATTGAATTTTGGTTAAAAATGGTGGATGCTTTAAGAATATATCAATTTGTGTTTGTTGAAAAATCTAGATAACCACAAATCAGTATGGTTGGTGTTGTCGAAGAAAGTTTTTATGGTGGAACTATTTACTAGTGTTTTCCAAATTTTTGGGCCTCAAAATTTGGAGTTTTTTTATGGAAAAGAAAGTTTTTTTTCAAAGGAGTTCACGAAGCACAATTCACAGACCACATAAGAGGAACATGGATCAGTGAAGGAAAACTGGAAAAGGAAGATTTCCGTAAAGTAGTGCTATAAAGACCATGAATCATGCCATGCAGACCACATATGAAAAAAATAACGGGAGAATTACAGTTTAGGGGAGGCTTATGGTTTGTAGTTGAGACGCAGTGATTTAGGCCACCGTAAGGGATTAAGGCTCTATTTGAACCAAATAGCATAGTTTATGATGAAGGTTGTCCCACATAGAAATTTTAGGTATTTGTGATTAGTTGGTTTTGAGGGATTTATTTTCATATATATACATCCCTAACCATATAATTAAAAAAGAGATAATTTTATAATAATAGATCATCATTGCAGGAAGAATTTTAAGAAGAAATAAGTTGTCCATGAAGGATAATCCCATGAAAGAGAATAATTTTCAAACTAATTATTTCAATGAAGGAGACAAGTCATGAGGACAATTCATGGAAGAAGTTTGTGGGGTTATGTATCCTATAAAATCAAAGTGACCACATGGATAGTTGGTTCATGAGGCATCACCCATTCTCGAAAAGAGATGATCTACAGAAGAAGAGGTGGTATGCGAAGCACTCGCGCCACATGATGAAACTTAGTTCATAGAGGATATAGGTTTTTCATGGAGGAAACATAAATTTTCTTGGAGGACTCAAATTATTTTTAAAAGGTACTAAAATAGTTCTCAAAATAAATTTGAAGAAACTAATAATACGCCGAAATGTAGTATTTTTACATTGAGCAATCAGACTTGGAAATCAGATTGGGTATTATAATGAGTATCATTATAATTTCCAAGAAGTTATTTTGATCTTTTGGGTAATAAAGTGAAGAATTGTTTTGAAAGATTATATTTATGAAGGTGGATCGAGAAGCACCATAACATGTTGTATTCCATCATTTTGTGCTAGAATAAGAACACACACATTTGGATTGTTTTCAAAGTGCTACATGAGGGTAAGGGAATATCCTACTCATTATATTCCATAGAAAAGGAATTTTTTTCTAATTGATTGTGTGGTATTGGATTATTTTGAAACCATATGAAGGACATAACTACTCTTGTTGAGTAGTGAACCTTGTAAATTATTTAGTTTCTATGGATTCGATTTTGAATTGTGTTGAATAGGGAAAATATCATTAATAGGGGGAAAATGTTTTTCCATAAGTAAGAAAAAATAAAAGAAAAAGATATCACTAATTCAACTCCTCCCTGTCTTAGTGATATCATGGGGAAAAGTGTTTCCATAGTTAATGGTACTTGTGATAAGCTGAAAAACTTCTATAAATGAAATATAAAAGTGAATAAGGAAAAACTAAAAATCTTGAGGCTAAAGTATGATGATTTTAAAATTGGTGATTATGAATATGTTAGGGACTTATTTATCAGGGTAAATGACATTTTCAGCATTATCAGATATCATGGTGAAAATTTGGAGGATTTTATAGTTTTTGAAAAGATATTTACAATTATTCCCAAAACATTTTGATACTAATGTTCTTCATTGGAAGATAGAGACCCTAAAACATTATCTTGGGATTATTTTCATAGCAATTTATCACTTATGAAATGATAAGGGAGAATATTATGAAGGGAAAAAAATCTAGTAGAGAAATTTCATTCAAATAATCCAAGAAATTGAAGTCTAATAATGTTCTTGAAGAAGTTTATATTTCCAACTCTGACTTTGAAAATGAGGTATGTAAATAGTTTGATGATATTTTCCCTTATATGATAAAATTTTCAGAAGTGGTACAGGTAAATATAAATGAAAAATTATTTTGATATTTTTTAAATATGGATTTTCTGGGAAATATATAGATAATTTACCATAAATAAAGAAAGAATAATATATATATGGAGAAGAAAAAAAACCAAGAAGGTCCCGGAAGAAATATGGTGATAAAGAAAAATATTTTTTCATAGGGAAATATATAAAGTTCTTAAAATATAAAAGAATAATATTTTTGTCTGAAGATGATGAATAATAAGATACTAATGTTGAATCCAGAAAATATTTTCCTAAGAAATATGGAAAGAATACTTTTATTAACACAATAAATAATTATTATTTTAGAATCAATAGTTCTAAAGAAGAAGAAACTCAACTGGAATCTCATTTGAAATAAGAGTTGAAAGAATATTTGGGAAATATTATAAGGATTGAGAAGAAAAAAAGAAATTTTATAAATTTAAATTCCTCATCACAAAATAATGAATGTTTTCTTGATGATAAATACATGATGTAAAAATATATTTATGATCAAAATAATTCTATTGAGAAATAAAATAATGATAATAAACATCTGGAAATAAAGATGAAGGAAAAAGAAGAAGAGTTGGAAGCTTTCCAACAAAATCATTCTAAAGATAAACATATGGATATAAATTTCAAAATCATTATCTCAATGTTAGTTAATTTTCTATTATGGATGAAACTTATAAGGATAAAAAAAGGTACATTCAAATATTGAGAATAAATCTATAATTGGTTCTTAGAAAAAGAAATCTAGGAATTTTATGTATGTGGCCAAAATTAACAATGTTGAAAAATTAGAAGTTTATAAAAATACCAAGTCATGAAAAATATATATTACTTTTGGAACTAATAAGACTAGGAATAAATATAATATGAAGAAGAATTTTTAATTTGAAAATAGAAAGGTTGGTGGTCAAAAAAGTTCTGTTAAGAAGGTTACAGAGAAAAATACTCACAACACCGATCAATCTGAAAATTTCAAAGGAAAACAATCCTTCTATGGATATTGTAGGTATTGTGGTGGATTTGTATATACAGAAAATATTTGTTTATTTATCCAACAACATCACTACTATTCTATATATTATAAAAAACAAGGTATGAGGGGGAGTAAATCCTATGAAAATAATAATTCTGAGAAGGAAGATAGAAATCAATCTGTGAATGTTGGTATGAAAGTTGATAATAGGTTCCAACCAATGGAAACTATTTGGGAAATATGTGAAATACCTGGACATCTTTCTAAGGGTTGTCTTTTTTTGTTACCATCACAAAAAAAGTTTCTTAACATTTCCCAGAAGCTGTAGGTGAAGAAAGGAAAGGAAGAATAAAAAACTCTTATTGTTAAAACCAATTTGAAAGCTAGAAAAGGAGAATGAAAGTGGATTCTTAATTGTGGGTGCTCTTCTCATATGAAAGAAGACATAAATTTTTTTATATTTTGAAAGAATTAAAAGAAGGAATGATGAAATTTGACAATTATGAATCTATAAGAATCAAAGGTATTGGATCATCCATCATTGAGAAAGAAAACATGAAATCCAAGAAAAATTTATATGTTGATGGGATGAAACACATCCTAATGAGTGTTTCAAAACATTTTTATGAGGGTAAAAATTTTATCTTAAAGAAACATGGGTTTTTTTTCTTTGAAAAGTGGGGAATATGGAAAGATAGTTAGAAGAGTCTAATTTACAAAAGGAAGATTGTTCCAGGTTGGTGAAATAAAAAATATTTTTATTGGGTATGGTTTAAGAAAATCAGTTCTAGATTAATAGGATGGGAAACATGTTTTAGAGAAACATGAGCAAGTTATGAAATCAATATATTGCCCGAGATATTCCTAATATTTCCAAAAGAAGTGATTAGTGTTACACTATTTGTCAAAAAGGAATGATTATAAATTCTATGCAAAATAAGTTGAAATTTATTCAAAATGACATCTACAACATATTCATTCGTATATATATGGGTCAGTGAGAAAACAATAAACAAATTGTGATAAGTAATTCATTACCTTCATTGATGTCATTACTCGCATTACATGTTTCATATACATGATACATAAGTCAGATGCTTTGAAAATATTTAAACATTTCCGAAGGAAAGATAAGAATGAATATAATTATTTATTGAAGAAGTTAAGAACTAATAATTGTGGATACTATAATAATGGATAATTTCAAATTTATCTTGAGAATCATGAAATTTATCATGAGTTCAGTTCGCCATATACACCTCAACAAAATGGAGTTTTTGAAAGAATGAATAGAATTCTTTTTGAAATTGGGAGAACTATGTTACTTTAACACGGTCTCTCCTATTACTACTAGAGGCAAGCCATGAGTAATTATATGTATATTAAAAACTGATGTTTCTATATTATATGTAACACCCGAGACTTTTATGTTATATAAATCATCAAAGGAATATTTTTCTACACAACACTTGCTTGGCTTGCTTTACACAAAATCGCGACCTTCCTCGATAGCTTGCGTCGTACGCAATACCGAGTTTCACTAAACAACGACATGCTATTAAAATATTATTAAAACTAGCCGTTATGAATAGTAATAACCACTTTTTAAAATTTTATAAATTTTATTTCTCAAAATGGACTTCATTTTTGGATTCGGAATATCGAAATTAGCCTAGGGTGAAATTTTGGTATTTTTCTGAAAACTTTCAATTTTTGATGAATAGTGAAACCACTAAGTGGTAGTTAAAAAAACTGAATTTTATCATAAAACTTAATTTTACCGCTTCTGTGAGTGGAATTTCAAAAATCCGAGAGACACGGATGATGTCAGTAAGTAAAATGTGGTTCAATGAGATGAAAATAATTTTTTGGTGAATAATAACTTTTTACTTTTTTTACCACGGTAAAAAGTAAATAGGGTAATTAAGGGTAAATATGATATTATTATTACCCTAACACATGTCCTAATTCTATTGGATAAGTTTAATTCGACCAAAAACAAACTTAGGAATAAAATATGACCATTTAGGCCCACTTGGATTAGATTAGGACATTTATTATTAATTTATTTAAAGAAGGGTTAAAATAGTTAAAATCAAAGTTTAATAAGTAAATAATTTTTAATATGGGGTTATACATAAGATAAATTAGACTATAAATATTCATTAGAAAGATAAATAGATTTCCTACATAATGGTATTTTATTTGTAATTTTTAGACATTAAATAATTTAATTTATTTATGACACAATGATGATGCAGTAATTATCTTATTAATGAAATATTGACATAATTGATGTTATAAACACCAAAATAAATGTAATTTGAGATTTTTTATGAATAACACTAATTTTATAGGTTAATATGACATGTTAGTATTGATTTAAGTAACTTGGTTCGAACTAATAATTCTGTTATGAGTTTCACAAAAATCAATTACTAAATAGTGTCAAAATTGACATAAAATAGTTTTTAAAACAAATATTATATTGGTAATTGTTATTTTATTCCTAAAAATCTAAGGTTTGGACAAATGACTTAGATAAGGTTATATATATTAAGAATAAACAACTTGGGGTTCGTTTGGCTGCTTATAGTAAGTTTATTAACCTTATAGTATAAGAACACAAGAAGACATGGTAAAAGTAAAATTATTTAACTTAATGTTAAATCTAAATGATAAGGTTAAAATAGGAACCTAAACTTGTCTAAATTATATTAGATGAGAGGCTTTCTACCCATACCCACCTTATCTTCGAAATATTTCAATTTGTAGATATTTAAAACCGAACTTGACTTTATAATAAAATAATAGTTTTAGTTATTCCAAAGGTGCCCCTCTCCTCCCTTATAAAAGGACACCTCGTCCCCCTCTTCCTCACACCACTTGGAGCCTTCATGTTCGGCCAACCCCTGCCAATTTCTCCTCTCCACTTCCCTAGAGATATCCTAGAGGTTCTGGTCTTCTTCAAAGACAAATTTTAGTGCCCTAAAAAAAGTTCTCAAAGAAGCACTTCAAAGAAGAGGTAATGTCCGTTACCAATTCTTTCATCTTTATTTCTTCTTCCACTTCTTCTTCTTTAGTTGTTTAATTATGAAGTAATAACATCAGTATCAATCATATACTGATATGTTATTATAAGTATTAAACAACCCTATTTCACCATCAATCCATCCTACAGAAAAAGAAATCACCGCGCGTGCGTACGTATGGAATACCGTCTCCACACCGTGGTGTAATCTATTTTCCACCACCACCTTACTTGGATGGGTATAATGGTGTAAATAATGACCATATATGACTATTATAAAGTGATATTGATTCTTAAATAGTATACATATACTCCAATACAATTCCACGATCATAGGAATGATATCATCACTCGTGCGTACGTACGGAATACCGTCTCCATGATGTGATGCGACTCGTTCTACATGATCTTCATTTCATAATGATTATATAAATGAATTGAATGAATTAATATGATATATATTACACTAATAACATTCTGGAAATGAGGTATCTATAACCTAAAGATAAGAATAAAAATTTATTCGACAAAACACGCATGAGAACAAAAAGTTATAAACACCCAAATAACAAGTAGCAATGAAATATTACTACTAAGAAGATAAGAATATGACCATATATGATATCATACAAATAAGTATGATTCTGGAATAAGTCAATAACATTATTTAAATCATTATACAGGAGGTTCGAACACTTACAAAGCAAGTCAGACCTAAGGTAAGGGAAATATCACAATCTCATTTTTATCCGAGATTGTTTATACTTTGAAATTTACTGGGGTGTATTTTATCATCCACATACATGTTTCCTCAATATGTAATATTATTTCCATTCAACTACAATTGTTTAAATCCAATTTTACCCTTCGGTGAGTTTTTAGTAAAGGATATGAAAGGAATCTTTTTTCGTTTTTCGTACGAGGTACTTTTTGACTTTTCTGAAAAAAGTACGAAGAATGTTTTTTAACTTATACGACATGAATGGATTTTTAAAACATTATTTCCAAGAAGCTTCCTTTACAAGTTTTCAAGTTTATTTTTAATCAACTTCTTTTATTTTATAATTGTACGACATGTTAATAAAGGGAAAGTGTTTTTGAAGCAGAAAGGATATTTTCCTCAAGAATGGAGTTCAAGTGTTTTATCAAAATTATTTTCCATCTAAGATAATAAAGGGTTATGTTTTTATCCCTATTTATTTGATTATGTTGTGATGGAACTATATTTTTATGAATTCCTTTATCTTATATGAATTGTTTTATGATGTCACGATTCCCATTTTTATTACATGGGTTATGCAATGATGTATGATTTATGATTTTGTGGCACACATAAGAATGGTATCATTATTAGATGGGTGGGACCTATATCTCCCTCCAATTAATTCGGTAAGGATTTTATATCTCATGAGATAGACATGGCTGGAATGGTAGGTTATACCGGTTCAGTGAAACAGGACTGAAATGAGGGTGACTTGGTTCAGAAAGGGAATTTGTCCACTAAGATAGTCTTGGAAATGAGTCTTGACTAACAAGAAATGATTCTCTATGATTATGTGTGTATTCCACAAAGTTTCATGTTTTAAGTTATGATTATTGTGATTACATTTCACTGCCATGATTTATCCCATGTTATGAAATTATGATCTCTTTTGCTGGATAAGATTTCCAAAAGTTATGTGCTTGTGTATACAATGTGATTGATATTTCTTTTGTTTACCCTTACTAAGAATTTGAGATCACCCTTTTGTATGTTTTCTTTCCCTAGGTCTGGAAGAAGGTTATTAAGTAGGATATTCCAAAAAGGGACTCTAGATATGATGAAATAAGTGGGAGGAAAAGTTGATGCTTTATGAACCAATTGTTTATGTTTCCTAGTTTCTAAAGACACTATACCTATACGGTCCTTTCGTGGTTTTGTTATATGTTGTAATAAGTATGCTTCAATTTTGAAGTATTAACAATGTATGTAAAGTATGGGTCATTATAGTTGGTATCAGAGGAAAGGTATAGTCGACCTTTGGAAACTAGGATGTGAAAGCCTTAGTAAGAACCCTAAGGATAAGTCTAAGCATAGAACAAAATCTTAGTGTTTTAGAAATGGCCATGAATAACCTAGGATAAGACCTTAAGTGTGAAATTTTATTCTTGATTATGTGGTTTTCCTATTATAATTAGTGTTGCTCACACTATTCTTCTTGATTTTAGTCAATGGATGGAACCCGAAGGAACCGTGTTAATGCGGAATGCGACGGGCAATGCAATGATTGTCCCCCTGAGCAACCAAACGTTATGGGAGCTGGAATGCAAAATCTTGTAGCCATGCTCACACAACTTTCTCAAGCTATGAATCATGCAGGACTTCCAAACGAGCAAAGGAAGGAGCAACATTCTGTTGAATCCTTCATGAGGCAGCGTCCACCTTCTTTCAGCGGGTCTACTGATCCATTAGTTGCTGAACAATTGATTAGTACTAATGAAAAGATATTTTCAGTTCTTCAATGTTCTGAACATGATAAATTCATCCTAGCAGTGTATCGTTTGGAAGGAGATGCTAATCAATGGTGGAATCTTATTAAGAATACGAGGCAAGGGGATGAAATTGAGTCCATGGAATGGGACGAGTTCAAGAACTTATTTTTCAATAAGTACTTACCTCGTATTCTCCGAACAAAGATAGAGAAAGAGTTTCTTGAACTAAAGCAAAAGGATGATGAATCTGTTGGTACCTATGAAGCAAATTTTACAAGACTTTCAAGGTACGCTTCTGGTATTATTGTCCAACCTGAGAGTAAGATCGATCGATTCTTTAGTGGCTTAAAACCAAGTCTTCGAAGGGCGTTAGCCATAAGGGACTTCAATAACTACGAGGAAATCGTTCGATGTGCTCTCAAAGTTGAGATGGAGATTGGAGTAACCCATCAGTCATATGGGTTTGATAAGAAGAGGAAAATGGAATTCAAAGGAAAATATAAAGAGCACACTAAAAAGAAGATGAGCTTTACCTTATGCTCAAAGTGTGGAAAGAAACAAGGAGGGAGTTGTCTTAAAGGGACAAGTAAATGTTTCAAATGTGGAAAGGAAGGTCATCGGGAATTTGAATGCCGCGATGATGGGAAGAAGATGTCTAATGATGCAAACAAAGGAAGGGATACACAGAATGAACCTACTACACTTCAATGTTTCAAGTGCAAGGAGATGGGGAATTATGCCAATAAATTCCCTAATCCATGGGTTGATGATGATGGTCGACGTCAACAAACTCTTAAGGATAACGACAAAGGAAAGTCACATGCAATTTCTATCAGCGATGTGGAGTACGATAACGATGTGGTGAAAGGTACACTTACCATCCACTCTAAAGTAGAAAATGTTTTATTTGATTCTGGATCCACCCACTCTTTTATTTCTGAATAATTTTCTAAGGGTATCACCGTATTACCTCAACAATTAGATGTTGAGTTAGCTGTGACAACACCTAATGGCACAACAGTCGCATCCAAAGTTTATAATTCTTCTCTGATCGAAGTTTGTGGGAAAGTGCTTCCTGAAAATCTTGTGATCCTTCCTATAGTGGAATTTGATGTGATTCTTGGCATGGATTAGCTTTCTTTATATGGGGCTCATATCAATTTCCAAAGAAGGGAAGTCACATTTCATATTCTAGATCAATCTATGATCGTCTATCAGTGCAAGGATGAACATAACCTTCTAGTGGAAATTTCTTCTATCTTATGGGTCTTGATTCCACTAAATGAAGGTTATTTATCTCAAATGGTTGGTGAGAAACTCATGATTAAGAATATACCCATTTTACGGGAGTTTGATGATGTCTTTCCAGAGGAATTACCGGGACTTCCACCAAATCATGAAGTTGAGTTCTCAATAGAACTCGTACTAGGTGCTTTGCCTATTTCAAAGACACCTTATAGAATGGCCCCAATTGAGTTGCAGGAATTGAAGAAGCAACTCCAAGAGAATCTTGATAAAGGATTCATATGCCCTAGTGCGTCACCTTGGGGAGAACCTATTCTATTTGTTAAGAAGAAAGATGGATCAATGAGACTCTGCATTGATTATCGAGAACTTAACAAGATCACTATCAAGAAAAAATATCCTCTCCTGCGCATTGATGACCTATTTGACCAACTACGCGGAGCTCAATACTTTTCCAAGATTGATCTTCGTTTAGGGTATCATCAATTAAGGGTCAAAAGGGAGGATATACCAAAGATGGCTTTCCGTACAAGGTATGGACACTATGAATTTATAGTGATGCCATTTGGTTTTACTAATGCCCCTGCTATCTTCATGGATCTGATGAATAGAGTCTTTAGGGACTATCTTGATCAATTTGTGGTAGTCTTTATAGATGATATTCTTGTCTATTCAAAGAGCAAGTAAGAACATGAAGATCACTTGATAATTATATTGAAGACCCTGAGAAAGGAGAAGCTTTATGCCAAATTTACCAAGTGTGAATTTTGGCTTCAAAAAGTTTCATTTTTGGGTCACATAATCTCAAAAGAGGGGATATCTGTGGATCCAGCAAAAATAGAGGTTATCGAAAGATGGTCAAGACCAACAACAGTAACTGAGATCCGAAGTTTTCTTGGTTTGGATGGATATTATCGACATTTTGTGAAAGATTTTTCACGATTATCTAATCCACTCACCAAGTTGACTCGGAAAGGAGTTAAGTTTGTCTGGAAGGAAGAATGTGAAGATAATTTCAAGGAGTTGAAAAGAAGGTTATCCAGTGCACCTGTGCTCACACTGCCTTGTAGTGGAGAAAGGTTTTTGATCTACAGTGATGCATCCAAGAAGGGATTAGGGTGTGTTCTTATGCAAAATGACATGGTGATAGCTTATGCCTCACGACAGTTGAAAATCCATGAGCAAAATTACCCAACACATGATTTGGAGTTAGCTGCGGTAATCTTTGCATTAAAGATTTGAAGGCATTACCTTTATGGTGAAAGGTGTGATATTTATACTGATCATAAATATTTAAAGTATATTTTCACACAAAAGGAGCTGAATATGCGTCAAAGAAGATGGTTGGAGCTGATTAAGGATTATGACTGCTCAATCCATTACCACCCTGGGAAAGCAAACAAGTTGGAAGATGCATTAAGTCAACAAGACCATGCTAGTTTATCCATGATGAGGATCACAAAAGATCCAATATTTATGGATTTACAAAGGACGGATCTTGGAATTATAATGGAAGGGGAAAAATCTTATCTTTCTCAAATGAATGTTCAACCATATATACATGTGAAGATTAAAGAGGTAGAGAAAGAAGATGTCGAGTTACAAAAGAAGGTGATAAATGTTCCTGAATTCAACCTTGATTGTGATGGGATAATAAAGTTCAGGAATCGGGTTTGTGTTCCTCCCATCCCCGAATTAAAGAAGGAGCTGCTGGATGAGGCTCATAGTTCTTCATTCTCTATTCATCCTGGAAGCACGAAGATGTATAGGGACCTGAAAGAGTACTTCTAGTGGGATGGCATGAAAAGAGATGTTGCTGAATATGTCTCTCGATGCTTGGTTTGTCAACAAGTTAAAGCTGAGAGACAGAAGTATAAGGGGATGTTACAACCATTACCCATACCCTAATGGAAATGGGAAAACAATACTATGGACTTTGTCACAGGACTTCCTAAAACATCCAAAGGCAATAATGCTATCTGGGTCATAGTTGATCGTCTTACAAAGTCTGCACACTTCATTGCTATTAGAGAGGATTTCTCTCTGGATCAGCTTGCCAGGATATATGTAAAGGAAGTGGTAAGATTTCATGGAGTACCACTTTTTATTATATCTAATCGGGATCCAAGATTTACCTCGAAGTTCTGGCGAAGTCTTCAGCATACTCTGGATACAGAGTTGAGTTTCAGCACTGCTTATCATCCTCAGACAGACGGTCAGTCTGAAAGAACAATTCAAACCCTAGAAGACATGTTGAGAGCTTGCTCTATAGATTTCAAAGGAGGTTGGGATCAACACCTACCTTTGGTGGAATTTTCTTATAATAATAGCTTTCACTCCAGTATTCAGATGGCTCCTTATGAAGCTCTCTATGGAAAGAAATGCAGGACTCCAACTTGCTGGGATGAAGTTGGGGAAAGAAATCTATTAGGACCTGATCTCGTTGATGAAATGGAAGAAAAGGTCAGATATATTCAACAACACATAAGAGCAGCTCAGAGTTGATAGAAAAGTTATGCTGACAGCCGAAGAAAAGACCTAGAGTTTGAAGTGGGCGATAAAGTGTTCTTACGGATATCTCCCTGGAATAGAGTCATGAGATTTGGAAAGAAGGGGAAGTTAATCCCTAGATATATCGGTCCTTTTTAAATACTGGATCGTGTAGGGAAGGTAGCTTACCGATTGGCGCTTCCACCGAATCTCTCTCAAGTTCACGATGTGTTCCATGTATCTCTCCTGAGAAAGTACATACCTGATCCTTCACATGTACTCAGCTCAGAAGTTGTACCGTTGGAGCAAGATCTTTCTTATGAAGAACAACCGATAGAGATTCTGGATCATAGCGAAAAAGTCCTATGAAACAAGACCACTCGATTGGTGAAAATTTTAAGGAGGAACCACCAATTAGAAGAAGCTACATGAGAACTTGAGGATATGATGAGAGAGAGGTATCCTCATCTGTTTGTTACAAAGTGACGAATTTCGAGGGAGAAATTCATTTTAAGGGGGGTAGAATGTAACACCCAAGACTTTTATGTTATATAAATCATCAAAGGAATCTTTTTCTACACAACACTTGCTTGGCTTGCTTTACATGAAATCGCGACCTTCCTCGATAGCTTGCGTCGTACGCAATACCGAGTTTCACTAAACAACGATATGCTATTAAAATATTATTAAAACTAGCCGTTATGAATAGTAATAACCACTTTTTAAAATTTTATAAATTTTATTTTTCAAAATGGACTTCATTTTTGGATTCGGAATATCGAAATTAGCCTAGGGTGAAATTTTGGTATTTTTCTGAAAACTTTCAATTTTTGATGAATAGTGAAACCACTAAGTGGTAGTTAAAAAAACTAAATTTTTTCATAAAACTTAATTTTACCGCTTCTGTGAGTGGAATTTCAAAAATCCAAGAGACACAGTTGATGTCAGAATGTAAAATGTGGTTCAATGAGATGAAAATAATTTTTTGGTGAATAGTAACTTTTTACTTTTTTTACCACGATAAAAAGTAAATAGGGTAATTAAGGGTAAAGATGATATTATTATTATCCTAAAACATGTCCTAATTCTATTGGATAAGTGTAATTCGACCAAAAACAAACTTAGGAATAAAAAATGACCATTTAGGCCCACTTAGATTAGATTAGGACATTTATTATTAATTTATTTAAAGAAGGGTTAAAATAGTTAAAATCAAAGTTTAATAAGTAAATAATTTTTAATATGGGGTTATAAATAAGATAAATTAGACTATAAATATTCATTAGAAAGCCAAAAATATTTCCTACATAATGGTATTTTATTTTAAATTTTTAGACATTATATAATTTAATTTATTTATGACACAATGATGATGAAGTAATTATCTAATTAATGAAATATTGACATAATTGATGTTATAAACACCAAAATAAATGTAATTTGAGATTTTTTATGAATCCCACTAATTTTATAGGTTAATATGACATGTTAGTAGTGATTTAATTAACTTGTTTCTAACTAATAATTCTGTTATGATTTTCACAAAAATCAATTACTAAATAGTTTCAAAATTGACATAAAATAGTTTTTAAAACAAATATTATATTGGTAATTTTTATTTTATTCCTAAAAATCTAATGTTCAGAAAAATGACTTAGATAAGGTTATATATATTAATAATAAACAACTTTGGGTTCGTTTGGCTGCTTATAGTAAGTTTATTAACCTTATAGTATAAGAACACAAGAAGACATTGTAAAAGTAAAATTATTTAACTTAATGTTAAATCTAAATGATAAAGTTAAAATAGGAACCTAAACTTGTCTAAATTCTATTTTACGAGAGGATTTCGACCCATCCCCACCTTACCTTCGAAATATATCAATTTGGAGCTATTTAAAACCGAACTTGACTTTATAATAAAATAATATTTTTAGTTATTCCAAAGGTGCCCCTCTCCTCCCTTATAAAAGGACACCTCCTCCCCCTCTTCCTCACACCACTTGGAGCCTTCAAGATCGGCCAAAACCTGCCACATTCTCCTCTCCACTTCCCTAGAGACATCCTAGAGGTTCGGGTCTTCTTCAAAGACCAATTTTAGTGCCCTAAAAGAAGGTCTCAAAGAAGCACTTCAAAGAAGAGGTAATGTCCGTTACCGATTCTTTCATCTTTATTTCTTCTTCCACTTATTCTTCTTTAGTTATTTCATTATGAAGTAATAACATCAGTATCACTCATATACTGATATGTTATTATAAGTATGAAACAACCCTATTTCACCATCTATCCATCCTACGGAAAAAGAAATCACCGCGCGTGCGTACGTACGGAATACCGTCTCCACGCCGTGGTGTAATCTATTTTCCACCACCACCTTACTTGGATGGGTATAATGGTCTAAATAATGACCATATATGACTATTATAAAGTGATATTGATTCTGAAATAGTATACATATACTCCAATTCAATTCCACGATCATAGGAACGATATCATCACTCGTGCCTACGTACGGAATACCATCTCCACGATGTGATGCGACTCGTTCTACATGATATTCATTTTATAATGATTATATAAATGAATGGAACGAATGAATATGATATATATTACACTAATACCATTCTGGAAATGAGGTATCTATAACCTAAAGAGAAGAATAATAATTTATTCGACAAAACACGCATAAGAACAAAAAGTTATAAACACCCAAATAACAAGTAGTAATGAAATATTACTACTAAGAAGCTGAGAATATGACCATATATGATATCATAAAAATACGTATGATTCTGGAATAAGTCAATAACATTATTTAAATCATTATACAGGAGGTTCGGACACTTACAAAGCAAGTCAGACCTAAGGTAAGGGAAATATCACAATCTCATTTTTATCCAAGATTGTTTATACTTTGAAATTTACTGGGGTGTATTTTATCATCCACATCCATGTTTCCTCAATATGTAATATTATTTACATTCACCTACAATTGTTTAAATCCAATTTTACCCTTCGGTGAGTTTTTAGTAAAGGATATGAAAGGAATCTTTTGTCGTTTTTCGTACGAGGTACTTTTTGACTTTTCCGAAAAAAGTACGAAGAATGTTTTTTAACTTATACGGCATGAATGGATTTTTAAAACATTATTTACAAGAAGATTCCTTTACAAGTTTTCAAGTTTATTTTTAATCAACTTCTTTTATTTTATAATTGTACGAAATGTTAAGAAAGGAAAAGTGTTTTTGAAGCAGAAAGGATATTTTCCTCAAGAATGGAGTTCAAGTGTTTTGTCAAAATTATTTTCCATCTAAGATAATAAAGGGTTATGTTTTTATCCCAAAAGATTTGATTATGTTGTGATGGAACTATATTTTTATGAATTCCTTTATCTTATATGAATTGTTTTATGATGTCACGATTCCCATTTTTATTACATGGGTTATGCAATGATGTATGATTTATAATTTTGTGGCACATATAAGAATGGTATCATTATTAGATGGGTGGGACCTATATCTCCCTCCAATGCATTAGGTATGGATTTTATATCTCATGAGATAGACATGGCTGGAATAGTAGGTTATACCGGTTCAGTGAAACAGGACTGAAACGAGGGTGACTCGGTTCAGAAAGGGACTTTGTCCACTAAGATAGTCTTGGAAATGAGTCTTGACTAACAAGAAATGATTCTCTATGATTATGTGTGTATGCCACATATTTTAATGTTTTAAGTTATGATTATTGTGATTACATTTCACTACCATGATTTATCCCATGTTATGAAATTATGATCTCTTTTGTAGGATAAGATTTCCAAAAGTTATGTGCTTGTGTATACGATGTGATTGATATTTCTTTTGTTTACCCTTACTGAGCATTTGAGCTCACCCTTTTGTATGTTTTCTTTCCCCAGGTCAGGAAGAATGTTATTAAGTAGGATATGCCAAAAAGGGACTCTAGATTTGATGAAATAAGTGGGAGGCAAAGTTGATGCTTTATGAATCAGTTGTTTATGTTTCCTAGTTTCTAAAGACACTATACCTATACGGTCTTTTCATGGTTTTGTTATATGTTGTAATAAGTATGCTTCAATTTTGATGTATTAACAATGTATGTAAAGTATGGGTCGTTATATTATAAGTATAAATATGACTCCATATGAAATGTTTTATGAAAAAATCCACATTTTAAATAATTAATAGTTCTTAGAGTCCGTGCAGAATAAAGAAGAAAGGTGGAAACCTTTGAAAGTTTGTGAAAATAGATGAAGATGGAATTTTTCTTAGATATACTCCAAAAGAAAGAGGATGTAAATGTTTCAAGAAATAAAATGGAAGAAATGTTTTTTTAATGATGTGAAGGTTGTCGAAAATGGTGAGAAAGAGAAACACACTTTTTATGATAAGGAAGTTGAGCGGGATAAAAAATGTTTTGGTAATAATTATGAAAAGGATAATGATATTTTTAATCCTTCTCATGATGAAGAATCAGACTAATAAATTTCAAGTGATGGGGTTGAAAATCAAATAACTCATCCTAGGTTGAGGAAACAAGTGGAGGATCAGAACATTATTGGTGATCAACATCAGAAGTTTCAAACAAGAAGAACTTAAAAATTAGCTACACACACTTCATTGTATTCAAAAGTCAAGAAAAATGATGTGAATGAAGTTTTTATGAATCTGAAATTTGTTTAGGCTATGAATTAAGAGCCATATCATATAGAAAATAATGATACTCGGGAACAGATAGACAATATGGATAATAAAAATGTTATTGGTACAAAATGGGTTTTCTGAAATAAGCTGAATGAAGAAGGAGAAATTATAAGGAATAAATCAAGGATAGTGTGAAAAGGTTACTCACAAATTGAAGGTGTTGGTTTTGATTAGACTTTTTCTCTGGTGGAATGGTTAGAAATAATCAGAATATTTCTTTGTATTTTTGCACAATGAGGTTTGAAATTTTTTCAAATGGATGTGAAGTCCACATTTTTTAATGGGGATCTTGATGAGGAATTTTACACTGAACAACCATGAAGCTTTGTATTTGTTAAAGGTAAAAGTCATGTGTGGAGGTTGAATAAAGCCTTGTATGGGATAAAATAATCTTTGAGGTTATGGTATTCCAAACTGGACACTTTCTTATGGAAGATGACTTTAATGAAAGGAAGAGTTGATAACAATATTTACATCAAATAAGGATAGAAGTTTTATCTTATTATAATTATTTATGTTGATGATATTATCTTTACTGAAAATGATGAAATATCTTGTGAAATATTTTTTGAAGAGATGAAAATGTTGTTTGAGATGTCCATTCTAGGAGAAATGAAATACTTTCTTGGGTAAAAAATTTTGAAAAACAAGAAACACATTTTTCTTTATTAAGACAATTTTGAAAAGGAACATCTAATTAAGTTTATAATGGAAAATTTAAAGCAAATATCCACACCAATTTCAATAGGAATCATTTTTTATAAACATGGTGAAGTCAAATAAGTCTATCAGAAAGAGTCTCGCAAGAAGATTATATGTTTGTTATATGTGACTGCCTCAGGACCTAACATTGTTTATACTGTTACCTTATGTGAAAGACTTCATAGTTCTCCTAAATAATTGCATTTAATTACTAGAAAAGTTATTATCAAATATATAAAAGACATAATTTTTTTTGATCAGGTATGATAGCTCAGAAAGAATTGACTTATTGGGTATTTAGATACTGATTAGGTATGAAATATTGATGATAGAAGATCCATATATAGTGGAGTTTTATTTCTAGGTAACATTTGTGTTAGTTGGCAGAAAAAGAAAAGAAATAGTAATTCTTTGCATGGATGAAGCTGATTATGTTCCTTCCAATCAAGATGTTACCCAACTTATGTACATGAAAACTCAGTTGGAATAATTACTTGTTGAAGTAAAGTTATCATTGCTCTTGGGATGTTACAATCAAAGTGCAATCAATCATATAAGGAATAAAATATAACATTCTCATTCTAAACATGCTGACATAAAGTACCACTTCATCAAAGAGCATGTGTTGAAGAATGAATTAAAGCTGGAGTATATTTCTACATCAGAACAAGTTACTGAAATATTCACAAAACCATTACCAAAGGAACCAATTTATAAATTGAGGTTGAACATGTGAATCCAAACTCTTTCTCATCAAGTTTTAAATATGTGTTCATATCCCCTAACTCATCATACCTTTGGATTGTGTTTTCAAGGGTGAAATTGTTTCATAAATCTATCAATATGGAAGCTTTCATAAAGGGGGAGTTGTTGGTAAGCTGTGAATCGAGCATGTAAGTGTGTGAACTATTTAAAATGTTTTTTTTTTGTGGTTGAGGGAAACTTTTTTTTTGTTTTATAGGAATGTTTCAGAAGTGAATAATACTTAGGAATAATGTTGAGGAAGAATGCTGAGGAAGAAAACTGAGGAACAAAGGAGTCACTACTTTTTTAAAACATGGTTTTTGCATACAATAATTTTTAATTCCTACAAAGAGTTATCCCATCCATGAATATATTTTTTTAGGAATATTCCACTTCTTGAGGTTATAATGTTTAAGTATTTATGAATATTTTTTGATAAAAATTCTAAAGGGGGAGATTTTTAGGAACAAAATGTTATGGAAGATTATCATTTTCTGATATATATTTTTTAAATGATGTTTGAGAAGAAAGGAAATCACATCACTTTTTAAAAGTGGATGATTATACTGACCATCATTTTTAATAAATCAGTATCATGATTATTATGAAATTTTATTTCAATAGGAATGAAATATGTTGCTATAAGATAAGGAAGTTACAAAATATTCCATTGTAAATTTGATGATGCTAAAGGTGATCGATGAAAGGTTAAAAAAATAACATATGGGGTTCGTGAAAAAAATTTAGTGGTTTTGGAATTAGGTTAATTTTGGTTGAAGAGGGTTGAATATGTAATGATGCATCAATTTGTGTTTATTGAGAAATCTTGATGACAAAAAATATGTATGGTTGGTATTACCAAATTAGATTTTTGAGGTGGTGTTGTTTCCTTGTGTCTTCCAATTTTACCCCCTCTAAATTTGGTGTTTTTTATTGAAAATAATGGTTTTATTTAAAGGAGTTCGTGAATCATAGTTCGAATACTACATAGGAGTTACGTGGATCGATGAAGGAATACTGGAAAAAAATATTTTTGTATAGTATTGCTATGAAGATAGTGAATCATGCTATGCGGACCACATATATAAAATTATTCGTGAGAGGCTTATAGTTAAAGATAGGATCATAGTTATTAGTTCATTAGTGGTGATTTAGGCTTCCAAAATGTATTGAGGTGCTATGAGGACCACATAGCACTGTTCACGGTGAAGGCTATACAACATCAAAATTTCAAGTATCTGTGATTAGTGGGTTTTTTGGTATTTATTTTCTTATATAAAGGAACCTGATCACATCATTTAAAAAGTGATAATTTTATAATAATAGATAATCATTATAGGATGAATTTAGATAAGTCTGAAGTAGTTCATAAAGGAACATTCTACAAAGGAGAAGAGTTTATGAAGGAAATATTTCTGCGAAGGAGACAGTTCATAGGGATAGTTCATGGGAGAAGTTTACGGGGGTCTATAGCCCACTAATGAAAAGGGGTTGGGTAGGAGAGGTGGTCTATGGGGTATCAACCACATTCAAAGTTTATACAATCCATAGAAGAATATGTTGTTCATAAATCAGACACTCCAAGCAATGCAACTCAGATCATGGTGGATATAGGTAGTTCTTGGAGGAAACATGATATTTCATGGAGGACTCAAGGACGTTTTCAAAGGAAATTAAATATTATGCTAAAGAAATTTACAAAAATTAACAAAACACAAAAAATTGGGATCTTCATATTGAGTAATAGGACTTGGAAATCATATTGGGTATCAGACTGAGTATCATTATAATGTATAGAATGTTCTTACCAACTTTTAGGTAAGAACATTTTGATTTTTTTTAAAATATCATATTTGTGAAAGCTGATCAAGAAATACCATAACACATTGTATTGCTTCATTTAAAATGCACTATTAGATTGGTTTCAAAGTGCTATATGTGTTTAAGTGAATATTATAATCATTTTGTTCCACACAAAAGGATTTTTTTCTAGTGGATTGTTTACAAACCATACTAATGATTTAGCTACTCTTGTTGAGTGATGAACCTTGTAAATTTTTATATTCCTATGGATGTGTGCTTTAATTATGTTCATTAGGGAAAAAAATATTTAATAGGAGATGAAGGTTGTTTCAAATGTAAAGAAACACCAAAGAAAAATATATCATTGATTCACCCCTCCCCCTCTCAGTAATTCTTGAATCATGACTGGGAAACTTCACAAATCACCTACACCTTCAATGAAATCATCATAAAAATTGAAATTTTCATTCTTAATAGTAATAAAAACTAAATAATGGATTCTATAATGACGTGAAATTTGTTATTATTTTTTTTAAATTTCAATATAAACTGATTTTATCATAGTGGTGTAAGGGTGGAATAAAATAGTAAATCATGGTTCTATCAAGACCCATCATAAATATTGGGAGAGATTCAAAATACTTTTCTCAAGTTTCCCCCACCACCAAAATTAGTGAAAATTTATAATTAATTTCCATTATGAGGGAACTTTCCCTATGGATCGTAGCATAATAGATACCACATTTTTAGTGCCCTAGTTGATAAAACCCCTTCCGCCACTTGTGACTTTAAAGACCACATGGCTCAAAATGCATGATAATTTGGTACACAAGAAATTTCACCCAATCAAAGAGATCAAGAGGTAAGTCATTCATACCTATAAAAAAGTATATAAATAAACATGAGGATTTTCATTCCCTTATAAGACTATTAGATTAGGCATAAGGTAATTCACACTCTCATCTCATTCCACTACATCATGATAATTGTTCTGATAACACTCATTTTTCTAACTAGTACCCCCAAAATTGAGTATTCATATAATTCTTATGAAATATTATTTCATGGTATTCCATTTCAAAAAGCACCATCTTTCAAAATAAAACTATTTAAGTCCAATAGGGGCATAGATACCCTGAGGGGGGGGGGGGTGAATTAGGGTATGAATATTCTTTTTCAAATTATTCCTGCCCCACTAGATCTTGACCTCTTTATACCATGGGTCACTTTGTTTGAAATTTTGTATTTATTATGATCACTTATTTTATTCTTTATCTGATGATGATGCTTTAGATGTAATGTAGGTAAGTAATCAGGTAGACACAAAGATTTTTACTTGGCTCACCCTCACTGGGTAACGTCCAAGGAGAATACAACATGGATGTGTCGTTGTACAAAATACACTAAAGCTAAATAGAAATAATTTTTGGTATAGATCACTTCTATGCCCAGGATCACTGCTTTAACAATGTTTAGGTTCAGCTCACTTCTTTCCAAAGGGTCACGCCCTGTTTCTTTCTTTGGCTCACTATTGGTAAAAATGATTAACTTCTTCCTCTTCCTGCGTTCACTGCTCTAGAAAGGATCCACTCACAGTTTATGGACTTGTAGTTCCTCTCATTATCACTAATGAATGTATGATCCAATATATGTAGATGCTCTGTTGAAGTCCAAATTTCAATCAATGATGAATACCCCTTTACCTCTGAACACTAGGCAGTCCCTTTTGGAACTCTTTCACTAAGCACACTGACTTTACGAATCTCCCACTTTTGCAAAGATCAATCTAGACTTTGTAATGCTCCAACCTATTCTCGAAGCTCATAGGTTCATATATATCACACTGGTCTTTGCGATTTTTCAAATCTAAACAAACCTTTTTGAAGCACATGTCCTCCACAAACCCAAACTCGCCTTCCCGGCGTGCCTTCCTTTTGCAAAGCTCAATAGCCACTTCAAATTACCTTTTCTTTTGTGAAGCTTCTTTCTCCATGAATCTCATTTGAAATTTGAGAGCATAATTTTTTTTATTTGATCTCTATAATTTTCTCTAGTTGTTGAGGTTTTTTTATAGACGATTCCACCAACTAGAGAACCTTCCATGCAAAGTTAGTGCCCTGCCATCTCAAATCACAAATCTCCCACATGTACACAAAAATTATATCTATATTGAGAAGCACCATGCCAATTTTGGGATCACAAATCTCATCACAATCATGGATAATTCCCACAATTCCTTTGTTCCACTACCGCAATTCTCCCTCACAATTCTCTTCGACACAACTGTTTGTGAAGCCCATCATAATCATAGAGGTCGCCGCCAGCATTCTTCATGTCTTTGAAAAATAAATTTCATGAATCCCATCTTCACAAAACTCATGCCTTTTCCATATTTTGATGATATATTAAAGGAAATATACTTTTCTCAATGCTCACCAAACTCCAAATTTTGGACCCCATAAATTTGTCAAACACTAGAAAACAGAACCACCTTATATTTTTTCTTCCTTACTGCCTTCAGATCTTCCATTCATTTTTCATGGTTATTTGTCAACTAGGATTGTCCACAAAATCTATGTAACTTGGAAATTCAACATGAAAACCTTATTTTTCAACCAACACAAGCAACCTAAAAATGATGTAATATTACCTTGAGGGATTTTTTCCCAACAATATTCCCCTTTGGGTTTGTTGAAAACTCTTCTCAAAATGATTATTTGAACTTTGATACCTCACTGAAGCTCTTTCCATAATCTACCATCATTCGCCTCATGCAATTCAGATAGCAACCAAAGATTCATTCACTACATACTCTAAGCCCATATGAGGAATGCTCAACATGAGAAACAAGAGTTGTATGAAAATTTCATCAATAAATCACTTCAAATTTTAATCCAATTTTTAATACCATACTGATACCAATAAACTGATTTCATCACGAACTATAACTTTCCTAATATCTAATATTTGATCGATCACATTAAACATCATTACATTTGATACTCTCCACCTATTTAATTACTCCACCTATATTACTAATCCACCTATTAGCTTCTCCCCATGTCTTGACTAATGTAAATTTCTCCTGTAAAAGACACAGTTTCTCCCCCTTAACAATCACATTTTTCACCCTTTATCAACAAACCCAAAGGCCACCCCTTTATTTTCTGAAATAGTGTAAGAATTCTGATTATCACATTAGGGAAAAATACACCATACATCAGGGAGATCGGGTCCTACATCCACACTTTTCAAAATTCAGGGAGTCAACTGGACACCTAGATCCAATCGATGCCTCCTGAATGCTTCCTTACGTAAGGCCTTTGTCAATATATTAGAAACTTGTATCTCTTTGGGCACATACTCCAACTTCACAAGTCCTTGCTCTAATTCCCCCTTGATGAAATGATATTTGATCTCAATGTTCTTTGTCCTTCAGTGATGAACTGGATTTTTTATAAGATTGATATCGCTTGAATTATCACATTGGATTCCGATCAAAGGCTTCAATTAAATGCCCATATCATCATGCTACTACATCATCCACAATAACTGTGTGCATTATTGAGTGGAGATAATATACTCATCTTCTGCGGTGCTCAAGGAAATGAAACCCTGTTTCTTGCTTAGCCAAGAAATACACAAAACACCAAGATAGAAAGCACTTCCTGACATAGATTTATTATCATCAGATGATCCGGCCCAATCTACATCTGTATATCCCAAAATATCTAGCTGAAATTTATCATTATACATCAAATTGAAATCCACAATGACCTTAATATACCAAAGTATTCTTTTCACTTCAAGTATGTGGATTTACATTTTATTTCATTGATATCTCACTATTTGGCATGTGGAGAAAACAATATCAAGTCTTGTCGTTGTCACGTATAGTAAACTTCCAATAACCTGCCTGTATTCTATATCATTAACTTCCTTACCATTATCATCTTTTGATAATTTTATCCAGGTAGCAACCATAGTCTTCATATCCTTGGAATTTTTGATTCCAAATATTCTCAAAAACTCCATGGAATATTTGGATTGAGAAATGAATGTGGAATTCCTTCCTTGTGTTACCAGTAAACAAAAAAAAAATGTCAGCTCTCCAATCATTGACATTTCAAACTCACTTTTCATGAATTTGTAAAACTGTCTGCAATGAGATTCATCCGATCCAAAAAATATTATGCCATTGACATAAATAAACACCATAATCCTTTTATTACTATTTTTATGAAATAGAGATTGTCATCAACTCCCCCACATTGAAATCCAAGCTTCTTCAAATACTGATCAATCATCGAGTACCATGCTCTTGGTGCTTGTTTCAGACCATTTAGTGCTTTCTTTAACCAATAGAATTATTTCTCATCTTCATGAATGAGAAAACCATCTGGCTACTCAATATAAACTTCTTCTTTCATAACCTCATTAAAAATGAAGATTTGACATCCATATGGAAAACCTTGAACTTCCATTGCAATGCAATGTAAAAAAATAATTAGATTGTTTCTAGACTTGTAATAGGTTAAAATGTCTCACTGAAATCACTACCCTCTATCTAGTAATTTTCTTTTTCACACTAGTCATGATTTTTTTGAATCATTGTGCCATATTCATTCATCTTGCTACGAAATAACCATTTATCCGGATGAAATTTTTATCTGTTGGCCTTGAAATTATCTCCCACATCTAATTCTTTTCAATTTGGTCGAGCTCATTATTCATAGCCTAAACCAAATTCTCATCTTCAACTGCTTCACTAAAACAATTAGGCTCTACCTGTGATAAGTACGATTCTTTCTATTGAGTCCTCATCTTCCATGTATACAATAGCATTGTCAGATTACCAATTATATATTTCATGTTAATTTCAGTTTGGCTCTTATTTTTTTTGATGATATGGATTTTAATTCCTCATGGTCATTATCAGTACCTTCTAAATTATCATTTTCCTCTTTTACCCCCCACTGAGTCTCTTACCTCCTTATCACCTTCATTAGACAACTGGTCACTGTGTTGTTGAAGATTCTGTTCATTATCTACTACAATGACATCATTTCTTATAACTACATTTCCAATATTCTTGTTGGAACATTATTGATATTATCTCACAGCTTCTGAGTAACCTGAAAAGTTTCATTTGATACCATATAGTCAGAATCAAAATGATAATCAAGAAATACATGAATGTTGCTGCTTCTCCCACAATATGTATTCTCTCGATGGACAACTAACACTTGAACTAAGCCATCCAATTATTTCTTTGATTGCTCTTGCATTTGATTATGATATTTAATTCTTACCTGATGTTATACAACACTTACTATTGTTAGGGTCACTATTTAGACCCACAAACATTCTCTTTATCCTGTACCATTTCTTCACATTTGACTACAGGTGTGATAAACATCTCAAGCTCTATTACATCAATGAGAATATCATTGGATGAATTAACCACTTAGCAATAAGCCATCAACAAGACCTCTAAGCCTACTGAGTTGGAACATAGTGTATGAAATAAGAGATAAAGTTAATAACATCATCATTTTCCATTGTACAAAATTACTTCCTCTCATGGTCAACTCTGATAATTGATTTGAATCATTTGATATTCCCAAGAACATCACTTAAACACCTTGAATCTTTTTATGTTACTTCCCCCGGATTGTATCTCCCTAAAAACTAGAAACACTTACACATCAGTTAGTATAATTTAACCAATTAGAGAGAGGGGAACTTCTGGAATCCTCAAGATGAGGATTGTGGTTGATTATGATGGGTCAACCTTTTGATTATTTCTTACAGAGCATCACACTCCTTCTTTGCCTACTCCAAATGCCTGGACAACTTCAACTCTTTTGGCCATATGACTAAGCATTCATTTCCCACACGCTGAGTATTTTTCTGATATGTAGATTCTATAGGCTTGGACTTTCTCTTGCTTTGGGGTTTAAACCCACAGGTAAACATTTCCTTATTTAATGTTCCACCAATATTCCACTTCCCTTGATTTCTTCTCAGAGTAGGAATATCTCCACTTGTGTTCACATCTCATTATACATCAATAGAGTCAAGAATCTTCTTCATAGTACCTTTTCCTTTCTCTCTTTCTTCTAGCTACAATTTCTTTCCAAATTCCAATGATCAGAACATATAAAACAACTTCCATCAAAGGCATACCTCATTTCATCATTTCTCAATCAAGATATTGATGCATCATGAGTTCATATTCCGATTTTGAGTTCCTAAGCTTCAAAAAACTTATTCATAGTGTGTCTCATTATTCCATAATAATATAATCTGATGAATGATTTCTTCTGAGAGGTGTTCCTTTTAGAATTTTCATGATTTTTCTTCTTATTCTTAGAGATAGTAAAATTTATATCTTCATAGTATGAAATATATTCCTCATCCTCTAAACATAAGCTTGATGTATGACCATGGATCCCACAGAAATATCAGATGCTCTCATTACATTCTGTAACAACCTTTTTAGGTATATCTCCATCACCAACAATGTTTTTCTTATCTCTAAGACTTTTTTCTTCTCTCTTCATATCATGCTTTTGAGGGGGATCATCATATCCAATTTCAGACTTTCCCATACTATGTGGACATTGAGATGAGAAAATATGTTCTTTATTCTCCTTATAAATAGCATACATTCTTTTCATTTTACTATCACCTACCGAAGGACAATGGAATAGTAAGTGCAGTGCATCCTTAAACTTAGTCTTTACATTGTCATTTGATTTCTCCATTTCTTTCTCAACTAATTCTATCTCTTCCTTCAGTTACTAAATATTCTTATCTCCATATTCAAGTTGAGAATTTAGTAATATTCTTAGATTTTTCCTGCCACTCATATCATCTTCTGGTTCTCTTGTGAGCTTATCTACCATATCACATTGCTCCTTATTTTTAATTTTTCTTGAGAAACCGAATCAGAGAAGGATGCATTATTTTGTTGTATATATTTATTCTTATAAATTAGTTTAGATAGTTTTCTTTCAATACCATCATTTTTGGCTTTTATATACTGAATTTCATCTAAGTTCATATTCATTCTATAGAAACCAACTTTTAGATTTTCTCTCTTTGTAGAAAACATTTACAGTTCTTCAGTATAAGAATCATTCTTATCCCTTAGATTAGTGGACACATCAATAAGCCTTTGATTTAATCCTCTTATATTGTTAACCTCAATTTCCATTTCTTGGATCTAGATATATTTATATTTAATATCTTCGTCTATCTTCTAGTTTATTTCCTTTATTTCATGGAAAACTTTTACTTTTTTCCTTCTTGGAGTTTCTTCATCATCAATAGTTACAACATCACTTGGGATATCAGGTTCATCACTCATTCCTTATACATCATTGAATGATTAAGTATTTTCATTGTATGATTTATCCAAATCATTATTTTTTTCACTACATGATTCTTTCAACTGAATCACACTCCTTCTCTTAACACTTTCACACCAGGGAATTTTACAAGACTTCGACTTCTTATTTTAAGTTATTTCCTTTTCCATGGCACACCAAGATAAGAGAATACTAAATATTTAAATTCATAAATTGACCGAACTAAGTCATAGAAAACAAATCTGATTAAATAAACCTCACTATGATACCAATTTTTAGGTTCAAAAGGGGCCTAGATACTCTAAGAGGGGGGTGAATCAGGGTATGTATATTCTTTTTCAAATTATTTCTGCCCCACTAGATCTTAACATCTTTATCACAAGGGTCACTTTTTTTGCACTTGTCTGTTTATTATGATCACTTATTTTCTTATTTATATGATGATGATGCTTTGGATTCAATGCATGGATGAAAATAGGTAGACACATATATTTTTACATAGTTCACCCTCACTGGGCTATATCCAAGGAGCATACAATGGTGATGTGCCGCTGTACCAAATCCACCAAATCTCACTACAATTAATGTTTAGGAAAGATCACTTATATTCCCAGGCACACTACCTTTACAATGTTTAGGGTCAACTTGCTAATTTCTGAAGTGTCACTCCCTATTTCTCTCTCTAGATCACTACTGGTAGAAAGGATCAATTTCTTCCTCTTCCGTTTCTCACTACTCTGGAAATAATCCACTCATAGTTTATTGACATATAGGTCCCCCCATTTCTCTAATAAATTGATCCTATACTATATGTAGATGCTATGTTGAAGTTCAAATTTCATCCACTAATGAATAAACCTTTGCCTCTGAACACTAGGAAGTCACTTTTAGAACTCTTTCATTAAGCACAATTCCTTTGCGAAGATCCCACTTTTTCAAATCTCAAAGTAGCATTTTCAATGCTCCATCCTCTTCATGAAGCTCATAGGTTCATAGAGCCCAAACTGGTCTTTGTGATTTCTCAAATCTAAACAAGCCTTTGTGAAGCAAACATCCTCCACAAAGCCAAAGTAGCCTTCGTGATGTGCCCTCCTTTACAGAGCTCAACTAACTCTATAAATTACCTTTTTCATTCGTGAATATACCTGCTCTACGAATCAGTTTTTCTATTCAAGAGATTATGGTTTTTCATTTTATCACTCTAATTTTCTCAAGGGGGTCGAGGTCTATTTATAGGCGATTCAACCAACTCAAGAACCTTCCATGCAAAGTCTCTACCTCATCATCTCAAATTAAAAAGCATCGAAATGTCGGCCGAAATTATCTGTATATTGTGAAGAACCATAGAAATTTTCAGATCTCAGAGCTCATAGTAATCATAGAGCATTTTGTCAATTCCTTTTCACTGTCGCTGCAATGCTCCCTCACAATTATCTTCACCTCTACTATTTGTAAAGCTCGTCGTAATCACAGAGGTCGCCATAAAAATTCTTTATATATTTTTTAAACCCAATTCATGAATCCCAACTTCACAAAACTCATGCATTTTCCATATTTTGATGAGATCTTCAAGGAAATACACTTTTCTCAATGCTTACCAAACTTCAAATTTTGGACCCAAAAAATTTGGAACACATTGGAAAATGACACCACATTGTACTTATTCTATTGTACTACCTCCATATCTTTCATTCCTTTTTCATGGTTCTTTGTCAACATTTATTTTCAACAACATCTCTGTAAATTGTAAATTCACCATGAAAACCTTCTTTGTTAACAAACACAACCAACCCTAAAATGATGTAATGTTACATTGAGGGATTCTTTCCCAAAAAAACCCTTTATGAAAAATCCAAACCCTTGGTTGAAAGCACAACCATCACACTAATAAAGAGCTAACAGAAGCTACCCTAAAAAGAATTAGTTACAAAAAGTCCAAGGTATGAAACATTCTTATCCTCAACTTCTTGAAATAACCATCCTCATCAAAAATATAAACCAGGCCTCAAGAACATAGTGAAGAAAATGGCATCCTAGAACCTCAAGTTCAAAAAAACCACACAATAAACTATTCAAGTCCTATAAACACATGTATAGAAATTGGTAAACACCACCAGTGAGATAAATATTAAAGTTTCTAGATAACTAAAATCCCAACCTATTATTAATCCAAAGGAAAAAGGTAATGTATGTAAAATAACACTTTTTAGAGGAAATTACTTTTCTTCTTCAATTGATTCTACCCAACAGGTATTTCCACCTATTGAAATCTCTCTTTTCCTACCCTAAAAATATTCATGTTAGTAAAAAACAAAAAACGGTAAAAAAGTATTCATTGATGATTCCCCTGAAAAATGAATTCCACTTCTTTTACCATAAATTCTGTATAAATATAATAATTTTTGATAATGATATTGATAAATAAATCATGAATACATTTAAAAAAGGAAAAGTTAACATTCCCCTATTGGTTGTAGTTAAAAAAAATCGCTTACTATACCAAAATTATTAATGAACTTTTTACCCATAGAAGATGGCCCAAATGGAATGAGAGAGTCTCCCTTAGATTGAATTCCTCAACATTTATACAACTAGTGATTCCAAAAAAATCAAGGACCCATGAAATTTTTTGATACCTTTCACCATAGGGGAAACATTATTTTCCAATGCAATGTTTGGTTTAGGAACTTTAATTAATGTAATACTTCACTACATGTATACTTCTCTATATTTTTGAGAGATTAAAAAAACATCCATCTTTGTGAAATATTACAATTAGAGCACAACACACCAATCATGTGTGATTGATGAAATCCTTATAAGAGTATATAATCTCATCTTCCCTACAAAATTCGTCATTATTGAGATGGAAGATACTCAAACCCAAGGAAATTATCCTATCATACATGGAAGGAAATTCCTTAGATAAAAAAATAAAATCATTACCATTTACAATGGTACTCTATCCATGGAGTTTGGTGTAGAAAAATTAAGTTTCAATATCCTTAATACTATGAAACACCATGTTGGAGAGAAACTCCAGTCTTCTTATCTATGTAATGTAAGTTCTCTCTAATGACACACACAAACAAAACATTTTATCCTCAACCCATACTATGATTAATCTTACTCTTTCACTCTTGGATTAGTTGAGTTTTTATTCATGTTTTTAGTGTTTTGTGGGTTTGTAAAAGTGTAATTTTGTGCTTTAATTGATGATTGTGTTCATTTTGAGGTACCCATGACCATCGATGATTATTAAAATCTAGTTTCCATTGATTGTTTTTACTTAGAGAATAAACATGGGAAGATAGATAGTTTAATGGACATAACTCCCCCTAAAATCCCTCCCTCAATCAAAATACCATTGATGTTGGAATAAAAACCACTTCCATCTAATTTAAAATACACACATCTTGATTGTGTTAACCAATTTCCTATTATTATTTCGAATAACCTTTATCCATAGTAGGAATAAAAACTACTAAACCTTTTTATGGAGTGTAAAAAGGTGATAGAATGGACATTGGATGATATTTCTAGGATTATTGTGTCTATTTTCATACACCATATACTTTAATATGATGAGGATAAACTCATAAGGCAAGCTCAACATCGATTAAATCCAATCAAACATGAATTTGTTAAATTAGAAGTTAGTAAATTGCTTATTTATAGGATAATATGTCCCATATATAATAGTAAATGGGTTATACCAAAGAAAATTGTGCCTAAAAAACTATAATAATGGTTGTGTCAAATGAACAAAATGAATTTGTTCCAACACATGTGAAAATTTTCCAATGAGTCTGTATTGGATACTATAGACTAAATAAAGCCACAAACAAGGACCACATCCATATACCTTTCATTGACTAAAAATATTGGCTTTCAAGTTCCATTGATATTTCCTTGATGTCTATTAAGGTTATTTTCAAATCCATATTTCCCATTAGGACTAAGAGAAAACAACATTTACCTTTCCATTCAACATAATTGCTTTTAGGAGTATTTCTTTTAGTCTATGTAATTCTCTAGATACATTCTAGTTTTTTATGTTGAGTATATTTTCTAAGTACCTTGATAATTTCATGGAAGTTTTTATGTATGATTTCAACATTAAGGAATATTCCTTTTATATGTGTTTGGCACATTTATTTTTTCCTTCTCCATTTCATTGAAAAAGATCTCATATTAAATTATGAGAAATTTCATTTCATGGTTGAGAGGGGGATAGTTCATGGTCATGTTACTTCAAATAAATGAAATCATGTTTTTGTGTAAAAAATTGAAATAATTTTCTTCCTTACCCTTCCAAAAATGTGTGTGTGAGGTGTGATATTTCTTGGGTCATGCTGCGTTTTACAACTGATTCATTAAAGAATTTGGTAAGATTACACTTCTCGTATCTTGATTTTTACAAAAGTATTTTGTGTTTTTTATAAAAATTGTGATTATGGATTTAGTTTTATAAAAAGGAGACTCACATCACCTCTTATCATATAAAAAAAGGTTTGTATTTCCGCTTAGATCATATGTATGATGCCTATAATAATGTAATTGGGGATGTTTTATCACAAAGGGTTGAGAGGGATCATGTTTTAATTATGTATGATTCATGTACTCTTAAAACTGCCTAGGAAAACTACATGAAAACTAAAAAATATATTCTTAATATAGTATTTTACTTGGAAAAATTCCATTCATATATTATTGGGTTAAAATTAATTTTGTTTTCTAATAATGTTAACCTTTATTTTCTCCTTAAGAAACTTAAAGTCGAGCCCTAACTCATATGATGTATTCCCCCCCCCCCTCTATGAGTTTGACATAGATATTCGAGAAATTATAGGAGTGCAAAATGTGGTAGATAGTCACATTAGTAGGATTTCACCACCACTAGACCACCGTCTTTACTCATCCCTCCCTGTTGGATAATTTTTCACTCAAGTGTACCTTTGTGATGTGGTGGAACTTACCCCCTGGTATATATAAACATTGAGTTTTCATGAATCATATAGGGTCCCCACTAATATTAGAACTTCATAATCCCAGATACATAAGCATGATTCATGATAACCTATACCTATGGAGAATTTGTAGTGACCAGGTTGTTCAACGGTGTGTTCCTGACCATGAATTCTCCTATATTTTGAGATTTTTCCACACTTTGGATGATGGGGGAAGAATTGACTCTAAATGTACAAATCGAAAGGTCCCTTATTTAGAACATTATTAGCAAGCATTGTATAGAGATTCCCACCAGTTTTGTAAGGCTTGCACATGATTTCAATTCAAAGGGAATAGATACAATAGGAATGAAATGCCCCAACAACCCATTTTATGTTGTGAATTATTTGATGCATGGGGCATTGAATTCATGAGGCCTTTTATTAATTCATTTATTATTGTGTACATATTACTAGTTGATGAATATGTATCTAAATAGGTGGAAGAAAATTCTACTAGGACCAATGACTCTCGGATGGTTGTCAAATTTTTGAGATCTTATATTTTCTGTTGGTTTAGTCTGCCGAGATTCATCATTAATGATCATCAATCACATTTTTTCAATCAAAATATAAAAAAAACCGTATATAAGTATTTTCTTGTTTATAACGTCTCCAATTATTATCATCCCCAAAATAATATACAAGAAGAAATTTCAAATCAAAAAGTTTAGTGAATCTTGATGAAATATTGGTGTTTTCACATGGATGATGTACTTTGGTCATACCATAAAACTTTTAAAACCCTAATTGTAATATCACCATATAGTATTGTGTTTGGAAGGGATTTTCACATCCAAGTAGAGGTAGAGAATCATGCATATTGGGTTTCTAAACAATGTAATATGAATCTTTCAAATGTAGGTTATCATAAGAAGTTGTAGATTTAGGTGTTGGAAAAAATTAGGTGTGATTCATATGAGAACACCCAAATATATAAAGAGAAGGAAAAGTATATCCATGAATGTGTGATTCATAAGTATAAGTATCATATTTTTCAAAAGGTCATCATGTAAAATTATAGGCTAAATCTTTACCTAGGTAAGCTTTGTTCTAGATGGCTTGGTGCTCACATTTTTACTAATGTATACACTTTTGGTACAATATAGGGTTTTTATGATCAGAGTGGATGAAGGATTCCATAAATGGGAAAAGACATAAACACTTCTATGAATATTTTCCAAATAATCTAGTTGAGTAAATCATCCTTTAGGAATAAACATACTAATGAAACCCACTAAGTTTTATCCTTCCTTTCCACGTTCTCTTTTAGTATAGTGATAGAAATACACACTCTAGGTGTAGAGGTGGGTACATTACTAGGTTCAATATGATTTTCATCATATTTATTCTTTTTCCTCCTTTTCTCTTGTTGCATAGTATTTTCAACTTTCCCCCTCTATTCTTAATTTTTTCACTTTTTTTCTATAATAATCACTTTTTATGCTCACCTAATCATGGAAATTACTTGAAATGCATTTCAAAATTTTTAATTCCATGTTTTTTAATATTTAATAAGAATATTCCTAGTTATGGAATGTGAATTTTGGAATGAATTTAATATTTCACGAAAATAACTTTTTAATATAGAAAATAGAAACCATCATAGGAGTTCAGGAGGTCTAGAAATGAATTTATCATTACAATGTTATTTTTTTTGTAAATTGGTTTTTTTCAATGATATAAGTTGTTGTATCTCTATGAAACCTTTGAGATGATTGATTCCCTTTGTGTGAATAGTTTATGGGAAAATTGTGTCACTTAATCTATCCACACAAATTTTTACCCAATAATGACATGAAAATATTTATTACTTTATGGAAGGTAAATATAAGTTAGGGTAATATTTATAAAATTTATAAAATGATTTTTCTATACATTCATTTCATATCTGATCTATTTCATTACAATCTAGGATTGACCTATGAGTGTGTACCTATTATTCGACTATTGTTCACCCTAATAAATAAAATAAAAAAAAAACAGAACAAAAAAGCAAAATTATAATAATAATAAATAATGATAGGAGTGATGAAATATACAAAATATGGGTATTTATAGGTAGAGATCTTAGGATTTGAATTTTTATATTTCCTAAGTGAGTGGATCTTGAAATTTGTTTGTAATGGATGAGGGTTAGGTTAAGTGGAAAGAATCATGTAAGCCAAAAAACATTTAAAATTAACATTATTTACTACATAGAAAGAAAAAAAACTAGAATGAAAGTGTTTTTACACACACATTGAGAGTTAGTGTCTTGTTTTAATTTTGAATTCCATTTTCATACTTGTATCAGGCATCTCCTTGATTTTTGTTTTGATACAATTTATGAGTCATCTTTTTCCATGATCATAGGGAATAACACCTTGGCGTGAATTTTTCTTTGATCACATTGATATAATGAATAATAATTTCATTGAATTTTGACCATTCATGAATTTATGAATATATAAATGCATAATTTTTTTAAAATTTGACATTCTCTAGGTGTAAATGTTATTTGGTGTAGGGGTGTGATCTCATAGTTATTGACAATTCACTTCCACCCTTATACCATTGCATTAAATTGATTTTTTTTATAAATGAAAAACATAATAAATAATTTCACTTAAAAATTAGAATTATTAATTAATATATATCACTATTACAAATGTAAGAATTATTATTTTTTATGATTTCATTATAGGGTTATGTCATTTGGCGATCCCATGATGGAATTGAAGCAATATAGACCAAAACTTTGGAAGATCCCAAGCACCCCTATAGACATTAATATTTACTATGGATAATAAATTCATAAAATTAGGATAAAAGTTCAAGGACCAATGTAAACCAGCGTGGGTTAAATTTATCTAGAGAATCATGGATCTCAATTCATCTATTTGGAGGCCTAAAAGAGGTCCACAATGTGAAGAAATTTTGGGCGGGATAGATTGGACCACCCTTCAGTAGTTGGGCCATAACATGGTCCTCATTCCTCTAACAAGACTAATTCCACCTCCATTAGATATAAATCTCAAAGTATCACTTATCCATAAAATTTCATGATTATCTTATGAGTTTTGTTTAGTCAACTATTTGGATAACGAAGGGATAAAAATTATTCCATGAATAGTCTCTAATCCCTTAGGAACATGACTTATTTTTTGTAAACATTGATGTATTTGATGATAATAAAATACCTCAACCTAATTATATGATTTTTCTAGAACTTAGGTTATGATTTTAGTTCTTTGGACATTCTTATTCAACACATATGGCGTCCACCCATTCCATGGAGTTCTAAACTGCTTGTGATCACCTAAGGAGGAACATGATGAAAATACCAAGCTTCATGTTGGTATTATTTTGAATGATATTTTAAATTCTGGGTTTTATATTATTTTCATCATAATATATTATTTTTTTTTATTTTTTTATGTAAGATTATTTCATACTCAAACTCATATGATCATCTTTGGGGCTACCCATTCATGTGATATTTCACACACTATTCACCAATTCTTCTTTCCCATTTTAATCATAGTGTTTTGTGGTTCATATTGATGAATTGAACTCTCATAAAAATTAACATAGATCTGTACCTTTATTTCATGGTATCAAATTGAATAAAATATAAAACCTAGACAACATATTGAGTTCTTTATGTGTTTCCTTGGGGAGTTTCGGTTATGAAGTCGGAAACATATCACTCTATCATAAGTGGTATCCACTGAATCATTTTGTGTTTCTGAATCAACCCTATGAGGAATCCTAGTATAAAATTAGTAAAAATATAGTTATAGGAATTATAAAATACATATTAAATGATCTTAACCTTATCTCTTGAAGTAATTAATGTTTATCATCATGGTATTTCCCCAGATTGATCACACTTAATGAAACCTATTAATTTCTTCTTTCTTTTATTGATTGTTAATTTATGATTTCCTATTTAATAAAAACCCCATTCTTTATAAAATATCATTTCACATTTCTTAATCAATACCTATTTTTTAAATTAATTATGAAAGGATCCATTGATATATGACCTATGGTTTCTATCTTACTATAGAAATTTTAGTAAAAACACTAAACAACTAATTTGACACGCTCGATAATAGGATCAATGCGATACTAGTTATGTCTAATAAATTAAATTAAAAAACTGATATTTCCTAATAAAAAACTTTTAATCCATGTTTAGATAGTCCATTAGTAGTTTTTATCTGTTGTTGTCTACTATTGAGGTTAACCTTTTTTTTGGCCAATGTTCTAAGTAGTGTGCTTGTCTTATATAGAAAATGACTCCTCAGTGTCTTCGAGTTGAGCATCAAGAGAGTATAAAATAGTACCCCCATAATGAAGTTGAGTTGGCTATTCCTATTGATCCAGAGTATCAGATGTATGTTAAGCTTCATGATAGTTTCTTGAGGGTTATGCGATACATGGAGAGAGATATTGTTCACACCATACCTTCAATGTATGAGTTGAAGAGAAAGTTTCAGCTATAGCATCTGCCTACATTTATTGGGGAGGGAGGCCTATAGGTGGTCATGTTCTAGATTGAGTTAGTCCAGATGATCATCATGAATCTTGAGACACCCACATATTGAAGGGTGAAGATTTCTGTGTAAAAGATTCATGGACCGACCAAGAATTGGTGGGATATTATAGAGCTGGTTGGGAATTAAGAGGATTTATCTTGGAAAGAATTATAGGAATATTTCTTAAACCACTTCTATCTAGATATGCTTAGGGATGAGAAAGCTCATGAGTTCGTGAATCTGACATAAGAGGAAATGTGATTGATGGAACATGCTAAATATTTAACTGACCTTCAATTCTTTGAGCCATATTTTACTACTGATGAGATCTCCAGGGGGAGATGTTTTCAAGAAGGTATTCACTATGAGATCATGTTATATATTAATTTCTTTTATTTGATAATCTTTTCAGATGTGATGAATTTTAATTTCATCATAGAATGGAATCTAAGAAGGGCCTTAAGAAATGGACATGTTGTTTCAAAATGGTGAATTGAGAGCTCTTCTTCTGGTGGAAAGAGGCATAAATATGAAATTTTTCACTAAGGAAATAATGGGCAGAGTAGGCTGGCCAGTGGGAAGCTGTTGTGTTTTTTATAGTTCTATAAGTGTGGAAGTTTTTTCCGCAAGATTCCCCAATTTCTATACCATTATTTGGAGTTCCATTCTTTCTAAATCATGGGTCATATTCCTAATTTTTGTGGAACATATCAAATAAGAGTAGTGGCTGGGGATCATGATAGGTATGAGAGTCTGGGGGGGAATCATCTACTCCTTAGCAGATGGGTAACTGGAGTTCAAAAGGAATTTCAGATTGATCCAGGGGACATGGTACCCTATTGTAGTAATGACACTACTATTCATAGGGGATAACTCAAGGTAGTTATATTGGATCCTAGGGTAGAGGGATGAGTCAGCTACATGCAATACAGACTGCTTTGACTATTGTCAATTCCAGACCATCTATCGTCATAAGTGAAATTATTCTATCATAGACCTCTACATTCATTTTGGTTAATGAAAGAGCATAAAATTCCTTTTTTATATTATTTTTTTTGAAAATGGTTTGGGTTTGGATGTAAAAATATTAGAGGGTTTTTTGAACATCAACAGATCATTTGGATTGTACTCAAAGAATATAAAATGTTGCAAGGCATGTTCTCTAGAGATCACTAGTTATCATTTCTTATGGGGGCTATTTTTTTAGAAATTAAATTATTCAATTAGATTCATGGTATTAAATTTATAGTTATATACCAGGATAACATAGGTTTTTACTGAATGAGGTTTACCTATCTACCTCTAGCAGGTGGCATCTAGTCTCACCGGGGTGACTGGGATCTTCAGGCTAGTCACATAAGACCAATTCAATATATATTAGATAGTATTGTTTATTATATAGAAAGTATTATTCTGGAAGATGGTGGATTGCATCATGATTATTTTCTTGTAATGGTAGATCATTTTTAGTATGTCTTTCCTGATGATTTTTATGGATTACTACCTGAGTGGGACATGAAGTTCATGATCAAGTTGGTTTTAGGAGTAGGGAAAGTTTCTATTTCAATATACAATATACAATATGCTACCAGTAGAGCTTTAGGAGTTGAAAGTCTAGTTGGATGATCCGTAAATAAAGGTTTCATATGACCTATCACTTATCCATGGGTTTCCCTAGTTATTTTTACTAAGAAGGATGATGATACTTTGCACTTATGTATAGATTATTAGAGATTGAACCAAATAATAGTCAATAAATGGAATCCCTTCCATGTATTGATGATCCCTTTGATCATTTGAGACGTTATAAGTTCTTCTACGAGACTTATTTGAGATTTGAAAACCACTAGTTTTCGGTGATACCATCAAACACACCCCATACTACTTTTATAAGTAGTTATCGCTTGTATAAATTCATAGTGACTTCATTTGGGTTGAAAAATGCACCAGTAATATTCATGACCTTGATGAATAAGATCTTTCATCCCTTAATGGAACAATTTATGGTGTTTTTTAACAACATCTTAGTGTGCTCCCAGTCAGAAGATGATTATGCCAAATATCTTAACATCATCTTGAGTACATTGAGGGTGCAACAAATTTACACTAAGCTAATAAGATGTAGTTTTTAAATTGATAATGTTCACTTCATTGGACATGTAATTTTATAATTAGGAGTGTTAGTGGTCTTATATATGGTTAAATCCATTGTATCTTGGGATATACCGAAGAATGTCTTTGATATTCTGAGCTTTATGGGTTTAAATGCTTATTATCGGTATTTTATCCATGAATTATCCCATATGAAATCACCAATTTATTGGTTGAGAAAGAAAGGGGTGATGTTTTTTAGTCATAAACATGTGAGAGATATTTTTAGGAGCATAAAGGTAGGATGAACTTAGAACCTATCCTTACATTACCTATGCTGGGTGAAGCAAATACCGTGTACTGTGATGCATCTAAAGTTGGACTCAGAGAAGTTTCGATGATGGAGGAATGAGTGGTTGCTTATGGATCTAGACATGTGATACCTTATGAGAGGAATTATCTTACTAATGATCTAGAGTTAGTTGTGGTGGTATATTCTATGAAGTTTTGGAGGCACTATATTTTGGGTGACAGGTTTTTGGGGTACACGGTTCACAAGATCTTGAAGTACATCTTTTCATAGAGGGACTTGAACCTTTGGCAGATGAGGTGGGTTGAATATCAATAGTATTTCAACATTGAGTTGTATTATACACCTATCAAGGGTAACATAATTTCCAATTATTTGATCCATAAGGCCCATACAGAGGCAACACGAGAGTCTTTCAATCTGTGTTGAATGATGAAACTCTTTATAGACATGCATTTAGATGACTAGGAGTCCCAAGGATGAGTTCCTCTAACTTTGACATCTATTTTACTAGAGCTTTTGGACTTGGTAAAGGTAGAACAACTATATTATCCTATGGATGTAGTTCTAAGAGACATCTTATATGGTGGGGAGGCACAATTAGGATAGTCTCTTGGAAGAGAAAATTATCTTATTTTATGTGGCTGAGTATAAGTTTCTATAGGCTTGTGCAATCAACTCATAAGAGAGTTTCATGATTCTAGATGGGAGGTACATCTTTCTTTAAAAAATATGTATTGTAATCTTCATATAAAGTATGGGTGTTGAAGAATAAAGAAATAGGTAGTGGTATTTGTGGAAATATGTTTCACTTATCAATAGGTGAAAGCCAATCATTAGAGGCTATTTGGGATTATGAACCCTTTTATATTCATGAGAGTAAATGGGATGATGTCACTATGTATTTTGTGACAAGATTACCTAGGACAACCCATAAGAATGATGTAGTATGGGTTTTCATGGATTGACTGATGAAGTTATCTCACTTATTTCTTATCAGGGAGGCCATCATTATTGATGATCTGGGTAGGCTCTACATGCGTGATATATTTCATTTATAAGGTGTTCTGAGGAGTATCATTATATAGAGATCCTCATTTCCTTTTGTGGTTCTGGAAGGGTTTTAAGAAGGCTCAGGGATCACTGGTTCTTTTGACTATAACCTATCAGCCTCATAATGATGGTCAATCGGAGTGGACTATTTGGGTTTTGGAATATAGGTTATGAGCCTATGTTTTTCATTTCAATGGTTCTTGGGAGAAAATATAGAACTTATGAAGTTTTAATATTATAAATTATTCTAGTAATCAATTGATATCAAACCATTCAAGGATTTTTGTGGACGGGCATATTGTTGTCCTATTTGTTTCTTCGAGGTAGGCGAGCTAGTGAATTTTGGGACTCATCTCATGAAGGATACAACTGAGCTAGTTTAGTTGATCAAGAGGTTTTTGATTAATGCAGAGAGAAGAAAAAACTCTTATGTTGACCCTCAGAGATGATCTATAGAGTTTGAGGTTGGTCATAGAGTTTTCCTTTGTTTTCCACCTAGGTTGGGGGAACATTGTATTCAAAAATAGGGAAAGATAATGCCCAGGCTTGTTGGGACATTTGAGATAGTGGATAGGGTCCGTCCATTGGAATACCAAATATCTATTTCATAATGATATGGTTCCATGAACAATGTGTTTCATGTGTCACAACTTTAAAGATATTATCCTGACCCTTCTCATGTGATAGAAGTCGAGGATGTCAAGCATTGTGCTGATACGTCCTTTGAGGACCGTATGATATGGATTGTGGAACAAGGTGAGAAGTAAATCTAGGGTAGGACTATAACTCTAGTTTGAGTGTAGTGATAGCATGGGAATTTTCAAGAAGATACTTTGGAGGGGGAGTCTAATTTGTGAGCATAGTTTCCAAACATGTTCACCAAGACCCCACATTGATGCATAAAGAAGCTCAAGGATGATCTACTATATTATGAGTTTGTTGTACGATCCCATCACTGTTCAGTATGCCCCTCTTTGAGTTTTTCATTTAACTTATTGTTTTGTGTTTTTTTCTTTAAAACCTTGGTGGATAAGTCTTTTTCAGAGACAGAGTGCGTTTTTGTGGGAAATGACCTATAGTTTCGGGATTTTTGTAAGTTTTAAGTAATGGAGTCTTGTTATAAATGTGTTAATCAGATTATAAGGGTATTCATGAGTTTGAAAGGCTTCGAAAGTGGTTTTATTTCTTTTGTGGAAGCTAAGATAGAAACTGTATACAAGGAATTTATATTCCATGTACATGTTACATGATGTGCAACTATTCCTAACAACAAGGTGTGAACATGGTTCACTATGTGATGTTAATACATGTCATGAATCCATTACATGACATGTAATGTTCGACCAGGGTTAGAATTGATCCTATGTGATGGGTTTTTTTAGTATGAACCATTATTAATAACTACTTTAAATGATAATAAATTACACACTATGTAATTCTCATTAGCAGTAGTTTTAATTAGCACTGTATGCCTATATTTAATCCCAACATTTTTTTCATCCCCTCCTCTCAAGCCCTACGAAACTCCTGGGGATTCTAGGGTGATATTATCACCTCTAGATGTCATGGTTTTTTGATTTTTCCTATTAGGACTATTTTCATTTGGTCATCCTCCCCATTCCACACTCTTCTATCGAAGTGGTTTTTTATTTTGATCTCTACTGTGGAATCATGTAAATATTGTTTCCATGTGGTATAGGTTCTTTCTTGTGAACATATGAGCCTCCATTCTTTTTTTAAATTCCTGTTGGAAGCATTTTTAAATCTCTAGATAAAGGCAGGGGTCTAAAACCTAACCCTATGGTCTGTTTAATTATTAAGTATATGCAATATAGAGATAGTTCCAATGTATTGTGTGCTCTACTTAATTTATTCATTGATTAATGGTAAATCATTTATTGGAATATTTATTAGATCCCTTATATTCAATTTATGAGGATACTGCACTTATGGATACCCATTGGGTGTGTGAACCTTGAATAATGAGAACTTGGATAATGGTTTATAATGTGTGTTTAGAATGACAATGGATTGCATGTGATTTCTTGATCAAGAATAAATTTCATAATATAATATGAGCTATTGATATGGTTGTTGATAATTTGATATATAAAATGAATTTTTAATTGAAATACAAATGGTAATTTTCAAAATTAACCATTGAGGATTTTGAAGTGATATTATGATATCCTTTTCATGGAGACTTTTTGAGTCTGATTCTAAAATGATTATATATAGGGATATTACAGGTGACTACTGTAATGGTTATATATAGGGAAATTAATGTAGACAGAAATTCTTATATAGCGTGCTTAGACCAGGGTTACTTTATAAAATGCTTTTATAGCGGTCTTAACTCAGTGATACCTGAAAAAATGCTTATATATATTGCTTGGACTTGTTGATGATGAAATACATATATATAGGGATATGACTAGAAGAAAAAATGATAATAGAGTGGGATCTGTCGGGTTATTTGATTTTACGAAGGCTTATGGTTATGGTTGGGATGGTTTTTCTATATACCCAGAAACATTCCAATGTGGCATTGAAGTATATTGATTTATGTATTGTATTAATTGGTTAATTTATACACCTATTTATTAAATTATTTCATACATGTATTATAAGATTGGTTATGTTTAGACACAGTGGTGTTGACCTACCAAGTTGTTCTCATAGCCTATTTAGTCCACCGTCTGGTACCTGAGTATATTTCATGGATGCAGTCTTGGAAAAGGTAAAGGGACTTTGTTTTTGAGTTGTTCATTGATTTTTGGGCTATTATTTGTATATGGGACTGACCATAAGTTTGGGACATAGTTTTTTATTTTTATTTTACGCCAGTTGTTTATTTTATTTGTATAGTTTTCATTTTTAAATTTAGATACATCTCAACTTGTTATTACATGATTCGTTATTTTTGGTTTATTGGTTCCCCCTTTTACTTCCCAATTGTACATTCTACTATTTAAACTATTTATATTACTCTAATGATATTTATTTATATTTTTTATTTCAATTATCTTATAACCCTATACTCGGGGGTATAGTCTCCCCACTATACCCATCACACCCTACTACTAGTTGGTAGCATATGGCCTATGGGGAGGTGTGTTTGAGGTCCCACAACCAACCTAATTTGTCCATGTGATAGAGTTTCAAATTGGGGGACATTAAAATATATAACTATAACAAGAACTGTATGATAGTACATGGGAAAGAAAACTGGATAAGTTCTTAGTAGATGGAGAAATAAGAATACTAGACATCAAGAATATTTAAAAATATTTTCCCTTCAGATATAATGATATAAAAATGTGGTGGGGATAAAGTAAATATGTGATATAAAACTATTATACAAATTATTTTCCATATCTATAATTAAAGTGTTTGTTGAAACTTCTAATGTAGGTTACTAAGTGGTTTATCAATGACATAAAGGGGTATAACAAGAAATAGTAAAGGTTCATCAGTAAAACAAACCTAGAATTTTTTATTACTAATTTTTTTATTTTAATAAAGGAAAAATGTAAATTCTTTGTAATATCACTTCTTGAGGGACTTTCTTTAGAGTGAGGTTGCAATAAGTGCATTTTCCATAAGGAAATGTGGCAGGACCAATATGTGATTCCATATGGATAATAGTAATGTTTAATTTTGGGATTTTTTTATCTCTTGTGAGGTTATAAAGGATTTATGGAGTTGTGGGTTGAAAATTTACAGTTTCAGGGAAATATTATCTAGGCACACAGTTATTCAAACCTTGCGGTAACCGTGAAAAATGGTTATGTGGGTTCCCATGGAGTTTTTCATTATTTTATCATGGTTTTTTAAACCATGTGACCTTCTACTAGAATTTTTGGGATGTATTTTTCCAAGGACTGTGGATACCACAAGGTTGACACATTTTTTTTATAACTGTGTGGCCTAACCATGCACCCAAATCCAAACATCATAAAATAGAAAATTATCTTATTTTCCTTCATTGTTTTTATCTTTAATTCCCTCCTCATACTTATTTATCTGAAACTATACCCTTAAATATACTCTATAAGACTCTCCCCTAGATTACTTAGTGATACTTGATCATTTTGGTTGGATCTCATCGAGTTATGTTCAGAATTTCTCTCAGTTTCACCTCTTTTCTATAGATATTCCCTTGATCTATTTTCCCCTGTCTCATTGAAAACTATTGGGTTATGATTTTTAGATATAGAGGGTTTCATGGGGAAATTGATGGTTTTTTTCTTATATCTATTATTGTGAGGACTAGATATATTTGTTTCATGTCACTAATTTAAAATGAAATGAGGTTTCCTTCATTCATGAGGTGGGTGTATTTATTCCTTGATCTATCCATTGGTTATCTTTGTGTTCTTATGAATATTTCATTTAGTTTTGATTGTGAAATTGAATATTTTAATTGTTGTTTTATCTATTGTGGCTATATAAATGTTTTTCAAAATATATTTTCTTTGAAAACTAAAATTTTTATCCACATTATATGTTTTTGACAAAATAACACAGAGATGGTTTTAAAATGGAAATAGTTTTTCATGCATGGAAATGATATGGTATCACTATATAATTTTTTTATGAAATGTGTCCATTTAAAATGAAATAAAATATTTCATTGATTTTTTATGAAATGTGAATTTGTTTTCCTGATTGTAAAAATGATTTAGCACATAGAGAGACCTTGGGGTACGAAGAAAAAATAAATATAGACAGACCCTAGTGGAGTAATCAATCACTAGGGGAGGATCACATGATTCCATGGTTCCTAGTGGGTATCCTTTTTAGGGTAATTTTGATCCTATACATTAGGATTCATATTTTATTTCTAGGGTTACTTTGTGTGTATTCGTGGTTTAGTTGTGTTCACCCTCATGACATGGAATACCTTTAGTGATTTGTGGTTATAAAATATGTTTGATTTATCTGATAAAATTATTTTCCCACTTGTTATGGATATTGATAATTGAAACTTTTTTTATTCATTTTTAATGCTTAATGGATACATGTAATGACATATTACATTGTTCATCAAAATATAGAATGTTTTTTTAAAACAACACAAAAAGTTGTTTTTATATGGAATGTTGTATATTTAACATATTTTAGAAATATATTTTATAAAATAACTAATATATGCATGTATATATAATTTTTATAGATTCTTTGTGGTTTTATAATGAGCTTTAGTGATCAAACCCTACTTTTGAATTTATATGTTTGTTTCCTTGGTTTTATAGGATACATGAAAAGGTAATATCTTTGTATAGGGGATGCTCTCCCAGACCAGGTTTCCTTTATAATGGGTTGGGATGGTGGTTAATTATGATCACATAGTGATTGACCGATGGGTTTATTTGGGGTTCCATACTGATAATATTTTTGTTGTTTTTTAGACCTTGTCATCTAGTTGTCGAATGTAACCCTTTTGGTTTTGTAGTTTTTGACATGTGATGTATCCTAGATATCTAGTGTGTTTTACTATTTTTTTATATCTTTTCACATGTCTACTGTGGGTTAAATCATTCCCATTTTTCTTTGTATGATTCCTTGGGGATTTTCTCTCTCCCGTGGTGACTGAGAATGTGATTTCGGCCTTGTGGCTGATCAATTAAACTGACATTATGGGTTGAACCTGATTGGTTTGTTAAAAATTATTATCAAATGGACATGTTGTTGATAAAGCCAATTATTATACTTATTTGTCTATCTCTTTTTTCTAGGGCTATTGATATACTTGTTGTAGGATAGTTGTAACTCGAGAGGTAGTGTGTAAGTGTTCCCAACCATCTCACCGTCATGATAATCCTCAAGTCAGGATGGGAAATCTAGAGTTATCTACCATCTTTGTTAATATTTTAAACCTTTTTGGGACTCAGATTTCAAAATTTGGTTCATTACAAAAGGATCAAATTATGTTTTATATGGCTTCCATCCTCTTTGTTTTATAGATTATGGATCCTATGAGAAAAACATATTAGAGTACTAGAGAGGAAGTTGTGGAGTAATACCCACACATGAATCCTCTAATTGATTCAATTTTGGTGGAAACTATAATATGAATGATCTAGTCCATTTTAAAAGTAGCTAATATTGAACTAGAAAGGAGGGTGGACCATGATTTAGAATTAACTAAGAAATATATACTAGTCTTTCATGGTAACAAGAGACCCCATGAATCATAAGAATGGATCGATATTATGGAGAGGATGTTATACATCCTAGAAACTATAGATGTACCAAACCCCTCCCTCCAAAGGAACCCGTAATGGGTTGGGTAAGGACAAAGGGATATAATTACCCTTGATTCATTCCTTAAGTAGGCCCTAGTTTGGTGATGAGCACTGAGGGTATAAAAATATTACATATTGAATGCATGACCATATATAATATTATAGTATCGGGATATAGAATAAACAACCACTAATAAAATCGATGATATACTATGATTGTAAATGAAACAAAAAACATCCCTTAATTCAAGTGTAAAGTAAACAAATGAAAGAGTATCAAAATAAAATACCCATAAGAAATTCCTAATGTAATGACACAGAAAAAATTCAATGTCCAAGCTGGTAATGTCCAATGTGATCCCCAAATTCCCCCTAAAAACCTGAAAAATAGTTTTTATATACATGGGGGTGATCATAACTTGTAAAATCAATAGGATCATTAAAAACGTTTCTCTTGAAAAAGTGAAAAGTGAATACTAATAAACCCATGGGAAAATAGAAAAACCAAAAGTAAATGTGTAGGTCAACTATCTAATCCCATTTTTACTATAGAAAACCCGCCAAATAATAAACCAAAGTATAATAATATAATAATAAGTCTATTGAAAAAGGGTACCCTTCACTACTTTCCACTAGTGTGACACTCCCACAGTCCAACATCATACGTCCCGACACTCCCATGTATTTCATATAATCATGCATGAAGAAACCTATTCCATATCATCACGTATATTTTAAAGACACTTGGGACATCACATCATATATTTCCCAAGGACACCTAGCCTATCATGTCACATTTAAACCACAACCATAACCAGGATAATGGGGTATTGTGGACATGAATGAAAAAACCTCATGACCTTCTACAATTCATGAAACCCACCATGAACCTCGTCATACTCACTTAAAACATATCCATATGTGTACTGAAATTTTTAATCTATCACAACTTGTGCATATCAACCTCACCTAGAAGAGAGACAAGGGAATAGGGGGTAGCTACACATCTGTCCTCACTATTTAGAAGTTAGGAAAACACCCCCAACACATTTGGGTGTTTCCACAAAGTGTTGTACATAAGAAGGGTGGGTATATAAATCACGCTGAAAATACAATATATATATATATATATATATCATACACAAAATCTCGAACTATGTGTCCACAATAATAGAACCATCCGAACTCACCACACCTCACAAGGAACTTCACCCTCCACCACTTTTGCTGCCACCTCTAAATGCATTACACCAAAAAAACAAGCCATAAAAAACAAGCCAAATTCCTTCTTTCTTTACAAGTTAAGGAAATTACTAGATTTAACAATTACTTACCATTTTTATTTATCAATACCATTAATTTCATATTTAGAAATAACATCTTAAGGAACACTCTCCATTTCAATTTAAGAATTCATTGATTATTCAAACCCATTATACAGTTCACTGTATTATCCATTCTGTTTTTATCATTAATATTTAATTCCATTACTAATAGGAAACTTGAACAACACATAACAACCACAAACAACCCATATTTTCAATGTTTACCATCCTCACATTACCATCATCTGATATCATATCAACTTCCAAATAACAAAAACCCCATATCACTACCACACAACATAACTTCTTCTCTTCGCAAACTTCACACATCACATTCATTGCACCAAAATTTTCATATATGTGATTTAATATTAAACAAGTCGATTTCAATTTAGTAAAATATTCTTAAGGGAATTCAAACATCATGTATAGTTCCATGTGCAACAAACTTATTATTCAAATATACGTTCTATGCCATTTTTATGTGTGGTGAGTTTAAGTAAAAATTAAAAACAAGGTTTACTAATTCAATATAATCCAAGGCTGGAAGAATAAAAAGAAATCTCACCATATTGATAGAATATAAGAACATGTTTCCTCCTGAAATTTATTCCCTTACCCTTTAATTTCAATAAACCAATTAATTATCTTCATTAAGTTGGGGCATACCATCTTCTGAAAGTATTAAAAAAATAATGGTCCCTCCTGTATGTAAAAATAGAAGAAATGAAAAGGATCCCCAAACTATAATTTTCTTCATACTACCAAGAATAAAAGAGAGAGAATGTTCTGCCTCACCTAGAAATTTTAAAGGAAGAGTTACAAAAATATATTAAACTCGTTGACTTGAAGTGATGGTTATGGTTTATCTATATGAGAGTAAAAAAGTTAAATCAAATGAGAATGGTTTAGGAATGTTAAAATAGCAACAACATGTAAAATGGAAAAGAAGTGTTGAAACCCCCATTAAAATTTATCAAAGGTTTCTAGTCCATAACATAATTTTGGATCCATAAAACCTTCAAAAAAGGTGTTTTAGGTCATTAAATGAGTCAAAATCAACAAATTATTTGGTTTTAAGAATTTAATAATGCTAAAATAGTGCATGGATGTTTAGAGGTCAAAGATGAAGAAGAAAACAAGAGAAAATCCTGTAAAAACTCCACCCTTATGCATGTTAGGGGTTTATATAAGGGTATCTTGTTTATCCTTATATTGTGCATTGGAAAGGCTCACATAAGGGTAGCATACCATTATGAATCATTTAAAATGAGTTCCTTACCTTTACATGGGATTTATAACCTATGAGTTACCCTTATGCAGATACACTTACATAACTCAACCCTCATGTGATAACCCTTACACAACTTGTTTAAAAGATCAGATACCCTTATGTGAGAAGTTAAATCATAGGCTTACCCATATGCAACTAGGATATTAACCTTATGAACACTATAAGGGACCTTTATACAGTGCATGAAAGCTATGGTAAACCTTACCCATCTCCAATTTTACACTTAAATAGGCTTTATAAACTCACCATTTCCCTTACACAACTTCAATTTCATTCATAACGGTAAGTATTTATTTACAATAATAAATTTTCAATTAAAACTTCTTATAAATAATTATGAAAAGTTTTTATTATTACTTTAAAAATTATAAACCACTTCAAAAAACATTGGAATCATTTTATAAACTTCTAAATTAATTCCCAAATAAACTTTCAATCCTTTGAAATAACTTTCAAAATTTGAAAAACCTTTTAAAAACTACTTTATAAATTACAAAATCATTATAAGACAAATTATAGAATTATTGAAAAGATTCCCAAAAACCTACAAACCCTATAATGACAGTGAAAGGTTTCATGAAAACTTATACCCTTACACGAGAAGACTCAAATGCTGCTTTCTCTAATTATATGCTTGAAGGGTAGGGAAGGAAGTGGTTGGAATATTTTTTAAGAAAATTTACATGAAGATCTAACATGGTCACATGGACTAATTTCAAGAAATAATTCAATAAATAGATCTACATTAAGACACTAAGAGAAGAAAATTATTGTTTGTTCATTACTTTAGAGTGGAGAGATCATACATTCATCGAACATGAAAATTGGTTTCCCATTTTGGTGCACATGTCTCTAAAATTTGTTTATAATGAACATCTCAAAGTATGGAGGTTTGAGATTTATTTAAGGCCTATATTATTTCTATGATGATTTTTATGTTCCTACCCACATTTTTGGAGGTTTTGGAAAATTAAACTATAAATGAGGTAGAAATAAATGAGATGACAAGCCTCTTTAGAGACTAGTGACAACATGAGGTAACTAAAGTTCATTTTATGGCTATAAGAATAAGTTGGATGCACATATATGAGGTGGTGGTATGAGAAAAGATGTCATGTAAGAGTTATAAGGTCCCTTACTAGTGTGGGAATTAGGGAAACATTATACTTGATTATAAGGAATCACCTAGGGTGAGTCATGCAAGTGGGTAATCTAGCCATATTCATTGTTTCTATCCGAGGGATTTATAGGGAAGTAGAGATGGATACACCATAACCATGGGATATAAGTTTATATTTGATGCATCAAAAGTGGTGGGATATCAGAATCATTACAAGGGTGATTCTTAGGTTATGAAGAATGGGTAGGATGAGGCTGGATATGTATTGGTAGTAGAGTATGAACTAGAGGAGTCAGAGGTAGGACTGACCACCATGATAGGTATTGTGCTTATTTAATCTTCTATGGTTATGTATTTTTTTGTTAGCGGTGAAACTTATTCATTTATATCTTCCAATATTATTTATTTAATGGGTTTATTCTCATATATTAATCCTTTCATAATGATTCTTTCCACTCCTTTGGAAAAGAATTCAGAGTAGAGTTTTAAACATCTTGAGTGTTGGGTGATGATCGTAGATATTGAAATTGTATGGGATATTCTTATTCTTGACCATGAAATCATTTACCTAAATATTGGAATAGAATATATGATTAGATAAATATCCCAAACTTATTTATATCATCATTAGTCTTAATATCATTCTTTTTATGGAGTCACTCATGTCTTTCAGGGTTAGTGAGATCCTAGATTAGAGAGTGTAGGTCCCAATTCCCTTAGAGAAGATATTATCTTTTATAAGTTTTTAAAGAAATTTCTTGATGCATTTGATCTACATTATAGTGACCCACTTATAGTATTGGATAGTGAGTATCCCAACATTCATTCACATTATTTATCAAGTTTTCTTCCCTAGAGGGAATCTATGTTTTCAAGAGAATTACTTATAGGGATAAGACACATTTCCTTACCTTCATACCATTTGGAACCTGATGAATTAAAATAATGCATGTTCTAGATTAAGGATATTGATTCTAAGGGATTTATTAGTCCAAGAGTTTCACCTTGGACATCACCCGTTCTGTTTTTAAAGAAGAATGATAGGAGTCTCCATTATTGTATTCATTACTAGAAACTCAAACAAGTGGTGATTAAGAAAAAATATCCCTTTTATTAAGACTAATGTCCTTTTTTATCATCTTAATGGATCCCAGTGGTTCTAGAAAATTGATTTAAGAATGGGGTACCATCAGTTAAGGTTATGAGATAAATATATTACTTAAATAATGTTCAAGTTTAGTTATGAGAATTATGATTATTTTGTCATGCCATTTGGAGTTATTAACGCACCTTTGGTGTTGATGTAATTGATTAATCAAATATTCCATTGGATCTTGGATTATTTTATTGTTGTATTATGGATGATATCCTTGTTTATTCTAGATCAGAGCATAATCATGATGATAATTTTAAAATTGTTTTTGGAATCTTGAATCAGAATCTTCTTCATGGGAAGCTATCAAAAATTTCAATTCTAGATTCAAGTGGTAAAGTTTATGGGTCCTATGATTTCTGATATAGTTGTTTCATTAGACCATTAAAAGATTCAATTAGTGTTTTATTAGTAATGTACCATAACAATTTTTGATATGTAGAGTTTCTTGGGATTAGTTGGTTATTATATTCTCTTTGTTTGGAACTTCTACAAGCATGAATCTCCCATGACAAAGATAACACAAGAGGGTGTGAAGTTTTATTTGGAGCGATTAGTTCCAGATATATTTTGTGGAGATGAAAGTGAGATTAACTTAAACTCCATTTTTGATCCTTCCTCAAACAATTTTGTGATTTTATATTTACTATAATGATTTAGGTATGTTTTTGGGTTGTGTTATGCTATAAGGAATATAAGTGGTGGCCTATGGAACTTTTTAATTACACATCAAGAGAATAAAGTCAACACTCTTGATCTTGAGTTAGTAGTAGTGATGCATGATATTAAGACCTGATGCCACTACCTCTTCGAGGAGCAGTTTAAGGTGTATCCTGACCATAGGAATCTGAAGTATATCTTCACTCAATGGGATATAAAATTGAGACATAGATATTGGGTAAAATACCTTCATACCTTTTACTTTGATATGAAATACACCCCCAGGAAAGGAAACATAGTTGGAGATGATTTGAGTAGAAATTGTTTGACTCATGTAGTGAATAAATCAAAGTAATAGTGGTGCTTGGTGAGTATGTTTTTTAGAAGCACTTGGATAAAGGGAGATTTGAGAGACATATATTCCTATCTTATACTTGGGTTATATATTTTATGGATGATCATATTCTATTAGGATAGGATGAGGATATGAAGTGTTATATCCTTAGTAGGAATATATTGGGAGACCTCATGTGGTTGTTCTTTGTCTCCTGATGGTGTTTTTCACTTTTGAGATATGAATGTTATTCTGATAGAATATAGGTAGGATTAGATGGATAATGGACATCAATTGAGTTGATATATGCACCTTGGAGCTACCAAGACCTATCATGAATTGATACATCATTTTGTGTGGTTGATGTTGAAATTATTGATTGTGGATTTTGTGTCTAGATTCCTTTCTAGTCAGAGAATCAAGGTGAAGACTCATAGTAATGCTAGTTTCCAGTGACCTTTAAACATTCGTATGTTGAAATGTGATGAGATAGTCATGGAAATTTTGATTGGAATACCCCAAAATCATAGTTTTAAGGATGTAATTTATATTCTTATTGATCATCTCCTAAAATTGATACATTTTATACTTATCTAAGATATAGATAAGGTAAGAAATATCTGGTACTTGTATATGTGGAAGATTATTAGGCTCCATGGTGTGTAATTGACTATCATTTTAGATAGGGACCCTAATTTCACACATTATTTTTATAGTGTATTTCATGAAGTGATGGGTTATTAATTTATGTTTAGCATGTATTATCATCCCTAGATCGATGTTCGGTATGAGAAAGCTATCCGAAATCTTAAAACATGCTCGAATAAAGTGTTCTTTACTTCAATGGATCCAAGGATAAATATCTACCCTTCAAGGAATTTTAAAATAATAATAGTTATCATGCATTGATTAGGATAGCTCCATTTTAGACATTATATAGGATCCCTTCTAGATCACAACTTTATTGGGTAGAGGTTAGAGAAGGATACTTGGTAAAATTGAGTATTGTTTAGGAGATGATTGATAATATGAATTTGATTAGGAAAAGGTTAGTGATATCTCAAAGTGAATAAAAATAATATGATGATTTGTGTCCTCTTCAGTTTGAGTTTGAGGTAGGTGATTGGGGTTTTCTCAAAGTTTCACCATATTTGGAACATAGACGTTTGGGGAGTTAGGGTAAGTTATCTTCCCATTATGTCAACCTGTTTGAGATTATAGAGTGACATATAAAGGTGAATTATTGATCAGAATTACCTACTTATTTAAATTCTATCTATGATGTTTTCCATGTTTCTTAACTAAAAAGGAATCATCTAGATCCATCCCATGTGATTGAATTGGAGGATGTTGAGATTAAACACAACACTTCAGTGTTTGAAAGTCCAATTCAAATAGTTGATCAATGGGATTAGGTGTTTCTTGGAAAGATGATCCCATTTATTTCTATGATATGACAGTGTGGTAGGTACATCCATGAGGCATGGGAGCATGAGACATTGAAGATTAACTAACGACCTTATCTATTTTTTGGGTTTGTAAAATTGATCATTTCTTGGAGAAAATTTATTTTATAGTGGGTGGAACCGTGACGCCCTATAGGTCACATGGATATTTAATTTTGATCATAGTTTAACTCATGAAAGTTTCTAGAGGATTTTGGGATTTGGGGATGAAAATTTGGAGATTTAGGAAAAACAGGCCATGTAAATGGATTATGTGCATGATTAGCTAAACTGTGTGGTAAATATGAAAAATTATTCGATGTGTTCTAGTGTAATTTTTCATGGCGTGAGAAATTTTTTTCAAATTAGGAAATAATCCCAAAGATAGCATGTAATGTTTTATTCCACGAATAGTATCTACTTCATGGTTAGCACAAGACAAGTGTAACCGAGCGGCCGAACCATACACCCAGATCTAAACATAAAACAAAAAATTACAATGATTCATTTTATCTTTTTAATGTCTAATTTCCCCCAATCCTTATTTAAATCAAACCTACCCCTATAGGACACTCTATTTGATCCTTTCCTTGATTCCATGTTTATCCTTGATCATTTTATGTGGATCTCATTGTGGTACATTTGGTTTTTCTCTCATTTTCTTATATCTTATATAGATATTCCCCTGATCTATTTTCCCCTTACCTCATTGGAACCTATTAGGATATTATTGCTAGATATGGAAGGTTTTTTGGGTGATTGATGGTGTTTTTATTGGATTTTGGATTTCAAGGACCCGATCTAATCATTTACTATCTCCAATTTAAAAGGAAATATTTTTTTTCATTCTTTATGTTGGTGTCTCCATATTATGGTCCACCCCTTAGCGATCATTATGTTCTTATGACACTATACTTTTGTTTAAATTATTAAATTGAATATTGAAATTGTATTAGTTATTTTCTGGAAATGGAAAGGTTTTCAAAATGGGTTTACAATGAAAACTGGATTTTATACACATTATGTGTTTTAAAAAATTCCTAAAAGATAGTTTTGAAATGTAAATGCATTTTCAAGCATGGGAGAGATGTGGTATCACTATATTAATGTTTTATGAATGTGGGATCATAGATGAATAGGTTTTTTACTTTTATTTATTTATGATACCTAGATTTGGTTTCTTGAATATAAGGATGATTTACCACATTGGGAGACCCTGGGGTACATGGAAATTCTAAATATAGATGATCCCTAGTGGAGTAAAATATCATTAGGGGTGGTGCCCATGATGAAAAAATTTCTAGTGGGTATCCTTTCTGAGGGACTGAGGTTCCTAGAAATTAGGATCCATCTATGCATTCTACTGTTCCTTTTTGTATCATAATGGTTTATTTGTTTATACCCTTATGTCATGGATCACTGTTGATGATTCTTAGTTATATTATGTTCCTGATTTATTTGATATTATTATTTTTCCACATGATAAGGATATTGATTCTTTAAACCTATTTAATTAATTTTCTTGTGCGTTGTGGATATATGTTACGGAATATTTCCTTGTAAATAAAAATATAGCATGTTTTTTATAATAAATCCATATCATTTTTATGTGGAAAGTTATTTATTTTAACATATTTTAGGAATATTGTTTATACAAGAACAAATATATGGAACTGGATAGACATTGTATTGTTTCTTAGAAGTCTCCTACTAAGCATTATTTATCACACCCTACTTTTTCCTTTAGGAATTTATATCACTGGTTTTTGGGATATGGGTAATGGGAATAGAATTATGTAAATGAAGTCTCCCTTAGACTAGTTTTCCTTTTTTGGGCTGGGATATTAGTGAAATATGACCACATAAAGATATACCAATGAGTCTTTTCAGGTTAAATGTTTATTTTCTTTATTTTGTTGGTTTAGACCTTTTTATCTAGTTTTCATATTTCACCTTGTTTGTTTTGTTGTTTTTGACATGTGATCTATCCTAGATATTTACTATATTTTATTATTTGTTTCAATCTTATAACATGTATTTTGGGGGTCAAATCATTCCCATGTTTCTTTATATGACACCTTCGTGCTTGGTGCTAGACCATGGTGATCAGAAACTTGCTTTGAACCTTATGTTTGGCTGATTCGGGTGACATTACGGGTCAAAATGAGTTGGCCTGTTACAAACATCATATACCAAAGAATGTGGTAGGGCTAGTAGATATATCTATATTCAACAGAAGCTTGATTTTCATGATAGGATAATGGAAATTTTATCAATTAGCTCTAATACTAGTGATAGTACGTTGGATTTGGTTCCCTAGAACCAACTTCGTTTTTACATTATATTACTTCTATATATTCAAGGCAGTGACTATTAAATTTATCTATTATCACAAAATGATAAACTATTTTATGTTACATTAATGTGATTTTAATGAACTGATCTAGGATACCACATATACCATCACCTAAATCAATTCACCACTGGTAAAAAAGGAATTCCTAATTCACATGGGTTAATGAAAAGAACCTAGACATAAAAAGAAATGATATGGGAATGATTTTGACCAAAAAAAGAAACATAAATTGATAAATATATTAATTAAAATAAAAAAAACTAAGACATCCATAAGTAAAATATATAATCTACTAGATAAAAAGGTACATAATGATCCTGGATTTTTGTACTAGGATATTACATGTTTTTAGAAGAATATTCATTACATTAAGCACATTCCCAAGGACTATAATAGTTTAGTGCCATTGGAAACATAGAACACATTCTTCTAATTTTGTGAAAGTTCTTCAACATGTCCCATTAATTTAATCACCTTTATTAATTTTACTTATTAACTTTCTTTATAACTGGGGGAAATGAAACATAAAAAGGGGTGAGCTTATATTCCCAATAAGGGTAATCATGGAATATATATAAACATATCATGAGCATAAGGTTGTGAAAATAGGAGCAGAACATTGAAAATAAAACCTTTAATATTAAAGATTATAATATTGAACCATTAAATTAAATATTTTAAGTTAATAAAACATTATTCATAAGGGTATCAAGATCATAATCGATAAAATCATAACATATGAATAAGACATGAAATTTTTGAAGACATATAACCATATAAAAATTTTCCGTATTAGTCAATGTATCACTTCTAAGGCCATCTTAGTAGTATGGGTTCACTCCCCAAACTATATTGGTAGTCATGGATCACTCCCATGTCCATCATAGTAGTCGATGTTCACTCAAAAGACCTTCTTAGAGGACAATGTCCTTTAGTAAATTGAGTTCACTTTCCTTTCCAGCCATGTCTATCTAATGATATGTAATTATTTTTCCAATGAATTGAAGGGAGATATAGGTCCCACTAGTAAAATAATGAAAACAATACAAATGTCTTACACAATAATATAAATCTTATCAGAACCCATAAAAAATGGTTTCATAAACATTACATCATAACATAAATCATGAAAAAAACATAATTCATAAACATCAATACATCAAAAACATAAACTATTAAGGGAAATAATAAGAATAAAATCATTGAATAATATCCCCAATAAAACATATGTCACATCAAATAACATTTTATTAGGTGTAAAATGATTTTTAAATATCACTTGAAAACTCTTATTGAGGAAAATATCCTTTCAATTTTGAACCAACCTATTATTTTTATAGCCTCACAATTTCAAAGGAAAATAATTTAAATGAAAATAAAATTTCAAACATGTATAGGAAGATTAACTACATTAAGTATTCATGATTTCATAAAACTATATTAATTCTATACAAGTAAAAAAAATACTCCTTTAGTAATTTTGTCGAAAAAGTCATAAATATCCTTGTTTAGAAGACAATAAAAATATTTTATTCAAACTATTTTGTAAAAAGTAAAACACAGTTAAATATAACTTTAAAATTTTAAATGATAATATTGGAAACAATTTTGATTTTTTTAGAAAAAATGGCTATAGAAGATAAATATTCCCCAATGGAGATTTAAAATGAAACAATTCTGAATATTGTTGAGATTGTGAAATAAATACTTACCACTTTATAATTAGTAGAATCACATTCCTTGTGAAAAAAAAATAAATTATAAAGTTAGTAAAAACCCATAATATTAAAAATAATCAATGTAAAATTCATTAATGGTCAGTATATACACCACACAAAAGAAACAACCAGTGTATAAAGAATGTGTCCCACATAAATAAAGGTTTGAAGAATTACCTTACCTTATGTCTTGACTGTCTTCATAATCATACAAACATTATGTATAAAATATGTATGTTTATTATAAATATATTATAAAAAAATATTATTTTATCTAATACCATATATTATTTTATTACAACCTTATATTACCCATTTATTTACAATTATATGTTAATGTTACACTTCAGGTAATATCTACTTTATTTTTCACATGTGTTTTGATTTGTTATATTCTTGGTCCTGTTACTTATATCTGTATTTTATTTTCTATATAATAATAACCATGAAATAAATATCATATATATATAGTATGTATGTATTTATAATAATATATAAAGGATATAATTAGAAAATTAAATACATCGTTCATGGTGACGATAGGTCGTACGTACACATGAACGTTGTTTCCATTTTCTTGTCATATTATAGGAAAGAAAGAAATGAAATATATATAATATCATTATAGTAGAATTATTATTTCATATATATCATATATTTTCACTAAAACCATACTTAATACATTCCATGAAAAGGTTGAACAAATCACATATATTTGAGGAGGCGGTAGTCCAAACGTCCAAAAATGAAGTTTTCATATTAAAATAAAATAGAAGGAATGAATGTAGGCATTATAAAATAACTAAATAAGAATAAATAATCCATAAATATTATATATATAATATAAAAATATAATTTATATCATTATTACCAACCTTTAAAGGTGTCAATGGATGAACACACGACATCGGTTCGCGAGGTGGTAGTCCGCCGTACACACAAAGGATGATTGTGTATCCCATTTGATAGAAGTGTGTGTGAGTGTATATTTAACCCTTAATATAAAAAATATCAGTATATTTTATATTATTTATTATTATATAAACATTATATAAAAATAATTTAATGGGTTTAAGGAATAAATAAAACAAAAATCTTTATTGATGAACGTTACTTCTTCTTTGGGTATCTCTTTCTGATTTGAACAAAATGACTCCTTTGGAAGGATTTATGAACAAAGTAAGGCTTATAGTATTAAGTTAGGTAAGTTTTGTGGATATTTGGGTATAGTTTTTATGAAATAAATAGGTTATGAATTGTAAATAAAAGAGAATAATATGTTCCCTTTTATAAAAGAGGTGAGGGGCACTTTTGGAATTCCTCATAAGATTAATTTATAGTAAATTAAATATCAATAAAAATCCCACTTAATGGAAAGGGATTCGAAAATAATGTGGTATTGGGTGATAATATAATCTAACAATGTATGTTAGATAGGTTTTGGAATAAATTTAAACCATGTTTTTTTATTAACACTTAGTTAACCTACTTTAATTTTAACTATAGTAACAACTTTTTTGATTTTTAAAGGTTGAGAGTATTAATTTTATGGTACAAATAGAACCATAAAAGAAACCTTTATGATATTTTAGACCATAATTTATCCCCTTTTTCATAATTTAGGATTTTATTATTTTTAAATAATTTAAGAAAATATTATTTTCATAAAATATCATTAGTGTCAATTTTGACACTATTCATAATGTTGACAATATGAAAAACAATACATCAATATAAATTAAAAACAATTCATTTAATACACCCCTAAAATTTCATATTAACATAAAAAATTCTCTTTTACCCTAATTAATTGAAATTATTTTATTTTAATATTTATAATACCATTTAATTGATGTTTCACTAATTGAATAATTAATGCATCATAATTTCATTATTATTTATGATAATTATTTCTTCACAGAAATTTAAAAATAAATTTCCATGATGTAGATAAATAATTTAGATTTAAAATTATTATTTAAAATAATAAAATTATGTTTCATAGAAACTTAGTGTTTTGTGTAATGTAAGAGAAGTCGGTGTTGCATGGTATAGCATGCAATTAAAGATATAAAAGAAGTAAAATTATTTAAAAATACATTTCATAAAAATATAAAGTTGTTACATTATAACTACTTTAAATTTAATTTAACCCTTGAAATTTGTTACTATAATAGATGGAAATAGAAATAACTTTGCATCATCATATCCTCAAGTTCCCACTTGTCTTTTTGAAATTGGTAGTTTCTCCAAAAAACATTAAACCAGAGAGTGGTCTTGGTTTGTAGAAATTTATCTCTACTATCCATAATTTCTACTAGTTTATCTTTATACGAATGATCTTTATCTAGTGGTATGAAATCTGAGTTTATTACATGTGAAGGACCAGTTGTGTAATTCCTAAGAAGAGATACATGGAACACATCAAGAACATGTGAGTGATTTGGTGGAAGTTCTTATGGATTGGCTACCATTATAATACAATAAATAGTTTTAAAAGGAAAAAACATTATTTTAATTTTAAATTTAACTTTGAAAATCAATGGTGGATGTTTGAGAATTTCTATATGGGAAACACTCATCATAAAAAGGGTCAATAAAACTTCATATTGAATAGACAGAAAGTAAAAGGTGAAGATAACCACATAACTAGGATTAGTAGAAAGTGAAAACATGGACATGGAAGACAATTCTAACTATGAAGCTATGATGGATAGTGATAGACAACATGGTCATTATAAAGTTAATCATAACTAAATGATAAATCTATAATGATATAAGGGAACATTTGTTTCATAGAAAATGAAGGTACTAGGATAATTTTTTTGTTTGAAGATTATTTTACTAAATTGGAATATTTTTCACAAGAATATATACTTAATGGTTTTTATTCCATTTTTTTTAGTAAGATATAATCCATCATTTGTTCCATGATCAATTTCTTCTTCACATCTTACTCTAAGAAGTGATGGTGAAATTGTAATGCCTGACGAAATGGTGGATCATAAGATCCATAGTGGGATGATAATTCATTCCTTATATCACTAGTTATTATCACAACAAAAATGGTTAACACATCTTATCAAATCTATGAAAATATTCATATGTTTAAATAAATCATTAATCTCTAAAACCTCATCCAAAGTTAAACTTAAACAATTTCATAAATGGTTACCCTTGTGAACCTTCCAAAAGATTAAAATCCAAAACATTTCAAATAAGGTTACTAAATTTCCAAAATGAACTTATCATTAGTCCCCCAAAACAACTTTATGTATCTCGTAATTGTCACACAACAAACTTATAAAGACCATTATCATGTATATTCTTGAAACATTTTCATAACCTAAATTTCCATAAAAGGTTAGTAAAAACATGCATGATTTCAAAAAAATAACTTTCCCCTCATACCATAAATACAAAAAATCTATAAACACAATCCATGATATCACAAAACACCTTTTCATCTTATCATCCCCAAGGTTATCAATAATATCCCATTTAATTTATCAAGATAAAACATCACTATATTTCATTATACTAAAATCATTCACATATTAAGGGTTATTTTTCCCTTAATTGTGTGTTTTCTAAAAATGTCACCTTACCACCTCAATCGCTCTTTAGGGTTACCTTTAAAATTCATCATATTCTCTTGAATCCTTATGAAAAAACTATAGTGCACTAATACATAGATATTTCATTATTCAATAATACCATAAAATTACTTATAAAACATTATTATTGAACTCCAATTCATAGAAACTGAATCATTCCACGAATTCATTTTCCTACTCTACATCACCAATAGTCATCACATGTGATTTGACTTTGTCTTTGGTTTTAAGAGGTTGTTGATGTTTATCATCACTGATAACACTTGGATTAAGAATTTTTTTAGCATAATGATCATTTTCCTTACACTTGAAGTATTTATGTATGGGGGTGTATTTTGTGTAGCCTTATCTTAATGTGAGTCAATATATAAATTTTTTCCACCACCTCAGTAGTCAAATGTCCAATGACCTTCTTTCCCACATTTAAAACATTTAACAGCCCCCTTAATAAAATTTCCTCTACATTCCCTTCCAATATTTTAGAATAATGTAAATATAATATTCTTCTCTATATAGTTTTTAGATTTTCCTTTAAATTATGTCCTTAATTTCATGTCACAACCATGACATATATGGGAAACTTCAATCTCCCTTTTTGAAAGAATAATATGATGGAAGTACATAAGGAAAAATTAGTTCTTGAACTATTCCCAATCCGTGGAGTTGATTTTATCTTATTGACTCATATTCATGATAAAGTCCCACCATTGATCCACATCACCTTCCAAGCGATATGTGTTCAAGTTAATTTTTTTTATTCAGAACAACTGAGAATGAAAAATAAATTTTCAAATGGTATGGATCCATTTCTCAGCAACTATTTGATCTGTTGTTCCACTAAAATATGGGCGATGTTTACTTAAGAATGATTCAAGGATTTTTTTCCCTCCTTTGGTAATTTGGAATTCCTTTATGATTCATGTCTTGATAAGGTTGTGTGGTCATAAAATCAAGGTTTTTCATTCTATCTTAGATAACATTCACTTTTTTAGGAGGTCCATAATTTCATTGTCCATTGTATTCCTCATGTTCATTTTTCCTTCGGGTTCCAACCATTGACTAAAACCAAAATAAAATAAAGGGAGATAAATTAATAATATTGGTAAAACCTCATAATCAAGGTAAATTACCTTCAATCTATAATATCTTTGGTTTAATACTATTTTATTAATGAACTTTACCAAAATTATTGGATTGTAACCTATACTTATAATTATCCTTAGAGAAATCCCTAAACATATACTTATAAATATCTCTAGGGATCTCACCTTATATTTTTATCATCTTAGTTTCCAAAGATTGACTAAACATATCTCTAATACCAACTATAATGACCTAGGATTTTTATACATGGATATTTCATATTTTTAGATTAATATTAAGTACATTACAAAAACACATAACCGAGGAACATAATATTTTAGTGTCTTTGGAATCATGGAACACATTATTATAATCTAGAGAAATATCTTCAGCATCTCCCATAAATATATTCCCATTTAGTACTCTTACTTAAAAAATTTATTTATAACCTGATGAAAGGAAATATAAGAAAGGGTGAGCTCAGATTCTCAGCAGGGGTAAACATGGAAGATATATAAGAATATCACGAGTATAAGAGAATGGAAATAAGGGAATAATAGTAAAAATAAACCCCTTGATATTAAATATCTTAATCTTGAATCATTGAATTAATTTTTTTAGTTCATAAGACATTAATCATAATTGAATCAATAGCATAATCCATGAATTAATAACATTGGAATAAGACATTTAATTGTGGTAGCAACATAAGTATATAAAATTATTTCCATAGCAGTCAAGTAATCATTTCCAATTCCATATTAGTTTTATGGGTTCAATCCACATACCTTCTTGGTAGTAATTGTTTACTCCACTAACCATGTTAGTAGTCAAGGTTCGCTCCCAAGACAATCTTAAGGGATAAAGTCCTTTACTGAACTAAGTTGGATCCCCATTTCTGCCATGTATATCTCATGAGACCTGAATATTTACCCAATGAATTGGAGGGAGATATAGTTATAACCTATCACATAATGAAAACCATACATTTTGGTTCCATAAGAACATAAATCATATTATAATCCATAAAAAATGGGTTTCATAAACATTTCATCATAACTTAAATCATGGAAAAGAAACATAATTCATAAACATTAGCTAATCATACAAATAAACTATTCATATAAAGAATAAGAATGGAATAATTGGATAGTATCTATAGTAAAAAAAGTGACATCAAATAACATTTTCTTAAGTTAAAAATGATTTTGAAAGATCACTTGAAAATAATTCTTGAGGAAAATAACCTTTTTATTTTGAAAAAATAATTTTTTATAATTGTGATATTTCAAAGGAAAACATTTTCAACGAAAAGTAAATTATAAAAATTTAAAGGAATATTAAAAAAATTAAGGAATCATAAAATTATAAAAATCCATTTATTCCATATAAGTTAAAAAACATTTCTTTCATATTTCTTTTAAAAAAAGTAATAGAGATCCATGTTTAGAAAATGAAAATAATATTCTTTTCAAAAATTTTGAAAAAAATCCAATCATATGTAAAAATAAATTTAAATATTCATAGAAGAATAGTAAATCCCATTTTGAAAAAATTTCTATAAAACATTTATGCGGAAGATTAGTATTAATCAATGGAGATTTAAAATGAAACAATACTGAATATTATTAAGATTGTGAAATAAACCCTTACCACTTTATAACTAATAGAATCATATTCCCCAAGAATGAAATAAAATTATGTGGATATGAAATTAAAATAATATTTATAAAAATAATCTTAAAATAAATTATTTGGTAGTATATACACCACAAAAAATAAACAAGTAGTCTATAAGGCATGTTCCCAACAGAAATAAAAGTGAGAAAAAAATTAATTACCTTATGTCTTGAATCTCATCGTACTCATACAAAAATCCCATATAATAAAAATAAGTTTCATATAAATATATTTCGGAACAATATTATTATATATAATACCATATATTATTTGATTATGAATTTATATTAACCATTTATCAACAATTCCATGTTAATGTTATGCTTCAAGTAAAATCCACTTTGTTTTTCGCATGTGTTTTGATTTGTTATATTTTTGTTCCTATTACTTGTATAATTATTTCATTAAATAAATAATTATAACCATGATATAAATATCCTAAATATTCATTATATATTTATTTATAAAAATCTATAAAATAAATAATTAGAAAATAAAATACATCATTCAGGGAGACGGTAGGTCGTACGTTCGCATAAACGTTATTTCCATTTTCTTGTCATATTAAAAAATAAGGTAAATAAATTATATATAATAACATTATAGTAGAATTATTATTTTATATATATCATATATGTTCAATAAAACCATACTTAATACATTCCATGGAAATTTTGAATGAATCATATCTCTTTGAGGAGGCGGTAGTCCACATGTCCACAAACAAGTTATCATATTTACAAAAAATGGAAAACATGGAGGTATGTGTTTTATAATAGTTATAGAAGTATAATTACCTCATAAATATCATATATATCATATAAAAACATAAATTACATCATTATTATCATCCTTGGATGGTTTCAATGGAATAACAAGTGACATCGGTTCGAGAGCATGTAGTCCTTTCGTACATATGAATAATGATTCATATCCCATTTGATGGAAGTGTATGTAAGTGTAGGTTGAAAACATAATATAACAACACTACCTAAAATAAAAAAATTTAGGGTATTTAAGGAATAAATAAAATATAAAATGTTAATTGATGAACATTACCTCTTCTTTGGGTATCTCCTTTGGATTTTCTCTAAAGGACTCCATTTGTTGGAGTTATACCCAAATTAATGATTATAAGATTAAGAGAGGAAACTTGGGATTATATTCAGATAGATTTTATCTGAAAAATAGGTTCCGATGTTTGAATAAAATAGAGGAAGAGGTTCCCTTTTATAAGAGTGAGGATGGGCATTTCTAGAATTTCTCAAAAGATTAATTTATAATAAATTAAATCTCAATCCAAAAACCTATAAATGGAAAGGTATTAAAATGTAATTTAAGTTAGGGTTATAATAATATAAACCAATATATTTTCAATAGGTTTTTTGTGTGATCTTAAACCTTATCGTTTTGATTAACCCTTAGTTAACCAATTTGAATGTTAACTATGGTAACAACGTTTTCGATATTAAAAGGTTGAGAGTTTTACTTTTAAGGTGTAAATTGAACCATAAATTGTAAATTTATGATATTTTAAAACACAATTTATCCAATTTATGATTATTATTTAGTAATTTTATGTTTTTTAAATAATTTAACAAAATATTATTTTCATAAAATATCATTAGTTTTAATATCGACACTATTTTTAACATTGACTTTATGAAAATCAATACAGAAAGGTAAATTTGATCAAATTAATTTAATACACCCCTAATATGTCATATTAAACTATAAAATTATTTTATCCCATTATGTGATTGAAATTATACTTCATTTAATATTTATACTATCATTTAATTTGTTATTTCATTAATTGAATAATTACTATGTCGTAATTGTAAAACTATTTCTGATAATTATTTTGTCAGTATTGTTTAATAATAAATTTCCATGATGTACAAAAATGTTTTATATTTAAAATTACTATTTATAGTATAACATAACCCCTATAATACATCATAATAAAACATTTCACTTGTTAAAAACAGGAGTATGAAAATTTGAGTCTTCATTCAATAAAATATTATAAAAGGTTATAATATAATCCAAAATTCCATAAATGGTCACATAATAAATACATTAATTATTATGGATGAAAGTTACTCATAAAATAAAAATGGGGCTAGTGTTAGGCTCATTTACTAATAGTTATAATATATTTTTACCCTTAATTACTGGATTTACCCTTAACCGTGGTAATAAAAAATACTAAAGTTGCTATTCATATTGTCATCAAATAAAAGTGACCTAATTATAAAATTTTGACCTTATTATTAAAATTATAGAATCCATTTTTCACAATTCAAAATTTATAATTTTCTAAAATTAATTTAAAATTAATCCCATTAACAAAATGTGAAAATGAGCTTTTAAAGTGAAAAGTTCCATAATTTTGAAAAGATTTGATATCCAATTTCAATGTAAAATTGGTTTCCATGAAATAAATCATATTAATTTATGCAAAATTGTACAAATTATACTTTAAAACCAATTCAAAACAAAATTTATCTATATAAATAAGCTAGATAAAAAAGGTATTTTTCATTTTAAATTTAATATTTTTCCCTATTCATCATAACATGAAAATTCTCAGAAAAATTCAAAAAGTTCACTAAAAGGGAATTTTTATATCCCAATATAATAGAGGATATTTATTTTTTCAAATAGAATTTATAAAACTATCCTAAGAAAGATTTAAAATAAGTTCACTATTAAAAGGAGGAAAAATTTCTTTTTTAGAATAATATGTATTTTATGCATAAAACAGATTTGTTCTATATCATTTTTATAAAATAAATAATATTAATGTTAAAATTTATATTGAAATTGTATATATATATATTATTAATATAATTCAAATGAGTAATTTGTTTTATTTTTTTGGAATAAAAAACAATTGTGTGCATTTAAATATTAAAAAAAATGATTTCATTTTTATTTCAAAAGGATTTCACAAGTGTAAATCATAATTTAATAATTCATTTAATGTTTTCCATACCTCCAATTTTAATGGAAAGGTTATAATTTTAGTTTTTCAATAATTAAAATAATAAAATAATGTTTCATAGATCCTCGGTTTTGTGTGTGATGCAAGCTAAGAATGTGTTGAGTGTAACAGAAGCATAATATGGTGTAGCGTCCAATGAAATATATAAAATAAATCAAATTATTTAAAAAATTATTTCATATAAATATTAGTGTGTTATAAATTATATGTTTTATACAAGAAAAAAATGGAAAAAATACCAAACCCCCAACATCTTTATGTGTAAGTGTGGAAACACCACATTCAACTACATCAAAGCACGAACCCAATGATATAGTAATATAACCTACAATAAGAAACCTGTTAAACTTATAATATATATGTGTGATCTAAAATCCTAGTATATCTTCACCCACCCAACCAAATCATAACACTTTATATATCACATAGTTTTGAAAATAAGGATACAAAATATGTTTTCCAGGTTTTATTTCAGTAAAAATGTATCAAATTTATCATTGAAAACACCATCTTTCCCAAAACCATGAAATTTATAAATAAGACCACAAATTTTTATCTCAGATCAAATTACTCATAAATTTCAGTTTAAATTTAATGTTAAATTGACACTGTAGGAATTTATATATCAACTCATAATTTATAAAATAATCATACCTTGGAAAATATTCATAAAATATTATCATGGAAACCAAGGGTTATAGTGGGAATTAGTCTCTAAAGAGTCCACGTGTTCATTAGTTAATCAAATTATATGTGCTGGTATTCAATCAGTTCATCAATCAACCTCTTGTAAGATCCATCATTTTCTAGGTACACCTCTATTAATTTTTTTAAACCTTATTGTGTCCACTTAGTTTTGGTTTGGAAGTTGTTAATCAAGTTTATGAGTAGGTTGGGTTAGTTTTGGGTTAAGAATTAAGAATAGATTATGTATAGAAATAGAATTTATTCAACCCATTAATTTTAATTTCATGATGTGAATTAATCTAGTAAGACACCATGAAATCCATAAAAGGCATGAATGATTATGGGAAGACCCCATAAACCTCATTCAAAGCCTGAATGGTTCTCCAAATATCGTTAAATACAAAATCATATAATTAATTGATTTTATCACTGAAAATTATTTATCTAGGTATTAAAATTGAAGGCAAAATATTTTTTGGCTAAGTGAAAATTGAGGCATCCACAACATGAATCCACTATTAACTCCATGAATATAGTGCACTCAATGGTCCATTTAACCTCCAATGTTGTTCGGTTATGATATTCCATATACCTTATCTCATTTTTATCCCTTCCATCAGTTATCTCTGGATTCCCCTTCAAAACAGAAGCAAGAACCATTTGATCTTGGTGTTCAGGACATGGAGATTAAAGGTAAGCATTTTGATTCTCCTCCTCCTCCTATTATTCTATTTTTTTCTAGTGGGGAACCGTAGTTCGAGATGATCAAGATGTGTTGATATATTTCATTATTTTTTTGAAGGGAATTTATAAGGAATCCAACTATAACTTGGATGTTAAGGAATTCCTACATCTTCCTTGCTTTTAAAGTGGGTGGTATAGAATCGGTCCCTAATGTATGTTTCATTGCTATAGTATATGCGATAAGTGAGATCATTACATCATGTTGTGTGTGTGTCCTAAATAAATGGTTAATTTAAATTTTGAGGAAATTGATATAGTTAGACCTCCCATGGACCCCTTTGGGTTTGCTGACATTGATACTGGGACTTAAAGAAACAATTGGAGTGTTCCAACCCCCTTGATCAAATTGAATTTTGTTAGAAAATTGGATTGATAATATGATTTTTAAAAATATATAAAGTATGATAAGTTTTATTTCCTTGTGATGTGATTTCAATGATTCATCCAAGAAAGGAGAATCCACCAATTGAAAATAAATGGTTTGTTAATCATTAATTGGATGAATTGACCAATTTGGATTATGAAAACATATTTGACATGGTTGATTCAAATTATGATCGGGATTTATTGTACTTGATGTTTATTAATGTGATTCTTGATGATGTATTTTTTTACTATATCATGAAAAAATATACCGGTGATTCTTCTTAGGTAGGAGAATCCACCAATAGATATGGTTACTTTACCCCAAGTGTGGTATTGTGCCATTGGAAGATGTAAGAGGCTACATTATGGGACATTCACATAAAGCCCAACATGATATGGTTACTTTCCCCATGGTATGGTCTTGTTACCTAGGAATATGTATGAATCTCTTATATTCAACATTATCATAGATCCCAGTGTTATTGGTAACATTTTTTAGGTATGACATTGCACCATGGGAACACGTAAGTTATTCTAGCATTGGTATATATCCATGGAGCCCAGTTTTATTTGATTGACTAAGACTTGATCTGCCAATTATTACTATATAGGAGAATCCACCATTGTATGGGTGATATTTCTTATGTAATAGGATCCAAAACCTAATAGAGATATCCAGTATGGTGATGAAGCAAGTTTGGATAACCTTGAGTGTCAACAAAGTGATCGAGGCTTGGCAGGTTTATTTCAGGTTCTCTATTAATTTATCAACTAATACCATTTCTTTTTATAATCTTGTATATACTATATTTTTAGACAGGACTATTTATTAACCATGGGTGTTGGCCAAAAAAGTTGTAATCACACTCTATTCAGGCATCTTTTTGTAAACTGGATAGACATTATGGATATAGGCATGGATAAGGGCAGGGGGCCCTATACTTATTTTTTTTTACTGGATGGGTTTGGAGGTTGGAGAAGAGATAAAAAAGGGGTTTGGGACTGAGGTTTTTGGAGTATTTTATCAAGTCTATTTTAGTTTTTTAGTTGTTTGAAATTTAGTATGTTATTTTGTTACATTAATCATTTAATGACATGGGCATTATTTATTTCCTAGATATTTTATCTTTGTCCTTTTATTCCTCTCGAGCTTCATGGTTGATTATTTATTTAATTTCTAATGATATTACAACTTTGTAATAGATGTTATAGTCTCCCAACTATATTCCTTCTACCCTTTCTAGTAATAAAAAATCTATGGTGTATGGGGAGGTTCACCTGAGGTAATATAACTACCCATCTTTGACACATGAGAGAGCACCAGGCTAAGGAAATTTTAAAGTGGAATTTGAGAAGGTTTTATTTTATATTAATTTAATATTTGGTAATGTTATAAAGGATAATAGGATATGTCGAGGCATGGTGATGAGATCACAAATGGAAGTAGCTAACCAATGTTTGATGAAAAACCCATGTTCCCAAGGATGAGATTGTTGTTCATGTTGTTCATCTGTTGTAGTTTTGATATTATTTCACCTTTAGTGATTCATTTTTCTTGTGATGTTATCATTAATTAAGACTTTACTCATGAGAATGTATGACATGATATGAGTATTCATGCATTTTGGTAGGCAATCAGGGATATGTGTTGACATACATCATTCATGCTAGGGACATAATTATTGCATGTGACATATCTGGTTAACTAATCTAAGAAAATAAATCCATTATTTTATCTATTATAAAGACATGAAATAAATTTTTATATTATTCCAATTAGTTTTTATTCTAAGTAATGTAAAATATTGAGCCAATGGTTCTCTATTGTCATTATCACCTTTTTTGGTTGACCTAGTTATGTATCATGTGTTCTAAGGAATGTGTTAACCCCTATAGAGAAAATTCCACATTATTTCCTTCGATTTGAGCATAAAGAGAGTGGTAACCAACACAATCCCAACATGGATAAGCTAGAACTTCTTATAGACCTGGGGAACCATATGAATGATCATATCTGTGAATGTTTCCTAAGGGTCATGTGATCTATAGATAGGGAGGTTATCTTCATTGTATCTTCAATGTCTAATTAGACTAAAGAGCTATAGGTGAAACATTCACCTATGTTCACTAGAGATAGAGGTCCTCATTAAGTAGAGTTATACATTGAGTCAGTGTAGATGATCTTTAATCACATCAAGGAACTCAAAAATTGGATATTGATTCTTTCTACTTATATATTACAATTACTAGAAAAGTATTGGTGGGACATTATGGAGCAATCAAGTCATCAAGAGGAGCTAACCTGGATGGACTTAAAGGAGAAATTGATAATAAACTTCTATTTAGAGATGTTGAGGGTCGAGAGGGATTCAAAGTTCATAAACCAGATGTAGGATGGAATTTCATTGATGGACTATGTTGTATGCTTCATTGAACTATAATGTTTTGATCCATATTTGGTAATAAATGCGATTTAAGGGTGAAAAATTTATTAAATGGGCTTCACTATGTGATAAGTTAGTAGGTGAATTTCATTCAACATAGAAACCTCACAAACATGATGAATCTAGATTTAATCATGGATGGGAACATAATATAGGCCCTAAGTGGTGGTTAGATAGGTTATACAATACTTTTAGGGATTAATTCTTATGGGAGAAAGAATCACCACTATGATGGTTCTGACTAGGGAAATTGAGGGTAAAACAGTTAGGGGAGGGGACAATAATATAACGATTACAACTTAGTAGAGTGATTTCAGTGTGGAAAGGATGACCATAGGTCCCTCAAGTTTCCTTACCCCTCTATGGAGTGGCATGCTTAAAAGAGGATGGATCTTCTCTAGAGGTTCTATTGAATCCCACTATATTAGAGTAGAATAAGAGAATCAGAAATTACACCAGATTCGAGGAAGGACTCAACTAATCCTCAATAGACTAGTAGATTAGGATCCATCAGAATTTTAAGACAATGTAGGGGATGTGGTACCCTAGATTTGTAGCAGTAGAATTATTTAGAGGAAGCATCACAAGGGAGTCAGACTAGATATCGGGGTAGAGGGGAGAGTCAGATGGATGTTATGCAGTCTACTCCGACTAGTCTGGATGAAGAAACTTATACCCTCATAGGTAAAATTCTTGTACCATATGCCCTTTTCTACATTTTTTTGATACAAAAGAGTCACATTGATTTTCATCTACTCAAATTTATATTGGATTGGGTTTTATTGTGGAACGATTTAATGGCGTTATGACTATTAACACACAATTAGGGTTGTGATTAGGGGTATCAGATGTTGTAAGGAATGTTCTCATGAAACTAGTGGTTATTGTTTCCATTGGGAGCTATTTTTTATAAATGTAAGGATTTTATTTTATTCAAGATATGAATTTTCAATTTATATACCAATATCATATAAAATATTATTGAAGTAGAGTTAATTTTATATCTATAGGAAGTGGAATTTTTTCGATCAGGGTAAATGTGAACTTTATGCATGTCATACTTGACCAATTTAGTGCAGATTAAATTGTATATCTGCCTATAATAAAGCCTTGTTCTGAATGATAGTGAGTTGTAGTAGAGTACTAATTCTCTAGTGGCATATCGATTCTAGGTCATCTTTCCTAAATAGTTCTTTAGATTATCACATGAATGGGATATTGAGTTTACTATTGAGTTGGTGTCGAGGGATGAACCAATTTCTATCCCTCCTTATAGGGTAAAACTAGAAGAGATTTACGAGTTGATTTTTTTAAATGTATATAATCTAAATAATTCATATAACCCAGTACCTCAGCATGGGGTTCACCCATGTTTTTCACTAAGAAGGTTGATATAAATTCGTTCTTATATTTGGAATATTGAATATTGCCCATAATGACAGTCAGGAACTAAATACCCCTTCCACACATTAATAATATACTTGACCATCTGAGAGGCTCCCAGAAACTTGTCAATATTTATTTGAGATCAAGTTACCATTAGTTGAAGGTGAGACCATCTAACATACCAATGACTTCTTTTAGGGGAAGTTATGTCTTCTACGACTTTATAGTGATGTTGTTTGGTTTAAAAAACACACATGTCATGATCATGGACTTAATGAATATGATTTTCCATCCATTTTGGATTAGTTTTGGTGGGCTTAATTGATGACATCGTAGTGTACTCCAAGACAACATATAATCATTCCCTGCATCTTAATATTGTCCTGAGTATACTTAGATATCATCGACTATATGCCAAGCTTTCCAAATGTCACTTATGGATTGAAAAAATGAACTTATTAGGTCAAATTAACTCAACATATGGAGTGTTAGTGGACCAAATAAGGTTTTAACCACATTATATTAAGAACAACCCAAGAATGTATTCAAGATATGAATTTTTTCATGTTTTTCAATCTATTATAGACATTTTATCCAAATATTCTCTTATATGAAAACAACAATTTTAGAGATGAATAAGAAACGGGTGAAGATTCTTTGGATAAATTCTTATGATATGGATTTATAGGTGCTAAAGAGAAGTTTTACCTCATCACTAATCATTACTTTACTTGATCTGGGTAAGGATTATACTGTGCACCGTGAAAAATCTAGAGTGAAACTCAGAGCAATTTTGATGCATGAGAATTGAGTAGTTTCTTATATATCAATATAGTTGAGGCCACAAGAGAGTAATTCTTTTACACATGATATAGAGTTATCTATTTTGGTGCATTCTATGTGATGATAGAAGTAATATATTTTAGGTGAGAGGTTTATAGTGTGCATGGATCACAAGATTGTAAAGAATATATTTTCTTAGTCATACATGATCCTTTGGTAAAGAAAGCGGGTTGAGTATCTTCATTACGTTAATTTCAAGCTGGAATATACTCTAGGAAAGGGTAACATTGATTTTGATTCCTTGAGACTAAATATGTAGGAATTGGTTGTAGGCAAGTCCTGTGATGAGTTGCAGGTGATAGCACTCCCTGAAGACATGCATCTAGATGTTTAGGAGTCCCATGGGTGAGTGACTTTGATTTCATCATCTATGTTTCCCATGGTTCTATAATAGATTATGGGAGAGGAGTCATCTGATCCATAGGGATTACCTCTATGGAAAATATTATATGGTGGGGATATACCATCAGGATGGTCTCATGTAAGTGAAAATATTATTCTTATACATAGCTATGTACGGGTTCTTATGGGCTTACATAAAGAGATAATAGGAGAGTTTCATGCTTTTAAATGGATGGTACAAATATGTATAACAAATATTTATTGTGATATCTATATAAAATACTAGTGGCTATAAATTAATACGGAGAGATCGGGCTTCATGGTAGGATATTATACCTATCTGTAGGTGACGGTCAAGCAACAAATATTTTTTGGGCTATTACAACCTCTTTCCATTCTATAATAGATGTTAAATGATTTCAATATGGATTTTTTGATATGATTACCCTTGAAAAATTGGAAGAATTATATAGCATGGGTGATCATGGGTCGACTTATGAAGGAATCCCACTTCTTGCTTATTAGAGAGACCATCACTTTCGTTGATCAGGGTAGTCTGTAAATGCGATCAATAGTTAAAATTCATAGTGTTCCAAGGAGCATTTTTCTGAATTAGATCATTAGTTCTCATATTGTTTTTGGAAAGGTTGTCATAAGTTATTGGGATCATAAACTCTCCTATGTATAAACTATCATCCTCATAATGAATAATAATATGGATATATGAATCAAATCCAAGAGGATATGTTGTGATCGCATGTTTTGGATTTCTTTGGTTCTTGGGAGAAACATATAGCATTCATAGATTTCAATTATAATAACAGCTTCCATGAATCAATTCAAATGAAACCTTTCAAGGCATTATATGGAAGTTTGTTACATTCACCTCTTTGTTGGTTGGAGGTAGTTGAGTTGGTACTTTCTATACTTATCCTCATATATAAGATGTATGAGAAGGTCCATTTGATGAGGCTTTGGTTTGTGACTATAATAATCTAGAAGAAATCACATGATAAACATAGGAGATAACCTACTTTGAGTCCAATCAACATGTTTTCCTTTTGGTGTCTCCTAGGATGGGGAAAAGGTGTATCTGGAAGAAAGGGAAGCTGGCACCCAGGTTTTCCCTATTGTTTAAGATAGTGGAGAGGGTCAATATAGTGGTGGGTCATTGTCCCTCTCACAGAACTATAATTCCATGATTTTTGTGTCTCATGTGTCACAACTTTGGAGATATCATCTCAATCCTTTTCATGTGATAGATGTTGATGGTTTCGAGCTATATGCTGACAAATCCATTGAGGAAAATCTGATTTGTATCATGGATCAGTGTGAAAATAATCTCTATGGTGGGCATGCCTCTAGGTGAGTTCAGAGGTAGTATGGGAATGTGAAAGATGAGACATGGGAGATGGGATCTGATATGTAGACATAGTAGCTAGACTTTTTTACTAATACCCACCGTAATGGTTTTTAGAAAAACTCAAGGAAAATTTGTTATATAGTGGGGAGGTTATAAGATCCCACTTTGTCTAGGTAAATCCCCTTTTATGATTTGGTTAAACCTTATTATGTCCAAATATTTTTGGTTTGGCCATGGTAATCATGTATTTGCGTAGGTTGGGTAAGTTGTAGGAGATAAAATATGAGATGTTTAAATCTAGAAAATTAATTTAGTCATGTTATGAATTTTCAATTCATGATGTTAATTATTCTGGGAAGATCCCATGAAATGCATACAAGGTGTGAATGGTTCTAGGAAGACACCATGAACCTCATTCGTGGCCTGAATGGTTCTGTGAATCTTTTGAAATGCAATCCTATGATGGGAATTATTTTCATGAGATGAAATGATTTTTCTAGTCATTAAAATAGAAGGTGGTGAATTTTTTATCATAACTGGACAACCAAGGGTTTCACAAAATGAGTCTCTTATTAATGTCATTAATGTGGCACACATGGTGATGATTTTTAACCTCTAGTGTTGTGCATTTTTGATATCATTAATCCCTTATCTCATTATGCATCCCTTCAAATGGTGATATCTGGAATCCCATTCAATGAAGAATCAATACCCATTAGATCATGGCGTTTCAGGCCAAGATATTGAAGGTAATCCCTTAGGTTCTTCATATCCCCATCTTTTTTAATTGGTATTCTTATGGGTAACCCTATTTTTTTATGATCAAGCTGTGTTGATAGAATTATTGGTATTTATTGAATGGATGGAATGAGGAACCCAACTATACCTTGTACATTGAGGAATTTCTACATCTACCTTGATTTTGAGGTGGGTGGTCTTAAACAAATCCCTCATGCCTATTTTATTTCTCTAGTATTTGTAACAAGATATATCACACCAATATAAAATCTTGTGGACTTTTCAGTCCAGACAGAAAGGGATAAAAAATTAAGATATTGAGGAGAAGTTTGAATCCGGTCTCGAATGGCCTGACGTGGTACATTATGATCTGATTTCTTCATAGGATAAGCATGAAAGGCATATTGAAGATGGGAAACATGTTCATGTTCTAATGTAACCACTAAGTAAAAAAGTGTTTGAATGTTTTATCAAAACAAATCACGATGAAGTACAAATTAGAAACAACAGATGAGTATTTTTATTTTTTTGATGTAGAACCCATATAACCAGAAGTGATTAATGTTGGAACTACTTTGGAAAATGTAATGGAGGTTGTTAGAGTTTCTATGAGAAAACAATGTATTTCCTCTGAAGATACTCAGATTGGCTGTGAGCATTGTTTTTCGGCCAGTGGTAGAAAGAGTCAAACTAGTCTAGTGACAACTGCAGCAACCAATGTGGAGGATTCTTACACAATGGTTCAAAGATTCCTAAAAGAGAAAAAGGCCGACCAAGAAAGGTCGGGGCCTCTTCCTCAGGCAAAAATGGTTCTGGATGGGAATTCATTGGTTACTGCAAAGGATTCAGAAGGCTACTATAAGGGATACTTCTCACAAGAATTTTCAAAGTAGTGTGGATTACCTATTGGATTATTTTTCAACATACACAACCACTGTAATAATTTTATAAACATGGAATAATATTCCCTATGATCTAATTCTTGTCCTAGGAGGTCATTGTTTTCTAGTAAGTTTCACACTCTATTTGTGATAGATCTATTTTATATTGCTGATATGGTAGGTCTTTTCCAGTGGTTTTTGAGTTTTACTTATTCAATGAGGATGTGGATCCTTGAATAATTGTTGGAAATAACTGGATACAAGTTATTTCACTTTGATGAAGTTGATGAATTTGAATATATTATAATGTGAAAAAAACAAGTCCAACGGGAATTTTCAAATACGCTGAAGAAAAAATTGGAAAGGAAACAAACATGCCAAATTATTGTTGTTCTTGAGGATGCCATTGAGAATTCAAGATTTGTGAATTATAGCACTAGGACACATTATTCTTTATCTAGTTTGACTCCTGAATTCATAGATTCCAATTTCAATGAAGTAGTGTTGTGCAACAATTGTTAGAAAAAAGGGTCAAGTGTTGCGTTTGTATTTAGTTCTGGTAGGGAAAATGTTTGTTGCTTTAAGGGAACAATTTATAGTTCATACACTTCTGGGATATCCCAATAGGATGTTACTACTTTCATGTTATGCTTTGGCTAAATTAGAACTGATACTCATATTTCTGAATCCATCTTCTTATGAATGAAAAATTATGATCGTTATAAATGCATCAAAGGATGGCATTACTATTAAATAAATTGGTTTTGTTGTTTATTTTCAAAAGGAAAGAGATACAACCAATGAATTTTTTAATATTGCTCCTTATATGTTACCAACATGGGGTACATATTGGTTTTATAAATCAACATATAAGGTTCTCCAAATTTCATACCCACTATAGGCAAAAAAATTTCTACTGACAAAGAGATTGAGGTTGGTTTGATGAATTACGAAACAAGGGGAGCCGATATTGTTAGAGTACACACAATTAGTGTGAGTGTTCATGTTGACGAATTCTTGTGGGAGAAAGTATATTTTTTTTGTGACTCAGTTGAAACATTGATTTCTGGAATCCATGGGGGAAAAAGGAAAGCCAGATGCATTCTGGTTTTTTCTTTTACCATGGAAAGGATTATCTCCACTGGCTTCTTGGAGTACAAAAATTTTGAAGCCTACTGAAAGGGAGTCAATCACTTACTTGGAGCTGGCTTGGGAGAGTTTATATTTTGTTCTACTTACTGGATGTTTGATTTAGTTTACATCCATATGGTTTATAATAATTCAGTAAGTTCTGCAAATGAAATCAGATTTTTTATGGTTGTTCCTGCTTCCGAACAAGCATGACGAGACTCACCGGTGTCTGTTTTTATGATTAAAGCTTCCAGAATTTGGTCTGAAGAGAAAAATATTGGTTCTCACCCTATGTTGTTTGTAGGAGAGGAGCTGTTTTAATTTATTATTTGGGGGAAGGGAGCTCCATTATTTGAATCGGGCCTTTCAACTGTTAGGTTAATTTGTGATGGGATACTAAAAAGAGTCCAACAAATTAAGGTGAATTAGTCGTAGAAGACTTATTCTATACGTAAATTCCTAAAAAAGTTTCATTAAATCATAGGCCACCACCAAATCCACCTCTAGGGGTTGTTATAGTGCTTGATAAGATTTTTTTATTCCAGCACTTAAGCAGCTAGTCAGAGCTATTGGATGTCCACCTTGAGGGAAATGTGGGTTTTTACTTTGGAGGTGATGTTAGTAATATGATGGGGCCAATTTTTTATGGGGATGGTTGGGACGTGTATGCTTATTAGTGAATAATTAGGGGCAGTGTTTTCTTTCTCCTTGCATTTCTTTTTGGGATGGCTATAGTAGTTAGGGAGTTGTTGGTTGGGTTGTTAGCATTTTTTTAGATATTAAATAGGGGATAAAATAGTGGGAAGGGGGGTATGGATTAATTTCATTGGTTTATTTGGTTCATGATGGGAGGTAGGGTCCTTGGGAGGTCATGACCTTGTCTCTTGGAGGAATGGTCTTCTTCCTTGAGATTATTCCTCTCCCTCCTATATCACTATTTCTTCTCTTCCTATAAATATAAATTGAGCCATTGTTGTTTGTTCAATCCTTTTCGACCTATTTTCAACTACTCTAAATACCATTTGGTTTTCTACATAAGAGGTTCACACTTCTCAAAGGTTTATTGAATTAAAATATAAAGCTGAGGGGGGTTCATCTCTTCCTAGTGGCTTAGAAAATTATTTCTCTATGTTAGAAGGTCTAGAGGAATGAGGTCAGTCTACCTCCATTTCCAAGGGTCATAGTAGGGAGAAACCCCACCCAGAAAGTGTTCAAGAGGAGTTAAGCATGTCAACTTAGGCCTCCACTCACTCATATTATAGTAGCTTTCCCATTTACCATTCAAGAAGATAATACCAGGCCATGAAGGCCACTCCAAACCTATCCTAATGATGCCTATTATAATATTAAATTTTATGTGAATCTGATACCCAACTATGTGTGAAATCCCGGTCAATAGAATTAAAAGGATAAAGGTATCTCTTTTGGGGATCCTTCATCCCAAACATAATCCTGAACTTATCAAAGGCATCCCTTTAAAAATAATTTTGAAATTATTTCTTAAGTATGAAATTACTTCCAACTGACAGCCACTGTAGCACTTTTGACAAAGGTGGCTGCTATTCACTGTAGTGACGCGGAATTTCTGTTTGGAACAGTGGATCATCTTTTCCATATGTAGCCCATTTCGGGCTAGGGTTTCAGATCGGAAAAACTCTGTAATTTATGTTTCTGATTATAGTGAGAATTCTGCCTCTCTGTGGACATAGGAATTATTCCCAAACCACGTAAATCGTTGCGTTCTTGTTACTTTATTTTCTTCTGCATTTTCTTTCATTTCTCATTTCTGTCATTGCGACTCCTGACGATTCCTCAACAACCAATTGTAATAAGAACTTTTGGATTTTCTATGGCACCAACTCAAAGACAAATTTGATAAATTTTACTTCCCTAGCAGGTTTATCTAAAAATAAATGAAAATTTATATTTATTTTTGTCAATTATCTGGGCCAAATGTGACATTGGTGAAATATTTGAGCTTTGGAAGGATATTTTGATGTTTCTTGTAGGTCCCTTACCTTGGATCATTGGAAAATATTTCAACACCAACCTTTAATAAATGGATAAAAGAGTTGGTTTGTCATCTCAAAGGTGATTATGGAAGACTTTCAACAAAGTTTTATTAGACAATCAATTACTGGATATTAGGACTTCAGGTGATAGCTTTACTTGGTCAAATATTATAAAAGGTATGAAGGGGACATAGGTAAGACTAGATAGATTCCTTTTTAATTTCCATGGGTGGATTTAATTTCCAAATATGAAAATTTAGAATCTATCCCTAGGGTTTTATCAAATATTTCACCAATGATTTTGACCATTAGAGGTTCAACTACCACGAACATGCCCTTTCACTTTTATAGGCACTGGAGTATGTAAGCTATATTTTTTATGTTGTCAGCGACTCATGGAAAAGGCCTTGGTTCACATAGCCCTATAGAATATTTCAAAAGTAACTCAAGCATCTTAAATTTGATCTTAATAAGTGGGAATTGGACCTAGTAGCTGATAATGTTTCTTATGTATACCTATCAAATGAAATCAAAGATATCGATTTATCCCTCCAAACTAGATGGGTAACAATCTTTTCAATCAACTTATTGAGAAACACATGATCCTATTGGAGAGTTGAATATGAGAATAATGAATGGTGAGGGAGAATTCAAGGGCTCTGTGGCTCAAACATGGTGATGAGAATATATTTTAATTTTATTCTTGTCTTAAAGTGTGAAATATATTGGTAAATTAATCCTCCAACTCAAGGAAGGTGTTTTTACAAATGACGTGTAGATCCTTGGACCCAAGGAAATAGAATATTAATCCATTTTTCTAATATTTTCAGAGAGTAGGGATGCTATCAATGATAGGCCTCCAATTGTTTACATGGATCTCCTAAACCTCAATGAAATTTCCACTATTTTGAATTCCCAAAACAATGAGATCCTAAAATCTATTATAGAAAGAGATTGATAATATCAGTATAGTTAAACGATTCAATGGTGAATGTTCTCCAAGACCAGAAGGATATCCAAAATCTTTCTATACTATAGAATGGGAGGTAACTAAATAGAATGTGATTTATGCCACATGAGACTTCTTCATAAGGGGATCCCATCCCAGAACAACCTAACCATCTTAGTGCTCGTTCCCAAGACCAATCACCTTGATTAATTTCAATAATTATGTTCTATTAGCATGTCAAAATTCTCCTTCAAGATCCCCAGTAAAATTCTCAATGACAGTTTTTCATTGATTCTCCCTCAGATGGTCATCATAGAACAATATGGATTCTTCACGGTTACAAGTATCAAGGGTGCCATAGATCTTAAACTAAAACTACTTGTCTTTTTCCTTGATGAGAAAATTCCTTAGATTCCTTAAATCCAATCAGGGATTGAGATAGGTAGATCCACTTTCTCCTCGCCTGTATGCATCATATCAATATTCTATTAGCAGATTGCTTATCCCAGCATTAAGAGAAGGTTCAATGGGCCCCAACATAAAAAGGGCACCCTTGGATTTTCTCGTCACCTCTTCGTGGATTGTATGAGGGTGCTCCTGAACTGCAAGAATAAATATCTTAATATTTTTAAAATCATGCTAGAAAATCACTAATCATTGAGCGGTCAGAAAGCTAACATGGATGAAAGCAGTTTATATGATATGAATTCACTGTAAATTATCTAAGAGAACCCAAATGATGGAAATATGGGAAGGTTTTAAAATAAATGAATTTAAAATCACTTATCTTGGAGCGCCTTTGTCAAATGGGTGGATATGTATCAAGAATTTTGACTCCTTTGTTAGAAAAATCATTGGGAATGTCAAGAATTAGAAGAGTAATTTTTTGTCCATTATGGGAAGAATTAACCTTTTCCAGTGTGTTCTCTTAACAATGCCCAAACACATTGTCAGGGAATAATGACCCTAAGGTAGTGATCAAATATATAAAAAACTTGTTTGTCAATTTCTTTTGGGATTATCAAGTAGAAAAGATATATAACTGGACTAGTTAGAAATTAATCAAAAGTCCTTTCAAATTAGGTAGAATAAATATGTATATCTTGGAGGAAACAATTCAATGTCTTTAATAAAAGTTGTGCTGGGATTATTTAGAAGGTCATTCGCTCTGAGCTTGCTATTCTGAGATAAAATATAGTGACATGGGGGATGTTCTCAGTAAGTGTTTTCCAAAAACTTATCTTGAATTTCTAGTTCTGATAAATATAGTTCTTAATGATGATCGGTGTAGGGCCCTTAATTAAGTCTGACTCTTAAATTAGGATAACCTACTTTTTTTCATAGAAACTGCCTCAGGTTCCATAAAGGCTAGTGGCATGAGGCAACTTACACAATTTTTTATGGAAATTCAGGTCGGTGAAATTTAAAAGATGTTTTCATTTCTATTTTAGAGGAGATTTGCAACAGGGCAATTCCAACTAACAAGGAAATTCAATGTTAAGGGATTATGATGGAGTTCAAGTGTTACTGTTGTAGTGAGACTGGGATGAATCCACATCTCACCTATTTTTATATGGGGAGTGGGAATCGATGATATGGAATATGCTTGTAAACATCATGGATTTCCATCTCAACATCAGTTCCTTCAATCACTCTCTTAGGTTATCTCCATAACACCAACGTGTACTCTTTTGAGGGTTGTTTATGAAAAATCACTATCATGGAAGGGTGTTAGATCATCTAGGAATCTCATAATATTGGGGCCACTTCCAATGTGGGGTGGATTTTTCAACAGGAAGAGTCCTCTGCCGGCAAAGAGAAGGAGTATCCTTTGGTGGGCAGTCAAAGTGGGTGAGCAGCTGGCAGGGAGGACAAGGGTAGATGAGTTACCCTCTAACAACTGGAGAAAGATGATTTTCTTTCTCTATTTAAACGGGATTGAATCCCTTTGTTTGAGAGAGATTTGGTGTATTTGTGATTCTATGTGTATTTGTGATCCTCCGAAGAGAAATGGAGAGAAGTGAAATAGAGAAGCAACCCCTTTCTCCCATGGATGTAGGCAAATCGCCGAACCATGTAAAAAATCCATGTGTTGCTCCATTTTTTTCTGTTTAGGGTGTTTGAGGTACCACACACCTCCGTTGTGCCCCAAAAAGTGGTATCAAAGGCATGTCGGAGCGAACAGAGTTAAACCGGCTAGGCAAGGATTATTTTTCCAGTGGTCAGAAAATTGAAAGTGGTTAGAAATTTTTCTGATGGCATATTTGTGAAGAGGACGGCGAGACGATTCCAACGACGCAAGCGGTGATGAAAATGGAGTTGAAACGAGACCGATATGTTCGGTCAAAGTTTGGTAAAACCCACGGGTGAACAGTACCCCATGCCTGAGAATCCGACACTATTCACGCCACCGGTAACAATTCCGGTGAGATTCCGGCGGGAATTCTGACATTCCACATCAGTGACACATCAGTGCCATGTCAGCGGGTGATCTGGACCATTGAACGTGTTTTGACAATATCTCCATCAATTGGTGTCCGATTTCGGTGATCCAGGAGTCGATTTCGACTATTTACACTGTTCCGGACACATCCCTATGGTTAGTTATTAAAAATTTGCACTTCATTAGGTGGTGACTAAGAGGTGCGACATCGACGGTGGTGATCACGTTTTGCAACGACGACGATGGTTGGCATTGGAGCACTAACAAGATTTGAGATCAATAAGTTTTTTGGTCGAAACCATTTCGCCTTTTGACAAAGCATGGTGAAAGATCTTTTTGTGTGGCAGGGCATGATTATACCGTTCATCGGGGAAAAGCCCGAAACAACTATTGTCGATGAATGGGAAGAGCTCGAGATGTAGGTTGTCAGCACAATTCTACTATGTCTCGAGAATGAGGTAAAGTACTCGGTGTTGGACATGAATTCACCGAAGGTGATCTGGAATAAGTTGGAGCAGTGTTATATGGAGAAATCTCTCACCAAAAAATTTTTCTTAAAGAAGAAACTGTTCCAGTTGCGCATGGACGGGGGAACGATTTTTTTGGATCACACCAACAAATTCAACAAGATCCTGACACAGTTATTGGGGATTGGTGTGAAGGTTGGAGAGGAAGATAAAGCACTTTTTCTTTTGTCATCCCTACTAAGCTCATTTGATGGGCTTTTGACTGCATTGCTTGTGGGGAAGGAGACATTGAAGTTGGGCGAGGTGATGGAATCACTTCAAGATTCAGAGGCATTCCAAAGACCCGCGATGCATTCAGGCGAGAAAATCATGGAGATACGAGATGATCAACATGGGAGGAGTCGACATCAATAATTAGGAGGTAAAGAATGGTGGCCAAAATCCAGAGGACATGATCCGAGTGAAATCACATGTTTCTTGTGCGAGAAGAAAGGTCACTATAAAAGTGATTGTGGAGAGCGCAAACGGTACATTTCTGGAAAGAAGAATGTTGAAGAGGAGGATGTGAAAATCACAGGTTTATCGGCAGATGATGAAATCTATGTGACAATGGGAAGAATTCACTCATATGAGTGATTTCAATGGGGATAAGTGCAACGTCATTACTATAAAAGATTCGGGCACATGAAGCGGGAATGTTGTTTTCTAACGAGGAAGAACGAGCGGGATCAAAATCCAAAGGAAGACGGATGGGTTCTTGATTCGGGGAGCTCGACACACATATGTACAATGAGAGGTACATTTTATAATTTTTAGTAGGTGTGAGACTTGGTGAGACTTGGTGATGAGTCAAAATGCGGGGTTCGAGGAGTCGGGATAGTGAAATTGAAGACACCCGATGGAGGGGTCCGTAAACTGGATGATGTGAAATTCATTCTGAGGATGAGGTGGAACTTGATATCATTAAGTAGGATCGATGAAAAAGGGTTTAATATTTCTATTGTAGGTGGAGTATTCGAAGTCTCACGTGGGGATACAGCAATGTTTACTGGGAAGAAGTCCCAAGGGCTGTATCATTTGATGGGGACTCTAGTCAGCCCGAGATCGAGTGAAGATGGTGGAAGTGCTGTCACGACCTGACCCTACCCAGGCTCGTGCCGCAACTACCCCAAGACCGCCTCCATAGGCCAGAGACTGGCGACAGGTGCCGAAGGCTAAACAAATCGGGGAGGCCTTTTCATGAGTACCTGTACACACAGACGCAACACACTCAATGCAAAAGTGTAGAGTAAAAAGAAAAGACAAGCAGAGTTAAGTGAAAATGCTATATATAAACCACCAAAAGTGCATCAAACTCTAAATAGTACAAAGAAAGTGTTGAAAGTAAACTGGAATGAAAAGGGAAAAAACACACGCCCAACCAGAAAAGTGCCACAACCCGGAAACAGGTAAACAAAAGAAAAATAGCTGGAAGGGTCCCCCAACTGGAACCCGACTCCGACCACCGCAAGTCGTCCAAGCTCCCAAACTCCTAAGCTCCGCTAAAGTCATGACCAACATTTCCATCATCTTCAAGGGCACACCATGTGTGGGAAAATCCCAAGCAGGGGTGAGTATAAAAATACTCAGTAGGATACCCTGAAGGATCGAGGGAGAAACAAAGGAGGTACCGAAGGGCGATCAGTAGAGGGAACATGGAAAAGAAAAAGAGTACAACATAGAGTGTAGTAAAGAGTCCAACTCAAACCAACAAGAGGAAATAATGTAGACTCGTCCAGACACAAGGAATTGGAAGTGGTGAGAGGATGAACTTCCTGTTGAGTCTTCGCTACCTATAGTAGGAGAGTAGACTCGTCCAACCACAAGAATCTAGACATGGAAAGCACATGGAATACCTCACGCATCTATGCCTCTCCTCGAAGGAGAGTAAAAAAACCCAAGAAGTGGGTACTGGAACAAGGTATATACATATCAGTATGCTCAATCAAGAAGCCCGAACAAGGTCGTAAGGGGATCTCCATCCCGTAGCTCAACCCAAGAAAGTGAGTCACTAATAGGCCCAGAAGTAAACACCATCAATACCCAGCATACCACACGTATGCCCTGAATTACTAGTCAAGGTGCTCAAATCACCGCACCTTGATACTATCCGCTATGGGCGACACTGAATCACCGTCACGGTTTTAGGTCATGTCAAAAGGACGCGTCTCGGTGGGGAGAGATACCCTCATACTTTAGAGTTCCGGGTTAAGTCAAACCACACCCCATCACCGTCACATAGTCGAAAGGTCTCCTCAAAGTCAAAGCTGTCACATCACTAACGCCTGTTCTGATATTGTTTCGCTGTTAAGCAAAACACTCTTATTTCTCTTTCCTTTTGCACAAAGTAAATAGAATGTAAAGAATGTAGAGGACATAACAATTTTACTTGGTTCAACGCAAAGGGTTATGTCCAAGGAGCATATGCCGACAAGTTTTCGGTCGTACCAAATTCTACTAAACTTCACTAGCTGTGGATTACAAGATTTGGGCTAGATCACTTCTTTGCCCAGGCTCACTACCTTTACAAATTTTAGGGTCAGATCACTGCTTTCCCAAGGGTCACTCCCTGTTTCTCTCCGGCTCACTGCCGGTGGAGAGGATCACCATCTTCCTCTTCCTTTGCTCACTGCTCTGGAAAGGATCCACTCACAGTTTATAGACCTGTAGGTCTCTTCATTTGCATGATGGAATGCATCTTCCTCTGTAAGTTGATGCTCTGTTGAAGCCCAATTTTCACCCGTAGATGAATCTCCCTTTGCACCAAAGGTATCGGGAAAACTTCCAGCTTCCACGCAGCCTAAAAATCACTGCTGGAAATAAACCTTACTTGGCGTGCAAGTCAATCTTGGCACGCAAGTATTGGTTCACAAGTCAAAACGGTCGTGCAAGTCCACCTCAGACACTTGCATGACACAATATTCCCCAACTCCAAACTTGTGCAACTCTCTTCCTTTTACGCCCAAACCAATATTGGTGTGCAATTTCCAACTAGCACACAACTTCTCACACTGGCACACAACTTGAACCACCAGCGCACAACTTCACTTGCGCGACCCACACACCACTTGCACGACCACCACACATGTGCGACAGGAGATCTGATTTCTCAAATTGTTGATCTCCAGTTATGAATGAAGAGGGGTGGTCCAGTATTTATAGGTAAATTGACCACCCTGCACGACAGCGCGCGACTCTCCCTTCGACGCGCAAGTCTCGGTGTGCAGGTCTCTTCTCCTGCAAGTAACTTGCGTAACCCACAACCAAACTTGCGAGAACCTATTTCCTTTGCCATATTTTGATCTTAAGATCTTGGAAAACCATAGGCATGCATGTTCTCCAACTTCCAAGGCATCAGCGCGCAAGTATCTTTCACGGCGCGCAAGTCACCTGTGCGACCTCACCAAAACTTGCGTGACCCTTATCGCTTTTCCATATTTTGATGATCTGATCTTGAAAAACATATGGCATGCATGTTTCCAAGCCTTTAAGTACACAATGCGCAAGTACCTTTTCCAAAAACCACTTTTCTTCATTTGTCAATTTTCAGGCCCAAAAATTTGGCAAACACTGGAAAACTGTGCCACCTTGTATCTATTCTTTTATACCACCTCCAGATCATCCATTCCTTTTTTCTATGTTCTTGAATAAAAAATGGATCGTTGGAATCAGCTCTTAAACTCGACATTCCATCATGATATCCACTTTGTCAACAAATTTGTATGGCATGGTTTTCATTGTCAACAATCACAACACAGATGATCACTTTGTCAACAAACACAATCACCTCAAAAATACTTCAATGATGCCTTGAGGGATTTTTTTCCCAACAAGGTTCTCATTGATTCAATATAGGATTTTATTCTTGGTAGAGTTCCACCTTGGGTGGTTTGTGAAAATATACGTATGCTTATCCCTAAAGTGAAGGATCTATCCTCTTTCAGTCACTTTCAACCAATTAGTATTTTCAATGTATCTTATTGTCTTTTGGATAGTATTATTAATAGAAGGAAATCAAAATATATTCATGATTGATTGTCTGTAGAGAAACATGGTTTTATTATGGGAAAATCACCACTAGAAGCTATTGGTATTGCTCAAGAAATGGTTTTAGATATCAACGAGAAGGCTCATGGTTCAATCATAGTCATCAAAATTGACATGGATAAAGAATATGATAGGATGGGATGGAGATATATTCTCAGAGTTATGAATGACATGGGAGTTTCTAATTGGTTCTGCATTTTTTTTCTAGGTGTTTTAGTTCCCCTTGGTTCTCGGTGTCTTTAATGGGTAAGTGGAGTGGCTTATTTATATTAGTGAGGAAGGCATTCCCCTATCTTCTATTATTTTCATCATGGAACAAGACCCTCTTAGTAGAATCCTAGAGAAGAATATATATAATGGAAATATTAAACCTTTAAATTGCAAGAATTAGTTTAGTGGTGTCTCTCACCTTCTCAACGTAGATGAATGGATCTTATTCCTAAATGGGGAAAGAATATGCGGTCTTAAAGTAGTGTTGGATGAGTATAATCGATGGGGTGGTAAAAAATAAATTGTCATAAAAGTAGTCTCTACGTGGAGTGTACATGCTCGGAAGGACGTATTAAAAGAATGGAGGAAGTGCTGGGCTTTCTAAGTAGGTGATTTCCCTATATATAAGTGCTCCTATTTCACTCAGAAGGTTGCGTATCTGCCATTTTGAGGGGGTAGTTAATAAAATCATCACCCAGATCAACTAGAAAAACTATTTTCTCTCCTTTAGAGGTTGAATGACTCTAGTAAACTTTGTTCTCGCATCTATCACTATGAAAATTTTATCTATCCTCAGAGTTCCAAAAGTGGCGATAAGAAATATTGAGAAGATCATGACATCTTTTCTATAGTACTCTCAGGGAGAGGGGATGTATCATTGGAATTTGTGGAAGAGGATGTAGAGACCAGTGTAGGATTGGGTTATTAATCTATGTAGTGTGTAGGTTTCTAAGAAAAGTCTACAGGCTAAATTGGTATGAGAGGTTATGGAAGGTCACTAACTATCAAGTAATTTCATTACGAGTATGGGTCGATGATTGAGAATATGAAGGGAAATGTTTCTTGGATGTGGTAGTCACTTCATGAGAACATTCCCATCATCAACCAACATTTCTGGTGGATTGTGGAAAACGACAATATTAGTTTTTGGTTCAGAAACTAGGTAGGTACACCGCTCCACTTCCTAGGCTGTCCAACGCCAAACATTTATTTCATACAGGCAAGCCAATTTCATTCGTTTATTCAGGACATACTTCATCAATTACAATGAAATATTTTTAATAGTATTGAAATTTCATCTGAAATAGAATGATTTATTTCCATAGAAGTGATAGCGGGGGACTTGTCATCGAGGGTGTACAAGTATGTTATTTTGAAAATTTATGGGAATACTAGTGGTGTGGATTTTTACTAGTGTAAAGAGATCCAGGTAAAATATAAATTTCTGATTTGGTGAATTTATAATAAGTTAATTCCCACGAATGAAGCGATTTGTATAAAGGGAGTTTTACTTGCCTTATGGTGTTGGTGTTGTCGAAATTCCAGGGTGGATTCGATGGTACATTTATTCTTTGCTAGTTAATGGGATTCTATGGTTTTGAGGTATCTAGGTGATATTGTTGGTCTTGACTTTTATTAGACCTCTGGTTTTGGATTAAAAATGAATGGTATGCATGGTGATACCTTCAATGAGCAAGTACACAAAGTGAGGGATATGCTGATGGCTATGTGATGCTGGACTATTTGGAATGTTATAAATATGGCACACATCTAAGACAATAATTTTTTTTATTTGGTGATCCAGGTTTGATCTAGGTGTCTAGCGGTAGAGTTAGGTTAGATCATTAAGAAGTGGAACAATAGTAGTATCTTGAAAATGCTCCTTGCTTACAAGGGAAATCTCCATTCGACTTAGGAAGTATAGTGTTTTCCATGAGTAGGGAGATGGATCTGTTGGAATCCCCCTAATAATGGTCTCAATCTCAATATGGATGGGTCATGTTTTCTTGTTTTGATTCATGGAGGGGGTGTTGTTGAGATCACACCGAATTGGTTCCCACTGTTTTCTCCAGCATCTATAGTCAAGGTAATACTATCACCGTAGTGGCTAGAGAACTTTTTAATGGGTTGGAGGAATGCCTTCATCATAATTTTCCAATTTCCATCATCGATATTCACTCTAAAATCGTTCAAAATGCTATCTGGGGAAATGTGTACACTCCCTGGTCTATTTCATATATTATTTAGAAGTGCATTAGTCATTTTCCTAATCGAGTCATATTTCTCCAAACACGGAGGGTGGGTAACAAAGTTTCTGATTTTTTAGCTGCTAAGGGTACCCAGTACGAGCCTTATATTGTTTTCACTGGCATTGGAATCCTTCCCCCAGAATATATGGATCTTGTTTAGGTGGACACTCTTATTTTTCATTATTTTAGGCCTCCTTAACCAGACTTATTTTTTACACCTTACTGGATTTGTGTTTGGTTTTTCTGACTTGATTTTCATTGATTTAATAAAAGAAATATGATTGTTGTTGTTGACAACTGAGATAAGAGAAAACCCATTACAAACACAGTGTAAATAGCCTAAAAATTCACAACCCAAAGGACGTTACGAACCTGGTTGTCCAGTGGGGAAACAACATCAAGATAAATATAAAATGTCTTGTTTCCTCCCCTGCAATAAAATATAACAGTGTAGTCCTCAATGATGATGTGTCACCCCCATTCTAAGAAATTGTGCAATGTTGGACCGACACAACATGAAAGAGAACCCCTCCCACCCACACAATCTTGTAGAGGGAGGACTAGATGATAAGTTCCATCACACCTATCCATTAAACAATCCACCCACATGACAATGAATGTGAGGAAATCATTACAGTCATCCTGATGCAATAAAAATCCAGATAGAAAAAATTGTGCTGATTCAAAATCCAGGAAACCATCCATCCAATAGAAGGGGAAAGACTACTGAATAATAGGTTTCAACATCATAACCCTCTTTTGAGGCCACATACCTAGTAATTTCTTCAAGAATTTGCATCACTATCCAAATTCAATGAGATAAATCTAATGATCACAAGATATCTGCAACCCAAACAAACAAACAGATCCATGAATCAGATCTGATTCTAACTAAACATCGTCTAAAACCTTTGAATCATAACATCACCCGTAGAGAAACACTTTATAACCCAACACCCACCTTCATCCAGAAGATCATCGGTGACCCGGTTCAGCAATGATCCTGCATAAACAATCCCACAGTTGTCCATCAGGATTTCCACAACAAACCCCACCACAATCGTCTCCCTGAAACCGTGCACCTTCAGACAAACAACAATTGCCACCCAAAGGTATCGAAGCCACAGCCTCGGTCATGCTCCACCATCCAGGAATCATTGAGCAAAGAACTTCGAGCCACAACCAATTGAACATGTGGAGTATCTCGCAAACCTCTATTCAGATAGAGGAATCCCAGATCCAAACCAAATCGGGAGATGAATGAAGCCGATGTGTACAAACGATGAACGCAGAACCCAACGACTCTCATGAAGGCTCAGAACATAGATAAAGACAGAAAAAACACCAAATAATATTTCAGCAAGAGTTAACCACCTGATCTACTAAAGAAGAATTGGGAATGGAGCCACCTGTGAATCTCCTCTATCTAACCAGAGGCGAATGACTCCGCGAGGAATCAAGAAACCCTGAAAGAGGGAGATGCTGCACCTCCTGGACAGTGTGGAGACATATAGATACATAATGTTTATATAGAAATTATAAGATTAATCTATAAAATGTTTATAAATTATAGATTATGGGAAAAAATAAGAGTTTATAATTATGTTATGAATTTTTCATAATATTTATTTTTTAATTTTTCAAATTAAAGGGTTTTATTTAAGTGAGTTATTAAACTATATCAAATGGAGTTCTGGTAATTTATTTGATCGATGTACAAATAAATTAAATATGTTATATTTTGATTTAAAATGTTTACATAATAAAATTTCAATATTAAATGACTTTATTTCATTTAATATCATATATTTAAGTAAAATTCTATATAAAGGAGAATATGAAGGATTTTATATTGGTAATAAATAAAGTGTATATTTATTTAATTATAAAATTTCCATAATGCATGAATAAATTTAAAGACTATAATTTTTTTACTATGAATTGTTATAAATATTTTATCTCCTTTTTATACATATTTACTATTCATTTATTTAATTCATCCCATGCCTTTTTAACGAATATAATTGTTATATTATGATTTTATTTTAAACTAATTCTATAAATTGTTATATATGGATATAAAGAGTTACATGATAGATATGATAATTGATTGAGATTTCTTCTACCTCCACATTGACTAATACTATTTTATGAGTTTGAATCAAGAAATTGATTATAGTTTATATATTTATGTTGCTAGAGTTATGATGGAATTGAGGTCGCTACTATGTAAAGTATCCTTAGGCAGATAATATTTTTGATTCATCACTATTTCAGGGTCCCCTCCAACAATGTTATAGAATATTGTGTTTATTTCTATCTAATTTTAATGTGTTTCTTAACAAAGATACTATAAGGGAAATTTGGTCTTTCTATTTATTTTTTATCAAATAAATAGGTTTCCTGTAATAAATTGTATTCATATTTTTCCATGATAAATTACAAAGAGTTTTCTCTCTTCTTTGGGTGTTATCCCTGTGTTACTCGAGAGTTCCTTATTTAAGGACCAGTTTTATCTCTAATGCGCTGCATTAGTTGGAATCAGAGTAAAGATGTTCCACATTCGCTGTCATCAGATTATATCTCACCCTTCCGCCTTTCTCATCTGCCTGTGTGAAGTTATTGTGATTCCATCATTCCTAGAATATTACCTTGTGTGATTGATAGTCATGATACACCATGTGTTCTTGTTGATCCATCCACCACAAGAAATTAAACCCCTTATGGAGTCTGGTGATGCCCCCTACTCACGATGTTGTGTTCGGTGACATCCACCCCATTTGGCCTACTAGACCAACCCATCCCCATTTCTCAAAAAAGATGACAAAAGATGAAGTTTAAAGGAAAAAAGTAAACAAAAAGAAGATAAACATGAGAGTTTCCCTAAGGAAACCTAGGATATCCTTCATAGTAGTATATGTTCTCCCCCAATAAGTGGACCTATAATAAATTCTCTAGCCTGAGTGCACACCACACTAATAACTTCACAAGTCAGGATGAAACTTGTTCAAGTGAAAGGGACCTCTTCAATTCAAATATCCTACCCAAGTACCTATGGTGTCTCATGAATCATATTCACTAAATGTGGTTGGCATGTTAACTTTTTTAAAATAAGTCAATAACTATCAATCACATTGCGTGAGACAATATATCTTATAATTAATACCACATCTCACATCCATACCCCTTATAGTGAGAGGCCCCTCCATATTATATATATCAAGAAATATAATCCATTTCAATTTTCAAGATCACATACACAACAAAATAGTAGGGCTTCCACTATTGGTGTAGCACGATTTTAGAAAAAACGTTTATAAGTTGCCTACCAGAACTCCACATTTTCCTTTAAAAATACTCATTGAAAATGTATTTAAAAACTGAATATGAAGCATTGAATTTAATTTCAAAATTTCCATTTGAATCTATACACATGGATATATATATATAAATCTCTCAATGCACATATTCACAAGTTACCATGTGAATATATCCACACACACACACACCTGGGCATATGTATATAACCACTAAATATAGATAGAAACATAAAACCTTAAAAAGGTTTCCCAAAAAAAAATCATAGCTAATTGACGCACTTAAACATGCCCTCCAACCTTTACAATTCCATATCCAATGTCAAAAAACATTAAAATATTATTTTTTTCATATAAAACTACCATAAATATTTTACCATTCAAAAGCAGAACCATTGTTTTGGTGAAGATATAAAAAAGTGGGGAAATAGATAAGAACCTATTAGAATTCAAGATTTGTCTCCTAAAAACCTCGATCTATATGTAAATATAAATCCATACAGCTCAATGAAATTTATAATTTAGAATAAAAAATTATTTTTAATTATATAAGAATGCATATTATTCCAAATAAAAGAAACACGAGAGAAACATCTAACTAGAGAAAGTGAAGATGGTGTGATTCCTCAAAAAATGGTGAATAGAGGGATTGGAAGCCCATCACACACCCTTGGAATAACAACCACACTATTTCAGAACCCAAACCCCACCTAGGGTTCGGCTTAGGAACGACACAATGAAGGAGGAAATAAAAATGAAGATAAAAGGAGAGGAAGAGGAAGGATGAGAAGACTGAGCCTTACCTAGATCGAGATTCACTTGAAATCATAAGAGTAAACTCCTTCAATTATTAGGGAAAATGAAGGAGAAACTTGGAGGATGCATTCGGTGAACTAGAGAAAGAGGGGGAGATAAGATCCAATTGGGGTAAAAATATGAGGGAAGGTATTTTAAGAATATTGAAAAAATGTATCACCTTTGTAAAATGCATGGTTTGGATGTATCATTGGCCAAATTGTGCGCCTCTGAAAGGATGAAATCGGGCACCCAACACAATTTCACCTATAACCACACACAGTTTAATTAGTTGTGTACTAACAACATGAAAATGGATTTTCAAAAACTGCAACACTGTCATGCAGGAACCACACAATTTCACATAATCTTTCGGGATAACCATGTGGAACACAAAAACCATAAATTTTTTGTAAATTTTTGGGAGATCTATCTCAAAAATTGAGGGTGATGTCCATATTAAATAAATAAATAAAATAACAAGGAAATCGAAGGCTGGGGTATGAAAATTCTTTCCCACCATAACACTTTATGCCCCCCAAAAGCTGTAGATTAAGAAGAAGACTCAAGTAGTAGTTCAATTAGAAAGAAGTGATGATCATGACCTGGTCTCCAAGATTTCCTTAACCAAAGTGTCTCATAAACTTCCTAGAAAATATAAATACTCAAAGTAAAACTAACACCTAAATTCTATTTGAATTATTGAGATATGGAGATCCATACTCGGTCTCCACATAATTTAAGAAATCAATTGGCATGGTGTTTTAATAAGAGAAAAGGAAAGTGTTCTGTAAAAATAACCACAAACCATAACTTAAACCTATAATAAAGAGATACCAATGAAGGAATCAATTAATGGAAAATACATGAATTCATGGGGACATAAACTTACTCTCCAAATGGATATAAAGCATCAATTGTCCCAAAAAAATTACAAGCAGATGACAATGTTAGAATCTCAAAATAAAGACTACAAAGTCAACCACCAACATTTTGTAGACATAAATTAAAAGGGGTGAGGAATAATCCATGAGCATGCCTCTTCAGATAACATGGGTAAAAAACTTAGGTCAAATAACTTTGAAATGGTAACATGAGACCTTGTAACGACCCAAACTTTTTAAATAGTATATTAACTTACTCTTAATGATTTAATAGAGATGTTAATGGTTAATGCAGAAAGAGGAGTCGATGGCTTCATCCAGTAGACTCGAACCTTATGAAGCCCACTTATTAGAGCTTGGGAAGGAGGTGGGATCTTTGGGCTTCGCTTTGGACCAAGCCCAAGCTGAACTTCAGCATGTCAAGCTTGAACAGAAACGCCTGCGGGAGAAGTTCAAGTTAGTAGAGATTACTACTAGGGAAATGTTATCTAAGCCTCCCTCAAATTCTCTCACAATAGCACACCTTACACTTAGGTCTTATTCCGCTGTTATAAGGGGATATGTGACGAGACCCTAGCTTCCTTGTGTAATACTTTCGGGTGAATGAATTGAGATTTCTTCCTTTAGTGATGTTTGTGAAATTTCAAATGTCCAGATAATTTTAGAATGTATTTTACTGATGAATTTTGAAAAAAGGATATTTTAAAATATTTATGTAAACCCTAAATAACTAATGGTGTGTAATGATTTTCAAAAAATGGTCTTCTACAAAAGTGTTCAGTAAGGAATTTGGAGTCTAATAAGATCAACCTAATTTTTGATGAAAAGTAAATTATGAATAGTGATTTTACGCTTAGGATTAGTAATGTGACCAAATGGATTAGTATTTTCACTCAAAGAAAGTTTTAATATAATTTAGACACCTAGATTAAGTAATGTGATTCAATAAAATGGGTAAATAACAGTTTCATAAATGATTAATCAAGTATTAGTGTTTTCAGGTGAATAGTGTTTTTTAATTAAAAATTTAATTAAAAATGATTAGGAAATTATTTTTATAAAAATGACTTTATTTTTGAACTCAGAGCATCAATATTATGTTATGGTAATTTTTGGGGATTTTTCTGAAAAAATCAAATTTTCAATGAATAGTGTTTTTATTTAAAAATTAAATTAAAATTATTTAGAATTTTTTTTATAAAATGGATTTCATAAATGTATTTAGAGCATCGATATTTGGTTAAGGTGAAATTTTGGGATTATTCTGAGAAAGTTGAATTTTCGATGAATAGTGAAAATATAGTTTTTAAGGTACGGGTGTTTAATGACATCATTAAATGATGTATTAAGTATATATTCAATATGGTCGAATTATGAATAGTAAGATAAGGTATGAGGTGTCCCAAGAGGCCAATACCATGGGAAAATACCATGGGCAAGCCCACGGTTTTGCCAAAACCACTAGTAAGGTGTCCCTTGGCCATTAATGCCTTGTCCCCTCACTTTCTCTATAAATAACCACCTTTTCCTCCTTTAGTTTTCACTCCCAACTCTCCCCCAACGAAGTTCGGGTCTCCTTACCTTCCAAGGAGTCCTCCCAAGGTGCCCCAAGCCCTCAAGGTCCAAATGTTTGAGTTTCAAGAGTCACGTTTTAAGGTAAGGGATCCGACCCCTCTCTTTCTTTTCATGTAATCACTTTTATGTCATTCCTTTTATGATCCATGTTATTATGTGAGAGGATGTTATTTTATATTCCTCTTACTGCCCTTTTCATTTTTATATGATGAGAGATCCCCTATTACTCTCATCATTTCATTTTATGAAAGTTTAAGTGACGCCGTTAGGCTGCCGAATTTTTAAGGGATTCTTTCACCCTTCTCATTTTTCAAGTTCGATTTTCATGTCAAGTCTTTCAAGTTTCTTTTTATTATGTTGGGGTATGATCTATATATCTATCATACGGATATCTTATGATAATATGATGAGAGACCCTATTTGATCTTGTTAATTCATTTTTATTGAAGTTTAAAGTGACGCCGTTAGGCTGCCGAATTTTCATAAGAGAAATCTAATTGTTTTCCTTCCATGTTTTTCATTTCAAATGGTATGTCCCTCAAATTTCATTAACATTTCCATATATCCTTATTATTATGTCACCCTACTGTTGTATGGATCATTTATGAGTGGGTGACCCATGTCCCCTCTCTTTTCAATGTTTTCTAAAACCCCGAAACATAGCCGTTATGCTGCAGAATTTTCGTCTCAAAATGCCTCTCTCTTTTCTCAAAATTATTTTATGTTATAAAGTGAATACTCAAATCTCTTATTTCTACAAGGGTATTCACATATATATCAAAATTTTCTATTTTAAATTATTGGATTTACATACATGAGACCCGCTTTCCCATTCCGTGGGTTTAAAGTGACGTAAGGATCATGTCTTTAAAGCAGTTTTTTTAAACGTTATGATTATGAAATGAAACCCATTTATTTTATGCTATATGGGTTATTTATGAAATTTTTGATGATGATATATGTGGATCACATTATAATAAAGGCAAATTTAAGGGTGCTCCCTGATAGTGCTCCAATGCATTGGGTAATGATGTAACCACTAGAGATTACAATTTTCACGATACCTTGGTGAATAACCTTGGTAATTTTCAAATGAAACCTTGGGGATGGACCTTGGTGATGTGTTCATGATTGTCTATGTTAAATGATGTATCCACATCTTCAAGTTATGAAAAATGTTATTTTTATTATGAAATGCCTCATGATTTCTTTCTCATGCCTTAAAGTTCTTTTCATGTCCTTATTGAAGTATATCAAGTTCACATGTAAAATGTTCCTCTTGTTTCCCTTACTAGGCCTTCTTCTCACCCTTTCTTTTGATGTATGTCCCCAAGTTATGAGATGCAGTAATGAACCTAGGATGAACTTAAGGAGAAGACTTTCAAGTGTTTAAGAAGAATTCTTTATGTTGTTTTCATGTATTATGTTCCTGGTTTCCAAGACACTAAACCTTAAAGATCCTCAGTTTTGTGTAATGTAATGAAAGTTTATGTTATAAGAAGACGGGATGTTATAGTCGGTATCAAAGGATGGTTTAGTTATTTGTAGAAATTAGGATATAAAAACTTTAGGAAGAACCCTATAGAAATGTTTAAATATAGGAAAACTTCCTGGTATTTTGGTAAGTATTGAGTAAATGGTTTATCAAACAAATACATCCCTGTCTGGATACGAGCAGGTAGAGGCGGCTCTGGCACAGATGTACATAGGGGTAAAACCCGAAAATACCGCTTTGAGCTAGACTCGAACGGGAACTGGTGCACGATAACGGGCCTTGCTGCACTCTTGGTTATGACACTCCCGAGGTATATGTTTGGTTAATCACAAGCTTTTTATGAATCATTATGAAGGAATTATAGAGAAGTATAATTGTCTAAGCACGAAGTCTTAGTTAAAAGATTCATAAATGAAATAAGTTTCTCACTAAGGTTTTATTCATTTAGAAAATGGCGGGAAATAGGAGAAACCGTGCCGATGGTGACCACAATGCACCATGTGCTGATGGCCCTCCGATGGAAGCCGGAATGGAAACGTGCATGTGAATGATGAACCAACTGACTCAAGTTATGATTAATAACTTGAATCAAGCTGAGAGGCCGATCTCACCACGAAGGGAGAAAATTTCTGTTGAGTCCTTTATGCGTCAACGACCGCCAACATTCAGTGGATCTACTGACCCATTGGTTGCAGAAGAATGGATAAGCTCCATTGAAAAGATCTTTTCTGTACTTCATTGTTCGGAATAAGAAAAAGTCACCCTTGCTGTTTACCGCCTAGAGGGAGAAGCTGATCAGTGGTGGTCACTGATCAAAAACACAAAGACACGAGGAGAGATGGAAGCTATGGAGTGGGAAGAATTCTGGGGAATATTCTTTAACAAGTATTTCCCTCGTTCCATGAGAATGATAATGGAGAAAGAGTTTCTCGAGCTGAAGTAGAAGGAGAACGAATCTGTTGGAAGCTATGAGATGAACTTCACAAGGCTTTCTCGTTATAACTCAAGCTTTTTCATGGACCCTAATGGGAAGGATGATATATTATTTTGCAAATTACGACCTCATCTGTGGAAGAATCTAGCCAACATGGACTACGATATCTATGAAGAAATAGTTCGAAGTGCTATGAAAGTTGAACTAGAGTTTGGGAGACACAATGGTATCACAAATCTAATGAAAAGAAGAGAACTCTAGAACCAAGCCTGGGAAGAAGTTTTGATCAGGAAAGAGGTGGAAAGCATATGCAACATGCCACATGCAATAAGTGTGGGAAGAAGCATTCAGGGAACTGCTTGATCGGAAGTGGTAAGTGTTACAGGTGTGGAAGAGAAGGAAATATTTCTCGGAATTGTCGTAGTGATGTGAAGCCTCAAATTCCCAACACTAACGACAGAGGAAAGATGGTTCTGGCCCTACCCGAAGTCACATGCTTCAAGTGTGCACAGCTTGGGCACTTTTCTAATCAATGTCCAAATCTGAGGGCGGTGGAGGGGAATCACCATCAACCTCAACAGAGGCCAAGGGAGCAAGGTCATGCTTTCACTATCACAACAACTGAAGTTGAAGTTCTAAACCATATGGTAGCAGGTACTCTTGTCGTTCTCTCAAAACTAGAAAGTACTTTATTTGATTATGGTTCTACGCATTCCTTTATTTCCTCCAAGTTTGCAAGGAATATAGAATCAATCCCCGAACTACTAGAGGTAGAGTTGTCAGTCAAGACTCCAAGTGGGATTATCCTTGCATCAATAGTATTTAGAGACTCTAGTGTTTAATTTGGAGAGCACAATCTTATCTCAAATCTAGTAGTCATTCCCATGATGGAATTTGACATTATACTAGGGATGGACTGGCTCTCAGAGTATATTACTAAGATCAAATGCAGAAGTAAGGAAATGTCAGTAGTCTTGAATGAACAACCTACAGTTATCTTCCGAGGAGAGATATCCCGAACTGATCCCTATCTAGAAGAACCTCCTATAGCTTTCTTTATGGAGTTAATCGGTGATGATGAAGAAGGAAAAGGGAGCATACAAATAGAAGATATTCCGATTGTTCAGGAATACATGGATGTATTTCCTGAGGAGTTACCTGGACCTCCCCCATAAAGAGAGGTAGAGTTATCCATTGAACTCGTACCTGGGTCTCAAACGATATCAAAGACTCCATATAGAATGACAAATGTGGAGCTAGAAGAGTTAAAGAAACAACTCCAAGACTTGTTGGAGAAGGGGTTTATCCGACCGAGTGTGTCTTCTTGGGGAGCACCAGTTCTCTTTGTGAAGAAGAAGGATGGATTAATGTGGCTATGCATTGATTATAGAGAACTGAACGGGATCACAGTGAAGAACAGACACCCTCTTCCAAGAATTGATGATTTATTTGACCAACTTCGCGGGGCTCAATTCTTCTCTAAGATTGACCTTCGATCTGGTTATCATCAACTGAGGGTGAAGAAGGAAGATATTCCAAAGACTGCCTTCTGATCAAGATATGGGAATTATGAGTTTACTGTTATGCCCTTCGTCTTGACTAATGCTCCTGCTATTTTCATGGATTTGATGAATAGAGTCTTTAAGGACTACCTTGATAACTTTGTGGTAGTTTTTATTGATGATATTTTGATATATTAAAAAATTCGTGAGGAGCATGAAGATCATCTGAGGGTTATTTTGAAAACTCTACGGAAGGAGAGGCTCTTTGGAAAGTTCAGCAAGTGTGAGTTTTGGTTACAACAGGTGGCTTTCTTGGGGCACATCGTAACCAATGAAGGAATCTTGGTTGACCCTATAAAGATAATGGTTGTGGAGGAGTGGCCTCAACCCAGAACAGTAAATGAGATTCGTAGTTTCCTTGGTTTAGCGGGATATTATAGGAGGTTTGTGAAAAACTTTTCATGGATTTCTAATCCACTAACCAAGTTGAATCGAAAAGGGGTTAAGTTCATCTGGACAAAGGAATGCGAGGAAAGTTTCCAAGAGCTGAAGAAGAGATTGGTTACTGCACCTATGTTAACACTACCCTCTATCAGAGAAGGATTCGTTATTTTTAGCGATGCATCTCTGAAAGGGCTTGGGTTCATCCTCATGGAAAATGACAAGGTAATTGCTTATGTATCTCGACAGTTGAAGATTCATGAGCAGAATTATCCTACGCATGATCTAGAGATGGCGGCAGTTGTTTTTGCTCTAAAGATATGGAGGCACTATCTTTATGGGGAGAAATGTGATATATACACTGACCACCAAAGTCTAAAGTATATTTTCACATAGAAAGAATTGAACATGAGACAAAGGAGATGGTTGGAGCTTATTAAAGACTATGATTGTTCAATACATTATCACCCTGGAAGAGCAAACAAAGTCACGGATGCATTAAGCAGGAAAGATCCTATTGTTCTGGCAACAATGAGGATCTTAGGAGATCCCTTGATTAAAGATCTAGTAAAAATGGACATGGGAATTATAAGGAAAGGGACATCATCAACCCAATCCCAAATGATTTCTCAATCTTCATTACTAGAGAAGATCAAGAAGGCTCAAAAAGAAGATCCTTTGCTATAGGAGAAGTTTGAGGCTGTAAAGGATGTGAAGTTCCCTAATTTCAATATTGATCAATAAGGTGTATTGAAATTTCGTACAAGACTATGTGTCCCATCTATTCTGGAGATAAAGAAAGAACTGATGGATGAAGCTCATAGCTCTACTTTCTCTATACATCTGGGAAGCACTAAGATGTATAGAGACATTCGTGATCATTATTGGTGGGATAACATGAAGAGGGAGATTGCTGATTACACTACAAGGTGCCTGGTGTGTCAGCAAGTAAAGGAAGAATGACAACTTCCTAAGGGGGTATTACAACCACTACCCATACCAGTATGGAAATGGGATAATATCACTATGGAATTTGTAACTGTTCTCCTGAAAACATCCAAAGGAAACAATGCGATATGGGTTATTGTGGGCCGTCTCACCAAGACAGCCCATTTTATCTCTATTCGGGAAGATTTCTATCTGGATTAGCTTGCCAAGATATACGTGAAGGAAGTGGTAAGGCTGCATGGGGTACCACTATCCATCGTATCTGATCGTGACCCAAGATTCACATCAAAATTCAGGAGAAGTTTTCAACATGCTCTGAATACTGAATTGAATTTTAGTACGGCCTATCTTCCTCAAACTGATGGCCAATCTAAAAGGACTATTCAGACACTCGAAGACATATTGAGATTATGCTCAATGGAATTTAAAGGTGTATGGGATCAACACCTCCCATTAGTGGAGTTCTCCTATAACAACAACTTCCATGTGAGTATTCAGATGGCACCCTATGAAGCTCTGTATGGAAAGTGGTGTAGAACTCCTACTTATTGGGATGAAACTGGTGAGAGGAAGCTTCTTGGGCCTGATCTCGTGCAAGAGATGACAGAACAGGTTCATGCCATTCGACAACACATAAAGGCTGCTCAGAGTCGGCAGAAGAGCTGTGCTGACAATCGTCGAAGGGACTTGGAGTTTGGTGTTGGTGAAAAAGTCTTCCTTCAAATTTCTCCATGGAAGAGAGTCATGCGGTTTGGGAAGAAAGGGAAGCTCATCCCTAGGTACATTGGCCCCTATGAAATCCTTGATCGCATAGGAGCAGTGGCCTATCGTCTAGCACTTCCACCAAACCTAGCTCAAGTTCATGATGTCTTCCATGTATCTCTCTTGAGGAAGTACATACCCGACCCTTCGCATGTACTGAACCCAGAGGTGGTACAACTGGAACATGACATCTCTTATGAGGAGCAGCCAGTGGAGATCTTGGACCATAGAGACAAGGTTCTACGAAACAAGACTACCCATCTTGTGAAAGTGTTGTGGAGGAATCATAAGTATGAAGAAGCGACTTGGGAGCCTGAGGAAACGATGAAGCAAAAGTACCCTCACCTTTTCGACTAGGCCTCAAGTATAAATTTCGGGGATGAAATTTCTTAAGGGGGGAAGAATGTAACGACCCAAACTTTTTAAATAGTATATTAACTTACTCTTAATGATTTAATAGAGATGTTAATGTTTAATGAAGAAAGAGGAGTCGATGGCTTCATCCAGTAGACTCGAACCTTATGAAGCCCACTTATCAGAGCTTGGGAAGGAGGTGGCATCTTTGGGATTCACTTTGGACCAAGCCCAAGTCGAACTCCAGTGTGTCAAGCTTGAATGGAAACGCCTACGGGAGAAGTTCAAGTTAGTAGAGATTACTACTAGGGCAATGTTATCTGAGCCTCCCTCAGATTCTCTCACCATAGCACACCTTACACTTAGGTCTTATGCCGGTGTTATAAGGGGATATGTGACGAGACCCTAGCTTCCTTGTGTAATCCTTTCGGGTGAATGAATTGATATTTATTCCTTTAGTGATGTTTGTGAAATTTAAATTGTCCAGATAATTTTAGAATGTATTTTATTGATGAATTTTGAAAAAAGGATATTTTAAAATATTTATGTAAACCCTAAATAACTAATGATGTGTAATGATTTTCAAAAAATGGTCTTCTACAAAAGTGTTCAGTAAGGAATTTGGAGTCTAATAAGATCAACTTATTTTTTGATGAATAGTAAATTATGAATAGTCATTTTACGGTTAGGATTAGTAATGTGACCAAATGGATTAGTATTTTCACTCAAAGAAAGTTTTAATATAATTTAGACACCTAGATTAAGTAATGTGATTCAATAAAATGGGTAAATAACAGTTTCATAAATGATTAATCAAGTATTAGTTTTTTCAGGTGAATAGTGTTTTTTAATTAAAAATATAATTAAAAATGATTAGAAAATTATTTTTATAAAAATGACTTTATTTTTGAACTCAGAGCATCGATATTATGTTATGGTAATTTTTGGGGATGTTTCTGAAATTTTTTTTCAATGAATAGTGTTTTTATTTAAAAATTAAATTAAAATTATTTAGAATTTTTTTTATAAAATGGAATTCATAAATGTATTTAGAGCATCGATATTTGGTTAAGGTGAAATTTTGGGATTATTCTGAGAAAGTTGAATTTTCGATGAATAGTGAAAATATAGTTTTTAAGTTATGGGTGTTTAATGACATCATTAAATGATGTATTAAGTATATATTCAATATGGTCGAATTATGAATAGTAAGATAAGGTATTAGGTGTCCCAAGAGGCCAATACCATGGGAAAATACCATGGGAAAGCCCATGGTTTTGCCAAAACCACTAGTGAGGTGTCCCTTGGCCATTAATGCCTTGTCCCCTCACTTTCTCTATAAATACCCACCATTTCCTCCTTTAGTTTTCACTCCCAACTCTCCCCCAACGAAGTTCTGGTCTCCTTACCTTCCAAGGAGTCCTCCCAAGGTGCCCCCAGGCCCTCAAGGTCCAAAACATTGAGTTTCAAGAGTCACGTTTTAAGGTAAGGGATCCGACCCCTCTCTTTCTTTTCATGTAATCACTTTTATGTCATTCCTTTTATGTTCCATGTTATTATATGAGAGGATTTTCTTTTATATTCCTCTTACTTCCCTTTTCATTTTTATATTATGAGAGATCCCCTATTACTCTCATCATTTCATTTTATGAAAGTTTAAGCGATGCCGTTAGGCTGCCGAAATTTTAAGGGATTCTTTCACCCTTCTCATTTTTCAAGTTCGATTTTCATGTCAAGTCTTTCAAGTTCCTTTTTATTATGTTGGGGGTATGATATCTATATCTATCATACTGATCTATTATGATCATATGATGAGAGACCCTATTTGATCTTGTCAATTCATTTTTATTGAAGTTTAAAGTGACGCCGTTAGGCTGCCAAATTTTCATAAGAGAAATCTAATTTTTTTCCTTCCATGTTTTTCATTTCAAATGGTATGTCCCTCAAATTTCATTACCATGTCCATATATCCTTCTTATTCTGTAACCCTACTGTTTTATGGATCATTTATGAGTTGGTGACCCATGTCCCCTCTCTTTTCAATGTTTTCTAAAACCCCAAAACATAGCCGTTATGCTGCAGAATTTTCGTCTCAAAATGCCTCTCTCTTTTCTCAAAATTATTTTATGTTATAAAGTGAATACTCAAAGCTCTTATTTCTAAAATGGTATTCACATATATATCAAAATGTTCTATTTTAAATTCTGGGATTTACATACATGAGACCCGCTTTCCCTTTCCGTGGGTTTAATGTGACGTAAGGATCATGTCTCTAAAGCAGTTTTTTTAAACGTTATGATTATGAAATGAAACCCATTTATTTTATGCTATATGGGTTATTTATGAAATTTGTGATGATGATATATGTGGCTAACATTATAATAAAGGAAAATTTAAGGGTGTGCCCTGATAGCGCTCCACTGCATTGGGTAATGATGTAACCACTAGAGATTACAATTTTCACGATACCTTGGTGAATAACCTTGGTAATTTTCAAATAACACCTTGGGGATGGACCTTGGGGACATGTTCATGATTGTCTATGTTAAATGATGTAGCCACATCTTCAAGTTATGAAAAATGTTATTTTTATTATGAAATGCCTCATGATTTCTTTCTCATGCCTTAAAGTTCTTTTCATGTCCTTATTGAAGTATATCAAGTTCACATGTAAAATGTTCCTCTTGTTTCCCTTACTGGGCCTTCTGCTCACCCTTTCTTTTGGTGTATGTCCCTAGGTTATGAGATGCAGTAATGAACCTAGGATGAACTTAAGGAGAAGCCTTTCAAGTGTTTAAGAAGAATGCTTTATGTTTTTTTCATGTATTATGTTCCTGGTTTCCAAGACACTAAACCTTAAAGAACCTCAGTTTTGTGTAATGTAATGAAAGTTTATGTTATAAGAAGATGGGATTTTATAGACCTCATATCTAGAACATTGATCATAGAGATCCAGTCAATCCAAACGGATACCAATCAGTGTGTAATCTCAACTAGTTCAGCTCTGTCTTAGGCACTCGAAGCAAACACCCAAAGTGTTCCCCATGTTCAAAGAACAAAAATCAATCCTCACTAACCATGACCACACATAAGACTTCAAAGGGAACTATTCACTATAAAAATACATCCAAGACACCCAAAAACATGAAATTTCACAAGGAAAAACCGAAAAGTAACTCAATGAGTCTCACTTGAAAAAGAAATTACCTCAAAGGCTCGATCTTCTACAACCCCCAAAAGAGTTTATTCCCAAAATATGACAAAACTTGAGGCCTTTATTAGTAGGAACCATTTAAATAATAGAGAGATAACCAATCCCCATAAATCACATTATAGAAACAATAATCACCAACATCCAAAATCATACCTCAATTTCATAATAACAACCCAATAAAATCAACCACAACCAACACCAAAGGGAATAAAAACATCAAGCAAATCAAAATATATCCCCTTTTAACCATTCCAAAATAATGGCCTTAAATTTTGAAATCATAATGCTCCACATAAAAAAAATAAACCCTAAAAGAGCATTATAAAAAAAACTTATGAATTTCCAAACACCCGGTTCATTTTAAAATTATTTACAGAAACCCCTTTATTACCATCAAAACGAATTTTCCTTTTGTTAAAACCAATTTATTTAAGCTAAATGATCAACATACCCATTTATAAATAATTTTATAATCACAAACTCTATTTTTCTAAATTAAAAATGGACATTTATTGTTTAAAACCATTTCAAAATGCGCTCAATTTTAAAATCTTGAAACTTTACTTGAAAATTACTTTAAAACATATTTATTTTTCATTCAAACACTAAAAAAAATCCAATAAATCAAGTTCAAACGACATAAGATCACCATGAATGGGACTAGTCAATGTTATTGAATTGGACACATGGTTTGGTGGACCATGTTCCAACTATACAACCATCCCTGAGAGCTACATCAAACCATGTATACAACCTATGAATGGGTTATCGGGTCATGTGAGCTCACCACACAACAACATCTCAACTTCCATTCCATACCAAAAATATAATAAACCTGTCAACATAAATCAATATACACTAAAAAACATAATCCAAGGCTCTAAACTTTACTTCCCATGGAAACTTAGGGGTTCAGAATAGGTAAGGGTGAGCAAGACCCTTCTCACATCTACTTTGAAAGTTCTGACAGTTCTATCTCCATCTACTAGACTCGCCTAAATAACCAATGACCCTATGACACCTTGTGTCGTGAACCATCTTATGTATTACCTCTATCAGGTTCTTAAACCATCCATTAATAGGGATGAATGTCCATTATCGATCCCCACAGGATGACAACTAGTGTCAGGCATCAAAGTGAACTCTTTTGGTAATGAATTCACCTGATAAATATAATTTACTAAGTAGGAGAATCTATATAAATTCCAACATGACCTCTCTGTACATCATAGGTCCATGCACCAGAAGAAAAATAAGTTATAATATAAAACAATAAACAACATAATATGAAAGTAGTAAACAATCATCTCACCTCTAAATCCCTCACACACAAATAATTCATTCAACATCCTTAACCCCACATGCATAAACACCACCAATTTTGAAAAAGAAGAGACAAAATGGTTAATATTGTTAGAGCTACTAAAGCATATGAAAAATTAAACTTTCATACCTAACTGAGATAACCATGTGACCCGTGGTAACTCTCCAACCAAAAATCAAGATAATATGCTTTAATGCGACTTAGAGAATTAATGCGATTGGTGGAACTCCTTAGAGTTAGGACCTAATCTTGCCAAATAGCTGTTATGTACACAAAAATTGAGTCTTGTAAGTAGGGAGTGATCTTGACACCCTAGGAGGATATCACCATTGAGTTATTGTTTTTCCTATATAAGACAAACCATAAACTCTAAGAACATTTATAAATTACCTTTTTCATAAAAGAGTACATAAAAAAAGAAAGCAAGTCCATGATTATTTTACAAACTTTTTTTTATATTTTTATTAAATGAAATCTATCACTTGGAAATAAGTTTACCGAACCACACATCATTTATTTAAACACCCATATTTAATATACCTTTAATATAAATTTTAAATACCCTTTTAAAAAAACATTTCATCCATAGATCACTTCCATAGAACATTTTAGAAATATTTTAATAAAAAAAGATGAAGAAAGTTCAACAAATATAACTCTAAAGCACCACATCAGGGAAGGAACAATCAAGATGAACCCAAGAAATGGAAAATTCAAATAAAGGGACAACAAAAATCAAAAATAGTAAAGGAAAATCCAACTCCAAGGGTAGGTCTCGGCTAAAACATAACAATGACAATATAGAATGGGCCATAGAATATATATATATATATAAACAACTAGTGAGAAAGTAGGATAAAGAATAAGGTCTAGTGAAACAAAGAACTAAATAGTGATAAACATGGGAGATTCTCTAAGGTCACTTAGGCTCAGCTACCCAGTAGCATAATTTCACTCATCTTATGTAGATATATAATAACTTCTCTAGATTGAGGGGGTGACACACTAATAACTTTACAAGTCAAAATGACACCTTATCAAAGTGAAAATGACCTCATATGATATTGGATATCCTACCCCAGTACATGGGGTGTCCAAAGTAGTATATTCATTAAACATGATAGGTGATTAGACATTTTTAATAGAATTAAATCATAGATAAATCACATCATTCATGTCAATGAATCTTTTAATTAATACCTCATCCCACCTCCCTGCACCCGATGATGTGAATACCCTCTATATTATATACAATATAAACTATAAACCATATCAATTTTCATACTCACATACTCTAAAAAACCCATTGGGATTCCACTATTGGTGTTGCACAATTTTAGGAAAACCATTTAGAAGATTCCAACTGAGACTTTACAACCTATTTAAAAAAACATCTTTGAAAAATTATTTAAAAACCAAATTTGAAGCATTGAATTTAATGTCAAAACATCCCTTTGTGGTCTTAGACATTTTCATATATATATATATATATATATATATCAATGCACATATTCACGTTTTCCCAGGTGAATATGTCCATATATTTATAAATGTACACATGTGAATATGTGTATAACCACTAAATATAGAGGGAAACATACAAAAGAATAAAATCTTAAAATTGTTTCTCAAGAAAAAAAACCTCACCCAATTGACCCACTTAAACATGCCCAACAACATGTATAATTAGATAAACAATCTCAAAGAACTCTAAAAATAATTTTATTTTATATAAAAACTCCCATAAATATTTCATTGGTGAAAATAGAATCATTCTTATGGTGTAGATACACAAAAGTGGAAAAATACATAAGAACCCATTGAATTAAATACTTGACTCGTAAATAAAATGATTGGTATATATTTTCTAAAAATATAGAGCTCAATAGAATTTATAATTTATAATAAAAATTTAATTTTAAATACCTAACCAGACGTGATATAATAATGTAACGAAAATGATATGAAACATCTACCCAACGCAAGAACATAGGACGTTATTCCTTCATCGATAAAAAATGAGGTCTTGGAGAACCCATCAAATATACTAGGATCATGCGGCACATGATTTTAGAACCTAAAACCCCACCTAGGGTTCAACTAGGGATCACCGTAACATAGGGGTAAAGAAACATCTAGAGGAAAGGAGAGGAAGATGGAGGAGGAAGAAGATACAGGGCCTTACCCAGATGATGATTCACCTGAAATCACAAGAGGAAACACCCAAAAATGGAAGGTAAACGAAATGAGGAGGCACTTGGGGGGCTTAATTCGGTCGAATCAAGAAAGTGGGGGAGAGAGGAACCAATTTGAGAAAAAATATGAGGGTATTTTATAAATTATCAAAAAAATTAATTCCTAGGTAAATTGCATGGTTTTTTCGCATGGTTGGAAAAACATTGTGTTAACCATGATCACCTCAGTAGAAAAACATGGGTTATCTATAATTTTGGATTAACCGTGTGCTAAAAATTTGAAATGTAACTATTAAAAACTAAATCACTATCGCACGAGAACCACATTGTTTTCCCTAATCAGGCAGGCTAACCATGCAACACCTAAAAATCTAATTGTTTTTAATATTTTCAGGGAGGTTTTTCTTGAAACTCGAGTGCAAGGTCAATAATAAATAAAAAAATAAAAAAATAATGAAATCAAATATCAGGTTGTGGAATGTTTTTTTTTACTTTTAATGGAATGAGATATTTGAAGTATGAGTGTACCTTAGTTTAGGATGGTTCCTCAGGGGTAGTATCAATATTTTACCTCAATTATAAATGATGCAGTCATTTTTCATATCTTTTATCATGGTATAGTTTTCCATTTTAATTAAATCCTAGAATATTTTTATTTTATGTATTATTTTTTTATGAAAATTGGTAACTCATAATCTCATTATAATTTCTCTAAGTAACTCAAATAAATAATAACAGCTTAATCAAGTTGTAAGTGATGTATTGTTAAATGTTGTCTCCTCATTGATTCATACCTATCAAGTTTATTTTCTTGAATTTAATTTTCATTAACTTTATATTTTTCTTACTTGATTTCATAGAGATGATTCATATTTAAAATTGCTTTCATTTTATATAAATAGACATATTTTTTATTAATAATCATTATCCCTAGTTAATCTCTATCTTCTTAAGATATGGTTAAAGCTTTTTGAGGAGGAAAAATTCAAAAGTTTTGTTTAATGTAGAGACCTGAAAATGAATATTTTTTTTACTTTATAAAAATTTAAATTGGTTATGTGGTAATCTGATTTTGATGAGATAAGAAAGTATTTTGATAAAAACGTACACTAATAAAAAATTGTTTTATTAGTAAAAAAGGAAAATATATATTTTTATAAAATAAATAATTTTGGTTTAATGTGGGTATATATAGAATAATATATATATATATTTTATTTTATTATAATAATTTTTAATATTGTATGTGAGTGAAAATAATTTTATAATTCAAGGAACATAGTTACTCATCTAATTTTATTGTGGTTTATAGTTAATTAGTTATATTTAATAGAGTAAATTAATGGTATGTTGAATTTTTTGATGTGATAAATAAGTAACCATTATTATATATATTTATAATTCTGTTTTGATGGATAATAAAATATTAATGGAATATATTTTATTTAAAAACATTTTTATAGAGTGAGACTATTTGTGATGTATTAACTAGAATTAAAATAAGAATATTGTATTAAAGATCACGGTGAATGAATCTAAGTCAACATGGTAATTAATACAAAATATTCATGTTCTAAAATTTAATGTTAATTATTGACAGGTTATTTATGTATTTAAAATCCTCAAATGCATAATTATTTGAGATGGATAGAAAATAAGAGTTTATATATATATATAGAATGATTATTCATTAGTAAAATGCTTATATTATTTTATGTATGTATTTATATGAAGATTTAATTATTACCATTTTATGAATAATATGATTGTAAAATAAATTCATTAGTAATAATTATAATAGTCACATGTTTAACTTTTTAGTTGTTATTTATAATTACATACATTTTCAATACAATTAAACGATATAGTAAAGTATTTTTATGGTTCCACATTTAAAATATATAAGAGGACATATTAATATATGGTGAGAATTTATTTGAATAAATATCTTGCAAAATTATAGAAGATTTTATGTTGTGAAATTATTTATGTGAAATAATAATTTTCAAAAGAAAATTTATTTATCATCTATGCAGTGTGATTATATATATTGGATTAATACATAATAAATTCAATTATATATGATATATCATTGAATGAAGAATATAGTTTATTTAATGAAAAAAAAATAATTTGTATTCTTAAATAAAATGAATTAAAAAATATTTATGATTTAAATAATTTCATTATTGATTAAAAATGAAAATAAAACATAACTGTATGTTTGGATAAGTTATAGGTGTCTACAAAGTAAATGGTATTTACCATTATTATTTTCTCTCTCTCATGCCCCAATCTAAAATGTCATGTGCTTTAATCCCTTCCATATCCATCATAGTCACATAATATCTATATAATGTCTCAATCGATCTTGAACATCGGGTGCTAGTACTCGTAAGTGGATGAGACTACATATCATGTAGTTAGCACATGGTAATATCTAACGTAGGAGATTATATGGACAAACCCACATACCCTAACTCCACTTGTTTGTGTGTAATTAGAATTCCTGTATATGAGAATGTGTAATGGTCCTTTGACATTAGGATTAATATGAATACATATCCTAAGTAATGTAATTTGATATATTTCAAAAAACTGTGATTACCTATGCTTTCAATGAAGTAAAATACATTGAGTGTGTCATGAATGATATGATGTTAATGAATAGGTCAACAAAGGATTTGTACCATATATTCTTTAATGGGAGTTCATATCTCAAGAACTTTTAATGAAAAGTAACTATTTGATAAATTCCATGCATAAAGTGTTCGATGAGTACATTTGAGATAGTTAAAGAAATATAAATTGATCACATTGGTTGATGACACAAAGTACGAAACCTGCTTGATTAGAGATATCATGAAAAAATGTATAATATTACATGGTGAGTTTTTGTTCGTGGTTAATGTCACTGTGACATATCTTTTTTCACTATGAGTGCTTTAACTTGTTGTTAAACATTAATCTTTGGAATTAAGAAAGCCGACATAAAGCAATTGAGAAAGAGTCCTAGATTAGAACACACAAAATATGTCCTTGATCTCAATTAAATTCTTTATTAATTTGAAAACAGAATAAATTAATATTCTCAAGAACAAGGAAAATTAATTATTCAGGATTTATTGATACCACATATCCTGTCATTATTTATTTACAGAAGTTGAATATTAAATAAAAACATCTTCACAAGGCCATGAATATAATATAATTTTTATTTATTTATTTATTTATTGAATAATGTTTATTTAAATATTTATTCAATTTTTAATAAATTTTGAGGATGATGGGTAGACCGAGTTATTGGTATGGTGATAAATATTTATTTGTAAGATCATCAATAAATAATATTTATCTTCGAAAGAGTTAGCACATCTCATGAAAATGATATATGAGTTAAATATAATTAATTAAATAATAATTTATTTATTTAATAAAATGTTATTTGATGATTCAAAAGATTACACATTCAATGTAATAATAATAGTAGTATTATTATTATTATTAACATGGGGTATGTTATTGGTTTATTTATAAATTAAATTTCATTATGCAATTAACATATTTTAGTATGTTTGATTTTGGTATCCTGAAATGGTAATCATGAGGTTCCCACTAACCCTAAAGTGGCTTATTTGAAAATACATAAAAATGGTTTTGGAGAACATAATTCAATACCTAATTCTATATATACCTACTTATATCATTCTTGAGATATACATATGTAAAATTAGATGTTTTTCATAATAACTAGTCCTAAGATATTTCTCACCACTTAGAACATCTCTCGGGAATTCTCTCAAGAATAATAGAAGAGGTTCTCCTCCTCCCTCTATAGTCTGAGAGATCTAGTGACAGTCTTTGATTCCAAATGGATTTTCGTTGTGATCATCAATGAATGGAATAAGATTGTCAATATATCTATGCTAGAAAACAAAATTCTTATAGTGATATTTCAAGATTAGGTTGTATGTGTGGGTCACCGCTAAAAGGGATCTTATTTAGGTACTATTCAGAAAATGATGGTTCAACACAAATACAGTTTTTGAGATCAAAAACTTTATCAAAGAATAATCTCAATCCCAAGGTATTATTCTTCTTTATTAAATTAATTTATAAATTTAATATTAAAAGATCATCTATCTTGGTTCTATGAATCATATATAGTTTCATCATGCACATCTATTAGGCATAAAATTTCATCATTATTATTTATTAGATTATTCATTATAACCAGAAAAATCGTCATCAAGTATGAGTTTTAATGGCACTTCTACTATGTCCAGTACCTAAAAGTGGTATCATAGATACCATGTTAAAATTTAAAATTATTTATTTTTTGATCATTTATCATGTTTCTTATATTATATTTTCATTACAATTATCATTTTAAATACCTTAATCATAGGTAATATGTTCATAAAATATCGTATGACCAAGAACAAGACAAGAAAAAGTTAATAACATAAGTGAATCTATCCACAGGTTCCATGAACCTGGATATTTGATGTGATTACATGGCATGTAACCTAATTACATATTATGTAGTCCTAGTAAACATCTTGTGTATGATTTTGTTCCAATCCTGAAATGACATGTGGGAAAATAGTACATGGGGTCATTAATTAGATTAATGATACCGCTTATTGACTGATAGGGTGGTACATGACAAGCATGACGTGTAAAAACTATACACGTTGTGTAATCCCATAATGACATAGTGGACATGTGGTAAACGTATGCATCTTGTATTTAATATAAACATCATGTAATTGAAAGAAGGTGTGTTACATGGGGTCATATATGATTTCACGATATGTAAATGGAATACATATCATGAAATGATTTAAATTCTATGTGGATTACACATAGTCTCCTCAGGTGAGTAAAGAAGATAGAATAAAAAGGATTACACATCGTATAATCGTTGCACACATCATGTAATCCATGTGAAATCATCTAAAATACATGGATTGACCGAGACTTATGAGTTATTACACACAAATAGAAAATAATTAATTCAATGTTAAACTAAAATACATGGTGTATAGCTAGTGTACATGCCTTGTGATTGGTTTTTTCCATACATTGAATGATTTTCAGATATCGTGTGGAATAAAAACCTCGATTAATTATTTTCACTTTTTCTACATACACGTGACATCTATATTGGTTGTACCCATCATTTAATTTATGGATGAAGTTAGTAATTCATTATATGTATACTAGTAGCATGTCGTGTGGTCAAAATCATTATGAAAATCATATGATTTTATCCATGGAACAACACACCGTGTATTCTAACATGTGGTATAAGTAAATGGTAGACGACCAAAAATATACACATTAAAAATTACTTATTGTGTTGTGAAATTATACACATGGTGTAATAAATTTAGAAAGGGGACATGCCACATTTCCTCCAATATACACATTGTAATTATGTAATTAAAAAAACAACTTATTTTAAATTATAATGGATTAGAGTCTTATGTTTCTTTAGATTGATTGGATTAAATTAAGATTAAGAATCAGTTAATTAATATGAAAATTAATTATTAATTCAGGGGAAAATTATCTTAATTAAGAGAGTATTAAATGAATGGTATCATATATGAATGTGATGTTGTTTCATGTATGTGACTGGACATGAGCTTTGACCAACCAATGTTTGTGATGTTTTCATTTAATTTAATATTATTTCATTAGTTTTTTATAATTTATTATTAAACTAAATATGATGGTATGTTTTTCATACCTCCCTCATTTAATACATAGGACCTGTGTGTCCATGATTTATTTATATAAGACCCTTAAAAATATATTGGTTCCCCTCACTTTCATGTGAGTTAAAAGAATATGTAAAATAAGGAGATCCTAGGAGAGTGGAGGTTGTTCAAGATGGAACCAAGGAAAAACTAACAAATAAGGTACACTAGTTAATGACGGGATGGTGTAGCTTGAGCCAATATGGGCTCATGGAGTTTCCCCCTAATATAATAAATTGAATTATCATCAACTCGATAAATCAATCATTAGAAAGATCATGATCAAGTAATTTTATTTGTTTCTTTTTTATGGTTATTTATTTATTTATTTTTATGTTTTAATGATTCCAGATTAAGTAAATAATATAACAGAACATATAAGATTAAATAAATTATATGTATTATGCACAATTTTTATCAATACATGATCAATTAATTATGTAAAATTCAAATAATATTAGTAAGAATTATGATAGATAAAATAATGGAATTTACAAGCACGCATTCACACACACATATATAAAAAATTCCTAAAGAAAATATTAATTGAGAAACAACTTTCATTACTTGATTAAGGATGAAATCGTAGAACTAAGAGTTATTCTATCCCTCTCTAGGAAATTTAATAATATTGGGGAGTTATTGTAATGGTTTAGGGTTGAATTAACCAAGAAGACATCATGAAAAGTATCCATTACTAGAATTGATGTTACTTAGAAGTATGTGTTGAATAAATCCAGGTTTTGATTTTAGGATTGGGGAGTCTGCTCAATATATCAAAGAGATGTGTGGTGATGCTATTGGTATGAACTCCTTCCTAAATACCTTCAAATAGTTTGATAGACCAAAGTATAAACTATGTGAACGAAAATATAGATCCTTACCACTATAATTTCTATGTGACAAGACATTCTGAGTCTAATGGTAAGGGTTGTTGGGACTTGATAAAATAGTGAGAGGCTAATAAGATAATAAAATTTATTACAATATTATATTTTAGTAATCATTATAAAGTGCTTATAAAATCTACTTCAAATATTATATAAAATAAATATAAAGAAAACAATGAAAATTTGAGATTGTTCCTCAACATAGAGCATGTTCTCATAAGCATAAATTTATGATAGTGTTATAATCATTTATACATTTCATTTTGATAAAAAAATTTGCATTATGTGTTGGAATCCCCTTTTCTTGATCCACCTCCCCAACCAATGAGTAAGGGTGAAAAGGATTCCAATCAGATATACTTGGAGGATAATTCCTATGTCCATTGTATCATAATATCAGTTATATCAAGAGAGTTAACAATACAACATAAGTATATAGATGGTTACACCATAATATCCTATCTCCCATCACTTTAGAAAGAGAAATATAGGTAAGAGATAAATGATATTTTCGCTATAGTATATCAGTGTAAACATGAAGAAGTGAAATTTTCGAATGTTCATGGATTTTAAATGATGGAGTACATTAACCAGTTAAAGAGATCGAGCTTCCATTTGGATAAGAAATTATCCCTTAATATCAAATTATCATACATACCACCAATTTTATCATTACTAGTTAGATAAATAAAATAGATAAATTTCTCATGAATCTTTTAACTATACAAAAACAACCAGATAAGGATCAATGGGGATTTGATTCCTCACCCCATATAATGAAAATAATGAAAGATAGCGCTAAAAAGCCCATGGTTGGTTTAAATCTAATGGTGTATTTACAAAATTCATCAAAGAGACAGTGGATTCAAAGTGAGCTCAATGAGCAAGAGGCTATTTTATTTCCATATAGATAGAAATATCATTGAAAGAGGAATCACAGTAGATGAAGGGGAAGAAATATAATGCATCTACATCAGGGTTATTAAATAATATATTTCTATTCACCTCTTGTGTATTATAACATAATATGATTACCATATACATGTATTTAAATTAAGGAACCATGAATGCATATAAATAATATGGTTTATTTTTCATAAAATATAAAACCAAAGAATAGTGTTTCCTAGATCTGTAAAGAAAAACACACATGTTTTGGATTATATAGAATAATTATTCAAATTAAACTATTATTTTATATTAATTATTGCTTAAACTTTTATCTCAGTTCCTATTTTAGATATAATTAGATTTTATTAAATTTTTAAATAAATGTTGTTATGGTATTTCATACTTCACTAACAGTTCAATGATTCGAGAATCATTGATATCCAACCAAAAACAATGATGAATAATATGTAAGACCCAATTACCTATTAATGGAAAGGTAATTATTTTTTAAATAAAACTTATAGTAGTAGACATATTTATATAAAGAATAGTGTTTTAGACTATATTGAGTTGAAACACTAGGTACACTAACATAATAATTTATCAATATTGAGAAATAGACTCCTTTAGAAATAAAAGTACACCACACTGATTATATAGCTAGTTAAACAAGACTAGATGAACTATTCCATAGATGAGCTAGAGATAAACTCATATAATTCATGAGATTCCCTTAAGAAATATTTGGAATGCTCTGTAAAGAAATAAAAAAAACTTAGTAAAAGGATACAAGATCCTCTTGGTGGGATTATTGGAGTATAGCTTAACCAAGTATCCATTGATCATTAATGAGTGGAGTGAAGGTACTTATAAAATCACATTACCTCCTACATCATTATTTTTATGGTAGTAAAAAGGGATCAATGAGGAGTCTTATATATAATGTAAATCCTCCATGATTTTATACAAGAAATAAATTTTTCAAAAAGCATCATGGCTAACCGTATAAAAACTTATTAACTAATGGATATTACATATGATATGATATAATGTAAATATGTTAAGCCATAACTTCATGTGTTATGATGTGTTATATTTTTTGATACCAACAAACAGACATCAAAAGAAAAACATAAAGTGTATCTGAGTTAATTATCCTAGAGCTACTCAGGATATTATCTACTCTATGGTAGAAATATATTATTCATGATTGACTATATTTATACTAAAGAGTGTTTCATCACTATTAATATACTGGGATAAATCTAGACTTCAATGAAGTATATGAACTAATACACATGAGTTGGCATAGAAACACATAATCCATTATGCTTGGTGGAAGGAGCTGTTCCAGAAACATATACTGTTCAGGAAGACTAAAACCAAAGAATTGGTTTTGTATTCATCAAGATAGGTGATATATATTATTCACATTCATATAAAAAATTAGTAAAATTGTATTGAAAAGTTTATATGAATTCAATGGTGGACACCATATATAATTTTTTTGAAACTCTATATTTTATGTTTTTTAAAAATAACACAACCTATGGTTATTCAAGAGAAACTTGATATAAATGGTAAAAGTAAGTATTTATAAAGAATGATTGATTATTGAAGGTATTGTCAGTAACATCTAGGCATGGTAAATGATGATACATTCTCTCTAGTAATTATTCTAAATTTTATTTAATTCTACTAGTAAAAGAAACATTATATGATCATTCACTACTAAAAAACGGGCTTTATCAGTTCTCAAAACGGGCTTTAATAGCACTGTAATGATCAGTGCTGATAAGGGGGAAGGGGTCCTCTTTATCAGTGCTAGAAAAGCACTAATAAATGCCCTACCTACTGTGACATAAAATTCTGCAGTAGCACACCCAAATAAGACGTGGAAAAAAAATCATCATATCAAAAAGTATACACATACAAAATTAGTACATAATTCACAAGGCAATTACAACAAGTATACCGATAAAAAAAGTATACCCATACACCATTAACTCATAATTCATAAGTTAATTAAATACATAAAGAATTCAATTCAGAATTCAAGGGGTCGGGGGGCTGTTCAGGGGTTTCGGGTGGCTGTCCAAGGGGGGTAGGGGGTGTCTGGGGGGATGGGGGTGTCCGAGGGAATAGGGGGTGTACAGGGGGTGGGGTGGTGTCCAGGGTGTTGGGGGGCTTTCCAGGGGTGGGGGGGGGGGTTTCCAGGGGGGTCCAGGTGGTTGATGGGGCTGTCCATGGGGGGTGGGGTGGTGTCTAGGGGGGTGGGGGTGGCTGTCCAAGGGGGTGGGGTGTCTAGGGGTGGGGGGTGTCCAGGTTGTGGGGTGGTGTCTAGGAGGGGTGGGGGTGTCCAGGGGGGTGGGGGGTTATCCAGGGGGGTATCCATGGGGTTGTACAGGGGGTTGGGGTGTCCAGGGGGTTGGGGGGGGGGGGGCTTTCCAGGGGGTGGGGGTGTTAGAGGGTTGGGTGGGGGGTGGGTGTCCAGGGGGTGGGGTGGTGTCCAAGGGGGTGGGTCTAGGGGGTTGGAGATGCTGTCCAAGGGGTGTGGGGTGGTGTCCATGGGGTGGGGGTGGCTGTCCATGTGGGTGGGGGTGTCCGGGGGGGGGGGGTGTCTAGGTGGTGGGGTGGTGCTTAGGAGGGGTGGGGGAGTCCAGGGGGTTGGGGAGTCTAGGCGGTTGGGGGTGTCCAGGGGGTGGGGGGTGTCCAGGGTGGTGGTGGTGGTGGGGGGTGTCCATGGGGGTTTCTAGGGGGTGGGGTGGCATCTAGGTGGTTGATGGGGCTTTCTAGGGGGTGGGGGGTGTCTAGGGGGAGGGGGGTTTCTAGAGGGGTTGGGGGTGTCCATGGGGTGGGGTGGTGTCCAGGGGGGGTGGGGGAGGTCTAAGGGCTTGGTGGGGTTTCCCAAGGGGGGTGGGGTGGTGTCTTGTGGGGGTGGGGGTGGCTGTCTATGGGGGTGGGGGTGTCCAAGGGGTGGGGGGTGTCCAGGTGGTGGGGTGGTCTCTAGAAGGGGTGGGGGTGCCATCTAGGGGGTTGGTGGGTGTCCAGGGGGGTGGGGTTGTCCAGGGTGGTGGTGGGGGGGTGATGTCCAAGGGGGTGGTGTCCATGGGGGTTGACTCAAACACGTCACAAATGACCCCTGGACTGTTAAACTAAAGTATCAACACAATTTGAATGCGTTTGGTCAGATTTCCATATTTGAGTTGTGGTTTTCACTTAAAATTCTTTCCATTTTAAACAAAAGAGAGACACTTTGAGTAATACCGGCTACACCTTGATTCAGATTGAGGTGGGGTTGACTCATACACATCATAAATGACCAATGGATCATTCTATTAAAGTATAAAAAAATATAAATGTGATTGGTTGGATTTATGCTTCATGCATAACCAGGGTGGCAAGTTATAATTTACCAATATAACATGCCATGTACTATGAGAGCTGGTTTGAAAACCAAAAGGATTCACTCCATCTATAGATAACGCAAGATGAATGTTTCTTGGATCTTTTCCAAAATCAGGATACTGATGATTAATTATCTTATATTTAGGAGAGTCAGATGAGTGACATAATTTATCATCTTTATTTCTTTTATCTACATGCCATGACAATTTTCTTGTAGTATCTTCACTTCCATATAGATTCCGAAACCTTGTAATGATTGGAAAGTACGATGAAAATTCCATAGGACTGGATTAATCTTTCTTGTATCCAGAGGCACCACACTTTGGGCATTCTGTAAGTGATTTTTTCTCCTTGAGAAACAATATACAGTCTTTTAGGCAGACATGTATTCTTTTGAAAATCATACCCATCGAGCATAGCATTCGTTTAGCTTCATGTGTCCGGTTTGGGAGCTCATTATCTTCCGGGAGCATGTCATTCAAATAGAGAAAGTAGTTTCATAAAACTAACATCACTCCATCCATTTACTTGTTTCAATTTATACAACTTCAGTACAACTGAAAATGCTATATATTTAGTGCAGCCAACATGCAATGGCATCTTTCCACAACTCTTTAACATCTCAAGAAATTTTGGGAATTCACAGAGTTCATCTTTAACTGTCCTTGTCATTTCCTCAATATGATCTTCATCATCATTTACATTTGTAATCACATCCTCTATACAGTGTTCTTAATTATCAATATTTGTATTCATATCTGATGATCCCTAAAACGTAGTTTTATCATAGCCAGTAGCTACATTCTCTTTTTATTCGTGTTTATTCCTACATTTATAACTATGATCTGTTCCATGACATATCAAATGTTCTTCCAACTCCTCTGGAGTAATTATTCTAGAATAACAACAATGTAAACATGAAAAAAGGATTTGAGAAGAATACTTTGTGTGATCCTTTGCAAACATGATGAACTCTTTCACTCCATTATCATAATCTATTGTCAAACGATTAACATCCATCCAATATTTATTCATCTCCATTCTATTTGAATCTCAAATATTAGTATTTATGATTAAAATACACAAAACAAGACTTCCAAATACAGTAGAACAAAACAACTTCCTTATAAAAATAGATATTAATAGAGCCTAACCATTTCCAATAAAGATTTGGAAATCAATAGATCCAAGATAGACCCCCATCAAAATCAACACACTATACAACCCCTTAACAATAGTTCTAGAACCCACCACCCTTGAATCAAAACATTAAACTTCCTTTTTTACTACCCCTACTAGACACCTCATTTATAATAAAATAATCACATTAAACAACCCAACACTAGTGACCAAACTCAAATAAAATGAAAACAATGATACAATTTTGATGAGAAAACTAATATAGTGGATACATTTCCAAACACAAAGGGGTTCAAGATGGGAACAAATAACCTAGGATTATCCAATATTACTATGGAATATCATAGGTTTTGTTAAAAAAATTAACATAAGAAATATAAAATTAAGGTTAGTGAACATAAATTATATCATGAACATCTAAAGAATATGCAATAACTCTCCCTCACTAACATTTGGCTCTACCAACACCTACCATATACCTAGAAAATAATTTAAAAAATTAGGAAGAATAATTTCTTGAACCTATTTATAATATTACTATAAGAAAATTATAACGAATATAGATCATACCTCCAAACACTCCTGGAGCCTTCTGGTAAAAATACTCTAGTGACTACAACTATTCGAGATTCTAACCACTAACTTCCCAATATAGGAGTGGTATACTTAGGGGTAGTATTAGTAGAATCAAACCAAAGTTCCATCCACCTCATGATACTACCCAATCTCCTCCATCACTTTAGTTCTGTAAATACCTCTTTTATCCAGTTCCTTCCTCTGCCTAGGCTATTCATCGACAACCCCTCTGACTATAGCATGATTGTTAGGAAAATGCAATATGATATGTATATACCCATCACAATCATATTAAATTCTTTATATTAATGGGATATACTTGAGGTACCTATTAATGACAGTGCCTATAGAGATGAGACTTGCATGAAACACCTACTGCGGGTGGAAGCTGCTAACCCTACATCCCAGAAGATCACTACCTTAAAAAATTATGATATCAACTCAAACCATAGTCATAATCATAGAAAACTAATATAGACATACAAAGCTTAGTATTACATGTTGAATTCCCCCAAACCACTAGAGTTTGGTCTATGAATTGATCAATAGAAATTAATGCATTTAATAAAAAGAGCTGAAATACAATCCAACCTAGCGAAAGACATTTACAATCTCCTGAGAATAAATTCATCCACCATTACGTAATCAGGTGATCTATAGTGTAGGTGTACTTAACAAAAATCACTTGTCCTGACACACCAATGGAAGTTCTTTACTAGATCAGTCTCTTTTCAAAATAACAATCTTGATACCCATAATAGGTATTAGGGAAGAATTACTATCTACCTAATGAAGTGCATGGTGTCTCCCCATTTCCAAGAAAAAACCTTCTAGACTAGTACCTAGGAACAACTGGTCCTAGAGGTTCACTAAGTTGACAACAACCATAAATTATCCTTGACATAAAAGAAGGATTTCTGGAATTTACCATTGATCAAAGTAAAGAAACATCCAACAATCCTAAAAAGAAATAACCACCCAAATACAAATGCTCACATGTTCATACAACTATCTAAACCCAAAGTCCTTTTCCAAAGAATACCATTCACCTTTCCATGGATGCACTACTCTAATCTCCTAATCTTCTGTGGCCCTAGTGCAAGAAGACTGGAGGCCACTCCATGTATGTTGGTTTAATAATAAATGAACCTAAATGGCTTATAGGCTCCACTATGAACCGTCTCAAGGATAGATTCGATTTAGAACAATATAACTTCACAAAGACACTAATCATATCTGGTATATGGGTTGATTCATACACCATATCCTTACCAAGAGTTAACCATAAGTCCCCCTTATGATGCATTCCATAATTCCTCAACATTCATAGGGAAGAAAAGTATTCTTCTTTCACACATCACATAAAACCATGCTCACCAACTAAGGGAAATATAAATTAACATCTATAGGGTTGGATACGCTTTATATATTTTAGGGGTCCTAATCACTATCATAAATAGAACCTTCCCCATAAACATAATCACCAGCACATCACGACACCCACAAAGTGTAACCAATTAATAATGAGGAGGGTACTATCAAAACACTTCTTTTTCATGAAGGGGTTTACAAAAAGACCACTTTCCCGAGTATAGATAAACCCACCCCACCAGAATGATGAGGAAAAAACACTCAACATTAATAGAATATTCATGTATAACAAGGTCTAGCTTGAGGTTGCATGAGAATATCAAACCCTCATACATATGACACTTGGTGAAAAATAAATTCTAGTTCAAAAAATCATAAGGACCCATGGGTAATCATAAAAAAGCCATACATTAGTTCAAATCATCTGATAACCAAGTATAAGAATCTACTACGTGTGTTATTTCATGACATAGATTGTTAGAACTCTATATTAGTTAGAATATAATCCAAGGGTGGTGGTCATGGGGAAGAATCCAAAAATCACACTAATGAAAACTACTCTCACCAAACCTATCCACCAAAAATAAACCTAGAAGGAGAAGTGGGAGACTTACCTAGAGTAGATCTCAATCGCGATGGAGGTAGAGAAGAAGTGTCGAGTGGTCTGGGAGCCTTATGCGCTATGTCGGGAGGGGAAGGCATGACCTCCAGAGGGGGAGGTGCATGGGAGGAGCCGTCACTTTTGAGAAATGGAGGAGTAGGGTTTTCAGGGAGTAGGGTCCAATGGAGAGGAGGAGAAGTAGGGTTTGCGGGGAGGAGGATTTGCGGAAGGGGTTCGAGGGGGAGGATAAAGAGTAGGCCTACCGACGGAGGTCTGACAAAGAGAAGATCGGGAGGAGAAGATCAGGGGGGGGGGGTGTTGCAGGGGTACAACACCATGAGGGATTGAGGTCGCAATAAATAGAGGATACTGTGCACCCAATTTTATAAAATATGGGACTATAGTTTTATCAGCACTAAAAAAGCACTGATAAAGGCTTCCTTTATCAGTACTAAAATTTTTGCACTTATAAAGCATACTCTTTATAAGAACTAAAACCGTAGCGTGGATAAAGGGATTCTTTATCAGTGCTAGAAAAGCACTGATAAAGAAATCCTTTATCGGGGATAAAATTTTAGCACTTATAAAGGATGACTTTATCATCACTTTTTTCGTGGCACTGATAAAAGGTGGTTCTTCCTTACCTATTTTTGTAGTAGTGATTTATTTGAAATTGGATATCAAGGGAAGTACCCTATGTGAAAGTGCAATAGAATATGTCAATAAGATGAAACATAATGGGTTGGTGACATCAATGAATTCAAATAAGATATGAAAATTGAAAATATCCACTTATGGATAGAATTAAGTATAATGATCATAGGATATTAATTTAGAATGATAGAATTCTATATGTATACATGAGGTTAGTGGGAGAACTATAGGTTTCCAAGATAAATATTCGGATAAAATTAAAAAAACAAATTGATCAGTATTACAATTTGTTAAGACTAATGAATGTATTTTGGGAAAAGATGTATTAAATTGGAAACCAAATTTATAGGAAAAAAATTAATTGAGATAGATATAAGGGGTTGTTGAATCTAGTAAAATTATAAATTTTCAAATTTATTGAATAATAAGATATGGAGTAATTGAAAGCTGAATTGATGCCATGTCACATGGAATGAAATATCTCCAAGAATGAAGAAGATTTTTATAAATTGAATCCTATGTACCAAACAATATTTTGGAATATAATTTATCATGTCATGATATGTACTTTGTTTGATATTAATTACATATAAAACATAGAGGATAAATATCAAAACAACACTTGGAGAACTGCATAGACGTACAACTAGAATGATCTGATAATAGTTGAGAGACAAAAATCTGATGTGTTCTTAGTAGATAGAGAAATACGAATACTAGTCATCAAGTAGATTTAAAACTAATTTTCCTTCAAATATATTAATTTTATAATGTTGTCTGGGAAAAGTAAATATGTGAGGTAAACATATTACAAACATTATTTTTCATATTTATAATAATTGAGTTTGTTTCAACTTCTGATGCAGCATAATAAGTAGTTTATCAATGATTTTCTCAAGTATACAAAGAAATAATAGAGGTTTATAATTACTATAAACCTAGAATTTGGTTTTATCAAAGTTTTTATATTCTAACAAAGAAAAAAGGTAAAATCATGGTGATATCACTTATTGAGGGATTTTCTTTATAGCAAGGCCATAATAAGTGGATTTTCCATAATGAAATGTTGTAGGACCAACATGTGACACCATACGGTAAATAGTCATGTTGAATTTTGAGATTTATTTATCTATTGTGAGTTTATAGAGTATTTTGGGAGTTTGGGATTCAGAATTTTGAGTTTCTAGAAAAAACTGACCAGGAACATAATTATTCAAACTATGTTGTAACCATGAAAAAGGGATTTGTGGTTTCCAGTGGTGTTTTTCACAATTTGAGAATGGTTTTTAAAACCATGAGACCTTATCTAGAAAATTGTATGACATTTTTTTCCAATGATAGTGTCTACCACATGGTTGGCACATGGGTTTTATAACCATGTAGCCTAACTGTGCACCTATATCCACATTCTTAAAATAGAAACTTTCCATGATTCCCATGATTTTATATCTATAATCACCTCCTAATATTTTTTTATCTTGAAAAATAAAAAAACACTCTAGTGGACTCTAAACTTGATTCCTTAGAGATCCTTGATTGTTTTGGTTAGATCTCGTTTAGTTATGTTTAGTTTTTCTCTCAGTTATCCTCTTTTCTATAGATCTCCCGTTGATCACTTTTTCCCGTATCTCGTTGAAACCTATTAGGATTTGATTTATGTATCTAGAGGGTTTGATGGGGAATTTATGGTTTTTTCTTGTATATATGCTTGTTATGACACAATATATTCATTTCACACCACTAATTTAAATGAAAATGAGGTTTTCTTCATTTTCAAGATGGGTGTCTCTATCCCATAGTCTATCACTTGGTGATCCTAGTGTTCTTATGATTATTTCCTTTAGTTTTGATTTGTTAAATTAAATATTGTATTTGGATTTGATCTTTGGTGGTAGTGTAAGGGGTTTTCAAAATGGGGTTTCTTTGAAAACTATATTTTTATGCAGATTATGTGTTTTTTAGAAAATTCCTCAAAGATTGTTTTGAAATAAAAATAGTTTTTCATGCATTGAAATGGTTTGGTATCACTACAGAAGTTTTTATAAAATGTGGGCATAGAAATGAAATACATTTTGGCTTCGAAAATATTCTATGAAACATGAATTTGGTTCTCTGAATGTAATAATGATTTACCACATTAAGAGACCTTAGGGTACGAGGAAAACTAAATATAGATGATCACTAATGGAGTAATATTTCACTAAGGGAGGTTCTTATGATTCCATTGTTTCTAAGGGGTATCCTTTATAAGGGACCAATGATCCAAGACATTAGGATTCATCTATGTAGGCTAGGATTGCTTTATGTGTCTTAGTGGTTTAGTTGTGTACACCATCATGCCATGGATTTTCTTTGGTGATTTGTGGTTTTATTATTTGAATGATTTATTTGATATGATTAATTTTCCACTTAATATAAATACTGATACTTGAAACATATTTTAATCATTTTCTTATGCTTCATGGATACATATTATGAAATATTAATTTCTTCATGAGAATATGGAATGTTTTTTAAAAGAAAACCAAATGACGTTTTTATATAGAATGTGATTTATTTTAAAGTATTTTATAAATCTATTTTATACGAGAACTAATAGATTCTTTTAGATATAAATTGTATATACTATTGGTTGTTTCCTATTGATATTTAGTGCTCACACCATAAAACTTCCTTTGGGTGTTTGTAGCAATGGTTTTATAGGATAAACGTAAAGGTAAGAGATTTATATATAAGACACTCTCCCAAATCATGTTTCCATTATAATGAGTTGGGATGGTGGTGACCTACGGTCACGTGGTGATAAAACCATGGGTTTCTTTGGGTTCCATGTTTATATCCATTCTGTTGTTTATTTATAACATGTTATCCAGTTGTTAGATGTTTCCTTTTTGGTTTGATTGTTTTTTAAATTTGATTTATCCTAGATATCTGCTATGTTTTATGGTTTTCTTCTATATTATCACATGTATGTCGAGGCTAAAATCATTTCCACATTTCCTTTTATGATACCTTGGTTGTAACACCCTGAGATTTTATGAGAAATATTATTTTTAATTTCATTGGTGTCTTATTTTGTACGATATAGAAAGATTATCTTGCGCTATACGCAACACCATATTAGCTTATAGTATACACAAACACTATTTTAGGCTTGTGTTGCACGCCAGAGCAACCTTCCTCGATAGCGTGTATTGTACGAAATACCGAGTTTCACTAAACAATGATATGTTATTAAAATATTATATAAACCATCCATTATGAATAGTAATACTCAAAATTTTATAAATTTTATCTTTCAAAATGGACTTCATTTTTGGATTCAGAATATTAAAATTATCTTAGGGTTAATTTTTGGTGTTTTTCTGAAAACATTCAATTTTTGATGGATAGTGAAAAGCACTGAGTTATAGTTTAAAACCAAATTTTTATTTAAATAATTATTTATTTTATTTAAATTTATTTTAGGAAAAAATAGATACATAATACATATATAAGCTCAATGTAATTCATTAGAGTCATTTTATAATAATTTTAGATATATAAAAATTTTATTGAACTTTTTACCTCTTTTTACCCACCTGCTAGGAGAATTTAAAAATTTACATAAAACCTAATTTTACCGCTTCTGTGAGTGGAATTTCAAAAATATTAGAGACAAGATTGATATCAGTAAGTAAAATGTGGTTCACTAAGATAAAAATAATTTTTGGTGAATAATAACTTTTTACTTTTATTTACCACGATTAAAAGTAAATAGCATAATTAAGGGTAAAAATGATATTATTATTACACTAACACGTGTTATAATTCTATTGGATAAGTTTAATTCGACCAAAAATAACCTTTGGAATAAGATATGACCCTTTAGGTCCACTTAGATTAGATTAGGACATTTATTATTTTTAATTCAAAGAAGAGTTAAAAGAGTTAAAATCAAAGTTTAATAAGTGAAACAATTTTCATATTGGGTTATACATAATATAAATTCGACTATAAACATTAATTATTAAGATAAAAAAATTTACTACATAATTTTATTTTATTTATATTTTTTAGAAATTAAATAAGTTAATTTATTTATGAAACAATGATGATGCAGTAATTACCTTATTAATGAAATATTAAAATAATTGATATTATAAAAAACCAAATAAATGTAATTTGAGACTTTTTATGAATTAAAATAATTTTATAGTTTAACATAACATATTAGGGTTTGTTAGATGAATTTTGTTTAAGTAATAATGTTTTTATGAATTTAGAAAAAACAAAATACCAAATAGTGTGAAAATTGACATAAAAGAGTGTTTTAAAAACATATTATATTATTAATTGATAAAATGATCCTAAAAATATAAGGTTCGGCCAAAAGAGTTATATAATAATATATATGACATTAATGAACGAATTTGGGTTTTATTTTCATTTTATAGTATGTTTAGTAACCATATAGTGTAAGAATACAAGAAGAAATGGTAAAAGTTAATTTATTTAACTTAGAGTTAAATATAAATGATAAGGTTAAAATAGTTACCTAAACTTGTCTAAAACCTATTTTTTGAAAGGATGTCGACCCATAACCAATTTATATTTGAAATATATTAATGTGGATCCATTATAAACCAAATATGATTGTTTCCGACGCTTTCGCCGGGGCGCGCGCGCATCCGTCCGCGGGGGAGGGGGACGCGCGGCTTTGTTGCCTCGCATTCCCGCTTTCCAAAGGCGGGCGGCATTCGTTCCTTATTCATGTACGTCTGCTCCTTGATCGAAACGGGATGATGGGATGTCGGTTCTTCCTCCTGTGGATTCCACCTCAGAACTCGTCACCTAGTCCGGGTCTCCCTTATAGATTTAATACGTAGTTCGTGAAACTCTTCCCAGTGCCATGTTTCCATGGACGCCGGTTAATTACACTGCTTCTGTCGGGACATTCCAAAGGGTCCAGTCAGGGCAGCAACCTTCGGTCAGGGGAGTAATCACGTTTGAGGCATCAGTAGCGTGTCTGGATGCTGGGGTACCTGGCATGTCTGTCTGTTATCCTCGATCACAAGGCTTCTCGAGGGCGTGGAAGCCCGAGGCATCCCACATCGAGCGCGGGGAATTACATGTCATAGACACGTATCTGGGGTTTTCCTCAGCTTCCCATGTTCAACACAGGGTATGTCGCAAGTTTAACGTCTTGCGGAGACGGTTAAGAAGGAAATGGGACCATCGCAGGGGGGGCGACAGCGAAGTTGGGCTTGAGCCTTGAAGAGGCTTCCTACGTATCCCCGTGGCAGGGAATCAAAGTCCACGTAGTTCGGGATGGCGCTGGTAAACCGACGTGAATTGGGTGATGGGTGGGCTTGAACCTCGTGGAGGCTTCCTACATACCATGCCTTAACACGGATCAAAGACCTCGTAGTTCAGGAGGTGATGATCGCAATGGCTTACCACTGGACCAGGATGGGACCCGACGTGAAATGACGGGTGGGTGTGTCGGTGAGCCGACGTGAAAGTGGACCTTGGTCCAATGGGTGGTGGGCTTGAACCTCGTGGAGGCTTCCTACGTACCATGCCATGACACGGATCAAAGACCTCGTAGTTCAGGGATTACAGTTTAACGTCATGCGGGATGATAGTGAACCCTGACGTGAATAAACGACGGGTGAGCTTGAACCTCGTAGAGGCTTCCTACATACCATGCCTTGACATGGATCAAAGACTTCGTAGTTCAAGAGGTCACAACGGCTTACCGCTGGACTGGAATGGGACCCGACGTGAAAGAGCGACGGGTGAGCTTGAACCTCGTAGAGGCTTCCTACGTACCATGCCTTGACATGGATCAAAGACCTCGTAGTTCAAATGGAAAGTAGACCTTGGTCCACTGATGGTGGGCTTGAACCTCGTGGAGGCTTCCTACGTACCATGCCTTGACATGGATCAAAGACCTCGTAGTTCAAATGGAAAGTAGACCTTGGTCCACTGATGGTGGGCTTGAACCTCGTGGAGGCTTCCTACGTACCATGCCTTGACATGGATCAAAGACCTCATAGTTCAAATGGAAAGTAGACCTTGGTCCACTGATGGTGGGCTTGAACCTCGTGGAGGCTTCCTACGTACCATGCCTTGACATGGATCAAAGACCTCGTAGTTCAAATAGTCTTGTCAGGGTCGGTGCTCACTCTAAGCCCACGTGAGTCATGCTCGGTGTGAGAAACAAGAGGTTGTAAAGACCTGACAATCACGTCGCGAAGGGTGCGTCCGTGAGAAGCGAAGAGGGGCTTATGCGTTGAGCGGCCCATGGTGTTGGGACTTACTCCAGGATGGAGGCCCATGGCGCGACAAAGCGCGGGAAAGATGGACCTTGGTCCGACAATGGGAGGTGCCTCGTTCTCTATCACGTCCTCCACTGACCTTGGTAATGGGGAAGTACCGAGATGCACAGGTGCAATCATCCGTACCAAAGGTTAGGGATTTACGCTCTGAGGCGACCCTTCCCCTGCGAACATACACCACTCCGACAAGGAGGATCTCATTCCATGTGCGGAAGAGTTCCATTCCCGTGGAGACGAGTGGTGTAATGAATGTTCGAGCTGGGGGGAACCTTCGTGAGGGAGACGAGGTTGGGTCACAGTTTAACGTCATGTGTTGAGGACGTGGTGCTTGGCAGTTTAACGTCCTGCAGCTCGGACGAGGTGGGTTCACTCCACACCCCTAGGGCTTACATAACCGGTACCCTCTGGTCCTTGGGGAAGGGAAGGTGTCGGTAAGGCCATGGTAAAGGGGGGTCGCGGGAGGAACCATCGAGGGGTCCACGTTAGCGTGGCTATGCGAAGAAGCAATAGCCGTTAGCGTGCCTATGCGAAGAAGCATTAGGCGAAGCAACGCTACGGGAGGTGTTGTCCATGGGACTTTGAAATCACATCGTGCAAACTTGGAGGGTCGCACGGAAAGAGGAATCGCTAAGTAGAGGAGTGTGCTTTGCGAAGTGGGGTGCCTTGGCCTTAGCATGGGGCAGAGGTGGGAGTGGGAGGTGCTTCGCGAAGTGGAACAGTGTTCGCGGAGCACTGCCTCGCGAAGAAGGAGTGGTTCGCGAAGCAGGGTCCTGCCAAGCAATGTGCTTCGCGATGCATAGTTATCCTGCCTTGGCATAGGGATTACTAGCATGGGTTGGGTGTTTCGCGAAGCACAAGTGCTCCGCGGCTGCCCGGGTTCCCTTGGGAATCCCCTTCCTTTGCGAACACCCTTGGGCTTCGCGAAGGGCATCCCCCTCGGAAGAGGGGCTCAGAACGAAACAAATCAGAGTCGTCTCGCGAAGTAGAAATACCTCGCGGAGCTCATGATTCCCGGGGCAAATCTTGCTTCGCAATTCGGGAGAGGAGAAGCCGAAAGGTCGGATCGTCCGTCCTTCGGGACTCAGGGGGAGTCGAGTATTTATAGGGAAGGGGCGCCGCGATGCAGGGCTCGCGCACCGCCTTCGGAGCTTCGCGGCGGCTCGCGAACGTCAAACGGGCTCGCAGAGGATCACCACCTCTGGTGCTTCGCGGCGGCTCGCGAACGTCAAACGGGCTCATGGAGGATCACCGCCTCTGGAGATTCGCGGCGGCTCGCAAACGTCAAACGGGCTCGCGGAGGATCACCACCTCTGGAGCTTCGCGGCGCCGCCAGGGTTGGGGCGCTTCGCGGCGGGGCTTCGCGGCTGTGCTTCGCGGCTGTGCTTCGCGAGGCAGCGCGCCGGCTGTCTTTTTCGTTCCTTCCTTTCGGGCCACATTTTTGGCGCCAACAAATGCCCCCCCTCAGACTTGGAGCCGCGGAGGGCGAAGGGTCGAAGTCTGAGGGACGATCGCCAAAACTGTCGGTGGTTCGCGATGCGGCATCGCGAAGGAGGCCCGCGATGCTCGCCGGGGCCGCAGATCCGGACGCGCCGCGATGCTCCGCGCGGATGAGGCGCGCCGCGATGCTCCGGGGTCGGTGCCTATAAATAGGGGGTCCGCCCTCTTTTGTCTTTACGTGCCTTCCTTGTCTTGTTGCACTCTCGATTTCGCGAAGCTCCGCGTACTCCGCGACAGCCCTCCGCGAATCGAGCTTCGCGGCGAACCGCGGGTCTCTGACTCTGCGTCCGCGCCAAGAGAACTTTTGCGTGCCTGCCTTGGCCGGACTTCGTGGTTTGATCTTGCGACCGACCTTCGCAATCCGGCTTCGCGATCGAGCTTCGCGACCGAGCTTCGCGATCCATCCGGAAGAATCCTTTTCTGAGGGCCAGAGTTAACATGGCCCATCAAGAAGCTGTGCGGGAAGTGCTTGCAGATGCTGCTCGCCGGGATGAGATGGCCAACCGTCCGGGCTTGGGGGAAATGGTTCGGAGCCACTCGGACCACACTTCCTTGACAGACCTGCTGTCAGAAGGTCAGAGGGATTATCCACAGTGCAAAAAACTGCTGTTGTACGGCTTCGGACTGAGGGATGACGTCTTCATCCCTGAGGCGAGAAGGGATGAACCAGCTTGCTGGTTCAGGAGCACACCATGCCAGCACCAATGGTTCAGGGCGGCCGATGGTCATGCACGGGAGGATTTCACAACCGTTACCGCTGATTGCCTCTACAATCATGTAAATGACATTGACGGGAGGCCACTGCAACCGGAGACGTCCCCTCCTCTCTACCGCACTATACTGAAGGCGGCTCTGCAGGATCCGAAGAAGGGATGGTCTGATGAGTGGGACCTGCGCCAGGGCGGAAACTTTACCGATGACTGGGCCTGGCCCTACTGGGTAGGCGCCTCATGCGAGGAGTTCGAGGCCGAGCTGAGGAGATTGGGATTGTACGAGGCGGCATGGGCCTCCCAGTTCCACATTTACCAACCCAAGCAGCTGATGCCGGAACTGTTGAGTAGATGGTCGTCCCGAACCAACACCTTCCACCTGCATCACGGGGAGGTGGGCATCAGCCTGTGGGATGTCTACCAGATTTCCGGGGTCCCAATCTTGGGGGCCATGTATGACGAATTCCTCCCCGTCGCCAGCGTGTGGGGAGATGCTGAGCAAATGCCGCGACTGGCGTCAGCGCTGATGGCGCTTGTCCCCGGAGAGGACAAGGAAGCAGTGAGGGATGTCCACTTCAGAAGATGGTTCAAATGCTTCCTGAACTTCCCAGAAGATCGAGAGTTCCCCCCAAGGCCTCGAACTTGCCCGAGGGCAGCCCAGCGGGGCAAGGAACACTCGTATTGGCGGGTTTTGGAGGACAGCCAATGGAAGACGTGGGGCTTCAGCGTCAGCACTGAACAACAGCCAATAGTCAGGCTGGCGGCGTTCATCGCGGCTCTCATCTGTGGGTGGATTCTACCAGTGAGAGATACAAGCATGGGGGTACGGCCCAGCTCATTCATCATGGCATCGATATTGGAAATGGGGCAGCGGATCAACCTGGGGATCCCGATGCTCGCCAAACTATACAGAATGATGCGGCGTATTAGCGAGGGCAAGAAGCCGCCAAGAATATGTGGGCCCTTCCAACTCCTGTATGGGTGGATCGCGGCACATATCAGGGGGATTTACGAGTATCCAAACCCCATTTCGCCGCCGGGATCGGACTTTCGCCCCTCCATTCTGAACGCAGTTGGGAGCTTCCCATTCAAACTGGTCGTTCCGATGGTGCTGAATTGGGTGTGGAGGGCGGACGAGTTCAACTTTCATCCCTTCCCTCTACCGACGGGGAGGCTTACTGATGATGGACGGGGAACAGAAGAGCATCGGGCTTACCTCCTGGCCTTCCGAGGTGGAGTTTTGGTGGCTCGGATAGATCGTGAGCCAATCTGTGAACCGTACACCCCGCATCGTTTCGCGAGGCAGTTCCGGTGCCTCCAGCGGCTGACCCCGCAGATATACTGGGAGGTGCGTCACGAGGAGCACCCGTGTGTGATGAGGCAGCTGTGGCTCATGTTCACACATGAGGACGGAAAGATGAAGATCGCATTGCCTCCATCTACCGCCGCCTTCGGCTTAGTGAAGGAGTACGCCATCAGCTGGGAGGCCGCTTACCCCGGGGAGATGCTGAAGCAGCCAACGATCCGGGTTGGTGACGGTGGGCCTCCTTTATCTCGAGGTCGGGGTCGGAGGGCAGCTAGGGCCGCCCGCGGCAGTGGGGCTGCCATGGCAGAGAGACCCGCACCGGACGAAGGTATGGCAGCAGCGGCGGATCCGGTGGTTCCGGGAGAGCAGGGTCATCCGGAGGGGCGGCCACCGAGGGGATTCCGTCGGGTATCCGCTCAGGCTCCGGGGAAGCGGCTGCGTCACATCGACATGGCAGAAGATTCCATCTTTCCGGAAGCTTGGGACATTTGGGATGTCAACCGGCAATTCCTCAGCCCAACCGAGATGTGGGACCACCTGAATCGCCTCGGGATGAAACTGCCGGGCATAGGCCCAGTTCGGGCTGGATTCATGGTGTCTCCGGCGGAGGCGGAGCAATACTTGAACGAGCTGGAGGATTACGTCCACTCCAGCGGTGTTCCTCGCCCAATGACAGATCGGGTGAGGGTACTGTTGAATCAGACGGTGCCCCCACAGTTATCGGCTGCCGATCTGAGGGAGCGCTTCCCCTTGCCGGAGGAATCAGGGGACTCTTCTCAGGGGGATGAGGCTGGAGGAGGGAGCCCGTTGGAGGAGGGCGAGGTCGGAGACCGAAGCTCAGAATCCGACGACTTCGCGGAGGCTCTCGAGGTAGCATTCCGAACTCCTCTTCTTACGATCTGTTCTTGAATCCCTATGGAATTCTCACCAATGTTCGAGCCATGCAGGAGGAACTTGTTCGTAGGCCTCGTTCTCGCTCCTTGGCGGGTGATGTCGCGGGACCTTCGGAACCCGCGCCTATGGCTGCGTCCAGTTCTGCATCTGGTGGGACCGGGGGGTTTGAGGTGGCTCCTCTGGACTCTCTGGGCCTTCCAACAGTATACGGGGGGCCTCGTCTTGGAGTCCCATCGGTACCGGTCCGGGAGCAGCGTTCGGAGGTCGATCTTCGTAAGTCTCCTTCACCGGTCTCCTCGTTGCCACACGTGGGCCATGCCAACTAACGTTTATGTCTCTTTCTGTCATACAGTTCTCCGACTGGCGTGGGCTGCTGCAGCTAGGCTGGTTGGGATGTCTGGCGGCGTCCCTCCCAGGGGCATGCCGGTGATGGTGTCGATAGTCCCTTCACCTCCTCAAGCTGCGGCGCACACCATCACCGGTGGGACCACCAGAAGGTCCATACCTGAAGTCATCGAGGTGGACTCTGAGGAAGAGGATCAACCAGTCAGTCCCAGTCCTGTCGTGCCTGCGCCGGCGTCAGGCGTCATACCAGACTCAACACCAGATGCGGATCCCGCTGAGGAATTCCTGCAGGCATATCCTGCGTACGAGCCTGCCGACCGCGCGGATTGGGACGAAACGGCCTCTGATGAGGAAGACAGCAGCATAGTCCGCCGCCGGTCGTGGAAGCTGATCACGCGCTTCATCAGGGACACTCCCCAAGCGCAATGGTTGGCCGAAATGGATAGACTCCGCTCGCGGTTGCGCGAACTGTGTGCCGGGGGAGTGGATGCCCAACGCCCTCACGCGCTCATCCGAGACCTCATGGCTGAGAAGATCCGGGAGCATGATCGTGGGCTGAGCGTGGGATGGCAGCGGAGGAAGGCGACCAGCATTAGGAAGCTCCAGGAGGCTGAAGGCGAGGTCCAATAGATGCAGATCCGGGCCAACGAGCTTTCAGCCACTCTCGATGCGCAGTCTGAGCTGGTCTCACAATTGAAGACCCAGCTGACAGAGGCTGAGGAGCATATGGGGCAAACCTCTGGAAGGATGGCTGCCGTTCGGGCAGGGGTGGAAAGGGCCAGGGCCAGGTTTGACGAATTACGCCCCGCCGCTGCTGAAGAGGAGCGGGAGTTGAATCAGCGGCAACAGGCTTTGGACGCCGCAAGTCAACGGGTGGCGGAGCTGCAACGCTCCTTTGACGGAGTCAACCCGTCCATGGGGGAAGTCAACCCCCGAGTATTGTAGCGAACCCGAAGAAACTTTTATTAACACTTTTGCGCTTCAACTCTTTCTTTCTCCTTTGTTTTGAGTTCCGTAGCACGCACGATATCCACTGTTGAATTGCCTTGTTGCATCCCTACAATGTTTGCGGGAAGTTTGACGACAATTCCCTCAAACCAGTCCAGATTCCCGAAAGATGGGGAAGGCTTGATCGGAGGAGGAACTTCCAGGATAGCCGAACCACTGTTTCTTCAACGTGCTCTTATGCACGGACAGGGCAACGCCAGGGGCGCTGAAATCGGTTCAAACAGATGAAAATGAGGAGTGTGAATCACGATGCCCAAATTCGGAACACTGCGGGGATGGCGTGACAATAAAGGACAACCGCTAACCGTGGCGGACAGACGGTATCCTTACTGCGTTAGCCTGAAATGGGGACAACAAATGAGCATCGACCACTGACCGTATTCGCAACGCGGGATTTTATCAATTTGTTGTCGATCAATCTTTCAGAACGTTGGCCCAGGACAGTTGGTGGAGCATAGGTCAGACATCCATACTGTTAGGGGGTCCTTCCAGACATGACCAGTCTTCTGGAACGTTGGCCCAGGACGGTAGGTGAGCCGATGCGGCATAAGACCAGGCCGTTAGGGGGTTCCTTCAGACATGAAAGAGGATGAGGGTCCGAATAAGGGGCACGCAAAGCGTGGAACATGGAGTGATGGTCCGTCCGAACAGAATCCAGCACTTAGGTAGTTACACCACCGTGGTGGGAGTACGCCAAACTGGGCGCATTGGCCTGATCATGGATCATTCCTTCTTCCAGACAGGGCCTCTGGCGAGGGCCGGAAATGGGGAGGAACAAGATTTCGTGATTCCAGGGGCTGAACCCTAGGTGAAGTGACTGGGTGTCTCTACGTATCCCACGTGATGATGGGAATCAAGCCGCACGTAGTTCTTGAAGCGCAGTTTAACGTCATACTGGACGAGGAGCAGCCTGACCGTGTTGGTACACATCCAGCCAAAACTACTAAGCCCACGTGAGTCGTGCTCGGTGTGGGAAACAAGCAGTAGTGGTGGGAATTTCCCGACGCAGAGAGGGGCAGGTGAGGGCAAAGGGATGCTCGGTGACTACCGGCCCAATGACACTAACACGATCATTCAGCGCACCCAGATGCGCGAAGAGTAAGAGCCGAGTATGATGGAGTTCCACTTGAACACGAGGGAGTGGAAATGTGTGAATCATGGTGCTCGAGATTCAGATCACAATGATGGTGGCGTGACGATGGAGGATTACTGCTGACCATGTTCACAACACAGCATCCTGTCGCATTAGCCTAGAATGGGGACAAACAAATGAGGGTCGACCGTTGACCATGTTCGAAACACGGGACCGTGTCACAAATGTTGTCAGAGATCCGTGGGGACGTTGGCCCGAAACGATCGAAGGGCCCTTAGGTCCAGCATTCATGGAGAGCCCTTAATCTTAATGTCCACGTCGTCCGAGGGTCCTTTTGGATGTGGAAGATGATGAGGATCCAAATAGCGAGCTCACAAAGCTTGGTCATGGAACGAGGGGAATGTCCCTGTGAAAATCCCATGCTTCGGGCTTTTTGTCAAAACACATCTGAATACGTCAACGAAACGTACTAAAGAGAGGGAGCAGATTCCTTTCCCTTGGGGAGATCTTAGTTTAGGGTCATAGAACTCGGACCATGGAACCGAACACCAGGGTTAGGCTGGGCCCGCGGGGGAAATACCCGGGCGCTCCTACGTATCTCATAAGGATGAGAATCAAGCCATACGTAGTTCTGGAAGGTGGCAGGGTAAGGTACCACTGCCAGGGGAAAGGGGAAGTGCGGGCGTGGCCCTTTCACTAAAAGAAGCAGAATTTGATGTATCTTGTTTGTTCTTTAAGGTGAATGGGGTTTTTTTTTGTGAAGCGACAAGCCTAGAACTGTAGGTCGTGATGTCGCCACAAGAATCAAGCCGTGATGGGTGCTGACAAATGGCATGGCACATGACCAAGACCCAACGTGATGTCCTCTATAGCGAGGTCACCACAATGCGGTGCCGTTTTTCGTCGTGCGGCCAGGACGATAATGTCACAGTTTAGGGTCGTATGATAGGACCAAGCATGCATTTTATCGTCATGCAGCGCAGACGTAGCAGAGACGATGCTAGGCGGGAAATGTGCGCAGTGTTATAAAACACATTTGACAGAGACATGATCCCACATCAAATTGTACGCCATCCGGAGAGGGAAACCTTAGGCCGAGGGGCCTACACAGAGGTGAAACAGGGAGAGAGACTAGCTTCCTGAATGGGTTGTACCTGGAGACAGGACGTCTGGGCGGTCCTACGTATCCCATGAGGATGGGAATCAAGTTAAACGTAGTCCCGAATGGATCTTAGTTTATGGTCTTAGAGCTCGGAACATGGGAGCCCCAAAGGGCGCCAGATTGCATCTTTGTCCCCCTAGCATGCAAAGGTGCACTGAGGGATAGCGCCAAAAATGTCGAGATTCCACCTGGACATGATGGGGTGGAAAATGATTTGAATCATGTAACCAACATTCAAGGACTGAAGGAGCTGGCGTGATGACAAAGGATTACTGCTGACCATGTTCGCAACACAGCATCCTATCGCGTTAGCCTGAAATGAGGACTAACAAAACGAGCATCAACCGCTGACCATATTCGCACCGCGGGATTTTATCGATTTGTCGTCCGTAACCCTGGAGGGCATTGGCCCGTATCGGTAGGAGAGCACTTGGGCGTAGTATCCAGGCCGTTCTTGGGGGTCCCTCCGGGTGTGAAAGATGATGGAAGTCCGAATAGAGGGGAACACGAAGCTTGACAAGTGGAAGGAACTTGACCAAGTTGAATCTGACACTCTTGGTCCTAGACCAGAGTACTCTTAATACATGGGTGAACCACTGCAGGGAGCCAAGGGACTCAACCTTGAGGGTGATCGAGAGATGGCAGATTCCCAGGGGAAGGGGGGCATGATGCCCACAACCTTGTATCATACCTACACACCCCCCGCTGGAGAGGGATGGACCAAGTGGCCTAGGTGACTGGGAGATCAGGATATCTCCCAGAGGTGGGGCTGGACCCGAATCTTAGACATTCAGGTGATCCTACGTATCCCATTAGGATGAGAATCAAGCCACACGTAGTTCTGAAATGTGCCTTTTAATGTCATGCAGGACATGGGATAGGAGGACTGAACCTCAGAATGGGGGCGTGCGTGGTGCAGCTATTGCGTACCCGACGTGAATGAGGACGTAGTCCCACACTGCGCCACGCAGTCCTGTGATCAGGGTCCTGAAGGCAGGATTAGAGAGGTAAATTCACTGAACTCAAGCTGGGCTCGGAGGCAAGGGGTCTCGAACGTAGTTCCAGATGAGAGTCTTAGTTTATGGTCTTAGAGCTCGGACCGTGGGTGGTGACAACTCCCGAGTAAGCACAGAGGTCAACCCAATCCCTAAGCCCACGTGAGATAAACTCGGTGTGGGAAACAAGGGGGGATCCTCATTGCAATACTTGGGGCATCCATTAAAGGGGAGTCAGCAGAGAGTTTCGAAGGACACCTTTGATGTAGCTTGTTCTCCCAATGCGCGGACGTGCACGGGGGAAAAGTACCAAGAATCCCGAGACTCTACTTGGACACGATGGAGTGATGAAGAGTGTGAATTGTGTACCCGGCATTTGGGCTTAACGGGTTGGCGTGGCGACAGAGGAAAACTGTTATCCATGAAGGAAACACAGCGTCTGTATCGCGTTAGCCTGAGGTGGGAACAACAAACGAGCATCGACCGCTGACCATATTCGAAACGCGGGATTTTATCGATTTGTCGTCCGAAACCCTGGGGGGCGTTGGCCCGTATCGGTAGGAGAGCCCTTGGGCTTTGTATCCAGGCCGTTCTTGGGGGTCCCTCCGGGTGTGAAAGATGGTGAAAGCCCTGATGCGGGGATACGCAAAGCCTGGAAAGCGGGTGCGGACGTGTCCGAGTAAAGCTTGGAATTCCAGGTAATGAACCAGAGTACTCTTAAGCACATTGGAGAACCGCCGAAAAAGAGGGATCGACGAAACAACTCAGCAGGGGGGGGGGGGGGGGAGCATGGCGTGGTCATCACGAGACCGTCGTGAATGAGGACATAGTCCCATACCGCACCATATGATCCCCTCATGGAGGAAGGATAGGCCAAGGGGCCAAGATGGGATGAGGATTCCCGAGAGATGGGGCTGGACCCGGATCTTGGACATCCAGGTGGTCCTACGTATCCCATCAGGATGGGAATCAAGCCACACGTAGTTCTTGAAATGTAGTTTAACGTCATACCAGACGAGGAGGGGAATAACATACCCCTAAGCAAGGTGTACAGTATGGCGAAAAACTGACGTGAATGAGGACATAGCCTTACGCCATACCGTACAATTCTATAAGATAGGTCCTGGGCCGCGGCCTGGAAAGGCCGAGGGGCCTGGGGCTGAGCCTCGGTCAGGAAGGACTGACCGGTTTGTAGTTTAACGTCTTACATGAGGACGGAGGGCCAGGGGCCCAAGGAGGCCAAGGGGCCTGAGGCTGAGCCTCGGAAGGGGAGTCGTACGACACGGTACATGATCCCGACGTGAATGAGGACGTAGTCCCACACCACACCGTACACTCCGGGTGAGGAATCCTAGGCTGTGGGCCCGATCACTAGCACCACCTGGGGGAAGTTTGTCACCTCAGGATGGGGCAGAATGAATCACTGTTGACCATATTCGAAACACAGCGTTCCTATGGTGACCCGCATGGGGGCAACAAATGAGCGTCGACCGCTGACCAAATTCGCAACGCGGGACTTGTTTCGATTTGTTGCTTGAGAGACCCTCGGGGGCGTTGGCCCGTATCAGTAGGAGAGCCCTTGGGATTTGTATCCAGGCCGTTCTTGGGGGCCCCTCTGGGTGTGAATCCATCCACGAAAGGGGCAAACACCTCCAGGGGGTAATGTGCAGCCGGGTCGAGGCTTGCTCGACGTGGGTCGGGGCAAAAGTGTGCACCCCGCCATGTCTTGACCCGAGGGGAAGATTTTGGCTTTTGGGCTGGGCCGACGGACGAAATGTCTGGGCGTTCCTACGTATCTCATAAGGATGAGAATCAAGCCATACGTAGTTCTTGAAGGCCATGCGGTTTAGCGTCATCCGGTGAGGACGTGGGAGGGTAGAAGAACGGGAGTGGGCGCATGGTGCGACCTTTACAATCTTTGCGTGAGTGGGGTTGCATGAGCGGGGCCAAGAAAGCCGACGCCCTGCTACACAAAGATCCTCCAAGGAGACCATCCCCAGGGGGAATAGTGGAAGAGAAAAGCTTGGGGCTGGGCTCAAGACGAGGCGTCCGAGCGTTCCTACGTATCCCATGAAGATGGGAATCAAGCCATACGTAGTTCTTGGCATGCAGTTTAACGTCATGCGGGACGAGGGGCATCTCGTTCGGGGATGTGTGCGGCATGGTACATGATCCCAACGTGAGAACGTAGTCCTACACTGTACCGTACGATCCCGTAAGAGGGTAAGTCGGAGAGAAACGAGGGGGCCTGGGGCCAGACCTCGGTGGAGACGGGGCCAGGGGCCCAAAGAGGCCGAGTGGCCTGAGGCTGAGCCTCGGTCAGGAAGAACTGACTGACTTGCAGTTTAACGTCTTGCAGTGAGGACGGAGATACAGTTTAAGGTCGTGCGGGACCAAGTCGCAGTTTAAGGTCGTGCAGGACCAATGCAGTTTAATGTCGTGCAGGACCAATGCAGTTTAATGTCGTGCAAGACCCTCTCGCAGTTTAGGGTCATGCAGGACCACTTTTGCCCTAGGCAAAGTATCGCTTGAGGAATCTGGCATTGGTGGGAGGGGTTACACGCTCTCCATCTGTGGTCACCAAGGAGAATGCTCCATTGGGGTAAACCTTATGGATGATATAAGGCCCTTCCCATTTGGGTTCTAACTTGGGCGGTTTCCTTCCGGGAATCATTGGCGCTCGCAGGGCCAGCACCAGGTCACCCTGTAGAAAAGAGCGGAGACGAACCTTCTTGTCAAAAGCTCTTGCCATCTTGTCCTGATGCCTTTCCAGATTGTGCAGGGCACGAATCCGGTTCTCGTCCAGTGCCTCTAACTCAGCTAGACGGATCTCGGCTACCTCATCTGATGTCTGGTGATCATAAACTGCCGTGTGTAGCGACGGCAGCTGGATCTCAATGGGTAGGACGGCCTCAGCTCCATACACCAGGGAATATGGGGTCACCTGGGTAGAGTTGCGAGTCGTCGTCCGGTAAGCCCAGAGGGCGTTGGGGAGCTTGTCCGGCCAACTCTTCTTGTTCTGACCAACCATCTTCTGCAGAATGTTAGAGAGGGTCTTGTTGAACGCCTCGATCTGTCCATTCGCCTGTGCGTGGTAGCGAGAGGTACGGTTTGACCGGATGTCGTACTTAGCGTACAATTTCTTCAATTCAGCTGCTCGGAAGTTGGTGCCGTTGTCAGTGAGGACGGCGTGAGGGACTCCAAACCGGTGGATGATGTTGGAGCTCACAAAGTCAACGACGGAACGGGCCTTGACCTCTTTGAGCGGAACTGCTTCTGCCCACTTGGAGAAGAAATCTGTAGCAGTCAGGATGAACCTACACTGGCGGGCTGTTGCCGGCGGATACGGTCCAACTACATCGAGTCCCCATACCGCAAATGGCCAAGAGTACTTGGTGGGGTGGAGGGGTTCTGGCGGCCGATGCAAGAAGTTGGCGTGCACTTGGCACGCGTGGCATCTCTTGGCGTATCCAATACAATCGTGGATCATGGAGGGCCAGAAGTACCCTAGCCTCCGGATTTGATGGGACAGCTTCGGCCCAGCTTGATGGGCGCCACAGGAACCGGCGTGAACCTCTTGCATAACTTGAGGTATCTCTACTCCTTGGATGCAACAGAGGAGGAAACCATCAAAACTCCGTTTATAGAGGGTCTGCTCAAGACTAGGGCCGCTCTGGAGGGTAAATTGAAGTGCGCGGCGTCGGATTCGCTCGCGCTCGGCCCGGTTGTCCGGGAGCTGACCATTTTGGAGATACTCGACAAAAGGTGCTCTCCAATAGGGGGTCGTTTCAACCACTGCGTCTGACGAACCCAGGACTCCCGATACGGAGGGTCCGGCGGTGAGATGACTTACCCGCAGGCTATCACGGTCCTCTTGGGTGACGGGAGCAATGACTCTCCGGTGGGCCACGTGTATGACCAAATCATCTTGCTCGGGTTCTGCGAGCGATGCGGCTAAGCCAGCTAGGGCGTCCGCTTGGCCGTTCTGCGACCGCGGGACATGGGTAACCTCTGGCCGAGAAGAGAATTGGGCCATTAGGAGGAGGGTGTACTCCAGCAACGGTGCAAGCTCTGGCTTCCTGACGACGTAGTCGCCATTAACCTGTTTGATTACCAGCTCAGAATCTCCCTTCACATGTAGATGGGGTACGTGGATCTCAAGGGCCAACTCGAGGCCGGTGATGAGAGCTTGGTACTCTGCCTCGTTGTTCGTACAACCTTCTGACAACAGGAAGGAGTACGGCAGGACGGCTTGCGCCGGGGTAATGAAAACAATACCCAGACCCACTCTGTTGAGCTTGGGGTCATTGAGCCTTCTACCGGTGGGGCTCCGGGAGGCGCCGTCGAAATGCATTTGCCAACACGGGACAGCGTGATCGACCGAGAGGATCGTCTCGTCGGGGAAATTCAGGTCCAGGAATTGATCCGCGGAGGTTGGATGGGCAGCTAAAAAGTCAGCCAACGCCTGTCCCTTAACGGCCTTCTGAGGCACAAACCTGATGTCAAACTGCTGGAGAATCACCGCCCACCGTGCTAGTCGGCCAGTCAGCATGGGGCGGTTCAGGATGTACTTCAGCGGATCCACCCGAGAGATCAATTGCACCTCGTGGTGTTGCAGGTAGTGTCACAACTTCTGCACGACGAAGACGAGCGCAAGGCAGCTCTTTTCGATAAGGGAATATCTGACCTCCGTATCGAGAAGCATGCGACTGAGATAGTAGAGATTGTTCTCAGTGCCCTCGTTATTCTTCTGGGCGAGCAGCGCGCCGAGGGATCTCTCCAGGGCGGTCACGTAAAGGACCAGCGGCTTTCCAGAGACGGGTGGCATCAAGACCGGAGGTTGGAGCAGATACTGCTTGATTTCCTCGAAGGCAATCCGACACTCCTCATCCCATTCGTAGGCAGCGCCTTTCTTCATGAGCCGAGAAAAGGGCTTACACTTGCCGGCCAGGTTCGCAATGAATCGGCGTATATAGGCTAAGTGGCCTTGCAGGCCTTGAAGCTCCCGAATGTTGCTCGGGGGAGGCATTTGGCTGATGGCCTTGATCTTCTCCGGGTCGATCTCGATACCTCGGTATCTGACAACAAAACCCAGAAACTTCCCGGAGGTGACTCCGAAGGCACACTTCAGTGGGTTCATCTTTAGGTGACGGGAACGGAAGAAACCGAACACTTTCTCAAGGTCTTTGAGATGGTCCTGGCGCTGATATGATTTGACTACAAGGTCATCCACGTAGCACTCCACCAATGTCCCGAGGATCGGTTTGAATATGCGATGCATGGCCCTCTGATAAGTGGCACCTGCATTTTTCAAACCGAATGGCATTACCCGGTAGCAAAAGGTACCCTGGGGAGCCCTGAAGGCAGTGGACTCCTCATCTTCGGGGGCCATCCGGATCTGGTTATACCCGGAATACCCGTCCATGAAAGAGAGGGCTTGGAACCCGGCCGTGGCGTCAATCAACAGCTCCGTCACTGGGAGTGGGAAGTCATCCTTTGGGCAGTGGCGATTGAGATCGCGGAAGTCGATGCAGACTCTAATCTGCCCATTCTTCTTCCTGACTGGCACAATGTTGGCGAGCCATTTGGGGTACTGGACCTCTTTGACGAAGTTGGCCTTGATTAGCTTATCAACTTCGGCCTCAACCATAGCGCCATGGGAAGGGTGCATTTTCCTGGGAGGCTGCTTAAACCCACGATGTTTTACTGGGAGGCCCAGACGGTGGACGGCCACTTGGGGATCCAGCTTTGGCATCTCATCGTAACTCCAGGCAAACACATCGCGGTGCTGTTTGAGGAAGTCTACATACTGCTGCCGCTCCTCGAGGGACATGGTCGCACTGATCAATGTGGGTCTTGGATCTGCCTCGCTACCAAGGTTCACCTGTACCAGCTCATCGACCGTGGTAGAGACGCCTTCTTCAAAGGCTGGGGGAGCATCCTCCAAGTCTTCCTCCCCAGCCGTGGGGGGATTTCCCGCGACGGAAGATACTTCTGGGCTCTCAAAAACCGAGGGGCAGCTGGTGCCGGCTTGGGCAGCAGCGGTCATCACATCAGGAGACTCACTCGTCGTGGAGACCATAGCAATGAATGCATTCGACCCTATCCCATCCGGCCTTCGGCCTAAGGGGCCACGCTTGATGATATCAAAACAGTGGTGACGTGTCGGCCAGAGTCGGTTGATTCCAGCCCGGCGAAATAGACACGTATGGCGCACCGCCGTTGTCATGAGCTTGACGTCCCGGTACCGTACAGGGGTAGGAGATTCCGGGATGACCCGAGCCTGGTTGATGTAGGAGTACGAGGTGATTTTCCGCCGTCGCTTGGACGCGGGAACATGCCTTCCTTGCGTACCCGAAACAACGAAACATTGTCCCATGTCGGGGGTCGTGGCTTCCAACCGGTTGATCGGGAGGATGTAGGCGTCGTCCATGCTCGCCCAGGGATCACTTGTGATTGTGGCAGGCTCATCCTCGCTGACCAGGATCTGCTTGTCTTTACTTTTGTAATAACCCGCATCCAGATAGCGGGTCTCACAAGAAGCGAAGGGGGACGCGTCTCCTTGGAGCACGCCTACTCGACCGTTGAGCGAGTACTTAAGGCACAGGTGATACAATGAGGGGACCGCGACATGCAGATGGAGCCATGGCCTACCCATCAATGCGTTGTAGGCGGTGTCCTGAGAAACAACCATGAACTCGGTGCTGGCAATTAAGCCACCGAACTGGGTCTTCAGGCGGATCTTGCCGACCGGGGTTTGCTCTGTCCTGTCGTAACCCTGAATCCTGAGGTCAGAGGGAGTCAAATCACCTTCGGACAAACCCAGCTTTCGCAGCGTCCGGGTCGGAATTAGATTGATTCCAGAACCCGTGTCAACGAGGCAGCGACGGACTTCCACACCGTTAAAGTGGCCAGTGATATACAGTGGGCGAATGTGCCCCTGTATAGGAGGGTCTTCATCTTCACCAGAGAACGAGATAACCGCCTGACATTCGGCGTTTTCAATCGTCTTGGTATGGAAGGCCTCCGCGGCTGCCACTTCCGTCTCGAACTGGAGGGGGCTCCTTAGGGCCTCGGCAAGTGCCTCGCGCATCTCGGATGACAAGCGCAGGGCCTCAAGGATGGAAAGCCTTGCCGTAATGCCGGCTAGGTGCTTTAGGACATCATACTTGCATGCCAAACGCGAACCTCTGCTTACAGGGGGTTTTTCGGCATTTGGAGGCATAGCGGGTCCTACCGGTTGAACTGGCGGTCGGCTAGCACTGGGTACATCCTGCTGCCTGCTAGTAGAAGCCTGGAGAGTAGTCACCGGGCTAAGATCGGACAGCGGAGGCTGGCCCGTCGCCGGGCGAGACTGACTGTGATACGAACGAGGCGGCTCTCCCCGATCTAGTAACACGAACGGCGGTGGAGGTAGAGCCGAGGGTGCTGAATGGGTCTGCGCGTGCTGAGATCTGCGCTGAGCCTGCTGCCTGGTCTCGGTAGCGTGCATGGCTTGGTCACAAGTGCCTGCTGACATACCTCGGTGACCGGCGCGATTGCGATTCCGCTGACGTTGACGTCGGCTGGAAACATTGGGGCGGTCTGCCTGGGGTTCCCCCTTGTCGGGGGTCATATAGGGCTTTACCAGCTCCACGGTGTTAACCGAAGCGTACCCTTGACTGTCGCTCGAAGATTCATCCACCACTGGGCGGATTCTGGGAGGAATGCCCATTTAGGGAGGCATAAAGTCGCCAAGAGTGCGGGATGACGACGGCACTGGCGGTGCACGTTGCTTCTTCTTGCGTCGCCGCTGCTTGCCCTTTTGGGCAGAGGTCGACTGTGAAGACGATCCTGAGGCACCGGCTGTTTCTTCTGAAGGTTCCGGCTGCTTCAGGCGTGCCCGGATGATACCCTGGGCACGGACGACAGTTTTTCGAGCCATCCAGTTGTCGTATTTCTGGGACCCGCGGCTAGGGACCTGCTGCCACTCACCCTCGCTGTCACTGCCAATTTCTGATCCCGCAAAGACGCCTGCCACCTGCGCTGGCGCTGGGCCCAACATGACTATGTTGTTGTTGACCTGGTCCTGAAGCCAGTCTTTAAACACATAGCATCGCTTGAGGGTGTGCCCCAGGATCCGATGATAAGGGTAGTAGTTGGGGTGATCAGTGAGATGCGCCTCTGCCGGCCTTCTGCACTCAGGCAGACGCACAATCCCTTGCTCTAGAGCACTTCGGAAGTAACCAGGGACCTGATTTTCGTTAAACGAATAGGTATGGTACTTCCTTTCCGGGTAAGGAGCCCTGGGGGCCTGGTCCTGTCGAGGGACCGGAGGGGCCTGCCGAGGAGGCGGCGCCTGGTTGTCTCACCTAGGTGGCGGTGGCGCATTGCGCGGGGGAACCTGTCGGTTCTGAGGCGGTCGCTGCTGGGCAGGAGCCTGTGCTTGAGGTTGAGGACCTCTGCGAGGTTGCGGGGGTGGTGCCGCCGGTAGCAATTCCAACTGCCTCGGGGCTTCTATTTGAGCCACCACGGCGGGTTCAGCCCTGGCGGCCCTCCTGGCTGGGATCATAGGGGGCAGAAAACGTGCCTGACTAGCCTGTTGCAGGGCCTCCTCGAGGCGCTGGGCCTTATCCGAGAAATCTCTGAACCCTCCAGGGTAGTTCTGGGTAATCAAGGAGGGTACCAGCTCTGTCTTTACGTTCCCCACACACATAGTCAGTAATTGCTCCTTAGTCAGCGGCATATCGAGAGAATACGTAAGTCCTTTCCACCAGGCGATGAAGTCTGCAACCCGCTCATCAGGCCTCTGTTTGCACTTAAAGAGGTCCGCGATGCTGGTCTTCCGCGTGGTGGAGCTGAACTGGTACAAGAACTGCCGGCGAAGATCCTCCCAACCGGTCACTGATCTGATGGGGAGCTGGCTGTACCAGACGAATGCCGGACCTTCCAACGTCTGTACAAAACATCGGAGCTTAGCGGCTTCTTGCTGCTCCGAGGTCCCCAGCATGGGGCCACACCTGGAAGAGAAATGGGCCAAGTGCTGGGGTGGGTCCACTGTCCCGTTAAAAGGCGAGAAAGTGGGGTTCCCAAAACCCGGAGGCGCGGGCATATCATCCACCCACGCGGGATAAGGCTTGCCATCCGGTGGGACCGCCACCTGCCGTGTCTCCAACGCCTCGAGGCGGGCTGTGAGTGCCGCAATAAGGTCCTCCGGGTGGGGGTCCCTGTCTTGACGGGGATCCCTAACCACAAGCGCATTTCCAGGTTCTTCAACACGGTAGACGGCTTCGGCTGCTCGCGGGTCAACTGGCTGGATGACCTGTTGGGCGACTGGGGGAACCCGGGTTGGGTTCTTCAGATTGCCCCGTCGCTCAGGGGGGTTTGGCGAGACGTATCACGCCCTCTTGCCGTATGTTACGGCTTCCGCCTTGTCCGCGGCAGTAGCATGATCAGGGTTGCCCGGAGGCATCTCACCGGGGGGAAATTGTTCCTGCCCCTGCTGCCCCGACTTGGGATTACCATAGTCGGGTCGTCGCTCTGCGGCGCGTTCAGCCAAGAGTTCGTCGACCAGCCTCTTCTGCTCAGCAAGCTGCTAACGCAACGTGGCCTTCTCAGGGTCTTCGTCCGTTTTCTGCACAGAGGCGGACAGGTCGGAGTGCTTGACTATTCCGACGTGCTCCTTACCCTTGCCAGTGCTCCGACCGAGTTCCAGTGACTCGGTGGGTACAGGGAGGCCTAGCAGGTTCCTCTGATGACGGGTAACTCTCCCCGACGGGTCAAGAAGCGGCGGTACGCCCTCAGATGGTAAGTCCCCATCAAGGAACTCAAGCTCATCTTCCTTATCCACAACGTCGGCCATGTGGACTGTGACCCCTCTTGAGGGCATATCCTCAATGTCGCATAGCGAATCGGGCTGTCGTCGGATAGGGTCGGAGAAGAGAGCGGCATAGCATCCCCAACCACGGACTTGCACATGGGGGGTGGCTTCCCTGACGATTTTGCGGAGTGCCTTGAAACTCTGAACGCATTTTCGTTGGAGGGCACTCTGGTGACCGGGCGACTCGGGGTGCTGGGCCACAAGGAGCGCCGCTGCATCAATTAGGCGGCACTGTTTGCCAATCTCCTCGAAGTGCTCTCGACTCCTGGGGTACACTACCCGTTCCCAACGGAGGCGGAAGTGCGTCGCCCACAGGGTCCGACAAAAGCATCCCACTTCATCAAGGGTAAACGACTCGGGTACGCGGAAATTCAGTGCCGCCGTGGGCCAGAACTTCTCTGGGAAGTAGTCCGCTGCAAGAATACCCCAGAAGCTCCTGGGTTCATCCTTGGGGTTCGGCCCCACATTTCCCCACTCATCAACCGGGGGCAGCTGAGGGACCGGTAGCGGTACTGAGGCGGACCTCTGGGATAGCAAACTCGGCGGTGGAGAATATGGTGTGCGAGCAGACTGGCCACCGTACTCTGGGCCTTCCTCTGAAGAGCGAGGTGACCTGACCACAATGTCACGATAGGACGGGCTAACAACCACTGCTTCGGGTACGGAAATTGCCGTTACCGGTGTCCGGTCATGTCGTGGCAATACCACCGTTGACCCCCAAAACAGCTCCTCGTGATCCCGAGTAAAGGTAGAGGGCGCTTCGGGTGACGGTGGCGGTGACTGCGCGGTCGAAACCTGCGGAATTCCCAGGATTTCTTCCTCCTGGATGTACCTGCGGAGAGAGACGGGAATCCGGTGGACCTCAAATTCCGGGAGAACGAGGCTGACGCGTCTGGTTCCTGCCCCAGTCCTTGATACGGAGGAGCTGGGAGAAGGTTCCATCGCTGAATCGCCTTCCGCTTCCGAATCGGAGAAGCGGGCAGGTTTGATCTCCCCCTGAGCCTTCCCAGGATTCTTCTTGTGGCGGCGACGACCCGCTCTTCTGCCCCTGGGTGGCTCTTCGGGACAGGGTTGACCCCTATCAGGCAGCCCTGGGGCGGCACTAGCACCGTGGCGGAGAGGGCCCCCACTTGAGACAGCCGGGGTGCGAGGGGCACCAGGGAAAATATCAAAGGGTACATGGGGAGGACCTCCATGAACAGTACCCACGTGGGCGGGGCCTCTGTTGGAACCGGCAGGAGCATGGGGAAGACCTCCATGGTCGATGCGAGTGGAGCGAGGCTGACCTTCACTCCTTGAGTTGCTGGGGCGAGGAGGACCTTTGCCAGTCGCAGAGAGGACGTAGGGGGGGCCCCCACGTCGAAGGACCAGATGGACGATGCCTTCAGAAGGATGGACTTCATACCCTGTACAGCGGGCGCGGGAAATGTTTCCGCGCTGACCATCACTGCCACGGGGCAGGACTTCCTGTAGGACGGGGGCAGCACGAGGCATGCCTCTATGGCGAACCTCGGAGCGGGGAAGGCCCACGCTCTGTGGAGTAGTGGTACGGGGAGGACCTCCGTACGGGGTGGCATCACCGCGGGTTAACCCGCGGCGATCACTACTTGGGCCTGCAACCCGAAGAGTCAACCCAGCCTGCCCTCGGGGCGGTTGGGGTCTCGATCCTGGTTGGGCGAAGGGGTGCCCCTGCTCAATGTAGGCGGGGGCTTCGTAATGTACGTCGGCGGTGGCTCGGGCCACTGTAGCTGTCGACGTGGACGCGGCTAGGCGAGCGTCCTCAGCCCGGGCCCGGCGCTGACGTCGGGTCAGGCGGGCCGGTGCAGGTGGTGTAGGGACGTAGTCTGCCTGTTCTTCCTGCGGGGCCGGACGGCGGCGCTGACGTGGCCGGACGGGAGCTCTCGCCTGGGGGCCCTGGGTCGGGGCCCTGAGCGGGCTGAGCCGGACCGCGCCTGCCTCTTCGGCGTAAGGCGAAGAGTCATCAAGGCGTTCAGGGGATAGGCTCCCGAAACGATTGAATGTCTGGGTGGGGAGCGGGGGTTCCCTGCGCGGCCTGTTAGGGCAGCGTTGACGGCGGGGCCTGGAAGCCTCCAGGTCCAAACGGGCCATATCCCTGGTCGGGATGACCCCTTGTTCCTCATACCTGTGCACGAGGCTGTTGATCACCCTTCGTTGGATGACCTCTGATGGGGAAAGGGGACGTGGACATCCCGCATCCCGTGGCGTGGCAACCGTCGTGGCGGTAGTGGCGCCATGTGGAGTGGCCGTAGTGGTGTTGCCCCTGCCCCTGCGCGGGCGAGGAGCGGATGGTGACCACATCTCTGAAATAGCAACCTGGTTCCTCGCGGACGAAGGGATCAACTCATCAGTACTGAGAGGGAAAGGATTGACAGCCAGTGCCCTAGCGTTCTTCCATCCTCCATGTCTGTGAGAAGGATCCACGCCAACACGCTGCAGAGCGGGGCGCCCCACGTTCTACTACCCCGACCGCCGGTGAGTTTCACGACAGGCCCGCCATTTGCTTGGCGGGACCAGGCAACAGATATCTGAATCCGGTGACACGTCAGTCTACTGGTGTCTCGAACGCTACAAATCCCCATGCTGAGGAGAAGACTTTCATATCGGGTTCACCATTTCTGTTTCCGACGCTTTCGCCGGGGCGCGCGCGCATCCGTCCGCGGGGGAGGGGGACGCGCGGCTTTGTTGCCCCGCATTCCCGCTTTCCAAAGGCGGGCGGCATTCGTTCCTTATTCAGGTACGTCTGCTCCTTGATCGAAATGGGATGATGGGATGTCGGTTCTTCCTCCTGTGGATTCCTCCTCAGAACTCGTCACCTAGTCCGGGTCTCCCTTATAGATTTAATACGTAGTTCGTGAAACTCTTCCCAGTGCCATGTTTCCATGGACGCCGGTTAATTACACTGCTTCTGTCGGGACATTCCAAAGGGTCCAGTCAGGGCAGCAACCTTCGGTCAGGGGAGTAATCACGTTTGAGGCATCATTAGCGTGTCTGGATGCTGGGGTACCTGGCATGTCTGTCTGTTATCCTCGATCACAAGGCTTCTCGAGGGCGTGGAAGCCTGAGGCATCCCACATCGAGCGCGGGGAATTACATGTCATAGACACGTATCTGGGGTTTTCCTCAGCTTCCCATGTTCAACACAGGGTATGTCGCAAGTTTAACGTCTTGCGGAGACGGTTAAGAAGGAAATGGGACCATCGCAGGGGGGGCGACAACGAAGTTGGGCTTGAGCCTTGAAGAGGCTTCCTACGTATCCCCGTGGCAGGGAATCATAGTCCGCGTAGTTCGGGATGGCGCCGGTAAACCGACGTGAATTGGGTGATGGGTGGGCTTGAACCTCGTTGAGGCTTCCTACGTACCATGCCTTAACACGGATCAAAGACCTCGTAGTTCAGGAGGTGATGATCGCAATGGCTTACCACTGGACCAGGATGGGACCCGACGTGAAATGACGGGTGGGTGTGTCGGTGAGCCGACGTGAAAGTGGACCTTGGTCCAATGGGTGGTGGGCTTGAACCTCGTGGAGGCTTCCTACGTACCATGCCTTGACACGGATCAAAGACCTCGTAGTTCGGAGAATACAGTTTAACGTCATGCGGGACGATAGTGAACCCTGACGTGAATAAACGACGGGTGAGCTTGAACCTCGTAGAGGCTTCCTACGTACCATGCCTTGACATGGATCAAAGACTTCGTAGTTCAAGAGGTCACAACGGCTTACCGCTGGACTGGAATGGGACCCGACGTGAAAGAGCGACGGGTGAGCTTGAACCTCGTAGAGGCTTCCTACGTACCATGCCTTGACATGGATCAAAGACCTCGTAGTTCAAATGGAAAGTAGACCTTGGTCCACTGATGGTGGGCTTGAACCTCGTGGAGGCTTCCTACATACCATGCCTTGACATGGATCAAAGACCTCGTAGTTCAAATGGAAAGTAGACCTTGGTCCACTGATGGTGGGCTTGAACCTTGTGGAGGCTTCCTACGTACCATGCCTTGACATGGATCAAAGACCTCGTAGTTCAAATGGAAAGTAGACCTTGGTCCACTGATGGTGGGCTTGAACCTCGTGGAGGCTTCCTACGTACCATGCCTTGACATGGATCAAAGACCTCGTAGTTCAAATAGTCTTGTCAGGGTCGGTGCTCACTCTAAGCCCACGTGAGTCATGCTCGGTGTGAGAAACAAGAGGTTGCAAAGACCTGACGATCACATCACGAAGGGTGCGTCCGTGAGAAGCGAAGAGGGGCTTATGCGTTGAGCGGCCCATGGTGTTGGGACTTACTCCAGGATGGAGGCCCATGGCGCGACAAAGCGCGGGAAAGATGGACCTTGGTCCGACAATGGGAGGTGCCTTGTTCCCTATCACGTCCTCCACTGACCTTGGTAATGGGGAAGTACCGAGATGCACGGGTGCAATCATCCGTACCAAAGGTTAGGGATTTACGCTCTGAGGCGACCCTTCCCCTGCGAACATACACAACTCCGACAAGGAGGATCTCATTCCATGTGCGGAAGAGTTCCATTCCCGTGGAGACGAGTGGTGTAATGAATGTTCGAGCTGGGGGGACCCTTCGTGAGGGAGACAAGGTTGGGTCACAGTTTAACGTCATGTGTTGAGGACGTGGTGCTTGGCAGTTTAACGTCCTGCAGCTCGGACGAGGTGGGTTCACTCCACACCCCTAAGGCTTACATAACCGGTACCCTCTGGTCCTTGGGGAAGGGAAGGTGTCGGTAAGGCCATGGTAAAGGGGGGTCGCGGGAGGAACCATCGAGGGGTCCACGTTAGCGTGGCTATGCGAAGAAGCAATAGCCGTTAGCGTGCCTATGCGAAGAAGCATTAGGCGAAGCAACGCTATGGGAGGTGTTGTCCATGGGACTTTGAAATCACATCGTGCAAACCTGGAGGGTCGCACGGAAAGAGGAATCGCTAAGCAGAGGAGTGTGCTTTGCGAAGTGGGGTGCCTTGGCCTTAGCATGGGGCAGAGGTGGGAGTGGGAGGTGCTTCGCGAAGTGGAACAGTGTTCGCGGAGCACTGCCTCGCGAAGAAGGAGTGGTTCGCGAAGCAGGGTCCTGCCAAGCAATGGGCTTCGCGATGCATAGTTATCCTGCCTTGGCATAGGGATTACTAGCATGGGTTGGGTGTTTCGCGAAGCACAAGTGCTCCGCGGCTTCCCGGGTTCCCTTGGGAATCCCCTTCCTTTGCGAACGCCCTTGGGCTTCGCGAAGGGCATCCCTCTCGGAAGAGGGGCTCAGAACGAAACAAATCAGAGTCGTCTCGCGAAGTAGAAATACCTCGCGGAGCTCATGATTCCTGGGGAAAAGCTTGCTTCACGATTCGGGAGAGGAGAAGACGAAAGGTCGGATCGTCCGTCCATCGGTACTCAGGGGGAGTCGAGTATTTATAGGGAAGGGGCGCCGCGATGCAGGGCTCGCGCACCGCCTTCGGAGCTTCGCGGCGGCTCGCGAACGTCAAACGGGCTCGCGGAGGATCACTGCCTCTGGTGCTTCGCGGCGGCTCGCGAACGTCAAACGGGCTCACGGAGGATCACCGCCTCTGGAGCTTCGCGGCGGCTCGCGAACGTCAAACGGGCTCGCGGAGGATCACCGCCTCTGGAGCTTCGCGGCGCCGCCAAGGTTGGGGCGCTTCGCGGCGGGGCTTCGCGGCTGTGCTTCGCGGCTGTGCTTCGCGAGGCAGCGCGCCGGCTGTCTTTTTCGTTCCTTCCTTTCGGGCCACATTTTTGGCGCCAACAATGACTTTATTATAAAATAATATTTTAAGTTTTTCTTAAGGTGCCCCTCACCTCTCTTATAAAAGGGCACCCCCCTTCTCTCTAATTCAAACCTCCAAAGCCATTTGTCTCAGCCAAAACCTGCCCAAATAACCCCTAAAATGTAATACCTTCATCTTATAGGAATTAATTTAGACATAAATCCAACCTAAGGATCCCTTTTTATCAAATCAAAAAGAAGAACCCGAAGAAGAGGTAAATATCTCACCACCTATTTCAAGTTCCTCTCTTCTTCCACTTCCTCCTTCTTTGTTGTTTCCATTATAAAATAATACCTCCAGTATCTTATATATACTATTATGTTATTATAAAAATTTTACAACCATATTAGTTATTTTACCCATCCTATGAATGAAAAAGTCACCACACATGCGTACGTATGACTTACCGTCACCACGTCATGGTGTAGTTTTTTATTCAAACATTTCATCATTTGGATGGGTATAATAATGAGTATAAATGATAAAAATAAAAAATAAAAAATTATTATGAGTCTTTATATATGATATACCATCCAATTATATATGATTTTAATATCAAAAGAATGATATTGTCGCTTGTGCGTACGTACGGACTACCATCTCCACGATGTGATGAGATTCATTCTCCATGTTAACCATTAAAGAATGATTATAAAGTATATATAATAAGTAATCATGAAACATATGAAATAATAATGCTACTAGATTTCTGTATATATATATTTCATTTACTTCCATTCAATTTAATAAGGAAACAAAAAAACCATTCACGTGTACGTATGGTCTACCATCTCCATGAATGGTGTATTTCGTTCCATTTATCGATCTATTATATATATTTATATTATGAATATATATTATTTATAATTCATGTTTTACATTATGGATGTAAGTAATCATGATCTAATTAATCATATGAATAATTACAAGTCAAAATACGTACGACAAATGAAATGATTTTACCCAAAATGATGCATTAACATAGAATTGACAAATAAACGGGTAATATAAAGTCATAAGTGAATCATATATGATATCATAAATATTATTATGGTTCTATTACAAGTTAATAATATGTTTAAAAACACTATACAGGAGTTTCATACACGTAAGAATGAAATTGGAACTATGGTAAGGGATTATTTCATCTCACTTTTATTTCTGTGAGACACATGCCATAATAACCAAATATTTCTTTTGTATGGTTTTTAAGCATCCCATGAGTGTTTTATTATTTTTATTATGAAGGATATGATATTTAAATATGTATTTAATTTTCCACTGATTATAAATGGTAAGGGATAATCTCTTAAATCTCATTTTTATCTGAGATTGCTTATATGTAAGTATTTACTGGGGTTATGTTTATCATCCATGTCCATGTTTTCTAAAAATGTTTTCATAAAATGTTTACTATTCTTCCATGTATGTTAAATTGCATTTTTACCTTTTTTTTTGTCTTTTTACCACATTTTATGGAAGTAATATTTCCTTTGGTTACCATATAAGGTACTTTTTTCTTTTTCGTTAAAAGTACAAGGAAAATGTTTTTTTAACTTATACGGCATGAACGAATTTTTACAGTTTCATAACGCCTTATTTTCATGAAGATTCCTCTACAATATTTCAGGATTATTTTCAAAAAAAATACTTTTCATTCAAAATTTCATGGAATTTTGTAAAAAGAAAATTATTTTGAAGAAGAAAGGATATTTTCCTCAATAATTCATTTCAATTGTTTTATCACAACTATTTTCCATCTAAGATGACATTATTTAGTATATTTATGTTTCAAGTTTAATGTCTATATTATTTACATGGTTTGATTTTTCTTATGATGAAATGATATCCATTTCTTTTATTTGGATTATGTTATGATGGGTTGATGTTTATGAAACCCATTTTATTTGTTGGGTTATTATGCATAATGTATGTTTATTTTGGGGCACACGAAAGAATGATTTTATTATGAGATGGGTGAGACCTATATCTACCTTCAATGCATTGGTTAAAGATTTATATCTCATAAGATAGACATGGCTAGAATGTAAAGTTAATCTGTTTCAGTGATACAGGACTAGAACGAGGAGTGAACTCGATTCAGTAAGGGACTTTTTCCACTATTATGGTCTTAGAAACAATGCCATGGCTACTATGGAAATCATATCATGTGATTAATGGTTTTCTACAACTACATGTTTTATTTTATCATGATTAATGTTTCTTTATGTTATATGACTTATGTACTGCCAAGATTTTTTCCATTGCTCAATATTTTGATGTTTTATGTTCAGGTTTTTACATTCAAATGTTTATGGATTGTTTTTAAGTTCTCCATATTTACCCTTACTGAGCATTTGAGCTGACCCTTTATATGTTTTCTTTTCCCCAGGATATAAAGAAAGGTTTTTGGTAAGAAAATCACATGGGAAGATCTTTATGGGAGATGTTGAAGATCTTTCACCATGATTATAAGATTATGTTCCGAGTTTCCAAAGACACTAAACTAATACAGTCTTTGGGCATTTGTTTTTTTTCATGTATTAAGTATTCCACTAATGTAATGTAATGTATATGTATGTTAAGGTTTGGGTCTCTACAGTTGGTATCAGAGAAAGGGATGTAATAATTAATCCAATTCTCGGGAACTCTCACATGTGAGCATTGGGCGAAGCATGGCTCTCTGCCCAAGGGATTCATGATGAAATGGCTGCCACTGGGGATGGTGGTGTGTCCTGACCAGGGGGTGTAGCCACCCATGGAATGATATGATAGGTATCAATTCTAGTCCACTCGAAATAATTCCAGACCGGTACCATTGGTATCAGAGTTAAGTTTTAGTTAACCTTTGGAAACTACAATCCGAAAACATTAGTGAGATCCCTAGAGATATTTCTAAGGTATGTCTAGGGATGTCCCTAAGGATAAGTATAAATATAGGTTACAGTCCTAGAATTATGATAACAATCATGCATAACCTAGGATCAAACCTATTATGTTAGAGATTGAAAGTACTCCCCTTGATTATGTTGTTTTCCTAGCATGATTTTTGCCTCTCACACTATTCTTTTTGGGTTTTATAAAATGGCTGGAAACTAGAAGATTCATGTTAATGGAGAATATGGTGGACAATGGAATTATATTCTTCATGATTAAGCAAATGAAATGGGATTTGGAAGGTGAAACATCGTTATTATACCTAACTATTAATCTCATAATATGATCAATAATATCAACTTTGGTAAGTTTCCTGACTCAGTTAATAAGAGAAAAAAGGAGTTTCATGATGATCATAGAGAAACGAATGTTCAATTTTGCTCATGTAAATTATATGGGAAGAGACATCAAGGAGAATGTTTCAAAGGAACTGGATGATGCTTTGGGTGTGGAAAAGAAGGACACAAAGCTAGATATTTCAAAGGAAAGGGTTTAGTTAACATTATGGACAAGGATAATGGTATTTCTAAGACATAAATAATAGTTAAATTTTTTAAATGTGGAATGTAAGGGCATTATTCAAACCAATTCCCTAAGGTAAAGTATCATGAAGAGAATCAACATGGTCTTATGGGTAGTATTTATGTTGATGATGATGAGGAGACTACAAATGATATATGATATGAAAGAGTGTTGAGGAATAAAATGATGAAGCTCAGTCGATGGTTTAAGAAGGTAGTGGAATGATTTTATGTTTATTAAGAGTAATGTTGTATAGGTAATTTAATGGTACTATGGAATAAAGAAACATCTAAGGATTATTACACTATTTGTTTTCCTTGAGTATTTGAAAGTATACGTTGAATGGTACCAGTAACCATGAAAGGTTATTCAGATATATTTGGAAATAAGATGATATGTCAATAATGAAGGGATAAAAAGAAAATAATATGTTGGATATTATTAATGAGCTCATGATTGATATAAGGACAAAATGTTATCATGGTTTGAGTATATAGTATTTTTTTTTGGGATTTTGGTATGTGGAAAGAGATAACTTTTGACAGAATTCATGTTTTACCTAAGGTTCTATAGTAACTCATGTTTCAAGAGAATAAATGATAAAGGAATTCAAATGTTTGGAATGTGGACAAAAAGATATATATTATGATATATGGGGGATACTTGATAGTATTCACATTCTTGGTAGATGACCTTTCTAGTAGTCATTTTTTGTATACTATGATATTGGATAGAAGTATTTTCGAAATGCCTAAAGGCTGGAATACATTAAGTTGGACATCAAATAGTTTTGTTTAAGGCTAGAAATTTTTGATGTTATTTCTGGAATTTTGTAATATTACAGTTTTAGAAAAAGGACAACTCGTAAGATGGGCGACAACCCATCGCGTTGGACAAGGTTACAGGAATAGAACCCACAACTAAAGTGCGACAGGCCTTTATCGCCTACCACTGGCCTACAGAAAGTCCCTAGTTAGTATAAATTAGTGTTAATTTATTAAGTGGTATGATATATGATGTATAAGTCCATTTTAGGAACCATATACGATTAATCTCACCATAGATGGACTTATGTATATTTAATAACTTTTTCTAACCTTCTGTTTGAGACAGATGGAATGACCTATCATTCTATCGCATGATCTGCTAACACTTCACGAATGACAAATTCAACTTCATTTGATTAAGAGATGATGTGGAAACTGTTCGAGGAATGACCAATGTTGAGATTGTACCAAAATCAATTAATTATTTCTTCTAATTCCCATTTTTCTTTCATCATTTGGGAAATGATCTTGAAAACCAAAAATGTTGTTTTAGATGGTACTTTAGATCATCACAAATTTATGTCTTTGTGATTGTTGTCTATTTCATATCCATGTTCTCTACCACTCTACATCAGAACGTGATGGTTAGATTTCACTTCCATAACCATATTTTCACCAATGTTCTCCTATGAGGAAACCTAGTGGTGAGTAAATTTGGGTAACCGTTATGTTTCATACTTCACTTTTTAAAATTAAGTTTTAGTATTCCTTTTTACGATGTGGATTTTTATGAATGAAACTTTCAAGTAGTAAAAAATTTTTAACCCCGAGGAATTTTGAGTGCAAAATTCATTTTAAGGGGGGTAGAATGTAACACACCGAGATTTTATGAGAAATATTATTTTTAATTTCATTGATTTCTTCTGTTGTACGCTACACCAAGATTAGCTTGCGCTATACGCATCACCATATTAGATTGCAGAATACGCAAACACTATTCTAGGATTATGTTTCATGCCAGAGGAACCTTCCTCGATAGCATGTGTTGCACGCAATACCGAGTTTCACTAAACAACGATATGTTATTAAAATATTATATAAACTAGACGTTATGAATAGTAATACCCACTTTTTGAAATTTTATAAATTTTATCTTTCAAAATGGACTTCATTTTTGGATTCAGAATATCAAAAATATCTTAGGATTAATTTTTGGTGTTTTTCTGAAAACTTTCTTTTTTTGATGGATAGTGAAAAACACTGAGTTATAGTTTAAAACCGAATTTTTATTTAAATAATTATTTATTTTATTTAAATTTATTTAAGGTCAAAATAGATACATAATACCTATATAATCTCAATGTAATTCATTGGAGTCATTTTTTTAATAATTTTAGATATATAAAAATTTTATTGAACTTTTTACCGTATTTTACCCACCTCCTTGGAGAATTTACAAATTTACATAAAACCTAATTTTACCGCTTCTGTGAGTGGAATTTCATAAATATGAAAGACATGATTGATATTAGTAAGTAAAATGTGGTTCAATAAGATAAAAATAATTTTTGGTGAATAGTAACTTTTTACTTTTATTTACCACGATTAAAAGTAAATTGGGCAATTAAATGTAAAAATGATGTTATCATTACACTAACACGTGTTATAATTCTATTGGGTAAGTGTAGTTCGACCAAAAATAACCTTAGAAATAAAATATGACCCTTTATGTCCACTTGGATTAGATTAGGACATTTATTATTATTTAATTCAAAGAAGAGTTAAAAGAGTTGAAATCAATGTTTAATAAGTAAAAAATTTTTAATGTTGGGTTATACATAAGATATATCCAACTATAAATATTAATTATGATGATAAAAAGATTTCCTACATAATTTTTTTTATTTATATTTTTTAATCATTAAATAAGTTAATTGTTTTATACAACAAAGATGACGTAGTAATTACCTTATTAATGAAATATTAAAATAATTGATATTATAAATACCCAAATAAATGTAATTTGAGAATTTTTATGAATTAAAATAATTTTATAGGTTAACATAACATGTTAGGGTTTCTTAGATGAAATGTATTCGAAGTAATAATGTTGTTATGAATTTAGAAAAAACAAAATACCAAATAGTGTGAAAATTGACATAAAAGAGTGTTTTAAAAACATATTATATTATTAATTGATATAATGATCCTAAAAATATAAGGTTCATCAAAACGACTTATATAATAATATATATTAAATTAATGAACCAATTGGGGTTTGATTCATAGTTTATAGTAAGTTTAGTAACCATATAGTGTAAGAATACAAGAAGACACGGTAAAAGTTAATTTATTTAACTTAGAGTTAAATCTAACTGATATTGTTAAAATAGTAACCTAAACTTGTCTAAAACATATTTTATGGGAGGAAGTATACCCATCCCAACATTATCTTTGAAATAAATTAATTTTGATCCATTATAAACCAAATATGACTTTATTATAAAATAATATTTTAAGTTTTTCTTAAGCTTCCCCTCACCTCTCTTATAAAAGGTTACCACCCTTCTCTCTAATTCACACCTCCAATGCCATTTGGATCGGCCAAACCCTGACCAAATACCCTCTAAACTATAATACCTTCATCTTAGAGGAATTACTTTAGTCATAAAGCTAGCCTAAGGAGCCCTTTTGATCAAATCAAAAAGAAGAACCTGAAGAAGAGGTAAATATCTCACCACCTATTTCAAGTTCCTCTCTTCTTCCACTTCCTCCTTCTTTGTTGTTTCCATTATAAAATAATAAATCCAGTATCTTATATATACTGTGATGTTATTATAAAACTTTTACAACCATATTAGTTATTTTATCCATCCTATGAATGAAAAAGTCACCACACATGCGTTCGTACGGCTTACCATCTCCACGTCTCGGTGTAGTATGTTATTCAAACATTTCATCATTTGGATTGGTATAATAATGAGTATAAATTATATAAATAAAAAATATAACATTATTATGATTCCGTATATATTATATACCATCCAATTATATACGATTTTAATATCAAAAGAATGATATTGTCGCTCGTGCAAACGTACGGACTACCGTCTCCATGATGCGATGAGATTCATTCTCCATGTTAACCATTCAAGAATGATTATAAAGTATATATAATAAGTAATCATGAAACATATAAAATAATAATGCTATTGTATTTCTGTATATATATATTTCATTTACTTCTATTCAATTTAATAAGGAAACGAAAAAACCATTCACGCGTACGTACGATCTACCATCTCCATGAACAGTGTATTTTGTTCCATTTATCGATCTATTATATATATTTATAAATCATATTTTACATTATGGAAGTAAGTAATCATGATCTAATTAATCATATGAATAATTACAAGTCAAAATACGTACGACAAATGAAATTATTTTACCCAAAATGATGCATTAACATAGAATTGACAAATAAACAGGTAATATAAAGTCATAAGTGAAACATATATGATATCATAAATATTAATATTGTTATGTTACAAGTTAATAATATGTTTAAAACCACTATACAGGAGTTTCATACATGTAAGAATGAAATTGGACCTATGGTAAGGGATTATTTCATCTCACTTTTATTTCTGTGAGACATATGCCTTAATCACCAACTTTTTCTTTTTTATGGTGTTTAAGCTTCCCATGAGTGTTTCATGATTTTTATTATGAAGAATATTGTATTTAAATATGTATTTAATTTTTCACCGATTATAAATGGTAAGGGATAATCTTGCAAATCTCATTTTTATATGAGATTGCTTATACGTAAGTATTCACTGGGATTATGTTTATCATCCATGTCCATGTTTTCTAAAAATGTTTTCATAAAATGTTTACCATTATTCCATTTATGTTTAAAGTAATTTTTACCCTTTGTTGACTTTTTACCATATTTTATGGAAGGAATCTTTCCTTTGGTTACATATAATGTACTTTTTTCTTTTCCTTTAAAAGCACGAGGAAAATGTTTTTTTAAATTATATGGCATGGACGAATTTTTATAGTTTCATAACACCTTATTTTCCTTAAGATTACTCTACAAGATTTCATGATTATTTTCAACAAAAATACTTTTCTTTTAAAATTGCATGGCATTTTGTAAAAAGAAAATGATTTTGAAGAAGAAAGGATATTTTCCTCAAGAATTCATTTCAAGTGTTTTATCATAACTATTTTCCATCTAAGATGAAATTATTTAGTATGTTTATGTTTCAAGTTTAATGTCTCTATTATTTACATGGTTTTATTTTTCTTATGATGAAATGATATCCATTTATTTTATATGGATTATTTTATAATGGGATGATGTTTATGAAACCCATTTTATTTGTTGGGTTATTATAAATGAAGTATGTTTATTTTTGTGGAACATGAAAGAATGATTTTATTATGAGATGGGTGAGACCTATATCTTCCTCCAATGCATTGGTTAAGGATTTATATCTCACTATATAGACATGGCTGGAACAGAAAGTTAATCTGGATCAGTGATACAGGACTAGAACGAGGAGTGAACTCGATTCAGTAAGGGACTTTGTCCACTATCATGGTCTTGGAAGCAATGACTTGGCTACAATGGAAATCATATCATGTGATTAATGGTTTTCCACAATTACATGTTTTATTTAATCATGATTAATGTTTATTTATGATATATTACTTATGTACTACCATGATTTATGTCATTTCTCAATATTTCGATGTTTTATGTTCAAGTTTTTACATTCAAATGTTTATGGATTGTTTTTATGTTCTCCATATTTAACCTTACTAAGAATTTGAGCTCACCCTTTATATGTTTTCTTTTCCCTTGGATATAAAGAAAGGTTTTAGGTAAGAAAAACAATGGGGAAGATCTTTATGGGAGATGTTGAAGATCTTTCACCATGATTAGAATATTATGTTCTGAGTTTCCAAAGACACTAAACTAATACGACCTTTGGGCGTCTGTTTTTTTCATGTATTAAGTATTCTGAAAAAGTAATGGAATGTATATGTGTGTAAAGGTTTGGGTCTCTACAGTTGGTATCAGAGAAAATTAGGTAAGAATTAATGCAATCCTCGGGAACTCTCACATGTGAGCATTGGACGAAGCATGGCTCTCCGCCCAAGGGCTTCATGAGGAAATGGCTGCCACTGGGGATGGTGGTGTGTCCCGACCAGGGGGTGTATCCACCCATGGAGTGCTATGATAGGTATCAATTCTACTCCACTGGAAATAATTCCAGACCGGTACTGTTGGTATCAGAGTGAAGTTTTAGTTAACCTTTGGAAACTAGGATCCGAAAACTTTAGTGAGATCCCTAGAGATATTTCTAAGGTACGTCTAGGGATGTCCCTAAGGTTAAGTATAAATATGGGTTACAGTTCTAGAATTATTATAACAATCATGAAGAACCTAGTATCAAACCTATGATGTTAGAGATTGAAAATACTCCCCTTGATTATGTTGTTTTACTAGCATGATTTTTTCCTCTCACACTATTCTTTTTGGGTTTTATAAAATAGCTGGAAACTGGAAGATTCATGTTAATGGAGAATATGGTGGACAATGGAATGATATTCTTCATGATCAATAAAATGAAATAGGATTTGGAAGGTGAAACATCGTTATTATGCCTAATTAGTAATCTCATAATATTATCAATAATATCATCTCAGGTATGTTTCCTGACTCAGTTAATAAGAGAAAAAAGGAGTTTCATGATGATCATAGAGAAAAGATAGTTCAATTTTCCTCATGTAAATCATGTGGGAAGAGACATTAAGGAGACTGTTTCAAAGGAACTGGATGATGCTTTGGGTGTAAAAAAGAAGGACACAAATCTATTAATTTAAAAGGAAAGGGTTCACTTAACACTATGGACAAGGATAATGGTATTGATAAGATACAAAAAATAGTTAAATGTTTTAAATGTGGAATGTATGGGAATTATGCAAACCAATTCCCTAAGGGAATGTCTCATAAAGAGAATCAACATGGTCATATGGGTAGTATTTATGTTTATGATGATGAGGATACTACAAATGATATATGATCTGAAAGAAGTGTTGAGGAATAAAATGATGAAGCCCAGTCGATGTTTTAAGGAGGTAGTGGAATGAGTTTATGTTTATCAAGATTAATGTTTTATAGGTAATTTAATGGTACTATAGAATAAAGAAACATCTAAGGATTGTTACACTATTTTTTTCCTTGAGTATTTGAAAGTATACGTTAAATGGTACCGGTAACCATGAAAGGTTATTCAAATATTTTTGGAAAGCAGATGATATGCACATAATGAAGGTATAAGAAGAAAATAATATTTTGGTTATTATTAATGAGCTCATGATTGATATAAGGACAAAGTGATATCATGGTTTGATTATATAATATTTTTTTTGGGATTTTGTTATGTGGAAAGAGTTAACTTTTGACAGCATTCATGTTTTCACTAAGGTTCTATGGTAACTCATGTTTCAAGAGAATACATGTTTAAGGAATTAAAATGTTTGGAATGTGACCAAAAATATTTATCTTATGATATATGGGGGATAAATGATGGTATTAACATTCTTGGTAGATGACCTTTCTAGTAGTCATTTTCTGTATACTATGAGATTAGACATAAGTATTTCCGATAAGCCTAAAGGTTGGAATGCATTAAGTTGGACATCAAATAGTATTGATTAAGGATAGAAATTTTTGATATTATTTCTGGAATGTTGTAATAGTATAGTTTTAGAAAAAGGACAACCCGTAAGATGGGCGAAAAACAGTCATGTTGGACAAGGTTGCAGGAATAGAACCCACAACTGAAGTGCGACAGGCCTTTATCACCTACCACTGGCCTACAGAATGACACTGGTTAGTATAAATTAGTTTTAATTTATTAATTGGTATGATATATGAAGTATAAGTCCATTTTAGGAACTATATACGATTAATCTCACCATAGATGGACTTATGTATGTTTAATAACTTTTTCTAACCTTTTGTTTGAGACCGATGGAATGACTTATCATTCTATCGCATGATCTACTAACACTTCACGAATGAAAAATTCAACTTCATTTAATTAAGAGATGATGTGGAAATTGTTGAAGGAATGACCAAAAGTTAGATTGTACCAAACTAAATTAAGTATTTCTTCTAATTCCCATTTTTCTTTCATGTTTAGGAAAATGATATTGAAAACAAAAATGTTGTCCTAGATGGTACCTTAGATCATCAAAAATATACGGCTTTGTGATTGTTGTATTTTTCATATCCATGTTCTCTACCACTCTCCAGCAGAACTTGATGGTTATATTTCACTTCCATATCCATATTTTCACCTATATTATCCTATGAAAAAACCCAGTGATGAGTAAATTTGGGTAACCATTATGTTTCATACTTCACTTTTTAAAATTTAGTTTTAGTATTCTTTTTTACGATGTGGATTTCTATGAATGAAACTTTCAAGTAGTAAACGATTTGTAACCCCGATGAATTTCGAGTGCGAAATTCCATTTAAGGGGGGTAGAATGTAACACCCCGAGATTTTATGAGAAATATTATTTTTAATTTTATTGATGTCTTGTGTTGTACACTACACCAAGATTATATTGCGCTATACTTAACACCGCATTAGCTTGCAGTATATGCAAACACTATTCTCAGCTTATGTTGCATGCCAGAGCAACCTTCCTCAATAGCGTGTGTTGTACGCAATACTGAGTTTCACTAAACAACGATATGTTATTAAAATATTATATAAACTAGCTGTTATGAATAGTAATACCCACTTTTTGAAATTTTATAAATTTTATCTTTTAAAATTGACATCATTTTTGGATTCCGAATATTGAAATTATATTAGGGTGAATTTATGGTGTTTTTCTGAAAACTTTAAAATTTTTATGCATAGTGAAAAACACTGAGTTATAGTTTAAAACCAAATTTTTATTTAAATAAGTATTTATTTAATTTAAATTTATTTTAAGTCAAAATAGATACATAATACCTATATAAGGTCAATTTAATTCATTGGAGTCATTTTATAATAATTTTAGATACATAAATATTTTATTGAACTTTTTATTGTCTTTTACCCACCTCCTAGGAGAATTTGCAAATTTACAGAAATCATAATTTTACAGCTTTTGTGAGTGGAATTTAATAAATCCAAGAGTCACGGTTGATATCATTAAGTAAAATGTGGTTCAATAAGATAAAAATAATTTTTGGTGAATAGTAGATTTTTACTTTTATTTACGACGAGTAAAAGTAAATAGGGTAATTAAGGGTAAAAATGATATTATTGTTACCCTAACACATGTCCTAATTCTATTCTATAAGTGTAATTCTACCAAAAAAAATTTAGGAATAAAATATGACCCTTTAGGTCCACTGAGATTAGATTAGGACATTTATTATTATTTAATTCAAAGAAGAGTTAAAAGAGTTAAAATCAAAGTTTAATAAGTAAATATTTTTTAATATAGGGTTATACATAACATATATTAGACTATAAATATTAATTATAAATCTAATAATATTTCCTACATAATGGTATTTTATTTATATTTTTTAGACATTAAATAATTTAATTTATTTATGACACAATGATGATGCAGTAATTACCTCATTAATGAAATATTAACATAATTGATATTATAAATACCCAAATAAATGTAATTTGAGACTTTTTCTGATTTACACTAATTTTATAGGTTAATATAACATATTAGGGTTGGTTAGATAAATATATTTCGAATTAATAGTTATGTTATGAATTTATAAAATACAAAATACCAAATAGTGTCAAAATTAACACAAACAAGTTTTTAAAATAAATATTATATTATTAATTGATATAATGCTCCTTAAAATATACTTATCGGAAAAAAGACTTATATAATAATAGATATGACATTAAGTAATCAATTGGGGTTTTATTGTAAGTTTATAGTACATTTATTAACCATATTGTGTAAGAATACCAGAAGACATAGTAAAAGTTAAATTATTTAACTTAGAGTTAAATCTAAATGATAAGGTTAAAATGGTAACCTAAACTTGTCGAAAACCCATTGGTTGAGAATATTTTGACCCATACCCACTTTAGATTCTAAATGAATCAATCTGGATCCATTATAAACCAAATATGACTTTATTATAAAATACTTTTTTACGTTTTCCTATGTTGCCCCTCACCTCTCTTATAAAAGGGAACTCCCCCTTCTCTCTAAGTCACACCTCCAAAGAAATTTTCCTCGGCTATCCTCTTCCCAAATACTATAAAAAATGTCCTAAATTCATCCTAGAGTCCTTAATATAGTCATAAATCCAACCTAAAAAGCCCTTTTGATCAAATAAAAATGAAGAACCCGAAAAAAGGGTAAATATCTCACAACCTATTTCAAGTTCCTCTCTTCTTCCACTTCCTCATTCTTTTTTGTTTCCATTATAAAATAATAAATCCAATATATTATATATACTATGATTTTATTATAAAAATTTTACAACCATATTTGCTATTTTATCCATCCTATGAATGAACAACTCACCACACGTGCGTACGTACGGCTTACCGTCTCCATGTCGTGGTGTAGTTTGCTATTCAATCATTTCATCATTTTGATGGGTATAATAATGAGTATAAATGATATAAATTATAAATATAACATTATTATGATTCAGTATATATGATATAACATCCCATTATATATTATTTTAATATCAAAAGAATGATATTGTCGCACGTGCGTACGTACGGACCACCGTCTCCACGATGCGATGAGATTCATTCTCCATGTTAACCATTCAAGAATGATTATAAAGTATATATAATAAGTAATCATGAAAAAGATGAAATAATAATGCTACTAGATATATATATATATATATATATATATATATATATATATATGACATTTACTTCCATTCAACTTAATAAGGAAACGAAAACAGCGTTCATGCATACGTACGGTCTACCGTCTCCATGAACGGTGTATTTCGTTCCATTTATCGATCTATTATATATATTTATATTATGAATATATATCATATATAAATCATTTTTTACATTCTAGAAGTAAGTAATCATGATCTATGTAATCATATGAATAATTACAAGTCAAAACATGTATCACAAATGAAATGATTTTACCCAAAAAGATGCATTAACATGGAATTAACAAATGAATAGGTAATATAAAGTCGTAAGTGAATAATATATGATATCATAAATATTATTATGGTTCTGTTACACGTTAATAATATTATTAAACCAACTATACCGGAGTTTCGGACATGTACGGAAGAAATTGGACCTAAGGTAAGGGATTATTTCGTCTCAATTTTATTTCTGTGAGACATATGCCTTAATCACCAACTATTTCTTTTGTATTGTGTTTAAGCTTCCCATGAGTGTTTTATGATTTTTATTATGAAGGATATTATATTTCATTATGCATGTAATTTTGCACCGATTATAAATGGTATGGGATAATTTTGAAAATTTCATTTTTATCCAAGATTTCTTAAACGTAAGTATTTACTGGGGTTATGTTTATCATCCATGTCCATGTTTTCTAAAAATGTTTTCATAAAATGTTTACTATTCTTCCATGTATGTTTAAAGTCATTTTACTGTTTTTTGATGTTTTACCACATTTTATGGAAGGAATCGTTCCTTTGGTTACCATATAACGTACTTTTTGACTTTTCCGTTAAAAGTACGAGGAGAATGTTTTTTTAACTTATACGGAATGAACAAATTTTTACAGTTTCATAAAGTATTATTTTCATGAAGCATCCTCTACAAGATTTCATGATTATTCTCAACAAAAATCCTTTTCTTTTAAAATTTCATGGCATTTTGTAAAAATAAAATGAATTCGAATAAGAAAGGATATTTTCCTAAAGAATTCATTTCAAGTGTTTTGTCAAAACTATTTTCCATCTAAGATGACATTATTTAGTAAGTTTGTGTTTCAAGTATAATTTCACTATTATTTACATGGTTTGATTTTTCTTATGATGAAATGATATCTATTTATTTTATATGTATTATGTTATTATGGGATGATGTTTATGAAACCTATTTTATTTGTTGGTTTATTATGAATGATGTATGTTTATTTTGTGGCACATGAAAAAATGATTTTATTATGAGATGGGTGGGACCTATATCTCCCTCCAATGCATTGGGTAAATATTTTTATCTCATGAGAGAGATATGTCTGGAACGAAAAGTTAATCCGGTTCAGTGATACAGGACTGGAATGAGGAGGGAACTCGATTCAGTAAGGGACTTTGTCCACTATGATGGTCTTGGCAGCAATGCCTTGGATACTATGGAAATCATATCTTGTGCTTAATGGTTTTACACAATTTCATGTTTTATTTTATCATGATTAATGATCATATATGATCTATGACTTATGTAATTCCAATATTTATGTCATTTCTCAAGATTTTGATGTTTTATGTTCATGTTTTTACGTTCAAATGTTTATTTATTGTTTTTAAGTTCTCAATGTTTACCCTTACTGAGCATTAGAGCTCACCCTATATATGTTTTCTTTTCCACAGGATATAAAGAAAGGTTTTAGGTAAGGAACCCAAAGGGGAATATCTTTATTGGAGATGTTGAAGATCTTTCACCATGATTAGAAGATTATGTTCCGAGTTTCCGAAGACACTAAACTAATACAGTCTTTGGGCGTTTATTTTTATCATGTAATAAGTATTCTGAAAAAGTAATGTAATTTCTATGTACGTCAAGATTTCAGTCTCTATATTTGGTATCAGAGAAAATGAGGTAGGAATGAATCCAATCCTTGGGAACTCTCAGATGTGAGCGTTGGACGAAGCATGGATCTCTTCCCAAGGGCTTTATGAGGAAGTTGCTGCCACTGGGGATGGTTGGGTGTCCTGCCCTGGGGTTTTAGCCACCCATGGAGTGCTCTGATAGGTATCAATTCTAATCCACTAGAAAAAATTCTAGACCACTACATTGGTACTTCTTTTTATCCCATGGAGATCAGGAATGTGCTTTGAGCCTTATGGTTAACCATTTCAAGTGACATTATGGGTTGACCCAGATTGGTCTGTTACAAATTGGTATCGAAAGGATATATTATTGATAAAGCCTGGGATAATGCTTATGTATCAACCAATTTTGTTGGGGGTTGTTGATATTATGGTGTTAGGACTGTCCAAACACAGTAAGTAGTGTGGGGGTGTTCCTAACTAGATCAATTTCATGACAAGCGTTGAGTTACTATGGGAAGTCAAGGGTTATCTTCCATCCTTGTTTGTAGTTTTAGCCTTTTTAGGATTCAGTTTTATAAATTCAATTTATGATAAAAGAATAAAATTATTTTCTAAATGGTTTCTGTATTATTTTTTTATAGATTATGGATCATCCAAGAAGAAAATATCATAGTATAAGAGAAGAAGCTGTAGAATAATCCCCACATACGAATCCTTTACTTGAATCAGTTTTGGTGTAAACTATAGTCTGAACGATCCGATCCATAGTCCAAGTAGTTAATGATGAACTATAAAGGAGGGTGGACCATGCTTCAATATTTACTAAGCAGTATCCACCAGTATTTTAATGGTGACAAGTGTAATAACCCGGATTTTTGTTTCATGTACGCTTTTCGTTTTTCTAGAGTTTTTACGAAAAATGGAGTTTCTAGAAAATTTCAAAGTACACGCCGTGTACTTTTTGAGTACACACTGTGTAATCTTCTCTGGCTCGAAGCCATGTGCTATCCATGCCCGGGCCACACACATGGTGTGTAGGGGTGACGTGGAGGCCGATTTTGGCGGAGTATGGAAAAACCCACTACACGCCGTGTGCTTTAAAAATACACATCATGTACTTTTCTTTTTTTCACTAAACGGATCGGGGTCGTGCCCGATCGCCATAAACGTCTTCTTCTAGGTTTGGTTCATCCGAGAGCGACCCGTATGACCGAATATTCCCCAAGACCCCACCTCTCCATCCGTTCTCCGATTCGAGTTCTGTCAATTGCGTTGGAATCGCAGTAGTGAGTTCTTCCATCTGCTTGAGCCTTGTTTTCCAATTCCTTATCTTTCTCAAGTTATATAAGGTTGAATGTTTTGTGCGTTTTCTCAGATCTATGACATTCTAGGAAGAATCATCCATCGTGGTCCAATTATATCGATCTACTAGGATCGAGGTAGGTGGTTTGTTCCTTACCATTCAATGTCTCTGCGTTTTATGTGAGAATTTCTACTGATTCCCATGAACGGGGTATTGTGTGATTACCTTTTTTCCATTTTTGTTTTCCTGCCTTCCCTATATGCTTGTGTAGAGGTAATTTGACCCTGTTATAGGATACATTTTTATGCTTGGATGTATTTTCCTTGCTTCGTTCTGTTACGACCTTTGGGTCTTGGTTGCCTTTGGCTGCTACACCTGTTTTCATACCTTGCAGTTATAGGCTGAGGTGGAATTCATGAAATGCTTATTTCCTTGTAGACTACTTAGCTAAGTATCACTATAGGTGTACTTTGGTTAGCCAAGTAGCTCTATAGGTGTACTTTGGCCTTATATAATTATTATGCACTGACTGGAACATGGCTAAGAGAATCTGGTGGTATAGACTATAAGGGATAAACTGAGTCAGCTTCCCAGAGAGTCTTAGACATTACAGACTATAGAGGGGATGGACCGAGTGAGCTCCCAGAGAGTCTTGGATTTTATAGACTACAAGAGGGTAGACCGAGTGAGCTTCCTCAGAGAGTCTTACCTTGTTTGAATCTCTTAATGAACCTTCCCAGGCTAGAGGAGGAATTGATCGAGTGAGCTTCCTCAGAGAGTCTATGGTATACCTGAGTCTATAGGAAGAATTGACCGAGATAGCTTCCTTAGAGAGTCTCTAGACCTTGGGGATAAGAGGTTTAGACTGCATGATATTCCTCAAGAGAGTCCCTGACTACCCTAGACTATAAGGGGAATTGACTGAGTGAGCTTCCCCAAAGAGTCTGATAAATTCGTAAGACCAAGACAGAGGGGTTAGGCTGAGTGCACTGCCTAGAGGGTTGTGGTACTTCTTGGATAAGACCAGAAGGGATGGCTGCGAGTACTTCCCACAGGGTTTCCATCTTATTAGCTATTTGTTTCACTGTTTTTGATTTGTTGTGGATTGATTACTGCTTTGTTTCATCCTGTTCTATTGCTTACTGTTACTACCTACTGCTTGTTGTTGGTGTTTACTGCTTATTGTACTTTTACCTACCATATACTCACTGACTATTAGGAACAGATCTTTGGGTGAATGCCTACTAGGATTTTAGTCTCACACTCTGTTTGGGTCATGTTTTTGGGCCCAAACAGACTTTGTTGTTGCAGGTATAGATAAGGGCAAGTGCCCTTCGACTTCCGGTACTTGATTGCTTGGAGAAGGAGAGCAAGGGACCAAGCTTTGGCTAGCAATGCTGAGGAGATGTTTACTTTTCTATTGTACTTGTTTTGGCACTGTGGTGTTTTTTAGCATTGTGACCTGTTTGGATGCTTTCCTAGACATGTATCTTGCATCATTCCATATATATACATATGTGCTCCAGTTTGTTGATTTAGTCTTCCGCTGTTTATTATTGTTGGTTATTTACTACTTCCGCTATTGCATGTTTATTTTTCTTCCACTATGTACCCTGCCAATTATGGCATAGTTTCCCCACTATCACACCCAAGGCCCTCACTGCTAGTCGGCAGCCTCCGGTGTTTGGGGAAATGCGCTTGAGGCCCTGTGACCAACTGGGTATGGGGAACCTCTGCGTGGCTTCCAGAACCGGGACATTACAAAGTGGTATCAGAGGAATTCGTTTCTCTTGATTTACTATTTGTAGACTTTATCCAGGGATAGGATGGATTCAGTACTTGGTAATAAGCTGTGCCTGGGAATATCTAACCCGTGTAGAGGGAAAAGCCATACTACCTCGTTTATTGTAGTTTCTGGTTTTGAGATTTTATAGTTGATACAATTTCACCTAGAGTGATTCACATGCTTTGTACTGTTATTGTTTTGATATTATGGTTCTATTTCTATCGCAAACCGATGAGATGAGGGTATTCCAACTCATGCATCATATAGACACTTGTATAAATCAAATTCCATGCATTATTGCCATGCTATTTAGGGTGCATTAGTTATTGCATGCTGTTGTGATAGACGTTGTGTAGATTATGCATGCTATTGTGATAGATGCTTGATAGAATCCTTTCTTCTTGTTAGAGAATTATTTGTATTGTACTTTGTTTAAATGAATGCCAAATTTTGATTCTTGAGGTGTTATGAGACCTCTTGAATCGTAAATTGGTGGATCATGATCCTGTTTCCCCTTGTACATGACTATAGGGGATGCCAAGATTTGCTTCACAGGGAGTATGGGCCCTCACAGATCGAAATTTGGAACCTCCGTGCCTTGTTTTCTGTGTTTCTAGGATTCTGTTCAGTTTTTGAGCTACTGCCCGAAAAAACCCAGAATACACTGTGTGTACTTTCTGGTTACACGCCATGTAGTTTTTAGGCCGTGTTACTGAATGTGTGTGCAGGAACACGATGTTGTGAAAATCATGCCAAGAGCAAACCGTGTACGGTATGTACACGCCGTGTAGTGTAGAGCCTTGTACCCGGCCGTGTCACTAAAAACACGGGTCTGGGAAGCTCGAGTAGAACATGTCGTGTTGTAAAGGAACATGCCATGTAGTTCTGCCCAGGTACCCGACCGTGTCACGAACAACATAGGATGATGTCAACATCTCCTATGCACACCATGTTTGTTCGGAACACACCATGTAAGGGCCAGCCATGTAGATCGCCGTGAAATGAACAACACGGGCCACTGAGTCAGTGTATGGTACACGCCGTGTCCCTAGGGAACACGCCGTGTAGTCTGAGGTTAGTTTTGAACCGTGTGAGTTAGCCATGTAAAGAGACTCGGGTAGGGGAATAGTCCTCATGTACATGCCGTGTGTTGGGTCAACACACCGTGTAGTTTGAGGTGTTACACGACCTGTAGGGAAGGGGTACACGCCCATGTCAGTGGCTTAAGAAGACATGCTGAGTAGTTTTTATACACGCCATGTAGTCGTGTTTTGTAAACTTGTGTGTTTTTCTTCCCCTGTTCCTGTGTTTTACTCTTGTGTTCTATGACCTTGTTTTCTGATCTAAGGTATACTTTTGATCATTTAGATCTATGCGTCTGAGACTTCCTCTAGTTGTATGTCTGTCGTCAGGCAGTGATCAGATGCTAGATATGGCTGATCAGGGACTTCCTTCTAATCCTCCAGTTGAGACAGCCTTGGCACCGACTGTCATACCCATTGCAGGTGCCGAGGAGTAGTTCAGGCATGACTTGTTGATGATGATGCAAACATTCCAGGGAGCACCGCCTCCTGCCCCATCGATGGCCGAGTTGACGCGGGTTTTCCAGCAGCAGCATCCTCCTACTTTTTCAGAGGATGGAGGATCTCAGGCTGCAGAGTCATGGATAGAGGCCACACAGACCATCTTTGAACACCTAGATATCCCTCTGGAGAAAAGGGTAAATCTGGCTACTTATATGCTTCGGGACACAGCCAAGTGGTGGTGGGAGGTGATCTCATGGTCAGGGCGTCAGCAAAATATGTCTTGGGACGAGTTTCAACACACATTCTATGACTACTTCTATCTGGAGATCCTGGGGGCTGATCGAGCCCCGGAGTTCCTGAGTCTCCAGCAGGGTACTCTCTCTGTTTTGGAGTACTCGTCTCGCTTCACTGATCTGTAGCATTTCACACTGATCCCAGCAGGTGATGAGTTGTTCATTGCTAGGAAGTTCGAGGACGGTCTCAGGTAGGAGATCCGTTACCAGGTGAATATATTTCATTTGACTTTGATATCATCCATCTTCAACCAGATGCTGATCACTGAGCACAATCTGAGAGATTCTAGAGCAGTGAGCCAGGGCGGTTTGATATCCAGTGCCGGTGTTCCTCCTACGGACAGTAGGAAGCATCATATAGAGTCTTCTCGAGGAGATATAGGTTCGCGGGATGTGTCTTCTGGAAGCCAGGTTGTATGCTACCAGGGCAGATGGAGTGGGTATACTAGGCCTTAGTGCCAGAGGGACCCGATTGAGTGCCGGTCTTGTGGCAAGATGGGCCATCTTCAGTGTTTCTATCACACCTTCTCACCTTCATCTGGTGGTAGGGGTTCCTCTATGACCCCGTGTTCTGGAGATGCTTCACCAGTTTCCCGCCAGTTAGGGAACTGGAGTTCTTTCGGCCGTTCTGGCCGAGGTGGAGGTCACGGCCGTGGTGGTCAGTCACCAGGTCATCCGCTACAACAGAGTGAATCAGCTCAGAGTGGTCATCCAAGGGCGCAAGGCCGTGGTGCAGGCCAGTATTTTGCCATGGAGAAGACCTATCAAGAGCAGGATCCCGACCCTTCTACAGTTCAAGGTACGATCTTAGTAGCCTCAGTTTTATCTCCAACTCTTTTCGATATTGGTGCTTCCTATAGATTTATCTCTATTGTGGTTGTGGAGAGGCTTGGGCTCTGTATCTTTTCTTCTGCCGACTTGTTGACTCTTGACACACCGTTGGGAACGAGGAAATATAGCATACATCAGTGCAGAGAGTTCCCGATTGAGGTTGCGGGGTTTCATTTCTTATGGGACCTCTATGTCCTAGAGATGACGGGCTATGATGTCATTCTCGGGGTGGACTGGTTAGTTCCTTTCCAGGCAGTCGTCGATTGCTATCGCCACAGGGTGAGTTTCAAATCACCAGAGGGAGGATCCTTCCTTCATAGAGGTGAGTGGGATGTCCAGGTAGGTATAACGGGACTAGAGTATCATGGGATAGGGGGAGTTATAGGCCAGATTGACAGTCTTTATCTAGATGACCAGGGGACTTCACAGTTAGACTTTCCTCCAGTGGTGGATCGTTTCAAGGATGTCTTTCAAAAGACTTTTCAGGTTTACCTCCGGAGCGTGAGGTATAATTATTGATTGAGCTCGTGCTAGGAGCAACACCAGTGTCCATTACTACTTATAGGATGGCTACACTTGAGTTGCAGGAGCTCAAGAAGCAGTTGGAGGAGTTGCAGGAAAAGGGTTTCATCTGACCCAGTACCTCTCCTTCGGCTTCACCTGTCCTGTTTGCGAAGAAGGTAGATAGTACCCTTTGGCTTTGTGTGGATTATCGGAAGCTGAACTGGTTGACGGTCAAGAACCGATATCCCTTGCCGAGTATTGAAAACCTCTTTGATCAGCTTCGAGGAGCCCGGGTGTTCTTCAATATCGACTTGAGGTCAGGCTATCATCAGTTGCGCGTTAGACCACCAGACATACCTCTGGCAGCTTTCAGGTGCAGTTATGGTATTTACGAGTATACATTCATGCCCTTCGGTCTTACGAACGCGCTTTCAGTCTTAATGGCACTGATGAACTGAGTGTTCCATCCATACATGGACTCCTTTGTCATGGTCTTCCTGGACGAGATCTTGGTGTACTCTCACACTTGAAACGACCATGCCACACATCTTGAGGTCATTCTGAGTACACTGAGAGAGCAACAACTGTATGGTAAACTCTTGAAGTGCCACTTTTGGATGGATTGGATTCACTTCTTGGGTCACGTCATCTGAGAGACAGGAGTGTCAGTGGACCCAGATAAAGTGAGAGCTACATTTTCCTAGGATCAGATGAAGAACGTCTTTGGGGTGCAGAGTTTCCTAGGGCTGGACGGATACTACAAATGCTTCATTTAAGACTTCTCGTGCCTAGAAGCACCGTTGACAGGTCTGACCAAGAAGGGGGTGAAGTTTTTATGGTCATATACTTATGAGTCAGCCTTTCAGGAGATGGAAGGGAGGTTGATGTCAGCACCAATACTAGTCTTTCCGGAGCTGGGCAAGGGCTATACGGTTTACTGTGATGCTTCTAGTATCGGGCTAGGAGCTGTGATTATGATTGGAGATGGAGTCGTCGCGTATGGGTCTCGGAAGTTGAGGCCACATGAGAGGAACTACCCGACGTATGATCTGGAGTTGGAAGCAGTTGTTCATGCCATGCACAGTTGGAGATACTATCTTCTGGGAGGGCACTTTGTAGTTTTCACCGACCACAAGAGTCTCAAGTATGTATTCACTTAGCGTGATCTGAATCTGAGACAACGCTGGTGGGTCAAGTATCTTCAGTCCTTTGACTTCAAGCTCACCTATATTCCGGGAAAGGGAAATGCAGTGGCAGATGTGTTGAGAAGAAGAACTCAGATTCATGCTGTTCAAGAGGCCATTAGTGAGTGGCACCTTATGGAACTATTCTCTGAGATGCATCTGGAGGTGCATGATAGGTAGAGACAGATTGTCCTATCTTCTTTAGCCGTTACCTGTACACTTCTTGATCATATACGAATGAGGTAGCTATCAGACTCAGATGCCTTGGTCCTGTGGGAGAATGTGTCAGGAGAGGACCCTCTTCCTAGATGGACAATAGGCGAGGATGAGATCTTGCATTTCCAGGGACACATATGGGTGCCAACAGACGTACGTGAGGATCTGGTGTAGGATTTTCATTCCTTAGATTTGGTAGTTCATCCTGGCGTTACCAAGATGTAGCTGGTTCTTCGTCGCCATTACTGGTGGCCAGGTATGAAGAGAGATGTTGCTAGTTTTGTCATGAGATGTTCTACTCGTCAACAGGTGGAAGCAGAGCATCAGCGAACATCCGGTCTTTTACAGCAGTTACCCATTCCAGAGTGGAAGTGGAACGATGTCGCGATGGACTTTGTGACCGGGTTACCGAGGTCACCTCGGGGAAGTGTTGTTGTTTGGGTCATCGTCGATAGTCTTACGAAGGTAGTACATTTCTTTCTGATCAAGGAGACCTTCAGTGTTGATGATCTGGGACGACTGTACATCAGAGAGATCGTTCGCCTGCATGGAGTTCCACACTCTATTGTTTGAGATAGGGATGCATGCTTTACCTGTCGGTTATGGCAGAGACTTCAGAAGGCTTTGGGTACCCAGCTACTTTTGAGTACAGTATACCACCCCTAGACTGATGGCCAGTCTGAGAACACAATCCAGGTGCTTGAGGATATGCTTTGATCTTGCATCCTAGACTTTGGCGGTTCCTGGGAGAATCAAATTCCTCTGGTGAAATTCGCCTCCAAAAACAGTTTCCAGGCGACCATTCAGATGGAACTATATGAGGCTTTGGACGGTATTCCATGCCGATCACCCTTATGCTGGTTGGAGGTAGGAGAGACGGTTTTGCTGGGACCTCCTCTTGTTCTGTAGACTTCAGAGCAGATAGAGTTGATTCAGAAGATAATGGGTACAACACAGTCTCGACAGAAGTCTTATGTTTATCAGTGGAGATGACCTCTGGAGTTTGAGGTTAGGGATCAGGTTTTCCTACGTGTCGCACCGAGGTTGGGACATAGGAGGATTCAGAGACAGGGTAATCTTTCACCATGGTACGTCGGGCCGTTTGAAGTTTTGGAGAGAGTTGGGCCGTTTTCCTATCGGTTGCAGCTACCTTAGAGGTACCAGTCCATGCACGATGTCTTCCCCGTCTCTCAGCTCCGATGTTACTTTTTCAGACCCGTATCATGTCTTTCATCCCGAGGAGGTTGATCTCGAAGAAGATGTGTCGTTCGAAGAACATCCCATCCGGATTTTCGATCACAGTACGAAGGTTCTTCGAGGTCGTTCTATTCCTCTGGTACGAGTGCTATGGAAGGACAGGCGAGTACAGGACGAAACTTGGTGGAGGGAGGCTGAGGATTGATCACAGTGGCCAAAACTGTTCGAGGATCCTTCTTCTATACCCATCTAAGGAAATTCGGGGATGAATTTATTTAAGGGGGGAAGTTTTTAAGAACCCGGATCTTCATTTCAGGTATGCTTTTCCTTTTTCTGGAGTTTTTAAGAAAAATGTAGTCTCTGGAAAATTTCAAAGTACACGCTGTGTACTTTCTGAGTACATGCCATGTACTCTTCTCCGGCTCAAAGCTATGTGCTGGCCCTGCCTGGGCCACACCCACGGTGTGTAGGGGTGACGTGGAGGCCGATTTTGGCAGAGTACGGAAAAACCCACTACACACCATGTACATTAAAAACTACATGCCGTGTACTTTTTTTTTCACTAAACAGACCGGGGTCGTGCCCGATCTCCATAAACATCTTCTTCTAGGTCTGGTTCGTCCGAGAGCGACCCGTACGACCAGATCTTCCCCGAGCCCCCACCTCTCCATCTGTTATCTGATTCGAGTTCTGTCAATTACGTTGGAATTATAGCGGTGAGTTCTTCCTTCTACTTGAGCCTTGTTTTCCAATTCATTCTCTCTCTCACGTTATCTAAGGTTGAACGTTTTGTGCATTTTATCATATCTACGATGTTCTAGGTAGAATCATTCATCGTGGTCCAAGTATATTGATCTACTAGGATCTAGGTAGGTGGTTTGTGCCTTACCGTTCAAAGTATCTAAGTTTTATGTGCGAATTTCCACAGATTCCAGTGAACGGGGTATTGCGTGATTACCTTTTTCCCCTTTTTTTTTCCTGCCTTGCTTGTATGCTTGTGTAGAGGTAATTTGAACATGTTAGAGGATAAATTGTTGTTCATGGATTTATTTTCCTTTCTTCGTTCTGTTACAACCTTTGGGTCTTGGTTGCCTTTGGCTGCTACACCTGTTTTCATACATTAGGGTTATAGGCTGAGGTGGAATTCATCACATGCTTGTTTCCTTGTAGACTGTTTAGCTAAGTATCTATATAGGTGTACTTCGGTTATCCATGTAGCTCTATAGGTGTACTTTGGCCTTATAACATTATTATTCACCGACTTGCATGGGTCTGAGAGAACCTGATGCTATAGACTATAAGGGATAGATTGAGTGAGCTTCCCAGAGAGTCTTAGACATTACAGACTACATAGGGGATAAACCGAGTGAGCTCCCAGAGAGTCTTGGATTTTATAGACTACAGGATGGAAGACCAAGTGAGCTTCCTCAGAGAGTCTTACCTTGTTTGAATCTCTTAAAGAACCTTCCCAGGCTAGAGGTGGAATTGACCGAGTGAACTTCCTCAGAGAGTCTGTGGTATACCTGAGGCTATAGGAGGAATTGACCGAGATAGCTACCTCAGAGAGTCTCTAGATGTTGTGGATAAGAGGGTTAGACCGCATGATCTTCTTCAAGAGAGTCCCTGACTACCCTAGACTATAAGGGTAATTGACCGAGTGAGCTTCCCTAGAGAGTCTGATAAATTTGTATGACCAATCCAGAGGGGTTATGATGAGTGCACTGCCTAGAGGGTTATGGTACTTCTTGGATAAGACCAGAGGGGATAGATGTGAGTACTTCCCAGTGGGTTTCCGGATTATTAGCTATTTGTTTCACTGCTGTTGATTTGTTGTGGATTGATTGCTGCTATGTGTCTTCCTGTTCTACTACTTACTGTTACAGCCTACTGCTTGTTGTTTCTGTTTACTGCTTATTGTACTTTTACCTACCATATACTCACTGACTGTTAGGCATAGATATTTGGGTGAATTACTACTAGTATTTTAGTCTCACACCATGTTTTGGTCATGTATTTGGGCCCAAAAAGACTATTTTGTTGTTGGTATAGACAAGGGAAATCACCCTTTGACTTCCAGTACTTGATTTCTTGGAGCATGAGAGAAAGGGACCATGTTTTGTCTTGCGATGCTGAGGAGCTGTTTACTTTTATTTTATACATGTTTTGGCACTATGGTGTTTTTCAGCATTGTGACTTGTTTGGATGCTTTCCTAGACATGTATCTTGTATCATTCCATATATATACATATGTGCTCTAGTTTGTTGATTTAGTCTTCTATTGTTTATTATTGTTGGTTATTTATTGCTTCCTCTATTGCATGATTATTTTTCTTCTGCTGTGTACTCTTTCAATGAGGGAATAGTTTCCCCACAATCACACCCAAGGCCCTCACTGCTAGTTGGAAACCTCTGGCATTTGGGGAAATTTGATTGGGGCCATGTGACCAACCGGGTACGGGGCGCCTCTGGGTGGATTCCGGAACTGGGACGTTACAACAAGAGACCCTAGGAATCAAGAAAAATGGATCAAGAGGATTGAGAGGATTTTACACTTCATGAAAACTCAAGGTGTCCCAACCCCCTCCCACTAAAGTGACCACTCATAGGCCAGTGAAGGAGAATAGGAGAAAATGACCCCCGATTTCTACCTTCAATAGGCCCTGGGCTGGTGACGAGAATTTAGAGTATAAAAATGTCACATATAAAGGGAATGAATTTAAATAATATTATAGGATAAAGATATAGAATAAAAAACCAATAAACTAATTGAAATAATACGAATGTAAAGAAAACCTAAACCATCACACAAGTCTTGAGTAAAGTAAACTAGTGATAGAGTCTCAAAATAGAATACCCAAAAAGAAATTCCTAAGGAAACAATATAGAAATAAATCCAATGTTCATGAAAGTAATTTCTAACATGGTGGGTGAATTCCCCATGGAATATTAAAAAAATAATTTGTATATATGTGGGGGTGAAAATAACATGTACACTTAGTATGATCATACCCAATGTTTCTTGTGACAATGTGAAAAGAGAATGTTAATGCACCCATGAGAAAAAAGAAGAACCAACAACACCTAGTCATGTATCCTGTCTAATCTCATTCACACTATGACACAATCAATAAATTACAAACCCAATTATAATAAAATAATGAGAAACATATCAAAAAGGGTACCCCAAACCACTTTCCCAGTAGTGTTCCATACCAACAACCCAATTTCATATGTCCTGACATTCCCATCTATTTTGTACATTCTTTCCTAGTGAAAACTGGGCCAACATATCACATATCTTTTGAAGAAACATGGGAGATTACATCACATCTTTCCCAACGACACCTAGCCCATCATATCACATCTAAACCATATCCATAACAAGGATAGTGGGGTATTGTGAACCTAAAGGACAAAAACCTCATGCCATCCTACCATGCATGAACCCCACCCTGAACCACATTATCCACTATACAAACATATCCATAAGTTCACTAAAATCCAAAATCCATCATAAATCATGCATATCAACCTTTCATGGAAGTGTGATCATGGAAGTGGGATAGATAGATATCCATCCTCACCATCTATATGTTAGGAAAACACCCCCAAAACATTTGGGTGTTGGTAAAAAGTGCTTGATGTGGGTGGGGTGAATATAGAAATCATAATGAAAATACAATATATATTTATGTCACACACACAATCCTAATATATGGGTCCACAAAAAGAGTACCATCCCAACTCACCACACCTTACAAGGCCCTTTTCCCTCCGCCACATTAAATGCCACCTCTAAATGAATTACACCACATAATCAATCCAAAAACAACAAGACACATTCCTTATTTACTTAAAAGTTAATTCAATTCCCAAATTTATGAATTATTAACCATATTAATTTAGGAATCCCATTCATTTCATATTTAACAAAAACAACTTAATACACACTCCCATTTAAATTGAAGAATTCATCAATTATTCCAATCCATTTTCCAATTTAGTGTATTATCCATTCTAGTTTCATTATTAATATTTAATTCCATTATTATGGAAACTAGCACAATACATCACAAAAAAACCCATATTTTTCATTTCAAAAATCCCCACATTACCACTTCTCTCATGCACAACTATAAGAAAGAAAAAGGACCCTCTACCTAGTATTTTCTCCATGAAACCAAGGAATATAAGAGAGAGAAGGGTCTGCCTCACCTTGAAATTGCAATGGAAGAATTAACAAAAATAGATGAGGCTCCTTAACTTGAAGAGACGGTTTTGGGGTCATCAAGATGAGAGGAAAATAAAGGGAAATAAAGGGAGAAGGGTTCAGTTTTTTTATAATAGAAACAATGCATAAATAAGAAAAGTAGCTTTGAAACCCCCGTTAGATTTTTTTTAACGGTTTGTAGTTTGGAACATAATTATGGATCAGTAAAACCATCCAAAAAGAAATTTTAAATCATTAAATGTGTCAAAAGAAATTAATTCTTTAGTTTTAGGAATTTAATAATGTTGAAATGGTTCCTAGGGTGTTACAGGTCAAGGATGAAGAAAAAAATAGCAGAAAATAGGGTAAGAACTCTACACTTATATAGGATAGGGGGTCTCTATAAGGGAAACTTATTTTATCCTTATGAAGTGAATTATAAAGGCTCATATAAGAATATATTACACTTATGAAAAATATAAAAGGATAGACTTACCCTTATGTGGGATTTATAACCCACGTGTTACCCCTATGTAGGCACCCTTACATGACTCCACCCTTATGTGATTCCACTTACTCATCTTGTTTAAAATCCTGGATACCCTTATATTAGAAGGGAAAGAACATGTTTACACTTATTCATACAATATATTACCCTTATGCACACCATACATGACCCTTACACAGTACATGAATACTAAGTTATCCCTTATGCATATCCAACTGTACCTTTACACAGGCTTTATAAACTAACCCTTTCACATATGCAACTCCAATTTCATGTGTAAGGGTAATAATTTCATGAAAATAATAACTTTTAAATTACAATATCTTATAAATAATTAATAAAAGGTTTTTTTTCACATTAAAAATTTTAATTCACTTCCAAAAACATTGAAATATTTTAAAAATTTCTTAATTAATTTATAAATAAACTTTAAATCCTTTTAAATGACTTCAATAAATGGAAAACATTTTCAAAACTACCTTATAAATTAAGAAACCATTTATAAAAACTTCTAGATTTTAATAAACCATTCCCGAATCACTAGACACCCAGAATGAAAAATGAGTGTTTCGAAAAAACCTATACCCTTACACAAGAAGACTCAAATATTGTTTTCTCCACTTATATTCTTGAAGGGTTGGGGAAGAAGTGGATGGAATCCATTATCTATGAAAATTTACATAAAGATATCACCTATAATAATTTAAATAAATCATTCAATAATTTATTCTACCCTGATACACTATGAGCATCAAAGGCACTAGATTTTGTTACTTTAGATTAGGGAGGTCATTCTATCATTGAGCATGCCACTTAGTTTTCTGAGTTGGTACACCGTATCTAGTTCATGTTTCTACTGAATATATAATGTAATTGAGGTTTGAGATGGGGTTTAGGGCCAATAATAAGTCTATGGTGATTATTATGTTTATACCTACATTCTTAGTGGTTGTGGAAAAGGAAACTATATCTAAGATAGACATAGCAGGGAAGACATGCCTCTTTGGAGAACTGGTGACAACATGAAGAAACAAGAGTTCAATTTATGACTAGGAGAGGAAGTGTGATGCCCATAATTGAGGTTGTGGAAAGAGAAAATATGTAAGGTAAGAGTTATGTGGTCTTTAACTAGTGTGGTAAGAAGGGAAACCATAGACCTAATTGTAGGGTAGAACCAAGGGTTTTTCATGCATATAAGAAATATAGCCATCTTTGACATTTCAGTGAGGGGGAATCCCAGGGCAGTAGAGATTAATCCACCATAATAAAGGGATATTATTTTATATTTTTTACATAAAAAGGTGAGGAATTTTAACCTCATTCTAAGGGTGATTCTAAGGTTGTGAAGAAAGGGAAGGATGAGGATAGATGTCTACAGGAAGTGGAGTGTTCACTAGAGGAGTTAGAGTCAGGAATGACTACCATGATAGGTAATGTGTTTATTGAATCTTTTATGGTTATGTATTTTTTTATACTAGTGAAACTCAATAAATTATATTTTCAAAGATTATTGATGTCATGGGTTTATGCTTGGAGCTTATGCCTTTCACAATGACTCCTTCAACTCTTTTGGGAAAGAAGTTAGATTAGCGTTTTAAATGGATTGAGTGTCGGGTGATGATCACTGATGAAGAAAATATATGGTATTTTTTAGTTTTTAATCTTAACATATTTGACCTCATCTCTTTCATGGAATATATGATAATATGTAAATACTAGTCCAATTTCTATCATTGTTATGTTTAATTTCTTTCTTCTGATGGATTCACTCATTTATTTTAGGGTTAGTGTGACCCTAGATCTGAGATTTGCTAATATTGTTTCCATAGTTCAAATATTATCTCATGCCAGCTGTCATAAAGTTTTCTTGATTTTTTTGATCTACTTTCTAGTGACCCTCATCCAGAAGTGGAAAGTGAGTTTCCCATGGGGTTTTTAGATGATTCCTAAAGGTTTCCACCCTATAGGGAAGTTGAATTTTGAATAGACATGATTATAGAGACGTGACCCTATTATTAACCTTCATACCATCTGAAACCTTGTGAATTAGAATAATTGAAGTTCAAGATTGAGGTTCTAAATTCAAAAGGATTAATTCATCCAAGAATGTCACCTTGGGAAGCACAATTTATATTTGTAAAAAATAAATACAGGAGTCTCTAACTCTATATTGATTACCAAAAAACTCAAACAGGCGATGATTAAAAACAAATATACCTCTCCTAAGATTGATAAACTTTTATTAGCTCAGGGGAACCCAGTGGTTCTCAAAACTTCATCTAATATCAGGGTACCATCAACTAAGGGTATGAGAGGAAGATATTCCAAAAATGATGCTCTAGATATGTTGTGAGAATTATGAGTATTAGATCATTCTAGTTGAAGTTAATAATGATCAGGTGGTGTTTATGGATTTGATGAATCTAATATTCCATCAGCTATTGGATTAATTTATTATTATTTTTATGGATGATATTATTATTAATTCATGGTTGGAGTAAAATCATGCTGAGAATTTTAATATCAAACATGGAATATTGAAAGGGAATCATTTGTATGGGAAGCTATCCAAAATTCAGTTCTGGATTCAAGAGGTGAAATTTATGGGTCATGCGACTTCCAAGAAATGTGTCTTAGTAGACCTTAAATATATTTAAGTGGTGTTTTACTGGGAATTATCCATGATTGTTTTTAATATCAATAATTTCTTGGGATAGTGTAGTTATTATAAGTTATTTGTTTAGGTTATATAAAAACATGAATTTACCATGATAGAGTTAACCAAAATGGGTGTGAAGTTTGTTTAGAGAAATCCGTTGTAGAGATGTTTTGACAATTTGATGTTGAGATTGACTTTAACTCCATTTTCGATCCTTTCTGAGCTGATTTTGAGTTTTGATGTTTAATGCGATTCTTCAGGTATGGGTTTGGGTTGTGTTATGATTTATGGAAGATATGTGGTAGCCTATAGAACTTTTTAATTATTCTCTCATGAGAAGAAATTATTTACTCATGATCTTGAGTTAGTGGTAGTGATGCATGCTCTTATGACTTGACACCACTACCTCTTTGGGGAGCGATTTACAGTGTATCCAGACCATAAGAGTTTAATGCCTATCTTCACTCAATGGTATATAAACTTGTGATAGATATTTTGTGAAATGTACCTTTATAACTTTGATTTTGATACTGCATAATACCCTGAAAAAGGAAATGTGGTTAGAGATGATTTGAGTAGAAAATTTATGACCTAGGTAGTGAATAAATCAGTTGAAGAATGGTGCTTGATGAGCTTGTCTGCAGAGAATCACTCAGATGAAGGGAGAGATGAGAGGCATGTATTCATACCTAGTACATGGGATAAATCATCTATATATGATCATATTTTACTTGCATAGGTTGAGGATATAGAGTGTTAGTACCTTAGTAGTAATATTTATAGTGTGGAGAACTCAGGTGCGTGGTCTCAATATCCTAATTGAGTTTTTCACTTATAAGGTAGGAGTTGATGTATAATGGACTTCAATTCAGTTGTTCCATATACCTTAGATATACCAAGATCTATCACGAGTTGAGAAATCATTATTAGTGGATGAGAATGAGATGATTGATTTTAGATTTTGTGTCTTAGTGCCTTTCCTATCATAGAATCAAGGTGGAAAATTAGAGGCCTACTAGTTTAATATGACCTTTACCCATTCTAGTGTGGAAATGGAATGATATAGACATTGAAATTGTGATTGGGCCACCCAAATCTTATAGTGGTAAGGATTAAATATGGGTGATTATTTATTGACTCATGAAATCGATGCGTTTCTAACCTATCAAGGAGATAGAGAAGTTAAAAGATCTTAGGTAACTATATGTGCGGGAGATTATCAAGCACTATGGTATATCATAGACTATCATTTCAGATAGGTACTCTTAATTCACAACTTGTTTTTGGTGTTTATTTCATGAATTGATGGGTTATCAATTGAAGTTAAGCACATCTTATCATCCCTAGACGAATGTCTAGTCTAAGCAAGCTATCCAGATTCTTGAGTATATTCTTTTGGAATGTTTTCTTGACTTCAATGGATCTTGGAGAACAGTCCTTGGCTATACTGAGAATCATCCAAGAGATGATGGATATTATGAATTATATTAGTGAATGTGTAGTGATAGCTTAGATTCACTAGAAATAATATGCTAATTGGTGTCTTCATATGTTGGAGTTTGAGGTAGGTGATCAGGGTTATCTCAAAGTTCCACCTTAGTTAGAACATAGACATTTGGGGATGCAGCGTAATTTATCACCCTGTTATGTCAACCCATTTGAGATTTTATAGAGACTTAGGAATGTGTATTATCGATTGGAATTGCCTTATTGTTTTAATTCGATCCATGATGTCTTCCATGTTTCCCAACTAAAAAGTATCATTTGAATATGTCCCATTTAATTGAGTGATAGTATGCGGAGATTAAAACCAATACTTCAGTGTTTGAAAGTAATATTTAGATAGTGGATCGATAGGATACAATATTTCATGGAAAGTGTAACACACCAAGATTTCGTAGTACATTATATCTTTAAAGTAATGCAATAGCTTGTGCTACACGCAATACCGAGTTCAAGCGCACCACGACATACCAAACCAGCCATTCAAAAAGTAGTTATGAATAGTATTAACTGCATTTTTAATACTCCATATAATTTTAAAATCCATATTATGTGTTTCTTAGACATAATATAAGAACAAATTCAATTTTTTAGATAAAAGAAGTATTTTTAAAAAAATTCAATTTTACCGCCTATTAATGGAGAACCCTTTTTAAATCCAATATTTGACACTTTTATATATTAAATTTGACAAAATAAACTTCTTCTTTATAAGGAGGACCTAAAAGAATATTTTGGATAAATTTTTGGTGTTTTTATAATAACTTTCCTATTTTGATGAATAGTGAAAGATACTAAATTTTAATTGAAAACAAATTTTTTAATAAAAATAATTTATAGTGTTTAATTATAAATTTGAAAGTTTTTAAAATGTAATTAGATTATATTTTTATCGTTTAAGACAATGTAGATTATTATAAGTAATTTTACATTTAAATTGGACATAAACTCATGTCGATATTTTGATAGTTTTTACTTTTTTAAAAACCCGTTTTTTAGTTTTGACAACGAGAATTAATTTTATATTAATTAATAAAACTTATATGTTTTTAATTTAGTAAAATAGAATTAATTTTTGAATTTTGAATATCAAAATTAGCTTAGGGTGAATTTTTGGTATTTTTCTATTTTTTTTAATTTTTGATGAATAGTGAAAACACTACGTTATTGTTTAAAACCGATTTTTATCTAAATAACAATTATTTTTTATTTAAATTTATTTTAAAGTCCAAATAGATACATAATACCTATATTAGTAAAATTTAATTCATTGGAGTCATTTTATAATAAGATTAGATATTTAAAATTTTATTGAATTTTTAACATCCTTTACCCACCTTCTAGGCACATTTGAAAATTTTCATAAAACGTAATTTTAGAACTTATGTGTATTGAATTTAAAAAATATAAAAGACATGGTCGACATAAATAATTAAAATGTGGTTTAATAAATGAAAATAATTTTTGGTGAATAAGAACATTTGAATTTTATTTACGACAGTTAAAAGTAAATAGGGTAATTAAAGGTAAAAATGATATTATAATTACCCTAACACATGTCCTAATTCAATTGGATAAGTTTTTTTCTAACAAAATAAAAATTAGGAGTAAATAATTACCCTCTTTGATCCACTTGGATTATATTAGGACATTTATTATTATTTAAAGAAGAGTTAAAAGTGTTAAATTCAAATTTTCATAAATAAAAAATTTTTAATACCAAGTTATACAGAAGATAATTTTTCCTAGAAATATTAATTATAAATATAAAACTATTTCCTACATCATGGTATTTTATTTATAATTTTTATATGTTAAATAATTAAATTTATTTATGACACAATGATGATGCAATAATTACCTTATTAATGAAAGTTTAAAATAATTGATAATATAAATATTAAAATAAATGTAAATTGAAACTTCTGATTCCATAAACTAATTTTATAGTTTAATATGACATTTTAGAGTTGATTCAATGTATTTGGTTCAAAGAAATAAGATTTTTATAACTTTCACAAAAACCAACTACTAAATAGTGTCAAAAATCGACATAAATGAGTTTTAAAAACAAATACTATTTTATTAAATGATATAGTATTCCAAAAAATCTAAGGTTCATCCAAAGGACTTATATAATGATAAATATTTCATTAATTAACCACTTTATGTTCTATTGGGATTGTATAGTAAGTTTATTAACTATGTAATATAAAAATACAAGAAGACATGGTAAAAGTTAAACTATTTAACTAAGAGTTAAATCTAAAAGATAAGGTTAATATGGTGACCTAAACTTATCTAAAACTTATTGGTAGAGAGGTTTTAGACCCATACTCACCTTATACTCTAAATAAATCCATTTGGAGCCATTATAAACCCAAAATGATTTTATAATAAAATAATATTTCAAGCTCTTCCTAAAGTGAGCCTCACCTCTCTTATAAAAAGGTAAATCACCTTCTCTTACTTTCCCACCTCTAAATCCATTTGTCTCCACCAAACACTACTCATATATCCTCCCAAATACAATATATTAAACCTATAGTCCTTAATTTGATCAGAAAGCCAACCTATGGAGCCCTTTTGATCAAATCAAAAGGAAGCACCCGAAGAAGAGGTAATTATTTCATCACCTATTTCAAAGTTCTTTTCTTATTCCACTTCCTATTTCTTTGTTGTTTCTATACCAAAATATTACCTCCATTACCTTCTACATTCTATGATGTTATTATAAATATGGTACACCTTTATTCATTATTCTATCCATCCTATGAATGACAAAGTTACCACATGTGCGTATGTACGACTTACTGTCTCCACGTCGTGGTGTAGTTTGTTATTCAACACTTCATTATTTTTATGGGTATAATAATTAGTATAATTTTTCTAAATAATAAATATAACATGTTAATGTTTCTTTATAAATAATATCCCATCCAATTCCATACCATTTTTTCATTAAGAAAATGATATCGTTGCTCATGCGTACGCACGACTTACCGTCTCCCCGACAAGATGAGATTCATTTCCACATTCACCTTTAAAAGATGATTATGAAAATATATATTATTAATAAGTATATAATATATGATATAATAACACTACTATATATATATATCTGTGTGTGTATTTACATATATCTCAATCAATTACTGCCATTCAATACAATAAGAAAACGAAAACAACGTCCATGCGTATATATGGACTACCGTCTCCATGAATGGTGTTTCCATTGCACATATATATATATATTATACATATTTATATTCTAAATATATATTATATATAAATCATGTTTTATATTCTGAAAATATGTAAATCATGATCTGAGTGATATGATCAAGAATAACAAGTTAAAACACATACGATTAAGAAAGCAATTATTACCTAAAATGTTACTTTAACATGGAAATTATTATTAATGGGGATTATAAAGTCATAAATGAATCATGTATGATATAATAAATATGAATATGGTTCTGGTATAATTTAATAACATACTATGGTCATTATACAAGAGGTTAAACGTACCCTCAACTAAAGGAAAGTACAATGTAAGGGTTAATTCCTCAATCTCATTATTATCCATGATTTCTTATGTGTAAGAATTTTATAGGAAATATTTATCATCCATGTTAATGTATCATTAATTTTTTTTAAAAGGAATATTTTATGTTTTATGTAAGGTACTATTTAACTAGATCATCATTTAAATGTTTTAAAGATTTATTTTTCTAAATCTTTTTAATTAATGTCCATGTTTTCAAAATGATTTTAAGGATTTATTTATATGGAAATGATTGTTTTAAAATGTTAATTACTTTAAAAAGTTTTAAAGTTGTATGGGTCACTTTGATTGAAAAATATCTTTTAAATTACTTCATTTATAAATGTTTGACTTTTAAATCATTTCACAAAAAGTGATATTTCTCTCAAAGAGTTTTACTTATCATTTTCAACTCTGTCAACATCCTTTACTGAATATTAATCTTGATTGAGGTTGAGTTATTATAAATACAGTCTTCAATATTGTATTGAATGAGTTATGATATGTTTGACTGTGAATGTGCTATTTTTATACCATTCATGATTTATAGTAAAAGTATTGACATTTCATAAGCTAGTTTAAATTAAGATGTTTATGATATGTTTCAATATTATCATATGAGGAATGCATTAGACTTAGTAAGTGATGGGTGGAGCCCACTATAGCTCCTCAATGCATCAGTAGGTCTCATTAGACAAACTGGTGTCTTGGTACAAGGCCTTGATGAAATCAATTTTTTAGTCTTGGCATGAGGCCGTGACTATTTGGTTATGATGTCCGACATTATGCATTCCCTCATTATGAAATTAGTTATTACGTGTGATTATTCAACTAGTAGAATATCCATGTGCATGTTTATATGGTAATGTTTGATTTATTTTTTCCATATTATGTTCAATATCATGTTTAAAAGGATTTTGTTTTTATTACACATCTTTCCATAAAAGTTTATACTTACCACTATATTTTTTACCCTTAATGAGTATCTGAAATCACCCCTTTATATGTTTTATTTTTCCCAGGGTATGAAGAAGTATATTATGACTGACTTGCAAAGATAATATAAGGGATATTAGTTTGTTCAATGGATACACAATGTTGTTTTTTTTCTTTTTATAATGTAATTTAAAACTCATGTACATATCTAGTACTTCCAAGGATACTAAAGTAATCGGTCTATCGAGACTTGATCTCTTGTGATCATGATAATGTTATGTAATAATGCACCGACTCTGGGTAACAAGGTCCAGGGTGTTATAATTGGTATTAGAGGATGTTTAGTAAAAACCTTGGAAACTAGATTTAGAAAAACTCTGATTAGAGAACAATACCCTAAGATAAAATTTGTGGATTAATATAGAAGAAATTCGTAGAATATTGGTAATATAGAGATTTTGTAAATTTTCCAAGAAATACATCCCTGTCTGGAGAGGAGGAGGTAGAGGTAGCTTTTTCACAGAAGTACCTATGAGTGAAAACTCTGAAAATGACTTTTGGGCTTGACCATGGTTATCCTGGTACACAATAGTGGGCCTTGCATTACTCTTGGTTTTGACACTCCCGGGGGATATGCTTAGGATAATTCAAATTTTTTTACAAACAATTATGAAGTATTTATCAGTAAAACATTTCTCAAAGAAAACATTTTTATGATTATGGATTATATGCATAAACTTTTCATTTTACTTTAGGTATTTTCCAATTTTGGAATTATGCATTGCGATTCATAAACTAACACAATGTATTCCATTGTTTAGAAATGACTCCCAGTAGAATGAATGATAACTCCAACAATACACTTGATCCAAAGAGTAAGAAGGATCTTATCTTTCATGATATTAAGCCAACATTTAGAATGGAAATAATCTCCCAAATATTCTCATCATATTAAGAAATAGGATCATGTGTTAATAAGATAAGTAAATAATTCTATGAGCCCTATGGATTTCAAGGGAATAAAGAGAAGAGAAGGATGATAGAGAGAAATATGGATAAAAGGAAGAAGGGAAAGAAAGATTTTCCCATATGTGATAACGGTGGAAAGAGTCACCTTGGAAAATGATTGAAGGGAATGAGATTTTTTTATAAGTGCTGAGAAAAAGGACACCGAGTACGTGATTGTAATGGTAAGAAAAAGGTTTCAAATGTACAACGCTTCATCTACAAGGAGTTGGGACACTGCGTGAATCAATGTCCCAATCATCAGAGTATACACCAAATGCTACCATTGGATAATAATCAAGTTATAATACTACCACAAATGAAGAGGAATGATTAGTGTTCTTATGTTGTTACTAAAGAATTGTGTCAGTTGAGTATTGTATTAATGATGTAAAAGTTATAAGAATTATAGAGTATATAATGATTTTACTGCAGTACAATTTCATTAAGGATTTGAGATTGTGTGGAACCAAGAAAAGTGACTCAATAGAAGGTTAAATATTTGATAAAATATATGGTTGGGAGAAATATAAACTTTAAAATAGTCACGAGGCTGAGGTAATGATTTTGGAAAAAGAGATAATTGAGTTGGATAATGTATATTGGATATTATTGACTAACTAGGAACTAATTAATGGTTTGTTTATTTCATCATTTTTGGAGATTACAACATTTTTGGATTTAAGGAGTATATCCAGAATTCTATGTTTTATAGAATAAATAAGGAAGTACATACCTATTCAAATATGGTTTTTGGTAATTCAGTTTATTACTATGTCTTATGAGAATACACGATGAAGGTATTCACATGTATGTTAGGTGACCTTTCTTATTAATTTTGGATTGTGAGTTTGGACAGATGTACTTTGGATAATTCTAAAGGTTGTAATGGATTAATTTGAACATTGGATTCTATTTTTTAAAGTTAAAACACTTCTTAAGATTATTTTTTTTATTATTACAAAAAGGACAACCCAGAGGTTAGGCGACAACCCATCGCATCCAGCAAGGCTGCGAGACTTGAACCCACAACCGAAGGGAGAAAAGGGTACCTCACCTACCACTGGCTTACATGATGTACGCGTTTTTATAATGTAGTTTTTTAGAATTTTATTAGAGATTAATTATAAATTCATTTTGTTAAACCCTATATGATTAGGATTAATAGAATATTTTTGAGTTCTGTTATCGTTTTGAGAGAAAGATGAGTATGTGGTTAAAATTAGTTAAAGGATTGAACTCTACTTTTCAAGTATTATTTTATTTATTCTATGAAAAAATTAATTCATAAAAATTAGGCAACGTATCACAAAACCAAAAATGTGTTATCCTAATACCATATGTTTTGTTGAACTGGTGATATTTTAAATCATTATAGATTTATGGCTTTGATGCCCTCAATTTTCCGTTTATTGTTCACTTATTTTTGATTGATGACCTCAATCACTCCCTATAAATAATTACGTTTTCATTTAATTAGGTGTTTATAGTTTCTACTAATTTTATCCTATTCGAACCCCTATTTTGGTGGGGAATTTTTCATTTCTATTCCCCTCTTATTAAGACTAAATTTTATTAACCCTATTTCTGATGTGGGTTTTACACAAATGTATTTTCTATTTTAAACCTTTTATTTTTGAAGAAAAATTATAAATTATGAGGACACAATTTATTGAAGGATGAGAGAATGTAACACCCCACGATTTAATAGTACCTCTTTTGCAGAATTTAACAGCATGTGCTACAAGAAACACCGAGTTCGAGCGCACCATGACTTACCAAAATAACCATTCAAAAAGCAGTTATGAATAGTATTAACTATATTTTGAATACTACATATAATTTTAACATCCATATTACGTGTTTCTTAGATATAATATAAGAACAAATTCAATTTTTTAGAAAAAAGTAATATTTTCAAAAAAATGCAATTTTACCACCTATTAATGGAGAGTCATTTTTAAATCCAATATTTAACACTTTTATATATTAAATTTGACAAAATAAACTTATTCTTTAGAATTAGGAAATAAAAATTTAGTCTGGATAACTTTTTGTTATTTTTCTGATAACATTCATATTATGATGAATAGTGAAAGATACTAAATTTTAATTGAAAACAACATTTTTAATCAAAAACATTTATAGTGTTAAATTATAAAATTTAAAGGTTTTGAAGTATAATTAGAGTATATTTTTATGATTTAATAAAATTTAGGTTATTATAAGTAATTTCACATTTAAATTGGATATAAACAGATGCCAATATTTTGATAGTTTTTACTTTATAAAAAACCCGCTTTTTGGTTTTGACAATGGGAATTAATTTGAAATTAATTAATGAGACTTCTATATTTTGAATTTGGTAAAATTGAATTCATTTTTTAATTCATAATATCAAAATTATCTTAGGGTGATGTTTTGGTATTTTTCTGAAAATTTTCAATTTTTGATGAATAGTGAAAAACACCGCGTTATTGTTTAAAACTGAATTTTATTTAAATAATAATAATTTTTTATTTAAATTTATTTTAGAGAAAAAATAGATACATAATACCTATATTAGTCCAATTTAATTCATTGGAGTCATTTTATAATAAGATTAGATATTTAAAATTTTATTGAACTTTTAACGTCTTTTACCTACCTTCTAGGAACATTTGCAAATTTTTATAAAATGTAATTTTACCGCCTCTGTGAATTGAATTTCAAAAATCCAAAACACACGGTTGACATCCTTAAGTAAAATTTGGTTCAATAAGATGACAATAATTTTTGATGAATTGTAACTTTTGAATTGTATTTACCACAGTTAAAAGTAAATAGGGTAATTAAAGGTAAAATGATATTATAATTACCCTAACACATGTCATAATTCTATTGGATAAGTTTATTTCTACCAAAATAAACCTTAGGAATAAAAAATTATTATATTTAATCCACTTGGATTAGATTAGGACATTTATTATTATTTAAAGAAGAGTTAAAAGTGTTTAATTCAAATTTTAGTAACTATTTTTTTAATATAGGGTTATAAATAAGATAATTTTGACTATAAGTGTTAATTATAAATATAAACATATTTAATACATCTTTATATTTTATTTATAATTTTTAGACCTTAAATAATTAAATTTATTTATGACACAATTATGATGCATTAATTACCTTATTATTGAAAGATTAAAATAAATGATAATATAAATATTAAAATAAATGTAAATTGAATCTTCTGATGCCATCCTTGAATTTTCTAGGTTAATATGAAATTTTAGGGTTGACTCAATTTATTTGTTTTGAAGAAATAATATTGTTATAACTTTCACAAAAACCAAATACTAGATAGTGTCAAAATTGACATAAATGAGTTTTTAATACAAATACTATTTTCTTAAATGATATAGTATTCCTAAAAATATAAGGTTTGGACAAATAACTTATATAATGATATATATGTCATTAAATAACCACTTGAGGTCATATTTTTATTTTATAGTATGTTTATTAACCATGTAATATAAAAATACACGAAGACATAATAAAAGTTAAACTATTCAACTAAGAGTTAAATCTAAAAGATAAGGTCAATATGGTGACCTAAACTTGTCTAAAACCTATTTTTAAGAGGTTTTCGACCCATACCCACCTTATAAACATAATAAATCCATTGTGAGCCATTAGAAACCAAATATTATTTTATAATAAAATAATATTTCAATCTTTTCCTAAAGTGACCCTCACATCTCTTATAAAAGGGTACTTCCCCTTCTCGTAATTTCACACCTCCAAAGCCATTTTGCTCAGAAAAACCCTTCTCAAATATCTTTAAAACTACCCTCAATTAAACTTATTGGCCTTAAATTGATCATAAAGCCAACCTAAGGGGCCCTTTGGATCAAATCAAAAGGAATCACCTGAAGAAGAGGTAATTATTTCATCACCTCTTTCAAAGTTCTTTTCTTCTTCCGCATCCGCTTTCTTTGTTTTTTACGTACCAAAATAATAAATCTAGTACCTTATAAATACTATGATGTTATTATAAATATGTTACAAATATATTCATTATTCTATCTATCCTATGAATGAAAAATTCACCATATGTGCGTAAGTACGACTTACCATCTCCACGTCGTGGTGTAGGTTTTTATTCAACACTTCATTCTTTGGATGTCTTTAATAATGAGTATAATTGATCTAAATAATAAATATAACATGTTAATATTTCATTATAATTAATATACCATCCAATTCAACACCACTTTACCTTTAACGAAACGTTATCATTGCTCATGTGTACATACAGCTTACCGTCTCCACAACGTGATGAGATTCATTTCTACATTCACCATTAAAAGATGATTATAAAAATTTATGTTATTAATAAGCATGTAATATATGAAATAACAATTCTTCTAGAAATATATATATATATATATATATATATTTATTTATATATATATATCTCTCAATCACTTAATTCCGTTCAATATGATAAGAAAACAGAAACAACGTCCATGCGTGCGTATGGACTACCATCTCCATGAACGGTGTTTCAATTTCATATATATATATATATATATATATATTATAAATATTTATATTATGAATATATATGATATATAAATCTTGTTTTATATTATTGAAGTATGTAAATCATTATATAAGTGATACAATCAATAATAACAAGTTAAAACACTTATGATAGAGAAAGCGATTATTACCTGAAATGTTACTTTAACATGAAAATTATTTTTAATGGGAAGTATAAATTCATAAATGAATCATGTATGAAATAATAAATATGAATATGTTTCTAGTATAAATGTTTAACATACTATGGTCATTATATAGAAGGATAAATGTGCCCTCGACTAAAGTAAAGTACAAGGTAAGGGTAAATTCCTCAGTCTCATTATTATCCAAGATTATTTATGTGTAAGAATTTTCTGGGATATATTTATCATACATGTCCATGTATCATAAAAATGTTTTCAAAAGTAATATCTTAAGTTTTATGGAAGGTACTATTTAACTATATCATCATTTAAATGTCTTAATGATTTATTTTTATAACTATTTTTAATTAATGTCCATGTTTTCAAAATGATTTTAAGGATTTTTTTATATGGACATGATTATTTCAAAATGTTAATTCGTTTGAAAAGTTTCAAAGTGGTATGCTACACATTGATTAAAAAATATATTTTAAATGAATTCATTTATAAATGATTTACTTTTAAATGATTTCACAAAATGCGATATTTCTATCAAAGAGTTTTACTAATCATTTTCAACTATGTTAAAATCCTTTACTGGATATTATTCTCGATTGATGTTGATTTATTATAAATACAGTCTAAAATACTGTATTGAATAAGTTATGATATGTTTGACTGTGAATGTGCTATTTTTATAACATTAATGATTTATGGTTACAGTATTGACATTTCGTATGCTAGTTTTAATGCAAATGTTTATGTTATGTTTCAACATTTTCATATGAGGAAAGCATTGGACTTAATATGTGATGAGTGGAGCCCGCTATAACTCCTTGATGAATCGGTAGGTCTAATGAGACAAACTAGTGTCTTGGAACAATTCCTTGAAAAAATCGTTATTTTTAGTCTTGGCACAAGGCCTTGACTATGTTCTTATTATGTCCGGAATTATGCATTCCCTCGTTATAAAATTAGTTTTTACATGTGATTATTCGACTAGTAGAATATCCATATTCATGTTTATGCGATAATGTTTGATTTATTTTTGGCATATTATGTTCAATATTATGTTTAAAAGGATTTTTTTATTACACATATTTCACTAAAAGATTATAGTTTCCGCTATATTATTTAACATTACTTAGCATCTGAGCTCACCCCTTTCTATGTTTTATTTTTCCCAGGATGCAAAGAAGTATATTATGATTGATTTTTAGGGATAAGCTCAGGTATATGATTGTGTTCATAGGATACAAAATGTTGTTTTTTTCATTTTATTATGTAATTTAAAACTCATGTACGTCTAGTACTTCCAAGGCTACTAAACTAATCAGTCTTTAGATACTTGATCTCTTGTCATCATGCCAATGTTATGTAATAATGCACTGACTCTGGGTAACTAGGGTCGGGGAATTACAGTTGGTATGAGAGAAAGTTTAGTATAAACCTTGGAAACTAGATTCAGAAAACTCTGATTAGAGAACATTTCCCTAAGATAATATTTTAGGATTAGTATAGAATAACTTCCTTGAATTTTGGTAATGTAGATATTTTTTAAATTTTCCAAGAAAAATATCCCTGTCTGGATACGAGCAGGTAGAGACGTCTCTGGAATAGATGTACCTAGGAGTAAAAACTTCGACAAGGAGTTTTGGGATTGACCTGGGGTATCTTGGTACACGACAACAGGATTTACTTCACTCTTGGTCACAACACTCCTGGGGGATATTCTTAGGATAATTCAAATTTTATTTAAAAAACATTATGTAGGATTTATGAGTAAATACTTCCTCAAAGAAATTTATTAGGTTTATGGATTATATGTATAAATTTTTTAATTTACGTTAGGTATTTTAAAAGTTTTGAATTATTTATTGTGATTCATAAACTTACATATTATTTGATATTGTTTAGAAATGGCTCCCAGTAGAAGGAATGATAACTCCAAGAATACACAAGATCCAAAGAGTAAGAAATGTCATATATTTCATGGTATTAAGACAACATTTATAAGGGAAATAGTATTCAATATATTCTCATCATATGAAGAAATAGTATCATGTGTTAATAAGATAAGTAAATAATTATCTGAGTCCTATGGCTTTGAAGGGAAACAAGAGAAGAAAAGGATGGTATAGAGAAATATGGATAAAGGGAAGAAGGGAAAAAAGGATTTACCCATATTTGAGAACTATGGAAAGAATTACCTTGGTAAATTCTTGAACGTAATGTGAGTTTTTCATAAGTGTGGAGAAAAAATACACCAATTACGTGATTCTAAAGGTAAGAAAAAGGTTTCAAATGTACAATTCATCATCTACAAGGAGTTGGGACACTACACGAATAAATGTCCCAATAATCAGAGTATACCCAAAAATGCTACTATTGGATAATAATCAAGTTATGATACTACCACAGATGAAGAGGAATGCTTAGTGTTTTTATATTGTTCTTATGTAATTGATTCATTTGAGTATTGTATTAATGATGTACAATTTATATGAATTATAGAGTATATAATGATTGTACTGCACTACTATTTCATTAAGGATTTGAGATTGTGTGGATCCAAGAAAAGTGACTCAATAGCAAGTTAAATGTTTTAGTAAATATATGGTTTAGATAAAGATATACCTTAAAATAGTCATGAGGATGAAGTAATAATTTTGGAAAAAGAGATAATTGACTTGGATAAAGTATATTGGATATTATTTACTACCTAGGAACTTATTAATGGTTTTTTTATTCCATCATTGTTTGAGATTACAACATTTTAGGATTTAAGGAGTATATCCAGTTTTCTATCTTTTAAAGAATAAATATGGAAGTACATACCTATTAATATATGGGTTTCTGGTAATTCAATTTGTTACCATGTCTTATGAGAATACATACGAAGGTATTCACATGTATGTTATGTTACCTTACTTATTAATTTTGGACTATGAGTTTAGAAAATAGTATTTTGGATAAGTCTAAAGGTTGGAATGGATTAAGTTGAACACTCGATACTATTGTTTAAGGTTAAAACACTTCTTAAGATTCTTTTTGGATTATTATAAAAATGACAACCCAGAGGTCGGGTGGCAACCCATCGCGTTCGGCAAGGTCGTGAGACTTGAACTCGCAACCGAAGGGTGACAAGGGTACATCCCCTACCACTGGACTACGTGATGTCCTGGATTGTATAATGTAGTTTTTTTAATTGGTATGATAGATGAATTATAAATTCATTTTTTTAAAACCCTATATGTTTAGGTTTAATATAATATTTTTGAGTTATTTATCTTTTTGAGAAAAAGATGAATATGTGGTAGGAATTAGTTAATGGATGGAACTATAATTTTGAAGTATTTTTTTATTATATGATGAAATTAATTATTAAAAATTATGGAAAGGATCTCAAAACCAAAAATGTGTTATCCTAATACCTTATGTTTTGTTGAACCGATGATATTTTAAATCATCATTGATTTATGGCTTTGAGGCCCTCAATTTTCCATTTATTGTTCACTTTTTTGTGATTGATAACCTAAATCACTCCCTATAAATATTCACGTTTTCTTCTAATTATGTGTCTATAAGTTCCACCAATGTTCACCTATTCGATCCCAAAATTTGGTTGTGACCTTTTTATTTCCCTTTCTATCTTATTAAGACTAAATTTTATTGACCCTATTTTCGATGTGGGTTTTCCACAAAGGTATTTTCTTTTTTAAACCTTTTATTTTTGAAGAAAAATTTCAAATTTTGAGGATTCAATTTATTGAATGAGGGGAGAATGTAACACCCCAATATTTTATAATACCTCTTTAAAGTAATTCAATAGCTTGTACTACACGCAACACCGAGTTCGAGCGCACTACAACTTTCCAAAATAGTTGTTCAAAAAGGGGTTATGAATAGTATTAACTACATTTTGAATACTCCATATATCTTTAACATCCATATTATGTGTTTATTATACATAATATAAGAAAAAATTCAATTTTTCAAATAAAAGAAGTACTTTTTTAAAAAATGAAATTTTACCTCTTATTAATGGAGAACCCTTTTTAAATCCAATAGTTGACACTTTTATATATTAAATTTGATAAAATAAACTTTTTCATTAGAATATGTAAATAAAAATTTATTTTGAACAAAATTTTGGTGTTTTTCTGATAACTTTCATATTTTGATTAACAGTGAAAGATACTAAATTTTAATTGAAAAAACGTTTTTTATAAAAATTATTTATAGTGTTAGATTATACATTTTAATGGTTTTTAAGTATAATTAGATTATATTTTTATCATTTAATACAATTTATGTCATTATAAGTAATTTCACACTTAAATTGGACATAACACATGTCAATCTTTTGATAGTTTTTACTTTTTAAAAAACACATTTTATTGTTTTGAAAACGAGAAATAATTTAAAATTAATTAATGAAACTTCAATGTTTTTAATTTTAAAAAATGGTCTTCATTTTTGAATTTAGAATATCAAAATTAGCTTATGGGGATTTTTTGGTATTTTTCTGAAAACTTTCAATTTTTGATGAATAGTGAAAAACAGAGCGTTATTGTTTAAAACTGACTTTTATTTAAATAATACTTATTTTTTATTTAAATTTATTTTAAAGTCAAAATAGATACATAATACCTATATTAGTTTAATTTAATTCCTTGGATTCATTTTATTATAAGATTAGATATTTAAATTTTTATTGAACTTTTAACGTCTTTGACCCACCTACTAGGAACATTTGGAAATTTTCATAAAATCTAATTTTACCACTTCTGTGAATTGAATTTAAAAAATAAAAAACACAAGGTTGAAATCATTAAGTAAAATTTGGTTCAATAAGATGAAAATAATTTTTGGTGAATAATAACTTTTGAATTTTATTTACCACGGTTAAAAGTAAATAGGGCAATTAAAGGTAAAAAAGATATTATAATTACCCTAACACAAGTACTAATTCTATTGGATAAGTTTATTTCGACCAAAATAAACCTTAGGAATAAAAAATTTTCCTCTTTGATCCATGTGTATTACATCAGGACATTTATTATTATTTAAAGAAGAGTTAAAAGTGTTAAATTCAAATTTAAATAACAAAAACATTTTTAATATAGGGTTATACATAAGATAGTTTCGATTATAAATATTAATTGGAAATATAAAAAATATTTCCTACATCATGGTATTTTATTTATAATTATTAGACATTAAATAATTAAATTTATTTATGGCACAATGATGATGCAGTAATTACCTTAATAAAGAAAAATTAAAATAATTGATAATATTAATATTACAATAAATGTAAATTGAAACTTATGATTCCATCCAAAATTTTTATAGGTTAATATGAAATTTTAGGGTTAATTTAATGTATTTGGTTTGAAGAAATCAGATTGTTATGGCTTCTACAAAACGAAATACTAAATAGTGTCAAAATTGACATAATTGAGTTTTTAAAACAAATACTATTTTATTAAATGATATAGTAATCCTAAAAATATAAGGTTTGGACAAAGGACTTATATAATGATATATATTTCATTAATGAAACACTTTAGGTTCTCTTGGAATTTGTAGTAATTTTATTAACCATGTAATATAAAAATACAAGAAGACATGGTTAAAGTTAAAATATTTAACTAAGAGTTAAATCTAAAATATATGGTTAATATGGTGACCAAAACTTGTCTAAAACCAATTGGTTGAGTTGTTTTCGACCCATAACTACATTATAATCAAAATAAATCCATTTGGATTCATTATAAACCAAAAATTATTTTATAATAAAATAATATTTCAGTCTTTTCCTAAAGTGGCCCTCACCTCTCTTATAAAAGTGTACTTCCCCTTCTCTTAATTTCGTACCTCCAAATCCATTTGGCTCGACCAACCCATACTCAAATATCATCCCAAAGACCATAAATTCAACATATAGGCCTTATTTTGATCATAAAGCGAACCTAAGTATCCATTTTGATCAAATCAAACGGAAGCACTCGAAGAAGAGGTAATTATTTGATCACCTATTTCAAAGTTCCTTTCTTCTTTCACTTACTCTTTATTTGTTGTTTCTATACCAAAATGATAAATCCAGTACCTTCTACATAATTTGATGTTATTATAAATATGGTACAGCCATATTCGTTATTCTATCCATCCTATGAATGAAAAAGTCACCATACGTGCATACGTACGACTTATCATCTCCACGTCGTGGTGTAGTTTGTTATTCAACACTTAATTTTTTGGATGGGTATAATAATGAGTATAATTGATTTAAATAATAAATATAACATTTTAATGTTTCTTTATAATTAATATAACATCCAATTCCATACCATTTTATCATTAAGTAAATGATATCATTGCTCGTGCGTACATATGGCTTACCGTGTCCACGACGCGATGAGATTCATTTCCACATTCGCCATCAAACGATGATTATAAAAATATATATTATTAATAACTATTTAATATAAGAAATAATAATTCTAGTGGATATATATATATGTGCATTTATTTACATATATCTCAATAACTTACTTCCATTCGATACAATAAGAAAACGGAAACAACGTCCATGCGTACGTATGGACTATCGTCTCCCGGAATGACATTTCCATTTCACATATTTATCAATTATACATATTTATATTCTGAATATATATTATATATAAATCATGTTTTATATTCTGGAAGTATTTAAATTATGATCTAAGTGATAAGATCAAGAATAACAACTTAAAACACACACGATAAAAAAAGCGATTATCACCCGAAATGTTACATTAACATGGAAATTATTATTAATGGACAGTATAAAGTCAAAAATTAATATTGTATGATATAATAAATATTAATATTATTCTGGAATAATTTAATAACATAATATGGTCATTATACAAGAGGTTAAACATACCCTCGACTAAAGGAAAGTATATGGTAAGGGTTAATTCCTCAATCTCATTATTATCTGAGATTGTTTAGGTGTAAGAATTTTATGGGAAATATTTATCATCCATATCCATGTGTCATAAAAATGTTTTCAAAAGAAATCTTTTAAGTTTTATGGATGTTACTATTTAATTAGATCATCATTTAAATGTTTTAATGATTTATTTATCTAAATAATTTTAATTAATGTCCATGTTTTCAAAATGATTTTAAGGATTTATTTTTATGAACATAATTGTTTTAAAATGTTAATTACTTTAAAAAGTTTCAAAGTTTTATGGGACACTTTGATTCAGAAATATATTTTAAATTACTTCCTTTATAAATGTGTGACTTTTAGTTGATTTCACAAAAAGAGATATTTCTCTCAAATATTTTTACTATTTATTTTCAACTATTTCAGCATCCTTTACTACATATTATTCTTGATTGAGGTAGATTTATTATAAATACAATATTCAATATTGCATTGAATGAGTTATGATATGTTTTATTGTGAATGTGTTTTTTTTTATACCATTCATGATTTATGGTTAAAGTATTGACATTTCATATGTTAGTTTTAATAAGGATGTTTATGTTATGTTTCAACATTTTCATATGAGGAATGCATTGGACTTAGTAAGTGACAAGTGGAGCCTGCTATAGATCCTCGATGAATCACTAGGTCTCATGAGGAAAAATAGTGTCTTGGAATAAATACTTGACAAAATATTTATTTGTAGTCTTGGCACGAGACCTTGACTATGTGGTTATGATGTCTGGCATTACACATTCCCTCATTATGAAATTAGTTATTACATGTGATTATTTGAATAGTAGAATATCCATGTGCATGTTTATATGGTAATGTTTGATTTATTTTTCCCATATTATGTTCATGATTATGTTTAAAAGGCTTTTGTTTTTATTACACATCTTTCCTTAAAATTTTATAGTTTCCGCTATATTATTTACCCTTATTGAGCATATGTGATCACCCCTTTCTATGTTTTATTTTTTCCAAGATGCGAAGAAGTATATTATGACTAAACTATAGGGATAAGCTAATGTATATGAGTGTTTTAACAGGATACACAACTTTTTTTTTCATTTTATAATGTAATGTAAAACTCATGTACGTATCTATTACTTCCAAGGCTACTAAACTAATTGGTATTTCGAGACTTGATCTCTTGTGATCCTAACAATGTTATGTAATAATGCACTGACTCTGGGTAACTAGATTCAGGGTGTTACAAAACGATGATTCAATTTATTTCAATGATATGATGGTGTGATAGGTACATCCATGATACATATGAATGTGAGACCTTTATCTTGCAACAATGACCATATCTCTTTTTAGATTTTAAACCCAAGACTTTATTGGGGAAAAATATTTTACAGTGGGTAGAATTGTGAAACCCTTTAGGTTACATGTATGTTTAATTCTGAGATTGGATTATCTCTTGAGAGGTTCTAAAGGCTTATTAGATTTACGTTATTAAAATTTAGAGTGCTGGAAAGAAATCGGCATGGTACACGGTTTTGGTGCATGATTAGTTAAACTATGAGGTAACTGTTCGAAATAGTTCTATGGGTTCTAGTGTCATTTTACATGGGTCGAGAACAATTTTTCAAAATATTCATCCTTAAATAGGAAACCATGTGACTTGGTTTTTGAAGAACACTGGCTACAACATTGTTATCCCATGACTTTTCTAACCAAGTGTCTGAATTTTGAACCAATATACAAACTTCATAAAACAGAAAATTACCATGATTCCCTTGATCCTTTTTAAATATAATAGCCTCACAATACTTATTTATCTCAAATTACCCCTTTTATTACACTCTATATGATACTCGTATTGATTCTATGGTGATCCTTGATCATTTTAGTTGGATCTCATTATGGTATGTTCAGTTTTCTCCGGATTTTTCCTCTTTTATGTAGATCTTCCCTTGGTCTCTTTCCCCCTTATCTCATTGGAACCTATTAGAGTGTTATTTATAGATATTTATGGTTTTATGGGGAATGGATTATATTTTTCTTATATCTAGTCTTATAAGGACCTGATCCATTTGTTTCCCATCACCATTTTATAAGGAAATGAGGTTTTCTTAATTCTTGAGGTTGGTGTCTCTATCTTTTGGTCTATCCATTAGCAATCAATATGTTATTATTATAATATCCTTTTTTTATTGTGAAATTTAATATTTAAATTGGATTTTATATTTTTTGTCAATGAAAATTGTTTTCCAAATGGGATTAATTTGAAAACTATATTTTTATGAACATTATGTGTTTGAAAAAATGCCTACAAGTTGGTTTTGAAATGTAAATGGGGTTTCAAGCACGGGAGAAGTGCGAAATCACTGTATAAATGTTTTATGAAATATTGGAATGAAAATGAAATTGTTTCTCCTTTAATTTTTTTTATGAAACATAAATTTATTTTCGTGATCATAATGACAATTTTGCACATTGAGAGACCTTGGATTATGAGGGAAAACTAAATATATAGGATCCCTGGTGGAGTAAGCTATTAATAGGGGAGGTTCCCATGATTCCATAGTTTTTAGTGGGTATCCATTCATAGGGACTTAGGTTCTACGACATTAGTATTCATCTATGTCAGTTAGTTTTTCTTTGTGTGTCATAATGGTTTAGTTGTGTACACCATAATTTCATGGATCACCTTTAGTGATTTGTGGTTACATTATGTTCTTAATTTATATGATATTTTTTTTCCACATGATATGGATTTTAATTATTGAAACGTATTTTATTCATTCTCTTATGTCTCATGGATATATGTTATGATATATTTCTTTTTATATAATAATATAGAATGTTTTTTAAAAGAAAACCAAAGGGTTTGTTTTGTGGAAAGTGATTTCTTTTAAAGAATTTTAGAAATATGTTTTATAAAATAACTAACAAATGAACGTGGATACACATTGTATATATTCTTGGTGGTATCCTACCAATATTTAGTGAATAAATCCTACTTTTTATCCTTTAGGAATTTGTTGCCTTGGTATTGCAGGATATGGGTAAAGGGAAGAGCATCATGTAAAGGACGTCTCTCCTAGATCGTGTTACCTTTCCATTACGTTGGGATAGTGGAAACATATTATCATATAGAGATAGAATGATGATTTTTTTATTTCCATGTTGATTTTCTTTCCATTTTATGTTTAGAACTTTTTATCTAGTTGTTAGATGTTATCTTTTTGGTTTTTTTTGTTTTTGACGTGTGATGTATTCTAGATACCTATTGTATTTTATTATTTGTTTTTATCATAACACATGTCTGTTGGGGTTCAAATCATTTTAAAGTTTCTTTATATGATACACAGGTGCTTGTTTCCAGACCATGGCGACCAAGAACATGATTCAAGCCTTATGGTCGACTGATTCAGGTTAAATTATGGGTTGAAACATATTTGTCTATTATAAACATCATCTATGCAAGAATGTGGTAGTACATATAGATATATACATATTCAATAGAAGAATGTTTATCATGATAGGATACTGAGTTTTTTAGGAATCAAATCTAGTACTAGTGATAGTTTCTTAGATTTGGTTCCCTTGAACCAAATTATTTTGTATATTAGATTTCCTCTATGTATTCAAAGTTATGAATATTAAATTTATTTCTTATAACATAATGATTAACTATTTTGTGTTAAATTATTTTTATTTTAATGAAACGAACTATGATAATATTTGTACCGACACCTGAATCGATCTCCCACGAGACCAAAGGGCATTCTCGATCAACATAGGCTGATGAAAATCACCTGAGAATCAGAAATAATTAGATGGGAATGATTAAAAAAACAAATTAATAGCGGAATGAAAATATAAAAAAACTAATATATCCATAAGTAAAAGATATAACCAACTATATAACAAAGACGATGACCGATATAACCAACAAGAATGGAAAAAATACCAACCTACCAATATCTCTAGGTGAAAGTGTGGCAAAACAACCTGAACGTACATCAATGATTTAACCCAGTGATATAAGAATATCCACTACACCGAGAAACATGATAAGCCTTTAAAAAATATGAAAGAGCTAAAATACTAGTAGATCTCCACTCTCTAACCCAAAGAATAATACTTTAAATGAAAAGGTATATCACATAGGTTTTAAAATAAGGATAAAAAATAGGTTTTCCAAGTTTTCTTTCAATAAAATAAGTAACAATAATATCCATGAAAAAATAATTTTTCACAAAATGAAGAATTTTCTAAATAAAACCATAATTTTTTATCTCATTTCATATCACTCATAACTTGTAGTTTAAATATAGTTTTAAAGTTATATTATATGAAAAAATATATCAAGTCACAATTGGTAAAATAATCATGCCTTGTGAAATATTCATAAAAAACCATCATGAAAACCAAGGGTTTTAAAGGGAATAAGTCTAATATAGAGTCAACATTGTAATCAATGAATAAAATTCTATGAACTAGTATTCAATAAACACATTAATAAGTCTCTTCCATACACCCTATATGATCCTACCTTCTCTAGGTATGCACCACTTTATGTTTTGGTTAAACCTTATTGTATCTAGTTAGTTTTGGTTTGGGCCTTGGTAATCATGTCTATTAGTTGGTTGGGTTATTTTTGGGAGAATGATCAAGGAGATTTGAAGTCTGGAATTTTTTTATTCATTCCATGAATTATCAATTAATGATGTGAAATAATTTGAGAAAAACCCAAGAAATCCATAAAAGGAATGAATTGTTCTAGGTAGACCCCATGAACCTAATTCACATCCTAAATAGTTTTTTAAGCCCAAGAAATTCATACTCATAGAATGAATTGGGTTTATTTCACAAAATAATTTTTATGGGTATTAAAATATAAGGTGGCATATATTTTTTTTCTAAGTGGAAAACTGATGTATCCACAATATGAATCCACTATTAACTTTAATAATATGGAACAACCAATGCTCCTTTTGACCTCAAATATAGTGTGGTTTGTATATTTCACATCCCTTCTCTCATTAGGCTTCCCATCCATCAGCGATTTCTTTAGACCCATTGGATCTTGGTGTTTCAAACATAGAGATTAAAGGTAATCCCTTCAATTATCCTCCCCTTCTCTTATTTTATTAGTTTTCCCATGAGGTAACCTAGTTCAGGAAGATAAATACATGTTGATAGAACTCTTGGTCTTTGTTGGAGGGAAGGAAATTGGGACTTGACTATACCTTGGAAATTGAGGAATTTCTATATATATCATGTTTTTTAGGTGGGTGGTCTAGAATAACTACCTCATCTATATTTCATTTCACTAGTACGTGCAATAGGTTTGATCATTCAATAAAATTTTATGCACAACCTATCTAAATGGGTAATTTCACTTTTAAAGAAATTCATATGCTTAGACCACCCATGGACCCCATCAGGTCTGATGGCATTGAAATTGGGGATAGTATCCACCCATGAGGTGTGTCAACCACCCTTGATCAAATGGTATTTTGTTCGACAAATAGATTGAAAATATGAATCAGAATAATATGTAAACTATGATAATTTTTTACCTCACATGGTGTGATTTTGTGGATTCATCCTAGGAAGGTGAATCCACCAATTGAAAATAAATGGTCTATTAATTGGTAAGTAGATGAATGGACTAATTTATCTTATCACAACATGTTTGATAAGGCTGATGCATTGTATGATTGGCCTTTATTGCACATGAAATTTTCTGATTTGTTGGCTAAGGGTGTATTTTTTTACTATCTCATGAGAAATGATACCAATTATTCATCCTAAGAAGGATAATCCACAAATAGATATGGTTACTTTACCCCATGGGCGGTCTTTCTCCATGGGAATATGTAAGTGACTCTAGTATGGGAGATTCACATGGAGACTAGTATGAGATGGTTACTTTCCCCTTGGATTGGTCTTGCTCCCTGGGAATATCTAAGAACCTCCAGTATTGGAAATTCACATAGATCTCAGTGTGATTGGTCACATTTTTCCTAGTGTAATGGTGAGACATGTGAACACATAAGCGATTCTTGCATGGGTATATACACATAGAGCTCAGTTTTGTTTAGTTACCTGATATATGATTCATTAACTATTCCTATGTAGAAGAATCCCGCATGGTTTTGAAGATCCATCTTATGAAGGATGATCCACCACCTCAAAGAGATATATATTATGATGTCAACGCAAGTTTGGATAGCCCTGGGTGTCAACTCGGAGCTTGAGTCTTGGAAGGTTTATTTGATGTCCAGTATTAATTTTTCAATTAATACCCTTACTTATCATACTCTTTCATGCACTATATAGTTAGACTATATTATTTAGAAACCATGGGTATTGTCTTTCTGAGTTCTACTCACACCTTATTTAGGCGCCTTTTTGGTAACTAGGTAGTCTTTATGGATGCTGGTGTGTATAAGTTTAAGGGACCCTATACATGATTATTTTCTTGATGGATGGGTTTGAAGCATGGAGATGAGATCAGTATGGGGTTTTTGGATTGAGGATTTTGGAGTCTTTTATCGAGTCTATTTTATTTTATTAATTGTTTATGTTTCATTATTTTACTCAGTTACATTCAACATTTAATGAAATTAGATTATTTATTTCTCAGATATTTCCATTTTTCCATTTTATTCCTCTTGAGTTTCATGGTTGATCATTCATCTAATTTCCACTAATATTACAACCTTTCACCAGAGGGTATAGTATCATAACATTATTACATATAACTTTTCTACTTTTCAGTAACCTATGGAGTATGGGGAGGCACACCTTAGGTAACATAACTACTTATCTCAGTCACGTGAGGGAGCACTTAGTCGGGGATGTTACAAAGTGGTATCAGAGCAGGTTATATTTTCAATTGATTTAATATTTGGGAAAGGTATAAAAGATTATAGAATGTGTCAAGTTATGGTTATGAAATCATGCATGGGAGTAGCTAACCCATGTGTGGGGGAAAACCCAAGTGCCTAGGGATGGTAATGTTATTCATGTTGTTCTCATATTATTGTTTTATTATAATCTCACCTTGGTTTATTCACTTATTATGTCATTTTATTATTTATCGAGACTTTATTCATGGGTAGGTGTATCATGATATGGTAATTCATGCATTATGGTAGGTAGTAGGGATATATGTTGACATACATCATTCATGCCAGAGACATAATTATTCCATGTGATGTATTTTCCCAACTAATATGTGAAAATAAGTCCCCTGTTTTATCTATGAAAAAGGCTTGAAATAAATTTTTATATAATTACAATTTTCTTGTTAAGAAAATTAAAGTGAAACCTTGAGCTAGTGATTCTCTATTTTTATTATCACCTCTTTAGGTTTTCCTAGTTATGTATCATGTGTTCTAGGGAGTGTGTTAACCCTTGTCGAAAAAATTCTTGATTGTCACCTTTGAGATGAGTGTTAGGAGATTGGTAACAAAAACACTCCCAACATATCTCATCCATTACTTCCTGCATCCACAAGGAACTTGATGGATTCTCATCTTCATGATAACTTCCTATGGTTCATGCAATCCATGGAGAGGGAGGTAGTCTTCACTATATCTTCGATGTATGATCTGACCAGAGAGTTACGACTATAATATTGAAAAACATTTACTGAAGAGTGAGGCCCAAAGGAAGTCAAGTTATTGATTGATTAAGTCCATATAATCTTTAATCATATGAAGAGAGTTTTATATATAAAGGTCAATCTTGATCCTTATATGTTATGCATTCCAACCAAGCATTGGTGGGACATTGTGAAGCAATCCAGCCAGCAATAGGAAATAACCTAGAAGGAATTTTATGTAAAGTTACTAATAAACTTATATCTATATATGATGAGGGATGGGAGGGATTATATGTTCATGAACATGATGTATTAGTGAATTATAGTGATGTATTAAGCTGTAAATTTCACCGACCTAAAACGTTTTGATCCATCTTTGGAAATAGATGAGGTTGCTAGGGTGAAACATATTTAGGTTGAGGGTTTATATGAGATAAGGTCACAGGTGAATGTATTTATCCTGAGAGACCTCACAGACATGATGAATTAGGATCTCATCATGGAAGGGAACCTAAGATATGCCCTAAGTGGTGGTCATGTAGTTTCTATAAGACTATTAGGGAGAAATTCTTCTATATGCATGAAGAACCACTATGATGGTTCCTACTCGAGAAGTAGAAAGAAGATTAGATAGGGGAGAGTACAATCATGCCAGGATCACAACTCAATAGAGTGATTTTAGTGTGGATAGTCTGGCCAAATGATTCTCTAGTGTCCTTACCCTGCTATTAAGTTATGCTCTTATAAGAGGATGGATCATCTCTATAGGTTATATAGGATCACACTATAATAGAGCAGTGGATGAGGATCAGAACTGACATCAGATTCTGGGAAGGACTCCACTAACCCTCAGCAGACTCATAACTGTAGATCCACTAGATGTTTAGGATAAGTTAGGGGATGAAGTACGCTGGCATAGGAGTGATAGTTCAAGGTAGAGTGAGAAGCACATGGGAGTCAGACTAGATATCAGGGTAAAGGGGAGAGTCATATACATGTTATGCAGTCTTCTCAAATAAGTATGGATACAAGACCTTCTTCCATTAGAGGTATGACTATTATATCATATACAATTTTTTACATTTTATTGATACATTATTATCAAATTCCTTTTTATCTAGTCATTTTTTGAACAATTTGGGTTTTATTGTGGAACACTTAACTGAGGTAATGAATACTGACATACCATTAGGGCTACGATTAGAGGGCATAAAATGTTGTAAGGAATTTTCACATAAAATTGGTGTTTATTGTTTCCTTTGGGAGCTGTTTATGATAGAAATGATGGGTTTGGATTTGATTCAAGATATGTATTGACCATTTCTATACCAATATCATATCGACTTTTATTAAAGGATAGTTACTTTTCTATCTCTGGATGGAGGAATATATTTTCCATCCGGGTGAACGTGAACTTAAGGCTGTCATGTAGGACCAATTCAATGCATATTAGATTGTATCATGGACCATAAGCCTAGCCTTGGTCTGGATGATGGTTAGTTGAAATAGAGCACTCATCCTCCAATGCTAAATTGATTCTATTGTGCCTTTCTTGAAGAGTTATTCATTTTACCACATGAGTGGGAGATTGAGTTGGTGTTGGGAGTAAAACTAGTTTTTATCCGACCTTATAGGATGAAACCAAAAAATCCTTATGATTTGTAATTATAATTATAAGATCTATAATCTAAATGATTCATATGACCTAGTACCTCACCGTGGGGTTCACCCATACTTTTTTTCAAAAATTATGACATAACCTTTTGATTATGTGTGGATTATTAGACATTGAACCAAATAACTAACAAAACAAATCCCCTTATGCACAATAAAAATCTCTTTGATCAGCTGAGAGGAGCCCAAATTTTCTCCATTACTAATCTAATAATAGGTTACCATTAGTTGAGGGTGAGACCATCTGATATACCCTTGATAACTTTTAAGAGTAGGTATATCTTGTATGAGTTCACAGTGATGTCGTTTGGTTTGAAAAATACACCAGTGGTGTTCATGACCATGATGAATAGGATTTTCCATCCATTTTGGATCATTTTATTGTGGATTTCATCAATGACAACATTTTGTACTAATATACTTTCAAAAATTATTCCCAACATCTTCAAATTATCATGATAACACTGAGATATCATCAATTATACACCAATCTATCCAAACGTGACTTCTAGATTAGAAAAGTGCACTCCTTATGTCACATTATCTCAAAATATTGAGTGTAAATGGCCCCATATAAAGTTTTAGTAATGGTATCCTTGAAAAAAAATAATTTATTTGACATTTTGAGTTTGTTTTGAGTTTAGAAGGTTATTATCAGCATTTTACCCAAAAATTCTCATATCTGGCAGCATCGAAGTTCAGTATGACTAAGAAAGGGGTGGTGTTTCTTTTTTTAAATTCATATGATATGTATTTCTAGGATCTAAAGATAAGTTTCAACTCATTACTAATACTCACTTTACCTAAGCTGGGTAAGGAGTATACTGTGCACTGAAATGATTTCTGAGTCAGACTTAGAGAAATTTTGATGCATGGGAATTAAGTAGTATATTATAGATCTAGAAATTTGAGGCCACATGAGAGGGATTATCATACACATGATTTAGAGTTGGATTCTATGGTACATTCCCTAATATAATGGAAGAGATATATTTTGGGTGGGAGATTTATGGTGTACAAGGATCAAAATATCCTCAAGTACATATTTGATCAGTAAGATTTGAACCTTCAAAAGAGAAGGTGGGTTGAGTATCGTCAATACTTTAATTTCAAACTGGTTTACACTCATGTAAAGGGAAATGTTTTTTTCATTCGTTGATCCAAAATATGAAAATATTAGTATTACTTATGTCTTTTGATGAGTGAAAACTGGTATCACTCCTTGTAGACATGCATATGGATGTTCAGAAGTCCTAGGGGTGAGTTACTTTAACTTCAACATATTTCATCCATGTGCTTCTAGACTGGATCAAGAGAGAGAAATTAAATGATCCAAGGGGCTTATCTCTAAGGGACAACATATATGGTGGGGTTCCACCATCAAGATGGTCTCTTGGAAGTGATGATATTATTCTTATCCATGGATGTGTATGGGTTACTATGGGCTTACATAAAGAGTTTATGAGGGAGATTCATTCTTCTAAATTTTCAATACATCCAAGTGAAAAAATATGTATAGTTATCTCCATTGGAAGTACTAATGGGAAGGGATGGAGAAGGAGAGAGTGGCCTTCATGGAAAGATGTTTTACATATTAGTAGGTGAAGGTCAAGCAACAAAGGCTTTCTGGTCTATTACAACCTATGTCCATTCTTGATGGTAAGTGAAATGATGTCACTATGGATTTCATGATAGGATTACCCATGAATCCTTGGAATAATGAAGCATCATGGGTGATCATGGTTCAACTGAGGAAGGATTCACACTTCTTTCTTATCAAGGATACCTTCACTATTGATGATCATGGTAGTCTATATGTGTGAGAGATAGTTCATATGCATGGTGTTCCAAGGAAAATTGTTTGTGGAAGAGATCCACATTTCACATCTTGGTTATGGAAAGGTATTCAGAAAGTGTTGGAATCATAGGCTCTTCTAAGTGAAACCTATCATCCTTATATGGATGAACAATCTAAATAGATGATTTATATCGCATAGGATATTTTTTGATTTTGTGTTTTGTATTTCAGTGGTTCTTGGGAGAAAAATATGGCACAAATATTTTTTTCTTATAAAAACAGCTTATAAGCATCGATTCAAATGGAACCTTTAAAGGACTTATAATGAAGTTTGTTTTATTAACACATTTTTTGGTTGGAGTTAGATGATTCAACACTTTTTGGACATATCCTTGTGTATAAGTTGTTTGATCAGGTCCATTTTATTAGGATTTAGTTTGTGACCACAAAATCCAGTAGAAATCACATGTTAACCATCAAATATGACCTCTAGAGTTTGATGACCATCATCATATTTTCCTTAGGGAATTGCCTAGTCTAGGGAAATTCTATATCATGATGAAACAAAAGCTATCACATAGTTTTTTCTAGTCATTTGAGATAGTTTAGAGGTTTATTCTAGTGGCGTACCATTTGTACCTCCCAAAACACTAAAAAACAATGCACAATGTTTTTCATTTGTGAAAACAGTATAAATATCATATCAATCCTTCTCATTTGATAGATGATGAAGTCATTAAGATGGATGTTGATGTGTCCTTTAAGTATCATCAGATATGTATCATAGATCATAGTCAAAATAATATCTGGGGGAGGAACATATTTCTAGTGAAAGTTCAATGGTAGTATGGGTGTGTGTAAGAGGAGACTTGGGATAGGGAATCTGATATGAAATAATATTTTCTAGAATTTCTTTCTGATACCCACTGGGATGCATTGGGGCATAGATTTTGGACGAGTTTTCATATGGTGGGGAGGTTTTAATATCCCACCTTCTCTAGGTACATCCCCATTATAGTTTTGGTTAAACCTTCTTGTGTATATATAGTTTTGGTTTAGGATTTGGTATTCAAGTCTATGAGAAGGTTCGGTTAGTTCTAGGAGAATAAGTATGGGGATTTAATGTCTTAGAAAAGAATTTATTCATGCTTAGAATTTTCAATTCATGACATGAATTAATCTGACAAAACCCCATGAGATCCATACAAGTTATAAATGGTTCTGGTTAGACCCAATGAAACTCATTCATGACGTGAATGGTTCTGGGAATCTTATGAAATGGCAACTGAAGATGTGAATTGAGTTCATGATGTGAAATGTTTTTTTATGAGTATTATAATTGAAGGTGGTGTATTTTTTATCATAAGTGGAATTCTGAGGAATTAACAACAAAAATATCTTATTGATTTCATGAATGTGGCACACCCAATGATCATTTTGAACATACAATGCTATGTAATTTTTATATCACACATCATTTCTCTCATTTTTAATCTATTCCATTAAAAATAACTGGAGCCACCTTCAAACAAAAAGAAAGACCTATTGGATCATGGTGTTTCAGACATAGTTATTAAAGTTAAGCCCTTTGGATCTTATAATCCTTCTATTTTTCCATTGGTTTTTTGACGGGGAAACCTAGTTTAGGATGATCAAGATGTTTTGACAGAATTCATGTTCTTCATTGAAGGGATGGAAGGAGGGACCTTACTATACCATGGACATTGAGTAATTTCTATTCCTACCTTGATTTTGAGTTGAGGGGTCTAAAAAAACTCCCTCATGTACTTTTCATTTCTCTAATATGTGAAATAAGATAAATCACACTGACATGACATGCAAATAACTTCAATAAATGGTTACTTTCACTCTCGATGAAATTCATACGCTTAGACCTCCCAAGGATCCCACAGGGTCTGATTACATTAAGATCAGGAATTACGACCACCCTTGAGTTGTGCCCAACCCCTTGATCAAATAGATTTTTTTCAGATAACTATCATGATAATATGAATTGGAATAATATGTGAATTATAATAATTTTTGAAATTACATGTTGTGATTTAAAGAAATATTTCATGGCAGTAGAGTCTACCAATTGAAAATAAATGGCTTGTTAGTTGGTAATTAGATGAATTGAACCATTTGGCTCATAAAAACATGTTAAACAACGTTCATGTATTGTATGCTTTGTATTTCTTGTACTTGATGTTTACTGATGCGATACATGAGGGGATATTTTTTTCACTGTATTTTTAGACAAGATATTGATTATTCCTCTTGGGAAAGAGAATCAACCAATTGATATATTTACTTTACCCCTGGTATGATATTGCTCAATGGGAAGACATAAGTGACTCCAACATTGGACATTCACATAGAGCCTAGTATGTGATGGTTAATTTACCCATGGAATTGTCTTGTACCCTGGGAAAATTTAAGTAACTCAAGAATGAGACATTCGCATAGAGTTCTATTCAATTAGTCACATTTTCCATAGTATGATGTTACACCATGGAATACATAAGTGGCTCTAGCATGGGTATATTCATTTGGAGACCAGTTTTGTTTGGTTACCTATGAAATGATCTATAGATTCATCCTATCTAGGGGAATACACAATGGTATGGATGATCTGTCCTATACAAGAGGATCCACCACCTGAAAAATTTATCTAGCATGATGCTAAATAATGTTTAGCTGACCCCATATGTCAACCCGGAGCTCAAGTGTTGGAAGGTTAATTTGATGTCCTATATTAATTTATGAATTAATACCCCTGTTTATCATAATCTTTCATGTACTATATATTCAACCTAGATTGTTGAGACATCATAGGATTTAGTATACTAAGTTATAATGAATCCTTGTTTAGTAACCTTTTTTATTTTTAGGAAGACTTTATGGATACATGTATTGAAAAGGGAAAGAGACCTTGTACTTTATGTTTTTCTTACTAGATAGTTTTGGAGATTTGATATGGGACCAACATGGGGTGTGGGACCAAGGATGTTGAAATTTTTATCATTTTTTTATGTTTTTACTTATATGACTCTCAACACATCATTTAGTTACATTCAGTGTGTCATGACATTGGTATTTTTTATTGATTAGATATTTCAAATTTTTTCATTTTATTCTACTTGAGTTGCATGGTTGATTATTTACCATATTTATATTGTTATTGTAACTCTATACCAGTGGTTATAGTCCCCCACTATATTCCCGACACCGTCATTACTAGTCAACATCCTCTAGAATTTTGGGAGGCACACCTATGGTCATGTGGTTACATATCTTAGTCACATGAGGTAGCACTGGGCTGGGGACATTACATGCTCGTTCTTACCCAATCTTGGCCTAACTAAGGTACGATAGCTTTGTTTGATCTATGTCCCACAAAAGGCTTCTAGCCAGAGCATAATACAAAACCAATGTTCATATATACCTTGACTTACCACCTAGAAACCCAGGTCTTCCCATGAATTTCAAATAGAGGTGAGCATTTCAAATATAATATCATACATGTTTTCAAAATGAATCATAATTTATTCTATAACATTAAATTACATTATTTTTCATATTCATTGAATATTTTTTTCATCCCTTTCATTCTAAGTATCGTCTCAAGGCATTTCAGGTAATGTTTGGATGGTTATTTGAGGATTTTTGGGATATGCATGGTTGGCGCACAATTTGACCAAATCGTGCACTCCATAGTACAAATTATGCACCCCCAGGTAGTGGTGGATGAAAGATTATGGCAAATTTCCCAAAAATATACACCCACTTAGGAGAAAACATGCACCCCAAATAGTAGGGGTGCATGACTATCACACGATTTTCCATAATCGTGCACCCCCTCTATCTAACCATGTGTGATAGAATTTAATTCCTTGAAAATTTAATTAAAAAACCGAGACGCCCTTGTTTAACATATATTTACCCCAATTCAACCCTAACACATCTTGTTAGCTCTTGGTGGATCTTAAGAGGTGATATTGGCTCCACTAAACCCTTTTCTTGGCATATTGATGTGTCATCGATCAGGTTCGATTTCCTCTAGGTGAGTTAATCTCTTATCGTGTGGTTTCTTATGGTGTCTCTTTCTCCCCACATTATAGTTTGATAGGTAATCATGTAATTGGTGGTTCTAAGCTTTGTTTTTTTGGATCTTGATTCCAGGTTGTGTTCTTATATCTTCTGCACCTTTATTTTTCATTGAAATTCCCTATTGTGGGTGTTATGTGTTGTGATACCTTGATTTTATGGTAGGTGGTTCCATATAGATTTTCCATTCAGTTGAATCCTTATATTTATTTATTTATTTTTAAATAGTTTTAAATGATTTAAAAATAAGTATTTGAGATGATATGATTTATGATTTGAAATGGGAATGATATTTGAGAAAACCCCCAATTTATGAGGAATAGAAATTTTTGGGAGAATTTATGAGAGCTGATGACTTGATTAAGAAATCATTTTTATGAAATGATTTGATGTTGAGATTAAGAAAATAGCTTAAATTAAATGGCGATTTGAAATGGAATGAAATGATAAAAATCTATGAATTGGTTTTAAAATGTGAAGGCATGTTAAAAACTAAAATTTAACAATAATGTTTTGAAATTATTTGAAATGATTGATTTCTAGTTTGATTGATTGATTGATTTAAGAACATGTAATCCTGGATAGATTGAAGGAAACTTAGAAAATTACACTAGGATATTGATCCACTAGAAATGAACTTGTGATGAAAACACTAACTGAACCAAGATTGGCATGATTCGCTATAGTGTCCCCCCTAATGGGGTGTAGTTTGACTGCGCATAGTGGATCCCTGAATGGGGTGTTTATTTTAGTGTGCACACACAAATATAGTTTTGTATATTAATGAGAAGTGTGAGGATCCCACTTCTAAGAAACTGACCAACGACAGGGCTCTTTATCATGGTGATTTCTTTACAAGATTTTATTATACATGTTTTTGATTTATTGAACTATTTTATTCATGCCAATTGATTTATATACTATTTTATATAAATTTTTTAGTTAATACTATTTGAAAGATGTTTTGATATATCTTCCATAATTTCTAACTAAAATATTTTTTGGTTTAAAATATGAAAATTAAATTCCATGCCTTGTTTTTATTTAAATTGATATCATAAATGAGTAATTGTTATGATATTAATTATGGAACAATTAGTAAAGCCCTAATGGGATTTATAGCTCACACCCTACCTTTTCATTTGAGGGTTTGTAGGATTTATTATGCCAACACTTAGCAAAGGGAATGATCCACTTGGAGGTGGTGGATGTTCTTGATACTTTGGACCATGGAGTGATAATGGTGACCAGTGGAGCTATTGTCTACTTGTTACATAGGAACATTGAGACCTTTTGTTTGGTTGAAATTTTTGTTTCCTTTAGGATGTTTTTCTATCCATCTTGTTATTGTTTTACATGTTTGTTTCTAGTACTTCTCCTTTTTGAGTGTTGAGAATTTTGACTTGAATATTTATCTTCTATTATATTGTGGATAATTTATTTCCTCTTTGATCATGTATGATACTAGGTTCTAATCACCAAACCAAAATGATTGATAATTCCCTTAGGTCTATGTTAAATCCATCTTAAGTATAAGGGTTCTAGGGTATCTAGGATGGTTCATGAAAATGTTGTATTAAAGGGAGGTTAAGCGTCTATTCATGATGTTAGTAGGTGGTTTGGGTAGTCTTTATGGGACATAGGAGGTATTTACAAGCATGTTCTTGGACAAATCTCATCATAATAATCCTCAAGTCACCATGGGTTTTTGGGAATATTTTCTTTGAGTAATTTTTTGATATGATTCTAGAATTTTTCTTTTCATTGATATTATTAGGATTTAATCACAATTTTAGATTTAAGCTTGATGGAATTGATATTATTGTATATATTGTTTGATTTGATGATCTGTGTATCCTTTTTAATGTCATAAGTGTTTTCTATTAATTTTGTATAGCAACATGCATATGAGAATATGTGTGAATTGTACTTAAGAGAAAGCTACTAGTGAACCACAACATGAAAATCATCAAATGAAACCGAATCCTATCGAGATGATGGTGTGGGCTGTCCAATATCTAGTACAAGTACCCACACTTTAACATATTTAGGCCCTGATAGTGGAGCCTAGAAGGGTTTAATCTCATGATAATCCTCAAGAGTTTATTAACCAGAAGACACCTACTTCCCTAGTCTCTAATGACCCTCAAGAGGCTGAGGAATTTTTCAGAAAATCAATATTCTTTTTGAATTATTGGAAAATCCAAAAGATATTAATGATTAGTGTGATACCTTTAAGCTAGAAGGGCCTAGAAGGAGATGGTGGGATTTTTTGGTGACAAAGAAAAATCATGAGGTCTTAGAATTGATAGACTATCATGTTTTTTTCAATGATCATTTCTATCCATAGTCTATGGTATTGGTGAGATCCATGGAATTTATCAAACCCTAAAAGGGTGATATGGTTGTGACACAGTGCACAAACTTCTTTTCTGATATTGTTTAGTTTTCTCCATAGGTGTAAAATAATGAGAATCCAAAGTAATAGAGACTTGTGATGGTTCTTTTATCATACATTTGATATCATTTTTTTCTAATATAGATATATTCTTATACTGATGTAATGGATAAGGTATTGATGGTTGAGCTTGACGTGGATGGTATGTCAGGGTCGATGGGAGTTATTTTTTATCACAGTGGAAGTTTTGTGACTTCCATTAAAATAAAGAGTATGGGTGATGATTCTCATGGCGGTTTTTTATAGTAGGTGTCCTCTAGACCACTTTCAGTCCGTGGTAGGGTTCCTTTTACTTGATTCTAGTGTAAAAATGTTGGGCATTCAAAATGGGTTTTCACTGAGTCACCCAAGATCAATTGTTTGTTTAGTCATTCAGGACACCTACATAAATTCTTCCATATCATTTCTACTCCACACAGTGAAATAGTCTCATCAAAATCGAAAATTAAAATGGTGTAATAAGATTCATTGAGATCTAAGGGGTTCCAACCACTGGATTCCAAAAAAATCTTTATCATGCAGTGGAAGAGTCTCTAGAAGAAGCCGATACAGGTCCATTGAAAATGAGTGGTACCGTCACTATAGATTAATCTTTAGAGACTTCTTTATTTGATACTGGTGTATATCACTCAATTATATAGACTCATATTGTGAACCTACTAAATCTTAGTATGAATCATTTGTGTTAGGTGATGGATATTACTATGCCCCTCAAAATAAAGAGAGAGAAGGGTATCTATTTTCCTACTTGTGTTTTCTCTTTATCAGAGCTTGATATTACCCAAAATTTTCTTGTTCTTGATACAAAAACTCTTGAAGTCATCATTAGGATGGAGTGGATGATTTCTAATAAGTTCCAAATTGACTGTTATCTTCATTGAGTCTCCTTTACTATGCTAGATCGGGTGTGTGAAGCCATTCAGGGAGAATGATACCCAAGGATGAGTAGTGACAGATCATATTTTCTAGATTTAGTTAGAGTAATATATGCATTTGATTTTTTACTTGGATTAATAATCATTGAGTTATGATCTCCCTCTAATCTTCACCGAGTTTCCCAATGTGTTTCCTTCTGATTTCTCTGATCTTCATTGGGTAAGATAGGTAGATTTATCTATTAATTTTGTACCTGGTACTCATCCAATTTCTTTTCCTTCTTAATTTATGGAACCATCAAATTTTAAAGAGTTAAATAGTGAGTTGTAAGATCTATTAGGTAAAGGCTTTATGCTCCCAAGTGTTTCACCTTAGGTAGCACCTGTTCTCTTTGTAAATAATGCTAATAGAACACTTCACAAATGTATTTATTATAAAAAACTCAACCGATTTATGGTAAATAATATTAATCCATTACCATGTATTGATTATATGTCTTATTATCTAAATGGTGAAAGGAGGATATCTAAGATTTATCACTAATTTGGTTATCACTAGTTGAGAATAAGAGAGTATAAAATTCCAAATATTGCCTTTAGAAGAACGTATGGCCACTTTGAGTATCATTTTATGCCCTTTGTACTGACCAATGCACTTGTGGTCTTTATGGATTTGAAGAAAATGATTTTATATGAGTACCTTGACATATTCATCATGGTTTTTGTGGATGATATTCCGGTTTACAGAAATCCCAAGGAGGTTCATGTGTTTTATCTGAGAGGATTTCTTGAAATCTTGAGAGACAAAAGACTCTACTCAAAGCTATCAAAGTGTAATTTATAGATATGGGAAGTGAAGTTCTTAGGACATACAATCTCATCACATGTTATCTCTATCTATCTTACGAAGGTGATGTTTTTTTTGATAAGGGATCAACCACATGTTGTTTTTGAGATAAAAATATCCTTGGTCTTGGTGGGGTATAACCATAGTTTTTTTAAATATTTCTCAAAGTGTTCCCTCCAATGATCAGTCTCACTTAAAAGGGATGGATGTTTTTATGGGATTAGAAATTCCACTATTCATTTATTGAGATGAAACATATTTTTACTTATTCACCAAATTTAAATATTCCAGAGGTTGGGCAGGGCCATGTCGTATTATGTGATGCATCGGGTTTCGGTTTTGGATGTGTTCTTATGTAGGGTGACCACGTGGGCACCTATGGATTTAAAAATCTTAAGAAACATGAGAAGAGTTATCCAACCCATGATCTCATACTCATAGCTATGATAAATTCTCTTGAGAGATGATTTAATTACCTTTTCAAACAATGGTTTTCAATTTATTCTGAAAATAAAATCTTGAGTAATATCTTTAATAAAAAATATATGTACATCCGACAAATACATTGGGTGGAATACTGACAATATTTTTATTTTGACAGTTTCTACCCTCTAGGTAAGGGAAATCTTGTTGTTGATATATTGAGTATGAAACATCTAACACATGACATAAAGGAATCATTAGAATAGTGGAAATTGAAAGATCTTTTTGCACAATTTAATTTGGGAGTCTCAGGGTCGAGGTTGTTTTGGAAAGTGTTTTTTAACCACCCAACTTATTGAGATGATTATTTAGTAAAATCATCTTGATCAGAAATTCCATAGTATTACAGAATCTCTTTATAGTGGGGAGACCTTTGGTGAGTGTATTTTCTATTCTGAGTGCATCATGTGCTTTCATAATCAATTTGTTGTGCCTTTTCCTATGATAAAGGTCACAATGAGAGATTTCCATAATTCCTAGTGGTTGGTGCACCATGGAACCATGAATATATTTTATGATATTTAGTGATGATTCTGGTGGTGAGGTATGGGATGAGACATCACTATTTTTTATTCTCATTTTTATACACATCAGTAGGTCAAAGATGAGCACCATAGACCTTTAGGATTGATTCTACCACTTCTAGTGCTAACCTATAAGTATCATGAGATTACTATAGAATTAATGGTTGGGTTTATATATACCCCTCAAGGGAATAATGTGACATGTGTTTTGGTCGATCGACTGATGAAATAATTCCACTTATTACCCAATCTTGATACAATTAAAGTTGAATAATTAGGATTTCACTATGTTTAGGAGATTTTTATGTTTATGAGAGTATCTTATACTATAATCTCTAATAGGGATCCCTGTTATACTTTTTTCTTTTGGAGAGGCCTCTAGAAGGAATGGGTGTATCAGGTATGTTTGATCATGACATATCATCTGCAGACATATGTCCAAATAGAATGAACTATAGAAATTCTTGGGGACATGTCACGTGCTCATATTATTGATTTTGGTGGAACTTAGGATTTTTATTTGGGACTGGTTGAGATTTATTAAAATAAAATTAACCATTATGTAATTAAAATTTTTTATTTTGAGGACTTTTATGGTTGGCCATATAAATATTTGTTTTTTTGATCATAGATTGGTGAAGATCCTTGGTTGGTCTGAGTTTGTTCCAAGAAATGACAAAACAATTTCTGTTAATCTGTTAGAGAATGTTGATGGCACAAAGTCGATACAAATCTTATGCTAACTGTAATAGATGAACATTGGAGTTTTCAATTGGTGAACAAGTGTTTTTGAGAGTTTCACCTCATTTGGGTCATCAACAACTTGGGAAGCAGAGGAAGCTTGAAAATTTCAAAGGATCTATTTAGGTTGTTGACTTAGTAGAGAAAGTGGAATACCATTTAGCACTTTCCACATAGTTAACATTGATACATAATGGGTTCAGGTATCACAGCATTGGATGTATCTTTATGACCCAATTATTATCTTGTGTTGGGAGGATCTTGATATTGAGCCAGATTTATCTGTGACTGAGCATCTAGTATACATCCATGTTTTTTAGGAAATATTTTCTTCATAGTAGAATTATTCTTTTTAGGTTGGAACAATACAAATATACACAAGAGGGGGGGGGGGGGGAGGGGGGTAAATGTCGTCTTTTCAAGAATCTTGATAGATTATGGAATTTAACATTCTCTCTGATTTAAGTAGATATACAACGTTATCTTATGTAAGTAATATGGTAAGAAGATAAATAGTAAATAAGAACACAATAATTTTTATAGTGGTTTGGGACAAAAATATCCCCTAGTCTACTCCACCAGTTCTATCTTTATGAGTTTGGTTATTTTCACTAGAAAAGGTTATCTTATCACAAGACCTTGAAATACACAACTAAGTAGAGGTAGTTGAAAAATTTACAACAAGGCTAAGTAGAGCCTTCTGGTTCATTTATGAGGAACCAATTATCCATAGCTTAGTGCAAGAAGATGACACTTAATCCATGAGAGAGTCTGAGTAGTTGAAACTACAGTAAATCAAAAGAGTTTGATTTGTTGAATGGCATAGTTTGATCTTCATAGTTGCAACAACAACTAATAGAATATGGATCTTCTTCTTTAAAGATGAATGTATTCAAGAAAGAATCGACTTGAAGAGATCTTGATTGAAAATGATCTTCAATAAAAATTATAATGAATAAACAACAGTATTTACAATAGATTGAGGTTTAAATTTGTATCTTTAATGTATAGTCTATTTAGAAAATAATAGAGTTTATTATTCTTTACAATAGTTATGTATTAAAAAATATATTCACAAGTATGTAGTCCTAGATCATATATCAACTCTTATTTTTGAAAAAATTATATAGAAAAATATATAGAGAACAAAACCTTCTATCAGTTGATCAATTCCAAAAAATGTCATCTGATAGATCACATATATTCAAATTGAAAACACTCCAGAGAGGAACAACTTCCCTGAGAAATAGGGATTATTTATTACTTCAAATAAAAATCTCTGAATCAATCATTATGAGACATTGAATCAATTATATAATAGCTTTGATCAGATATTTACTTTTTTCAAGACCATTATATAAATCTTAGATAAAATTGTGGATTTAAAACATCATCTATGAATAGTCAAACATAGGGTTCCTCCAAGTGATGAAAAGTTATTCAATGTAGGTTTGAATAAAAAAAGTAGGATTAATATACCATATGTTTGTTTCCTCAAACGTAAGGTTTCTTACTTATATAGGGTTGAGGATTCATATGTTCACTTTTCCTCAAACACAACATTCCATCCAAACATAGGGTTGATGAACCATAATCTCCATCAACATAGGGTATATGATCGATATGTACTATTCTGAATATAGGGTTCAACCCTTTTGCTATGCTTACCAATGTAGGGTATGAACAATGTTTCTATAATATGTTAAAAAAGTGTTCTAAAACTATATAAAATATTCCTTATAGATCAATAACATGAATATATTTATAGAGTAAATATTTCATTGATTATTAATTTTCTGAAATTCACTTAAAGTAATATCATCAATAAAACAAAAAAGGGTATTTGTGAGCATGAAAATCTGTAATATTTATAGAGTATTATTGAGGAAATACAAGCCCAACAATCTTCCATTTTTTATGATCATAAGACCCATAAAATAATTTATAGAAAATATAGTATTTATAAAAACTAATGAAATAATAGTTTAAAAAAATACATTTGTTGATTTGAAAATTAAATTTTCACAGTATTATTTTGATTAAATAAAATCATTTCGATGTAAAAAATATTTTCTAAATGTGAGAATGTTGGGTTTACCCAAATTTATCTATCTTTTTGTAATATCAAAAATAAATTATATGAAAATGAATAAAAATAAATTCAACATTGCACATAAATATAAATTAATGTTATATTCTACTATAAAGAAAAATACTGCATATATTCTTCCAGTAAAACTGAATAGTAATAAAAATAAACATCTATAAAATTATAAATAGAAATATTCATGATAAATATATATATTTTTATTTAAAAAAAGAGTGTCAAAGATTAAAAGAGTAATGTTGGCAGAGAGGTATTAAAAGGAGGGGATGGTTGAGTTTGAAAGGTCCGGTTTAGAAGAGGGATCATATTGTGGAAAATCCTGAGTATATTGAAAAAGGTCCTTTAAATCAGAAAAACTTCCTTGTGAATTCTATGAAATATTTTTAGTCAGACTTTTGATCAATTTTATTGAGACCTATCCAACTTTTATACCCTTAATCAGATTGACTATCAAAAATTCAAGCAAGGTTTCCTCGGTTTATAGAAAATGATTAAGTTTATCCCTTAACTAATTTTCTAGTAGTCTGATTCCATGTTCACATGATGTGATTTTATCAAAGAGATCTATTTTGATATCTAACAGTACATATAAAGGTTCACTATTACACAAGAGTGATTAAAGACAATCATTCATATCAGCCATCACTAAAGTAATTTCCTAAAATCTTCTTATGAGATCTGGAGAAGTTGGATGTGTAGAGGTAGAAGGTATGGATTGAAATAAAATTCCTTTAATTGTTCCAAACTGACTTCCCAAATACCATTTCTAATTGATAAAATCTATTTTAGAAATATATTCTGATTTCATTTTTCTAATCTAATCCATCATTTCTCTCTAAAGGCATTAAAATATCTTATGGAGAATGAAGTTTATATGATAATATAGAGATGAGTCTGAACTAATTCAAATTACTCTATAGGAACTGTTGAATGTATAAAATACACTAAATATTTCATATAAGTCTTTAATTATCATTGAAGACATTAATTTTATTCTATTTTCTTGTTGGAGCAACTAATCCTTCAATTTGATTATTCATATAATTAGAAGATTCTTCTTAATTAACTGGATAGGGTTGGACTCTATCAACCAAGGATAAAGATTTTTCCTTACTGGTCTCACAGTAATCATAAAATTCAACTTCAAGAATTATTGTTACATCATTAGGTTCATTTTATTCATTTTCGAAGGAATCAGCTATAAAATAAATCGATTGATTTTGGAAAGACCTTATAGTTTCATCCACTATGGGTTGAGTTTGCTCATTTCGTTGAGAATTTTATAGAACTTTTTCTTTAACACGGTTTTTTTAATTTGATTCTCATCTTGATTTAGATCATCTTTCTCTTATCTATTAGCTGGAAGAATATTTGGTGGAGTAACTTCAGTAGATTCAGCCACCTCTAAAATAGGTACTGGATTTTCAATTTCTTGAACTGCAAGTTCATCCCTATTTCTTGGCCACATGACAAGGGCCTCAACATTTGGTTCTTCAAAATTTTATTCAGGATATGAATTTTAATCACTTATAGCTATGTTTTGGAGACTTCATATATGATTTGATGCCTCTTGTATTGAGGTTCATTACCAATTCATCATTATGTGATATCTTCTTTTTGAATTTGTATCTTAGATGATCCTAAGATTCATTTCTCCCTCTGTGAAATAGAACCACTTCTTTCTTGGTTTTCTTTACCAATAGGTAAAAATTTCCCTTGATCTATACTATAAATGTATCCTATTTTGTTTAGTGTTCTAGAATTAAGAATCCTATTGTGATGACATCTGAATTTAATCGTAACATCCTAGATCTTTCCTTTTTTATGTTGCAACATCAAAACTATCCTTCTATAAGTATAAAAGGACTTATTTATATCCTCTTGGAAATAGTGTTTCATGTATCTCAACATGTACCATGGGATTTTAAACTTCACGTAAATCCTTATTAGAAATGTAATGTATATATCTAGATGAATAATTTTCTCAAGAGAAACAATCCTTATAATTAGAGATGAATGAATAAACATGACCAATATCTTTTGGTTAGCATTAAGACCCTTTAAAACCATTTTATTATTGTGGGTAGAACCAAAACGAAAAGACATAATATTATCAGATTTATGTTCGTGGTTTCCTATCGACCGTAGATCAAAATGAAAATCCACTTTATGGGGACATTTGAAAACATTGGATATTTTGAATTAAGAGAATGAAAAATACTCATGATAAATATTAGAAATGAATACATCTTTTATATCTCATAAGCTGTACTTTGAATTTCTGAAAAATTCATTGACTTCAATATCAAAAATAATATCTTTTTCTTCCTTCTGAAAAAATATTTTCTAGACCTTGAAAGGCCAGTGTTTTCTTTAGAAGAAGATTTTTCTGATTAATCCTAATGAAATAAACGACCATACATTGGAGAATACTGATAAAAATAACATGATTCTTTGTTCTTATTTGTTCAAATACTTCTAAATTTGACATTTCTGATAATCTAAAGGTTGAAGGTTTTGGATATTGGGGTTTCAAAGGAAAATAAAAGATCTAGAAAGAGAAAGGGTTCAAAACCATAAGGTAAGAATAAAACAGAGAGGAATGATTTTTCTGATAGTTTTAGGTAATTTGGCCTGGTTTTTCAAGCCAGTTATGTATTATAATAATTAATTATATATTTTTAAGAGACACACTTTTTTAAATATATGAGATAAGTTTTGGTTGTATTTAAATATTGAATTAAGTAAAAATGAATAAAAATGATTAAAATATAATTGTAAAAAATAAATTACTAAATATTTATTTAAAATTAAACATTCCAAATGCCCCTAAATAAAATCAAAATCTTTTAGTGGGAAGTGGTTTGGTAAAAATATCAGCTAGCTAATATTCGGTATTTACAAATTCTAATGATATATCCTGTTAAAGAACATGATATCTTAGAAAATGATGTTTTATATCAATTTTTCTAGTCCTATAATGAATTATACAACTTTTGGAATTGTTAATAGCACTGGTATTATCACATAAAAAGGTTTATTATTAAAATTAAGTCCAAATTCTAGTAATGCATGTTTCATCTACAACACTTATACATAGAAACTTCTGGTAGAAATATATTCTGCCTCAGCTGTTGACAAGGAAACTAAATGTTTTTTGTTACTTGACCATGGTACTAATGATTTCCTTAAAAATTTAGAGGTCATAAAAGTATTTTTTCTATCCAATCTACATATTCCAAAATCAAAATCTGAATATAAAATGAAATTAAAGACCGAAGTCATTGCGTAAAGAAGATATTGACAAAAGTTCATTTTAAATATCTAAAAAATATTTTAACAGTAGTAAGGTGGGATGATTTTGGGTTTGACTAAAATATAGAACATAAACATACAAAAAACATTATATCTAGTATGCTAATAGTAAGATATAATGAACTACCAATCATACCTCTATATAACTTATCGTCAACTAGTTTTCAAGCTTCACCCAAATCAAGTTTTATATTGGTACTAATGGGAGTTGTATAAGTCTTATTGTTTTCTAGTAAAAACTTTTTTAATAAATAAACAATATATTTACTTTGATTTAAAACATTTCTTTATTCTTTTTGATAAATTCTAAATCCTAAAAAAAATTCAATTCTCCCAGTATACTCATTTCAAGTTATTTTTGAAAAATATTTGAAAACTCATTACAAAGTTTTGCATTTGTTGATCTGAAAATAACATCGTAAACATAGAATTTTAATAATAAAATATTAGAGAAAACAATCTTCTTAAAAATATTAGGATCTTCGAATGACACAAAAAATCGATTTTCTAATAAAAATGATCTTAACATATCATACTAAGCTCCGGGTGCATGTTTAAGTAAGTAAAGATAATTTGTAAGTTAAAAATAAAATTTGATTTATGAGGATTTTCAAAACCTAGTGGTTGTTCAATATAAACTTACTATATTAAATATACATTAATATGGAATATTTAATATCCATCCGATATAATTTAAAATTCATATGATATGTATAAGCTAAAATAATTATAATGTATTATAATCTTACTACTTGTGCAAAGGTTTAATCATAATTTATTCCTTTTTCTTGGTAATATCACTTTTCAACTAATCTAGATTTGTTTGAGGTTATAATACCTTAATCATCCTATTTATTTCTAAAGATTCATTTGGTACATCTTGCTAGATAATTGGATGGTCTACCCACTAATTCCAAAAATTTAATTCTACTGAACTAATTTAACTCTTTTTACAGGGATAATGACCAATTCACATAGTCTAATGATTATTCAATCGATTATGGTTATAAATGAGAAACAAAGGCAAAACATTCAGCTAGGATTCCTACATTTCTTCTAGTTCTAACTCATGTGTTTAGATTTCCTAAAAATGTTTCTAATGGATCGCCCCTTAAGGTTCTATATTATCTAGTAAATACACTTTTAGGTTCTTTTATTTCATGTTCTTCTGGATAGAACTGTATTTTATTTATATTATTTTCAAAATCATTTTTAGGTGATTCAATTATCATGTTTTCAAAAGAGTTAGTTATTTCATCTGTTTGATCATTCTCTTTATTAAAAGGGTTAGTTTCATTACAATTCACACAGACTAATTCTTTAATAACAAATAACTTATTATTAAGAAGTATATAGGCTTTGGAAGTAGAAGAATATGCAATAAATACTCCTTCATTAGATTTTGTATTGAATTTACTAAGGTTATCCTTAGTATTAAATATATATACCTTGCATCCAAAAAGATTAAAGTATGTTACTTTAGGTTTTCCACTATTAAAAATTTAATAGGGTGGGATTTTAATAAGGGATATTATTAATACTCTATTTTTTATATAACATGATGTGATTACATCTTCTACCTTGAAATAGGATGGAAGATTGTATTTATTCAGCATGGTCCTTTCCATTTCTTAAATAGTTCTTTTTATTCATTAAAAAATTACATTTTTTGAGGCTTTATTAGTGAAGAGAAGGAGTGTTTAATACCTAAATTTTAACAAAAATAATTAAAATATGTATTTTAAAATTCTCTACCATGATCACTTCTTAATGAAAATATTTTCAAATCCTTTTCATTTTGAACTATTTTACAAAAAAAATTCAAAAATAGTTAATACTTCACTATTATGTTTTAGAATATAAACCCAAGAGAATATTGAAAAAGAATCAACTAAAACATAATCATATACTTTTCCAGCTAAACTTACTTCCCAATATAGTTCACATAGATACATATAGATAATTTCGAAAGGTTTAGTTGTATAAATTTTTTTAATTTATTTGAATAATGATTTGTGTTCATTTCTAATTTGACAAGTATCACAGAATCTATCCTTGTCAAACTTAAGACTAGAAAAATAAAAAACTAATTGTTTCTTAGAAAATTTATATAAATCATATATATTGTAATTTCCAAGTTTCCTATTCTAGATCCAGGATTCATTTTTCTTAGTAGTTAAAAAATTCACTTTCTATTTCCATAAAGAATTGAGATCCAAAGTATAAATTTTTTTAGTTGTTAGTGCTCTAAATCTAAGAAGTTTATCATTAGAAAATGTGCAATAATTGTTAGAAAATTAAACATAAAACTCATCATCAAAATGTTTATAAATACATATTAGGTTGTTATTTATCCCTTATACATACATTACTTTGTTGATTGATATATTCTTTGGATATCCAACAGTTCCAACACCAATAATATTTCCTTTTTCATTGTCACCGAAGGTGACTAGGCACCCATTAATTTTTGTCATTGTATAAAAATTGGTGGTCTCCACACATATGACTAGAGCATCCACTATCCATATACCATATATCATTTTTTTTCTGTGGTCTTTTACATGAAAATTCATTTAAACACATGTTTTTTGGCACACGTATTTTCTTGGGTCCAGCTATGCGAGGAAGCAATGATCTAGGAATCCAGATCTACGTTATTTTTCAAAAAATTGTATCACTAGCATAATATATGTTTTGGAAATAAAATAATTCTTAATACCACTAATTATAGGATTTCATAAATAGTTTTTAAATGTATTTTCCTTTTATTCTATAATAAAAGTATGTGATGTTTTTAGAACTGGGAACAATGTAATTTTTTTATAACTTTGTTTTCTCTCCCTTACTTACAATTCTATATTTTTCCTTTTTTTAACACTCTTTCCAAGAATCTCATTTATATATTTTTCTCCTTTAGCTAAAATACATGCAGTAATTTTGTAAGATTTTACTTCCTTACTTCCTATAATTTTTTTTTATTTTATTTTCATGATCATTACAGTTTGATGTAGTTTTATAAAAATTTTCTTTTAGTCCATGCTGTTGTTTTAACATTACATATTTTTAATTTAAATTAGCTTTATGAATACTTTTTAGATATTTTGTATTCTTTATTAAGGAATTATATTTCTCTTCTAGTATTGAATAATAAGTAGCCAATTAAATATTTTAGTAGATATCAAAGATATAAGTAGAAGAGTAATTTGAATGTACCTATTCTTCATCCGTATCTATAAAGCACATGTTGGATTACATATTTCGAGGTTCTTTTTTTGAATCATATTTTGAAGAGATAATGGATTATTCAGACACACTCCATGTATTTTTCATGGCTCTTTTTTATTTATTCTCATAATTATCCTTCATAGTATTTTTGTTGTACATTTTTTTATTTCCTCTTTAAGTTGGGGAAAATTAGGTCTAATATAACCCATTTTTTTTCATTCATAGCATCTGAATTCTTTGGATCCTTTATCATATTTTTTAAATGTTTCTCTAAATCCTATTTATGTCTTGTATAATTTTATATGTTTTCTCGTTATCTATCACAGTTCAAAATCAGAATATGAATAGTTTGAATCTTGAGAAATTTTCATATATTCTATTGATTTTTTTCATGCTTTATCGATGAGACCATAAGGGTGATATTTTTCCGTTTCACTATTTTGTGATCTTCAAATTCATCTTATATTTGTTCTTCAATCATCATCAATGTTCTAATAAACTCAATCATATATAAATTATTCACATGAGATGATGGTCAAATAGCTATAGATATGTCATTCCATTTTATGGGTAGTACTATATGTACTTTCAGTACTTGATCGGATTATGACATTGGATATCCCAAGACAGTAATATTGTTGACAACTTTTTTCAACCATCCATTCATTTATATGATGATTTCCCCATAATAAATCTTAAATGTGACACCCCTAACCTATTTAATGTGTAATAAAAATAATTTATTGTTTACATTACTTAATTTCTATACTCCCCAAACAATAATTTCAAAATAAACACAAGAATTTTTTTTATTAAATGAAACTCTAAAAACGATTACATTACAAAAAGTCCAAAATAATCCTACTAACCTAGAATGACTACTAAGAGGCCTATAAAAATTAATGGGAGACCACCAAATATAACAAAAAACCCTAGATAATAGTGGAATTGTTTTGTGTCTGCCACTATGAAGAACATTATAGTCAGAGCTATGACGACCGAACTAAGCATTAAGGGTATGATGAGAACCACCTTCTTTTTCTCAATTTTTGATGTTGGAACACCCTAATAATTTTTTTATAAGGCCTTAAAGTTAATTTGACCATTGGCCCCTTTAGGTGACCGTTGAATCAATAACAGGTATTAGACCTTATATCTATTGAGTATTCTGATTATTTTATTTTACATATTTAAGTATATTGATATTTTCAAGTGTTTTATGTATGCATTAAATTTATATCTTTAAACATGTTTGTAATTAAATCTTCTTTATATTTTTAAAGGATACTATTTTAAAGTTTAAAATGGATATGAAATAATAACCCTTGTGTTTTAAAGAAAATACCAAGATAAGTACACACTTGTTACTTCATGGTTTTTTGTATAAAGAAATACGTTTATGAGTTTGAAATCATACTTTGGGGAAATGAAATTGATGACTATGGTTGTTTTTAGTATTTTATCTATACTTATTGAATTAGGTATTTAAGTATTTCAAATGTTTTAAAAATTTACCATTAAATGTTTTCATCCATGGATGAATAAAAACAAGGTTTTAATTAAAAATACATTTTGGATTTTAAATATATATTACTAGTATGATATTTCTTTTATGAAATACTTAACTTTAATTTTATATTTTGATGTTTGATGATTTTAAAAATCAAATGTTTAGAAAACTAATGTATATAATAGTTTTAGAGGTTTTGAATAACTATAAGAAGAAATTTATGTCCATTGGTTTTTGAACATCTTTATATTTAATAGTGTCATTATATTTTATAGAAGTGAAATTTTAATTTAATTAAAAAATTACCCTAATGAAACCCTTTCTAGCCAAGGGAGGCAACTTGCACCACACACAAGGGAGTGGGGTGGTCGAGCCTTAGCTCCCCAGCCAGCTGAAGGTGCCCGCCTGATGGCATGAGAACCTATGTGGGAATGCGTGTGTGCATGAGTGCTAGTGGAGGCATGGACATAGGTATTTCGAGGTGTCACTCTATAGTGTGGGGAGGTAAAGAGGTGTAGGATGGCGCAAAGCATGCCCACAGGGGTGAACCGGTACGAGGTGGTACTTAGAGGGGGGAGAGATCTTATTGCTCCATCCCCAGTGCCTCAATCCTTATAAGTCAGGTGAAATGGACACCCTATTTTGATGTGGGACATGACTTTCATCCATGGGAGCACCCTCGGCCATCGGATCACACAACGAAATGATCTCAACCATCCACTTGATCAAGTGCACGATCCCGCTCCATGCTTCTTCTTAGTCATCCGATCATGGATGTGATCAAATCCTGTCTGTCCAACCCTTTTAAAAACCCATGTCACATCTTAGATGTCTGGTCGATTAGAGAGTTAATCTCGACTGTTCTTTTTTTTAAACCGCAGATGCTCCTTAGCTGCTGGATCAAATCGAAACTAATTCTAGCCATCCGTTCTTTTCCACACAATCCTCCATGCCGTCTTCTTCCTCGTGCCATTCCAGTCATGGTCAGTCTCTTTCCCCTTCATTTTTTCCACACCTGTGGCACAACATTTCTACGTGGTGGCCCTCCTTCCACCTCATTTTTCCAAAAGACCAAATGCACTCAGTCTTTTTTTTAACTGAGGTGCCTCAGATCCCCTTAAAGTTGGCCTAAAATATTTGAACACGTGATTCATTTATCCCAACTATTTTTTTCACTAAAACCATACGGGTTTCTTCTCCTTCCAGCATCGCCATCAACCTCCGCTCCACTCATTCTTCTTCTTCAAACTAGGTGTGGGTCTTAGGTTTTGTCTTAATTTTAATTTTAGGGTTTATATATATATATATATGTTCATAATTCTACTGTTTTACTTCCATGATCTTGGAAAGACAATTCACGGTTGTTGGATGTTCATAAACTCATCAAGTAATGGTTTAATATACCTTTCCTTCTTTGTGAAAAACCTAAATATACTCACTTTTTAAATATGTTTATATATGTATATAATCATATGATTTATATAATTCCTCTTTTGAATTGGTTTTTAAGTCTTCTAAGTGTTTTTTATCATTGTTTAAATCATGTTTTTGAAAATGTATGGAAATAGTATGTGTTATTTTTCAGTTTCAATTTTTCTATATAAAACCCATATATACACTTTTTTATATATGGATACATGTATTTATATATATGTTCATTATGAAACAAACTAGTTTTATTTTAGTGATTTTTTTTCTAATGGTGAAAGTATACTTTTTATATATATACATGTAAATCATGTAAGTATCCCCTCTTATTATGTTTAAGTAGATTATAAATATATATATATATATAAGGTTATATATATATACTTATTGGTTTTTATCATAACCCAATATAAGTTTTCATACAACAAATTTATGGCGATTCAATTATGTTTTTGAGGTGTGTAATATCTGTAAAGTTAGATTAAACCTTGTTTGGCTGTGAAAACCCCATGTATAAATTTTGTGTTTACATGGTTATATATAAATTTTAAACCCACATATATATGTATGACAACCAAAATTACACAAAATCATGTCTTGATTTATACAATTAGAGTTCACATGGTTTTAAATAATTCTATACAATACACATGAGGCAATTTTATTTTGGAAAACAATAACAAAACCTTGTTTTGTTATTGTGTGCCTAAAACTTTTAAAAGAATACACCATCTTATTAATACAATTGACCATACATGCATGAATTACTATTTATAGAAGGTTGGAATAGTCTATAGATTATACATTAATACACATACATGCATAAACACATGTTGGGAAATATGTTTAATTACATTCTTATGCATGAGTGGTTCACATGAAAAAATTGTTTTCCATCTAACCTATTTCACTTCAATTCATAGATAATCTGCCACAAAAAATGTTTTAATTATTGAAGTTTATTTTTTTAGACATTCCCATTTATTAGACTATGTTTTAAATATAAATAAAAACTATATTAATTTCAAAATTATTCATTTTGGAATATTAAATGTTTTTTATACAATAAGGGTTTTAGAATGTAAGGGTTATCATTATACATGAAAAAACCCGAATAATCATTTATTTTTATGTGCATTTTTTATCATCACATGTACTATAGTATGTCTTCCTATCCATACGTGTCATTGATTAATTTTTTATATCCATAAAGTTGTTATTATTGATACTTAATTCATTATTCACTTTATATATGTAATTTTCGAAGAATGAAATTTAACTATTATGACCATTTATGGATTAAGAAACTAAATTATTCAAATTGGTATGGGACATTTAGAATAATATGAATGAGAAATTAAATATTCAAAATTGTATGGGACTCTTTGAATATATGACCTTATTGGACATAAGAGGTATGTTTTGGACTCAGTATATAACGTGTTGAGGGCTGGTTAATGAAATCCCTATGATGCATCAATAGTTCTCATGAGACAGATCAGGTCATGGCATGGGGCCTTGACTTAGTCTAGCATTATACACTCCCTCATTTTTTATAGTATTTAATTGAAGAAGTGTGTATTCAACTAGAGAATATGCTTGGTTAAGATATCACACTTATGTGTATTAGAAGAAGTAAATGCACATGGCATTGTGATTATTCCCCACCCATCTCCTAAAACTTAATACAAATAATTTACCAGTTATTTTATGATGTGAATTTTATGTGATAAATTACTTGTGAATTTGTTTATACATAACTCTAATCATGTGATTTTTCTATGTGTAAATTCTGTACTAACACCTTTTCATGATTAACTTAACATTGTTTAATTACCCCTTGAATAATATGCTGCACAACATGCATTTTGTATAAGCATGCTTATGATTGGAACATATCTTATTATAGTCCTGTTAATGTTTATTAAAATGTTCACTGATAATTCTTCGAAAACTGTTATCTTATGCTTCATGTGTTTCAGTTTTCTTTAAGAAAATGTTTTATGAAATTTTTTAAAGGGAAGTTTTCAAAATGTTTTGTTTGAAACATTTTCTATTTTCAAAAACCACCTTACTGGGCATTCGTATTCTCACCCTATATTTCCAAATTATTTTTTTACAGGTTTAGTAGATTTGAGTTAAACTAAATGGTAGCAAGTTTTTGGATTCCTTTATCATTCAATTTTGAAGGATTTTGATATTTGTATATATTTTTCTAGAACCTAAACTGTAAATATACTCTGTATGGAAAATGATGTGTAATTATTCATCATTTCATTTTATATAACAAAATTACACACCATACTTATTAAATCACCTAATCCAGGTCTTTTGGGGTCAGGGAGTGATATTTGGTATCACAGGTTGGTTTAGACAGCCCTGAAAAATTAGAAGAACACCAAAAATTTAATTATGTCTTACTAAGTAGAATTCCTTCTTCAAAATTTCAGATGGTAGACAAAACAAGTCTTCTATCTCTTCCAACCGAAATACTAGAGACTATAGCTACCATGTATTGTTTATAAGCCTATGAGACTTTTGAAAACCTTCATCTGTCATGTGAACATATCTACTGTGTATTGAACTCTCCTCATGTACTTCAACTCCACCGAGGATTAGGCTTCGGCTATTTCCTTTTGATGAATGCTCAATTTCCATTATATGCACGTAATGGAATGTACCTTGAGGGTCAGTTTAAATTATTTAACCTAGATGAGAATTCTTCATCCCTAGAGGACTTCTGAGAGGCTTCATAAGTGGGTGAACTCTGAGAAGCGTATCTTTTTCAAATATTGTCCTATAGTCTTTCTGGTCAAGTTATGGACTTCAAAATTCTTAAGGATGAGTCTACCCATTCATGGTATAGACATCAAGTTCATGTTGATGTCTCCCAACTTCATACAATTCATTCTTTTCTCTCATGTAACTTTAGATGTCCACACATAATTGATCCAAGTTGCCCGTGCTACATCTGGACCAAGGAAATCTAAGAGTTTGGAAACACTTTAGGGATCCTCTTAACCAGGAATTGGTACCTGTGGTGGGACATCATGGTGGATGTCAGGAAATTCAAACCACTGAGTTGTGAGAGGGAACAAATAGTTATGTAACACCTTGAGTTTTATGAACCTTGTTTAAATAGATAATGTTATTTTTATGTTTTGGTATTTTAATATGAATTTGTGAAGCAACATATCTATTTTAATATGGTTATGCTTTACTGAAAACTTTTTCTTAAAATTTTTAGATGGAAGACGAGAGGTCACTAACTATCCTTTTTCCACTTTCTATAGAACTACTAGAGATAATAATTTTCATGATGTATTCATACTAATACCAGCCCTATGCAAACTTACATCTATCATGCAAACAACTCCACTAGGTGTAGAACTGCCCAAATACACTCTATCTCTACCAAGGAGAAGTTTTTTTCTATTACCATATTGCAAATGCACAATTTTCAGAATATATGCAAAGTGGAAAGTATCACAAAGTTCTCTTTCTATGTATCACTTTGGTCGATAACTACCAAGCCGTAGGAAAATTTCAAGAAGCTGAAAATGAGGGTGACCTTTGAGCAGCCTATCTATTCCAAGTTCTAAGTTTTAGTAATTATGGGGAAATATGTGACATCAAATATCTCAAGCATGATATAATTTGAGGGATTTATAGGGACTGATTCTACTCTGAAATCTCTGTCCTCCACACCTCCTGTTCCTCTCTTTTGAAGGCTGAGTGTTTTATGTATGGATTTGACCCTAACTGCTCGTAGTGTATCTGGACCAAAGAAGTTGAGTAGCTGAATACTACCCTAGGAATCCACCTGAGTTCGTTAGCAGCCTATCCATGGTGGTGGTCCTGGTAATGGGACCTCAGGAGTGAAGTCTGTCTGGATTTTTTCGTAGAAGTGCGCAAGTATGATAGAATTGCGAGGGCACAATTATTTGAAGGGTGGATGATAATGTGACACCATGAATCTATTTCATGTACATAATAATAATTTATTGTTTACTTTACTTAATATCCATACTATCCAAATAATACTTGAAAAATAAACAGAAGACATTTTTTTATTCATTGAAACACTGAAAATGGTTACATTACAACAAGGCCAAAAGAATCCTACTAACCTAGAATGAATACTAATAGGCCTATCAAAATCACTAGGTGACCACCAAATACAACAAAAATCCATATAATATAGTGGAAGTCCTTTGGGTCCTCCACTACGAAGAACATTATAGCCAGAACTATGGTGACCGAACTGAGAATTAAGGGTATAATGAGAACCATATTCTTTGTCTGGGTTTTTGAAGTTGGAACACTGTAATCAATTTTTTATAAGGCCTTAAAGTTAATTAGACCATTGAATTTTTTAGGTGACCCTTTAATCTATACTGACTATAATACCTTATAACCGTTGGGTATTCTGGTTATTTTATTTTAATTATTTAATTATATTATGATTTCCAAGTGTTTTAAGTATGTATTAATGTTATATCTCTAAATATGTTTGTAATTAAATATTATTTATATTTTCAAAGGATAATTTTTTAATGTTTAAAATGGATTTGAAATCATAACCATTGTGATTTAATGAAAATACCAAGAGATGTATACACTTGTTACTTCTTAGTTTTTGGTACAAAGAAATATGTTTTTGAGTTTGAAATCATAATTTGTGAAAATGAAATTGATGACTATGGTTGTTTTTAGTATTTTATATATACTTAGTTAATTAGGTATTTAAGTATTTCAAATGTTTTAAAATTTTACCATTAAATGTTTTCATCCTTGGATGAATAAAAACAAGGTTTTAATTAAAAATACGTTCTGGATTTTAAAGATATAATACTAGTATGAGATTTCTTTTATGACATATTAAACATTAATTTTATACTTTCATGTTTGATGTTTTTAAAAATCAAATTTATAGAAAAATAATATAAATAATAGTTTTGAACATTTTTAATAACCATAATAAGATATTTATGTCCATTGTTTTTTAATAATATTTATTTTTAATTATGTCATTATGTTTTATAGAAGTGAATTCCTACTTTAATTAAAAAATTATCTTAGGGAAACCCTTTCCAGCCAAGGGAGGAAGCTGACACCACTCATAAGGGAGTGGCGTGGTCGATATATAGCTCCCCAGCTAGTTGAAGGTACCATTGTGAGGGCGTGAGCACCTGTGTGTCCATGCGTGTGTGTGTGAGCGCTAGTGGAGGCACGCACCTAGGTATTTTGAGTTGTCGTGCCACCGTGTGGGGTGGCACAACGGTGTAGGTTGAGTGCAGAGTGTGCCCGCAGGGGTGAAATGGTACGAGGCGATACTAGTAGGGAGGAGAGAGCTTATTGCTCCATCCCCAGCACCTCCTGCCTTATAAGGAAGGCTAAAGGTGCACCCCTTTTTGATGTGGGATGCGACTTTCAGCTACGGGAGCACCCTCAGGCGTCGGATTGTGCAGTGTGACGATCTCGGCCATCTGGATGATCGAGCGCATGGTCCCGCTTCGTGCTTTCTCATAGCCATACGATTGTGGACATGATTGAATCCTGTTTATCCAACCCTTTTAAAAACCCATGTCGCATCTCATCTGTCCGATCGAGTCAAGATTTAATATTGACTATTCTTTTTTTAAACCGCAGACGCTCTTCATCCACTGGATCAAATCACATATTATCCAGGACTTCCATTCTTTTGAACACCCTCCTATGTGTCGTCTTCTTCCTCACGCCGTTCCAGTCATAGTTAGTCTATTTCCCCTTCATTTTTTCTACACCCGTGGCACCACATTTCTACGTGGTGGCCCTCCTTCCTCCTCATTTTTCCACAAGACTGAACACTCTCAGTCTTTGTTAAAATCATGGTGCCTCAGATCCCCATTAATTTGTCTTAAAATATTTGTATACACAATTCATATATCCCAACTCTTTCTTTCACTCAAACCCAATAGGTTTCTTCTCCTTCCAATGCCTCCATCAACCTCCACTCGAATCCTTCTTCTTCTTCAAACCAAGTGAGGGTCTTAGGTTTTATCTTGCTTTTATTTTTATGGTTTATATATATATATATATATATATATATATATATATATATACACGTTCATAATACTATTTTTTTTCTTCGGCGATCTTGGAATGAAAATTTGAATTTGTTTGATGTTCATAAAATAATCAATTAAGGGTTTAATATACCCTGAATTCTTTGCGAAAATCCTAAATACACACACTTTGTATATACAGTTATATATGTATATAATCATACGGTTTAAATAAGTCCCCTTTTGAATCAGTTTTTAAGTCTTCTAAGTGTTTTTTATCATTGTTTAAATCATGTTTATAAAAATGTATTGCAATAGTATGTGTTATTTTTCAGTTTTGGATTCTCTATATAAAACCCATATACACACTTTTATATATATGTATACATGTATTTATATATATGTTCATTTTGAAATAAACCGGTTTTGTTTAGTTGATTTTTTTTTAAATGGTGAAAGTATAATTTTTATATATATACATGTAAATCATGTATGTATCCTCTCTTATTATGTTTAAGTGGATTATAATATATATATATGTATATATATATATGGTTTTATGTATATAATTATTTGTTTTTATCATAACCTGAAATAAGTTTTCATAAAACAAATTTATGGTGATTCAATTATGTTTTTGAGGTGTGTAATATTTGTAAAGTTAGATTAAACTTTGTTTAGCTGTGACAGACCCATATATACATTTTGTGTTAACATGGTGATATATAACTTTTAAACCAAAACATATATGTATAAGAACCAATATTACACAAAAGAATATCTTATTTATACACTTAGTGTTCACATGGATTTACATAATTATATACAATACACGTGAGACAGTTTTATTTTGGAAAATAATAACAAAACCTTGTTTTGTTATTGTTTGCCTAAAACTTTTAATGGAAGACACCATATTATTAATACAATTGAACTTACATTCATGCATTCCTATTTATAAAAGGTTGTAATACTATTTAGATTATAAATGAATACACATACATGAATAAACACATGTAGGGAAATATGTTTACTTACATTCTTATGCATGAGTGATTCACATTAAACAATTGTTTTCCATCTAACCTATTGAACTTCAGTTCATAGAGAATCTTCCATAATAAATGTTTTAATTATTGACTTTTATTTTTGTTACACATAACCATTTATCAACGTATGTTTTAAATATAAGTGACAACTATCTTCATTTCAAAATTTTACATTTTGGAATATAAATTTTTTATTTTCATGAAATAAGGATTTCAGAATTTAAGAGTTATCATTCTATGAGGCAAAACCTAAATAATGATTTATTTTTATATGCGTTAGTTATCATCACATGTACTATAATATGTATGCCTATCCATACATGTCATTGATTAATTTTTTATATACATACATTTTTTATTATTGAAAATTAATGCATGATTAAATTTATATTTGTAATTTCTAAAGAATGAAATTTAACTATTATGACCATTTATGGATTAAGAAACTAAATTATTCAAAGTGGTATGAATAATTTTGAATAATATGAATGCCAAATTAAATATTCAAAGTGGTATCAGACACTTTGCATATATGAACCAACTAGACATAAGAGGAATGTATTGGAATCATAATATAACGGGTTGGGGACCGGTTAATGATATCCCCACAATGCATCAGTAGTTCTCATGAGAAAAATCTGGTCATGGCATGAGGCCTTTACATAGTTTATCATTATACATTCCTTCATTATGTTTATAGTATTTAATTGACTAAGTGTGTATTCAACTGAAGAATATGCTTGGTTAAGAGCCTAAAGATATGAGTATCAGAAGAAGTAAATGCACATGGCATGAGGATTATTCAGCACCCATCTCCTGAACCTTAATACAAATAGTTACCAGTTATTTTATGTTGTGCATTTTATGTGATAAATTAATTGTGACTTTGTTCATGCACAACAATGATCATGTGCTTTTTACATGTGTAAATTCTGTACCTGCACACTTTCATGATTCACTTATCATTGTTTAGTCACCTCTTGAATAATATACTGAACACCATGCATTTTGTATAAACATGGTTAGGATTGGAACATATTTTATTATTGTCCCGTTAATGTTCCTTAAAATATTCACTGATAATTTTTTAAAATCTGTTATTTTATACTTCATGTGTTACAGTTTTCTTTAATAAAATGTTTTAAGAATTTTTTTTAAAGAGAAGTTTTCAAAACATTTTATTTGAAACATTTTCTATTTTCAAAAATCCCGTTATTGGTCATTTTTATACACACCCTATGTTTTCAATTTTTTTATAGTTTTAGTATATTTGAGTTACACTAAATGGCTGCAGCTTTGTGGAGTCTTTTCTTGTTCAGTTTTGAAGGATTGTAATATTTGTATCTGGTTTTCCAAAACCTAAACCACAAATATCCTCTGTAAGGAACATGATGTTTAATTTTTCATCATTTCATTTTATATAAAAAAATTATACACCATGTTTATTAATGCACTAGAGAAAGGGATTCTGGGGTTGGGGTGTGACACTAAATGTGTTAATCTTTAGTTTTGTAGTCGCATAACTCATTTTTCTAATGTTTTATTTTCCATCAAATGCAATAGCGATTTCCTACCACATTTTATAGGTAATAGAACATTGTGATACTTTATTTAATTCATGATGACCAAGTCCACATATGATAGAATTCATTGATTTTTAGATGATATCATATTCAACATATTTTGAAGCATCCCATGTTTTTCACTTATTAGAAATTTTATATGGAGTGATGATCTTTAAATAATCTTTGAATCCTATATTCTTTAGGTAAATGATCAAGGACGATTTATATCATCCATAGTTTTCACCATTAAAATATGGAGCATTAATCATTGAAATACCTTATGTTGGATTCAACATTATAATCTACTTTGTATAGACCTTATTTTTTTATGATTCGTAGATATTTACCACAATAGATCACCTTTGATACCAATTGTTAAGTCAAAGTATTACAAAGATACACAATGGGGGGGGGGGGTGAATTGTTTCTTTTCAATAATCATGGAAGATTCTTGTGTTTAACTTTATTTTCAATTTATGAAGATATACAAAGTTATATTATGTAAGTAATTTGAGAAACATATAAATTTTAATTAATAAAACATCAATTCTAATAGTGGTTTGGTTCAAAAATATCCCCTAGTCCACTCCACCAATGCTATCTCTATGAGCATGGTGATTTTCACCAGAAAAGGTTCTCTTATAATGAGACGTTAAAATAAAAAATAGAGTGTAGGTGGTTGACACATTTACCAAAAGTCTAAACAAATACTTCTAGATCTTTTGTAGGGAACCAGTTATCCAAATATTAGAGAAAGAAGCTGACATTTAATCCACAAATACATCCCAACAATTGAAACTCCAATAAATTATAAGAGTTTTATTTATTGAATGGAATAGTTATATTGTTATAGGTACAAATAAAATAATAGAATATGGATCTTATTCTTCTTCAAAGATGAATGTGTTCAATAAATAATAGCTTTGAATAGATTCTAATTGTAAATGATCTTGAATAAAATTAGCAATGAATAAACAATAATAGTTATAGAAGAATTATGTTTTAATATGTATCTTCATGGTATACCCTCTTAAAAAAATAACAATCAATTATTATTTGAAGATGTTATATATTAAAAAAGATATTCAAAAGTATATAGTCTTAAATCATATATCATTAATTATTTTTTCTAAAATGATCTAGAAAAATATATAGAAAACACATCCTTTTATTGGTTGATCAAATAGGCAAATATTTCTTGACAGATAATAGATATTAAAATTCAAATCATTTAGGGTAGGCATAGCATACCTTATAAATAATAACGATTTATTCCATAAAATATGAATCATTGAAATTATCATTAGAAGCCTTTGAATCAGTCATAAAATAGCTTTTCTCATATCTTTACGTCCGACAAAATTGTTGCCTAAATCTCAGGTAAAATAATAGATTTAAAACATCATCTTTCAATAGTCAAATGTAGGGTTCCTCTAAGCGACAACAAAATATTTAATGCATGGTTGAATAAAAAAATAGGGTTAATTTATAATACATTTTTTCCTCAAACATAAGGTTTCTTACTTACATAGGGTTGATGATCCATATTTTCCCTTTTCCTCAAACATAACATTCCATCCAAACACAGGGTTAATGAACCATAATTATCGTTAACCTAAAGTTCATTCCTAATGATATGCTTACCAGTGTAGCGTATGAACAATAAATCCAAAATATGTTAAAAAAAATACTCTTCCACTAAAATTAATATTCCTTGAAGGTCAATAACTTTAATAAATTCCTAGAGTAAATATTGCAATAAATATCAATTTCTTGAAATTCACTTAAATAAATATCACCAGTAAAACAACCTAGAGTATTTTTCAACATCAAAATAAATAACTTTAATAGATTATTGTTGAGAAAATACATTCCCAAAATCCATTGGTTTGTGTGATATGGTAGCATGGTTCTTATTTTCATGATATTAAGGGCCATGAGACACTGATGAGAGAAGAGTGAAATCATCTATTTGATATGATGCTTTCTTGATAGTATTTATATGAACATAAAGATTTCATAGTGAGGAAATTATGTCATTATATTACCATTTTCATTTATTCCTTGAACCTCATCCTGATCCCTTTAAATATGTGTCTCATCTCATGGTATTTTAGGCGACATTTAGATGGTTTGTTGATTATTTTTGGGTTGTTGATAGTTAGAACATGGTTTCACCAAACTGTGCCCCCAAGTGTGAACAGCATACCCCGGACAGTGGGTATTCATCGTTGGAACATAGTTTCCCAAAACATATTCCCACCAAAGGGAAACTATGCACCCCAAATAGTAGGGGCAAACAGATGATGCATAGTTTTCCTTTACTTGGTTCCCCCTTCTAGCTAACCATGCATTCAAGATTTTAATTCCATGAAAATTTATTTAAAAACACGGAATCCCCCAGTTTAACCTCTAACCATCCCTATTCGACCCTAACACATTTTTTTGGATCTCAAAGGCTCTCAAGAGGTGAATCTGACTCATCAAACCCTTTTCTTACTAGGTCTAAGCATCATTTATCTCATTATACTTCCTCTGGGTGAGTGATTCTCCCATCACATGGTTATTCTAATATTTATTTATCTCATCATTAGAGTTTTATAGATCATCATGTAATTGATTGATATAAACTCCATTTTTTGGATCTTGATTATATGTTATGTTATTAGATCTTCTTCTCCTTTTTTCTTCATTTGCATTCCCTGTTGTAGGTGTTGTGTGTTATGATCCCGAGGAAGGTGGATCCATAAGGATTTACCATATAATTGAATCCTTATATTTTTTAATTGATTTTGAAATATTTTTAAAATTATTTAAAATCATTTATTTGAGTTGATATGATATTTTATTTGAAATGGGTATGAGATTTGAGATAAACCCCAATTTCAGTGGAATTGAAATTTGTAAGAAAATTTACGAAAGCTGAAGGATTGATTTGGAAGGAATTTTGATGAAATGATTAGACATGGATCTTAAGATTTTTCTAAATTAGAAGGTGATTTTAAATGGCATGAAATAATGAAAACCAATGATTTAGTTTTGAAATGATAAGGCATGTTGAAATATGAAATTTAGAAATTAAATTTTGAATTAACTGAAATGATTGACTTCAAATTGGGCTGATTAATTGATTGATTAAAACACATATTATCATAGGTAGTTAGTAGGTTTTGGGAAAAATAATGATAGGATATTTATTCCCTTGAAATAGACTTACTATGACAACACTAACTGAACCATGATCGTCTTTATTTCTCATAGTGGATCCCCTAATGGGGTGTAGTTTGATTTCCCATTGCATCTACATAAATTCAATGTTTATTTGAGTGTGTACACATATCAATGTATGTGTCGATTAATGAGATGTTTGATGATCCTATTACCAATAAACTAACATACTGTGAGGCTCTTTAGCATTGTTATTTCTTTACATTATTTGATTATACATGTCACTAATTTATTGAACTGATTTATATAAAATATTTTATATAAAATATTCATTTAAGCCTATTTTAAATCTATTTTAATATATATTCCATCTATTTTAATTAAAGAATGTTTTGATTTAAAATATTGAAAGGTAATTGTATGCCTTATTTTTTTAAACTGATATCATAAATTGTTAATTGTTATGGTATAGATTATAGAACCCTTGGTGTGATCCTATTAGTCTATATAGGTCACATCCTAACTTTACCATCGAGAATTTGTAGACTTTATTATACTAGGTTTGAGAAAATGGAATGTTACATTGGAGGTGGTGGATGTTCTTAATCCTTTGGACTATGGTGTGATGATGGTGACCGATGGAGCTGTTGTCCTCTTGTTACACAAAAGCTTTGAGACCTTTTGTTTTTTTGGCATTGTTGTTTTTCGTTGGGATGTTTTTCTATCTGTCTGGGTATTAATTTACAAGTTTTCCTCTAGTAATTATCCTTTTGGAATGTTGAGAATGCTAACATGAATATTTTATCTTCCGTGGTTTTGTGGAAAATTCATTCCCTATTTGACCATGTACGATGTCAGGTGCTAGTCACAAACCCATGGGATTAGGAATTCCCTTTGATCTTTGTCAGAGTGGTATTGGTTGTCAGGGTACCAGGGTGTTAATTTTTCTTCATGAAACATTCTCACACCTCTGATAGCCACATATGAACATTCCCGTCTTTCAATTCAATTTAATCAATTCAATTTATCACACTGATATGGGACATTTCATTTCAATCATTCAAATCATCCATCATTTCTTTAACACATAAAGAGACATGTCCCATGGGTCTTAAATTTTATAATAAATCATTTAATGCTCCAAACTATCCTTTCAGCATTTCTCTTGGATCACCGTTCCATTCAAATTATTAAAGTCCATTTAAAAATTCATTTATAAACTATTTCACTTTGATAAACACTAGATTACAATGAATTATTTCAAATAGGGTAAAAAACCTGCTTTAAAAAATTAAACATTCCCCTTTGTAAAAATAATTATCATAAAAATTCAAGAAATATTATCAAGAGACAACCATGCATATCAATTTCCAAAAGAAGATAGAAGTCCTTTAAAATAGTTTCCATGTAAAATCATGTTAAAATTCCATTTTTTACTTTTTTGAGAAGCTTATGAAATCATAAATCATTGATATAGCTATTTGATACAAGAGAAAACAATTAAATACATTTAAAAATTCCGTTGAAGGACCAATAAGTAAAATATTCAATTCTAAAGGGATCTTATTTATCTAATCTGAAGCCGCACATTTTTTCTCAACCAAGGTGTTTCCATCCATTACACATAGAGTGAAAGGAACTGTATAGCTGATTCTCTAGCCAAAAAAAGGAGTCCATGTAAGCTTCTGAATTTGTACACCGGTTTTGGGTCTTTAGCTAGAGATTGTATGCTCATATCTAGAGGTGGTGCACTAGTCCTTCACCATTTCCACCCCTAGAGGTGGGTGTTTTATATGACGACATGTCATTTCACTAATAAAAATTTAAATCTCATTCAATAAATTATAAAGGGAGATGACTGGGACACCTACCTTGGAATCAAGATCAAAAATAACCACATGGGATCCACTAACTAGTGATTATGATGAACCTAAAACAACTAGAGAAGGTCCACACACAACATCCATATAAATAACAACCTCCAACAACGTTCCACTATTTTTCAGTAAGGATGAATATGAAAGATCCAAAGGAACAAGATATTTATCTATAGTAGTTGGACACCCATAACTCTCCTCTATATGGTATAAAAAATTACAGTCATTAAATATTGTTTAATTTAAAAACATTGGAGGTGTTTTAGTTTTCAACATTAAAAAACCCAATTTAAAAATCACAATTTAATTTGGATTTATAATTTAACCTTCAACATGGACGGTTTAAAATATTTTAAAATAGGAGTTATAAAATTTAACAAATTATAATTTTTTTTAATGATTTTAGGATTTTAAAATCATAAAAATCATTATAGGGTCGAAATGGGAAGAAGAAAATGGAAATGTGTGAAAAAACTACTCCTACACCAAAAATGGCACTGTATAATAGTAACATGGTTTTACCCATGTGAAACTCATTACTGTTGTTTGAGGGTAAATATCATTACCCTTTGATGGGGCACATTTCTAGACATTCCCCCATTAATATCCTAATTACTCTTATGAATCCTTTATAAATTAGGAGTTACTCTTACACAACTGAAACATACACTCTTCCTCCTCCAATGGCCCAAGGGCCTTCATTTTTTATTGATTTTTGATAATCCACCTTTTAAGGGGTGAGTTGAAACCCTAACAAGGCCTGTAGGTGTAAGTAATACATAGACCATAGGCCATAAAGGAATTCATTGCCCGTAGGATTTAAACATTACATACCATCCAGGCTAACTACTTGGAACTGCTCTTCCCCAGCATCTTCATTGTGAAATCATCTCTCCACCTTCGAATGGTTGTTCGGCTAGGCATTCCTGTGCATGCACAAGCTATTCTCGATGGGAGGTGCCATACCCTCTCATTATTTCAATCCGTTTAGCTTCTGCTATGGTGATCAAACATACCCTCACATAGTGTCTAGGTCACCATTATGAAACATTTGAAAAATAGGGGTTACCTTTACACTTCACTGAAAACCATCCTATGTATAGTTAGAATGTATTTACCCTTATGTATACCCCATTCTATGCATATGGGTATAAATAAAATTAAAAATTATTTAAATCCCATTTAATGGAGTTATAAATTAAAACCAAAAATGGTTCTAAAGAGAATATAGAAACTAAATATGTTACAAAGAAACTCCAAAACTTTTGAAACCAAAATTAAAAAATATGAAACAAATAATGTATCTGAAATAAAAGGTCTTGATTTTATAAATATAATATCTTGGGATATTGGTTGCATAAAAAGGACATAACACTTCACCACTATGATGAGATCCTTTAAGTTATAAAACATATTCCATAAATATCAGTCCTATTATTGGGATAAAATTCTATGATGGGGAAAATAATGTGTTGGATTTTAGATTCTAGTACTAATAAATGGATGAGACTATATCTCATAATGTCAGATCTTGGTAATTTCTAAAATAGGAGATTAATAGAAAAAACCCACATGAAAGATTTCCATATGTTTGTGTGTCATTAGAATCTAAATATTCAAGAATGTGGAATGATCCTTCGACATTACAATTATTATTAATACATACCCTGAGTTTTGTATTTTGATTTATTGAACAAAACCATGAAAAACTATAATTTCATGATATAGGACATATTAGGTGTTGGAGGAATTATATGATATTATGGAATAAGTCACAAAATGATTAGTCCCTTCTGCTGTATAATGAAAATTGTTTTCTTAGGGCCTTTGATTGAAATGTAACTACCTAATAAATTCCATGACTATAGTGTTCAATGATTTCATTTAAAATAGTCATAGAAAGAGTAATAAAGCATATAGTTTGATGACATGAAGTATGAAACTTTCCTAAATGAATATATCATGATAATGGTATTATATAACATAGTGATCATTTACATGTGGTTGATACCATTTCGACACAATATAAATTTAACTTGGTTTTAATAGTGAATCCACCATTAATGGAATATAATTTATTAATAAAAATTGTAATGCGTGATAAAATTTTTTATATGTTGACTATAATAAAAATAATAAAATTTTATTCAAGAAAAAGATAATTATTCCCAGTCATCATAGAAATTAATGGTTTTTATTCGTGCACTGGAATTTATAATTAATTATTGACTTGTTTTTAATGTATAAAATATCATCAAATATAAGTAATTTACATGTATCAAAAACACTAATCATTTATGTATTTGGAATAATTATTCATTAGTAAAATGTTTTTATTATTTTTATTATGTATTAATGTAGAGATTTAAATATTTTCTATGTCTCTGAATTAATATGATGGTAAGATAAGATCATTACTGGTGGATATTTAATTATATATATTAGGGTTTCTGAATGCCATAGATATTCATAAGTTATAGTCGTTTTAAATTTTAATGATCTGACATTCCTTCAATAATCTTCACATAGAATGATAATAATATCTAACTAGTCTCAGTCAGAGACACATTTACAAATATGATAAATTAGATAATATAGTGGGGAAGGTTTACAAGAAGAGGGATATTGAGACGAGGCGACTGGTGGTGCTGGAGAAGGTGACTGGAGATGGAGGACGTGTCACTATTTTAAATTATCTCACACTCATCCTATTCCATATTCCTTATCCACACAATGTAAATTAACATGAATGGAAAGGATCTTCTATACCACGTCTTTGAGTATATATACATAGATCTCAAGATATTCATTGAATCTCACTCCAATCCCTACTTCAATCATCTAAAGTTTTCTTTACAAGTTTGTCAATGGCATCTCCCACTACCATAGCCACAATTTCCCCCATCATGATCATGAAATCCAAAATCATCTCATCATTAAGGAAAAGGGATTCCTCAAGATTACACATATCCCCTCATCTGGCCTCTCAGAAACTACTATTCTATGTTCCTCACACTCTATTACCATGAACAAGAAGTGTTATTGGGATCAATTGATTACTCCATCAATATTGTTATGTGTTTTTTTGGAAGATTTTTTTATCAAATTACAAAAAATAATTCTTTATTCCCTGGGGTTTATGAGATCAATAAATTGATCTAAATATTTATCTTATTGGGAACATCAACTGATAAACAATGACTCAGTCTTGGTTCATTTATTTACCAAGTCATGTATCTACAACATGAGACTCACAACCAGGAATGTGTTGTTTCTATTTGATATAATCTTAGTAATGGTTAATTAGACCATCCTTATCTTGATAAACTTGACATGTCTTCATTATAGAACAATATTGTTCCTATATGAGGCATTTCAAACCCCCTGAGTTAGTATATTTTTTGGTTTTATTATTTTGTTAAAATGTTGGATAATTTTTTTGCTCTTGTATGATAGAGTTGGTGGTCAATTTTATGTTACTGTAACATGGTTTCATTTTTTTATCACATATAATATGTATATGGTTTCATTTAATTTTTTATTTTTCTCCTTGAAATCTAATTTATGAATGTTATAAGAGGAAATATTAATATATTTTGGTAACTATGTTGAATAAATATCTTGTATGTTATGAAATTACATATATATAATATTTTTCTTTCAAATGGTAATTCATTATTCATTTATGAGGGTTGCTTATATATTTTTGATTAATGCATAATAAATGCAATTTGATATGATATTTCACTGAATGATGAATATATTTTATTGATGGGAAAATAATAGCATGAATTATTAAATAAAATTTATTCTAAAATACTTATGAGTTAAAATAATTACATAATGTATTAATAATGATAATAACACATAATTATATGCGTGAAAAATTTATGAGGGTTTTCATAGTCAATAATATTTATAGAAAATGATATCTATATAGTAAAGATATAAATTTAAATGAGATGAATTGAAATGGGTGGAATGATTTTATTTTATTATACTATAATATTATTTATGGTGGCGATGGAATTAGGGAACCTACCTTGGTCAATTTAATTCAATGTGGTATATTTTAGATTTTATTAAATTTTGTTTCTTGTTTATGTAATTGACTTGTAAAATTTATTTTTAATGGGGTGATTTAAAGTTATGGGATATTATTAGAGATATAAAAGAATTAAAATTCCATTTATAAATAAATTTATAATGCCTCTAATTTTTTCATGTATTACTTTATAATACTATATGGATTGTTTTTGGATCCAAATGCTTAGACGACATGATATTTTGATACCCGGTGAGCTTGGAATTTATATTTGAAAAATACTAAAAATATTAACATTAGACACATGCATTTTCCCTAAAAAAATATAATAACTCTGAAATGGAGGGTTGGCTCTGAAACATGAGTCCAACATTGGGTTCAAAATGTTAACATTACCCTTGGAACGACATAATATTTTTTTGCATCATGATTTTAAGTAATGTTATATCATGGGCACAATTAATAAAATAAATAGATTTCTTTAATTTCTTTAAATTATTATGTTGACATAGAGACCAGTTTTCCCATATAAATATATGGTTATGATGAGATCTAAGGCTTTAACTCTTAACTCTATAGATCTAGATGACTGTTAGAGGATAGAATTCTTATAAAATGACATCTTATCAGATCGAATTGATATTGAGGATCATTATTCCATTGGAGATTGTAGATCTCACTAATGGTGGTAGCACAAGAACATTCATCATTAGTAATCAATCCAAACTACATGTAAGATGTTTGATTTTTTTATTTCATCTTGTTTCTTTATCCTAGTTGAATGCGAATCAATTCCATGAACAAATATTTATTTGTGTATCAAAAATTGATTTATTTACACTAAATTTATTTTCTAGTTGATTATTCCCACTTCATTCATCAAATTATTTGACATTATATTGATGAAAAAAATGAAAAAAGGTTAAAGTTCATTCCTCATGTTTTTGTTTTTTGGATTTCCCCCTAGTTTCATCGCACATTCATCACAAAAAAATTCAGTGGCCCGCAGTTCGATGAATACCATGTATATGATCATTATGAGACCATTATTTAGTACAACAGATTAGTACAATGGGTGAATATCCCGATCACAGAGTGAAAATTATGGAGGATTATTAGAGGTATATTGGAATAGATTGAGAGTTCATGTTCTTCCCAATTTGACACATGGTGGATTGTGTGGCTACACAGTGGTGTTTCCAGAATAGATCAGATCCCATATCATAGAAACTAGGGACACTAGGGTCTATACAACATAAGATCCATGGTTAATAGCTTGAATTGTGGTCATGGAAGAATGAGAGGGGAAGTATAAAAGAACTCAAGTGTTCTGAACAATATTGGGTTACATGATGTGTAATATGGAGAAACATGTCATGTGGGACCCTCTATGAGGAGCTAGGGTTTCTATGAAGAGAAAAATACCACATGTTTTTGAAATCTATCACACTTCATGTGAACCACGCTATAATCTATGTGTGTACCTAATATGTTACATGGAAATGGGAATGATGGGGTATATGGACATGACCAGAGTACATAGGCAAAGAACTCTACTTGGACAGAACTAGGTGTAAACGGGCATGGCTAGGTGTACATGGGATGGTACATGAATATATATAAGAGTACACAGAAAAAGATATAAGGCATGGTTAGGGTGTTTATAGGCCTCTACACACCATAAATACATACTTAAACATAATGTATTTTGATATTTACATGTTTGTGATGCAGTGACACATGAGAAATACAAGGGTTGGTTGGACATGCTGTGTAGTCCTTAAGACACTCCATGTCCACCTTTGAGGTTTTTTGAATCCCATTGTTTCTTTAGTTTGGACCAATATTAGTTGATTTTTTTTCCATGATCCATCACCTCAAGGGTAAAATGTGTAATTTCATCCAAAACTCTAGATTGAGATCCCCTCCAGAGGATGAGTCTTAGATAGAGTTTGTGGTGTCCCTCCATGTGACCAAAGTGTGATCCTCTATAATTTCTTCTTATACCCTAGATGGTGTTCATGGAATTAGTGTGAACTCTTGGATTAAGGAATTCATCCCCCATCTAGTTGTACATTTCAATAGGGTTAATATTATCATTTTCTTACAATACCCAACATATCGAGTTGATCCAGATTGGGTTTTCGGTGCCACCTAGCGGTCTTGGGTGCGATCCCCTATCTGAGTATTGAGATCTTCAGAGACCATTTAGTTTTCATAGGTGGGAACTAATGATACTAACCACTTAGATGTGTGTATTTGTTGATAGGATGGATCATGGAGTGGTTTCTTCCAGAATGAACATTTCCAAGAATATTCGAGAAAAATCCTTTATCTGGAAGTTTGGTTGAGACCACCTTGAGGTTCACTGTCCTTATTGAGTATATCTAGGGTTTTATTTGATTATTATATCATAGTTATGAGTTGAATATCATTTATAATTTTTGTTTATTGTTTTTAGGGTGACCTATTAGGTATTGTTATACTCACCCCTACATGGGATCTCCCCACATGTGTCATGTATTGTGCATATGATGAGCCTTTTGATAGTGTCCTTAGAGGACATAGAATAGGTGGAGTATAATCAAGATTAGAAATACTGAGGGGTTTTTTGGGTGGTTGTTGTCAACAATAGTCCCCTACTTCTGAGAAGGTTTTTCTGAATATATTTTTTGGATGGGATGGAATTTGGTCCTTTATCACTATCAATACATTATTTTCATACTATAATTGTTGGATTGTATATGTAAGAATTAATTGGATTTAGTTGTTTTACAATTCAACATTGTATGGTTTTGGATATATATGTGTGTGTGTTTATACAAGAATATTAGGATAATGTCTCCCATGATTGTGATATGCCTACTCAATGCTAGCCACCGTCCCCTAGCCTATTAGAGGAAGGCTTAGGCTAGTCGTGGTTCTGGCCCCATTAGGTTAGTTTATGATAGTGTGGTATCAAAGGGAGGTTATTCCATGGGACTAATGTCTGTGAGATTAGTTTGGGTTTTATGGAAATATTTATATGTGTTTTTCATTCAGGGTAGGGACTTTAGTGTCAATACAGTGGATGCCATATCCATACACCAGGACTCCGATCATCTTCCTTTGGCTCAGTACATGTATAAAATGGTTTTAAGAAACATATTGGTACATGTATCATATAGGAATGGGTTGTGGTTTACATATCCTTATTGATTAATATGCCTAGATATACTTTTTGAATATGGTACTAATTGTTTATTTTAGAATGCATTTGTAATGATATCTAGCCAGGATTCCACTACGTGATCAAGCAGATGATCTGTCGTGTGAAGAGGCTTCCGTAGAGGGGCATGTATCAGAGATAGTACATTCAAGTGGTTCACCATATATACCATCACACATTGAGCTGAAGTTACTACTAATATTAATGGCTTAGGATGCATGCATGCTGAGTCCACTACATGAGTTCCATAGGTTGCAAACTCCTGTGAGTCAGACCCCCAGGTTGTTGGGGACGTAATAAATGTAATCACTTGATATTTCTTCCCTCTGAGGATTCCTACAAATCATATGGTAGTCCTCAAGAATATTATTCTTCAGTGATATGTTGGGTGATGGTGAAGTCTAGTGACCCAGTCACATGAAGAGACAACTCTATCTCTTGGTTAGACTTTGAGCATTTCTTCAGGGAGGAGTTTTGTCTAGAAACATTGTGATCATTGCGCATATTGGAGCTTATGCATCTAAAGAAGGGAAATATGATCATTGTGGTGTTAGAGTTGCAGTCTTAGGACCATCTAATTGTACTTTGATTACATGTATATTAAATGTACTGAATATTAATATAAAATCTTATTACATATTTTGCATTTTTTTCTACATGGCGTTAATGTAATAATTTCATAGATTATTTTTCACATTGATATAGTCATAGTAATTCCCCACTATAATAAGAACCTTGAAGTAATATGAAAATATTCATAATATAGTTCTGTAGTTGGATAATGTATTACAACGGGATACATAATATTTAAACCATCAGGTGTGAGTTCTTATGAATGGATAAGGATTCTTTTCATGAAGTTTAAACATGGTAATCTCCAAGATGAGAGATTATGAGAACACACCCACCAGTAAATATTTTTCATGTTTTGGTGCCATCATATATTCCTATATGTGAGTGTTTGTAATGGTTCTTAGAAAATAATATTATCATTAATGTATGTCTTGACTCAAACAATTAGATTTACTGACAAAAATCATTACTCCATATGTTTGTGGGAAGTAGGGTACATTGGGTGCATCATGATTAAAATGTCATTAATGGATAATTCAAGGAAGTATTTCTCCCTTCCAAATTTATGGAATATGATATCTCATCCCTTTGATTGGAATAGAACATTCACATTAAATTTCATGTCCGTAGTGTAACGATATGTTTATTTCATATAGTCAAAGAAAGACGTATCGAGTAAATAGGTTGATGAAACTATCTTGAAACCTTCTTGATGAGATATTTTGAAAAAAAATAATAAAAATAGTGATTTTACATATTTGGTTGTCGAAATTGTGACATTGTGTTCTTTCTTATAGGTTACGTGACCTGTTATTAGATAATAATCTTAGACTTTAGGCAAGATCGCCCAATGCCAATGAGAAATAATTCTAGAGGGTCAAAGACTAAGTGTTTCTATTGATCTCAATTAAATTATATTTGAGTTTAATTAAAGGAATAAATATTATCCTCAAGTATGAGGAATAATTTTATTCAAGTTATATTAATCTTATAAATTAAATAAATATTTATTCACCAATAAGTGAATAAAAATATATTTATTCATTTTACAAAATATTTAATAAATATTTATTTTTCAGTGTGTTAATTAAATATTTTTTTTATGAAATTTCATTTTATTCGAGTGTTCAATAAATTTAAGTGGGGTTTGAACAGACCATGACTTTGTTCACTAAAAAATACTAATTAAAAATATGGTAATATCTATTATTTCAAAAGTTAGAGCATGAAAAAAAATAATATTATCATTATTATTATGAGTCATGGGTTTATGAAAGGTAATAAATATTATTTAATTGAATAAATTCAATGAAATAATATTTTAACCTAAATCCTAACCCTATAAATAGAAAACTATGTCTATTGTGTAGATCATTAAAAATTGAGAATAGAGAATGGTTACGCACAACAAATTCTTTCTCGAATCCACCTTCTCTCTCCCTCTCAAGAATGAGAAGCACAAGAGAGATTTTTTCAAGACCAAAGAATGAGAGATCAAGGACGAACAATGAAAGACATTCGACTCACCACGCTAGCACCCAAAGATCAATAGTGTTACTCAGAGATCATAGGAGCATGTTTGGATCACATATAGAGGGATTCTATCAATGGATCATCATAGTGAAATGAAGGTAATCTAAAAGGGTATTTTCAAACAATCAACATTCACCAATGGAGAAAGTTCCTAATCCTAGCGATTTATTTATTTAAATATTAAATAAATTAATTATAAATTTGATGTGGAAGATCCTATCTCTTGGTTTTTTGTAATGATTATTAAAATAAATATTAATATATCACCCACCACCACATGCTTCTGCTCCAACAAGAACCAATAAGTGGTATTATAGGGGTCACGTTTAAATTTATAAATATTTATTTGACTATTGATCTATCCATAATTATGGTTAGATTTCCATTTACTATTATTTGCTCTTTAATCTGATTCGAACTAACATGTTATCTACATATTAATCATTTTTTCAGTATTTCATTTCCTTAAAGGTTTAATAATAGATAAAGAATGACTAGAGATGGGATCGGGAAGTTGCAAATCTTTGGATAGTAAAACTCGGTTACGTGGTGTGTGGCTGGAGCACACACTGTGTACCCATTCACATTGTACCTAGATGAATCAAGAATTTAATTACATATGGTGAATTTATTATACATCGTATGTTGATCAGACTATCCTGACACATGAAAAATTTATACATGGAATGTAGCTAGGCTCCACACGCTATATAGTCTAGCCGAGTTAACATGCCAAATCCCTAAGCATGTGACTCAGATGCACCGAAATCGAGGTATACAACATATAACTTGACTGTACAGGCGGTGTAGTCTTCCATTAAATGAGAAGATTAAAAATTATTTTAAATTGATAATTTCAGCATTAAGACCATATTTTATTTATTGGAACACCAATATGTCTTTGAAAATTCAATAATTATTTTAAATAATATTAAATTTTCAATTAATTTGTTGTAATTAATATTTTATTATGAGTTCTATTGTTTATTTTCCATGAATAACATAAATGATGGGTATCTCCAATTATGTTCGAATGATCATTAAGTTGAAAGGGAATTAATTAATTAATTAATTCAATCACGATCATCTTAAATAATACAGAAAGAATAATGAAATGAATGTTAGACATTAATTTGGAATATTCATTTCTTATATGATAGTTCATGAGCTCGACCGAGACTTCTGTATGTGATGAATGTTTTAATTTTATTTATTTCTTGAGTTTGAAATTATTTATAATTAAATTAAATATGATGGAATGTGTGGCATCCCTCCCACCATTATTACATAGGATGTTTGTTTCCAAGGATATTTATGTATTCCCATTTTAACCAAATAATTTGGTTCCCCTCATTTTCTTGTGAGTCATTAATACATGTATTTATTGGAGTATCCCAAGGTGTGTGGAGGTAGTTCAAGAAGAAACCATTATGATGGAAACTCAAGTGATACATAGGTCGACATGTGGAGTGTTTTAACTCATGCCAATGCTGAAAATATGAGTTATTTCCCCTAGGTTAAAGGTCTTTTTATTGTTGGCTCACTAAATCAACTACTAGATAAAACTCATGAACAAATCATTTATTTATTTATATCTATGTAATTATTTATTTTATGGATGCAAGTCTGTGATAACATAAATAAATGAATTAATGTTCAAAGATAGAATTTAAATAAATTTATTATGCATAAATGTTTTATCCAACATGATTAATTAATTATGTAACATCCACATAATATTAAAAAGACATGTAATGAATGAATTAAGATAAAATTTATGCATAATAAATTAAAAAAATGAATTATCTAGGAAATATTTATCAAACATGGTTAATTAACTATGTGAAATCCACTTAATATTAACAGGACATGTAAAGTATAAAACTAGATAATTTTTATTCATAATTAATTAAAATACTTTAACATAATATTAAGTGAGACTCAACCATCTATTACTTTATTAGGAACAAAAATCAATAGATTTAAGTTTTTAACCAACCCTTTTTGGGATACTTACTTTTATAAGCAGAGTTCTTAGGATGGTTTGGGTTAAATTAAAAATTTTACATCAAGAGAAGTATCCATTTCTAGACATGGTGTAATTTGGAGGAAAGTATTATGGAAATCCAAGTCAGGAATTTAGGATTGGGGAGTCCACTCAATGGATCAAGGGGCTTCATTCCCATAGTTATAAAAGACCTACATACCTAAATAACTTTAAATATATTGAGAAAACCTTGTTGGGGTTATGTGAAGGGACATATCAATCCTTTACACTAGAATGTTTAAGAAACTATAAATTTCAAGTTCAATAGTGTGGGCCATTGAGACATGCTAAAATAGTGTGATATTTAATAAAATCAATGGACTTATTATTTCTCACAGAACTTGTAATCAAGAAAAATTACAAAAATATTCTCTTTTAATTATAGATTAAAATGAAAAGTTTTTCATACACATTATCCCTATAATCAATATTAGAGAAAGGAAACCGCCTAACTAGTAGTAACATCCATTATTAGTTTAGACACCTTCAGGTTGTTCTACACCCTAAAAAGAAATCTTACATAATAGAATCCTCAATTCCTGGACCATCTTCTAAAGAGGTTATTGATGAATATTTCCCCATTTAAAAAAAATTTAGTGATGCGGTCAACATTCAATGTTTTATTCTTTCATCAATGTCTAGTGAACTCATAAAGTCCCAGGAAAACATGGATGCATATAAAATGTTTGAGAACCTATGTGTTATTTACCAGGAGAGAGATGAACCTGATTTTTTTGATTTCCTAGGATCCCTTTTGGAGAAATCTTGAAGAAGGTTCCCCAGCTGGCCGTCATGTAGTCAAGCCCATTTTTTGCATTGATCGCCTAGAGGTTCTAGTTTTTAAAGACCCTAAAGAACTAGGCACCAAACTGATTCTATCATCACCCCTTAGAGATTATCTAGTTTTTATATAAATTTTAATATGAAAAAAACTGAGAAATATCTTCCAGATATTCTCACTCTTCTTCACCAAGTAGATAAAGAAATTAAGTGAAAAAAGACTTATGTCCTTATGGTGAACAAATGGAAAGGGAAAATGAAGAGATTTAAGCACAAAGATTGTTCATGCCCCTTCTAGAAGTAGAATATAAATTGGGAATCAAGGGAGAAATATTCTATCTATATCTCATGTGGCAAGAAGGGACACTAGAAGAAAAAGTACACCTAGCTAAAGAAGCAAGGGGGAATCTTTAGGCACATTCGTTATCGAGTGTAATTTATTTGTTTCTAAAAAATGGGTATTAGATACAACTTTTGGTGATCACATATGTATTCAAATACAGGAAAAAATTAGATTCATAAATATTTATCAAGGGTAGGTGGATCTATGAGTAACCAACATGGCTAAACTTGCTACTCTAGATAGCAGGAACTACCACCTCATGTTGACAACTTGAATGATCTTGGGTTTAAAAGGTTGTTATTATGTGTCATCTATTACCAAAAATAATATATTTGTATCCAAACATGATATGGAAGGATTTTTTTTCAACTTTGGAATCAAATGTCGCTTCTTTTATAAAGTTAAAATTTGTTATGGAAGGAACATTTAAATAATTGTATTTATGTGTTTAATTACACAAACCAAGTAATGTCAATAGAGAAAATAATTAATTCACAAGACTCATATGACACCCAACTCTGGAATCACTACATAGGTCATGTAATTGAAAAATGACTAACTAAATTCTATCAAGATGGATATTTAGATTCTTTTGATCTAAAATCAATTCGTGTATTTCATGCATGTTTATAATAAAAAATTGCCAAATCCATATTTAGTAGAAAAGTTGAAAGGGCTAAATAAATTCTTGAATGACTTTATACCGATGTGTGTGGACCATTGTTTATTGAACCAAGGGGTGGGAACTCATACTTCCTAACTTTTACTAATGATTTTAGTAAGAATTTATATGTCTACTTGATGAAGTATAAGTATTAGAAATTTGATAATTTCAAGGAATTCCATAATGATGTTTATAACCATGTTGGTAATAATATTAAGAAACTACACTTAGAACATGGTGGATGATATCGTAATAAAGACTTCATTAATTACTTATAAGGATTTGGGATCTTATCCCAACTCAATGCTCCTTATACTCCTTAGTGGAATATCATAAGAGAAAGGAGGAACCACACCTTGTTCGAAATAGTGAGACCAAAGATGATTCATGGAATTATTACATTATCCTTTTGGGGATACACATTACAAACAACATCATATATACTAAACCAAGTAACAACTAAATCGATAAATTCTATCCCATATGTATTTTGGTGTGGAGAAGAAAACAAGTTATAGAATTTACATATGTGGGGAAGTGAAATGTTTTTAATGCCTCTTGATGTAACAAAATTGAACCCCAAGGCACAGTGTGTACTTTTATAGGATACCCCAATGGAACATGGGGATTTCACCTATATGAACCCTCATAAAAAATGTTATAGTGGAACGAAAAACCATATTCCTTAAGATGGAGCACATATCTAAAAGTGATAGTAGGAGTGAGATAGACCTAATTGATGTTGTGGCTCAAGGTACGCAAGAGTTGGTAAGGGAACAAATTTCAAAAACCCTTGTAAAATATGAAACTATTCTTGAGACACAAGTACTACAGGAGAGTAAAATAATGTTAGAGAACTATAATATTATGGTTTTCTAGTCATCAAGGATGGCGACTCCTTTTTAGTTGATAATAATGATCCTCTAACCTAAAAGGAATAATTATGTTATAATGATGTTTCCAAGTGGAAAGAAGAAATGAATTATAAAATGGATTCCATGTACCAAAACCATGTATAGATTTTGGTATATCCTCTAATAGATGTAAATCTTGTTAATTTAAAATGAATATTCAAGAAGAAAATAGAAATGGGAGGACTAGTTAGTAACAATAAGGCACAACTGGTTGCAAAAGGGTTTAAACACCATCAAGGCATTGGCTAAAACAAAAATTTCTCACTACATGTAATGCTAAAAGATATCAAAATTATAATTTCCATTATGTATTACCATGAATATTATATTTGGAAAATGGATTTCAAAACAATATTCCTTATCAGGAACCTTTAGGAATATGTCTATATGACACAAGCAAAAGGGTTTGTGACTCCAAAAGATGATAATAAGATATGAAAATTGTAAAAACCCATTTATGGATTAAATTAAGAATCCCAATCATGGAAAAGTTTTTTTAATGAATCAATAATAGAATTTGGTTTCATAATTTATTAGTGTGAGCCTTGTTTCTACAAACAGTTTAGTGGGAGTATATTCATTTTATTAATAGTATATGTTGATGACATAATACGCATAGAAAACGAAATACCAGTATTACATAGTCTATTAAGAAGTTGTTGAATTAATAATTCTCCATAAAGGATTTGGGAGAAGAAATATATATTTATGTGATTAGGATTAATAATGATAGATCCAAGAGACTACTCGACCTAATTAAAATAATATAGATTGACATGGCACTGAAGAGATTTAGTATGGAACAATCCAAGAGTGGATTATTGCTATCATCACATGGAATTCATCTTTATTAGGAAATGTGTCCTAAGAAACATGAAGAAATAAACATAATGGAAACGATTCCATACTCATTAGTGATTTGGTCAGTCAAGTATGCTATTATATATACTAGGATAGATGTTGACTATGCATTGAGTGCGGTAGGAAGATATCAAAAAGATATTAGTTACCTCTATTGGATGGAAATCAATACCATCTTTAAGTATCTAAGGCACACTAAGGATATGGTCCTTTTATATGAAGGAGAGGAGGAACTAGTCATCATAGGATATGAAAATGCTAGTTTCCAAACTAATCAAGATGAAATGATTTCATAAATAGGATACATCTTCTTTTTAAATAGAGGTGTTGTGAGGTGGATGATATCAAAGTAGGTCATGGTAATAGATTCTACAATAGATTCTGAATATATTGTGGCTTATGATGAAGATAAGGAAGCGTTATGGATGCACAACATATTCTAATATCATGATGTGGTCCCTATAAGTAAAGATCATATCACACTTCTATTGTGATAATACAACACCGATGGCTCTCCACAAAAATCCAAGGTCACATTAATGAAAAAAGAACATAATTGAGAACTATCATCTCTCGATGAATTTTTCTCATAGAGGTGAGGCTGTAGTGAGCATTATTTTCAAAGAATACAACATGGTTGGCCCTTTGACAAAAACAATAACTCAGTAGAGACATGATTATTAGGTGAGGTCTAGCTAACAAAAAGTCTAAGGTATTTAGCTCTATTATAGGAGATATTTTTTTATAGTTTGATTCATAGGACCAACAAATTTTACATTTATTACTTGTATATTTGATGTTTCAGATATTAATTTAATGTCTTATTACATATTGTTCATTGTTTCTTCATGGATTTAATGTAATAATGTTTGAGAGTGTTTTTCTCAATGATAAGGTCATAGTATATCCTAGCTATGATGTGAACCTTGGAGTGCTATTAAAATATTATTAATATAGTTATGTAGTAGGATAATTTACTATGATGATACACATAGTATTTAGACAGTCAGGTGTAAATTCTCATAAGATAATGAGGCTTCTTCTCATGAAGTTCACACTTGTTAATCTCCAAGGTGTGAGATTATGAGAATATACCTGCTAGTATGAATTATTCATGTTTTGGTGTCATCAGATATTCCTATATTTGAGCATATATAATGGTTATTATACTTTAATATTTTCATTAATGTATGTCATTACTTTCACACTTAGAATTGTTGATTAAAACCCTCACACCATATATTGGTGGGAAGTAGGGTATACTGGGTGCATCATAATTGGCGTTCCATTAATGTATAAGTCAAGGAATGATTTTTCCCTTCCATATTTATGGAAAATGATATAATTTCCCTTTGATTGGAAATCTTAGTAAATTCCATGGTCATGGTGTAACGATATTTTTATTTCAGATAGTCAAAGAAAGAAATATCGAGTAAATATATTGATGAAACTGTCGTGAATCCTTCTTGATGAAATATTGTGACAAAGGGATTGTATTATATTGTGAGTGTTTTTATATGGTTGTCTATATTTCAATAATAATTTTCTTCTCTTGGTTGCCTTGACCCATTGGTAGACAACAATATTGGACAATAGGGAAGCCTGCCCAATTCCAACTAGAAATAATCCTAGAGAGTCACACACTATGTGTTTCCATTGATCTTTATTAAATTCTATTTGAGTTTAATTAATGGAAAAAAATATTATTTTCAAGTCAAGGGAATAATTTTTTTCAAGTTATATTGATCTCATAAATTAAATAATTATTTATTCATCAGTAAGTGAATAAAAATATACATATTTATTTTATTGAATATTAAATAAATATTTATTTTTTGGTATGTCAATGAAATATTTTGTTATGAATAAAATTTCCATTTGGGTGTTCAATTGGAGAAATAGGAGTTCGAGTAGACCAAGTCTATGTATGATGACAAAAATAATTAACAATCCATTTAAATAATAACTTTTATTTCTCAAGTTGGTTCATGCCACAAAATAATAACATTATCATTATTATTATGTGTCATGGGGTTTATTAAATGATACAAATTTTATTTAATGGATGAAATGAAATTAAATAATATTTTAACCTAAATCCTAAATTTATAAATAAACTGATAAGTCTATTGTGTAGAAAATACAAGATTTAGAATAAAGAATGATTTCACATAATTAATTCTTTCTCAATTCCTCTTCTCTCCCATTCAAGAATGAGAAGTGTAAGTGAGATTTCTTCAATACCAAAAAATAGGTGATCAAGAGAGAATAACACCAGACATTTGACTCACTATACTAGCACCTAGATATCTAATGGTGTTTCTCAGAGATCATAGGAGAACACGTAGAAAACCGTTAGATGTATTTTATCCTTAGATCCTCACAATGTAACAAAGGTAATCTAAATTTGGTTTTTTTGGATGATAAATATTCACCAACAAAGAATGTTCATATGACTATGTATTTATTTGATTAAATATTAAATAAATTAATTATAAATTTGATGTGGAGGATCCCCACTCTTTGATTTGGGAAATTATTATTAAAATAAATTTGAATATATCAACCACCACTACATGCTTCCGCAACTCCTAGAACCAATAGGCAGAGTATTAATTGATGTTTATTGATCTCTCATTTTACACCATGGATATAGTGCGAGATGAGTTCTTAAGAACATAGACTTTTGAGAAGGACTTAAGATGAGATATCATGCATTTAGTGATATATATTTTCATTCCCACCTATGTTGGTGTTTTTTAGTGGGCCTTGGTAATAGAGAGATTCCTAGAAGAGAAGACAATGAAAGTGGGTGCTGTTATTGGGCACCTTGGATTTGAGACATCTACAGTAGGTAGCTAATGGAAATTGTATGAATCCAAGCATATAAAATGCTTTAGGAGATGATCCTAGGATATATCATAACGACCCAAAGTTTCATTAATGTAAAATCCCTCTTGATCCAGTTAAATGTTTCTCTATGAAAAATGTTTTTATAAGATGTCAACTTCTCTATTTTTACATTAAGATTTGTGACCGTTACTTTTTAGTCGTTGAGCAGTGATCATCTGAGTAGTATAAATATAAGGCTTTAACGAACCCATTTCTACTCAGACAAAGGAAGTGATGGCCTCATCCGGTAGAATTTCCCCTTACAAAGCCCATTTGTCAGAGCTCGGAAAAGAGGTGGTGTCTTTGGGCTTTTCCCTTGACCAAGATGAAGCTGAGCTTCATCAAGTCAAGCTCGAAGGTGATCGTCTACAGGAAAAGTGGAAGTTGATTGAAATTACCACTTGAGCGATGTTATCTGAGCCGCCCCAAGAGTCTGTCACCATCACGCACCTTACCCTTAGGTCTTATGCGGCTCTTTTAAGGGGTTATGTAACAAATAAGTAGCACCATGTTCATGTACATTATTTTTGTATATAATAATGAATATAATTTCTAGTCATTTTTGATACATTGTAATTAGTTTTTAAAGTACAAATGGTGTTTTTAGTTATTATTTAATTAAGAATTATATTTTATTAAATTAAATGATTTTTGAATTAAATAATATTTTAATAAAATATTATTATTAAAATTAAATTAATTTTTTATTAAGTATAAACGATATTATAATTTTATGAATGCAATTAAGATTTTTATTAAGGTTTAAAAGCCATTTCTGCAAAACCCGTGAATTTTTTTTATAAATTTCGGTTTTTATTTTAAAAGTGAAAATTCATATATTTAGAAAATTATTTAGATAAAATAAATATTATTTTTGGAATCAGGACTTCGAAATTATCCAATGGTGAATTTTTCATAATTTTTTGAGACAGTCAAATTTTTGGGTAAAAATTAAATACCATTTAAATATATAATGTGTTTTATGACATCATAATGACCAAATGGTGATGTAATAAAATAACATAATCCTTATGTTCTGCCAATATGTGTTTTATCATTAAAATAATGAGGTTTTGGGTTTGTTTGACTTACTTTTCAAAGCATTAATGTAGCCCTCAAGACTTATTCAACACTTTGCCTTTTTAAATTAATTTCCATGGGAGTGTGACTCACCTCCACATAAGAAACCCTGATTTTTTAATAAGTTCTGACCTTGGCCTTATAAAATATTGTTTTCATATTTTCTTTTCCATAAACCATGGGAAAATACCATGGTATGGTTTGTGGTTTGGATTATTCTAATATAAGAGGTCCCAAACCTAAATAATAAAGAATTCTCTCACCTTTCCTATATAAACCCACCCAATATCCCACTTACTCCTCACTAAAATCCCTTGGAGTTCGTCCAACCTCTTCCCTACTCTCTCTATAATCTTCCCAAGGTGCCCCAAGCTCCCAAGAAGCCTCTCACAAGCCTCTCTCTAGCCTTTGGAAGCACACTTCCAAGTAAGGGTTTTTTCGTCCTTTCTCATTTTTGTCAATTTTCTTTAAGTTGTATTTCCCTTTTAATTTCACTTATGAATGTTGGGGTATGGTTTCTCACCTCCCCCATAGTGCCCTCTTATTGTTTTAATGATGGTATAACCCTCTCCCTCTCATTAAATGCCTCCCATGTACACCCGTTACTATGCCGAAATTCCGAAAGGAACTTCTCTCTCTTCTTGTACATTCAAGCAATACTTTTGTATCACGAATTTAAATTCCATTTCAATTGTTGGGACATGTATATATATATGAAATCCTTACTTTTCATTACATGTAAATATGATGAGGAACCCCTTTATCTCTCATCAAACTTTTTTATGAATTCTTATGTCACGCCGTTACGCTGCCGAAATCGCACCGATTTTCTAAACCAATGTCATTGTGTAGTGAATACCATGCCCATTTCTCCATCAAGGGTATTCACCTTTATGCACATTTACTTATTGATTATAAAGTTTCATGTATGAATTCCACATTCCTTTATCATCGAATAAATGATAATGTTTTATGAATCTATGTTTTATGATCCATGTGGCACACTTATGCATGAAATGAAATGTTTAAGAAGGGTGTGCCCTTTATAGTGCTCCAATGAATTGGGTAAAGTACAGTATCATGATACGTCATGTGAAATGAGTGTTGAATCATGATAATTCAAGTGCAATGAGGGTTTACTCGTGCTTCAAGTGCAATGAGGGTTTACTCATGCTCCATGTGTAATGAGCCTTGGCTCATGCTAATTCAATGTTAAGTGTTGTTGCCACATTTCCATGTTATGGTTATCATGATTTATCATGCCTTTATGTTCATGTTACACTAATGCTCTATTGATGTTCCTATTGCCTAACATGTATTGTACTCCTCATGTTATTCATTGTGTACTCCCTTACTGGGCTTTATAGCACACCCTTTTCTTATGCATGTCCTCAGGTTATCCAATGCAATGCTAAGTACGAAGGAGTTTAGTGGTCATGTAAAGGAAGTTTTAAATAAAGATGTTGTATTTCAAGTTTAAAGTTTTTATTTAATGATCCTAATCCCCAAAGACACTAAACCTCTCGATCTTCTTTGTTGTATCAAGTGAAGTTTTATGTAATAAATCATGCTTAAGTTGTAATAAAAAGCAGGGTTGTCATAGTTGGTACAAAGGATAGGTTTAGTTATTTTTGGGATTAGGAAACCCAAGTAAAGCCTTAGATACAAGACTAAGTATAATAAAAACATCCCTAAGTTTTGGTAAATACTATGTAAGTGGTTTATCAAACAAATACATCCCTGTCTGGATACGAGCAGGTAGATGCGGCTCTGGCACAGATGTATCCTAGGGGTAAAACCCGAAAACACCGCTTTGAGCTAGACTCGAACAAGAACTGGTGCACGACAACGGGCTTTGCTGCACTCTTGGTTACGACACTCCCGGGGGATATGTTTTGATAAATTCACAATCATAGTATGAACCCTTATTAAGGGAAAAGTGCCCCTAAGAATATATGTTAGAAGGAAGATCATGAAAAGCCTGGATTGAATCCTATAGACTCATGAGTTAAAGAGATTAAAGTTTATTTATAAGTCATCAAATTTTGTCTTTGGATTACCCTTTATGTGTTACCCCTAACTTTCCTTTTATTCCAGCCAATGGCCGGTAATAGGAGAACTCGGGCTAACAACCTTTGTGAAGATCAGTGTGATGATTGTACTTATGAGATGCCCAATCCAATGGGAGCGGGAATCGCGAAATTTGTCACGCTTCTCTCTCAGCTAACTCAAGTTTTGAATAGAAACACTGGTCAAGAGGAATGTTCAACCCCCCCTACGAAAGAACAAGTCGCTATTGAAAGCTTCATGAGACAAAGGCCTCCTACTTTTAGTGGATCATCCGATCCCACGATCGCTGAACAATGGATCAACTCCACTGAAAAGATATTCTCCATCCTCCAATGCTCTGAAAAAGAGAAGGTTCTCTTGGAGGCTTATCATATAGAGGGTAAAGCTGATCAATGGTGGACGTTGATCAAAAATACGAAACCTGAGGAGGAGATCGAGGCTTTGGAATGGAAGGAATTCCGGAATACGTTTTTCGATAAATATTTTCCACGCACCCTCCATCTTAAGATGGAATGGTACTTCCTTTCCCTCAAACAGAAAGATGAAGAATCTGTGGGAGCGTACGAGGAAAACTTCACAAGTCTTGCACGATACGCTTCCGGCTTTGTCGTTACCCCCGAATGCAAGGTTGACCGCTTCTTCGGTGGGCTGAAGCCTAGCTTGCGGAAAGCATTAGCGATCCGTGACTTCGACAGCTATGAGTAAATTGTATGATGTGCCCTCAAGGTTGAAATAGAGATCGGAGAATCACATGGGTATCATGGGGACAAGAAGCGTAAGGTGGACTTCAATGCTGGTGGTTCGATGGATAAATCCAACGGCGCTAAGAAATTCCAGCACCCCACTTGCCAAAAGTGTAGAAAGAAGCACCCTGGAAATTGCCTTAGGGGGACAAGAAAATGCTTCAAGTGTGGAAGAGAAGGGCACCTAGCTGTTAAATGTCAGCAAGAAGGACCCGCGACTGCGATAGAGGAGAGGAAAGCTCTGTTCGAACCTCAACGCGTTGTTCAATGCTACAAATGAAAAGAACTGGGTCATTTTGCAAATCAGTGCCCTAATCCAAGGGTTATCGGAGGCAACCAGCACCCTCCAAGACAGCAAGGAAGAACTTTTTCCATCACTTCTGCCGAAGTGAACCCCGACAACGAAGTGGTGATAGGTACGCTAGTTATTCATTCAAGAATAGTGAACGTACTTTTTGATTCAGGTTCTACGGATTCTTTTATATCTCAGAAGTTTAGTAGAACAATCCATGCACCACCACAAATCATGGAAGTAAAGATGTCGGTGAGTACGGAAAATGGGGCAATCATTGCATCCCATGAGTATAAGTCCTCCCATGTTATAATCTATGGATTGAATTTCCCGGCGAACCTCGTCATACTCCCTTTGGTGGAATTTGATGCAATTCTTGGAATGGATTGACTTTCCTTATATAGAGCCAACATAAATTGCCGGGAGAGGGAAATCACACTCCATATGGAGAATCGACCCCCGATTCTTTACAAGTGTCAGGAGGAAGATGAATCTCCTTTAGATCCATCATCTCAAGCATGGATATTACTCCCTTATGAGCACGCATATCTGGCTCAGATGATTGAGTCCAAGGAAGAAACCACCCTTTAAGAAATGCCTATTTTGAGGGAATTCGCTGAAGTATTTACCGAGGGACTTCCTGGTCTTCCTCCAAGAAGAGATGTTGAGTTCTCAATTGAACTTATACCTAGGGCGCTACCAATATCCAAGACTCCATATAGAATGGCTGTTGTTGAGCTTGAAGAGCCGAAGAAACAACTACAGGAGAATCTAGATAAAGGGTTTATATGCCCATGTGCATCACCATGGGGTGCACCAGTCCTCTTCATCAAGAAGAAGGATGGGTCAATGCGGCTTTGCATCGATTATCGTGAACTTAACAAAATCACGATAAAGAACAAGTATCCTCTCCCAAGAATCGAGGACTTGTTTGATCAGCTGCGTGGAGCACAGTACTTCTCCAAGGTGGACTTGCGGTCGGGATATTATCAAGTAAGGGTGAAGAAGGAAGATATCCCCAAGACTGCTTTTCGTACAAGGTACGGGCACTATGAATTCATAGTAATGCCTTTCGGACTCACCAATGCTCCAGCAATATTCATGGACTTGATGAATAGAGTCTTTAGAGATTAGCTAGACAAATTTGTGGTAGTATTTATAGATGATATTATAATATACTCCAAAACCAAGGAGGACCATGAGGAGCATTTAAGAACTGTACCAGAGACATTGCACAAGGAGAAGCTCTATTCCATGTACGGCAAGTGTGAGTTCTGGTTGAAGGAAGTCTCATTATTGGGCCATATCATCACAAGCAATGGGATATCTATGGACCCCTCCAAAACAGATGCAACTGATGGATGGCCGAGGCCAACATCAGTAACTGATATCTGTAGCTTCTTGGGGTTAGCTGGATATTATCGACGATTTGTGAGAAATTTCTCATGATTGTCCAACCCTCTTACCAAGATAACTCGAAAGGGAGTAAAGTTTTCTTGGAGTGATGAATGCAAAGAAACCTTCATGGAGTTGAAAAGGAGGCTTAACACTGCACCTGTGCTCACTTTACCCACAAGTGGGGAGCTTTTTGTGGTATTCAGTGATGCTTCGAAGAAGGGCTTAGGATGTGTGCTGATGCAGAATGATAAAGTGATATCCTATGCCTCAAGGCAGTTGAAAATCCATGAGCGAAACTATCCAACGCATGATCTAGAGTTGGAGGCGGTGATCTTTGCCTTGAAAATCTGGCGGCATTATCTCTATGGAGAGAAATGTGAGATATATACTGACCACAAGAGTCTTAAATATATATTCACACAGAAATAGCTTAATATGCGCTAGAGAAGATGGATGGAGCTCATCAAGGATTCTGACTATTCAATACATTACCACCCCGGGAAAGCGAACAAGGTGGCAGATGCCCTAAGTAGAAAGGATCCAGCTATTCTATCAATGATGAGAATTGAGAAGGATCCAATCTTCTTAGACTTGATGAAGATGGATGTGGGAATCATAAAGAAGGGAACATCATCAATCCTTTCACAAATGATTGCTCAACCATATCTTTTGGAAAGGATAAAGGATGCTCAAAAGGATGATGTAGGAATCTAAGAAAAATTGGAAGCTATCAAAAAGGGAAAATCCTCAGAGTTTAATGTTAATGAAGAAATAATTGTGCGGTTTGGGAAAATACTATGTGTTCCATCAAGTTCGGAGCTGAAGAAGGAACATTTGGATGATGCACATAGTTAAAATTTCTCTATTCACCCAGGGAGCACAAAGATGTATCGAGATCTCCGAGAAAACTTTTGGTGGGATAATATGAAGAAGGAGATCGCTGAATATACATCAAAGTGCCTGGTGTGTCAGCAAGTGAAGGAAGAGAGGCCGAAGTCTAAGGGGATGATGCAACCATTGCCCATACCAGAATGGAAATGGGAGAACATCACCATGGACTTCGTCACTGGACTTCCAAGGACATCCAAAGGAAACAATTCAATCTAGGTTGTTGTGGATCGTCTTACAAAGACTGCACACTTCATTGCTATTCGAGAGGATTTCTCTTTGGATCAACTGGAATGGATATATATCAGGGAAGTGGTACGGTTTCATGGAGTACCACTATCTATTGTGTCTGACCGAGATCCAAGATTTACCTCTAAATTTTGGAGGAGTCTTCAACATGCTCTGAATACTGAACTGAACTTCAGTACGGCCTATCATCCTCAAACTGATGGCCAATCCGAGCGGACTATCCAAACACTTGAGGATATGTTGAGAGTGTGCTCAATGGACTTTAAAGGAGGGTGGGATCAACATCTTCCTCTAGTTGAGTTCTCTTATAATAATAGTTTCCACTCGAGCATCCAAATGGCACCATATGAAGCCCTGTCTGGGAAAAGGTGTAGAACACCGACATGTTGGGATGAGGTTGGTGAACGTAAGCTTCTTGGACAAAAAATGGTCGAAGAAATGGCGGAGAAGGTGAAAACCATTCAGCAGCATATCAAGGTAGCCCAAAGTCGATAGAAGAGTTATGCATATAATTGTCGACGAGAACTTGAGTTTAAAGTCAGAGACATGGTTTTTTTACGCATATCTCCGTGGAAGAAGGTCATGAGGTTTGGAAAGAAAGGGAAGTTAAGTCCAAGGTACATCAGCCCCTTCGAGATTCTTGATCGTGTTGGGGTTGTGGCCTATCGACTAGCACTTCCACCACTATGGCCAAGGTGCATGATGTCTTACATGTATCCCTATTAATGAAGTACATACCAGACCCTTCACATGTACTCTCTTCCGAGGTGGTACAATTAGAAGACGATCTTTCTTATGAGGAGCAACCAGTGAAGATCTTAGATCGTAGAGAAAAATTTCTACGAAATAAGACAATGCCCGTCTTCAAGGTGTTGTGGAGAAACCACAAGTTTGAAAAAGAAACTTGGGAGTTAGAGGATATGATGAAGCTAAGTTACCCACATTTGTTTTAGTGTTGGAAAAGGAAACTTTCGAGGGTGAAATTTCTTAAGGGGGGAATGTTGTAACGACCCAAAGTTTCATTAATGGAAAATGCCTCTTGATCCAGTTAAATGTTTCTTTATGAAAAATGTTTTTATTAGATTTCAACTTCTTTAGTTTTACGTTAAGATTTGTGACCGTTACTTTTTAGCTATTGAGCAGTGATCATCTGAGTAGTATAAATATAAGGCTTTAACGGACCCATTTCTACTCAGACAAAGGAAGCGATGGCCTCATCTGGTAGAATTGCCCCTTATGAAGCCCATTTGTCAGAGCTCGGAAAAGAGGTGGCATCTTTGGGATTTTACCTTGAGCAAGCCCAAGCTGAGCTTCATCAAGTCAAGCTCGAACGTGATCGTCTACGGGAAAATTGGAAGTTGATTGAAATTACCACTCGAGCGATGTTATTCGAGCCGCCCCAAGAGTCTTTCACCATCGCGCACCTTACCCTTAGGTCTTATGCGGCTATTTTAAGGGGTTATGTAACAAATAAGTAGCACCATGTTCATGTACATTATTTTTGTATATAATAATGAATATAATTTCTAGTCATTTTTGATACATTGTAATTAGTTTTTAAAGTACAAATGGTGTTTTTAGTTATTATTTAATTAAGAATTATATTTTATTAAATTAAAGGATTTTGGAATTATATAATATTTTAATAAAATATTATTATTAATATTAAATTAATTTTTTATTAAGTATAAATGATCATATAATTTTATTAATGCAATTAAAATTTTTATTAAGGTTTGAAAGCCATTTCTGTCAAACCCGTGAATTTTTTTATAAATGTCGGTTTTTATTTTAAAAGTGAAAATTCACATATTTAGAAAATTATTTAGATAAAATAAATATTATTTTTGGAATCAGGATGTCGAAATTATCCAACGGTGAATTTTTCATAATTTTCCGAGATAATCAAATTTTTGGGTAAAAATTAAATACCATTTAAATATATAATGTGTTTTATGACATCATAATGACCCAATGGTGATTTAATAAAATAAAATAATTCTTATGTTCGGCCAATATGTGTTTTATCATTAAAATAATGAGGTTTTGGGTTTGTTTGACTTACTTTTCAAAGCATTAATGGAGCCCTCAAGACTTATTCAACACTTTGCCTTTTTAAATTAATTTTCATGGGAGTGTGACTCACCTCCACATAAGCAACCCTAATTTTTTAATAAGTTCGGACCTTGGCCCTCTAAAATATTGTTTTCCTATTTCCTTTTCCAGAAACCATGGTCAAATACCACGGGATGGTTTGTGGTTTGGATTATTTTAATATAAGAGGTCCCAAACCTAAATAATAAAGAATTCTCTCACCTTTCCTATATAAACCCACCCAAGCTCCCACTTACTCCTCACTAAAATCCCTTGGAGTTCGTCCAACCTCTTCCCTACTCTCTCTAGAATCCTCCCAAGGTGCCCCAAGCTCCCAAGAAGCCTCTCACAAGCCTCTCTCTGGCCTTTGGAAGCACACTTCCAAGTAAGGGTTTTTTCTTCCTTTCTCATTTTTGTTAATTTTCGTTAAGTTGTATTGCCCTTTTAATTTCAATTATGAATGTTGGGGTATGGTTTAGAACCTCCCCCATACTGCCCTCATATTGTTTGAATGATGGTAGAACCCTTTCCCTCTCATTAAATGCCTCCCATGTACACCCGTTACTATGCCGAAATTCTGAAAGGAACTTCTCTCTCTTCTTGTACATTCAAGAAATACTTTTGTATCATGAATTTAAATTCCATTTCAATTGTTGGGACATTTATATATATGACATCCTTACTTTCCATTACATGTAAATATGATGAGGAACCCATTTCTCTCTCATCAAACTTTTTTATGAATTCTTATGTCACGCCATTACGCTGCCAAAATCGCACCGATTTTCTAAGCCAATGTCATTGTATAGTGAATACCATGCCCATTTCTCCATCAAGGGTATTCACCTTTATGCACATTTACTTATTGATTATAAAGTTTCATGTATTAATTCCACATTACTTTATCGTGGAATAAATGATTATGTTTTATGAATCCATGTTTTATGATCCATGTGGCACACTTATTCATGAAATGAAATGTTTAATAAGGGTGCACCCTTTATAGCGCTCCAATGCATTGGGTAAAGTATAGTATCATGATACGTCATGTGCAATGAGTGTTGAATCATGATAATTCATGTGAAATGAGGGTCTACTCGTGCTTCAAGTGAAATTAGGGTTTACTCATGCTCCATGTGCAATGAGCCTTGGCTCATGCTAATTCAATGTTAAGTGTTGTTGCCACATTTCCATGTTATGGTTATCATGCTTTATCATGCCTTTATGTTCATGTTACTCTAATGATCTATTGATGTTCCTATTTCCTAACATGTATTGTACTCCTCATGTTATTCATTGTGTACTCCCTTACTGGGCTTTATAGCTCACCCTTTTCTTATGCATGTCCTCAGGTTATCCCATGAAATGCTAAGTACGAAGGAGTGTAGTGGTCATGTAAAGGAAGTTTTCAATAAAGATGTTGTATTTCATGTTTAAAGTTTTTATGTAATGATCCTAATCCCCAAAGACACTAAACCTCTCAATATTCTTTGTTGTATCAAGTGAAGTTTTATGTAATAAAGCATGCTTAAGTTGTAAAAAAAGCAGGGTTGTCATATATATTATCAGTGTTTTAGGGCCTTCATGATGACCTGAACTAGCTGATGGATAGGAGATGTTTCTCCTGTGATGGATGGAGAAATCTTGTATGGGGTTGTCTGACCCATCCTACAAATAATCAGGAGATGGTTGAGGGATCTCCAAGGTAGAGAATGTGGTAGAAGAATGGAGATCCATAGGTTAGGGGACATAGAACAGGTGTAGGTAGAGTAGTAGGTGGTGGTTGAAGGTTTGACTTATTTCCCCACCACCCCTAGGTGGTCCATTCAAGGCTTAGGGAGATGTTGGTGAAGAACGAGGAAAACTACAAGATATGGAGGCCTATGACTCCAAGGATCTAGAGATGATATGAGGTAAAATATATGGATTTTATAAATTAGTAGTAGTATTGATATATAGGTGAAATTCATTCCTTTATTTCCACTTCTCTGGTATGGGACATAGTGATTCTTGTTGAGCCTTTGGCTCGACCCTTTAATTTAGGGAATGTGACTAAGTGATTTCACAATTGTTTTGATAGTATGATATGATTCTTTGAGGTGATGGATTTTTATGGGATCTCTTTGTATATTCGAAGAGTCTTTATGAAATCATCATAGGTATGGACTAGATATCCACAGTTCTTTCATAGATTGACTATTCTAGGTGGAAGATGTGGTGTGTCTGTAGTTATGGGAACATGTTTTCTTTTGTAGGTGAAAAGGCATCCCTAGTAGGGTTGGATGTGATCTTTTATAGGAGATTTTAGATGATTACTCACTAGTTGGATGGAAGGAAACATGGTGTAGTAGATTCTATAGGTTACCAATTCCCTATGGTGGTGGCATAGAATGAGGAAAAATTTCCCGAGGATGTGCTATGATTACATCCTTGTCGAGAGAAATAATTTTGCATTAAATTTCACATCAAGATGAACATGATATTTTCAATATCATATCAGATGGATTATGCAGAGCTTTTTGAGCTGAGGGTGTAGTTGGAGGACTTACAGATGAATGGATTTTTGAGACCCCGTTTTTCCCTGATGCAGCCCCAATCTTGTTCACCAAAAAATGAGGACAGTAGATTGAGGATATGTATGGATTACAGGTGCTTGAACCATATGATCATGAAAATTAATTATCCACTATTGGGGATTGTTTACCTCTTTGATCATTTTATAGGGGCGTGATGTTTCTTAATGACTGACCTCAAATCAGGTTATCACCATCTATGAGTACAAGACAAGGATATGCCTCAAATGCAATTTGGATGTCACTATGGTCACTATGAGTACTCAGTTATGATTTTCAATGCAAAAACTCTCAATCCATTTTTATGGGACTCATGAACCAGATCTTTATCCTTTCTTAGAATGGTTTGAGGTGGTCTTAATTGATTATATTATAGTATAATCGACATCCAAAGAGGATCATGAGAAACACTTGAGGTTAGTCCTGGACACACTCCGAGAGCACCATCATTTTGGCAATCTCTCAGAGTGTCAATTTTGGATTCAAGATATCCACTTCTTGTGATTAATCATCTCAAAGGTAGAATTTGAAATATATATAGTGAAGGTTATGGTAACTCTATATTTGGATCCTCACAAGAGTGTTATCGAGGTATGATGCTTCCTTTGGTTGGTAAGGTACTATTAGAGGTCTGTACCTGATTTCTCTAGAGTTGAATCACTTTCAACAACTTTGACCCAAAATGGGAACTATTTCATGTGGATAGAAAGCTTCCAATAGTGTTTTTATGAGTTGAGGTATAGGTTGACAAGCATCCCTATCTTGATATTTCCAAAGGTGGGTTCCAAGTATGTAGTGTTCTGTGATGCCTCAAAACTGGACTTAGTAGTTTTTTTAATACAATGGTAGGATGTGATTTCATATGGGTCAATGAAGTTAGAAACACATGAGTAAAACTATACAACCCACGATCTTGATAAAGAAATGGTATTCTCCTCCCTAAAGTTGTGGAAATAATACCTTATGGATGAGTGGTTTATTTTCTAATTTGACCAAAAGAGTCTCACATATATCTTTTCTTAGAAGGATTTAACTTGAGACAGAAGATATGGATAGAGTTACTATAGGACTAGTTCTTTGAGATTTGTTATACTATAAGGAAAGGGAATAGGGTTATAGACACTCTCAAAGAGAGATCTTGGTCTCGGTTATTGTTTGAGGTTTTAGAGTAGTTATTATCAATGCAGTTGTGCTTTGTGAATATAAGGCCCCAGCCTTAAACCATACTTAATATTGAATTAAAGGAATAATTCAAATTGAGGATCTTTTCAGGTTTAGAGTTTTAGATAATTAGGACATAACTATTACATCTCAAAAGATTACAAAGTAGTCACTTCTACTAAATTTCCATTTAATAAAAAAAAACTCTTAAAAAGAAACATGTCTAGTTCCATGATTTAGGTTGCATGACTTTCCCTTGATCCCATCCTTGACCCTATTCCACGTTAAGTCTTGTGAAAAAACATTTCAAAAACTTGGGATGAGCATAAAAACCTCAGTAAGGGATACACAAAGAATGAAAACTGTTAGTTTTTCAAAACAACAAGTAAACCATATATACTTTATCAAAGTAATACTTTTCACCTTTTAGAAGTAGTAAAAACTCTTCACTGAATAAAAGTTCATTACTTACCTTTCTGTAATGAAAAGATTACCATAAAACCCTTATAAAGATCACATAACATATAAAGGTAACTTGAGACATAAACATACTTAAGTGGAATAACCATAAGGTCGACTTCAACACATATAACTTAATGGAATAGCCATTCGGCCAACTTCCATACATACTTAATGGAATAGCCATACGAACGACTTCCATACCCAATGCATTGGAGGTTATAACGTAACCACCCGTCTTGGTATTCACGACACCACCCGTCATATGGTTTATCACGTAACCACCCGTCATATGGTTTATCACGTAACCACCCGTAAAATGTCCAAGTACCATCATTACACATAAAATATTGATAACATAAACATTTCAATAACAACATTTCATTTTCAATCAAAATAAGTAATTCCAAGATATTGAATTATTCAATCCATTTTCAAAAATCATATAAAAGAGATCTTTGAATCAAAGTGTCCCATACCACTTTGAAGCTTTTATTGGAATTATAATTTTGAAAAATTAATTTCCATTTAAATAAATACTGAAAACCATTTTGAAAACATGGACATTAAAGATAATGATTTAGAATAATAAATCTTTAAAACATTTAAAACGATATTTTTGTTAAAGAGTTTTTAACAAAATGAGAGACTCTTGAATACAAATAATAGCGGAATAACATTTAATCCGAACTTTATAATGTCATGAGAATAAAGGGATTCATTATATAATATGTCAAAGGATAGTATACACACCATATAAGAGTGAATTGGTGCATAACAACAATGAAGTCTCAAAATAAATGTAAAATGAGATGAAATCCATTATAAAGAAGGTATCCTTAAATTAAGGATAAATAAATCTCATAATTATGTGTGAAAAATATAAATACCATCAATATAAGTGGATATTAAGTCTAACACAATAAAAGGTTATTCACACATATTCATAGAACGACATATTCAAGGAGTATAAGTTTATCCCAAAGAATCAAATTTTGGTTAAGAAGTTCCCTTGCAAAAATTTGACAGCCTAATGGCGTCACTAAAAAATTCAGAAAATGAGTTGATGAGAGATAAAAGGGAATCTCATCACATGGAAATAAAATTTAAATCAATAAGGATATATAATAACATATCCCAACATAATAGTATGTGAATTAAAAGACATAACAAAAGAAGTCTTTTAAAAAGAGGAGGGTGAAAGGTTCCCTTACCAACATGTGTATCTTTCGAAACATACACTCTGTGAAAGAAGGACAATACAACATTGATGTAAATACTCATAAATGAAATTATATTACACAATGAGTAAAATAATGGGCATTACATACACCACTCAATGGAAATTCTGGCAAACGTAGCATAAATCTCACATGAATAAAAGTGAGATGAAAAATCCATTAAGAAAACTCGGCAGTCTAACGACGCCACTTAAAACTTCCAAAATGGATATATGAGAGAAAATATGGTCTCTCATCATATTAAAATAATTTTTACAGAAATAGGAACATAAAATAACATCCCACAACATAAAAAAGAGGATCTTAAAAGAAGTGACATAAAGGAGAGTACTTAAAAAGAAAGAGAGAGGTTAGATCTCTTACGAAAATTCGGCAGCCTAACGACGCCACATAAAACTTTCAAAATGGATTGATGAGAGAGAATAGGGTCTCTCATCATATGAACATAAAAATTAAAATAGTAGTAATATAAAATAACATCCCTATCACAATAAAGATTAGCTTAAAAGGAATGACATAAAAGAGTGTACTTAAAAAGAAAGAGAGGGGTAGGGTCCCTTACCTCGGGTCCGACTTGACTCAATCATTATTTAACATCCTGAATAATAAACTTAAGTTAATATCTACATCCTTAAGAACCTTTTTCAAGTTCATTATTTCTTTTATATCACTTATTACCATGTCATGAACATTATGTAATCATTTAAGTTAATAACGGTTGTTTTTTCGTTATTTGGTACTTAAGTCAAAAGTGAACTTCTTATATTTACAAGTTGTTCACGTAGTCAAATATCCATTATCTCAATAATGATATTCATGATTTGGATATCATATATATCATATATATCCATCATATACATGTATTTATAATATTACATAATCATTAGAGGTAAGAAATGAAATGCACCGTTCATGGAGACGGTAAGCCGTACATACGCATGCACGCTACTTTCATTTCTATGTCATATTAATGGAATTAAAACTAAATGAGAGATATGTATATTTTTAATTCCAGAATTATATTCATCCTTTATATGTATCACACATCATATATATCCATTTTATGTACTTATAATAGTACATTACATTTGAGGATAAGAAATGAAATGCACCGTTCATGGAGACAGTAAGCCGTACGTTCGTATGAACGCTACTTTCATTTCTATCTCATACTTTAATGGAAATAAAACAATAATGATATAAAGGTATATTATAATTCCATTATAACATCATATATAATAACTTTAAATCCATCCTTTATACATCCCACATATGGCATTAACGAATCAAATCTCTTTGAGGGGGCGGTAGTCCGCACTTCCTCAAATGAAGATATCGCGTATACCCATAATGGAATCCATAAAGGTATGCCGAAAATGAAAAATACAGAAGCTTTAGTAAAAAATAAAAATATTATATATCATATATAAACATAGTGACATCTTAATGGCCACCTTTGAAGGTGTTATATCAGTGTTGAAGAATCATCATTTCGTGAGGCAAAAATTCGCCATCCACCGAAATAGTATGTTATTTAACCATTAGATGAAGGTGTGTGTAATTGTAGCTATAATAATTATTATAAAAACATCCTATTATATTAAAGATACCATAGTTTTTACAAAAGAAATGAATAGAAAGAGTTTAGGGGGTTGGAAAATAAAAATAAAACAAAAGAGCGCAAGTGAAGACGTTACCTTAAAATAGGGTAACTCCCTTTGGTTTGAACCAAAAGGGTTTCTTGAAGAGGTTACTGCCTAAGTTAATGATTCTAGGATTATGAGAGGGATGTAGAGAGACAAAATGATTAGAGCATTTCCGAACCAAAGGCTTGAGTGTTGTGGGTAAGGTGGTAGAGGTGGGGGCCTTTTATAAGAGGAGAGGAGGGGCACTCTTGGTAATGTATAAAATGTTACTTTATATTCAAATGGTTTTCGGATTTTAGTGGTCCCAAATTGATGTGATTCAAGGATAAGGTGATAAGGGTTCGAAATACACCCATCCAATAGGTCTTTGACATGTGTAGGTCCTAGATTGTGCATTATCGTTCCATTTTATTTAAATCGTTAAATAATGAGGTCATCGCTGAATCATCATGATGTCATAAAGAATTTATTTTATATAATGTATAAAAATTATAAAAAAATACTATGATGTAGTAAATCTTCTTATCTTTCCAATGACTATTTATAGTCAAAATGTTGACTTGTATAACCACATGTAAAAATTGTCTTAGTAAAACAAATCATGTTTGTGACATTTTTATTTTAACTTTAAATAAAAGGCATAAATGTCATTATCAAACCCAAGTGGCTCCATGGGGTACCAAAAATCGACCCATGGGTTGTCTTGGTCGTCCATTACTCATCCAATAGGGTTAGGACATGTGTCAAGATATTTTCACTTTATTATAATATCATTTTTACCTTAAATCAGACTAATTACCTTTAATCGCAATTAATAAAACTTAAAAGTTACTTTTCATAAAAAATTATTTTCATCCCACTGGACCACATTTTACTTAACAATTAAAATAATTTAAATTGGATTTTTGAAATTCAAATCTCAGAAGTGGTAAAGTCCCATTTAAACGAAAAATCAAATTTTGTAACCACCACTTTGTGGTTTCACTATTCATCAAAAATTAATGTTTTTCAAAAAAATACCAAATATTTACCCTAAGCTATATTTGATATTCCGAATTAAAAAATGATGTCTATTTTACCAAATTCATAACATATAAGTTTAATTAATTAATTTTATAATTAAACCCCGATGTTAAAACAAATAGCGTGTTTTTAAGAAACAATATCTTTCAAAAGATTGACACTCGTTTATGTCCAACCTTAAAGTGGTATTAATTACAATAACCACCACTGGATTAAATGGTAAAAATATATTATATTTACACTTTAAAACTAATTATAAAGATAATATATTCATATAAATAAATTATATTAAAAAGGGGTTTTGAATTAAAATACAACATTTTTCACTATTCATTAAAAAATGAACTTTATCAGAAAAATACCAAAAAATTACACAAAGTAAATTTTAATGCGCCGATTCTAAAAAAGAATTTTATTTGGTCCAATAGAATGTATAAGGGTGATGAAAAATATATTTAAATAGGGTTCGCCATCAAAAGGCGGTTAATCGACCGTTTAAAGAAGATTTATGCTTAAAATTGGATTCATTTGCATTTTAAGCCTCTAACATTTATTGGATAAAAGTAAAAACATTTAACAAATATATATAATCATATTTTAGTTATTTATATTCATTCCCAAAAACAAAACGGCTACGTGTTAACTAACATTTAAAATAATATTATTTTATTACTAGTGTGCAGCGTATGATTTCAAAGAAACTCTTTGTTGCGTATTGGTTAAGCCATCGAGTATAGCATTCCCTTTAAATTAATGTTAATATTTTATTCAAAAATATGGATAAATATAAAAATTTCATATTCTTTATTTACCTAGGGTGTTATAGTGAACAAGGATGGTTGTTCATATATTTAGTTTATGGTTTTCAGCCCACTTATTTTATAGAATGTCAGGGAAGCTATGTATGGGGATACCGACTGTGAGACCTTGTATAATCAGATGTCCACCAGACATGATGTTGATGGGTTTTTTTGAAGGTGGGAAGCATGTTATCCTATTTAGAGGATGAAAAATGGTATGATTGACATTACGAGAGGAGGTGATGAGGGAGTTTCATATATCCCATTTGGAGATACATCAAGGTGTGTCCAAGATGTACGAGGCCATTCATTGTCAGTTTTGGTGGCCAGGAAATAATAGATCTGTTACAGAGTTTGTCTCTCAATGCCTCACTATTAGAAAGTGAAGGTTGAGCCTAGGTTCTAGTTGGTTTAGATCAACCCCTTGAGGTTCCCAAGTGGAATTTGTATGGGGTATCCATAGACTTAATGATGGGGTTAAAATGTACATCTAGGGGACACAGTTCTATTTGGGTGATTATAAACTAACACAAAAAGCTGAAAAATATCCTAGATGCTCAAGATTAGAGTTCAGTAGAGGGTTAGGATGCTTGTACATACAAGAGATAATTCAGATCCATGGAATTCCCTCGATAATCATTTCAGACTATGATCCTCACTACACATCATAATTATAGAGAGGATCACAGGAGGCCTTTGGGACGTAGTTGCAGTTGAGAAAGAATTTTCAACCCCAGACTAAATAGACCGTTCAGGTCTTGAAGGACTTTTTATGGTCTTGCATGTTGGATTTTGGATATAGTTGGGAGGATCACCTATCCTTTTTGTAATTTTAGTAAATCATTTATTACCATTCCACCATTGGTATGGAAATATTCAGGGCCTTGTTTAGGAAGCCCTTTTGGTTGCCACTTTGTTGGAGTGACCAGTGTGAGTCAACACTCATTGGACCATAGTTGGTGCAAGAGATGATAGTGAAGGTGGAAATCATTGAATATAAGATGATAACTATGTAGAGAAATTATATTTCATATGTGGACCAACAAAAGAGGCCTTTGGAGTTCGAGGAGGGAGACCACATGTTCTTGGGGGTCTCACCTCATTGTAGATTATAGAGACTAGTTCATAGAGAAATATATCTACAGGATTTATCCTCCCATTAAAAATAATTTATAGAGTTGGAGAGGTTTAATACTGCTTAACTATACTACGTAGTTACACAAGGTACATGACATTTTCCACATGTCGCAACTGAGGTGGTATTTTTAGGACCGACCACAAGTTATCAACCGGGGAGAGCTATACATATAGGATGGGGATTCTTTTTCTGATTACCTAATTGATATCAAGGATACTCTAGAGAGGATACTTCAAGGGTGATCAATTACCCTAGGTTATGTCTAGTGGTAACATAAAAATATTTTAGAGAGCCCCTGGAAGTAGGAGACCTAGATGCTAGATCAGTACGCTCATATTTTTTGGGGCCTTTTTATTTATGTAACACCCCGAGATTTTATGAAAAATATACTTTTTAATTTCATTAATGTCTTGTGTTGTACGGTACACCAAAAGGAGCTTGCACAACACGCATCTTTGACTTGCCTTTCATTACACCCAATCACGACCTTCCTCGATAGCGTGTGTAATACGCAATACCGAGTTTCACTAAACAACGATATGCTATTAAAATATTATTAAAACTAGCCGTTATGAATAGTAATAACCACTTTTTGAAATTTTATAAATTTTATTTTTCAAAATGGACTTAATTTTTGGATTCGGAATATCTAAATTAGCTTAGGGTGAAATTTTGGTACTTTTCGGATAACTTTCTTTTTCTGATGAATAGTGAAAATTACTAAATTTTAATTAAAAACAAACTTTTTAATCGAAATAATTAATAGTGATAAATTATTAATTTTATTGGTTTAGATTATATTTAGAATAAATTTTTACAATTTAATACAATGTTGTTCATTGGATTTAATTTCACATTTAAATCAGACATAAACAAGTGTCAATCTTTTGATTGTTATTATCTCTTAAGAACACACTATTTGTTTTGACAATAGGAATTAATTTTTAAATTAATTAATTCAACTGATATGTTTTGAATTTGGTAAAATAGACATCATTTTTGAGTTCATAATATCAAATATAGCTTAGGCCTAATTTTTGGTAATTTTTTGGAAACTTTCATTTTTTTGATGAATAGTGAAACCACTAAGTGGTAGTTAAAAAAATGTATTTTTCATAAAACTTAATTTTACCGCTTCTGTGAGTGGAATTTCAAAACTCCGAGAGACACAGTTGATGTCAATAAGTAAAATGTGGTTCAATGAGATGAAAATAATTTTTGGTGAATAGTAACTTTTTACTTTTTTTTACCATGGTTAAAAGTAAATAGGGTTATTAAGGGTAAAATTTGATATTATTATTACCCTAAAACATGTCCTAATTCTATTGGATAAGTGTAATTCGACCAAAAAAACCTTAGGAATAACATATGACCATTTAGGCCCACTTGGATTAGATTAGGACATTTATTATTATTTAATTCAAAGAAGAGTGAAAAGAGTTAAAATCAATGTTTATTTACTAAAATATTTTTAATATAGGGTTATACATAATATAAATTAGATTTTAAATATTAGTTAGAAAGACAATAAGATTTCCTACATAATGATATTTTATTTATAATTTTTAGACATTATATAATATAATTTATTTATGACACAATGACGATGCAGTAATTACCATAATAGTGAACAATTAAAATAATTGATATTATAAATACCCAAATAAATATATTTGAGACTTTTTATGAATTACACTAATTTTCTAGGTTAATATGACATGTTAGGATTGATTGAATTAACATTGGTCGAAGTAATCATTCTGTTATGAGTTTCACAGAAATCAATTACTAAATAGTGTCAAAATTGACATAAAATAGTTTTTAAAACAATTATTATATTATTGATTGTTATTTTATTACTAAAAATCTAAGGTTCGGCCAAGATACTTATATCATGATAGGTGTATCATTAATGGACCACTTGGGGGTCTCTTTGATGTATATGGTAAGTTTATTAACTATATAATATAAAAATACAAAGTGACATGGTAAATGTCAATCTAATTTACTAAGAGTTAAAACTAAAAGATAATGTTAATATAATGAACTAAACTTGTCTAAATTCTATTGGATGAGATTATTTCTACCCAACCCCACCTTATCTTCTAAATAACTCAATTTGGAGCTATTAAAAACCGAATATGACTTTATAATAAAATAATATTTTTAGTTATTCCAAAGGTGCCCCTCTCCTCCCTTATAAAAGGCCACCTTCTCCCTCTCTTCCTCACACCAATTTGAGCTTTCAAGATCGGCCAACCCCTGCCAAATTCTCTTCTCCACTTCCCTAGAAACATCCTATAGGTTCTGGTGTTCTTCAAAGACCAATTTTAGTGCCCTACGAGGAGGACTCAAAGAGGTGCTTCAAAGAAGAGGTAATGTCTGTTTCTGATTCTTTCATCTTTATTTCTTCTTCCACTTCTTCTTCATAGGATGTTTCATTATGAAGTAATAACATCAGTATCACTCATATACAGATATGTTATTATAAGTATGAAACGACCCTATTTCACCATCTATCCATCCTACGGAAAATGAAATCACCGCGCGTGCGTACGTACAGAATACCGTCTCCACGTCGTGGTGTAATCTATTTCCCACCACCACCTTACTTGGATGGATATAATGGTGTACATAATAACTATATATGATTATTGTAAAGTGATATTGATTCTAAAATAGTATAAATACACTCCAATACAATTCCACGATCATGAGAATGATATCATCGCTCGTGCGTACGTACGGACTACCGTCTCCACAACGCGATGAGATTCATTCTCCACGTTAACCATTCATGAATGACTATAAAGTATATATAATAAGTAATCTTTAAGTATATGACATAATAATGATACTGTATTTATGTGTATAAATATGTATGTCATCTACTTAATTCCATTCAACTCAATAAGGAAACGAAAACATCGTTCATGTGTACATACGGCCTACCGTCTCCATGAACGGTGTATTTCTTTCCATTTACTGATCTATTATATATATGTATATTCTGAATATATATTATATATAAATCATGTTTTATATTCCGGAATTAAGTAATCATGATCTATGTAATCATATGAATAATTACAAGTCAAAACACGGATGACAAATGAAACGATTTTTCCCAAAATGCTCTTTAACATGGAATTTACAAAAGAACGGGTAAAATGAAGTCATAAGTGAACCATATATGATATCATAACAATGATTATGATTCTGTAATAAGTCAATGACATTATTAAATCATTATACAGGAGGTTCGGACACTTACGAAGCAAATTGGACCTAAAGTAAGGGAAATATCACAATCTCATTTTTATCCGAGATTGTTTATACTTTGGTATTTACTGGGGTGTATTTTATCATCCACATCCATGTTTCCTCAATATGTAATATTTATATCCTTCTACAATAGTTTATATCCAATTTTACCCTTTGGTGAGTTTTTAGTAAAAGATATGAAAGGAATCTTTTGTCGTTTTTCGTACGAGGTACTTCTTGAGTTTTCCGAAAAAAGAACGAGAAGAATGTTTTTTTAACTTATACGGCATGAATGGATTTTGAAAACATTATTTCCAAGAATCTTCCTTTACAAGTTTTCATGTTCATTTTCAATCAGCTTATTTTAGTTTAAAATTGTATGACATGTTAAGAAAGGAAAAATGTTTTTGAAGTAGAAAGGATATTTTCTTCAAGAATGGAGTTCAAGTGTTTTATCAAAATTATTTTCCATCTAAGATAATATAGGGTTCAGTTTCTATCCCTATTATTACATTGATTTGATTATGTTGTGATGGAAATATTTTTATGAATTCCTTTATTTTATATGAATTTTTTTATGATGTCATGTTGTTTAAGAATCCAATTTTTTCTACATGGGTTATGCAATGATGTATGATTTATGATTTTGTGGCACACATAAGAATGGTATCATTATGAGAGGGGTGGGACCTATATCTCCCTCCAATGCATTGGGTAAAGATTTTATAAATCCTGAGATAGACATGGCTAGAAAGGAAGGTTAAACCGGTTCAGTGAAACAGGACTGAAACGAGGAGTAAACTCGGTTCAGAAATGGAATTTGTCCACTAATATAGTCTTGGCAATGAGTATTGACAAATAAGAAATGATTCTCTAAGATTATGTGTGTATGCCACAAAGTTTCATGTTTTATGTTATGATCACTGGGATTACATTTCACTAATATGATTTATCCCATGTTATGATATTTTGATCTCTTTTGCAGGTTAAGATTTCCAAAAATGTTTTTTTCTTATGAATATGATGTGATTGATATTTCTTTTGTTTACCCTTAATGAGCATTTGAGCTCACCCTTTTATGTTTTATTTTCACCAGGATATAAAGAAAGGTTTTAGGTAAGAAAAAAAAGGGATGATCTTTATGAGAGATGTTGAAGATCTTTCACCATGATTAGAAGATTACGTTTCGAGTTTCCAAAGACACTAAACTATTATGGTCCTTGTGTGTGTGTTTTTGTTATGTACTATGTATTCCGCAAAATTAATGTAATTTCCATGTACGTCAGGCTTCGGGTCTCTACAGTTGGTATCAGAGGAAAGGTTTAGTTAACCTTAGGAAACTAGGATGCAAAAACTTTAGTGATATCCCTAGAGATATTTCTAAGGTATGTCTAGGGATGTTCCTAAGGAAAAGTATAAGTATAAGTTATAGTACTAGAATTACGGTAACCCAAGATGTTAGATATTGAAGGTACTCCCCCTTTATTGTGTTTTTCTCCCTAGCATGATTTTTGCCTCTCACACTATTCTTTTTGGGTTTTAGACGATGGCTGGAACCCGAAGGAACCGTGTTGATCAATGCAATGGACAATTAAATGATTGTCCTCCTTAACAAACAAATGTTATGGGATATGGAGTGCAAAATCTTATTTCTATAGTTACACAAGCTATGAATCATTCTGGACTTCCAAATGAGCATAGAAGGGAACAATGTTCTATTGAGTCCTTCATGAGGCAACATCCACCTTCTTTCAGTGGGTCTTCTGATCCACTTTTTGCTGAACAATGGATCCATACCACTGAAAATATATTTTCAGTTCTTCAATGTTCTGAACATGATAAAGTTATCTTAGCAGTATATCATTTGGAAGGTGAAGCTGATCAATGGTGCAATCTTATCAAGAATACGAGGCAAAGAGACGAAATTGAGTCCATGGAATGGGACGTGTTCAAGAACTTATTTTTCAATAAGTACTTCCCTCGTATTCTTCGAAAAAAGATGGAGAAGGAGTTTCTTGAACTAAAGCAAAAGGATGATGAATCTGTTGGTATATATGAAGCGAATTTTACAAGGCTTGCAAGGTATGCATATGGCTTTATCATCCAACATGAAAGTAAAGTTGATTGATTATTCAGTGGCTTAAAACCAAATCATTGAAGGGAATTAGCTATAAGAGACATCAGTAGCTATGAAGAAATTGTGCGTTGTGCTATCAAGGTAGAAATGGAAGTTGGTGTTACTTATCCATCTCATAGTTTTGACAAGAAACGAAAGATGGAGTTCAAGGAGAAATCTCAGAATAATGGTGAAAAGAAGATGAATGTTTCCTTATGCTCAAAGTGTGGAAAGAAGCATGGTGGAGATTGTCTTAAAGGGACTAGAAAATGTTTTTTAAGTGTGGAAAAGAAGGTCATCGAGTAGCTGAGTGTCAACGTAATGGAAATAGGGTTTCTAATGATGAGAATAATGAAAAGACTACAAAGAACTCTCCACCGACACTTCAATTCTTCAAGTGCAAGGAAATGGGGCATTATGATAATAAATGCCCTAATCCACGGGTTAATGATAATCAACATGAGAAACCTTTTAAGGCAAAGGATAAAGGGAAGTCTCATCTGATCACTAATTCTGATGTGTAGTATAAAAATGATGTTTTGTAGTGATTAAGTGTTTATGTAATGGGATTTCAAAACAGTATCATGGAATCTCATGTATGGTATTGGGGAATTTTGGAATATCTATGTATTCATTTTCAATAATTATATGGTACTGGTAACCATGAAAAGGTGATTGAAATATTTTTGGAATGTAGATGATATATGCATAATGAAGGGATAAGAAGATAATGATATGTTTGATTGTATTCTTGAGCTCATGATTGTTATAAGGACTAAGTGATATCATGGTTTGAGTATATAGAATTTTGGGATTTTGGTATGTGGAAAGAGTTAACTTTTGACCGCACTCATGTTTTCACTAAGGTTTAATGGGTATTCATTTTTCAAGAGAATACATGATTAAGGCCTTCGAATGTTTGGAATGTGACCAACAAGACATATCTCATGATATATGGGGATCAACAATTATACTAACATACTAATTGTATGAACTCTTTGGTAATAGTTTTCACTATAATATGAGATTAGACAACATTATTTTGGATAGCCTAAAGATTGGAATGGATTATGTTGGACATAAGTTAGTATTGTTTAAGAATAGAAGTTTTTTCGATATTATTTATGGGATGTTATAGTAATTTAGTTTTAGAAAAAGGACAACCTGCAGGATGGGCAACAGCCCATCATGTCGGACAAGGCTGTGGGAATCGAACCCACAACCGAAGTGTGACTGGCCTTTATCGCCTACCACTGGCCTACAGGAAGTCCCTAGTTAGTAGAAACTAGTTTATTACGCGGTATGATATATGAATTATAAGTTCATTTTTGGAATCGTATACGATTAAACTCACCATAAATGGACTTATGTATATTTGATTAACTTTTTATAACCTTTTGTTTGAAACAGATGGAATGACCCATCATTCTATCACATGATCTGTTAACACTTAACGAACAACAAATTCAACTTCATTTCTTTAAGAGATGAAGTGGAAACTGTTCAAAGCACGAACAATAGTGATATTGTACCAAAATAAAGTAAGTATTTATTCTAATTCAAATTCTTCAACTTTAGGGAAATGATCTTGAAAACCAAAACTGTTGTCCTAGTTTCCTTATATCCGATGAATCAGATGGTACCTTAGATCATCACAAATCTATGGCTTTGTGATTGTAGGCTTTTTCATAGCCATGTTCTCTACCACTCTCCATCATAACTTGATGGTTAGAGTTTTCTTCCATATCCATATTTTCACCTATGTTCTCCTACATGGAAACCCAGTGATTAGTTTATTTGGGTAACCATTACGTTTCATACTTTTGTTTTTAAAGATTGGTTTTGGTATTCCTTTTTAGGATGTGGGATTATATTAAATAATCTTTCGAGTAGTAAACCATTTATAACCCCGACTAATTTCGAGGGCGAAATTCATTTTAAGGGGGGTAGGATGTAACACCCCAAGATTTTATGAAAAATATTCTTTTTAATTTTATTAATGTCTTGTGTTGTACGCTACACCAAAAGGAGCTTCCAAAACACGTATCCTTCACTTGCCTTGCATTACACGCAATCACGACCTTCCTCGATAGCGTGTGTAGTATGCAATACCGAGTTTCACTAAACAACGATATGCTATTAAAATATTATTAAAACTAGCTGTTATGAATAGTAATAACCACTTTTTGAAATTTTTTAAATTTTATTTTTCAAAATGGACTTAATTTTTGGATTAGGAATATCGAAATTAGCTTAGGGTGAAATTTTGGTACTTTTTGGATAACTTTTATTTTTTGATGAATAGTGAAAATTACTAAATTTTAATTAATAACCTTTTTAATAGAAATAATTAATAGTGAAAAATTATTAATTTTAGGGGTTTTAACTATATTTAGAATATATTTTTACAATTTAATACACTGTTGTTCATTGGATTTAATTTCACATTTAAAACAGACATAAACAAGTGTCAATCTTTTGATAGTTATTATCTCTTAAGAAAACGCTATTTGTTTTGACAATGAGAATGAATTTTTAAATTAATTAATGCAACTGATATGTTTTGAATTTGGTAAAATAGAAATCATTTTTCAGTTCATAATATCAAATATAACTTAGGCCTAATTTTTGGTATTTTTCTGGAAACTTTCATTTTTTTGATGAATAGTGAAACCACTAAGTGGTAGTTAAAAAATGTATTTTTCATAAAACAAAATTTTACCGCTTCTGTGAGTGGAATTTAAAAAATCTTAGAGACACGGTTGATGTCAGTAAGTAAAATTTGGTTCAATGAGATGAAAATAATTTTTGCTGTATAGTAACTTTGTACTTTTTTTTACCACGGTTAAAATTAAATAGGGAAATTAAGGGTAAAAAATAATAATAATATTACCCTAACACATGTCCTAATTTTCTTGGATAAATGTAATTCTACCAAAAACAACCTTAGGAATAAAATATGACCATTTAGGCCCACTTGGATTAGATTAGGACATTTATTATTATTTAATTTAAAGAGGAGTTAAAAGAGTTAAAATAAAATTTTATTTACTAAAATATTTTAAATATAGGGTTATAGATAATATAAATTCTATTGTAAATATTATTTAGAAAGCTAATACGATTTCCTACATAATGATATTTTATTTATAATTTTTAGACATTATATAATATAATTTATGTATGACACAATGACGATGTAGTAATTACCATAATAGTGAAACATTAAAATAATTGATATTATAAATACCCAAATAAATATATTTTGAGACTTTTTATAAATTACACTAATTTTGTAGGTTAATATGACATTTTAGGATTGATTTAATTAACTTTGGTTGAATTAATCATTCTGTTATGAGTTTTACAAAAATCAATTACAAAATAGTGTCAAAATTGACATAAAATAGTTTTTACAACAAATATTATATTATTGATTGTTATTTTATTCCTAAAAATCTAAGTATCTGCCAAGATACTTATATCATGATAGGTGTATCATTAATGGACCACTTGGGGGTCTCTTGGATGTATATGGTATGTTTAGTAACTATATTATATAAAAATACAAAGTTACATGGTAAATGTCAATCTAATTAACTAAGAGTTAAAACTAAATGATAAGGTTAATATAATGACCTAAACTTGTATAAATTCTATTTGATGATAGGTTTTCGACCCAACCCAACCTTAGATTCGAAATAACTCAATTTTGAGCTGTTAAAAACCGAATATGACTTCATAATAAAATAATATTTTTAGTTATTCCAAAGGTGCCCCTCTCCTCCCTTATAAAAGGCCACCTCTTCCCTCTCTTCCTAACACCACTTTGAGCTTTCATGCTCGGACCAAACCTTCCAAATTCTCTTCTACACTTCCCTAGAAACATCCTAGAGGTCCTGGTCTTCTTCAAAGACCAATTTTAGTGCCCTAAGAGGAGGACTCAAAGAGGCGCTTCAAAGAAGAGGTAATGTCCGTTACCGATTCTTTCAACTTTATTTCTTCTTACACTTCTTCTTGATAGGTTGTTTCATTATGAAGTAATAAAATCAGTATCACTCATATACTGATATATTATTATAAGTATGAAACAACCCTATTTCACCATCTATCCATCCTACAGAAAACGAAATCACCGTGCGTGCGTACGTACGGAATACCGTCCCCACGCCGTGGTGTAATCTATTTTCCACCACCACCTTACTGGGATTGATATAATGGTGTACATAATAACTATATATGATTATTGTAAAGTGATATTGAATATAAAATAGTATAAATACACTCAAATACAATTCCATGATCATGAGAACGATATCATTTCTCGTGCGTACGTACGGACAACCGTCTCCACGACGCGATGAGATTCATTCTCCACGTTAACCATTCATGAATGATTATAAAGTATATATAATAAGTAATCATGAAATATATGAAATAATAATGATACTTGATTTATGTGTATATATATGTATTTCATCTACTTAATTCCATTCAACTCAATAAGGAAACGAAAACAGCCTTCATGTGTACGTACGACCTACCGTCTCCATGAACGGTGTATTTCTTTCCATTTACTGATCTATTATATATATGTATATTATGAATATATATTATATATAAATCATGTTTTATATTCTGGAATTATGTAATCATGATCTAAGTAATCATATAAATAATTACAAGTCAAAACACGGACGACAAATGAAACGATTTTACCCAAAACGCTCTTTAACATGGAATTTACAAAAGAACGGGTAAAATAAAGTCATAAGTGAACCATATATGATATCATAAAAATGAGTATGATTTTGGAATAAGTCAATGACATTATTTAAATCATTATATAGGAGGTTCGGACACGTATGAAGAAAATCATACCTAAGGTAAGGGAAATATCACAATCTCATTTTTAGCCGAGATTGTTAATACTTTGGTATTTACTGGGGTGTATTTTATCATCCACATCCATGTTTCCTAAATATGTAATATTTATATCCTTCTACAATAGTTTATATCCAATTTTACCATTTGGTGAGTTTTTAGTAAATGATATGAAAGGAATCGTTTGTCTTTTTTTGTACGAGGTACTTTTTGACTTTTCCGAAAAAAGTATGAGATGAATGTTTTTTAACTTATACGACATGAATGGATTTTGAAAACATTATTTACAAGAATATTACTTTAAAAGTTTTCATGTTCATTTTTAATCAACTTATTTTAGTTTAAAATTGTATGACATTTTAAGAAATGAAAAAAACGTTTGAAGTAGAAAGGATATTTTCCTCAAGAATGGAGTTCAAGTGTTTTATCAAAATTATTTTCCATATAAGATAATATAGGGTTCTGTTTCTATCCCTATTATTACATTGATTTGATTATGTTGTGATGGAAATATTTTTATTAATTCCTTTATTTTATATGAATTGTTTTTTGATGTCATGTAGTTTAAGAATCCCATTTTTACTACATGGGTTATGCAATGATGTATGATTTATGATTTTGTGGCACACATAAGAACGGTATCATTATGAGATTGGTGGGACCAATATCTCCCTCCAATGAATTGGGTAAAGATTTTATATCTCATGAGATAGACATGGATGGAATGGTAGGTTATACCGGTTCAGTGAAACAGGACTGAAACGAGGAGTAAACTCGGTTCAGAAATGGACTTTGTCCACTAAGATAGTCTTGGAAATGAGTCCTGACTAATAAGAAATGATTCTATATGATTATGTGTGTATGCCACAAAGTTTCATGTTTTAATTTATGATCATTGGGATTACATTTCACTACTATGATTTATCCCATGTTATGATATTTTGATCTCTTTTACAGTTTATGATTTCCAAAATGTTATGTTCTTATGAATATGATGTGATTGATATTTCTTTTGTTTACCCTTACTGAGAATTTGAGGTCACCCTTTTATGTTTTCTATTCCCCAGGATATGAAGAATGGTTTTAGGTAAGAAAAAAATGGAAGATCTTTATGGGAGATTTTGAAGATCTTTCACCCTGATTAGAAGATTACATTACGAGTTTCTAATGACACTAAACTATTACGGTCCTTGTGTTTGTGTTTTTGTTATGTACTAAGTATTCCGAAAAAGTAATGTAATGTCCATGTACGTTAGGCTTTGGGTCTCTATAATTTATTTGGACGAACAACACTATTTTGGGAAGAATATAATCACTATGATTTTTTAATGTGTTACTTTATAATATTATATGGGTTATTATTGGGGCCAGGTGCCAAGAAGACATGAGATTCCAAGGCCCAGTGATCCCATCATATATATTTAATTCTTTTTTAAAATATTAATATCCAATGCATGTATTTTTCTTGAAAATGCAGAATAACTCTTAAAATAATACTTGGATCAGAAATATGAGGCTTTCAATGAGTTTAAAACATATGATTTACCATAGGCATGACATAATCATTTTCGGCATTGGGAATTTTGTTAAAGTTCTATCACTGGTGCAAATAATAATATAAATTGATTTAATTAATTCATTTACTTTATTATGTTAATGGAAAGTCCAAATTTACTATATAAATATATGGTTATGATGAGATCTTTGGGTAATATTCTTAACCCTAGAGATCTAGAGGCCCGTTTGAGGAGAGAATTATTGGTGAATGAAAATAGATCAAATTAGATCGAGATCAAGGATCATTGAAATATCTAAGTTCATGGATCACACTAAGGATAGAAACAAATACCATTCTTCATCAGTGACTAATAAAAACTCCAATTTGGATGTTTTTTGTGGTATTTCATCCCATTTATTTATTCCATTTGAAAATGGATCAATTCCATGAAAAAGAATTTATTTGTACATTGATAGTTGATTTATTTATGGGATTTTTTTTCATTAACTATTACCTATTCATTCACCTTATTCATTGAAAATTGAAAGAGAACAAAACAAAAAATATTCTAGGTTCATTACATGAGTCTGTGGTTTATATGTTTCACCCCCATTTTTTCATATGTTCATCTTGGCTAATTTCTATTTCCTGCGGTTTAACGAATATTGAGTATGTGATCGTTGCATGACCCTTCTTTATTTTATGGATCAATAATGTAGGTGTGGTTCATTATAGAGTGTTTGATAAATGTGAGAGTAAGATGGAGGAAAATCAAAGGTAGATAAAAATATATTGATGTTTTTTGTTCGTCCCTATTTGATACACATCAGACAATGTAGCTTAACAAGGTGTTTTATGAGAAGATCAAAGCACGGATCCCATCGATCGATGATAGAATGGGTAAGATGACCTCATATCCAAAATTCATGGTTAGAATCATGATGGTTTCATCCTGATAGGTTAAATGGAGAATAAAATATGGGTTAGTGAAAATCCCAAGTTACACAGTGTGTAATCTAGAGATACATGACATGTGAGACCCTCAGTATGATAATAATGTTTCGATAGATAGAAAAATATCACTTGTCCTGTGACCTATATCAAATTTCGTGTGAACAATTATAGTTTCCCAAAATGTACCTCAGAGGAAACATAAGCACAAGTAGGCCTAGGTACATAAACATGACCAATGTACATTGGTAGAGCTATATAATTGGACATGGAAACGTGTACAATGAAACTACTAGGTGTACATGAGTTAGTACATGAGAAGGACCTAAAGTACATATGAGTTAATAGAATGTATGGTAAGGGTTCCAATAGACCTATACTCACTGTTTATACATACTTACATGCCCTTTATTTTGATTTTTACATGATGTGTGAGGTAGTTACACATGGGAGTACCAGGGGTTATCTAGGCATGCCCTGTACTCACTAGAACACACCATGTATCCCCCTTTGAGGGTCTTTTGAGCCATCAATTTCATTATTTTAGAAAATTATTGGTTGATTTCGTTCCCTTGGTCCACCCCATCTAGGGTAAAATATGAAATTATATCCTTATATCTGGATTGTGACACCATCTGAAGAATGAGTCTCAAATATAGTTTGTGGTGTCCCTCTGTGTTTTCAATGTGTGATCCTCTATCATTCCTTCTTATAACCTAGGAAGGATTTGTGGAATCAATATGAACTCCTTGAGTAAGTTATTGATCTCCCATATAGAAATTCTTTTCAGTATGGTTCATGGTATTGGTACAATCCTCTACAAAGTGGGTTGATCTAGATTGGGATTTCGGTGTCCCCTAGTGGTTATGGGTGTGATCCCCTATATGAGTATAAATATATTCAACGAACAATGTGTTTTATTAGGTGGGACCTATTGATCATGACCTCTTGGATGTGTGCCTCAAATTATATCATGACCTGTCACATTTTTAGGTCTCAAGACACATGTAGGAGACCCAAATTCTTTGGTTTAAATAAGGTCCTTAAGGGAATATTCAACTCTCCAACAAAACAATCAAATTATTCATTTTTATTTCATTTATCATGTATCACTAAACATTCATAAATATAATTTAAAAAACTAATATCATATTATTAATATCCTTATAAATCTATAAAAATTATACTAATAAAATATAACTTTATATTTTTACTCATTCCTTCATTGTAGTAAGTTCTAATTTGGGCATGTTTAACCACCTATATGAATGATGCTATATAATTTTCATCATTTTAATCATGGAATATTATAAAAACATAAATACTATTGATATATGGTATTAATTAATGAATTATATTATGTTTATGATTTTTGAATGGTAAAATTAAAATTATGTTCATTTTTAAAATAATAGTTCGTAATTGTAAAAATAATTGAAAATGAGGGACTTTTTTCATTTATTTTTAAACTATACCAATAATATTTATAAAATAAATATTATATTTTATAAATTATTTAAATAATATTAGATTCTAGATATTTTATTCTTAATAACATAGAAGGAAAATTGATGTAATCTTATCAAAAGAATAATGGAACAATCAAAACTATTCACATCTGAAAATGAAAAAACATAATGACTAGATAATATGAAATAAGTGAATATAATATATTAATATAAAAGTTAAATAAATTAAAATATGGTTTTAAATGTGAGGACAATGTTGTTAATGTTTATTATATAAGATATTTTTATGCACTTAGTAATGTTTGCGGTAAAGCTAAGGGGAATTTTATTTCACTATAGTTTCAGATGGATCTTTCTCATCCATCTATATAATGATTATATTATATCCTGGATTTATTAAATATCTAATATTATATTTATATTGTATTAAAATATTTATTTTCAATTATCATACATACATATGAAGGTTGGAAGGGAATCATTTTCTATCGCCTTTTTCATATTTCTTACTCAATCTACTTCTCCCACCTCATTCTTATATATACCTTATATAGATTCCTTCCGAAGTATTCTAATTTAGTGCTATAATATTTATATATTTATATTTATTTTCTAAACCATTTATTCCTAATTTATTAGTTTATAAAAAATATATCAAAATAAAATTTTTATTTCTACTTTATTTTTATACAATTTATTTTCTTCCTGAAAAGAATTTTTTATTTATATGATTATCCATATTTGTTAAAAAAATATAATTTTTCATATTATTAACTAGAAATATTCTTTCTAGGTATCTAAAAATTTCTTTATATGGATATTTTCTTTATTCCTCATGAAATTGTTTTTATAACACATTTTATTTTCAATAGGAAATTATATTATGTCTTTTAATAGATTTATTATTGTTTTCTTTTTAATATGGAAAATATTTTTAAGGATATAACTAAGTGATATGTGGTCCAAAAATAATATATGCCTATAATGCATTAAAAAATCCTTTATAACTCATGGGAAAATTATAGAATGGAACACAAGAAGTGGACACTATTAATTTTGTTATGAGACATAAGAGTTTGGTGTAGTCCATGATGTTGTTACACTCTTGGTGGTTATACTTGATATATGTTAAGTATATCATAGTACTATGTATTTAAAACATTATTACACTATTTAATATCATTATGTTATGATTCATGTTATTTTTTTCGAGGATTATATTCAAGTGGGTATGATCTCCTTATACTATAGAAAGGTACCATGATTATGTTTCTAAATGTATAGGTCTGATTTATTTTAAATCCTTTATCCCCATCCCTATGATCAAATTTGTTTCTATGATTGATATCTCATATTTTTTTATCCTTATAAATCATTTGAGATCATTCATTTAATATATTTTCTTTTTTACTTTGTAATAGAGGAGACTATTATATATGACATATCATTAAGGGAATCATGTGCAGAAAGTATTATAAAATAAATGGGTTCTATATGATATAATATGATGTATATTTATTTGATCACTAATGATAATAAAACTCTGGGATCAGGGAGTGTGTTTTATGTAAGTGATGAGATGTATAATTATATAAAATGACATAAAATACACATATTATTATAATGATATTGACCTTTTTATATTGATATATTGTGTCTTTTTTGTGTTAGATGATTCAAAAGAAGTTTGTAAGAATGGAGGTATTTCAATAAATGAGGATAGTTGTGCCCCCGTATTTCTATATGTGTAGTTCCATGAGAAGAAGGTTGGGAGGTTGGGTTATAGTGAAATGTTGTATCACAGATTAGTGATGAATCCATGAGGTTTATGTTTCACACTATTTTAATGAGGATGTATGGTTAATGTGTGAGGTATGATATCCATGGAATAAAACATCCCAAACCATTATTATATAATATTTAAGAGGTTATATAAAGAATTTCGAGTATTTTTTTCATCCTTACATAATGTTATCTCATTATGTGAGAATATTTGGTAATTGTGTGAAGGGTCTTCGGGATTATATTTAAATTTCCATGAGTGGTCACTTTGGCATGGTTGCATCTATAGCGGTGTGAATCCCTAAGAGAATGATTTTCTAATTTTTACTTATTCCCTTGTGATCCTATTTCATAGTAGCTTTGTTTAGCATTGTGGCATGTTTTTGGTTGATCCCATATTATAACATAGACATTTTTGTTAGTCCATGTCCTTTAATGGATTCATGGATTTAAAGTGTATTTTATTGTGAGATTTAAGTATGATATATAGGCGACACTATCATAACATCCATATGTGTTCTTAACAAAGCCCCATTAGGGAAATACAAAGACCTTTCATACCATGATTCCTTAAATTTCATGTTTTAGTATAAATTTAGAATCCAAATTAAATTATTCTTTAATACATTATCTTTACTTGGACCCCAAAAAAACCATAGGTGCATCTTTGAATACCATTTATAGCACTTTGTCTATCTTTGGACCTCAATTTGAATATATATACTTATTTATGATCTAAGGTTAGTTTTTATTCCATTATTTTGGGTTATCTTCATGTCTTTATTATTAGGGAGGTTGTAAAAGTAGTTTTTGGTACAAGATTCATGGGGTCTTTTGTTCAACATGGAATAATATAGCGATTGAATCATATAGAGAAAGATTGGTGAAAACAATAATCAACCAATACTAAGAAATGTAAACTCGTATTAAAATAAACACCTAAAATAGAGTGAGTCTAATAAAAACAATGATTCACTTAGTTTGATTCATGAATTGAATGATTTCACAATCTTGTATCACCAATTTAATATCTAGATTAACAACATAAGAATACATAAGGGAAAGAGAATAAAAAATAATACACCACATAATAGAGAGAAAAAAACATAGAGTGTTTCATTTATTCAACATTGAATGCCATAAAAGATCCATGTAATTGGAAATTTATAGAGATACAATGTAAAGTTTTCAAAAGAGACTTTCCCTTAACATTTGGTCAAAGTTAAAAGGTAAATGTTCCATTAAAAGGTGAGTGTTGATATTGACTATTTCCCATTAACTGTTGAATGTTTTCCATGGACTACTGATTGTTGGTCGATGATGGTTGACTATTGACTGATGACTATCAGCTATCAACATTTGATTTTTTTAATTATAATGGGAATTTTTCTTCAATTGTATCATTTATTTTGAATGCATATTTGATTGGGACTTTAATGTTGACTTCATTGATTCCTATCACAAATTTGATGATTCGTCACATGGTCCAAGCTTTCAAATTCATGCATCAAGTTTCCATGGATGTGATACAACATATTTTGTATTAGATAATTGATATTATGACCAAAGTTTATCCATCCATGCATGTTGGTATCTCCTGGGACATTAATCTATTGTGTTTCCCTATTGTTGTTGCATGTATGTATCTTTATTCTCTCTAATTATATTGGTAATTAAACCACTAACTCTACAAATTCCATCAATTAAATGTCTTCCACAAGTTTCATATCATCCTCCCCCACTTTTAAATGAGTTTTAGTTTACTCTTAATATTCTACATCAAAATACAAGGAATTATAAGAAACATTGAATTTATAAATAATATAATATTTACCATGGAAACCTATCTTGTAATAAATATTATCAAAAACTATGTATGGTTCATATCCATGTATCTTGAGCTTTCATTTTTGTTTCTTTGGAAACCTCCATTTCATAGTTTGAAAACCAACTAATTCATGGGGATCTAAAAGAAATTTCTTATGACCACCATTGAAATGAGTTGTGTATTCCATGGAAATTAGACTCTTTTCCTTCTCATGGCATTGTTTAATAAATTCTATATGTCATTTTACCTCTATATTTTATATTCCTAAAAAATAAAATAAACTTGATGAATAGTTATAAATAATTTAAATCGATTTTTTTTAAATGGATAGTATTGAGTAGCAGATTGATCTATATTAGTTAGATACATGAGATAAAATGAAAAGAGTGGGGTGGGGTGGGGGAGCGGGTGGGGTGGGGGTGAATTACCCTTTAAAAAATAAAGTACAAAAATCCAATTAATAAAAACTTATTTATAAGTGAATAAAATAATAAAAGTATTTAAACCAAAATAATATAATTAAATATAATAATAAATGCAATGGAATGAAATAAATATCTATTTGATAAATCGATTAAACATGTTTGATGATTAAAAGAAATTATGAATGAATGATTGAAAGTGATAAATATATAAAATTCAAAAAATTAAATGAGATAAGAAATTTGGTTAGGATGTTTGAAAATAGTACCCAAAGGCACCCTTATCTCTACCACCTCAATCACTTAAGGATTTAATGTATTAGTCCCTAATCTTATATTGGTATCCATGATACAAAAACTGTCCCTTTATTTTTAGTTTATATCAAGAAACTAGATACAATAGAAACTAGATCTTTGATGGTGAATCTAGAAACCTCATGAAGAATTATACCATGTACTTTAAAAGGCAAAATACAAGTAAATATGTATCCCTTACTTTAATGGTAGTAAGAACAAAATAATAGAAGAAGGAGGAGGAATAAGATCTTTATATCTTAATCTCAATTACCATAAAGAAAAATAATAAGACTATGGGAGAATGAGAAATATTGAATAGATTGATTGTATATTACAATTTATTTTACACTCTATAATAAGAAAGAATATTTAACAAGAAATATAAAATTAAGAGAAATTGAGAAATGTATCACATTTTCAGATGAGAAAATGTCATTGTAGTGTATATTTCAATGGCCTACCCAAGCCTCTATTTATATCCTTTAATTACTTTATTAATGTTATATAATTTTCTATGTTTCATATAGTTATTTAAGATCAGACACCATATATGTCAACTATCTCAATTTTTACACTCATTCCTAGACCCTTTAAAATATGAACAACTCAACATAGCCAAGTGGTTTGTTAAGAAATTTAACTTCCTGATAATAAAAATAATAATCCATAATTATAAAAGAGATAGATAGAGAAATTATCATTTGAAATTAAAACTATTTAAATCAATTTTAATTAATTTAAAAAAACTCAATAGAACACATGCATTATAATAGGTCAATGATATCAAAGAATCTCCCATAATTTCAAAGTATAATATTCCAAATTTGAAATTTGAAATTTCTTTCCATTTAAAACATACGATAATATTGAGCATAAAAGATACTACATTGAAAAATAATTTTTTTGAATGATTTCATAGAGAATAGAAAATAATTTACAAATAATAAAATAAAAAACTATACCAAAACAATTAAATTCAAAATATTTTTAACAATAATTGAATGTTCATGCATAAATGAAGAAAAAAATAATCATTAGAAAAATGTTTTTAAATTTTTTTAAAAACACTTCACATGTGATCTCTATATTTAATATTAATTTGTAGAAATATTAAAATAATTTAAACATTTTTTATTTACATGTACAAAATCATAATATTAAAAAATCATAAAATAGAGAAAAATAGATTTTCTAGGTTTTAAAATCTATGTATAGGTAGGTTCCAAACATGTGTAAAGTTATAATAAGACATGTGTAAGGGTAACAATCATTTCATTCAGTTATGTAGATTTAAATATAATTTTCCATACCTTGCGTAAAGTTATGATTTAATTCGTAAGTATGAAAAGAGAGTACATACGATGCATAAAGGTAGATTCTTACATGTGTAAGTGTAAACAATAATTTATAAATCTCATATAAGGGTACATGTATCCACCCATGAAGGTAAACATATCTTATAATGGTTATGTAAGGGTATGTGGGGGGGCATGTAAAGGTAAAATAGAATTATATTACTTGTATGAGGGTAAAAATAAAATCACATTAGGGTAATTCGAAATAATTAAGGCTTGCATAAAGGAAGATACAAGATTCTAAGACATGCGTAAAGGTAAAGAGAAATTAAAAAAGGACATGTAAGAGTAAATAAAGACTTTAAGAAATTAATTTTTCATAATAAATAATTAAAAATAATTATATAGAATATTAAAAATAAATAAATAATAACTAAAAAATATTAAATTTAAAAAAATTATTATTACAAATTAAAATAATAATAGTTATAATTATTCAAATAATAAACTAAAATAATGAAATATAATATATTATAATTATCAAAACATAACATAATTGAAGTGGAAAGGAGATACTACAACAATCTCCCCATTTTGATAATTACAAAACAAAAAATAAATTTTAAATGTAACCCCTTTTTGAATTGTTTAAAAATAATAAAAAATTAAAACTAGTATTTTCTTCCCCATTTTGAAACAAATAAGGTAGGAAAAAAGATATATCATAAATATATATCTCCTCCTAAAACAATTCCACTATAAAAAAATTCTAAAAGGATCCATAGATAAAAATTATATGAAATTTAAATAATTTTTAAAAGATATGAAAATAATTTAAATATATATATTTATATAATAATAATAATTTTATATTTTTTTGAAAAATATAAATAAATATAATTTTTTAATTTGAAAAATAAAATAAAAAAAATATAGAAAATAAATATTTTGAAAAATTATTTTTATTATTAGGGATTATTAAATATTTTATGAATTTACCATATAAAATTCCTAGGGTGTTCCTAACTTGGTGTACAGTGAAGGCATACTCACCATGCCTAGGATGACGAAAGGGTTAACCAACCCAATCAAATCTTTTTGAGATAAATCACTAGGATCATCTATACCAAAGGTACATCCACTTTTATATATCTAGAAAATAATTTCATTCTTTGGAGTATCATACTCACTTTTCATTCAAAAAATTATGAAATGTTTAAAAATCATTTTTGAATTAATTTAATTTTTAAATCCATGTTGGATAACAATTTTGAAAAAATATCAAGATAGGTCTTAAAATAAAAACAATGTAGAACATTATTCCCATGAAGAAACAAATTTGAGCCCCAGTCTCCATGCTCTCAAGATTCATGCACATAGTTTTCCAAACCATGTGTGAGACCTCTATAAAAAATTATAGGCATAGAAAAATAGTCTTGTACCCCCTCATATATAGTTTTTTAAACTATGTAAAACAAACCTAGAGGTGTTTGTTGTTCCACAATAGAGGCCTCATGGATTGTCCAAACCATGTGCCTCAGTTTTCACACATAGAAAAAACAGTTTCTAGACCACGACATGCCTTAAAACCTATCCAAAAATTTATCCATTTACCAAGACTCTAAAAACATCCAAAATAAATGTCATCGGTCAAATAAATTCTTGGAATTAAGTTATGATAACAGAGAAAAAGAGTTGGTCATTCCACCAACTCTGAAAATTCAAAATGGGTGAAAAGTTTGACCAGCTCCAAAAAACAACGATGTAACATATGTTTCTCTGGTGTTTATACATCCTTTAAAAATTTCATGCATTTCATGTGACTTCATCAAGACATGTTGGATAGGTCATGCATCGTTCACCATACAAGTCATCTAGGTCAGAAGATGTTCTCCAAACATGCCTTCCAGGTCATCTGACGTCCTCCAGAAAAATCATTCAGGTCATGGGATAACCTCCCGACATGTTATCCTAAAAATGTAATGACCATCAAATATTCCATAAATGTCATGAGACTTACTATATAAATATCATTTTCATTCAATTCTCTCCAAACACACTACCTTGGTCATGTAACTTCCTATAGACATGTTATATATATTCTGTGATCTCCGATAGAAAAGTAAAATGGATCATAGGACAGTCTTTATACATGTCATCTATGTAATTAATACATGTCTAGATATTCTCATAAATGCCATACAGACAACCCATAAGTTTCAAGAAAACAAACATGAAATGTCCGGAAGACGTCCCAAAATACGATAACCTTGCCCAGTGGACATATTCAGGCATACCCCCAACCTGACTATGAGAACTCTAATTCCTACCCAAATAGGATATGTAAGATTATATCCTAAGGACTAATTTCTAATGGTTATCTACTTTTTTTAAATTCCCTCTATGTAGCCAACACTAAAAAACATGGGACCCAAACTATCCTATGGGTTCATCCCTTACCTCATCCATAAGCAGATTAAGGAGAAAAATGAACTATAGTAACTCTTATTCCTATCCAAAAGGATAGATATATAAATTCTTAAGGCCCATGCTATAATAAAAAACAACTTCAATGTAATTCCCTCTATGTATCTAAAATTCAAGACCATGGGACCCAAACAATCATATGGGTTTATCTCCATGCCTCATTCATTAGTTGATTAAGAATCCAACTAAACTATGAGAACTCTGATTGTTTTTTTAAATAGGGTATGTATGACACCTTTCTATGGCCTAAGCTCCATATTAAACACCCCATTAGGTCCTACCAAATGCATTATTCTGGAAAACATATGTAATGAGATTTATCCTTTACTATCCCTTACTTTTCACACCGAATATGGCTCAATTGGACATAGGGATTTTAGTGATTGTATCATTTGCATTATAAAAATTCACCAGCAAGGGAAACCTTAGTGTATAATCCTTGATGAGTTCAATGATATGAATACCCCCATACAAGGGAATCCACATTAGGTTATGTCATGAGGGCATGATCATACTTAAAATAATCTGATTGCTACTATAAATAGGATACATAGGACCACTTCCTATGTCTCGAGCTCCATACCTGGTTTCTCAGTGCCCTCATATATCCATTTTTCATGATGTTAAAATTCATGACTGAAAAGAGATATCTAGGGTTTGATTTCTATTATAAATAGGATACCCTAGACACCTCATAATGTTTCAATCACATATTAAATCTCTCAGTAACCTCTAGGGATCATAGAAAACTCTATATTTCTTGGTTATATGGATTCATAATATAAGCATCTTTCCATAGATAATTAATAATAGTAAATGGATGAAGAGCCTTGGATATATATAGAAGGTCTCATTAATGGATCCCCCATTACCCATAGAAAGATTCAAAACATGATAATTTTTTAGGTTAACAAGACCCATGTTAGGATTTAGAAGTTATTCTTGAACATATCTTAAATCTGTAAGAGAGTATCAAAATAGGAAAAAGTTCCGCCCAAATGGGTTTGATGATCATGAAATCCCATCCTATAAACTAGTGTGAGTTTCTAAGAATCATTTGTTCTAAAAACCCAATGCTTCACATACCGTTGGAAAGATGGTCCATACTTAGTCATGGATGTTGTAAATAGTGGGAGATTCTATTAAGGATGAAATCCATAAACTAGACGTGAATGATTGTACACACATTAAACCCCCCATAATATGAAGTTAATTGAGAATATACTTTTTTGTTGTTTCTGGAAAAATGGTGGACCAGATTTTGAATCATTTATATATGAAAACTTATTTATAGGTTAAAAAGGATTAATTTCCCCATTATAGTAAGATCATTTTTTTCCAACCAAAAATCATTTTATTGGAAAAAAACTAATAAAACCTGTGTGAATAACTATAATAATAAAAATGATTGGTTGAAAATACATCATGCCATAGTGTTTATCAACTCCTATAAAAATATGGCACACCCACATGAAATCCAATGCAAACTGGGATCCAGCAAGACAATCCCATTCTCTCATGTGACATGTCTATGCAAGAAAAATATCTAATCAAGAATAACAATGAAAATTTTTTTCTAATGAAAATATGGTTGAGGATTTTTTGAACATGTGATGATTAAATGATTGATGGTTGTGTTGATATTTGAATTTGTGAATAAATACTTCTTTCACAATCATACCTGACCAGAGAACAAGTATTCATATAGAGACAATTATGGAACATCAACTAAAAATAAAACCCCTACTGATTATAAAATAACCTAACACACCATGCACCATTAGCTTCAGGTAGAAAATGAAGTGGTTTGGGGATACCATTGACACAGTATGACACTAACCCCCAAGGGTGAACATAGAGTTTTTGGGATATAAACATCGATGAGTCCACCTTGTTAAAATTTATATTTAGTGCAACCAGTAGTGCTTGTTTCCAACCAAAATCTATTTAGAATCATATACCTGATGCACAAAATTGAGAACCTTATATATATAAGGAAGTTGGATGTAGGATTCAACTACATCTCTGTTCCTGTTCATGAACCACATAGGGTGGTTCTTGTCAACTTCCATCACTAGTTCCATCCCATATGATCCACTTAGTTGACTACTAAGAGAACTAACCAACACATTTCAACCATGGATTCTCATACATATATACCAAGGAAGTCACCCTGGGAATGGAAATCTGTGGATAAATGGGACTGGTCTCATATCTTGACTTCCACAGACAAACATGTTGTTATATTATAATGGTAGCATACGAGAAGGATCATATCCATAATCACTAAGATCAAGATTATAGGTATATGTCAAAAGAATGAATGGGTGAGTAATATATTTTTCCCCCATGAATAAAACCCATCGACATATTTCAATGTCACAACAAGGTTAGAAGTGGTATTATATTCCCGTATCAATAAAATATCTCTTCCAACAAATATTGGTGATAGAAAATGTGCATGCCTACATTCCTTAGAACACTATTTAAATATTTCATTAAAATATTGTAAAATCTAAAGAGCTTTTAATACATAATCTCAAACAAATAAAGATATTGGGATATGAAAATAGTCTTTTTTTGAATGCCATAGCAGCAAAACACTCTGATCTTTGTGAATAATTGGCTGTTTTGGAGAAAGAAGACATTATAACCCCCATCCAGGAGGATTATGGGCATATTCTAGTAAAGGATGATACACCATACTAGAATAATATTCTCATTCCAACCGGTTCTCACCAAGTTAAAGAAGAACATTCCTTAGGAATGTTTCACATTCCTGTCAAAAAATATTGTAAAACACTCTTATGTGACTAGACCGAGCTCATATTCTAGTTCTAATCGAGGCTTAACAAGTTATAGTGGCACATGACTCTAAATAAATATCATATTACTATCAAAAATGTCCTATGGAATACTCCAAAGGCATAAGAATAGGCTCATATTTTAGTTCTAATTGGGGATCACCAAGTTAGAGCAGCACATGACTCGAGACAGGCTCATATTCTTGTTAGTGAATCTACTTGGCATATTCCAATAGATCATCAGTGAGTAGCCCATTTTTTCAACAATTATTGATTTCACAATATAGATCCTTCTAGCTATAAAAATGGATTTACCCTTCCAGGAGGATAATTAATTGATGACTTGGCCAACAATGCTATAAAAGTAAATTTATTTAGGCCTTCCCAAAAAAATGGGTACACCAAGATACATGAAAGGGAAGGATACATCCTTGATGCCTAAATTTTTGATGATATTACTTTTTATATTAAAAGAAAAAAATTAACAATGAAAACAATGGAGTTGTTCCAACTTATAGATTGACTAGATATTTCTTCATAATGAGACAAATCATTTTTTATATTTTTAATATTTCTTTAAGATTTTGAATATTTCTTTTCCAACATCATGAATAATTATAGATGGATGGTTAGTAATTATTCATCCATGAACTTCTGGCTTGACAACTGGACTGGCACCCCTTGATATCTATGTTTCCTCCTAACTCTCTTCAAGAGAACACCAACTGCACTATAAAATATGTTATTCATTATCATAACTTCATAATTCTTGATAACATAATTCATCTTATAGATATTTATTCCTACACCAATTCTGATGTTTTATTTATTTGGGAGCCTTCTCATAATGGTGTCCTTGACTACAAAAGTTTTTACAATCAATTTTTTTGAAATTCTGAGTTTATCTTTTGTTAGTCTAAATCCTTTATCAAAGCATGGACTAAACCCTCAATACTTACTCTTTTTTTGTGTATTTACCACCAAAAAGTCCCCAGTAAGGTTAGTTTTAATTCTTTTGGGATTCAACTTTTCTCTAAGTGTCATTTTTTTAATAAACATAGAGAAGATACTAACCATCTTTTTCTGTCATGTCCTACGGCCTCAACCCTTTGGAATTTTATTATTGACATATTTGATTATAGATGGTTACTTCTTGATTAAATCATCTCCCAACTAAAACATTGTGTGTAGATTGAAACCTCTCATCAGATCAAGAATCTCTTCTTAATTGTTGTTGATGATCTCCTCCATGTGATCTGGTATGATAGAAATGCTATTGTTGACAAAATTTTCTCATTCATTCTAAATTCAGGCAAGAAATGGATTGTAAAAGCCATTAAGGATTCTACCTCGATTTAGAAAGAATATTGTGACAACATTGTTCGAGACTTTGGGATATTTCATCGACTTCAGATTGAAAGTGTCTATAGACAACATACACATACTTTTGATGTGTTCTGGCAAGCCCCACTCCTAGGTTAGATCAAAGTGAATGTCGATGGCGATTCTACATGCAACCTTGGACCTGCGGGTTGTGGTGATATTTTTAGAGACTGTCTTGTTTAGTGTCCTAGATTATTCTTTGTTAGATACGATATTTACTCATCTATAGAAGTTTAAATGATGCGTGTGATCCATGATGTTGAATTTTCCACGAAAAATGGATGGAACAAAATTTCTATTGAATGTGATTCGACTGCTATTGTCCATGCTATTTGGAATGGTGTGGTACATATTTCCTTATTGCTTACTACCCATTGGATGAACTGCCTTATTTCACTTATGGAGACCAACTACATTATCACTCATGCCTTTCATGAAGTGAACATGGTTGCAGACAGTCTTTATAACAAGGGAGTCAACCTGGATGAACTTTGTGGGATGACTTGCATGTTGATGTTATTTATCTTTTTGATAAAGATTGTAATGTGATACCATACATCAGATTCATGTAGCTTCTTTCTTTTTATTTAATAAATTGTTCCTTGGTCTTAGATCGAGGCACTAACTTCTTAAAAAAATAATCCAATAGATCACATAAGTCGTAATCATATACATACTTCCACTAATGAATTACTTCACTACAATTCTTCAGAGGCTATATAGGAGGGGGATCATATCCTTTCACCAATTATGGAGGTATATTGGCATATTTCAGTAGGGAATTCATATTTGAATAGGGCTCATAACCCCACTTCATCCAGGTTTGACTAGCATATTCTGACAACCACCCATAGGAAAGATCGTAATCCATCAGACATTATAGAAGCTAAAAAACACAATCTAGTAGCTTTTCATTGGTATGTTCATTTACCTATTTATGAATACTATAATCATCATATTATAACATCCACCACAAATCAGGATCAAAACTCTACTCAACTCCAACAGGTATGTCGGTATATTTCATCCAAGTTGCAAAATGAGGTTTATATTCTTAATCTGCTCAATGTCATCATCTTTGATGATGTTTGATGTATATCTTCAAAACATCAATGGGATTTCATATTTTCAACCAATTAAGAAGGTGATCGTTACCTAAATATTTCCCTTCATGGTACTCCGAATATGGAATGTGTGGACTCTGCTCCTGACATTAGTTGTTTTCAAACACCCCATGGTGATATCTCCCTCATAAAAATAATTCCAATCCTTTCCCAGACACCACCATATAGAGGGGTTCTAAAAATGTTGAAATTTTTTTATAGATTGGTTCTTGAAATACCAAGATAAACTATATAATTTCCCCCCATCAACTATCATCAACCCTTCACCATAGTCATCATGCAACCTAGAGAAGTGACCTATGTGGTCTGAGAGGTGGAGGCATGTAAGTATGATGAACATGAGGTAAAAATGGATATATGGGGAATGTTATCTAGACAAAACCTCCCAACTATGTTCTATTTCATCAGTACTTCTGACCATGAGATCTCAAATGATCTAGAGAAGAAGTTAATTCCTTAACTATGTAAAAATATATGGGAAACTCATGAAAGATTTAAGAAAAGAAACATCCCTTATCAAATATATGCGATTCAACTTTAGACCATAAACCTACATGTTTTAAAATAGATATAACTGCTATCGCTATGTCTTGGGACCCGGAACCAGAAAATAACAACGTAAATTTAAAAAACAGTTACCAAAATTTCACCTCAAATCTTTATAAATTGATCACATAACAATCACCATGTAACTATATCTTCTAGTGGGGAAACAATAGAGTTTTCCACTTCACTTCACCACTAGAACAAAAAAAACCCTCAGATATGGAGTATTGTAATTTTAGAGCATCTGGATAAATAAGGGGAATAGGAAATACACATTCCAATTTTTTAATAGAATGAAATATACCATATTTAAAGATGGAAATACATCACAAATGGAGGGGGAGGAAAGCCAATATATTCTTAAGTTGGTCCCCTTTGAAAAATTGGGACTCATTTCAAACACAGATTTTGATGTTCTGAACAATTAGATGGCTTACCATAAAAAAATGACTTCAATCTTGTGATTCCATTCCACCCAACTCATACATGATAAATATTAAACAAAATCAAATGGTTTATAATAGTTACTACCAAAGTATTCATTTAAGAGTAAACCATGTCCATAGATCAGGGGGATATTTTCGACCACCACCACACCTAAAATCCTTAATAAATAAGGGGATTCATAAAATATTTGTACCAGCTACCAAACAACCCCATCCCATTGGGATGGGGGAATTATCTCAACCACCATCAATAAGTTCATTATACCACTAGGGGTACTAGTGAAATATGAGAAGTCTATAGTTCCAACCCATCCCACAAGACCGGGGAATTTATATGTCAATTACCATCCCTTGAGTCAAAATATCCTCAATTATAATCATAAAACCCTCAATAACGTGATAAAAATTTTCTAATGGAGGCCCTAAATTGTCCCTATCCCATAGGACTGGGGGAGTTTTCATTATTCCTGACACCTTATAAGGAATAAATCTTCTATAGGTTGGGAGGTAAATATCAAAGTTCTCAATCCCATATATTCCACCCACCAGAAGACAAACCTTTCCTATTTAGGAATTTTTCGAAAAATATTACTGGAATCTCCCTGAAGGTCACTACTCTCAAACCAAGATTGGAGGAATAATCGGTGAATGAAGTAAAACCTTGTAGGGGTCAATATCAAAAAAGGTAAAATAATATAATGGGTCAGGAAAAGGACCCTCATGAAAGTAGTGAAGAATCACTATACTATATTGAGAGAAATGGGATGACTAATATTACATTATAAACCTCATTTAATTTCATCACCATCAATATAATAAATCATGTGGATGAAGATGAAAATTAAAAAGAATGAAATGTGAAAAATATACATCGGGAGAAGGGTGATCAGGATGCACCAATTGAGGATTCACATATGTGGAACCAGAGGAGAATCCATTGCATGTAACCTTTTAACATTTATTTTCCACCTCTATGTTAAAACACTAACAATGATAAAGGGAGAGTTCTAGATAAACCTCAATCACCGCCCAGAAAGACCAAAATTCCATCAATAGAGGAATGATTGGCACAATGTGAGAATGAGACACAAAATCATAGATAATGAAATAAAGATGTACTATGGAAAAACATTCCCTCCAGGTATCATCTTAAAACAATGATGAATATTGCTCCTCCCACACAATAAGAAAGTGATGATCCTCTTGAAAAAATAGCTTCCAAGAATTAGGATGTCTCCGGATCCAACTAGTAAGTATACGTTAATAAGGGAGAAACAAATGATCAATAGTTCCCCAAATTATTGCGACAGCCTCTCCCTTACCAGTGAAATCCTTTTTTCTTAAAACCTTTAAATAATCAATGAGATATGATAACGGATCGACCTCATCAATCCAATACCCCTCCCTATAGTTGGAAGGCGGCCTAAATAGTAGTGCCTCTCGAAAAACTCAATGGAATTCAATCCATGTCTACTTTAATGGAATCATTGGATGGTTGGAGTGTGCATGTTCAGCCTGATAATAATCCATATCCCAAATGAGTGGATAAAACTTTTCCCCCATCCCATTAAAAAATCTAACCTTATGCACCTTTGAAAATGTAAGATATCAAGAACAGAATCTCAAGCACTTCATGTCCTAATGCAGTCAGATGATGGGCCCTTGAGATTAACATGAGGTGTCTAAGATGAGATGTTTTTATAGACTCTAACAATCCCAAAAATCATTTTTTATATTAGCCTTCCAGTATGGTCTATTCCTAGATGATAATTTCTTATATATCATCCAAAAAATTAGTTCTACAACACCTTATAAAAAATGATAATTTTTGAACTTTCAAACTACAAGAAGTGAAAAAAATGATAGGGTGTATGGATTCAATAAAATATGTAGAGGATTAAATTATTCACTCAGCATCCTACCCTTGCAGTAGTCGTAAATGGAAGTATATGATTAAAATAATAGGGATGAGTTTTAGACACCACTGATCTTGATGATGTATCTAAGTGGACTCTATGAGTTTGAAGAAATGGCACAACACCTAGAAGATTCCATTTAGTGGACCCCATATACATCTTGGTCCATTCCCTCCGTATAGTGAATAAGGATTGATAAGGCATAGAATATGGATTATTACCCTAAAACTATTATTACCCCCCCATTTAATTACATAGTAAGGACCTTGATCATCCATTTCCTCCTATCGAGTGAAAATTACCACAAAATCACCTTGGCCAGAAGATAAAGGAGGTCAAGGCCATATTTTATTTGAGAAATTGATGAATAAATCAAACTAATTCAAAAATGAGATGGTCCCTAGCTATTTAAATGAATCCATGGAAATTGATGGGTTCAAGATGTCGCAACCCATGAAACCCAATGATGTCAACATCACTGATCATCCCAACTACCTTTATTTCCATAGGATGCTTGGTCATACAACTAAGGATTACTTCATATTAAAATACATCCTAAAAACATGGTTAATTCTAGAAAATTTATGTTGGAAACTTCTCTAGTATAAGTGAATTGTGTAGAATTCACCCAACTAGAAGAATAAGGTTACTAGAAATAACCTCCAAACATCCATGGAATTATGTATGATAACTGGTTGACAAGAAAGATATTAAATCGTGCTCATGAAACCCTAAAATCATAAAAAAAATATATAATGATCTCGTCACATAGGTAGGTGAAATAAAATATTCCACATGGAGGTGGATGCAATCATCATACATAGGTAGAGATAGAATAGGATGATTCATATTCCACTCATACAAACGCTCCTACTCTTGCTGACTTCCTTCCTACAAAATTCAGAGAATAGGAACCACCCCACTAAATAAGACCCTCATCAGATTAAGAGAACATATTTTTTTAAATTGAAATAATAAATTTGGTATTGTTTTATTTGATGATGAATATTCATCTGAGTATATTTTCATCACACCTGACTGGGGAGCTGTACAACAAAGGCATATGAGCTGAAGATACAGGGTACAGTTCAGGTGCATTCGGACCCAATATATCGATCACATCCCCATAGGTTCAATATATATAGTTGATACCTTTAGGAGATCACTCCAAGAGGCCTAAATAAAATAAAATAGTTTCTTAGATCCCTCTAGTGGTCACCACATCCCAAATATCTTACATGAATGATTGGAAGGGGTGTGATTGTCTAGTTATCCCAGACAACAAGGTAGGTTGGTGTGACCTACGCTATCAGAAACATATTCTCCCTTGAACTCTAAATAAGAACATGAAATTTTCAAATAAAATTCCTTATATCATGAGCCACATAAGAACTAGATACCCTAATTTCAGAATCATTGTCCTTTGGAACAAAAAATATTTCATTGTGAAAGAGTTATTAGTTGTCCCAACCAAACTCTCAGCATTGGTTGATCTCAATATTTCAAAATAACTAAGAGATCCACTCATAAAATCCCTCTATATTCCATAAAAATTGGAGAAAAAACTCAATACATCTAGGGTTTCCCTATTGGATACTATTCCATCATATATCCATGTCACCATCTCCTTTATATAAAATGATTAGGAAGAAATCATCCATGTACATATCAGACTCTTATATGTTTTGGAAAATTTCAATGACATCAACATCAGAAGATATATGATTGTCAACCTTATAAATTTTGGATATGGGGAGGGAGATTTATCTCCTTCAAATCTAACCTTCCATGGGAATGATAAGAGAGAACAAAGACCTCTCTGGATGATCAACCTCAAAGATCAGTTTGGGGATCTCACATCTAACATTGACTTCATCATTATCTAGAAATACATAGTATATAATTTCTTACTCTGAATACCTTTAGTTCAGAAACATATAGTGACACCTTTAATATTTTGTCAGTGTTTAAAATACTACATTAATGGAATGGTTGGAATAACACACATTGACAACACTCCTTTTGAATCTTGTGAACATGTATTTGTTGTGGTAGGCTTATATAAATGGGAGGAAAAACTACCAATGTTGGATGAAAATATGAAGGTTGCATCCCACAAGGGCTGGAGGACTACCCATTTGAATCCCGAGAGTATGCTAGATGATAATTATGTGCTACCCATAAACCTGATCGAGGCAGTAGAGTTAATCCAAAATGTCAAGGCTCATTCTTTCCCTTGAGATAGTGTAAAGAAAAATAATCATGTCTAGAATATCAATGTAATATATCTAGAAATTTATGATGAAAATTTATCTTCCCATTGATTTTAACACAACAAAAATGGAAAATATGAATTCATACTACCTATTTTTTTTAATTCATCCACGTACCCATATGTGAAATAATAAAAGGATGATATCAAAAATGCACCATATGCATTTTGGGAAGGCATCTCAACCACTATCAATGATCTCAATAAATTAAATTTGGGAAAAGAATAATTCCCAAAACCCATATTGATTATCACTACCATTACTCTCAAAGAGAAAGGCATGTTCATTGAATTTCAAAAGAAAAATCGATACATGTTCATATAGAATTATAAAAAAATGATTAGTATGAACCCTTGTGGGGATATGTAATACATGGGATTAGCTTCTGACCATCATGGTTTCATAAATTTAGATAGGTGTATTCACCCTTACCTAGAAAAAATGTAGATTCATAAGTCAACAAGTTGATAAAATCAAACAAATTTTGTGAAGTTCAATACCGAAGATGGCTCGCCAACATCATCCATGTAATGAAACCAATGGATTGACTAGGTTATTCATCCATTTAAGAGGCCTTAATTGAGACTCACCAAAAGATTAATTCAAATTTCCAATGAAATAACTCTTGATCTATACAATTTATAGCTTCAAATCTCTTTCTATTAGGATAGTTATTCATCAGATAATAAAATAACATGGCCCCTAAAGATGAGGAGGCCACCACCTTCAGAGAACTCTAGAAGATATTTATCATTCAGGTCATGCCCATTGGATTAAATAAATGTGGTTCTATATTTCAATATTCCATGCATTATATCTTTATTCCATTCATGGAAAATTGCCTAATGTTATTTCATTGACTTGGTGGTCAAATCTTGACAGCAATGTGATCACCTCATAGATCTTCAAGAAATCTTCAAAATGTTGTGGTACCCCATTTAAAGATGAATGAAATGAAGTGTACTTTTAGGGTACTGTCTTGGAAATTACTTGGATTTATGTTATTCCTCTATTTCATCGATGTCAAACTTGAAAATACTAGTGAAATACTAGAAATTTAACCCCATCAGAATCTCAAATAATTGAGGGGGATACAAGGGAACCATGCTAATTTTCATCATTCCATAGCTAACCTGTCTGAGTAATCACTCCACTTCCCCAAGTTGATGAGGAAGGAATCTAGGTAACAAAGGGATGAGGGATGCTAAGAATCCATTGAGATTCTTAAGAAGTACTTTCCACACCCACTAGTATTGATGCCATCAATGGAAGGAAAGCCTATCATCTTATATGTGGCTGCCATAGAATGATCACTTGGTGATCTCCTCACACATAAAAATGGTGCTGGAATGAGAAAAGTATCTTATAAATTAATAAAATTATTCTATGTACTAAGGCCTAGTATGATGATGTGATGATGATTTTTCTCAGACAAATAATTTTTTTTGAAGAAGAAGAGGTATTACATTCAACACCAAGAAGTCCACATGGTCTCATCTATTGACCATATCAAGTGAATGCATGACCATATTATACTAAAAGGAATTTGGAATGAAGAGATGTTATTCTGAAATAATTTAACACCATGTTTGTGTCACAAAAAAATATGAAAGGGAAACCCTAGCATAGTTCCTTATGGAACATCCCACCCCATGAAGTACACCAGTAGACACCAAACTTTCAGATGAATAAGTCATATTTTCCCATGACACTCCATGGACATTGGAGTTATATTTTGATGGTTTTTACCTATGTATTGTTTGAAAGATGTTAGGAAATCCAATGATTAATCAGTTTCTAATAGGATTGTGTTTATTTCTATAGGAAAAGAATTTTTCCTTACTCTCTCTCATTGTCTGAAGGTTGAACTAATAATGAGGCCGAACACCAATCCCTTGTAGGTGGTGAATAACTATCCCTAATTTTATATATAGCCTACCTAAAAATCCAAGTTGATTCAGATATAGTGATAAAGTATGTCAAAAGGGAATATTTCATCATGAAGGAAGAATTGGCCCCTCTAATCATCTATGAATGATGACTGTTGGAAGAGTTCTTTCTTGGACCAATGTTTCTTCATGTCCCCTGATAAAAAAATGTTAATGAAGATGCAATGGATAATGTAGACATGGGCCTGGATAACCGTCACCAAGAGGAAGCAGTCTTCCACATCATGAACCAAAGGAAGATTTCATCTGTCATCATCTGTGACATGGAATAAATCAATCCAATCAACACCACCTCAAGGGGTGATGAAATGGTTTCCAACCTGGGATTAATGGAGCACATAATAGATTATCCATGAAATGGTTCACTTATCATGCACCGAGCTAGAATGGAATAGACTCAACCCTAAGTAGTGAAATTTAGCATTTGGGATGGGCTAAATGTGAAAAACAATGACATTAAAAATGAATAGTTGATGATATCAACCTTTCATGCATATTATAAAGAGAGATCCTTGGTATCATGGGAGAAGTCCACATGGGCTCTTGGAGCACTCAGTAGTCTTGTACCAAGATCTCTCTCCAAATCTGGAGGCCTGGATACTACTGGAAAACAATGATATAAGATTGTGTATAATTCTCCTGAAAATTTCATGCATGATAAATTCTTGAAAAAATTATCCATAAAACCACATAATTGATTTATATTATTAAATATTCATAGTATTTTACCATATAGGGTATGGTTGTTATGGTGTTATATTCCACCCCAATGGATAATCTATTCATGCACATCCATACTATTGTCAAATTCTTTTTCCAAGGGGATAAGTCAATACCCCTCAAAGATTTTGGGGAAAAATATAGCATTAAATTCTGATATTTTAGTATTATCACATGATTCAGAGTCCCTCACACGATATTAACAAACAATATTGACAACTACTGTTCAACCGTGTAAAAAAACACCAGGCATGCAACACAAAGTCCAAAAATTCATATCAGTCTCATACGATAAAAAAAGAATAGTAGAGGCATTTAATAAGAATTAAGTCAAATATACTTTAGAATATGGTAAATAAAGACTATAGTACTTTTCTAGAGAATCTCCTCTATTTTTTGTGCCTAATGTACAACCACACATACTACTACATAAGAATATCCATACTCATTAGTGTACACAACTGAGGAAATTATTCCCAAAGTATACTAGATACCATTGATTCAAATTTCAATCTATAGATATCTCTAAGATGGTGAGAATAAAAAGAGTGTCTAGATGAGTTCGAAAAACTCGATGAAAAATGTAGAGACCCGAAGCCTGACGTACATGGACATTAAATTACATTTGCGGAATACTTAGTACATAACAAAAACACACACACACGGATCGTAATAGTTTAGTGTCTTTGGAAAATCGGAATATAATCTTCTAATCGTGGTGAAAGATCTTCAACATCTCCCATAAAGATCTTTTTTTACCTAAAACCTTTCTTTATATCCTGGGGAAAAGAAAACATAAAAGGGTGAGCTCAAATGCTCAGTAAGGGTAAACAAAAGAAATATCAATTAAATCATTTTCATAAGAACATAACATTTTTGGAAATCTTAACCTGGAAAAGAGAGCATAATTTCATAACATGGGATAAATCATGGCAGTGAAATATAATCAAAATAATCATAACTTAAAACATGGAACTTTGTGGCATACACACATAATCATAGAGAATCATTTCTTGTTAGTCAAGACTCATTGCCAATACTGTCTTAGTGGACAAAGTCCCTTTCTGAACCGAGTCACCCTCGTTTCAGTCCTGTTTCACTGAACCAGTATAACCTACAATTCTAGCCATGTCTATCTCATGAGATATAAAATCTTTACCCAATGAATTGGAGGGAGATATAGGTCCCACCCATCTCATAATGATACCATTCCTATGTGTGCCACAAAATCATAAACCATACATCATAGCATAACCCATGTAATAAAAATGGGATTCTTAAACAACATGACATCATAAAACAATTCATATAAGATAAAGGAATTCATAAAAATATTTCAATCACAACATAATCAAATCCATGTAATAATAGGGATAGAAACATAACCCTTTATTATCTTAGATGAAAAATAATTTTGATAAAACACTTGAACTCCATTCTTGAGGAAAATATCCTTTCTACTTCAAAAACACTTATCCTTTCTTAACATGTAGTACAATTCTAAACTAAAAGAATTTGATTAAAAATAAACTTGAAAACTTGTAAATGAAGATTCTTGGAAATAATGTTTTAAAAATCCATTCATGCCGTATAAGTTAAAAAAAACATTCTTCGTACTTTTGTCGGAAAAGTCAAAAAAATACCTCCTACGAAAAACGACAAAAGATTCCTTTCATATCTTTTACTAAAAACTCACCAAAGGGTAAAATTGGACACAAACTATTGTATAAGGATATAAATATTACATATTGAGGAAACATGGATGTGTATGATAAAATACACCCCAGCAAATACCAAAGTATAAACAATCTCAGATAAAAATGAGATTGTGATATTTCCCTTACCTTAGGTCCGATTTACTTCGTAAGTGTCCGAAACTCCTGTATAATGATTTAAATAATGTCATTGACTTATTACAGAATCATATTCATCATTATTATATCATATATGGTTCACTTATGACTTTATATTACCCGTTCTTTTGTAAATTCTTGTTAAAGTAGCGTTTTGGGTTAAATCGTCTCATTTGTCGTTCGTGTTTTAACTTGTAATTATTCATATGATTACTTAGATCATTATTACTTAATTATACAATATAAAAAATGATTTATATATAATATATATTCAAAATATACATATATATAATGGATTGATAAATGGAAAGAAATACACCGTTCATGGAGACGGTAGACCGTACGTACGCATGAACGCTGTTTTCTTTTCGTTGTTGAATTGAGTGGAATTAAGTAGATGACATACATATATATACACATAATTCCAGTAGATTTTTAATGTCATATATTTCATGATTACTTATTATATATACTTTATAATCATTCATGAATGGTTAAAGTGGAGAATGAATCTCATCGCGTCGTGGAGACGGTATTTCGTACGTACGCACGAGCGATGATATCGTTCTCATGATCGTGAAATTGTGTTAAAGTGTATGTATACTATTCCAGTATAAATATCACTTTATAATAATCATATATAGTTACTCATTACACCATTATACCCATCCAATTAAGGTGGTGGTGGAAAATAGATTACACCACGGCGTGGAGACGGTATTCCGTACGTTCGCACGCGTGGTGATTTCGTTTTCCGTAGGATGGATAGATGGTGAAATAGGATTGTTTCATACTTATAATAACATATCAGTATATTATTGATACTTATGTTATTACTTTATAATGAAACAACCTAATAAGAAGAAGTGGAATAAGAAATAAAGGTGAAAGAATCGGTAACGGAAATTACCTCTTCTTTGAAGCGCCTCTTTGAGACCTCCTCTTAGGGCACTAAAATTGGTCTTTGAGGAAGACCAGAACCTCTAGGATGTTGCTAGGGAAGTGGAGAAGAGATTTTGGCAGGGGATGGCCGAGCTTGAATGCTCAAATTGGTGTGAGGAGGAGAGGGAGGAGGTGCCCTTTTATAAGGGAGGAGAGGGGCACCTTTGGAATAACTAAATATATTATTTTATTATAAAGTCAAGTTCAGTTTTAAATAGCTCCAAATTGATTTATTTCATGGATAAGGTGGGGATGGGGCGAAACCCTCTCATCCAATAGAATTTAGACAAGTTTAGGTTCCTATTTTAACCTTATCATTTAGATTTAATATTAAGTTAAATAATTTTACTTTTACCATGTCTTCTTGTGTTCTTACACTATAAGGTCAATAAACTTACTCTAAGAAGCCAAATGAACCCCAAGTTGTTTATTATTAATATATATAACCTTATCTAAGTCATTTGGCCGAACCTTAGATTTTTAGGAATAAAATAAAAATTAATAATATAATACTTGTTTTAAAAACTATTTAATGTCAATTTTGACACTATTTAGTAATTGATTTTTGTGAAAATCATAACAGAATGATAAGTTCTAAAAAAGTTAATTAAATCAATACTAACATGTCATATTAACCTATAAAATTAGTGTAATTCATAAAAAGTCTCAAATTATATTTATTTGGGTATTTATAACATAAATTATGTCAATATTGAATTAATAAGATAATTACTGCATCATCATTGTGTCATAAATAAATTAAATTATTTAATGTCTAAAAATTACAAATAAAATACAATTATGTAGGAAATATTTCTAGATTTCTAATGAATATTTATAGTCGAATTTATCTTATGTATAACCCCATATTAAAAATGTTTTAGTAAATAAACTTTGATTTTAACTCTTTTAACCCTTCTTTAAATAAATTAATAATAAATGTCCTAATCTAATCCAAGTGGGCATAAATGCTCATATTTTATTCCTAAGTTTGATTTTGGTCGAATTACATTTGTCCAATAGAATTAGGACATGTGTTAGGGTAATAATAATATCATTTCTACCCTTAATTACCCTATTTACTTTTAACTGTGGTAAAAAAAGTAAAAAGTTACTATTCACCAAAAAATTATTTTCATCTCATTGAACCACATTTTACTTACTGACATCAACCGTATGTCTCGGATTTTTGAAATTCCACTCATAGAAGCGGTAAAATTAAGTTTTATGAACAATTCAGTTTTTTTAACTACCAATTAGTGGTTTCACTATTCATCAAAAATTGAAAGTTTTCAGAAAAAAACCAAAAATTAGGCCTAAGCTATATTTGATATTATGAACTCAAAAATGATTTCTATTTTACCAAATTCAAAACATATCAGTTGCATTAATTAATTTAAAAATTAATTTCCATCGTCAAAACAAATAGCGTGTTCTTAAGAGATAATAACTATCAAAAGATTGACACTTGTTTATGTCTGGTTTAAATGTGAAATTATATCCAATGACCAACATTGTATTAAATTGTAAAAATATATTCTAAATATACATTAAAACCACTCAAATTAATAATTTATCACTATTAATTATTTCGATTGAAAAAGTTGTTTTTAATTAAAATTTAGTAATTTTCACTATTCATCAAAATATGAAAGTTATCCGTAAATCACCAAAATTTCACCCTAAGCTAATTTCGATATTACGAATCCAAAAATGAATTCCATTTTGAAAAATAAAATTTAAAAAATTTTAAAAAGTGTTTATTACTATTCATAACAGCTAGTTTTAATAGCATACTGTTGTTTAGTGAAACTCGTTATTGCGTACTACACACGCTATCGAGGAAGGTCGCGATTGCGTGTAATGCAAGGCAAGTCAAGGATGCGTGTTGTGCAAGCTCCTTTTGGTGTAGCGTACAACACAAGACATTAGTAAAATTAAAAAGAATATTTTTCATAAAATCTTGGGTTGTTACATTCTACCCCCTTAAAATGAATTTCGCCCTCGAAATTCGTCGGGGTTATAAATGGTTTACTATTCGAAAGTTTCTTTAATAGAAACCCACATCGTAAAAAGGAATACCAAAAACAATCTTTAAAAACGAAAGTATGAAACGTAACGTTTACCCAAATAAACTAATCAGTGGGTTTCCACATAGCTAAAAATATGGATATGGAAGAAAAATCTAACCATCATGTTCTGATGGAGAGTGGTAGAGAACATGGCTATGGAAAAGCCAACAATCACAAATCTATAAATTTGTGACGATCTAAGGTACCATCTGATTAATTAGATATAAGAGCACTAGGCCAACATTTTTGGTTTTCAAGATCGTTTCCCTAAAGTTGAAGAATTTGAGTTACTTTATTTTGGTACAATCTCACTATTGTTCGTGCCTTGAACAATTTCCACTTCATCTCGTAAATAAATGAAGTTGAATTTGTTATTCGTGAAGTGTTAGCAGATCATGTGATAGAATGATGGGTCATTCCATCTGTCTCAAACAAAAGGTTAGCAAAACTTATTAAATATACATAAGTCATTCTATAGTGAGATTAATCATATATAGTTCCTAAAATGGACTTATACTTCATATATCATACTGCTTAATATAATAAAACTAGTTTCTACTAAACATGGACTTCCTGTAGGCCAGTGGTTGGTAATAAAGGCCAGTCGCACTTCAGTTGTGGGTTCGATTCCCACAGCCTTGTCCGACGCGATGGGATATCGCCCGTCCTGCAGGTTGTCCTTTTTCTAAAGCTATATTACTATAACATCCCATCAATAATATCGAAAAACATTTTATCCTAACTTATGTCCAACATAATCCATTCTAATCTTTAGGCTTATCTAAAATACTTCGTTCCAAGCTCATAGTATAAATAAAATGATTACTTGAAATGTCACAGAACAATCACGTGAATGCCATCATTTATCCCCCATATATCATAATATATATCTTGTTGGTCAAATTACAAACATGTGAATACCTTAATCATGTATTCTCTTGAATAATGAATACCCATTGAACCTTAGTGAAAACATGAATGCAGTTAAAAGTTAACACTTTCCACATACCAAAATCCTCAAAATTCTATATACTCAAACCATGATATCACTTAGTCCTTATATCAATCATGAGCTCATGAATACTGTTAAATATCTCAATCACTTTGAATACCACATTAGACCAACACATAAATATTCCAATACTTTATGATACAACATTATTTTGGAATCCCATTACATAAACACTTAATCATTCCACCACATCGTTGTCATATTCAACATTGCCAATAGTGATCGCATGTGACTTCCCTTTGTCCTTTGCCTTAAGTGGTTGCTCATGTTGATCATCACTAACCCTCGGATTAGGGCATTTATTAGCATAATGCCCCATTTCCTTGCACTTGAAGCATTGAGGTGTTGGTGGTGCGTTCTCTGCAGTGTTTTCTTTATTCACATCATTAGAAACCCTTTTTCCATTACTTCGACACTCAGCTGCTCGATGACCTTCTTTTCCGCACTTAAAACATTTTCTATTCCCTTTAAGACAATCTCCACCATGCTTCTTTCCACACTTTGAGCATAAGGAAACATTCATCTTCTTTTCAACATTATTCTGAGATTTCTCCTTGAACTCCATCTTTCGTTTCTTTTCAAAACCATGCTATGGATATGTAACCCCAACTTCCATTTCTACCTTCATAGCACAACGCACAATTTCTTCATAGCTACTGAAGTATCTTATTGCTAATGCCCTTTGAAGACTTGGTTTTAAGCCACTGAAAAATCGATCAACTTTACTTTCAGGTTGGATGATAATGCCAGATGCATACCTTGCAAGTCTTGTAAAATTCACTTCGTATATACCAACAGATTTATCATCCTTTTGCTTTAGTTCAAGAAAATCCTTCTCCATCTTTGTTCGAAGAATACGAGGGAAGTACTTATTGAAAAATAAGTTCTTGAACTCGTCCCATTCCATGGACTCAATTTCATCCCTTTGCCTCATATTCTTAATAAGATTCCACCATTGATCAGCATCACCTTCCAAACAATACACTGCTAAGATGACTTTATCATGTTCAGAACATTGAAGAACTGAAAATATCTTTTCAGTGGTACTGATCCATTGTTCAGCAACAAGTGGATCAGAAGACCCACTGAAAGAAGGTGGACGTTTCCTCATGAAGGACTCAATAGAATATTGTTCCCTTCTCTGCTCATTTGGAAGTCCAGAATGATTCATAGCTTGTGTAAGTATAGAAATAAGATTTTTCACTCCATCTCCCATAACATTTGTTTTTTCAGGAGGACAATCATTGCATTGTCCATTGCATTGATCAACACGGTTCCTTCGGGTTCTAGCCATCGTCTAAAACCCAAAAAAGAATAGTGTGAGAGGCAAAAATCATGCTACGGAAAACAACATTATAAAGGGGGAGTATCCTCAATATCTAACTTCTTAGGTTAAATTTTATGATCTTTAGCGTAATTCTAGTACTATAACCTATACGTATACTTAACCTTAGGGACATCCCTAGACATACCTTAGAAATATCTCTAGGGATCTCACTAACGTTTTTGCATCCTAGTTTCCAAAGGTTGACTAAACCTTTCCTCTGATTACAACTGTTGAGACCCGAAGCCTGACGTACATGGACATTACATTACTTTTGCGGAATACTTAGTACATAAAAAAAACACACACACAAGGATCATAATAGTTTAGTGTCTTTGGAAACTCAGAATATAATCTTCTAATCGTGGTGAAAGATCTTCAACATCTCCCATAAAGATCTTCTTTTTTTTACCTAAAAACTTTCTTTATATCCTGGGTAAAAGAAAACATAAAAGGGTGAGCTCAAATGCTCAGTAAGGGTAAAAAAAGAAATATCAATCACATCATTTTCATAAGAACATAACATTTTAGGAAATCTTAACCTGCAAAAGAGAGCATAATTTCATAACATGGGATAAATCATGGCAGTGAAATGTAATCACAATAATCATAACTTAAAACATGAAACTTTGTGGCAGACACACATAATAATAGAGAATCATTTCTTGTTAGTCAATACTCATTCCCAAGACTATCTTAGAGGACAAAGTCCCTTTCTGAACCGAGTCACCCTCGTTTCAGTCCTGTTTCACTGAACCGGTATAACCTACCATTCCAGCCATGTCTATCTCATGAGATATAAAATCTTTACCCAATGCATTGGAGGGAGATATAGGTCCCACCCATCTCATAATGATACCATTCTTATGTGTGCCACAAAATCATAAACCATACATCATAGCATAACCTATGTAATAAAAATGGGATTCTTAAACAACATGACATCATAAAACAATTCATATAAGATAAAGGAATTCATAAAAATATTTCCATCACAACATAATCAAATCCATGTAATAATAGGGATAGAAACAGAACCCTTTATTATCTTAGATGGAAAATAATTTTGATAAAACACTTGAACTCCATTCTTGAAGAAAATATCTTTTCTACTTCAAAAACACTTTTCCTTTCTTAACATGTCGTACAATTCTAAACTAAAAGAATTTGATTAAAAATAAACTTTAAAACATGTAAAGGAAGCTTCTTGGAAATAATGTTTTAAAAATCCATTCATGTCGTATAAGTTAAAAAAACATTCTTCGTACTTTTGTCAGAAAAGTCAAAAAAATACCTCGTACGAAAAACGACAAAAGATTCCTTTCATATCTTTTACTAAAAACTCACCGAAGGGTAAAATTGGATATAAACTATTGTAGAAGGATATAAATATTACATATTTAGGAAACATGGATGTGGATGATAAAATACACCCCAGTAAATACCAAAGTATAAACAATCTCGGATAAAAATGAGATTGTGATATTTCCCTTACCTTAGGTCCGATTTGCTTTGTAAGTGTCCGAACCTCCTGTATAATGATTTAAATAATGTCATTGACTTATTACAGAATCATATTCATTGTTATTATATCATATATGGTTCACTTATGGCTTTATATTACCCGTTCTTTTGTAAATTCATGTTAAAGTAGCGTTTTGGGTTAAATCGTCTCATTTTTCATTCGTGTTTTAACTTGTAATTATTCATATGATTACTTAGATCATTATTACTTAATTATATAATATAAAACATGACTTATATATAATATATATTCAGAATATACATATATATAATGGATCTATAAATAGAATGAAATACACCGTTCATGGAGACGGTAGACCGTACGTACGCATGAATGCTGTTTTCTTTTCATTATTGAATTGAGTGGAATTAAGTAGATGACATACTTATATATACACATAAGTAAAGTAGCTTTTTAATGTCATATATTTCATGATTACTTATTATATATACTTTATAATCATTCATGAATGGTTAACGTGGAGAATGAATCTCATCGCGTCGTGGAGATGGTATTCCGTACGTACGCACGAGTGATGATATCGTTCTCATGATCGTGAAATTGTGTTGAAGTGTATGTGTACTATTCCAGTATCAATATCACTTTATAATAATCATATATAGTTACTCATTACACCATTATACCCATCCAATTAAGGTGGTGGCGGAAAATAGATTACACCACGGCGTGGAGACGGCATTCCGTACGTTCGCACGCACGGTGATTTTGTTTTCCGTAGGATGGATAGATGGTGAAATAAGATTGTTTCATACTTATAATAACATATAAGTATATGAGTGATACTTATGTTATTAGTTCATAATGAAACAACCTAAGAAGAAGAAGTGGAAGAAGAAATAAAGGTGAAAGAATCGGTAACAGAAATTACCTCTTCTTTGAAGCACCTCTTTGAGACCTCCTATTAGGGCACTAAAATTGTTCTTTGAGGAATACCAGAACCTCTAGGATGTTGTTAGGGAAGTGGAGAAGAGATTTTGGCAGGGGTTGGCCGAGCTGGATTGCTCAAATTGGTGTGAGGAGGAGAGGGAGGAGGTGCCCTTTTATAAGGGAGGAGGGGGGCACCTTTGGAATAACTAAATATATTATTTTATTATAAAGTCAAGTTCGGTATTAAATAGCTCCAAATTGATTTATTTCGTGGCTAAGGTGGGTATGGGTCGAAAACCTCTCATCCAATAGAATTTATACAAGTTTAGGTTCGTATTTTAACCTTATAATTTAGATTTAACATTAAGTTAAATAATTTTACTTTTACCATGTATTCTTGTGTTCTTACACTATAAGGTTAATAAACTTACTATAAGAAGCCAAACGAAACCCAAGTTGTTTATTATTAATATATATAACCTTATCTAAGTCATTTGGCCGAACCTTATATTTTTAGGAATAAAATAACAATTAATAATATAATATTTGTTTTAAAAACTATTTTATGTCAATTTTGACACTATTTAGTAATTGATTTTTGTGAAACTCTTAACAGAATGATAAGTTCGAAAAAAGTTAATTAAATCAATACTAACATGTCATATTAACCTATAAAATTAGTGGAATTCATAAAAAGTCTCAAATTATATTTATTTGGATATTTATAACATCAATTATGTCAATATTTCATTAATAAGATAATTACTGCATCATCGTTGTGTCATAAATAAATTAAATTATTTAATGTCTAAAAATTAAAAATAAAATACAATTATGTAGGAAATATCTCGATCTTTCTAATGAATATTTTTAGTTGAATTTATCTTATGTATAACCCCATATTAAAAATGTTTTATTAAATAAACATTGATTTTAACTCTTTTAACCCTTCTTTAAATAAATTAATAATAAATGTCCTAATCTAATCCATGTGGGCCTAAATGGTCATATTTTATTCCTAAGTTTGTTTTTGGTCGAATTACACTTGTCCAATAGAATTAGGACATGTTTTAGGGTAATAATAATATCATTTCTACCCTTAATTACCCTATTTACTTTTAACCGTGGTAAAAAAAAGTAAAAAGTTACTATTCACCAAAAAAATTATTTTCATCTCATTGAACCACATTTTACTTACTGACATCAACCGTGTCTCTTGGAGTTTTGAAATTACACTCATAGAAGCGGTAAAATTATGTTTGATGAACAATTCAGTTTTTTTTAACTACTACTTAGTGATTTCACTATTCATCAAAAATTGAAAGTTTTCAGAAAAATACCAAAAATTAGGCGTAAGCTATATTTGATATTATGAACTCAAAAATGATTTCTATTTTACCAAATTCAAAACATATTAGTTGCATTAATTAATTTAAAAATTAATTCCCGTCGTCAAAACAAATAGCGTGTTCTTAAGAGATAATAACTATCAAAAGATTGACACTTGTTTATGTCTGGTTTAAATGTGAAATTACATCCAATGACCAACATTGTATTAAATTGTAAAAATATATTCTAAATATAATTTAAAACCACTCAAATTAATAATTTTTCACTATTAATTATTTCGATTGAAAAAGTTGTTTTTAATTAAAATTTAGTAATTTTCACTATTCATCAAAATATGAAAGTTACTCGTAAATCACCAAAATTTCACCCTAAGCTAATTTAGATATTACGAATCCAAAAATGAATTCCATTTTGAAAAATAAAATTTACAAAATTTTAAAAAGTGGTTATTACTATTCATAACAGCTAGTTTTAATAGCATATTATTGTTTAGTGAAACTCGTTATTGCGTACTACACACGCTATCAAGGAAGGTTGCGATTGCATGTAATGCAAGGCAAGTCAAGGATGCGTGTTGTGCAAGCTCCTTTTGGTGTAGCGTACAACACAAGACATTAGTGAAATTAAAAAGAATATTTTTCATAAAATCTTGCGCTGTTACAAAAAAGGTTTCATACACTACACAACCTTGGATTCCATCAGAATTAGATCATAGGATCCTATAACAAAACATTTCACCTATATTTATTCCTTAAAAGAGAATTGGTATTGGATATTAGAACCCCGATGATACTTGGAAGGAAATCACAAAAGTTTTAACCCAAATGAGAAAGAGAATATATAATATATATTGTCTATTACAATGGATCTTACTAACTAGAAAAATAAATGGGGAATGTATCACACCTCCCCCAAGTAATGGAAGGTTTCTCAAGAAATAATTTTCATAGCTACCATCAAGAATCTGTTGTCCTAGTTGATGACATTCAACTACACAATACGTCTTGGCTATATGATGTTAAATAACATGTAATATGTCATTGTTAAAAGACATTAGTCATTGTGATAAATCCATACCATATGATGTATTAATAGAATATAATATTTCCTAATAGAAAGACCATAAACTACATAGTGTCTAATACCCTAACCACATGCAGTAAAACTTTAAGGATATTTTTAGGATCTCATAGTTCTAATAATCACATGTAGTCTTAGAAATGTGTCCTAAAAATAGAATACATAATTAGTCCTTACCACCTGACATTAATATACATGAAAAAAACTATATGTTATTGATAACCAACTACACATGATCTAGATCTATGAAAAAATGAAATGAAGTTCCCTGATCCCAGTGTGTGAGTCAGATCTACATAGGGAAACTCTCAATTCACGAACTAAATGTTACTTGATACCATACATCACAAGATACATAGTGATACCTATATCCCGAGTCTTTGGTATAGCCATAATATATATTTCCCAGTCACAATAAATTAGATTCTAAGAATTTTTTTTGATATATGATGTTAAAATTTAGTCTTACCCTCTGTACGAAGAATAAGATACCTTGGGAAACCACCATTAGAAGACTCATATTATTAACATGGTACACCTCTCAAAATATTATTTCATAAATTTTTGGAATACATTTAGATTTCTTAATGCCTTATTTTATATGATGGGTAACCATCTTCTTTACCTAATGATGTTAAACTTCTTGGATTACATACTCTCTGAAAGACATTTGACCACCCAACTATTCAGAACTATGTGTGGATTGATTCTCACTCCAATTAGATACATAGAGAATCCATGATCCTATATCCATTCTCAACCACTAATTCATATGAAAATACCCTATCCTCCCTTTTAATCACTTCTATGTGGTGAGATAAACCATTCCCATTCCTTATTTCTCCCACTGATCATAGCCCACTTGGGATTTGGATTTTTGGTAAAAGCTTTACCACATGATCGATACATATTATAAAATTATAGGATTAGCATGGTATTGGATGAAATACCTTAAAATTAACATCATGAGTCCTTTCCACCTGATGTTAAACTACATGATTGTTGTCTATTTCAAGGTGTAACATTGCACATTACTGTAGACCTTTCTTGAGGTAACCACTATATATGGTGTTGGTCCCCCACCACATCTTCATTCATGTACTACCTATGTATTTATTATTTTCATCACATTATATGTAGTTATGCCTAGATCTCCAATCCTATTTTATGCTACAACAGTCTACGTGAAAAATTACCCCTCTATATATGGGTTAGTACTTTGTGAAGAGTTTCCCATTCAACAACTATGTGTGTCTTTATTCCTATCATCACATGATACATATGGATGCTTAGATCTCCAAACCTATGTCTAATTATAATAATTAACTGAAACAATTAGACCCTCTGCATATGGGTTAAGCCTATGTAGAGAGTTTTCAAATTAAGAACTATGTGTGGACTGATTTTTGTCACCATATGATGCATAGTGACACTAGAATATTGAATCCTTGTTACAAACACAATAATCATTTTCAAAAATTCCTACCTCTTTGTATGGTTTGGACTTATATGGAGACTTTTCCACTCAATAACCGTGTGTTTCATGACTCTTTTCATCCGAAAATATGTATTGACACAAGGATCTCCAATTATGGGTCCAACTGCATCAATTGACGAGAAAAATTCCCCCTGAATGTATGGGTTATACCTATATAGATGTTTTTTTAATTCAAGAACTACATATGGATTGATCCCTTTCATTATTGTATACATAGTGACATACAAATCTCTGATCCGAGGTCTAGACACAATATAAAAATATATCCCCCTCTATGTTTACGGATCAGGACTGTGCAGTGAACTTTCATATAAGAACTTCGTATAGATTGATTCGTATCATCACATGATATGCAGAGAATTCTGGATCTCCTTTACAAGGTCCATACAAGAAATATAAAATGAAAAAAAATTCACACCTAACTACAAATTTAAAAAAACTAATGTGGTGAGCCATCAAAGATACAGTCTTGCAGATATCAAATAGCAGCCCATGCATCCCTTGATTCCCATGTTGATCATGGATAATGCGAGCTTAGGTAAATTGATAATCCACTTTGGTTGATGCGACCAAGGCACACCACATATCTAGAACCATTTCTAAGTCATATGATGTTAAAATACAAAACAAAAGGACTTTATATATAAAAAAATAATAAAATCATCATATATCACTTTTTAAAGAGCATCGATTCATATAATCACATTCTACTTATGAACAAGTCATATCAATACACATATTCACTGTGCACATGATAAATCCATGTTAGATGGACTCTAACATATGGTTTCCCACTAATAATCCAATTCATTGAAAGAATATTCTCACAATATATATATTCCACCACTAGTGTAACCTCTCCCCAAGGATACACTGCACAATTTTTACATCGGTTCCCATGTCCTTACCACATGAAATTAGACTAAAAGAACAATATCTTCATCCCATGAAATTATATTTCTTGCCATATACATTCCCACTAAATGGCATTAAAATATGTAGACCATCTCTAATCATGATTAATTATCTTGGTACCACAAGAACCTGACCACAGTTAACCAGAGAGTGGAGTGATTCTATCATCTTTTAAGAACGTCAACCCATAAGTCAAACTTCATATATTGAGTGGATAAAGTTGACAAAAAAATTTAACATATTTTAGAAAATAATTTTTATCTCTCTAATTGACCATCCTAGTAGTGCATAATAGATTTTAACTATCAATCAAAGACATATTTTTTCTGTAGGAATGGATTTCTAATCCTTGTGAGATTGACATAACCATGGATGAACTCAATACCATATGGTGTTTTGGGTCAACCACATCATGGTTGTCCGATATCATAGCTAATGGATTAGGAACCTGAAGCCATTATTGGTAGAATATTCTTCTCCTTCTCAAAAGTATCATGGAGTACTCTTGACTATGGTTATCCTAGGTAGGTTGTTGTTTAACATCCTCCTCATACTAGCTCAATGTAAATAATGAAATTAAAATGAAAACACTTTGGTCAAAGTAGTATGACAATAAACATGAGTCTATGGACCATGAAACATGACTCAAAACCATATTGAGTTGGTCCTGATCCTCCCAACCTAATTCTAAAATACCCTAGGGTTCCTGAACCCTCCCTTGGATAACTATCACTCCACTTACCACCTCATTTTCCAGACATTTGTTCAATCAAAAATATTTCATTGGACCTAGAAATGACTGAGGATCCCCTTTACTTGATCATGCATGTTATCCCCATGGACTCATGCACAAGGGCTTCTATCCCACCAATTGGAGGAATATTCTTCTTGCATGTAAGGAGCTATGATCTTCGTGTTCCTCAAAAACACCATGAAAAAATTCAACCCTTTAGGGTTTTTGGGTCATCCCCAATATGTCTTCCCCATTCCATATTCATCAATTTTATTTTTGGGAAATAAATTATACCACCTATATCAAACTATCTTGGTGGATTCAGATTCCCTAGTATTTCCTAATTGACCAATACTATCACCAAAATCTGTTATGGCCTTGTGAAAATAGTTGGGAAAGCTCTATTTAACAATGATAGTGATCAATAAGGGATTTTATTTGATATCTAGAAGAATATGTACCTTTTACAAAAGGAAATATAATTCTCATGAGTCTTGGAAACAACATGGAAGAACTCACCCACCTAAAATGTTTTGGTCCTTCCCTGACATGTATGTACGATTTCATATTTATCAATCATGACTTAGAAGCAATAATTTAAACATCATATAATTTTTACATCTTTAACACAAGATGTTAAACTAAAAACAATACATCCTTACTATATAATTTTAAACTATGCAGAATACATCCTTACCGCACGATGTTAAACAATACTGATGATATATTTACAACGTTACATCAAACATCACGAAAGGCATCCATACCACATGACATTAAATTTCACGAAAGATGTCCTTATCATACAATGTTGAAGTTCATGGAAGAAGTCCATAACACATGAAATTAAAATCTATGGATTTTTTCTTTACTACATGATTTTAAACTACATGGAAGATGTCCTTAACCCATTACATTAAAACACATGATGAATATTACTTCGTGAATTGAATATTACCAGTTTCTGAAGGTCTGAGCTGGAGTACCCTAAACTACAGTATGAAAATGGTCTAGTGTGAATGAACTTAAAATTTTAAAATTAATGAGTCATAGTTCTCACTAGTTTGGAAACAAAAAAATTGGTGTCCTATAAAAAATATGAGTATCTTCTCACTTCGTGTGAAATTTTAATGCACTATGAAATAGAGATCACACATTAAATGGAAATGGTGTAAAACTTTTCAGGTCCAAAACCGAAAGAGGGCATATCGAGAAAAAACTATGTCCATACCCACTAATAAACCCCCTATATGAATATTAGGAAACAATTATGGTAGTATAAAATAAAAATATTTAAATATTAAAGGGATCTTTAATTTCCCTAGAAAAAATCGCACCCAGTATGTCCATTGACATTAGTAAAAGATTGAGAATTCTCCCTCCTAAAAAAATATTTTGCCCAAATTTTCCTTGTAAATTAGGTTATTTCAAGACCCCTAAAGCAGGTACATAAATAAGGAATCTCATGTCAATGAGAATTCATGATAATATATCAATAAAACTCTATTTTAATTAAAACATTCATATAGTGGTGATTAGGTTTAGTTGATGTATACAATGTTTGGGTTTACTTAATGATATATGAGACATCATATTAATGAAATTTCATTAACATTTTTAATGAAAAAAAGGAAAATTACATGTCAATATCATTATATTTATTCAATTATGTCCTGAAGAAGCGGGGATCTCCATATACAAGAGTATCTCCTATGAATGAACAAATAAATTAAGTGATACAAATATAGGACCACCAAAACACGAATTCATAGGAGTCCTTGATCTATACCATATTTCTCTCTAAAAAAGATATGTATTGGAACTACTGATCAATAGATTCAGTTTCTACCTCCATAATTTGATGTAATTACTCTTCCCTAGAAACATCACCAATACAATAATTCTCTAGTATTTTGAGGATCTCATGGTTCTATATCATTGTTATCTCTTATATTTTATGTGAATGGTTATAATGATATAGATCTTCCTAAATATATAATTTTTTGACTATAAATGGAAAATTATAACATTCCTAGAACTGGCCATATATCAGTGTGCTTCCTCCTCCATCACATGCTTGAAAAACAAATTCAAAGCCTCAACCTAAATATTTCTAACTGAACAGTAAGCATCAACTACCACTACATCTAATTTAAGGCCCCCCTTTGTTCCCTTAGATAGAATTCTTCCTTCACCAGGGCTTGAATATAGTTATTACAAAAACCCTGATAACCAATGCTGGTTAACATGAACTGATGATGATTTGTCAGGTCATTCATCCCTTCTAAATGGGCATCTGAAATTAAGGTCCAAATCTGCCTCAACACACTCTATCACATCAGTTGATAAATTGATGTTGAATTCAATCCTTGAATCAAGACCATCCCATGAACATTAATATATTCTAGGACTAATTTAGGGAGTGATGGAGTCATTATATTGTTTTTCACAGATGTGGGTAGGGACATGACCTCCTCATTGGTTAACTCGATCAGAGGAATTATCAAGGAATAAGGGAACAAAATTCTTGAGCTCCGGGGTAAAAAACTAAACCAATTTGTTTAAATTTATATCAGTAATAGGATATAAGGAATTATATCATTAGTTAAGAAACTGATATAACAATTTTGGAAACATACCTTTCATGGTTGTGTCACTAGTAATGTCTATTTCCCCCACACCATCCTCTAGTGAAGAAACAACACCCTCTTACAATGATCAGCCTAGTGGAACGACTGGTTCATTCTATAAAGTCATTCTTTTCTCTCCAATTTTAAGGGTTGAAAGAGAGAAAGAAATACTAGGTGTGATTATATATACAGAAAATGAGTCTTGTTTCTGAAGAATTACTCACACTATATTAAAAGTGCCTCTCTCAAAAGCTATATTAGTATTGGATTAGTTACCAACATCAGTTTTCTCTTAGAGTTTGTTAACCATTATAGGTTGAATGGTAGGACCATTGTAATATCAGAATTACATGTTAGGTCCAATTGATTTAGCACTTCAACCACCTATTCGTCTTTATGGGTTGAACCCAATAATGATGGTTCAAATGGAGAAACAAAATAGTCACCAATATTCATTGGAATAGATGCATATCCTCCTAGAGATCCCAGTGGGGAGATTTTCATTCTTAACAAACCATAATGTGTTACTAGAATAGTCCAAAACATAGAATGTGAAAAGTGAAATTGTTACTTGAGGATTATTCAGAAGAGGTCTCTAATAGTGCAAAGATATTCCTTTTTTCCCTTTATTCTCTACAGAAGTCCCTAAAAGGTGCCTCCATCGATGAAATTACCACAAGCATGGTAATCGTTGTCTTTATCATAGCCAGTTCACTTGGGGAACCCTCTTCATTGAACCCCTGGGCACTGCTAGAATCTACGCCAACAGCCATACCCCCGAGATAATATAATGGGGGAGAACGATAGATTTCAGTATTTGGTGAATTCTTTCCACATCAACATAAATATAAAATAAACCAGTATGGTTTCAACAGAAAAATGACCCTATGAATATGGTATAAATATCATCCTTAAAACTTCTTCAATAAAGGGATATATTTAGTCATTCATTACAACATGTATCATCCCCAGAACCACCATTTTATAGAAAAAAGAAAAATAATTGATTTCTTCCTTTACACATTCAATCATCACATCAAGGTCTCGAATTAAGGCCTTGACCTCATTGGGATATCCTATGAAAGTGACACCTTTGGGAGAATAATTTAATAAAATCCTTCTAAATATATCTCTACCTAGAACAATAGTCCCCATAGATGAACATCATAATTAGTTCTCCACTAGATCATCCATCACTTAAATTTGGTGGAAAATAATAGTTTGCTTTTGGATTCACAAATATGATGCAAGATCACTACATCCACTCTAGTAGACACCTCTTTGGAAAAAAAATGAATGGAAACTATTTCACTTCCTTTTGATGAATAATTGAGGTTGTTGGTCTGCTTGATGCAAGATAATTTCCTTTCCTATGACAGGATTATGAAATTAGTAAAACCTTAAACCCATGGGTACTAATGTGTATAATTACCCATTATAATTTGAGATGATAAAGATATCAACAATATTTTGGGAAAAACCAATCTTGTAATCACACACATCAAAGTCTATCTGAACCTGAGTCTCGTATGAAGTGAATATAAAACAGAAGTAGTGATCCACCATTGGATTATTCTTGGATCAAACATGATGTGTGGAAGGATATTTATTATAAATATATTGAAACTAATGGTAGAACTGACATGGTTCATACCATTCATAGAAAATTCTCTCATCATTGATGGAAGTTAGGATTCCCTTACAAATAGACGTCATATATGCCTGGCCCTAAAATCATCCCCACCATTTTTAATAATACTATCAATGGGAATTGTCTCATATGGCTTGAGAAAAAATGGTCATAATGGCTCAGACATGACCAGATCTCCAAATCCCTTAATGGTTTTGGCCTCACCAAACTTTTGCACTTTAAAAAAAGGATTGAATCAAAAATTGGTGATTCTATGAATGTTTAGGTACTCATACCCACCTAGATGAGCCCCCATCTGACCCCAAAATACCTAGAAGCGACTATAAATTCTATTTTTAGATCTTCTAATATAAATTTGTTGTTGGAGGTGATCTAATTTGTCAAACATATGAATTAAAAACCCAATCCTATACCCTACTACCATAGAGGTCACCATCATAAATGTGGAGACTCTGTTGCCACTCTCTTCCTTCATCGAGAGAAGGTACCCACTTAGGTAAATTGAAGGATGTCCAACCTAATGAATGGTCAGGTCAATGTTATAAATAACTTCCCATACCTAGTTTATGAATAAAGTTTCTTTAACATTGGGATAAAAGGAACCCTCAATAATGTGGGAGTCATTCCTGGGGAATACCTATAGAATATTTGATTCCTTCTCATAATGACCATTCATGATGAAATATCACACTCACACTCATTGACTAAAAAATATATCTTCCCCATGAAGCAAGTCATTCTCAAGGGGCTTTTCAGATAACCTGAAAAACTCCATGTGAAGCAAAGTAGTCCTCTCCACATTATTCCTAATGGATATTGGAGAAAACTCATCATACATCTCTACTAAATGGGTCCACCAAAAATTTTCTCAATCTCCCAATGTCTAATACCCACCTCTCCATACATCAGGTGAAATGTTTGTGTATCTGGACTCCAGTGACTGACCATGTCAACCCTTAATACCTTGTACAGTATGATAAGGTTTGAAAGATCTAGAATTCCTTGTACATATCGATTTCTTTCATCCCCATGGTAAATTTCGAGGTTATATACTACACCGTGAGAAGAAAACCTCAATCAATTCAAAATCTCATACCTAATCGAAGGTCCCAATTATGTGACTACCCAAACATCTTTTTTTTGACTGACTTCTACATTATCAAGCTGTGCATATGGATGTATAAATTAGGTTTGCGACATTTCATTCAAATATATGTGTGTATAAATTTCATTATATATGTGTATGATCATTTATCTATGGTAATTAAACTCCCTACATTGGATATATTTTCCCTAAAGGTGTTATGGGTATCCAAAATCCAAGAGGGGAACTATTGATGGCATTAGTGGTAGGATTTGAGATTTATTTTTGAGGAAATTTTTTGAAGACATTAAATATTTGATAGAGCATAATCCATAAGATTTATCCCTGTCAGATATATCATATTTTTTTATGAATCAAAAATGACATTCCATTTTGGATCCAAACTTGCAAGAAAAGAATTCTAATGAGCCACCACTACAAATATCTCATTCTTTGAAGACTTATGAGAACTGGAATCCATCAATATAAAAACAAAAATCCTATATTAGATTATTGAATAATTGCCTAAAAATTTATTCATGACTCTGGTAACATCATTTGAATCACATAAACCATGAATAGATTCTTGATCGAATGACCAGATATAGGTCTTGTGAATTACATGACCCTAGGAGGCCCCACGAATCGCATGACCCATGATGAATCTCATGTCTGCATGATCAGTCATATGTAATTTTATCATGTGACCCTAAGATGTTCATGTGAACTATGTAATAATCGAGTGATCATGTGATAAATCAAATGGATCATATCAATCCTATATGATATTCAGCTAGAAAAGGGTTTAGAAAAATTATCAAGAAAATAATCATGATTTTATTTTTGATTAATTTGAACAAGTGCTTATACAAAATGCTCTTGCAGACAATTCTCACAAAATAGTATTGTAGAAAAGATCTCAAGATCAATTCTTGTAGAGAGGTCTTTTGAAATGGATATTATGGTGGGGTCCTATGAAGGAGTCCTGCGATAGAAGAAACCACAAGTTCTATATAATTTAAATACACTAGTGTAATATTCATCCCCTTTCTCTCTTATTTATATGGTACCCCATAGAGAAAAAATGTCACCTAAGAGACCAAACGTCATATGATACACTGATCAGTAAAATCCCAAAGGACTCATATGGTCATTTACATTCCACATAATTGCGTCCTTGTCCCTAAAGATGTTTCTCCTTACAGTGGCCATTTGTTAAAGCCCACCAAATTAGAATAATAAAATATAGGATATAAGAAATAACTGAAGTATAATAATTACTTCCTCTGAAAAAAAGGATGTATTGGTATGAACTCCACATGTATGAATAATGTGGATCATGTAACCTCCATATGGACCTATAATCACTTGATCCTAGAATGACATTTGCACAGAACAGTCACTACACATGATCTTCTTATGATCAATAAATTCGCATATGAAAACAATACTATTCTTGAGAGGGTATCGAGAGAAGAAAAGATAATCATGCGGAGGATGAAATATGAGTTCCTACGGTCATGTGACTTATTATTAAAATGATTCCTAAAAATCACTAAAAAATACATTTATAAAATAATGGTTGAAAACTATGGATGCTTAATGTGAAAGATATTTACATTGACCTTCATTCAACATGATTATATGATCTGTGGTACCCTGAAACGATGCATAAAGACATGTCTGCCAAGTCAAGTAAGGGTATGATAGTAATTTAACTTGATCATGAAAAGGACCTCATACATTTCTATTCGATCATATTATTCCACTTCAAATTCATAAAAATGTGAAGGTATTTTTCATGGAAATTATCTAGTAACACGTCATAGATAGGAAGAGTGACTAACCGTGACAATTCACGAACAATACAGTAAGATCCCCTGCAATAGTAAAATTATGATACAAAAAAAAGGAAATAGAAGAAGAATGTCTATAAGTGATGATACACTGATCTTCATGCGGAAGGGATTATACACCCTGAGTGACCACCATTGATAATGTGAAGGCCCTTTGAAAATCTTTCTCGATCTCATGAAGTCTCCCTAACAAGAAAGTCTGTTCTCATGAATGGCCTTTGATAGGCTAACATTTTCTCATGAAATACCCAAGGAAATAATTCTTCGCTCACATGAGTGCCTTTTCATACATGTAATATTCTTGAGAAGGATATTGGGCATGTTATATTGATGGTTAAAAGGCCATTCGACATGTCCGTGTGGTTATGTGAAATCCATTTCATCGGCCAGGGTGCACTAAATATAGGGATGTGTGAATGTTCTTATGGTTGTCGTTATCATGTGATGTTATGAATAGCCCATGCAAGGATCATGTGAATAACAAGATACAAAAATACCTTCCCCGAATCTAGATCATATTAATTAGATAGGCACCACCCAATGTGGAATATAACCGGGGTGGAGATTCATATAAACCATCCCCCTAGAAAAACAACCACACACACAATGCCAACTACTACACTAGAGCGCATGATTTGACTTCGCAAATGAAAAAATTCAAATGATCACAAGGGTCATACCATAGGAAAAATCTAGGGAATGAATTGAGGGATCATACATCATGAATATGTGCTTACGTGATCTCCCTATAGATCATGTGATGTAATTATGGAGGGATGACCATAACATGGAAAGGAGTTCCCACTTGTCGACTGGGTCATGAGAAACCTACATAAGACAATGCTTGAAAACCCTTGAGGAACATATGAAATAAACATAGATAATGAAAAATATAGAAGACATATGGGAAGAAGGATACGATAATCATCATATGATTTGAATGACTTACATATATCATGAGAAAACACTAGGAAATGTATCCCAAGTCATGTGAAACCCTCCAAAAATTCCATCCATATCATGTAATGTCCATTGGACATGTCAACCATGTTTTGAAAAGCCCTTATGACTTGTCAACCATGCATTACAAAGTCCTATGGAAATGTCAGTCATGTCATGTGGAAACAATAGGGAATGTCACCAATATCTTTCAAAGTTCTTTTGACATGATACCCAAGTCGTACGAAGTCCTCCATAAATATCAACTAGGTAATGCCACAACCTTCGGATAAGTCATCTAGATCATGTAGCAACAATAGTACATATTGGATTGTTCTTGTGACATCTTTTGGACAAGTCATCTAAGTCATGAAACGTCCTCTAAAAAAAAATATAAAGGTCATGCGACGTCCTCCAGACATGTAATAAAGGTCAAGAAATTTCCTATAGGTACTCCATCTAGGTATTTCAACAACCTCCATACATATCATCTAGATCATGTGACATCCACCAAAAATTTTATCTAGGTCCTGAAACATCATCCATACTTTTCTTCTAGTTCAGAGATTCCCTCCTAACATGCCATCGAGCTTCTGAAACGCCCTCCAAATATGCTATTCATATTAAGTGATGTCCTTTGGAAACACTATCCATATCATGAGACAACCATTGGAAAAGCCAACCAGATTATGTGATAATCATTAGACATGTATTATATTCAACTAAGAAATGTCTAGACATCTTCATACATGTCATATAAGTACCCCAAACATGTCATAAATATAATCCAAATGTTTCAGGTAGATGTTCTGGGACATGATAACCATTTCTAGTGGTCGTATTTGGCCTTACCCCTGACTAAACTATGAAAAACCTTATTCAATATCAAATAGGATACATAAGATATCTTCCTAAGGCCTGAGCTCCAATGCACATCTAAATTAGTTTAAGTCCCTCTATATCACTTACACTCAAACTCTAATAGGCATCCACATTGTTGTAATTCCCTCCATTACTCTGACATTTAATCCCATGGGACCCAAACACTCCAATGGTTTCATATCCCTTCCACATCCATTAGTGGATTGAAAAGCTAACAGAACTATGAGAACTCTAATTTTTACTATAAAAAAGAAATTTAGGATTCCTTCATAATTCTCATGATATATAATAAACACTACCTTAGGGAATCCCCATTGCCTAAGTTATAAATATTTATTCAATGAAATTGATCCCTTTCTATCCATGGTTTCTCACACCGATCATGGGTTATGTGGACTTAGGGATTTTCTCTTATCGTATAAGTTTTTGCATAAATAATACCCATATAGTGAAACTTCATTGTATATGAACCTATTTGTGGCATGATATGAATTCCCACACATAAGAGAATTGACCTCGAGGTACGTCACGTGGGTGATATAGAACAATGATGTATCTGATTCCTATAATAAAAAGGATACATATAACTGCTTTTTGAGGCATAAGAACCACACATTCTCATAAAGTGCCCTCATCTGACCATCCCTCCTGATGTTAGACTAAACTGCTAAAATTAACTACATGGGTTTTGATTCCTATTATAATCTGGATACATATGATGTGTTATACTATTTCAATCCCAAACTCAAAATATAAATCACATCCCTAGATAACAGAAAACTCTCGAGTGCCTGGTTTTATGGATTTTAAATATAATTAGATAACCATTACTATGAAATAACGAGAAATGTATGATTAAATTCATATACAAATGGATGTTTTCATTAATAGAACCCCCTTTACACATGGAAGGATTCAACAAATGATCACTTTTTAGGGTAACCAATCGATTATCAAGATTAGGAAGAGATTATTTACAATATCATAAATCTATAAGATATTTTTAGAATAGGAAAAGATTCTACCAAAAAGTCTGTGATGAGTACAAACTCCCTTCATCTCGACCAAAGTGGGTTCCTAAGTGTCATTGGGTCTAAAACTCCAAAGGACCACCTTTATTTGGAAAGATGGTCCATACTCAGTTATGGATGTATAAACTGTTGGGAGTTTTAATTAAAGATGGAAATAGTGAACCTGGGGTGAATTATTTTATAGAAATTAAAACCCCAACAATCAAAATTTTATTGAAATAGAGTTTTTTTTCATTTGAAACAAAAAACAATGAAACTGATATTAAATAATTTAGCTATGAAATGTCCTTTATAGATTTAAAAGGATAGACTTTTCTGTTCTCATCAGACCATTCTGTTCCTATCACACATCATTTATTTTGAAATAATTATAAAACAAATGTCATGAAATATGATTAATAATGTTACCATAGTTTAAATACTAACTTCATCAGAGAAGAGAATGGTGGAGACACATGAGAATTCATGAAATAGTGGTGATGAAAGACTGAATACTATGCCATCTAAATATAGAAAATTTGGGAAGAAGCACCATGGTAATTGCCTCAATTGTACTAGAAGATGATTTAATTATGGAATATAAGGTCTTAAATCATCAAATTGTAAAGTAAAAGTGAAGAGTTCAGTTATAATGACTAAAATAAATAAATTTCATCTTAAGGAACCATTTATAATTCAATGTATTCTATGTATGGAATAATGGATTTATCTATGTCAATGCGTTAATACAAGGAATAAACAAGATTATGAGCATCACTAACCTCCAAGACAAACAAGACAACCAAATACCTATAAATGCAGTACTCCCAAAGTGGATTATAATTTATAAGGTGCACATACCATCTAATCCAGTGTTGTAGATGTCATGTTGGAATTTGAATCTAGGAACTTTAGAATAACTAATAATATTTTTATAATAACTAAATCGACACCCTGATGATTTGGTTGTTAATTTTTTATCCATTGGTAATATTATTGTATTCCACATGGAATTATATAAGAATTTTTCTTTTTGAAATCTTATTATCCGTCCTTATTATAAATTTGACATGATTTATTGATGTATTGTTTACCTCCACTTATGAGAAAAATTATCTCGAGTAGGGAAAACACATTTCATATTAACCAAAGATACTCTATCAATGAATGGATAATAATAAACAAAATATAGAACAAATTTATATAATCATGGTCTTAATACAAAATAATTTTTGGCTCTTGGACCAAATAGGTGGAAAGAAACACCAAATTAGTGATAGGCCTATTTTGAGTAGGATATGTGTATCAAAATTTTTTAAGGTTGATATGACACTCTAAATTATTCCCTAATTAATTCTATAATTTAGATTCCTTTAAGAATTTATTATAGTATGTAATAAATAAAAATATGTGGAAAAAAATTATTTTTGAGGGTATAATTTAATGGATTTATATTTTACTTTATATTTTTCTTTAAATAAGTCAACGTGTTCGATAGCTTGGTCCACACACAACACATAGTTTAAAGAAAACTATTATATGTTTAATAAAATATAAATATTTAAGTATGACCATTAAAATATATCCATAAAATGAATTAATATAGTAACATCTTTGAAAATATTTTTGTAATGAAAATAAATTTTACATTTATTAAAAATGAAATTTAATCGGTATAACTGAAATTAATAATAATATAATATTAAGATTATAATTGTAGTTTTTTTTAAAAAAGAAAATGTTATGTGGTACGAATTTTTATCAGAACAAACATATGATTAATTGATGGTAATATATATTGATCTGAATAATTGGTTAACACTAATTATTAAATGATACTGAAAATAATGAGAATATGTTGTAGTATAAAGTGTCATTTTCACTATAAAAAAATTTCATTATATTTTATAATTTTATTTAACAGTTAAATATAAAAAATTTAGAACCTTAATTTTAAAAAATAAATATATTTTTTGGATTTTTCTTTACAATAATATATTAATTTAAATTTTTTGAGAATTTTCTAAGAATAATGTCTTTATGTGAAAAGTGAAAATACCATTTTTACAAAAAAACATAACTTTTCTGACATTATTAGTGTTTGTGTAATAATTTGAAATTGATGGAAAAATTTTCTAATAATAAAAATATATTTTTATGTTCAATAATAATATTAAAAATGTTGTTTTTAAATTTTAACCAATTTTTTACACTATAAAATAATTTATATCCTTCCAAAAGACATATTTTAAATTATTTATTAATTATCATAAAATTTATTTTCATCACATTCATAAATTTAAACATATTAAATGAATTTAAAATAGTTATTTAGTATGTCCAAATTATATATAAGGACCATTTTAGTCTGTGTAATAAATAAAAATTTAATATATGTAAAAACAATTCAGCGTGGTAAAATAGTTATATTTCAAAGAATTTTTTTTTCAGAATGTAGTGTGTTTTAAAATTCAATGTATAGAATATAAATTCATAATATAAATTATTTTTAAATGAATATAAATAGAATATAATATTCATTTAATGGGTAATAAATTTTAATGAAGATAACAATCATCTAATTATTAAATTCAAATTAAATAATGGTTTTTACAGAATATATGTTTTTATATAAAGGGTAATTATATACTATTTTGAAATTTAATTAGTTTAAATTGAGAAAAAATTTAGATTATGAAAATATAAATTGTTTATTGTGGTTTATATTATATCTTTGTTAACAAATTAATTACCATGATTAATTTTTAATTAATATTAATAAGTATAAAAATGGGTAAAAAGTATATCATGTTTTAAATAATTAAAAGGTGCCTTAAAACTTATATAATGTCTTCTAACGTATTAAATTGATAACTACATTTATCACCTAAAACTTATTCTCTTAATGTACCTAACTCACTAAACCCACCTAAGACCCTTTTTATTCCATTCATACCTCCTAGCAAACACTAGATTCCTTGAAAACCTCCTTTTTTACCTATAAAAGGATACAACTCCCTCCCATTATCTAATTACACTCCACCAAAAAGGTATTCTTGTTTAATTTTCCTTCTTTATGGTTATTTAAATCACTCCCATGGAGTTTATAAGGTTGTAAGTATTCCACCGAATCTTTAAGAAGCTATTTAGAAATATAAGGGTTCCCCTCCACTTCTTTTTAATTTAGGTACTTCTCTATGATTGTAATTTTGATTTTAATATGGTTGTGCATACATGTTCTCATAATAAATTATTTAATATACAAATGATTACACTAGGGTGATATAAACCCATTATCTCTGATTAAACCCATTTCTTAATCCCTTATTTATAGTCTTCATGCTTTGAAATCACTCCTAAATTTTTTCCTTGACCTTTTCAATTAAAGAACATACATTGTTATACGAATTTTGAATTCTATGTGATTATGACTAAAAATTTACATAATAAATAATTTACTATACTAATGATTATATATTTGTTGGATACTATCTTTATTTCTGATTAATCCATTTCCAGCATCATTTCATATATCATTTTTTCATCTAAAATCACTCCTTGATTTTCCATGTAACATTTTCATATCAGAAGGTGTTTTTATTGACTCTAATATTATGTTTGAGTCATAATCACACCTATAAAATTTTAATATTATTTTTTATTTATATTAAACTATAATGATGTTATATTTTATTTCTATATTCTTTTCTAGATATATAATTTTTTACAGAAATCCTTATTCCTTGATGATTCCAATGTTTTACAGAAAATGTAAATTCTTAAATAATAATTCTCACATCTTTTAATTAATTTGTTTCTCTATATCCATGTTTTTACTTATTTAATGGTATAATTTCCTTTTTAAAATAAAATTTATTTTATCCCAAATTATGATTATACCTCCTCTTATTCATTTTAAAACAAAGGGTTCAATATACATTTAAAGATGTTGGTTATTCAATAAAGTCATTTCAAAATAATTAATGTTTTTCCATCCTTTAAAAGAAAATATTTTTATCATTACTCCAAAAATTTTTAGATAACATTTATTTATTACCAAGGATATATTATTTATGACTCTTTATCATTAGGGCATGGAATGTCTTCTCATTACCATTAAAAAATATTTTTGAAGGTAATTTGTACTAAAATATTTTAGAATGCTTTTTGACAACTTTTTTATATTCATATCTATTTAAAAACCATGGTTTATCAATCATGAAGCAATTTTTTGATCACTCTATATATGTTAATTTGATATGATTCCTTTTTTAAAATGAGATTTTGGATATCCTATGATTTCTTAAAATCATGTTATGTGATGTTTTTGAAACATTTAAGGACCCCATTATTTTTCCATTGGTTCATAATTATACGATGAATGTCTATTTTTATATGGAACACATATGCATGGATTAAGATGAATGGGTTCTTATATCTCCCTAAAATTCATTGGTTTTTGTTACAAATCTCATGAGATGATGAAATGATGTATAAATGATATACATGAAGCTTTTTTGACATGTTTGTTTTGTGAATGATATGTGGGAAGATTTGTTCACATGTTTTTTGTGTGAATTATGTATGAGAATATTTGATGAAAATTTATTATTTAGGCATAATTTGTGAATATTTATTCACAATATTTTCAATGATTATGGGTGTAGTATAACACATTTATCTATTATAATTCAATGACGTACCATATTTCTATATGACTATGATTGAAATTATTAACTCAGGTTTCATTTCTCTATATTTTACAAAATATTTCCATGGTACATGTTTATTCATTTTAGATTATATGTCTTCACTCCATGAATTATCATCATCTAAAATTTTTTCATGTTATTTTTAATATGAAATTTCTCCCCTACACATGTTTTCTCTTGTTCTTATGATGTTACCTACGAAGAAAAGATGATATGTTTTCCCTTACTAAGAATTTGAGATAAACCCTTTCTTATGTTTTATTTTACATGGTTTATTATGATAAGTAGAAAATTTATAAATTATACAATATAGTCTATAGGAGTTCTGTTATTGAGGGAATATTTTGGATTAATATTTTTATATATCTAATCTTTAAGAAACTAATCCTTTCAACATATTTGATATTTGAATCATTGTAAGATTTATTATTTAGATTATAAAAATAATATATTTTTTTAGTTATATTTATCTTTGGTAACATTATATATTTTTGAATGATTGGAATTAAATTATTTTTTTGCATTGATTATTGATGAAATTTTATCTCATTTAATATTTTATAAATAAATTATTTTTTTCATTTTGGGATAAATTATTTTATAGTATTTCGTACTTAACTAATAGTTTAATGATTCTAGAATCAATGATATCCAACTAAAAATAAATAAATTTAATATATAAGACCCAATTACCTATTGATTTCAAGATAATTATATGGTAAATAAAAATAATTTTTGTTAAATTTTTTATGTCTAAAATAATATTCCATACATTCTTGAGACAAGACACTATATATAGTAAAAATCACTTTATCATGTTTTAGAAAAGGAATCCATATAAAATAAAGTTATACCACAAAGCTTATAGTGTTTGTTTTGAAAGATCGTGTGATCTTTTGTAAAGATAACCTAAAGGTGAACTCATATACATATTGAGATTCCATTAACAAATTCAATTAACTATCAATGAATAAATGAAAACACATGAAAAAAGGATGCAGGATCCTTCAGGTGGGATTGTAAGATTATTTCTTAACCATGTATTTATCGATCATCTATGTGTGGAATAAAGGTGTTTTTTAACTAACCTTAACTAAACTAGAAATGTTTTTATGGTAGATATAGTGGATAGATTAGGATTTATATATATATATATATATATTGTAGGTCCTTGATGATTTCTTCTAGAAAATTATATTTTAAATTGGAGAAAGATTAAATATACGAAAATTTATTGACAAATAGATATAATATGTGCTATGATATTATAAAAATATGTTAATTTATAACATTAGGTTGTATAATGTTGGCACATTTTAATCTAATAAAATGTTTTTTCCCGTTCAAAATTTTGGCCCAAGATTCTGGTGGAATCTGACTGCCTCTAAGTGGTGAATGCTCTCTCCACAAAAGATGAGGATTTCCATCCTTATGGACTCATCTTGAGAAATATTTGGTCCCTGACCAATGGATTCGATGAATGAAAAAAAAATTTATCAAAAGATATGGTAATTCGAAATCCCATCATTTGGCGCATTTTGGGAAATGTTGGGGTGATCATTCTTGGTTGAACTCGTTACCTGATTGAATTTGTAATCCTGGTTTCCTTGATTAGTAATTTATATTTTCCATTCAAAAATAATTATCTTACTATTAATCAAGATATTAACTACTCTAAGATAGAAATATATTACTTATAACATACTATACTTTTAAAAATCAGATAAACACCTCTATTTATATAGTAGGAGTAATCTAAACATCAATGGTGTCAATGATTTGATGCAAAAGAACCCAAACTTCACTAAACTCTGAGGGATCAATTTTAATAGAAAAATATTTTATAAGAAGACTAAAATCAAATAATTGGTTTTGTATTATCAAAATTGATTGAAATATAATTTATTCTCAAGATTAATAAATGGAACATCAATTCAGCAAAATATTATTGACTATTTTTCATGAATTAATTGTTGGAAACTATATATAAAATGTTCAAAACACTATATTTTGAAGGTTTCTAGACATAATACTTCTGATGGGTATTCAATATAAACCATATATTTATGGTACAAGACTATTTTAATAAGGAATGGTTTATTATTAAATGTATTTTTATTAGCATCTATACACAATCAATGATGATCTCATTTCTACAATAATTATTCTAAATCTAATTACATTTAACTATAAATAAAAACATTATATGATCATTTATTGGAAATTGGATTTGAAGGGTGATCTCTTATGTGGAAACCAATTGGAATATGTCTATCTAATGAAACATAGAGGGTTTATAACACAAACTAATGAAAATAAGATATGAAAATATCTCATATACATTTTGGATAGTGTTAGGTATAGTGGTCACATAATATTTATTTTCAATGAAGGAATGTCATGTATCAATATGTCATTAGTGGGTGAACTACAATTTTCCCAAAATAAATATAATTAAATAATATGGAAAACAATAGATAATTTTTATATGTTTCATAATTATAAGTAATCAATTTCTCAAAAGGATGGATTAATATAGTATCCAACATTCTGGTGAAAAATATCTATATAGATTGATCTGTGAGGATGTTGAATCATGTTATATTACATATTTGAAAATGTATTCTATAATTAAAGATTAATCAATTCATGACCATATTTTTTTCTTGTATCATGTCATGTAGTATCAGAAAGAATAAATGTGACTATTAATATTATAATCCAGTCTTCCAGCCTATATTTGGGAATCTCATTTCTCATGACATGTTATGTACTATGTTTGATATTACATATGTGTAAAACATATAGTATAAATATAAAAATAATAAAATGATCTCTACACTGACCTACATATTGAACTATATGATAGTACATGAGGGTGTATAAAAATATGAATTTTAGGTGGATGTAGAAATAGGAATTCTAGTCATCAAGAAGATGTAATACTATATTTCATAATAATTAATATCTAATAATTTGGCGTGGATAAAAGAAATATGTGGTAAGTAATTATTACAATATGTATTATATATATATAATAAATTAGTAAGTTGTGGCCTATAATGTATCATAAAAAGAAATTTAAAAGTTGTTTACTAGGTTTTTCCCTCGAAATTTGGGGATGACCTCCTTGATTGAAGGTTCAAACATTCCAATCGGTTTCTAACAGGTTTGTTCGTAGAACCGGAAACATCCAATGATCCCACATCTATTTGGACCTACTTTCAAGAGGTAGGCGCTCATTAGTTTTTGGACTGATGAGGCTTAAGAATTTGCATTGGTCGAGAGGATTGGAGGTCGGACTCATCACACCTTTTTGAGGGGAATTATTGTCTACTCCAGGACTCTCTTTATAGATTTAAGTTATGTTCGTGAATCCTTATTACATTACCAAGTATAAAATGAGGTTTCCTTTAGATCTGACAATCAATGATTGATATGTAAGAAATTTAGAGAATCTTTTATATGTATTCGAGGTTCTTCATTGATAGATAATCATCTGTATTTGTTAGAGATTATTAATCAATGGTATCCTTCGACACATTTATATAGAAGTCTCTTGGGCATTATGATGACCATGCTGGTTTTAAAGCCACTCAGTGTGGCACTTGAAGTTTATTGTCATTCAGAAGGACATGTATTATTTCAGAGTTGGGATCGAACCCGCAGATGGGCTACCTACGTATCATTTGTTTAGAAAAGGAATCATAACCTACGTAGTTCGAGTAAGGGAGTATGATGTTTATGATTGATGGCTCAAAGAATGATGTCATAATAACATTTACACTCTAAGCTCATGTGAGTCATTCTCGGTGTGAGAAACAAGAGGTATTTGTAAAAATCATACAATTGTTCCATGAAAGATGCAATCATAAGAAATAATGTGGAACTTATATATGTATGACTGGCCAGATAAATGAAGATTAGGATTTACTTTAGGGATGAAATCCAGGAACAGGATCCATTAAGGTATATGTATTTCATAGAGATTTGAATAATCTAACTTGGGGATTACTTTTGAAAAGGAAGCCCAAATTAGGAGAGGACTTATGATTGGGTTTTACTCCTGAGAAGGAATCCCAGATCAAAGGTAAATTAGAACTGGATAAGAGAAATTAGGACTGGGGCTTACTCCTGAAATGGAGGCCTAGGTTAAGAGACATGAAAAATTAAGGGACTTGGGGCTTACTCCTAAGGAGGATGCCCAAATTTGAGAATTATGACGGGGGCCTATTCCTGAAAAGGAGGCCCAGGTTAATGAGGACTTGGGGCTTAATCCTAAGGAAGATGACCAGATTTGAGAATTATGACTGGGGCTTATTCCTGAAAAGGAGTCCCAGGTTAATGAGGACTCGGGGCATACTCCTAAGGAGGATTCCCAAATTTGAGAATTATGTCTGGGGATTATTCCTGAAAAGGAGGCCCAGGTTAATGAGGACTTGGGGCTTACTCATAAGGAGGATTCCCATATTTGAGAATTATGACTAGGGACTATTCCAGAAAAGGAGGCCCTGGTTAAGGGGTTCTCTTATCTTAAAGGATGAGGTTGAATGAATGACATCTCAATCTTTAGTGACATAAAGATGTGTAAATCACTAGGTTTTGATAGATATTCCACATAGTTCCTTTCAGATAAGGAATTCAACTCATGAAATCATGCCATAAATGGCTTTGAAGAGTGTCTTGAAGACTGAATCTTGAATAGGAGAGGTGGAATGGCTTAAGAGGGGTGAAATGGGAAAGAATGGCACCCAAAAAGGTAGGGGCGTGCAAGTCCTGGCTGGCGCGCATGTACTGCGTAGGTGAACAAGTCCTGGTAGAGCAGGTATACCTGCGCGACACATGGGTACTTGCGCGACGGTTAACCAGCAGGGTAATACCTGAGCAACTCTTGGATAAAGCCTTTAGAATCATCTTGAGGTTCTTCCAGAAGAGTTGTGTGCAAGTTCTTTTGAAGGAGTTAGGCGGCGCGCAAGTGTGGCCATTTCCCTTAAGGGCTGACCACTCAAGCGTGCAAGTGTTGATGAGTTTCAACACTTAGTCCTTACTCCCCCTCTTTAGATCTTCCGTTCTAGGTAAGAAATTACCTTAGAAGTGTTTCAAAAGCTTTGAGAAGAGACTAGGTCGCCGGGAGCTCAAATCTGGATTCTGAAAAAATTAATTCCGAAATGGGGGGCCCACCTGGGGTATTTATAGGCTGGAGAAGACCCCAGACGGTTATTACATAGGGCGCACAAGTTTACTTGCATGACCATGGCAGCACGCAAGTGTACTTGCGTGACAATTGCAAAACTTGCGCGATCCTTGTAGAATTTTCTTCTTATTCCTTCCTTTGACAATTTTTGATATTTTGTCCAAATGTTGAATCAATTTGAGCTCAGATATTCCCCTTCTCCAATATTTAGATTATGTGATGAAAGAAGCATCAACAAAATCCCCCCCTCAGAGTTGGATCCGGAGAGAAAAGTGGATATGTCTCTGAGGAAATCGATAATAAAAAGGAAATTAGGGCGCGCAGGATAGGGCGCGCAAATGAGATTCAGGCACGTAGGGTCTGGCGCGCAAGGATACGGACTTTGATCGCGCAAGGTATGGCACGTAGGGTCATGGACGCTTCAATAAATAGGGGGCTTCATTCTGCACAACGCACTCAGCTCTCAAAGAATTCTTGCTCTCAGTGCGTAGCTTGGCTCTCGGCTTTTGCTCGTCCGCTCTTATTTTTCTTGTGTCACGCTACTGTTAAGGTATTTAGACTTGCGCGATGATACCTACGTGACAAATACTTGCGCGATAGAAGAATATTTTCACGCCAAATATGGGACTTGCGCGCCTTAATGACATAGTCAATTTCTTCAAATCCTTCACAAATTTTATGAAAAATTGACATACTTTAAGAGTTAATTTTTCAACTTTCGTGCAGATCAAATGGATCCAAAGAGAATCAGAACGGATGATGAATTGGTGAGTAAAAGAATTGATGAGACGATGGACATCGTTGGCCATGATTACTATTCCATCTGCGAAAGCACTCTTCCAGACTTGTCTAAGCATCTGAAGAAATATCATCGTGATTTACCACACAACATTTATCTGCCTCTGTATGGCAATGGTCACTTGCAAGATTTCAATATTCTAGAGGCAAAGAACTATCTCCTGCCCTCGTGGTTTCAGTCGTATACCAACTTTTCTTCAGTGAATGTCACAATCACAAGAACATTTTCAAATGATGGAACAGTAAAGAAAGATTATATAATGCATCATAGCTCATGTCCTCCAGATCTGAAACTTCACAAGCTTGAGCTGCAACAACATTGTTATCCATCAGTATTTCGAAACTCTCAGATGGATCAATCCAAAGGCTGGAAGGAGAAATGGGAATTCTATTCCGGAGGAGTGGTGATTCCAACATGTATGTGGGTTTATTGGGTGTGCCAAACTTGTTAAGAGGTTATCGAGGATCTGAAGGGAGCTGCAATTTTTGAAGCTGTCTGGGCAGGGCAGACATATGTTTATAGGAATGATAATTTAGCACTGGAATTTCTTAGCCACTGGAGCTCAGAAACTAATTTTTTCTATCTGACCCATGGAGAAGTAGGAATTAGTTTGTGGGATGTCTACAATATCTCAAGGGTTCCAATCCTGGGGGATATGTATGACGAATTCGTCCCTCCAAAGGCAACCATGAATGATCCAGAGAAGACTCCAGATTTGGTTCGCGAGTTATTGGCGATTTATCATAAGCTAAAAGTATTAAAGACTTAAAAGAATTATTCTAGAAGGTATATTCATCCAGAGGAATGGATGAATGTGTTTCTCAAGAAGAAGTGGGAAAAGGGCCCACCTGTACTCGTCCTACTAGCTGCCCTAGAGCAGATAAGAGAGGTATTCCTGGCACATTCTGGCCGACTCTGGAAGCAGGAGAGTTTGAGAAATGGGGGTATGAAGTGAATCATAAAATCCTGAAGAAGGCCCATATGGCAGGCATTTTATACTTATGGATCAATGTCTATCTTTTTTCAGTTAGAGATTTGAAGGGAGGCGTCAGGCCAGAGACCTTTGTTATTGCAGCCAAGTTGGCAGAGAGGAAGATGGTGGGGTTGGCTACCCTAGTTTTGGAAATGATTCATAGGAGATTACTCCATGTCTATATGGGTAAGTCTCATTTGAGATTAGTGGGACCATTCCAAGTTTTATGGGGATGGATCACCACTCACTTCCGGACATATGCTGTTCAAAATGGAATACAGATTCCTGGTTGTTCTTTCAGGCCATCTATTTAGGCCGTCTCTAGAATTTGTCCTTTGTACCTCAATGATTATGATATTAGGCCAAGGATGGGTATGCATAAGGAATTACACTTCTTTCCCTATGGAAAGCCGCCGACATGGTGATTTGTTGACGATGGATCAGCCAGCTTGGAACAGAGGTCTTATATGCTGTGCTGTAGAGATGGTGTATTGGACACCAGAATTGATGGGGAAATTATATGTGAGGCCTATGCTCCATATCGATTTTCACACCAATTCAAGTGTTTTGCAAACAACTATTGTATCTCCTCCAGTGCACGTCAGATCAGAGAAGCATCCAATGGTTTCTCGGCAACTATGGATGCTAATGGCTATGGAAAGGACTGGGGAAGTCTTTGAATTACCAAATACTGAAGCGGTAAGCAATTTGAATGTATGGTATGCGGAAAACTAGATAACATCATATCCTGAGGCCATATTGAATAAACCTATTGACCGGTTTGGGAAGAAGAAGCGAAACATTATGAAAGAAACAATTTAGGTGGTAGGTGATTCTTCTACTCCTGAAGCTGGTTCACCGAGTTCTTCAAACGAGGCTAATTAATCGGATTTTCAAGAGATACAACATGTGTCAAAACGGCCCTGTGTCATATATAATCCCCCTGTCAGAATCAAGAGAGGAACTCCATCAACTCCTGGTGAGTTACATTATTGAGGAAATTCTAATTTCAAGTAACCTTATAGAGTAACAAGTTTTCATTCACTTTTTTAAAGTTGCAGGTGCTAAAAAGAAATTAAAATCCAAGGTTGTAGGACCCTCTTCACAACCTTCTGGTACACCTGCATATCTACGACCAGAGGCCATCCAGACATGGCGGGATGTATACTGTGATACTAAAACTATCTGGATGGAGTTATGTGAAGGGTTACGTCTTCCTGGAATAGGGAATCTTCATGCTCCTATGAATATTCATTTCAAGGATAACCCTGATGAAGTAAGAGCCTATGTCAAAGAGTTAAAGGCCTATGTATATGCCACCAATGATTCTATCCCTATCACCAAGAGGGTGAAGGAAATGATGGATCGCGACACCACTGATGAGGATTGGCATGAGTATGTGGCTCCTGAAGATGTAAGTTTTATTTCATTATTTGCTTTGCAACTTGATTTTAGTCGAAGATTTGTTATTCATGGAAATTGTTTTCTTCATCTTGTAGCTTTCCAAAACTACTGAGGCTCCTTCTCCATAGTGTAGCCCTGGTGGTACTGCAATTGGGGTTGTTGCTGAATCTCCTCGCGAACCAGGTGAGATATCTCCAGGCCAGTAGGCCATGGATGAGGAATTGCACATGGCTTTCCCTTCTCCCATACAGGTACCTATAATGGATACTACTGACACTCCCAAAAAGCCAAGGAAGCAAAAACATCAGAGGAAGAAGACCATAGCTAAACACTTCATTAGCAGTGGTAAGTTCTTCAGATAATCATGAGTCTTAAACCATGAAAAGATTTCTCATTTTCCTTGGGATTGCAGGGGCTTCTTAAATTTCCACTCTGAGGGAAAGGACTGATCCTCCTTTGAGGACAACGGAGGGTGATGTGGAACAATCACAGATTCAGGCTGACTTGACTGCTCCTGGAGAAGAGCTAGCATCTCTTCCAAGTATTTCTCCTGATGCTGTTATAAGAAGATAATAACCTGTTTCTGCTAAGTCAACAATGCTTCATAAAAATAGTGAATGAAACACTGGCTGACTTCCATTTTGTGATACTTCAGGTTCAACTCCTGTATTAGAGATTCTGGCAGCTATTTCAACTGATGCCTTGATTTTACCTGAAGATGTTGTACAGAGATAGGGTCCGTAAGACGTAAATCTCCAAGAGGACACATCCAACGCTCTTACTGGTGAGACTAACTAGGATTCTGAAATATCATTAGATGAAACGATGAATCGTGGCATGTCTTTCGAAGAGTTTTATGATCATTCCAAGTTATCATGTGACTTAGAAGACATTGTGTGTGAGTGTTATCCTTCGCCCAGTAAATTTTCTTATAATTTACACTTCTAATCTTGACTAAAAATAATATGGAGTTCCATCCATAGACACTATTGAACTACCAATGCCTGAAGAGGGTGTGGACATCGATGTCAACCCTACCGTTGCAGAAACATTATCTCAGGTAGTACTAAACCCAATCAACCCTCTTGAGACCCGTCTTGAAGATCCTGTTGAGACTGGGAAAGGTGGGGATGAGTCTTCTCGGGTAGATGATCCAATGTCGGGTAAGGGATAATAATATTTATGATTTTTACTTAATTTGCAGGACAATCGATTCCTTTGTTATCCTTTGAAACTAACCAAAGCATTCAATTAATTATGCAGGGCCATCAACTGCAGTGGCTAGATCTGGAGGTGAGGCCTCAACATCTTCCCCAACGGGAATTGAAAGCGAAGAATCACAGGTCAAGGGGGAAGGAGCAGAACATGGCACTTCTTTAAGTGCATTAATCCTAGATTACATGCCCCCCCTGTGATGATGATGTTGAATCATACCCAGAGGTGCTTAAAGAATTCATATTTTTATGACGCAAGGCATGGAACAACATATAGAAAATCATATCTGAGGTGCCTTTAGAAGAGCTATCATCGAAGATCCCTCAATTGTCACACCAGTTTGTCATGCTAGGACTTGGAGATTTTGGATATGAAAAAATCCATGCCACGGTGAAACATGTCATCTTCAGGAGGGAGCAGGAGAAAAAGTGTCACGAAGATCTGTCCCGGGTGAAACTGTCAATTAACATCAGTGAATTTGAGGCTGCGGTATCTTGAGATGAGGCTGATTATGCTGCCAAGATGAAGGAGCTGAAGCATAAAATCAAAGAAAAAGTCATCCATCAGGTGCAACACTAGCAACAGTTAGATGTTGTTACTGGGGAACTTGATCAGCTCAATAATTCATTGGAGGGAGTTCAAACGAATGGTATGAAATCCATTGAAGATTCCAAGAAGGCACTCCATCAAGCTGATAAGAGTGAAGCTGGTAGAGTACATGAGCTTCAAGTAGCTGCTGATGAAGCTCAACATGCTTTACATCAAATGAATACTTATGTTGACAGTCTTTTTTAATCTCCTAAAAAAAATAAGAGGCTCCAATCTGTGGATTTCCCTCTAATTCTTGTGCATCAAATGAAAAAAATGCTTTCATCTTCAATCACTTGTTCTTGTATTATTTCTCTACCTACTTTAAATTTTACCTAAGCCAATGGTCCTAACAAGCATAGTCTGATTTTTACCTGGATTAATGTAAATAACCCTACAATCTTTGATCCTTTTAATTGCTCAATATTACCTAAATCATACAAAATGTATGTTTAGTGACCTGGAACTTGACTTTTATTCAGAGTTCCTTTGTCTTTTGTGGGAAGTTTAAAGTCATGCACGTTGGACATAAAAATTCTAATGTTTAAGGTCAAAATAGATTTGACCGAAATGGATTATAATTGACTCAATTCCTTGACAATTTATCTGAAAATATATTACCATACTCAATTATGAGGGAAAAATGTAAACTATGACTTAAGAATATATAGATATGAGGAATGATATGAAAAAGAGCTAAAAGTCATTAGAAAAAGTAGTTCCCAAGAATGAAGTTACCATTATTTAACAAACCTGTTAGGGGGTTGAATTATATAGGGCCAACTAAGGGAATTGGCTGCATAGCCAAATAAATAGTATCTTTTGGCTAACAAGTCTGTTATGTAGAATGTTTATGCAAATCCGCCTAAGGGAACGTGCTGCATAGTTAGGCAAAAGAACTCTCAGAAATTTACCTTTCTACTACTAAAAGCCAGTGAAAGTTTTTGAAGATTCAAATTTTTCAAAGTATAGAGTTTTTTGTATGGAAAGAGTTACTTGAATATGGAGAAGATATTTCAAAACAAGATTATTGAAGAACTGGATGGATATTATTTCTACAAAGGACTGAACCAAACGTAGGGAAGGAGAATATAAACCATAGACTTGAATACTTTTAGATCATGAAAAAGGATATGGGAAAAATATGTTAAGGATGGCTATTTTTGCAGATCCCTACATACTGTCTTTTAATACCAATAAGGAAAAAAGAGGCTTTCTTCCCAAGAATGAAGTTACCATTATTTAACAAACCCATTAGGGGGTTGAATTATACAGGGCCACCTAAGGGCATTGGCTGCATAGTCAAATAATAATATCTTTTGGCTGACAAGTCTGTTATGTAGACTGTTTATGCAAGGCCACCAGAGGGCATGTGCTGCATAGTCAGGTAAAAGAACTCTTAGAAATTTGACATTTTTGTGACTAAAAGTCAAGAAAAGGGCTATGAAGATATGAAAATATTTAAGGTTAGGATTATGACACCTAAAGATGGGTATTTTCTAATGTATACAAAGATACACAGATCAATGCTAACCATAATCATGTTGTGGCTGGGTCCTGAAATGGAAATGTTGGACTTCACTACGTATCCCATAAGGATGAGAATCAAGCTATACATAGTTCTGAAAATACAGTTTAACGTCGTGTGGGACAAAAGGATTATAGATCTTAGTTTAGGGTCCTAGAGCTTGGACCATTATAAGAAATACATAGTGTGTGTTTTCATGGGGACTTTTCATCCAGGGGACTGAAAGTGGAATTTGTGGTTAGGCCCAAAGACTTGGGGCTGCATTCGAGGGACAATCAAATATTCCTATGTATCCCATAAGGATGGGAATCAAGCCCATGTAGTTCTAGAAATACAATTTGTACAAATTTGATTCGTACATGTGGAGGGTGAAAGGGTGCTTTAGTACAATAATGGTTTAACCCATGATAAAAGGTTTGGGCATTCCCATGTATGAACATAGTCTTTGAAATGAAACATGATTGAAAAATCAATGTAAATAATGGTTCCCTCTCAGGTGAGGGTATCAAAGAATATTTTTGTTTATTGTCATACTAGACAAAAGTTTTGTATAGTTTAACGTCGTATAACAAGGAAGAAAGTGAACCAATGTAAAGATATTGATTCTATGGGCGGTTTCACGAATCAACATCGTATGAGAAGGAGGTGAACTGATGTGAAGAGATTGGTTTTGGGCTTGAACCTTGGGAAGTTGCCTACGTACCCAGCCTAGAAGGAAAGGATCAAAGTCTGTGTAGTTCAATTAAAGAATGAATTAACGATCAAGTTGTTCTTGGGGACAATGACCTAAAAATGATGTTATTGGGACTTACACATGGTTAGTATCCTAGAGGGAGTGTTATGGTTGAGTTTTTCACTAAGCTCATGTGATTCATACTCGGTGTGAGAAACAAGAGGTAACAAAAACCTTAACAAAGTAATGTTTAATGCCATGCAGGAAATATCAAGGACTTTCTGTATACTTTAGCGTCATGTAGTTAGGACGATGGGGAAAATATAGTATAATGTAATGTTGGATGAAAGGGGGACTGTGCAGTTTAATGTCATGCAGTGAGGCAAAAGAGTACATCATTTAACGTCATGTTGGATGCATTGGGGGATTTTTTCATTGTTTAACGTCATGTTGGACTAAAAAGGGATGATACAGTTTAGCGTCATGTTAGACGAAAGTGCGAATAGTTTAAGGTCATATGCATGGACCGTGGATGGTGCAGTTTAACATCTTACTGGACGGTGGTGCAGTTTAAGGTCATACCAGACCATGGATGATATATTTTTTGTTTATACAAAATACTTCTTCAAAAATATGGCATTGGTTGGAGTAGTGATGAGTTCTCCATCCATAGAGATTAATGAATAAGCTCCATTGGAGTAGACCCTATGTATTGAGTAAGGTCCTCCCCATTTTGGATCATGTTTGGGATGTTTCTTTCCTGGTATCATTGGAGTTCTGATAACTAATACCAATTATCCCTAAGTGAATGAACGAAGACGAACTATTTTGTTAAAAGCTCTTGCTATTCGATTATGATAGACTTCCAAGTGGTGCAAAGTGAAAAATATTTTCTCATCTAACCATTCCAATTCATTCAATCGCTTTTGAGATTGTTCATCTGTAGATGATTGATCACAAATGGTAACTCTGAGCGAGGGTAGTTGAACTTCAATTGGCAAGACTACTTCTGTTCCATATACCAATGAATATGGAGTTGACTGCGTTTCAATGCGGGTGGTAGTCCGATAAGCCCATAAAGCATGAAATAGTTTATCAGGCCATGACTTGTTATCTTTATCCACCATCTTTTGCAGTATATTTGAAAGAGTCTTATTTAAGGCTTCTATCTATCCATTGGCCTCTCCATGATATTGAGATGAATGGTTGGATTTTATGTTGTATTCTTAATACCACTTCTTCACCTCAGATGAACAGAAGTTGGTGCCATTGTCCATCAATATGGTATGAGGGAAACCAAATCTGGTAATGATGTTAGACTTGATGAAGCTAACAACGCATTTAGAACTGACTTCCTTGAGAGGTATTTCCTCTTCTCATTTGGAAAATAAGTCAGTAGCAGTAAGAATGTACATAAACTGCTTGGCCGTAGCCGATGGGTAAGGTCCCACCACATCCATTCCCATGTGGCAAATGGCCATGAGTATTTAACTGTATGAAGCAACTCTAGAGGTTGATGAATGAATTTGGCATGTACTTGGCATGAATGAAACTTCTTTGTTAACTCAACACAATCTTGTATCATTGATGTCCAAAAGTATCCAAGCCTTCGAATCTGATTAGACAGTCTATGTCCAGACTGGTGGGCACCACAGTCTCCTACATGCACTTCTTTCATGACAGCCATTGTCTCTTCCCCATCAATGAATCTGAAGAGAACTCCATCAAAACCACGTTTATAGAGAATTTTCTCTAGGTGATCTGGGCTATCAAAAAGAGTAACATTGACCACACGTCGCCGGATTTGTTCTTTCTCAGCTCTATCAGGTGGAAGTGTTTCATTTTGAATGTATTCCCTGATAGGTGACATCCATCTTGTAGTATGACCATATGGTTCAGGAATGGGACTAGTTTCATTAATTTCCTCTATTCTTATTCGAACATAAGGTGAAATTGAACAACGGTGGGCAATACTGATGGTTGTCTCATCCCAATTTGGATCTGCCAAAGTTGTGGCTATATTAGCCAGTGCATCATCTTGAGCATTTTGTGATCTTGGGACATAAGAAAATGTCGGTTTCGAAGTGAATTCCACCATTAACTCTCTGACTTAATCATACAAAGGCATTATTTTTTCTTTTTTGATGGCATAATCCCCATTGACTTGTTTGATTACTAGGTCTGAATCACCTTTCACCTTTAAGTGATTCACTTGTTCTTGAAGCACTAATTCCAAGCCTACGATAAGAGCTTGGTATTATTCTTCATTATTGGTACCAACATCCCACAATAAGAAGGAATAAGGTAACACTTCCTTTTCTGGAGAAATGTGATCAATTCATAAGCCAACTTTGTTGAATTTAGGATTTTCCATTTTCCTCCCGATTGGACTTCTGGAAGCACCATCAAAATACATTTCCCATGCCTGAGGACTTTATTGAATAAGGAAGACTTCCTCATTAGAGAGTTCAACATCTGAAGATGTGTCTTCCACTGAAGGGTGTTCATCCAGGAAATAAGCCAGATCATGTCCCTTTATCACCTTTAAGACACATACTGAATGTCGAATTACTGCAAAATAACTACCCATCTTGCCAGACATCCTGTAAGAATTGGACGATTAAGGATGAATTTGAGCGAGTTATTGCGAGAAACCAATTGGACCTCGTGATGTTGCAGGTAGTGTCTCAACTTCTGAACTGCAATGATTAATACCAGGAATCACTTCTCAATACTTGAATACCAGGTTTCTGCTTCAACCATTGTTTGACTAAGATAGTAGAGGCTATTTTCATTCCCAACATCATTCTTTTGAGCAAGAAAGGAACCCAATGATCGCTCTAGAGTTGTCACGTAGAGGATAAGTGGTCTTAATTAAACAGGTGGCATGAGTACCAGTGGACTCAAGAGGTATTTCATGAGAATATCTAATTCTTTATGACATTCTTCATTCCACTGGTAAGTGACTCCCTTCTCCATCAATTTGGTGAAGGGTAAACTTTTGCCTGCCAAATTGGCGATGAAACACCGAATATTGGCTAAGTGTCCTTGAAGTCCTCTTAATTCTTTCAAATTTTGAAGAGATGACATACCAAGGATTGACTTGGTCTTCTCGGGATCGACTTTAATACCACGATGGCGTACAACAAAGCCGAGAAATTTTCCCAAGGTTACCCCAAAAGCACATTTTAAGGGGTTCATCTTCAAATTATGTTGTCGAAGCTTTCAGAATATGACTTCCAAATCATCCAAGTGATTAGAACGTTGTCTGGATTTAACCACAATAGCTTCTACATTGCATTCAACAAACTTACCTAAGAAGGGTTTGAAGGTACAATGCATGGAACACTGATATGTTACACCTGCATTCTTTAAGCCAAAGGGAATTACCCGGTAGAAAAACACACCCTTAGGGGCTCTGATGGTTGTGGATTCCTCGTCTTCTAGGGCCATTCGGATCTAATTATATCCGGAATATCCATCTATGAAGGAAAGTGCTTCATATCTAGTTGTTGCATCGATTAAAATTTCTATAATCGGAATTGGGAAATCATCCTTAGGACAATGCCGATTAAGATCTCTGAAATTGATGCAAACTCTAATTTGTACGTTCTTCTTCTTTACAGGGAAAATATTAGCCAACCACTTAGGATACTGAACTTCTCGGATGATGTTAGATTTTATAAGATTATCCACTTCAACTTCAATTTTGGAAGCATAAGTTGGGTGTGTTCTTCTCGTGGCTTTCTTAAATCCTCGATTTTCTTCTGATAAACCCAAATGATGAGTAAAAACATCGAGATGAAGCCTGGGAATTTTTGTATAGTTCCAAGCAAATATATCTCTATTTTTCTTTAGAAAAGAAATATACATCTCTTGCTCTTAAAGAGTCATGGCCGCACTGATTAAAGTGGGCGTGTATCTTCTTTTGTACCAAGATTTATTCTCCGAGTTCTTCCATAGTGTTAGAGATACCCTCTTCAAATGCTGGATGGGAATCTCTGAGATCTTCTTATTCTTCTTCATCATGTGTTATTTCTTCCATTTCTACATGCATAGTAGATGATAAAGCAGAATTTTCATGATCAGAAGAGATGTCAAAATTTGCATATCTTGAAGAAGAAGCTTCCATTTCCGACCCGATTGATGATGAATGGTCTTCTTAGGGTAATAAAGAGGAGATTATGGATTGAGAATCAACATCATTGTTCATGTTTGATGTTTCTATAACTTCTTCTGGCCTGGTTGTTGAAGTATAGACTTGTTGTATTTCAACAGATGAAATGAAGACGTCACCATTTGTGCTTTCCTCACTACTTGGTGGGTTACCAATTCCTCCCATGTTGTCTGGATCGATTGTCATAATTGACATTATGGATCATTCCATAAGAGTATTTTGATTTGGGTATATCTTGTCAATTTGACTGATAGACAACACATAATATGTACTCACATGTGTAAATGGATTTACTGAAATCTTCTCCAAACCATATGGAGAATTAACTTTGGTAATCTCTTTTGTTGTGGATTTCTCCCTTCCCTTCATGTGATAGAATTCTGCCTTAATGTATTGAGACTCACATGTCTTGAATGGGACCTTATCACCATAAAATGTCCCATCTTGACCATCAAAACAATATTTGAGACATTGATGGTATGATGAAGGGATAGCCGCATGTTGATGTAGCCAGGGTCTTCCAAGCAAGATGTTGAAAGCTGAGTCTTGATCAACAACCATGAAATCCGAATAGGACACAAGACCTCCAAACTAAGTTCTGAGTGTAACTTCACGCAGTGGTTCTTGTTAGTTTTTATCATATCCTTGTATCATCATGGTAGAAGGAGATAAATCATATTCTATGAGGCCCAATCGGTGAAGCTTATGAATGGGCATGAGGTTGACTCCTGAACTATTGTCAATGAAGGCTCTTCGGAAATCTACGCCATTGACCTTTCCAGATAAGTACAAAGGTCTAATATGTCCTTGCACAACATCATCTTCATCTTCATCATTAAAAGATATTATTGCATGGAATTCTACAGAATTATTCTCTATGTGATAGACTTCAGCTGCAACAATTTCACTTTCAAACTTCTGAGGACTTGACAAAGCCTCGATGAGTGCTTCCCGAAGATATTTTGACAGATTCAGAGCATCCAGAATTGATAAATTGGCTGGTACATGGACCAAGTGTTTCAATATATCATACTTTTGATCTAGAGGCCTGCGTTTTCCAACAAGAATATATGGTTTAGCATGTACCTTGGAAGAAGATGCTTTTAAAGTTGATGCATCTTGTATTGGGATAGGAGTTGGCAATATTCGTGGTTTTGGAACATTAGACCAATTAGATCATTTACTTGCTGAGAGGAAGAAGATGGAACCTCAACCGATCTTCCAAAATAACTGTTCTAGGACTAAATTTTCTATTAGTAAAAGAACTTGCTTTTTCTTGCTGAGCTTGCTGAAGGGCTCTACCCTGAGTTTTTTATGCGTACACAGTTCTAGCAGGGGTAGAATTGGAATAGTGGATTCTGAAAGATCCATGTTTTCCCCTGTATCCTGAGCCTCTGGAACTTCCTTTGATTCCCCTGTTTGATATAGGGAATTCAAGCTCATCAAAATCGAAATTGTGACTGGCATATGGATTTGTTAATTGAATCATATTAACAGAACCGAAGATTAACTCTTCGTCTGATGAAAACTCTGCCTGATTAGCCTGTTTAGGTTGTTCCATTTGGCGGGGCGGTGCCCGTGGATTTGAAGAAGATGGCATGAAGTCCGCCAGAGTCAAAGACAACTTAGGCTTTGACATGTACTCATCTTCTTCTGATTATTTTTCTTTCTTTGAATCAGGCCGTTTCTTTGAGGACTTTCCCTCTGACGAAGAGGGTTTTACCGCAACATTCATGGAAGAAGACACAATCGGTTTCTTTAATTGTGTTCGAAAAATAGCATGAGTTCGGTTGATTGTATTTCTGGCCATCCAATAATCATACTTCTATGAATTTTTTCTTTTGACTTCTTGCTATTCGCCTTCCACCTGTGGAACTGTAGCAGTAACACATGCTACCTGAGATGAAGAACCTTTCAGTTTGATGTGTCCCGAGTCGACCATCTTTTGCAGGAGTTATTTGAAGACAAAACACTCCTCGATGGGATGCCCCAACATTTGATGAAAAGGGAAATAATTGGGACGGTCTTCATCTCCTTCATTATTTTTCCTCTTAGGCCTTGGCAATTGAACCAGATTATTTTCTAGAGCCGAAATGAAGTAACCAGGAGCTTTTTCATTTCAAAAAGAGTATGTTTTGCTCTTAAGATCCTCAAATTGTTTTCTTATTTGATCTCTTTGATCATCTGTATGAAACGGACTTTGTTGTTGGCACTCACGAGGTGGAGCCCTTCGAGAAGATGAAGGTTTTGAAGTCGAAATAGGCACAGGTGCTTGCTTAAGCATAACTATAGTAGTTTCTGCTTTATTCATTCTCATTCCTGGAGCTGATGGAATTACACAATATTTAGCCATAGCCTGTATAAGGGAATCATAAATCTACTGAGCGATTGAAGTAAGGTCTCGACACCCTCCTGTGTATTTCACAGGGATTAACGGTGTGCGTAATTTTTCATGCATATTTGACACATAGATTGGCAACAATTATTCTTTGAGGGAGTGCTAATCTTAGGGAATATGTTAATCCCTTCCAGCGAGCAATGAAATCTGAGACCCTTTCATTCTCCCTTTTCTTACAGTTTGTAAGATCAAAAACTGTTGTCTTTGGAAAAGTTGAGCTGAACTGAAGAAGGAATTGTTGACAGAGATCTTCCCATCCAGTAATTGACTAGGATTTCAAACTTGTATACAAGACAAAGGCTGGTCCTTGCAATTCCGTACGAAGCATCTGAGTTTTACTGCTTCTTGCTGCTCTGGAGTTCCCATCATAGGATCACAACAAGATACGTAATGCGTTAAATGTTGTTCAAGGTCACCTGATCCATTTAAAATAGGGAATATAGGGTTTCAAAACTGGATAGAGGAAAAATTGAATGTACCCATTCAGGGTAAACATTCTTTTCTGGTTGAACCTGTTCATGTTTCCCTTCCATAGTCTCTAACCAAGCTATTAATGACTCAATGGTAGTTATTAACTTTTGAGAAACATCATGTTGAACTTGGACTTGGGTAGGTGAAATGACTGGATCTTGGAAAAATATGGTGGTTGGTGCTGTAACTGATTGTAGCACTGCTAACTGTTGTTGGACTTGACCCATAGGATTAAACCTGTTAGGGTGTACTAATAGAGGAGGATATTCTTGACCTATTTCAGTAGTAGCAACAAATTCCCTTGGCTGACTGACTCCAGCATGCTTAAGAAGAATACTACCCTGAAGTATTTCTGCATTCATCCTCCTTAATTCCTTCATTTATTCATCCTGTTGTGAAAACATTTTCTCTAGTGAGAGCGACTGGCCTTCTCCAGAGGAAGGATATGTAACCTAATTCTTTCCCCTCCCATTGTTGGATCCTTTTTAGAGAGGGGAAGTGGGTTACTTGATGGATTACCTAGGTTCTGAGTAACCCTTTGATTTCATTTACGCACACCTTCTTCATTTGTGTTGGTGCGTACATCTTCTTGAGAAGGAACTTCTTCATCTGAGTCCCCTGAGTGAGCCTCATCTAGTGGATCAGAAAAAATGGAATTTATGACATTGATTGATTCATAACGCATCACATCCTTTATATCATCATTTATGTGATATTGTCTTCTTCCATGTCTTTGATGAGACATTGCCTTTTGTTGATTCGATCCCTCAGGAACTTCTTGACGAACCATAATTTGGAGGGAATCTCCTGATAATTTGGATTTTCGTTCCTCTTGAGGCTTCTTCCCCAATTGAGAAAAGATCACCTTTCTTTGAGGAGGGTATTGATGATTTGAAAAAGTCACCAGTCCGGTGGACTGGGACTGTTCCTGCTGTTCCCGCTCAACTCCTCAAATCCTATTTGTTGATTCCGAGGGTTGGTTTAAAAGAGCCCCCAGTCTGGCAAGCTGGGGTGGCTCTTGACATGCTATGTCTGAGACATTATTAAAATCTCTCCTGATCTTGCGAACCTTAGTCTGGAAATTATCTAGATTCTTTAACCTGTATCCACTTTTATCACTTGTTTCAAAAGACCGTTGGATGATTTCTGACATTTCTATCACTTGATGATGTGCTTTCTCCATACGAGAGGCCTATTCCATATTCTCATTTTCTTGATGCAAGAGTAATTCAACAACTTTTTCTATGTATTCTTGATTTTTAGAGGAACTAGTTGAGGCCTGTTCTTGGGATAGCTTTTGATTACAAACAAAGCCCATTGACTGTGGCCGGCCATGGGAAATAACATTGCATGAGACCATTTTCGGCGGGCATTGCTGACTGGAGATAACCGTGAAATGTAGTGCACCATGAACACCCCATCCTCTGACATGAATACCAGATGGGGCATTGGCAATTAACTGAAGCAATCTTCTTAGTGCTCCCATGCATGAATGTTGAAGGGCTCTCTGCAGTTTTTCAGCCTTCAGATATTGAGATACTGATAGAGATGCCAAATCAATCTGACATTTAACCCTTCTATTATCTTAACATGATTTTCATATTCATCATAAGATAATACTTTCTTTTTTAACTGAAAAAGAATTTTCCACATGTTGAGATGAATATTATGAATTCCATCTTCCATCAACATTTCTGGAATGTCATAATGAGAGTCAGCCAGAGGCTAAAACATGACTGGCACATCACCTTTTTTCAGTTGTTTTCACATGTTCAGAATTTCCTCTTTATCATTTGATGAAGATTCTTCTACTTGCTTTGACTAGAGTTGGTGCTTCCTTGTTGCTTCATTGGATTCAACAGGATTGGTAGAGAAATCACTGATTAAACTAGAAGATGCATGACTTAGGGGTGGTTCGGAGAATGACCTACACCCTAGGCTATCTTCTGATTGAGAAAGTATTTCACCTGCCAGTGATGAAACATCAGAAATTACTGGTTTCACATTTTCAAGTGCCTCAAGATATGAGGGCTTTCTCGTCACTACATTGTCCACTGGAGCATTTTCCAGGCAATGTGCATCACTACTGTGGAGATGACTTTCGTAGAAAAATTCATCATCATGGGGAGGACCACCATGGTGGGTTACAACAAAAGATGAGATCTCTTGCTCCTTGGTCTTCTTCCCACACAGAGGGTTCCTGTGGCTCTCATCTGAAGATGAATCTTTGAGATCGACTGAACTGTCATGAAGCAAGCCTTCATGAGTAAGTGTCTATTGAAGGCCTTTGGAATTAATGTTCCCACTATTGGGAAATGAAGGAGTGGAATCTTGAATTCCAAAAGATAACTGTCTGAAGGCTTCAAGAACTTCAGCATCGAGCAAGGCCTTGTTACAGATTGTCTCTTGATCTCCTAACTGTGCTGGGTGGGTATTTTTATTAGACTCATTCTTACTCGCCTTGGAAACCACTTGTTGATGAAAGTGGCTACTCTGAGAAGGTTTATGTGCCTGATTAGGAAAGATGGCCAGGTTGGTCTGATGATATCCACTCAAATCAGGTGTATGTGCCTGAATTGGTTTTCCTTATGATATGGGGGAGTATGCCCCACAAACCTCTTGGACTGAAACAAATGTGTGTGTCTATTCTGGAGTGAATTTTTGATGTGTCACTCCACTGGTAGGGATAGATTTATGTGTCTTTCTCTGAGATGATGCTGAAGTTGTTATAATATCTTGGAAGGCATCCAGAATATGAGCAAGGATTTTCTTTTGCTCTTTTACCATTGATATAATATGCTTGGTGACTTCGGCTGTCGGAACAGGGATATACGTCCATTCCATGATTGGAGTAGGTGTATGTGCCTTCTCCTGTCCTCCTTTTCCTATCAGTGAATCCTGACAGTACTCAAGTGTGGGGGTAGAGAGTTGTGTCTGCCTCCAATTTGTCGCCAGAGCTTTCCGACTAACTTCTCTGTGTGCTACCAAGTGAGACTGTTGGTAGGATTGACTAGTATTAGAAGGTGTATGTACCTGCTGATTTCACTTCGCCGAATGTGGTTGATGAGCTCCATCATATGTAGTCAGATGAGCCTGCTGACTAGCTGATGATGTATAAACAGGTGCATGTTCCTACCTATAGTACTCCACCGGGATTGCCTGGCGGGATTGGCATGACACTGCCAGATGAGTCTGCTGGACAGCGGAATTAAAACGGGTAGGTGTGTGTTCCCGCTCATTGCTTGCCACCAATTTAGGTTGGTGGACTTCTCTGGAGATGGCAGAGATGCGATCCTGCTCACTGTTAACCGGATTTCGCCTCTGGCGATTCTTCTTGCCTGTTCAAGTTCGAGGAACCTGAGCCGAACACCTGGATTCGACACCCTCATCATGTTGAGGGTGCACTGCCACATGATTCTGGTGGTGATTATTGATAAGATCCCTCAGGAAGGACTCCTACTTCTTTGAATTAAGGCCCTGAGGGACCTGCTCATTCCCCTCCCCAGAATATGGGAGTGAATGGTGATTGCGTTCTGGGGATAACGACCCGAAATGGTTGGAGACAGTGGTTAGCACTGCCTACTTCATGATCAATGGTCGTCGTTGTTCGGACGACTGGTGTGAGTTGTTAACATGGAGGGCTTGTCATGAAGCCTCCAGAGTTGGGATGGTACTGTGTTGACAGTACTCCTTAACCGGCACATTTGATACCTAGTGTTGAAGATGCTGAGTAGGTGATGTCATCCTTAGAGAGGATGATGATCCAGCAGGAGTAGCAGCAGTGGCATTTGCAGCAATAGTATTGACACGTGTGAACTTGCGAGCATCCATTCTGTAAATGCAGAGGATCTTGGAAAACAGTGCCTATTTGATATAACAGACGTAATCCAGATAAATTCATCCACTACATCTTTTGGATGAGCACATATTTCAATGATTGTTTTTGTTGGCCCTCTCATTGAGTTTTAAATAGGTGCCTAACAAATATGTAAAACATCATTTTAACTTGGTTAAGGATTCACGTCGGGTTCACCATTTTTTTTCCCTTGGAATTTGGGGATAACCTCCTTGGTTGAAGGTTCATACATTCCAATTAGTTTCTAATAGGTTTGTTCATAGAACTGGAAACATCAAATGATTCTAGATCTATTTGGACCTACTTTCCAAAGGTAGGTGCTCATTAGTTTGTGGAATGATGAGGATTAGTAATTTGCATTGGTCGAGACGATGGGAGGTCGAACTCATCACACCTTTTTGAGGGGAATTATTTTCTACTCTGGGACTCTCTTTATATATTTAAGTTATGTTCGTGAATCCTTATTACATTACCAAGTATAAAATGAAGTTTCCTTTAGATCGGACAATCAATGATTGATATGTAGGAAGTTTAGAGAATCTTTTATATGTATTCTAGGTTCTTCATTGATAGAGAATCATCTGTATTTGTAAGAGATTATTAATCAATGGTATCCTTCGACACATTTATATAGAAGTCTCTTGGTCATTATGATGACCATGATGGTTTTAAAGCCACTAAGTGGGGCACTTGAAGATTATTGTCATTCAGAAGGACACGTATTATTTCAGAGTTGGGATCGAACCCGCATATGGGATACCTATGTATCCTTTGTTTAGAAATGGAATCAGAACCCACATAGTTCGAGTAAGGGAGTATGATGTTTATGATTGATGGCTCAAAAAAGTATTTCAAAATTACTTTTACACTCTAAGCTCACGTGAGTGATTCTTGGTGTGAGAAACAAGAGGTATTGGTAAAAATCATACAAATTTTCCATGAAGGATGAAAACATAAGAAATAATGTGGGACTTATGTATCTATGAATGCCCAGATAAATGAAGCTTAGGATTTACTTCAGGGAAGAAATCCAGGAACAGAGTCCATAAAGGTATATATACTTCATGGAGATTTAAATACTCTAACTTGGGGCTTACTCCTGAAAAGGAGGCCCAAATTAGGAGAGGACTTATGATTGGGTTTTACTCCTGAAAAGGAATCCTATATCAAAGGAAAATTAAGGCTGGTAAAGAGAAATTAAGACTGGGGATTACTCCTAAAAAATAGGCCCAAGTTAACAGACTTGAAAAATTAAAGGACTTGGGGATTACTCCTAAGGAGGATGCCCAAATTTGAGAATTATGACTGGGGGTTATTCTTGAAAAAGATGCCCAGGTTAATGAGGACTTGGGGCATACTCCTAAGGAGGATGCCCAGATTTGAGAATTATGATTAAGGCTTATTCCTGAAAAGGAGGCCCAGGTTAATGAGGACTTGGGGCTTACTCCTAAGGAGGATGCCCAGATTTGAGAATTATGACTGGGGCTTATTCCTGAAAAGGAGGCCCATGTTAATGAGGACTTGGGGATTACTCCTAAAGAGGATGCCCAGATTTGAGAATTATGACTAGGGCTTATTCCGGAGAAGGAGTATTAGGTTAAGGGGTTATCTCATCTTAAAGTATGAGGTTGAATGAATTAAATCTCAATCTTTAGTGACATAAAGATGTGTAAATCACTAGGTTTTGAGAGATATTCCATAGAATTCCTTTCAGATAAGGAATTCAAATCAATAAATCATGCCATAAATGGCTTTGAAGAGTGTCTTGAAGACCGAATCTTGAATATTAGAGGTGGAATGGCTTAAGAGGTGTGAAATGGGAAAGAAGGGCACCCAAAAAGGCAGGGGTGCGCATGTCCTGGCAGGCGCGCAGGTATTACGGAGGTGCATAAGTCCTGGTCACGCAGGTATACCTGCATGACACATGGGTACATGCGTGATGGTTAACCAGCAGGTTAATACTTGAGCGACTCTGGGTTAAAGCCTTTAGAATCATCTTGAGTGTTCTTCCAGAAGAGTGGCGCGCAAGTTCTATTGAAGGAGTTAGGTGGCACGTAAGTGTGGCCATTTCCCTTAAGGGATGGCCACTCAGGCACGCAAGTGTTGATGAGTTTCAACACTTAGGCCTTCCTCCCCCTCTTTAGATCTTCCGTTCTAGGTAATAAATTATCTTAGAATTGTTTCGGAAGCTTTGAGAAGAGACTAGGGCGCCAGGAGCTCAAATTTGGATTCTGGAAAAAAGCTTCCGGAAATGGGGGGCCCACCGGGGGTATTTATTGGCTAGAGAAGACCCTAAGTGGTTATTACATAGGGCGCGCAAGTGTAATTGCGTGACCATGGTGGTGCGCAAGTGTACTTGCACGACCATTTCAAAACTTGCGTGATCCTTTTAGAATGTTCTTCTTATTCCTTCTTTTGTCAATTTTTGATATTTTGTCCAAAGGTTGAATCACTTTGAGCTCAGATATTCCCCTTTTCCAATCTTTACATTCTATGATGAAAGGAGCATCAACACTAGGGTATACCATGAAATAGTAAAGATTAATCATTATGAGAAATATTAAAATTGGTATTATAAGTTCTTTATATTTATAACAATGGAAAAAATGGAAAATTCTTTGTCTATCACTTATTGAGGGATTTTCTTATGAGTACAATTGTATTAAGATTATTTTACATAGGGGAATGTGTCAAGATCAAAAATATCTACAAAAGAACTTGGTATTCCCAGTTTTTATATCCATATAAGGCATACGTTTGTTTATCATGTGAGGATAATGAGTTTATTAGAAATTGTGTTATGTTCATGTGATTTTTTTGGGGTTGGTGACTAATAACGAACAAGAAATTTATTTATGTAACCTATATATATTAACAGTTTGGGATATTAAATTTATTTGTAATAATATATTGATTAATTCTTCAATGTTACATTAATTTTATAATGAATTTGGGATATTGGTCACAATAAAATAATATATAATTTCCCCTCAATAATGAGATCATTGATATTATATGACATATTCTATAACTATCATTCCTATGATTGGGATAAATTTATATGATTTGGATAATAGTGTGTTAACTATTAGGTGTTTTTGCTCATAAATGGATGAGACTATATTCACATAGTTAGAATGTGGTAAAATATAAAACAATAGTTTATAATGATAGAACCATTTGTAGGACTTCCACGTGATTGAGTTTCATTAGAATTCATTTATTTGAGCATTTGTAATGATACATTTACTTTATGATTGTTATTAAAACATATCACCAGTCACATATTTTTATGAATTTCCCTGAATTATAAAATCCTATACTTTCAAAATGTTGAATATATTGGGTGAATCTTGAAAGACATGTCATTAATGATTAATTTAAGTAAATATATTTACCTTTATTTCATTAACAGAATTCTATATTTGGGTCCCATTCATTGAACTGTAATGGCCTAATAAATTTCTAGACCGTCTTGTTCAAAGAGATAATTTCAGATAGTCAAATAAATAAATATCGACCTAATAGGTTTATGTATCCAATTTATTTTTATATTTCAACAAGGAGATTATATTACATTTTGGGAATTCGTATGTGGTTATTTTCATTTCTATAGAATATAAATTTAAAAGGGTTTTAATGGCGAATCCCTTATTAATGGAATATAATTTGTTAGTAAAAATTCTAATGTGTGATAATATTTATGAGGTACTAATTCAGATAAGTAATAAAAAAATTTTATTCAAGATTATATCAAATAATTGTAAGTAATCATTTTAGTAAATTATAAATATTTATGTTTAATAATTTATCATTTATTGATGAGTCATTATTCATGTATTTTATATCATAAATTATATATGTATTTGACATGGATGAAAAATACATGTTTTTTAAAAATTTAGAATAATTATTCATTAATAAAATGCTTTATTGTTTTGATTTTTTGTTAATGTGTAAATTTAAATGTTTTTAATGCTTATTAATTTATATTATTCTATGATAAATTCTTTAGTTATGCTGATTAAACTGTATATGTTAGGGTTTTTTCATGCCATTGATATTTAGATGCTTTGATCATTTTGAATTAAATAAATCCATCATACCCTTTATCATCTTTAGACGGAATGATAACCACAGAAAGAATGTCTCACTCAGAGATAAATGGAAAACTATGAGAAAATGTAAAATTCATGGGGGTGTTACAAGGAAAGGAACAACTAGATGAGGAGAATGGTAGTGATGAAGAATATGACACTAGAGATGAAGGAGGTGTTACTAAATCAGTTTCTTTTTTACTCCTCCAATGTCATTTGAATTCACTATAAAAAAATTAAAAATAACGACAGGTATTTTCTATAACTCTTCTTAATGTATCGAAAAACATATCTCAATAAATTCATCGAATACCACACTAAGGCCCTCCCCTCTTCATTATCCAATGTTTTCCGAACATATTTTTCATTTAAATATACCTCTTTCAAAAACATGAAATTCTATATTGTGATCTCAAAAAACATGTTGTTGTTATTGGAATGGAAAGGGGTATACATAAGATTAAAAATAATCCCCTATCTCATACTCTCAAAACATGCTCTACTATGTTAATCGCAATTTGTTACTTATCAGTAAGAGTGTTACTGGGAGAAAATTAGTACATCACCAGCATTGCAATGTGTTTTGATTTAATCATTCCAACTAAAATTGATAGAAATAATTCTCTTTTCCCTGGGGAATGTGAGTTTAAGAAAATGATTCACATAACATACTCCCTGGGAATGTTGGATATGAAATAATGACTCATTCTTGGTCCATTTTATTACATCAACATGTATCCACATTGGTAGCATCAAATTATGGCCTATATTGTCCCATCAGTGGGGATTAAAGGAATTTATCATTTATCAATGTTCCAAAAATATAATCCAAAAGATATAACTAAAAAATGGCTACAATGAACCACCCTAATTTTTATACACCCGACTCATCTTAGTTATAAATATTTGTTTCCCATATGAGTATTGTAAAAACACCTCGACTAAGTATATTTTTTGTGTTCTTGTTTTTTAAAAAATTTGGATAATGTGTTTGGATCTTGTAATATGGGGCTAATGGTCCTATTTCTTGTTAATGTAACATGGTATGGTTTTTTTATCATATAGAATCTATATCTAATTTCATTTAGTTTTTTTTTTGTTTTACTCCTTCAAATTTACTTTATACAAGTTATAAGAGGAAATAATTTTATATTATGGGGTCTATATTGAATACATATATTCCAAAATATGTCATGAAATTATTTATATAGAATATTAAATGCAAATTCGTGATTCAATTTTAGTATTATTATATATTTATTTTTTTAATGCATAAAAAATTAAATTTTAAATTTTGTGTCATTGAATGTTGAATAAATTTGATTGAGGAGAAAATATTACTATGTATTATTAAATGATATGTATTCAACAATAAATATGATTTAAATAATCACATAGTATATTAATAATGAGAATAAATTTAATTATTTAAATGCATAACATCTTGTTTCTTATGTAGTCAATTGTATTTAACAAGAACAATATATATCTAATAATGATATAAATTTATTTGAGATGAAATGTAATGGCTAGGATAATTTTATTAGTTTTAGGGTATAAGGAAATGGAATTAGGGGATCCACCCTTGGAAAAATAGTCTCCATGTGTCATGTTTTAAATTTTAATAATTATTGTTTCTTGGTAAACTAATTGACATGTAATATTTTTTTTAATATAGTGATTTAATGATTGTAAGTTATGCTTAAATATAAAAATTTTGGAAATCAAATTCCACGTATAAGTAAAAAATTGTGTGAAACCACTTGTATATGGGCCTCAATTAAATTTTTGCAAATAAAAAAATATAAAATAAAAAAATATCACAATAAATAATAATATGTTGAATTTCATTTTTTATGAATAAAATTTTTCCAAGGTTGAATAATGAAATATTATTGAAAAGTTTTATTCTTTAAAATTTTACATATGGTATAAATATTGTATGAAATTATAAAAAATCCTTATATACCACAAAAATTTATGTAATGCCAACATTCAGTTGAATTATCCACTTATGGGTCACTTTATAATTGAAAAAGGTATTCCTTAGCCATTATGAAATGACTATTTGAAAACATATCACTCAACCTCATTTATAAAAGGACCTATCCATTACTAATCCTAAAACACACAATATATACATTTTTATATGAATTATTGATCGAAACATCCTATAAAAATGCCCCTTTCACACATTTAGGTCTTTAACCTCATGAATGAGACCCAAATTATTTAACTCAAATAAGAACCTTGATGGAATATTTGAATCCCCAATATAAAACTAATCTTATATATAATATTTTCATTTATATTATAACTCTACGTCTAAAAAATTATGATTTATCACTTTAATATATTTTTATTAGTGTCATTATAAATAAATACATGCTATATTAAAAACAATATAACTATATATTCATTCTTATTCATTTGTAAATGTATATTCTAATTTCAATACGTTTAACTACCTACTTGAATGATGATATATTATTTTCATTATTTTTTTCATGTATGGTCTTCAAAACATAATTAATATTAATATATGGTATTTATTTAGCATTTATAGTATGATTAATATTTTTTCGTGGTAATATTGAAATTAATTTCTTTTTTAATATAATAGTTTCTCTATAAGTATTAGAGAAATGAGGGAATTAGTTTCTTAGAGTTTTTAACTACACCTGTAACATCTATAAAATTAACACTTAGTTTTACAAATATTTTAAATAATATGTTATTCAAGTGATTCTTTTATTTAAGAACTATGAATGATAATATATTTAGCCTTACCAAAATAAGAGTAGAACAATAAAAACTAAAAACATTCAATAATAAAAATGAATTGTGACTATAAAATATGAAATAAATGAATATTATTTATTAATATAAAAGGTAATTATATATATACATATATGTTTCTAAATTTTATTCTAATGAAGATAATGTTTTTTAAATTGGAACTTATTTCACACTTAGTAAATCCAGTAGTAAAGAATTGGTTATTTTTTGATATCTATGGTTTCATATGGATATTTCATATCCATTTCAATATTGACTATATTTCCTCATGGATTTATAATATATTATTTATTCTATTTATATTATAGTATAATGTTTCTTTAGATGTTTGTGACTTGTATATGATGCTGGGAAGAGAATCATTTTCTATCACCATTATTACCTTTTTAAATTGGTCTAGTTCTACAACCACCTTCATATATATTAATAATATGTATTCCTTTAGAATTATTTTTATTTAATAATATAATAATTTTCCTTATATTTATCTTTTTATAGAAATCATTTATTCATTATTTATTTATTTATAAAAAATAATTCAAAATTCAATGTTTATATATACTTATTTTTTATTTAATTTTTTTTATTCCTTAAATTATTTTTTTATAGAAATAAGAATGAATATTATTATAATATGTTTTTAATTATGTTTAAATGTATGATATTCTTTTCTATTGTCATTCAGTTTCTTAAATTGGTTAATTTCATTATACCTCATCAAAAATATTATAACTCATTTCATTTAAAAGGGTCAATTATACTATGTCTTTGATGTATTTATTATTATTTAATTATTAATATGGAATATATTTTTAATGTTAAGAAAATTTTATAGGAGTAATAATAATTATATAGTCCTCTGTGTAATTTTTTATATGTCATGGGAAAATTATGTTTTGTTACTTTGGAAATGAACATAGTTAACTCTGTTATCAGAAATGAGTAGTAAGTCTAGTCCACTACGTAGTGATTTTATTTGAATATACCCTTGACATAAGTTAGTTATATTATATAATTATGTAATTGAAATGTTCTTAAACTAATCCACATCATTATGTTATGATTCATGTGTTTGTTTCCATGGTTTATATTCCGGTTGGTATGATTTCCTTATATTATTGTAAGGTATCATGAATATGTTTCAAACCTATATGTCTTATTTATTTTCAATCCTTTTAAATTATATGTGTGATAACATATTTATATTTAATATATATCTAATATATTTTATCATTATCGATCATTTAATCTTATCCTTTCCATATTTTTCCTTTTTTCATTCATAATGAAAGAGAATATTATGAATGATATATCATTAAAGGAATCATGTGTTGAAAATTTTATAGAATAAATGTGTTATATAGGATTCATTATGGATAATATTTATCTGACCAATAATTATTGTAAAACATTGGGATATGGGAGTGTGTCCAAATTATGGGTTGATATATATAATTATATTATTTAATGTAAAATATATGTATTCATTTAATGAAATTTCCCTTTATAGATCGATACATTGCCTCATTTGTGTGTTGGGGGATTCATGAGAAGTTTGTATGAATATATTTATTTCTATATATAATAATTTTTCAATTTTGTGTGTGTTAATTTTCAGATATATTTTTTGTTCCATGAGTACGATGTTGGTAGATTATGTCAAAGTGTGAAGTGGTGTCGTGGACTGGGGAAAATCCAAAAGATTTTCAGTTCCACACTATTTCAAGTAAGAGCAGTGGTTATTTTGTGATGTGTGGTGTTCATGATATGGTAGATATCCGGACATTATTATAAAATATTTTTAAGATGATAGATATTAATTTTGAGGGTTTTCATCCTTACATATTATTCTCTTTTGGTATGAGGTTTTCTTCTTATTGCTTGAAGGGTCTTGGGAATCTATTTAAATTATATATGATTGGTCAGTGTGTAATTATAACTTATATCTCATCATGAAGCCATAGGATTAAAATTTATAGGCTTTCCATTTTTTGATAATTAAAATTCATTGGGGATCTTATTGCATCGAAACATTGTTAGAGATTATGCCATCTTTTTTGAAAGGTCTTATAATATCGAATGACCACTTTTCATATCCCATTACAATAATTAGATTCATGGAGAAAATATATTTTTTAACATATAATTTAAGGGGAATATAAGTGACATCATGATATGACATCCATTTGTATTCTATACATAGCCCCACTAAGGAAATTCTATGAAATTCAATACCATGATTCTTTAAATTTCATGTTTCAATATAAATTTTTAATCCCAATAGAATTATTATTTTATCCTTAACTTTTTATCAAACCTATACTATTAAATGTGTATCGTTAAAGACCATTGCTCAATCTTTGATTGTCTTTGTAAATTATTTTTATCTGATAATATACAGTATGATCTACGGTGAGATTCTTTTACCACATTTTGGGTTATCTTATTATCCATCATAAAAAGGAAGAGATGACAATTTGGATTCAAATTTCTATGAATTAGGTCATGAATTTTATAGGGGATGTTTTACACTATATTTTTTAGGGTTTCCTCACACGGACCTGTTCTTATGATCATATTGTTCTCATTTTTAAAACACAATGATTTTTGATGCTCATGTTTGGGTAGGGGATTCAATATTCCTTATTATTATTTCAAATATTTGAATTTTCATGGTTTTTTAATTAGGTATATTTTAAGGATTATCAAAACTAATATAATGAACAATAATAAATAAAACTAATGGTGTGGGGTGACTATCATGATTTTTATATAATCCACCATAAATTCCTATGATAATTGGTTGTTTAGTGTTTCAAATAATGTTTTTTTCTAAAGTGTTATATTTATTATTACAATAACTATACAATTTTAATTTCATTTACTAAATTGTTAAAAATATAAAGTGTTTTGTTAATTATTTTTGTGAAACATTTAATTGATGTGATTCTACTCATTTATATCATTTGTAAATAATTTGAGGTCTTCTTTCAGAAAGAGTAAATAGTCTAATTACATTATGTAGATCCTATATTTGTTTAAGTAACACTAAGTATAAGGGTTATTAAATGGTAAGAATATTTTATATTATGTTATAATTAAACTATTTTTATTGATTAATGTTGTTATTAAATCAAAATAAAATCAATATTACCTATATTTAAAAATAATAAAACAATAAATGAACAATGGAGAGTTTTTACATTCTTCATACTTAATATGAGATCATACTTATCAATAAGTTAAGGTAAAAATATGATACCTAATGTATCAATAAATTATCAAACTGATTACATAGTAGAAAGAATATTCCTACATAAAATTGGAAAGGATAAAAATTCAATTATAAAATAAGGTAAGTACACATCCTTAAATCCTGCAAATTGATAAAAATAATGTGGATGTTTTTTATAGAGGAACCACTTGTCCAAAGTATTATATAATTTTTCTTGATTGTGGAAAAGATCATCATAACTCAACTACATGACTCTATATCAATGATATTTTTTACTTCTACTTAGTTCATTAATGTCCACAACATAATAAATAGTATATTATGTACGTCGACCATCATATTCAGTTCTCTAGAACGATCACCATATATATGAGAGCATTCAATCATATGATGTCCCTATTTCACCTCAATATAAGAACACAAAAGATAAAAAATCCCATTACTTTCCTCGAATCACATGAAATCAAAATTATAGAAAAATTTGATATTCTTCATTAGTTTCTCTTTCTACAATACAACATGATCTCAATGTATAATTTTATTAGCTTCTCAATTATCAATTATCAATTCTCATCAATTTTTTTCTTATTACATTTTCAAATTGACATGATAAATTTAAATAACATACCCATTATTTTTAAGGAATATTTCAACGTGAATCTTGAAAATAATATCTAAAAATAAATTATAATCAACACCTTGTCCATTATGATATAAATTCATCTTCTTTGATTAGATGAAAATGATTCTCAATATTTTAATTCAAAATACTGATGAATTTATTCCCATGGTCATATATTTCTATCACTTTTAAAACATTTAGAAATATTGGAAAGTAAAATTGATTTGAGTATAAAACAGTGATATTTATAATTTTATGTATTTTTTAGCATTGTCTATTTTGATGTCTAAAAAATTATTATTATATAAATTTAAAATTATATCAATTATATAAATCCCTATTTCAAAAAATTAAGGCTCATGATCCTCACTATGAGCTAATACATTTAAAAAAAATATTTATATAGAATAATTACACATATGTTTTTGGATATAATTACTATATTCTTCATAAAGATAAAAAAATCTTATCACCTTTTCATCATAATTTGAAAATTCAACACCAATGAAAAATACTTCCTTTTATGAATTAAAAATGGATTTATTTAAAAAATATATATTTTATAATAAATATCATATTCCAAGATATAACTTCATTTAATGATAATTATTCCTCTAGAAGTGACTAGAAGTAAAAAATTTCCCACACTATAATCAAATTTTGAGAATCTCTGAAAAGTCCTTGACTGAAAAAACTGTGAATATTTTCCTTAAAAATCAGTTTTTTCTACCCATCAAAATCACCTAGTACGATCATCACAAAAATTGATTGAATTTTTTTTAAGAAATGGATAATATTTCATAATAACATTAATATCCACTCATATTTATAATCTTATAAACTTCATCAAAATTAATTATTTCTTATTGAACTAAGAATGATATGTTGATCTCTCTTGAATAATATCACATATAGAAACATCATTTTGAAATAAAAAACTGATTTGGAAAATGAAAAATAAAGAAATCAATAGAAGAGATTATATATAAGAATAGGTACACATAGAATGCAGGAAACAACCACATTTCCCACATCCCTTTATATTGGTGATATAGTGATCATTGATTAGATTCTGATCCAATGGTTCTCAATGAATTATGTTAAATGGATGCTATCAAATCTACAATAAAAAGCCTTTTATTTTTTCATATAAATAAAATGTTTTACCTTACAATGAATTAAATTATCAAATAACATGTAGGTTATCCTCATTTTATTGGCACACTTTATTATGGTCCCTACACTGATCAATATTAAGAACTACACTGGTTAGAACTATGAATTTAAGAGTGATCATAATTTTAATCTCATGATCTAGGAAATTAGTGACAAAATAGGCTTCTATAGATAGTTATCTTTCTAAAATATAATAAATATATTCTCAAAAAAACATCCATAATTTCATATATAGACTAAGTAATTCCCACTGTATAATCCCAAAGCATTGAAGGATTAGAAATATACTTACTTAGTACACCCTCTATATCACTATATTTCCACCTACAAAGGAATGATAAGAGTCTATAGCGTTATAAATACTCCCATGAAAACTTTTATTAAATACCTTGAATAATTTTCTCTGAATATAGATAACTATTCTACCTAATTTGATTTTTTTTGATTAATTTACAAGTAGTGTAGTAATATATCAGGTCCTCTTAATAATACCAATTGAAACTTAGAAAAAAAAAATTTATATTTTTATCACAACCTTTGGTGTTTTAATCATTAAAAATATATGCATGGGGAATAATTATATAACACAGTAGATAAGGAAAATCCATCCAATAATGGTCTCAAAATTATTTAGTCAACTATTGACATGACCCTTTTTCTAACAAAAGAGTCACAATGATTGATATAGATCCACCGATTTGACAAAATAGATCCATGCTAAGTGGTCTTAAAATCATTTCCTTCGAAACCTATCAATAATCCCACCTTTTGGTTTCTCCTTAAAAAATGGATAGTATAATCATAAATACTCATGTCCATGATATCTTTAAGTCCTCTCTAATATGAAAATTTTCCATTATGGTTTTGAAATAAATAAGATGATTTTTCTTATAGTTAGGTAACATGATCCTATAGTCCACAAAGGGGTGATGAGAAAATCATGGAGTTACATTTTTGCCCTTTAATGGGCCCATTGAACCACCTCTTAATGATGGGATAATATATCTACTAAAATAGTTGTAATCTTATACAATTATGACTGGGGGAATTATTTCTCCCTATATCAATCCATGACTTGATTTAAAGAATCTAAAACATTTTATATTAATGGAATAGATAATTTTTGGTGAGGTGAAGTATTAAAAAATATATATAACACGTATACGAAGAGAATCTAACATATTTTATGATCCTTGGGATGAAATTTCATTCCATATAGTTACATTTATTCTACATATCACCCTTTAGGATGATGTTCCCATAAATTACATTTCTAAAAATAATCATTATCATTACTTGGGTATGATCTATGAAACCCTTGATACTTCTAGACTAGAAGAATACAACATATTCTATAATAATAATCATAGGGGGGATCAATGGAAACATTTCATTGTGAATTTTAGTGTGGACTATGAAGTATAATTTACAAATGGTAATAGGAATGAATTCTTAAAATGAATCTGTGTGACTCATATTGGGATGTGCCCTCGGGTTTTTAGATATGATTATTTGGGAAGGGATCCCACGCTAAATAATTTCCACATTGAATAAATTAAATTTTATTTAATAACATCCCAAACTATAGTATAGAAATATTCTGTATATACATCTTAATTTGATAAAAATTCCCCATCGTATCCTTCAATACCACTGATCAGGTATTCACAGATAGTTAAGTATATGATTTCCTTAAAATTTAAAATTATAATAGATGTAATATTATATGTTTTTAGTGATCATGATGTCATTTTTATATGATGTATAATGAGAAAATGGGTTCAATTATAACACAGGTTAGTGGAGGTATGATTTGACATTCTTAACTTATATTCAACACCTTCTAGGTGGGATTTATCCCTTTCACTGCCCTTGGAAATGGGGGTGGACTTCCCAACTTCCTCTAAACCTACTAGTATAGACAAATTATTTTATGGGAAAAAGTAATATATGGATATCCCTCAGCCTTATAGATCACTTCCACATAATTTTTAGAAGTTTGAACAACTATCAGAAAAGGGGAAACTAGGTTATAAAGTTCATCATCCATAAAAATTGGAGCTTTATACAAACCATTAAATCCCCTTCAACATGAGGTCAAATATAAACCACATGGGTTGATCACCATCTCTAGTTTTAATAAATAAAACCTCAAAACCAACATAAATATCAACCCCTATCACTAGGTAGGATTCATTTAATTTTTTTATGAAGTTAAAAAATCATATATCTCCCTTTACACATGATTTTCAATTATGGACTTAACTAATCCAACTACAGCATACCTTCATCAAATGGAAGGAATCACTCATCCTCCAAGATAATCATTGAAAAAATTATTCATGAATCAAATATCCTTAGAGGAATCAACTGATGCAAAACAAAAAATAAAGATTTAGAAAACTCTACATTCTTTATGAGAGGACACTCAATTGATATGAGGATACCTTATACAAAAATGACATTAAGAATATTTTCAATGTCATTTTTAGGACATCATTAAAAAAATCCCCATGATAAATATCTAAATTTCATTAGGTTAACATGATCTTCTAATATCACTAACACAACCATACCTTGGTGGTAAGGATCATTAATATTATTTTATTGACTGACTAGATGAGGTTTAGTTTGAATAAGAAAATAGAATTAAAAAAACACAATTACATTTCCTACAATTGGAGACATTGTGACCCTATTGGTGGAATAAAGAATAAAAAATAACCCTATTAGAGAAGTCATGTTAGAGATATTCCTTAAACCTCTTGAATATATGAGATGAATTGGGGAATATTTAATTACATGGTATATACAGATTTGCAACAGTCCAAAACATTCTTGGATCTATGGAATATTGTATGCATTTTTATAGGGATATCAAAAGGCATTGTTTGAAATATTATTCCACTACTAATGATTAATAAGGCAGATGGTTTTTAAATTTTTAATGTTGATATTCTATTCCAAGATATCTATCATTGATGATTTCTTATGATGAATCATGTTTATAAACATTAGACTAATTTAAATATTTAATATATGAATAGTACTCATTGATTTTTCTAATGTATGAGTTATGACATTAAAAAATGGATTATCTATATATAATATATTTAAATTTGGCCACTATGAGACGGGGTGATTAAAAATTTCCCAACCCTTGGATATGTCTCCCCTACTGATAGGACTCTTATAATTCCCGTAATTTTTTGTGAGTCACTACAATATCATGGAGTAATGGAGAGTCTTTCCTATATAATGTGTAATTATTATCATCGCAGGGATGCAATATATAGGGGGAGTAATTAAACATCTTCCAAGGTATATTCATCAAACATATGAGATTAAGATAGAAATAATGGAATGTTTAGTGAATGGTATTCATGTGTTCCTCATTTTTAATTATGCATGGTTTCAGTTTTATATATTGAGGATCTTTATATCGGGGTTTATAATAGTTTAAAATGTGTTGATTAACTGATAATTGGTCCTTAATGATCCTCTTAGGGTATTAGAGCTTCTCCATGTTTCATTATTGTTGAAATAATTTTTTTACACGAAGAATCATTCATATCCTATTAAATCCATACAGGTTTACAAAAAAATGATCAAAAATTCCAATTGTTGGATCTTAAAGGCGTTTTTATATTTTAAACATCAATTGTTTTCTTTAATATAATATTTTATGTCTTAAAATTTGACAAAATTAAATTTATTCAGATCTATAATATCACAGAATATGGTACAGTGGATCATTTCCTACGATGATTTTGTTCATCATTAGAAAAATAAAGTGTTGCATCAGATATATTGTATCAGATATATCAAAAATAGGGTTGCAAATGTTGTGTTAGTCTTAAACCTGCGATGATCATAATATAAAATTGTTTTTTATACTTTTTTAGTGATATAAACAATCCAAAACATATAATAATCCATATTGTCAATTGTTATATATGATTTGTAAAACCACAATCTTCTGCAGTATGCTCCTTTATTCATTAGCTTGTATTGCACGTAACACCGAGTTTGAGCACCCCAAAACTAGCCATTTCAAAAAAAAGTTATGAATAGTATTAACACATTTTTTAAATTTATATAACTTTAATATTCCTCTCAGGTTTTTCTTTGACATGATATAAGAATAAATTAAATTTTTAGAAAAAAGAAGTATTTTTCAAAAAAATTCAGTTTTACCGTCTTTTAGTAGAGAACCCATTTTAGATCAAATATTTGTCACTTTTATATATTAAATAATAAAAAATAAAATTATTATTTAAAATATGGACCTAAAAATTTATTTGTGACAATTTTTTGTTCTTTTTTCTGAAAACTTTCATATTTTAATGAACCGTGAAAAAAACTCCATTTTAATTCAAAACTTCTTGTTGGCTAATTTATTTATATAGGTAGATTGTACTTTTATTTGGTTTTATAGTATAATTAAGATATTGTTCTATCAATTAATCCAATTTAGGTCATTAGAAACAATTTTAAAGTGAAATTGTATATAAAATCTATATCAACCTTTGAACAATTAACATTAAAAAACCATCATATTAGTTTTGTCTGCGGAATTAATTTTAAATATAATTTAACCAATATTTTGAATTGAATTAGGTAAAATTGATTCTATATTTGGATTAATAAGGTCAAAATTATTTTTTAATGTCAATTTAATTTTTAGGTACAGAAAACTTATCATGGTAAAAAATATTTATCGTAGTTGAAGTAATATTTTCACAAGTGTTAAAATTACAAGTTAAAAGATTATAATACCTGAAAACTACAAAATTTAGTGGTTCATTTAGGTGTGGATAGACCTCAAAATCCCATACAACATTAATTAAAATTTAAATTCATGTAATTAAATTTCTCCTCTATATGATTGTATTTTAAAATAATCTAATCAATACATTAATCACTTAAACACACATCTCCTCAAGTATAAATACCACCTCTCCACCACCCTATTTTGAAGGAAAAACAATTTTATCTCAAAGAAATAATATCCAAAATATCCTACTCACTAACTGCACATAAAAGTGCACATGGTATTACCTAATGTCCAAATACAAGGCCCTTAAGGGTCTTTTAAGGAGGTGATATTCAAGAGTTAATTTTCTCCAAGTACCTCTCTTAGTTACTTTTATTTGTATACATTATCCTCACCTCCTCCATCCATAAATTCATGAAAAATAAAGAATCATGTATATACTGTAATTTTATGTTTATAATTTTATACCTCATATCCATGTCGTTTCTCACCTCCTTTTATTCAAAGAAATGAAATTGTTGTGCAAGTTATGTTCGTTAATCAACTCAGTGAATATTGTTTTTGTTCTTTTTTATTAAATCCTTGATGGATGGTCATAAAATAAATTCTTGATAAATAATATTTTAATATTTACATGATATCTTATTTAATATTTTGTAATTTTTATATAAATCATAGCCTCATTCTTTCCTTATTGTGGATATATGATAACATCGTTTGTGGAAGTGTGGACTACCGCCCCCTGAAAGAAATGTCATTCATTCACACTATAAATGGATGATATTAAGGATAATTTTAATAAATATATTTATCATATAAGACATATATATAATATTTTAACTATAATATACATATGTATAATTAAGTTTTCAATATTTTAATTTGACAAAGAAATGAAAGTTTTGTTCATGCGTATGTACGGCTTACCGTCTCTATTTACATTGCATTTCATTTCAATAAAAAAACATTATATATTATTATGAATACATATAAAATAAATATATAAGATAATTATTTCATGTTTAACATTTTTTAGATTATTAAATAATGATCTATGTAATATAGTAAGAAAATAACAAGTCAAAACTTACATGAGAAAACAAGTTAATTAACACCTGAAATAGTCAAATAATGAATGATTTTTAACAAAAAGGTAATAAAATATTATAAGTAGATGATATATAATATTTTAAACAAGATTATGGTTATATAATAATATATTAACACTCTTAAAACCATTTTAAAGGAGGTTAAAGTATGATCACCGAAAAAATAATCGAAAGGTAAGGGTTAATTTAGTAATCTTTTTCTAATCTGAGAATGTATATACGCAAGTTTTTATTGGGGTATCTTTATCATCCATGTGTGTGTTTCCTAAAAATATAATTCAAAATATTTTTAAAATTACTAAAAAACATTTTAAATGTATTTTTATCCGTGTTTTACTTTTTATAAAATGTTTTAAAGAAAACATTCTGTCTTGTTCAAAACGAGGTACTTTATGAAATATTTGAAAAAAAGAATGAAATAATGATTCTTTTAGATTATACAGAGTGAGAGACTATTTCCCCCCTCAAAATGCATTAATTTTTTTAATCTCACAATACAATCTTTTATGATTATTTTTAAAATATTTTTTTTCTTTTATAGTTGTGCATCTTTTAAATGATTTTAATGTAAAAAATGGATATTTTTCTCAAATAGTATTAATACTTTTATTAGATTATTTTCATCTATGTCAACATCCTTTGTTGGATTTTATTCCTAATTAAGGTTGATATAATCTTCCATATTGTATTTATGGTTTATTATAGATTTTCCTTTGGATGTTCTATTTTGATATCGTTCATGGTTCATGGTTAAATTATTGACATTTCACTTGACGGTTTTAATATGAATGTTTTTGTTATGTTTTTCCCTTTTATAAGAAGAATTCATTAGACTAGATATGTGATGGGTGGGTCCCACTATTCCCCTCTACGCATCAATAGGTCTCATTAGACAAACTAGTGTCTTGGAATAAGTCCCTGAAGTTATGGTTATTATGTCTGGCATTATGAATTCCCTCATTTTGAGATTTTTATTGATATTACATGTGATTATTTGACTATTAGAATATCCATGTGAATGTTTAAATGGAATTGTTTGATTTATATTTTCCATATTATGTAAAATATTATTTTTAAAAGGATTTTTTATATTTTATACCTTACCTTAAAAGTTAATTCATATTTATGATAGATTTATTTATATTGTTTATCCTTACAAAGAAAATTATCTCACCCCTTTCTTATGTTTCATTTTCCCCAGGATATAAAGAAGTATATTATGATTGAATTTTAGGGATAGTATATGGGATATGAGAGTTTTCAAAGCGGATAAAATGTTGTTTTTCATTTCAAGATGTAATAAAAAACTTATTTTTCTATCAAGTATTTACAATGCTACTAAACTGATTGGTCCTTCATGATTTGATTTCTTACGATCATGCCAATGTAACATAAAATAATGAACTAAATTTGAGAAAATGGGGTCGGCTCATTATTTTTGGTATTGGAGGAAGTTTAGTACAAACCTTGGAAACTAGATTAAAAAACCTATATTAGAGAACATTACCCCTAAGATAGAATTTGAGGATAAATATATAAGAAAATACTGTTACTTTAGTAACTTAGAGATTATGTGGTTCTTACAGGAAATAAATCCCTATCAGAATTCTATTGGTGGACATATTTTTGGCATAGATGTACCTAAGAGTAACAACTCTAAAAAGGTGTTCCAAGATTGACTCAGGGTAACCTGGTACATGACAACTCTCCTTACTAGGCACCTGGTTTGACACTCCTTCAGAATATGATTCAGATAATTTACATTTTATTTACAAACTATTATACAAGATTTAGGAGTAAATAAGTCCCCAAAGAAACAATTTATCTGATTATAGATTAGATATGCATAAATTATTCAATTTATTTTACTGTTTTGGAATTATGCATTAGGAATCATAACATAATCTAGTGTATGACATTGTTTAAAATGGATCCTAGTGGAAGGAATAGAAATCATATAAATGTAAATAATTCATGTAGGGATTTCCCTCCTATGGGATATAATAATAATATATTTTGTGATACAACTAGTGTTGAACATATTATAACCATACTGGGAAAACATAATAAAGTTATGAATAATACCCTTACCTGTATGGAGCAGCCTAACCCACAACATGGGGGATCAATGTTAGACTGATTCATGATTCAACAACCCCCAACATTCAACTGGACTATAAATCATTTTCATGTGAGCAGTGGATAAGTTCCATGGAGAATATATTTCTTTCTCTATAGAGTAAAAAAGATAATAATTTGTTACAGTAGTCTATCTTTTATTAAGAGATGCAGATCAGTACTGTTCATTAATATAAAACATTAAAAAAGATGAAGAGGTAAAAATTTTGGAATGGAGGGATTTTAATGAACTCTTCCTAGAAAAATTATTTCTTCATGATCTATGAGTAGATATAGAGGAGTAATTTATGAGTTTGAGGAAGGAGGATGAGATTGTTTCAAAATATGAAGCTATATTCACAAGGTTATAAAGGCATGATACATACTACATACATAACCCAAGAAGTAAGATTTATCAATAATTTTATGGGTTAAAACTATTCCTCTAATGGGAATTGGTCTTCCAATCATTCTCATTGTATGAAGATATAGTATCATGTACTATCAATATAGAAAATAAATCCTCTAAACCTTATGAATTTAAAGTAAATAAAAAGAAGAAGGGGGATACTGGACACTCTAGAAATAGAAATAAGTGGAATAAGAATAAAAAATTTACTTTCCACCCTATAGTAGTCGTGGGAGGAAACACATTTTACTTGATTAAAGTTGATCGGAGTTTGTTGCAAGTGTTGATAAAAAAGGATACCAAGGTCATGATTGTAAGGGTAAGAGAGAATCTATCAATGTTCAATTCTACAATTGTTATCATATGGCACATCATGAAAATTACTTTCTTAAGTATCAAGGAAACATTCCCCAAAAAAGTGAATGTGAAAAAGCCCAAGATTCTCTGATCACAACTACTGAGGTTAAAGTTCCAAATGATATAGTGGTAGGTACTTTAATAATTTCCTCAGACTTTCCAAAAGCATTATTTTATTTTGGATTCTTGAATTACTTTATATCATCCCAATTTTCTTTAAAAATTAGATATTTCCAATTCACATTAATAAGATTTTTGTTAGTAAAACCCCAAAGGGAATTATCATTGAAACAAATGTCTGCCAAGCATTTCCCATTATGGAATATAAAGATGCTTTATCTAGTGATTTTGTCATCATACCTATGGTCAACATTGATATAATCCTAGGTATGGGTTGGATATAAAAATATGATCTATAAATTTATTGCAAGAAGAATGAAGTTGTGATTTGTGTGGAAGATGTAGAATTCATTATCTTTAGAGAAGAGAAATCATCACCTGCTTCTTTTCAAAATCCACTTTGAGTAGCTTTGCTGAATGATATTCTTGAGGAGGAATAGAAAATAATATCTAAAGATGAATAATGAAATATTGAAATTGAGAATGTACCTATTGTATGATATTATATTGATGTATTTCTAGAAGATTTACCAGAATATCCTCTAGAGTAGGATATTTAGTTTACTATAGATTTAATCCCTATTTCAAGGCCAAAATAAAAAACTACCTGTAGAATGGACACTTTGGAATTAGTAGAGATAAAGAATCAAGTAGAGGAGTTGAGTAATAAGGGATTTATTTTCCCTAGTGTTTATCTATGGGGAGACCTAGTTCTTTTTTTAAGAAGAATGGTTGATTGATGAGGGTTTGCATTGACTATAGAGAAATCAATTCCATTATAATAATGATCAAGTATCATATTCCTTGAATTGATGATTTTTTTCATCAAATTCAGAGAGAAAAATATTTTTAAGAATATTTCCTTTGTTCTGAATATCATCAATCATGTGTAAAAAGGGAATATATTCTAAAGACATCATTTCGAATGAGGTATGGTCATTTCAAATTTATAGTAATGCCAGTTGGATTAAGTAATGAACCCTCTATTTTCATGGATATAAAGACTAGAGTTTTCATGGAATATCTTCATGATTTCATGTAGTATTAATTTATGATATCTTGGTATAATCTGAAATCTATTAATACCATGAGAACCACTTTTGGATTGTTCTAAAGACTCTTAGAAGAAATGAACTATATGGTATGTTTATAGAGTGTGAGTCATGTCTTTGATAAATTTCTTTTCTTGTACATAGTATCTTTGAGGATGGAATATATATTGATCATGTAAAGGAATAAATAAATCCAGGAATGGGAAATATATATTATTATAAATAAGGTACTCAATTTTATTGGTTTAGTAGGTCATTATCAGTGTTTATTCAATAATTATGATTGATTGGAAAACCCATTAACCAAGATCACACGTAAGTGGGTTAAATTATTTTCAAAAAAAGATTGTGAATAATTTTTTGAACAATTAAAGAGAATATTGGTCAATTGTAATATCCTAACTTTATCATCTAATAATTATGGGTTTTTATTATAATGATTCATAATGTAATGGACTTGGTTGTATCATTATACAGAATGATAGTGTTATTGCTTATGAATCAAGGAAATTAAAAATTTAAGAACAAAACTATCCAAATCATGATATTCAGTTTATAGTGGTGATATTTACTCTAAAGATATGGATACACTATCTCTATGGTGAAATATTTGAGATATATTCTGATAACCAGAGTTTGAAATATATTTTTTCATAGAAATAACTCAACATGAGAAAAAGGAGATGGCTTGTTCTACTCAGGGATTATGACTTCACAATACACTACCACCCAAGGAAGGAAAATAAGGTGGTGGTTGATTCTATTATAAATGACCATGGAATTATAATAAAAATTATATTTTAAAGGAATATTATGTTCCTCGATCTAGTAAATATAGATATGGGAATTATCATGGAAGGTGAAACATCACTACATTTTTAAATGGCTTCCAAACCATCATTATGGGAAAGGATAAAAGTTTCTCAATTTGGTGATGAGGAGTTTGAAAAGAAAATTAAAGATATAAATTATGGGAGATATGAATGAATTCATATTTGAGGATTTTATTTTCAAATTTAAAAAGAAGAATTTTGTTCCCTCTATACCTGAGCTAAAAATGGAATTATTGGATGATGCTCATAGATCCAATTTCTCTATACACCCTAGTATCACTAATATGTATTGAGATCTTAAAGAAATTTTTTTGTGGGACAACATGAATAGAGAGTTTTCTGATTATGTTTCAAGATGTTTTGTTTGTCAACAGGTAAGGGCTGAAAGACAATATCATATAATAGTCATGAAAACTCTTCCTATTCTTGAGTGGAAATGGGATGATATTACAATGGAAATTTTCATGAGGCTACCAAAGACTCCCATAATAAATACTATGATATTTGTTATTATTGATCATCTTACCAAATCAACACATTGTTTTTGATATTAGTGAAGATCTACCACTTTTTCGTTTAGAAATAACATATATTACTAAATTTGTAATACTTCATGGTGTACCCCTATAAATCATTTATGATCATGATCTTTATTTTACATCACAATTCTAGAAAAGTATTTAGAAGGCTCTGGATACTCAGCTTCGTTTGAAAACTGCCTACCACCCTCAAACTCATGGAAAATCAGAGGAGGCTATTCAAACTTTAGAACATGTGTTGAGATCTTGATCACTTGACTTTCAAGGTATATGGGTTCAATATTTACCTCTATTATAATTTTCCTATAACAATATCTTCCATTAAAGTATTCATATTGAACTATATGAAGTGTTATATGGTAATAGATTTCATACATAGATGTTTTTGGATGATATTGGAAAAAGAAAAATCATAGGCTCAGAACATGTTGAGGAAATGATAAAAAAGGTAATGTTTATTCATACCCATATCAAAACAACCCAAAGTATAAAAAATACCTATGCTTATAACCCAAGGAAGGATTTGTAATTTCAAGTGGGAGATAATTTTTTCTTGAAGGTGTCTCCATGGAAGCCTATTATACAATTTGGTAAGAAGAGTAAATTATGTCCCAGGAACATCAGACCTTTTGAGATTCTGGAATGAATTTTTTCTATAGCTTACTATTTGGAAATGACACTAAGTCTCTCCAAAGTTCATGATGTATTACACATATCAATGTTAAGGAAATAAATGCCAGAACCAATTATTATACTCACCTATAAAAAAATAGAACTGGAACGTGATCTGTCTTATTGGGAAGATCCTATCATGATTCTTGATAGTAGAGAACATGTGTTGAGAAATAGGATGACTTGTCTAGTTAAAGTTATTTGGAAAAACTATAAAATTGAAGAGGATACATGGGAACCTAAGTAAAATATGATAAATAACCTACCAAATATTTTTAGGAAGTTCTATTATATTAATTCTGAGGGAAAAATTATTTGAAGTAGTTAAGAATTTAAAACCCCAAACATCCAAGGTACGCTTCTTTATTCATTAGCTTGCGCAACACGAAACACCGAGTTTGAGCACACCATGAATAACCATTAAATAAAGTGGTTATAAATAGTATTAACAACATTTCTATAATTATATAATTTTAATATTCATATCATGTGTTTATTAGACATGATATAATAACAAATTCATTATTTTAATAAAAGAAGTATTAAAAAAAATGTAGTTTTAACACTTTTTAATAGTGACCCCTTTTTAAATCCAATATATTACACTTTTATATATTAAATATTATAAAATAAAACTCTTATTTAGAAACGAGACATAAAATTTTAGTTTAGACCATTTTTTTCTTTTTTGATAACTTTAATTTTTTAATTAATAGTGAAAAATATTTCATTTTAATTCAAAAATAATTTTTCATCTAATTTATTTATATAGATAGATTGTAAATTTATTTGAATATAAGGGGTAACTAGACTATTATTTTATCATTCAATTTAATTTATTTCATTGGAACCCATTTCAAATTTAAAATGTATATAAAATCTATGTCAACTTTTGAACATTTCACTTTAAAAACCCCGTTTTTAGTTTTGCCTACAGAATTAATTTTAAATACTATTTTACCAATTATGTGAATTGATTTAGATAAAATGGATTAAAAATTTTGAATTATAATTTCCAAATTAGGCTCTAGAGTGAATTAAATTTTTAGTTATAATTAAGTTACCACGGTAAAAAAATTATTTACCTTACTACAAGTATAATTTTGACACACTAGTACAAAAACTATTTTTAACGTCGCCTTTTTTCACGTCGTTTTTTTAGAACTGATGTGAAAATATATGAAAATTGATTTTTCATGTCGGTTTTTATGTAACTGACGTCCAGAAACAGTTTTGTTGATTTTTCACGTCGGTTATATAAGAACCGACGTGAAGAATCCATTTTATCTGATTTTCCACATCGGTTATTATATAACCGATGTGAAAAATCAATCTAAATCACTTTCCCATGTCAGTTATTTAATAACCGACATGAAAAATACATTTCTATGAAATGATATTAATATTTTAACTTATTGTTCACATCGGTTATTATAAAACTGACTTGAAAAATTGATTTTCATGACTTTTTCACTTCGGTTATTTAATAACCAGTGTTAAAAGGTATTTTTCATGTAGGTTATTTAATAAACAACATGAAAAAAATACACAAAAATGTATTTCATTTTCCATGCTTTTATTTGATAGGTCACAGAGCTCAAACAGAGTTACAGATTAAAAGTTATGGCTTAGAAGTTGATCATCTATAAAGGATGTCTTAGGGAAGGGCAACTTCTGAAATCCATAACTTTTAATCTGTAACTCCGTTTGATCTATGTGACCTATAAAATTAAATGTTGGGAAATGGAATACATTTTTGTAAATATATTTCATGTCTGTTATGAAATAAACGATGTGAAAAATAACTTTTAATGTCGGTTATTAAATAACCGACTTGAATAAGTCGTGAAAATTAATTTTTCCGTCGGCTATTTAATAACTGATGTGAAAAAGTGACGAAGATTTATTTTTCACATTGGTTTTATAACAACCAACATGAAAAGTAAGTGAAAATTCTAATATCTTTTTCTGTCGGTTATCATTAAACCAATGTGAATGATAATTTTAATATCCCACGAACGCGAAATTTCAATTTTTTTACCTCGGGACATCGAAATTTTGAATTGTTGACCAAAATTTTTAATGTCGTATTTTTTCTTATCATCTCAATTATATTTTTCCATTATACACATATACTTATTTAATGATAATATATTTCAACAATTATCATTCCCCCAACTCGACTCGTTTGATCTTCTACGTGAATCAATTTTTTCTTCTTTCTATGATCTCTTCAAGGTATATTTAATCATTTATCCATGATCTAGGGTTTCTATGATTTGTTTTCTTAATTGATATACCATTTGATGATCATTACCTGCAACCATCATCATTACACTGACTCAACATTTCTCATCTTCCATGAGAATCCATTATTTCTTATTTCCACGATCTCGTCAAGGTTTTTGTAATAATTTTCCCATGGTTTATATTTTCTATGACTAGATTTTTTAATTGATGTACCATTTAACAATTACTAATTTATTATAATGACGATTAATGCTTTCTATCATGGTAAAACCACAAATATTTCTGCAGATTCAAAAATTACATCTGAGATGAAGCTACGGCTGGATCATTCATTCTTTCCTCGAAAAAATTGTCAAACTTATGATTGTCATAACTTTTTATCTGAAACTCCATTTGAGCTCTATGACCTTTCAGATCAAAGCTTAGAAAATTATCTACAAGATGGAAAACATTTTTTACATCAGTAATTTTGAAATAGACTTGAAAAATGACTTTTAAGGTTGGTTAATAAATTACCAATCTAAAAAATGTCTTTTAACATCAGTATTTTAAAAAACTGATTTAAAAAATGGCTTCTTAACGACATTTCCAAAAGGTCTTTCCCATCGGTTTTTTTAAACCCAACATTAAAAACCATTAAAACCCATTTTTTACATCATTTATTAAATAAAATATGTAAAAATAATATTTTTAATGTCTCTCTCAATGACGTTGCCTAAAAACAGTCGTTAAGAAACAAAAAAATCGACGTAAAAGAGGTTTCTGTACAAGTGAAAAGGGTTAAAATTAAAACTTAAAATAATAACATACATGAAAACTCAAAAATTAAATGGTTTTTAGGTGTGGATAATCCTTGAATATCCTTTATACATTAACTATAAACCATAGTCATGGAATTCAATTCCACCTCTCTATGGATGGATTTTAATATGAAATAATCAATTAATAAAACCCTTGAACCCACCTCTCATCAAGTATAAATACCACCTATCCACCACCATATTTTAACCTAATAATCCCTGTAGATCCTCCAATATCTACCCAAACCTCTCCTCCTCACACTCTCATTATCCAAGTTTTACTGGCCTCACCAAAAAACCAAACACAAAGCCCTCAAGTGTCTTTCAAGGAGGTGATATTCAAGAGGTAATTTTCTCAAAGTACCTCTCTTAATTTATTTTCTTTTTCTATGTTCTTATCACCTCAACCATCAATTAATACATGAAAAATCAAGAATAATGTATATACTATAGTTTTGTTTTTACAATGGAATATATCAAATCCATGTCATTTTTGGCCTCCCATTCTTTAATGCAATGAAATTGTAATCCCGATTATGCTGATTAATGGACTCCGTGAATATTGTTTTTGTTCTTTTTCTATTACTGCCTTCACGGCTGGCCTTAAAACTATTTTTTGGGTTAAATAAAATTTAAATCATTAAATTATGAATTATTAAATATAATTTAAATTTTAAAACAAATATATCTTGATGCTCTCCATATTGTGGATATACGATAACATTGTTTATGGAAGTGTGGACTACCGCCCCCTCAAAGCGATGTGATTTATTCACGCTATACATGGAAAATATTAAGTATAATTTAAATAAATATATGTAACATATATGAAATATATATGATACTGGAATTATAATATATATATGTAACATTAATTTTTCATTATTTTAATACAACAATGAAATAAAAGTAGTGTTCATGCGTACGTACGACTTACGATCTCCATGAACATTGCCTTTCATTTATACACCAAACTTTATAGACTATTATAAATACATATGTAATCAATATATAATATGATTAATTCATGTTTTATATTATAAATATGATTAAATCATGATCTATGTAATATAATAAGAAAATAACAAGTCAAAACCTGCTTGAGGAAACTAGGCAATTAACACCCAAAATAGTGAAAAAATGAAAGATTGTTAAGAAACTGGTAATATGATATTATAAGGAAATAATATATAATATAGTAAAAATTATCATTGTTCTAAAATAATCATGTAACACTCTTAAATCCATTATAAATGAGGTTAAAGGATGCTCACCCAAAAAGGAATCGCAAGGTGAGGGTTATTTTCACAATATCTTTCTTATCTGATATTATTTATACCTTAATATCTATTGGGACATATTTATCATCCACATCTATGTTTATTAAAAATTAAATTCAAAATATTATAACTATTCCAAAAAAATTTATTAAAGTCATTTTTATCCATGTTTTATATTTCATAAAACCTTTGAAAAAAGTCCTTCCGTCATTTTCAAAACGACGTACTTTATGACATTTTCGACCAAATTAAGGATAGAATGTTTCTTTTATACTTATGTTGTGCGTGAAGATATTTACCAAATCATAATGTCTTAAATTTTTTAATATTTACTAAAAATATTACATGTTTATTTTTACATAAATGTTTTCTTTTATACTTGTATGTCTTTTAAATGATTTCAAAGTAAAAAAAATATATTTTTCTCAAATAGTTTTAATAGTTTTATTAGATTATTTTCATCTATGTCAACATCCTTTGTTGGATTATATGATTAATTGAGTTTGATACAATCATCCATGTTTTACTGATTCTTTATTATAAATTTTACTGTGTATATGCTATTTTAATACCATTCATGGTTTATGGTTAAAGTATTGACATTTCATATTCTAGTTTAAATATAAATGTTTTTGTTTAGCTTTAACCCTTTAATAAGAGGAATTCATTGATCATATTAATTGATGAGTGGGGCCTGCTATAGTCCCTTGGTGAATTGGTTGGTCTCATGAGACATATTATTATCTTTTAATATGTCCCTGATGGTATGGTCATGATGTCTGACATTATGCATTCCCTCATTATGAGATTAGTTATTTATATTACATGTGATTATTCGACTCATAGAATATACATGTGAATGTTTAAATAGAGTTATTTGATTTATTTATTTCCATATTATTCTGAATATTATGTTTAAAATTGTTTTTTTGTTTTATACCTTCAATAAAATTTTATGCTTATTTATCATAGCTTTCTCTAAATTGTTTTTCCTTATTGAGCATCTAAGCACGACCCTTTCTTATGTTTCTTTTTCCACTGTGAAGAGAATAAGTATTTATGATTAACTTTCAAGGATAGTATAACAGATATTAAAATATTAAAATGGGATAATATGTTGTTTTTAATTTCCAGATGTAATGTACAACTAATGTTTGTATCTAGTATTTTTAAGGCTAGTAAACTGATTGGTCCTTCAGGATTTGATTTCTTGTGATTGTGCCTATGTGACAGAAAATAGTGCACCAAAAATAGGCAACTGGGTTCGGGGCATTACATGAATTCTTTCACTAAACTGGTTTAACACCATGCTTTTTATCAAAAATAAGTTACATATAATGTTATATCATTAAACAAAACGTGTATAAATAATGTTTTTTAAAAAAAATTTAGTTATAGGTTTTTAATTAATATATAAATTTTTATATATTAAGGAAAGTTTTATTTTGGTATTTCAATTTAATTTATACATTATTTCTAAATTAATTTATTCTAAATTGTGTACAATTAAATATTTAGTATTTTTGAAACATTTAATAATTAAATATTCCATAATATTTATTGAAAATTTTAAATACCATTTCAAATTTACATAGAACTTTGTATAATATATTTTTATAATATTTTTATATAAATTTTAAGAGTAATTTATAAATTGTTTAAAAATTATAGAGTAATGAAAAATATATCTATCTATTTTTACATTATTAATTGTTCATAATATTTAAATGTAATACTTCAAATTAAAGGGCCTATATTAATTTAATTATTTAACTATATCAAAATTTATTTTGAAAATTGAAATTATCTGGGTTTTGATAAATTAAATATTTGATATTTAAATTATGTAAAATTTTTACATAATAAAAATGTATTATAAAATGATTTTATTTCATTTAATGTTTTATATTTAAGTAAATTTACATTAATTAAATAATATGAAAGGGTTCATAATATTAAGAAATAAATACTTTATATTTTAATTTGTTTATAATATTTACATACTGGTTGACTAAATTTAACTTATGTATAATTATTTTTTATGAATTGTTTACAAATAGTTTATCTCAAGTGTATATATATGTAAATTTATTCTATTAAAGTTATCACATAAATTTGTCAGGAATATTCTTATTATATTATTAATTGAAGTTAATATACATATATAAATTTTCATTTATTAATATAACAAGTTATCTACTAGCTATGATAATTTATTTAGACTTCATCATCCTTGGATTTGACTTCTATTAAGTTGTGAGATTAAACTAATGTGTTTATTATAATTTATAAACTTATGTTGTTATATTTATGATTGAATTCATTTATCTCTTGAGTAAAGTTTTAATGGTTAGTAATAATTAGTTATTAAACATTGTTTTAGGGGGCCCTCTAAAATAGCATCAAATTCCCATGTTTCCTATTAAATATTTTTTCCTTATAGAATTTTAATGTGTTGTATATCTGTATATATTTTAAGAGATATTTTATGATTTATTTTTTTAGGGTTCAATATATAAATAGGTTTCTTGTAATCCATTTTACTTACATTGTTACATGTTATTGAATTCAATATATTGTTCCCCCCATTATGAGTGTTATCCTAGTGTACCTTCTTACTTCCTCATGTAAGGACCCAATTTATCTCTACAACACTACATTAGTTGGAATTATTGTGTGGTTATTTCTCATTGGACACCATCAGATTGAATTTCCCTTCAACATTTAACTCATGCCTATGTAAATATATCTAGATTCTAGTGTTCAAGGAATATATCCTTCCTTGTCTAATTTTCAATCAAGTCATAGTAGGTTCCCTTTCAGAGACACTAACCACTTGTGCTTACACCACTTCAGGAGTCCAGATAATCCCACCCAACTCATGATGATTTGAGTTGTGTCATCGAAACCATTCTTCCAACATTTCTAAACCTTCTCTATTTATGAAAATTGAAATTGAATAGAAACTTTTTAATTAGAAAATAGAAACAAAAATAATATAAAACTGGGAGTTACTAAAAGGTCACATAGTCTTGAATACCAAGTAGTATAAGTTCCCTCCCACTAATTGTACCTATAATAACATCTCTAGGTAGAGGGGGAACCACACTAATATCGTTGAAGTTTGGATGACACCTGAACAGGTGGAAAAGACTTTTTCAATTCTAGAATATCCTACCAATGTACCTATAGTGTCCTACGTAGTATATAAACTAAATATTAGAGGTGGGTGAACCTTTTTAAGAGAATCCAATCACATATCAATCACATCAATTATTATAATGAATCATATAATTAATACATCATCTCACATATCAACCTTTTATAGTGAAAATACCTTCCATATTATTTATAACAATAAATATAAACCAAACCAATTCACAAACTCACATACATGAAAAAATAGTTGGGATTTCTCTATGGGTGTAACATTGTTTTAGAAAAATATTTTAGAATATTCTTATCATAACATAAGAATTTATTTTAAAACAAAATTTAAAAACATATTTACAAATTGATTTTGAATCCTTTGATTTAATTTCAAATGATCTAATTGAAGAAATTCACAAATAAATTTATATATATATAATCTTAATAAACATATTCACATGTTCAGATGTGAAGATATATATACTTATATATATGTACACTTTCTATTATGTTTTTACACACCAAATATAGAGATAAACATAGAGAAGAATAAAATCATAAAAGGGGTTCTTAAGATAAAAAATCACAACCAATTTACACCCTTAAATAATACCACCTACCCAAATAATGGAATAAATAATCTCAAACAAATATTTAATTCATATTAAAAAAATATAAATATATTATTATTCATAATACAAAAAATTATTTTATTATAGAAAAATAAATGTTGAAAAATAAATTATAACTCATTAGAATTAAATATGTGTCTCGTAAAAAACATGTTCAGTGTTTATATCTAAATAGAAAAAGAAAAAAATAATTTATAATTTATAATTAAAATTTAATTTGAAATACCTATTCATTCATAGTGTGGAAGGGAAAATTAAAATAAAAGAAAAAGAAACATAGGGAAAGTGAAAATGATGTGATTCATTGAACAATGACAAATTTATGGCATAGGGAACCCATCACACACAAAAATAATAAGATCCATTTTTGCAAAGAACCTTAGTCCCCTCTAAAGGATCATCTGAAGCATGAAACACCGAAGGGGAAAATAAAAATATATAGAAAACGAGATGAAGGGGAGTGAAGAAAAGATAAACCCATCCCTAAATCTCGATTCACATGAAATATCAAGAGAATCCACTCAAAATTAGATGGTATCCTAAGGGAAGAAGAACCTGAGGGATAACATCAACTGAATTGAGAATTTGGTTTAGAGGGGTTATTATTCTAGTAAAAATTTAGAGAGTGTATGTTTGAGTAAATTTCAAAAAAAAAAATAAGGATCGGGTAAAATAGTTGGCTAGGCCACTCTTTCGGTCAAACCATTTCCAATCATACACCCAACATTGGACACATAGGAGTACCCCGAAGAGTTTCCCTTAGGACCCCTAAAGTTTTGATTAATATTTTTCTAACTATATAAAAAATGAATTTTCAAATACTTGACACTATCATGCAGGTACCCTATGATTATTCCTAACTCTAAGGGATAACCATGCAACACCACAAAACTTTCAGAAATCTAACATTTTCTGTTATATTAAGGCTAAAACTCTTGTTAAAATAAATAATAAATAAAATAATAAAATAATAAGTATATCAAAGGTCAGGGTGTGATAATTATTTCAACCATAATTATTTTTTCAACAAAAAAATCCAATTATACCAAAAATAAGTCCCAAAGTGGAGTTAAATAAAAAATAAAGGGTGATCACCAGATGATGTGAAGAATTTCCTAAACCAAAGTTTCTCACCAAATTTATTAATTCATTAAATTATCATAGAAAAAAACACACCTAGCTGCTATTAGAATGATATAGATATTGAGAACCATATAGGGTCTCCCCACCATTTAAGAACATAGATTTTATGGAGGCAATTTAATATAAAAGGAAATAATTATATAAAAAACAATGATCCATAAATTGATACTCTAATTAAGGGAATATAATGAAGGACTTACTTATTGTAACATTAACAAATTCATAGGGATAAAAACATAATCTCAAAATGGACAAGAATCATAAACTATCCAAAAGAACACAAGATCTTTATAATGATATAATCTCAAAAAAAACTACCTAGTCACACACCAGAATCACCTATCCAAAAATAAAAAGGGAAGAGGCCAAAATATCATGAATACCTCTTCAAATAACATTTTTTTAACCTTTGGTCAAAGAATAAGTAAATGGTAACATAGGACCTCATACCTAGAATAATAATCATTGAAATAATATCAAGAAAAAATTATACCCGTTAGTGTGTAATCTCATCTAGTTCACCACCATCATAGGTACATGATGCACACACACAAATTGTTCCCCATGGTCAAAGAAACAATATCATTCCTTGAAAAAAATGGTCGAACAAAAAACTTCAATGGGACCAATCTACTCCAATGAGATGCAAAAAAACCCCAAAATCATGGAATTTCACATGGAACAATTGAAAAATAACCCAATGAGCCATACTACAAAATGAATTACCTCACGGTCTCGGTTAAATAAAATAAACAAATGAGAAAATTCTTTGGTGCTAAAAATGACTGGGGTCTTTCTTAGGAGGCATCATTTAAATAAAATATAAGGAACCACATTGAGTCATGAATATAAAAATAATAATTATCACCCTTGACCAAAATTATAAATAAATTCAAAACATTAACTCAATGAAATCATGTGCAGACATCACCAAAGTTAATAAAAACTTATATAAAATCAGAATCTCCTAACTTTTAACCATTCCAAAATCACATCATTAAATTCTCAAATAATGATTTCCATTTGAAATCATGTCTTAAACTGATAAATTTATTAATTAAAAAAACTTAATAATTTAAAAACACCAACATCATTTTTAATTTATTTTGGAAAACCCATTTACTAACATCAAAATAAATCTTCTATTTCTTATAAAAAATTTCTTCAATCCAAAATATTAGTAACCACTTTAATAAATTATTTTCTAATAAAAAACTCTATTTTTATAAATTGAAAACTAAAATTCACTATTTAAAATTATTATTTAGCTTTAAAATTATTCCAAAATTCACATTACAATGAAAAATAATGAAAATTTATTAAAAATTACTTTAAAAAATTAAAAAATCCTTTCAAACACCAACCAAATTCCATGAGATCAATATCACATATCCTAATACTTAATTAAATGGGGATAGTGGTTGTTCATGAATTTTTATAATTCTTTGTGGACTATGGTCCAACTATGAAACAATCATTGAGATCTATGATGTATAATGCATATGAACTCCCTATAGGCTGGTGGGTCACACGTGCTCACTATTAACCACCTTCTCCAAACCTAATCCATCCTAAGAAATAATAAATAAATCAACATAAATATAAAACAAAAAGAACTAGAATCAAAGGTTTAAAAACAAAATTTGTCTGGAATAATATGGGTTCAAAATATGTAATGGTGAACCAATCCATCCATGTACCAACTCTTTGAGTTTCAACAACCCTATCTCCATTAACTAGACTTATTGAAATTACAAAGGTACCCTTTGATACCATTTCTCCTTAAATAACTAATGTAATCCCTCTATTGGGGCCTTGATCAGGCCCTTAACAGGGCCTGAGGGGTGTTCCTGATCCCCATAGGCTATAATATAATTATGCTATAAATGTATACCTTATATAGAATGAATTCACTTGATAAAAAAAATTAAATACGTATTGATAGCTATAAAAAAATCTTGACCCCTCCAAATATATATAGTCTAGGTGGTTGATTAAAAATAAGATATAATATATATAAATATACAATATAGTTTCAAATCAATAAAACCTCTACTTGCTTTCAACCCCCTCAAACCAAAGACCCATTCATTCAACATCCATAACCCAAATTATTAAACACAACCAACTAAAGAAAATAAAAATTGAAATTTCCCTTTCGAACTAAACTAATAAGGTGTAATAAATTTAAAAATATCATACCTAATTGACATATCCATGTGACCTAAGGTCACTCTCGAGTCAAATATCTTGGTAATATACTTAAGCATCGTGTGGAGGAGAATTGGATTGGTTTCGTTCATTATGGTTGGGGACTGGTCATGAAAAATAGCTACTGATCTATATACAATGAGTGATATTGTTTTGGAGTGGTCTTGAAATATAGGGATAATATTACCTATGATCCATTATTTTTTGTTTCTAATACAAATAATAAACTTTAGATTTAAGTAAATTTAAATAGTATGTTATTCAAGAATAATTGCATAAAATTAAAAGGTTTGACCATGTTTTCTTACGAATATCGTTTTATATTTTTAATTACTTAAAATAGTCACATTGAAAAAATTTTATTTTCCTCTTTTTCATTTAACAAAAAATCGAATTTGTAATATTTATTTAAAATCAATTTGAATTGTAATTTTAAAAAAATTATAATTAATTAATTTACATTGAACACTTTGGAAACATTTTAATATAACATATTGAATAAATATTAACAAAAATAGTACTATTCCACAAAATCACTAAAGTAATAAATAAATAGAATTCAAGAAATTGATAGGTCAAAAAAGGAGATAATTAATATCGACATATGTAATGAAAAATCAATGTCTAGGGGATTTTCCTAGATGAAAAAAATATAATAGCATAAAATGGGTTAGAGGATATTTATAGATATATATATATATACAAATATATGTATAAAAAACAAGTGAGAAATAATATTAATGAATAAGTTATAGTGAAACAAATTACTACATTGGGATAAATATAAGATCTTCCATAAAAACAATTGCTCTAGGTTACCTAGTAGTGTAGCTTCACACCAAATGAGTGGACCTATAATAACCTCTATGGTTATAAGAGACACCACATAGAGAAATTTACAAATTAGTATTCCACATGATAAAGTGGAAAGGGCCTCATATGAACTTGGATATCCTACCCCGGTACCTAGGGTTCCCTATATTACATTTTCACTAAATATATAATGTGAGGGAATAGTTTTAATAAATGAAAATCATAAATAAATTACAACATTTAAGGTGATAAATAATATAATTAATAATGCATCTCACCTCCAAACCCCAGATGGTGTGAAACCCCTACATATTATATATACCAATAAATATATACCATGTCAATTCACAAAACCACATACAAAAAAAATAGTAGGGAATCCATTGTGGGTGTAATGAAATTTTAGAAAAACCAATTAAAACATTCCATCCAAGTAATTAATTTTGTTTAAAAAATCAAACTTTGAAGACATATTAAATACAAAATTTGAATAATTGAATTTAATTTCAAAACATCCCCTTTTGGTCATACACATATGCATATATATATATATACATCCCTCAAACATAACAAAAATTTACTATTTGAAAATATATATATATATATATATACCCCTATACATATTTGTGTAACCAAAAAATATACAGAGAAATATAGACACATATAAAAGATTAAAATGGTTTATCAAACAATGAAATCACAAAAAAATTGACCTATATAATAATTACCACCAACCTATATAACATTGTATACAATCTCAAACATATTTAATATATTAGTATTTCATATAAAAACATTCATAAATATTTTTGTGGAAAAATACATAAGAACCAATTATATTCACGAATTGGCTCATAAAAAACATGATCAGTAAATATATCTAAATACATAATGGTTAATGAGATTTATAATTTAGAAAAAAATTTATTTTAAAATACCCATGATCATACGATATAACAATGATATGAAAAATAAGGGAAAAACCAACATTTCATAGGAACATATGATGTGATTTATACATAAATTATAAAAGGGGGGTTTGTAGGACCCATCACACACACTAAAAATAAATCCATTGGATTTTAAAACCAGAAACACCACACATGGTTTATCTAGGGAATGAAATAGTTAACATGGAAAGAGAAATCATGAAAAAATGAGAGAATGTAGAAGGATGAGAATATGTGTCCTTATCTATATAATGATTCAATTTAAATAAAAATAGGAATCAGATAGAACTATATGGGAAACTAAAAGAGGAGGTCCCCAGGGTTGATTCATTCGTTTTACATAAGAAATAATGAGAGATGGGATATAATTGGGAAAAAATAAGAGGTGGTTCATTTAGTAATTTAGATGAAATTATTTCTTGGACAAAACACATGGTTGGACACATGATTGGAAAAATCATGTGCCATAAATGATCCCCTCACTAGAAAAACCTGTCACCATACATGGTTTCTCCTGGGTCCTATCATTGTTTTATTAACTGTGTGATATTTATGCGAATGTTAATTTTTAAAAACTACAACACAATCACATGAGAGTTACATGTTTTCTCATAACCATGAAGCTTAACCACAAACCAACTCAAAACCATCTAAATTATGAAATGATTTGGGAGATCCAGATTGAAATATAATATAAAGGTCCATAATAAATAAATAAATAAATAAAAGGAAATCAAATGTTAGATTGTGGTATAGTCTATGAATTTTATAATGGAGGGGGATATTGGCGGAATGAGTTTAATACGGTTTATGATAGACATATAGGTGGATGTAATGAGATTGAACCAAAAAAATAAGTGATGTGATTTTTTCCTAACTATTGTGAAGGAATAGATTTCATATTTACTGAAATCAAATAATATTCCTAATTTAAATATTATTTTCTTGATGAAAAGCGGAAAATAATGATTTCATTATCATTGTTATAAGTAAACAACTAAAATAATACAGTCTTAATCTAGTCATAAGTGACTAATTTTTAATGTCTTCCCCACATTTATTCTCTCTCATCATGTTTCATTTCATAAATTGAATTTTCATTAACATGATATTGTTCTTATTTGATTTCATAGTGAGGATTCTTCTATAAAGTATCCATTGTTGTAATATAAATACAATTTATAATTATCCATAATTATTATTCATTATTAATATATATCTTTTTAAGATATGGTTTAAGAATTTCAAGGATGAAATTTTTTGAATGTGTGTGTAATTTTGAGACATGAAAATTCATAATTTTTTATTTTACTAAAATTTCAATTGAAAAAATGGTCAATTGATCTTTTGGTGATAGTAAATCATTTTGATGAAAATTTACACTAATATATAATTATTTATTGGTAAAAACGATAAAATTGAATATAATTAAATAAATTGGTTTAATGGGGTCATAGGTATAAAAGAAAATATTTTTTTTCTTTATTTTATTATGCTAATATTAATTTTTGTATGAGAATGTAAATATTTCTATATATTAAAGAACATAGTTCCTCATAAAAATTTCATTGATTTCATGTGAATTAATTATATTAAGCGTAGTAAATAAATGGTATGTTTATGTACCTAATGTGATTAATACGAAAAATTTGAGAAAAAATTCAATTGGGTTTTAATGGTGAATCAACTTTTAGTGGACAATAACTTCTTAAAAAACAATTTACAGTATAAGACTGTTTGTGATTTATTGAATATAATTAAAATAGAAATATTTATTTTGGAATGTGGCAAATGATAGTAAGTCAATATGGTAATTAGTCAAAAACATTCAGGGTTTAAAATATATTTTTTTATTATTGACATGTTATTCTTGTATTTTAAATCATTAAATAGAAAATTATTTTACATAGATGGAAAATAATAGTTTATTTGTATATATGTAATGATAATTCCATTTCTAAATGTTTTAATTTTTTAATATGTATTAATTTGAAAATTAAATTATAAAACATGTCTTGAATTAATATGGTAGTAGGATAAATTTATTTGTATGAATTATGACTATTGTGTTGTTAACTTTTCTATTATTATTTTCCATAACAAATAAATGATATGGTAAATTATTTTTATGTTTTCATATTCAAAAAAATTAATATTAAATGTTAATATATTTTAATAATTTCTTTGAATAAATATCCTCTAAAATAATGTAAAATTTAATATTAATAAATTAATTATGTGAAATATTATTTTTCAAATAAAAATTAATTAATCTGCAACATAGTATGGTTATCTATATTGGATTATTGTGTAATAAATAAAATTTCACAATATATATTATTTTATGATGAATATATTTTATTTATTGGAAAATATTAATGTTCATTATAAAATAAAATGTATATTTATGATTTAAATAATAAAATGATTGGTTAAATATGATAATAAAAAATAATTGTTTATTTGGAAAAGATATAGTTATTTACATGGAAAATGGTATTTACCCTTACTATTTTATATCTCAATCCATAATGTGAAATATATTGTGCATTAATACCTTCCATATTTGTCACAATCACATAATATCTTCATAAAGTCTCAATCAAAGTGGGTATGGTGACAACCCGACCTATTCCAATCTATAAAAATGTCCAATGTTATTATATCCCTAAATGTTAATACTAATTTCATAAATGATTTGGTTTGGACTACATCCTTACTTATCCCAACACCCCTGATTGTTGAATATTCTTATTGGAATAAGTTGACATCTAGTATAACATATCTATATCCAACACAATTGGGTATCATGAACATGAAGGATATAAAACTCATTCCTTATTCCATGCATGACCCTAACCATGTATCAACACCACATCCACATATCATTCATTGTAATAATCCTCTAAAATTATTCTACATATTGAAGGGAGAGTTGGTAAGTGGTGGTAATTGGACATTTTTTCCATCTCTAACCTAGATGACGGTGAAAACACCCATAAGAAAAACCATTGGGTTTCGGTGATGTTATTTGGATTATATAAGATTGTGTATGAAATAATTAAGAAATAAAAGTATAATACTTGTAAAAAAAATCATATCCTATTATGTTAACACCTAAACCACACTCATATATCTCATTACAACACCACATCAGCACACCCTTCCAATATCGACTTCTATCGCTTATAAAATCTAAACCATCCCAATTCTCCCCACAAAAATAGCCACCAGACCATATATAATATCCCATTTAATTACATCAACTAACCATTAATTTTTACCATTTACCCACCCTAAAATTAATTATTTAATTAATTTAAAATATTTAACGAAATTAATTCCACCATTATCACCCACATTAACGATATCCCATTACTCATTCGTTTCAATGGTAAGTATATCATTAATAGATCATGACTCATTTAACTATATATTATAGTCTTCATTAGTGTCTTCATTACAAACTAAGGGATTCATACTACTAAGAATCTATAAAACATCCCAATATAGATAGTTAATAACTATGTGGCTACTGTGAAATAAATATGACATATTCTTCTATAGTCATCACAAACCTCTTCTATTCCCACATAACCATCCATGACACAAATAACCAAAGTAGAATCCATTTCTCCTTATATTGTGTCCCTATTTCATAACACACTCTATGACCAAAAATAACTACAAAAACTCCCAACCATTCCCACAAAACCATTGAAAATCCACCATAACTATATTAGTAAAGCCTAACAAAGATAATTGTATTATCTAACCAGAATCCAACATTAAGCCCCACTTATCATATATTTCATTCTAGTATAACATAAACATTATCTAATTTTAATTAATATTCATACAACAATTTCATAACAAACTTTAATTAATTATTGTTTTATAGATATTTGGTTCCAATAATAAAATAACTTCAAAGGAACATATGAATTGGAAACAAAAATAGTTCTTAACAGAAAACATAATCTTGCATTTATAATGAAATTAAAATCCTAAAAAAATTAAATAAAAAAATACAACTCTTACCACCAAAATTATTTTTTATTAAATTAATTATATTTTATATTGTAATCAGTTCCATTTACCAAAATTAATAAAAATCCTTTTACATCAACATTATACTAAAAATAAGGATATTTAGTAAATTGTATATTATAATAGAATAATTAACAACTTCTCTACAATGGAAAGAATAAATAAATGATCAGAAGGACTAAATCATGCAAATTAACCCCAAAATCCTAGAACACAACAATGTCCATCCATATCAATCCTTAATAAATCATAACTGAACACTTTTATATCCAAAAACATCATTTTATTATGTTTTTATAGAAAACCATGAATAAAAGTTATAAAATCACCTAGGATAACTAAAAATTAATTTTTATAAATCTAGGATTAAATACAATTAAAATGTGGTGAAAGGTATCCAAAAATATACTATAGTAACTTGATGGAAAAAGTAAAAATAAGAAGAATAGTCAAATGTATAGGAGATTATAAATTTATATCCAAGTTCAAAAAAACCATCATATAATGATGATGGTGTAATGTTTATGACACAATCAATTTAAGATAAATAACTTTAATAAATCATGCAATAGTAATTCACTATATTTGATACAATTATGGAAGAACCATGATGAAATGGATAACTCACCCCTTACAAAAGCATAATCCTAAAATTTATAAAAAAAATACCAAAACATTCCCTAATGTATCCTGAGAAACAATATTTATGAAAATCTAAAATTATAAAATTTTTAATTTAGTTTTTAAATTTAGTGGGTCTGAACTCCATGTAACAACTAAGATGGACATGATAGAACCTTTATACCTTCTGTTACCTCGATCATCAATTATAAAATGCCATGATGTAACCAAAGGGCCACAACATAAGAAATACTAAAGTTACATAGACCTATTTATCGGCCTCTATGACATGGCTGAACCAACCTGGTTGTTGCCCATCCTCTAAAAAAACTCTTTGGTAACAATACCTTCCACAACACTAAAAAACTATGACCCAGATGAAATAATTGCTAAATATCCACCATTCCTTCCTCAAACCACTTCCTAGTATCTCCAACATCCAAAACACACAATGTAACATCCCATTAAGGTATAATCAGTAATATAATTGTGGGATGATTTCATAATTTCTATAAAAATATATTTTTCATTATGGGGATGTAATTGTGTAACCTCCCATGCTTAAAAAAAATTCAATATAGTATTATGAAAAATTAATGAATAAGGTTTAATTATCATTAAATCAATAAGTAAAATCTATATTAATTGGGGTTATTTAATGGATTCTGCTTAGTCTTTGATATCTAATTACTAAATATTAAATTCATTTTACAAAAATATTTTTTTTGACACATTATTGATCTCAATTCATTTTACATCCTCACTTCAACAAATATGAATTCATCTCAGTGGTTTGGTTGAATACTATAGTAGATTGTTCATTCATGTTGGTGAGGTGTGATAGTAGAAAATGGAAATAGCTTAAGGTATTAAATTCTTACCTCTCTTCATTTATAGTGGAAATAAAAATTCTTTTGATAAATAACATAAGATTCATCTAAAATTCTTCCTTGTAATTATAACCTAGCCTTTGTGAATTATTTAGTTCACAATTGTTATTTCAATATATATTGTCTTGTTTTCATTTAAACTAAATTTTAGGATTATATTTTAATGATTTTGATTAGATAAGGTCTTAATAAATGTTATTGGAATGTGGGTTATTTCACTATTATTATATGGTGTTTCTTTTTTAGTTGTTTGATATTTGATATTGTGGTGTCAAAAAATGACATGAAGACTATTCCACATTCTATAAAAGGTTACCATAAAGTTTCCAGTACATACATGAGGTCATACACTAGGTGTGGCCAAATTTTTCTGAATTCATGCCGAATTAGAAAAATGGTGTTCCAAAATTATAACATCTATCTCATTCAACAATATTACATATTGGTTAGCTTATTGATAATAAATAAGTAGTGTAGAAATATTTTTTAAATAGTTATGGTATCATTTATATTTTTTAATAAATAATCTTTTGGTTATATTATGAATATATTAGAGAATAATGATTAGAAATATACTAAAATTGGATCGTTTATAATGGAATGTTTTGAATAAAAATGTTATAAGAAGAATGTTGTGGAATGAATGATATGTTTTCAGTGATTATTTGATAAGTATAAATGTATGATGTTAAATGGAATGAATGGGATATTGAATATTAAAATCTATTTTAAATGCGAACACATAAGGGGTTAGTGGATGGTTATCAAATTCTTGATATTAATAATAATACTTCAAATTATATGTGGATGGTTCTTCAAGTTAATTATCTGTGGAATGTCAAGGTAATTAAAAATTATTTATATTATATATATATATTAATTTATATTATTGTAACTATACTCTGACATTGGATATATAGTGGAGAGTATATTTCATTGGATGAAATTTAAGTACATTGGTTAGATTTTTAGCCCTTGATTTTTTGGTTATTCATAAAGCGTTTAGTATTTCAAAAATTTATAATGTTTTTATAACATTTTTATTTTCATTTATTTTTCCCTAGCATTGGTATTGAAAATAATATTTGTGGTCATAATAAATATTGGGTTTGGATTTTGTTTTAATGCTAGGGTTTTTAATTGAGTTGTTAATGAAATTATTTATTAGACATTGAAGGAATTGGTTTGGAATACCCTCTAAATATCAACATTGCTTTATTTATCCATAGTTTTTTTAATTATTATAATATTTTAATTTGAAATGAATAGTTTTTTTAAAATCATCCAAATGAATATGTGTATTTATAATCCCTCTATAGTTTATTGATTTTTCATTAAGAGCAGGATTTCATCAGTTATATAGTTATTTTTTAGGCTATTAGAGTTGGTTTCCTAGAACTGAATTCATTTTTTACTTTATATTTCAAGTATATAAATATATTCAAATAATTTAATATTAAATATATTTATTATTATTTAATGATTAATTATTCTATGTAAAATTAATTTGAAAAATTCCTCAGGATATTTATTGCATGAAGATGAAATAATAGTTCCCCGTTATGATGAGATCCTTTAAGTTTTATGAAATATTCAATAAATATCAACCCTATGATTAGTATAATGGTATATTATGGGGATATAGTACTTTCACTATCCTGTACTAGTACTCATAAGAAAATGATACTACATATCATGTAGTTAGGACAAGAGAATTTTCAAGATGGTTGATTATGAGGATAGACCCGCCTGCACAAATTATACATGTTTGTATGTAATTGAAATTTCTATCTATGAGAATTTTTATTGATTCTTCAACATTATGATTACTATTAATACATATCATGAGTGGTTTAATTTCATTAATTTCACAAAACTAGGAAAACCTATGCATGTGTAGAATTAACAAATATTGAGTTCATCAATTAATGAATAAGTCTTGAATGTATACATCCATTCTATTCTTTAAAAAAGTTTATATCATGTTTCCTTTTATTGAAATACGAATATTGGATTAATTAAATGGAAATGGTGTTCAATGAGTACATTCCAGAAAGTAAGAAAATAACAATTGAGCTTATAGGTTGATGTAAAGCAGTATGTGACCTGGTTGATTTCAGATATCATCAAAACTGGATTATATGATATAGTGATAATTTTTATGATGTCAAATTCCATGTGAAACTTCTTCTTTTTATATGGATACCTTAACCTATTCAAATATATTAATCATGGAAATTAGACAAGGTAGTATATATCCATTAAAAAAGTGTCCGAAAAGGCCAAACATAATGTGTGTCCTTTATCTCAATTAAATTATATTTAAAATTAACAGTGAAATAAATTAATATTACCCAAAATCAATGAATAATAATTATTCTTGATATATTGATCACAAATATTATGTCATCATTTATATTAATAAGTTAAATATTAAATAAAAATTTCTTCATAAGATTGGGAGTATAATATTTATTTATTATTGAACTAATAATATATAATTAAATATTTATTCATTATTCTATAAATATTGAATATGATGGGCATGTCGATTTATAGTTACTCAGATAAATATTTATTTTATACGTCATTAGTAAATTATATCTATCATTGTGAGAGTTGTCACATTTCATGAGAATTGTATATAAGTTAAATATCATTAAATAAATATATTTTTTTATTTAATAAATTTTATTTGATGGCTTTTCATACAGAGCATGTCAAGTAATTATAATATAAATTATATTATAATTTTTTACATTTGTTAGGTCTTGGGATTAATTATAGATTATTGTCAAGAGTGTAATTAAAAAAATCAAAATTGTAATACTACAAATAATGAGTTATATCATTCTTGAGATATACATATGTGAACCAATATATTGTGCACAAAAAATCATCCTAATATATTTCTATCCAATAAGAACATCTCTAGATAATTATATTGAGATTAAGAGATTATATTCTAAACTTCATCCCACTCAAGACTTTGTTATATTTAGACAATCCTTTGATGCTGAAGGGATTCCCATTGAAATACTCAATGAATGAAATTATATGATTGGTATCTATGGTCACGTACATGGGATTATATTGACAATATTTTCAGATCTTGGAGCATCTATGGATTATATCTAGAGGGTATATAATTTATTTACCCTTCTAAAAATTATAATTCAACACTAATAGGATTCATGAGATCAATAACTTCAACAAATAGAGACCTCAATCCCACAATACTATTGTTATTGATTAAATTAATTATAAATTTATCATTAAAATATCCACCCTCATGGTTATGTGATACTTTTTTAGTTTCATCAGGTATAAGTGTTAAGAAAAATTATTCATCATTATGATTTATTGGATTATTCATTAGTACTGAGAAAACCCTCCTTGGGTATGAGCTTGAACATTTCATCTGCTATGCCCTTAACCGATAAGTTATATTAGAGGGACCACGTTCAAATTCATAAATTTTTTTCTTAATCATTTATTTAATTTATTATATTTTATTTTAATTATAATAATCATTCATAATCCATAAATTCTAGGTAATATGTTCATTCGCTATCAAATATCTAATTAAATGAAAAGAAAACCTAAATAACACATGAAAATTCCATCGGGAGGTGTATAGATCCTAGTTGTTTGATGCAATTACACATCATGTAACCTAATTTCATGGTGTGTACTCCTAATCAAACACACACACACATTAATTTTCCTAAATTTCAGAAGAAACTGTTTTTAATTTATATGTATGAACACTAATTACATTAATTACACTACATATGATCTATTTGGATGGTACATGACTTTTATTATTTCATATTGTGTAATAGTTATACTCGTATTGTAATTCTATAATGATATGGTGGTAATCTAGTCAACATACACATAAAGTATTTAATATTCATGTTTTATAGTTGAATAAATATACATTACATGGGGCCAACTTTGATTACACATTGTGTAACTACCATACATTCTTTCATACTCTTTAAAATCATAGTCTATTACACATTATATACTTATGTGAGTAATATAGAATGAATTGAATGGTTTTCACACTATTTTTATATTTTCCAAATCATGTAGTCCTTGCCAAATCATGAATGATATATGGTTTGACTGATTCATGAAAAGTATTCCACAGATAGAGAAAATAATTAATTCAAAGTAAAAAAAACTACACAATGTGAATCTACTGAAGACGAAGTGTGATAAGGTTTTGGATATATATGTTTCATATGTATTGTATAATATTGTATTAGATTAATTATTCTCAGTTTATCTACATATATAATCCATTTATATTGTTTTTACACACCGTGCAATTTAAGGTTGAAGTTAGCAATACACGCTACATATATCAATGGTGTGTCATATAATAAAACTCATTATGAAAATTATTTAATTTTTTTCATGGAACAACACTACATGTAATAACATGAGAAGTTGTATATGTTGACATTAAATATAATTACATAGTAAATTACTAGAAATTTTTTCATTAACTGTTACTCATTATGTCGTGTAATTATATATATTTTCTAATAAATGAATAATGGTAACATTTCGTGTTTCCACTTGTACACACCATGTAATTCTGTAATTTTTTTTATTATATATTTAAAATTTATATATAATTTCATCTTATTTATCTCTAGAATATTTTTATTAAATTATGATAAATAATTAGTTAATTAATTAATCCAATAAATTTTAATTCAATATATCTTTTTATTAATTAATATTGTGATAAAAATGCTTTCAATCATATATGAATGTAATTTTATTTCACATATATCAAAAATCAGGAGATTTGATCAAACATTGTCTGTGATAGTTTCATTTAATTTAATATGATTTAATGGGTTTTGAATAATGTTTTATTAGATTTAATTTAATTATCAGTGTGTCATCCCTCCCTCATTTAATATGTAAGAAAAATATGTCCATGATTTTTTTATGTAACCCCAGTAACCAATAAATTGGTTCCCATAATTTTCATTTGATTTAAATGAATTTGTAAAAAATGAGATCCTAGGATAATTATATTCCTCACGATAGAGATAAGGAAATACCAACAAATAAGACTCACTCATTGATGTGTGGGTGATGTAACATGATCTAAAACCAAATCTTGATGTTTCCAGCATAAAGTAAATTTTTGATTTATCATCCACTTGACAAATAAATCATTATAAAGCTCATGATCAAGTTAGTTTATTTCTTTTCATTGTTATTTATTTATTTTGATATTTTAATGTGGTCATGTTAATGAAATAATATTCCAAAAAATTTATTATAAAATAATTTAGAAGGATTATGTGAAAATATTTAATCAAAACTAGGCCAATTAATTATGGAAAATACACATAATATTAATAAGACATATGAGGGAAAAAATTGTGGAATTTACTAACACCTAAATGTATATATATATATATTATCCCTTAAAATATTATGTTGTATATTTATTCCATTAATTTATTGAGGATTGAACCATTTAACTAATAGTTGACCTCACCCTGTCAGACCACTTACTTTTATAGAGGAGTTATTATGAAGGTTATGGGTATACATAAACATGTAGACATCAAGAAAAGTATCCCTCTCTATGTTTGATGTTACTTAAAAGAAAAATATGAATAAAAATATGTCTTGATATTAGGATTGGGGAGTCCACTCAATTGATCAAATAAATGAATGGTGATTTATTTGGTTAGACCTCACACCTAAATAACTTCAAATAAGTTGATAGAATAAATTATGGACTATCAGAACCGAAATATGGATCCTTAACATTATAATTTCCACACATTATGATATTCTGAGTCCAATGGTGAGTTTTGTTTATACATAATAAAATTATAGAAGACTAATATGAGAATAAAATTTATTACATCTCACATATTTTGGTACACATTACAACTTACTTAAAGAACCTATTTTATAGATTATTGAAAATAAATGTAATGAATACCATGAGGTAACTATGATCAATCCCCAACACATTGTATATCCTCACAAGTAAAAATTACAAATAGTGTTACAATAATTTATACAGTTCACCTCTATTTATTTTTTTATCATGTGTTTTAATCCCTTATTCATGATCTACTTCCAAAAATAGTTAAATACGGTGAAAAATATTCCTACCTGAGATACTTTGAGGATTAATACTATGTACATTACATCATACTATCTAATATTTCAATAGAGATGATGATACAATATAAGGTAAATAATTATAACATTCTAATATCACATGTTCTATAATTTCAGATGGATAAAGGGAGGTAAGGTATAAGTGAGATTATTATTGCCCTATATTAGTGTAAATTAGAATAAGGGAACATTTCTACTGATCATGGATTCAAAATTTTATATTACATTACTAATTTAGAAAAATATGCATTCTATTGGGATAATAAATTATCCATTAATCTCATATTATCATCATTACCACTAATTTTGTCCTTTTTCTGAGTTTGATAAATAAAATGGATAAATCACTCAAGAATATTTTTTATAATCAAATATGATATTAAGTATTAGTGGTAACGAGGTTTCTAAATATATATTGTGAAAATAGTGAAACTCAATGTTTAAAACCCTATAGTTTATTTAATTATAATAGTGTATTTACAATGGTTATCAAAGAGAAAAAATGAGTTAAAGAAAGAACAATTCATAGGGGGATATTTAATTTTTTATCTATATAAAAATATCATTGGATGGGGAATTATAATAAAGTGAAGGAGAAGAAATCTAATTAATATACATTAGGTTTATTCATCATTATATTTGTATTAAATTTTTGTGTATTAAAATACAATATGTTTACAATATACATGTATTTAATTGAATAAATCAATAAAATATAGAAAGATGAAGTGTCAATTTTTCTAGAAAAATAAAACTGAATAATGGTGATTCGTATATTGGTAAAGATAAACACAAACCTTAGATTATATGGTTGAATGAGTCAACTTAAAAAAATTATTGAGTATTTCTAAAATTTTTATAATAAATCCTATTATAGACACACTGATTCTTTATTTCATTTTCAAATAAATTTTATCATATTTTATACATAACTAAAATTTCAATGAGTCAATAATAATTGATAAAAAATAAGAAATAATGATGAATAATATATATGACTAAATTACCAATTAATGGAATAATGATTTTTCCATGTAAAATAGGTATAATTGTTTTTGGTTATATCCATAATAATGTTTTATACTCTCTTATGTTAAGGAACTGTGTTTACCAACAAACCATTTTATCATGTTTTTGGAAAACAATTGAGAAAATATGGTAAGCCCAAAATATTATTTAGATTTTAAGAAAGAAAAAGTGAACTATTTCAAGGTGAATATAGAGGTAAAAACATATAATTAATGGGATTACTTAAATTAATTTTATGAATTCTATGTCAATAAATAAATAAACCTGATAAAAGGATACAACATCCTCTCGGTGGGCTTCTCAGAGTGTATCATTACCATGTATTCACTATATAACTTATGTGTGGGGTGATGGTATTCCCCAAAATAAAATTACCACATGCATCCAATTTTTTTATTATAGTAAAAGGGAGTTGATAAGGAGATTCATATATATTCTAAATCCCCTTTATTTATTTAAAATTAATCAATTATAAAATAGCATCATGACGAACCTTATTCCAAATTATTGACTAATGGATATCATATATTCTATTATGATAAAAATATATTAAATTCATTACATCATTAGTTATAATGTGGTCTATTTGTATGTTTCAAAACACTTACATCAAAAGAAAAACACAAAGGGTATCTTATTTAGTTATCCTTGTTCCACAAAGTATATTAAATACATTAAAATATAACGATATTAGTCATGATTGACTATATTTATATAAAATAGATGTTCATATCTATTATTAATGTGGGATTAATAAAAATTTCAATGAAGTCTAGGATCTGATTCACCTGATTTGGAATAGTAACATAAACTTCATAAATCTTAGTGGAAAGCGAGTTTTAGAAACACATACTATGTTATAATTCTGAAATAAAATTATTGGTTTTGTATTCACCATGATTTCCCATATATTTATTATTCTCAATAATACAAAATCATACATGAAATAAATAAAATTGTATTCTAAAATATTTAGTAATTCAATTATGGACCCCATATATATGAATTTTGAAAATATGTTTATTATAGGTTTCTAGATTTCATGTTATCGATAGTTATTCAATAGAATACAGATATAGATAGTAAAATTTGACGATGATAAATAAATAATTATTAAAGGTCTTATGAATAATGTTTAGAAAATTTTAAAAGATGAAATTATATGAAAGAATTAGTTTTGGTGGTTTTCATAGTCAATTTCAATAACCAAGTCTGATACTTGTCTAATAAAGATAGAAATTTAAATGAGATGAATTGTAATGGTCAGAATAATATTATTTTTGTAGTATAATATTATTTATGGTGGTGATTGATTTAGGGTATCCTCTCTTGGTCAAATGAATTTAATGTGGTAATGTTTAAATTTTAATAAATATTGTTTCATGGTAATGTAATTGAAAGGTAAAATAGATTTTTGATGGGGTGATATAATGGTTGTTCGTTATACTTATAGCTATGAATGATGGAATTTAAATTATGAGAAAAAAAACTAATTTTAAATCCTCAATCATATAAGTGGATCCATTAAATGTTTTATTAAAAACATATAACATTCATATATCTATCAATAGATAATAAGAAGTTCAATTTTTTCAGCAATAACAAGACAATTTCATCTGTGGAATAATGAAATATGATGGAAAATATTAATTGATTTAAAATATCATATATGTTTTAAATGTTGTCTAAATATATCAAATAATAAATATATATCTCAATAATTATGTTAATAAAATTGTTAAATTTATTTTCCCACTTACAGACAACTTACAAAATAAATAAAATATTTTTAACCACTACGTAATGATTATATGAAAATATATCACACAAACTAATATGTAAAATGACCCCTCCACTAACATTCCTAAATCATGCATATTTTTTGGCTCTCAAATCTCAATCCCAATTTCTTCCTAAAAAATGATATCTCATATTTTTAGGTCCCTAATCACAAGAAGGAAACCGATATTCTTTAGTTCAACGAATGTCCTTAAGGGAATATTTAATACTCTAACATACCAATAGTCTTATCCTAATTTATTTCATTTGTTTAATATCTTTATAAATTTATAAATATTATTTATTACACTATATTCATATTATTGATATCATTATTAGTCAATAAAAAACATATTGAAAACATACAACTACTTATTTGTATGTATTCATTCATTATAGTATATTTTAATTTTTGATCACTTAACCACCTTTATGAATGATGCTATATTAATTTCATTATTTTAATATTTGATGAATTATAAAACATAAAAAACTATTATTTTATGGTGTTAATAAGTTAATTATGTTATATGTATAATTTTGGAAAGGTAATATTAAAAATAAATTCATTTTTTAGATAATTATTTATGGTTTTATAAATAATAAAAAATGATGGAATCTTTTTCATCTATTTATTAACTATTACTATAGCATACAAAAAATAAATATTTACAATTTTAAATCATTTAAATAATTTGATATTCATGAGACCTTTTTTGTAAGAATATGAAATAATAATCGATGTTGTCTTATGAAAACAAGAATGGAATATTTTAAATTACTAACATCTGATAATGAAAATGTTGTGACAACATAATACGAAGTAAATGAATATAATTTATTAATATAAAAATGAGAACATATAAATATGGTTTTAAATATGAGGAAAATAAATTCAATTTTTATTATATAGAAATTATTTTTCAATCTATACTTTGGGTAGTAAGGATATGGGTAATTTTCTTTATATATAGTTCCATATAGATATTTTTCATCTCTTCCTATATTGATTATAATTTTTCCAGGATGTATTATATATCAAATAATTTATTTATAGTATAGTATAATTCCTCATTCTAATTATTGTGACTTACATATTAATTTTTGAAGTGAATCATTTTTACATTCTTTATTAGGTTAATCACTTGGTTTATTATCCCACTTATTTCTTATAATTTCATTAGATAGATTTTTTTTCAAAATATTCCTATTAAATTCTATAATAATTTTATATTTCTCTTTAATTTTTATATTATTTATTCATACGTTACTTATAAAAAATATATATCATAATAAAATGTTTACTTAAAAAAAAATTATACATTTTTTATTCATTTGAGAAAAATTATCTATACCAATAACCATTTAAGTTATACAAATTTGATTTCTATTTTGTTTTACTATGGATATTCATTTCTATTATCATTCAATTACATTCTCTAGATTATTTTTTTATACCTTAAGAAAATATTTGTATAACAAATTTTATTTTCATAGTGTAATTATATTATATACTTAATTTATTTATTAGTGTTTTCTTATTAATATGAAACAGATTTATAAGGATATAACTAAGAGATATGTGTTCAATAAATTATATTGGCCTCCATTATTTACATCTCATGGTAAAATTATATTGTGTAATGTGGGTTGTGAAATTCATTAGCTTGGTTATGATACATGAGTGGTTAACATAGTCTACAATTTTAGAATTTTCATGGAAGTTATCCTTGAAATATTTTAATGATATCCTATAACTATGTATTTAACACACTCTCACATTATGTAATATCATTATGTCATGATTCATGTTTTTGTTTACATGGTTTATTCTCCAGTGGTTGTGATTTTTTTATATAATTATATGTTACCAAGATTACATCTTCTACCCAATATGTCAATTATATTTTCACTTCTTTATGATCATCCTTATGATCACATATCTTTCTCTGATAGATATGTCATTGGATTTCTCCTTATCGAGACTCATAGATCAGCCATTTTATTTTTTTCCATTTTCAAATTTAAAGTAAGGAGAAAGTATTTCATGATATATCATTATATAAATTAGTTATAAATAAATATTATAGAATAAATGTGTTTTATATGACGTATTATGTTTGATATGTTTCAAATCCCCCATGATATTAATCATTTTTGGATCTGAGACATTTTTTTTATTATGGCGTGTGTTGTATAATGATATAAAATTATTTAATATATATATATTTGTAACAACATTACCATTTTTAGATATATAAAATGTATATTTTTTGCATACGAGAATTAAAGTGACGTTTAGAAGAAATGAAGTTTTTCCAAAGATGATACATCATCATGTATTAGTGGATCACATTGTGGCTATATGTGTTTTTTCATTAGTAGAATGTTGGGAGTTTGTATCATTGTAGGAATTACTGTCATGGATTGGGTAATAGGTAATGATATTTAGTTTTTGTTATGTTACATAGAGGGAGTATGGTTTCCATGTGAGGATTTTTCTGATATGGTATGGTAGATACCTATCCATTTTATATAATAGCTAGAAGATGATACATATATATTTTGAGTTTCTTGTCATTGTAATATATTATTATCTAATGGTGTAGGGATATTTGGACACTATATGAATTTCATTGGGGATAATTTTAAATTTTCTATGAGTTTCCACTATAGAATAGTTACATATATCACTGTGAGAAGAACTGGGGGATGATTTTTTGATTTTTAATTTTTGAGATTCAATTTTTTATAGTGTTCATATTGTATATAATTTTTTGGTTTGGTCCATATTTATTGGATGATCCTATATTGTTCCATGACAACGTTTTTAGGATATATAAATATATAAATTCAATTAATTATATTTTTTTTATCATTAGATATATGGGAATATATAGTAGAACAAGACATGAATTTCATAGGTGTGATTACCATAGCCCCATCCTAAAAAAACCCAGACTATCATACAATGGTTCGTTACATTTTGAGTTGTAGTATTAATTTTGAATCCAATTTAAATTATTCTTCAGTTATTCATTTTTTCTTGAACTCTAGACAACTAGAGGAGAGTCTTTTAATACTATTGAGAATACAATATGGGTATTTGTCTATAGGTTTGAATAGATAGACCAATTTATAATCTGGAGTGAATTTCTCTTCTCTTATTATTGGGTTATCTTCCCATAATTATTCTTCAAGAGGTAGTGAATATAATTTTTGATTTCTGAAGAATGAGATCTCCTGATATTTGAAACATAAGAATATAGATTAATTATAAGGAGTGTGATTGGTGGGAGAGATTTATGTACCAATGCTGAGAATAGTGAATAACTATTTTGATAAACACATTAAATAGAGTGAATCCAATGCACACAATGATATAAATTGTCAAGGTATGAATTAGTAACTTTTACACTTTTGGATCACTAAATAAACTAGTTGATTTACTATGAAAGAATACACAAGATAACGAGAAGATAATAGAGTTCCTCACACAACCAAGAGAAAATACACTAATGTAATTTCACTAATGTAATCTTAAATTCCATATAATAGCCCCATAAAGAGATATTTATAGACAAATATAATCGATAATGGTTAAAATATACTCTCCCAAAAAACATTCCAGGTAAAAAAATGAATTTTCTAAAGAAATTTGTGCATCAACATTTACTATTGAGGATTTCCTATTAACCAATGACCATTGACTATTGACAGATGAACAATGACTATTGATTGTTAGTTATAGAATGATTTTTATTAACAATTGACTGTTTATAGTTTACCATAGAACATTCTATTGAATATTCTTATTTATTTTCATTTTTATTTGACATTGACTTAACCTTTGACTTTGACTTCATCATCACCTATCAAATAGTTAGGGATTCATCACATGGTATATAATTCAAAAATTGTATATCCACATTCCATGGGAATGATACAACATATATGGGATTTCAAAAGTGATATTGTGGGATTATTTTATTCATTCATGCATGGTTAGAAGTATTGGGCCTTTAATACATTCAGTTTTCCAATAGTTGTTGTATGAAAGACCCTTTATTATCATAAATTTAATTGGGTATTTAACCATTAATTCATAAAATTCCATCAAGTAAATTATTTAAAATAGTTTTATATCATCCTCCCCCTCTTGAAAATCAGTTATCCATAACTTTTTGACTTCAGTATCCAGTTTAAAACAAATATCATAGATATAGAATTTTAAAATGATAGCATACTCACCTTAAAAGGAATTATTATAACCAAAATTATAAGCATTAATTATGGCCCACCACCATATATCTTAATCTATGATTTTTTGTTTCATTAGAAACCTCACTTTTATGGTGTTAAACCACATTAATTTGGGGGGATCTAATAGAACCATCTTGTGACCCCCATTCAAATATATATAGTATTATGAGATCATTATCTTTTTTTCCTTCTCATGAAATTTCATAATATATTTTATATGCCTTTTTATTCAATATTTTCACATCCCCAAAAAATAAATGAATAGATTTTAATAGGTATAAAGAGGTAAAATCCATAAAATGATCTAAATGTATAGTATTGAGTAGTATAGTGGTCCCACATTTTACAAACAAACTATAAATGAAAAAACTGCCCTAATTCCTTTACTCCCACGATGTCGTCACTGGATCATTAAATTTATATTATCTCTATAATAAGAATCAAACATTATGGAAAATCATCATGAAAAAACACTATCATATACCTAGGAAAAATATTCAATATCATTTTAAAAGGAATATATTATGGGGTTATTATTTGTCCTCACCAATTTATACCTTATTATTTGGAGGTTTTTCCATGAAATAAAGGAATCTTTAACCTCTCACTTCTTTTTCATCATCAAATGTTTCAAAATAACGAATTTAACTTTCACTTTTTAGTTTTTATTTAATATAAATATCTTTCCTTTTCTAATTCTCACTTCTACCTTAATTCTTGATTTTTCTATTATCTCTCATGCTTTCTTGATAACTCATTTTCTTATCAAATAATTTTATTTTCCGGGATTTTTATGGGTGATAATGACATGGTTCATGGACTCCCTTATAATAAATAGGGTATATGGTTTGATTAACCATCATAAGTCACACATAAACCATACTAACATGATCAAACAAGTAGTATGTGATATGAATTCATCGTTACAACATCGCAAAAGACCTCATCCTTATAAATACCAATGCTAAACCAAACCATCACATGTTTGGTGACCTAAATCCCTCCACTATTTTTATACCATTAAAGACAATATGGATATTGGTGCTTCAAGGATTGTATTACCAAATTCTCTACCAATAGGTTTCTCACTATATTATTACAATTGTTTCCATTAATTACAGCACTTTATACCTTCCGAGGGATCAAGAAACATCTATGAAAAAGGTTCTCAATTTGATCCTCTTCTCTGGTATTTATTTTTTCATTAATAAATCTTCTTGTAATTAGGATCTAGCTATTTTTATAAAATTCAACATTACCGATGTTTATACAATGCACTTCTTCTACACTAGAGGCCTCACTTTCAGTTTCTCAATCTCTAAATGTGTTGATTGTCATGGTTCACTATTTTGGACATTATTTTTTGACATGACATCTTTCTTGAAATTTTATGCAGCTGATAACAAATGTAGCTTCATGGATGAAAGAAGTACCTTATAACTATTTAGATGAACCTCCACCTTTTGAATTTATGTTCTTATAATCTTCTTCATATTTCTACAGGGAATAAATGGTGTGGGATTTTTTATTTTCTGTTTAAACATAAATTATTTCTGAATAATTTTATTTTGTGGATCATATCATCTATTTCATTAAAGTAGAATATCTCATCTGGATCTCATATATCCTAAATGAGATTGTGTAAAAATTGTTTCATCATTTCCAATATGTTCTGTTTCACATTGTCTCAAATAATCACAACATTTACGTCCTTAATGTATTCCTTCACATTGATAATACATTGGTAAATATGTTATAGATTTTCCTAGATATCCCAATGAATGTATTATGAAATGAAGAACTTCATGTTTGTAAATATCATGGCATCCCTTGTATTTATGGAATATCCCTTAAATATATCACTCTCCTTTTCGTTTAATACTAAAAATATATATAATAATAAATTAATTTAAGGGATGAATATTTAAACATTTTCTCCACAGCATATGTGTGGTTTGAACAAATTTAATCACTTTATATCTCCCAATAAAAGAATCCTTTCAGATATATTTTTCTATGAAAAGAGGATACCTTCGCCATGGCTCCACTAATTATTTAATCATCATGTGGTCTCTTTTGGACTCTTCTAGGTTGTTATAAATTTTTCCTTCTTTCTGGAAATTCCTCAAACACATCATCCATGTACTCTTCTCTAATGTGATGAGGATATGGAATCTTAGGACATCATGGTTTGTAACACCCGATATTTTTATGAGAAATATTTTTTATTTTATACATATCATCAAAGGAATCATTAACTACACACAACATAAGCTTGTCTTTCTTTACATGTAATCATGACCTTCCTCGATAGCTTGTGTTGTACGCAATACCATGTTTCACTAAACAATGATATACTATTAAAATATTATTAAAACTAGCCGTTATGAATAATAATACCAAATTTTTAAGATTTTATAAATTTTATCTTTCAAAATGGAATTAATTTCTGGATTCGGAATATCGAAATTATCCTAGGGTGAAATTTTTGTATTTTTCTGAAAACATTCAATTTTTGATTAATAGTGAAAACACTAGGTTACTATTTAAAAACCGACTTTTTATTTAAACAATTATTTATTTTATTTAAATTTATTTTAGGTCAAAATTGATACATAATACCTATATAAGTTTAAAATAATTCATTGGAGTCATTTTATAATAATTTCAGATATATAAAAATTTTATTGAACATTTCACCGTCTTTTACCCTCCTCCTATGAGAATTTGCAAATTTACATAAAACTTAATTTTACTGATTTTGTGAGTGGAATTTCAAAAATCCGAGAGACATGGTTAATATAAAGGAGTAGAATGTGGTTCAATAAGGTAAAAATAATTTTTGGTGAATAGTAACTTTTTACTTTTTTTTTCCTCGGTTAAATGTAAATAGGGTAATTAAGGGTAAAAATGATATTATTATTACCCTAACACATGTCCTAATTCTATTGGATAAGTATAATTCTACCAAAAACAACCTTAGGAATAAAATATGACCATTTTGGTCCACTTGGATTAGATTAGGACATTTAATATTATTCTATTTAAAGAAGAGTTAAAATAGTAAAATTCAAAGTTTAATAACTAAAACATTTTTAATATAGGGTTATACATAAGATAATTTCGACTATAAATATTAATTAGTAAGATAAAATGATTTCGTACATAAATATAGTTTATTTTTAATTTTTAGACATTAAGTAAGTTAATTTAGTTTTGACACAATGATGATGCAGTAATTACATTATTAATGAAATATTAACATAATTGATTTTATAAATACCCAAATAAATGTAATTGGAGACTTTTTATGAATTAAATTAATTTTATAGGTTAATATGACTTGTTAGTATTTATTTAATTAACTTTTCAAGAACTAATAATTCTATTATGATTTTCACAAAAATCAATTACCAAATAGTGTCAAAATTGACATAAAATAGTTTTTAAAACAAATATTATATTATTAATTGTTATTTTATTCCTAAAAATATAACGTTAAGCCAAATGACTTAGATAAGGTCATTTATATTAATAATGAACCACTTGGGGTTCTTTGAGCTTGTTATAGTAAGTTTATTAACCATAAAGTGTAAGAAAACAAGAAGACGCGGTAAAAGTAAAATTATTTAACTTAAAGTTAAATATAAATGATATGGTTAAAATAGTAAGCTAAACGTGTCCAAATTCAATTTCATGAGATTATTTCAACCCCTCCCCACCTTAGCTTATAAATAAATCAATTTGGAGCTATTAAAAACTGAATATGACTTTATACTAAAATAATATTTTTAGTTTTTCCAATGGTGCCCCTCTCCTCCCTTATAAAAGGGATCCTCCTCTCTCTCCTCCTCACGCCACATTGAGCTATAATGCTCGGAAAAAACCCAAAAAAGTATATTCCCCACTTCCCTAGAAACATCCTAGAGGTCCTGGTCTTCTTCAAAGGCCAACTCTAGTGCCCTAAGAGGTGGTTAAGAAGAGGTGCGTCAAAGAAGAGGTAATATCCATTACCGATCCTTTCCAATTTATTTATTCTTATACTTCCTCTTCTTTAATTGTTTAATTATGAAGTAATAACATCATTATCTCCCATATACTGATATGTTATTGTAAATATGAAACAACACTATTTAAACTTCTATCCATCCTACAGAAAATGAAATCACCGCGTGTGAGTACGTAAGGAATACCGTCTCCACGCCGTGGTGTAATCTATTTTCCACCACCACCTTACATGGATTGGTATAATGGTGTAAATAATAACTATATATGATTATTGTAAAGTGATATTGATTATTAAATATTATACATACACTCCAATACAATTCCACGATCATGGTAACGATATCATCGCTCGTGCGTACATACGGAATACCATCTCCACGATGTGATGCGACTCGTTCTACATGATCTTCATTGAATATTGATTATATAAATGAATTGAATGAATAAATATGATATATATTACACTAATACCATTCTGTAAATGAGGTATCTATAACCTAAGAAGAAATATAAGAATTTATTCGCCAAAACACGCGTAAGAACAAAAATTAATAAACACCCGAATAACAAATAGCAATGAAATATTACTAATACGAAGCTAAGAATATGAACATATATGATATCATAACAATGATTACGATTCTGGAATAATTCAATGACATTATTTAAATCATTATACAGGTGGTTCGGACACGTACAAAGAAAATCAGACCTAAGGTAAGGGAAAATCCCGCAATCTCATTTTTATCCAAGATTGTTTATACTTCAGAATTTACAGGGGAATATTTATCATCCTCATCCATGTTTCCTCAATATGTAATATTATTTCTATCATCCTAAAAAATTTTAAATCCAATTTTACCCTTCGGTGAGTTTTTAGTAAAAGATATGAAGGGAATCATTTGTCGTTTTTTTGTACGAGGTACTTTTTGACTTTTCCGACCAAAGTACGAGAAGAATGTTTTTCTTTAACTTATACGACATGAATGGATTTTTAGAACATTATTTCCATGAAGCTTAATTTAAAAATTTTCAAGTTTATTTTTAATCAACTTCTTTTATTTTAAAATTTTATGAAATGTTAAGAAGGGAAAACGTTTTTGAAGTTGAAAGGATATTTTCCTCAAGAATGAAGTTCAAGTGTTTTATCAAAATTGTTTTCCATATAAGATAATATAAGGTTCTATTTCTATCTCTATTTTTAAGTTGATTTGATTATTTTATGATGGAATTAATTTTATGATGTCCTTTTATCTTACATGGATTATGTTATGAAGGCATGAAGTTTAAGAATCCCATTTTTATTACATGGGTTATGCTATGATATATGATTTATGATTTTGTGGCACACATAAGAATGGTATCATTATGAGATGGGTGGGACATATATCTCTCTCCAATGCATTGGGTAAAGATTTATATCTCATGAGATAGACATGGCTGGAACGACAGGTTAATCCAGTTCAGTGAAACAGGACTGAAACGAGGAGTGAACTTGGTTCAAAAATGGACTTTTTACACTAAGATAGTTTTGGAAATGAGTCTTGACTACTAAGAAATGATTCTCAATGATTATGTGTGTATGAAACAATTTTTCATGTCTTATGTTATGATTATTTGTATTATATTTCACAATTATGATTGATCCCATGTCATGATATTATGATCTATTTTGTAGGATAATATTTTCAAAATGTTATGTTCTTAAGAATATGATATGATTGATAATTATTTTTTTTACCCGGATTGAGCATTTGAGCTCACCCTTTTGTATGTTTTATTTTCCCCAGGTCTGGAAGAATGGTATTAAGTAGAATATTCCAAAATGGACTCTAGATATGATGAAATAAACGGGAGACAATTTAGATGCTTTATGAACTATTTTTTTATGTTTCACAGTTTCTAAAGACACTATACGAATACGGTCCATTTATGGTTTTTTTATATGTTGTAATAAGTGTTCTTCAATTATGAAATAATAACAATGTATGTAAAGTATGGGTCATTATAGTTGGTATCAGAAGGAGGTTATAGTCAACCTTTAGAAACTAGGAAGTGAAAGCCTTAGTAAGAACCCTAAGGATATGTCTAAGCATAGAACACAATATTAGTGTTTTAGAAATGGCCATGAACAACCTATGATAAGACCTTAAGTGTGAAATTTTATTCTTGATAATGTGGTTTTCCTATTATGACTAGTGTTGCTCACACTATTCTTCTTGGTTTTAGTCAATGGCTGGAACCCGAAGGAACTGTGTTAATGCGGAATGCGATGGGCAATGCAACGATTGGCCCCCTGAGCAACAAAATGTTATGGGAGCTGGAATGAAAAATATTGTAGCCATGCTCACACAACTTTCTCAAGATATGAATCATGCAGGACTTCCAAACGAGCAAAGGAAGGAGCAACATTCTGTTGAATCCTTCATGATGCAGCGTCCACTCTCATTCACCGGGTCTACTGATCCATTAGTGGATGAATAGTGGATCAGTACCAATGAAAAGATATTTTCAGTTCTTCAATGTTCTGAACATTATAAAGTCATCTTAGTAGTATATCGTTTGGAAGGTGAAGCTGATCAATGGTGTAATATTATTAAGAATACAAGGAAAATGGATGAAATTGAGTCCATGGAATGGGAAGAGTTCAAGAACTTATTTTTCAATAAGTACTTCCCTCGTATTCTTTGAACAATGATAGAGAAGGAGTTTCTTGAACTAAATAAAAAGGATAATGAATATGTTGGTACCTACAAAGAAACTTTTACAAGACTATCAAGGTACACTTCTGGGATTATTATCCAGCCTGAGAGTAAGATCGATCGATTCTTTAGTGGCTTAAAACGAAGTCTTCTAAGGGCGTTAGCCATAAGATACTTCAATAGCTACGAGAAAATCGTTCGATGTGCTCTTAAGGTTGATATGGGGATTGGAGTAACCCATCAGTCATATGCATTTCATAAGAAGATGGAAATGGAATTCAAAGGGAAATCTAAAGAGCACACTAAAAAGAAGTTTAGTTTTCCCTTATTCTCAAAGTGTGGAAAGAAACATGGAGGTATTTGTCTTAAAGGGACAAGTAAATGTTTCAAATGTTGAAAGGAATGTCATCGGGCATTTGAATGCCCCAATGATAGGAAGAAGATATCTATTGATGCGAACAAAGAAAAGGCTACATAGAGTGCACCTCCTACACTTCAATGTTACATGTGCAAGGAAATGGCGCATTATGCTAATAAATGCCCTAATCCAAGGGTTTTTTATGATGATCGATGTCAACAAACTCTTAAGGCCAACGACAAAGGAAAGTCACATGCAATTTATATCATCAATGTGGAGTATGATAACGAAGTGGTGAAAGGTACACTTACCATCCACTCTAAAGAAGAAAATGTTTTATTTGATTCTGGATCCACCCAGTCTTTTATTTATGAATAATTTTCTAAGGGTATCACCGTATTACCTCAACAATTAGATGTTGAGTTAGCTGTGACAACCCCTAATGGCACAACAGTCGCATCAAAAGCTTATAATTATTCTCTGATTGATGTTTGTGGGAAAGTGCTTCCTGCAAATCTTGTGATCCTCCCTATAGTGTAATTTGATGTGATTCTTAGCATGGATTGAATTTCTTTATATGGAAATCATATCAATTTCCAAATAAGGGAAGTCACATTTCATATTCCAGATCAATCAATGATCGTCTATCGATGCAAGGATGAACATAACCTTCCAGTTGAAATTTCTTCCATCTTATGGGGCTTAATTCCACTAAATGAAGGTTATTTATCTCAAATGGTTGGTGAGAAATTCACGATTAAGAATATGCCCATTGTATGGGAGTTTGATGATGTCTTTCTGGAGGAATTTCTAGGTCTTCAACCAAATCGTGAAGTTGAGTTTTCAATAGAACTCATACCGGGTGTTATGGCCATTTCAAAGACACCTTATAGAATGGCCCCAATTGAGTTGCAGGAATTGAATAAGAAACTCCAAGAGAATCTTGATAAGGGATTTATACGCCCTAGTGTGTCACCTTGGGGGGAACCTGTTCTGTTTTTTTAAGAAGAAAGATGGATCAATGAGACTCTACAATGATTATTGAGAACTTAACAAGATCACTATCAGGAACAAATATACTCTCCCATGCATTGATGACTTATTTGACCAACTATGCGGAGCTCAATACTTTTCCACGATTGATCTTCATTTAGGGTATCATCAATTAAGGGTCAAAAGGGAGGATATACCAAAGACGGCTTTCCGTACACGGTATGGACATTATCAATTTATAGTGATGCTATTTGGTCTTACTAATGCCCCTACTATCTTCATGGATTTGATTAATAGAGTCTTTAGAGACTATATTGATCTGTTTGTGGTAGTCTTTATAGACGAAATTCTTGTCTTTTCAATGAGAAAGTAAGAACATGAAGATCACTTGATAATTGTATTAATAACCCTGAGAAAGGATAAGATTTATGCCAAATTTATCAAGTGTGAATTTTGGATTAAAAAAGTTTCATTTTTGGGTCACAAAATCTCAAAAGAGGGGATATTTGTGGATCCAGCAAAAACAGAGGGTATCGAAAGATGGTTGAGACCAACAACAGTGACTGAGATCTGCTGTTTTCTTGGTTTGGCAGGATATTATCGACGTTTTGTGAAATATTTTTCATAATTATCTAATCCACTCATCAGGTTGACTCGAAAAGGAGTTAAGTTCGTTTGGATGGAGGAGTGTGAAGTGAATTTCAAGGAGTTAAAAAGAAGTTTATCCAGTGCACCTGTGATCACATTTCCTAGTAGTGGATAAAGGTTTGTGATCTATAGTGATGGATCCAAAAAGGTATTGGGGTGTTTTATCATGCAAAATGATATGGTGATAGCTTATGCCTCACGACAGTTGAAAATCCATGAGCAAAATTACCGAACTCATGATTTGGAGTTAGCTGCAGTAATCTTTGCATTAAATATTTGGAGGCATTATCTTTATGGGGAAATGTGTGATATTTATACTGATCATAAAAGTTTAAAGTATATTTTCACACAAAAGGAGTTAAATATGCATCAACAAAGATGGTTGGATCTGATTAAGGATTACGACTGCTCAATTCATTATCACCCTGGGAAATCAAACAAGGTGGCAGATGCATTAAGTCAACAAGACCATGCTAGCTTATCCATGATGAGGATCACAAAAGATCCAATATTTATGGATTTACAAAGGATGGATCATGGAATTATAATGGAAGGGGAAAAATCTTATCTTTCTCCAATGAATGTTCAACCATATATACATGTGAAGATTAAAGAGGCACAAAAATAAGATGTAGAGTTACAAAAAAGGGAGAGAAATGTTCCTGAATTCAACCTGGATTGTGATATGATAATAAAGTTCAGGAATCAGGTTTGTGTTCCTCCCATCCCAGTATTAAATAAGGACCTGCTGGATGAGGCTCATAGTTCTTCATTCTCTATTCATCCTGGAAACATGAAGATGTATAGGGACCTGATAGAGTACATTTGGTGGGATGGCATGAAAAGAGATGTTGCTAAATATGTCTCTCAATGCTTGGTTTGTCAGCAAGTTAAAGCATAGAGACAGAATTCTAAATGGATGTTACAACCATTACCCATACCAAAATGGAAATGGGAAAACATCACTATTGACATTGTCACTGGACTTCCTAAAACATCCAAAGGAAATAATGCTTTCTAGGTCATAGTTGATCATCTTACGAAGTCAGCACACTTCACTGCTATTATAGAAGATTTATCTATTGATCAGCTTGCTAGGATATATGTAAAGGAAGTGGTAAGATTTCATGGAGTTACACTTTCCATTATATCTAACCAGGATCTGAGGTTTACCTCAATGTTTTGGTGAATTATTCAGCATACTCTGGATACAGAGTTGAGTTTTAGCACTGCTTATCATCCTCATACAGACGGTCAGTCTGAGATAACAATTAAAACTCTAGAAGAAATGTTGAGAGCTTTCTCTATGGATTTTAAAGGTGGTTAGGATAAACACCTACCTTTGGTGGAATTTTCTTATAATAATAGCTTTCACTATAGTATCCATATGGCTTCTTATGAAGATCTCTATGGAAAGAAATGCAGAACTCTAACATGCTGGGATGAAGTTGTTGAAAGAAAGCTATTAGGAACTGATCTTGTTGATGAGATGGCAGAAAAGGTCTGATCTATTCAACAACACATAAGAGCAGCTCAGAGTTGACAAAAACATTATGCCTATAAAAAATAAAAGACCTAGAGTTTGAAGTTGGTGATAAAGTGTTCTTACGAATATCTCCTTGGAAGAGAGTACTATCATTTGGAATGAAGGGAAAGCTGAGCCCTAGGTATATCGGTCCTTTCTAAATACTTGATCGTGTTTGGAAGGTAGCTTATCGATTGGCACTTCAATCGAATCTATCTCAAGTTCATTATGTGTTCCATGTATCTCTCCTGAGAAAGTACATACCCGATCCTTCACATGTACTCAGCTCAGAGGTTATACCACTGGAGCAAGATCTTTCTTATGAAGAACAGCCGATAAAGAATCTAGATCGTAGCGGAAAAGTCCTACGGAACAATACCACTCGCTTGGTGAATGTTTTATGGAGGAACCACCAATTAGAATAAGATACATGGGAGCTTGAGGATATGATGAGGGAGAGGTATCCTCATTTGATTGTTACAAAGTGATGAATTTCGAGGGCGAAATTCATTTTAAGGGGGGTAGAATGTAACACCCGAGATTTTTATGAGAAATATTTTGTTTTTATGTTATATACATCATCAAAGGAATCTTTCACTACAAAGAACACTATCTTGGATTTCTTTAAACGCAATCATGACCTTCCTTGATAGCTTGTGTTGTACGCAATACCGAGTTTCACTAAACAACGATATGCTATTAAAATATTATTAAATCTAGCCATTATGAATAGTAATACCCAATTTTTGAAATTTTATAAATTTTATCATTAAAAATGGATTTCATTTTTGGATTCAGAGTATCGAAATTAGCCTAGGGTAAAATTTTGGTATTTTTCTGAAAACTTTTAATTTTTTGATGAATAGTGAAAACACTGGGTTACTATTTAAAAATTGACTTTTTATTTAAATAATTATTTATTTTATTTAAATTTATTTTAGGTTAAATTCATACATAATACCTATATAAGTTCAATGTAATTCATTGGAATCATTTTATAATAATTTTATATATATAAAAAATTTATTTAACTTTTCACCGTCTTTTACCCACCTCCTAATAGAATTTGCAAATTTACATAAAACGTAATTTTACCGCTTCTGTGAGTGGAATTTCGAAAATCCAAGAGACATGGTTAATATCAAGGAGTAAAATGTGGTTTAATAAGATAAAAATAATTTTTGGTGAATAGTAAATTTTTACTTTTTTACCTCAGTTAAAAGTAAATAGGGTAATTAAGGGTAAAATGATATTATTATTACCATAACACATGTCCTAATTCTATTGGATAAGTATAATTCGACCAAAAACAACCTTAGGAATAAAATATGACCATTTAGGTCCACTTGGATTAGATTAGGACATTTAATATTATTTTATTTAAAGAAGAGTAAAAATAGTTTAAATCAATGTTTAATAACTAAAAAACTTTTACTATAGGGTTATACATAAGATAATTTAGACTATAAATATTAATTAGAAAGCTAAAACGATTTCCTACATAATGGTATTTTATTTGTAATTTTTAGACATTAAATAAGTTAATTTATTTTTGACACAATGATGATGCAGTAATTACCTTATTAATAAAATATTAACATAATTGATGTTATAAATACCCAAATAAATGTAATTTGAGACTTTTTATGAATTAAATTACTTTTATAGTTTAATATGACATTTAGTATTGATTTAATTAAATTTTTTTGAACTAATATTGTTGTTATGAGTTTCACAAAAATCAATTACCAAATAGTGTCAAAATTGACATAAAATAGTTTTTAAAACAAATATTATATTATTAATTGTACTTTTATTCATAAAAATATATGGTTCGGCCAAATTAATTAGATAAGGTTATATATATTAATAATGAACCACTTGGGGTTTGTTCAGCTTGTTATTGTAAGTTTATTAACCTTATAATGTATGAAAACAAGAAGACATGCTAAAAGTAAAATTATTTAACTTAAAGGTAAATTTGAATGATAAGGTTAAAATAGTAACCTAAACTTGACCATATTCTATCGGAATGGAGGATTTCTACCCATACCCACCTTATTTTTGAAATAAATCAATTTGGAGCTATTAAATACCGAATATGACTTTATAATAAAATAATAGTTTTAGTTTTTCAAAGGTTCCCCTCTCCTCCCTTATAAAAGGGAACCTCCTCCCTCTGCTCCTCACACCACATTGAGCCATCAAGCTCCGCCAAAGCCTGGAAAATTATCTTCTCCACTTCCCTAGAAACATCCTAGAGGTCCTGGTCTTCTTCAAATACCAACTCTAGTGCCCTAAGGGTAGGTTAAGAAGAGGCGCGTCAAAGAAGAGGTAATATTCATTACCGATCCTTTCCAATTTATTTCTTCTTATACTTATATTATTTAATTGTTTCATTATGAATTAATAACATCAGTATCTCCCATGTACTCATATGTTATTATAAATATGAATCAACACTATCTCACCTTCTATCCATCCTACGGAAAATGAAATCACCGCATGTGCGTACGTACCAAATACTGTCTCCACGCTGTGGTGTAATCTGTTTTCCACCACCACCTTACTTGGATGGGTATAATGGGGTAAATAATAACTATATATGATTATTATTAAGTGATATTGATTCTTAAATAGTATACATAAAGTCCAATACAATTCCACGATCATGGTAACGATATAATCGATCGTGCGTACGTACGGAATACCGTCTCCACGATGTGATGCGACTCGTTCTACATGATCTTCATTGCATAATGAATATATAAATTAATTTAATTAATAAATATTATATATATTACAATAATAAAATCTGGAAATGAGGTATCTATCACCTAAAAAGAATAATAAGAATTTATTCGACAAAACACGCATAAGAACAAAAAGAAACAAACACCAGAATAACAAATAGTAGTGAAATATTACTAATACGAAGCTAAGAATATGACCATATATGATATAATAACAATGAGTACGATTCTGAAATAAGTCAATGACATTATTTAAATCATTATACAGGAGTTTCAGACACGTATGAAGCAAATCAAACCTTAGGTAAGGGAAAATCCCGCAATCTCATTTTTATCCGAGATTGTTTATACTTCAGAATTTACTGGGGAATATTTATCATCCTCATCCATGTTTCCCCAATATGTAATATTATTTCTATCATCCTAAAATGGTTTAAATATAATTTTACCCTTCGGTGAGTTTTTAGTAAAAGATATGAATGGAATATTTTGTCGTTTGTTTTGTACAAGGTACTTTTTGACTTTTCTGACCAAAGTACGAGAAGAATGTTGTTCTTTAACTTATACAGTATGAATGTATTTTTAGAACATTATTTCCATGAATCTTCCTTTACAAGTTTTCAAGTTTATTTTTAATAAACTTCTTTTAGTTTAAAATTTTATGACATGTTAATAAAGGAAAAATGTTTATGAAGTTGAAAGGATATTTTCCTCAAGAATAATGTTCAAGTGTTTTATCAAAATTATTTTCCATATAAGATAATATAGGGTTATATTTCTATCCATATTTTAACATTCATTTCATTATGTTATGATGGAATTAATTTTATGATGTCCTTTTATCTTACATGGATTATGTTAAGATGGCATGAAGTTTAAGAATCCCATTTTTATTACATGGGTTATGCTATGATATATTATTTATGATTTTGTGGAACACATAAGAATGGTATCATTATGAGATGGGTGGGACCTATATCTACCTCCAATGCGTTGGGTAAAGATTTATATCTCATGAGATAGACATAGATAGAATGTCAGGTTAATCTGGTTCAGTGAAACAGGACTGAAACGAGGAGTGAACTCGGTTCAGAAATGGAATTTGTCCGCTAAGATAGTCTTGGAAATGAGTCTTGACAACTAAGAAATGATTCTCTATGATTATGTGTGTATTCCACAAAATTTAATGTTTTAAGTTATGATTATTTGGATTACATTTCACTATTATGATTGATCCCATGTCATGATATTATGATCTCTTTTGCAGGATTAGATTTTCAAAATGTTATGTTCTTAAGAATATAATATGATTGATATTTCTTTTGTTTACCCTTACTGAGAATTTGAGTTCACCCTTTTGTATGTTTTCTTTTCCCCAGGTCTGGATGAAGGGTATTAAGTAGAATATTCCAAAATGTACTATAGATATGATGAAATAAATGGGAGATAATGTAGATGCTTTATGAACCAGTTGTTTATGTTTCCTAGTTTCTAAAGAAACTATACCTATATGGTCCTTTTATGGTTTTGTTATATGTCGTAATAACTGTGCTTCAATTCTGAAGTAATAACAATGTATGTAAAGCATGGGTTGTTATATGGTTTTTCATGAATAATACTTGGGATTTTCTAAATTTCTAATTTTTCAATTATATAATTTAAAAAATTGTTCATATGATTAACAATAATTTATAAATGGATAACTGATGATTTCTTTTTGGAATAGTGATGTTATAGTACATGAGATCTAATTCTGAATTCACCATTACTAGAATGATTAATTTTCATTACACAGTATTTTTCTATTATAATTAACATTAAAAAATAAAAAAATAGGGAGAAACACACACTCAAACATGAAAATAATAAACCTCATGAACACAATATGTGCACACTCATAATAATAACAATACACATTCATTCAAAAAATGATAATTGCTCATGCATGAATGGTTGAACACTAAAAACAATATGTGTACATTTATGGACACAAGGATACACTATCACATTGGAAACGATACACATAGTAAAACTCATGAAGATATTTGGAAAAAATGATACATTGTCACTCACACAACCTCATATAAACAAATACAACAATTTTTTTTCTTTTCTTTCTCCACCCTCCACAAATCAAAGGATATTATGAAATAGGATACCTTGTTTTTGAAATCACACACCAATAATCCTTACATAATAAAGGTTTGATTTTTGGAAGGGATTAACACTACCAATTTTAGTGGAAAAGGTTTATAATATATCAAGGGTTGGAAAGAAGGGTGGAAATGATGGGTAAATGGTGTAAAATGGATTGATGGGTTTGAAAATAGGATTTCACCCAAAAAAACTAGATATAAATTAATTGATAATTATATAATAATATAAAATGGAGATGAATAATATTGAAGGGGAAGGTGATATATGCAAATGCAAGGTTCTAAAAATATAAAGTAGAAATAGATGAAAATGAATCCAATATAATTTTTAAGTTTTTTTTGTTTTTTTATTTATTCACTCAAAACATAGGTATGATTATGGAGTTATGGGAATGAATAATGATAGAGAGAAAACATATTTGAGGAGAAACATCAAATAGAAAGAACAAAAATGGAAAATATGTATGTATTAATGTTGTATCAATAAAAAAATCGAAATCTAACATAGTGTACAAAAAACATTGGAAATTTTCCAGAAATGGTTTTTTATTTTTATTTTTAATAGGTGGATAGTATGGAAATATTAGAAGGGTAATGGATAAAACCAATGTAAATTAAAGCTTATGTGCCTAACGTGTCAACCTGAGCTCTGATATCAACTATTGTGAGATGAGGATCGATCATCACAACGTAGGATGAAAAATAAACGATATGTAGAAGACTTAGTGGAAGAAAATAGTAAATTTATGCTACAAAGTGTGGCATATTATTTATTCAAACACCCAAAAATAGTGTGCATCCAATCCACATAATGAAACACATGGGATGTGTCATGAATTCTGGGTTTTTGTGATTATGGATCACCAATACAAAAAATTTATTAGCAAGGAACGAATACAAAAGAGAAATGGAATAGAAAATAGTTCCTCTTATAATAGAGAACAAATAATCCCATAGTATTTCTCGAATGAAATTTTTAGTTTTTTAAATATCAATGATATTGGTTTGTTATAATGGAAAATTATCAAAAGAGATAATCCCATAAGAGTTTCTCTAAGTCAAGAAGTGACTTTACACCGATAAGGTGTGCACTAGAAGAAACTATTGAATGGTGATTTTTATTAATTGGTCCTGGAAAATAGACCATTGAATGATGATAGATGATGATTTATTGTTGACCATTTCTTATTGACTATTGACCATTTCCTATTTCATTTCTTAATTCTCCTTTGACATTGACTATACCTTTGACTATGACTTTGAATTTTTCTTCTTTTACACTTATCACAAATTTAGAGGTTCCTCACATTGGATAATCATCCAAATTACTTGATCCACTTTATTAGGTTTAAAAAAAATTATTTTGTGTTAAATTCGTGATAATATGGGCCCATTTGATCCATACACTCAAGGTGAGATCTGTTGGGCCATTAATCCATAAATTTCCCATTTTTTATAAACATGAAAATCTATTTCATCTCTATAATTTAACTAATAATTTAAATTCAATGTTTGAAAATTCCATTAATTTAAGTTCGTTAACCTATTTTATATTAGTTTGTATTTAATGTTTTTATCATATGGTCATGCATTTGATGGAGGATTTACTGATCTATGATTCTTATTTTCTCCTCACGTGATATTTTTTTGTTAGCATCTCCTTATCCTTATTCTTTAGATATGAATATTTATTCTCTAGTTGAGGTAGTAGATTAAAGGCTCCCCAATTTTATTTTCTATAATTTTTTGATGTTTTATGCTTTTATTTTCTTTAATTGTATGGTATGTATTTACATAATAATGATAATATAAAATATTACAGGAAAAAAAATGTGTGGGGTGGATCAAATGAGTCTTTTATGAGTCTATGTTATTACAAGTGAAAAAAAGTAGTTTGATGTTTATACTAATGTATGATTTTTTCTATGATATATTTAATTTTACAATCAGTACACAATTTTCATAACCATTAATAAATGTCCAAAAACATAAATTGTTAAATTAATTAGTTTTATGAAATTTTTAATTAATGTGATATTGATCAAGTAAAATGTATAAAATTAATTTGACGGATTTTCTAAAAAATAGGAGACTATGAAACTATTTTTTATACATATCTAATCTATTTATGCAACTTTAATAAGGGGGTTAATCAAATGTACTTTTTTTATAAATTATCTTCTAATTAATCCCTTATGATACATTAATTTAATCAATTTTAACAATATGTAAAAATAATAAAAAATAGAAAAATAATTATAGGGTCATTATATGGTTTGACCCAATTATAAAATCCTACTCATTAGTAGGTTGAGGTCAATATCCATGACCTTGATTATCAATATAATATAAAAATGATTACAAAAGTGTGTAAGTGTTCTTCATAAAATCTAGTATGGTTTTCTATTCTAGTGTAAAATATGGTATGTGTTGGTGTCCAAATATGTTCCATGGGAATAGTCAATGAAGAAAAAGCTGGTTTAGAGTAAATTCAAGCCAAAACTGCCCAAATACCGTTTTAAAATTCCACTTCGTGAAGCCAAGAATCCTCATGAACAGCTATAGATTGTGGAGATCCATAGCTAAGAAATCCCCTTCGTGAATGCACAAATCCTTAACATTATCCTTGGTGAGTATGAAACATCTTCAAAATTACACTAATGATTGATGGTTCTCTTAAGGATTTTGAATGAGACATTCCCATTAAAAAATGCCAAAGTTTTTTTGAACCAATATCCACCTTTGAAAACCCCCTTGGCTATAAATACCCACCGCATTCTAACCTTTGGGGAATGGTTACCCTAACTCTTCAGCATTGAAATTGATCATAATTCACAAAACACATGATCTTCATGAATGCAGTTGAAATGGATCATTCAAGGTAACTAGGCTTCATGAAACCACATTTTATGTGTTCTTGAAATCCTCCATATCATGTTGACATACCTTTCATGAAGGCTATTGGTCCTCATAATCGAATAAGTTACTACGGGGAATATGAGTCCTTCCGAGGAAATTAGCCTTCGTGGATCACTCCTTTCCAAATTCAGGACTTCATATTAAGGTAGGGTAACCCTATACCACATAGCGTCCTCAAACATGATTCCCTAAACCTCTTTGAAGCATCTGATATTTTAGAAGCGCCTCTATACATGGCCTAAATCATAGGGAAACCTCTCTCTAAGGACTTTCCAGGTTTCCACCCTCATCCTAAAACCTTTTCATGAAGGTTGAGTGACAAAAGCCCTCACTCAATCCAAGATCAGTCTAGCTACACCTCAAGTCCCAATGTTACTTCTATCACAATTCTCAAGGCCCACTCCACTTCAAATGTGACCTAAGACTCTCATATACCATTTAATTCTCATAATAGGTTTACTAATGTCTGTCTCTTCTAATAATAGGAAGGAAAACATGGACCTCATGATTTACTTCTCCTCCCCATCATTATATTCAATAATTTATAAATCCATGCCACTCTTAGAGGCACATGATATGTAGTTATATAAGATCAAGGGGTATGGATTGAGTACCCTATGTCTGAGATGCATGATGTAAAATAAAATAGTACTAATGTCCTCAATACATGAAATTAAACTATGACATTACCCTATGAAATTGGAATAGAATGATATGATTGTATGTGGAATGGGATGGTCATCACACTATATAACCTCAAAAGGACTGAGATCCATCTCACATGGAGTTATATCAACCCCACATGGAATGAAATCCTCTTTGTGCATCTTCAACACATAATTACCACACCAACTGTCATCGACGATTCTTTCATGACATGAGAATCAGATCTACTGCCTCCTCTTTTTTCTCACACAAAGCCCAAAAAACATTGGATTAGAGGTTAGTAGAGACCATGAAATCTACCCAATCTTCACTATGAGAATCCTCTTGAGTTTAATCACTAAAAACCGTACTCATCCTGTTTGGGATGCTTCCATTCGTAATCCCCATCCTCTTGTCACTATAGGCCTCTTCCTTAATTATAATCCCCATCCAATTCCAAACTACATTGGATTTTATTACCAACCAAATGGGATATGTAGGAACCACAATTGATGTCCGAAAACAACACTTGAGTCTCCCCTAGTCTTCTTTGAACCACACACCCGATAAGATCATGGAGCTCACCTAAGAGACCAAATCTCTAGTGGGTCCATTAGGAAGCTCAATGCATAAGACTGACAGCAAATCTAGCAAAGAGAAATATTTTTAAAAATGTAAGATTCCACATGTACCACCCACACCATTCCTTTTTAATGCTCCCTTCGCGATGTGAACATCCATACCGTATGATGTTAATCTGTATCAACTGGTCCAATAACATGACCTTAAACTGTGGCATTGAACTACATGTATTTTGATCCCTTTCTTGTAAATAGGGTATATAGAATTCCCTTATTAGGTTCATTCCAAGAAAATGGTAAACCAATGTGCTCCCTCCTAGGAATGTAAGTCCAAGATATTCTCCCATATGGAATTACAATTCATCAGCGTTCATGGTGAGACATCTTCACTTTATGGTACACATCACTTGGATGCACTCCCATATGGAATTCTGATCCATCCTCATTAAAAGTGTCACTTCTTCCTTTTATGGGAAACACATCCCTAATTCACTCCCATAGGGCATTTTGATCCATCTTCCTTAATGGTGTTCCATCTTCCCTGTATTGGAAACACCTCTTTGATTCAATCCCATAGTGGATTCTGATCTATCCTCCTTCATGGTGTGACATATTTACTTTATGGGACACATGTGCTTGATCTACTCCGATAGGGTGTTATAACCCATCTTCCATCACAGTGTGACATCTTCCCTTTATAGGACACACCTCTTAGATCTTCTCTTATAGGGATTCCTTATCTATCCCTCGGTAAACCATCTAGATTCCCCCTCATAGGGACACACCTCTTTGATCTACCTTCATGAGGCATTCTGATCAATCATCTCCATCTACAAGAGGCATTAAACACATTCCTCAGTCTATCTCTATAATTCTTTTTGATTTATCTCCACGTGATGTTAAACTTGTGACCCCAAATACATACGTTATGCAAAACATGGGTTATCTAAGGTGAAATCCATGGAATATATGCACCTATGACACTTTCTTCCGCATGATAAATATGGGATGCTTGAGTTGAAATCCTTTGAAGATACATGCCTTTTTTAATAGATACCTCATGGTTGACATAGTATTACTTGGGTTCTATTCCTAGGATCCCTCCATTATATTCCCTCCTATGAGGAAGAATACAGGTGACCAATTTTCCTAGCTTCCAGACATGGAAATGATAACCAACGTGACTACTCTCCTAACCGAAGGATAATTCCCTATCAAGAACCACTGGATTTTCCATACATAAGAAATGTATTAAATCAGAATACACAAGGATATGGAACCAAGAAGGAGTTACAAGAACATGACGTAACTCAATAAAGGACACCCATACTATGAGAAAAGTTCCATGGAGGAATCCATGGAAGGAAAAAACTGATACTTTTCATCCAATTTTGATCAAGGAGAAGACATCACTATTAAATGTGGTGAAATGTAACGACCCAAAAATTAATTATTGAAAATTAATCTTAGTCTATTTAAATGACTTCTTATGGTTGTGTAAAATGTATACACATATTTGGTTTTATTTTAAAATACCATTAAAAATTGTGATTGTTTCTAATATAGTCATTAAACAGTGATCACATGATTAGTATAAATATAGGGCTTTAACAAAGCTAATTTATTCAGACCAAGGAAGTGATGGCCTCATCCATTAGACTTGCCCGATACGAAGCCCATTTGTCAGAGCTCAGAAAGGATGCAGAATCATTTGTATTCGCTCTTGACCAAGCCCAAGACGAACTTGAACACATTAAGCGTGAGTAGAACCAACTAAGGGAGAAGTGGAAGTTAACAGAGATTACCACCTGAGCGATGTTATCTAAGCCATCCAAGAGTTTGTCACCATCACACACATTACCCTTCGGTCTTATGTAGGTTTTATAAGGGCTTATGTAAAAATATCCTAGCACTATGACTATGTACAATATTTTTGTATAAATAATGTGTATTCATTTTATTACTGTTACTTTGTAAATAGTCTTTTAATGAACAAATAGTATTTTTAGTAAATATTCAACTAAGAAATAAATTTTGATGAATTAATGGATTTTTGAATTAATTAATATTTTAATAAAATATTATTATTATTAAATTAATTTTTATTAAATATAAATTATCATATAGTTTGGTTAATGAAATTGTAATTTTTTAACGTTTGAAAGCTATTTTTGCCAAAACCCATGAATTTTTGATAAATATCAGTTTTTATTTTAAAATTAAAAATTCACATATTTGAAAAAAAATTATTTAGATAAAATGAATATTATTTTTGGAATCAGGACGTTGAACTTATCCAAAGGTGAATTTTCCTAATTTCTGAGATGGATGAATTTTTGGGTAAAAATTAAATATCATTTAAATATATAATGTGTTTTATGACATCATAATGAACACATAGTGATGTAATAAAATACTATAAAAAAATTTTTTGGCCAATATATTTTTCACCATTAAAGTAATGTGATATTATATTTTTTTATTTATTTTACAAAGCTTTAGTGGACCCTCCATGACTTATAAATCATTTTGTCTTTTTAAATTGTTTTCATTGAGAGTGTGACTCACCTCCACATAAGAAACACTATTATTTTAATAATTTAGGCCATTTTACACATAAAATATTGTTTTCAAATCCCCTTTGTAAAAAACCATGTGCAAAAACCATGGGCTGCTTTGTAGTTTTGATTAGTTTAATGTGTGATGTCCCAAACCTAAATAATAAATAATTCCCTCTCATTTCCTCTATAAACCTACTCAAGATCCCACTTCTTCTTCACTCAAAGCCTTTTTAGTTCTTCCAACCTATTAAATCCTCTCTCTATAATCCTACAAAGTTGAACCAATATCCCAAGAAGCCTCTCTCAAGCCTTTAGCAAGCCTTTGGATGCACAATTCCAACTATGGGATTTCTTCCTTTCTCATTTTTTCCAATTTTCTTTAAATTGTTATGCAATATTGTTTTCAAATAAAAATGTTGGGGTATGATTTCTCACCTTTACCATACATCCATATTTATGTTTGGATGTTGGGATACCCCTTTATCTCTCATTAACATCTTCTATTACACCCATTACCATGCCGAAATTCTGTGTGAAATTTCTCTCTCCTCATTTACATCCATGTAATTATTTTGTATTAGGAATCTATATTCCGTTATGTTTATTGGGACATGTATATATATGACCCCCTTACTATAAATTTCATTTAAATATGATGATACACCTATTTCTCTCTCATCAACCATTTTTTAGGAGTTCTTACTTCACACTGTTATGCTGCCGAAATTACACAATGATTTTCCAATCCAATGTCTTTGTGTAGTGAATACCATGCCCATTTCTCTATAAAGGGTATTTACCTTTATGAAAATTTACTTATTGATTATAAATCTTAATGTATGTATTCCACATACATTTTATGCTGAATAAATGATGATGATTGATTCCATGTTGTTTGATCCATGGGGCACAATTATGCAAGAAATTAAATGTTTATGAAGGGTGCGCCCTGATAGCACTCCAATGAATTGCGTAAAGTATAGTATCATGATACATCATGTGAAATGAGTGTTGACTCAATATAATTCAATTACAATGATGGTTTACTCGTGCTTCATGTGCAATGAGGGTTTACTCATGCTCTATGCGCAATGAGCCTTGGTAAATGATAATTCCATGTTAAGTGTTGTTGCCACATTCCCATGTTATAATTATCATGATTTATCATGCCTTTATGTTAAATTTTCTCTTATTCTTCATTGATATGCTTATTTCCTAACATGTATTTTAAATTCATGATATTTCTTGTTTACTCCCTTAATGGGCTTTATAGCTCACCCGTTTCTTATGCATGTGCTCTGGTTATCCCATGCAATGCTAAGTATGAGGGAATGTGTGTGGTCATGTAAAGGAAGTTTCAAATAAAGATGTTTAATTTCTTATTTTAAGTTGTTATTTAATGATCTAAATCCCCAAAGACACTATAAATCTCGATCTTCTTTGTTTTATCAAGTAATATTTATGTAATAAATCATGTTTTAGAGTGTAATAAAGAACATGGTTGTATAGTTGTTATCAGAGGATAGGTTTACTTATTTTTGTGATTAGGATTAGAAAACCCCACTGAACGCCTTAGGGATAAGACTAAGTATAATAAAAACATCCCTACATTTTTGTGAGTATTGATTATGTTGTTTATCAAGAAAATACATCCTTGTCTGGATACGAGCGTGTATAGGAGGCTATGGCACAAATGTAACTAGTGGTGAACACCCTAACAAGGAGTTTCAAGCTTGACCCGGGGTATCCTGGTACAAAACAACGGGCCTTGTTTCACTCTTTGTTATGACAATCCCAGGGGATATGAATTGGTAAATCCATAAGCTTAATATGAACTATTATTAAGGGAATAAAAAAATTCCAATAAAAATATATGTTAGTAAGTAGATCATGGATAACAGAGATTGAAACCTATAAATTCATAAGTTAAGGAAATAAAAGCTATTTATAAGTCATCTGTTTTTTGGATTACCCTTTATGTGTTACCCTTAACATTTATTTTACTCCAGCCAATGGCCAGTAATAGGAGGACTTGGGCTAACAACCGATGTGAAGACTAATGTGATGACTATTTGAATGGGATGCCCAATCCGATGGGAGTGGGAATCACGAACATTGTCACGATACTCTCTCAGTTAACTCAATAATTAAATAAAAACTTGTTCCAAGAGTAACGTTCAACCCCTCACCCCCCTAAAAAAGAATAATTCTCTATCAATAGATTCATGATACAAAGGCCTCATACTTTTAATTGATCATTAGATCCCTCAATCTCTGAACAATCGATCATCTCCATTGACCCCCCCAAAAAAGAATAAGTCACTATCAAGGGATTCATGAGACAAAGGCCTCCTACTTTTAATTGATCAACAGATCCCTTAATCATCGAACAATATTTCAACTCCATTGAAAAGATCTTCTCCATACTTAAATGTTCTGAATAATAGAAGGCTATTATAGATGCTTATCATATATAGGGGGAAGCCGATAAATGGGGTATATTGATAAAAAATATGAAGCCTGAGGAGGATATCGAGGCATTGGAATGGAAAGGTTCCCAGAATATGCTTTTTTGATAAATATTTTCCCTGCACCCTCCAGCTTAAGATGGAAAGGGACTTCCTTTCCCTAAAAAAAAGACGACAAATCTGTCATAGAGTATGAGGAAAACTTCACAAGGCTTGGACGATATGCTTCCAGCTTTGACATTACCCCCGAATGAAAGGTTAACTACTTATTTGGTGGGATGAAACTTATCCTACAGAATTACCTGGTGATCCGCGACTTCGAAAGGTATGATGAAATTGTCTGATGTTCCCTCATGGTTGAAATGGAGATCGATGTACATCCGGGGTATCATGGGGATAAGAAGCGTAAGATGGACTTCAATTCTAGCATTCTGATGGATAAATCCAATGGTGATAAGAAATTCCACTACCTCATATTCCAAAGGTTTAGAAAGAAACACCCTGGACATTTCTTGAAGGGGACGAGGAAATGATTTAGGTGTGGAAGAGAAGGGAACCTAGCCATTAACATCCAAAAGGAAAAACCAGCGATTGCGGTAGAGGAGAGGAACACACTGTTCAACTCTCAATGCATTTTTCATTGCTTCAACTGCAAAGAACCAGAGCATCTTGCAAATTAGTTCCCTAAGCCATGGTTTTTTGGAGGCAACCAACAACCTCCAAGGCAGTAAGGGTGAGATTTTTCCATCGCTACTGCCGAAGTGAACCCCAACAATGAAGTAGTGATAGGTATGCTTGTTATTCATTCAAGAATAGCGAACTTAATTTTTGATTCTGGTTCTATGAATTCTTTCATATCTTGAATGTTTAGTAGAGCAATCCCAGCACCACCACAAATCATGGAAGTAAATATGTCTGTGATTACGGAAAATGGGGAAATCATTGCATGCCCTAAATATAACTCGTCCCCTATCTGAATCGGTGGATTGAACCTCCTGGAGAACCTCATCGTACTCCCTCTAGTCTAATTTAATGCAATTCATGGCATGGATTGGCTTTCCTTATATAGAGGAAACATAAATTGTCGTGAGAGGTAAATCAATCTCTATGTGGAGAATTGACACCTGATTCTGTAAAAGTGCAAGGAGGAAGATGAATCTTCTTTAGCTCCATCATCTCAAGCATGGATATTAAAACACTATTATCAAATGTATCTGGCTCAGATGATTGAGTCTAAGGAGGAAACCATCCTTGAAGAAATGCCTATTGTGAGGGAATTCAGTGAAGTGTTTCCTGAGGAATTTCCTAGTCTTCCTCCTAGAAGAGATGTTGAATTTTCAATTGATCTTATTCATGGGGAGTTTCTAATATCCAAGACTCTATATAGAATGGTGGTTGTGGATCTTGAGTATTTGAAGAAAAAACTACAGGAGAATAGGGATAAAGGGTTTATACGCCCAAGTGCTTCACCATGGGTTGCACCGGTCCTCTTCATCAATAAGAAGGACATGTCAATGCGCCTTTGCATCGATTATCGTGATCTTAACAAAATAACGACAAAGAAAAAGTATCCCCTCCCATGAATTTATGACATGTTTGATCAGCTGCATGGAGCACAATACTTCTCCAAGTTAGATTTGCGGTAGGGATATTATTAAGTAAGGGTTAAGAAGGAAGATATCCCCAGGACTATTTTTTGGACATGATACGGGCACTATGAATTTATAGAAATGCCTTTCGGACTAACTAATGCTCTATAAATGTTTATGGACATGATTAATAGAGTCTTTAGAGAGTACCACAACAAATATGTGGTAGTATTTATAGATGATATTCTAATATACTCCAAAACCAAGGAGGATCATGAGGAGAATATAAGAACTGTACTAGAAACCTTGCGAAAGGATAAGCTCTATGAAAAGTACAAAAAGTGTGAGTTCTGGTTGAAGGACGTCTCATTCTTGTACCATATCATCACAAGCAATGGGATATCTGTGGATCCCTCCAAGACAACTACAACAGAGCGAGGGCTGAGGCCAACATCGGTAAGAGATATCTGTAGCTTCTTGGGGTTAGCTAGATATTATCGACGATTTGTGAGAAATTTCTCACAATTTTCCAACCCTCTTACCAAGAAAACTCCGAAGGGAGTAAATTTTTCTTGGAGTAATGACTATGAAGAAATATTCAAGGATTAGAAAAGGAATCCTATCACTACAATCATGCTCACATTACCCACAAGGGGAGACCGTTTTTTTGTATTCATGGACATGGGAATCATAAACAAGGTAACAACATAAATCTTTTCACAAATTATTCCTCAACCATCTCTTTTGGAAAAGGTAAAGGATGCTCAAAAAATTTATTTGGGAATTCAGAAGAAAGTGGAAGTTATCAGAAAAAGGGAAATCCTTGGAGTTCAATGTTAATGAAGAAGGAATTGTGAGATACGGGGAAATACTATGTGTTCCATAAAATCTAGAGCTGAAGAAGGAACTTTTGGATGATACACCTAGTTTGAATTTCTCTATTTACCTAGGAAACACAAAGATGTATTGAGATCTCTGAGAGCATTATTTGTGGGATAATATGAAGAAGGAGATCGTTGAGTATACATCAATGTTCCTGGTGTGTCAGTAAGTGAAGTTAGAGACGTAGATGTATAAGGAGATGATGAAACCCTTTCCCATACTAGCATGAAAATGGGAGAACATCATTATGGACATTGTCACCGGACATTCGAAGACATCCAAAGGGAACAATGCAATATGGGTTGTTGTAGATCATCTTACAAAGTCAGCGCACTTCATTGAAATTCGGGAGGATTTATCATTGTATCAACTCGAACTGATATATATCAAGTATATGGTAAGGCTACATGGAGTACCACTATCTATTGTATCCGATAGATATACAAGATTCACCTCTATGTTTTGTAAGAGTATTCAACTTGCTATGGATACTAAATTGAACTTCAGTACGACCTATCATCCTCAAACTGATGGACAATCTGAGTGAACTATTCATACACTGGAAGATATGTTAAGATCATGTTAAATGGACATTAAAGGAGGATGGTATCAATATCTTTCTCTGGTCAAATTATCCTATAATAACAGTTTCCACTCGAGCATCTGAATGGAACCTTATGAATCCTTGTATGGGAAGAGGTACAGAACACCAACATGTTGGGATGAAGTCAGTGAGCATAAGATGCTAGGACCAGAAATGGTCGAAGAAATAGTGTTGAAGGTGAAAACCATTTAGCAACATATCAAGGCAGCCCAGAGTCAACAAAAGAGTTATGTATATAACCATCGACGAGACCTTGATTTTAAAATTGGATATATTTTATTTCTATGCATATCTCCATGCATGATGGTCATGAGGTTTCGAAAGAAGATGAAGTTATGTACTATGTACATCGGACGATTTGATATTCTTGATCGTGTCGGGGTTGTGGCCTATCGACTATCACTTCCACCTACAATGTCCAAAGTACATGATGTATTTCATGTATCCATCTTAAGTAAGTACATACTAGACCCTTAACATGTACTTTCTTCAGAGGTGGTACAACTAAAGGATGATCTTTTCTATGAGGAGCAACTAGTGATTATCTTAGATCGTAGAGAAAAAGATATATGAAATAAGACAATGCCCCTCGTCAAGGTATTGTGGTGAAACCAAAAGTTTGAATAAACAACGTGGGAATAAAAGGAAGTGATAAAGCAAAGTTACCCGCATCTATTTTAGTGTGGGAAAAAAATTTCAAGGGAAAATTTTCTTAAGGCGAAAGATTGTACTGACACAAAAATTCATTAATGAAAATTCCTCAAAGCCTATTTAAATGTCTTATTATAGTTATGTAAAATGTATGCACATATTTGTTTTTATTTTATAATAATTTTAATAGTTTTGACCATTTCTAATATATTCATTGAATAGTGATCACATGATTAGTATAAATATAGGGTTTTAACAAATCCAATTTACTCAGAAAAAGGAAGCGATGGCCTCATCCACTAGACTTTCCCCATACAAAGCCCATTTTCAGAGCTCAGAATGGAGGTGGAGTCATTGGGCTTCACTCTTGACCAAGCCCATGCCGATCATGAACACGTTAAGCTTGATCGGAACCGACAATGGGAGAAGTGGAAGTTAATAGAGATTACCACCCGAGCGATGTTATCTGAGCCACCCCTAGAGTTTTTCACCATTGCTCACCATACCCATAGGTCTTATGCGGGGGTTATAAGGGGTTATGTAACAATACCCTAGAACTATAACTATATAACATATTTTGGTATAATGAATTTTCATTCATTTTATTATTGTTACTTTGTAAATAGTTTTTTAACGCCCAAATAGTATATTTAGTTAATATGAATCTAAGAAATCTATTTTTATGAATTAATCAATTTTTTAATTAAATAATATTTTAATATAATATTATTATTATTAAATTAATTTTTATTAAATATAAATGATCGTATAATTTTATGAATGCAATTGTAATTTTTATTATGGGTTGAAAGCTGTTTTTCGTCAAACCCAATTAATTTTTGATAAATGTCTGTTTTTATTTTAAATATAAAAATTCACATATTTAGAAAATTATTTAGATAAAATGAAAATTATTTTTTGAATCATCATGTTTATGTTATCCAACGATGATTTTTTCATAATTTTATGAGACAGTTGAATTTTTGGTTAAAAATTAAATACCGCTTAAATATATAAAGTGTTTTATGAAATCATAATTCCCCAATAGTGATGTAATAAATAGTATAAATATTTTGTTCTTCAAATATATTTATTTCCATTAAAATAATGTGATTTTATATTTTTTTTATTTTTTACAAAGATTTAGTGGACCCTCCAAGACTTATAAAACATTTTGTCTTTTAAAATTGTTTTCATTGAGAGTGTGACTCACCTCCACATAAGAAACCCTATTATTTTAAGACTTTAGGCAATAGGACTCATAAAAGATTTTTTTACAATCCCCTTGGAAAAAACCAATGGGGAAAACCATGTTATTTTTTGTGTTTTTGATTAGTTTAATGTCTGTCGTCCCAAACCTAAATAATAATGAATTTTCTTTCATTTCCTATATAAATCCACCCAAGCTCCCACTTACTCTTCCCTCAAAGCCTTTGGAGTACATCCAACCTCTTAAATCCTCTCTCTAGAATCCTCTCAAGGTGCCACAAGCTTTCAGGAAGCCTCTCTCAAGGCTTTCCCAAGCCTTTGGAAGAACACTTCCAAATAAGGGATTTCTTCCTTTCTCATTTTGCCCAATTTTTTTTAAGTTGTTATGCCATTTCGTTTTCAATTAAATATGTTGGGGTATGATTTAACACCTTACCTATACATCCTTATTTTTGTTTTGATGATATTAGACCCATTTATCTATCATTTATTCCTCCCATGTACACCTGTTACCATGCTGAAATTCCATGAGGGATTTCTCTCTCCTCGTTTACATCCAAGTAATTCTTTTTCATTATGCATATAAATTTCATTATGTTTGTTGGAACAAGTATCTATATGGACTCTTACTGTCCATTTAATGTAAATATGATGAGACACCCATTTATCTCTCATAAACCATTTTTATGAGTTCTTATTTTACATTGTTATGCTGCCAAAATTGCACAACGATTTTCCATGACAATGTCATTGTGTAGTAAATACCATGCCCATTTCTCTATCTAAGATATTTACCTTTATGAAAATTTCATTATATATTATAAAGATTCATGAATGTATTCCACATTCCTTTATCAAGGAATAAATGATGGTGATTGATTCCATGTTGTATGATCGATGTGGCACACTTATGCACGAAATGAAATGTTTAAGAAGGGTGTGCCCAGATAGCGCTCCAGTGCATTGGGTAAAGTATAGTATCATAATATGTCATGTGCAATGAGTGTTCAATCATTCTAATTCAAGTGCAATGAGGGTTTACTCATGCTTCATGTTTAGTGAGGGTTTACTCATTCTCTAAGTGCAATGAGTCTTGGCTCATGCTAATTCCATGTTAAGTGTTTTTTCCACGTTTCCATGTTATGATTATCAAACTTTATCATGCCTTTATGTTCATGTTTCTCATGTGCTCCATTGGTATGCCTATTTCCTAACATGTATTGTAATATTCATGATGTTACTTATTTACTCCCTTATTGTGATTTATATCTCAACCTTTTCTTATTCATTTCCTTAGGTTATCCCATTCAATGCTAATTATGAGGGAATTTTTAGTCATGTAAAATAATTGTTCAATAAATATTTTTTATTTCATGTTTTAAGTTATTATGTAATGATCCTAATCCCCAATGACACTAGACATCTCGATCATCAATGTTGTATCAAGTGAAGATTATGTAATAAATCATGATTTATTGTGTAATAATGAAAAAGGTTTTCATATGAAATATTCCCACCATTAGAAAGAGGGAATTTGGGAATCAATGTGATGTTAGTGCACATTAACACACAAGGTGGGTCGTCCCAGGGAAAGCACTGGAAATGGAAATGGTGAACCTGATTTGATACTATTATCGTCAATATGGGGACTAGTATATTTTAAGACATCGATAGATTAGCTTGTCATTGGATCCAGCTATCTTGTGCAATGAACAACCATGAAAATAGTGGGCCGATCATGGAACTCACCATTAATTGGAGAAACCAAACATTTGGAATTTCGGACTGAAACATTGTCAGTGTGAATCTCTCTCTCTAACCATGGAATAATTGATGATATTGGGAATTGGGAATTTCTTTCCTTGTATCTTTAATAATAGTTGAATCCTCCTACATTTCCCAACCTAATCTATACGAAACCATCCACCCAATTCCAAGAGACACAGGGGTAGGAGAAATGTTAATGCAGTAATCCTGCACTACTCCACCTCTTCCATGAATTTCATTGAAACTACAATTAAAATGTGTCCATGTCCCTGTTGACACTCCTTTTTCATCACAGAGTCCAAAGGAATGTAAAGGGAAATGACTTAGAACAAATTGATTCATCCTTTGAAGAAAATATCAAAAATCGAAAAAGGTATGAACAAGGAGAACATTGCCCATAGGTCATGCATGTTCCCTCGTTGTCGTGCAAGTCCACTTGCGTGACACATGATGGCCGTGCAAGTGACTTGCGCGACCTAAGTGATAACCACCCGGGGTCTTCTCCTGCCTATAAAAAGACCCTGTGGGCCCCCCATTTGATGGAGTTGTTTTTTTCTTCAGAAACTTAGATTTGAGCTCCCGGTGCCCTAGTCTCTTCGCAAGGCTTCCAAAACACTTATAAGGTAATTTCTTACATAGAACGGAAGATCTAAAGATAGGAAGGAAGGTCTAAGTGTTGAAACTCATCAACACTTGCACGCCTGAGTGGCCAGCCCTTAAGGGAAAAGGCCACACTTGCGCGCCGCCTTACTCCTTCAATAGAACTTGCACGCCCCTCTACCGGAAGAACCTCAAGAGGATTCTAAAGTCTTTAACCAAGAGTCACTCAAGTATTAATATTCTGGTTAACCGTCACGCAAGTACCCATGTGTCGTGCAGGTATACCTGTGTGACCAAGACTTGTGTGCCCACGCAGTACCTATGCGCCTGCCAGGACTTGCGCGCCCCTGACATTTTGGGTGCCCTTCTTGCCCATTTAACCCCTCTTAAGCCATTACACCTCTCTTATTCAAGATTCAATCTTCAAGACACTCTTCAAAGCCATTTATGGAATGATTTCTTGATTTGGATTCCTTATCTGAAACGAACTCTATGGAATATCTCTCAAAACCTAGTGATTTACACATCTTTATGTCACTAAAAAATTGAGATTTAATTCATTCCACCTCATCCTTTAAGATGAGATAACCCCTTAACCTAGGCCTCCTTTTCAGAAATAAGCCCCAGTCATAATTCGTAAATCTAGGCATCCTTTTTAGGAGTAAGCCCCAACCATAATTATCTTAACCTGGGTTTCATTTTCAGGAGTAAGCCCCAGTCTCAAATATGGGCATGCTCCTTAGGAGTAAGCCCAAACCATAATTCTCTTAACCTGGGCCTCCTTTTCAGGAGTAAGCCCTAGTCTCAAATATCGGAATCATATTCAGAAGTAAGCCCCAAGTCCCTTAATTTTTCAAATCTCTTAAACTGGGCCTCCTTTTAAAGAGTATTCCCTAGTCTTAATTTCTCTTAACCAGTCCTAATTTACGTTTGATCAGGGATTCCTTTTCAGGAGTAAAACCCAATCATAAGTCCTCTCCTAATTTGGGCCTCCTTTTCAAGAGTAAGCCCTAAGTTAGAGTATTCAAAATCTCCATTAAGCACATATACCTTTATGGACCCTGTTCCTGGATTTCTTCCCTAAAGTAAATCCTAACCTTCATTTATCTGGGCAGTCATACATACATAATCCCCACATTATATCTTATAATTGCATCTTTCATGGCACAATTGTCTAATTTTTTTACCAATACCTCTTGTTTCTCACACCGAGCATGACTCACGTGATCATAGAGTGTAAAAGTAATTATGAAATCCTTCTTTGAGCCATCAATCATAAACATAATACACCCTTACTCGAACTACGTGGGTTCTGATTCCTTTTATAAACAAAGGATACGTAGGTAGCCCATCTGTGGGTTCGATCCCAACTCTAAAATAATTCATGTCCTTTTGAATAACAATAAACTTCAAGTGCCACACTGAGTGGATTTAAAATGAGTATTGTCTTCTTAAGAACCAAGAGACTTTTATGTATCAAAGGACACCATTGACTAAGAATATCTAACAAATATAGATGAATATTTAATAGTGATGAACCTCGAATACATATAAAAGATTCTCTAAATTTCTTATATATCGATCATTGATTGTTCTATCTAAAGGAAAACTCATTTTATATTTGGTAATGTAATAAGGATTCACGAACATAACATAAATCTATAAAGAGAGTCCCAGAGTAGACAATAATTCCCCTCAAAACGGTGTGATGAGTCCGACCTCCCATCCTCTCGACCAATGCAAATTCCTAAGCCTCATCCGTCCATAAACTAATGAGCACCTACCTCTGGAAAGTAGGTCTGAATAGATGTGGAATCATTGGATTTTTCCGGTTCTACGAACAAACCCGTTAGAAACCGATTGGAATGTTTGAACCTCCCATCAAAGGAGGTCATCCCTAAAATCCGAGGGAAAGAAAAATGGTGAACCCGACGTGAATCCTTAACCAAGTTAAAATGATGTTTTACCTATTTGTTAGGCCCCTATTTATAACTCAATAAGCACTACTGGAATTTGGGTTTTTCCCCACACTTACATACCAACGGTTCTATGAAACCGTTGGTGTAGGATTGTTTATGAAGGCTTTACCAACGGTTATAGTAAACCGTTGGTATTGAGGTGAATAGTGGAGGCTTTTCCCAACGGTTCATTAGAACCGTTGGGATATATCGGTTCTCATGAACCGTTGGGAAAACTTTGTTTTTGGGAGTTTTTCCCAACGGTTATAGAACCGTTGGAAAAAACATACATATGCCAACGGTTTTTTAAAACCGTTGGCAAAGGTTTTCCCCAAAAACCCAGCCGCCCGTTCTCTCCCCCATTCGCGTTACAGAGCCCTAACGGGAGCAGCAGCAGCCGATTTTGGAGATACTGCCGGCCGGATTCCAGCTCTTCTTCAGGTTCTTCTTCTTCTTTATCTCAAAAGGTATTCAAATGTTTGGATCTCAATGAGTAAAACCTCCATCTAGTTGAGTGTTATCCCTAACTAGTGTGGCATCCGGCTTGTGGGGTGTTGAGAGAACTTTCAAAGTTGTTTTTTTGTGCCTTGGATTGTCATATATAGTTTTATAATTTCTATGGATTGTATAAGAATTATGTGGAGTTTTAAATAATCCTATTTTTTACATTTCTGATCATGAATTTATGTATGTAATCTTACAAAGATGTGATTCCTCTAGATCCTTGGATTTTATTATTGGGAATGTATTTTATGGATCATGAAATAAATTATGTCTTAGTCCTTCATATTTATACATTGATCAACTTGAAAATAAATTTACAAAAATAAAAAATCATTATCATTCTCAAACTCAGATCACTTTGGTTCTAACATCCTACCAATTTGATTTTTTAACAATTCAAAGTGAAATTCACACTACCAAAAGGTATTCAAATGTTTGGATAGTATTTAAACTTATTTTTATTTTTCCCTTCAGTTTAGACGATTTTGGATCTACTGCCGGCGCCTAAGGGTGAGTTTTCTTGAAAATTCCTTTTTGGATTTTACCCCTTGAACATGGGATGTCATTTGTGAAAGGTTATATAAATCAAATTGATTGTTCGATTTCTGAATTGAATTGTAAATTAAATTAATTAAGGGTATTTTATGGTTTGCATTCCCCTTTAACACATGAATGCCAATTATTTTTTAACACATGTTTTAATTGTATTGCCTTGCCAATGTGAGTAAAGTAGAGACTATGCTATGAATCTATGAAATTGGATTGAATTTATCTTATATTTTATGCTACCATGTTAGATATATTATAACTAATGCATGTGATATCTTTATAGTCTTGTTAGGAGTGTTATATTAAAAATTCCAATGTGAGTGCTTGAATTTTCATTGAATTTCTAGCCATTATGAGTTATGTTGAGACCATGATATGGAATTGATTGATTAAGCAAGGTAATCTCATTATCTTTTCAGTACAACATGAGTAAATGAAGCTTCATTGTTTTCAGGTTATTATTTGATTGAGTCGCCATTTTGAGGTGAGTTGTATTAAATACCTTTGTTTTTGACCTTGGTATGTTTAATGAATTGTTTAAATGAAATGAAATTCATTAAATGAATAATAGTAAATAGTGATACATGGATTCTATTAGGATGTCAGGTATATAATCTTGTTTCTATTAACTTATATGCTTTATGTGATAAATGGATTCATAGTGGAATTCCACGGATAGACTCATTTCTTTGAATATTGATTAAGCCATTGGTGATACATGGATCCAAGGGAGGGATTCCATAGATAGACTTATTGAATGTAGGATTATATTCCAATTGATACATGGATTCTTATGATAATTCCATAGATAGACTTATTGAATGTAGAATTATATTCCAATGATATGTGTCTTGTGTGGTGGTGGTGTGGTTTATGTGTTTTATGGTAGTAGTGAAGTGTGTGATTATGTAGTTAATGTGAACCCATAGGTTGAGTATTTTGTGCTATCTATATATCATGTATTTTTATGTTATTTCTACACATTCCCAACCAGAGTTGGATAAACTTACCAACGATCAGAGGTTTTGAGTTATGGGTATTTTTTCTAATATCTAGGATGGTGCTTATATGTTTGGATAGCTACCATGTCTTCCCTACTCTTCCTTCAAAAGTGATTGACCATGTGTTTTTAGGCATGATGCGATGTGATTGTCCATGTGTCTTCAGGTGAGATGTACTATGATTTCCCTAGTGTTTTTCGATGAGGTGTGATGTGATAAGGCTATAATAAGATGTGGCATGTGGTTGGGGTCATGTAGGGTAGGAGGATGGCACAAGGTTGATGTTATTCATGTTCATGATACCCTACTAATATGGTTATGGGATGAGTCATGCTGTTATGTGATATAACACATTAAGTTCTTGTTGGTTTTACATTTTTTCAATAACACATTTGTATGTTTTTTTGACATGTGTAGTTGATACCTTGATTATTTTCTTCCTTTATCGTTTACTTAAATGTATATTCTATTATAGTTAATGCCTATTGAATTGTTTATGACAAAATGACTTATATAAATTCTTTTTACAGAATGGACAGAAGTTGGATGTATGAAACCGATCGGATCTCAGATGATTTTCAAAACAATTTGGAGAGCTTTATAGATTTTGCATTTCACAATGCTTCAGATAGTGGTCGCATACACTGCCCATGTTCCAATTGTATTGGTAGACCTTGGTTGATCCGTGAAGAAGTCAGCTACCACATAACCAAAAATGGGTTTCAAGCAAACTACTTTCTGTGGTATCACAATGGGGAGAAAACGAAATCTCAAATTGGTGATGATCGAAATGAAAAGACTGGAATGGAGAATTTGTTAGATGATCGGTTTCCGTTTATTCGTCATCATGAAAAAGAAAGGATTTCGACTCAAGAAGACTTCGATATGAGGACAGCTGATGCATCTAGTGAAAATGATGATATTGATAGGGTGAAAAAATTGAATGATGCTGCCACGACTCCAGTATATCGGCAATGCGATAAAATGAAAAAGCTGGAATTTTTAATCCGATTATTTCATGGGAAAACTATGTATGGGATTTCTAATACAACAATCGATTACATTCTTACCCTCTTGAAGGATTTACTTCCAGATGATGCAGATATTCCCTCAAACCACTATATGGCATGGAAGTTAGTTGAGGAACTTGGATTTTCAAGAAACAAAATTCATGCTTTCCCGAAAGATTGCAGTTTATTCTGGGAGGAAACCGCTGAACGAAATGATTGTATAAAATGTGGCACATCCCGTTGGAAGTCAAAATCTGATGGAACACCATCCCGCGTTCCACAGAAAGTAATGTGGCACTTTCCATTGATCCCCAGACTCCAGAATCTTTTTATGTCTGATGACATATCAATAAAAATGAGATGGCATGATACCGAGAGAAAGAAGACTGATGATGAGTTGGTTCATCCTGCAGATGGATTTGCATGGAAGAGATTTGATGCTCGACATCCTGATTTTGCAGCTGACGTGCGTAATGTGAGGCTGGGTCTTTCATGCGACGGTTTTAATCCATTTGGGCAGATGCTTACTTCCCACAGCACATGGCCAGTTTTTATACACATTTATAATCTTCCCCCATGGTTGTGTATGAAAAAACCTTTCACTTTCATGAGTATACTCATATCTGGTCCTTCTGATCCTGGCATTGATATTGATGTATACATGCAACCTTTAATAAAAGAGTTGAAGCTTCTTTCGGATGTGGGTGTGCGCACATACGATGCATGTTCGAAAGACATATTTCAGATGCGCGCTGCGCTTATGTGGACAATCAATGATTTTCCGGCTTATGCAATGATGTCTGGATGGAGCACGAAGGGGAAACTGTCATGTCCATTTTTTATGAAGAATACACGATCCAGAAGACTGAAACATCGTTGTAGTTTCAGTTTTATGGGACATCGACGATTTTTGCCAAAGGATCATCCATATAGAATGAATCGTCGAAGATTTGATAATACTATAGAGACCGATGATCCACCTCAGCGTATGTCTAGAACTGATGTGCTTAATGAATTGAAAGATTTCAGTTTTTCGTTCGGGAAGGGTCAAATAAAATCTGGAAAGAGAAAGAATGTTTCCACAGAAACCTGTTACAATTGGAGGAAGAGGAGTATCTTTTTTGATTTGCCTTATTGGTCAACCAATTTGCTACGTCATTGCTTAGACGTAATGCATATTGAAAAGAATATATGTGAAATGTTGCTTTCAGTTCTTCTAAAAGTCAAGGGGAAGACAAAATATGATTTACGATCTCGACGTGACTTGGTGGATTGGGGCATCAGACCAGAATTGCATCCTGTGCGTATCAGTGAAAATAAATGGCAACTTCCATGTGCTTCTTATGTGATGACACCTACTGAAAAAAAACAATTTTTGGAAGTATTAGAGACTATTAGAGTTCCTGATGGCTATTCAAGCAACATATCTAAACGGGTCAACAGAAGAGAGTTGAAGCTAAAATCTTTGAAGACTCATGATTATCACGTTCTACTGCATGAGTTGCTTCCAATAGCAATCCGTCATCTTTTATCCAATAATGTAAGGGTGGGTGTTATTCGGTTGTGCCATTTGTTTAGAGATCTTTTTGCTAAGAATTTGTCCAAGTCTTTCTTGCAAAAAATGTTGACAGATGCCCCATTAATTTTGTGTGAGTTGGAGAAAATATTTCCCCCATCATTTTTCACATGCATGCTGCATCTGACTGTCCATATTCCAACAGAAATACTTCTCGGAGGACCTGTTTCTTTTCGTTGGATGTATCCAACTGAAAGAAATATGTTCACATTAAAGTCTTATGTTCGAAACAAGAATCATCCCGAAGGTTCTATCGTGAACGGTTACTTAGCTCAAGAATGTATGGATTTCTGTTCAATGTATTTGTCTGATCTTACTACAAGAATGAACAGACCAATGAGAAATGAAGAAGAACAATATGAGCATATTGAACCCAGTTTTCCATCACTTCCTCAAACAGGAGGAATTCCTGGATCATATACATTGAAGACATTAAGCCATGAAGAGCGGGAGATGGCACATCGCACAGTTTTGTTCAACTGTGATTTGTTCGATGACTATATCAGGTAACAAAATTGAATATGTATATCTTACATATATATCTGTTAAACTATTCATATTTTTTTATCTACAGGGAACATAAAACAATGATAAATAGGAAGCATCGTTCTTTATCTTTGAGAAGGAGAGAGACTTTGCATAGCAAAGAGTTTTCTGCTTGGTTAAAATTGAAGGTAAAAATATTACTGTTTAAATTAATTATTTCAATATTTACTTAAGTTTAACTGTCATTTATATTGCAGGTATTGAGTTTGTCTGCTGACTCTGTCTCTGAGGAAATAAGAGCTTTGGCTTTTGGTCCTAATACCGTGGTTCGTGACTGTAAATCAATTGTTATCAATGGGTACAGATTTATTGTCACTGAACGAGCCAAAAACATGAGAACACAACATGATGGTATTATGGTTACTGCCACAACAGATTGTTATGCCAGCGCATCAGATAGTAGACCGCGACTTGAAAATATGGGTTATTATGGAGTCGTTGAGAAAATAATAATATTGGATTATTACTCTCATGGACGAGTCACAATGATGAAATGCCATTGGTTTGATTCGATGACGAGACATGGCACATTTATTGATGATTGTGGATTTCGAGTAATTAATATGACCCGCACTCTTGCAACCGAAGAACCATATGTGTTGGCATCAATGGCTAAACAAGTTTTTTATGTCAAAGATCAACTTCAACCTGAATTTGGTGTCGTAGTTGAAGTAATTCCATGAGATATTTTTGATGATGCTGATGATGGAATTGACACTGTCCCTATTGCCATTGGAACCAATCCATTTATTTCTTTTGATGACTCCAATAGCTCAATTGTCAGAGTTGATTGTGAACCTGAAGTTGTGGTTGGAAATATATAGAATCATTCATCCATGTTCTCAATTCTTTTGTTTTACCTCGAGTTGGGTTGTTAAGGTTGGTAATATTCATATTTATTTAGTATTGATCACAAATATGTTTTAGCTGACTTGACCGTTATGTGAATTTTCAATGTTTATTGGTTGTTGTTTTATTTGAATTGCATTTTCTAATTTGGAATTGAACTGTATTCAAACCAAATCAAACAATATTTCTAACTTGGTGAACATTACAACTTGTATGTTTTATTAAATTCATTCAAGCTCTTTTAAAACAATTGATAGCTAAATTACCAATGAATCCCCTCATTCCCTCATATATTTAGTTTTTTGGTTTACACATTAATTTTCTTTTTCTAATTAATTACATATTTGTTTTCCAATGTAGGAAATGAAGCCAATTGAAGAGAGACGAAGAAAAAAAATGGCGGAGAACAATCGTCGGATGGAGGAGATGGGCATTCCACCATTAGTGCCTACAGTGAGTACATTATTTCAAATATATATATATATATATTTACATAATATATAATGTCATGTGATTAATTTTTTTTGTAAACTTTTTTGTAGGATCCACCATTACGTCGACGGTTATTCGACGAGGAGCCTAGTACTGGTCCTAGTACTCAGGCCGGTGGTACGAGGAGGGTTCGTACCAGAGGTGGACATTGAGCTGCGCGTGCCCGACTAGACCCTGCCCCTCCCACTGACATTTCAGCCTTCCCACATTCTGATCCCGGTGTGTCGTTAGGGACACACGAGATATTTAGACCTCCCATGTTTTCGCTACCTTCTGCATCTTCTGCCCCATCATTTTCACATCCCATGATGATTTCCACTCCCTAGTCAGCATCAGGTCATACAGTTGTTCCATCTTCTTTTCCTTCTACTTCTGTCTCTCCGAGCTTTTATATTCCATCGTCTTCGACTCCTGTTCCACTAGAGGGTGTTCCATCAGGTTCTGTGGATCCGGCGCCACTCATTGATCAGACTAGCACAGGTATATTTATAAAACCCTATCAAATTTTTATAGCAATATTTATTTTCATTATAACATGTTTTGATAAAATATTTGTTTTTCTTTCATGACAGATACATCTACTGAAAGGAGGCGGGGGCGGGGCCGTACACGCATGCGTTCGGTGTGGAACCATCGCACACAGGTTATAGTGGAATATAATGAAGACAATCAGATGGTTGAGAAAACAGGGCAGCAATGTCGGAGTTTTATGGCGACGCTTGCCAAATACTCCGACATCATTCCCGTCAGCCCGCTGTCGTGGAGACATTTGCCACATGAGGTCAAAGATAGAGCTTGGGCAGAGATATGGGTAAAAAAATCTGTTGTATTTAATGCCATGAATTTTTTTTGTATTTATATAAATTAATATTTTCATTTCAGCTTCGATTTAATTTTCCTGATGGTGAGGGTGCACGAATGGAACGTCTAAAGGATTTAGGCGAGCTTTGGAGAGCCTACAAGCATGAGCTGTATATTGGCTGGCGTGCTAGAGTTGGCACTGAGTTAGAGGTGGTACCAGTCATGGATGATTGTCCTATAGAGCAGTATCGTCAGATGATTACTCATTGGACGAGTACCCAGTTTAAGGTATGAATTACATTTGAGGTATTTAAATAATAACTTTCAAGTTTTGCATTAATATTATCCTTTTCATTATCGAATTTTATTTAGGAATCATCTGGAAAAAATAAAAAAAACATTGATGCAAAAAAATACCTCCATACACTAGGACGCACGACGATGCCGGATCATGAGAGGCAGCAGGTATGACAATTGTTTATAAGTTTTCTTTACGACTTACATTTTCTTTTGTTTCCTCAATTATTTAATTATTTGCTGAAGTCTTTATATAAATTTTGTTTTCAATGTCATTGTAGAGGAAAGTACAAAATATTGAAGGACGTGTGCCTCGAGCAAAACTGTTTTGCTCGAGTAGACGAAAAAAGGATGGACGTGCTGTCAACGAAGCGACTCAGCAGCAGATTGTAAGTTTTAATCTGTTGATTTTATATTTTAATATCTATTTTGTAACTTAACAATATATTTATATTTGTAACAGGATGCTTTAGAGGCCCTCGATGCCCAAGAAGCAGATAATTTTGGGCCATCTGATCACTTACATCAGGTGTTGGGAGATGATCATTCTGGCAGAGTACGCTGCCGACCTAGGATAGCCCCGACGAGGTATTGGCCTGCCTCAGGTACGAGTTGTAGTGCCACCGAGCTGCAGCAAGTTAGGGCACAGGCAGAACAGGCTGAGAAAAGGGCCACAGAGACGGCAGAACAGTCTGCAAGGGCAAACAGTGCATTTATGAAATTTATTGAAGTTCTACGTCCAACACTTCCAGCAGAGGCCAGCCCAGCGATTGATGAATACATGTCGTCGATACATTCTATATATGGTGCACCAGGTGGCAGTTCCAGTGGTGGTCAGGCCGATGTCGAGCTTGAAGATGATGATGGCGAGCAGTCTGATGCGGAAGAGGAGGGAGATGAGGAGGGCGAGGAGGAGGGCGAAGGCGAGGAGGAAGGCGTTGTGGAGGGTGAGGACGATGAGGAGGACGATGACGAGGGCGATGACGATGATGATGATGGAGATGGTGATGCTGATGTGGGACATATTGATCCGTTACATTTTTGACTTGAGATTTGATGTTTAATCTATTCTAGTTGTTGGTTTTATCTAGACTCGTAGTATAGTATTGGAGTTGAGTTATTTTTATATATTGTCTGTTTTTATGGATGTTGTTGTCTTTTAGTGGTTGTGTGTTTGAGAACTCCCTGGACAACCCCCCTCATTCTTGGACCCTGGACAACCCCCCCTCCCCCTTGGACCCCGAACACCCACCAAACACCCCTCGGACAGCCCCGCGGACAGCCCCCTGGACAGCCCCCTGGACAGCCCCCCGTACAGCCCCCAACCCTCCACCCTAGACCCCGGATAGCCCCCCGGACAGCCCCCGGACAACCCCCCCACCCCCCCCCCCCCTTGGACCCCGGACAACCCCCCCACCCCCCCCCCCCTGGACCCCGGACAACCCCCCAAACACCCCCCAGACAGCCCCCTGAACACCCCCAGACAACCCCCTGAACAACCCCCGGACAGCCCCCTGAACAACCCCGGACAACCCCCTGAACAACCCCCAAAAACCCCCCGGACAGACCCCGCACAGCCCCCCCACCCTCCTCCTTGGTCCCCGGACTGCCCCCCGGACACCCACCGGACAGCCCCCCCGGACAGCCCCCCGGACTTCCCCTCCACCTTCCTTAATTTCATTAGCTCTGAAATGTTTCATAGCACGAACAACTAAAATCTAATCCATACTAAATATGATATAAAAATATTCTATATGAATTTCCATAAGATTTTAAGTGAAAACAAAAAGTGACATACGAAAAACTGACCAAACGCATTCGAAATGTGTTGATGCTTTAGGACAACGATCCATGGGTCATATGTGACGTGTACGAGTCATCCCCGCCTCAATTCGAGGTGCGGTGTGGTCGGAACAACTCAAAGTGTATGTCTTTTGTTTCAAAAGGACATCATTTTAAGTGAAAAACATCAACTGGCATCGTTCGGCCCGTTTGGACCCCCCTCACGCGCGTTTACGAAGCGCGCGCATCACTTAAAACATGAATATTGAGCCGTACCGCGCAAACTGCACGTCCGATTGACGTGCCGTCTGCGCGTACACGTCACGAATAATAATTAGAATGTTACACGGTGGTTTCAGCTCAATCCGAGGTCGTCCGCTATGAATTTGACCGTTGGACGCCCGTTCTGGCCGTTTATGACACCATAACTGCGTTGTCGGTCACCGCAGGCACACGGCACATCCGATTGACGTGTCGTCTGCTCGACCACTTCAGAAATCAGTCACCCGTATTTGTCGTCTGATTTCAGACCATTCCGACATCGTTCGGCCCGTTTGGACCCCCCTCACGCGCGTTTACGAAGCGCGCGCATCACTTAAAACATGAATATTGAGCCGTACCGCGCAAACCGCATGTCCGATTGACGTGCCGTCTGCGCGTACACGTCACGAATAATAATTAGAATGTTCCACGATGGTTTCAGTTCAATCTGAGGTCGTCCGCTATGAATTTGACCGTTGGACGCCCGTTCTGGCCGTTTATGACACCAGAACTGCGTTGTCGGTCACCGCGGGCACACGGCACGTCCGATTGACGTGCCGTCTGGTCGACCACTTCAGAAATCACTCACCCGTATTTGTCGTCTGATTTCAGGCCATTCCGACATCGTTCGGCCCGTTTGGACCCCCCTCACACGCGTTTACGAAGCGCGCACATCACTTAAAACACGAATATTGAGTCGTACCGCGCAAACCGCACGTCCGATTGACGTGCCGTCTACGCGTACATGTCACGAATAATAATTAGAATGTTTCACAGTGGTTTCGGGTGAATCCGTGGTCGTCCGCTATGAATTTGACCGTTGGACGCCCGTTTTGGCCGTTTATGACACCATAACTGCGTTGTCGGTCACCGCGGGCACACGGCACGTCCGATTGACGTGCCGTCTGCTCGACCACTTCATAAATCACTCACCCGTATTTATCATCTGATTTCAGGCCATTCTGACATCGTTCGGCCCGTTTGGACCCCCCTCACGCGCGTTTACGAAGCGCGCGCATCACTTAAAACACGAATATTGAGCCGTACCGCGCAAACCGCACGTCCGATTGACGTGCCGTCTGCGCGTACATGTCACGAATAATAATTGGAATGTTCCACGGTGGTTTCAGCTCAATCCGAGGCCGTCCGCTATGAATTTGACCGTTGGACGCCCGTTCTGGCCGTTTATGACACCAGAACTGCGTTGTCGGTCACCGCGGGCACACGGCACGTCCGATTGACGTGCCGTCTACTCGACCACTTCAGAAATCAGTCACTCGTATTTGTCGTCTGATTTCAGGCCATTCCGACATCGTTCGTCCCGTTTGGACCCCCCTCACGCGCGTTTACGAAGCGCGCGCATCACTTAAAACACGAATATTGAGCCGTACCGCGCAAACCGCACGTCCGATTGACGTGCCGTCTGCGCGTACACGTCACGAATAATAATTAGAATGTTCCACGGTGGTTTCGGGTGAATCTGTGGTCGTCCGCTATGAATTTGACCGTTGGACGCCCGTTTTGGCCGTTTATGACACCATAGCTGTGTTGTCGGTCACCGCGGGCACACGGCACGTCCGATTGACGTTCCGTCTGCTCGACCACTTCATAAATCACTCACTCGTATTTATCGTCTGATTTCAGGCCATTCCGACATCGTTCGGCCCGTTTGGACCCCCTCACGCGCGTTTCGAAGCGCGCGCATCACTTAAAACATGAATATTGATCCGTACCGGGCAAACCGCACGTCCGATTGACGTGCCGTCTGCACGTACACGTCACAAATAATAATTAGAATGTTCCATGGTGGTTTCAGCTCAATCCGAGGCCATCTGCTATGAATTTGACAGTTGGACGCCCGTTCTGGCCGTTTATGACACCAGAACTGCGTTGTCGGTCACCGCGGGAACACGGCACGTCCGATTGACGTGCCGTCTGCTCGACCACTTCAGAAATCAGTCACCCGTATTTGTCGTCTGATTTCAGGCCATTCCGACATCGTTCGGCCCGTTTGGACCCCCCTCACGCGCGTTTACGAAGCGCGCGCATCACTTAAAACACGAATATTGAGCCGTACCGCGCAAACCGCACGTCCAATTGACGTGCCGTCTGCGCGTACATGTCACGGATAATAATTAGAATGTTCCACCATGGTTTCGGCTCAATCCGAGGTCGTCCGCTTTGAATTTGACCGTTGGACGCCCGTTCTGGCCGTTTATGACACCATAACTGCGTTGTCGGTCACCGCGGGCACACGACAAGTCCGATTGACGTGCCGTCTGCTCGACCACTTCAGAAATCAGTCACCCGTATTTGTCGTCTGATTTCAGGCCATTCCGACAACGTTCGGCCCGTTTGGACCCCCCTCACGCGCGTTTACGAAGCGCACGCATCACTTAAAACACGAATATTGAGCCGTACCGCGCAAACCGCACGTCCGATTGACGTGCCGTCTGCGCGTACACGTCACGAATAATAATTAGAATGTTTCACGGTGGTTTTGGCTCAATCCAAGGTCGTACGCTATGAATTTGACCGTTGGATGCCCGTTCTAGCCGTTTATGACACCATAACTGCGTTCTCGGTCACCGCGGGCACACGACAAGTCCGATTGACGTGCCGTCCGCTCGACCACTTCATAAATAACTCACCCGTATTTGTCGTCTGATTTCAGGCCATTCAGACATCGTTCGGCCTGTTTGGACCCCCCTCACGCGCGTTTACGAAGCGCGCGCATCACTTAAAACACTAATATTGAGCCGTACCGCGCAAACCGCACGTCCGATTGACGTGCCGTCTGTGCGTACACGTCACGAATAATAATTAGAATGTTTCACGGTGGTTTCGGGTGAATCTGTGGTCGTCCGCTATGAATTTGACCGTTGGACGCCCGTTTTGGCCGTTTATGACACCATAACTGCGTTGTCGGTCACCGCGGGCACACGGCACGTCCGATTGACGTGCCGTCTGCTCGACCACTTCATAAATAACTCACCCGTATTTGGAGTCTGATTTCAGGCCATTCCGACATCGTTCGGCTCATTTGGACCCCCCTCACGCGCGTTTACGAAGCGCGCGCATCACTTAAAACACTAATATTGAGCCGTACCGCGCAAACCGCACGTCCGATTGACGTGCCGTCTGCGCGTACATGTCACGAATAATAATTAGAATGTTCCACGGTGGTTTCGGCTCAATCCGAGGTCGTCCGCTTTGAATTTGACCGTTGGACGCCCGTTCTAGCCGTTTATGACACCATAACTGCGTTGTCGGTCACCGCGGGCACACGGCACGTCCGATTGACGTGCCGTCTACTCGACCACTTCATAAATCACTCACCCATATTTATCGTCTGATTTCAGGCCATTCCGACATCGTTCGGCCCGTTTGGACCCCCTCACGCGCGTTTCGAAGCGCGCACATCACTTAAAACATGAATATTGATCCGTACCGGGCAAACCGCACGTCCGATTGACGTACCGTCTGCGCGTACATGTCACGAATAATAATTAGAATGTTTCACGGTGGTTTCAGCGCAATCCGAGGCCGTCCGCTATGAATTTGACCGTTGGACGCCCGTTCTGGCCGTTTATGACACCATAACTGCGTTGTCGGTCACCGCGGGCACACGGCACGTCCGATTGACGTGCCGTCTGCTCGACCACTTCATAAATAACTCACCCGTATTTGTCGTCTGATTTCAGGCCATTCCGACATCGTTCGGCCCGTTTGGACCCCCCTCACGCGCGTTTACGAAGCGCGCGCATCACTTAAAACACTAATATTGAGCCGTACCGCACAAACCGCACGTCCGATTGACATGCCGTCTGCGCATACACGTCACGAATAATAATTATAATGTTTCACGGTGGTTTCGGGTGAATCCGTGGTCGTCCGCTATGAATTTGACCGTTGGACGCCTGTTCTGGCCGTTTATGACACCATAACTGCGTTGTCGGTCACCGCGGGCACACGGCACGTCCGATTGACGTGCCTTCTGCTCGACCACTTCATAAATAACTCACCCGTATTTGTCGTCTGATTTCAGGCCATTCCGACATCGTTCGGCCCGTTTCGACCCCCCTCACGCGCGTTTACGAAGCGCGCGCATCACTTAAAACACTAATATTGAGCCGTACCGCGCAAACCGCACGTCCGATTGACGTGCCGTCTGCGCGTACACATCACGAATAATAATTAGAATGTTTCACGGTGGTTTCGGGTGAATCAGTGGTCGTCCGCTAGGAATTTGACCATTGGACGCCCGTTTTGGCCGTTTATGACACCATAACTGCGTTGTCGGTCACCGCGGGCACACGGCACGTCCGATTGACGTGCCGTCTACTCGACCACTTCATAAATCACTCACCCGTATTTATCATCTGATTTCATGCCATTCCGACATCGTTCGGCCCATTTGGACCCCCTCACGTGCGTTTCGAAGCGCGCGCATCACTTAAAACATGAATATTGATCCGTACCGGGCAAACCGCACGTCCGATTGATGTGCCGTCTGCGCGTACACGTCACGAATAATAATTAGAATGTTTCACGGTGGTTTCAGCTCAATCCGGAGACGCGGTGTGGCCGACACCACTCAAAGTGTCCGTCTTTTGTTTCAAAAGGACGTCATTTTAAGTGAAAAGAATCAACTGGCTTACGGAAAACCGACCAAACGCATTCCGAATCTGTTGATAATTTATCCCAACAATCCATGGGTCATATGTGACGTGTACGAGCCAACCCGGGATGAATCCGAGTCTCGGTGTGGCCGGGATAAGTTTAAGTGGCTCTCTTTTGTTTAAAATGAACACCATTTTAAGTACATACGGAAAAACGACCAAACGGATTCAGTTTCCTTTGAAACTTTAGGAGAACGATCCATGGGTCATATGTGACGTGTACGAATCAACCCCGACACAATCGGAGACGCGGTGTGGCCGACACCACTCAAAAAGTGTCGGTCTTTTGTTTCAAAAAGACGTCATTTTAAGTGAAAATCATCAAGTGACATACGAAAAACCGACCAAAGGCATTCGGACTGTGTCGACACTTTAGCACAAGGATCCATGGGTCGTATGTGACGTGTACGAGTCAATCCTGCCTCAATCCGCGGTGCGGTGTGACCGGCACCGTTCTAATTGTCTATCTTTTGTTTAAAATGGACAGGATACGCAAAACCGACCAAACGCAAAACCGACCAAACGCATTCTGAATCTGTTGATAATTTATCACAACGATCCATCAGTCATATGTGACATGTACGAGCCCACTCGGGCTAAATCCGAGTCGCGGTGTGGCCGGGATCAGTCTAAGTGGCTCTCTTTTGTTTAAAATGGACATCATTTTAAGTACATATGGAAAACCGACCAAACGCATTCGGTTTCTATTGAAACTTTAGGAGAACGATTCATGGGTCATATGTGAGGTGTACGAATCATCCCCGCCACAATCCGAGGCGCGGTGTGGTCAACACTGCTCTAACTGTGTCTGTTTTGTTTAAAATGGGTAGGATTATAAGTGAAAAGAACTGGCATACGCAAAACCGACCAAATGCATTCGGTTTCCATTGAAACATTAGGAGAATGATCCATGGGTCATATGTGACGTGTACCAATCATCCCCGTCTCAATCCGAGACGCGGTGTGGCCGACACCGCTCTAACTATGTCTCTTCTGTTTAAAATGGACATGATTATAAGTGAAAAAGGACAACTGGCATACGCAAAACCGACCAAACGCATTCCGAATCTTTTGATCATTTATCACAACAATCCATGGGTAATATGTGACTTGTACGAGGCAACCCGGGTTCAATCCGAGTCGCGGTGTGGCCGAGATCATTCTAAGTGGCTCTCTTTTGTTTAAAATGGACACCATTTTAAGTACATACGGAAAACCGACCAAACGCATTCGGTTTCCATTGAAACTTTAGGAGAACGATCCATGAGTCATATGTGACGTGTACGAATCATCCCCGCCTCAATCCGAGGCGCGGTGTGGCCGACACCGCTCTAACTGTGTCTGTTTTGTTTAAAATGGACAGGATTATAAGTGAAAAGAACAACTGGCATACGCAAAACCGACCAAACGCATTCAGAATCTTTTGATAATTTATCACAACGATCCATGGGTCATATGTGATGTGTACGAGCCAACCCGGGTCAATTCGAGTCGCGGTGTGACCAGGATCAGTCTAAATGGCTCTCTTTTGTTTAAAATGTACACCATTTTAAGTACATACGGAAAACCGACCAAACGCATTCGGTTTCCATTGTAACTTTAGGAGAACGATCCATGGGTCCTATGTGACGTGTACGAATCATCCCGCCTCAATCCGACATGCGGTGCGGATGACACCACTCAAAGTGTCCGTCTTTTGTTTCAAAAGGACGTCATTTTAAGTGAAAAACATCAACTGACATACGGAAGACCGACCAAACGCATTCGGATTCTATCGATACTTTAGCACAACGATCCATGGGTCATATGTGACGTGTACAAGTCAACCCCGTCTTAATCTGAGATGTGGTGTGGCCGACACCGCTCTAACTATGTCTCTTTTGTTTAAAATGGACATGATTATAAATGAAAAGAACAACTGGCATACGCAAAACCGACCAAATGCATTCGGAATCTTTTGATAATTTATCACAATGATCCATGGGTCATATGTGACATGTACGAGCCAACCCGAGATGAATCTGAGTCGCGGTGTGGTCGGGATGAGTCTAAGTTTCACTATTTTGTTTAAAATGGACAACATTTTAAGTACATACGGAAAACCGACCAAACGCATTCGGTTTCCATTTAAACTTTAGGAGAACGATCCATGAGTCATATGTGACGTGTACGAATCAACCCCGCCTCAATTGGAGACGCGGTGTGGTCGGCACCACTCATAGTGTCCGTCTTTTGTTTCAAAAGGACGTCATTTTAAGTGAAAAACATCAACTGATATACGGAAAACCGACCAAACGCATTAGGATTCTATCGATACTTTAGCACAACGATCCATGAGTCAAATGTGATGTGTACGAGTTAACCCTGCCTCAATCTGAGGTGCGGTGTGGCCGGTATCACTTCAGGTGTATGTATTTTGTTTAAAATGGACATCATTTGAGGTAAAAATATATGGTATAGAAAAAACCGATCATATTATGAATTGAATTTCAGATTCCACATATAATTGTCATCTAAATTTTAAATTGAATTCTATATGAATTATGTATGTTTATGAATTGTAATTTAATTATGGATTTGTATAGTTTCAGGATCCATTATATGTTAAATGTGTATGAATTTGTTCGTAATTGAATATGTATGTTTTATTTTATTACTGGTACAATAGTTGGATCGAAAATGAGGTGAAAATGAGGTGAAAATGAGGTGAAAATGAGGCCTGATGACTGGTGGTGATGGACAGGGGACAGGGGCTGTGCAAATTGCAGGGGCTGTGCAAATTGCAGGGTGCTGCAATTTGCAGCATAGGGTATGCCAACGGTTTCAAACTGTTGGCATATAAGTTTTTAGCATGTCTTTTCCCAACGGTTCTAAACCGTTGGGAAAGACTTCACCAATTCCCAACGGGAATGTTCCACATGGTATATCTCGGGAAAATGTGTGGTATTTGGTTTTCCCAACGGTTTGGGAGAACCGTTGGGAAAAACTATCCCAACGGTTCACCCAAACCGTTGGGGTAGGGTAACTTCTATGGGCCTATTGCAACGGTTGCCAGTAAACCATTGGGAAAACCTTTCCCAACGGCTTACTTCCCAACGGTTATCAGAACCGTTGGGAAAACCTTTCCCAACGGTTTGAGGGGCTTTCCCAACGGTTCTGAACTGTTGGGAAATAGTGTATTTCCAGTAGTGAAGATGGCCAATAAAAATAATAATTGACATATGTGATCATCCAAAAATGTTGTGGCTGAATTTATCTTGATTACTTCTGTTATATCAAACATGCACTCTTTTCCAAGATCTTCTGTATTTCTAGAATGGCTGCTCTCAAGTTCACACCTGTGAATACTGCTGCTGCAAATGCCACTGCTGCTACTCCTGCTGGATCGTCGTCCGCTCTAAGGACGATATCACCTACTCAGCGTCTTCAACACCGGGTATCAAACACGCTGGTTAAGGAGTACTATCAACACAATACCATCCCAACTCTGGAGGCTGCCCGAGAAGCCATCCATGTAAACAACTCACATCGGTCATCCGGACAATGACAACCAGTGATTAAGAATCTGGCGGTGATGACTACCATCTCCAACCGTTTCGTGTCGTTATCCCGAGAATGCAATCACAATTTGCTCCATTATTCTGTGGAGGTGAATGAGAAGGTCCCTCAGGGCTTTAATTCAAACAGACAGGAGTCCTTCCTGAGGGCTCCCACCAACAATCGCCGCCAGACTCGTGCGGCAGGGCGCCCTCAACATGATGAGGGTACCGACTCCAAGCATTCGACTCAGGTTCCTTGAACCCGAGCAGGAAAGAAGAATCTCCAGAGGCGAAGTCCGGTTAACAGTGAGCAGGTTCTCATCTCTACCATCTCCAGAGAAGTCCACCAACCTAACTTGGTGGCAAGCAACGAGCAGGCACACACACCTGCCCATTTTAAATCTGTTGTCTAGCAGACTCGTCTGGCAGCATCATGCCAATCCCACCTGGCAATTCCGGCAGAGTACTATAGGCAGGAACATACACCTGTTTATACATCATCATCTAGTCAGTAGGCTCGTCTGACTACATATGAAGGATCTCGTCAACTACGTTTGGAGAAGTGTAATCTGAAGGCACATACACCTGCTCGTCCTAATCAAGCCTACCAACGGTCTCACTTGGTAGAATTCAGAGAAGTTATTCAGAAGGCACCGACAACAAATAAGAGGAAGACTCAACTCTCGGCCCCCACACTTGAGTACTTTCATGATTAACTGATAGGAAAAGGAGGATAGGAGCAGGCACATACACCTAATCCAAGCCCGGAATGGACGTATATTCTCGTTCCGGCAGATGAAGTCACCAAGCATATTCTATTAATGGGTAAAGAGCAGAAGGAAATATCTGCTCATATTCTGGATGCCTTCCAGGATATTATAACAACTTCAGCGGCATCTCAGGGAAAGACACATAAATCTATCCCTACTAGTGGAGTGACACATCGACAATTAACTCTGGAACAGACACTCACATTTGTTCAAGACCAAGAGGGTTGTGGAGCATACTCCCCCATATCATACGGACTACCAAGTTAGGCACATACACTTGATTTGAGTGGATATCGTCAGCCTAACCTGGCCATATTTCCTGATCAGGCATATACACTGGCTTAGAGAAGCCACATTCATCAACAAGTGGTTTCCAAGTCGAGTAAGAAGGCATCTAAGAAAAAGCCCCGCCCAACACAATATGAAGATCATGAGGCAATCTGTAACAAGGCCTTGCTCGATGCTGGAGTTATTGAAGCTCTCAGACAATTATCTGTTGAAATTCAAGATTCTACTCCCTCATTTCCCAATAGAGTGAACATTAATTCTGAAGGTCTTCCACAGACACTTCCACATAATGGCTTGCTTCATGACAATTCGGTCTATCTCGAAGTTTCATCTTTAGATGAGAGCCACATGAACCCTCTGTGTGGTCAAAAGACCAAGGAGCAAGAGATCTCATCTTTTGCTGTAACCCATTATGGTGGTCCTCCCCATGATAATGAATTTCACTGTGAAAGTCCTCTCCGCAGTAGTGATTCACATTTCTCGAAAAATGATCCAGTGGACAATGTAGTGCCGAGAAATCCCTCTTATCTTGAGGCACTTGAAAATGTGATACCAGTCATGTCTGAAGCTTCATCGCTAGCAGGTGAAATACTTTCTCAATCAGAAGATAGTCTAGGGTGTAGGTCATTCTCCGAACCACCCCTAAGTCATGCATCTTCTAGTTTGATCAATGATTTCTATACCAATCCTGTTGAATCCAATGAAGTAACAAGGAAACACCAACTCTGGTCAAATCAGGTAGAAGAATATTAATCAAATGATAAAGAGGAAATGCTGAACATCAGAAAACAACTGGAGAAAGGTGAAGTGCTAGTCATGTTTTGGCCTCTGGATGACTCTCAGTATGACATTCCAGAAATGTTGACGGAAGATGAAATTCATGATATTCATCTCAACATATGGAAAAATCTTTGTTAGTTGAAAAAGAAATTATTATCTAATGATGAATATTAAAATCATCATAAGATAATAGAAGGGTTACAACGTTAGATTGATTTGGTGTCTCTATCAGTCTCTCGAAATCCAAAGGCTGAAAAGCAGCAGAGAGCCCTTCAACGTTCATGCTTTGGCTCATTAAGAAGATTGCGTCAGTTAACTTCCAATGCCCCATATGGTATTCGTGTTAGAGGATGAGGTGTTCATGGAGCACTGCATTTCATGGTGCTCTCCAGTCAGAAAAGCCCACTAAAAATGGTATCATGCAATGTTATTTCCCATGGCCGGCCACAGTCACTTGGATTTGTTTGTAATCAAAATCTTTCCCAAGACCATGCTTCAAATAGTTCCTCTCAAAATCAAGAATACAGTGAACAAGTTGTTGAATTACTCTTGCATCAAGAGAACGAGAATATTTAGCAGGCCTCTCGTTTGGAGCAAGCACGCCACCAAGTGAAATAAGTGTCAGAAATAATCCAACGGTCTTTTGAACCAGGTGATAAAAGTGGATACAGGTTAATGCATCTAGCTAATTTCCGGACTAAGGTTCGCAAGACCATGAGAGCTTTTAAGAAAGTCTCAGACATAGCATGTCAATAGCCACCCTAGCTCGCCAGACTGGGGACTCTTTTAAACCAACCCTCGGAATCAACAAATAAGATTCGAGGAGTTGATAAGGAACAGCCCCAGTCCACTGGACTGGGGAAATTTTCATATCATCAATCCCCTCCTCATAGAAACTCGGTTTTTTCTCGATTGGGGAAGAAGCATCAAGAGGAACGAAGAGAGAAATTATCATGAGATTCCCTCCAAATTACGGTTCATCAAGAAGTTCCTGAGGGATCGAATCAACAAAAGGAAATGTCTCATCAAAGAAATGGAAGAAGACAATATCACAGAAATTCTAATAGAAGGGATGCGATGAGTTATGCATCAATCAATGTCATCAATTCCGTTTTTGCTGATCCACCAGATGTGGCTCACTCAGGGGACTCAGATGTAGAGGTTTCTGCTCAAGAAGATGTATGTACCGACACAAATGAAGAAGGTGTGCATACACGATGTCAAAGGATTACTCAGAACCTAGGTAATCCTTCGAGTAACCCACTTACCCCTCTCCGAAAAGGATCCAAGAAAGGGAAGGGAATGAACTAGGTTACATATCCTTCCTCTGGAGAAGGTCAATCGCTCTCACTAGAGAAAATGTTTGCACAACAGGAGGAATAAATGAAGGAATTAAGAAGGTTGAATGCAGAACTACTTCAGAGTAGTCTTCTTCTTAAGCATGCTGGAGTCAGTCAGCCAAAATAATTTGTTGCAGCTACTGAGATGGATCAAGAATATCCTCCTCTATCAGTACACCCTCATAGGTCTAATCCTACGGGTCAAGTGCAACAATAGTTGGCAGTGCTACCATTAGATGTAGAACAAATCACCACATCTGTCCAAGCTCCAGTCATTTCACCTACCCAAGTCCAAGTTCAACTGGATGTTTCTCAAATGTTGATTACTACTATTGAGTAATTAACAACTCGGTTAGAAACTATGGAAGGGAAACATGCGCAAGTTAAACCAGAAAAGAAAGTTTACCCTGAATGGGTAGATTCAATCTCTCCTCCATCTAGTTTTGGGAACCCTGTATTCCCTATTTTAAATGGATCAGGAGATTCTGAACAGCATTTGACGCATTACATGTCTTGTTGCGATCCTATGATGGGAACTCCGGAGTAGCAAAAAGCAGTGAAACTCAGATGCTTCGTGCGAACCTTGCAAGGACCAGCTTTTTTCTGGTATACAAGCTTGCAATCCCGGTCAATTACCGGATGGGAGTATCTTTTCCAAAAATTCCTCCTTCAGTTCAGCTCAACTTTGCCAAAGACAACAGTTTTCAATCTTACAAACTGTAAGCAAAGGGAGAATTAAAGGGTCTCTGATTTCATTGCTCGATGGAAGGGATTAACATATTCCTTGAGTTTAGCACTCCCTCGTGAAGAATTGTTGCCAATGTCTATGGCAAACCTGCGTGACAAATTATGAACACCGTTAATCCCTGTGAAATACATAGTCGGGTTTCGAGACCTTACTTCAATCAATCAGCAGATTGAAGATTCCCTTATATAGGCTAAGGATAAATCTCGTGTAATTCCATCAACTCCAGGAAGGATAATGGGTAAAGAAAAAACTGATATAATTATGCTTAAACAATCACCTGTACCAGTTTCTACCTCAAAACCTTCATCTTCTCAAAGGGCTCCACCTTCTGAGCGCCAACAACAAAGGCCGTTTCGTCCAGACGATCAGAGAGATCAAAGATGAAAAAAATTTGAGGATCTGAAGAGCAAAACATACTCTTTCTGAAATGAACAAGTTCTTGGTTATTTCATTTTGGTTCTGGAAAACAATTTGGTTCAACTGCCAATGCCCAAGAGGCCAAACAAGAAAGGAGATGAAGACCATCCCAATTATTGTCCTTTTCATCAAATGTTGGCGCATCCCATCTAGGAGTGTTTTGTCTTCAAATACCTCCTGTAAAATATGGTCAACTCGGGACAAGTCAAACTGAAAGGTTCTTCAGCTCAGGTAGCATGTGTTACTGCAACAGTTCCAGAGGAGAAAGGCGAATGGCAAGAAGTCAAAAGAAAAAATGCATAGAAGTATGATGATTGTATGGTCAGAAAGACAATAAATCTAACTCATGCTATTTTGCAAACACAATTAAAGAATCCAATTGTGTCTTCTGCCATGAATGTTGTGGCAAAACCCTCTTCGTTAGAGGGAAAGTCCTGAAAGAAACGGCATGATTCAAAGAAAGAAAAAGAATCAGAAGAAGATGAGTATGTGTCAAATCCTATGTTTTCTTTGACTTTGGCGAAATTCATGCCATCTACTTCAAATCCACCGGCACCGCCCCACCAAACAGAATAGCTTAAACAGGCTAATCAGGCAGAGTCATCATTAGATGAAGAGTTAGTCTTTGGTTCTATTAATATGATTCAATTAACAGATCTATATGCCAGTCACAGTTTCAATTTCAATAATCCTAAATTCCCTATATCAAACAGGGTAATCAGAGGAAGTTCCAGGGGCTTAGGATACAGGGAAACATGTGGATCTTTCAGAAGCCACTATTCCAATTCTACCCCTGCTAGAATTGTGTACGCAGTAGAAACTCATGGTAGAGCCCTTCAGCGAGCTCAACAAGAACAATCAAGTTCTTCTACCAATATCAAATTCAGTCCTGGAACAGTTATTTTGGAAGACTGGTTGAAGGTTCCATCTTCTTCCTCTCAACAAGTAAATGGATCTAATCGGTCTAATCTTCCAAAACCAGGAATATTGCCAACTCCTATCCCGATACAAGATACATCAACTTCCAAAGCATCTGCTTCCAAGGTACCCATTAAACCAGATATTTCTATTGGGAAATGTAGACCTATGGATCAAAAGTATGATATATTCAAACAATTGGACCAAGTAATAGACATGTTATCAATTCTGGATGCTCTAAATCTGTCAAAATATTTTTGGTAAGCACTCATCGAGGCTTTGTCAAGTCCTCAGGAGTTTGAAACTGAAATTGCTGTAGCTGATGTCTATCACATAGAGAATAATCCTGTAGAATGCCATGCAATAATATCTTTTACTGATGAAGATGAATATGATGTTGTGCATGGACATATTAGACCACTGTACATGTCTGGAAAGGTCAATGGCGTAGACGTCCGAAGAACTTTCATTGACAATGGTTCAGGAGTCAACCTCATGCCCATTCGTACACTTCATCGATAGTGCCGCACAGAATCTAATTTATCTCCTTCTACCATGATGTTACGAGGATATGATAAAAATGAACAAGAACCACTGGTCTAAGTTACACTCAGAACTCAGTTTGGAGATCTTGTATCCAATTCAGATTTCATGGTTGTTGATCAAGACTCAGCCTTCAACATCTTGCTTGGAAGACCCTGGATACATCAACATGCGGTTATCCCTTCGTCATACCATCAATGTCTCAAATATTGTTTCGATAGTCAAGTTGGTACATTATATGGTGATAACGCCCCGTTTAAGACATGTGAGTCTCAATACATTGAGGTGGAATTATATCACATGATGGGAAGGGAGAAATCCACAAAAAAGGAGATTACCAAAGTTAATGCACCATATGGTTTGGAGAAGATTCCAGTAAATCCATTTACACATGTGAGTAAAGATTATGTGTGGCCTATCATTCAAATTGACAAGATAGACCCAAATCAAAATACTCTTATGGAAAGATCCATAATGTCAATTACAGCAATCGAGCCAGACAACATGGGAGAAATTGGTAACCCACCAAGCAGTGATGAAAGCACAAATGGTGACATCTTCATTTCATCTGCTGAAACCCAACAAGTCTATACTTCACCTATTAGGCCAGAAGAAGTTATAGAAACATCGGAGGTGAACAATGATGTCGATTTTCAATCCATCATCTCCTCTTTAATACCCAAAGAAGACCCTTCATCATCAATCGGGTCGGAAATGGATGCTTATTCTTCAAGATGTGCAAATTGTGACATCTCTTCTGATCATGAAAATTCTGCTTTATCATCTACTATGCAAGTATAAATGGAAGAAATAACACATGAAGAAGAAGAAGAGGAAGATCTCAGAGATGCACCTCCAGCATTTGAAGAGGGTATCTCTACCACTGTGGATGAACTCAAAGAAATAAATCTGGGTACAAAAGAAGATCCACACCCAAATTTAATCAGTGTGTCCATGACTCTTGAAGAGCAAGAGATGTATATTTATTTTCCAAAGAAAAATAGAGATATATTTTCCTGGAACTATACAGAAATGCCCGGGCTTGATCCTGTGGTTTCTACTTATAATTTGGGTTTACTAGAAGAACATCGAGGATTTAAGCAAGTCGCGAGAAGAACCCACCCAACTTATGCTTCCAAAATTGAAGCTAAAGTGGATAAGCTTATCAAAGCTAAATTTGTCAGAGATGATCAATATCCCAAATGGTTGGATAATATTGTCCCTGTAAAGAAGAAGAACAGACAAATTAGAGTTTCCATCGATTTCAGAGATCTTAATCGGCATTGTCCTAAGGATGATTTCTCAGTTCTGATTACAGAACTTTTAATTGATGCAATAGCTCGCTATGAATCACTTTCCTTCATGGATGGATATTCCGGATATAATCAGATCCGAATGGCCCAAGAAGACGAGGAATCTACAGCCTTCAGAGCCCCTCAGGGTGTGTTTTTCTATCGGGTAATTCCCTTTGGATTAAAGAATGCAGGTGAAACTTATCTGTGTTCCATGCATCGTATCTTCAAACCCTTAATAGGGAAGTTTTTTGAATGCTATGTAGACGATTTGGTAGTTAAATCCAAACAACGTTCTAATCAGTTGGCTGATTTGAAAGTCATATTCTGCAAGCTTCAACAACATAATTTGAAGATGAACCCCTTAAAATGTGATTTTGGGTTAACCTCAGGAAAATTTCTCGGCTTTGTTGTACGCAATCGTGGTATTGAAGTCGATCCAGAGAAGACAAAGTCAATCCTTGGTTTGTCACCTCCTCAAAATTTGAAATAATTAAGAGTAGTTCAAGGACACTTAGCCTATATTCGGCGTTTCATCGCCAATTTAGTAGGCAAAAGTTTACCCTTCACCAAATTGATGAAGAAGTGAGTCACTTACCAGTGGACTGAAGAATGTCAAGGAGCATTTGATATTCTCAAGACATACCTCTTGATTCCACTGGTACTCATGCCACCTGTTGAAGGAAGACCACTTATCCTCAATGTGACAGCTCTAGAGCGATCATTGGGTTCATTTATTGCTCAAAAGAATGATTTTGGGAATGAAAACAGCCTCTACTATCTCAGTTGAACTATACTTGAAGAAGAATCCCGGTATTCAAGTATTGAGAAGTGCTGCCTGGAATTAATCTTTGCAGTTCAGAAGTTGAGACACTACCCGCAACATCACGAGGTCCAATGGGTATCTCGCAATAACCCGTTAAAAATTTATCCTCAGTCGTCCAATGCTTACAGGACATCTGGCAAGGTGGGCAGTTATTTTGTAGTAATTTGACATTCAGTATGTGTCTCAAAAGGCGATAAAGGTCCAAGCTCTAGCTGGTTTCCCGGCTGAACACCCTTCAGTGGAAGACACATCTTCAGATATTGAACTCCCTGATGAGGAAGTCTTCTCTATTCAAGAAATTCCTCAGGAATTGGAAATGTATTTTGATGGTTATTCCAGAAGTCTAACAAAGAGGAAAAGGGAAAATCCTAAATTCAACAAAGTTGACTTAGGAATTGTGCTCGTTTCTCCAGAAAAAGTACTGTTACCTTATTCCTTCTTATTGTGAGAAGGTGGTACCAATAATGAAGCAGAATACCAAGCTCTCATCATAGGCATGGAATTAGCACTTCAGGCACAAGTGAATCACTTAAAGGTGAAAGGTGATTTAGACATGGTAATCAAACAAGTCAATGGGGATTATGCCATCAAAAAAGAAGAACTAATCCCTTTGTATGATTACATCAGAGAGTTAATGGCAGAATTCCCTTTGGAACCGACATTTTCTTATGTGCCAAGATCACAAAATGCTCATCCTGATGCACTGGCTAATATAGCCACAGCTCTGGCATATCCAAATTGGGACAAGACAACCATCAGTATTGCCCACCGTCGTGCAATTTCCCCCTATGTTCGAATCATAACAGAGGAAATTAATGAAATTTGTCCCATTCTTGAACCGTATGGTCATACTACAGGATGGATGTAACCTATCAGACAATACCTTCAAAATGGTGCACTTCCACCTGATAGAGCTGAGAAAGAACAAATCTGGCGACGTGTGGTCAATTTTACTCTTTATGATAGCCCAGATCACCTAGAGAAAATTCTCTAAAAACGTGGTTTTGATGGAGTTCTCTTCAAATGCATTGATGGTGAAGAGACAATGGGTGTCATGAAAGAAGTGCATGCAGGATTCTGTGGTGCCCACTAGTCTAGACATAGACTGTTTGATCAGATTTCGAAGGCATGGATACTTTTGGCCTTCAATGATACAAGATTCTGTCAATTTCACAAAGAAGTGTCATTTATGCCCAGTACATGCCAACTTCATTCATCAACCTCCAGATTTTCTTCATACTTCTAAATACTCATGGCCATTTACCACATGGGGAATGGATGTGGTGGGACCTTACCCTTCGGCTACGACCAAGAAGTTTAAGTACATTTTTACTGCTACTGACTTCTTTTCCAAATGGGTAGAGGCAATACCTCTCAAGGAAGTCAGTTCTAAATGCATTGTTAGCTTCATTAAGTCTATCATCATTACTAGTTTTGGTGTCCCTAATACCATATTGATGGACAATGGCACCAACTTATGTCCATCCGAGGTGAAGAAGTTGTATAAAAAATACAACATCAAATCCAACCATTCATCTCGGTATCATGCAGTGGCCAACGGCCAGATAGAAGCCTTTAACAAGACTCTTTCAAATATACTGCAAAATATGGAGGATAAAGATAAGAGGTCATGCCCTGATAAACTCTTTCATTCTTTATGGGCTTATCATACTACCACCCACACTGCAACTCGGTCAACTCCATATTCATTTGTATATGGAACGGAAGCCGTCTTTCCCATGGAAGTTAAACTACCCTCGCTCAGAGTTTCCATTTGTGATAAATAATCTATAGATGAACAATCTCAAAAGCGATTGAATGAATTGGAACAGTTATATGAGAAAAGATTGTGTACTTTGCACCACTTGGAAGTCTATCAGAATCGAATAGCATGAGCTTTTAACAAAAATGTTCGTCTTCGTTAATTCACTCAGGGAGAATTGGTATTAGTTATCAGAACTCCAATGATACCAGGAAATAAACCTCCCATGCTTGAGAAAAAATGGGAAGGACCTTATTCAATACATAGGGTCTACTCTAATGGAGCTTATTCATTAATCTCGATGGATAGAGAACTCATCACTACTCCAACCAATGCCATATTTTTTAAGAAGTATTTTGTATAAACACAAAACCTCTTTCATCCTTGCTATATGACATTAAACTATACAGCAACGGTCCATACATATGACCTTAAACTATTTGTATTAATTTCATCCCACACGATGTTAAACTGTGAAAATGTTCCCTAAATGGTCCAGTATGACCTTAAACTACAACATCAATGGTCCATGCATATGACCCTAAACTATTTGCGAGTCCCTTACATCCAGCAATACGTTAAACTGTGATGTCCTAACTACATGATGCTAAACTGTATAGAAGTCCCTTACGTCGAGAAAGACATTAAACTAAATAATCATCAAAGGTCATGTATGACCTTAAACTACACTTTTGTCCAGCATGACATTAAACTGCACCATCCATGGTCCATGAATATGACCTTAAACTATTCTCACTTTCGTCCAACATGACGCTGAACTGTGGAAAAAATCCCCAATGTGTCCAACATGACGTTAAATGGTGTACTCTTTTGTCCTCACTGCATGACATTAAACTGCACAGTCCCCCTTTCGTCCAACATGACGTTAAACTATATTGTCCCTATCGTCCTAACTACATGACGCTAAACTGTACAGAAATCCCGTGATACATCCTACATGACATTAAACTATACTTTTCCCCAACTACATGACACTAAATTGTTCAGCACCAATAGTCCTAACTGCACGACTTTAAACTGCATAGTCCCTTTATATGTCCTATATGACATTAAACTATGCATCGTTAAGGTTGTTGTTACCTCTTGTTTCTCACACCGAGTATGACTCACGTGAGCTTAGAGCAAACCTCAACCATAACACTCTCTTTGGGCCGCTAACCATGTGTAAGCCCCAACAACATCATTTTTTTAGTTCATTTTCCCCAAGAAAAACTTGATCATTAATTTATTATTTAATTGAACTACACGGACTTTGATCCTTGCCTTCTAGGCTGGGTATGTAGGCAAGCTCCCAAGGTTCAAGCCCAAAACCAATCTCTTCACGTCAGTTCATCTCCATCTCATACGATGTTAATTCGTGAAACCACCCTTAGAATCAATATCTTTACATTGGTTCACTTTCATCCTTGCTATACGACGTTAAAATATACAACAATTTTGTCCAGTATGATAATAAACTACAATATTCTTTGATACCCTCACCTGGGAGGGAACCATTATTTACATTGATTTTTCAATCATGTTTCATTTAAAAGACTACGTGCATACATGGCAACACCCAAACCATTTATCTTGGGTTAAACCATCATTGTACAACAATCCCCTTTCACCCTTCACATGTACGAACCAAATTTGTACAAAGCGTATTTCTAGAACTAAGTGGGATTGATTCCCATCATTATGGGATACATAGGAACGTTCGAGTGTCCCTCTAATGCGGCCCCAAGTCTTTAGGCCTAACCCCAAATTCCAATTTCAGTCCCTTGGCTGAAAATTTCCCACGAAAACACACACTATGCATTTCTTACAATGGTCCAAGCTCTATGACCCTAAACTAAGATCACTAATCCTTTTGTCCCACATGACGTTAAACTGTAATTTAATAACTACGTATGAGCTTGATTCCCATCCTTATGGGATACGTAGTGAATTCCAACATTTCATTTCAGGACCCAGCCACAACATGATTATGGTTAGCATTGATCTGTGTATCTCTGTATACATTGAACAATACCCATCTTTATGTGTCATAATCCTAACCTTTAATATTTTCAGATCTTCATAAACCCTGTTCATGACTTCTAGTCACAAAAATGTCAAACTTTTGAGAATTATTTTTCCTGACTATGAAGCACGTGCCCATAGGCGGCCTTGCATACATAGTCTACATAACAGACTTGTTAGCCAAAAGATACTATTTTATTTAACTATACAGCCAATGCCCTTAGGTGGCCCTGCATAATTCATCCCCCTAATGGGTTTGTTAAATAATGCTAACTTCATTCTTGGGAACTACTTCTTCTAATTCTGTTTAGCTCTTTTTCATGTCATTCCTCAGATTCAAATATTCTTAAGTCATATCTTACATTTTTTCCTTCATACTTGAGTACGGTAATATGTTTTCAGATGAATTTTCAAAGAATTGAGTCAATTATAATTCATTCGGTCAAAGATATTTCGACCTTAAACATCAGCCTTTTTATGTCCGACGTGCATGACTTTAAACTTCTCCCAAAAGACAAAGGAAATCTGAATAAAATCAGGTTCCCAGCTCACTAAATATACATTTTGTATAATTTAGGTAATATTGTGCAATTAAAAGGTTCAAGTTTGTAGGGTTATTTACATTAATCCTAGTAAAAAGCAAACTATTCCTGCTAGGCCCATTGGATTAGGTAAAATTTAAAGCATATAGAAAAAGAATGCAGGTACAAATGATTGAAGGTGAAAGTGTTCTTCATTGATGCACAAGAGTTAGAAGGACATCCACAGACTAGAGTCTCCTGTCTTTTTCAAGAATTACAAGAGGATTTCAACATAACTCTTCATTTGATCTACGGCATCCCGAGATTCATCAGCAACGACCTGGAATTCATTCATTCAACTGGATATAATCAGAGATGTAGTGATACCAGCTCTTCTTGGAACAATTGTAAAAGGATGTTCTTGAGTGCGGTTTGAGAAAAAAAATTCTGCTGATCAAACAGTGACTCTGTTTCTATCCAAGACACTTGGATGATGGATACATGGATTTGAGAATGAAGCATTGGAAGTAAAGAGCCATTTGGAGAGAGTAATCTTTTCAAATATTTCTCTAATGACATGTTGGTATTCTCTCCACCAATCGGCAGCGGAAAACATTTCATCCCAAGGGTTTTCCATTTTCATATCTTTAAGGAGATGACATGAAGGAAGAATTTGAATGTTCACACCATTTTTGTTTCTCTTAATGCACATCATAACTGAAATAGAGGAGTAGCAGTGCAGCTGCATTTCAGGCGTATAGTTCTTTGCATCTAGAACATTGACTCCTTGCAGATGACCATGACCATATAGAGTTAGGTAGATGCTCTATGAGAAATTAAGATGATATTTCTTCAAGTACTTAGCCAAATCTGGGAGAGTGTTGTCGCAGATATCATAGTAATCATGGCCAATGATGTTCATTATGTCATCAATTCGCTTTCTAGCCAGTTCATCAGCTGTTCCAATTCCCTTGGGAGCCATTGAATCTGCACAAAAGTTGAATAAACTAACTCTTAAATGGGTTTATTTTTTAGAAAATTTGTGAAATAATTCGAAAAAATGGCTAAGGCATTAAGGCACGCAAGTTTTCATGTGCCGCACTAGTTTTTGACGTGCAAGTATAAACCGTGCAAGTACAAATACCTATACAGCAACACGACAACAAAGAAACATCAAAAAACAAACCAACCTGCACGGCTAAGGTGACCTGCACAGAGAGAGCTCGAAGGTTTGAAATACGGAAATCCGAATTCTTTGTATGGAAGTGAGGCCCTCTATTTTTAGACGCGGTCGGGACCCTGCGTGCCGTACCCTGCGCGATCAAGGGATGTATCCCTACGCGTCAGGCCTTACGTGCCCAGAGCTCATTTGCACGCCCTACCGTGCACGCCCCAATTTCCTTTTAGTTCTCGATTTCCTCAGATTCAAATCCTCTATTCTCTCCGGATCCAACTCTGAGGGGGGACTTTTTTTGATGCTCATTTTTCGTCACAAAGTCTAAAGGAATGTAAAGGGAAGTGACTTAGCACAAATTGATTCATCCTTTGATGAAAATTTCAAAAATCAACAAAGGGATGAACAAGGAGAACATTTACCATAGGTCATGCAAGTTCCCTCATAGTCGCGCAAGTCCACTTGCGCGACACATGATTGTTGCGCAAGTGACTTGCGCGACCTAAGTAATAACCGCCCGGGGTGTTATCCTACCTATAAATAGACCATGTGGGCCCCCCATTTGAGGGAGGTTTTTTTTTCCAGAAACTCAGATTTGAGTTCCTAGTGCCCTAGTCTCTTCTCAAAGCTTCCAAAACACTTCTAAGGTAATTTCTTACCTAGAACGGAAGATCTATAGAGGGGGAGGAAGGTCTATGTGTTGAAACTCATCAACACTTGCGCGCCTGAGTGGCCAGCCCTTAAGGGAAAATGCCACACTTGCGCGCCGCCTTACTCCTTCAATAGAACTTTCAGGCCCCTCTTCTGGAAGAACTTCATAAGGATTATAAAGGCTTTAACCATGAGTCGGTCAAGTATTACTCTGCTGGTTAACCATCGCGCAAGTACCCATGTGTTGCGCAGGTATACCTGCGCGACCATGAATTGTGCGCCCATGCAGTACCTACGCGCCTGCCAGGACTTGCGCGCCCCTGCCTTTTTGGGTGGCCTTATTGCCCATTTGACCCCTCTTAAGCCATCCCACCTCTCCTATTCAAGATTAAATCTTCAAGACACTCTTCAAATCCATTTTTGGAATGATTTCTTGATTGGGATTCCTTATGTGAAAGTAAATCTGTGGAATATCTCTCAAAACCTAGTGATTTACACATCTTTATGTCACTAAAAATTTGAGATTTCATTCATTCAAACTAATCATTTAAGATGAGAGATCCCCTTAACCTGGGCCTCCTTTTTAGGAATAATCCCCAGTCATAATTCTCAAATATGGGCATCCTCCTTAGGAGTAATCCCCAACCATAATTCTCTTAACCCGGGCCTCCTTTTTAGAAGTAAGCCCCAGTCTCAAATATGGGAATCCTCCTTAGGAGTAAGCCCCAACCATAATTCTCTTAGCCTGGGCCCTCTTCTCAGGAGTAGGCCCCAGTCTCAAATATGGTCACCCTCTTCAGAAGTAATCCCCAAGTCCATTAATTTTTCAAATCTCTCTAGGCCTCCTTTTCAGGAGTAAGCCCCAGTCTTAATTTCTCTTAACTAGTCCCAATTTACCTTTGATCTGGGATTCTTTTGCAGGAGTAAAACCCAATCATAAGTACTCTCCTAATTTGGGACTCCTTTTTAGGAGTAATCCCCAAGTTAGAGTATTAAAAATCTCAATGAAGCACATATACCTTTATGGACCATGTTCCTGGATTTCTTCCCTAAAGTAAATCCTAACCATCATTTATCTGGGAAGTCATACATACATAAGCCCCACATTATTTTTATGATTGCATCTTTCATGGTACAATTGTCTAATTTTGTTCCCAATACCTCTTGTTTCACACACCGAGCATGAATCACGTGAGATTAGAGTGTAAAAGTAATTATGACATCCTTTTTTGAGCCATCAATCAGAAACATCATACTCCCATACTCAAACTACATGGGTTCTGATTCTTTTTATAAACAAAGGATACGTAGGTAGCCCATCTGCGGGTTCCATCCCAACTATGAAATAATTCATGTCCTTCTGAATGACAATAAACTTCAATTGCCCCACTGAGTGTCTTTAAAACCAGTATGGTAATCATAAGAACCAAGAGACTTTTATGTATCAAAGGACACCATTGACTAAGAATCTCTAACAAATAAAGATGATTCTTTATCAGTGAAGAACCTCAAATACATAGAAAAGATTCTCTAAATTTCTTACATATCGATCATTGATTGTCATATTTAAAGGAAAACTCATTTTATATTTGGTAATGTAATAAGGATTCAAGAACATAACTTAAATCTATAAAGAGAGTCCCAGAGTAGACAATAATTCACCTCAAAAAGGTGTGATGAGTCCGACCTCTCATCCTCTCGACCAATGCAAATTCTTAAGCCTCATCAGTCCATAAACTAAGGAGCACCTACCTTTGGAAAGTAGGTCCGAATGGTTGTGAAATCATTGGATGTTTCCGGTTTTATGAACAAACCCGTTAGAAACCGATTGGAATGTTTGAACCTCCCATCAAAGGAGGTCATCCCCGAAATCTGAGGGAAACAATCCCTTCTCACCCTAATAGATTATCTAGAGTATGGTTATGGAAACCCTCATATGTCAATACAAGTAGGAGGGGGTAATTCCCATAATGTACATGGCCTGATAAGACCAGGTGGCTTCAACACCTCATCAACACTGCCACCCCCATTGGCTGTGCAGTGTTCCACTACTCACCACTACAATAGTAAATAACATTGGGAGCCTCTCCGTAGTGATATCTTATGACTCACTCCCCATCATTGAGGATGCGGGGTATGCCCATGTCACCATGGATAGGACTACAAAATGGGACCCATTATGAAGGGATAACACTAGGCCCTGTCAATACAAAAAAAATTAATATTCCTTCTTGATAAAGAATAGATGGACTATACCCTTAATCAACTGACCTCGATTGGACCACCCAACATAAATGACGGGTGAAGACTTGTGAAAATCTCTGGAAATAGGAATCATTGTCCACTGATCATGTGTTCCCTTCCACATCTGGTGTATTTCACCAAATTCATATAATTTGAGGGTAGTGATCCATCTATAATTGATTGGTATTGAGACCTTTTACACCTCGTAGGTATGCTAGGTTGACTCTTTCAATTTCCAGCACCACCAACAATTACGAGCCAATCCACGATGATGAGTTTCAATGAGGAGGTCCTCCCCACATCATCCCCAACCCAAATAGAGGTCCTCCCCACTTCATTGAAAATTAGTGTGAAGGTCCTCCTTCTGATGTTCCTAGTTCATTTAGATTTTGTCTAATATCTGTATTTCATTTGTACATTTTAGGGTGTTTTCATTTATTAATTTATGTATTTAATTGATTAATCATACCAATTAAAGAAAAAATTACTTCCTATGTTTTTTGTAGTTGGATTTAATTATTCTTGGAAAATGAACAAATGTATTCAAATATTGGAGAAAAAATACACTTTTCACCGCTTCTCTCACAACACGACATTGTATTTTATTTATAAAGCCAAAGAGGAGATAGAAAAATGGAGGAGACCAAATTAAACATCATGTATTCCATTTACATGACATGATTTTTTTGGGGTTGAGTTTTATGAAGATATGTTACAAGATTAAAGATGCATAGAAATTGAATAATTACATGATGTGAAAACATATTCCATGTTGTGTAAATTAATGGGATGAGATTCAAGTCACCAGAATCAGTGTATCTTCAATTCTGGACAAAATTTGTCATATAGTAACCAAATTATACAAAAATTAGAACAAATATTCCCAATACTCATTAATATAGGATCCCATATAGATCCTATAAAATTAGTTCTAGTTTTCTATTTTTGGAAAAAAATTCAGATCTGGAGTATAAATCCTAGAGTGAGAAGCTACATGACCCTTTTTGAGTTCTTTTTTATTTTTTTTCTTTCATTTTATTTTTTGATTCCCTTATATTCTCTCATCAGTAAGATAACACGGTAAATACACCTTATGATGAGGTAATGTAATATAAGTTGGATGGTTTCATTGGATTTATTTATTTTTATTTAATCATTTATTTGGTTTGTGTAATTTGTCACATCAATGTCCAATCTGTTATTTTCATTTATCATTTCCATTGACATTTGAATCAAAATGGAACATTAATATTGTGAAACTGTTAGACCGAATTAAGGCATTACCATTATCTACATCAGGGGAATAGAGGTTTAAATATATTAACAAGAAAAATTTTATTTCGCGGAACCATAAATTACCAGGCCAAAGGAAATATGGTATTTCACATTGAGGATGGAATACCATGACCATTAAGTGTACCTCATCTTGATTCTGATACCAATCATGAATCAATCAAAATATTTTCTAAAATAAAATTTCACATGAATCCTATATTTAAAAATCCCTGAAATACTTTCTAAATAAATATTTAAGGAAACCGATCAATCTATTTTGTTTTCGTTATAATTTAATAAAATCCATCAACATAACCTTTTATCACCACAATCTCCATATTAATAAAATAAAATATATTTAAAACCTAAATAAACTAATTTCATCACCTCCTGGGAGTACTCTCAACCAACTATTATACTCATTTTAATTAATTAAGGGTCATAATTGAGTTTTTTAAAAAAATATCATAGACCCATAGGGAATTAATGATGCCCTCTCATGTTACTATCCTCCCCACTTTGAAAACCACTACAATGGTCCTCCTCCTGCTGTTACCACCAGACAATGTAGAGTCCCTCCCCATTTCACAACCTATCAACATGAAATTCCTCCTTATTCCATTCTAGTATGAAGCAGAGGTCCTCCCCGCTCCGTCATCAACCAAAGTGTAGGTCCTCCCCGCTCCATCGTCAACTGAAGCGGTGTTCCTCCCTACTTCATCAACCATCAATATGGTGACCCTCCTCAGGTTCCCACCAATCTTAATGGAGGACCTCCCTACTTAGCCATTAGTCAATACAGAGGTCCTCTATATACTTATGATTACCTACACGAATTTCTCCTTGTGTCACAACAAACTCGAGTGGATATCCTCCCCACTCCTTCAACAGTTAGCATGAAGGTAATATCCATGTTTGTAGTATTTAGTGTGAAGTTCCTACTCAAAATTCAACCTATCAGTATAGAGGTCCTCCCTATGTCATTACTACATGTGAGCAAGGTGGTCCTCCCCATATTCCCACTGACAAAGAAGTAGTCCTCCCTACTTCGTCAAAAAACCAAAGTGGAGGTCCCCCCCAATCCTTCAACAATCAAAGTGGATGTCCTCCCCACACCAAAGATCCTTGATATGGTGTCCCACCTTGTATCCAAACTAATAACTAAAGAGTCCCTCCCCACATGACCACCCACTATCAAAGAGGTTCCGCCTATGCTGAATAACTTCCCTACCCTAAGGAAAATCTCAGGGAAGAAGGGAGAACGTCTACCGTTAGAGGAAATGTTCTAGGAAGTTCTACATCATCAATAATCCTCTTCACCTATTATATTTTGAGGCAGAATTTGATATAATGATGGTACCTCTTCCCCACTCATCATCATAAAATTCTAGGGCATGACCTATGAAGGTGTAGTTCTTCATTTCAGAAGGGGAGATCCATTAAATCCCCAAGTCCCGTTATAAGTACATGTAGGTGGAGGATGATTCGGCTCCCATCTAGAGGCACACTATAGAACTGTCCCTATCAACCCTAGTTTCTATCTACACATATACATTAGATCACATATAAATATTATGGAATAGTATTGTTTATGAAAATCTAGTCGAACAACTAATGAGCACTGTCACCCTCATAATTGAGGTTATGGTGTGCACCCATTCCTATAAGATGGGATGATGTGGTAGGTACCTCCCTCGATAGATGAAACGATGTGTATCAAATAGATGACATATGTAGAAACTCCCCTGTCATCCAATCATCCACTGCACCGATCTACATTAGTTCCAATACCAATATCTCAGTAGGAACTAACCATAAATAGGTCCATCCCATAATTGGGCCTCGCTTCTGAGTGAGAAATCATGTAGGAAATTTTGGCTTCCAATCAGCTATCAATCATTTTATGGAAGAATGTGACTTCCAATATCGATATCCTGAAGTCCCTCATGGGGGTCCAGGTTTTATTCTTCCAACAGTCTATCTAAAAGACACATTATCACTTTTTTGATAGTCAGTTGGTCTACTCAATAAGTTGAGAGTTCCTCGAAAAAAATTAATAAGTAGCATCACATGGTTGAGTTTAGGGAACTCCCAATGTATTAGTACCTTATTTCATTTGGTTATCATTGATACCTAAAACAAAAATATGCTAAGATCCCCATAGTTCTCTATAGAATCATGGATAAGGCATCTCCTCACGTCCATATCTAGGGATGGGGATTGCATGCTTCTCCCCACTTTATCCTTATCCTGTAACATCTGAACCCTATTGATATTGAGTATTTTACTCTGTTTATCATTACAGTGAATATGGTTGTTCCTGATATATTCAACAATGGGGGAAGCAATGATGGGTCAGATAGAGAGAACCACCTAGGGCAACACGGTATCAGGTAAACCCGCATACAGGTGTCTGTAGTTGCCTATAAAGGAAGATGATTGGCCTTAAAGATCCCTCAATGATGTTTCCCATTAGTAAAAAGACCAAAAAAGGAAAAGGGAACTCATGGTCTATCTGATACATCTAATATTTCAAAAAATATAGAGGCTGATCCCGTGATTTCCTATTTCTTCCATCAGTTCATTGATCAGAATAGGATCCTCAGTGAACTCCTTACTTAGAGGCACCCAGATTATGGTGCTCTTCAACATGATCATTTCCATCCTCCACTAGAGAATAATGGTAATCCAAAAGTCATCCTCATCCATTTTCTCATAGTTGATCGAGGTAATGCAAGAGATCCAAGCATTGCAGAGGTGTGAGTACATAGAAATAAACCATGATAAGAGAATTTGAATCTTTATAAGTAGTGTGATTACATTCCTAGGGACTTGGATGGAGATTCTCCCTAAGTCATTGATCCTTCCTACTAGGTTGATTATCCATTCAACACACTAGTGTTCATGTATCATTGTCAATATAATAACCCCCACCATGAAAATTTGATATTTTCTCTCACCACTCTCCTCAAAGCCCTTTCGACCTGACAAGTTGTAATCCCACCTGATGAAAAGCCATATTCAGAATGGATAGATGACATGGGATCACCCACTGACATTGTAAACAATATATTTCCCCCTTTTAATGGTATTGGAAACCCACTATAGCAATTTACCCACTTCATCTAAAGGTGTGTGCCCATTTTAGGAACCGTAGAGCAGCTGGAGGCTTTCACACTCTATTGTTTTGTACAAACATTGGAAGGTCCTACGTTATTTTGGTATAACCAATTACCCATAGGGTCCATTAATTGTTGGGAATAAAACCATATGTAGATCCTATACCTTTTCTCCTCAATCACACAAAATACATGATTTTTTCACTCTTCATGTACAAACAGTTTCCTCATGATCACATCATAGACATCCTTACCAAGTGGAAAGGCCTCACATATTCACTCGATATGTCATTGAACCCACAAGAAGTGACTAATGATATGAATGGGGAAAATAAAGACTGATATGGCCCCAAAACAATTCACTCAAAAGTTTCTAGGGGGGTTTTGGAATTTTTTCGACAAGGCCCGACAATTAGGGGAAGCTTTGGAGCAGACCAAGACGACATATCTATTGCATCTTATAGATCTTGTAAGAGAAATCTCCAAGGCAGAGACTTCCTCCATATTATAGGTGGTGGCCCTTGAACCAATATATTTATTGGGATCTCTGATAGTAGATCTATTTTGAGTTTAGCATCCTCATCAGCTCAGCATCACCCGGTGTAGAATCATCAAGAACCACCTAACAAAGCACGTCCTCCTAAATTAGAAAATGTTGCTCTATCCCCTCTTCAGGATCCATCCCCTCATCAGGGAAAAGATCCTAGAGTTTACTTCCAGAATAAGATAATCCATACCTACTCCTTTAAGGATTCACGGGTCCCTACTTATTTGATTAGTACCTTGGAGCATGGAATCCTGAAAATTCTTGAGTGCAAGATGCCCCATGAAGTTGAGAATACTGATCACTTCGACCATTGAAATTACCACAGGATCCTTCTGAAAATAATAAATCAATGCACTGTATTTAAGGATGGGATCTAGGACCATGTAAATAATATATTCATTATGTTGTTAAATTTCCATGCACAAGTGGAACACATCTCTACTAAGCTTGACATTGACAATGGTGTGGAATTGCAGTAGGTTTCCAATCATGGGACTCATAAAGAGGATGACTATTTGGCTTGTAGAGTAGTTTCTTACACCCATAGTGTCATCTGTGCCCAAATAATGTGGCCCTAATCTCTTGAATTTACAATTCCTTCTCTAAATAACACTTTTTTCCACATCATTGCCTTCTACCTATGATACGAGTTGGGGTCAATTGCACAAGGGAAAATATAGTCCCCCACTGGTGCCAAAACCATCTCATACTCTCGATGATTCCATGCCTATAAGGCTACGAATCATGACTAGGGTTTACAAAAAATTAGAATATTTCTCTAACTATCTAAAGATTTATTACTCTATTAATTATGTCGAGTTGGTAGATCCCATCATTATCCTCAATGAGGATGGATGTTAGGTAAGTTCGCTAAGTTCCTTTAGTCGATTCCATAGAAGTCGAATTTGAGGAAATGAAAACCATATAAATTCTAAAGCCACTGATACCAACCCATTCATGCATGCTATAGAAACTAAGTAGAATGTTTTGCACAGATCCAAGTAGGAACATTCCTCCTATCCCTCAGTGTCAGACATGCTTCCATAGAAGACCGTGCTAACTGACTTGGAATAATTTCCATAGTCGCATCATGATCTTCCACATCTAGCTAAATACAAGCTTCATAAAACCAATATTCATATAATAGTGGATTTACAAGATTTATCCAATGAGTATAAAGACATTCCTTGCACCATTTAGAACTTAGTTGTACAACCGGTAGAACCCATTGTGACCCCAACCAATGAACAACCATCTGCTTGTATAAATGTGTGTTTTTTGTGGAAATACGATGTGATGAAGAACCTTTCCAGCATACCTACAAGGATATATATTCTCAAGACCTACACCTATCAAAATAGATTCTTGAGGTCTTAGAATAATCCATGAAAATTCATCTCCAGTTCGATGAAATTGTTGCTACCATAGAGGCCTATTATGTAGATGAGGTTGGGAAATAAGAATGCTTAGACATCATTTCATTATTCGATGTAGAATAAGGGTCCCATACGTAGGGGGATATAATCCCAATTTACATCACTATAAATTTCAATAGCACTGATATCTCTCATTATTTATTTTAAAAATGTTTTGGGGTTAACCTCATATTATCTTGGACACTTCACAAGTTAGGACTGACTGAATTTGATTTGAGTCCCTCTGACCTAAAGATCATGTTTTATGATAGGTCTAAACAGAGACCATAAGGTTGAATATGGTTGATTACCCAGTTCATTGGTTTGATATAAAATTATGAATTCAAGGTTCTCTCATAGGATACCACCTACAACATGTTGATGGGTTGTCCCTGGCTTCATCTACATGCAATAGTCCCTTCCTTTTTTCACTAATGCCTCAAGTACTCCCTTAATGGCCAGGTATGCATGTTACAAGGTGATGTGTCTCCCTTTGACTCCAATGAATCATGTTTTATAGATGTTTCATATTACAATAGAAAAGGAAAAGAGAGTTCGTAATTGTGAGGTTGAGCACACCACTATTGCAGCCAGCACATGGATAGATTTGGATGATGTTTTCATCCACCCGATTCACCAGTTGAAGGCCACAACACCAGACCTTGGTGACTACTTTTTCATGTTGGAGAGGGAAAGGTGCCACATTCCTAATTACAATGAAATTTAAATGAATACACCTTATTCATACACAGGCCAATCCTAGATGATACCAGAAGACCCTACCCCTATGAGGTATTGAGATGTTCACCAAATGGCTACCATTGTACATCAGAATCGATTGTATCATCAAGATAAGTTGAAATAATATAGTATAACCATAAAACATTGCTTCGATGTCAAGCATACACCTCATAGTCGAAGGCCTAATGGGATTATAATGACATCCTCTCTCTCTATGTCCTTAACAGAGAAAGAGTTTCCTAATAAAGATTTCATATCTGCCTGATCTATCACTAGCATTCCCTCAAATCCAGTCATCCCACATGAACCATCTCCTCTCACTAATCATCTATTTCAGATGGTGAATTGGATTTGGAGAATGCACCTACCACATTTGAAGAGGGATTATCTACCACCATCGATGATCTAATTTAAGTGAACTTCAGCACCAAGTAAAGTATGAGACCAAATCTAATTAGTACAAATATGCATCTATAAGATAAATAGTAGTATTCAGATTTCTTAAAGTGACACCATGATGTATTTTCTTGTATTTTCAAAGAGATGTTTGTACTAGACCCTTATGTTATCGTGCACCATATTGATCTCCGGGTGAGTCATCATAAGTTCATGTAGCCTCCTATAATGGTTCACCCTTCTCATGGTTCCATTGTTGTGGATGAACTTTATATGTTAATAAATTATAACTTCATCAACGATGTTCATTACCCCCAGTGTCTTTCCAAAATCATCCCATTCAGGAAGTAGAAATGGGAATATTAGATTATGTATCAACTTTTGAGATCTCAACTGCTACTTTTTGAAGGATAAGTTATCCATTCCATTGATAGAGCTATTAATTGATTCCATAGTTAGGTTCCAAGAACTCACCTCACTGATGTATATACTGGGTATAATCAGATCCAGGTGGTCCAAGAAGATAAGGATTCTACTACCTTCAGAGCTCTACATGGGACCTTTTATAATCAGGTAATTCCCTTCAGTCTGAATTATATAGAATCCACATATCAGTGATCCATGCACCATGTCTTCCAACCAATCCTTGGAATTATAGTGGATTGAAATGTAGAATACTGTTTTGTAAATTACCACGAATTCTAGGACCATCTCTGAGATCATGAATAGGTTTTTATCTTCCTCTGCTCTCAAAATTTGATGATGAACCCCTTGAAGTTAGCATTTGGGGTTACCTCTACGACATTTATCTATTTTATCATCAGATATCGAAGTATCAATATCAACCTAGAGAATATCATGTCCATAATCCATATTCTTCCCCCGATCAACCTCCAGGAGAATTGAGTCCAACATGGACACATATCCTATATATGTCGATTCATCATGGATCGGGATGGAAAGTGTGAGACATTTTCCAAGATCATGAATAAAGGTATTTTCTAATAGTTCGATGAACAGTTCCAAGACACCTTCAAAAATATCAAGGAGAATCTACTACAACCTCCTGTTATGACACCACCTATCTCAGGAAAACTACTATTCCTTTATGTTACAGACCTAGAATGGTCCTTTAATGAATATTTTTCTAGACGAACAATGATGGTAGAGAGAATAGTTTATACTATATCAAATTCATTCTTCTTTACCCAAAGACTAGATACTCTCCTACCAAGAAGAGTTTCCTTGTTCTTGTTTTCATAGTGAAGAAGTTGGGGAATTATCTACAACATCATGGGCTATATTTCATATCCTGTGTGCATCCACTAAAGTGTATCATGAATGACCCAATTTCAACAGAACACAGAGTGTGTTGGTATGTTATAATTCAGCAGTTTGACATCAGTTTTGTTCTACTGAAGGGCCTCAAGATTCAAGAATTGGAAGAATTACTAGCTACACATCTGGACCCTCAAGAATCACCTCTCACTGTCAATTTGCTAGATGATTGTACTATCTCTATGTATTAGGAAATGAAATGTTAGAAGATTCATTTCAATGGAGCATCATAGATCACAAATTCTTGAAGGGTCAATGATCCGAATATCAATATAATAGGTTTGTTGATCTTCGTCATCACACCTACAAAGACTATTTTACCCTACAAATTTATGGTATTAGAAGGTTTCACAAACAGTTAGGTAGAGTATCATGCTCTCATTAATGGTCATGATATTGAACTTGATATTGATTTCCTCAACTTTCATGTGAAGGGAGACTCTAAATTAGTCACAAAACTAATCAATGGTGATTAAATCATTATAAATATATAACTTATGCCCATGTTGTAGAGTACACACCAATTAATGGACATGTTCCCTTTTCAACCTATGGTGACTCATGTTCTGTGATCATAGAATTATTGATCCAAGACCATTAAAATCCTATATTCTTCTCTTATAGATCATGAATATGATTATATGTTCATTCATATATCTCAGTGGAGGGTCATATCTCCCATCATCATAGATGATGATGATAGGTAGAAGGTAAACTAGTTGTTCGTTGGTGCTTTGACATTAGGACCCCAATTCCCCCCACAGTAGATGAGATCTCGGATTGTACAACCCATTTCATAGATTATCTCTAGTATGATGCTCTCCCACCAGATCAATCAGAACATGGGAGAATTTTTTGCTGTGCAGCACAGTTCACCCTTCGGAGTGTGTCTCACCTCGATCATACTCATTAATGATGTGGGTTTGATGGAATTATCGTCAATAGTATACAATGATATGAGATTATCCAATTTATAAAGAAAGTTATTTTTGGGCCTTGTTATTCTCATCTTTTAGGGATAATGCTCTCCCACTATATTCAATGGCTAGGAAATTTTTGGCCCACCATGGTCCTTGAATGCCTCAAGTATTCCAAGAGGTTCCGTACATTTCAAGTCTATTACAACATTGTGTACCAACATCTGGATCCCCTTCATGGAACCATGTGTTCTTTGCCCTTTTATGTTTGGGGTCTTGATGTCGTGGTACCCTACCCACCAGTAATAGTTTTCCATTATAGGTTCATTCTAACCATGATGAATTTATTCTCCAAGAGGGAATAAAATATTTCTATCAGGAAATTAAAGGCCCAATCTATGATTGATTTAATAATCTCCCACATCATTAATCAATTCAGAATTCATCACACAATTGTCCCTGATAATCGAACCAAATCCCAGGCTGTTGAGATTAAAAATTTTCATTCCATGTATAGTATTCAGCCCAGCCATACTTCCCTCTATCCCATGTAAGATAATGGATAGATTGATGAATTTTATAAACCCCTCTCAAGTATTCTATAGATATTTTTGGGCCAAAACAAGAGGATTGGTAAGAAAATATCCTCAACACTCTTTGGGCCTATGGAATGATGACTCAAAACTCCACACATGTGACCCCATATTTTTCGGTGCATGGAATAGAAGAATCCATACCCATTAAGATTCATTTACCATTACATCAGACCAATATCTATGACTATAATATGCTATAATGAATAGAATAAGTCTATATGAATGATCCAAAATCACTCAAAGATAATGGTCTCTAGGACTTTCATAATATTGAGGGTCAGCAGAACAATATAGCGAGGGATTTCAATAAGAATGTTCTCCTATGATTCTTCCTCCAAGTTGATATGGTAAAATACCTTATAAATCCAATGATACCAGTCAAGAAGCAACAAAATTTTGATCCCAAGTGGGAAGGACCTTACTTAATTAAAATGTTCAATTACAATGGTTCATACTTTTAGAAAACTTTTGATAGATAAAAAATCACTCCTCCCGAAAACTCTAAGTTTTTTAAACAATAAGTCTTGTAATAAAAATTCCCATCTTAGCTGCATGAAATTGAACAGTGTAGCATCGGTTGTCCTATCTACTTGATCATAAAAGGCATATACCACCATCCCAACTATGTAATGATAAACTACATACCACCATCATCCTAATTGAAAAATTATAAATTCCACACCCATTATCATTATTGTAGTGTAATGTTAAACCAAGTGTTCATGTCCTAGACACATAATGTCAAACTGTGTGTTTAGAAAACACAGCATGACCTCAAACTTTTGGAAAAATGTCTGAGCTCCCTGAACATAAACTAGGAATCCTATTCTAAGCATCGAGACTTTAAATTGTATGTGCGATTTATCCAGAATGTGTTTTCTGGGGTTGGGACTCATCATCCCTCATTCACATCAGTTTTTTCATAACACCACACTACACATACCCATTTGATAAATTCAAACATTATTTTCGAAAATCTATTACCTTAAACTAGGAGTTAACAACCTCAAAGCATGATGTTAAACTACAATCATACATTGAATTTTTTTGGCATTCCTCTTAATCACATAAGATATGGTTCCTAACACATTCCCTGAACATGTAATTACCCAAGATAACTTGGTTATGCCTACGTTACCTTATGATAGAGGACCCCCTACAAGTGTTGTTCTTTTACAATGTAGTTCTTCAAGAACTATTTCTGTCAGGGTTCCCATCATTATGGGAAACGTAGTGACGCACAAATATTTTGTCTTTGGACCCAACTAAAAATACAAAAATCATTTATCCCCTTGGCCTCAGTTAGAGTCCAGGAATTACAACCATAAAATATATGCATTGAATTTCAATTATTATAAGTGGTATATGAACTCACTTTTCTCCATTCATGTTAGGTTACTTCTCTCATGTTCCACATAGATACCCTATAAATTGACCATTCCCAGTCCCAGTACAATGAAATTAAACTATGTACCATCCCTCATATGAAGGTTTAGTTTGGCACCATTCCTCATAGACCCCCATTCATGTTAGGTTTGTCACTCTTTAGAGCCACATATTCTCGTTTTTGTAAGCCTCTTTCATTATGGTCTAAAATCTATGAACATAAAATAAGAGCCTATGGTCCATGCAACATGTCCTTAAACAATTGGATGTTGGGTCCAAGATACATGAATTTAAACGAAAAATATCATGCCAATAATCATGACTCTAGAATGTAATGAGGTTTTAATTGGGATGTGTTGTGTGGTGGTAGGACTCTTAGGATTCATTCACATTCGGTTTGCTACTCCTCTAACCTTCGCATGTTCCTTGCAAGAAACTCCCCTCGCTGGTCCAAACTCTATGACCTTAAATAGTGAGATGATGATCCAATAAACATAACCTCAAACTATATACAGTTCATCTTAAGGTGTATGTGTGGAACATGACCTTCCTGGCCCCATTTAATTGGTTTTACCTATTTTTTTCCATATATATACCCTTAGAATGATCATTTTACCTCTTCCAAATGACATGACTCTAAAATTTCTACCATGGTCCACACTATGCAATATTAACCTATGTGTTACCCTCTAGAACTACATATGACATGATTTACATCCTTATGGGATACATAGAAATGATCAAAATTCTCATATCTAGGCCTTGTAGAAAATCCCTTAAATATTTTATCCCCCTGGTCCCAGCATCAGTCTGATCAATATGACCATAAACTAATAACCACGCTTAGTCAAAGTACCATGACATTAAATTGTATGCGAGTCTTCTGATGAATACAAGGTTTAAAATTGGTCCTCCTAGGCCCTCATTCACATCTAGCTACACATATCCAATTTTGGGACACTCCCTAGGGCCTAAAAATTATAATCTTAAACTAAGATAACAATTTCTGATATCAATCACCCAAAACTAGTTTTCCTTGTCTATGAAATGCGCCAATAAGATATTTGAAAAAAATATATTCGAATATTTCTTTTCGATACAACCCATTACATATTTCATATATTTCTCTATTTTGATTTCTATCATATCTCTAATCTATAAAGTCCCTCTAAAATTGATGGTCCCATTCCATATTGGATCATGTCCCATTCAAGGAAAATTCTCTAATGGATCTCAGGATGAAAATAATGGGTCCAATGTTTCGAACATGGTTATTAGTTGATCCTACATTTTCGCATCCCATTCTGGACTTATATAGTTGTGGTCCCTATGTTTCAAACATTTTCAATAGTCTAATAAAAATTATCCCCTATATATATGACTTAAAATTAGCAATTTACCTATTTTCCACAACTCTATATCTCTGTGGGGTAAAGACACCCTTAGTAGCGCCCTTTCTTGCACTTGCATGCATCAATTAAGCAGTTTGGTGTCACTAAGAAATTCTCAAACTGATATCTCCTCACACATAATGAGTGAATCCCTATGTTAAGAAGACCCCCTTACCATTCCTTTTTCCAACATCGATCATGAATCACGTGGGATTAATAGTTCTATTAGTGTGTGTATAGATGTGGTCAAGATGCTCGAAGGAGTCATTGGTCCATTATTAATAACCATAAAACTAGGTGTCTATGTCCAAGAGTTATCACATTAAATTGTGTGTGAATCCTCACATGGATGTATAGTATGGTAATATGCCTTTTTGTTCCTCATTCATGTAAGTTCTTTAAACTCTACACACTACACATATATGTTTTGAACATGACATTTTCTGAGAATTGTTTAGTAAAACTATTTCCAGCCACTACCATCCAAGATAAGAAACCTTAAAATGTGCGATTTTTTCTCCCTGATACTTTTGTGGCATGAAATAATCTCCTATATCATTCATTTCTAGTTTATTTCCTTCATTCCATGCATGTACCCTTGGAAAAAAAATTCGATGGTCCAGAAAACATGACCTTAAACTGTGTGAAATGTCCTAGTTACTAGACGTTAAACTATAAGACACCTCCCGATCACACGAAGTTATGTTATAACATATTTCATACACACCATATGATGTTAAAATATGTTTCTATCCTCAAAATTTCATGAATTAAAACTATGATTCAACCTAGGTGCTCTCCGGAGAGTCCCTCTCCTCTGTTGCTGGTCATCTACCGCCTTATTGAAATTTCCACCTATCACTTAGAATCCGAGTTGGAACTCTCCTAGTAGAATAATTTAATATTTTTTATGACCAATATGATTACACCAATGTTCACCAATCCAATTGGGTGTAATTTCTATAGTTCTGGAATCCATTCAAACATCCAATCACTCCATTCCCACCCTTCATGTTCCCCTCATTTAAATCCTCATCCTTTTCCACGTCTAAAGGGACTCCCTAATGGATTGGTCTCAAGACATTTAGGCACACTTATCATGCTAGAATAAAATCCCAGAAGTCATTGGATGAAATTTCGAGATAGGTTTCATGTTTTGAACGTGTTCAATGATCGATCCTTATTTGTTTTTCCCCATTACAGATTAAAGGTACGAATATAGTGTTTCAAACACGGTCAGTAGATATCATGTATCGTCATCTCAATCTCTTTGTGTTCTTGGTTTTTGGAATTGTTATTCACACCTCTCATTCCCCTTTGATCAGGTCAAATACAAAAACCCCACTATTATCCCATTCATGAACCATAGCACATTGGAAAATAAAGTTGGTTGTTCCAAGAGCCTTGTTCAATATTCATATCCTCTCTCATCTCATACAATAATTCAAAATTAAATAATAGTACATCCTAAGTTCCTGATGATTTTCTAGCACTATTATATGAAAATAAATCACATGGTCATCCTTGGGTTCTCAAACTAGGCATGACCCACACAGTCATAGATATTAGTTGTTGGTTATCTTAGAAATATTTTTAAGTAGGATAATAAAGTTAGTAATTTTTTTTGAGAATGAAATTAAGTAAACTAGATATTTAGGGGGTCATCCACATATTGGAACCTCCCATTTGTAAAATGTGATTCTAAGGATCCTCTTTTGTAATGAAACACTTGATCTTGTTCAGTATTTGATGAGTGGTCTCTAAGACCTGCTTTTGTGATTCCAGGTGTTCTTTATCTCCATTGGCCATAGAGAAAACAACATTGACCTGAATCTGTTGTCGGTACTAATCCACCTGAAACTCAACCCATGCATTCTTGATCTCATCCTCCTTGGCCTCATATTATTCATGTTGATCCCTTATTCTTCAAGTGATATCTCCTTGTGTAACAGTGACCATCGACTGCTCCTATTCCAGCCCCTCTAGATGGGAAATAACTTTCCCAACTTTCTAAAGAACCTGGGAGATCGTATACTTATGTTTCCTCATTGATAGATCAAGTTACATCCATTTAATACACTCTTTTCTGATGAATAAGTATATAGATAGTTCATTAAGAGTCAGGGAACACACTCCACTTGTCCCCAAACTAACCAAACTACTAAAGAGATATCCCACCAATTGCGATAGTTTATTTATCCATTTGAAGTGAGTAAGTTCTTCAAATTCCTTAATTCCTTGAAAGGTATAGCTTAGTAATTATGGAAATTTTAATTTAAAATTTTTAAATAAAAATATTAATTTTTTTTTCATGGATGGTTTTGGTTGGGGTTACGTTGATGAGGTGACGATGAAGTGTTGGTCTTTTGCGACTTTTTTTTCTAAATCTGGGTATTGTGATTTTTTTTTCAAATACCTTATTTTTGAAGTATGTAATTTTGTTTTAGTATAATTTTTAATTGTTTGGTTTCCACTAATAGAAAAATTAAATTCTAGAAAATAAAAAAAAAGATTTTCGTTGGCTTTAAATCATTGGGTGGAACAACTTCATGAGGTGAAAGATCCCTAATATTTTTTCATTTAGATCCCCAAGACATGGGTATTTTAAAAGGAGTAGTTTAAGTACTATTATATCAAATGTTGTGAGTGGTAAGATGCCTATTCTAAAGAAAGATTTATTATCAGCATCTCCACTGGTGGAAGAATCCCCTACTTCACTATTTGGTATTACAAAGGTGGATGTTGTCATCCCAACTCCAATGGTTAATCCTTCCAGTAGTGAAACCTCATCTTAGGCTCCCAAAACTACCACTGGTGGGTATTATAAAAAGGATTACTGAATTATGACTCTCCAATATGCTCAACCACTGACATCAGCGATGCTTCCTCCATCACAATTGTTGCTCTAAAAGCTTCTTGTTGGGGCACCACTACCATAATCTCATCCACCAAATCTCTTTCGGCTAGCATTTGTTTAGGCCATTGATCAAACCCTTCCATTGAGAAAGCGATCTCAGAGGTCCCCTCCATTGGATCCTATGTAGTTGGCCCAACTTCCTTGGCCTCTCTGGCCCTTTATTCTAACAGATCATCATTTTCTATCCCCAATTTAACCTCAGGTGAAGCTTATGTGAGTGGTGGCACTAGTGATTGGGTTTCGAGTGTTGTTCGAAATACCAATCCAAAATATGTATTTAAAGAATAAAAACATTAAAATAGTTTCAATGATTTTTGGGAAGATGGGTCTTATGTGAAGTGTACAGTTCAGGGATAAGATCCTAAAGATTCCTAGGTAGTTCCCTAGGAAAAGTCTCCACTCTGTTCATTGGCTCAGTTACAGGCATTGATGTTTGGATACTTTTAACAATAATGTCAGGATGAGACCCCACACTCACCCCTACATGGGATGAGTTCCAAACACCCTACATTACAAGCCCATCTCAGACCTCACCCTAATTTGTGCTTAATTCCTATGCATGTGAGGAAAAAACTGAGTTCTCCAGCAGTTTAAAGGAGTAGTTTTAATTAAGCACCCATTGATTTTATGGTACATTTTAATTAAAAAATATATTTAATATATTTTATTTCACACAACACTGAGTTCAAACACACCACGATCTATTATAAGTTAGATCCTTAAATAGCGATTAATAATATTATTAACCACATTATGAAATTTATGTATATTATATATAATTTTTAACATTAATTTTTTTTGTTTTCTAGATAATTTTTTTTAAAAGAGGTGGTGCCTCAGTCAAAGAACAAGGAAAAATTTATTGTAGAAAAGAAACAGAGTTACAAAATTCTGAAAGATAGAATCTTATTACAATCCTTATTGAAGAAAGAGAGCGAATCATCAGGCAAATCATCCAACAAGGTAGTGATCTGATTTAACCCCTTGTTGGCAACACTACCGGCAACCATGTTTGCTTCATGGAACACATGTGTGGCAATGTAGTTGAGATTCCATAGCAAAGCAAGACATTTCATCCATCGAGAGGTAAGCGGCCAAGCAAGGTGCACCACTCCCTTCCAGATAGCTTGGAAAACAGTGGTTGAATCACATTCAATCCACAGGTTGTTCCAACCCTTCTGCTTGGAAAAGTCCACCGCATGAATGACTCCAAACATTTCCGCTTCCAAAGCCGAGGTCGTGCCACATCCACCGAAGAAGCAGCCAAGGCATCGGCCAAGAATGTCTCTGAAGATGGAACCACAGCCTTCCGGACCCAGGTTACCTCTAGAAGCGCTGTCAACATTCACTTTGATCCATCCTGGCAGCAGGGCTTTCCATAAGACCTCAAAGGTACTTTGGGGTAGCCTATAAGAGCCTGAAATTCGAAGATGGAAGAGGATCTCAAAATCACCAACAGAGTTGTCACAATGATCTTTCTGAAGAGAGGCAGCATCCTTAATGGAAATGTGAATACCCTTTTTACCTGCATTGAGATTGAACAAGGAATTATTATGAGTAAAATTATTTCCTTCCTACAAGATCACATGCAGAAGCTCAGCCACCGAAGCTAGAAAAAGATTTTTGATTTTCTTAGAAGACTCCCAAATCACAAATTGTTTAAGTTGAGAGCTGATAGAATCAAGAAGTGACCATCTGCAACCAAAAATGTCAGAAATGTAATTCCAAAGAGCTTCAGCTATAGCACAAGACAAGAAAAAATTATTAGCATCCTCACGGTGTTGATTTCACAGATGACATCTAGAGCAAAGAGAAATCCCAAATGATTGAAGGCACACATCAGTGGGCACCCTATTATGAGCAACATGCCAAATGAGAGTAAATCACAATGGCATGATCCAAGGTTTTTTAAAAGCTTTCAACTAGACAATGAAAGAAATAGAATTACTAATTTTTTTTGTAGAAACTTATAGAATCCAGAACACTATTAAAGGAAGGTTCCCAAATAAAGAAATCATCAGTGTCAGAAAAATGATAATTGTTAATGATGTGACTGATGTGGTTTAGAAGAGTGATTTCATGAGTGTTAAAAACATCACAAATCGTGGAGGTGGTGTTCTCAGGACTAGTGGTGGACGTTATCATAGAGATTAAAGGGAAACCAGTATAGTTTTCCAGCCAGGAATTCATAGAGGAATCAGCGCTAACCATCCATCTAGCGTTGTTCATGATTTTAAGGAAAGACTTTCTAATGGAATTCCAGATGGAAGAAGTGATGTAACCCCAGTTACCATTCCGAAGCTTAGTAACAATCCTTTTCTTAAGAAAGACCAAAGAATCATAGTTTTTATGAATCAGGTTCCAAGTAATTCTAGCTTGAAGAGATTCATTAAAAAGATTTAGATTCTTGATACCAAGACCACCCCTATCCAGGGGTTTACAACAAGTGACCCATGGTATGGTGACAAGTTTTCTTTCAATCATACTACCAGTACAAACAAAATTTTTAATTTAGTTTTATATAATTATATAAGAACAAATTAAATTTTACCAATAAAAACACTATCTCTCAAAAGGTTAATTTTAACTCATTTTGATGGAACACCAATTTTAAATATTATTTTTGAAACTTTGATAAGTAATATTTGACAAAATGATCATCTTCATTAGAAGTAGGATATAAAAATTTACTTTGGATGAATTTTTTTCATTTTTCTGATAAATTTCATATTTAATTGAAAATCATAAAATACTGCATTTTAGTTTATAACTAATATTTCAACTAATTTATTTATATTGTAGTATAATCATTTGAATTGATTTTGAAAATAACAAATATTATGTTTTATCAATAAAACCAATTTTGGTATTATAATCAATTCCAAATTGAAATAATATATAAAAACATTTTAAAATTTTGGACGTTTCACTTAAAACCCTTTGTTTTTGTTTTTTCCATCAAAATTAATTTCAAATATAATTTTCTAAATTATGTGAATTTAATTAGTAAAATGGAATCTATATTTGGAAATAAAAGTTAAAAATTAGATGGTAAGATAAATTTTAGTTTTTGGTATAAAAGAATTTACCATGGAAAAAAAATTATTTACAGCTGTATAGGTAAAAAATGAGACATGTTAGTATTTAAAGTATAAAGGCTCAAAATAGCTAGAAATAAAAAATTTAAAGGTTGGATGATGTGATTCTAGACCCTAAAAATACTAAAAACATTAATTGACTTTATAATTCTTTGAAATTAATTCCACAATAATGTGGTTAGCTTTAAATATAAAATTATCTATAATTTAATCACTTGGACACACCTCTTTTCAAGTATAAATACCACCCTCACCTACCCATTTAAATCAAAAAAGCCTCTTAGATCATCAAATATCTAAAAAAAATATCCTCCTCACTCTCTCTATGTCCAAGTTCTTCTGTTCTCACCAAAATATCAAATCCAAGGTCCTCAAAGGTCTTTTAAGGAGGTTATATTCAAGAGGTAATTTTCACAAAGTACTTCTCTTAATTTATTTTCTTTTTCTACTACCTACTCACCTCCTTCATCAATAGATTCATGATAAATCCAAAATCATGTATATAATGAAGTGTAATGATTCTAATTGAATATATCATTTCATTTCTCATCACCTCTTATATAAAGAAATGATTTTTTTACAAGTTATGTTAGTTAATCACTATCATGAATAATGTTATTGTTGTTTTTCCATTACCACCTTCATGGATGCTATTAAAATTATTTTTATGGTTAAATAATATTTAAATATGTATATTATATCCTATTTCATATTATATTAATATTTATTAAAAATACCTTCATATTTTCCATATTGTGGATATACGATTAATTCGTTTTGTGGATGTGTGGACTATTGCCTCCTCAAAGCAACGTGATTCATTCACACAAAACATGAAACATATAAAAGATGGTTTTAATAAAACTATGATACATTGAAATTATACCAGAATTATAATATGCATATATATATATATTACTTATCATTCTTTTAATATGACAAATAAATTAATGTAGTGTTCATACCTACAGACATGCTACCATCTCCATGAATAGTGCATTTCATTTCTTATCTCCAAAATTTATGAATTATTCAAAATACATATATACAATATATATATATATATATATCATGGTTTAAATTCAATATATGATGAAACCATGATCTAATAAATATAAAAAAACTAAAAACAAGTCAAAACATACTCTAGAAACCAAGAAATTAACACCTAAAATAGTTAAAACAACAAAAAAAGATTAACAAATGGGCAGTAATATATTATAACATGGTAATATATGATATGATAAATATTAATAAGATTTATTAATTATATTGTAACAATCTAAATATCATTATATTGGATTTTAAAGGATGATCACCCAAAATGAAATTCTAGGTAAGGGTTAATTTTTCAATTTCATTATTATCTGATATTGTTTATATATAAGTATTTATTGGAACATATTTATCATCCATGTCCATGTTTCTTAAAAAGATCAAAAATGAATATTTTAAATCTCTTATTTAAGTGTTAATTTCACAATCTCATTATTATCTGAGATTATTTATACATAAGTATTTATTGGGACATATTTATCATCCATGTCCATGTTTCTTAAAAATGTTTCCATAATGATTCTTTTAAAGGTCGTAGGTAAGGTTTAATTTCTCAATCCCATTATTATCCAATATTTATTATATATAAGTATTTATTAGGAAATATTTATAATCCATTTCTAGGTTTCTTAAAAATTTATTCAAAAGGGTTATTTTAAATATCCTTTATAAGGGACTCCTCATCTAAGATATCAATTTAAATGTTTCTAATATTTTTTCCTTTAAATATGTCCTATTCATGTCCATGTATTCAAAATGGGTTTTATGTATTTCTTTATAAGGAATGAAATATTTTTGAATTTTAATTTTTAAATTTCTCTCAAATGTTTCAATGTTGTATGGGACACTTTTTTTTTCAGAAATATATTTTTAAAAGTCTTGTTTTATAAATGAATTTCTTTTGAATACATTATTTCCAAGAAAAAAAGTTATTTTTCTCAAGAAATTTTAATGGTTTTTAATAGATTATTTTCATCAATGTTTTCATCACTTTTTGGACTTTATACTTAATTTAGGGTTATTGTTTATAAAATATACCATATTATGTTGAATGTTTTATGATATATTTGAATGTGGATGCACTTTTTTTATATGATTCATGTTGTATGGTTAATTTGTTAAAATTTAATATGATAGATTAGATATAAATATTTATTATGTTTATGTTTATCCCTTTACATATGAGGAATGAATTCAACTTAGTAAGTGTGGGCCAGGGCTATCTATAACCCATTGATGCATCATTCGGTATCATGAAATGAAATTAGTTGGTAATAATCTCTTTAGATTTTTTTCAAATCAGTTTCACATTTTCAAGAGGATAGATCTTGACATAGATCAGACATGTTTCTACCCATAGACATAAACTGTCACCTGGAAAGATCATGACAATAGCTATCATGAGGTGATATTTTGATAGTAAATACCTATGACATTATGAATTCCCTCATTATGAAATTACATATTGATATTGAATGTGATTATTCAACTAGTAGAATATATATAAGTTTGTATGTTTAAATGGAAATTTCTTATTTATTTTTTCCATTTTATTTTCATGTTAATGTTTAAAAATCATGTGTTTCAGTTGTATAAATTCCTTAAAAGTTTATTCTTAATTATTAAGGTTTTTATTTTATTATTTACAGTTAATGAGCATATGAAATGAATCCATTAATATATTTTAATTTTCCATGATACAAATATGTTTTTTCTGATTGATATGCATGTTTAAGATAGGTGAATAATGGTGTTTTCAAAGTATTAACTATGTTGTATTTTATGATATTAATTATAATATAAATTATATGTATGTAATATATTTCAAAAGAAAACTAAACTAATTGTTCATTTAGTATTTTATTCCTTTTATTTGTGACAATTTATTATATTAATTCATTGGATATGGGCTTCTGGGGTTAGGGAATTAAATTATATCAGAGGTACCAAAGATCTGCATATGTACCTTGTTGATGTCGAAATTTAGATAGGGACAGCATTGGGATGATAAAGAGAAACAAATATATTTGGAATAGAAGGATAAGATTATGTGACCCATGAGGCAGGTGCACACACGATTCAAGGGATGCACGCAAAATTCCCTCCAGCGCACAAAATATTGTGTTCCCAATGCAGCGTCATGGGTAGGCTTCCGCGACAACCACTCCAAAACCACCCAAGGAAATGGCACGCAAGGACGCGAGGTCGCGCACAAAACTCCTCCCGATGGGCAAAAGTTTTCATGCCCAATGTGACATCAAAGGGGCCCTTGCACGCTGGCATGATGGAGAATCTATTAAGTCCCAAGCATGAAGGCACCCCGCAATGCCCAAAATCTAGCGATCACAATGTGATGTCACAGGGGCCCTTGCGCGTTGGCACGCTCAAGAATCAATTAAGGCCCAAGGGCTAAGGCACCTAGTGACGCACAAAATATTTAATACCCATTGCTATTTCAAAGGGTCCCTTGTGCACCCCATGCAATTCCAAAGGATTCCTTCCATGGTTACCCCCTAGAAACTGCCAAAGGGGTCTGCACACAAAAGTTCGTAAGGTTCACCAACTTTCCTCTGGTGCGCAAACACTTGCTCTCCCAATGTGACATCAAGTGGACATTTGTGTGCAGCGCCCCTTCTGTGAAACCTCCAAGTACTTTGGCTATAAAACGAAGCGTCCCTCACCCCCTTCCCTTCGGGGATAGTGACAGAAGATGAAGCGATGCTCTACTGCTGGAAAGTAGTCTATTCAATGACCGCACAAAAAATACTAAGGACTCAAGATATTGGATCTTGCACGACAGATCCACCTAGGGTCCTCCATCAGGTGGGACCTCTTGTGCATGATCCTTGTCAATTTCCTTTTAACCCAGGTGATTGGGCACCAAAGATCCTTCTTGCACATATGTTCCCCCTGCATCAAACCACTTTTGCACACAACCATTCCATCCTATGCACAACCTCTTATTTTGCGTGCACCTTCCTTCTTGCATCTAGCCTCTAATCTTGCGAGCCACCATCCTTGTGTGCTCCATGTGTCATCCTTACCTTAAGGCACTATGTCTAATCCCCCCTTGTGTGCAACACATCGGTGTAACACACCCTTTTCCCGTGCGACCCTCTTGGTTTGCATGAAGTAATTTCAAGATCCGTTGGGAGGTGCTCCCCATTGCATTACTTTGCCTCATCCTTCATCGCATAGGCATGCTAACGACTATTTCTTATTTTCTTAGCAATGCTAATGTGGGCCCCTCAATGGATCACTCCATAACACCCCATTCACATGGCGTTGGTCATGCCTACCGTTCCCCAAGGGTAGGTGAGTATCTTTTATACAAGTTCAAGGGGTTCGGAGTAATCCCACCTCATCTGAGATGAAGGAAGTTAAACTACCAAGCTCCATCGTTCTCATCACTTGTCATTAAACTATGAACTTTCCCCATTCATCATATGAAGGGTGCCCCATCTTGGACTTTCTATACACTGAATGGTCTCCACAAGTGTGAGATCTTCTTCAAATGGAATGAGATCCTCTTTGCTGGAGTGGCGTCAATCTGTGGGGTAAGGGAAACCACCTTGGTGTTAGCCCCTATCCATTCTTGTGGTAGGAAGCATCCATGCTCCTCCTATCTTCTTCCAGGATAATGACCAGAGAGAGGTGAAGGGGCACTGAATCCCTCCTCTCTTTCATGCCAAATACCTCTCAGTTTGGGCTTTGTTGCCAATGGGCCTCCATCCTAGAGTAAGTCCCAATCTCCAACTATTTGGGTCACTAAACATGAGTAATCCCCTGTATCCATTTTGGTCTACTAACCACGTGTAAGCCCAGAACCCACTTCCCACAGACGCACCTTCCACGATGTGATCGTCAGGTCTTTGTTGCCTCTTGTTTCTCACACCGATCATGACTCACGAGGTCTTAGAGTAAGCATCGACCATAACATCCTCTTTAGGAGGCCTAGAGTGTTAGACCAAAACCCCACTGAACTACGGGGACTTTGATCCTCTCCCAGGAAAGGTGCGTAGGAAGCCTCCCTAGGGTTCAAGCCTAACAACCATTGGTCTCGACGCCCTTCCACATCGGTTCACAAAACCCTTCTGAACCACAGGGACCTTGATCCTTGCCAAGGAAAGGTACGTAATAAGCCTCCATATTGTTAAATCCCAAAACCCATTGGTCCCGAACACTCCATGTCGGTCCCCCACCGTCCTACATGACATTAAACTATGCGCCCCATTTGTCTTGCATGACACTAAACTATCCCTAGTCAACAGTATTCTGTTGTGACCCCCATCCATCGGTAATCCATTATAGTCCCCTTAACTGGGAACCCCATCCTTGGTCCATCCTAGTGGCGTCAGACTAACCACGAGCTACTAACCATGCATAAGCCCCTATTTCCCATTTCGGTAGTAGACCACGTTTTATCCCCTATTTCCATTTTGGCCACTAACTGTGTGTCAGCCCCATTCCACTTCCCACAGATGCACCATTCATGACATTATCGTTAGCCTTTTCCTACTCTTATTTCTCACACTGATCATGACTCACATGGGGTTTGAGTAAGCATCGACCATGACATCCTCTCTGGGCCACCCTAGAGTGTAAGCCGCAACCCATTCCGAAATACACTGACATTGATTCTTTCCAAGGTAAGTTATGTAGGAAGCCTCCTGGAGGTTCAAGCCCACAATTCATTGGTTTTGACCTCTTCACATTGGTTCACCAACACCTCTTCTGAACTACGTGGAATTTGATCCTTACCAAGGCAACGTACGTAGGAATTTTCCCTAAGGTTCAGTCTCAATAACCATTGGTCCTGACTCCCTTTCACGTCAGTTCACCAAACCCTTCAGAACAATGGGGAATTTGATCCTTTCCAAGGAATGGTATGTAGGAAGCCTCACTGAGGTTCAATCCCAACACCCATTGTTCTCGACTTCCTTTCATGTCGGTTCACCAAACCCCTATAAACAATGGGGTCTCTGATCTTTTCCAAGGCAAGGTACATCGGAATCCTTCATAAGGTTCAAGCCTAACACCCATTGGTGCCGACCACTCTACATCTGTCCACCCCATCCTGCATGACGTTATACTATGATCCCCTTCTTTCCCGCATGATACTAAATTTTCCTCGGTCAGTGGTAAGCCATTGTGACCCCCATCTACTAGTAAGCCGTTGTAGTCCCCTTCACTGGTACCCACATCCTTGGTCTATCACAGTGGCGTCAGACCAACCTCGGGCTTCAAACCACATGTAAGCCTTAGTATAACATCAAGTTTTGGTCCTCTGGGCACACCTGATTCTATGAACCATCCCGAACTATGTGTACTTTGATCCTTATTAAGGCAAGATACGTAGGAAGCCTCCCTGAGGTTCAAGCCCAACACTGCTATTTGTTCCGACCAATTCACGTCAGTTCACTAGTTCACTTTTCCAAAACTATGTCGAATTTGATCCTTGCTAAGGAAAAGTATGTAGGAATCCTCTATGTGGTTCATGCCTAACACCTCCATTTGTTCCAACCACTCCCCATTGGATCACCTATTCACCATTCCTGAACTATGTGAACTTTGATTCCCTACCACGAGGATACGTATTAGGTCTCTTTGAGGTTCAAGCCCAACATCATTGTCTCCTTTGAGTAGACTCCATATCATTCTTCGTCCACTTCAATTAACCATATATTATCCATCTTGATTGTTACCCGGGCCGCTACATCCTAGTGAGAACATGTCAATTCACCTCCTAGCATCAGTGTTCCCTTCATGGGTTTCACCCATCTGATCCACTCTATTCAGTGTTCTAATCAGTCTGATCTGTCTCTGCTAGATGTTAAACCTGTGTCATACCCTGTGTTAAACATTGGAAGTTGATGAAAACCACAGAGACATGTCTATGGCATATAATTCCCCACATTCGACGTGGGATTTATCGGGCTTCCGTCCCTTGATAAGACCTATAATAAAGGGAAGAAACCCAGATGTTCTAGTGTTACAGCGTCAAGACATGCCAGTGATGTCCAGCTTGACTACTCCATCGACTGAAGGTTGATTCCCTTTCCAAACCCCTTGGAATTTCCCGATAGAAGCAGTGTAATTAACTAGAATCCATGAAGATATGGAACTGGGAAGAGTTTCATGAACAACATCTAAATATATAAGGGAGACCCAGACAAGGTAATGAGTTCTGAGGAGGAATCCACATAAGGAAGAGATGACATCCCATTATCCTATTTTGATCATGTAGAAAACTTCTCTGAATACGCGACGGATGTTGCTCGCCTTTGGAAAGTGGGAATACGGGGAAACATTTAGCATGTCCTCATCCTACTCAAATAGACAGATGCCTACACCTCGGAATAATTATCAGAAAAAAAATGATGAACCCTGTGTGAAGTTATTCTCCACAATGTGGAGATTAGTATCATTAAAGACATCAGTGGATTGGAATGTCACCGGATCCAGTTATATAGAAACGGGTCCCACCAACAAATAGTGGGTCTGGCATGAAACTCACAAAAAGTCGGGGTAGTTAAAACATTGTACATCTTTATCTGTGACATTATTAGCATGGATCCTTCTTACCAGCCATGAAATATGGAAAGACGCAAGGGAACTAGACATAAATTTCCATTTTGCAGCACTAATGGTATAATCTCCCTGCCTTACAAGACCCAAGCAGCCACAACAAAAAACTGATCACCTCCCTTCCACCAACACAGGTGCAGGGGAAGTGCCAATGTGGAAATCCAACGTGTCTCCACAACTTCTACAATAATTTTCACAACCATAGCTATTGGGCCCCCACACCCCATCTTCCCTTATGAATTCGTACAATGAAGGGTGATAATCGACCTCATCCGCAAATACATGGAGGAGGGGAGTATGCCAACTCGGGATAGGGAAAGCAAGGATTTAGATTAATCTATTCCCCATTGAAACCATCGCCCCTAAGGGTCGCGCAGGGATCCACTACTCCCAAATCTGATGTACAACTGTTTCAGGAGCCTCTCCACAGAAGGCTTCAATGACTCTCTCCCCTACGCCGAAGAGGTTGGGGATGTCTGGGCCAACCCAGCCGGGATCCCATTTCAGGGCCTCCCAATGAGGGCTACCACTAGACTATTCCAGAACTGCCACCCAGCCCCACGAGTTGTGGAGTAGGTAAACCATACGCTTGCACATCTAACCCCATTCTGACTGACCCGACACCAGCGTCGGGCACAGGATGAGGAGGACGCCCGCCAAGGGATGTCAACATGAAAAACTATTATAGCTCGATCCAACACCGATGTATATCGTCATTCCCCTGTGTATGCGGAGATGTGTAACATATATACCCATCTAGGATTGAGTCCCCAACTGCCCAACGGGCAGGTTGGGTCGACTCTCTCTGTCTCCGGCGTAGGTAGTGTCCGCCGCAGACCTACCTGCAGCAACGACACCTAGTATGGAGGTCCTCCTCGTACTTCCAACATTAAGAATGAGGGTCCTACCTACTTCTAGGATCATCATGGAGGTCTATCATGTGCCACCTTCAATCCGAATGAGGTTCCTCCCCATGGTAGAGACACTCAGTACGGAAGCCTGTCACGAGCTCATTACATCGGGTATGGAGTTGTTCCTCCTGCTGGAGGATTCCGGTGTGGGGATGTTACACATCTGGTTGATCTCCAGTATGAGAGACCTCTCCATATCTTTACAGAAGCTGGAGAAGGTCCCCCATACCTCATCAATCACAAGAGAGAAGGTTAGGTTCACTTCATAACACCCTACACGGAGGTCCTACACGTGCTCATGTCAGCTCTAGTGGAGGTCCTACCCACTCCCACACTTTCCATGGAGATTCACTTTGTGCATCAGTCAGTGGGAACAGAGGTCCTCCCCATATACCCTTTGATATCTATCCAAGTCATCCTTTCCCCCCATCGCACACGGGCTGAAATCCTCCCCGCCCCAGGACTAGTACGACCGAAGGTCCTCGTGCTGGAAATCTACCCTACCCAGAAGAACGATCCCGTGGTAGGATAGAACGACATCAACATCATAAAAAAGATTACCGAGAGGATTCCAACTAAGATTAAATCAGTCTGATTCTCAGATTCTGAGGCGGAATATAACTCAGTGATGGGACCCTCGCCTATGTCCTCAGTGTAAAGGGTCAGAGCAGGAACAAGGCACATCAGCCTTATACTTATAGAATGTGAGGTCCATCATATTCTCACCTCCTTCTTCAGGTACATCCAAGAGGACCAAAATATAGCATTTCTCTAAGTTCTGTCCATGAAAGCTCTGCCATCATCACCAAAACCACTATATACCACGACTATAGATCATTGAGATCTATTCTGGGGAACATTGGTGGATGAGCGACAACATGTTCCATCACCAGTATCTGTAGTCCATGTGCCAGAAACTACGGTCATCATCCCGTCTTACCGTAATTTGGTATCTGTCTCACTACACACTTCAGAGGATAGCCCGAGTTGCGGTGGTTTGTCGGCTTGGTTGCCGTATTCTTCGCTGACCAACCCACCGTCCCAGCAGTCTGCCTCAGTTCCGCTACCATTTACCTAGCCACCTCCAATTGATGAGTGGGGAAATGAAGGGCCAGACCCTGAGTCTAGACCGAGGATCTTGTGGGCCATTGTCATGGTGGACCATTTCCTAGAGATGTTCTGGCCAGTTGTAGCGTCAAATTTTAGGGCACTAGAAGCACTCACCCAGGAGGTGGTTGGATGCTTTCACCAGACCCTCTGTGAAACACATTTCCTTATTAGACATCGACAAGTGGCCTACCCCACGAGTCATGAACACTTCGAATACATCATCCAATGATTTCATTTGGTTGATTTGGTCGCACTTCCTATGGCCCAGCACCCTGAGTCATCAGGTCGTTGTATGACCCTCCAACAATGATGTGTCCATAGATTTAAAGTTACACACATGATAACCAAGGAGGATTCTCACCATATGAAAATATGTGGTTGGGGGCAGTACCCAGCCCTCCGTTTCAATTCCATCTGGTGCCAGCCAGATTTTTCGGTCGACATAGAGGAAATGCCTCCTGGCAGTGTCACGGTTAACATGGCAAACTTGCTGGGGGTGATACTGAGCTAGAGCTTCCTGGAGAGGACCTACCACACAAGGGAGTTTCACACCTCATGGATCTAATGGGAAGGATTACTCTTCAACAAAGGAATCTACTGGGTATTCTTGTGTCCACTAAGTCATTGGTCCTTAGCCAAAATCCAAACAAGGGTAAAGACTACCTTGGAGCTGTCAAACCCTATGACTCGTCTGGCTCAGTGCAGAAGGTGGAAGATGATACCAAAAATGCCACATTTTTTCAACAACTCGCCAAACAAAATAATATGAATGACGACCTCCTTGATAAATGGGATATGGAGTGACAGTTAGACTACGGTGATCCTCAACCGAGGGAGTAGGGGATGGCACAAATTCCCCTCTGCGAACTACATTCAGGTGACCCTGACCATCCTGCCAACGTAGATAGGCTTGAGGCTAGAAATTATGGAAAGAGGGCATGGTATGTGTCTCCAAATCCACCAGAGTGGCGAGATAATCTCCAAGACCCAACTCAGGTTCCCCCAGCCGCTCCATAGGTCATCCCGCTAGCCGCTCCATCAGCCAACATGCCTTCTTATCGTGTTGAAAAACCCTCCACCGCACTGGTGGTCAGGGATCCTCATCAAGACATCAAACCCCATCTGAATGTTCCAATGGCGACACTCATCTTCTACCTCAAAGCTTGGGAGGATTGATAGGTGGAATTCTCTCTTGATGTAAAACCTTATCCATCATGGGTGGATGATATACCGGCACCCCCGAGCTTTGTAAATCCCACTTTCTCCTTCTTCAATGAGACAGGGGACCCACCGTAGCATCTGGCCCACTTCAACTCAAGTTGTGTCCCATATTGGGAACTCCGGAATAGTAGGAGGAAGCCAAACTCCAGTGTTTTGTGAAAACATTAGAAGGCCCTGCGTTTGTATGGTACAGCTAGCTACCCATCAGATCAATAGCTAGATGGGAAGACCTTCGTAGTCAATTTCTCTACCAGTTCAGTTACACGACTCAGAAGATGAGTATCGTGGACCTCTTCAAGTGCAAGAAGAGGCCTGATGAGCGTGTTATAGACTTTTTCACCTAGTGGAAAGGGCTCACATATTCCCTTGACAAGCCACTGACTCAAGAGATACTACTGACGATGCGCATAGGGAATGTCAAGATAGAACTGGTCCCATCTCTGATCACCCCGAACTACCCCAGGGGATTCCAAGACTTCTATGATAAGGCCAAGTGCCTAAAAGAAGACTAGAAACATGCCATCTAGGCACACCAGTTGACTCCTCCAATCACTTCATGAAGGGCCACTAGGGCGGATCCCACCGCAGTTGCTAAAATAGAGGTCCCTAAGCAACTAGAGTAGTTACCAGTAGAGCTGCCTCCACAGCCCCACAGAGGCCCTCCACCTCAGGCGCAACCTCCATCCCAACAACATCCACCTCAAAATCTGCAGGTTCCCCTGCACAATGCACCGACACCACCTAGGAAAGATAACTATGATCCACCTCTTTGACAGGATCCTACAGCCCCTCATCCTGGTCAGGCTCCAAGGGCCCCCTTCCCAGATAGGAGGAACCAAACCTACTCATTCAATGAGCCTCAAGACCCCGGTTATTTTCGAAGTGCCATGGAGCAGGGGGGCTGTACGTTTTCATGAATGCAGGAGGTTAGAAGTGAAAAACCTCACTGATCGCCCTAATTACTACCCCTATCACCATATCCCGGGGCACACCCTCAAACAATTATATGTGTTTAAATACTAGCTTAAAGACTTGAGGGATAACAACATAGTCTGGTTAGGCCCAACTTTGTTATAGGTGGCTTGTGTCTTCGTGAGGCTAGACAGCAGCAGTGACAACGAAGGTGAGTGGCATCAGGTTTCTAACTGCGGTTCCCCGAAGTATGATGACTGTATAGATAATAAAATAGTCACTCTTGAAAATATTGTTATTTTTTCACGCCTGAATCAACCATAGCCTTCAGAAGCTGAAACTACTAATTCTGTATCGTCGTCTCAATGGTCCTCTTCCCAGAAGAGCAAACACCAGCGGTGCAAGGGAAAACAAAGTCCCCCACCAATTTCATCGTCATCCCGTACTCTCGGAGATTTCATGCCCTCGGATATGGTGATACCACCCAGAATACATCCAGTAGTGGATGACTCTTCAAATTATTGTCAAGGGTACGCATCAGTTAATACCATAGAGTTGGTAAACCCATACATGATTATTGATGATGAGTAGTTCCCAGTGGATCCTCCCAAAGTCCCCAACTATCACCAGCGTTGGTGGGAAATGGATATATGGGTCATTAAAGTTCCTCGTTCAGTACTTCCAGATAGGTTGTTCATGCTACCGAAACTAGGCAGCAGGCCCAACACAAAGCACAGCATGCGCAACCTTCTCACCTGGTGTCATCAAGTCTGCCTTCACCATCGTTCACATTTTTAGATCAGGCAGAGCCACCTCGACCGCGCCGTGACCAGCCACGCTTTGCTATGGACTGGTCTCAGTCATCTATCCCCCATTATATAGTCACTACACTATCTTTGACTAGTAAACAATGGGATATTCCCGGAACCAGTTAGTCGTTGTTCCAGCCAACAGGGCCCACCATACCTCCTGTCATAGAGTGACCTACTATAAGAAGAAATTCACACCTGGTACGAATGTATGATGTCCTCAATAAACTTCCCATCATTCTAGAAAGTCTCTCTATCTTCCCCTATCAACAGATATGCACGAAGCCCTTGTTGAGGCTTTAAGAAGCTCCATTCAGTTCAAGACGGAGGTAGTAGACACAGAAGCCTTCGATACTAAGGCGGTCAAGCATACCTAATTCCAAGACATCATGTCATTCTCTAGGGAAGATTAAGTCTCCCCCATATAGGGTAGAATTCTCCCACTATACATCACCGGATATTTTAATGGCATGGAGGTTTGCCATTGTCTTGTCGATATAGGATCTGGGGTCAACCTAATCCCGAATCAGATACTACGAAAACTGGGGTTTTATGATGATGTTTGTAGTCCCTCTGACCTAAGAATCCAAGGTTGAGATAGGATGGAATAGACATTGGTCAGGAAGATCCCCCCGAAGACCGAGTTCGGTGGCCTAGTTGTCAGCACCATGTTTATGGTTGTCTCTCATGACACCGCCTACAATGTGTTGATGGGAAATCCATGGCCCCACAAACATGTGGCGGTTCCTTCATCGTATTACCAGTGCCTCAAGTACTCCCTTAATGGTCAATTGAGTGCGCTTGAAGGTGATGTATGTCCCTTTTCCTATTGTGAATTCCTCTATCTAGATGCATACTATTAAAAGAGCAACGACAAGCAGATTCAGGCTAACGAGGTTGAGCATGCCATGGCTGCGGCCGACCCATGGACAGATCAATATTATGCATACATATTTCCATCCCACTGATTGGAGGATACAACCCCATACAAGGGACAATGATTCATTGTTATTGGAACGAGGGGTGAACCCATTCACCAAGTCGAAGTGACGTAATAATATCACCTCATACTCCTGCACGAATCAGTCTCAGGTGATCCTGGAGCCTTCAAATCCCATAAGATATCAGGATGTATGACCCATGGAAATAGAAATACATCATACATGCTTGTTTCACCAAGATGGAATTAACCATATCAAGCTGACCTGCCACTATAACTTCAATATCATCATGTGTGGCCCCTTGTACTGAAGACAAGATGGGATTAGATCAACATCCATCATTGTTATGGTTTCGGTAGTATGGGAGTCCCCCGATGCATTGTCCAATACCGCTCAGGCTGGTACCAGCCGCCCATTGGGATCTATAGACTCAGAGAAAACTCCTACCACTAATGATCCCTACTCCATAAGTGAAGAATAGGATTTATAGGATATTCTCCCCAATGTGGAAGTGTGTGTCTCCACCACGTTCAATGAATTGGTACAGGTGAACCTCAGTAGTGAGGCGGACCCAAAACCCACATTGATCAGTGGCGACATGCCCCTCAAGGAGAAACAACATTACATAAACTTCTTTAAAAAACACCATTGTGTATTCTCCTATAGTTATGATGAGATGATCCTCAAGTGGTCGTCCACCACCTTGGTGTCCTGACAAATCATCTTGAGTACAAGAAGCCTCCCAAAATGATGCACCCTTCTCACAGTTCCATGATTGAGGTAGAAGTTGATAATCTCATTAGAGAAACTTTTGTTAAGGAGATCTAGTACCCCAAATGGTTGTCCAACATTTTACCAGTCAGGAAGAAGAACAGACAGATCAGAGTCTGCATCAGCTTCTGAGATCTCAATTGTCACTATCTGAAGGATGACTTTCCCCTTCCTATGACAAAATTGTTGATTGATGCTATAACTGGGTTCTAGGCCCTCTATTTCATGGATGGGTACTCCGGGTATAACCATATCTGAATGGCACCCATGGATGAGAAGTCTATAGACTTCCGGGAACCACAAGGTACTTTATATTACCAATTCATTCCCTTTGGTTAATGAATGTAGGCTCCACTTATCAGCGGGCCATGAATCACATAATCAAGATGATCCTCAGAACGTTGGTGGAATGTTACATGGATGATCTGGTGGTCAAATATCGCGAATGTCGAGACCATCTCAAATACCTTGATATAGTGTTTGTCTTCCTCTGTTCCCACCACCTGAAGTTGAATCCATTGAAGTGCGCCTTAGAGGTCACCTCTGGAAATTTTTTCACCTTCATTCTCAGATACAGGGGCATCGAGGATGACTCGAAGAAGATCAAGTGCATCAGCCAGATGTCTCCCCTCAGCAATATCCAGGAGCTTCGAGGTTTCCAAGGCCACTTGGCCTATATACATCGGTTCATCATGAATCTGAATGATAATTGTAAGCCCTTTTCTCAGAACATGAAAAAGGGATTGTCTACCAGTGGGATGAATAATGTTAGACTGTCTTTGAAGACATCAAGAAGTAACTGCTTCAACCTACGGTCTTAATTCCACCATTCTATGGAAAGTCATTGGTCCTTTATTTGACCGTAATAGAATGGTCTCTCGATGCCCTTATTACACAAAAGAACAAAGAGGTAACTGAGAACAATCTCTATTATCTTAGCCACATTCTCCTTGGCTTGGACACTAGATAATCCCCTATCGAGAAGAGTTTCCTTGCGCTGGTATAAGCAGTACAGAAATTGATACATTACTATCAGCACAATGAGGTACAACTAGTGTCCCAAGTGGATCCGTTGAAGCCCATCCTGAACCACCCAATGTTAACAGGACGTCTAGCTCGGTGGGCAGTTATCCTCTAGCATTTTGACATCAGGTTTTTTTTCCTCAGAAGGCTATTAAGGGTAATGTGTTGGAAGACTTACTTGTTTCTCCTCCAGCTCCTGCAGACCAGTCCCTGGATCTCTTTTTTTCAGATAAGGAAATCCTCTCAGTAGAACAGTCTATTCTATACTAAAAATTTCACTTTGATGGTTCTTCACGGAACCCCATCAACAGAAGGCTCAATGACCCTAAGATCAATATAGTATTCTTAGGTATTGTCTTCGTTACCCCAAAACAAGCCATCCTTACTTATTCAATCATGTTGTCATAAGGCTGCACCAACAATGAGGTAGAGTATCAGGCTCTCATTATTGGCCTTGAGCAGGCCCTCAAGAGTGACAATCCACATTTTCATGTGAAAGGGGAATCTGAACTAGTCATCAGGAAGATCAATGGATACTATGTCTTCAGAAACCCAGAACTCGTACTGTTTCTAGAACGCACCCTCCACCTAATGGGCTGGTTCCCATAACGTCCAAAAGTTACGCGTGTCCCTCGATCCTAGAATGGTCAAGCTGATGCCCTAGATAGCCTAGCTGCATCACTTGCAGAGCCCGAATAGAATGATCTGATTATCCACATGGCACACAGGATATTCAGTTTTCCCATCACTCCAGATGATGGTGACAAACCTCACGTAAGACACCATACCACCGGAGCCTCCACGTCAGGACCGCTATACCCCCCGGGTGCAGTGATTGAAGTCACCCACGACTGGAGAACCTCCATCATCGGGGTTCTCCAAAATGGTAATCTCCCAGTAGACTGTGCTGAGCAAGAGAGACTCCGGCATTGTGTGTCATAGTTTACCCTTCAGGCCGGTCTTGGTCATGAGAATATCTCCTATAAGTGTGGGTTTTATGGGATTCTCCTCCATTGCATCCAAGGAGTTGATATTTCTCACATCATGTAGGAATTTCATGCCAGTTCCTACGGGGCTCATTAGGCCGAAATGAAACTATCTCACCCAATCTAGAGAATGGGGTATTCTTGTCCATATATGATCCATGACTACATCGCATTCACCAAAAGGTTCTATGAATTACAAATTCATGCCAACTTTATGAATCAGCTGCAAGATCCTCACCAAACTACCATGTACTCATGGACATTTGTGGTATGGGGACTCGATGTCATGGGACCATATCCACTGGTGATGGCTCACCAGTGATGGTTCATCCTGACCGCTATGGATTTCTTCTCCCAGTGGGTAGAGGAAGTTCTACTTAAGGAGGTCAAGGCCCGTTCCATCATTGAATTTTTGAGCTCCAATATCATCTACCGATTTGGAGTCCCTCACACCGTGCTCACTGATAATGACACGAACATCAGGGTCAACTGAGCTGAAGACACTGTAAAATATGTACAACATCTGTTCTAACCACACCTCCTATTATCATGTGCATGAAAATGGATAGATCAAGGAATTCAACAAAACCTTCTTTAATATTAGGAAGAAAATGGTTGGTTTGAGCAAGAAGAGTTTGTCGGACAATATCCCCAATTCCCTCTGGGCCTATCGGACGATGACTCATAATTCCACCCAAGTGACCCCATATTCCCTGGTGTAAGGAACGAAGGCCATCCTACCCATCGAGATTTAATTTCCCTCATTGAACATAGATATCAATGATCATCAAGCTCCATATAATGTAGTTGAAATCCGTCTGGCTATTTTTGAAGCGCTCGACGAGAACAAGATTCATTCCCTACACAATCAAGAAAGGCATCAGAATAAGGGAGGTAGAGATTTCAACAAGAAAGTTCCTCTCTTCTCCTTCTTGTAAGGAGACTTGGTATTGGCCCTGAGGACACCAATGATATTCGGAAGGAAACCACCCAAGTTGGAGAACAAATGAAAAGGACCTTACATCATTCACAAGGTTTACTCCAATGGTGTATACTCCTTGTTTACCTTAGATGGTGAGCATATAACTCCTCCCACCAAAGCCATGCTCTTCAAGAAATCCATTTCCATTGTGAAAAGTTTCCTACATGACCTTAATCTATCTGGTTCTATATGACCTCAAACTGTATAATGTCCCGTATGATGTTAATCTATATATCTCCCTGCAATACATGAAACTATATGTCATCCCTCATGACATTAAACTATATATTTTCCCGCATGATATTGAATTTTATGTCATCCTTCATGACATTAAACTGTATACCGTTCCTCAAGACATTAAACTGTATGTCACCCTACAAGTTGTTAAACTATGTGTCTTCTCTCAAGACGTTAAACTGCAAGAACTACGTAAGGATTGATTCCCATCCTCTTGGGATACGTAGGAATTCTCAGACACTTAATCTTAAGTACAACCACAGTTTCCTCTTTAAATATCCCTCCTGAGTATAGTTATCTTAGAGGATCCCACATGGTTTTGTGTAGGATTTTTCCCCCACTCATGTTAGGATTACGTTGATTTCACCATGTGACCCTCATCGTTCTTCTGTTTCTACCACATCCTCATCACATGATGCAAAACTGCATGACCTTCAGAACTATTTATGGATTGATTCCCATTTTTATAGGATACATAGGAATGCCCAGACATTTCATCTGTAGGACCAGCCCCAAACATCGGGATCTCCCATCGAGTCAGAAGACATGGTGTAGTGCCAGCTTATGATCTTTTTTACGACAGATCCATCATGACCGCACCATATATCCCCTTCCCTAGAGATTTCCACTTCTTTCACCGCCCAGTTTGACCTTAAATTGCACTGGCACATTTCTGCTCCACACACTCCATCATTTGGGTTTCCATTATCTTTCACATCCTAAAGGGCCCCTGAATGATATGAATACTTAGCCTAAGGTCACTCCTATCATTTAGGCCAACACCCTTGAGGACCTTGAACAAAAAAGTTCATATAAGTCCCATGTGGTGAATATGGTGAGAGGTTGATGCTCAATTGTCTACCCAATTCCTAGTCACACAAATATAGATACTATGTTGTGAACATTGTCAACAGTTATCCTCTATCATTGTTTTCGTTTTGCGGTCTTCCATAGGCACGATGATTCTCCCTCTCCACTCAGTTGTCCAATGCATATGACATTAAACTAGGCATCTGCGATCTGATCCCTATGACATTAACCTAAGAGCACCACCATTCTTGCTGCATGATGATAAACTGCACAACATCCTTCTCTATAACTAAGTGTGTCTTGATTCCCATCCTTATGGGATATGTAGGACCTCCCGAACATCTAAGTATTCGGGTCCAACCCCATCCCTTAGAAACCTCCTTACCATTCTGGCCCCTTAGTCTAAGTCCTCTTAGTGGAGGGGTACATGGTGTGGTATGGGCTTGTGTCCCCATTCATGTCAGGTTTGTAACAGCCATTCCATATACCTATCTCTCTTGATCTCCCTTTGATACATTTTTCTGCAGTCATATTTTCAAGTTGGCTTCTCTTCAGTCAGGTCCCTTGACCCTCTTCGGTGATTTTCCAATGTGCCTATGAGTACTCTGGTTCAGAACCTGGAGTGTCGGATTCTACCTGGACATTCCTTCACTCATTTTTTAGGCTTCGTGTTCCCCTTTATTTGGTATTTCACTATCTTTCACATCTGAAGGGACCACCAAATTGAATGGATGCTTGGCCTAAGGGCTCTCCTACCATTATGGGCCAACATCCTTGAGGGTTATGAACAAAAAATTGATAAAAGTCCCACGTTGTGAATATGGTCAACGGTTGATGTTCATTTGTTGTTCCCATGTCAGGTAACACAATAAGGATGTTGTTTTTTGAACATAGTAAACAGTTATCGTCCATCATCATGCCAATACCATCAATACTTGAATGTCAGTTACATGATTCACATCATTTTCCACCCCATCATATCCAAGTGGAATTTCTACACTCTTTCTATAATCCCTCAGTGCACATTTTCAAGTTAGGAGGACAATGACTTGGTATGGTGTCATCCATGGCTCCGCATCAACTTCCTCATTACATTTATCCCAAGTATTTCAAAGACTTATTCTACCCTTGTTTCCCACATAGAGTTTGACTCACATGGGCTTAGGGACCAGATCGAGTTCTGTACTCGCTTAGAAGAGTTTCAATTCGTCATGGTCCGAGCTCTAAGACATTAAACTAAGATCTCCTTATATGTAATCTTCTAGAACTTCATATAGATTGATTTTCATTCTTATGGGATACATAGGAATTCCTAGACATCTCGTCTTTAGGTCCAACTCAAATTTCACTAATTATCACTTCTGTTCATCCTTTTTGACCTCAACCCTTAGAGGATTGCATGGTGTGGCCGGTGTGGATTTATGTCTTCATTCACGTCAGGTTTTCAAGATTTTCACCACATACATCACATATGAGTGATAGTCTCTCCTACCCCATATTATCTAAACTTTTTTGTCCCCTCATCCTGAGGTTTCTCTCCTAGAATCACGTTCGGTGTGATGTGGACCTCGTCCTCATTCACATAGGATATGCTTTATAACGTTGTACGCAACCCCTCTCGAAACTCGTTTCTCCTATATATGCCTAGTCCCACATCACTTTAATCTATGGAGTATGTACTTAATTGAATTAAAATGCATAGTTGGTCCCTTCACATGACCCTAAACTGTGACCTTATTGTCTTGGCTACACAACGAAAAAAACGGCACTGCACCGTGGTGTCCTTATTCAAGAGAACATCATGTTTAGTATCGGTCACACACCATACCATTTTTCAATGCATGTATACATATTGATTCTTATGGAGACAACTATACTTTCCATCCTAGGATAATCACTTCACAAAACAAACAAACATTCATCCTTAAGGAAAAAAAATATTTATCAAATGATACTTCTTTTAGTGCGAGGGCCAGACCCACACGACCTTATTATCCCGAGCACTAGTATCTTACCATGCCACATTCAAAACTATGTATGGAGTGATTACCATATTCATGGGGTATATAGGAATGCATGGGAGCATTTCCTCAGGTCCAGCAAAACTTTCTCTTTTGGCCCCCTAACCTAGAAGTTTACTAGGGAGCACATTATGGTGATACGAAGTCAAACTGTCCGGATTCACATCGGGTTTGGTAATTTTTTCACCATGTGTCTCATTTTATTAGTAACATCTATGGTCTGAGCTCTATGACCATAAAATTAGGCCACTCCATGTCTATGTTGCAATACATTATACTGCATGAAATCTTCTAGAACTATGTACGGCTTGATTCACATCCTCATCAGATACATAGAAATGCCCAAACATCTTGTCTCTAGGTACAACCCTAGGAATATAAAATCATTCCCCCTCTATTTATCCCCTTTCCCTGAACTCTTTTGTGAGCATGTGGTGTGGCTAGTACCTCTTGGGTTCTCATTCATGTCGGGTTTTGCAATAGCAGCACCATGTGCCTCCCATGTCTTTTCCCAACCCGGGCTGAGTTCCATGTCCCTAAACTGTTACCTAATAATCCTCACCAACCGATGTTTAAACTACGTGTCTATCATCCTTATTGGTATGACATAGAAATATAGATCATTCCATGTCATTTCCAGAGAGGTCATGTTCGGAAGTATGTTCCCTGATCGGACAGATAATCCAACCTAATGTGTTTCCACCATAGTTGTGTGATTTAAATAGTGTTGTAATCCATTCGATCGACACATCACTCCACACTCAACGCTTTTCATGACCTTTATTTGGACCCTCATACTATATAACATATAAAATTAGCCCCTAACAGTAGGGATTCTTGGCCTATGGCTTGCCTACTGTCTCGGGCCAATGTTCTGGAAGACTAATGGGTAGCATTTTGAGTGAGGCCCCGTGTTTCGAACATGGTTAGTGGTCGGCCCTTATTTGTTGTCCCCATTTCAGGATAATGCAATAGGGATGTTGTGTTTGAACATGGTCAATAGTTTTCCTCCATTATCATGCCACCCATTGAATGTTCTGAATCTTGGGTTTTGTGATTCACACATTCAACTCCCTTATGTTCGGATCATTCCCAATGCCCATGGGGTTACCCTTCTTGTGGACTAGAGTACATTGGGAAGGTGATAATTTGAATTTTCTAAGAGCATAATTCTTCCTTCAGGCCTCCCCTTTCTTCTTGGGAGAATGAAGGGGTTGTTTATACCCTATATGCCCAATATTTGGTCAGCTTACCCACAGTCAAATGAATTTACAATGCGACCATCCCTTGTTTCTCTCATCAGGCATGACCCACATGAGCTTAGGGATGGATTGCTAATTATTTCATGATTATGGTTGGAATTCATTAAACTGAACAAGCAAGTGAATATTCTATTAATTCACAATGTTCAAAATAATTAGCAAAAATGAACAATAGGTTTATGAGTTCGGCCAAAACAGGGCCCTTAAGGATCACCGTTTTGGATGGATTTCTCCAGTGTTTCCACCCTCAGGTTTGTGGCCTCCAGCACTACTTCCTGCCCCATGAGATCATTCTCTTCATCAGTGGCCACAGAGCACATATCATTGTCCCTAGGCTATACTCGCACATATTTATTTTGATGATCATTCGTTTTTTGACTCACCTCCACTATCTACTCCTGGGCATCTGCTAGCTGGGCCCTTAGTTTCTTTACGAGCTCAGAGCAGTTTTTGATGAATACCTCCCTTTATTTCGATTCCTCCTCAAGTCGTCAGACCTCCTGGTCCTCCATCAAAAATTATTGGGTATTAGCTTACTCTTTTTGGCTCCGAGAAATGTCGAATAATTGTTTGTTCTCCCATATCTTCTCAGCCATGTAGTCGTAGACTATTAGATGAAGACGGTGAGCATCAACCCCTCCATCACGGAGAAAGCGTAACCAGGTGCAGATCGATCCCATCCGTTTTTTTCCATTCTGCATATGGATAGCTGAGAAATCTTTTAATAAATATCCATTCCTTTCACTGTGTCATATGTCTCTACTCATCAGTGTCTTGTCAGAATCATCTATTTCCTCAGGGTCTGAGGGCCTAGATTTAGGGCAAACAATGAGGAGTTCATTAGTTGGGTCTTCTTCGGGAGCCCTTCTTCGTCAGCGACTTCACCCTTGTCAGGCTAGAACTCCACCCTCGCAACATTACTTCCCATTATTGAAACCTCTATCTCATCAAGTACTGGGGTAGGGCCACCTCGAACGATTGCTTCTGCAAGAGTTGATGTGGTCATCAGCGGGGCTCCTGCAGATGATCCAGACCCAATGGTCTGTCAAGCCTCCAACCTAGCAATCACTACATTGGGGATTAGTGACATGGTTAAACAAATTTCCCAACAAAGAATAGAGCCAGTGATGAAAAAGGATTATGGGATCCAAGAATGGTATTTTTCAGTGCCTGTGTCATAGCGGTAACTTCCACCATAGGGGATCCTTCAACACTTATAAACTCAATCACTGGTACCGTCTCCTCTCGGGCCGTGGGGACGGTGGGAAGATTATAGGCTTACATTTCATCTCTTCCTTCGGGAACATTTCCTCCTGTCCTAGCATTAACTGGTTCCCCACTATGTTTGGTTCCAAGGATAGGTTCCTTGGAATGTTCCCTTACATCCGTAGGTGCATCACCATCCCCCGTAGGGAAGGAATCTTATGCATCCTAACAATTTTTTTCCCTAAAAGGGACAAAGTTTGGATGACAAATTGGGGATTTTTAGGAGATTAATGCTTGTGGAGATAAGAGTAAGACTCACCCCGAGCTTCTTATCCATTATTGTGTCAGATCCAACAATTTATCCACCCTCCCAAGAGCTTCATTTTTGTGCAAGAGATTCTGAGGGTCCCTCACCACCATGACCTTCAAATGGTTCCTCCCCCTCTTCTTCCTCATCTCTATCTTCTTCCCCTTCTTCGCCTTCTTCCTCTACTTACTCTTCTTCTTCTTCCTCTATACTTTCATCCTCGGATGGAATCTTTTCTGGGTCATGTTCCTGGCCAATCATCACTTCCCCCAGGAGATGCGGTTCTTCATACCACCGTGCTGTCATGTGTACATATCTATAGCTGTTAGGTATGACTGATGGCAGGGAAGATATACCCTATCCATTAAATGGATGCTCCCAATGTCTGGAAAATCGAGTCTGGTTCATAACATCCTCCGCCACAATTCTTTATTGGACATAGACTGTTGTAGTGTCCCCCATGTAGACCATAGAGAGGAGAAGATAACATCAGCATTCAGATTCATGAGATACCTGGGTTTCTTTCCCGGAAGTTTCCTAGCAGGCCAACGAGGCCGCACGTGGGACCACCCTACCCCTGAAGGTAGATTCACGTTCTCACCTCATGATGTTCATGTTGATGAAGTACTGGAATTTTCCATGCTAGCTACCAGTCCCATTCTCTACTTCACTTATCCTGTTGTACCTCGTCTACCTCCCTGTTCTTTCAGCTCTGCACTAGACACATTGATTTTCCTGATGTATTTCCAAATAATTGCATCAGGATATGTTTTTTTCCAGTCATCAGCATACTCTATTGACATGCCTGCACTAACATTGGTGGGGGGTAAGAGTGAGGATTTCTCCCAAGCCTATTGTCATGAATATAAGACATTGTTGGGAGAGAATACAAGGATATAATTCTTCAAAAACCTCTGTATATAATATCATTCGCATCTGTTGCATGAACCCAAACATCCTGGAGAACCTGGTCAGCATGTACAGTTCACAAAAGATTTTACCGTCAATCTAGGCTACTAGTACACTGCCACAGATGCATTGTAGGTACTCCCTTCACTCTAATGGATCCCAACCATCATCTACCATCAGACCGACTGGTGATCAGAATGGGTGAATGTCGAAGTGGGTGTGGATACTGATCGTATGCTTAATCCCCTTTTCTCTGAGCATTAGTGGGAGGATTCTGGAAATGTTCAAGAGGGATGGCCTCATACCATTACCAGGGGAGAATGGCATTCAGAAAGTCATATCTGCCACAGTGGGTTGCAACCCAGCTATGAGGAATCTGGAATAGTCTACATATCTTCCTAGGCATAATTCCCCTTGAGAAATTCCCCAGAATGCGGTACATCCTGGCCAACACAGGCACACCCAGGTTAACCGTGTTCTTTGCCGCCATAATTCTGGCCATCACTAGAGTACCTGGGTGGACTCCCATCCTTGTCATCAACAACCATCCACTCAAAATGAAGCAAGAAACCAAGAATATCTTACATTTTCATCTTGAATTTTATTTATTCCAAAGCCCCCAAATCGGTATTATCCTGCTTCCAGAACCCTCCAGTTTGATCCTACCTTTCCCCACTGAGATGTGTTCAGGAACTGCTTCCCTTAGCCTGGAAATTTTATAGTCGTGTCCTACATCAGGAAAAGACTAAACCACCCTAAATATTATATGTCATTCAGGGCGTATTTTGTTTTAGCTATTCTTTATCCAACTCTAGCAAGTTGAATGATAGGATAGGGGTGTGTGTCCTATCCCCCAATACATTCCCCATATGGAGGAACTCTTCATACAGGTACCCCTCTAAGGGGATTCCCCCAATGTAGTGGATGCCCCATAGACTGTTTCCCACCTACCCATGGTGGAGGTGGAAGGTGTCGGTTTTAGGGGAGCAGTGACTGAATAACTCCACTACCAAGTCCTGCTATCAGCAGAAGTGGATTAAGGATGTTAAAACGGATTCAAAAAGCCTAATAGATCGTAGCTCTGGCCCAAATTCCTTGCATGTTTAGCATACCCAATACGGCCATGACCATTCATTGGTGAAGTTCCCCCGGATTTGAAATCCCATTCCTTCCAAACCTAAGTCTCATCACTAATACTGCTTCTGAAAGAACTTTCATAAAGAGCGAGAGACTTTTTGGAAACTAGATTGCTTCCCACAACCATCATGGTCCTCATATTTAGGTATTACATGGTTGTATTCTACGTTTTCCTATAAGTGTGGCCTTTTTTTTAATATAAAACAACATAATACTATACTCACATGTCACCCATGACTGCGGCATATCCGTCTCGAAACTAGGCATCAAAACCTCCTCCAGAAGGCTGATGTACCATAACGGCATGCTATCGCTCCAGACATAATCTTTTTTGGCATGTGTAAATATGCCAAAAAGCATGTAGTTATCAGATAAAACCCTCCTCTCATGAATAATTTTATGTTTCTTGATCATATGAGTCCACCATGCAGCTTCAGCGACCTCCCTCTCAACTTAATTCAGTTGGGAGGGCATTTTTAAAATCCTAATAGATTGTAATGAAATAATAAATATTAGGTGCACAAAATATATGATATAGTCCAAGTTTCGATATGCAAAAAAAATCTGACATCGCACAAAATAGGGTGTCGACCACAGAATCTTACACATGGATTGAGACCAATTGTGTGCACGAGATAAAAGGGCCTGTCGTGCAGAAAAAGTCAAATTAGGGGCCTATGTGAGGTCCCTCAGCCTATTTATAGGCATGAACGCTTCTTCCGTGTGCCGAAAAGAGGTTTGTTCTCCCAAATCGCATTCTTGCATGCACTAAACGGGCACTTCCCTACTTTTTGGCATGATCCTCAGAATACGACCTTCGTGTCCCCCTTCATCTCTGATTCTAAGGGGTGGCATTTTTTGATGAGGAATTTCGAATAGGGACAACATTGGGATGAAAAAGAGAAACACATATATTTGGAAGAGAAGGAGAAGATTCTGTGACCTAGGAAGCAGGTGCGTGTAAGATTCAAGGGATGCATGCAAAAGTCCCTCCAGTACACAAAATCTTGCACGCCCATTGTGACGTCATGGGTACGCTTCCTCTTTAACCCCTCCAAAACTGCAAAATCCAATAGCGTGCAAGGACGTGGGGTTGCACGCAACACTCCTCCTGGTGCACAAAAGTTTGTACGCCCAATGAGATGTCAAAGGGGCCCTTGCGTGCTACCGCGCTCGAGAATCAGTTAATGCCCGAGAGAGAAGGAACCTGGTGGCATGAAAAATCTTGTGTCCCCAATGCGATGTCATAGGGGCCCTTACATGCTGGCGTGCTGAAGAATCGGTTAAGGCCTGAGTGTGAAAGCACCCAGTGGTGCGCAAAATCTTGCCCACCCAATGCGACGTCAATGGGGCCCTTGCACACCCCATGAGATGCCAATGTAAGGCTTCTGGAGTGACCCGCTAGTAACCGCCAAAGGGTTTGATGTGAAAAAGTCTGGAAGGTATAACAACTTTCCTCCGACATGCAAACAGTTGTGCGCCCAATGCGATGCCAAGTGGGAATTTTCATGTAGCCTCCAAGGACTTAAGCTATAAATTAATCCCCCTACCCTCCCACCCTTCCGAGACGGTGACAGAAGATGACGGGAGTCTCTTCTGTGTGAAATATATCTCTTCCATGACCCCATGAAAAACACTATGGCCTCAAGGTATTGGATCTTGCACGATAGATCCCCCTAGGGTCCTCCTTCTGGTGGGATCTCTTGGACATGATCCTCAACGATTTACTTTAACCCCAAGTCATTTGTATGAAAAATTTCCTTCTTGCGTGCAAGTTCCCTCCTTCACCAGACCACTTTTGTGCGCAGCCATTCAATCTTGCGCGTAGCCTCTCATTTTGCGCGCACCCTTCCGGCTTGTGCACACACCATCCATCTTGCGCGTAGCCCCTAATCATGCATTCCACCCTCCTTTTGCGCTCCCTATTTCATCCATACCTTAAGGCACCATGTCTGATCCCCTCTTATGCACAACACATTGGTGTCGCATGCCCTTTTCTCGTGCGACCCTCCAGGTTTGTAAGAAGTAATTTCAATATCCCTTGTGTGGTGCTCCCTATTGTGTTACTTCACCTCATGCTTCTTCCCATAGGCACACTAACCACTACTTCTTCATAACATAGCCATTCTAACATGGGCCCCTCAATGGATCACTCCATAACACCACCTTCACACAGCATTGCTGATGCCTTCCCTTCCCCAAGGGTGGGTGGGTATCCGTTATGTAAGTCCTATGGCTGTGGAGTAAACCCAACTCATCCGATTTGTAGGATGTCAAACTGCCAAGCGCTGTCATCCTCATCACATGACATTAAACTATGACCCTGCCACATGCATCATATGTAGGGTTCCCCTTCTCTGAAGTTCTCTATGCCCACTGGTCTCCACTGGAGTGAGATCTTCCTCACATGGAATGATATCCTCTTTGCTGGAGTGGAATCTGTCCGTGGGGTAAGGAAAACCACCTTGATGTATGGCCCTAGCCTTTCATGCGGGAGGCAGCATCCTTTCTCCTCCTATCTTTTTCTTATCCAAAGACCAGAGGGGGAGGGGGATGGGCACCCGAGCCCTCCTTCCTTCCATTCCAAATCCCTCTCCCTTTGGGCTTTGTTGCCAATGGGACTATATCATAGAGTGAGTCCTAATCTCCACCACTTTTGGCCGCTAACCACACATAATCCCCTATTTCCATTTTGGGCCACTAACCACGTGTAATCCCCACCCCACTTCCCACAGAGACACCTTTTGCGACTTGATCATCAGGTCCTTTTTTCCTCTGGTTTCTCACACCAAAAATGACTCATGTGGCCTTGGAGTGAGAACTGACCATGAAATCATCTTTGGGAAGACTAGAGTGTAAGCCCCAAACCCCACAAAACTACAGGGACATGGATACTTTGCAAGGTAGGGTACGTTGGAAGCCTCCTTGAGGTTTCATCCCAACAACCATTGTTTCTAACTCCCTTTCACGTCAGTTCACCAAACCCTTCCGAACATCGGGGAATTTAATATTTGAAATGGAAATGTATATAGGAATCCTCCCTAAGGTTCAATCCCAACACCCATTGGTCTCGAACACTCCATGTCAGTCCACCCTCATCCCGCATGATGTTAAACTGTGCACCCCTTTTGTCTTGCATGACACTAAACTCTCCCTAGTCAGTGGTAATCCGTTGCGACCCCCATCCAGAGGCATGTTGTTGTAGCCCCCTTCACTGGGACCCACATCCTTGGTCCGTCCTAGCGGCATCAGAACAACCTCAGGCTGTTAACCACGTGTCAGCCACTGTTTCCCCATTGGGCTGCAGACCACGCATAACCCCCAGTTTCCATTTTGGGCCGCTAACTATGTGTCAGCCCCATTCCACTTCTCATGGACGCACCTTTCATGATGTGATATTCAGGTCTTTACTGCCTTTGGTTTCTCACACAGATAATGAATCACATGGGCTTACTATAAGCATCTACCATGACATCCTCTCTAGGCCTCCCTAGAGTGTAATCCCCAACCCATTCCGAACTACATAGACTTTGATACTTACCAAGGTAAGGTACGTAGGAATCCTCCCAGAGGTTCAAGCCCACCATCCATTGATCCTGACCACTTCACGTTGGTTCACCAACACCTCTTCTGAACTACGTGGAATTTTATCCTTGCCAAGGTAAGGTACATAGGAAGCCACCCTAAGGATCAAGCCTAACAACCATTGGTCCCGACTCCATTTCATATCAGTTCACCAAAACCTTCCAAACTATGGGGACATTGATCCATTCCAAGGAAGGGTATGTAGGAACCATCCCTGAGGTCAATCCCAACACCCATTGGTCCCTTCAACCTTTCACGTCAGTTTACCCAACCCTTTTGAACTATGAGTACTTTCATCCTTGCCAAGGCAAGGTACGTAGGAAGCCTCCTTGAGGTTCAAGCCCAACACACATTGGTCCCGACCACTCCACGTCGGTCAACCCCGGTCCTGCATGATGTTAAACTCTGCGCCCCTTTTTTCTTGCATGGAAATAAACTATCCCCGGTCAAGGGTAAGCAGTTGCAACCCGCATCCAGTAATAATCCATTATAGTCCCCTTCACTGGGACCCATATCCTTGGTCCATCTTAGCGGTGTCTGACCAACCTCAAGCTTCTAACCACGCATAAGCCCCAATATATCATCGAGTCGTGGTCCACTGAGCTCATCCGATTCTATGACCCATCCCGAACTACATGGACTTTGATCCTTGCTAGGGCTAGGTAAGTAAGAAGCCTACTTGATGTTCAAGCCCAACACCTCCATTTGTTCCGACCACTTCACATCAGTTCACCAGTTCACCATTACCGAACTACGTGGAATATGTTCTTTGTTAAGGCAAGGTACATAGGAAGCCTCCCTAAGGTTCAAGCCCAACACCTCCATTTTTTCTGACAACTTCACGTCCGTTCACCAGTTCACTATTCCAAAACGACGTGGACATTGATTCCCTACTAGAAGGATACATAGGAGGTATCTTCGAGGCTCAATCCCAACAGCATTATTGTCGTCAAGTCGACTCCATCTCATTCTCCATCCACTTCACTTAAAAATCAATTATCCATCTTGATTCTTACTAGGGCCACCACATCCCGGTGAGATCATGTCAATTCACCTCCAAGCATAATTGTTCACTCTAGGGGTTGCACCCATCTGATCCACTCTAGTCAGTGTTCTTATCTTCCTGATCTGTCTCCACTAGACATTAAACCTACAACATACCATGTGTTAAACATGGGATGCTAAGGTAAACCTAAGAGACATGCCTATGGAATATAATTCCATGAATTCAACGTGGGATTCCTCGGGCTTCTGTGACCTTGAAAAGCCCTATGATAAGGGGAAGAAACCTATACACACCAGTGTTACAGCATCCAGACACGCCATTGAAGTCCAACGTGACTACTTCCAAACTGAAGGTTGCTATCCTGGATGGACCCCCTGGAATGTCCTGAAAGAAGAAGTGTAATTAACTGGGGTCCATAAAGATATGGCACTGGGAAGAGTTTCACGAACAATATCTAAATCTATAAGGAATACCCGTACTTGGTAACATGTTACAAGTAGGAATCCACATAAGGAATAACTAGCATCCCATTATCCCATTTCAATCAAGGAGGAAATGTCCTTGAATAAGAGATGGATGCCGCCCACCGTTGGAAATCAGAGATGCGGGGAAACAGTCAACATATCCTCATCATCCTCAAACAGACAGATTCGCACGCCCCAGAGAGGGCATTGGAAACATACCTAATCAGGGGTGATGATCCCTCTTATAGGGGAGCCTCAATAATAATCACTTTCCCAAGACTCATCCGACTCCTTAGGTAAATGATTATACAAATCTAGTTCAACTGCCAATAGTTTTGGGAGAGAGGTCTTGTCCACTAACACCTTCAGTCGATCCGTTAGTGGTCGTGCAGTGACCTAGGAATAAAAGAGTTTATCCAACTCTACCACATAGTAATTCCCTTCATCCAAATACACCTTGAATCTGACCTTGAAATGACCAATCCCAAGGAATTTCATCCCATATATTTTGGGATTCTTTTACATTTAGTGAACACAAGAACACTACACGAAATTATCCTACTTGTACCACACTTTAGGGAAGATGAAATCACTAGGGATGTCCATGTGGAACACCTAAATCCTAAGAGAAAAAAGGAATCTCCTCAAGACCCCTCTAGATGGATCTCATTCTTCTCATGTATACCTACCCAATAGGTTTGGTCCAGATGTTTCTTCTAATATTGTTGGGTCTCTTGCCTGTTCAGGCCCCTAAATTTCTAGACCCGCTACTGATGTCCTACCCAAAGAATCATCTCTTCCACCCTGGTGCCCTCCCGCCATTGTTCGGCCCATCCCCCATAGTGCATGTCCCACCCCTTTATTAGGGCGGGTGTCCCATTGCCTCAACATGACCCCATGATGGGTAATCATCCAACTCTACATGTAATAATGAGTTCTCCTATATATTTCAGTGGTTGGTTTAATCTTGTTCTATATCTTTCCATCTTCACATGTCAACAAGCACCACAACTTCCTCATCACTGAAGGGTGTTACTAATGATGCATGTTTGAGTACACCTTCGGAGTCAGCCTCTATAGACACCAGAATTTCTTTGCAAACTAGTGTGGATTGTTTGGATCACAAAACATCTCACAGTTGACTCTTTGTAATAGTACCCCACCTTGAATGGCCCATACGTATGATCTATGATCCTCAGTCCATCACCATCATCAGTCACCATCCATTTCAGAAAAGATAATGAATGAAAGATGAAATTTTATGTAACCCCAACCATATCCACCACTTTTTCCAATCCCATCTTGAATGGGTGACTCCTCATGATGTTCAGAATTTCTAGATGAAATTTTTTTGGTGTGAGGTAAAATAGGGATCAGATACTCATAACCCTCTATGTGTGAGGCCACTCTGCTATATATGAAATGAAAATTCCCAAACACATACAGTGGAATATTCCATTAACTAACAATCAGAGGTACTTTTTATAACCTCTCCAACATTGGGAAAAAAGGTTGACACGCTACCTCATTACTAACATCACCTTCTATATGAAATTTCTTATTCAAACCCCCACATGTTATCAATTTCTAGAATAATCCACCCAAATATGATGGCTGCAATGAATCCTACCATCTTAAATATGGGTTGTTCTTAAATCTTGACACTATATCCCCACTTATTCCACTGAATCTCTTATGGAATGCACTAGTTCGATCCCTACAAGCTACACTTCTATCCCCTAGGAAATATGTGTGGCATCTTAAGAAACTTCATTATTGGATCCTCCCCCTTAGAGGACTCCTGTAATGGTATATTTAAGAAGTATTCAAACCACTACCCAAAGGGAGTGTTCCTACTCCATATACTCTCCTCTCTGGTGCTCTACACCTAATCCAGTAGTGCCTTCGCTAGATTTAGAATGTTCTCTTCATACCCCAATTAATTCTATGTGGGATAAAATTCATCATACATCTCCTCTATAAATGGGATTATAGTGACTTTTAGAAGGTACAAAAGGCTCATGTAAACCTCCCCATGGTGCAAATAGAATGGATCAGTCCTCAGTGACCATCTTCAACAGCTCTTGCACAACCTTATATGACTTGTAAACATGGAACTAAGAGGTATATAATGCCTCATAAATCCCTACCTACTTCATCTCCACTTTTAAATCTTGGAATGATGTGCATTCCCAGTAGGACCAAAACAACTCATCTATAATGATTCATCCCTCGAGAAAATTATATCCAACATTTCATCCCTTATCTGGGTCACCCAAACCCTCCTTGAGAATCATATGATACTACTACAGGGATGTCTCATTCTCTATATTCTTCTTATCAATGTTATTGGTATGGTTGTAGAGGAATCCCACTATGATGAGTTCATGGTCTTTCCAGATATATCCTATAATAGCCTTATGCCACTGGTATTTCCCTGGTACACCCCTAAACTAGAAAGCCAGCTTGTCCCCTTTCACTTCTAGGATAATGATGACATCCCTCAAGTTGAATCCATAAAGAAGAAGCCTTTTTCATAAAGTATATTACTTTTGGGAATCTAACAAATGTATAAGTAGTGATTCATGGTCTGAGGTGCATGAGACACACTCTTGGATCATGATTCCATCCGACATATCTTCCCTTCAAGTAGTATCCACATTGAATTCTTGATAATATTCCAAATAATCTATTGAATTCAATACTTATGTGTATTATGATTCATTTCCATGAATTTTGTTCTAAATGATTATTCGTGGATCCAGTTCATGGAGCTTAGGGTCACAGTGTTGGATTCATGGAGATGTGGTTCGTGGTGTCTCATTCACTAAGCAGTGTTTTATGAGCAGTGTTTTAGAAGTCCGATACAAAAATAAGCATTCACTAATCACTTCTTCATAGATTATGAGATTCATGGGATGCAATAATAAAGTATTTTATTCCCATGAAGACAAGTTCCATTGATCTCTCCACTATTTATAGTCATATGGAGGCCCAAGAATTTTTATGGCCATTACATCTGCGATCATCGTAAATCATCATCATGAATCATTATAATGAAAGATTCAAAAAATGGATAAGAATGTCAATTATCAATGATTCTCCCATAGAATATGACCCTACTTTTCCCATCAACTCTCATTCTATGGGGGGGAATTATTATATGCCAAAAATAAGTTCCATATGATTAGTTAAGGAAGACACTGATGGTTCAGAGTAAATTAGAGCCAAAATGTACAAAAAAACCCCTTAAAATTATTGTTCATGAATAGTAGGAGTTTGTAGAGCTCCGTCACTAAGAAATACACTTTTTTAATGCATGAATCCGTGATATTGTCCTTAATGAATTCAACTCTACTTAATCACCATGAAAAGGATTGATGGTGTGATTCATGAGTTTTATAGAGGCCTTCCCATTCTTCAATCTTACAATTTCTTCTCGAACCACTTCCTAGATTCATAAAACCCCTTTCCTATAAATAACCCCATCATTCCATCTTTTGGCAGATGGTTTCCCCAAATCTTTCATTTTTGAATTTCTCCCAAATCATAAACCTATTGAGCACCACAAACCAGACATAAATGGATCATCCATGATACCTAGGATTTGTGAAACCCCCTTCTATGTGTTCTTTAAATCCTACAAATTAGGTGGATATTCCTTTTGAGAATTTACATGCCTTTATGGAGGAATGAGACCCTATGGGGAAGATGAGGATTTTTGAAGCATTTATCCTTTACAACAGAACTCTTTTCCATAGCGAGGACTTTACCCCAAGGCAGAGTAACCCTGTTTTGTGAATCATCATCCTTAATCAAACTCTTAAGCTATGTGAAGAACATAATCTTTGAGAATTTCCTCTCTATGAGGCCATATGTTTCACAAAAACAATATCCTAGGACTTTCCATGCCTCCTACCTCATACTAACACCTCTTCATGAAGGTTGAGTGCCTGAATACTCGACACCCATCTAGGATGGGTCTTTATAGAACTCATGTCCCTATGTGACATGTTACACCCATTCATATATACCAATCTTCTTTAATTGTGGTCAAAGACTCCCACCTACATTTTTCTTCTTAGTATAGGTACCCTAGTGCCTGTTTCTTCTCAGTATAGGAACACTAATGTGGACTTCTTGGTTGACCACTCCTCCTCATCATCATATATTAGAATTACTAAATCCATTATCCTACCGTAGGTGAATGAGTTTTGATTATGTAGGACTAAGGGGTATGAATTATGTCCCCCACATTTGAGCCGCATGACAAAAGAATACCAAGATCAGAATCAATGATAGAAACAAGTGGTTCATTCTGAATCTGTTCAGCTCTATTTTTCTATAGAAGCTACTCAATATCATCATTTAAATCCTCAAAATATTTTTCCATTATAACATTAATATTCTTTTTCAATAATCATTAAAACATGGTATTCATCAATTCTTTGTTTTCTCTTGTTACAACACCTATATCATATTCCATTGGATAGATATCCTTGAATGATTCCTTCCTGAGCCATGTCATTAGAAAAATTCATTTTATGTTTATTCTCTATAAGATAAGGATTTTTAAAAATTATGATGTAATTAAGATAAAATTTTATCATATAAAACATTTCATTAGAGATCAAATGTTTTTGGTCATAAAATAAAATTTTCTATTGAGATGTTATATTCTTATATCATGGTTCCCACAATCCTTACCAAACACTTATTTTTTTCCATTTCCACAACTCAATATTTATGTGTGTATATATAGTATAATACTTATGTTTGATACCATGATTTTCTAGATAGGATTGATATGATATTCTTCAAATCTCAATTCTACTGTGATATTTAATCATCTTGATACAAAACCTATGTTATTTCTCAACGCTTTATTTCTAAAATTATTGCACATTACCACTAATTCTTATACGTTCTTTATTAATATAATATTATTCATTCTAGTAAAACCATAAAGAAATTTCATTAAATAAATACTTCCATATTTGGACTTATGTCTCATTGGTCTACATAGATCAGAATGTACCAACTCAAGTGGCTTGTTATGTTGGATTTCCACCCTTTTATACCAACCCTATTTTATTTTCCATTTTAGAATCTTTCATAGATTTCAATAATTTCTCTCTTGAGATAAGGCTAGTCTCTCACGAAAAATCACTTTTAAATATTGAGTCCTAAAAACGTTACCAAATATTCAATGCTATAATTATGTTTCATCTTATGAACGTAAGTGAAAAATTTACTTCTGTCCCCAATTTGAAATAGATTACCACCTATTCTCTCACTAATAGGTGTGACTTTTACATCTTTTATTATATTAATGAGTAAAATAGTTTGCATAAAAACGAATTTATATCCAAAATCACATAGATTACTCAAACAAAAATTTTTATGTTCATTACCATCTTCAAACAATAAATATTTTGAATTTGGTTTTTTTGTCTATCTTAGATGTTCCAATTAATTTTATTTGCAAAGAGTATTCATTTCCAAATGTAACAACATCACCATACTATTCATTTTGTTTTTTCAAAACCATGGTTTCGTTATTCGTATATGATGAGAAGACCTTGTCATGAATTCATGTCCTCCACCTATTATATTTTTTAATATTCACCTCAACAATAAGTCACTACTCCACTTTATTTGTTTGATGAATTTTATTTTATCCATCAGAATGTTTTTTACCCAGAATCGTAGTCATAGGATCTTTTAAAATTTGACCTTACTGGAAAAATATTTCATAGATCTAATCAAATAAATCAAAAATGTTCTAGATAGGTACCATAGAAAATATTTTATTCACTACCTTCTTCTCCAAAATCCAGATTGTTCTATTCATTGGATTACCCATATTTACGGACTTATATGGTTCCATAAGAGACATATACTGTATCTTTAAACATATAATTTTTTTAAAAAAACCATTAAAAATAAATAACACCCTTTAATACCATTTTTTAGAAAACCATTGACTATTTATATAATTTCGTGTTTACTATTTTGGTAAATATCCATCATCTATTGGGTTTTCATTTGACAATTTCCTATTTTTAGGATAACTAATATATATAACTGTATATTTCATATTATCTAAATTTATCACAACCTAGGACCCCCTATATTCTCTTTTATAATTTAAATTTTCATTTGAATAAAATTTTGAAAATTCAAGATTCACAAGTGTAGATTTTTAATAAAGTCATACACAACCCAATTTCACATTTTGTGATGACAATAACATAAATTACACAAGTTTGTAATGATAATTCCTCATTATTTTTATGTATTATCAGTCATAAGACACTTCTACACTGCCAAATTAAGTTCATATTTATTTGAAAAAATATATTTTCAAACTCCATTATAATATATTCTTGCTCAGTAAATTTCACTATAGAAAATATGATCTCCACAATATGATAATTCTCCATTTTATGGATGTAACACCCGAGAATTTTATGTTATATAAATCATCAAAGGAATATTTTTCTACACAACACTTGCTTGGATTGCTTTACACGAAATCGCGACCTTCCTCGATAGCGTGCGTCGTACGCAATACTGAGTTTCACTAAACAACGATATTCTATTAAAATATTATTTAAACTAGTCGTTATGAATAGTAATAACCAATCTTTGAAATTTTATAAATTTTATTTTTTAAAATGGACTTCATTTTTGGATTCGGAATATCCAAATTAGCCTAGGGTGAAATTTTGGTATTTTTCTGAAAACTTTAAATTTTTGATGAATAGTGAAACCACTAAGTGGTAGTTAAAAAACTGAATTTTTCATAAAACATAATTTTACCGCTTCTGTGAGTGGAATTTCGAAAATCTGAGAGACACGGTTAATATCAAGAACTAAAATGTGGTTCAATGAGATCAAAATAATTTTTTGGTGAATAGTAACTTTTTACTTTTTTTACGGCGGTTAATAGTAAATAGGGTAACTAAGGGTAAATATGATATTACTATTACCCTAACACATGTCCTAATTCTATTTTATAAGTGTAATTCGACCAAAAACAACCTTATGAATATAATATGACCATTTAGGTCCACTTGGATTAGATTATGACATTTAATATTATTTTATTTAATGAATAGTTAAAATAGTTAAAATCAAAGTTTAATAACTAAGACATTTTTAATATGGGGTTATACATAAGATAAATTCTATTATAAATATTCATTAGAAAGATAAGAATATTTCCTACATAATTATATTTTATTTATAATTTTTAGACTTTAAATAAATTAATTAATCTATGACACAACGATGATGCAGTAATTACCCTTTTAAGGAAATGTTAACATAATTGATGTTATAAATGCCCAAATAAATGTAATTTGAGACTTTTTATGAATTCCAATAATTTTCTAGGTTACTATGATATATTAGTGTTTCTTTAATCAACTTGGTTCGAACATATAATTCTATTATGACTTTCAAAAAATCATATATCAAGTAGTGTCAAAATTGACACAAAATAGTTTTTAAATCAAATATTATATTATAAATTGTTATTTTATTCCTAAAAATATATGGTTCGGCCAAATGACTTAGATAAGGATATATATATTAATAATAAACAACTTGGGGTTCGTTTGACATGTTATATTAAGTGTATTAACCATATAGTGTAAGAAAACAAAAAGACACGGTAAAAGTTAAATTATTTAACTTAGAGTTAAATCTAATTGATAAGGTTAAAATAATAACCTAAACTTGTCTAAATCCTATTGTTTGATAGGATTTCGACCCATTCCCACTTTAGCTCCGAAATAAGACCCTTTGGAACCATTATAAACCGATTTTGACTTTAATATAAAATAATATTTTGAGATATTCCTAAGGTGCCCCTCTCCTCCCTTATAAAAGGGCACCTCCTCCCCCTCCTCCTCACACCAATTTGAGCACTCAATATCGGCCAACCCCTGCCAAAATCCCTTCTACACTTCCCTAGAATAATCATAGAGGTCCTGGTCTTCTTCAAAGACCAATCTTAGTTCCCTAAGTGGAGGATTCAAAGAGGCGTTTCAAAGAAGAGGTAATATCCATTACCGATCTTTTCAATTTCTTCCTTCTTCAACTTCTTCTTCTTTAGTTGTTTCATGATAAAGTAATAACATCAGTATTAATTAAATACGGATATGTTATTATTAATATGAAACAACCCTAATTCATCTTCTATCCATCCTACGGAAAAATGAAATCACCACGCGTGCGTACGCACGGAATACCGTCTCCATGCCGTGGTGTAATCTATTTTCCACCATCACCTTAGAAGGATGGGTATAATGGTGTAATAAGTAACTATATATGATTATTATAAAGTGATATTGATACTGAAATAGTATAAATACACTTAAAAACAATTCCACGATCATGGGAACAATATCATCGCTCGTGCGTACGTACGGAATACCGTCTCCACGATGTGATGCGACTCGTTCTACATGATCATCATTACATAGTAATTATATAAATGAATTGAATGAATAAATATGATATATGTTACACTAATAACATTCTGTATATAAGTTATCTATAACCTTAAATGAAGAATAAGAATTTATTCGGCAAAACACGCATAAGAACAAAAGGCAATAAAGACCCGAGTAACAAGTAACAATGAAATATTACTAATAAGAAGCTAATAATATGACAATATATGATATCATATCAATATGTATGATTCTGGAAGAAGTAAATAACATTATTTAAACCATTATAAAGGAGCTTCGAAGACGCAAAAAGCAAATTGGACCTAAGGTAAGGGAAAATATCACAATATCATTTTATCCGAGACTGTTTATACTTTGGTATTTACTGGGGTGTATTTTATCATCCACATCCATGTTTCCTAAATATGTAATGTTATTTCCATCCACCTAAAATTGTTTAAATCCAATTTTACCCTTTCGGTGAGTTTTTATTAAAGGATACAAAAGGAATATTTTGTCGTTTTTCGTTCAAGGTACTTTTTGACTTTTCCGACAAAAGTACGAAGAATGTTTTTTTAACTTATACGGCATGAATGGTTTTTTAAAACATTATTTCCAAGAAGCTTCCTTCAAAATTTTTCAAGTTTATTTTTAATCAACTTCTTTTAGTTTAATGTTTTATGACATGTTAAGAAAGGAAAAATGTTTTTGAAGAAGAAAGGATATTTTCCTCAAGAATGAAGTTCAAGTGTTTTATCAAAATTATTTTCCATCTAAGATAATAAAGGGTTCTGTTTTTATCCCTATTATTACATTGATTTGATTATGTTGTGATGGAATTATTTTTATGAATTCCTTTATCTTATATAAATTGTTTTATGATGTCATGATGTTTAAGATTCCCATTTGTATTACATGGGTTATGCAATGATGTATGATTTATGATTTTGTGGCACACATAAGAATGGTTTCATTATGAGATGTGTGGGACCTATATCTCCCTCCAATGCATTGGGTAATGATTTAATATCTCATGAGATAGACATGTATGGAATGGTAGGTTATACCGGTTCAGTAAAATAGGACTGAAACGAGGGTGACTCGGTTCAGAAAGGTACTTTGTCCACTAAGATAGTCTTGGAATGAGTCTTGACTAACAAGAAATTATTCTCTATGATTATGTGTGTATGCCACAAAGTTTCATGTTTTAAGTTATGATTATTGTGGTTACATTTCACTGCCATGATTTATCCCATGTTAAGATATTATGATCTCTTTTGCAGGTTAAGATTTCCAAAAGTTATGTGCTTATGTATATGATGTGATTGATATTTCTTTTGTTTACCCTTACTGTGAATTTGAGCTCACCCTTTTGTATGTTTTCTTTCCCCAGGTCAGGAAGAAGGTTATTAAGTAAGATATGCCAAAAGGGACTATAGATATGATGAAATAAATGGGATACAGTGTAGACGCTTTATGAACCAGTTGTTTATGTTTCCCAATTTCTAAAGACACTATACCTATACGGTCCTTTCGTGGTTTTGTTATATGTTGTAATAAGTATGCTTCAATTTTGAAGTATTAACAATGTATGTAAAGTGTGGGTCGTTATAGTTGGTATCGGAGGAAAGGTATAGTCAACCTTTGGAAACTAGGATGTGAAAGCCTTAGTAAGAACCATAAGGATAAGTCTAAGCATAGAACACAATCTTAGTGTTTTAGAAATGGCCATGAATAACCTAGGATAAGACCTTACATGTGAAATTTTATTCTTGATTATGTGGTTTTCCTATTATAATTAGTGTTGCTCACACTATTCTTCTTGGTTTTAGTCAATGGCTGGAACCTGAAGGAACCGTGTTAATGCGGAATGCGACGGGCAATTAAATGATTGTCCCCCTGAGCAACCAAACGTTATGGGAGCTGGAATGCAAAATCTTGTAGCCACACTCACACAACTTTCTCAAGCTATGAATCATACAGGACTTCCAAACGAGCAAAAGAAGGAGCAACATTCTGTTGAATCCTTCATGAGGAAGCGTCCACCTTCTTTCAGCGGGTCTACTGATCCATTAGTTGCTGAACAATGGATTAGTACTACTGAAAAGATATTTTCAGTTCTTCAATGTTCTGAACATGATAAAGTCATCCTAGCAGTGTATCGTTTGGAAGGAGATACTGATCAATGGTGGAATCTTATTAAGAATATGAGGAAAAGGGATGAAATTGATTCCCTGGAATGGGACGAGTTCAAGAAATTATTTTTCAATAAGTACTTCCCTCGTATTCTCCGAACAAATATGGAGAAATAGTTTCTTGAACTAAAGAAAAAGGATGATCAATCTGTTGGTACCTATGAAGCAAATTTTACAAGACTTGCAAGGTACGCTTCTGGTATTATTATCCAACCCGAGAGTATGATCGATCGATTCTTTAGTGCCTTAAAACCATGTCTTCGAAGGGCGTTAGCCATAAGGGACTTCAATAGCAACGAGGAAATAGTTCGATGTGCTCTCAAAGTCGAGATAGAGATTGGAGTAACCCATCAGTCATATGGGTTTGATAAGAAGAGGAAAATGGAATTCAAAGGAAAATCTAAAGAGCACACTGAAAAGAAGATGAGATTTCCCTTATGCTCAAAGTGTGGAAAGAAACATGGAGGGAGTTGTATGAAAGGGACAAGTAAATGTTTTCGGGCATTTGAATGTCGCGATGATGGGAAGAAGATGTCTAATGATGCAAACAAAGGAAGGGATACAAAGAATGAACCTACTACACTTCAATGTTTCATGTGCAAGGAAATGGGGCATTATGCTAATAAATGCCCTAATCCAAGGGTTGATGATGATAGTCGACGTCAACAAACTCTTAAGGCTAAAGACAAAGTAATGTCACATGCAATTTCTATCAGTGATGTGGAGTATGATAATGATGTGGTGAATGGTACACTTACCATCCACTCTAAAGTAGAAAATGTTTTATTTGATTCTGGATCCACCCACTCTTTTATTTCTGAAGAATTTTCTAAGGGTATCACCGTATTACCTCAATAATTAGATGTTGAGTAAGCTGTGACAACACCTAATGGCACAACCGTCGCATCAAAAGTTTATAATTCTTCTCCGATCGAAGTTGGTGGGAAAGTGCTTCCTGCAAATCTTGTGATCCTTCCTATAGTGGAATTTGATGTGATTCTTGGCATGAATTGGCTTTCTTTATATGGATCTCATATCAATTGCCAAATAAGGGAAGTCACATTTCATATTCCAGATTAATCTATGATCGTCTATCAATGCAAGGAAGAACATAACCTTCCAGTGGAAATTTCTTCCATCTTATGGGTCTTCATTCCATTAAATGAAGGTTATTTATCTCAAATGGTTGGTGAGAAACTCACGATTAAGAATATGCCCATTGTATGGAAGTTTGATGATGTATTTCTAGAGGAATTACCGGGACTTCCACCAAATCATGAAGTTGAGTTCTCAATAGAACTCGTACCGGGTACTTTGCCTATTTCAAAGACACCTTATAGAATGGCCCCAATTGAGTTGCAGGAATTGAAGAAGCAACTCCAAGAGAATCTTGATAAAGGATTCATACGCCCTAGTGCATCACCTTGGGGAGCACCTGTTCTATTTGTTAAGAAGAAAGATGGATCAATGAGACTCTGCATTGATTATAGAGAACTTAACAAGATCACTATCAAGAACAAATATCCTCTCCCGCACATTGATGACCTATTTGACCAACTACACGGAGCTCAATACTTTTCCAAGATTGATCTTCGTTCAGGGTATCATCAATTAAGGGTCAAAAGGGAGGATATACCAAAGACGGATTTCCGTACAAGGTATGGACACTATGAATTTATAGTGATGCCATTTGGTCTTACTAATTCCCCTTCTATCTTCATGGATCTGATGAATAGAGTTTTTAGAGACTATCTTGATCAATTTGTTGTAGTCTTTATAGACAATATTCTTGTCTATTCAAAGAGCAAGGAAGAACATGAAGATCACTTGAGAATTATGTTGAAGACCCTGAGAAAGGAAAAGCTTTATGCCAAATTTACCAAGTGTAAATTTTGGCTTCAAAAAGTTTCATTTTTGGGTCACATAATCTCAAAAGAGGGGATATCTGTGGATCCAGGAAAAACAGAGGTTATCGAAATATGGTCGAGACCAACAACAGTAACTGAGATCCGAAGTTTTCTTAGTTTGGCTGGATATTATCGACGTTTTGTGAAATATTTTTCACGATTATCTAATCCACCCACCAAGTTGACTTGGAAAGGAGTTAAGTTTGTCTGGACGGAAGAATGTGGAGAGAATTTCAAGGAGTTGAAAAGAAGGTTATCCAGTGCACCTGTGCTCACACTGCCTTGTAGTGGAGAACGGTTTGTGATCTATAGTGATGAATCTATGAAGGGATTAGGGTGTGTTCTTCTGCAAAATGATATGGTGATAGCTTATGCATCACGACAGTTGAAAATCCATGAGCAAAATTACCCAACAAATGATTTGGAGTTAGCTGCGGTAATATTTGCATTAAAGATTTGGAGGCATTACCTTTATGGTGAAAGGTGTGATATTTATACTGATCATAAAAGTTTAAAGTATATTTTCACACAAAAGGAGATGAATATGCATAAAAGAAGATGGTTGGAGCTGATTAAGGATTACGACTGCTCAATCCATTACCACCCTGGGAAAGCAAACAAGGTGGCAGATGCATTAAGTCAACAAGACCATGCTAGTTTATCCATGATGAGGATCACAAAAGATCCAATATTTATGGATTTACAAAGGATGGATCTTGGAATTATAATGGAAGGGGAAAAATCTTATCTTTCTCAAATGAATGTTCAACCATCAATACATGTGAAGATTAAAGAGGCACAGAAAGAAGATGTCGAGTTACAAAAGAAGGCGAGAAATGTTCCTGAGTTCAACCTTGATTGTGATGGGATAATGAAGTTCAGGAATTGGGTTTGTGTTCCTCCCATCCCCGAATTAAAGAAGGAGCTTCTGGATGAGGCTCATATTTCTTCATTCTCTATTTATCCTGGAATCACGAAGATGTATGGGGACCTGAAAGAGTACTTCTGGTGGGATGGCATGAAAAGAGATGTTGCTGAATATGTCTCTCGATGCTTGGTTTGTCAGCAAGTTAAAGCTGAGAGACAGAAGTCTAAGGGGATGTTACAACCATTACCCATACCTGAATGGAAATGGGAAAACATTACTATGGACTTTGTCACAGGACTTCCTAAAACATCCAAAGGCAATAATGCTATCTGGGTCATAGTTGATCGTCTTACAAAGTCTGCACACTTCATTGCTATTAGAGAGGATTTCTCTCTGGATCAGCTTGCCAGGATATATGTAAAGGAAGTGGTAAGATTGCATGGAGTACCACTTTCTATTATATCTGATCAGGATCCAAGATTTACCTCAAAGTTCTGGCAAAGTCTTCAGCATACTCTGGATACAGAGTTGAGTTTCAGCACTGCTTATCATCCTCAGACAGACGGTCAGTCTGAAAGAACAATTCAAACCCTAGAAGATATGTTGAGAGATTGCTCTATCGATTTCAAAGGAGGTTGGGATCAACACCTACCTTTGGTGGAATTTTCTTATAATAATAGCTTTCACTCCAGTATTCAGATGGCTCCTTATGAAGCTCTCTATGGAAAGAAATACAGGACTCCAACATGTTGGGATGAAGTTGGGGAAAGAAAGCTATTAGGACCCGATCTCGTTGATGAAATGGCAGAAAAGGTCAGATCTATTCAACAACCATAAGAGCAGCTCAGAGTCAATAGAAAAGTTATGCCGACAGCTGAAGAAAATACCTAGAGTTTGAAGTGGGCGATAAAATGTTCTTACGGATATCTCCCTGGAAGAGAGTCATGAGATTTGGAAAGAAGGGGAAGTTGAGCCCCAGATATATCGGTCCATTCGAAATATTGGATCGTGTTGGGAAGGTAGCTTACCAATTGGCGGTTCCACCAAATCTCTCTCAAGTTCACGATGTGTTCCATGTATCTCTCTTGAGAAAGTACATACCTGATCCTTCGCATGTACTCAGCTCAGAAGATGTACCGCTGGAGCAAGATCTTTCTTATGAAGAACAACCGATAGAGATTCTAGATCGGAGAGAAAAAGTCTTATGAAACAAGAACACTCGCTTGGTGAAAGTTTTATGGAGGAACAACCAATTAGAAGAAGCTACATGGGAACTTGAGGATATGATTAGGGAGAGGTATCCTCATCTTTTTGTTACAAAGTGACGAATTTCGAGGGCGAAATTCATTTTAAGGGGGGAAGAATGTTACACCCGATACTTTTATGTTATATAAATCATCAAAGGAATCTTTTTCTACACAACACTTGCTTGGATTGCTTTACACGAAATCACGACCTTCCTCGATAGCGTGCATCGTACGCAATACCGAGTTTCACTAAACAACGATATGCTATTAAAATATTATTAAAACTAGCCGTTATGAATAGTAATAACCACTTTTTGAAATATAATAAATTTTATTTTTCAAAATGGACTTCATTTTTGGATTCGGAATATCGAAATTAGCCTAGGGTGAAATTTTGGTATTTTTCTGAAAACTTTCGATTTTTGATGAATAGTGAAACCACTAAGTGGTAGTTAAAAAACTGAATTTTTCATAAAACAAAATTTTACCGCTTCTGTGAGTGGAATTTCGAAACTCCGAGAGACACGGTTAATATCAAGGACTAAAATGTGGTTCAATGAGATAAAAATAATTATCTGGTGAATAAAAACTTTTTACTTTTTTTACCGCGGTTAATAGTAAATAGGGTAACTAAGGGTAAATATGATATTACTATTACCCTAAAACATGTCCTAATTCTATTGGATAAGTGTAATTCGACCAAAAACAACCTTATGAATATAATATGACCATTTAGGTGCACTTGGATTAGATTTTGACATTTAATATTATTTTATTTAATGAATAGTTAAAATAGTTAAAATCAAAGTTTAATAACTAACACATTTTTAATATGGGGTTATACATAAGATAAATTGGATTATAAATATTCATTAGAAAGCTAAAAATATTTCCAACATAATTATATTTTATTTATAATTTTTAGACTTTAAATAAATTAATTTATTTATGACACAACGATGATGCAGTAATTACCCTTTTAAGGAAATGTTAACATAATTGATGTTATAAATGCCCAAATAAATGTAATTTGATACTTTTTATGAATTCCACTAATTTTCTAGGTTTCTATGATATATTATTGTTGATTTAAGAAACTTGGTTCGAAAATATAATTATATTATGACTTTCACAATAATCATATACCAAATAGTGTCAAAATTGACACAAAATAGTTTTTAAATAAAATAAAATATTATTAATTGTTCTTTTTTTCCTAAAAATCTAAGGTTCGGACAAATGACATAGATACGGATATATATATTAATAATAAACAACTTGGGGTACTTTTGGCATGTTATAGTAAGTGGATTAACCATATAGTGTAAGAAAACAAAAAGACACGGTAAACGTTAAATTACTTAACTTAGAGTAAAATCTAATTGATAAGGTTAATATAATAACCTAACTTGTCTAAATCCTATTGGTTGATAGGAATTCGACCCATCCCCACTTTAGCTCAGAAATAAGACCCTTTGGAACCATTATAAACTGATTTTGACTTTAATATAAAATAATATTTTGAGATATTCCTAAGGTGCCCCTCTCCTCCCTTTTAAAAGGGCACCTCCTCCCCCTCCTCCTCACACCAATTTGAGAACTCAAGCTCGGCCAACCCCTTCCAAAATCCCTTCTTCATTCTCTAGAATAATCCTAGTGGTCCTGGTCTTCTTCAAAGACCAATCTTAGTTCCCTAAGTGGAGGATTCAAAGAGGCGTTTCACAGAAGAGGTAATATCCATTACCGATATTTTCAATTTCTTTCTTCTTCAACTTCTTCTTCTTTAGTTTTTACATGATAAAGTAATAACATCAGTATTACTTACATACTGATATGTTATTATAAATATGAAACAACCCTAATTCATCTTCTATCCATCCTACAGAAAAATGAAATCACCACGCGTGCGTACGTACGGAATACCGTCTCCACGCCGTGGTGTAATCTATTTTCCACCATCACCTTACAAGGATGGGTATAATGGTGTAATGAGTAACTATATATGATTATTATAAAGTGATATTGATACTGAAATATTATAAATACACTTAAAAACAATTCCACGATCATGGGAACAATATCATCGCTCGTACGTACGTACGGAATACCGTCTCCACGATGTGATGCGACTCGTTCTACATGATCATCATTACATAGTAATTATATAAATGAATTGAATGAATAAATATGATATATGTTACAATAATACCATTCTGGATATAAGGTATCTATAACCTTAAAATAAGAATAAGAATTTATTTGGCAAAACACGCATAAGAACAAAAGGCAATAAAGACCCGAGTAACAAGTAACAATAAAATATTACTAATAAGAAGCTAAGAATATGACCATATATGATATCATATCAATATATATGATTCTGTAATAATTCAATAACATTATTTAAACCATTATACAGGAGCTTCGAACACGCACAAAGCAAATCGGACCTAAGGTAAGGGAAAATATCACAATCTCATTTTATCCGAGATTGTTTATACTTTGGTATTTAATGGGGTGTATTTTATCATCCACATCCATGTTTCCTCAATATGTAATGTTATTTCCATCCACCTAAAATTGTTTAAATCCAATTTTACCCTTTCGGTGAATTTTTATTAAAGTATATGAAAGGAATCTTTTGTCGTTTTTCGTTCGAGGTACTTTTTGACTTTTCCGACAAAAGTACGAAGAATGTTTTTTTAACTTATACGGCATGAATGGATTTTTAAAACATTATTTCCAAGAAGCTTCCTTCAAAAATTTTCAAGTTTATTTTTAATCAACTTCTTTTAGTTTAAAGTTGTATGACATGTTAAGAAAGGAAAAATGTTTTTGTAGAAGAAAGGATATTTTCCTGAAGAATGAAGTTCAACTGTTTTATCAAAATTATTTCCATCTAAGATAATAAAGGGTTCTGTTTTTATCCCTATTATTACATTTATTTGATTATGTTGTGATGGAATTATTTTTATGAATTCCTTTATCTTATATAAATTGTTTTATGATGTCATGATGTTTAAGATTCCCATTTGTATTACATGGGTTATGCAATGATGTATGATTTATGATTTTGTGGCACACATAAGAATGGTTTCATTATGAGATGGGTGGGACCTATATCTCCCTACAATGCATTGGGTAATGATTTAATATCTCATGAGATAGACATGGCTGGAATGGTAGGTTATACCGGTTCAGTGAAACAGGACTGAAACGAGGGTGACTCGGTTCAGAAAGGGACTTTGTCCACTAAGATAGTCTTGGCATGAGTCTTGACTAACAAGAAATGATTCTCTATGATTATGTGTGTATGCCACAAAGTTTCATGTTTTAAGTTATGATTATTGTGGTTACATTTCACTGCCATGATTTATCCCATGTTATGAAATTATGATCTCTTTTGCAGGTTAAGATTTTCAAAAGTTATGTGCTTATATATATGAAGTGATTGATATTTCTTTTGTTTACCCTTACTGAGCATTTGAGCTCACCATTTTGTATGTTTTCTTTCCCCAGGTCAGGAAGAAGGTTATTAAGTAAGATATGACAAAAGGGACTATAGATATGATGAAATAAATGGGAGACAATGTAGACGCTTTATGAACCAGTTGTTTATGTTTCCCAGTTTCTAAAGACACTATACCTATACGGTCCTTTCGTGGTTATGTTATATGTTGTAATAAGTATGCTTCAATTTTGAAGTATTAACAATGTATGTAAAGTATGGGTCTTTATAATGGAAGTAAAAATTATATTTCTGTAACATATTAAATTAATTATAATTTATTTTATTTGACTCATATATATATTTTTTTTTCAATAAGCACTTCATGATCAAGTTTTAACAAATGCTCTAGTAGGTTTGTTAAAATTATTTTTCACTACATGGGATTTCATTATTTAACTCAATATGTTCCATTGAGCTTCTCAATTTTATATTATATTCATCCATAGAATCAAGACCTGAAGATGAGTAGTCACCCACTTAATTTTTCAATGTACTAAACTTCATTATTCATTAGAAAATTATTTTATATTCACTAGACTCTGTGTTATCTTAAAAAAATTTCCTCTATACTAATATATATTTTTCACTATTTATGATGCATATTTGGACAATATTTTTCTCTTGGAAATATTCAAGAATTTGTTATATCCCATTATACTTGAAGACATGAATTGTAGTTCTTCTTTGTACATTCCTTTACCAATTTTTATAATTTTATAGATATGGGGAATCAATATTTTATGTTCTTCATCACATTAACCATATTCTTATAATTCACTAAAGTTGTAAAATTACTCTTAATTTTCTAAAAATCATATATTTAATTGAGTTACATTAACACATTATCAATTTTTTTTCAAAATTAAAACCATCCATTTTTTATTGTTGAGAAAAGTGTTGTGAAACTCATCATAAGACTGGTCCACCATTTCATCCAAAGAAAAATTATTTGAATCAAATCTATTTGAAATAGTTGTCCTTAATTTCTTAAGAATAATAAAATATTTCAGATTACCTCCAAATCCCCTAATGTTGATTTTAGTTGAGGTTCAAAAGTGGTGTTTCATAATGTAGGGAAAGGTTTTATAATGTTTTATTGATGATGTTATGGAATTCACCCCTTTATGAGAAATGGATTTTATGATTTAATGACAACATGGAGTATCTCCCCTTTCAATTCCATTGTATAGGATGGTGACATATGAGTTGTGGGAGTTTTGGATCAATAATAATGAACTTTTTCTATATAATTTTATTTAGTAAAGTGTGTCTTCATGGATTGTTTTGTTTTTGGAGAATGTATATGGTTTTTTGAGGATATTGCTTAAACATTGTGATGATAAATAATTTTTATCCTTTTATATGGATTGATGAGTCATTTTTCTAGATAAATGGGGGTCACTAGTTTTTTATGACTGACCACAATCATGATATCATCAGATATAGAATAAGAAGAGGGATATTACAAATATACCTAGTCGATGTCATTACAAACCAAATGAGTTCATTGTAATTATATTTAGTTTTATGAATTCACAAGACATGTTAGTGCTTCTCATCAATTTTTTCATCCATGAGTTACCATAAATAGTCTATTTTAGTTTTCATTGATGAAATTATTATGTATTATAGAGTAAAGTGGAGTTTTTAAATCAGTTGTCAGATATTTTCGGAGTTATTTTCCATCAACGTCTATTCAAGAAGCCATCAATGTGTTAGTTTTTGGCCTATGAGGTCCATTAATTTGGGAATTTCATATCTCTACATAGAGTATTTTTGTATCCTTGTAAGATTAATATCATTTTTTCTTGGATATCCCACATGAATTTTGAGGAGGCGTAAATTATTCTTGTCTTGGAAGTTTATTATGTGATATTTGTACCCAATTTATCTCATGATGTGACTCCCTTGAAAACCATAAAAAGGAAGGATTATTATCTTTTCTATACACTCAATATCCAAGGGTCTTTTGATAATTTAACATAGAAAATAGATAGTGCCTATGTCCATCAGTTTCAAGAGGAAGGAGTTTTTTAGAACTATTGTGATGATTCACATAATGGCATGGATTGTGTTTTAATATAGGAGAGAGTAATTATACCTTGTGTACTGTATTTGTTATGTAATCATGACTATTACTACACTATCCATGATCTTGAGTATACTTTAGTAGTTTTTTATATGAATTTTTGGATAGACTACCTCACTGGAGAGAGTATTGTGGGTTTCATAGATCATAAGATTTTAAATTATATATTTACCCAACATGAATTGAATTTGACAAGGTGATGGTAGATGGGATTATTGTAAGATTATTAATTTTTTATTTATTATACATTTTTGAAAGGGAATTTTTGGGATGATTCATTGAGAATGAAGTCACACGAAGATGATTTTTGTGAACCTAGATATTCATACCATGTGATGGAGGATCTTCCAGTGTTGCACCCTAAAATTGGAGAAACTAATAGTAGATGATGTCTTTATTAGATGATGGATTAGTCTTCCTTAGTATGTTAGGTTGATTAATCCCATATTGGGATTCATGTTAGAGGACTAGAGCGATTTATTTTTCTATAGTGATTCCATGAAGGGTTAGATTGAGGATGATCAACATCAAGTTTGTTTCTAGGGTGGATTATTATTCATTCAGTAAATCATTATGTGGTTCTCCATGGATTCCGTTGTTTTACTTTAGTGGTTCATCCCTGTTTTGAAAAAATGTTTCATTCTATAAGGTTTCAAAATTTTGTGTTCTATGTTAAAGAATTCAAATAAATAGTTTGTCTCTCAATGTTCAATGTGATAGAAAGTGATGGTTTTTCATTTCATTCCAGGTAGTTTTATTCATCCATTAGATTATCCTCAGTTAAATTGGGTTCGCATTTTGAAATAATTTTTCACTAATTTATATTATTCTTTTTGAGGTTATGATTATATTTAGGTGATTGGTGAAGTCTTGATGAATATATATCACATCTTAGCTTCTCAGTTTTTAAGGATTTGGTCATTGTGGGGTTCTATTAAGATTTTATCTGTAGGAGGTGGTGGGGTTCATGGGGCCTCAAAGATTATAATCTCTTACCAAGATCCTTATTTCACCTCTACTGTTTTTAGATGTCGTCATCTTTACATTGGATCTTAGCTACTCCTTAACACGGCATATCATCAATAGACAGATATCCAATCATATAAAAATATCAAGACATTATAATACATGTTGCATTCATGTATTCCAAATTTTGAAGTATCATCGGTAAAGTGATTACCTGATGTGTATTTTTCTTATAATAACATATATACTTTTTCCATTTATATAGGTCTATTAAAACAACAATATTCCCATCCTTTCCAATCGGTATATTACTATATTGATGTTAGGGATTCTAATGTTATCATATCAAAGTTGTTTTAGAGAATGACATATAAGGTACTGGTGATACATGTTACAATGAATGTAGTGAAGAACCATCAGAAATACTATTTAAAATATAGGAGGAGGCCATTGGAGTTCAACATTAGAGATCATGTATTATTGAAGGTGTCTCTTCATCATTCATAGTGAAGATATGATCATTGGAGAAATCTATCTTCTAGATTTGTTTCAAATTTAAAGGTGTTGGTGCCTATTGAATAAGTTGTTTTGCAGATAACACTTGAAACACATATGAGATGTTTAAAAAAAGATAATATTGACTGAATATTAAATTTAAAACCTCTTTTAAATTCTGTTGTAATTATATCTTTTCATTTATAAAATAATCTCATCTACAAAAACATTAGATGAATAAATCCACACTTAATTTATTTATGGAAATTTCATCAAGTCCTTAATTTAATTTTTCTTGATTTTCATAAAGAGCCTCAAAATAAAAAATATATAGTAAGATGATAATTTAGAAGATAAAATCTATAAATAAAAATAAAAAATCATTTATCATCTACTGAGTTTAACTGATTTTTCCATCATATGTAAGAGTTATGATAAACTCTTATCTTGCATTTAATTTTGATAGGGATATTGTGAATATCACCCTTGATGTATACATCGACAATTATGGGATTCTATTATCCCTTAAATAATAAAATACATCCTTCCATAATTATGGATATGATATTTGAATATATATATATATAATAATTCTTAATAAAACAATTAAAACATAAAGTAAAAAAATTATATTTAAAATAATGAAATGAATTACAATATTAATAAAATAATTTTAAGATACTATTGAATAAAGGGAAATTAGAAATTCAATTTTTCTTTCAAGACTAGCCAATGTTGTGATTACATTTTTTGAAACTTTCATCTGATCATCATTTGTTATGTTATGTGATTCTATCATTTTCCTTTTTTATTCTTTCTTATGGTTATTATCTTTTATGAATTCATGCAGATATTAAAATTTATTAACCATAATAACTCATCAATCCCTTATTGAAACATTATATTTATCCCAAAATTCGATGTCCATATTCTATGACATAATTAATTTAACAATCATTTTATGTTCTAAATGTGTAACACATAGTGATAATTAAAATTTATAACATATTCTAGGAGATAAATAAATATGTTATCAATTTACTTATTTGATATTTATATATAAAAAATTGTATGATTTTTTATCATACTAAGCCCATAATTTATCCCTTGGATAATAGATTTTAAGTTTATCAATCTTTGAAACTATTCTGGATTGTGGCCAATCTTCTTCTCTATTCATTGAGATCATGTTCATGACAACGAGTCTGATGAAATTTATGAACCTTTGCAATATTCTTTCTATTTTGGTTTTTCTACTAGTGGATGATACATTTTAAGAGTGTAATATAGAATATTAATTACAAGGGTTGTTAAATGAATATCTTATTATCCTATATTATTTCAATATTCCTCACCTTTTTTAATAAATAATATGTTTTAGAATTAAATATTTGGATATTTATTATTTTTACTACAATTTATCTCTCCTTTCTACTTCTGATAGTATTTAATTATCTTCTATTGAGTTTTCCATTGAGGTATTTGTAACAACATAAGATGAATGTATTTTAGATTCATTATTTAATAGAGTATCAATCTGTAAAAAACTAGATATACAAAAAGTTAATGATGTTGAATATGAATGAATTTTAGACTCATTTATATTTTATTAACACTGATTTCCTTACACAATGTATAAACTACATTTGATATTGTTTAGTTAAAATATTCTAGTGGTTCATTAGATTTTATAATAACAACTACATATCCTTTCCATTGGTGTGGTTGAGATAGGTATTTTGATAATAATTTTGTATTAAATTAGGTTATATTATCCATTCATTTTCCAATAAACATACTTATGACTAACATGTTATTAGAATAAGGATCCTAAAATTCTATTTCTTGAAATTTCATAGGGGTATAACAACATCTATTTCATGAGACTTCTTGATCTGGAAAGAATGTATCTACTCTCTCACCCTCTTTCATTACCACATTATGAAATTAATAATTTAAATATTAATATTCCTTTTGACACTAAAAAATTCATTTCACACAATTTTTCACAGAATTCATGAGGTGACACTCACTTATACAAAAAATTCCATCTTTGGGTAGGGATGTGTCTCCAAGCTAGAATAAGATGTAGTCTATATTTTCAGGTTCTAAAATACTGCACCATAATGCGGGATAAGTGGAAATAACCCCCCCCCCTCAAGGAGTAGGATGTGTATCTACATGATTGATGAAAAAAGTTACCAATTTATTAAAATAAAATATTCTTATTTTTTTAGAGAAAGTTTGGTTCATTGACCATAACAAGAATCATATATCTCTTTGATATATTTTCTTTGTTATTTATGGATCTCAAACGGACTCACAAATAAAAATGTAATGTCTCTAGGAAGTTAGAACAATTTTGTAATGGAATTTTTATCCCCACATTGGGTACATGTCCATTAGTCCTGCACGAACAAACTGCATAGACAGCCTGCATGGGCCAACACAATTACCTATGTTTCTACCTAGGTTTCTATATTTTCTTATAAACAGTACCATGGGATCTTCATTTTTATGGAAGAAATTTCAAGAATTCCTTCTGAAGCTCAACATTCCCTAGCCATTTTCTGAATCCCTTCGAAATCATCTAGTTAGTTTTCTAAAACATAAAAAGGAATGAATTGAAGGGATTAGTGAAAGAAAATTCTTCCCAATATTTAAAACACAAAATATCTACCTGAGGCACCATATCACCCATGGTTTATGAAGACTAGCGTGATGGACCCTTCCTTAGAAAGGTACATACATGAGCTACTTTCGATAACACCTCTAGAGACCAATGGGGATTGAGAAATTTCATTCCTGAGTGTAGTTTCCCAAGTTCCCTATCACCAAGGGTTCCACTAGCTGGCCCATACCTAATTGTAGTAAGCACCCCTTGGGGATCATTCCATGGCTCGCCCAAGCCTACCTTTGTGAACCCCTGGGGATTACCCTAGCCTTCTTCCTGGGTGATCCACTCATCAGTCATTCTTCAAAGTCACCAATGGTAGGGACTCCCTCTATTGAATCCATTTTTTAAGAGGGTCCAATTTGAAACCTCCATTTAAGAATTTAGATTTTAAAACCCATGGGAAAATTCACACCAGCATGTCACCCATTTGGATTTGTATTCATACAGTTTGTGGTTCCCACACTTGTCCTACCAAATGGTTAGAATCCTCTGGGTGTGTGTGGAGTTTTTCCCTATATTCATGAGGACCCAAAACATGGGGATGGTTTTAGAGAGTTCTTAATAATTGGAACTAGGGATAAGACCATCTTACCCCATTTTAATATCCAAGACATATAGCCTCCAGTTCCTAGAAGGAAGGTAATGATCACACTTTCTTTTCCATTCTTCATGAAATCATACCCTCATATCCTTCTATGGAATCAATATATGGGAATCAATCCTAGAGTAGTCCCCTATCCTTTCTTATGTGATGTTTCACTCTTTCTCCTCCTCACCCCCTTAGTAAATTGGTCATAGAGGGGATGGGAACCATAGTCCTCTTCTCTCTCTTCTGTATCCCCTGCCTGATCCACCATTGGGGGAGAAGAAGAGTGTGGTTTATTGGATATTCCACTTCCACTTTTCCATAAATTAAAGAACGAATCATTCATTTTTTGTGGTCTTATGATATTTCCATTATCACCACATCCAAAACATTGGATTCAAGTTTCGAAAAAAGATCATCCTTTGAATATTCCTATCGCCTTCCTCCAAAGTTCTCCTTCAATGTGAGTCCTCAAAGCCATTTATCTAAACATAGGTAAAAGAATAATTTTGGCTTCTTAGATCACAAGTTCCCTATAGTTTCCCACAATGAACATGGATAACATGATCATAAAGGTTTACGGTGGTCATGACATTCACATGATCCAAAATCAATCAATGGGAATCCTCCTCAGGAGTAAGGACCAACCATATTTGTCCATGGGCCTCATTCCAAGTGTATGACCTAACCAACAAGGGAAACCTCCTCAGGGGTAAGCCTTGAAATCCAACACTTTTTAACTATGAAAATTTTTACTGTTTCTATAACCAGGATATATAGGAAACCTACATAATAGTCGTGCTCAATGGGAATCCTTCTTAGAAGAAATCCCAAGTCAAACCCCCAAAATCATTAAGGGAATCCTCCTTAGGTGTATGCCTCAAACAAACCTACAAACCACCATGAGTTATATATCAGTCATGGACCCTTTAACATGGAATACAATACAGTAATAATACCCAACATAATTCTCTTAGAGGACCATAATCTCCTAAGATATAAACTTTTATAGGGAATCTATAGGCGTATATCATCATAACCGAACTGCATGGGATTTGATTCTTATCCATATTGGATATGTAGGAATCCTCCATGAGGTCCAATCCCAATCACCCAAAAAATACCTCCTCTCCGGGAAACATTTCATGTAGGGTTTAATTTAATCTAGGAATCCATATTCTTTCTAGGTTCCCTTGGTTAATTCGGCATATATCCCACCCCAAAATTTTATTACCCACCTTCTGCCTAGATGTCCATGACACATTATGTTAAACTTTACGGTTAGGTCCTTATCACATGAGCATATAAGGAATGATGTTCCCCATTAAGAAGCACTGAACTATATATGTTTTGATCCCTTACATATGGATATATAGGAAACCCATTTCTAGGTCGGAACCCAACATCAAAACAAATCTTGTCTCCTAGGAAGATGATATACTCTAGAGAACCCCACTAAGCGGCTATAAACCTAGAATCATTGTAATAACGACCAATGAATCTCTTTTTAATATATAAGAGGGTACTATTAATGGGGAACCTTGTATACATAAATATTTATACATTTATGAAGAACCTTAAATATGTACAAATGATTCTTAACTCCACAAAGGTGTATAATTGATTGTTAATTCAAGGTTGATCCACATCATATAAGGGAATTAATTAAGGATTAATGAACGTATCATAAATATAAAAGTGAGTCATAGAGTGGGAAAAAATTTCTCCCAAAAGGGTGTGATGATTCCAACCTCTCATCCTCTTAACCAATATGAGTTCTTAAGCATAATTGGATAAACTCCCCAATGAGAGACAACCATTAGAAAGAAGGTTCCTATGTATATAGAATTTTTGGGTTCTAATGGTTCCACAAAGAAACTTGTTGGAACCCAATCAAAAATATTGACTCCTGACCTGATCATACTTCCAGGGGGAAATAAAAAATGGGGAACCCAACATGAATCCTTTACCATGATGATAATATCACTTGTCTGTCAGGCCCCTTTCACTCTCAAAAAGAAATAGGTCTAAGTGAGACAATCAATGATGAATGTGTTCCTTAAAATGAGATTTTTATTTGATGAAGTTTATTGTTTGTATTTGTCAATACTTTTAGGAACTTTCACTCAGAACTCCCTTTGAACCAATTTAATCCTTATAGCTATCACCAATGATTTCCCTAGCTATTGTGCGCACTAGCTCATCACCCAAGCAATGGAATCCATCACCAACCCAACATCTTCAATGTTGGGACTCAAACTCACTACTCCAGGAGTACTATCATAACATTACAATCCTAACCCTAGAGGTCACCAGATGGGCCCTCCAACTCACTAAGCTCCACAGATCATCCAGTCAGTGATGATCGATGGTCCTAAAGTAGATGACATCAACCATTTCCTTCAACCATTTCGGGATATTATCCCGAAAACATGACAACCATTCCTTATAGTATCTCATCTAGATGGATCAAGAGGAAAAAACATCCTAATCTAGAAGGAACAAGGGTCATTATAAACGGACTTTGTCAGAAATAACAATTTCCAAAGTCTCATAGTAGTAACCTCTCAACATAATGAGGGTGTTATCCTTGGCTATCTGCCTAGGGTCCTTTAGACACAGGGACACTATACGGCCTATAGGGGAAATCAATAATCCAAATGGTATAATGTTCACACCCATTACCAATGTGTAGAATCCCACCAACTCAATTTTTTATCAAATATTTTGTAGGAATATACCCATGTATTCTCTAATATAGCTAGCCAATATACTCGCATGCAAGAATTCCAGGAAGTTCACCATTCAAATCTAGTGGTAAATTGTGGGTAGGAATGTACACTTTCCCACACTAATAAATTTTATTATATGAATCCTATAACATCACTCAAAGATGCCCGCCAACTAATTTTGGAGGAAAACTATGAGTAGTCACACACACCTTCCTATATTCATCCATTCTACCGATAGTTTTTTCTAGTAGCATTTGGAGAAGTCAGCTAGAAAGTCCCGATGACAAGTAGGGGGAAGACTCAAATATCATCCCCCACACATGAGTACTATCAGTATCCATTATTATGAAATTTAAGATATGAGAAGGAACACACACTAACTCTAGATAAAAATTCTTCATATATCCCAGTTCCAGTCAATGAAGTCACCATGAATATCCTGGCCATGGTGAATGCGATAATACATATCCCCACCCACATCCTACAAACTTATTAGGACTTTATGATTATGATGACAGTAGCTTCTGAGGTATGGATGTACAACTCTATACATGCAAGTGGTTTATCTTGTTAGCACGTTACCCCGATGTAGATATACACCTATTCTCCCATCCAGAAGGGTCATGGGGAAAACTCTTCCAAACTATATGGACAACTAGATCAGGAACATAAATCCAATAAAACATGAGGTAATCAGCCTATCTTAATGGTCACTCCAAGGCATGCATAAACACCTTCCCATGAAACACGCTTCTCCTAGTAAGTGACCCATGTCTCTCATAAGAAGAAATCCAAGAATAAGCCTCACTGAAGACAACTGGAGAACAAAGAGTCGATCTACGATCTATCCCTTCTTACTAATTGAGTTCTTTAATCGCTCAAAAACATATTTTTCGAACCCCTAGATCCTACCCTCCTGATAGAAAATTAATGTTGAATTTGTAGTAATTCTAAATTACCTCCTTGGAAACATCACCATGAAGTATTTATTTAGGATAAAAATATGATTAACATAAAGAGCACATCTCTTAATGAGAGACATGATGACCCTCAATGTGTCTATAAAATCAAGGAGTAATATGGTTTTCCCCATTATATAATCCACCACGGTGGTCCTCCCCTTGATGGTGACTGCTGTGAGTGTTCTCTCCACAGTGGTGTTTCACATTATCCAATGGTTCCTCCCTTGGAGATGTAGTGATGACAAAGCCATCTTACCGTGAGGCACTTCATATTATAAGGCCATTCATATTAGATTCCTTGTCATAGGAAAGTGAAATTATTTCTCAACTAGAAGATAAACTAAGGTTCCAGTCATTCTATGATCCATCCTTTGGCCACATTCCTTCCCAACTGATAGGGGAAATCCCATCCAATCTCACCACTTTTGATAAAATGAAAGGAAAACACCATCTCTAGTCAAACCAATTAGAGGATCCTCTGGAAAAAGACAAAGAATCCATGCTACACATGAGGAAACAATTAGATAAAGATGACTTACTAGTCATGATCGGGCCATTGGTCACCCCATAATATAGCATTATAGAGGTATTTTCAGGGGATTAGGTGCATGAAATCCATCTAAACATATGGGAAACTCTTCATCAGATAATAGAAAAGGTATTACCCTATGATGAGTATCGAAGTCATGTCATTAAAATAGAAGGGTTGAAATGAAAAATTGACATAGAAGATCTCTTAGATTTATGAAATAAAATGATCAAGAAATAGGAAGTATTCTATTAAAGTGGAATCCTCAACACATTAATGAGATTGTGATAGCTGGTCACAGATACGCCATCGTGTGTTCATATCAGAGGATGGGGTGCACATGGAGTGTTACATTTCACCATAATCCCTAGCCAAAAAATCCCACTAAAGGTTATGGAATGCAATATTATAGCCGCAGACCAGCTTAAATGAACAGATTATGTTCCTAACCAAATAAATACTCAAAAAATAGGCCCCAATGGACTGTCACCAGCGTCGGCCTAGAAGAGAGCAGACAATTGAAAGACTGTTGCATCAGGCTTATAATAATATCGAGAAGGAATATTGTTTGGGGAAATTTCATTTCCAAATAAAATAAATGATAGAAATAGAACAAAGTTATTAGGAAATGGGTGAATTATCTGTGCTCCAAATGAATCCCCAAGTCCATTTGTGAACAAAACTCCATTGAATCTGACAGGAAGTCATAGAAGTAGCAGCCACAATAGTCCGACAGTAACCACATCCCACATGGAAATGGTATTTTTAATCCAACCCTCATGGTTATAAAATCAGGGCGGAAGGGTTATTAATGGATAATGGGAACATCCCCATTTCTTAGGGATTGGGGTATTTTTCACCTCAACACACCCTCCTCAACAAGAATCAATCTTCTCTTGATTAGGTAAAATTCCACAGAATGGATCTCCTTAGTTCGTCTCATTCTGTAAAATGGTACCTTCGCTAGGTATAGGTACAATTGAACTATCTAGAGATTCACATCAGGTTATTATTTTCCAATAATCTCCAAGAGAATCACAAAAGGGGATGACAAGGAATTGTGGAGGGAATAGAAGAAGACAATATCACAATGAAAATGATAATTTTTTTCCATGCATTACACATCATTGAGCATCATAAATTATTCCCTTGAAAATCCTCTATAACATGAAACCAATTAAAAGGAGTTATAAGAGGAATTTATGGTTTATAATGTGGTCCAAACCAAAAAAATGAATGTGGTGTGCTTACCTGGAAAAAAAGGCTTTCTTTGGATATGGGACTCCCTTAAACAATTCATTGTTACCCCTCAAGAAAATACCAACAGGTAAAAAAGTAAGGTTCAAATTGTGTCTCATCTTCCTTCTGGAGAGGTTACACCCCTTTCACTTGAAGAAATATTTTACTAGAAATAGGAATAGATAATTGAATTAGTAAGAATAAATGTAGAGTTACTCTAAGGTACATTTTCTTCTAGATATGTTGTACAAAAAAATCATAAACTCACACTTCCAGTTGGTGCATCTCAGTAAAAAGTGTCTACTAAAACAAATGAAGTAGATCTGGAACATCTTCTCAATGTGGGATACCAACCGTCAATATATTTTGGTGCCACAGTAAAAGAGTGAGAATTCCATTAGTTTTTTATACAACTAGAGTAGGCTCTAGCACATCCTAACATACCTTCCATAATGGGTTACCCACAGCCGATACTAGTAGTGCCACATCAAATGGACCTTCCAACTGCCACACCTATTTTGGCCTGGTCTACTACACCTATTCATGCTTCGGCATATATAGAAATTCCTTGAATTTTGATGAACACTATTTAGTTATTAACAGCTCAATTGGAAGCCAAGGAAGAATGGTGCATACCGATAAATCTACAAAAGAAGCCTTATCATGGATGGGTAGATTCAAATCAGCACCCACAAATCTTTGGGAATACTATATTTCCTTGAATAAATGGATTAGGAGACTTAGAGATGTACTTGATTAATTTTTTCTGTCAGTGTGATCCCATGATGGGTACCCCATAAGAATAAGAGGTGGTGAAACGTAAGTGATTCTTGTAATCACTATAGGGACTGGCTTTTATATGGTATACAATCCTATATTCTCGGTCAATCGTAAGATGGGAAGACCTCTCTCAGAAATATTCTTTATATTTAAGCTCAACACTACATAAGAAGACATTATTCAGCCTCGAAAATATTTAGTAGTGTGAGAATGAATGAGTCTCACATTTCATTACTTAGTGAAAGGGATTGAGATAATCTATGAACCGATCACTCCCTCAATAAGATTTGTTGCCCATATTCATAGAAAATCATCACAATTATTTTTTCATGATGATTATCCCTGTGAAATATATAATATGATTTTGGGTCCTTACTATAATTTCCCAAAGGTTATAAGACTCCATCATAGACTCCAAATCCGACAACTGAGTATCTCCATCAACTCAAGAAAAGATAGAATGGAAAGTAGAGTCTTCTAAAGTTAAACTTAAGAAAGCCCATATAAATTCTAAAACATAAAATCCACCACCATATTGTGTGGCCCCACCTCTGAAGATTCAGTAACAATGCCCAATTCATCAGAACAGGTAGAGAGAATAGGGGTGAAAATTGTTTTAGGAGATTAAGAAATGGCCCATTATTTTTTAAATGACTAACTCCCTTTCTACATCATCTTGATGTTGGAAAAAACTTAGTCAATTCTTCAAATCTTAGTAAACCTAGAAAAAAAGGTGACGATAATCTCCCAAACTTTTACCCCTTACATAAAATGATGGGGAACCACACCGAGAATTGATTTGGTTTCAATGGCCTCCTGCAAAATATGGTGGTATTTGGGAAAGCGAAGCTAGAAAATTTACATGATCAGGTCAATTATTTTTCTACCACTAATCTAGAGGAAAATAATGGAAATAAGTTATGAGAAAGAGTAAAAAAATTGAGGAATTTATGGTTAGAAAAAATATAAACAAACTCATGATATCATCTAAGCACAACTGAAACAACTAAAGGTTCCCTCAACCGATTCCTCTATAACACATCCTACTTCATCAACAGCTCAATCCTCTGAATATCAGTACTAAAAAAAGATACAATGATGTAAAGTTATTAATAAAACAATCGAACATGAACATGTACCAAAGATGAGGTTTTCTTTAACATTATAGGATTTAATTCCTATAATCTCATAAGCATAGGCACTGCCCTGTCAAAGGGTACAACAAGTGTCAAATCATCATATAGAATCTTCATTATATGTGGATTTGATACTTAGTTCCATTAATGGTATTCAGTTAATGGATCCCTTCAAATATGATGAGAAACATTTTGAACCCACATTCCCCACACTTGATTGGTCTGTTGGGAGAATATTTTATCAGAGTCAAAGGTTCAAGGGAAGACACAGTCATACTAGGATTCACTAATTCATCCACTCCCCTGCATGAACAATCTACGCAGCCGAAACTCAATGGAGAGATTTCCAATGAGCTCCCCAAGAATAAGGGAATTCTCCCCATGAATGATTGGTTTTTCTTGAAAATATCATCCTATAATATTGATTATAGGATATCTTATAACCTAATCATCCCTACTATGTTGGAAGACCTAGTCTACCAAATCCACTAAGGGAAGAAGTAGTTTCATCTCCTAACCTGAAGGACGGTCCATCCAAATCCAGTAATTCAGCTCCTAAAGAACCTACAAAAGATTATCCTCATAGTGGGAAGCTAAGACCTCTAGACCTGAGGTATGATTTTTTGAAGAAACTGTCCTATGTTCCAGTGATGTTATCAATCCCATATTCTTTTAGTTTATCAAAAATATCTACAGGAAAAACTTATCCATGCCTCATTAAGACATCAGGAATATTAAGTTGAGGTTGTTGTACTGATGTATATCTTGTAGATAATGAGCCTATAGAATTTCAAATGATCATCTCCTCCACATACCAGGATGATGATTCTATCATACAAGGACACATCAGGACCTTGTATATATCTAGAAAGGTAAATGAAATTGGTATCCAATGATAATTCAATGAAAATGTCTCAGGAGTCAACCTCATCCCAATATGAAAACCTATTCAATTTGGTTTCAATTAATACCACTCATATCTTTTTAGCATAATGTTACCAGGATGTGAAATAAAAGAAAAAAGGCCTCTTGGTGAAATAGAACACATGACTTATCTTGTGGATCTTGTGTCTGATTTAGAATTTATGGTAGTTAGAAAGGATATAGCCTTCATTTTTCTATTAAGAAGACCTTGGCTACATCTGCGTGAAACTATTCCCTAATAATATTAAAAGGCCTCAAATATTGTATCAATCGAAAAAATATGAAACTTTCTTGATGATAAGGCCCCATTAAAATCTTATGAGTCCCAACACATTGATGCAGGATTTTATCATAAGGAAGGGAATGAATCCATAGATGAAATCATTTCCCTGATTAATTCACAAAATGGTCTAGATATGATTTTGGAAAATCCTTTTGGATATATCAATGTAGAATAAATGATACCCAATAACCAAATCAAATAGGTAGGTTCAAATTTGATAACACATTTAGTAACTTTTTTGATGTCAATTGTGACAGCTAAGCCCGATGGGAAGGGAGAAGTTTTTATCTCTCTAAAAAATAATGAAAGAATGTTAGAAAATATCTTTATTTCATCCCTTGAGCCCCCAAAAATCCCAGTACCATCATATAGGATGGAAGAATTTGTCATGAAATTTGGAGGAGATGAAGAAGAATGTCCCCAATTCCTCATTTCCCCTTCAAAAATCCTAATGGTCCTCATGACAGCAAGAAATCCAAAAAATGATGGCTTGGTCTTATAGGTGTCCATATGATGACTCCTAACCTAATTATTATGCATGTGATTCATTATATACATTACAGGTTGAGGAAAAAAAGTAATGTATGAAGAATATGAAGAAGATAAATCCTTAGGGATTCCCCACTAGAATTTGAGGATGGTGTATCCACCATTATTGATGAATTCAGATAGATAAATTTGGGTGCATAAGAAGATACATGACCCACTATGATTAGTATGGAAAAGAATCCTGAATAAAAAGAGGTATATACTTCCTTCATGAAGAAACATTGGGATTTCTTCCCTTGGAAGTACATAGAGATGTCAAGCCTTGACCCTGATGTGGCCACCAACCACATGGGTTTTCTAGAAGACTATCGAGGGTACAAATAGGCAGCCAAAGGAACACACCCAACGCATGCCTCCAAAATGGAGGCTTAATTGGATAAACTCATCAAATACTACTTCATATGAGAGGTATAGTATCCAAAACATCTAGCCAATATCTTCACTATGAAAAAGAAAATGGGTAGATCATAGTTTTCATCAACTTTATATATCTAAACAAACATTTTCTAAAGGAATAATTTCTAGTTCCAATTATTTATGTCTTGATTGATGCAATAACATGATAATAGTCCCTATCCTTCATGGATGTCTGTTTAAGGTATAACCAAATCTGAATGGCCTTATAAGATAAAGAATCCACCACCTTCAAGGCACATTAGGTAGTATTATTCTATCGGTTAATTCATGTGAACTTGAAGAATGTCAGCACCACAAACCAACATGCCATGCATCATAACTTAAAACCCTTCTTAGGTAATTTTGTCGTATACTAAATTGATGAACTTGTGGTTAATTCAAGAAAAAGTTCTAACAACCTATCCTACATAGAGAAAATCTTATATAAGTTACAAAAAAATAAACTAAAGATGAATCCCTTAAAATGTGATTTTAGGGTAACGTCAATGAAGTTTCTTGGCTTCTACATATTCCATCATGGAATATGAAATGATCCTGATAAAACCAAATCTATCATTGACATGTCACCTCCATGAAACCTTAATGATTTGAGGTTACATCAAGGACACTTGGATTATATTTGGATCTTTATATCAAATCTTTCAGGAATATTTTTTCCATTCACCGAATTGGTGAAGAATGGGGTCACATATCAAAGGACAAGTGACTGTCAAGGATAATTTTTGAACTTAATTAAATGAATCTTGGTCCCACCAGCATTAATTTCACATTTTTAAGGAAATCCATTCATTGTATATGTGATGTCCCTAGAGTGAACAATGGGTACCTTCCAATTGTTCAAGATTGATTTTGGGAATGAAAACATCTTTTATTATCTTATTCAAACCATGATTGATTTTGAGACTCACTATTTGGTTATTGAAAATATCTGCCTGGTATTAATCTTTATAGTTCACAAATTAGGGCACTTCCTACAACACCATGAGGCCCAATTGGTCTCTAGGAATAATCATCTCAAATATATCATCATTTTTCCTACATTGATATGACATTTTTCATGGTGGGAGCTAATTCTAGAGTAGTTTTACATACAATTTGGGCCTCACAAAGTAATAAATGTCCAATCCCTAAAATTCATTCTTTTAGAACACCCATCTATAGAAGCGACATCAATGAATACTGAATTGAGATAAGAAGAGATGATTTCTATTCCACATGGCCCCCAAACATGGGAATTTTATTTTGATGGAAAATCCAGGATCCCAACATAGAAGAGAATGGAATACCATAAAATAAACAAAGTTGCATTGGGGATCATGCTTATCTCCCAAATTTGTTTTACCTTAATCCTTCCTACTATCAGAAGATTGTACCAACAATGAGGTTTAATATAAATCCCTCACTGCGGGTCATGAACAAGAACATCAAATAAATTTAGATCATCCGGAGGTAAAAGGAGACTCATATTTGGTAATGAAACTATCAACAATGATTATTCTATTAGAAAGGAATAGATAATACCCCTGTTTGATATTTTCCAAGGATTGATGGAAGAGTTCCCCTTAGATCCTATAATGACACACATCCTGAAATCTTATAATGCCTAAGAAGATGTGTCGAAAAATACAAATACAACACTGGTGGATCCAAACAGGTATGAAAAAGTCATTAAAATTAGCCATCGTCGGATGGTCTGAACATCATAATATGTTAGAATATTTGAGATTAAAAAATTCAACCCTTTCCCTAAACTATATGGACCAACCACTGGGGGGATGATACCAATCATGGATTACATTGAAGATGGAAATATCTCTCTAGAATGAGATGGGAATGAAAAAATATGGTAGTGAAAGGTCAATTTCAGTCAATATGATAGCCCAAATTACAAGAAAGTCCTCTAAAAATGAGGATTTTATGGAATCATTCCCATATGTTTTAATGGAGAAGATACTGTGGCTATTATGGAAGAAGTTCATGTGGGATGCTATGGTTCCCAAAAGTTAGGGTATAGGATTTCTGATCAAATCCGAAGGCTTGGATACTTCTGTCCATCAATGAAATAGGATTTCATAAAATTCACCAAGAAATGTCATTTATTACAAGTTCATTCAAGCTTACTCCTTCAACCCCATATGTTTCAACATACATCCAAATAAACATGTCCATTTTTCATATGGGTAATTTATGTTGCGGGACCATAGGCTCCAGCTATGGCCAAGCTGTTCAAGTACATCCTGGATTCTATTAATTTCTTCTCCAAATGGGCTATATAAATACCCCTCAAAGAATTTGGGGCCAAAAAAATTGCTAGCTTCATAAAATATGAATTTATTACCACATTTGGTTTCCCTCATATAATATTGATGTAAAAAGCACTAATATCTATTTTTTCTTAGTCGAAACACTATATGAAGAGTAAAATATCAAATCCATCCATTCATTTTGCTATCATGAAATGGTTAATGGAAAAATAGAGGCCTTCAAAAGGACCCAGTTGAACATAATCCAGAAGATTGTAGACAAAGATAAAATTTCATGGCCAGACATTTTCTTTCATGCATTAATGGGATTACCAAACTACAACCTGTACTTCCAAATGACTGAGTTCGTACTCATTGTTATAAAGAACAAAAGAATTCATACCCATTTAGGTACAATTACTATCACTTCACATATCCTTCTATGAGAAAATATCTAAAGATGAACAATCCTAGAAACCAATGGATGAATTAGATAAACTCTATGAAACAATATTTCACACCATACATCACTTGGAAGTCTATCAAAATCCGTATTGTTCGAGCCACTAACAAGAGGTATTCCATTGATCATTTCTCTAATTTGAATTGGTACTAGTCCTTAAGACTCTAATGATACTAGGAAGGAATCCTCAAAATATTGACCCAAAGATGGAGGGACCTTAATCTATATGCAAGGTCCTCTATAATGGATCTTATTATTTGATCTAAATGGAGAGATCTCATTACAACTCTAACCAATTCAAGGTTCCTAATGAAATATTTTTTTTAATCACACAACATTTTTCCTAGCTATAAGTAATTAAACTACATAACACTATATACCTCCGAATTTAAAGACATTAATTGGAGTTGTTGGTATTCAACACATGACCTTAAAAGGGGGGACCTAATTTCTGAATTGCCCATATCAGTGTGAATCATTGAGAGGGATAAGGGGTGAATCAATTATCCCTTTAAATCATTTTACTAATTTATTATTTTAAATGAAACCTCTATGGATGGTTAAAGCCTCGATCTACTCATCTTGTGTCTCTCAGCCTCACCCCGAATGATGTTGTAAATGTAATGCCACTAAACATAAGGATTTACAAGGTTCAGTTCGAAGACCAACTCTTTGGTGTGTTGGTTATTATCCCCAACATAGATTTTCTACTATAATATTATTATCAATTACAATGGAAAATATAGAGTCTCCTATATGTCTCTTGAGACCCACAGGAGGTTCTTTATACTGCTTCCCACAGTGTTACCATAGTCCCACTGACCTACTTCAGAATCCCACTATAGACTTATTTCTCCTATATTTCACAAGAGATGCTTCTTGATTCACTATGGATGGATCTTCTAATCTTCCATCATGAGATTTATGAATCACACTTTCTCATGAATCAAATAAAGAATCTTCAACAAGAATTGGAAAGGTCTTTTGGACTCACTCAATAACATTGATCTCTTCTGTGACCATTCCTTAGCGTAACAATGCTCTGAAAATTATTTCTACTTTGATGAAGACCTATCCTCAATATTGTGTGTGCAGATGGTGCACAAAACCTATTAAAGAATGCAATAATAGTATCAGTTATGTCGACTTTCTTAGATTATTAAATACTCTTAACTCAGATATAATATCTTATTTAATTCAGTATGGCTTCAGTCTCAGTTCTCAATCACCTCAAGCATGGATTTCATGGAATCTAAACTTCTTATTTTTGGATATCTCAATTAATTATGCTTCATGAATGAGTTTCATGGAATAACTTATTCTTATTTACACACGTGAACTCACAATCTTGATGCATCCTTTTAAGTTTTTTCATGTGTTCATTTGAATTCATTCATGCAAAATCTCTTTCTTCTCTCTTGCTTGTGTGAAAACCCATTGGGTATAACCGTATGAGAACACACACATTCTCTTTATTTTCCTCACTTAGTATCACACACACATTATTATATTTGTTTCTTTGCACACACAAACTTATTATTTAGATAAGGTTCAATATAAGTCTATCATTCTTCAAACCTGAGTGAGTAAGTTCTTAGTGTGTGATATTGTTCTTTCTTCTTCCATCTTCACATGAGCACACTTACTTTGTTCTTATGTTTTCTTTTCATGCACATGAACTCCACCATGAATGCACCCTATTTCTTATATCTTCTTTCACACACAACCCGAATGTATATATGGATGGTGTGTCTGAGTTTCCATTCTTCTTCAAGTAAAGCCCACACAACCCGAATGGGTATGTGGGTGGTGTATGTGTTAGTATTTCTTCTTGGGAGGGTTTCTCTTCTTCTCTAAGGGTATTGTATGTGTACACTATCTATTTATGAAATCTCTTCTTCTTTTCTTCACGAAAACAAGGGTTCAAGATTTCTTCTTCTTCGTGAAAACTGTAGGGAACAAAGGGGATTCTTCTGCATGTAATGAGTGTGTGTGGTTCTTCTTCACAAAACAAAGAATATTCTTGGTTCCTGTCCTCACAGAGTACAACATGGGTAAAACTAAACCTATTTTGTCACAACAGGATTATTCTCATGAGGACACATGAGGGTTATAAATAACCTATAACATGCTCATAGATATCTTCCTTTGAATAGAGGGCAAGGCCTCTTTCGTGAACTAAGGTGGTTCACATTTCTCTATCATGAAAGGGATGCACGAGAACATTTCTGTGCAAAGAAAGGCTGTGTGGAATCCTTTTTAGCACGATGCTCTATTTTTTATAATAATATGTCTCTAAATATTTTCAACAACCAAACCTCGGTTGAGGGATCTCTTTTTATTGGAATAGGATGTACGCTGCAATGTTTTAAAATCCTTCATGTTATGCCACATGATTCCATTATTTTAATAGCTGAGATCTCTAGTATTTGAATATTTCAAACACAGATAAAATATATTCCTAATTATTGGTTTGTTTCAATTCAATGTGGACTACTTATTTCACATTTAAACATCACGTGCATGAATTTAATAATGCATGCATGGATTCTATTTAAGCAATTGTTCTTTATGATGTGGTCATGTGACTTCAGTTTCTTCAGCCACGTACAATCTCATTGTTTTTTATGAATACATGCAAATAAAATTTCATGCATGTGTCCGTGTTGTCCATATGAATCTCATTCATGAGATTTCATCATCAACGATGGATAGAGTCGAGATCCTAGAGGTGTGGTAGTGCTCTGGTTATACTGCAGCGTCGGGTGGATCAGAGGTTGAAGATGATGTGGTTTGTGATCATCAGATGGTGTAGGTTCAAACAGATGTGGGAAGAATGGATGGACGGCCCTGATTATATCATGGGACATGGGATGAAGTATTCGGTCAATATCTCTCATGAGATCAGATGGAAGAAAGAGATCTATTCTACATTTTTAAAACTTATCCCATATAGAAATGTGGACGTATGATATGAATCCTTTATTAAAGAAGGTGCATCAACTTCAGATCGGAATTATCCCTCTCCCCTCACGGTACCACCCATACCGTGTTCACCCTATGGGCATGCTCTCCGCCCAATCTCATCTCTCACAGGATTGGTTCACCACCATGCGTGCACTTGCGGTCTTATACATGACCCACAATCCTGCCTTATGAAGGGTTGTATTTGATGCTTACCTCAGGCAAGGTTGACCTTTAGGTCTCGCATGTTCTTATGGTCGAGGACCTCAGCTGGACCTCTTTTTTTGCCCTATTTATTGAAAAAGTATCAGAAAAATATTAACAAAAATGTTAACATAAAATAAGATGCATGACCAAATTCAAATGTGTCAAGGCCTCTCCCTATTCTCTTATTATTTCCCACCATCATTCATTCCTTTCTTTTCAAATCATGAATCGAAAATATCTTCAATACATTCATTTAATACAATCATGTTATATGTATGGGTAATTTCTTCATTCCTCATGCATTAAATCACAATGTGTGGCCTTATTGTTGTGAGTGATTTGTTCACCATTAATACATATCTTGTAATTTGAGGATCAGCTCAAAGAATCATCTGATTTATATCCTCTTAGAGAATTTATGAAGTGTTGCATTCAATTGATTGAATAAAAAACAATTCTCCAAGGCAACGACAACTTCTTCATTAATACCTTTCATTCACATATTGATTTCTCATGGACAAAAAATGAAGCTATTATGCACTTCAACCTCCCTCATTGTATTTTTTTCAATACCTTATAAATCACAATTCATAAATTGTCAATATGTGTGCCAATTTTTCTCCCCCTAATTGGTAACCAAATGGAATGGTTTGATGATGATTTTTCCAAAACTTGTTCTACTCCCTTTAAAGAATATCATCTTAAATATTTCTGAGAGAGGGACGATGTCACATTGTTCACATATAAAATAGCCTTTATTTAATCAACTCTTTGTCTACTTGTGCTAACTAGGTGTAGAAAAAAATAATGATATGACCAAGGATTTCAATGTTGTCCATAAACAACCATGCATGTGAAATCATTCTTAGAATATATCAAATCTTATCCCATTGGTTGGAAATAATCAGATTTATAAATGAAATCATAAATCCTAAACATAATTCACCAGAAATATTAAAAATTTAAATTGAAAATACAAAGACCCCCCTTTCATCCAATCTTTTCAACAATCAAGTACTCCCCCTTAACTGAGATTATAAATACAATTAAGAACAAGGGATGAAAGTGTGATTGGAATACCTCAAGTTTCAACTTCTTGAAATTATATAAATTTCAAGATTTTTCATGACATAATCCTTGGTATAATCTATTTCATATTTTCCCCCCTTAAGGGGTGAAATACCTTTGATTCATCATGGTGGAAAATATCATCACTTAATCTTCAAGATATTCATGTTGATAATCTTCCACTGTGGAACACTTCAAGTAATTATTATATCATGAATCATTAGTCCAACCTGTTGTTATCCACTTTGATCATAAAATTTTCATTTTAATAACGACCTTCACCTTAAATTACATGAAATATAAGCACACATATACATAAAAAATATAAAGTAATAAGATAGAACACGAGTGAGCTTCTTAGTGAGAGAAACAGGGCAGAGGATTTCCTCTCAACCCAAGAACTCGTTTCCTGGTAGCTCTAATGTGTCTGGTACTCTTCATGATGGTGTCTCCACTCCATTTAACATTTTGATCATTCATTGTCAGCATGGACCCTTTATTTCCACTCATCTTCAACTTGTGTGGATTTTTTTACTTACTTCTTCCAATAGTATAGTAGCTTCCTCTAGTGCATGTTTTTTAATTATTAACATCTCTATTTGGCCTAGTAAAATAGTTATACCTTTATTTTCATGATGTCAAGCCTTCTTGAACCTTCCACACTGTAGTTTTGAGACACTTGGGTTGTCATGTGATAACAACCTCCCTTGAAATTAGAATTCTCCTTCATGTGGAATGACCTGTTTCCCCCATTACTTTTCTTTATCTAGTACTTAAAATTTAGCTCTTTACAGTTCTCTAGCAATTATAAATTGATTAGACAAGATAACTAAACACTCATTCTTAACATTTTATGATTTGGAGCTTCCACATGGCTTATTCATTGTCTTCAACTTAGATTTCATAGGAAAGTTATGTAGATTATGTTTAGGAATGTCTTTAGTCAATTAAATCTTCTTCTGGATTGATTATACATTTGTTTTGATATTACATCCATTCATTTCCACGGATTTTTTGTTGTGATCCATGGTATAAAATTTCCTTACACAATAGAATCATCTTTTCATGGTTGAGATTACATTCTTGGAATTTGTCTTGAAATCCATCTTGGGAATAGTTTCCTTCAATGTTTTATTGACTTTAGTATTTTCAATATTCCCAATGGAATACTTTTTAACTAGTTTTCCTTTCTCCCACATTTGTTGTGGTCTATTCTTCTTATCAACAAATGCATGAGGAATTTTAGGACTAAAACAACACTCATCATTACTGTGACCACTTCTATTTCAATTATCACAGAAGTCTTCAAGGTATTCAAATCTAGTCTTGATAGACAGATTCTTCTTAATTTGTATTTTCTTCCTTTTCTTTAAAGGATGCTTCATTTCTTCACATGCACTTTCTGTGAATGTGTGCCTTCCATAATTTTCCTATGGATACATATTATTCTAGAAATCATTTTCCTACATAAAAAACTTCCAGTAACACCAATAGTAGCCAAAAAATCTACTTATTTTTCTTGTAGTATTTTTATAGATAGATTTATGTCTTTGTTGTTTCTGGAATTGTCTTTCTTTCTTTGAAGAATCCATTTGGGAGTTTTTCATCTTATTCATCCTAGTATCCATCCTTAAAATTTTGAGGTATGTATTAACATTTTTATCAATCCATATCTTTCAATATTTTATCTTTGAACCTGTACTTAAAAATGTAACTACATTAGTAGAAACAAAAATAACAAAGTTATGTGATACATTCTTCTTAGAGGATATTCCATTGGATTAAGGGATGATTTTATATTCCTCTTGGAATAATAATCTTTAATTTAAACATTATTGTAAGTGTCTCTTCTTTTAGTTTTTTCGAATGTTTGATATTTGAGTGATTGTTGATTCTTCAATTTCACCTCCATCTATAAACACTTCATATTGAACAAATTCTTCTCATCCTCAATTGATTTAAACTCTCTTACCCAATTATTCTTCAGTTTTAACATTTGAGCTTCATGCATATTTCAAAATTATTTCAAAGAGATTTCAAGCTCAATTACTATGCTATCATTGTCTTCTAGTTGAGAAGCATTAAAAACCATAGAAACCTTGTGAAACTTTTCAAATGTATGGAATGATTCTAAAAATACAATCTCAAAGAATTATTCCTCACAAATACTTCCTTTTAATTCTTTAGTAACTTGGGCATGTCTTTCATTGCAAAGACAAATTATTTCTTCCTTTGTCTTCACATGTTTTTTGAGAGTGTTCGATATGCCTACCCTTTCAGCCAATGCTTCTTCCCTGGCATCATCTTCTTCTAAAAGCTTTAATTTTTCAACATGAAGATCACAAATGGTTACAGAAATATGTCTTTCCACTTCTCTAGATAATTTCTTCAGATTTTCTTTGATTACACTCTAAGTATCACTAAATTATATATCATCATCATAGTTTGAACATGATTTATTATAAGAGTCAAAATAATAAAAATTATTATCACATGTTGTACCATTTATATTACCTTCATTAGAAGGTGTATTCCCATTAGCAGTAAGCTTCTACTTCATATTCTTTTCCTATTTCTTCTTTATATTTTTCTGAGTCGTGGTAGATATCTTTATTTGAGGTTTCTCACTCATTTCCTAAAATCTTCACTTCATATGGACTCCCTTGGATATTTTAGAGGTGACCTTCTCTCTGATACCATTAGAAATTCAAAAATCAGTGAGAATAACTGAGAGGGGTAGGGGTGAATCTGTGATCCCTTTAAATATTTTTATTAATTGATTTTTTTTTCAATTAAACCTCTATGGATGGTTAATTCCTCGATCCACTCTTCTAGTGTCTCTTATCCTAACCTCAAAGATTGTTGTAAATTTAAATCCACTAAACATAAGGATTTATAATGTTCAGTTCAAAGACCTACTCTTTATTGTGTTGGTTATTCTCTGGAACATAGATTCTCCACTATAGTCTTATTATCAATAAAAATTGTTGATATAGAGTCCCACCGTATCTCTCCTGAGTCCCATATAAGGTTATTTATATTTATTCCCATAGTGTTACCAGAGTCCCACTGACCTGCTTGAGAGTCCCACTGAAGACTTCTTCCTCCTGGAATTCACAATAGATGCTTCTTGATTCACCGTGGATGGATATTCTGATCTTTCCTCAAGATATTGCTGAATCACACATGCTCGTGAATCTCTTTAGGAATCTTCAACAGCCTTTGAAAAGTTTTATTGGCATTGTTCAATAACTCTGATCTCATTTGTGATCTGTCCATAGTGTAATAATGATCTGAAAATTCTTTCTTCTTCTGATGAAGACCAAACATCTCTATTCTGTGTGTAGATGGTGCATAAAACCTCTTCAAGAATGAAAAAACAGTATCAGCTCTGTCTTCCTTCTTGGATTCTCAAATACTGTTAACTCATATATAAGATCTTATTCAATTTATTCTAGATTTAGTATCAATTCTCATTCACTTCATGCATGGATTTCATGGCATCCAAACTTATTTTTTTGGGTATCTTAATTAAATATGCTTCGTGCATTAGTTTCATGGAATTACTTTTTCTTGTTTACACATGTACACTCACACTATTGATTCTTCCTTTTTTATGTCTTCACATGTTCATGTTCATGCATGCATGTATGCACAATCTCTTTCTTCTCTCTTTCTTGTGTGAAACCCACACTGGGTATAACCTTTTGAGAACACATGCTTTCTATTTCTTTTCCTCGCTTAATATCACACATATTTTCTTGTCTTTGGTTCTCAGAACACACACACTTATTATTTTGTTTAGTTTCAATATAAGTGTGTGCTTATTCACACTCGAGTGGGTAAGTTCTTGGTGTGTGATATTCGGCTTTCTTATTCCTTCTTCACATGTGCACAAATACTTTTTTCTTACATTTTCTTTTCAAGCACATGGAATCCACCATGAATGCACCCTCCTTCTTCTCTCTTCATTCATGCACACAACCAGAATGGTTTTATGGATGGTGTGTCTGTGAGTTTTCCTTCTTCTTCAAGTAAAGAACACACAACCCAAATGGGTATGTGGGTGGTGTACTTGGGGGGTTTTTCTTCTCATGAGGGTTTCTCTTCTTCTCCAAGGGTAGCATATGTGTACACTATGCCTTTATGAACTCCACTTATCTTATCTTCATGAAACTAAGGGTTCACGAGTTCTTCTTATTCGTGCACACCATAGGTCACATGGGGTCTTCTTATTTGCACAAGGAGTGTTCATGGTTCATCTTCATAGAACCAAGAAGATTCTTGGTTACTATATTCATGGAGTACAATAAGGGTGTGATTTCCCATATTGTGTATTAGTGGGACACTTCTTATGAAGACACACGAGGGTTGGAAAGAACATATCACATTCTTGCGGATTTCTTCCTTCGCATAGAGGGTGAGGCTTCCTTCGCAAACCAAGGCCGTTCATGGTTCTACATTGTGAAATGGATGTATGTCATCATTTCGTCATGTAGAAAGGTTGCACGAGAACTTTCTTAGCACAATGATCTGTTTTTATCGGAAAAAAGGATCTCTCTCATGATTTTAAACAATCAACCCTCAGTAGAGGGATATCTGTTTATAGGAAGAGGATGCACATTGCAACATATTCAAATCCCTAATGTTATGCCTTAGGATTCAATTATTAGAATTGCTAAGATCTTCGGAATTAGAATATTTCAATTGCTGATAAAAGATATATCGATGTGTTGGTTTTTTTGTTCAATGCAGACTTCTTCTTTCGTGCGAAAACATCATGTACATGCATTTAAGAATTCATACAGGTATTCTCTTTGATCACTTGAGATTCATGACATGGAATCACACCATTGGTTTCTTCAGCCACGTATGATCTCATAATTTTGATGAATGCACGAAAAGGAAATTGCTTTCATGTGTTCGTGTTGCCAATATGAATCTCATGCATGAGAATTCATTATCAATGATACTCAGAATAGAGATGATGGATGGGTGGAAGGGCTCCGGTTATACTATGGCGTCAGGTGGCTCGATGGTTGAAGATGGAGGGGTTCATGATCATCGAATATCATCGGTTCAAACAGCCATGGTGTAGATGGATGGATGGCCCTGATTATATCACGGGACATGGGATGAAGCGTGCGACTGAGATCTGTCATGAGATCAGATGGATGGGTGATATCACTTCCACATTTTTAAAAACATGTCCCAAGTTTAAACATAAATGTCGGATGCAACTCATTTATAATACAAGGCATGGAAACCTCAGATCAGAATTCTCCCTCTCCCCTCACGGTATCGCCCAATATTGTGTTCACCCAGTGGGTGTTCTTTGTGCCCAATCTATGCTCTTTCTGCATGAGTTCACCATCATGTGCGCACCTACAGTATTATAGACAACCCACACTCCTTCCACGTATAGGGATGTCTTTGAGGGTTCCCTCACGTGTGTTTGACCCTCAGGTCCCACATGTTCCTATGGTTGAGGACCTCAGTTGGCCTTCATGGTTGGCTCTATTTTTTGAAAATATATCATTAAATTTTTTAACATAAATGATAACATAAAATAAGATTCATGGCCACCTTCAAATTTTTAAATTCCTCTCCCTCTTCTCTTTTTGTTCATACACCATCATTCTTTCCTTTATTTTTAGATCATGAATACCAAATATCTTCAATACATTCCTTTAATCAAATCTTGAATGATGCATGAATCATTTCTTAATTCCTCAAGAATTAAATCATAATGCATGTCCTTATTGTTTTGAGGGATGTTTTCTCCATTAAAACATATCATGGACTTTGAGGATCATCTCAAACAATCGTCTGATTTATATCCTCTTGAATAATTTATCATGTGTTGCATTCAATGATTTGAATAAACAAAAATTCTCCAAGGCTTCACCAACTTCTTCTACAATACCTTTCATTAAATTATTTAATTATAATTAAAATAAAATGAAACTATTATTCACTTCAATGTCCATGTCTTGTGATTCTAAACAGCATGGAAACATTTTCCCTGTCGCATAATGATAAACAGCATGACATATGGTCATAGTGGTATGACCAAAAAGTACGAGACACCATCACATCTGCACCACATGATATTAAACTGCATGGATAATGCCCCTATCATTTTACATTAAGAATCCACTAGAATACCATTAGATAAAAATCCTCAAGGTCCCTAAAATATGGGCCTCCCACTCATGTGTATGTCCCAATCACACCCCTTTTACCCCTTAGTGGGCCAAAATTGCCTCTTGTCCGTACTTGAGAAATAAAGGAATGGAAACTCCCATGCATGACCCCCACTCCATTATAACCACTCCATAGTGGCACTTAGGCCCCCTTAAAAGGTATAATCCACAACCTTATTGTGTCCTTACCATAAATACATTAAACTACACGGAAGACATCCTTGTTTCAGGATGAGAAACTATCTAATATTTTAAGAAAAATTTCTTTCTTGATTTTCATTCCAATGATATACATAGTGACACCCAAATTTCTAATTCTAGGTCCCTCTGTGACCCCCCTTCCCCTCAGTCCCCATGTGTATGGGTCATACCTACATGGGGAATATCAATAGAAGTATGTGTGGATTGATTCATATTCTAATGAGATATGCAGTGAAACATTGATCAAAAACTGTAGGTCCAGTCATAATAAATATATATATACATATATATATCAAAACCCATTTTCACCAAATAAATGCGGATAAATGTGGATATTTGTTTCCAAGAATAATGTGTCCCTTGATTCCTACCCGAGTAAGATATGTCTTAATGAAATTTTCTTACATTGTATTCTCTCGACCATATTTCATTTCATGTCAGAGTTACCCAAGTCCTTACCAAAAAACATTAAACATCACGATAAACTTCCTTATCATATGACATTCAACTACACGGTCAACATCTTTTCCAGATGAAATTAAATTTCACTGTTCTTCAATAACTATGTGTTTCTTGATTTCTATTCTAATGGGATACATAGTGATGCTCGGATCCCCAATATTAGGTCCATCCATGGATACAATCAAAAATACCCCACTCATTCTGTATGAGTCAAATATTTATAGGAAATAATAAAAAAACTACACGTGTCTTTATTCTGATTCACATGATATATGTAATGTGTCCAAAATTTCCATCCTTGAAGCCAGCCGCAACATTTCCTCTTTTTCACATCAGTTCATCACCATCCTTACCATATGATGTTAAATTGCACAACTAATGTCCTGACCGCATGAATTTAAACTTTATAGCAACTCAAGAACTATGTATTCATTGATTCTCATACTAATATGATATATGGAGAATCTTGGATCATATATCCTAGCCCTACCACCACATAAATTCTATATTCCCCAATCCTTCCCTTGTATTTCCTTTGTGTAGTGGAAGAAACCTTTGTTAATCTGTATTTCTAAGAATGATCCTTGATCACGTGTTCTTATAAGATTTGGTAAATGGGTTCCCTGAATATGTAGGGCACATAAAATAACATTGGGGATATCATGGTATTGGATGCAAGACCATAAAATTCATGTCAGATTTCCTTTTCACATGATGACAAACAACACTATTTCTTCAAGAAATGTGTGTGAATTGATTCTCATTTTAATGTGATATGTAGTGAAATTTGGATCATCGGTCCTAGAGCCAACCTTATCACAATATGTGAAATTCCTCCACTCCCCCATTTATGAGTCTTATATACATGATAGTATTCAATATGGGGTCTCACCCAGTTCATGAACCCGAAGTTAAAAAATATCCATTTCCTCCACATAGGTATTCAATCAGTGTGGGGAAATTTATTGTTATAACTTTTTGTGGACTTATTCTCATCCCATTTTTATTCATATTGACACTTAGGACTTATGTCCTAGACCTAGCCATGGGGTAAAGAAAAATACACCCTCTTTACCATACAAACAAAGATCTGTGGAGAATATTTTTTTGGGTCCCCTCATTAGGGCGGCAGCCACCATTGAAATGAATACGTCTGCCTTATAAATATGATTCATATCTATTCAAGGGACTTGAATATCATAGAAAATATCTATCCAAACACATAATTTTTTCTTGTACACATCCCTTCCACATTACAAACTCATAATCTTGAACACTTTCAAATCATCATGATCTTTCATTGACTTCTAGTTGTATAATGTCAGAAACCTGAGAGCTATTTTTCCTGACTATGTTATAATACACACCAATTGGATTTTTCTAAAGTATCCCACAAAAAAATATTGTTAGCCAAAGGATTCCATGATTTGACTATGTTGTAATATGGACTAGTTGGATTTCCATAAAAAATCCCACAAAACTTGTTTGTCAACCAGCAAAAAGGTCACCCATTGGAGAATCCTCTACTGTTATTGCAAGATTTGCTGACATTATGTCAAAACCCACAATTCAAATTTAATATATTTTCATCACTCAAATATTTTTCCCATATCCTCTCTCTTAACTTGAAAACATCCAATACCATGGTTTAAAACTTCCTGCTTCATATATGAAATTTTTGGAAATGATTTGTGTCTGATAGGCTACATATCATCTACAATTTCCTTGATATTAGGGTCATAGCTTTATGACATAAAACTACATCAATCATGTTCCCTATTATTGGTCCACGACAATATTGAAAACTATTCCCCTGATTTATTGTACATTTTTACATGAAATGTTCCACCCATATTTAGGTACGTTCTTCTCACAAACCAAACATTATGACCAGGTAAATCTGAGTCTCCATGATCTTCCATAGAATTTTAGTGATAGAATGTCTGAATTCCTAAGGAATTATTTTCCTGACTATCCTATAACATTCCCCAGATATATTTACATAAATTATCCCACAAAACGAGTTTATTATCCATGGGATGACACTATTGGCTATGGTGTAATACTCCATAGTCGGATTTTATTAAAAAAGCCCTCAAAACTAGTTTTCCCATTAGTGGTAACTTCTTCCTTAGAAGAGACCTCCTCTGGTTCAATAATCCATTTCGTCATACCACTCTTCAAATCCAAATATCCCCAAATAAAAAATAATAACATTATCCTCTCACACTTGAATATGGTATCACATTTCTAGACCGATAACCATGAATGGGAGAATTATCAACCTCCTGGTAAAATATAAATTTTTTTAAATTATGTCCCCTAATGTCATTACATTATGAATTGAAACTATATATCATAATTTCCTTGTATGAAATTAAATTTCATAGAATAATGTTCTTATTGTATGACTTTAAACTGTATATCGTAATGTACATGATGTGAAGCTTTAAATAGAATAGCCTAATTTACTTTTTGTATGACTTTAAAACTACATATCATACTATACTTGTCATAAGACGTTAAACTATAAAAAAATCTCCTCACTATATGACCTTGAACAACATTTTCAATGTCCTAGTTGCATGACATTAGAACATATGATACATTAAACCTTGTCAAACAGGGGCCTTCCCCCTAACATCATTCATCGAAAAAACTTCCCTCCTTTAAATGATCCATGTTCATATATGAGAAGTTTACCATTAATGTTCAATACCAATATAGATAATAACTTCATTACCTGACACCTTACTTTGGAAAAATCACCCAATGCGGTGTTGAGAATTATAAATGTTCATAAACGTTCATTATTAGAGATAGAATGTTAAAATTTCAGGGAACTCCTCTGCCTGGTTTATCTTTATCATGCACCAATTGGATTTTCATAATTTATCACACATTTCACAGTCATTTATCAAAATGATTCCATTATTTGACTATATAGTAACATGCCCCTTTTGTATTTTCATAAAATAGCCCAAAATACAGGCTTTTCAAGTGGTGGTAATATCATCCATAGGAGGTACCTCCTCTATTCAAAATATCTTTCTATATTTCAAAACCACAAAATCATTGCTCAAGATTCCCCATTAGGTATTTGAATAATTTGGGAACATTATCATCGCACATGGATTTTTGGGTCATCATTTTAAAACATTTATTCAAAGATGTTCGACCTAAAACACATGTCTCATTAATACATATTTTATAAAATTAAAAACGGAAAAAGATACATATTAGTCATCATATTTAAAACCTACAAAGGGAACTCTGGACAAATGATTAGTCTTATTACGATAAACCTACACTTCTTGTGATTTAGGAAAACCTGAGCAATGAAAATAAATAGACACAAAACTTGTTCGACTGCAAACATGAAAAGGGAGTCCTAAGAGAAATCCAAGTTTCATTTACTAAGGCTTCTTTATAATATACTTAGGAAAAATAAGGTGATGACATAAAAGACCCAAATTTTATCTGTTTTTTCATACAAACCCATTAATAGTCGAACTATGATTGCTGGGATCAATGTCTTGAGATACAATTATAGCATCCTTCAGTAGATGATATACCTCCAAATCCAACTAAATGAATATGGAATGAATAAAAGTTCCCTAAAGATAAATTTAAATTAGAGGCTTTTTGTTCTGAGTGAATCTAATTCTATGGGGGGGTTTTTTTGACACCCAAAAATGTGTTTCATGAACTTTAATATATATTTCATGATATGACACTCACTTAGATAAAAATGCGAATTTTGAGTAGAGATGTGTTTCAAATCCATAAGAAATTACAGGATGGATTTCTATGTTCCAAGGGACTACTCCATAATGAATGATAAGTGTAAATAACCCCCCTCTAGTTATAGCTGGTGTATTTCCAATATCGATGACAAAAAGGTGTTGATACATTAAAATAACATTTTCACTTTTCATTATAGGTCATTTTATGTATTCACCGTAATATAAATTGCAAGTCTTTTTGAAAGATCCTATTTTACATGTATCATATCCCAAATGAACTAAAAAGTCAAAATTTATGGCTCTTAGAAGTTAGAAAGTATTTGTAAAGGAAATTGCATCACCAGAGAGGGTAATTGTGCATAAAACCTATGTTTAAATCCTACACAAATAGCCCGTGCGAATAGACTATGAGGAAATCCCAGACATACATCCTACCCAAGCCAAACAAACTTCCTAGGGATCGATATTTCCCTAAAAATAGGACCTTGGGGTCTTCATTTGCAAGGATTAAATTTATCAAATGCCTCCTGATGCTCAGGACACCCTATTACACCACTCAAGCCCTATAAAACCATTTGGGTAGTTTTCAAAAACCTGAAGAGGAGGGAATTGAAGGGAGTAGTCAAACTAAAGTCCTCCTAGGGTTTAACACACAAAACACCTGATTGATGAACACTAGCATGAGGCCCCCTTCTTTATCAAGGGACCTATGTGATCCACTACCAAAAACACCTTTGTAAACTATTAAAGGCCTGATAAATGTTCTTCAAAGTTTAGTTTCCCAATTGGTCCATCTCCCAGGTTACCACCATCTTGCCCAGGGATACTTATGTGGAGCACCCCCTCTGTGAGCCTTCCATTTCATGCCCAGGCCTACCTCCGTGAGCCCCCTTAGTTCACCCTTTCCTCCAGCCTACACAAGACACTCTTCAAGCTATCTTCAAAGCCATCCATGGTAAGGACTCCCATCATTTGTCTCCCTTTCATGAGAAGGAAAAATTTTACACTTGCACTGAAGCCTCTAGATTTTCAAAACCCTGGGAAAAGGCACAATAGTGTGTCTCCCATTTGGATTTCTATTCCTACAGCCAGAGGTTTCCCACAAATCTCGATCCAAATTGATAGTATCGTTGGGGTGCATGTGGATTTTTATTCCAACATTTGTGAGGACCCCGAACATGGGGATTGTGTTAGTTATTTCACTATTTTAGGAACTAAGGATAAGATAATGTCCTCCCATTGTCTTATTTAAGACATAGAGCCTCTAGTTATTGATGGAGGGGTTAAGGGTCACTCTTTATTTTCTATTCATCATGGAATGAAATCCTCCTCTCTTGCTACGAAAACAACTTTTGGGAATCCCTCATGGAGTAAGACCGTAGAATTTCTTGTGGGAGGTTTCACTCCTACTCCTCCTCACCCCCTTCGCTTCTAGATTATATAGGTTATTTCCATTGAAGTAGTCTCCTCTCTACCTAATATCCTTGGTCTCTTCCAACAATATAGGATGAGAAGTGTTTTGTTTTATGGATCTTCTAGTTATTCTTGTCTATCATGTTCAAGCATGACTCATCGACGATTCATGGGCATAGTATATAGCCATTATCACAAAATCCACACTTTCAAATTCATGTTTCATTATAGAATCATCCTATGAATGTTCCTCTTTCCTTCCTTCAATTTACTCCCTCGGTGTGAGTCCTCAAGGCCATGTATCCAATCTTAGGGAATAGAAGATTGTGTGGTTTCCCAAATCTCTCATTCCCCCTTGTCTCTCACATCAAGAATAAATAACGTGGGATTAAAGTTACATGGTGTTCATGACATCCAAATGATCCCAAATCAATCAATTGGAATTCTACTTAGGATTAAGCCGTAACTATAGTAGTTTATGGGCCTCATTCCAAGTGTAAACCCTAAACAATAATGGAATCCTCCTTAGGAGTAGTCCCCAAAACCCAACAATTTTGAAATATGGGAACTCAAATTCCTACTATAATTATGATACATAGGATGCCTACCTAAGTCCTAAACTCAATGGGAATCCTTCTCAATAGTAATCCCATGTCAAATCCCCAAAATCATCAAGAGAATCCTCCATATGTGTAATCCCCAAAAAAACCTCCAAACCACCATGTGTCGGTATATCAATCAAGGTCTATTTCATAGAGAATCTTTTTTATGAAAAAGCCCCATATTAATTCTCTATAAGGGCCATAATCCCCTCTGAGATAAACCTTATTAGGGCTTCCATATGGATAGGTCTTCATAACCGAACTACATAAAATTTTATTCCCGTCCATATGGGATATATAGGAATCCTCCATGAGGTCCAAACCGATTCACCCAAAATCAACACTATCCACTCTGGGACACATTCCCAATAAAATTTAACTCAATCTAGGAATCCATACTCTTTCTAGGTTCCCAGAGATTTTTCAGCATAAGTCTCACACCAAACATCGAATAGGAACCTTCCAAAAAGACATCCTTTCAAAATGATGTTAAACTATATGGTTAAGTCCTTATCACATGACCTTAAAAGATATGATGTTCCCCACTAAAAGGCATTGTACTCTATGGGTTCTGATTTCAATCATAAGGATATATAGGAATCCCATTTATGAGTCTAATCCAAACATAAAAATAGCTCTCATCTCCCTGGATGAGGATATACTCCAAATCACACCATTAACTAGTCAAAAACCCTACATTGTTATAATAACACCCAAATAATATCTAATTATTAAATAATAGGATACCATTGATGGATAACCACAGATAAATATATATGTCTCTATTATTGAAGACAATCAGATGCATATAGATGTTTCTATGATCCAAACATTCTAATAATTCGTTATTAATTAAAAGTTGATAAAAATCATTATTTGGAATTAATGAACGATTCATGAACATATCGTAAATATATAAGAGATTATTGCAAGTGGAAAAATTTCCAGCTAAAAGGTTCTGATAAGCCTAACCTCCCATCCACTCAACCAAGAATCATTGGATAAACTCCCCAGTGTGTGTTTTCCTTTGGAAAGCCATTCCCTATGGATATAGAAAGGTTGGGTGATTCTTGTTTGATGAAAAAAACCATTGAAAACCATTTAGAAATAGTGATTCCTGACAAGAACTTATTCCATGGGGAAACACATACACCTTAGTAATTCTAATTTTTTATCTCTATTTATTCTCTTTTTTATTTATATCGATTTGATTATCCTTATGCTGTAATAAATTGCTATTATTTTTAATTATTCATCCTACTCATTAAAATAATATATATTTTTCTTTTTTAGTGTATCTTATTTTACTACCGGTTCTTCTCTAAGAATCTTCTTCTAGTTACTATTCCTCTTCTTCTCTATTAAATCATTAGAATTGTAAGTATCATTCTTATCCATTGGTTTCGTCTTAGAGGATTTATTCTTATTCGATAAATTGTATGGAAATTCAAATTCCAATGACTTCTCAATAATATTTCATTCAAATTAATAATATATGATATTCATCCATGAAATATTCTCACTATTCAATGGGGTTTTCTCATTAACTCTCTAGAGTATTAAAAGAAGTAACACTTTCATTTTCAAGAATTTTCAAAAAAAAACTATTCAATATCTTTAAATCTAGTAGAATAGTAAACTTATCCATAATAGTACATATTTCCTCTAGGTATTCCCAAATATAAATTATAAGATAAGATTTCCACATATTGTACTAGAAATATAAAATGTTGACATATTGAATTTTAACTATATTCATATCACATTTTCTTAATACTTTTAATATTTCAACCCGTTGAAAAATAATTCTTATTTTCATTCATTGATGGATTTAATTATATGATTTTTTGCATATACAATAAAGTCACTACCCAATGATCTCACTTTATTATAGGAGGATGATGTCGATAAATGTTTGTGTGGAATAGAAACAAGATCACCTTAAAATTATAGCCCCAAAATATCTGAATGAAAATCAAAAGGAAAAAAATATTTTTTTATTCACCATAAACATCTTTTTTTCTCCCCATTATAAAAATAAATTGATCATATCTATTAAATTTGATTGTAAATTTAAGGATAAAACAATATATGGCCTTTAACTATAATATTAATACCCCTTGGTCCTTAAAATATGATAACCCACTTAATGAGGATTCATTATTATTAAACTAATCATGATATACTAATATCTCATGAATAATTTCTCATGTTGAATCGTCTTTGTAAAATTCTTTAGAATTTTGAAAAAAGTTGAAAAATAGATTGATATATGAGATTGAAAAAGATAAAATTTAATTTTTGAATGTATAAAACAACCACTAGGTAAAAATTACTTTATATATGTTATACAAATGACCATCGATTAGATTCTAAACTAATAGTTAAAAAATTATTACTAAATTTTTGTTTTTAAATTTTCACCAAAAACATAATTTTTAATTTCATTAAAGAAAATCAATTACATTCCAATGAAGTAAATTTTCCCAAAAAAGGCTAAACTAAGAAAAATTGATCATTGTATGCAAATTAAAGTAACCAGTCTATCAATGATATGTTTTAAAAGATAAAATTTAATAGAATTGAGGCTTCTATAAGTTATATTACATCAATAATTATTATTTTTTATCAAATATTAACAATGCATAAGTAATTAGTAATAATGTTATTTCATCAATAGAATATAACAATAGTAATAAAATACATTACATGAATGTTAGATAAAAAATAATCAATTTATGTAAAAGCATTTAATAATAAATAAAACCATTTAGAATGTAGGAGTAAAGTAATAAAAATAAAAATGAAATGATACCAACTATTAAAATTATATTTCATCTACTGGTTTGTAATAAATTCATATAATGTAAAAGTAACCTAATAGAAGATATTTTTACATCTATTGATAGGTATTCATGATCAAAATCATGGGCATCCATGTTTTTAGGATTTACACTACTTAATTAGAAAAATATTTTCTAAGATAAATGCATTGTGTGATCTGAAATATTGAATTATAATCAAGGTTACTGAGTAATAATTGAAAAACAATTTAGGGTTTTCCTAACCACAAGATTACATGATTTAGGGTTTGGATTACCACCTATGAACACTTAATTTTTGGCTTAGGATAAACACATGTGTACCCCCATCTTTGGGATTTGTCTAAAAACCCAGGTACACACATCTTTGGGCAGGGACTAAACACTCATGACCCATTATTTTGGGGATTTGGATAAACACCCATGTACCCATTTCTTTGGGTGTGGGATAAACACATGTTTACCCTAATCTTTGGGCTTAGTCTAAACGAACATGTACCTAATGATCTCATATATCATTTATTGTTACCAATGCATTAGAGGGTGACATATGTCCCATTTATCACATAATGAAATCATAAATGTGTGTGTCAAAATAGAATAAAAATTCGTCCCATTACAACCCATGAAATGAACGGGTTATCATAAACATTTCATGATATCATAACCTATATAAAAGCGATATTTTTAATAATAATTTCATCATATAATATCCCATTAAAATAATATGATTTCATAATCATTTAATCAGGGTGTAACCCATGAAATATAAAAATATTTCATATACAACTATTTATATTTAACATAAACCATTAAAATAAATAATAAGAATGGTTTCCTAGGATAATATCACCATTAATTAAAAAACTATATCGAAGTATTCCATCTAAAATGGAGAAATATTTTGAAATATCACTTGGAACATTTCTTTAGGAATATATCCTTTCTTTGAAAATAAATATTTAAAACATATTTCATTTTAAAAATTGATTTATTAGAAAACTACATTCAAATATTAAATATTATTATTTTAAAAAATAAAAAACATTCATGATGGTAATATCCATTATTCTTTGAAACAATATTCTTAAATCATAATATATTATGATATTGTTTTTCCTAAAAAATAAATTTGAAAACTAAATAGAAAATATTTAAAAATAAATTTAAACACCTTGTAAAACATAAATAATTATAATACCATTTTACATGGAAATTAGAATAAAATATTTTTTAAACCATTTTTGAAAAAAAAATATAGAACGTTTTTTATGGAAAATAGACTTCCAGTCTAAGAGAGAAATAAAATCAAATTTTCTTAAAAAATTATTATTTATGTTAAGTACTAAAGAGTGTATAAATGGAATGATTACATTATGATATCATGAATAAATAGAGGATAATAAAATTCATGAGAAATATAGAATTATATCATGATATTTTAACATTAGAGACTTAATAATAAATAATCCCGATAAGTGATGAAATTGTAACATAAAATATTTATCACATTGATAACCTTGAATCATATACCTTAAAGTATGAATGTAAAAATAATTTTAAAATATAATTAATATTGATATTTCCATTGTACTATGTTTCAAATATTCGGTATATAATCTTCGTGAAAGAATATTGGTTCCTACTATAGTATACGTCTCAAAGAAGGAAAATTGAGACAACAATCCTTTACCAGTTTTGTAACATTGGAATCTTAAACCCCATGAAAAAGAAATTAGGAAATGGATATGTAAATAGAAATAAATTTTATAAGAAGAAAGAAAAATAAATTCATGTTTATTAAATACACCACATCGGATAAAGAGGCGGTGAATATATCACTTGTCTCAAAGAAGTAAAAAGTGAGACGAAAATCCCTTACCTTAAGTATTGACTTCCATACATGTTCCAACTTCCTAAATAATAATTATATGTTTATTATTATAAAAATAAAGAACCATAATATATATATATATATATTATCATATATATTTTTATTCTGACAATTTTTAACCATTTATTAACAATTCCATGTTAAAGTTCCCTTTCGGTTAAAAACTATTTTCCATTTTGTATAAGTTTTGATTTTTTATATTTTTTTATCTTACATTAATTATGAATTAATAGTGTCATGAATAATATACGTGATATAAATATCATATATATTCTTTATATATGTATTTATATAAATCTATAAAATATGGAAGTAGGAAATGAAATATACCATTTATTGAGATGGAAGGTCGTAAATACGCATGAACATTATTTACATTTTCTTATTATATTAAATGACATAATAGTAAATGATATATATATAAGTTAAAATATAATTTATATGTAATATATATCCAATATTTTCCTTAAACCCATCCTTAATATATTTCATGTAAATCATGAACGAATAGCATCACTTCGTGAGGCAGTTGTCTCTCATACACACGAATGGCAGTATCATATTCCCACAGAATGGAAAGCATGAAGGTATGTGATACATAATAATTACAGAAGAATAAATTAATCATGCATATCGCATATAACATATATAAACATAATTACCATTATTATTACTATCTTTTAGATGAGGTAATGGAAAAATAAATGACATCAGTTTGTGAGGGAGTAGTATTCCACACACAAAAACGTTGATTTCATATCCCATTTGACAGAAGTGCGTGTGGTTTTGGATCAAAAATTAACATAAAAAAATCTATGTATATTTAAGATACATATTTTATTACATATTAATTATATACTTATAATTTAAGGAGGTGGATAAGGAACTAAAATTAAAACGCTTTTAGAAGAACATTAAATCTATTCAGGTATCATCCTTACGATTCCACTAAAACCATCAGAGGATTTATTTGTGCCCAAAATTATGGTACTAAGATTAGAAGTGTAATGTTTTCAAGTTATTTTGGTATTTTTGTTTAGAAAAATGACTTTATAGCTGTGAATAAGTGTAGAGAGTGAGTTCCCATTTATAGTTGAGGAGGAGTGTCATTCTTATAAACACTCAAGTGTGTTAACTATTGGGAGGTCTACATTTCCTAAAGATTATAAAAACCAAATAATTAATGTTTTTGAGTGATTATATGGTCTAAACACACCCCCAAAGATTCTAACCCCCAGAGTTATATACTTTGAGGGGAAATATGAAATCCTTCAATAAAACCAACAACAACTCCCAAGAGCTGCCATAAAATGTGTTTCACGATGGCCCTCTATCCCAAAATAGAAAATAAACAAGAATAGAACAAAGGCACCAATGATACGATGATGTTGGTAATAGATCCAAAGTCTTGGTGGCCACCTTCATCCACCTATGTAGTATTGATAACAACTTGACAGCCAGATTTGACCGTAATATCCTACTAACCAATAGATGAGATGAGATGCATACCCTTCCAAATGACCATAGCCACGTCCATAGGATTATACAAGAATGACTCTTATAAGGAATGAAGAGAAACAATAATAGATCTTACATAGTCCCTGATAACTGCACTAAGGCCAACAGAACCATCTCTTGGAATCACCATGTCTGTATTAAGTTTGAAAACTCCCAGAGTGGGAGGAATCTATATGACCGAAGGGGATTGAACAAGAGATGGAGGATAAACCCCTACGATATCAAGACATTGAGATCCCCAAATATGTATCCTGTAAACACATACATTTTTATCTTTAACAATGTTATCAAAAAATAATGTGTTCTGGAGAAACCATATAATCTAGACTTGGATACAAAGACTCATTATTGTCTGGGCAAGAAAAAATCTGAACCAATCCCCCTAAATAAGTCAAAAATCCCCAATAATTCTCCAATGAATGTGATCGTATCATTCAAAAATCGACCAAATCCCAATTACCCAGTGGTAGGAAAAACTATCATGGTAATCAGTCTATGTCATAACCCCACAGAGTGGGAATAGGTTGTTATTAGGGAGGTGCCTACTATACAGGTGAGTGTATATGGGAATAATACCCCTAAATAATTTCCAACAGGAAATATTTGACATTGGTGGAGCATTTAAATTCTAAATATATTTCCAAAAAGGGGGACAAATACCTTCTCTTCCTGCAACACATGATCAATAACCTTAGAGGATAATGTAGAAACCATATGAATCAAGAGACCACCCCAACATGTTTGGGAATACATCATGAACCACTAGAACAACTAGTATATCTTTAAGAAAAAACTCAGAAATACATTGATCAAGATTCTGAAGGTCCCACCTGGAAAATTCATTAACTAAGAGCTCTCTCACAACAGCATTCTCATGGTCGGGCGCAAACGAAGATACATGAATCATCACATCCAAACAATATATCCAAATATCACGCCAAATAATAACCTATTAACCATTGGAAATTATATAGTAATTTTTTCAATTCAATTTGACCTTTGGACCTCAAACACACCCCCAAAAATGAATCATTATTGGACCCATTCTTTAAGACAAAAAATCATATTGTGGAAAATATATTCTTCGACAACTCTAAATTTAATATTAAAATGATTTTTATCAACTAAATTTTATAAATTGATATAAATATATATCTAATGATACTTTAAATAAATTAAAAATATAATTTAACTTTATAATTTGTTTAAATTAAAATATATTTTTCATTAAAATTTAGTACTTATCACTATTCAAAAAAATGAAACTTCTCAAAAGATAAGAAATAACCTTAAGATAATTTTTTATTTCACGTTAAAAATGATGATTATTTTAAATAAAAACATAAAAAAATAAAAAATTGGTAAAATTTAATATTAAATAATCTATGCCAACCATTATTATCTTGACTTTTATAAAATATACTTTTTACAAAAAAAATCTTTTTCTATTATATGATTCTCATTTTTATCTAATAAATAGTTGAGTAATAAAAAATTTAAAACTATATATTTTCATAAATTATTTATTCATATTCGTTTCCTCTATTCAAATATATAAGAAATACCTATCATATTAAATAAATATATTAATATTATTTTGAAGTTTGATTAAACTTGGTCTTGCATGCAATGAAAGTTATTTATGGAGCTCGGTGTTGTGCGTAACAAAATCCAAACACGGTGTCGTGTTTAACACAAGATAAATTTAGTATTTAATGTAGCACAATCTTATCTTGGTGTAGAATATAATAGAATATTATATTTTTTTAGAGTGCAATGCAAGACATCAAATTATATTAATTATTGAAAAAAAAAATTCATAAATAATCAACTTGTTAAATTCAACCCCCCCAATTTATTTGTCCCTCCAAATTATATTTTTTAACAATGTTTTAATAATTCAAATATTATTTCATAGAAATCGACATCATAATAATGAATACTAAAACTTCCATTAAAATTTTAAAGTTGGAAACATAATAATTATCCAAAGTAACTCATATCTACGTTTCAACATAAGAGAGCATAAGTGGGAAGTGAATATTTGGACATGGAAGAAAATAATATGTAAGTATAAAGAGAAATAAATATAACTAATCACAAGAAAGTGAGTAATCTAGAGAATGTTAATAACTAAAAAAACCATAATCCCAAGAGGCATGAAAAAGGTCATTAATATCATCAAAAATGACGTTGAGAGGACAAACATTTATTCCACGATCCTTTTCCTAATATTTAAGAATTTTACAAAAAATATATACTTAATTTATTTCAGAAAATACCCAACCTTTGGTTCTTACTAATTTAATTTCCTATTCATCTCTTAATCCATGAAATAAATTATAATTTTTTATTCCTAAAGAACTAAGGGATCATAAATATCCCTAATAGTCATTCTTTTTTCCTGTAGTTAAAAATTAGCACTGTTTATCTAAAATGGATAAATATTCATATGGTGAATTCATATGTTAATCATTAAACCATCATCTATAATTTAACTTAAATAATTACATAAATAGTTATCCTTATGACCCTTTCAAAATATTAGAATCCGAAATTTTGAAATAAGGTTACAAATTTCCAAAATGAAATTGTCATTAAACCCCAATAAACCAAAAATCAGCTCTTGATTATCACACACAAAATAAGTGATTAACTTATTCATATATTTCCTTGAAACATGTTAATAACCTTAATTACCATAAAACCATATTTAAAATAATCATGATTATTCATTCCCTTAAAAAACAATATTTGGTGTATTACATAAATCCAAAGCATCATCAACTCTATCCATGATAGCATAAATCACCTTTTCATGAAATAAATAATAAGTTTCATGGTAATAAATAATATCATATTAACTTAATCATATCCAAAATCTTAATTTCCCAACATCATTATGTCATCATCTTGAATGTATTAAGGGTTATCTTCCGATAATGAAAATATCCCATTCCCATTAAATCACTTTTATAGTTCATCAACATCATTCAACATATTCTTTAAAATACTTAATGAAAAACATATATTGAACAATACTTATATATTTCATGATTTATGTATCTTATATTTTAATTCTAATAAATAAACACCTCAATTTTTCCACCTCATCCATAATATATTAACTAGGCTTCCTCAACTTATTCTTTAATATATCATTCCTTTCACATGACTTTCGTATTCTCTTCATCATCAGTGTTATAACCATTTCTCTTACCAAATTACGGAATCTCTTCATGAGCTTCCAACTTAGGAAATAAATTGTCATAATTCCCATACATTCCACATTTAACAAATTCAATAGTTGATGAAATCATAGTGAGTACATTATTCTCATCCATTGTGTTTACTAAAAAATTCATTTTCTAATTACAATGATTTTTTTGTGTCCTTATTTTCCACAGACAAGATATCTTACTGATCCTATAATACGTACACTTGGGAGTTTCATTCCACATTCTCAACAAAAAGAAAAATGAATCTTATTTCATCCATGTTTTCATTTACCCAAACCATTATTTAACACTTTCCTTCTCTTATTTTGGTATTCTAATAGTTGGTTAAGGTACACATTGTTAATCATGTTCTATAAAACTGATTAGGCATAATAAAAATTTCCTTATTTCCATTCATCATCCCATTTGGATTCTCATCAGAAAATAATTCTTCACATTCCAAGTTAATATAGTTCCGTATGGTTCCCACCATTGACTGAGACAAAAAATCCCAGTGTTATAAATGATAATCATAATAAAAAACCCAATAATCATGAAATAATTTTGGATTTCTAAATCATGACATGTTCTTATTTTATCAATGAAACCTTAGTTTTATCCTAGTTCATTAATATTAATCTAATTTTTAAATCATTCATAATGTTTCAAAAAGTGTTTGTGAATTTCCAAAGCATATCCCTTGGGATTTTTAATCTAATGGTGTAGCAAGGCTCATTTCCATGCACAAGTTATTGATCAATTCGATATCAATTCTATGTTTTCTATGTTGTTACACGTTGGTACAAAAGTACCGAATCCATATCCACTTATAGTGTCTAGGAAGGGGTGTGTTTCTCAGAAACCACTAATTATATCCTTTACTAAATTTCATGAAAATTTTCTTAAATTTTCCTCATCCTTATACTTATCATTACATACATCCCTATAAATATCCTTAAAAATATCCCTAAGGATATCACTAATTTTTTAAGATTCAAGTTTTTAATGGTTATCTAAACTATTCAATCAATACCAACTCTAGTGAACTAAGATTAACCCACGTGGATATCACAATGGTTTTTTATTAATATTCATTACATTACATAAACACATGCCTGAGAACTGTAATAGTTTAATGAATTTGGAAACATGAAACATGATCACTTAATCAGGTAAAAGATATTAAATGTTTCCCAAAAATATCTTCCAATTTATGTAGAGTACCACCTTGGAATCCACTTAGTGGTACTCCAAGGTGGTGGGCCAAAAGACCTCAAGGGTCCCTCCTTGTATTCTTGAGGCTTCTGACTTGGATAAAGGGACTAGGGTGTGTCTATATGGAGTCTATTATCTAATAGATCATAGTGAAATACAATAATAAATATATATTAAATATTAAAAAATAAATTACACACTATATGAAAGGATCAGTATCCCTCCATAGAAAAAATATTATAAGAATAAGTAATAAATAATATAAATGAAATATTAAAGAGATACAATATGTAGATGAAAAAAGATGATAATAATCGAGTAGTAATAAATAAATAGAGGGAATAGGATCTAGGAGAACATGAATCTACCACATGCTTCAATAAAAGTAAAAAAAGTCCAAAAACAGTTGCTACTAGAATCTCAAGCATAGGATCAGTCATCTGCTCTTGTACCCCATCCTAGTACTTTTAATCAAGCATCAGAAGATGGATGATTCCCTTTATCTATAACTACATTCTTGATGTCTTCAATAGTACCAATGGAATCCCAATATGAATATGATATATACTCAGCAGGCCACCACAAACAGTGTCTAGATCAAACAAATACCTACATATAAAATGAGATGTGTACCAATTGAAAAAAAATCAATGATATAAATAAATTAGATACAACATTTTGGGTTTCACTTTGGTCACTTGTATAATAAGTACCTTATTCAGTATAATACTTATGTCTTCAAACTGAGGTGACCTTCACAAGTGTAAAATATGGTAAGATCTTCTATATGTGAAGTGTCAAAGGGTTTACCATCCCCAAGCATGTGATTTGTCTTAGCAGGCGTATCCTAGTAGTTTCATGTCCATGCTCTTATTCATTAATTAAATTAACATATATATAAATTACCATGAGTCACCATAGGCCTATTTAAAAAGATTTTAAGGGAATCCTATGTATCACTATAGGGTATCTAAATATTTCCAATGTCGTGGGATTTTGTCAAAGGTGGCCCATAAATGAGATCCTATGTGTCACAGCTAGAATGGGGGGAAGACAACATAAAGTTGCATCTGATTCCATCCCTTGTATCACATGTATGGGTCTGAGTCTGTCTTATGGCATTGCACAACCATCACACCATTGATTCCCTCCACAAGGACTCCCAAAGGGAACGAGTTTCAATAATCTAGACGTAAAATGTAAAATTCATGGAGACCTCATCCCAAGCCTATCTAGTGTCCCCCTAGTGTATTTATAAATCAAAAGAAAACTATAACTATAAGGCATGAGGATCTCATCCAAGGGGTCCTTAAGTTGGAACCAATTGTATCATTCGTGACTCTAGGTGAGGGTATGGTTCGGTTAGAATACCCACACCACTTAATAATAAATGATTTATAAAATAATTTATCATGTTTTTAATATATATAATAAATAAAACCATTTATAGAATAAGGTATAGGGTCCTAACACATGTCTCACCAATGTACCCATATAATTTTATTACTTAAATTTATTTATAATAGGTGAAACACACCTCATGTGATGTCTAACCATTTATAAATAGTGGAATGTTGTGTATCAAGGACTAGGCACACCCCCGAAGGTTTTTTAGATCAGGGTGATCATCCTTGGAGGGAATTCAGCAGTAGATAGGGTCACACTAATCATCGTAAATAACTCAACTTAATTTATTAAACAACATAGATTCATCACTGTAAATGTTTAGAATGTGAAACAACCATGCATAATTTATAATGTGAACAATCATAGGGATGGAATCTAGAGCACCTACCTTACATTCATAGTGATTCCCTTATCTGACGTCAACCTTTTAATCAAGATCAAACTAGAGTTAACAGAGAAATGGTTCAATGCATAGAAAATAGGGAAAATTGGATCCTCCTAAATAGCACAATATAGGAGAAGAGAAACTTAAAAATCAAGGAAGAGGGTTGTACATCGTAACTCTGTATTTATAATGCATCTAGTGGTGAGAGATTTGCAGTTCCTATGAAAGAGGAATCTAAATCAATATAGACAGGAGAGAAGAGGATCTTGGGTAGCTGCTTCTAGAGGAGAACAAAATAGGAAATGGTTTGAGGTTTTAAAAATTTTTAGGGGAAAAATAATCATTTTCCCATTAATTATTGGTCCATGCAATTTTTTCGCTCGATTGGAAAAATTGTGCACCAATCGTGCACCCAATTCTAAACAAAGGGGAAAATCGAATAGGCTTGGGGTATGCTTAGGCTAACTGTACCCATCATCTGAAAAATATATCTACATCATTTCTAGGGTAAGTTAAATTGCCATATGGGACTCCTTGCAGAGTTTCATAGAAACCGTACGGAGCCCTGCTTCCTATTATCTGATGTTGCGAGGTTACAGAACCATACGTGCTTCACAACATGGTATCTCCGAACCGCGTGCCCAGTCTACCAATAATTTCATGAGGTTCCGAGCTTCGAAAACTCCTCAAACACCCTAGGGAATTATTTTCCTCCTTATGAAACATTAAAACATGGTCTCTAAACAAAAAAAATTGTTCTGTAGATTGTATAAAATTCAGGACGTTAAAACCACCCGTCTGTAAGACAAATCATCCCTGGGTTCCCCATCCATGGGTGATAAAACATCATCAGTGAAGAGTTCCATCCACTATTCCCATACATCAGTCTCTTTATCCCAGGTCTTTTACTATATGTTTTTTTCCTTCCATAGCCCTTGAACCAGAGGAACTTACCAACCTTAGAGTGCCTACCTGCTATGATCAATGATATGTATCGGATCCTTCTCAGAGTACGCATCTACTTTTCGCTCCATATCTGCAGGGTCAAAAGATTGAGACAGGTCAACATGATACCATCGAATTAAGGATTCATTGACTATTCGATGCATGTCATCGTACCTTTGTGGTAACTATAAATAATATGCTACCATCCATACTCTCTCCACAATCTCAAAATTCCCTACATAATGAGGTGATTACTTTAAATATCCTTGAATTATTCTAGGACATGATCTAGATAATACATGTAGAAATACCTGGTGTCTGACATCAAACTCTGGTGGTTTACTATGACTATTAGTATAAGTCATCTGTCAGGACTGAGATATAAAAATATAACTATGAATCTGGTAAACTTGCTTAGAGGACACTTGAATTAGAAGAAGACCTAGTAACGTTGCCTCATCTACCTATAACTAGTATAAATCTAGACAGAATGGCCTATCATAAAGGTCCTCATATATATTGATCTGAATGATTTCATGAACAGTGTTTTTCTATGAATATTCAATGATAGGTATGTGATTTCCCCATAAACCTCGAAAATCAAGGACACATGCCAGGAGCATGACCTCAAAATTGGACTTATTCTAATTGAAAACCTATAAAACATATTGAATAAAATTAAAAACATTTGACTTAATATATAAAAAATAAATTTCATTAAAATATTACAATAAAAGTGGTTAATTAAATTTATTAATATAGGTACAAATTGTGGGCATAATAATTGTTTTTTATAGAAAATATCGTTTATACACAATATATTTTTAATTAAATTTTCTAATTAACTAGTAACCAATGAATTCTTTTATAAAAACATGTAATCTATATTTTTATCATTTAGTTAATTTCATTTATTCCTATTATTCAAATAGTTATGTGATAACCATAATTCTGATAAATATATTTTTGGATCCTGTTTAAGATCAATGTTTTGTGAAAACTAATCTACTAAAGTGACTAATTTAATTTCAAAAACATGTCGTCAAATCGTGGGGTTTTACATTCTACCCCCATTAAAATTAAATTTTCGATAAAAATTCATTAATCAGATATAAAAATATGAGGATACCTCTACCTCATCACATCCTAAGTTTCACATGTAATATCATCAAATTGGTGTTTTCATAGTAAACAAATTACCAAGTGAGTGGTATTTTTCATTGAAATTTGTGTCCATGGTCTAGAATCTCTATTATTTGTTCATTATAAGAATTATCTTTCTCTAGAGTTAAGACATCTATGTTTAGTACAAGTGAAAGATCAGGTATGTACTTACTTGTAGAGTTTTGTGGAACCCATCATGAACTTGAGAGAGATTCGGTGGAAGTTCCAATCTATAAGTGACCTTCCCAACATGACTAAGAACTTCAAAAAACTGTATCCTCATAAATATTAAATTGTACATGAAAATAAAATATGGATGTTTGAAAATTTCTTTTTTTGAGAAATACACATCCAAAAAACTCCTCCATTTTATGTATCTTTCCAATTTTTGGGTCAATCAATTTTTACATGAAAAAAGAAATGGTATCTTGCAACTATCAAAATAAGGGTTGTGGCATGAAACACTATCGTAAGAAGGATAATCTGGTGTCTAACTAGGTTTCAGGGAAAGAACCATACTGATGTTTCAGTTCCTAAGAACTTAAATCCTATAGTTGAACAAAATTCCATAGTTGAGGTAGGTTATATACCTAATATTGAAGCCCCTTATTTGAAAAATGAACTCACTGCACAAGGTGACCACATATTGATTTCTCCTTCCCAAATGAATGTTATGTCACATTATCTTGGGTTGATATGGTTGAGGATTGCCACATAGATGTTAATGATGCATAGAAGGATGTTATTACTAGGATTTTCTTTGAAGATGTGTTTTCTTAATGGATAGTAGATGAATATGATGGTGAAGTAGAAGATAGATAGGCTATCAAGGAACAGTCTGATCAAGAGGTTGTGGTTGACAATTTGTGGTAAGAGTAGAAAATTTTTAACGCCAAGGACCTAAAGGGGAATAATAAAATGGATGTTGTTACCTCAAAGTGGATTAAATCTAATAAGTATATCCACCATTATACTCCTATAAAGAGTAATGAGAAGGTATTACCCTACCCTACTCAGTTTTCTCCTGATCCAAGTAGAATTAGCATGGGTTCCACTCCCTCCTCTCCACATATATATGCTTTAGCAACCAATTTCACTCAGAATACTTATGTTGTTTCTACAATTAATATCCCTATATGTTTTCTAGATTATAGTCTTATATAAATGAATCTTATTGTTCATTTTAGTCTTCATGCCAATGAAGTTATTTACTCACCTTTAGAATTAGTGTATATTAAAGGGATAAAGGCAGATGTGGTTTTGCATAAAAACTATCAATTTGTTTCTATGATGGGTTCTGATGAGAAGGGGATTCCTAATTTCCCCGATGTTTTCCCTGAGTAAGGAATACTTGGAAATAACCATGATACTCCTTTGGATTCAATGGTGGAAATATCTATGGTGATAGGCCCAACACTTTCTCCACATAGAAAAGTCCATGTATAGAAATCTACTCAAATGGTAATTAAAAATGTTAACACTCTTAATCATTTAGAAATTATTGACTCTATCAGCAATGATGATGAAAGGAAAAAGTGATGGTGTGCAAAATATAGATGAATTGAGTGTAGATGATGCTACACACATCTCAGCTGATGATAGTGAGCCCTGAATATACGTTAAGAATTAGAGGATGTGACATCACCCTCATGGTAGATTTATGCATCTATATCATCATAGTATGACCACACATTCTGAGAGGCATGATGCATGATGTCTCTTCTATTTTTTATGGACTATTATGGACTTGTTTGGTTCCATCATTTTAGTTCTATTTTTATTTAATATAGAGACTTTTCACCTCAACCATTTATCAAAAAATATTGCTAATCAGTTCCATTGTCATCAATGTTTTCCAATTTATTGTATCACAATAAAAAAATATCTTTATCAAATTATAATCCCCATCGTGCAGATATTATAGGGTATCTTTTCCATAATTATGAATTCTACAAAAATATCACCTTTGCAGTAAATATTTATCACATTCCATCATTATTTTATAACATATCCATTAAAATCCTTAAGTAAACACTACAATTTACCAATCCTTATATGTTTGAAAATTCTTTAGTACCATTAAATTACGTCCACAACATTATTGTTGATTTCAAAAACATAAAAACCCAATAATTAGACTACATACTTACTGTACTCAATATTTCCAATAGTTATCACATGAGTGTTTTATTTTCCTTTTTTCTTAAGAGTATCCTAATGTCAATCAGCTTCAGTGATTTTTGGATTTGGGTATTCATTAGCATAATTCCCATTTTCCTTACACATAAATCATTAAAGTGTGGGGGGTTAATTCTATGCATCATTATCTAACTTCATACCATCACATAGACATTCATTTCCCCGATGACCTTTTTTTTCACATTTAAAACATTTATTAGTCCCCTTGAAACAATTTCCTTCATAATTTTTTCCACACTATGAGCATAAAGGGAAAATCATCTTTTTTTTCAAGGTATTTTTAATTTCAATTGAATTCATTTTTTTCTTATCAAAACCATTTGATTGAGGGGTAACCCCAATCTATATCTCCACCCATAGGGTACATCAAACAATTTCCTCATAGGTACTGAAGTCTCTTATAGAAAATTACCTTTTGAATACTCCTTTTAAAACAAAAAAAATAATCGATCTATTTTAATTTTCTAATTAATAAATAATACAGAGGTATACCTTTACATCATTATAAAAGTTTCCCCGAATTTACTGATGTAATCATCGCCATTTTTTTCAACTCAAGAAAATTATTCTTTATAATTGTACATAGAATACATGTGGAGTACCTGATGAGGAATATCCCCTTAAACTCACCCCATTTCACTGATTCAATTTCTTCTTCTTTCCTCATATTATTTATAATATTCCAACATTGATCATCTTTTATTTATAAATGAAAAAAATTAGTTAGACTTTTTCATAATCCGAGCATTGAATAATATAAAATATTTTATCAGTTGTGTCAATTCATCACCCATCCACTATTGGATTAGAAGAACCACTAAAATAAGGTGAATGGTACCTCATTATAGACTCACCAAAATTTTGTTCTGTCAATTTCTCATTTGATATTCCAATATGATTCATAGCTTATGTGAGTATGGAAATAATATTCTGTATTCTGTCTCCCAAAACATTCGGTTTCTCTAGAGGGAAAACATTACATTTACCATCTTATTCCACATTAACATGGTTCATTTAGGTTCTAAACATTTACTAAAACTAAACAATAAGAGTGTTTGTATCAATAATTATACTAGGAAATCCATATAGTCAAAAGACAATACTTATAAAATTTCAATCAATGACATGTTTAGGGTTAATCATAGGTAATTCATGATAGTTACCAAAACTCGTGGTTTGAATCTAAGACATACACATTGGTTTGTTACTATGGTTTTTACCATTCACATTTCCAAAGGTTAACTAATCCTTGGTCTGATACCAACTATAACAACCCCTCTACTACATAGATATTACATCAAAATAGAAGAATAATCATATTATGAAAAACCATCCTATAATCCTATGGGTTTAGTGTCTTTGGAAACATGGATCAAAAAACTATTTCTTAGAACATATACATTGTCTTCAGGTTATTCCTTAGTCACTAGATCAAATCTTCAAATATCAAACCTAATAACATTCTTTGTATCTTGGGGAAATGAAACATAAGAAAAGGGTGAGCTCAGATTCTCAGTAAGGGTAAACAAGGGAAATATGAATCATAACATAAACATAAGGGTATAATAATATGAATATAAAATTTTAAATTCATACTATTTATATCAAATATCATAATTTTGAGTCATATAATAAATCAATAAAATTTATAAGATCTAAATCATGAAATATTAACTTTTTTCATAAAACATCGAATTGATGAAAACACAAAAGAATAGTAAATCATTTCATTAGTAGTCAAGACTATTTTACAAGACTATGATTGTGTAATGGTTTCACTCCCCACACCATTGTTGTAGTAAAGGTTTACTCCCAAGACTCTCATTCAAGACAAAGTCTATTACTGAACTGGTTTCACTTCTTGTTCTAGTCCTCTCTAAATCAAGATTAATTTCTACTCCCATCAAGTCTGAACTATAACGACCCATACTTTACATACATTGTTAATACTTCAAAATTTAAGCATACTTATTACAACATATAACAAAACCATGAAAGGACCATATAGGTATAGTGTATTTAGAAATTGGGAAACATAAACAACTCGTTCATAAAGCATCTACACTGTCTCCCATTTATTTCATCATATCTATAGTCCCTTTTGGCATATCTTACTTAATAACCTTCTTCCTAACCTGGGTAAAGAAAACATACAAAATGGTGAGCTCAAATACTCAATAAGGGTAAACAAAAGAAATATCAATCACATCATATACATAAGCACATAGCTTTTGGAAATCTTAACCAGAAAAAGAGATCATAATTTCATAACATGGGATAAATCATGGCTGTGAAATGTAATCACAATAATCATAACTTAAAACATGAAACTTTGAGGAATACACACATAATCATAGAGAATCATTTCTTGTTAGTCAAGACTCATTGCCAAGACTATCTTAGTGGACAAAGTCCCTTTCTGAACCGAGTCACCCTCGTTTCAGTCCTGTTTCACTGAACCGGTATAACCTACCGTTCTAGCCATGTCTATCTCATAAGATATATCATCTTTACCCAATTCATTGGAGGGAAATATAGGTCCCACCCATCTCATAATGATACCATTCTTATGGGTGCCACAAAATCATAAACCATACATCATAGCATAACCCATGTAACAAAATTGGGAATCTTAAACATCGTGACATCATATAACAATTCATATAAGTTAAAGGAATTCACAAAAATATAATTCCGTCACAACATAATCAAATTAATGTAATAATAGGGATAGAAACAGAACCCTTTATTATCTTAGATGGAAAATAATTTTGATAAAACATTTGAACTCCATTCTTGAGGAAAAAATCCTTTCTACTTCAAAAACATTTTCCTTTCTTAACATGTCTTACAATTTCAATCTAAAATAAGTTGATTAAAAATAAACTTGAAAACTTTAAAAGAAATCTTCTTGGAAATAATGTTTTAAAAATCCATTCATGCCGTATAAGTTAAAAAAACTGTCTTCGTACTTTTGTCGAAAAAGTCAAAAAGTACCTCGTATGAAAAATGACAAAAGATTCCTTTCATATCCTTTTATAAAAACTCACCTAAGGGTAAAATTGGATTTAAACAATTTTAGGTGGATGGAAATAACATTACATATTGAGGAAACATGGATGTGGATGATAAAATACACCCCAGTAAATTTCAATGTATAAACAATCTCGGATAAAAATGAGATTGTGATATTTCCCTTACCTTAGGTCCGACTTGCTTTGTAAGTGTCCGAACCTCCTGTATAATTATTTAAATAATGTTATTGACTTATTCCAGAATCATACTTATTTTTATGATATCATATATGGTCATATTATTATCTTCTTAGTAGTAATATGTCATTGCTACTTGTTATTTGAGTGTTTATAACTTTTTTGTTCTTATGCGTGTTTTGTCGAATAAATTCTTATTCTTCTCTTTAGGTTATATATACCTCATTTCCAGAATGTTATTAGTGTAATATATATCATATTCATTCATTTAATTCATTTATATAATCATTATGAAATGAAGATCATGTAGAACGAGTCGCATCACATCGTGGAGACGGTATTCCGTACGTACGCACGAGTGATGATATCATTCCTATGATCGTGGAATTTTATTGGAGTATATGTATACTATTTCAAAATCAATATCCCTCTATAATAGTCATATATGGTCATTATTTAAACAATTATACCCATCCAAGTAAGGTGGTGGTGGAAAATAGATTACACCACGGCGTGGAGACAGTATTCCGTACGTACGCACGCGCAGTGATTTCTTTTTCCATAGGATGGATAGATGGTGAAATAGGGTTGTTTCATACTTATAATAACATATCAGTATATTAGTGATACTGATGTTATTACTTCATAATGAAACAACTAAAGAAGAAGAAGTGGAGGAAGAAATAAAGATGAAAGAATTGGTAACGGACATTACCTCTTCTTTGAAGAGAATCTTTGAGACCTTCTTTTAGGGCACTAAAATTGGTCTTTGAATAAGACCAGAACCTCTAGGATGTCTCTAGGGAAGTGGAGAGGAGAAAGTGGCAGGGTTTGGCCGAGCTTGAAGGCTCCAAGTGGTGTGAGGAATAAGGGGAAGGGGTGTCCTTTTATAAGGGAGGAGAGGGGCACCTTTGGAATAACTAAAACTATTATTTTATTATAAAGTCAAGTTCAGTTTTAAATAGCTCCAAATTGATATATTTAAAAGCTAAGGTGGGGATGGGTCAAAATCATCTCATCCAATAGAATTTAGAAAAGTTTAGGTTCCTATTTTAAACTTATCATTTAGATTTAATATTATGTTAAATAATTTTACTTTTACCATGTCTTCTTGTGTTCTTATAATATAAGGTTAATAAACTTACTATAAGCAGCCAAACGAACCCCAAGTTGTTTATTATTAATTTATATAACCTTATCTAAGTCATTTGGCCGAACCTTGTATTTTTAGGAATAAAATAACAATTACCAATATAATATTTGTTTTAAAAACTATTTTATGTCAATTTTGATACTATTTAGTAATTGATTTTTTTGAAAATTATAACAGAATTATTAGTTTGAACCAAGTTAATTAAATCAATACTAACATGTCATATTAACCTATAAAATTAGTGGTATTCATAAAAAGTCTCAAATTACATTTATTTGGGCATTTATAACATCAATTATGTTAAAATTTCCTTAAAAGAGTAATTACTGCATCATCGTTGTGTCATAAATAAATTAATTTATTTAAAGTCTAAAAATTACAAATAAAATACCATTATGTAGGAAATATTTTTAGATTTCTAATGAATATTTATAATCGAATGTATCTTATGTATAACCCCATATTAAAAATTTTTTAGTTATTAAACTTTGATTTTAATTATTTTAACTATTCATTAAATAAAATAATATTAAATGTCATAATCTGATCCAAGTGGACCTAAATGGTCATATTATATTCATAAGGTTGTTTTTGGTCAAATTATACTTATCCAATAGAATTAGGACATGTGTTAGGGTAATAGTAATATCATATTTACCCTTAGTTACCCTATTTACTATTAACCGCGGTAAAAAAAGTAAAAAGTTACTATTCACCAAAAAATTATTTTTATCTCATTGAACCACATTTTAGTCCTTGATATAAACCGTGTCTCTCGGATTTTTGAAATTCCACTCACAGAAGCAGTAAAATTATGTTTTATGAAAAATTCAGTTTTTAACTACCACTTAGTGGTTTCACTATTCATCAAAAATTGAATGTTTTCAGAAAAATACCAAAATTTCACCCTAGGCTAATTTCGATATTCTGAATCCAAAAATTAAGTCCATTTTGAAAAATAAAATTTATAAAATTTCAAAAAGTGGGTATTACTATTCATAACGGCTAGTTTTAATAATATTTTAATAGCATATCGTTGTTTAGTGAAACTCGATATTGCGTACAATGCATGCTATCGAGGAAGGTCGTGATTTCATGTAAAGCAAGCCAAGCAAGTGTTGTGTAGAAAAATATTCCTTTGATGATTTATATAACATAAAAGTCTCGGGTGTTACATTCTCCCCCCCTTAAAATGAATTTCTCCCTCGAAATTCGTCACTTTGTAACAAACAGATGAGGATACCTCTCCCTCATTATATCCTCAAGTTCTCATATAGCTTCTTCTAATTGGTGGTTCCTCCATAAAACTTTCACCAAGTGAGTGGTCTTGTTTCGTAAGACTTTTTCGCTACGATCCAGAATCTCAATCGGCCGTTCTTCATAAGAAAGATCTTGCTCCAGCGGTACAACTTCTGAGATGAGTACATGTGAAGGATCAGGTATGTACTTTCTCAAGAGAGATACATGGAACACATCGTGAACTTGAGAGAGATTCGGTGAAAGCGCCAATCGGTAAGCTACCTTCCTTACACGATCCAGTATTTCGAAAGGACCGATATATCTAGGGCTCAACTTCCCCTTCTTTCCAAATCTCACGACTCTCTTCCAGGGAGATATCCGTAAGAACACTTTATCGCCCACTTCAAACTCTAGGTCTTTTCTTCGGCTGTCGGCATAACTTTTCTATCGACTCTGAGCTGCTCTTATGTGTTGTTGAATAGATATGACCTTTTCTGCCATTTCATCAACGAGATCAGGTCCTAATAGCTTTCTTTCCCCAACTTCATCCCAGCAAGTTGGAGTCCTGCATTTCTTTCCATAGAGAGCTTCATAAGGAGCCATCTGAATACTGGAGTGAAAGCTATTATTATAAGAAAATTCCACCAAAGGTAGGTGTTGATCCCAACCTCCTTTGAAATCCATAGAGAAAGCTCTCAACATATCTTTTAGGGTTTGAATTGTTCTTTCAGACTGACCGTCTGTCTGAGGATGATAAGCAGTGCTGAAACTCAACTATGTATCTAGAGTATGCTGAAGACTTCGCCAGAACTTTGAGGTAAATCTCGGATCCCGATCAGATATAATAGAAAGTGGTACTCCATGAAATGTTACCAATTCCTTTACATATATCCTGGCAAGCTGATCCAGAGAGAAATCCTCTCTAATAGCAATGAAGTGTGCAGACTTTGTAAGACGATCAACTATGACCCAGATAACATTATTTCCTTTGGATGTTTTAGGAAGTCCTGTGACAAAGTACATAGTAATGTTTTCCCATTTCCATTCAGGTATGGGTAATGGTTGTAACATCCCCTTAGACTTCTGTCTCTCAGCTTTAACTTGATGACAAACCAAGCATCGAGAGACATATTCAACAACATCTCTTTTCATGCCATCCCACCAGAAGTACTCTTTCAGGTCCCTATACATCTTCGTGCTTCCAGGATGAATAGAGAATGAAGAACTATGAGCCTCATCCAGCAGCTCCTTTAATTCGGGGATGGTAGGAACACAAACCCGATTCCTGAACTTTATTATCCCATCACAATCAAGGTTGAACTCAGGAACATTTCTCACCTTCTTTTGTAACTCGACATCTTCTTTCTGTGCCTCTTTAATCTTCACATGTATGGATGGTTGAACATTCATTTGAGAAAGATAAAATTTTCCCCTTCCATTATAGTTCCAAGATCCATCCTTTGTAAATCCATAAATACTGGATCTTTTGTGATCCTCATCATGGATAAACTAGCATGGTCTTGCTGACTTAATGCATCTGCCACCTTGTTCGCTTTCCCAAGGTGGTAATGGATTGAGCAGTCGTAATCCTTAATCAGCTCTAACCATCTTCTTTGACGCATATTCAGATCCTTTTGTGTGAAAATATACTTTAAACTTTTATGATCAATATAAATATCACACCTTTCACCATAAAGGTAATGCCTCCAAATCTTTAATGCTAAGATTACCGCAGCTAATTCCAAATCATGTTTTGGGTAATTTTCCTCATGGATTTTCAACTGTCGTGAGGCATAAGATATCACCATATCATTTTTCATAAGAACACACCCTAATCCCTTCTTGGATGCATCACTATAGATCACAAACCTTTCTCCACTACAAGGCAGTGTGAGCACAGGTGCACTGGATAACCTTCTTTTCAACTCCTTGAAATTCTATTCACATTCTTCCGTCTAGACAAACTTAACTCCTTTCCGAGTCAACTTGGTGAGTGGATTAGATAATCATGAAGAATCTTTCACAAAACGTCGATAATATCCAGCAAAACCAAGAAAACTTCAGATCTCAGTTATTTTTGTTGGTCTCGACCATCTTTCGATAACCTCAGTTTTTGCTGGATCCACAGATATCCACTCTTTTGAGATTATGTGACCCAAAAATGCAACTTTTTGAAGCCAAAATTCACACTTGGTAAATTTGGCATAAAGATTTTCCTTTCTCAGTGTCTTCAATATAATTCTCAAGTGATCTTCATGTTCTTCCTTGCTCTTTGAATTGACAAGAATATCATCTATAAAGACTACCACAAATTGATCAAGATAGTCTCTAAAGACTCTATTCATCAGATCCATGAAGATAGCAGGGGCATTAGTAAGACCAAATGGCATCACTATAAATTCATAGTGTTCAGACCTTGTACGGAAAGCCGTCTTTGGTATATAATCCCGTTTGACCCTTAATTGATGATACCCTGAACGAAGATCAATCTTGGAAAAGTATTGAGCTCCGTGTGGTTGGTCAAATAGGTCATCAATGCGCGGGAGAGGATATTTGTTCTTGATAGTGATCTTGTTAAGTTCTCGATAATCAATGAAGAGTCTCATTGATCCATCTTTATTCTTAACAAATAGAACATGTGCTCCCCAAGGTGATGCACTAGGGCGTATGAATCCTTTATCAAGATTCTCTTAGAGTTGCTTCTTCAATTCCTACAACTCAATTGGGGCCATTCTATAAGGTGTCTTTGAAATAGGCAAAGAACCCGGTACGAGTTCTATTGAGAACTCAACTTCACGATTTGGTGGAAGTCCCGGTAATTCCTCCGGAAAGACATCATCAAACTCCTGTACAATGGGCATATTCTTAATCGGGAGTTTCTCACCAACCATTTGAGATAAATAACCTTCATTTAGTGGAATCAAGACCCATAAGATGGAAGAAATTTCCAATGGAAGGTTATGTTCATCCCTGCATTGATAGACGATCATAGATTGATCTGGAATATGAAATGTGACTTCCCTTCTTTAGAAATTGATATGAGCTCCATATAAAGAAAGCCAATCCATTCCAAGAATCACATCAAATTCCACTATAGGAAGGATCACAAGATTTGCAGGAAGCACTTTCCCACAAACTTCGATCGGAGAAGAATTATAAACTTTTGATGCGACTGTTGTGCCATTAAATGTTTTCACAGCTAAATCAACATCTAATTGTTGAGGTAATATGGTGATAACCTTAGAAAATTCTTCAGAGATAAAAGAGTGGGTGGATCTAGAATCAAATAAAACATTTTCTACTTTAGAGTGGATGGTAATTGTACCTTTCACCACATCGTTATCGTACTCCACATTGCTGATAGAAATTGCATGTGACTTTCCTTTGTCTTTAGCCTTGAGAGTTTGTTGACGTCGACCATCATCATCAACCCTTGGATTAGGGCATTTATTGGCATAATGCCCCATCTCCTTGCACTTGAAACACTGAAGTGTAGTAGGTTCATTTTGTGTATCCCTTCCTTTGTTTGCATCATTAGACATCTTCTTCCCATCATCACGGCATTCAAATGCCCGATGACCTTCCTTTCCACATTTGAAACATTTACTTGTCCCTTTAAGACAACTCCCTCCATGTTTCTTTCCACACTTTGAGCATAAGGTAAAGATCATCTTCTTTTCAGTGTGCTCTTTAGATTTTCCTTTGAATTCCATTTTCCTCTTCTTATCAAACCCATATGACTGATGGGTTACTCCAATCTCCATCTCGACTTTGAGAGCACATCGAACGATCTCCTCATAGCTATTGAATTCCCTTATGGATAACGCCATTCGAAGACTTGGTTTTAAGCCACTAAAGAATCGATCGATCTTACTCTCAGGTTGGATAGTAATACCAGAAGCGTACCTTGGAAGTCTTGTAAAATTTGCTTCATAGGTACCAACAGATTCATCATCCCTTTGCTTCAGTTCAAGAAATACTTTCTCCATCTTTGTTAAGATAATACGAGAGAAGTACTTATTGAAAAATAAGTTCATGAACTCGTCCCATTCCATGGAATCAATTTCATCCCTTTTACATGTATTCTTAATAATATTCCACCATTGATCAGCATCTCCTTCCAAACGATACACTACTAGGATGTAACACCCCGAGCTTCCATGATACGCTTCTCATTCAATAATGCAATAGCTTGCATTGTACGCAACTTCGAGTTCTAAAACACCGCGACTAATCAAAGTAGCCGTTATGAATAGTAATAACCACTTTTTAAAATTATAGAAATTTTATATTTCAAAATGGACTTCATTTTTGTATTCGTAATATCGAAATTATCCAAAGTTGAATTTTTTGTAATTTTCTGAGAACTTCCAATTTTTTATGAATAGTGAAAATTACTTAAAACAACTTTTTTAATCAAAATAATTTATAGTGATAAATTATACTATTTAGTGGTTTTAAAGTATAATTAGAATATATTTTTACCATTTTATCCAATGGTGGTCATTAGAATTAATTTAACATTGAAATTGGACATAAACAATTGCCAATCTTTTGATATAAATTGTTTCTTAAAAACACGCTATCTGTCGTAATCGCGGGAATTAATTATAAAATTAAATAATGAAACTTATATGTTTGGAATTTTGTAAAATAGACATCATTTTTGAATTCGGAATATCAATTATAGCTTAGGGTGAAATTTTGGCATTGTTCTGAAAAACTTCAATTTTTGATGAATAGTGAAACCACTAAGTGGTAGTTAAATAACTGATTTTTCGTTTAAATGAAATATTACCACTTCTGTGATTTGATTTTCAAAAATCCGACATACATGGTTGTCATTAAGAAGTAAAATGTGGTTCAATGAGATTAAAATAATTTTTTTGGTGAATAGTAACTTTTAAGTTCTTAATCGCGATTAGAGGTAATTAGTTTAGTTTAAGGTACAAATAATGTTTTTATAATATGAGATGAGTATGACACTTGTCCTACTCCTATTGGATGAGTCATGGCCGACCAAGACAACCCATGGGTCAACTTGGGGACCCCATGGAGCCACTTTAGATTGAAAATGACATAAACACCTTTTATTTAATGTTAAAGTAAAAAATGACACAAACATAAAATATTTTACTAAAACAATTTTTAAGTGGGGTTACACAAGCCCAAATTTTGATTATAAATATTCATTAGAAAGATAAAAAGATTTCCTACATCATAGTATTTTTTTTTAATATTTTTTAGACATTAAATAAATTAAATTATTTATGACATCATTATGATGCAGCGATGACCTCATTATTTAACGATTTAAATAAAATGAGAAGATAATGCAAAATCCAAGGCTTACACTTGTCCAAAGACTATTGGATGGGTATATTTCGAACCCGTATCACCTTAGCCACGAATTATATAAGTGTGGGACCTTTAGAAACCGAAAAGCATTGTATAATTGAATAACATTTCATTACATTCCAAAAGTGCCCCTCCTCTCCACTTATAAAATGCCCCCACCTCTCCCACATTATTCACACATTCAAGCCATTTGGCTCGGCCAAACTCTGCCCAAATACTCTCCCAACATTCCTCCCTTACTACTAGAAGCCTCACTTTGGGCAGAACTCTTCCCAAGGAAGCCTTTGGCTCAAATCAAAAAGAGTTACCCGATTTTGAGGTAATGTCTTTTCTAATGTTGTTTTGTTTTATTTTTCTTCTACAACCCCCTAAACTCTTTTTATTCATTTATTTTGTAACAAAAACAGTATCCGCAATATACTAGGATGTTGTTATAAGAAGGATTCGAGCTACACTTACACACACCTACATCTAATGGTTAAAGAACATACGGTTTCTGTGGATGGCGAATTTCTGCCTCACGAAACGATGATTGTTCAACACTCATATAACACCTTCAAAGGTGGCCATTAAGATGTCACTATTTTTATATATGATATATAATATGTTTATGTTTTACTTATGCTTCTGTATTTCTCATTTATGGCATACTTTATGATTTCCATTATGGGTAAAACGCGATAATTTCATTTTAGGAAGTGCGGACTACCGCCCCCTCAAAGTGATTTGAATCGTTAATGCCATATGTGGGATGTATAAAGGATGGAGTAAATGTTATTATACACTATATTATACTGGAATTATATTATACATTTATATCATTATGATTTCGTTCCATTAAATATGAAATTTAAATGAAAGTAGCGTTCATGTGTACGTACGGCTTAACGTCTCCATGAACGGTGCATTTCATTTCTTACCTCTAAATGTTACGTGACATTATGAATGAATGTATATACTGTATATATATGATATATATGACATCTAAATCATGAATATAATTCTGGAGATAATGGATATTCTACCACATAAACAACTTGTAATTATAAGAAGTTTATTGTTGACTCAAGTACCAAAGATCGACAAAACAACCGTTATTAACTTAAATAATTACATAATGTTCATATCATTGTAATAAGTGATATAATAAGGATAATGAAATTTAAAATGGTTATTAATAAGGTATATATTAACTCTAGTTTATTATTCAGGAGGTTAAAGAATGGTTGAGTCAAGTCAGACACGAGGTAAGGGAATTTCTTAACCCAATTTCCAATCTCTGGGTTAATCTCCTACTTTCAAATTATGTCATGATATTATTATGACCTATATTGTATTTGTACTTTCTTTATGTGTACTTATAGTGAATACACATAATAGATCTATTTTATTTTAAAAATGATCTTTGTAAGGACTTCATCTCAATCTCCTTTCATTGAGGCATATTTCATTTTATACACAACTTTATTTTATACGGTGTATAAACCCCTTTGACTTTTACGTTTATTCAAAAGGAATCTTTTTTATACGAAGCGTTTTACTAAATGACAAAAAGGGAATGTTTTTATTTCCGTACTTATGCGGCGACAATGACTTCTCCGCCGCCGTGACCATTATTTGAGTTTCGGCTTCCTCTACAAGCCATCATTTTTTTAATGAAAAATAAATACAAAGTTTTAACTTTCTTTTATTTTGCTATTGAAAATGGTTTTGAAAGCGTTTTTATTATATCAATGTGTTGTATTGATATCTTGTGATTGAAATGTGTAAATGTTATGTTTCCTTTATGCATGTTTTATGTGATACGATTATGTTATGGTTTATGATATGTTTAAACCTATTCATATGAGGAATGCATTGGACTTAATAAGTGACGGGTGGAGCCCGCTATAGCTCCTCGATGCATCCGCAGGTCTCATGAGACAAACTAGTGTCTTGGCATGAGGCCTTGACAAAATCTAATTTGTGGTCTTGGCACGAGGCCTTGGCTACATGGTTATGATAGTCTGGCATTATGCATTCCATCATTATGAAAGTGGTTATTGATATTGCATGTGATTATTCGACCAGTAGAATATCCATGTGAAGAAGTGAATGGAATTATCTCATTTTACTTTTGCCATATTATGTTGATGTTCAAGTTTAAAAGGCTTTTGTTTTAGTTATACATTGCCTTAAATTTTTATGTTTATTTATGAAAGCTTCCGCAATATTGTTATCCTTAATGAGCATCTGAGCTCACCCCTTTCAATGTTTTAATATTTTCCAGGATGTGAAGAAGTATTTTATGAATGACCTGCAGGGATAGTCAGAAGAGGATATGAGTGTGGACTATGAAGACTTTGTTATTAGTTTTTCACTTTATGCTGTAATGTAAGACTTATGAATGTATCTAGTGTTTCCAAGGCTACTAAACTAATCGGTCTTTCGAGACTTGATCTTTTGTGATCATGCCAATGTTACAATGTAACGAACCGGCTCTGGGTAGCTGGGGTCGGGGCGTTACAGTTGGTATCAGAGGCAGTTTAGTACTAACTTTGGAAGCTAGATTTAGATAAACTCTGATTAGAGCACATAGCCCAAAGATAGACTTTGAGGATTAGTATAGAGGAACTTCCTAGAATTTTGGTATTATAGAGATGTTATGAGTTTTCCGAGCAATACATCCCTGTCTGGATACGAGCAGGTAGAGGCGGCTCTGGCACAGATGTACCTAGGGGTAAAACCCGAAAACACCGCTTTGAGCTAGACTCGAACAGGAACTGGTGCACGACAACGGGCCTTGCTGCACTCCTGGTTACGACACTCCTAGGGGATATGCTTAGGATAATTCTCATTTTCTTTACCAACCACTATGAAGGGTTATGAGTACATACTTCCTCAAAGAAAACATTTCTTTTTATGATTATAGATTATATCCATAAATAGTCCAATTTATGTAAAGTGTTTAACAAGTATGGAATTATGTATTTTGATTCATAAACTAATCTAGTTTATGCCATTGTTTAGAAATGGCACCTAGTGGAAGGAATGGAAACCGTATCAATGCACGAACTCCGTGTAGGGATTGCCCTCTTTCTCAAGATAATTATTGTGGGTCTGGAGATACAACTGGTGCTGATCAGCTTCTCACCGTACTGGGACAACTCACGCAGGTTATGAATAATAACCTTACTCGTATGGAGCACCCTGATCCACAGCGTGGAGGATCAATGTTAGATCGATTCATGAGACAACAACCACCAACCTTCAATGGGAGTACAAATCCTATAGTAGCTGAGCAATGGATAAATTCCTTAGAGAAAATATTCCATGCCTTGGGGAGTAGTGAAAGGGAGAAGGTTGTCATGGCAGTTTACCGCCTCACTGGAGATGCCGATCAGTGGTGGTCGCTGATTCAAAACACAAAGGAAGATGATGACATATTGAATATGGAATGGAGGGAGTTCAAAGAGCTTTTCTTAGAAAAATATTTTCCTCATGACCATCGAGCAGATATGGAAAGGCAATTTCTGAGTTTGAGGCAGAAGGAGGAATGATAATGTCGCAAAGTATGAGGCTAACTTTACAAGGTTAGCAAGGCATGCTACTGATTATATACGTAACCCAAGGAGTAAGATTGATCGTTTCTTTGATGGGTTAAAACCATTTCTCCGTCGAGCTTTAGTATCACAATCCTTCTCATCATACGAAGATATTGTCTCGTGTGCTATCAAGACAGAAAAGGAATTCTCTAAGTCTTATGACAACAAAGTAAAGCAAGAGAAGAAGAGAACGGTGGAACAAGAGACAGATAAATGGAAAAAGGGAAAGAAGGATTTTCCATTATGTGATAATTGTGCGAAGAATCACCCTGGTACTTGCCTAAAAGGAATGGGAGTTTGTTATAAATGTGGAGAAAGGGTCACCAGGCTCGTGATTGCAAGGGAAATAAAGAGGCTGTCAAAGTTGAATGCTACAATTGTAGGGAAACAGGGCATTATGCAAATGAATGTCCTAAGCGTCAAGTAAACTTACCTCAGAAAAGGCCAAGGGATCAAGGCCAATCTTATGCTGTGACTACATTTGAAGCGGAATAATTAATGTATTGGTGCTTTTGGACTCAAGGATTATATTCTGGTTATAAGAATAATGTGATATATATATATGGATTGTACTGCAGTACTTGTTGATTTCAGTAAGGTTTTAATATGATGAAGGTAATTATATTTTTAGTATGTGACAATGAGAGAAACTTTACTTTGTTTGAGGAATCTGATGTTACAATTGATTTTGGAATTTAGAGACCTTTTAGAGAAAGTCTGGACGGAGGTATTTTGGATAACTATTAAGGTTGGAATGGATTAAGTTGAACCATGAATAGTATTGTTTAAGTTTAAAGAATTTCTGAAGATTATTTTTGGAATATTATAATACTATAGTTTTAGGAAAAAGGACAACCTGCAGGGTGGGGAATAACCCGTCGCGTCGGACAAAGCTGCAGGAATCGAACCCACAATCATAGTGCGACAGGCCTTTATTTCCTACCACTAGCCTACAGGAAGTCACTGGTTATTACAAAATAATATTACTAATCTAAATGGTATGTGTTAACATTTGGAACCTTATACAATTAGGATAAGTATAATATTTTTGAGTTCTATTATCTTTTTGAGTGAAAGATGAGTTGAAGGTTGAAACTCTAATTGTCAAGCATAAATATATATATACCTATCTCTTATTCAATGAATAAATTAATTCTTAAAATTTAGTAAAGGGATATTAAAACAAAAAAATGTGTTATCCTAATACTTTATGTCTTGTTGAACTGATGATATTTTAAATCAACATAGATTGAAAGCTTTGAGGCCCTCAATTTGACAGTTGATTGTGATTGATGACCTCAATCACTCCCTACAAATATTTACGTTTTTCCTCCAATTATATGTCTCTAATTGCCACCAATGTTCTCCTAATCGAGATCATAATTGGGTGGTGACTTTTTCATTTCCCTTTCCCTCTTATTAAGGCTAAATTTTATTAATCTTATTTCCGATGTGGGTTATCCTCAAAGGTATTTTCTATTTTCAACATTTTATTTTCAAAGAAAAAATTTCAAATTGCGAGGACGCAATTTATTGAAGGAGGGGAGAATGTAACACCCCGAGCTTCCATGATACGCTTCTCATTCAATAATGCAATAGCTTGCATTGTACGCAACTTCGAGTTCTAAAACACCGCGACTAATCAAATAGGCCGTTATGAATAGTAATAACCACTTTTTAAAATTATAGAAATTTTATATTTCAAAATGGACTTCATTTTTGTATTCGTAATATCGAAATTATCCAAAGTTGAATTTTTTGTAATTTTCTGAGAACTTCCAATTTTTTATGAATAGTGAAAATTACTTAAAACAACTTTTTTAATAAAAATAATTTATAATGATAAATTATACTATTTAGTGGTTTTAATGTATAATTAGAATATATTTTTACCATTTTATCCAATGGTGGTCATTAGAATTAATTTAACATTGAAATTGGACATAAACAATTGTCAATCTTTTGATATAAATTGTTTCTTAAAAACACGCTATCTGTCGTAATCATGTGAATTAATTATAAAATTAATTAATGCAACTTATATGTTTGGAATTTTTTAAAATAGACATCATTTTTGAATTCGGAATATCAATTATAGCTTAGGGTGAAATTTTGGCACTGTTCTGAAAAACTTCAATTTTTGATGAATAGTGAAACCACTAAGTGGTAGTTAAATAACTGATTTTTCGTTTAAATGAAATATTACCACTTCTGTGATTTGATTTTCAAAAATCTGACATACATGGTTGTCATTAAGAAGTAAAATGTGGTTCAATGAGATTAAAATAATTTTTTTGGGGAATAGTAACTTTTAAGTTCTTAATCGCGATTAGAGGTAATTAGTGTAGTTTAAGGTACAAATAATGTTTTTATAATATGAGATGAGTATGACACTTGTCCTACTCCTATTGGATGAGTCATTGCAGACCACGACAACCCATGTGTCAACTTGGGGACCCCATGGAGCCACTTTAGATTGAAAATGACATAAACACCTTTTATTTAATGTTAAAGTAAAAAATGACACAAACATAAAATGTTTTACTAAAACAATTTCTAAGTGGGGTTACACAAGCCCAAATTTTGATTATAAATATTCATTAGAAAGATAAAAATATTTCCTACATCATAGAATTTTGTTTATATTTTTTAGACATTAAATAAATTAAATTATTTATGACATCATTATGATGCAGCGATGACCTCATTATTTAACGATTTAAATAAAATGAGAAGATAATGCAAACTCCAAGGCTTAAACTTGTCCAAAGACTATTGGATGGGTATATTTCGAACCCTTATCACCTTATCCACGAATTATATTAGTGTGAGACCTTTAAAAACCGAAAATCATTGTATAATTGAATAACATTTCATTACATTCCAAAAGTGCCCCTCCTCTCCACTTATAAAAGGCCCCCACCTCTCCCACCTTATTCACACTTTCAAGCCATTTGGCTCGGCCAAACTCTGCCCAAATACTCTCCCAAAATTCCTACCTTACTCCTAGAAGCCTCACTTTGGGCAGAACTCTTCCCAAGGAAGCCTTTCGCTCAAATCAAAAAGAGTTACCCGATTTTGAGGTAATGTCTTTTCTAATGTTGTTTTGTTTTATTTTTCTTCTACAACCCCCTAAACTCTTTTTATTCATTTCTTTTGTAACAACACCAGTATCCTAAATGTACTAGGATGTTGTTATAAGAAGTATTCGAGCTACACTTACACACACCTACATCTAATGGTTAATGAACATATGGTTTCTGTGGATGGCAAATTTCTGCCTCACGAAACGATGATTGTTCAACACTCATATAACACCTTCAAAGGTGGCCATTAATATGTCACTATTTTTATATATGATATATAATGTGTTTATGTTTTACTTATGCTTCTGTATTTCTCATTTATGGCATACTTTATGATTTCCATTATGGGTAAAACGCGATAATTTCATTTTAGGAAGTGCGGACTACCGCCCCCTCAAAGTGATTTGAATCGTTAATGCCATATGTGGGATGTATAAAGGATAGAGTAAATGTTATTATACACTATATTATACTGGAATTATATTATACATTTATATCATTATGATTTCGTTCCATTAAATATGAAATTTAAATGAAAGTAGCGTTCATGCGTACGTACGGCTTACCGTCTCCATGAACGGTGCATTTCATTTCATACCTCTAAATGTTACGTGACATTATGAATGAATGTATATACTGTATATATATGATATATATGAAATCTAAATAATGAATATAATTCTGGAGATAATTGATATTCTACCACATAAACAACTTGTAATTATAAGAAGTTTATTGTTGACTCAAGTACCAAAGATCGACAAAACAACCGTTATTAACTTAAATAATTACATAATGTTCATATCATTGTAATAAGTGATAAAATAAGGATAATGAAATTTAAAATGGTTCTTAATAAGGTATATATTAACTCTAGTTTATTATTCAGGAGGTTAAAGAATGGTTGAGTCAAGTCAGACACGAGGTAAGGGAATTTCTTAACCCAATTTCCAATCTCTGGGTTAATCTCCTACTTTCAAATTATGTCATGATATTATTATGACCTATATTGTATTTGTACTTTCTTTATGTGTAATTATAGTGAATAAACATAATAGATCTATTTTATTTTAAAAATGATCTTTGTAAGGACTTCATCTCAATCTCCTTTCATTGAGGCATATTTCGTTTTATAAACAACTTTATTTTATACGGTGTATAAACCCCTTTGACTTTTACGTTTATTCAAAAGGAATCTTTTTTATACGAAGCGTTTTACTAAATGACAAAAAGGGAATGTTTTTATTTCCGTACTTATGCGGCGACAATGACTTCTCCGCCGCCGTGACCATTATTTGAGTTTAGGCTTCCTCTACAAGCCATCATTTTTTTTAATGAAAAATAAATACAAAGTTTTAACTTTCTTTTATTTTGGTATTGAAAATGGTTTTGAAAGCGTTTTTATTATATCAATGTGTTGTATTGATATCTTCCGATTGAAATGTGGAAATTTTATGTTTCCTTTATGCATGTTTTATGTGATACGATTATGTTATGGTTTATGATATGTTTAAACCTATTCATATGAGAAATGCATTGGACTTAATAAGTGACGGGTGGAGCCCGCTATAGCTCCTTGATGCATCTGCAGGTCTCATGAGACAAACGAGTGTCTTGGCACGAGGCCTTGACAAAATCTAATTTGTGGTCTTGGCACGAGGCCTTGGCTACATGGTTATGATAGTCTGGCATTATGCATTCCATCATTATGAAAGTGGTTATTGATATTGCATGTGATTATTCGACCAGTAGAATATCCATGTGAAGAAGTGAATGGCATTATCTCATTTTACTTTTTCCATATTATGTTGATGTTCAAGTTTAAAAGGCTTTTGTTTTAGTTATACATTGCCTTAAATTTTTATGTTTATTTATGAAAGCTTCCGCAATATTGTTATCCTTACTGAGCATCTGTGCTCACCCCTTTCAATGTTTTAATATTTTCCAGGATGTGAAGAAGTATTTTATGAATGACCTGCAGGGATAGTCAGAAGAGGATATGAGTGTGGACTATGAAGACTTTGTTATTAGTTTTTCACTTTATGCTGTAATGTAAAACTTATGAATGTATCTAGTGTTTCCAAGGCTACTAAACTAATCGGTCTTTCGAGACTTGATCTTTTGTGATCATGCCAATGTTACGAAGTAACGCACTGGCTCTGGGTAGCTGGGGTCATGGCGTTACATAGGATGACTTTATCATGTTCAGAACATTGAAGAACTGAAAATATCTTTTCAGTAGTACTAATCCATTGTTCAGCAACTAATATATCAGTAGACCCACTGAAAGAAGGTGGATGCTGCCTCATGAAGGATTCAACAGAATGTTGCTCCATCCTTTCCTCGTTTGGAAGTACTGCATGATTCATAGCTTGAGAAAGTTGTGTGAGCATGGCTACAAGATTTTTCATTCCAGCTCCCATAACGTTTCGTTGCTCAGGGGGACAATCATTGCATTTCCCGTCGCATTCCGCATTAACACGGTTCATTCGGGTTCCAGCCATTGACTAAAACCAAGAAGAATAGTGTGAGAAACACTAATTATAATAGGAAAACCACATAATCAAGAATAAAATATTACACTTAAGGTCTTATCCTAGGTTATTCATGGCCATTTCTAAAACACTAAGATTGTGTTCTATGCTTAGACTTATCCTTAGGGTTCTTACTAAGGCTTTCACATCCCATTTTCCAAAGGTTGACTATACCTTTCCTCTGATACCAACTATAAAGACCCATGCATTACATACATTGTTAATAATTAAAAATTGAAGCATACTTATTACAACATATAACCAAACCACGAAAGGACCATATAGGTATAGTGTCTTTAGAAACTGGGAAACATAAACAACTGGTTCATAAAGCGTCTACACTGTCTCCCATTTATTTCATCATATCTATAGTCTTTTTTGGAATATCTTACTTAATAACCTTCTTCTTGACCTGGGGAAAGAAAACATACAAAATGGTGAGCTCAAATTCTCAGTAAGGGTAAACAAAAGAAATATCAGTCACATCATATACATAAGCACATAACTTTTGGAAATCTTAACCAGTAAAAGAGATCATAATTTCATAACATGGGATAAATCATGGCAGTGAAATGTAATCACAATAATCATAACGTAAACCATGAAACTTTGTGGCATACACACATAATCATAGAGAATCATTTCTTGTTAGTCAAGACTCATTGTCAGGACTATCTTAGTGGACAAAGTCCCTTTCTGAACCGAGTCACCCTCGTTTCAGTCCTGTTTCACTGAACCGGTATAACCTACCGTTCCAGCCATATCTATCTCATGATATATAAAATCTTTACCCAATGCATTGGAGGGTGATATAGGTCCCACCCATCTCATAATGATACCATTATTATGTGTTCCAAAAAATCATAAACCATACATCATAGCATAACCCATGTAACAAAATTGGGAATCTTAAACATCGTGACATCATATAACAATTCATATAAGATAAAGGAATTCATAAAAATATAATTCCATCACAACGTAATCAAATTAATGTAATAATAGGGATAGAAACAGAACCCTTTATTATCTTATATGGAAAATAATTTTGATAAAACATTTGAACTCCATTCTTGAGGAAAATATCCTTTCTACTTCAAAAACATTTTCCTTTCTTAATATGTCTTACAATTTCAAACTAAAAGAAGTTTATTAAAAATAAACTTGAAAACTTTAAAAGGAAGCTTCTTGGAAATAATGTTTTAAAAATCCATTCATTCCGTATAAGTTAAAAAAAATTCTTCATACTTTTTCCGAAAAAGTCAAAAAGTACCTCGTACGAAAAACGACAAAAGATTCCTTTCATATCCTTTAATAAAAACTCACCGAAGGGTAAAATTGGATTTAAACAATTTTAGGTGGATGGAAATAACATTACATATTGAGGAAACATGGATGTCGATGATAAACTACACCCCAGTAAATTTCAAAGTATAAACAATCTCGGATAAAAATGAGATTGTGATATTTCCCTTACCTTATGTCCGACTTGCTTTGTAAGTGTCTGAACCTCCTGTATAATGATTTAAATAATTTTATTGACTTATTCCAGAATCATAATTTTTATATGATATCATATATGGTCATATTCTTAGCTTCTTAGTAGTAATATTTCATTGCTACTTGTTATTTGAGTGTTTATAACTTTTTGTTCTTATGCGTGTTTTGTCGAATAAATTCTTATTCTTCTCTTTAGGTTATAGATACCTCATTTCCAGAATAGTATTAGTGTAATATATATCATATTCATTCATTCAATTCATTTATATAATCATTATGAAATGAAGATCATGTAGAACGAGTCGCATCACATTGTGGAGACGGTATTCCGTACGTACGCACGAGTGATGATATCATTCCTATGATCGTGGAATTGTATTGGAGTATATATATACTATTTCAGAATCAATATCACTCTATAATAGTCATATATGGTCATTATTTACACCATTATACCCATCCAAGTAAGGTGGTGGTGGAAAATAGATTACACCACGGCGTGGAGACGGTATTCCGTACGTACGCACGCGCGGTGATTTCTTTTTCCGTAGGATGGATAGATGGTGAAATAGGGTTATTTCATACTTATAATAACATATCAGTATATGAGTGATACTGATGTTATTACTTCATAATGAAACCACTAAAGAAGAAGAAGTGGAAGAAGAAATAAAGATGAAAGAATCGGTAACGGACATTACCTCTTCTTCGAAATGCTTCTTTGAGACCTTCTTTTAGGGCACTAAAATTGGTCTTTGAAGAATACCAGAACCTATAGGATGTCTCTATGAAAGTGGAGAGGAGAAATTGGCAGGGGTTGGCCGAGCTTGATGGCTCCAAGTGGTGTGAGGAAGATGGGGAGGGGGTGTCCTTTTATAAGGGATGAGAGGGGCACCTTTGGAATAACTAAAACTATTATTTTATTATAAAGTCAAGTTCGGTTTTAAATAGCTCAAAATTGATATATTTCGAAGCTAAGGTGAGGATGGGTCGAAATCCTCTCATCCAATATATTTTAGACAAGTTTAGGGTCCTATTGTAACCTTATCATTTAGATTTAACATTAAGTTAAATAAATTTACTTTTACCATGTCTTCTTGTGTTCTTATACTATAAGGTTAATAAACTTACTATAAGTGGCCAAACGAACCCCAAGTTGTTTATTATTAATATATATAACCTTATCTAAGTCATTTGGTCGAATCTTAGATTTTTAGGAATAAAATAACAATTACCAATATAATATTTGTTTTAAAAACTAATTTATGTCAATTTTGACACTATTTAGTAATTGATTTTTGTGAAACTCATAACAGAATTATTAGTTTGCACCAAGTTAATTAAATCAGTACTAACATGTCATATTAACCTATAAAATTAGTGGGATTCATAAAAAGTCTCAAATTACATTTATTTGGGCATTTATAACATCAATTATGTTAACATTTCCTTAAAAGGGTAATTACTGCATCATCGTTGTGTCATAAATAAATTAATTTATTTAAAGTATAAAAATTACAAATAAAATACCATTATGTAGGAAATAGTTTTATCTTTCTAATGAATATTTATAATCGAATTTATCTAATGTATAACCCCATATTAAAAAAATATTAGTTATTAAACTTTGATTTTAACTATTTTAACTATTCATTAAATGAAATAATATTAATTGTCATAATCTAATCCAAGTGGACCTAAATGGTCATATTATATTCATAAGGTTGTTTTTGGTCGAATTACACTTATCCAATAGAATTAGGACATGTGTTAGGGTAATAGTAATATCATATTTACCCTTAGTTACCCTTTTTACTATTAACCGCGGTAAAAAAGTAAAAAGTTACTATTCACCAAAAAATTATTTTTATCTCATTGAACCACATTTTAGTCCTTGATATTAACCGTGTCTCTCGGATTTTCGAAATTCCACTCACAGAAGCGGTAAAATTAATTTTTATGAAAAATTCAGTTTTTAACTACCACTTAGTGGTTTCACTATTCATCAAAAATTGAAAGTTTTCAGAAAAATACCAAAATTTTACCTTATGCTAATTTCAATATTCCAAATCCAAAAATGAAGTCCATTTTGAAAAATAAAATTTATAAAATTTCAAAATGTGGTTATTACTATTCATAACGGTTAGTTTTAATAATATTTTAATAGCATGTCGTTGTTTAGTGAAACTCTGTATTGCGTACGACGCACGCTATCGAGGAACGTCGCGATTTCGTGTAAAGAAAGCCAAGAAAGTTTTGTGTTGAAAAAGATTCCTTTGATGATTTATATAACATAAAAGTCTCGGGTGTTACATGAACCGAGTTCAATCCCCACTCTAGTAATTACTAAACCAAGTTCAATCCTTATTCCAACAACATTTGAACCGAGTTCAATCCTTGTTCTAGTCATGTCAATATCAAGGGATATAATATCATTACCCATTGCATTGGAGGGAGATATAGGTCCCACCCATCATTGGTTATAACATAACAACTATCACTTAATGATAACCATATATATGTGACTCATAAAATCTTAAAACATATTAGAACCCATAAAAATAAATTTATTTTCCTAAATATTTCATCACAACATAACCCATGGAAAGGAAAAAAGTTTCATAAATAGCATTCCATAATTAACTGAAACCAACCATAAAAATAATATGGGTGGTATTCTTAAATTATATCCACAGTAAAGCATAAGAAATACAAAAAAATCTTTTCATTTGTGGAAAATTATTTTGAATGATCTCTTAATGTGATTATTGAGGGAAATATCATATTTTTCAAAAAAAATCAAATATTGTGCAATTATAAAACAAAATAAATTATTTTAAAATAATATTTTATTCTTATAAAGTTAGATTCAAGGAATTAAAGCATCATGATAGAGGGAAAATATTCTCATTTCATAAAAGTTAAAAATACAATCCTTTCATATTGTTTTTAGAAAAGCCAGAAAGAACCTCATTTACAAAATGATGAGATATACTTTTAAAAAAAATTGTAAAAATTAAAATATGATTAAAATTTTCTTTAGAAAGTCATAGGATAATAGTATAAAAATTTTCAGAAACAATTTTAGGAAGCATTGAAATAGAATAAAAAGAGTGTTTTAAGGGATATTTTTAAGGAAACCTTTTATAAGAAAATCCCACAAAAATATAATATCATTAAAGTGAGAATAAGATTAATTGATTATGTGAATTCAGTATAAACAATCATAAAAAATGGGAATAAATAATAATATATTAAAAATTCAATTCACAAATAATATTTTCATGAAAAAAGTATGAAGTAGAACATTAACCCAAAGAATAGAAACTCAGATAATAAATCTCCTAACACTTTGTAATTTGTCGAATCGTATACCCCATAAAGGTAATAATTATAAAATGAAACAGTGAATAACATGAATAAATTTATATTCATGACATGATATATCAAATTTAATTATATATACACTACACAAAATGAATAAGTGTTGAATAAGGTATAGATCTCTCATAAGTAAAAGTGAGAGTAGAAAACCATACCTCACACTTCCCTTTACCTTTTTAAACATTGACCTCTTTTATAGAGGGTTAAAATAAGTTATTAATTATTTTTATAATAATAATAACTATTATAATACCCTATGTGATAATTTTATAACATTTTACCACCCATTCATTAATAATATTTCATGATTTTCCTTGTTTTGGGTGAGTTCGTTTCACGATTTTCATAATCGGTTCATTTGTGTATAATTAAGGAATTTTTTTTAAAACGGACAAAATATTCAGAAAAAAACCAAATGGTGTTAATGAACTGCCAAAATTTTAAATGCTTATATTTATAATTTTTATTTCATACACGAGGATGACTTATTTGACAAAAATGTTAATGATAAATTTATTGTTTAATTTGATGATTTTTCTTACCATAAAAAATTGTTTTGTTTTTTTAGTATTATGTACATATATTCATTATAGAACATGAAATATGTTATAATTTACTTATTAAAATCTTATTTAATTATAACAATAATTTTATGACCATACATGAATGTGGTAATGAAAAACAAACAAAATCATTATTCTTGGAGGTGATTAACCGACATAATTTAAACAATATTTTTGTTTCATTGAATTAGAGGAGGTAATAAAATGGATTGATATAACATATTCCATTAGAAACATAAAATCCCATTATTTATGTTATTATAGGTTTATATTTAATTTTTTGAAAAATTGGATGAGGATAAAGTATAATAAGAAATGAAATTGTGAGAGGTATTTTGAGAAAATTAACTCTTGAATATCGCCTCCTTGAAAGCTCCTTAAAGACCATGGATTTGGTCTTTTAGTGAGGCCAATAGAAATTATTTGTAGGTAGAGTGATTATAATATATTTTGGGAAGATATTGGTGTATCTTCAAAGTTTTGGGGTTGAAAAGAGTTTATATTTATACTTGAGGATAGGTGGGTTTAAGTGATTAAAATAATTATTATGTTATATTTAAAGCCATACATATTTAGGTGGAATTAATTTCCATTAATTTAATTGTTATTTAATTTTTTGGAGGGAGTTTAGTGTAAAAAAATACCTTATTCAATAATTAACTTTCATTTTTTAGGTATTTTTCATTTCTATCTTTAAACTTTAATCAATTTCAATATTTTACTTATAACACTATAAATAATTTTTTTACCAAGGTAAGTTTTTTATAGATAAAAAATAAATTGACCTTACTATATAACTTGTAAATTCTAATTTCGAATACGAGATCAATTTTTTAAAAATAAAATCATATTATTGTAAAATTTATATTTTAAATTATTACCATATACACAATGGGAAAGTGGGTTTTTAAAGTGGGAAAGGTCAACATATTTGATTGTTTTTATATCCAATTTTAAGGTGAAATTGATTATAATGACCAAATGTTTTTCTATTTATGTATAATTGATCTAATTATACTTTAAAAAAATATAATATAATTTAACAACATAAATAAATTATATGAAAATTAAATATAAATTTAAATGGAATATTTTCTTCTATTCACCAAAAAATGAAAATTATCAGAAAAATATGAAAAATTGATGCTATGATAATTTTTTATTTATTATTTTATAAATGAATTTATTTTCTAAATTAAAACATATAAAATTTTCTAATTTTAGTATTTATATAAGTGTTATATTAATACACAACTCATTTTCCTTTTAGAAAAATAATTTTTATTGCTTAAAACTTGATTTATTCTTATCTTACTCCTATATAAAATATTGAATGAATTTAAAAATATATTAAATAATATATAAAATAGAAACTTCATTAATATCTCAAAATAATATTGATTAATTCAATTTATTATTATAAATAATCATTGTGGCCGTAAAAATAGTTTTTTCATAAAAACACATCAATTTTGTTCAATCAGTTTTTATTTTCATTTCTAATAAAGTAGTAACCAATAAATTCATCTTATAATCATGTGTAAGATATATTTTTATAATTTCATTTATTCCATGTATTCCAATAGATATGTGATATCCATCATTAAAATAATAATATTTTTGTAGTTTTTTTGAGCTCATTGTTTTGTGAAAAGTAAGCTATCAAAGCGATTAAATTTATTTAAAAAACATAATATAAAATCTTGGGGTGTAACAATTTCTCAGTGTTTACACAAGAAGGTTAAGTGGAAGTTATAATTGATACCCTTATAGGTACCAACCCTATTTCATTTTCATTTTATAATATGGAACTTACAAAATTAAGGGATATAAAATATCAGTTGGAAGAGTTGAAATGAAAAGGATTCATTTGACCAAGTATGTTTCCATGGGAAACACCATTTACTATTATAAAGGAGGAATATGTAAATATATGGCTTATTTTTGGATTATTATAATATTTACCATGTTTTTGTATAGTCCCAAATGACATCGTTGATTACGTGGAGGAATTAATTAGATTAAAATTTTAATTTCCCAATCTATACATTGCAATGAAGGTGTAGTATACTAGACGTGTGGGGTCAAACCCATGGGGACATATAGTAAGAAGGAAACCTAATTTTGATAACCCTATGGTTGGAGTCCTCACATTGTCTCTCATGATTATTTTTACTAAAAAAACATATATAGGGTTTTAATTTAGATGAAAATAATGGTTCATGGTCAATTTTAGTGTTTTGGAAAAAGATAATCCTAAATATTTCTTGGGATAAACCTATGGATTAAGTTTCAATGCAGTGAAAATGTCACTAATTGTTTTTTACAACCAATAAAATCTACCTAAGAAGGAACTTCCCTTTGGTCCAGATATATACTTCAACCAAGGTGCAGTAAGTTTGGATCCAATATAGAATATATTGCAAGTTATTGGTCTTATCTTTCATAACTCCAACTAGGACTGGATCCTTCAATCACACTCCCATAATCATGGTAGTGAAAAATAATGAAATAAACCATTACTCCTTGCCTAATTACTAGTCAAAACTGTAATATGTTTCAATTCATAGATTTATTACATATAAATACCACCCTACTGTAAACCCCTAACCCAAAAAGGATTAGTCCCACATGATGGTATTAAATAAAATATGGGAAATAAAAACATAATTGAAAAAATAAATAAACAAATAAAATCAATGATAACCACATTTTAAACCATATAAATTAATTTTAATACTAAATCAAGTAAATTAATAACAAAAAATATAAAAATGGATGAATATGAATAGAAATAAAAATTAAATTCAAACATCAGAACATCAAATAAGCAATTAAAAAGTCTCAGAATGGAATGTAGAAAGAAATAGAATTTAAAATAGTTAAAATAAATCAATATAACTATTCATAGAATAATGTGAAATAGAAATGAAGAGGGAAGGAAAATGGGTTTGTCACTTTCCCAACTTTTTTTCACTTTAGGGGTTACTGGATATTTTATAGATCTAAGAGTTTAATGATTTGTAAATAATTCACATAGTGTAACTTCATTATGTTACTTCTATTTTGTGACATTAATTACATTTAATTGGGTCTCACATTTTTTATTTAAAAATTATAAATATATCCAATGATATTGGATCTCAAGATTTTACAACTTTTATATTTAGTGGTATTTAGGTTTCGAGCTGTTCATATCATATAATTCATTCAGGTCATGTATCTTCATCAGTTTTCAGATTTGAGCCCTTCATGACATCTAAATGGGATTCACATCTTATACTTAGTTCAAATCATGTACATTAGGTTCACATCTTGTAATATAGGTCAAAGGTGGTCTCCATGTGGAATTATATCATGTACTTCATATTCATGACGTTAAATTTTGAAATTTTCAATTTTTACAGCATCTCCTACTTTGAGTCATGAGTTCTTATCCCATGAAAAAAATCCCAATGTATTATTTAATATAGGAAGATTAAAAAATAAATGATATAATAAAATATTTATAAATTCTGTTTATGAAATTTCTCCACACATGAAAAATTTCTTTACCTCATGAAATAAATAATCTTAATAGGGATTCCAAATCTAAAAATTTTTAAAAAATAAACTTTAATAACAACCAATAATATAATACTGATTTCTGTTAGAAAATAAAATTCATCTAGAATCAGTCATATAGAGAAAATCAGTCATGCCTCATTGTTATATTCTATATTCAAATTATTTATTCCTTTAATTATAATTTATCAATTTTTCTTTATAACATATAACCTTTTATTCAATTTACCTCGTAATGAATTTTATCTCATCACTCAATGTAAAATGTAATTAGATTTATGATAATATCCTTTATACATGTTCTTAACCTTAGGTTTTCATTGGTTTTCATATCACATCTTTTTAAAGAAAAATAAAATATCTATCCAAAGAGATTAAGCAATAATGCTCAAATAACTCTGACGATTCATTAGGTAGATATATGATAAAATCTAAATATCGAAAAGGAGGGTAATCTCTAGGGAATAAGGTATGATAATCATGAAAAATGTAATGAAAAAACTCTTCATAGAAAAAAATTCTTCATTATCCAAACAGATCAAATTGGTTTAACGGATATGTCATGTAAGCATATAGAATATACTATGTTCTTTTCTCTTCTTCATTTTTACTATTTTTCAAGAATCATTCTCTGTATTGGTCTCACAATGACCTCCTAACCACATATGTTTTATCATGAGAATAATCAGTCTAGAATTGTCCATTTTCATCCTATTAATACCAAATCCATATTTAATTATTTATTATATATATATAAAGGAATATTATATACATAGAAAATTTTGATGTTAATCATGAACCATGTCATTTCAATCTGGTGAAAATACCGTCAAACATATACATAGTATCAACATCTCATGTATACACTTGATCAAAAAAAAGCAGCCATAGTGCCAAGAGTAGGGTTAGAAAAAAATAGGCTTAAAATGGATCCATCTTAACAAGATTATTCCTAGAAACTATGGGTTACATAACGAAAGATTCACAGGTGGGTCTTAGAAAAAATAGATAAAAAATTATTTTCTCAATCATTTTAAATTTGTATTTGTTTAATAATATCTTTGGTAAGATCTCAATGTAGGTTCTGATTGGTTTATATTCCCTATGTATCTCTCAAAATATATTCTCATAAAATAATATGACAATGAATGTATATAATCATCTTGGGAATGGTAGTATATAAAACATAATTGGAAATCAGTCAGGGTATAATATCTAGTAAAAATTCAATCAAAATAAATTGTAGTAAAGTAGAATCAGAATTAAATTACTCAACTCAGTAATCATGCTAAAATTATAATTTTAAATGAAAATGGATTTCAAAAATAACAAACTATAGCATGAATTTTATTTAAATGGTTTTAATTAGATTTGAAGTTAAAGAAATTTTTTAATTAAAAATTTCCCCTCAAATAATGAAAACTGGGTAATATCTAATTCTACATAAAATATTGAAAAATAAGGACTCTCCCACACATAAAATGATACAGATTCTATACTATTCTAGCATGATACATTATAAAGATAGGAATTAAATCATATAAAAAAATGAACTGAAAATTTTGAATTTAAAATAGGGAATATATAGATCCTAGTAGTGAAGTCAAGATATAGGGTAAATTAGTGGATGGTGATGAGAAATTTAGCTTCCTTAAAAAAATGATAGTAAAAAAATACCTTCTCCATATAAACTAGTTGTGCACAGGGGTTAACCAATATGATATTATAAAAATTGGTAGGGTCAAACAAGAAATAATAGGATAAATAAGCTTTTATAAATACATGAATTAACTATAATGAAGTTTAAGATATTCGGAAAACAAAAAGTTATATAAAAGAAAAAACTAAGGTTATAAGAAACATAATGAAAATAAATAAGAAAAACGGATTTCCTCCCATAATTCCCTAACAAATACATTATTATTCATGTAGATATACAAAAAAACAAATGAATTTTAAGTAATGGGTTCACCCATTAGGAAATGGTTCTTGAAAAAAATATTCTTTTTACATTGACATTAAAGGGTTATCTTTCTCATCATTGAATATTTATTATCCCATTGGGGAAAAATGATGACTCTAAAAGGACCTAACCATTAGGATTTTATCTTCCAAGGGAGTAGTTTTAATCAATAATAAAAGAAAAGATCAGTATTCTCTAGTGAAAGGATCCATCATTATATTTTTTGGTCACTCTATTTAATTTAATTTTCATTATTAATACTGGAATTTTCATAATCATATTTTCTTATCTCTACAATATAATCGATTTGTAGCATTATAAATTCCCATTTATTTTTAGGATCCAAGTTTAGTTTCTTAATTTCCAAAAATGAGTGATGATATAAGTCCACTAATGAATGAAATTATTTCCCATAAAAAATAATGAATGGATTAGTGTCGTTGGGTGTTGTATACATTGTGTAATAATACCAAAGTTTTTCAACCAATTTGATACTTCAACCATTTCTAATCATATCTCAAGTGTTTTCTATAATTTAATTAATCTCCATACTAGATAGTTTAACTTTCCCTCTTGTCTGTAGGTTGTAGGGAGTTCCAGTGTTATAACATATTCCATGTTTTTTGATAAATCATTTCAAAAAATTATTTATGCATTGATTTCCTTGATCAATAATGATTAATTTGGGAAATCCAAATCTTAAGAAAATTTTCCCATAAAATGGATGTCACAGTTGTGTCATGGATGGTTGCCTTAGCTTCTACCCAATTTAAAACATAGACCATGTTGAAAAAGATTTAAAAATTCCCATGATAATTTACAAATGTAAAAATAAAATCATTTCCCCAAAAATTGAGGAATTTATATTATAGAATGGGAGTCAAGGGAATTTCATTTATTTTTCCAATGGTGCCTGTGCACTAGAACTTATCATATCATTGAATGAAACTCCTCACATCCAAATGGACTGTAATATTTAATATACTTCTTTTTAGGATCATATCCATGGTTTTTTTAGGTCCATGACGTCCTTTAGATTGTGACATTTGACTTATTTCGAGTATAATTTGAACTTTATCTTTTGGGATGAAATGTATCATTAATCCATAAGCAAAACACTTAGAAACTAGCATCTCGTCCTTGTAATTGTATTAGGCCTCAGCGAATAATTTTTTAATTTGATGGTAGGATAAGTGGGAGTAAATATTTTCCATGGAAAGATATTTTTAAATTTCAAAAAAACCATGGTTGGGATTGTGTATTTATATTAAAAATAATTTTATCAAGAAATTCCTCCTCATTTATTATATTATCATAATTTTAAATGTGTGGTAGTGGAAGTCCAGATAAGTGAAATATGATGAAATTCTAAGCCCCTTTTGGATCCTTAATGATTATTTTAAATTATTACAATTGTAGGATCCATCATATTTATTTTTTATTTGCAACATTTTGACCCATATTTAATTTTAGTTTACCATGATCTATATAGGCCACTAATTTAGAAAGAAAAATATATAAATGAAACTTTTCAAAATCATAGATGACTTTAATAAATTATTTCTATGTGGTCATAGAATTAACATGATCTTCATTTAGTTTTTGACATTTGTAACATATAAGTTGGAAGATATGAAAACCCCGCCTTCCAAAAATATCACCAATAGGAAAATCACCAATGTCACACATTAATTCAAAACTTGTATTCTAGTTAGGTGATATTATGATAGGATCGGTGAAAAAAATATTTTTTAGAGTGTTGAACTCCCACTAACACTCTTCTTTTAAGTCTAAATTAATATCCTTTTTCAAAAAATAAACAACGAGAGAGCTATTTTTGTGATGCATTGGAAAAAGAAGTGATAGAACACTATATAACCAAGAAAGATCCTCTTACATTTCACCATAATTGGTCCTGGTAAGTCCTTAATAACCTATATCTTTACAAGAACAAATTTTAGGCCATTCTATACCATATTGTGTATAAATATTATACCTCCTAGGGAAATAAACTTACACTTTTACTAGTTAATAACTAGTGACTTCCTCTAACAGTTTTGAATAACTAGGTCCATATTATTTAGGAATAATTATAAGGAGATTCAAAAAACTGAAAAATCAAAAAAAAAATCTCTGGAAATTCCTCATCCATACCATGAAATATTTGTTTCATGCACTATTAAAATGTCTCTAATAAATTAATCATTCCAAATGAAATCTTTCTATAGTTGAATTTCCTAAAAAGACACGTGAATATGCTTTTGGAGTAATCTTCTATGTCGAAAAAAATTTGATTGTATCTGGGATATCCGTATAGAAAATAATAAAATTTATTTATGGATAGTCTCTCCAGCTTTTCATCTATAAAAGGAAGTGTAAAAGTGTAATTATGATTCACCGTGATGAGCATTTGATAATCAACACATATTCTACACCCAATGATGGTTCATGTTGAGATTAAATCATCTTCATCATTTTTTTGAATGATCAATCTTTCGTTATTTGGGTTGAATTGCAGTAGGATCACCCATTCACTGTCAGAGATTTAAAATAATATTCCAAAGTAAAGAGTATTTAGAAATACCTTCTTGCCTACCTCTTTCATCGATATGATGAGTATCCGATACGGTTGACATTTTGTTTTAGAACCTTCTTCCAATAAAATATTTTCAGCATATATCATGGGGATGGTCCATTTAATATCATCCACAACAAAGGAAACTGAATTTTTGTTCCTTTTTAGGAATTCAATGAGATTGTATTCTTGTATTTGGGTTATTTCTAAACTGATAATTAATGTTATTAAAGATTTTTTTTCTATGAGTGAAGACATTAGCGAGCCCAATAGAGGTTTCAAACCCAGCATCGGCAGCTTGATTACTAATGGTATGAATGGTGGGATGGTATCCCTCATCATAGTTTCAGTGTAGTTCACATCCTCATGATCACCATATTCATTTTCATTAAGATAATTTGTCTCTCTATAATCCTCACCAGTTATATAATCATCCTTCTCATCAGTAAGAAATATGTATTGACAATCTAATGAGTCATCTCTTTTCTTGGAGGATTTCACAAATTCAAAAATAATATTTTTTTTCTAACTCTAAAAAATCAAACGTCCTGGGTTTACATCGATCAACACCATCCCATTTTTAATAAATGGTCTTCCATGGATTATAGGAACAGCTCTTTCTTCCTCCATTTATATGATAATAATTGAAACAAGAAGTGAAAACTTACCAACCTTAACTAAAATGTTCTCAAGAATTCATCAAGAGTAATTTATTGATTCATAAAAAAGGTAGAGTGATACTATTTTTGGTTTCAATTCCTCAAGCCTTGGATTTATAAAAAAATCATGGAATGATATTTGTTCTTGTTCCAAGATCCCAAAAAGATATGCTAACGTTTTATGTCCCAAAAGATTTAGTTATTGAGAATCTTTCGGGGTCCCTCATCTTTTGTAGAAGCTTCTTCTAAAAACTATAGATCATTCTTCATTTAAAGAGATAACTCCAAACTCTATCATTTTCTTCTTTTTTGAGAGAAACTCCTTCAAAAACATAACATAAGAATACATCTGATTGAATTCTTAAATAAATGGGGTGTTGATGTAAAAATATTTAGACACCTCTAAACATATTTTTACTATACTCCTATTTTGTATTGTCTCATCCCCTATGGAAATATAAGATGGTGTTTTTATGGTGGTTTTGACACATAGAACCCTTCTTTTTCAGAATTCTCTTAACCAAGAGATTTTATAGTTGGTTCTACTTCTAGAGTTTTCAATTTAACAACATTATTTATGCTATCATCATCATCCTTTATAAATATTGTCCCATGTTTCTCAAGTTCTTCAAGATTATTTTCTTCACCTAATAATGGCTACTAAAATTCTATCATTCTTACAATCCAAAGAACCACAAAATATACCTCATCTTTCGGATGTGTATCTATATTACCATGAAATGTACATGGTAATAAATCTAAAAATGTTGTAGATATTTTACGAACTTGGTGCTCAAGGTTTTACTATGAAGCCCTTTTATGTTGTATGTCAATTTCATGGGTATTCATCCTCTTATGTTCTTTCTACACAAGGTAGTTAGAAGGTTAAAAAGATTGGATTATGGAGGCGGTTCTTGTTGTTGCTTCCTAGATTGATCTTTTTGGGACTTTTATTGTTGAGAAGGTGGAAACTGCTGATATCAAGGGTGAAAGGTTTTTATTGAAATTATTTCACTGATCAAGGAGCTGTAATAGGTTGTGGGTAGATTTGTGGTACCATATTCTGTGGTGGATTTTTTCCACTCCTCTGTGGAATGTATGTTTAATCTAATTATTACAGCTGTTTAGATGGTCTTTACTGACAACGATACAAATAGAATATTTGTAGTTATTTAAACTACTTTTTTTTATTATTTCAATTTACATAATAAAAATATTGGCATTGAGGATCCTCTATTACTTCCATGTAGTCCTGATATGGGTGTGGTCCTCTATACATCTCACATTCTTGAATTTCTATAACAAGGTCGGGAGGGGGTGATGGTGTAGAAGGTAGCTGAAAGTATTCAATAGTTTTTTAAGGGATTCTAACTAGGCATCTAAAACAGTACTATCTTCCACCATATGTATTTTCTATAGGGGAGGCTATTGATCACTTTGTCCCAGACATTCATTATGTGAAATTCCATGTAGAATCACTCTACTAACTTCAAGAATCTTTAACATGAGTTTTCCATCTGTAGTGATGTCTAATATTGTATGTTTAGATAGTTTTATTACTTTTTAGATAGTTTGAAGAGATAAAAACACATTGATTCTATGATTTTTTATTTATGATTACTATCCTTAGAATGAGACCAGGATTCCCATGCTGATTTTACATCCTCTTGGTTGAAATTATGGATCTCATTTTTTATGCTTCCAGGTTCATATCGGTGGGAGTTTTTTTTCAAATAACTTCTTTGATAAATCATCCCAATTCATGATGGACTTGATAAATTTTATTTTAAGACAATTCATGGATATATCACGTAATTAGAGGGGACAAACTCGATGTATAATGGTGTTAGGCAGTATGTCTTGTTTGAAAAAGGTGTCACAGACATCACTGAAATTTGATATATATTCAAGGGGATATTTTATTTCAATCATAATGAAATTACCCATGTTGTAGATCATATGGATGATTCTAAGTTTAATTTTAAAATAATGCACATGAATATAAGGGAATACCATTTTGGGTGCAACACTATTAATGGATGAAAAGGTGTAGTCCATGATGGTGCCCTACTGCAGTGTTGGTCACTCTCCTTGATGTTTAGGTGGTGAATATTGGAGGTTTTGGTGATGTGTAAGGATAACATTACTGAGTTCATCCATAGTGATGTGTCGACAGGTATATAAATATCTCTTGATCTCATGATCAAAGGTAAGAGGTTTTTTAGAATCAAATCTCCATGAACAATTCAAAGGTCCCAACTCATACACTAGGACAAAGGATAGCCGAAATTGGTTCTATGAAGTGTGAGAAAAATTTTAAAATTGAAAATTTAAAAGAATATAAAGTGGGGGGATAATCCTAGGTTTGTACCAAAGGTCACTGTCCCTAAGCACAACTAGTCACTGACAACGGTGCCAAAATTTGAATGGATATCATGGTGTATTTCCTTAAATGTGAGAGTTTATCATATTAGAATTTATATTTCCCAAACTAGTAATATCCACAATGGTGTATCATAGTGGAATTGTATGGTCGATCCACAAGGATAGTTGGTAAGTAGATAACCTAGTGATAATATCATTTTTGTAGGAGTCCTCATAATCACTCTTAGGTTTTTATTATAAGACTTTATACTTTGGGTATTAATTACGATAAAAAGAAGGGTTCAAGATAAATTTCCATGTTATGGAAAAAAATAATACTAAATTGGTCTTGTGATAAACATGTGTATTAGGCTGCAAAGCAAGGAAAAGGTCAGCAATTGGTTTTTGTTCAACTAATTAGATCTACCTAAGCTGTAATTATAATTTGTTATAGATATTGTCAATAATATTGGTGTAGTATGTTTGGATTCGGTGAAAAAAGTATCATAAGTTTTTTGGTCCTAGCATACTCGATAGAAACTAGGCCATGATCCTTTATTTCAATCCCATTATCATGGAAGTACAAATAAACGAGACAAAAAATTAGTCTTAACCAAATTACTATACACATGGTTACTAATATTCGATTCATCGATTGGTTACATTTAAAAACAACCCTATTATCGACCCTTAACCATTATCATATTAGACAAGAATGATAGTATTAAATGAAATAAGGGAATTAGGAATCAAGCTTGACATAATAAATAACAAACTCAAATCAATGAAATTTATAATTAATACCATATAAAATCAATCAAATACTAACTTCAATAAAGGAACAATGAAGAACGCACCAATGGATAAAGTTTAATAGAAATTAGAAATGGATTCAAATTTCAGAATATAAAAAAAGGTATATAATGAGTCTCATAATTGAAAACGGTAACAAATGAATGATTAAAATTGGAAAATAAAGCATTAAATTTTATTTTAGAAGAAACAGGAAGAAAAATGACAATGAAAGGAAAAAAGGGTTTGGTAACGTCCTCACCTCTTTGTGTGTCGGGGTCATTGGAATATTTATTGAGCTGAGAGTTTCATGATGTGTAAATTATATACATCATTTAATTTATTTAATTGAAAACTATTCCAAACATTCACAATGTGTAATTGATTTTCATGTCATGTACTTCATATCCACAAAGACCTCTCAGGATCTTGGTTCTATGGTTTTCAAAGAGTGTATCTTTGGTTGGGTTTAGGATTTTAACTATTCATCACATGTAATTCACTCACATAATGTATCATTATCATGTTTTTAATAAAATATATACATGCCATGTAAATAGTATTCAAATCATGTACATGGTTCATATCATGTTAATTGGATTCAAGACTTTTAATTCGGCTGGAAGGTGGTCAGCCTAAGGAATACACACCGTGTACTTTAGATTCATGATGTGTAAAGTCCAAATTTGATATTTTATGGTATTTCTTCCTTTAACTCAACAGTTCATAATCTTGGTAAAAACACACCGAAATCCCATTGTATTTCCAAATAAAGAATTATTAAACTTCAAATGAAATAATCTAACATATATATATATTCATATTATGATTATAATAAAAAATCTATATCCACCTCCCTGAATTGATGACCTATTTTATCAATTTGGGGAGATCTTTTCTTTTCTAACATTTTATTATGATTGGGATATCATCGAATTGGATTCTAGAAAGAGGATATTCTAAATACATCATTCTGGAGCCATTATGACCAATATGAATATGTGGTTATACACTACGGTCTTAAAAATTCACTAATAGTGTATATAGAATTGTTGAATTGTATCTTTCATAAGTACATTGACTCCTTTTTAGTGGCTCTTTCTGATGATATTTTAGTGTATTCTAGGAAAACTTCTAATCATGAACAACACTTGGCTATAATATTGGGTTTCTTATAGGATAATTGTCTTTATGGTAATATTTCAAAGAATAATTTATTAATACAATAGGCAATATTCCTTGGTTATGTCATATTTATAAAAGGTGTTTTAGTGGATCCTAAGGAGATAGAGTCTATTATCTCTTCAGAACCACCAAATATTTGTTTTATTTATACAATCTCCTTGTCTTAGTGGGTTACTACCGACTCCTTGTACATTATTTCTCAAAAATTGATTCACGAATGAATTTTTTGATAGAGAGAAGTGTCCTTTTCTAATGGGGTGATGATTTCGTTGACTATTTCTAGGAACTTAAGTTTTACCTTACATCACTTCCTATCTTGATATTTTCAGAATCGGGAAAAGGCTTTGTGCTATATTGTAATGCATCATGATCTAGGTTGGGATGTGTTCTTATATAGGAAGATAATATTGTCACTTAGGGATTAGTATATTTAACTAAATGATAAAAACAACCCCAAAATTAATTATAATAAGTTATTTTATTTCATGATTTGAATACTTGTGGTCATTATATTTTTGGTGAGAAATTCACTATTTTTTTAGATCATAAGTTCTTGAATCGTGTTTTATGAAGCAAAAAAATTGAATTTAAGGCAACGAATGTAGAGGAAATACCCTCAGATATTAGAATTTAGGTTGATGTATACACCAGGTAATTAATATTTGGTCGTAGAAGCATTAATAATAATTCATATAATCAGTTTTCAAAAGAGGCTTTAGAACAGTAGTATCTAATGTTGGTTATAGTAAATATTCATCTAGATTGTGAAAACCAAGGCGATGTTTTGATTTTATTTAGAAATTAATTTTCTCCTGATTTGGTTGAATAGGTTAAATTTTATTAGTCATATAATCTTAAATATCTAAAAATGAGGACAAAACACAATTGCAGGGAGACTATTTATGGTTTTCACTAGAGGGGAATTTAGTGCGGTGTTTTCAAGAACGCAGTATTGTACCTCAAGACAATTGGGAAAAACTCTTTAATTCTTACCACTATTAAATATAGGCTATTCATTCTAGTATTATAAAAAATGTATAATTAAATGAAAGTAAAATTTTGCTATCTTTCCATGGAAAGGAATGTAGCATAGTTTTTCTTGAGGTGCCTCACTTATCAACAAGTCAAGGAGGGACACCATTAACCAGCTAGTATGATGAAGTAATTACCTATACCTATATGGAAATGGGAGAAAATGTCAATTGGTTCTGTTATATGTCTACCACTAATGGTTCAGAAACAAAATGTAATTTGTACGACTGTGGATTAGCTCATGATGTCAGCCTACTTTATCTATATTCACGAATCCAATACAATATATTAGCTGTCCAAACTATATATATTGATAAGTGAAAATGATTCACATCTTACTTGTTTCAATTCTGTCTAACTGGAGACCTATTTTTATATAACATATTTATAATTCCCTATAATAATTCCTTGGAACCTAATTGACCATGAGCACAACTTATCATCCTAAAATGGATGGAAAATCCTAAAGAACATTTTAAATTTTTAGAGGAAGTCTTAGGGCTTCTTTAATGGATTTTGGATGCTTAAGGGATGATCAAATTACATTAATAGAGTTCTATTTCAATTATATTTATTAGTACTTGATACATATGGTTAAATTTTATGAGCCGTATGGATTTTATTATTGTTATTCAATTTTATTTTGTTAGAAACATATCATAATTCCCTTATCAATCCAAGTCTGGTGTTTCAGATGATTAAGAGGATTCATATTATTAGATAGATAATGGTTATGGATCAAAGGCCTAAAATGTTTTTTTTAAATCACCTTTATTTGACATTTTCATCTGAGATGAGTGATAATGTTTTCTTAAGAATATCCCAAATTATTTTCCATCATTTTTAGTAAACAAATAATATTTCTACTTGGTACATTGGACCTTTTTAAATAATTGAATTATTTGGTCATGTGGATTATCGATTGGTTGTACCTAAAAAGCTTAGATCTATATATAATATTTTTCATGTATCTTAATTAATGAAGTACTAACCTAATCCTAGCCATGTGATTCAATGGGACCATGTTGATATTGAATCCTATGCATTGAAAATTAATGTGTTTATACATATTATTAATAGGTAAGAGAATTTATTTTAAGGAAATGTATTGGAATCATATTGGTTTTATTGAAACATAGTGATATTTATAAATAAAATAAGGATCGTGAAAAATAAATTCAAGTGTAGTAGCTTGAACTATTCTAAAAACCCACTAGACTTCTTCCATTCAAGGATGAAAATACCATTGATGGGGAGAATGTATAACCCATGTTTTTAAGTGTAATCCCATTTTATTATGTATCTTAATCTTATATAATGTGGGGGTGACGTTTTAAGAGTTTTTGGAGGATTTTAGAGTGTGTTTTGAGGTTCATGATTTGAGTATGGTTAGTAGAAACTATGAAACACCTCTAAAAAACAATGTAAAGTATTTTAGGAGTGACATGTTAGGTTTACGGTTGGTGAATAAACCAAATTGTGAGAGTAACCAAGGGAAACCATTCAATGTCAAATCAAGGGAAAAGAATTTTTGTTTCATGGTTTTTCTAAATGTTGCTTCTAATCATAAAGAGAATTGTTTGAGCTAGTATCACCACATGGTTGGTGCACAGTTTGAAAAACCATGTGGTCTAACCATGTGGGATACCTGGGTGATATCTACTGTCATGTGAATGGTAGTACATCTATATGTCAAACACTATTAATATAATTAATTAATTTGTATATTATTCTTTACACCAAATTAAGACCTTGAAACCCTCATTTTTTTCCAATACTTACAGGGTCTCGAACTCCTCTTCCTCCCAAATCTTATTTGGTAATTCCCTTTGATCTAGGGTCATCATTTGACAAATAAAAATGTAATAGAGATCAGGATTCATGGTTAAGTCATATATTTTATCTCTCTATCTCTCTCTATATCCCTAGATCCTCTCATTTTCACTAACCAGATTTATTATAGATAGTTAACCATGGATAGATCAATGCTCCTTATTGAAGATCTTGATGAGATCATGTATTATATATTAAAGGGAAGAATATCAATAGTTAGATATAGAATTTCTGGGACCCTTATTCATTTTTAAAATATATTGAGAGGTAGGTGTCTTCTCTCCCATATTCACATTTTCTATAACTTAAATTCTATGTTTTTTAATATACTTTTCTTGAATTTATTTTGAAAACATGTTGTGATTATTGATAGAAACCCATATTTTCTCCATGTTTTAGTAATATGGAAAATTTTATGCTATTTTAGAAAACCATTTTGTTATAATTTTAAAATAATTGTTTTAAAATTTTGGTCTTTTTTATGGAAGTAAAGTGTTTGATGAAATGGTCTCTTGAAATAATTCTTCTATGTGAAATGGTTTGGAATGGAATTTGGAATACATGGTTGGAATGAGTTCATTACTTGGACATGGCCCTGAAGAAGGGGTGTGTACCATTGGGGTACCTAGATAGAGGTCACATTGTGATGAATTGGTGGATTAGTGAGAAAATTATAATTATTATAGAACTATCGGTTGGAATGAATGGGTGTGCGCATGTGGTAGCATGTTAATAGGGGTACCAAATCTTAAGAAACAGTTTTTAAGACATTTTTTTCTATTTTCAAATGTAATTTATTAATTTATTTATATAAACTAATTATTTGTTTTCATACTATTTTATATAAAATGTGCTTACAAGTTCTTAACCAAGTGGTGTGAGTTAGTATTTATTTGGGGAATGTATATTGTGTTTATACATTCCCCTTTCATGGGAACATCAATGTGTTTTTTAGAAGGAATATATTGAGATGTAAGGAAATGAAAGATTTATTAATTCTAGAGTGATTCACTTTGATACCATCTGTATGGAATCTAGAGTTGGATCCTAGAGATGCTTCAAGATTTTTTTATGAGGAAGACACATTGGTTTCTTTATGTTTTTTATTTCTTTTTTTAAATTTTGTATCTCACTTCTATTGATATTCTTATATTTTGGACTTCTTTATTGGTTCTTTTTAGATTTTTGTTGTTACTCATGTATCATATACATAGTTTTGTTGTTTATTGTTGTGTTTCCATTTGTTTAATTCTAAATGGAAAATCATCACTAAATGTTCTCTTAAGTCCTTGGCTTGTATTTCCATACTTTTTTGTCTTGGTGATGTCACCTAAGGCTGGTGACACCTCCATCACTTCTCGGGGTAATTTGAAGGGGTGCGATATAACATATACTACTTAAAAGTTATAGGCATATAAGAGTGAAAAACAGGGAAGGAATTTATGAATCTTGCACTTTTTATTCAAATGAAGAAATAGAGGCTAGTTGTAGAATAGATTTAAATATAAAAAATATATCAATATCAAATGGATATCAATAGAAACATGTTTAGTTATATTGGTTGCCTTATATTATAATAGAAATTTTCTACTAATAAGGAGTTGTGATGAACAATATGAGATTATGGATACAATACAAATGTATTATGATTCAGTAGATTCAATAACATATTTAAAAATGATATAAGTATAACAAATTTATTTTGTAGGATTAATGTGTTTATCTGCATGTTTGTTAAAATATGTGGGATTTTGTCTCACCAATTTCTGGGGTATATTTTAAATAATAAAGTCTTATTTGAAAATTAATTCTATTCAAACACCATATAATATATGTACACAATAGATTATTTCATAAATATATCAAAAAATTGGAAATATGAGTTATTTCTTAACCCAATGGAGTTTTTTGATCTTAGTAAGATAATATAAAACAAATAGTACCTAAGAGGCATGTTAGGGTATCTTTGGACTTTTTGAATATCAAAGGGAATAAGAAATATATCATACTATCCAAAAAAAATGAATTTCACTTAACAATCCTAAAATTGGTTATGGTATATTAGTAAATAAAATGTAAGGTGATACATTTAGTTATCGAAATGAAGTGGAAGACACTTTATTTATTAGAAGAGATAAGGATATTCTATTTAGGATTATTATATATTTTTATATAAAGAGATCACCAAAAAAATGTTCTAAGAAATAGGTTTCAAGGGTGAATATAATGAAAATAAAAGGATTTATAAATTTAAAAATAATTAACATGATAAAATTTGATGTTGTGTAGTTAAAGAGTTTGAATACATTGTTTGAGAAGTTGGTCACTTGTAATATGATTACTAAGTCTCTCCATTATTCTAGAAGCATTACGTTTTAGATGTTAATATTTAAGGAGTTTAATTGGGTGTTTTATTATAAGTCTACTTAGATATGTTTCATGAATGACATAGAAGTGTAATGATTTTAACAAAACCCCTGAAGATGAGGAAAAAATAGTTGAATATGGAATACCATAATATATGATATTATATGTTAATATCTTACGTATAGTCTATAAAGTGTTATCCAAAGTGTTTATGAAAATAAAATGTATCATCCTATACTAAATGAAGTCATGAAATTTTTATTCTTTCATATTATAGGCATATACAAATGAATTGAAATGATAATTAACCTCTTAAAGAATGAAATTTATTTATCTCTATCCATTGATCACCGTGGAGAATTATATGTTATGATTTTAAGGTTATAGTGTGGACATGATTTCATATATCGATACAAAATTTGTTTATGAGTCACGAAAAAGGTTTTTTACACTAGATGACTTACCATGTATACCAAATATAGTTCCATAAACCATGTGTTTGGTATAACCAGGGTAGATTTTTCAAATTTTGATATTCTTTTACCTATGGCAGGGGAAATATCTCTTTTGAGAACTTTTATACCAGGTTAACATTTTCAAAAAATCCTCTAGTCATAGCTAATTAGGGGTGGTTTTGAATGTTAGTGATATTATTATCGGTTGGTGTTTAATAAATATCTTATTTTTTCACCAATAGGATGATTATGACATATAATCCCTTGATTAATATAATTAAAAGAAGTGTATAGTCATTCCTTGATAATCCATGTGATTTTCATAGCTATATTATTCGGGGGATGTGATTTTATCATTCCTAATGGTGAATGTGATTTTATGAATTCATTGGACTAGTCAATCTATTATTAGAGATCAATATTATATAAGTTACTATATGGGATTGATATTATTTTCAACATGTGACTATGTGATGTCATTTTAAAATTTATAATATGAAAATGTACATATTTTTATGATAAAAATTTATGAGACAATATACAGAGATATATTTCACTATTGGAAACTAAGGCTTTACCTACAATTTAAAACAGTTGGTAAAGGCTTCCAAATCAATGGTATACTATATACCAATGGTCTGCCAAAACGTTGGTAAGTAAGGCGTTGGGATATCCCATTACCAATGGTTTTAGTATAACCATTGGGAAAGGTAGTGTAATTCGAGTATTCCAAACGGTTTGTAGAACCATTGGGAAAGGCAGTGTAATCCGATTATTCCTAGTGGTTTGTAAATAGTTTGGAATAATATCATTTTCATTTTTTACCAAGTTGTTACTAAAACTGCTGGTAAAAATATGTATAGCACAATATAAACGTTTTAGTAAATTGTTGGTATAGTTTATTTCAAGAATTTGGCAGACCAACCACCTAATATTTACTCCACTACACGCTCTACTGCATAAACCTACATACACTATTAACAATAAAAAAACACCTTCTATAGCACACAAAAGAACATAAAAATATGATACTCTTATAACCATGAAATGTATCAAAATTATAATCATATATATGAACCCAATTACCCTATGCAATACAGAATTAATAATTGAGTTCTCAATTGAATACATACAGAATGAATTATGTAATGAATTCTGAATTATAAATAAATAACAAATACAAAATGAATTGTGTTGCATAAAGAATTTTGAATTATATATAACACATATATAATTTTACATACAAGGGGTTGGGGGTGTCCCAGGGGTGGGGGTGTCCAGGGGTGCGGGGATATCCACGGGGTTGGGGGTGTCAAGGGGGAGTGGGTTATTAAATTAAGAATACAAAAAAAATTATTTTTCTATAACACATACAAGATTGAATTCAGAAATTAGAAGATAATAACACCAAAATAAATTATCAACAGAATCCGAATACGTTTGGTTGGTTTTCCATATACCGGTTGTTTTTACATAAAATGATGTCCATTTTAATCAAAATACATACACATGGAGTGATACGGGCCACATTGTGCCTCGAATTGAGGCGGGGTTGACTCATACATGTCACAGATGACTCATGGATCATTTTCAAAAAATATCAACAGAATATGAATGCGTTTGGTCAGTTTTCTGTATGCCACTTGTTGTTTTCACTTAAAATGTTTTCCATTTCAAATAATGGTGAGACACTATGAGTAGTGTTGGCCACACCGCACCTAGTATTGATGCGGGGTTGACTCGTACACATCATTTATGACCCATGGATCGTTGTGCTAAAGTATCAACACAATCTGAATATGTTTGGTCAGTTTTCTGTATGCCAGTTGTTTTTACTTTAAATGATGTCCATTTTAAACAAAAGAGAGAAATTTAGAGTGATACCAGTCACACCGCGCATCAGATTGATATGGGGTTGACTCTTACACATCACATATGACCCATGGATCCTTTTACTAATGTTTCAATAGAATCTAAATGCGTTTGGTTAGTTTTCCATATGTTAGTTGTTGTTTTCACTTAAAATGATGTCAGTTTTAAACAAAAGAGAGACACTTTTAGTGGTGTCGGCCACACCATGCCTTGGATTGAGGCGGGGTTGACTTGTACACCTCACATATGACCCATGGATCATTATCCAAAATTTTCAATAGAATCATAATGTATTTGTTTGGTTTTCTGTATGTCAATTGTTGTTTTCAATTAAAATTGTGTTCAATTTAAACAAAAGAGAGACACTTTGAGTGGTTCTGGCCAAACCATGTTTCATATTGAAGCGGGGATGACTCTTACACATCACATATTGCCCATGGATCATTGTCCTAAGGTTTCAATAGAATCTGATTGTGTTTGGTTGGTTTTTCATTTGTTAGATGTTGTTTTCACTTAAAATGATGTCTATTTTAAACAAAAGAGATACACTTTGAGTGGTGTCGGCAACACCATGCCTCGAATTTAGGCGAGGTTAACCCTTAAACATAATAAATGAACCAGGGACTATTTTCCTAAATTATCAACTCAATACGAATGTGTTTGTTCAGTTTTCTGTATTCCTATTGTTGTTTTCACTTAAAATCCTGACCATTTCAAATAAAAGTGAGACAGTTTGAGTGGTGATGGCCACACCAGTAGTTGGATTGAGGTGGGGTTGACTCTTACATGTCACATATGACCCATGGATATTTTTTCTAAAGTTTCAATAGAATATGAATTCCATTTGTCGGTTTTCTGTATGTCAGTTGTTGTATTTAGTTAAAATGATGTCCTTCTGAGACAAAAGAGACACACTTTGAGTGGTGCAGCCACACCGTGCCTCAGATTGAAGTGAGGTTGACTCGTACACATCATAAATGACCCATGGATCATTTTACTAATGTATCAACACAATTAAAATGTGTTTGGTTGGTTTTCCATATGTCAGTTGTTTTTACTTAAAAGAGTATCCATTTTAAACAAAAGAAAGACACTTTGAGTGGTACTGGCCACACCGTGCATCAGATTGAGGCGAGGCTGACTCGTACACGTCAAAAATGACCCATGGATCCTTTTCCTAAAGTATAAATAGAATCCAAATGCGTTTGGTCAGTTTTCCGTATGCTAGTTGTTGTTTTCACTTAAAATGTTGTCCATTTCAAATATAAGTGAGACACTTTGAGTGGTACCGGCCACACCGCGCCTCAGATTGAGGTGAGGTTGACTCATACACGTCAAAAATGACTGATGGATCATTTTTTTAAGTATCAACACAATCCGAATGAGTTTCATCAGCTTTCCGTATGCTAGTTGTTGTTTTCACTTAAAATGTTTTCCATTTCAAATAAAGGTGAGACACTTTGAGTGGTGCCGGCCCTAACACGTCTTGGATTGAGGAGGGGTTGACTCGTACATGTCACATACGACCCATGGATTGTTTTTCTAACGTATTAACACAATATGAATGTGTTTGGTAAGTTTTTTGTATGCTAATTGTTTTTATTTAAACTGAAGTCCATTTTAAACAAAAGAGAGATTGTTCGAGTGATATCGGCCGCACCACAACTCAGAATGAGGTGGGGTTGACTCGTACACATCACATATGACCCATAGATTGTTCTTGTAAAGTTTCAATAGAATAATAATGAGTTTGGTCAGTTTTCCACATGTTAGTTGTTGTTTTCACTTAAAATGATTTCCATTTTAAACAAAATATAGACACGTTGAGTGGTTTCGGCTACACCATGCCTAGATTGAGGTGTAGTTGACTGCTACACATCACATATGACCCATGGATTTCTGTCCTAAATTTTAAATAGAATTTGAATGCATTTGGTTGGTTTTCCATATGTTAATTTTTTTTCACTTAAAATATTTTTCATTTTAAACAAAATTGAGACACTTTGAGTGGTTCTAGTCACACCGCACTTCAAATTGAGGCGGGGTTAACTTTTACACATCAAAAATGACCCATGGATCATTTTCCAAATGTTTCAACAGAATAAAAATGCATTTGGCTGGTTTTCCATATGTCAGTTGTTGTTTTCACTTAAAATGATGTCCATTTTAAACAAAAGAGAGACACTTTGAGTGGTGTCGGCCATACCGCACCTCAGATTGAAGTAAAGATGACTTGTACACGTAAGAAATGACCTATGGATCATTTTCCAAAAGTGTCAACACAATCTGAATGTGTTTGGTCAGTTTTCCGCATGCCAGTTGTTGTTTTCACTTAAAATCATGTCCATTTCAAATAAAAGTGAGACAGTTATACTGGTGTTAGCCATACCGACCCTCAGATTGAGGCAGGTTTGACTCGTTCACATCACATATGACCCATGGATCATTGTCCAAAAGTTTCAACAAAATCCTAATGCCTTTGTTTGGTTTTTCGTATGTCGGTTGTTGTATTCACCGAAAATGATGTTCTTTTGAAACAAAAGAGAGACACGTTGAGAGGTTCCAGCCACACCATGCTTCGAATTGATGCGGGGTTGATTCCTACACATCACAAATGACTCAAGGATTATTGTGCTAAAGTATCAACACAATTCGAATATGTTTGGTTAGTTTTCTATATGCCAGTTATTGTTTTCATTAAAAATGTTGACCATTTCAAATAAAAATGAGACACTTTGAGTGGTACCGGCCACACCGTGCCTCACTTTGAGGCGGGGTTGACTCATACACATCAGTTGGGAGATTTGAGTGTTGTTAAGTGTGGATTGAAGATCCGGGTGAGTCTAATCCTCTCTTTCCTGTTGCTTTTCGATTAGGGTTTTCACTCTTCTCTCGTCTTATTCAAAAGCTCTAAAACCCTCTTTTCCTTTGGGATTTAGGGTCAATCTTGAAGAGAGATTAGATTGGGATCCGGGGTCTAGGAAGGTGGGTTGGGGGGATATCCAAGGGCTGTCCGGGGTCCATAGAGGATGGTGGGGGGAAGTTCGGGGGGCTGCCTGGGGGCTGTCCAGGGGGGCTGTCTGAGTTCCAGCGAGGAGGGTGGGGGGGCTGTCCAGGGGGTTGTTTGGGGGGGATGTCTGGGATCTAGGGAGGATGGGGGGGCTGTCCGAGGGGTTGTCCGGGGTCCAGGGAGGATAGTGGGGGGCTGTCTAGGGACTGTCTAGGGTCCAACGAAGAGGGTGGGGGGCTATCCAGGGTGTTTTCCATGTGGCTATCTGGGGGGTTGTCCTGGGTTCATGGCATTGTATTTATATGTTTTCTCAGCAAGTTCATTCAAGGATAAAAATAATAATTTGACTATATCAACTTCTAAAAAATTACAATTTCATTAAAATAGGGGGTTTTCATAGCAAATCATAAAATCAAGTTTTATTATTTATAGATAAAAAAATAAATATAATCTGACCAACCTAATCATACATATACTCAGGCACAACAAATCAATAAATATAAAAGGTCAGTAATATTAGTCAAAAATGTAATGGATCAATCTGTCTCCTATCATAATCACTATCATCATCATCATATTCACCCTCACCCTCATCCTCATTACATCCCCATCATCATCCCCGCCCTCCTCCTCTCCCTCGTACTCATCCCCAGCCTCCTCATCGCCATCCTCCTCCGCCTCGGCCTCCTCCTCACCCTCCTCCTCTGCCTTAGCGTCCTCCTCAGCATCCTCCTCCTCTGTCTTGGACTCCTCCTCACCATCATCTCGACAATCACTAGAACATCCACCTAGTGCACCATATATAGAACACATCGATGAAATATATTCCTCACAAGAAGTGCTGGTGTCTGGTTGAAGTGTTGGATGTAATGATTCCATCTGTTTCATAAATGCAGTGTTTGCCATAGGAGATTGTGATGCCATCTCTGTGGCCCTTTTTTCATCCTGTTCTACCTGTACCTTAACCTTCTACAACTCGGTGGCACTAAAACTCATACCTGAGGAGGGACAATAGCTTGTTTGAACTATACTCTTCCCATGCTGACAGCGTACTCTACCAGGATGTGCATCTCCCAACACATGATGTAAGTGATCATTTGGCCTAAAATTGTCAGGTTTCTGGGCATCTCGGGCCTCTAAAGCAGCCTGTTAAAAATATAAATATATTATTAAGTCACAAAATAGAGATTCAAATTTTAAATATACAAAGTAAAACTTACAATCTGTTGTTGAGTCAGGTTATTAACGACCCTTCCATCTTTCTTCTTTCTACTTGAGCAAAACAATTTTTCTCGAGGCACACGTCCTTCTATATTAAATTTATGCCTCTATAATAAAATTCAATGTGGGAAACCATAATAAAAAATATGATAAAAAACAGTAATTTAATAACTAAAATTATATAACAACTTTAGAAATTGAATAAATTACAAAGGAAGCAATAGAAAGTGAAAGTCATAAAGAAAGATTATAAACTGTCATAATAGTTGACTCTCATGATCTGGAATCATAGTACATCCCAATTTTTTGACGTATTTCTTAGCATTAATGTTTTTCATTTCTTCCAAATGCATCTTTAATAAAATTAAATAATTATTATTAACGAAAAACATGAAAATTTTCATTTAAATACTTCTAATATGATTAATACCGTAAATTTTCTAGTCACCCAATGAGTAATCATCTGTCGATACTATTCTAATGGAAAATAATCCACAAAAGGGAATGCCACCAGCTCTGTTCCCACTCTATATCGCCATCCAATATAAAAATCATTTCTATAAGCTCTCCAAATCTCTCCTAAATCCTTTAGACGTGTCATCCAGGCACCCTAACCCTCGGGGAAATTAAACCGCAGCTAAAACCATAATATTAACTCATAGAAATACGAAAATTAATATATTGCATTAAATATAACTGATTTTTACCCATATCTCTGCCCAGGCTTTATCCTTGACTTTTTTTGGCAGTTGTCTCTATGAGAGCGGGCTGACAGGAATGATTTCGGAGTATTTTTCAAGCGTCGTAAAAAAACTATGACATTGTTGCCCTAATTTTTCAATCATATGACTATCTTCATTATTTTCCACCATCAACAGTGTGTGGCGGTTCCACACCGCACACAATCATGTACTCCCCTGCCCCCGCCTTCTATCAGTAGATGTATCTATTATGAAAGAAAAACAAATATTTATCAATAAATGTTATAATGAAAATATGTAATGGTGTAACAATTTGTTAGGGTTGTATAAGTATACCTATGGTAGTCTGATCAATGGGTGCATCTAGATCGAAAGAAACTGAAGGAACACCCTATACAGATGGAGTGAGTCCTAAAGTATGCTCTACAGGGATAGACTCTGATAGAGCTGGAGTCGAAGAAGATGGAATATAAAATCCCAGAGAGATCAAAATAGTAGTAAAAGAAGATGATAGGGTTGGCTTACAAATTCTAGATGGGGAGTGAGAATCATCATCAGATATGGTACAGATGGGTAAGCAGGGTTAGATGTAAAGGGTGGTGAAAACATGGGTGGGAAAAAAAACTTGTGGGTCCCCAATAGAACACCAGGATCAGAATGTGGGATGGAAGGTAATTCCGTTGGAGGGGCAGGTTCTAATCGGGTATATTGACCTAATTGTATATCTCTCGTACCACCCCCACCCCACCTTGTATGAACACCCCGAGTGCTGGTTCCACTACTCAGCTGCTCATCAAATAATTGTTACCTAGTGGATGGATCCTGAAAAAATGTTTAAAAAAAAATTAATCACTTGACATTATATATAATTTAAATAAATATATTTCAAATAAAATAATCCCTATATGGACTAGTGCTGGAATTCCCAGCTCGGTCATGCGATGACTATTTTCTTTAATCTGTTTTTGTCACCTCTCTTCAATTGGTTTCATTTCTTGCATTTAAAATCAAATTTCAAAGTAAATAGAAAAGGATAAATAATGTGTAACCCAAAAAACAAAATAAATGATAGGGAAAATCAATTTTCAAAATTAAAGGAAATGTAATTTCTTTAGCTCAGTTAGATGATGCATGTTTCAATATTAAATCAATTTGAATAGAACCAACCTTAACAACCCAACTTGAGGTAAACCAAAAGAATTGAGAACATGAATGGATGATTTTATATATTTCCCAACACATCATTAGGATCACAGTAAACTCTAAAAATTTAGTTATTGGAGTCATCAAAAGAAATAAATAGATTGGTTCCCATGGAAGTAGAGATAATGTCAATTCCATAATCACTATCATCAGAAATATGTGTTGTAATTACTTCAACTATGACACCAAATTCAGGTTGAAGTTGGTCATTGACATAGAAAACTTGTTTATCAATTGATGCCAATACAGATGGTTCTTCAGTAGCAAGAGTGTGATTCATATAAATAACTCGAAATCCAACATCATCAATTAATGTTCCATGTCTTGTTATCAAATCAAACAAATGGAATTTCATCATCTGGACTCATCCATGAGAATAATAATCCAAAATTATTATTTTTTCAATGACTCCATAATAATCCACATTTTCCAATAGTGTTCTACTATCTAATGCACTAGAGAAACAATCTGTTGTGGCAGTAACCATAACACCATAATGTTGTGTTCTCGTGTTCTTTGCTCGTTCAGTGACAATAAATTTGTACCCATTGATTTACAGTCACGAACCATGGTATTAGGACCAAAAGCCAAAGCTCTTATTTCCTCAGAGACAGAGTCAATAAGAAAACTCAATACATGCAATATAAATGAATATTAAACTTAATTAAATATTTATTTAATTATTTTTAACAGTAATATTTTTACCTTCAATTTAAACCAAGTATAAAACTCATTGATATAAAAAGTATCCCTCCTTATCAAAGATAAAGAATGATGATTTCTGTTTATCATTGTTTTATGTTCCTTGTAGATAAAAAATATGAATAATTTAGCAGATATATATGTAAGACATATATATTCAATTTAGTTAACTGATGTCATCATCGAAAAAATAACAGTTGAATAAAACTATGTGATGTGCCATCTCCTGCTCTTTAAGGCTTAATGTATTCAATGTATATGATCTAGGAATTCCTCTTGTTTGAGGATGTTATGGAAAATTGTGTTCAATTTTCTAATATTCTTCTTCTTTATTTCTCATTGGTCTTTTAATTATTGTAGTAAGATCATAAGAAAACATTGAGCAGAAATCCATAAATTCTTGATCAAAGTAACTATTCCTGATAGAACCTTTAGGATGATTCCTATTTTGGACATAAGAATATAATTTTTAAATATTTATTTTAGTTGGATACATCAAAATAAAAAAAAGGTCCTATGAGAATTATTTTAGTGGGAATATGGATAGCCAGATGCAACATGCATGTGAAAAATAATGGAGGAAATATTCTCTCAAACTCACACAAAATTAATGGGTCATCTATAAACATTTTTTTCTAGAACGACTTGGAAAACTTATTATCACAAAGATCTCTAAAAATGGCTCCACTGAATAACATTCACCCTTACATTATTGGAAAAAAAATTGACAGATTTCTATTGGAATCAACTCATGCAGAAGAACGTGATAATTATGAGTCTTCAATTATTTTAGCTTCAACTCTCATCTATTGACCCATTTAGATATGTTGCTTGAATAGCCATCAGGAACTCTAATAGTCTATAATACTTCTAGAAATTGTTTTTTTTTCATAGGTGTCATCACATAAGAATGTCATGGAACTTTCCATTTTTTTCACTGATACGCACAAGATGCAATTTTGGTACGATGCCTCAATCCACCAAGTCATGTTGAGACCGTAAATCATCGTTTGTCTTTCCCTTAACATTTAGAATTATCAAATGCAAGATTTCACATATATTCTTCTCAATGTGCATTATGTCTAAACAATGAAGTAACAAATTGGTTGACTAATAAGCTAAATTAAAAAAGATACTCCTCTTCCGCCAATTGTAACAGGTTTCAGTGGAAACATTCTTTCTCCTTCCAAATTTCATTTGACCCTTCCCAAATGAAAAATCTAAATCTTTCTATTCATTAAGCACATATGTTCCAGACATATGCTGTGGTGGATCATCGGTCTATTTGGTATTATCAAATCTTTGATGATTATGTCTATATGGATGGTCCATTGGCATGAATCATCGATGTCCCATAAAACTAAAACTACAATGATGTTTCAGTCTTCTAGATCACGTATTCTTCTTACAAATAGGACATGACATTTTTCCCTTCATGCTCTATCCATACATCATTGCATAAGTCGGAAAATCATTGATCGTCCACATAAGCGTGTCACACATCTGAAATATGTCTTTTGAACATTCATCTTATTTGCGCACACTCACATCCCAAAGAAGTTTCAACTCTTTTATTAAAGGTTTCATGTATACGTCAATATCAATTCCAGGATCTAAAGGGATAGATATGAGTATACTATTGGAAGTGAAAGGTTTTTTCATACAAAACCATGAGGGAAGATTATAAATGTGAATAAAAATTGGCCATGTGTTGTGAGAAGTAAGCATCTTCCCAAGAAGATTAAAACTATCACATGAAAGACCCAGCCTCACATTACGCACGTCAGCTGCAAAACCAGGATATCAAGCATCAAATCTCTACCATGCAAATCCATCTGTAGGGTGAACCAACTCATCATTAGTGTAACATCACCAAATAAGTAATGAATAATAGATATTTTTATCTATGTCTATTAATGATTAAGATAGTGTTATAGAGGCTTAAAATTAAAATAAATACAATCTTATGCATGGAATACACTAATATTCTTACAAGATTGTTTTACTGCCTTTTGATGGCAAACCATTTTTGAATCTATATTTTGACAATTTTATAAAATATGTTTGTCAAAATAAACTTATTCTTTATGATTGGGACATCAAAATTTACCTTGTGTGAATTTTTGGTATTTTTCTGACAATGTTCATTTTTTAATGAATAGTGAAAAATACTGCATTTTACATCAAAACTGCTTTTTAATCTAATTTATTTATATGATTATATTATTTTTTGAATTGGTTTTGAAGTGAAATTAGAATATATTTCTACCATTTTATCCAATGGTGGTCATTGGAATCAATTTCACTTTGAAATTAGACTTAAACTGGTGTCAATCTTTTGATACTTATTGTTTTGTAAAAACACGCTATTTTCTCTAGCAGCGGGAATTAATTATTAAATTAATTAATGTGACTTATATGATTTGAATTTTTTAAAATAGACTTCATTTTTGAATTCGGAATATCAAATATAGCTTAGGGTGAATTTTTGGTAATTTTCTGAAAAACTTCAATTTTTGATGAATAGTGAAACCACTAAGTGGTACTTATAAAAACTGATTTTCTGTTTAAATGAAAATTTCCCATCATTGTGTTTTGAATTTCAAAAATCTGACATACATTGTTGTCATTAAGAAGTAAAATGTGGTTCAATGAGATTATAATAATTTTTTGGTGAATAGTAACTTATTAAGTTCTTAATCACGATTAGTGGTAATTAGGGTAGTTTAAGGTATAAATAATACTTTAATAAAATGAAATGACCTAGACACATGTCCCAACCTAATTGGTTGTGTCATGTCCGACCATGACATGCCATGGGTCAACTTGGGGACCCCATGGATCCACTTTTGTTGGGAAATGACATAAATTACTTTTTATTTAATGTTAAATTGAAATTGACACAAACATAATATGTTTTAAGAAAACAATTTTTAAGTGGGGTTATAAAAGTCCCAATTTTGATTATAAATAGTCATTGGAAAGCTAAAAAGATTTCCTATATCATAGTATTTTTTATAATTTTTAGACATTAAATAAATTTAATTATTTATGACATAATGATGATGCAGCGATGACATCATTATTTGACGATTTAAATAAAATAGAAAGATAATGTAAAATCTATGAACTACACATGTCCAAAACCAATTGGATGAGTGGATTTCGAACCCTTATCACCTTATCCACGAATTATATCAATGTGGGACCTTTTAAAACCAAAACACATTTTCAAATAAAGTAATATTTCTTTACTTTCCAAAAGTGCCCCTCCTCTCCTCTTATAAAAGGCCCCCACCTCCACCTCATTTCACACACTCGTCAAGCCTTTGGCTTGGCCAACCTCTGCCCATTTACTCTCTCCACATCCCTATCCTCATCCTAGAGGATTTCCTGTGGACAGAATCATTTCAAAGGAAGCCTTTAGGCTCAAATCAAAAGGAGTTACACTTTTAAAGGTAATTCTTTCTCTCATGTTCATTTGTTTTATTTTGCTTCTCCAACCCCCTAAACTCTTTTTATTTACTTATTTTGTAACAAAAAAAGTATCTTCAATATACTAGGATGTTGTTATAAGATTTATTTGAGCTACACTCTCACAAAACTACATCAAATGGTTAAAGAACATACGGTTTCCGTGGATGGCGAAATTCTGCCTCCCGAAACGATGATTGTTCAATACTCATTTAACACCTTCAAAGGTGGCCATTATGATGTCACTATTTTTATATATGATATATAATATGTTTATGTTTTCCTTATGCTTCTGTTTTTTTTCATTTTTGGCATAACTTTATGGTTCCCATTATGGGTAAACACGATATCTTCACTTTAGGAAGTGCGGACTACCGCCCCCTAAAAGTGATTTGATTCATTAATACCATATGTGGGATGTGTAAACGATAAAGTTAATGATATTATATATGTTATTATACTGGAATTATAATATACTCTTATATCATTATGATTCCATTCCAGAAAATACTAAATATAAATGGAAGTAGAGTTCATGCGTACGTACGGCTTACCGTCTCCATGAACGGTGCATTTCATTTCTTACCTCTAAATGTGATGTAATATTATAAATACATGTATATGCTGAATATATATGATATATATGTTATACAAAACATTAATATCATTCTGGATATAATGAAACATTGACCAAATTAACAACATGTAAGTGTAAGAGATCTATTTTTGACTTAAGAACCAAATACCGACAAAATGAACATTATTAACTTAAATGAGTACATGATGTTCATAACATGGTATAAAAGGAATAATGAACTTGAAAAAGGTTCATAAGCAAGTAGATATTAACTCAAGTTTATTATTCAGGACATTAAAGAACGATCGAGTCAAGTCGGATACGAGGTATGGGACTTCGTCTCAATCTCCTTTCATTGAGGCATATTTTATTTTATACACAACTTTCTTTTATACTGTGTATAAACCCCTTTGACTTTTACGTTTATTCAAAAGGAATCTTTTTTATATGAAGTGTTTACTAAACGACAAAAGGGAATGTTTTTGTCGTACGTATGCGGAGACAACGACTTCTCTGCCATCATGACCGTTATTTGAGTTTCGGCTTCCTCTACAAGCCATACCTTCTTTTTAAAAGAAAAATAAATACTATGTTTTACTTTTCTTTTATTTTGGTATTGAAAATGGTTTTCATAATATTTTTATATCAATGTGTGGTATTGATATCTTGTGATTGAATGGTGGAAATGTTATGTTTCCTCTATGCATGTTTTATGTGATACGATTACGTTATGGTTCTTGGGAATTATTATGAAGATGGGTGGTTCCGTGATAAACTAAGGGCGGGTGAGCCCGATATAGCTCTCCAATGCATTGGGTAACGCGAAGGAGTGAAACGTTAAGGTTTCTCCGAAGAGATTTAGGGAATATACTGCGATGGGTATTCCAAATGTAACCAAGAGGGTTACTCCCTACGTAAGAATGTTATGAATGCCTCAAGTTACCTTTATGTCTTATGATTTCTATGATTTATTCATGATTTTATGAGGTATGTTAAAGTGCCTATGTTTTATGGGTAAAGTATGATTTCATTCTTATGTATATATGAAATCATGTTTCCTTTCCATGTTTTTTTTATAACCCATACTGAGTTTTTATCCTCATCCCAAGTTTTTGAAATGTTTTTCACAGGTCAAGGGAAAGGTACATGATAAGATGATAGAGTCAAGGATGTGTCAAGAAATAATCCATGTTTTATTTTAAATGTGTTTCCATTGATGGGAATGAAGAATACTATCTTTATGTAACCACTTTTTTTATATGTGGAATGTAATGCAAGTTTTATGATCTAATTCTCTAAAAATCTAAACCCGAAAAGATCCTCAATGTGTAATATTGTAATAACTCAAGATTAAGTAAGGTTTAAGGCTGGGGCCTTATAGTTGGTATCAAAGGTCGGTTTAGATAACTTTAGGAGTTAGAATTCTATTAAATGATTATCAAAAATATTTTTTTTTCGAAATGATATAGCATTTAAAGATTACCATGTTGCTTCATCTAAGACATGTTTGTTCAGAATGGTTTTCTGCAGAGGAAACATGGAAGTAGTGCTAGGAAGGCATACAGAAGGAAATAACCTTCCGAATCAGCATCCTGAGATGGTCGGAATTGGAACTGAACAGTTTGTTGCAGTAATGGCACAGTTGACTCAAGCGATAAATGGCGGTGGTATCCATGCACGAGATCAGCCAGATCAACCGCAGAGGAACATGTCAGTGGTGGAACATTTCATGAGGCAACATCCACCATCATTCAGAGGATCATCTGACCCTGTGCTAGCTGAAGGTTGGATTAAAGCACTGGAGAAGATTTTTGATGTCATGGGGTGTTCAGATAATCAAAAGGTTAGTCTTGCTATTTACCGTTTGGAGGGTGAAGCAGATCAGTGGTGGTCTATGGTTAAAAATATCAGGGACGCCGATGAGATTGATGCTCTTGACTGGGATGAATTCAAAGGTATGTTTCTTGAGAAGTATTTTCCTAAGGATGTTCGACTTAGGATGGAAAAGCAATTCTTGGAATTGAGGCAAGAGGAAGACTCAGTGGATGCCTATGAAGAAAGGTTCACTCGATTGGCAAGGTATGCTACAAATTTTATTCGAGACCTTGATAGTAAAATCAATCGTTTTTACTCAGGATTAAAGCCAAAATATCGAAGGGCATTAGCTTCTCGAGAGTTTAAAAGTTATGAAAAGCTTGTTCGATGTGCTGAGAAGGTGGAAATGGAGTTTGCCGATGACCAAGTGTTCTATAACAACCAGTAGAAGAAGAGACCGAGTTGGAAGGAGAAAAGTAAGAATTCTTCAAAAAAGTATGATGGTAAGAGAACTAAGTTTCCAGTTTGTGATAAATGTGGCAAAAGGCATGCTGGGGAATGTCTTCTGAATTCTGGGAAGTGCTACCGATGTGGTAAGATGGGACATAAGGCTCGTGATTGCACTGAAAAGGATCAAGGTGAAGGTAAGAACAAATTTGATTTACAGTTAGTGAAATGTTATAAGTGCAATGAGATGGGTCACTATGCAAACGAGTGTCTGACAAGGAGCTTGAGTGATGGGAAGCAGTTAGACTACAAGCAAAAAGGGGTGGTGAAATCCTTTGCAACTACTTCAGCAGATGTCGGGCCATCAAATGAAGTTGTATCAGGTACTTTGTTTGTTTTTTCAGATTATGCCAGTGTGTTGTTTGATTTGGGGTCTACACATTCTTTCTTCTTTGAAACCTTTTCTAGTGAAATGGGAATACCATCTCAAGAAATGACTCCTGAACTTTTGGTAAAAACACCTGGGGGAATTTTGAGGCAAAAAGAATTTATAAGAATCTTCCTATCCTTATCTGTGGAAAGAACCTACTTGCAAACCTTATTGTTCTACCTCTAGTAGAGTTTGATGTTATCCTGGGTATGGATTGGCTCTCTATTTACCATGCTAAGATTGACTATAGAGCTAAAGAAGTTTCTTTTCAGAAAGACTTTCAGTTTGTTTACAGGAATGAACCCTTACTTTTGATAACATATCAAGAGGCCGAGAAACTTGTAAAATATGGAAATGAATGTTAACTTGCACACGTCATTGAAAATAAAGGAACTGTTCAGATTAATGATGTGCCAGTGGTAAATGAGTATCCTGATGTTTTTCCTGATGAGTTGCCTGGAATAATACCAGATCGGGAAGTTGAGTTTACTGTTGACTTATTTCCTAATTCTAAGCCAATTTCAAAACCCCCTTATCGAATGGCACAAATTGAACTTTTAGAGTTGAAGGAGCAATTGCAAGATTTATTAGAGAAAGGTTTCATTAGACCTAGCACATCACCATGGGGTGCTCCTGTTTTATTTGTTAAAAAGAAAGATGGTTCTATCAGACATTGCATTGATTATAGAGCCTTGAATAATATCACTGTTAAGAACAAATATCCTTTGCCTCATATCAATGATTTGTTTGATCAGCTCCAGGGAGCTCAGTTTTTTTCAAAGATTGACTTGAGATCGGGGTACAATCAGCTGAAGGTAAAGGAGGCAGATATTCCGAAGACCGCGTTCCGTACGAGATATGGCCATTATGAATTTTTAGTAATGCCTTTTGGGCTAACCAATGCACCTGCTGTATTCATGGACTTAATGAATAGGATTTTCCATGAGTTCCTGGATAAGTTTGTGGTGGTTGTCATTGATGATATTTTGGTGTTTTCTAAAAGAAAAGAAGAGCATGAAAGACATTTAAGGGTTATCTTGCAAACCTTAAAAGAAAAGAAAATGTATGGGAAATTCAGCAAGTGTGAGTTTTGGTTGCAACAAATTTCTTTCCTTGGTCACATTGTTTCTAAAGATGGAATAACTGTTGATCCTGCAAAAACAAAAGTTGTGGAAGAATGGCCAAGACCCACAAATGTAACCGAGATTCGTAGCTTCCTTGGTTTGGCGGGCTATTACCGAAGGTTTGTTAGAAATTTTTCACGGTTATCTAGTCCAATGACTAAGCTAACTCGGAAGGGTGTTAAGTTTATCTGGACAAAAGAATGTGATGATTGAAAAGAAGATTGGTGAATGCTCCAGTTTTGGCACTACCTTCCAGGAATGGTGAGTTTGTTATATACAGTGATGCTTCATTGAAAGGACTTGGTTGCGTCCTAATGCAGAATGATCAGGTAATTGCTTATGCTTCACGACAGTTGAAAACTCATGAGGTAAATTACCCTACACATGATTTTAAACTAGCTGCTGTTGTTTTTGCTTTAAAAATTTGGAGGCATCATTTGTATGGAGTAAAGTGTGAAATATATACCGATCACAAAAGTTTAAAGTATATATTCACTCCGAAAGAGTTAAACATGAGACAGAGGAGATGGCTAGAATTAATCCAGGATTATGATTGTACAATTCATTACCATCCGGGAAAAGCAAATAAAGTGGCTGATGCTTTGAGTCGAAAAAGTAATGCTTCATTAACAATGTTGCGGTTGGAACGTGATCCTTTGGTTAACGATTTGATGAACTTTGGCATAGAAGTTGTTGGTGCAGGAAGTCCTTCTATTTTCTTTCAGGTATCAGTGAGATCATCTCTATCAGATAAAATCAAGCATGCACAGAAGCAAGACAGTGAGTTGCAGGAAAAGGTAGAGCTGGTTCAGAAAGGTAAGTTCCCTGAATTCAACATTGATAATGATTATGTTTTGAGATTTGGGAAGAGATTGTGTGTGCCTTGTGATTCACAGTTGAAGAGAGAGTTGTTATGTGAAGCTCATAGTTCTCCGTTTTCAGTTCATCCGGGCAGTACTAAGATATATAGAGATCTGCGGGATTATTACTGGTGGGATGGAATGAAAAGAGATATTGCTGATTTTACTGTGAAGTGTTTGACATGTCAACAGGTTAACGCAGAGCGGCAGTTACCGAAAGGGATGCTTCAGCCTTTACCAGTGCCAGAGTGGAAATGGGAGAATATATCCATGGACTTTGTTGTTGGATTACCGAAGACATCTCGAGGTAATAATGCAATCTGGGTTATTGTTGATCGCTTGACCAAGTCTGCTCATTTCCTTTCTATACGAGATACTTTCTCTCTTGATCAACTTTCCCGTTTGTATCTTAAAGAGATAGTCAGGTTACATGGAGTTCCTCTCTCCATTGTATCGGATCGTGATCCCAGGTTTACTTCTAACTTTTGGAAGGGCCTTCAGAAGTCTTTGGGTACTGAGTTAAATTTTAGTACAGCTTTTCATCCTAAATCAGATGTGCAGTCAGAACGAACAATTCAGACATTGGAGGATATGCTACGATCTTGTTCTATGGATTATCAGGGAAGTTGGGACCAACATCTTTCTTTGGTTGAGTTTTCATATAATAACAGTTTTCATTCCAGTATACAGATGGCACCATTTCAGGCATTATATGGGAAGCGGTGTCGAACTCCAGCTTTCTGGGATGAAGTGGGTGAAAGGAAGTTGATGGGACCAGAATTGGTCGAAGAGATGGTAGAAAAAGTTCAACTGATTCAGAAACACATGAGAACAGCTCAGAGCAGGCAGAAGAGTTATGCGGATAACCGGAGGAAGGATCTATCTTTCTAGGTAGGTGATCATGTTTTTCTCAAGGTTTCTCCTTGGAAACGTGTGATGAGATTTGGTAAGAAAGGAAAGTTGAGTCCAAGGTTCATTGGACCATACGAAATTCTGGAGAGAGTTGGATCAGTTGCATACCGAGTGGCTTTACCTCCGAGTTTATCTCAGGTACACAATGTTTTTCAGATTTCGATGTTGAGAAAGTATATGCTAGATCCATCTCATGTTTTGAGTCCAGAGGTAGTTCAGCTGGAAGAGAACCTATCTTATGAGGAACAACCGGTCCATATTTTTGACCATAGGGAGCAAGTGTTACGGAATAAGGTGATTCATCAGGTAAAGGTTTTGTGGAAAAACCACATGATTGAAGAGGCAACATGGGAATCTGAAAATGCAATGAGGGATAAGTACCCCCATTTATTCGATAAGTAAATAAATTGCGGGGATGCAATTTTCTAAAGGGGGGAAGGATGTAACATCCCCAAATAAGTAATGAATAATAGATATTTTTATCTATGTCTATTAATGATTAAGATAGTGTTATAGAGGCTTAAAATGAAAATAAATACAATCTTATGCATGGAATACACTAATATTCTTACAAGATTGTTTTACTGCCTTTTGATGGCAAACCATTTTTGAATCTATATTTTGACAATTTTATAAACTATGTTTGTCAAAATAAACTTATTCTTTATGATTGGGACATCAAAATTTACCTTGTGTGAATTTTTGGTATTTTTCTGACAATGTTCATTTTTTAATGAATAGTGAAAATTACTGCATTTTACATCAAAACTGCTTTTTAATCTAATTTATTTATATGATTAGATTATGTTTTGAATTGGTTTTGAAGAGAAATTAGAATATATTTTTACCATTTTATCCAATGGTGGTCATTGGAATCAATTTCACTTTGAAATTAGACTTAAACTGGTGTCAATCTTTTGATACTTATTATTTTGTAAAAACACGCTATTTTCTCTGGCAGCGGGAATTAATTATTAAATTAATTAATGTGACTTATATGATTTGAATTTTGTAAAATAGACTTCATTTTTGAATTCGGAATATCAAATATAGCTTAGGGTGAATTTTTGGTAATTTTCTGAAAAACTTCAATTTTTGATGAATAGTGAAACCACTAAGTGGTACTTATAAAAACTGATTTTCCGTTTAAATGAAATTTTCCCATCATTGTGTTTTGAATTTCAAAAATCCGACATACATGGTTGTCATTAAGAAGTAAAATGTGGTTCAATGAGATTATAATAATTTTTTGGTGAATAGTAACTTATTAAGTTCTTAATCACGATTAGTGGTAATTAGGGTAGTTTAAGGTATAAATAATACTTTAATAAAATGAAATGACCTAGACACATGTCCCAAACTCATTGGTTGTGTCATGGCCGACCATGAAATGCCATGGGTCAACTTGGGGACCCCATGGATCCACTTTTGTTGGGAAATGACATAAATTACTTTTTATTTAATGTTAAAGTGAAATTGACACAAACATAATATGTTTTACGAAAACAATTTTTAAGTGGGGTTATACAAGTCCAAATTTTGATTATAAATAGTCATTGGAAAGCTAAAAAGATTTCCTATATCATAGTATTTTTTATAATTTTTAGACATTAAATAAATTTAATTATTTATGACATGATAATGATGCAGCGATGACATCATTATTTGACGATTTAAATAAAATAGAAAGATAATGTAAAATCTATGAACTACACATGTCCAAAACCAATTGGATGAGTGGATTACGAACCCTTATCACCTTATCCACGAATTATATCAATTTGGGACCTTTTAAAACCAAAACACATTTTCAAGTAATGTAATATTTCTTTACTTTCCAAAAGTGCCCCTCCTCTCATCTTATAAAAGGCCCCCACCTCTACCTCATTTCACACACTCTTCAAGCCTTTGTCTCGGCCAACCCCTGCCCATTTACTCTCTCCACATCCCTATCCTTATCCTAGAGGATTCTCCTTGGGCAAAATCCTTTCAAAGGAAGCCTTTAGGCTCAAATCAAAAGGAGTTACACTTTTAAAGGTAATTCTTTCTCTCATGTTCATTTGTTTTATTTTGCTTCTCCAACCCCCTAAACTCTTTTTATTTAATTATTTTGTAACAACACCAGTATCTTCAATATACTAGGATGTTTTTATAATATTTATTTGAGCTACACTCTCACACAACTACATCAAATGGTTAAAGAACATACGGTTTCCATGGATGGCGAAATTCTGCCTCCCGAAACGATGATTGTTAAATACTCATTTAACACCTTCAAAGGTGGCCATTATGATGTCACTATTTTTATATATGATCTATAATATGTTTATTTTTTCCTTATGCTTCTGTTTTTTTTCATTTTGGACATACCTTTAAGGTTCCCATTATGAGTAAACACGATATCTTCACTTTAGGAAGTGCGGACTACCGCCCCCTAAAAGTGATTTGATTCGTTAATACCATATGTGGGATGTGTAAAGGATAAAGTTAATGATATTATATATGTTATTATACTGGAATTATAATATACTCTTATATCATTATGATTCCATTCCAGAAAATACGAAATAGAAATGGAAGTAGCGTTCATGTGTACGTATGGCTTACCGTCTCCATGAACGGTGCATTTCATTTCTTACCTCTAAATGTGATGTAATATTATAAATACATGTATATGCTGAATATATATGATATATATGTTATCCAAAACATTAATATCATTCTGGATATAATTAAACTTTGACCAAATTAACAACATGTAAGTGTAAGAGGTCTATTTTTGACTTAAGAACCAAATACCGACAAAATGAACATTATTAACTTAAATGAGTACATGATGTTCATAACATGGTATAAAAGCAATAATGAACTTGAAAAAGGTTCATAAGCAAGTAGAGATTAACTCAATTTTATTATTCAGGACATTAAAGAACGATCGAGTCAAGTCGGATACGAGGTATGGGACTTCGTCTCAATCTCCTTTCATTGAGGCATATTTTATTTTATACACAACTTTCTTTTATACGGTGTATAAACCCCTTTGACTTTTACGTTTATTCAAAAGGAATCTTTTTTATATGAAGCGTTTAATAAACGACAAAAGGGAATGTTTTTTTCGTACGTATGCGGCGACAACGACTTCTCCGCCGTCATGACCGTTATTTGAGTTTCGACTTCCTTTACAAGCCATACCTTCTTTTTAAAAGAAAAATAAATACTATGTTTTACTTTTCTTTTATTTTGGTATTGAAAATGGTTTTCATAATATTTTTATATCAATGTGTGGTATTGATATCTTGTGATTGAATGGTGGAAATGTTATGTTTCCTCTATGCATGTTTTATGTGATACGATTATGTTATGGTTCTTGGGCATTATTATGAAGATGGGTGGTTCCGTGATAAACTAAGGGCGTGTGAGCCCGATATAGCTCTCCAATGCATTGGGTAACACGAAGGAGTGAAACGTTAAGGTTTATCCGAAGAGATTTAGGGAATATACTGTGATGGGTATTCCAAATGTAACCAAGAGGGTTACTCCCTACGTAAGAATGTTATGAATGCCTCAAGTTACCTTTATGTCTTATGATTTCTATGATTTATTCATGATTCTATGAGGTATGTTAAAGTGCCTATGTTTTATGGGTAAAGTATGATTTCATTCTTATGTATATATGAAATCATGTTTCCTTTCCATGTTTTTTTATAACCCATACTGAGTTTTTATGCTCATCCCAAGTTTTTGAAATGTTTTTCACAGGTCAAGGGAAAGGTATATGATAAGATGATAGAGTCAAGGATGTGTCAAGAAATAATCCATGTTTTATTCTAAATGTGTTTCCATTGATGGGAATGAAGAATACTATCTTTATGTAACCACTTTGTTTATATGTGGAATGTAATGCAAGTTTTATGATCTAATTCTCTAAAACTCTAAACCCGAAAAGATCCTCAATGTGTAATCTTGTAATAACTCAAGATTAAGTAAGGTTTAAGGCTGGGGCCTTATAATTAGTCTTATTTCTCTTGGTATCATTCCATATCATTTTTATTGATATTTCATCTTACATAAAAAGATTCTTCAGTATGGGGATCAATGGAAAGATCCACATTAATTTTTGTGGCATGAGAGATGGTGTTCTGCCAGTTTTTGACTTCCAACGGGATGTGCCACATTTTATACAATCATTTCGTTCAGCAGTTTACTCCAAAAATAAACTGCAATCTTCTGGGCAAGCATGAATTTTGTTTCTTGAAAATCCAATTTCATCAACTAACTTCCATGCCATATAGTGGTTTGAGGGAATATCTACATCATCTGGAAGTAAATCCTTCAAGAAGTTATGAATGTAATTGATTTCTATATTATAAATCCCATACATATTTTTCCCAGGAAACAATCAGATTAAAAATTCTAGCTTTTTCATTTTATAGCACTCTCGATATACTGGAGTCGTGGCATCATCATTAAATTTTCTCACCCTTACAAAAACATAATTTTCATTATACACATCATGTGTACTAATATCGAAGTTTTCTTTGGTTTGAACCCTTTCTTTTTTTCATTATGAAATATAAATGGAAACCAATAATCTAACAAATTATCCATTCTAGTCATTTCATTTCAATCATCAGCAATTTGAGATTTCATTTTCTCCCCATTGTGATACCCCACAAAGTAGTCTTCTTGAAAACAATATTTTGTTATGTGGTAGTTGACTTTTTCATGGGTCAACAAAGGTCTGCCAACACAATTAAAACATGGGAAGTGTATGCGACCACTATCTAAAGCATTGTTAAATGAAAAATCTAAAAATATCTCCAAATTTTTTTGAAAATCGCTTGAGATTCGATCAGTTTCATACATCCAACTTCTATCCATTCAGTAAAAATAATTTTTATAAGTCATTTTGTCCTAAACAATTCAATAATATTGAAGATTAATAGTAAATATAATTATGTAAACGATAAAGGAAGGAGTTTCTAATTGATGTAGTGAACTATTAAAAAAATGTAAAGATATACTAATTGATTGAATTCAGATGGATTTATAGAGAGAAAGGAGTTCCCACCGTATGTAAAGAGAGAGGCATCTAGTTTATAATCTAAGGGGGACTTCCCCGAGGCTTCCTAAATCATAATCACTATGAATCCGAGGTAGATTTCATCAAGGTATTCTAAACCAAATCATCATGAATCCAAGGGGATTCCCAAATGGAATTAAAAGCCATATTTTTAACATGAATCCTTGGATGGTTTCTTCAAGGAATTACAAATAATTAATCAAAGAACAAGTACTCAAAAATTAAATTAAAATTTATTTGTATTCATTTTCATTAGGTATCATATAATAGGTACATAACTCAGGTCCCATTATGTGTTTTAGGCATCCCAAATCATTCACTCATGTTCAATAACTCATTCTTGGCACCTCTAGGGCCATACCTTTCATTACCCAATTAGTTCCCCAAGTCAAGCGCACCCCATGGGTGGATAAACGTTAGGCTTCTACACTAATAGTTTGTTCAGGGCTTGTAAAAAAGTTCAATTTCATAAATTATAGACAAAAACATTGTTTTTTAAATTTGAGATTACTAATAATGTATGTCAATGATAACAAGATTACTGAATTAAACTTGTGACTTATTTGACATTTTTATGGATGTCTACACATGCCAGTATGGCTATTGAAAAGCCCCCCGCCATCATAAAATTTAGTATTTTCAAAGAAAGAGGCATAATATACAACGTATAGTGAGAACAATATTTAATTGACCATAAAGTTATATTAGTATAGTCATCTTCGGAAGCCAATTATCATTCATGACTAACCATGACACTATAAATAGTCGGGAGTTTATGAGTTTTCTCTCTGATCTCAACCAAATCATCACAGATTCTTACCATGATGTGAATCATGTGGAATATGGATGATATTAACAAAAAATTACCAGAAATACCAATCCTTCTAAGAAATGAAAATTTATGAATGATATTAACACAAAATTCATTTTGAGTCAAATTTGATTCACTTTACTACTTATCCCTAAAGACCAAACCCATACTATTATCACTATTTGCGTGCACTGTCAAATCCCAACACACACACCCAAGTAATCCAGAAAACAAAATTCATACACACCCAAATCAAAACAGAAAACCAAAATAGTAGATGAAGAACATTAAAATGAATGTATCACTTACCGATTAGATGCAGAACATCAAATCCCAACACACACACCCACTTGCATAGCCCCCCTCCCCCACCCCCATCAGCACATCCCACCCCCACCCACACCTATACACCCCCCTCCCACCTCACCCCATAAGACTTTCCCTACATAACCCCCTCCCCCCAACACCCCCACCCTACATAGCCCACCCCTACCTACAAAGCCCCCTAGAAGTGGAAGCATACTGAATACAATTTATTCCTTCAATGATGGCCAGTTTCTTATATAATTAATTACTATTTTATAGAACGACCTGATAACATTTAACAAAAATAAGAATCCCTAAAAACATGGTCAAACAATCACCTATCACATTTCCCTTACAATGATATACAAGGTCATACAATCTATGAATTTTTACCATCATATATTATCTAGAATGGATTACTAATGATTGGAAAATTGTATTTCACAATCCCATGGAACAAACAACCGATCTCTCTACCATTATCTAAAATGATAATGAATGTTAACCATCCCATAAAATTGTTTGATGGGTGAAAACCAATTAATTTATCAAACAAGAACTAACCCCCAAAATGATATATTGGGAAATGATGCACTATACTGTACAATGGGAAACATCGCATTAAGTGGTGAAATAGTCCCTAAACCAAAAAAATTGTGATGTTAACCATATTACCAAAAGATATCACATTCTAAGGAGGATAATTAGTTTTCCTCCATCACAATAAATATGATTTCATTCATGTCTAATGAATTTTGACAAGGTTCTAATGACTGCAATCTTGATATAGATGACGAAACACATCTTTTGACATTTAAATATTAATAGGTGGTCTAATTCTATACTCCTATTATTGGTGAATAAGAACATAGGTATATTAAACATGACACTAAATAAGTTGTTATCAATCCTATTGAAATATCATAGTGAAATGTTGATAGATCAAGCACCATGTGTCAATAGAAGTTTCAGTTATAAGGGTATACACCAAAACTCACATTATCATACACTCATCATATCTTTATAAAAGGAAAGGGTCTCAACAATTCCATTGGGTATCTAATCCCTGAGGATTATAATATAATATCGACAAAAGAACATATAACTATATTATAGTTAGAATATTAAAATATCTTCAACATGATGAAATTGTTGAAGTGTAGAACAAAATCAGAAAAAAAAATTACAATTCTTGGGTAAACCATGATGCCTAGACATTTGGTTTAGGCCAAATCAAATCATAAAACAAAAAAAAATAGATGAAAAACATTGAACCTAAGGTACCACTTATAGATTTTCAGTGAAGAATAAAACAACTATCTGGTTGAAGGGTGGATTAATTTTCTGAGCGAGAGAGCTCTCTTTCTCATGATTTATGTCTGAAATTCAGTGGATGGGGGATTGGGGCTGGCGATAC